>CAWUFW010000004.1:1791132-4711239 GCA_963921515.1 Calotriton arnoldi | reverse complement strand
ATGAGAAAAAGTAATATACACCACTTTGGGGTGTCCAACGTGACTGACCATCATTTATTGATTGAGCATGAGACAAAGAGAAAGCCTTCTCATCTCAACAAACGTGCGTAGAATATCTTACTTGGGCATGCAATCTGCACAGCAGATTAGTGCTACTAGTACTAGTAAGGAGTCCTTACTACTAATAGTGCTAGTAGTAGGACCAATGGGTTCTCTGAGTCTTACAGTACCACCACTAGGCAATCCACAAAATATATAAGGGGAGCGGGAAAGCTGAGTGGAAAACCAGAAGAAAGCAAGCTACAGACAGACTAATACAGAGTCAGAGGCAGTTTGATTTGATGTAACAAAAAATAAACAGACACTAGAAATATAAATAACAATGTTAGTAGGTAATGGAGCAAAAACAAGAATTTAGAATCAGATAGATCGAAGAGGATTTGGGAAAAATTTTAATTAGGAAATGGAAATAATAGAGCGGTAAAAGTTAGGGACATATATATTAATATAACACCAGGAGGACTTACTGGGGCCAGCAAAGCAATCTGCTTCTGAGGCCGCTTCCTGCCCCTGGGAGGCCCCTCCGGCTCCCGCACCCGCCTCAGCAGATCCAGTCTTCTTCTTGTTCTTGCCCCTGGATGCTGATCATGTAAGACATAATTAAAGAGACAAAAAATTATTGGTGTTAAATAAATAAATATTAAATAATCGCTCCAAAAAGATTTTTAGACAGGAAACGGCAATTGCAATAACATTGACCTATCCTAAATCCGATCGACTAGTAGTAGACTAGTATCACAGTCGCAGACCCTCCTATCTTTATTATTCCACAGTTCCATTCTGAATCCTGAATCCTAAACCTACCTAGCCCGCCTATTCGAAAGACTTTGGAATGAATTGCAAAAAAATTATATTTGCTTCTAAGTTCCGATCTCATTCGCAATCATCTCTCAGTCTCAACCCCCTTTGACAGGCCAATTCACTAAGTCTGCATTTAGTCTTCTTCTTAAATGCATCTGTTGGACGCATACATATTGCATACACCAAATTGATTGGTTGCTATTCACTCATTATATGAACTACAAAAGGTTCTACTAGAACTGAAGTCATGTAAGAGGACGCGTCACGCAGGCTGCTAAATTACCAAATAATACTAAGTAACTAACTAACTAACTACTACCACTATCTTAGTGACAGGACAAAGGAAAGGACTGGAGTTTTTCCTATCTGCATTACCTAACTTAAATTCTCTAACCTCTCTTACATAACCAGCCCAAGCGAGCGCAAAGTTGCAAACAAGTACGATTAGTAGCGCCGAGCACCTGTCTAGAAGAATAACAATCACATAATATAAGATTTTTCAACGTAAGTTACCTGGATGTAAGCAGCAGCAGCATTCTTGCTATTTGGGAAAAAAATAATATTCGCAATAACACAGAACAGAAGAACACAATAGTAATATAATTAGCTACTCACCAAGCTCCGGGACCTCAACACCTAGCAGGTCCAGCAGGTCCTGCTCCCGGTCCAGGATGTCGGACCACCGGTGCGTCAGTTGGTTATGGGTGTGCCAGACCCCAGATCAGCAAAACACTGCCTGGGGCACCCTCGCCCACTGCCGGTGATGCTCCAGGAGCATGTACTCGGACCAAGGCCTGCCGCCTGCTGCCAGGGTTAAGGGGAGGTGTCGCTGGACAAAAAAAACGACTGCGGCCACCTCCACCTCTGAAAACAAGGCTGGGGCCTGCACCCCTTCCGGGCGACGCCTTCCACAAGGAAGGCAGGTGCGGCTCTTGCTCCTCCTCTTCCCCTGTTTCTTCACCATGGTTCTGGGGGGCGGGGGCGGAAAAGAAAATGTAGGAAGTAAAGAAAGGAAGTAAAAAAAATAAAAAGCAAGTAATAGAAAAACAGTCAAAAACGCACTAAAAAACACACAAAAAGTAGAAAAAAACGCAAAATATACACTCAGGTTAGAGAGGAATAGATAATAAATAAAAAAGATCAGAAAAAAGGTTTTAGAAACAAAGGATTGAAAAGATATAGGGAGGATAGAAAAACAGGCCCAGAACCATAGCAAAGCAAAACCAAAGGGGATGATGGACGCAGTGTTGAACATTGCAAGCACTCACCCCCAGTCAACTGATCTGGGTTTAATCCATCATCATTCTTTAGCTCACTCCGCCACCCCAGTTCAGACATGGCCATATGCAAATCAGTCTGACCCTGTGCCTCATGGGAACAGTCCAGCCCGAACTGCCAAGCCATGTCTTCCCTGGACCGGAAACAAGCATCTTGGGACCGGTTTCTGGCTTACAGCCGTCATCAGCCAGGCTATCTTGAATCCAGTGGCAAAGTGAGCAAGGGACCCATGACTGGGCATACCCTGCCAACTTAGGGCGAACATAGCAAAACCAAAGGGGATGATGGACGGAGTGTTGAACATTGCAAGCACTCACCCCCAGTCAACTGATCTGGGTTTAATCCATCATCATTCTTTAGCTCACTCCGCCACCCCAGTTCAGACATGGCCATATGCAAATCAGTCTGACCCTGTGCCTCATGGGAACAGTCCAGCCCGAACTGCCAAGCCATGTCTTCCCTGGACCGGAAACAAGCAACCTGGGACCGGTTTCTGGCTTACAGCCATCATCAGCCAGGCTATCTTGAATCCAGTGGCAAAGTGAGCAAGGGACCCACGTCTGGGCATACCCTGCCAACTTAGGGCGAACATAGCAAAACCAAAGGGGATGATGGTCGGAGTGTTGAACATTGCAAGCACTCACCCCCAGTCAACTGATCTGGGTTTAATCCATCATCATTCTTTAGCTCACTCCGCCACCCCAGTTCAGACATGGCCATATGCAAATCAGTCTGACCCTGTGCCTCATGGGAACAGTCCAGCCCGAACTGCCAAGCCATGTCTTCCCTGGACCGGAAACAAGCATCCTGGGACCGGTTTCTGGCTTACAGCCGTCATCAGCCAGGCTATCTTGAATCCAGTGGCAAAGTGAGCAAGGGACCCACGTCTGGGCATACCCTGCCAACTTAGGGCGAACATAGCAAAACCAAAGGGGATGATGGACGGAGTGTTGAACATTGCAAGCACTCACCCCCAGTCAACTGATCTGGGTTTAATCCATCATCATTCTTTAGCTCACTCCGCCACCCCAGTTCAGACATGGCCATATGCAAATTAGTCTGACCCTGTGCCTCATGGGAACAGTCCAGCCCGAACTGCCAAGCCATGTCTTCCCTGGACCAGAAACAAGCATCCATAGCAAACATGAAAAACAAGATGGCCGCGCCCATGGGCGACCACGTGGTGATGTTCGCATGATATTCCCCCCGAGCACGCAATACGCATTCCCAAACATGCAATACGCATTCCTGAACGTCAAAAACGCATCGCAAACGGGCGGAGCAAGCAACTCCACTCGCTCGCGGAACTCCGCGTAGCTTTTTTACAACTTCTGTCAATTCCGCGTAGCGCCGCTACGCAAACTCCGCCCAGGCTTATTTAGAATCTAGGAAAAGTTACACAACAGGATTGTACTACTTTGTATTGTTGGATTTGCATAGTGCTTCTGGTGTTGGACTAGAATTTGGGCAGTCTGACACTGCCAAATGGGACATCTTGAAATGGCAAGTATGTAGGCTTTTTCTTTGGTCCCATCATGGCCCAAGAGACCAAAACAAGCATTGGAAAATCCAATAGGTCTCATTTTTGCGACCTATTGGCTTTGCCAAAGCTTTAGGTTATGCTGGACAGCATCAGCAAAGATTTAAAAAAAAGAGAAACTAAAAGGCACAATGACACAGCCGCCAGTGGCTGCATCCTTTTGTAGGCATGGATATGGGTTACCATGGATGTGTGCACCTACGAACTGACATTGGTGCTGTCAGAACCCCTTCCTGAGGGACACGGGACACTCAGGTGCTACTGGGCCCAACTGTGGTGGTTGAGGCCTTTTACTCCTGATGTCCTGTGGTCCGGCCTCCTATGGATCCTAAGCAACTCCGCCAAGTACCCCTTCTGGTCTTGACTCTCCGTGTTAGCTGTGGAAAAGCAGTCAAAGGCTCCCTCAGTGTGGCTGAGACTTGTGAAAGTGACTCATAACTCAAAGAGTGTCCAGTAATGTCAATAAATCAGTGTCCAGTCAAATACTTATTTTCATATTAAAAAGAAGTATTTTATTTCTAGTTCCATGCATTCAAAGAAGAATTACAGCACTCATAAGCAATAACACAATGCTCTTGTATGCTGGGGCTCTAGTGTTTCACTGACAAATCCCTGTCCACTCTCGTAATGTGGTCAGGGTTATTCCCCATTCACTGTTAGCTGAATCCAGGGAATACTCACAATTAGCCCATACTCAAGAGTCCACTCCAAGTCTTGGAAAGTAGTCAACAGTGCATTTTGTGCTGCATAACATTTACCAGCTAATTCCCTGTGGCTCTACAGTCCCATAACAAGTGTTACCCACTCCAGCAACATGGAAGCATTTAGTGCCTCAGCAGATGCCCCAACTGTGGGCACTCGCGATGCTCCAGTCCTGTTCGTTGGAGTCGGTCTGCACGCAGGAGGCACAGCAGCCCCAAGCAGGGGCAGGCTCTTCATGAGCTAACGTGGCCGGCTCCAGGAGCATTTGGAGGTGCTCCGGTGCTTCCTCCTGCAAGGTAAGTTCAGCGCTCCCCTACATGGGAGAGGGATTGATCAAGGCACTCCTGATCTTGTCCCAGTGATGTGGGAATACACTCATGACACTCACCTAAGTTCAAGGGGGCAGATGAGGGGCAATCCTTGATGCTTATTTTAACCCATGGTCACAGAGTTCCGTTCTCGGGTGCAGCCCAAACTTCACACCTCACTTAGTACCACCAGCCCCTCCTGGCACACAGTGTTGCAGCTGCACTTTCAAACAAAGCGCCGGTCCTCACTGGATGGCAATCTATACCCCAGCAGCAATGCCCTGCCATACAGGGTTGCCGATGAGGCCCTGCACAGGTCTTAGCGGTGGTGCCTGTTGGTAACAATAGCTTCCACGGCGGCCCCTCCTGGCATACGGGGTCACTGCAATGATGCAGTATGGGCTTCACTCTTTCCGCATGGTACTCAGCTCATGGGTATCTTCACAGCAGCCCTCTACTTGGCATATGGGGGTCACTGACCTGAATCTGCACATGGGTAGTGAGCCGTTTGGTGGAGCAACCATCTCGTCACATCTCATACCAAGAGTCCTCTTGACAGAGCTCCCCACTGGACCTCGCTCCCTCCAACGCTCTCCTCTGCCTCACAGGGCACACTGGTCTTGGGAAGCAGTTAGGCACTGGTGGTCAAGGCTCTAGAGCAGGTGGTCTTAGCTTCCCTGGATGATGTCTCCTCACCCAGCAGGGAGAGTAGCAGGCCTTGGTCCCCAATCCAGGCCCCACCCAAAAGTCTTGCAGAGCTTCCCTTCCTCAAGCAGCTCATCTGGCTGCTTGGCAGATGACAAATTTGGGGGTCTCAACCTCCCCTTCTTTTAGTCCATTTCCAGACATCATATATGATTTAGGCCTGGGGCTTTGACATTTTATGTTGGGGTTCTGCGTCTTTTGAAGTGCACACATCTCCTCTCTCTCTTCCTTTTGAAAGGTTGTCTGTCACAACAGGAGAGAGTTCATAGCTGATAGTCCCACAACACAGACCATGGGGGTGACTAGAGTTAACATCTGGATGTCAGTCACAGTGATATGTGCATCAAAGGGTTAATCTTGGGCTCTCAGACCCTCTCTTTACGATTCCCTTATCAGCCCCATCTTGTTCCTTGAAGTGTATATGGGAGTCTCTCTCCCTTCTACGATGTGTCCCACCCAGCTCCCACGGGAATGCAGCAATCCACAAATCTATCCAGAGGGATTTCTTCACATCCTCATGTCTTCAATAGGTAAGCATGGCCTTCCCAAAATGGAACCCAGGGTCCTCCATGTAATGCACCATTACAGGCACACTTGCACTCAGTGCATGTCCCTAGCACACACACAGTCCAGCACTACTACCTCCATATAAAGGGCTACCCCAGGCATACATGCATTCAGCCCACACATTCGCTCTGTACGCACTGCTCAGTGCTGTAGCCTTTCTGTATTGTATCACGTGCCTGGCACACATTCAGCCAAACACACACATTTACTTTGTGCACGCTGCACAACACTGCACCCTCCATGTATTGTACTCCTCACCTACATCTTTACCTAGGACTAGACCAAGGACTGGGAGATCTCTCAATGACTCCTAGGTCCAACATCTTGGCAACTTACACCTTAATGCATCCCTGTACCCAGTCAGAAATTCTGTACATTCTGCTCTTCACTGGCAAACTTTCACCTGTGTCTATATCATGCACACAGATAGGTGTCAAACCTGGGGTCAGTGAGAAGAGGTTCGCAAACCATCCTAAACACCTCTGTACTCTCTCTCTGCTGCTCAGGTGTTATCTCAGAGGCTAGCAGAACTCCTTCCACTGTGCCATTCTTATGTCACTATGCAGCAAGTCAAGAAAAGGCTCATTGTCTTACTCAACTTCCTGTGCATAGCCATGACATTCACCGTTTAGTCTATATGGAGGTAAGGCTTTAGCCAGTTCACATGGAACACCCTCTTGGGTTCCCTTGTGGCACCTGTGTCCATCAAGTAGATTACATCAGACACCACCTAGGCTACTTTGTATGGCCCACACCATTTGTCCTCCAAAGTCCTCGGACAAATTGGCTTAGTACCAACACCTGCTGACATTCCTGATACCCAGTAACAGTAACTTTCTGGTCGTACCATTCCTTCATCAGCTCTTGGCTAGCCTGAAGGCTTTCTTTTGCCCGACTCATTTATTGCGCCATCAACTTCCTGAGGTCAATCACATATTCCACCACATTCTTCTGTCGAGACTCAGGTTCCTTCCCACCCTTCTCTGACTATGGCGAATTGACTCCACAATGGGAGGCCATACAGAAGTTCAAAGCGACTGAACCCAACTTCCTTGTGTGGAATTTCTCTGTAGACAAACAAGAGAAATGATAGACAATCCCACTTCCTCCTGAGTGTTCTCAGACAGAGTTCCCATAATGCTCTTCAAGGTTTCATTAAACCGCTTCACCAAACCATTGGTTTGTGGGTGGTATGCTGTGGAGAAGTGGTATGTTACACCAACTTGCTCTCACATCTCTCTCATGTAAGAAGAGTTGAAGTTGGTTCCCTGGTGAGAAATTAACATCATTGGAAATCAAACCCTAGAAAAGATTCCCAGGAAAGCTCCTGCTCCCACTTTTGTAGACATGCTCCTTAGAGTTATAGCTTCAGTAGCTGGTAGCGTGATCCACCACAACTAAGATAGACTTGTTGCCTGATTGTGGGGGGATGGGGGCTGAGCTCCTCCCCGTGGTGCAAGCAACGATGGGGACAGGGGTTGGGGAAATTAATCATGTGGGGTGAGGGAGGGGGTTCAGGGTGCAAGCAACAATATGGAAGGGGGGCAGGGGAAAAAGGGAGACACTCTGAAAAGACATGCAATTTTATGGAGTACTACAACTTAACTAAAAAAAGTACCTCCAGATGTGCCCGGCCAGTGGAAGAACAATGGCTGCAGACAAGAAACTGTACTTGGTCCATGCTCCAGATAACAGACAAACTCCAGGAAGAGGAAGTGAAGTCTGATGCTGCTGACTGGGGTGAATGTATGACATTGTTCTGCATTCTGTCCATCAATTGTTGTTTTTGCATTTGTCACCCCGAGTGGGACGGGTATGCCCAGACGTGGGTCTCGTGCTCTCCATACCACTGGAATCAAGCTATCCTGGCTGATGAGGGGTGAAACCCCGAAACCGGTCCTAGGATGCTTGTTTCCAGTCCACGGAGGACCTGGCCTGGCAGTTCGGGCTGGACTGTTCCCATTGGGCGCAGGGTCAAGACTGATTTGCATATGGCTGGGTTCAAACTGGAATGGCATGGGGAGCAAAAAAACAATGTATTTAGGCCCAGATCTCTGTACTGGGGTCAATGTATGACATTGTTCTGCATTCTGTCCATCAATTGTTGTTTTTGCATTTGTCACCCCGAGTGGGACGGGCATGACCAGACGTGGGTCCCGTGCTCTCCATGACACTGGAGTCAAGCTATCCTGGGTGATGAGGGGTGAAACCCCGAAACCGGTCCTAGGATGCTTGTTTCCAGTCCAGTGAGGACCTGGCCTGGCAGTTCGGGCTGGACTGTTCGTATTGGGGGCAGGGTCAAGACTCATTTGCATATGGCTGGGTTCAAACTGGAATGGCATGGGGAGCAAAAAAATGATGGATTTAGGCCCAGATCTCTGTACTAGGGTGAATGTATGACATTGTTCTGCATTCTGTCCACCAATTGTTGTTTTTGCAGCTGACTAAAGAGAAGCAAGAAAAGGAGAGTGACCTCAAAGCCATCTACTAGTAAGTAATGGGCAGGCTCTAAACCCTTTTACGTTTTTTTTTCATTCACAAGAGATCTAGGAGCAACAGGGCATGCATGCTGCATCAGGTGAGACCTAAAAGGGCCCACAGACTGGCCCTTTCTAGCTGGTACATCTGACAGTGCCAGGCTGCCATTCTGACAGAAGTTCAAGTCCACTGAATGCTTCTTGCCCCTCATAAGACACCAAATCACTTCCAGATCATCAGCTAAAAAAGCAACCCTGCTTGTTGTGCATTGTTGCTCTTATGTGACCTTCATGGAGATTATTGGGTATCATGCGTAAGTGCCAAAAATGTGCTTCAATAATTTCATAGTAAACTTGTGATTATGCTGAAGCATGAAGTGAAGCAGAGGGTTTTAGGAGAGAGTTGCATTTTCAGCCAAGTATGATCTTCTAGGTGGTTGTGCTTGTGTGGTCGGTTATGGGTTTGAAGTCTGGCTTATAAAAAGTATTATGTATCATGTATCCATTGGGTGATAACAATCTTAGAAAGGTAGAAAAGGGTAAGATGAATGAAGTCAAACTTGTGGACACATACAAACATCAACTAATCTGATCTATGCATGATCATCTGTGTGGGAACACCAAGAGTAATGCCTTCAGTAATAACTGGAGCTACTCCAAACTGCATTGGTTTCAGCAGTTAACAACATTTGGTTGATGCAGGACAGGCTGCGGCACTGATCCTTCTGTATCTGTCAGCCGCCTTTGACATCCTCTCCCCAACCCTGCTTGCCAGACAATTGGCGGAACTGGGGCTTACAGACTCAACATTAAAGTTCCTAACATACTTTCTTAGTGACAGGTTGCAGATGGTAATTGTAAATCAATACAGTTCTGAGCCCATCACCCTGCCTTGTGGGGTTCCTCAGGGCTCCTCCCTAATCCCTACATTATTTAACTTACATGTTTCCCCACTGTCCAAGCTCATACGGTCTTTTGGCCTACAGGTGTTCCCATATGCCGATGACATGCAAATAATTGTGTCAATCAACAAAGATACTGAGGCCATTTCTACCAACTTCAAAAACTGTATGCAGGCAGTAGTTATCGAGATTGGCAAAAACTAACAGACTCATTGGAGACAAGACAGAGTTCTTGATCTTTAGTAGCCAACCATCAATATTGAACAACTCCTGGTGGCAGGAAATGCTTGGCACATTACCAACCCTGACTGATTCCGCAAACAACCATGCAGTTCTGGTAGACAAAAAACTCTCTTTTGATATTCAGGTCAATGGGACAGTATCCACCTGCTTTTGGATTATCAGGACTCTGAGGAAGGTGTTTCCTTATATTCCCCTTTTGATGTGCAAGCAAGTGGCTCTGGCATTGATTTAATCCATACCCACACGCATAACACTGGGGGGAAAGAGGTACTACCCTTCGCTTCGTCCTCCCTGATGCTAACACTTAACCACACAAAAGAAAGGAAGGGGAATTCAAGAATGTATCTTTCTAGGAGCTGCTCAATTCTCTCCTTGGAAAAACCTTTGTGTTTAAATACTGCCCTCACACACTAAATCATGTCATGCTTCATCATAGGGAGTGCACCAACACTCTGATGCAGACCAACATACAGGGTGGATGAAAAAAATTTTTTGTTATATTTCAAATGTTGGGGAACTAGAGGTGATCCCTCTGTCCCATTTGGATCTAGGATCCTCTCAACACAAAAAGATCTAAAACTGCCTAGGGGCTAGTCCACCTAATTTTATTCCAGACTTCTCCTGGCAGGATTAAAAAGTGTCTGAGGAAGGTTTTAATTGATTTCCTCTAGACTGGACTATTACAATGTACTCTACTTGGATATCAACAAGAATGCAATAGCCAAGCTACAACTGGTGCAGACTGATTCTTGATATTCCTAAATATCATCATCATCAACTTTATTTCGCACCTCACTTATGCATAAAAGTACTCCAATAAAAACATTTCATTACAGATGATAAACGTAGGATAGGAACAGTGCAAATTACAGTCAGTAAACAAATAGCAGCGATCATGAATTAAACAGGTACAATCAACTGAAGCAATAATTCTTAGGATTCAATAGATAAATTATTAAAAACCTTACAAGATCTCACGGCGGCCAATAAAATGAAGCAAGTGCATAACAGACCAATGGGGTTTCTAGTTGATAAAATAAGGAGAGGGCTAAAACTGGGTTACGCAAGGAAAATTTCTTTAAAAGTGGAATGATAAAAATGTTTCTCTCTACTTTATACAGAAAGCAAAAGAGAAATACATGTGAAGTTGGTTGTGTCGCCTTATTGTTACACGGACAAGGCGGTAAAGACCTATAGAAAATAAGTTATGTGGATGACCCAGCATTAGTGGGTTAAAATTGAGTCGGAATCTAGTCAAGATAAAACGGTGCTGGTTAGTCTCGAAAAACCCTAGATATAGATGAGAATAATTTGGCATCTGAAGTATGCTCTCATAAAACTTTACAGACTGTTTTTCTCTTTGGCTTTCCCACCTATCACGCGTAGCTTTCGTTAAGTAAATGGCCTTCAGTCTAGATTTAGGAAAGTGTATGCAAAGGGTAGGGGTATCATACAAGAAGGCAAGACCCAGAGAGGTTAAAGTTTGCCTGACATACGAAAGCCACGGGATTTTGTGGGCGTGAGCCATATTCATAATATCTTTCAGAATTTTCTGGTTCAGACCCACGGTATCCCTTTTTCATACAGATAACCAAAGAGAAAGTGGGCCTAATTTAATAGCATCAGTGATAAAAGGCATACCGACTTCAGTATGAGCCACAAGGTTATTACATGTTTGTGGTACTGACAGCAATCTTTTAATAAATTTGTCTTCCAGGACTTGAAGTGTAGTCACATTTGTTATCCCCCAGATTGCAGCCCCATATGTCGCCGTTGGTAATGTTTTAGCCAAATAAATTTTAACCATTTCTAAAATTGGCTTGCAGCCCAGTTTTTTAGAAAATCTAAAAATTGCATTAATGCTTTGGAGCATTACATTTGCATGGGTTTGCAGCATCTCTTTCCAGTTTTGTTTAGCATCAAAAACAATACCTAGATAATTAAAATGTTGTACATGCTCAATATTGCCCCCCTCTAGATGGTAACTCATCATTTTCTTTTTAGCACCTCCTATTGCCATAGTATAGGTTTTGGCTTTATTTACATGTAAATCCAAATTGCACATAAAGGCTGCATAGTGTGTAATAAGGTTTTGAAGTGCCAAAGGGGTCCTTGCCATTAAAACTGCGTCATCCGCATATAGAAGGATGGGGAGGGGGGACCGCAAGACTATTGGGATATCTTTCACAATGTTAATCAGGGTGTCATTAAGTTTGTTAGTATATAGGACAAACAAAAAAGGAGCCAACACGCATCCTTGTCTGACTCCCCTTTCAATTTTGAATAAAGTGGTGCATTCGCCTAAACTCCTGTATCGAACCATAGCGGTGGCGTCCCTAGAAAGCTCTCTTATAAAATTTATTATGGCATCATCTACTCCCATATCCTTTAAAATTATCCAAAGTTTGTTATGTACCACACAGTCAAAGGCCTTTGAAAGGTCCATGAAGGCCATATGTAATTGGGCCTTTTTTACCGTTGTATACTTTTCTAGAATCATTGTTAAATTAAGACATTGGTCTACAGTGCCCCGCCCCTGTCTAAACCGTACTGCACTTCCGAGAGGATTTTCTTTTCCTCTGCCCACACTTCCAATTTGTTTAACAAAAGCCAGCCCATAAGTTTGGCTGTACTATCAAGCAAGGAGATAGAACGATAGTTGGCAGGCAATGAAGCGTTCCCTTTTTAAAAAATCGGGATTATGATAGAGTTTTTTTCAGGAGGGGAATGGACCATATTCTGCTATAGCATTAAAAACCACAGTTAAAAGGGGGGACCAGAAAGTGATATCTGTGAGAAAAATGTCCATAGGAACCCCATCGGGCCCTGGCGCTTTCCTGGGTGGGGATTGTAACAGAGCAAGTTCAATTTCCTTACGATTGAATGAGAGGTAGGTGGAGGCTATAACAGTACTTACATCTGCAATAGGAGCAGTCCCTCGTCGATGTGTACCTCTAAGGAGGGCCCGCCACTATCCTTTAAAAGAGGCGCAGTAATTACCTTCCAAAAGGCAGTACTATCTCGGAGGGCTGAGGCTTGTTTTAAATTATCCCATGCTTACGATTTGAGCTGCCTCAATCTACTTTCTCTTGCTCGTCTATAGGTTTTCTTCAATTCACAAACATGCACTTTATCTCTGGGTAGGGTTTTAAGAGCCTTAAACAATTTTGCAGAGGCTAAAGAGCAGTTCTCATCAAACCACCTATGCGAGTTACTATCTCAGTGTGTAACGGGCAAATCGACTGTAGTTTTAGAAATTTATTAACTTCCCGAATGCATTTGAAACCTCGACTTGATTTGCAAAAGGATCCAGGCAAGTTATGATATCCTCCTGGTTTACCAGAATAAGACTATTAAAAAGAGAGACCACATCGACCTTGTCATACTTTAAAGTGAAGCCATTTGTGCTAGCAAGAATTGGTTTTGGTACAGTAGTGCCGTTACGTTTTTAGGTCGAGCCTCGAGTAGCGCGCAAGCGCTGCTCTGGCGAGACTTTAAGTAAGGTGGTTTCGAAAGCTGACCACACGCTCGTGCGTCGTGGCCTTTTTCGGGCGGTTACGCGCGCAGGGCCGACATCTGTTTCCAATTATCGTAATTGGAAACAGATGTCTGCCCTGCGCGTAATCGCAGGCAAAAGGCCATGACGCACGAGTGTCTGGTCAGCTCTGCAGGCTGCCGCGCTCGCTCGCCCCCGCTCCTCTCTTGTTAACAGTAGGAGGCAGACCTCACAATCCGGTTGTAACACCTTGCCTCTTCATGCAGAACCTCCCACAGCCTCATCACTCATGCAAAACGCGTTTCTTTCTCAGCACAAACGATCTTTAGAGCAATTGTTTGAATGAAGTGTCATTTTTGGACAAATTGCTTTTATGGGCCTGATGATGAACAGAAGCAATGGCGTACGAAAGCGCGAGTGCAAATTATAATCTTGAATGTCATTGCCACGTGCATAACGCACTTGAATAAACCATGGCGTCCGCTCAGGCTGGGCATCAGGACTCGCTCCTTATGTGTCATACATAAACTCTATGCAGTTTCTTTCTCTCATTCCGCGTTGGTTTCTAAGCCAGATTTTAAGGGGTTTGAGCACGGGGCTAGTGCCAGTAACCCCCATACAACGCTCCACGATCACATACTGCGTGGTATGCATTTTATTCACGTTTCACACGTTTGGGTGACGAGCAGTCTTGACATCCCTGCAGTAATGTAAGGGACATTTTTCCAGTTAATTTTGCCTACAGTGCAGGTGGTTTTCTGGTAGCAGGCACGCGGTTTGCTTTGACATTGAGGTCGTGTTTCTAACAGTTTGTGATTACTGTTTGAGAATTGACTAACACGTCTGCATTCACCCGGATGGAGCTCCCATCGTGCACTTGGCGCCATCAGAGGGCTCTCCAGGTGCCACGAGCGTGACTTTTTTGCTTCTCACCCAAGCAGCAAAATTGTACTGAGGTTATTTGCCGTCATTTAGCTTTCGTGCTCTCAAGTCACAGTGCGCACTTTGCACTGAAAGGTACACTAATGTCAACGCCTATTATTTCAAGGCAGAGAAGGGCGGACGTTGTGGTTTAGGACGGAAAAACGGTATGCTGCTATTGGACGCGACTTCAGGAAGATGGATGCTGAGAAAATGGGTATTTGAAATTCTAAAAGGGAAATGAATTGCAAACATCATGAAAGAGAATACTTCTCCGTCTACAAAAGGTCTAAGCAGACAGATGTGACGGGGCCTGGGTGGAATGGTGTCTCTCCTGTAGCTTTAAGTACACTGTCCGTGTTTTCACCAGTATTTCAGTGTGGTTGCATTTCCGCAGATGTTCAAATAAATACGCATTGTGGTCTGATCTAAGGTTTTGTCTCGGAATCCTGGCATTATTCAGCTTGTCTCAGTTTCTTACAGCGTTACCTGCCTCTCTAATCACATATGCAGCTCAAACCCTGTTACTTTATTCTTGTCACTTATGTAGTGCTGGGTTGTTCTTATGGTCTTTCTAGTTTACGTCAGTGAATTATTTTCTAAACTTCCCTGATGCTTATTTGACTAACGAATAATTAGGTTTGCCTGGTCAGTACAGCTGTCTGTCACCCTTGTCACCAAAGAGTGCTTCTCCCTGCATGCCTTTGCCTTGATGGTGGCTCATTCTGCCTCCTGTGGTAGTATATGAGGCCCTGTTTTACATCTAAGAAGTTCACTCATCATTGCACAGTTTTTGTCACATTCAGTTATTTATCTTCTGCATGCAATGCCACCACCAGTATCCGTTCCACCATCACAAATAACATGCGCTCACCACCATCACACTGCAACTAATACTACCAACCCCAATAAATAGCACAACCACACCAACAGCAATACTACACAGCCACATTCAATGCTAGCACCACCAATACCACGAGCCCAATTAGTGCCATCAGCAACAGCACCACCAACACTACTAATACCACATTACCACCTAACTAGTGAAAGTGTAAATATTAATTTCACTAATTTCGTGCCAAACTACAAGACACATTTTGCAGTCTTGTTGATATTAATGCACCTTAACAAATGTTTTAGCTTCTTAATGCATTTGGGTTATTTAAATATGCGCAGAATATCGTGGCTTCCAGTACCAGAACTAAGCTTTCAGTAGCCTGCTCTTCGGGTATTTTAGGCCTAACCATCTCCATGCCTATTTCACACGTGATTTGTTTTCTCAACATCAGATGATCTTGTTCCGTGGGATAGTGCCATCAAATACATAAAGTACTGGGCACATTTCCGTATATTTTATTCATTATTTTTGGGTTGCTCTGTTTAAAAAGTTAATGAGAATAGTATATAATCCACAGCAAAAAAACATGTACACTAGAGATGCAATACAAACCGAGCATTGTGTATCCACCTGCATTGACCCTGATATTTTTACGTGTGTGTTGCTTTTGTTGATGTTTGGTGGATATTCAGAGGTCTGCATAAAGGAATTTCAGAAGGATTCTTACCTGTGATCTACAGGATCTTTCAGCGAATCCTTCCTTACTGGAAGGTAGTGGTGATGTTTGAAGCAGCTTGCAGTAAGAGCATTCGTGCCGTCACTTAGCTAAAATATTTAAGGCAAAGTTAATATTCCACTTAGAAGGCCCTCTGCAGAGTGTGCATACACTGTCTTCATGTCATCAGCAGATGACCGATATGCCCACCCACCATATTGTGTATATGTAGAACCGTATACTTCCATGAGCGCACTGACGTGTCCAGTGTTCTGCAAGTCTCCCCACCAGGAACTCTTAAAGTGGCATGGAAGGGTTCTGAAGCACTGACACAAGACAAATAACTGATAGCAATATGTGCACAATACACCACCAGGTATTTTTCTGTCAGGAGCGATCCATTGGATAGACTTGTGCCGAGTGGGGCGATATGAGGTTCGTTATCCTCCATTACACTACCAGATATTTTTCACTTGGGAGCAGTCCTGTGGGTAGAATTGAACGTAGTGGAGGATGGAAAAAGGCAGATATTTCATAACACGCCACCAGACATTTTTCACTCCGAAGCAATTCTGTGGTTAGGATCATATTGGGTGGGGAGGAATAAGAGGTCAGGTATCTAATAATATAACACCAGGTATTTTTCACTTCAGGGTGATCCTGTGTATATAATTGAACCAAGTGGGGACAATTAGGAAGTTTGGTATCCGACAATACACCACCAGGTATTTTTCGCCTGGAAGCAATCTTGTGGATGGAATTGGACTGGAAGGGGATGTGGAAACACAATACACCACCAGGTATTTTACAGTCTGGAGCTCTCCTGTGGAGAGGATAGGATCAGACCGGTTCCCATCGGTGTGTGTTATTATGTAGTAAGGAATAAAAGTGCCACTGGCCCTTTGGAGACATGCCCCTCTTTGGTCACCAGTCACTTGCAGTATCCATCTTCACAGCATACTATTTCAGATTAAAACAATCAGATTAAGCACCTTGAAGTTGTGAGTTTTATCCTCATAGTTTCGCAGTCTGGCATTTCAAGGGTGCCACCTCATCTCATCAGGGAACTGAAAGGCACCAGGCTGGAGCAATAGGGCTTAGCCCTGGTTTGTGCTCTTGTGAAAGCGCTGGTTTTATATAAATGCAGATTTGTCCATCCCCCTTGCTAAGTTAATTGGTGCGAGAAAAGCGTGATTGAAGGAAAGAACACTGCTTGGGTGATAATGCTGATGGAAGCAGAAGATTCTGTACCTCACACTTAGTCACATGTACTTTTCGAGCTTGTGTTAACATTGCATGACCTGTGAAAATGAGGCATATTAGATTTTATGACTTCTTTTTATATGGATTCTCCACACTGCACTCTCGGGTTGACAAAAAGGCCACCGATTAGATAACACATTCCTGTACCTCTTTGTTGACTGTTTCACTGGTAAACGTAGAAACACATTGCACCATTGTCCCTACTCGACACATCGACACATGCTTTCCATCCTGTCGATAAACTGTTCGTGTTGTCTGTGGGTGCACCCAGAAATGCCCTTGACCCCCTAAGTACATTTTGTGATAGTCTGAAAATAAACATTGTAGAAATTAGTGTTTCCATTTTTAGGTCTGTCAGGGAGAGCTTTGTCTCTGCTGCCTCCTCATCTTCATGACCTCCAAAAAAACAAATAACACATATGTATACACACACGCACACACATATAGTATATATGCTGACGCTCCGAGTGTAATATGCTATTTATTGCCATTGTTGAGTGTGGGGAAGGGCAATGTCTCACGAGCGGTGAAGTCTTCAGTGAGTCATTATGCAATTCCCTTTCTTCAACAATGGTAAGAAGTAGCATATTCTGCTGTGCACATATGGTTCATGCCATGGACATTCTCATATATACTTGTTTTAACAAAAGGTATTTAACCAAAACCTGGATGCACGTGGTTAAATGTGTCCCATATAGTAAAAATCACATTGAACAGACCTACTGACTATTAGGAGAGTTGATTCCCTGTATAAATTAATTGTTACTAGCAACCTCTAACAGAATAAAACATATTTTTCCAATGTTCATTTTACTTACTGTGGTCATAAATTCAAATTTGACCTTGGTACTGTAATGATAAATGTATGAATCTGTTTATTAGTACAGTTGTTCTAAAGAACATGTTATTGAGCCACAATTATTTTCACTGCCATGGTCTGTGTTTGTCTGTGTTTGTCTCTGTGTGTGTGTGTGTGTGTGTGTGTGTGTGTACACACACCATGGCAGTTAAAATGACGTGGCTCAATAACCTGTTCTTTAGAACAACCGTACTAATAAAAAAGCTTGCTACTGTGTCAAGATCAAATTAGAGTTTATGACCACAGTACAGAAAAATTGCTAAGCACACACATTCACACACACACATACACGCGCACACACACACACACACACTCTCTCTCCTATTCAGGTGTCGTTTACATTTTCTTCTGCCCTTCAAAATCATGGGCCAGTGGGTCAGCCCACTTCATCCATAGGCTGTCTTGCACTGTGAGTGATGGTCTTAGCATGATCACTTGTGCGCCATCGCACGCGTGCCAAGACCTGAACCATTGGTTTTGCCAATGCATGTTTTCCTGTTTGTATCCTGTGAACTGTTAAAAATCTGTTACAGGGAGTGTGCTATGTGTGTCTATTAAATTATAGCATTAGGCAATGATTTGTTATTGATATGTCGGCATTAGTCAATGTGCTTGGTGAATTCAGTTTAGTCTTAGTTTGTGATCAAGAAGAAATAAGCCATGTCTAAAATGAATGTTTCCATTTATACAAATCCAATAAATGAGCCGGGTACAAGGGGCAGGAATGCCTTCAAAGTCACTGTAAATCTCTAACATTGCTTAGGTTTTCTCATCATGGTATCATTTGCTCCATTTTTTCCCACAGCAATTACTTGGAGAACTATCAGAGGTAATGTACTGCTGACATTCTTGAAGTGTTGCCCTAGCGTCTCACTAGACCCTGTCGTCTCTCACTAGAACCTGTCCTCTGCTTTGTTAAATCCACAGTGCAAAGCTAGAGCTTGACTGCTTTTACAACAGTGATTTAGCATGACTGAAGAAAACAACACAAACAAGTGCAAATATGAGTGTAAACCAGATTTGTAAATAGCCAATCTCATTGCCCCATCTGCTTTCGCACCTCCACCCCAGGTGACTAGTTGACAGATGTAACACAGTACCAAACTTTGACAGTCCTCTTTGATAACCTAATTCTCATTGTATTCTTCTTGAACATTATGCATTTAACAGATAAATTGTGTCCGCCATCAGTTGTCTGAGTCTGTGGTGTTACTTCATGACACTTTGTGCATCTTCCTCATCAGAATCCTTACGTTATAAGGGCGAGTCAGATTGGGGAAATAATTTAGCAAAAAAGCGTAACCCTCGCTCTTTACATGAGAAATAAATACTTGGAACTTTTCCCCGAATTCCTGTTTGTAATGGTCAACTGTACTGTAGTGAGTGACGACAGGTACTATCGGAGAGTAAATGGAAGGCAAGCTCTGAGGAATCAATACATAAAAAAAAGACGGTCACTCTTACCCATCCTTAGAGATCATGAAACAGTCCATGAGGGCAAGGTTATTAATGGGTGGCAATTTTACTGAAGAACTAAACTGACACCTTCTTGGTGATGATGGTATACCAGCAGACATAAATGTCTTCAAATTCCAGGAGAAACGATGCTTCAACTACGTCATTGGACTTAAATGAGTGGCGTATCAATGACGAACACAGTTACCTTACCAAGTGTGTTCCAGAAGCCAACCAATAACAGACATGCCATATGGACTGGACTGAGACCAAGTCGATCTCACTTACTTCGGAGAAACCTGTATAGCATAATAAAAATGGTGTTAAACTATGGTACTCAAATTAATCCTGGCATCCAAGAAGGATCAGTTCTGACTTAATAATCACCTGTGAGCAGACAGCACTGAGGCCATCATCTTAAAATGCAGTCTGGTAACTCTACTTTCTCCAGAGAACAACTTCCATCCTTCTCATGGACACTCCTGATTGTTAAAAACTGGGTTTCTGGTTGGCTGGGGTGTGAGCCCTGGTCTAGCAGTAACCACAGTCCTAGTCGGGGTGAGGCACCAGCAAACCCCAAATTAACCTGTGCTCATCCTCTGGTAGCTTGGCATAGAGCAGTCAGGCTTAAAGTGAAGGCAATGAGTAAAGTATTTGTGCAACACTTCCAACAGTGAGAACACCACACAAAAAGATCCCACACCATGTTTAGAAAAAATAGAATATATTCTAATAATAGACCAAGACTGAAACTACAAAAATCCAATAAGTAGAACTTGAGTTCTGAATTTTTAAAGAATAAACTGTAAAATAGCGCTTAGGAGCGGGAAGCGCCAACCTGGTACATCTGGTCGTGCCAGACCGGGACAAAGTCACAAGTTTAGGCTAACCGCGATGGAGCACGGGCCAGCTACGGGGACCTAGT
This sequence comes from Calotriton arnoldi, assembly GCA_963921515.1. Classification (NCBI taxonomy): domain Eukaryota; kingdom Metazoa; phylum Chordata; class Amphibia; order Caudata; family Salamandridae; genus Calotriton; species Calotriton arnoldi. Next base: position 4,691,184 of record CAWUFW010000004.1, on the reverse strand, counting down.
TAGCCCCGCTGAGCAAAGTACCTTATATCCTGGTTGCAGAGTGATGCGTTGATCTGGGTTGAAGAAACCCCGCAGCTGAGGCGATGCATCGGTTCCGAGATGCGATAAGGCCATGGTTCGAGTTCCTGATGCGTCGTTGTCAAGGATCCTGTTGACGGGACTTGCGATGCGAAGTCCGGTGTCGAGGATGCGATGCACAGTTGAGGCAATGCATCGGTTCGGATGAGCGATGAAGCTGTGCCGCCAACGAGAGGTACGAGGACCTGGGCCGGAGATGTTCCATGCCTTCAGCGATGCATCAGTTTCGAGGACTGCAAAGGCAATGCGTGCCTTCCGCACCGGGTCCAATCCACGCAGCAACGGCGATGTGTTGGTTCTGCTCAAGGATGCGCCGCTCAGCAGAGAAGATGTTTGTTCCGCTGTAAGCACCTCAGGTCCACTTCCAAGAGTCCAGGACTGGGGTGGCACCACTTAGCAGGGTAGACTCCCAGATGGCAGAGTCCAGGTGCAGAAGTAAGTTGGTTTGAAATCTTTTATGTCCCTGAAACTTCAGATCAGGAGGCCAGCCAACTAGCCCTTGGAGTCACTCTGGGTTCAAGTGATGCAGGTCCAGTCCTAGTCACCCAGGCAAGAAGGAAGCAGGCAGCAGGTCAGCACAGAAAAGCAGGAGTTCAGCAGTCCAGCAGAGTGGCAGTCCTTTGAGCAGCACAGCAGTCCTTCCTGGCAGAGTCTTTACAGGTCCAGAAGTGTACTGAAGTGTCTGAGGCCCAGTACTTATATCAAGTTGTGCCCATTTGAAGTGAGAGAGACTTCAAAGACGTGTCTTTAAAGTGCACAGAGTCCTTGTCCTTCCTGCCCTGGCTTCAGATTCACCTCAGGAAGTTGTGCAAAAATCTGTATGTGGACAGGACACAGCCTATTCAGGCGTAAGTGAGGCTGTGCCCAGCTTCCCCGCCCCATCCTGCCAGGATGGCCCATCATGTCATCCCTACGCTCCCATTGTGTTTGGCTGTCTAGGAGATATACACAAAGCCCAACAGTCAACTACTCCAGATGTGATCAGAGATAGGCAGCAAGCATCAACAAGCATTGGCATAGCCAATAGGTCTCGCTTTTGGGAACTTATAAGTATTTAGTTATGCAGCACAATATCCTTGGTGCAACAACATCAACTGTTGCATGGCCAAACACTTATAAGGTCCCAAAGGCGAGACCTATTGGCTATGCCAATGCTTGTTTAGAGTCCCGCCAGTATAAGACACACAAAAGCATAGCATGATCGCTGTGTTCATTACAAAGTGTCTGGAAAGTGACCAGTCTTAAGCTAGGGATATCAGAACAGATAATATAGTCAATCGGGGATGAGTAATCAGCTCTATGAAAAGTGGGGGGAAATTTCCCCGACTGTGCATCTAATACATTTAGTATTTTAAGTTGCCACTTCATTAGGATACTATTTAAAATATTCCCCATAACATCATAATAGAAATGGGGAATAGGGTCTCCCCTTTGGTCTGCAATCCCGCATAGATCCTCCGAATCCCTGGAACATGGATTTGTATTGAAATTGCCCAACCAGATTAGTTGAAAGGGTTTAGGATGGGACTCTGCAAAGTCCTCTATTAAGTCATCTAAAAGCAGAGGTACCATCTCAGGGTTTTAGAAGTTATTATTATAGTAATTCACAAGCAATAGGTCCCATATATCATTCCCTTTAATGACCAAGATATGGAAATAAGGTGAAGTATTTATAAATCTTAAAATCTTAAAAACGATCACATTAGAAATCAAAGTGAGTAGACCTCCTTTTGGTCTGCCTCCTAGGGAGGGCACAGCTGCAGTTGGAAAAGACTGATAACCATTGACTGTAATAGGTGCAATCTCCCAGGTTTCTTGCATGGTAAGAATCTGGAAATCGGCCAAGACAGAAAGCCACTCCTCATTATTCCACTTGTTATTATAGCCTGCTATGTTCCATGTCAACAGGGGGTAAGCTAAATTAGATGCTCCCAGAGTATCGGTAGTCATGGCCCCATTTGGAGGGTCTGAAATATGTTGGACGATGCAGCTCTGAGGTACCAGGTCCCGCTGTGAGTGCCTGGAGGCACCATTTCTCTCAGTCCCTTCACTCGCCATTCTAGGTAACAGCTGGGGACTCTGATGTGGAACCTCATGTCAGTCGCATGACTCCAACCCGTAGAGTTGGGCGTACCTATTGAAAGTACCCAAATATGTATGGTTGGTCAATGCAGGCCCACTATCATTAGAGTCAGGATTTGATGTGGTAACTACAGTCTCGTCGTTGTGAATGGGCTGCACTCTATAGAAAAAGCCCAGAGGCACTGGGAATATTTTTGTCATTGATTTAGGGGCTAATATGGGCCGAGAAAGTAAATCGCTTACAAGCTGGGGGCAATCAAAATTTAATACAACACAATCACCTTCATATACCTTTGGTGACTGGCCGACCCATGGGATTCTTTGCGCCATTAACAAATGGTTCTGAATTAGGTACCCTGGCCTAGTGTAGTTACATAACCAGTGCCGTGTTTTGGCCATAAGCTGTACTGTAGTTTCGCTTTGGGAAGGTCTGAGTATTGGAACGTTTGTCAGGACAAGAACAAATGGGCTGGCAGCATAGTACGCGCACAACGTGACATTCACTCCTCCCCATTGCCCAAGAACTCTCAGAATCAGAGCGTGTTGTTCATGGCGTAGCCTTTTTATTCACAAACCAGGTAATTCACCAGTGACCAACATGAGAATAACAGTATCCTTTTTGGATATAAAATTATTACAGCATCACTCTTTAGCGGCATCAACATGACGAAGGCTGCAAGGCAATTAGGCACGACATTACACTTGAACTTGAGCTTGGCCTTACACTTTAGTGGCCTTGACCTGTCAAAGGTAGTAAAGAAGGTATGCACCACATTACACTTGAACTCTTGAACTTGGCCATACACTTGAACTTGGCCGTCTCGGCCCACCAAGCCCCCACTCTGCTGCGCACATTGTGCCAGCAGGCCCCAACGCGCTACAGCGAACAGTTGCACTACTTGAAAACCAGGGCCCCGCCTGGCACACTGGCCCGCCAACCGGGGTACCTGCACTCAGGCAGCCTCCCCAAGGTTCAACTCAGTCCATACGTTGTGGGTTAGGGCAGAAGAGTCCAGGACCACCAGCAGGACAGTCCCCCATTCCGCCTACCCTCTGCACACGTGGATCCTACCCCCTCCTGGGGTCATCCAGTCGCTGAACCGCCAATGTTGTGCATGCCCTTTTGTTGTTAACTGTCAGTGCTCCGCCCTCGCTCTCTTGCCGGGTGGGTGGGTGGTCGACGACGCTCCCCCGCAGCTTGCCGGAGGTCCAAGGGGACAAAGAGGCTGAAGATCCCGGGGCGCGGACTTAAATATCCTTCCAGCGCATCCCGATGACATCACCTCATCCAGCCCCCTTTTTGGCCCCGGAGGAGGCCCAGTCCCGTAGCGCTACTAAGGGCGCCCCTCCCCTAGGCGCGGGGGGCGCCTGTCATAGTACGCGCACAACGTGACATTCACTCCTCCCCATTGCCCAAGAACTCTCAGAATCAGAGCGTGTTGTTCATGGCGTAGCCTTTTTATTCACAAACCAGGTAATTCACCAGTGACCAACACGAGAATAACAGTATCCTTTTTGGATATAAAATTATTACAGCATCACTCTTTAGCGGCATCAACATGACGAAGGCTGCAAGGCAATTAGGCACGACATTACACTTGAACTTGAGCTTGGCCGTACACTTTAGTGGCCTTGACCTGTCAAAGGTAGTAAAGAAGGTATGCACCACATTACACTTGAACTCTTGAACTTGGCCATACACTTGAACTTGGCCGTCTCTGCTGCGCACATTGTGCCAGCAGGCCCCAACGCGCTACAGCGAACAGTTGCACTACTTGAAAACCAGGGCCCCACCTGGCACACTGGCCCGCCCTCCGGGGTACCTGCACTCAGGCAGCCTCCCCAAGGTTCAACTCAGTCCATACGTTGTGGGTTAGGGCAGAAGAGTCCAGGACCACCAGCAGGACAGTCCCCCCCCCCTTCCGCCTACCCTCTGCACACGTGGATCCTACCCCCTCCTGGGGTCATCCAGTCGCTGAACCGCCACAGGGTGAGCAGCTCCCTGGCGCACTCGCCCTCCCCTCCCCTGTGCTAACTGTGCTTCACAATGGCCCCTAGTATCGTTTTTATAAACCGCTACTGCCCTTCTACCAACATATGCCCTCCATCCTGATGCCACCGCTCCCTTTTATTATCTGGGCAGTGCTGTGATAAATTACCTGCACCCTCTCAGTGGCCATCGAGTTGTGAAGCCCCCCAGTTTACACAATCTCCCGTTATCCCTGAAGGAATCCATGCCCCCCTGCCAGGCACCTGTGACGAGCTGTATTTCCACCATCCTGTATCCCAAAGGGAACTACTACCCCAGGACCCCCGATAAATTTCTGCTAGCGCAACCCTAATTAGTCTCCCCTGGGCATCTGGGGTATCACCAACTTGTCCACGGCCTTAACCGGAGCCCCCTTAGCCTATTCTGCCTGCGGTATTACTACCGACCACATATAGAGACTTCCCTTCGGACCATTGGTCATTAAGCGGCGGCGTAATACCGACCCTCTTACAGCCTTGTGGTAAATTACCTGGGCCACAAATGCTTTATACCATTCCGTCTTGGCAACTAACCTCAGGAACTGGCACCTTGTCCAGAAGCCCTTCCTAGTGCCCATCGAGTTGGGAAGGCCCCCATTACACTATCTCCCGGTTTCGCTTAACACATCCACCTCCATCCCCAAGGGAACTAGTACCCTAGGACCTCCAATCGACCCACCTCCCAGCAGCTCGAATCCCAAATATGAACTGCAGGTGACCACCGGTAGGACTACGATGTCTATGCCCCCAGCATGACAATCCACTTTTCCTTCAGCCAGCCCCCGGGCTCCCAATACTCTTACCTGCTGACATCAGCCATAGTCCCCTTACCAACCTGGCCCCCCCTTGTGCATAGAAACGACTCAGCTATGCTGCATATTTCGTGTCCTTCAAAAGACCCTCTTGTGCAGGACTTTTACTGGCCTGTACTTCTGCACTCTGCCCACTGTATGTTAATTGTGTTGCACACCATTAGTCCTCACTAAAACTGTTGACACGTAAAAGGAAAGGAAAACTGTGGCCATTGAGTAAAGCAACCATAATGATGGTTGATTTGGTAGCATTTGCCATTGCCCGGGGATTATGCCACAAATAAATCACCACCCGTTATTGGGATGCACTTTTAAAATGCATTTCCTTCCCAAGGCCCACTCCATGATAATTGTGTTGCACACCACCAGTCTTCCCCAAGGACTGCTGACGCTTAAAAGGAAATGAGAAACTCTGCATATCAATATTTGGCCATTCAGCATTTCCTTCCCCAAGTCCACTCCGTTAATTGTGTTGTACACCATAATTCCTCACTATGGTCTGCTGACACAATTCCCCACATTACCTGTGGATTACAGCACAAATAAATTGCCACCTGTTATTGGGATCAGTTTTAAAATGCATTTAATTCCCAAGGCCCACTCTTTGTGACTTGTACAGTACACCATAAGTCCCTTACGAAAGACTGCTGTAGTTGAAAGGAAATGAGAAGCTTTGCATAGAAATATTTGGCAATTAAGCAAGACCCCATGAATCTCCACCTTTTATTGGGATGAGCTTTTAAAATGGAGTTCCTTCCCCAGGCTCGCTCCATGTAAATTGTGTTGCACACCCTCAGTCCTCACTAAGGACTACTGGCCCAATTCCCCACATTGCCTGCGGATTATGTCACAAATGAATCCTAGGGATTATGTCACCAATACATTTCTACCCGTTGTTGGGATGAGCTTTTAACATGAAGTTATAACCTCCTTACTACCTCCAAGGGATAATAAAATGCATAGGTATTTGGCAGTGTATCCTGGGGAGATGATCTAGTCATTGGCTACCCCTTACCCTTTTCCCTAGCAAAAGGGGGGGGGATTTGTCCCCCTGCCACCGAAATCACACTGGTAGCGTCCAGCGCAAAACCTTGCCACAACAGCTATAAGTGTGGTTTTGCGATGTTCTGTGATAGAGTGTTAAAGCTGGGGTTCTGACCATCTGCTTGCGGCTATAGTGCCCTATATACTGGGAATTTACCACCAGAGAGGGCATCAGCAACTGTCTTGTCTACACTTTCTTCCCAACATCCAAATCATGCAGATGGTAAGTGCAACTGAGAGCCAAGTACACCAGCTCCTTTAATCACGCACACCAAAACAGGGATGCCCCTGTGCCACCAACCGTTGGCTACCTCCGCACCATATGTAACTGTAATTATAATGTAATTCAGCCCGCAGATGGTAAGTGCAACAGAGAGCTAAGTACCAACTCCCTAATGCCGCACTCTAAAACAGGGATCCCCCTGTGCCACTAACCATTGGTTAACTCGAACCATAGGTAACCGTAATTAAGGCTAGGCATCAGTTCTATCTTTGTATTGTGGACGTAAAGATACGTGACAAATGCTTATGTGAACAGTTCAAACCTACTGTACCCCCTGGCTATTTTAGTTGCTTAATATAGATTGCCCTACTAACCTTAGATAGTCACCAATCTGAGGGCAAATGACATATAATAGAGCTATGGAGAGCAGTTGCGAGGGGTGTAGACTGTCACTAATCTGAATGCAAATGACATATTACAGCGCTATGGGGAGCAGCATCGAAAAGTGTAAATCCCCGCATTATTCTCCAATAGTAGCATATAAACCTGCACCGTATAACATGCAAATTGCCTACCAGCCCCATAGGTGTTTGTGATGAAAGGAAATCATTGTTGCCCATTGTCCACTAAATGAATCATACCAAACGGTCAATCTGTGAACGGGAAACCCCTGAACATATCAGCCAGGAAATGTTGTGCCTCAGGGCTGCAACCCCGTTCAAACCCCCATCCCAACTGGCAAAGGGTTACTACCAGGTTGCAGCAGCCCATCCAATTTTGACATATAGCATGACTCGTATGTGCACTGTGCACTTCCACCCCCAAGAGGGGGCATCTTGGCGTTGAATCACAGATTTGAATAGTGCTTAATTTGTCTACCTCTCCCAAGATGCAAGGCTAAGCGTACCCGCCGGGAATGGCACCTGTGACCATGAGGCCAAACACCGGTCCCTGCCATGGATGTGTTAATCCATTAATCTACCTGGCCTGACAACGGAACCAGTCATTAATTAAAACAATTGATAAATTATCGTTTGACTAGTACATCTGGAAATATTTTGCCTTAATTTGATACATAAATTCATACATATTATAAACAAGAGCCCACGTTCCCGATTATTTAGCCATTCCCGTCTACCGTAAATTGTAGACTAAATGACTACATGTTCGGTGCATTTATTTGCAGACATGATAGAATTTTAAAAGCGCAAAACACATTGGAATAACCTGCACTCCAGCGGCCAGTAGAGTTTTGAAAGCGCAGAACACATTCAAATAACTTGAACCCCCAGCGGCCAGTAGAGTTCTAACGTCCCGGTGCTAGTGTATTTTGCCTTAATTTGATACATAAATTCATACATACTATAAACAGGAGCCCGCGTTCCAGATTATTTAGCCATTCCCATCTACCATAACTTGTAGACTAAAAGACTACATGTTCGGTGCATTTATTTGCAGACATGATAGAATTTTAAAAGCGCAAAACACATTGGAATAACCTGAACCCCAGCGGCCACTAGAGTTTTGAAAGTGCAAAACACATTGGAATAACCTGAACCCCAGCGGCCAGTACAGTTCTAAGGTCCCTGTGCTACTGTGTAGACCTTTCACAGCCCCCTTAGCATTGTTTCTATCGCAGAATATTTTTAAGAGCAAATTACTTAATAAATGGCAAAAGGCATACTCTTTATTGTTAGGCCTGTATTTGACTCCACACCGTACCATTTCAGAGCACAGCGTTTTATGCACAATGAGGCTCTTTTGCTCTTAATATTTGGTGAAACGTATATCTTTCTATCTCTAACTACAAGACAGATGGAACATTGCATTCTCTCAGAATACAGCCCTTTATATAGTATTGCCGTAATGTAAAATCTTGGGCCCCCTTCCACCGATTTTCATAATCTGGTGATGCTGCTAACTGCAGTTAAACGTTTTTATTCAGCCTCAGAAACCTAGGACCAAAATGGACCAACTCGTAACACATCTTGTGAGGACTAATGCTCCACGCTAATAGCCATCTGCTCCTGAAAGTGAATATACACTGAGCCTTAGCTGTTATCTTTGCTTAACTCCTTTTTTAAGTATAAAGTGCCCAGGAATGTATCAGGAGACAGTGTTTATCTTTTCTTAGCTCCTATTCTGTTTACCATGTAGTAATCTGCCTTTTTTAAATAATTTCGTCGGCCCTTTAATGGACTTGAGTGTCTCCATAAAAAACACACGGTGATGTTTCCCCTTTTATGTCCGCTTACTGCGTTATTTTAAATGCAGCAGATTCACCACTAGGGACAGATGCATGCACTAATCCCTCCGACGCCATCCCGTGCACTCCGAAAACCTCAGGAGTACAGAGACTAGCGACTCCAAACGATTCCCCTATATGTCTCCTACTACGACACGGAAATAAAACCATCCGAGAAGGGTGACACCGCTCTGGCCCTGGCGGCCTACCAATGACATCTCTTCTCTCGAATAACCCAGAAACCGGGACTAATGTACCTCCTATCATTCCCCACACGAGTGCTCCCTCAACACCAACCTAGCCGGCAACCAGAGTCTCCGCCCGAAAAGCGGTAGAGCGATACACCCGATTATACACCATGCCGAATCACTGTGGGTAACGTTGTGTTCAAATCCACCCTGTGAACCAAGGTGCAACGGGCGCGACCCCCACTGCGGTGCGGCCCCGCAACCCTTCACCGCTCACTCTCAATACTACCATAGAGCCGCGAGCGGTGAACGCTGATTATGCCGGTAACTACCCCTACCTCCCGCCTAAACGCCTCATAAACTGTTGACTCTCACCGCACCACTAGAATGAAGGCGCGTCCCCGCATATAGCAGCGGGACGCCTCGTACCACGAGCTGCATCTCGTCTGTAACCGCGCAGCCCCCACTCCGGTGCGGCCCCTTAATCCTTCACCGCGCACTTTCAATCGACCCTACGAAATGCTCCGCTGCAAACCATGTTATATGCGGGCATTTAAAAAGAATTTATTTACCCATAGTTACGCGCCGCTCCAAGACCGATGCGCGTCCCCCGCTAATCTCAGCGCGAAACGAGTTCCGCCACTCCTGGCGCTTAATACATTTATCGTAAAATCAATTTTCAAAACCGAATATTAAAGCCCTATTATGTAGGCGACACGCTACGCCTAGGCCCCCTCAAACCTCCCGTGCCACACTCAGCACACCGCCGACTGGAACTCTCTCCTCGTCGACGACGCGCCCCCGCAGCTTGCCGGAGGTCCAAGGGGACAAAGAGGCTGAAGATCCCGGGGCGCGGACTTAAATATCCTTCCAGCGCATCCCGACGACATCACCTCATCCAGCCCCCTTTTTGGCCCCGGAGGAGGCCCAGTCCCGTGGCGCTACTAAGGGCGCCCCTCCCCTAGGCGCGGGGGGCGCCTGTCAGGAGACAGGTTAAGGGTTCTATGCTTAGGCTCCCTATGATTCTGTGTGGGTGCACTGTGGGATTGGGTAATATGAGTAAAAATAGTATCACCACAACCCACCTTTGGCTTAGTAGGAAGTGAACCATTCACATATAGGGGACCTGATAAGCTTTGGCACGGAACGATCCCTCCTGGCTGCATGGTGCGTACCGGGACAAATCCATGGTTAGGCACCACTAGGGAACTACTGGGCTGAGTATAAGGAATACAATCAATCGAAGGATCGGGGCTAGCTGGCAAAGGTGGGTTGCTAGGTGGAATTAACTGGGGAGGGGCTCTGTGGATGCGTACTAACTTGAAGTTTCAGTTCAATATTATCCAAGCGAAGCAAAATGGGTTTTAACATATTAGTTAATTTTGCACAAATGTCCTCAAGAGAGACTGACGTCCTCAGTAGGTCAGAATTGTCTGCACCCAGCTCAACACTGGTTTGAATTGGTTTCGATTTCCTTGGCTTCTTTGGTTTGGAGAGAGGGGGTTCAGTTTGAGGGCCGTTTTTCCACTTGCCCCTTGTAGTCATTGGAAAAATGGGCTTCACTGCACTCGAGAGATTTGCAGGCGGAAAAGTATCTAGTACAGGGACTGGGACGGTTGGAAACTTAGTACTGCATCCACTGGAACTCTGGCTAGCAATGTTAGTGATAGACTCATTAATTATATCAGCGGGTAGAACTTCAGACCCAGACAGAGCAGAATCCCCCACAGATAGTCTGTGCTCATCTATAGCAATCTCAGGAGAAATAACATCGGAAGCTTTAATTAGAAACAAATCAATAGTGGATATGGATAGCCCTAGGGTAGGTATTGAAAATTGTCTCTTCTTACCCATCGTAGTGCCAGTGCCAAACTTCTCCAGGCAGGCCAGATATCAAACATTGGAGGGGTGGCCCAGCCCAGCCTCCTCCTGGCTCGGACGGGCGTGGACGGCCCGGGCTTTGCCCGGTCCCGGCCCACGCGCGTCCCACACTGCGGGCCTATCGGCTGCTAAATGCACCTCCGGGCACGAAAAGGTGATGGTGCCGGTCGCGGTGGAGCCTGGGGGCTGTGGTTCCTGCCCTGGCTCAAAGAACTCGTGTCCCACGCTGTGGGGCCTCTCCGGCTGCTAAATGCTCCTCCGGGCGTGAAAAGGTAATGGTGCCGGTAGCGGTGGAGCCTGGGGGCTGTGGTTCCTGCCCTTGCTCAAAGAACTCGATGCAGCGTGCGTAACAAACTTCGTTTTATTTATTTATATGTTTACTTACCTGTAATCAGCCATAATCCGTAGTTTACTACCCCCCACCCTGCCCCTCCCTCGCCCCATGTCAGCGCCCGGCGGAACGACCACCACCGACCGCTACTGGAACTCATGTCCTAAATATCAAATCAATCTCGGCAGGGATATCAAAGCTTCATTGGTTAGCAAGTGTACTACCTTTAAAGGTTTATACATTGTTCACAAGGCATTGCAGAACACTGGGCCTGTAGGAATTAAAGCCATGTTCCAATGGTACATTCTCTCCAGACAGCTCGGGTCTGCAAGCCATAACCGTGTGATTGTCCCTAAATTCCGGAAGGCAAGGTTGGGAGGCAGAGCCTTTACAGTGGCTGTGGCCAAGCTCTGGGAACTCAATTCCTGTTCTATCACTAGCCTTCAGGCTCATACCCCGTTCCAAAAAACCTTAAAAACATGGCTATTCACTCTCTAATGGAAGGCACAAGATCTCTGCAATCCTAGAATGTCTACTTCCGATGACCTCACTTCCTTCAGGAATAACCGTCATTAGCCCCTTGATGCCTCTGGGCATTTGTTCATGCTCTACAAATCCTTTTAATTTAATTTAATTTCAATAGTCCAGATTCCTTTAATGTAGCCATAAAATAGACAGCCTTCTACAGAAAAAAGCGGTACTATCTTTACAACCAGGGCCATTTTTTAGCCTGGCTCCCCTAAATACAAACTCCTCACATTATTAACTGTAGCATTTGAAGTAATTACACAGTTTTTCTTTTTCATTTTTCTTAACCTTGGTTTTTAGGCGAGAGTGACCATGAGCTGTTGGAGCTGCCTTGCAAACGAACATCTAAGTAATTCGCATACAGTCTTTCTGTGTTTGTATAGATGGCCTCTATCACCACACCTCATATCAGACAGCAAATACAAAACTGGGAGAAAGCTGCCTGTGGCCACTTCTCAAACTTTATATACACATTGGACAGAACAGCAAGACAAATTTAGAGTGCCCCATCAGTGCAAGCACTGGGATGGCATATTTTATGCCCAAATCATGTTCCTCACCATGTAATCAGTGATTGGGAGATGGGTCTGAGTTGAAGCAGAAAACCCACATCGCCCTGAAAATAGTACAGGTAGAATCCCAAAAACTCTAGTTTGTGAATCTACTAGATAGGCTTTAGGGCAGTTTGAACGGTGCAGCTGTTGAGATGGGTGAATATAATGCCAATGAACGTCATGGTATGAGCAGGCCCGACAACGGCAATATCAGTAAAAGCAATGTGAACGTATACCAACTCTTGTAACCGCACAATGCCTGTCAATGCAAATCAATGTATACCGTAACTTGTGCCTGCACAGCAGTACCAATATCAGCGATAATAATGCCAATGTATTCCGTGATCCATGTTCGTACGATAATATTATTGTTGCGAATAAGAACAATGTCAACCAGTACAAATGATATCAATGTACAAAATGACAATTGTATGCGCAATAATGATAATTTCGATAAAGATAATACCAGTGGCTGCCATATTACTTTTACGAGTTCCAATGAACTCACATCATTGCTGTTGGATTCACCCAAGGTGACCACTCCATCAAGCCGAGTCAGCGATACGTGGTTAGGCAGTTCCTGCGATCCATGCCCATGCCTATCAAGTAATAGGTTACAGGTGGGAACCCCATAAACCAAAGGCAAACACACATCCAGGGGAAACCCTGATCGATTCCACAGATAGATAGTTGCACCACAAACAAGTCCAAGATAATTGGCCCCAATAAAACCCCAGAAATACCACAAAGCTAGATACCACATGTAGATAGGCACACACAACCAATCAGGACACTGCAGGTACACCACACGTAGTGAACACGCACTGCTCATGCTGGACACATACACACTAGTCCACACTACCTCTCCCCGAGGTCGAGATCCATCTGCATTCTTATCAGATGCCCGCGTTTGTTGATTTACAATTGAGATGCTTTTTTGGAATGCAGCAAAGTGTTTTATTGTACCTCATGAACTGTATAAATGGACAGCCTAAACTTTTTACATCAAGAGATTTTGAGCAGCCGCATTCTGCCCAGGCTCTCCTGGCTGCAGTGCTTAATAAAACCAACTTGTTCCTGTTTTGCCAAACGCCTCTTGTCTTTTCATTTATTTAAGGTAAATTCATATCCTAGCAATACAGCCACACTTGGCGCTAACCTTGGAGAGGAGGGGCTGTGTTTAAAAATAACTTATGTGCTTAAAAGCACGTGCTGCAGAGTTCCCTGTGTGTTCAGCAGTTTTCAGGCAACAATAAAAAAATCAATATAACTCTGGTGATTAATGTTCCTGCTAGAGAGAGATCGGAGTTTTGTCCAGATGCAGTTTTGACTCTTCAAATTGAAGCACAGACGGTTAATTTTCCTTCTGCAAAGAACGTGTACCATGCAGAACACAGAACTGAGTATGAATGAACTATGAGTAGTGCTATTTGAAATTAAATGTATGTCGGTGAGGGGCTATGGAGAGATAAAGGGCACTATTGGAGGGTAGAAGTGAAGGGATCTGTGGAGAAGGAGGTTACTCGGGGGGTGTTAAAAAAAGATTGTTGCACTGGGTGCCACCAGTGGTAAAGCCGGCCCTGCCTCAGAATATATCACTTCATTTAGAAGCCTTTGTTGAAACTGATTGTTTTTAAACATGAACGTACAAACATTTATGCCCCTCAGCCTTGAGAGCAAGAACTAATAGGCAAGTCAGTTGTGATTAGCGCCTTATATGTGGCCTAAATTTATATTATACATGGAACATTATAATCACAAATCAAACACAAGACAGGCTTTTATATAGTGCCCATCCTCATCTCATGAATTTCAAGGTGCTCTCATATGTGATAATAAAGAAAAGGATAAAATATAATATTTCCCTAGGATCACACACTTTGGTCAAGGAAAGCCGGGATTGATTTTATTCTTTCAGCTTTCACATTGTGCAATTTAACCAATAGATGGGTATCTCTATCTTTCTCCTGCTTCTTATAACAGATTAATGTTTTGTCTTCTTGTTACATTGGGTTAGAGCATCAGTGGCAGAAGTCACATGAAATCTTGGCTCGCTTTGGTCTCAAGTACCAAGTAGCTCAAATAGGACGTCGAGCTGAGCTAGAACCAAGCATCTCGCCCAAACCTGGCTCAAACCTTCAGTGGCTTGTCCACCTCTAGAACATTCATCTACAACTCTGACTACCTTCAGTTTCAGAAAATCCCTTTTAAATGTCATTTATATTTCTGACTACATATAAGCACTCATTACGAGTGGCCTGGTAAATTATGTGATATTTAGGGCACCTGATAAAGTTCAACTCTGCGGATACATATCACCCGAATACAAGTGTAGGGGAACATCATGGATATGCGTGCCAACCACACCAAAATCCAAATGTTACCGTCAATACCGGGCATTTTTCCACCGATAAATATTGGAAGGTTTGACCTTCTGCTATTTATCACAAAACCCTTAATTACAATATGCTTGGTAACAGTAGTTACCCCAATACAATAATTAACCACAACGCTCATAATGAGAGCCACTGTGTTGAAACCTGATGTTGACCAAAATCAAAAAAGTGTACAATTACAAAGTTCACAAAACAAGGTGGGAATAAAAACAGAGAAAGATCTTCTAAAGCCAATGGACATACCTGAATATCAGTGATGGTGAGTTGTTGGAGATCTGCCAGTCTGTGCTCAGTTTTGATTGGTCTCTATGACCAGACAGCTGTCTTGAAGTATTGGGTTTGTCAGGGGTAATTTAGTTAAACCTCGGTATGGCTGTTTAAGAGAGGCATGGCGGGTGCGTGCACAGGATGTAACAAAGACACCACACTGTGGGAGAAACTTCCTCTTCCTCCCATCATGGTCTTGTGCTCACCTTTGTTTGATATGTGCATTGCTTCTAGGAGCACTGTGCCATGTGTGATGTCTTCAGACAGTTCATGCTTTTTGCACAAAGCCCCATACCTTCTGAGACTTGGAGGTCAACTTTTCCGATTCATAATATGGTCTTCCAAGATGGAGAATGCAAAGAGCTGTGGGATAAAAGGCCAAGAATGACTAATTGTGTCATACATGCCCCGTGGTCAGGTTGTATTGATGACATGATGTTGCCCATCGTAATCTTAGCTCTGAATTTTGTTTCCATTACTGACTATTTGTTTGTTGGTGGTTTTTGAATGGCTACAGCTGATTCAGTTCTCACTCAAGTGTGCTGTAGGCCACAGTCTATTTTCATTATCATGGTGATTGCTAGTTTGTGTCTTCCTTTTACTAGAATCTAGTCTTTGACAGGAGCTGCTGTCATAGTGGTTCCTGTCAATGAGTTAAAAGTATGCTGGCCGGCATCGCAAACATGACGGCTGGCCATCAAGCTTTTAACAAATTTGTGTTTCTTCAAAAACAAAATCTCAAACTGGAATTTTGTTTTTGAAAAACAAAAACGAATGACCCTAATACCATGGGAGTTTTCTGCCATAGTGCAGCGGTCGAGTAAACCTTTTTACTGTTCCTTACTGCCTCATTTTTCACTGCGGGAGGGAAAGTAAAAAGGGCCATTCAACTGCCCACTCTAAATCAGGCAGGTGGACAAATGGCCAAACCTTCGATGGCCCTTACTCCGTCGGGCCATCCAAGGAGTATGTCAGTGACAGAGACTGTGTAGTCTCCATCGCTGACATACCTTATGTCCACCTGACTGTAAATCAGGCGGGCAGACCTTTTGTTTGGCAGAAAGGGTACCCTGTTGGTGTTGCTTTGAAGGATGCTCTCTGCCAGACAACGTCTCCTTTCGGGGAGAGCGGCTTTTGACTTTATCTATAATGCTGAGAAGCCCAGAAAGAGCAAATGTTTATAACAAGTAGTTTCAAAGACATTATATTTTAAACTTTATATTTACAAATCTTTTTAAAAAGTACCCGGGTCTGAAAAAAGTAAGAATATTGTTATGGAAATAATTTTAACAGGGCCACATAATTTATTAATTAAATCTATGAAAAATATTCTCATAGAAATTACAGAATAAAAATTGAAATCAATATATATAAGTACATTACACATCAATGGTCTAAATAAATCTCTAAATAAATCTCCTCAAATATTAAAGTGATATCAGTTAGTACAATTAGAATTTTAGGAGAAAGGAAGCGAAAAGCAACATGAAAGGAAAGTATACAAAGAAAATATTACTATAAAAATTAAATACAAGAAAAGGAAACTAGTGTCACCCAAGAATAGTTTTCTAAGATGCAATCTCATAAATGTACAGCGTATATATTATTGTAAATGCTTATGATGAGTACATTGGGCTTTGTTAGACAAATTTATCTACTAAGACCTAAAGACAAAGAGCATTCAATTTGCCCAGATAAAAGTAGATAGACCTACCAATCTTGTACATAAGTACTTTCAATTTGTGCAAATACCATAATTATATTGAGAAAGGAAAGAGCACAATGTCCGTTAATAAAACATAAAGTGCAATAAAATTTGATCTGTCTAAGGTTAGCAAAATGAATTTAAACAACTTTCACAGCAAACCATTCCGGCATTGGTTTAATGAAACATTCAAAAGCTACTCCAATATAAAAAAAAATGTAAAAACAAACAGAGTATTTAAAACATATTGTCTGGTGTGGAAACAATACTTTAAAAATATTTTACAACTTTTAAAAGATGGAAAAGTAACACATATAAAGCCAAACAAGTCAGTTTTCATTGTTCAGTTACTTAAAAACCTTAACAATAAAAGTTCATAAAAAGCTCATGTGACACAACTTAAAACTTAAAATGTAATGTCTTTATAATGTGATAAGATATTGTTGTATGAGACATAATATAAGTGACGAATTTTCATTTTTATGTAAACCCTTATGACTTAGTTTAACTAACATGCAAGAAAAGGAGGGGCAGACAGATCAGGTTAGTGTAAAAAAGCCTGAAAGGAAATGCCTATTACCATCTGGTTAAAGTACCAAGTGTATCATCATTTTGCATAGTCTGAGTTTTAAAACAGTTGTAATCAACAAAAATGCATCCAGAAAAGTACATGATGTGATGTCCTTATATTAAATCAAATAGCATTGAGCAAAGTGTGATTACAAGAAAGTGCAAAGATAATGTAGAAAGGGGATGGAACTGTGCTTAACACTGCAAGACATTGGTGGTGATCAACTTTTTTCCAGCAAGCCTTAGGAATTTCGTATATCGACAGTTCAAAATAGGGTCCGCAGCTTTTAGACTTGCGATTACAGCCTTCCTACAGGTCTGAATCCCACGTTGATTAAACTGGGTTTTCAGCAGTATTCTTCTTTTTTTGGAGTAAAGCTGGGCTTAGACATGCTATATATGTGTAATGTTTTCCTCCCCAGAATTGCACAGTCTGCAGTGGTCCTTTGCATCTGTCCTTTTCCACAACTTTCCATCCATTTCCCCGGGAAGAAGGCCAAATTGATAGTGCATAACGTCAATTTTTAAATGTCTTGACCACCCAGAATCTAAATAAGGTTGAGGCTTAAGTGTCCTGTACTCATTTAGGATAGTCCAGGCATGTGGTCTGGAGGATAAAATCTCTTTATCTATTAGCACAGAGTTTTTAGTTCGAGCCTAGTGGCAGCGCGCATGCGCTGCTTGCTCTGCGAGACTGCTGTAGTAGAGTATGGGAGAGAAGCTACACCCACTCTCCTCCCATATTTTTCATTGGCTTGTGCCATTGTCTTTCATAAATGCTGCCTTCAGATTCGTTAATAGGCTTGTTAGTCCCTCCTTAGTATGGCCTTGTCTTCATTTGTAACCTCCCATGGCTACTGGCCCCTTTACTTCGGTTGTTACACAGGACCTGTTATTTAGTCTGTTAGCACTATTTACTTTATTGAGTTCCTCTTACTGCAGGCCGGACATGCGCTGCTTTAGCTGAAACCGCTTGTGTTTTTTTTTAAGCAGCACTGCCGCCCCGTAACACGGGCGCCCTCTTTCAATCACTTTAACCTGGCATTATCTCCTGTCTGTTTCAACCCCCCCCCCCCCCAAGTAAAGTGGATTTAGAAATGATTAGCAAAATAAGTCATGTGAATTCCAGGTAGCACATAAACGTGTGCTAATGGGCTGAAGCTGACAACAGCACATCTGTGTTACATGTCATCTGCACTAAGCCACCTGATGGGTTGTTTTCAAAAGCCTGTTTTATTAACAACACCACCTACACCAACACCACCACCAATACCACCACCACCACCACGAATACCACCACCACCAATACCACCACCATCACCACCACCACCATCAATACCACCACCTCCACCACCACCAATACCACCACCACCAATACCACCACCATCAATATCACCACCATCAATACCACCACCACCACCAATACCACCACCACCATTACCACCACCACCAATACCACCACCACCAAAACCAACACCACCAATACCACCACCACCAATACCACCACCACCACCAATACCACCACCAACACCACCAATCCAATACCACCACCACCAATACCAATACCACCACCACCAATACCAATACCACCGCCAATACCAACACCAATACGACCACCACCAATACCACCACCATCACCACCACCACCATCAATACCACCACCTCCACCACCACCAATACCACCACCACCAATACCACCACCATCAATATCACCACCATCAATACCACCACCACCACCAATACCACCACCACCATTACCACCACCACCAATACCACCACCACCAAAACCAACACCACCAATACCACCACCACCAATACCACCACCACCACCAATACCACCACCACCACCAACACCACCAATCCAATACCACCACCACCAATACCAATACCACCACCACCAATACCAATACCACCGCCAATACCAACACCAATACGACCACCACCAATACCACCACCAATACCACCACCACTAATACCACTAATACCACCACCACCAATACCACCACCACCAATACCACCACCACTAATACCACCACCAATACCACCACCACCAATACCACCACCATCAATACCAATACCACCACCATCAATACCACCACCACTAATACCACCACCAATACCACCACCACCAATACCACCACCACCAATACCACCACCATAAATACCAATACCACCACCACCAATACCCCCACCACCAATACCACCACCACCAATACCAATTCCACCACCACCACCAATACCACCACCAATACCCCCATCACCACCAATACCACCACCACCAATACCACCACCAATACCACCACTAATACCACGACCAACGCCACCACCAATATCACCACCACCATTACCACCACCACCACCAATACCACCACCACCACCAATACCACCACTACCACCACCAATACCAACACCAATACCACCACCACCAATACCACCACCACCACCACCAATACCAATACCACCACCACCAATACTGATACCACCACCACCAATACCACTACCGCCAATGCCACCACCACCAATACCACCACCACATCCACCAATACCACCACCAATACCAACAATACCACCAATACCACCACCACCAATACCACCACCACCAATACCAGTACCACCACCACCAATTCCAATACCACCACCACCAATACCACCACCACCAATACTGCCATCTATACAACCACCACTAATGCTACCACCTCCAATACCTCCAATACCACCAATACCAATACCACCACCACCGCCACCACCAATACCACCACCACCACCAATACCAATACCACCACCACCAATACCAATACCACCACCTCAGCGCCTCTCGCTCACTAGTAATAGCAGGGGCACTGTACGAGGCCGGAGCTGCCACCAAGACCATCCCTCTCTCCCTCCATGCCTACCATAAAGCACAGCCCACCCTGCACCAGGAGGTGAAGCCAGGACCCTACTGCAGATAGCAATGACATTACGCAAGGCCACACTGTACACTCAAATCACAGAGAGGGCAGGAAATAGCCCCCTCTCCCACTCGTCCTCCTGAGCAGCAACAGTGTAATCACAGAGAGAAAGGTGTTGGAGCGCTTTGTTAGTGTTTATAGCTCAGATCATATGTTTCTCTCACTTCACTTTGTGTCTGTGTAATTTACAACACTTACACATCTTCTTCACTGAGCTATTTGTCACTACTTTGAAGACGTCGCAGGCCGGTCTCTTCCTCTGATATTTACAATATAACAAGCAGTCAAAAAGGCCCTTTATTGCAATGCAATAGGTCTCGCATTTGCGAGAGTTTAAGCTATTAGTATTGTAAATGAAAATGCCTTTTATTTATGTTTCAAAACCCAAAACATAAATAAAAGGCATTGTCATTTACAATGCCAATAGCTCAAACTCTCGTGAATGCGAGACCTATTGCATTGCAAATGCTTGTTTTTATGATGCCATTAACCAGCTTTTTGAAGGCCATTGGAAATTGAGAGTTTTCCCATATTGCACAAATACCTAGATCTTTAATGGCCGATCGAGGTAATGGCGAGCAGGAGCAGTTTCACTTCTTTGCAATTCCTGCCAGAGCACTTGGCACAGTTGACTTTCTGCAGAGGACCTGTTTATTTTCCATGTTTTTACGTCCTCCCCCTTACTTGCTATTGAGTGATTTAGTAGGCAAAACTCCAGCCTTATCTGGGCGGGTGAAGCATTTGGGGGTACATGAAACAGCATTCTAAATGTTTTAGATGAAATTGTTTAAAGCCAAACAGATAATTTGGAAGGGCACTATTTCCGTGTTGGTTGGTGCATTTGTTTTTCTGTCCAACAGAGGTGAAGGGTGAAGGAAAATGATGTTAGACTGGAGATGGGAGAGGTGGTGAGATATTTGGTTTTCCTGCAAATATTAGAACAGGTATCTGGTTACTCTAATTTCCAGCTAGCTACTTTAAATTAATTAATGAGCCCATGATACTCAAGAGAGAGTACCCCCTTGCTGCATCAGCAATTCGAGAACATCATGAAAGGTTTACAGAACAATGTCAAATCTAATATTTGCTTTCGTTTTCAGGGTAAAATGTTCTCACTTTTAGGTGCAAAATGTTTGTCTTTCGACCTCTTTAATAAGCATGTGTCTAGACTCAAGAACACGTGGTCATGGGCGGATTTTAGCTGACCCACTTCAGCAACCAGTGGAGAAATTCCAACACATGTCTGTCAAACCAGTCCTACCAAAAGGATTCGGACATACAGTAGTTTGCGAAACTCTTACACACCCTGGGGCAGATTTACAAGCCCCTTGCGCCACTTTTGCGTCACTTTTCCCATGTTAAAAATGACGCAAAAGTGGCGCAAGGGCCTTGTAAATAAGCCCCCCTGCATGCAAAAGCTCCCCTTCAGGCCAAGGATTTTGTCGGATATACCTGTCCAGGTCAGTACTGTCTCTGCTTTACACCGCACCATAAAACAAGTCATTGGACTGATCTTGTCATGTCTACGAGTCAGTGTCGAAGAACAGGTACCACAATCACAAAGCCAAAGGGTCACTGACCCAAGTGACCTTCGGTTCCTCGGAGGAAACAAAGCATATGATCACCTGCACCTGACAGTTTTGTCATACGTCAGGGAATATACCTGCATATTCATGTACTTGACTCCAACCGAGGAGGTTTCACTGTAATACATTGGAAGACCTCAATATTTACCCAAATTTATTGTGATTAGAATATTGAAGGGTTCAGAGAACCTCACTGTGGGATGACAAATGAGAACAATCCAGTTGGCAGCAGCAGCATACTAATCTAATACTTGTGAGTATGGATCCGGTGTCAAATCCTGACAAAGGTGTGGAGTTGCAGGAGATTTTTTCATATATGTTATTTTAAAAGTTTTGTATTAGTTGGACATTAAGAAATAAGATGCACTTTTGTACTGGTGTAGACTTGTTTTCGTTTGCAGCCTAAAAAGAACACGTCCAAGGTCTTCCTCTCACGTAGACACTCGCACTGTATCTATGTTTATGTAAAAGGGCCTTAGACTGAAAGATAACAAAGAACTTCTAATCTGTAACTGTGTGAATAATTGGAAATGTTGCTTGTTAAAAATTGTGGGCCACATTTATGAAAAGTCTTTCATTGCTGCGGAAAAACAACGATGCAAAACTTTTCAGTGTGCCATCTTTGTGACACCATGGATGCGCCGTATTTACTGTATGGCGCTCCATGTTGCAAGGATTTACAGATACGTCAGTGTTCCTGATGTATCTGTAGGCGCAAAATTGGCGCATTGCTGGAGTGTGTCTGAAAACAGACGCAACTCCAGCAATGTGTCTTTTCACATGGTAAAAGCCCCACGTGAAAAGCCCTGCATCACTCCTTATGCCTGCTTCAAGCAAGCAAAAGGATTTGACGTAGTGACGCCCTAGAAGTGGCGCAGTGAAATCTTATAGATTTCACTGCGCCTCTTCTACGTGGCTTTCCTGCGTTGGAACGCCCACCCTGCATACATTGTGCCTGGCGCAGGTATAATGTAGTGAGGGGTTTACAAAGTGACGCATCTGCCTAGATGCGTCACTTTGTAAATATGGCACAGTGTGGCGTATTTTTTACGCTGCCGCAGCATCACAAAAAGTGACGCAATGGCGGCGTTAGGGCCTCATAAATAAGGCCCTGTATTTTCTTGCCTTGCGCTACTTTGTTAGCTTTGTGAGAAGGAGATGTAGTGTGCTCACACATGAGATTTCTGTGACTAATGTGCTTTAAGATAAGATGTACTTTGAGTTTATTTGGCAGTCCCATCTTAGCATTCTAGCTGAGAACTTGTTCTTTCATCATTTAGCAATGGCATTCTTATTTTAGCATTTGATAAGCACATTTGCCTCTTTCGATTTTACTCATTTCCCCTTTTGCCATGTGCATTTTGCTATTTTGCCTGTCATTAAGAGAAGCACCTTATTGGGTTCAAGGTTTGATGATGCAATATAAATTGAATCATTTTCATTTTGAATCTTAACGGTTGCTAAGCTCATTTGTGCCTTTTTTAATCTTTATTGATTTAAATACACCTTCATGATTTTGACTCTATACCTTGGTCTGTTGCCAAATGTGCTTCACATATTATAATTTGATTATGGATTTTTCACTGGACTCAGTGTGGGGCACCACAGTTCCTTTGGGATTAACACTGCTCTCAGCCCATCAAAGCACATTGTGGAATCCATTTGAAGAACAGAAAGAAGCGCCCTGTCAAAATCTGCAGGGCCATTTTGACATGCTCAAATATGTTGAACAATATGAAAGTGTGAGTAATGTGTAACTGTTTGACTTTTGGCAGACATATCTCTCAATAATACTAAATAATATTAGAAGCTTGTTCTTACATAGCAATTCATACCACTCTCCGCTTCTAAGCACTGTACATTGCAGTTCATGTCCACATTAGAATGTAACTCAGTATTCAGTTTACAGACCTCAGAAGGATGGAATACTGAGTCAGTCTCCCTGGTATTTCAACTCAGGACTGCTACTCAATTAATTGTGGTAAGGACTTAAGGGCCGATTACGATGGCGGGTGGATCGCCACCGCCGTGCCGGCGGTGGCTTCCGCCGGCCTGGTGGTGGCTTCCGCCGGCCTGGCTGGTGCTGTTTTGCCTACCACGGTCGCGATTCCCTGCCCGCCATATTACGATAGGCAGACATACCCCAAATCCCTACCGCTGCAGTGTTTTTAGTTCCGCCAGTAGTTTGGTTCCGCGACGAGGGCGGACGGAGCCAATAGCGGGAGACCACCGTGCGGAATGACGTGTAGACCGCCGTCCGAATCACAATGCCTCAAATAGGCAATCGGACCGCAACGGAGAAACCACCCATTGAAACACGGCGGAAGCAATACTGCGGAGGAAAACGGGAACCACAGACAACTCCACGCGTTCGCTACCACTATGGATCCTGCTCTACAAGCCCTACTGCTGCTGTTCCTGATCCGCGATCAACAAAGACGCCGCCGCCGTCGACAACACCGCAGGTACGTCAATGACACACATCCGCATACAACACCAACACACAACACCTGACCTGTAAATGGCCTCCTGTCCACAATAGACATTCTGTTGGTCACAGGACCATATCCACCAGTGTCTTCATAAGGTGCTGCAAATCGTGAAACCACACCTCCGCATCGGGGTCATCCATCAACAACTTCATCACCGCATCATCCCGGTCACGTCACCGCAGCGGTGAAGACGCGGGAAAAGTTCTGCACAATCTAGTAGGCAGGTCCAGCGGCACGCATGGGCAGTCTCAGGGACGTGTAAGAATTGTGTTGGCCCTGGGCCAAATGTATATTGTGTGCCTCTGTTGGTAGCAGCTGTCATTACCTGATACCATCACAGCTCCTACCATCCCACCCTGTTCAACATCAAAATGTGTGCCCATCTGATATTCAGGGATAGTGATGTATGTGAACAAGTTCATAGGTGTATTGGGGCAAAACAACACCTGCATAGTAATGCCAAATAGGTGCTTGTGGTGTTAAACTCCCTTCATGCTAGTGCCAAGATGAGTATTAGGGGACAAAACAACACCTGCATAGTAATGCCAAAAAGGTGCTTGTGGTGCTAAACCCCCTTCATGCTAGTGCCAAGATGAGGATTAGGGGGCAAACCCCACCTGCATAGTAATGCCAAAAAGGTGCTTGTGGTGTTAAACCCCTTTCATGCTAGTGCCAAAATGAGGATTAGGGGGCAAACCCCACCTGCATAGTAATGCCAAAAAGGTGCTTGTGGTGTTAAACCCCCTTCATGCTAGTGCCAAGATGAGGATTAGGGGGCAAACCCCACCTGCATAGTAATGCCAAAAAGGTGCTTGTGGTGTTAAACCCCCTTCATGCTAGTGCCAAGATGAGGATTAGGGGGAAAACCCCACCTGGAACATATACGTGTGTAGTTGGCATGTTCAGGGCCACATACACCTCAACACCACTGACAAGGACAGGCCAAGCACACTGTGTGACCACTCAACTGCACACATCCAAATATACCCATGTGAGTACGAAGACAGGCCTACACAAGATTACCACACACACACTGCTGTTCATACATCCAAACACATCACACAGACATCACCAACCTTGGACACCCCGCAAGTTAGACTGTGTGTAGAATTCATCTCTGTTGTGGCATATCCCCCTAACATGACATGTGTACAATCATACTAAAATCAACAGCAAATGATGATTGCAAGAGTACATCAACACCAACAAACATCATTGCACCCACAAACCTCAGAGTCAAGCAGACCAAAAGTGTGTGTTACGTTTGCCAAACAATGACAAAGTGAATGAAGTAAATGGCAATGTGGAAGTGCCATGCAGAGCATGTGGCACATTTATCCATACCCACACATTAAAATGTTTTATTAAGCAAGGGCAGTAACAAACTATACGACAGGAGTAACAGTGTTTATTGCAAAATATCCTGATAGGCACAAAAATTCAAACAAATAAAAGGCCATTGGCCAGTCCACAGTTCAAACAATGCACATGTGTGCATGAAAATGTTTACAGTGAATGTGTAACACCGTACACTGCCATGTGAATGACCAAAGCACCGGGGATATCAAAGCTCAGTCCAGGCACCACTGTGGGAGAGATGGGTATGGGAGGGGGTCTTTGCCTCAGACTTGCCTGTCAGTTGGAACGGGAGGTGGCTGATTGTGGTGGCCAGTGGCGGAACTGGACCTGGGAGAGAGAGGATCATCAGAGTCAGAGTCAGCAGTGGCGGTGGCAGGCGTAGGGCTGCTTGGACCAGGTGGCATGGTGCACGTGGAGGCGGAGAGATGCTGCCGTGAGACACAGAGGCAGTAGTGGCTGTGGCAGGTGTAGGGCTGCTTGTACCGGGTGGCATGGTGGCACGTGGAGGCGGAGAGATGCTGCCGTGAGACACAGAGGCAGTAGTGGCTGTGGCAGGTGTAGGGCTGCTCGTACCGGGTGGCATGGTGGCACGTGGAGGCAGAGAGATGCTGCCGTGAGACACAGAGGCAGTATTGGCCGTGGCAGGTGTAGGGCTGCTCGGACCGGGTGGCATGGTGGCACGTGGAGGCGGAGAGATGCTGCCGTGAGACACAGTGGGTGAGGGTGAATGTTGAGGGCTGCCTCGACACTTCTTGGGTATCCGATATTGCAGAAGTGTCTTGGGAGTAGTGGGAAGTGTGGCCGGCACAACAGAGTCCCTCTCCACCAAAGGTGTAACAGGTGCAGGTCGCCCTCCTTGTGGGGATTTGCTGGGTATGGACTTAGCCTTGGTTTTTGCTTGCCTTTTGCCCTCCATCCCCTGTAGACCTGGGGAACCCCTCACATTGCTCTCCTGACCAAGATTCATAGGGGTGTGGGTGGGAGTAGAGGTCCTGGGTGAAGCAGTCTTAGGGAGCTTTTTGGGCTTTTCCTTTAGAGGCACCAGCACCACAGCAGGCATGCCAACTGTTTGTCTGTCACTTGGAGCAGTTGTGTGGTTGGGAGGCTCTTGTGATGGGTGTGATCTTGTGGACCGTGAGCTAGAGGCCTGCTTCTTTGCCTGATGCCCCTGAGTGTCATGTGAAGGGCTTTTTTCTTTGCGTCCCTGTGTGCCTGTGTTAATTTTTGGGGATGGTGTCTGTGGTCTGGCACGCTTGGAGCGCTGCTGTGGTGTGCTGCGTGTCGACGACTTGGGACCTGAGGGCTCAGTTGTGTGGTCACTCTCCTCAGGGGTTGCCACTGGCAGGGTGGTTATTGAAGGCATTGGGGCTGGACTTGGATGCTGTGATAGCTGAATGGCTCCCGTCACGGTGGAGGACAAACCCTGGACAGTCCTGTGTAGCCCACCCACGTCCGAATGAATGCCCTCCATAAATGCCAGAACCTGTCCCAACTTCTTGTCCTGATCCTGGAAAGCATTTAGGAGAGCTGTCTGACCCACACACAGCTGGCGCAAGAGTTCTACCGCCTCAACACTGAGGGCAGCAGGGGAGACAGGGGCAGGGGCAGCGGTGCCTGGGGTGAAGGCGACTCTACCCTTAACAGCCCTGCGGGCACGGACAGCACTAGTGGTAGTAGCTGGGATGGTGGGCACTGGCCGATGTGTGGTGGAGGAAGAGGCAGCATTGTCACTCCCTGTGACCACCATTGTCACTGACTCCCCACTGGAGTCAGATGATGTTGAGGTTGTGCTTTCTGCGCACGAGTCCTGAAGGACACTCCTGTCCCCCTCCGAGGCGCTGGTCACCTCAGTGTCAGTGATCTCATGGCTATCATGCGTGCCACATGCTTCAGCACTGGTGTCCGTCTCATGGCCTTCCGTGCACTCGGTAGATGCTGCAATGGACAGAGACATAGGTTCAGTTCAGTGCCATACACACAAACATCAAATGCAAGCACAGCACTAAACTAGATAATGACAACCCCAAGTTGCACAACACCCTGTGCAGTCTGCATGTGCAACAATCATGCTAAACACAGAAGATGCATGGAAATATGCATTGTTTGCATCAATGAGCCATGTGAGGTTCACACAGGCAAATAGCAGGTCCCTGCCTCCTTGTAATCCAACATAAACATCTCTGCAAGCATACCCACGGGCCTGTATGTGAGAGAGGCATACATTTCAGCATGTTGCCTCTGTCATATATGGAGTCACTGTAAGGGGACAACACAGATACAGATTCTAATTTGTACTTTAGAATGTCCACGAGCTACTGATGTCTAACAAGTTGAGCAATTCATCACGCAGACTGTTGCACGTTGGTGTCAGATGTGTAGTTCACACCATTTACAAGTCCTGCAGTGCACACATCGTTAAATGCACACTGACATGATGCACACTGCTGTACACTGCCTGGTGATGTCCATGACACCCAGGATGCAGAAGATGTCATAAGGCCACATCTCATCATGCAATGTCAAGGGCAATTGTATGAAACACATGATAAAGTCCATCTATGGAAAATACATGACACCTGCACTCAACACATAGGCCACTGAGAAGTATTTCATCAAAATTGACACATCAGCAAGATCAGCAATGACTCCCGGTCGCCATTCATGCAGTCACTCACACCCAAAGTCAGCCTACGCAGAATACTCACCACTAACTCCCTGCTGATGGTCCCTCAAACGTTCATACAGCTCTGGCTGTGTCACAGACAAGATGCGGGACATTAGTGGAGTCATGGTTCGGCGCGCCAACCTGCTACTTCGAGGGAGCAGCCCCACCATCATCTCTGCCACGGTCCTGCTCAGACGGGAGATGTCATCCCACCTCTTGTGGCAGTGTGTGTGCCGTCTGTTGGATACACCCAGAGCCTGCACCTTCCGTGCAATGTTCTTCCATGTGGCCTTACGCTGGTGGACCTTCAGCTGCAGGCATGGGAGACAAGAAAAGGAAGTATCAGAGACCCTGTGTCATTCACACTGTGTCAGTACAGGAGAACATAAATGCATGGCACACAAATCACTACATCTTCATCAGAGGCCATACAGCATGACACATAGTACATGTTCATTACAATACTTCATAGAAATGAATGCATGTATGATGCGGCACACCGTACATGGCCATCTCATACACATGCACAATGGCAGCACAGACAGCTATGTGCAGAAGGCCCTCATCTGTGATGCAGTATGTGAGTGAGCATGACATGCAATACAGTGCTAATGAAGTGTAGTGGCAGACTCACTGTGTCCACCACTACACACCCCTCAATGCCCTTGGCCTGTGAATGGCTCAATGCATGTTTCAGGAAACATATTGGGACCTAATCTGAATTATCACGCCCTTCTCACAATGTTAAGTCCTCTATTGTGCAATTCTCAGGACTATGATGGCTCAGTGAGTATTAGGTGTGTGGACTAAACACATGTTTGACTCAGTCCAGTTAGGCATGGCTCAGAGTAACATTGGACAGTGTCTGTGCAGGCCAGAGGAACTCACACTGCGGTTCAACATGGTCCCTCAGATAAATCACATGGATGTACAGCATGAGAGGGTGAAAAGTGCCAACACGTGCGAGACTGAACACATGTTCAAATCAATGCAAGGATGACATCTACTACTTACATTGATGTGAAGTGTCATAGTTGCATTAACATCAAGTGGGTTCCACTCATGCATTGGACTATTGTGCATGATGCTCACATCAACATAGTGCACTTAAGAAATATACAACACACATAAGTCATTGGCCCATTCCAATATACATCTCAACAGTCACATGTGAGGTTGTGAAGAGTGAGTGGACAGTTACATCATATGGCACAGTAAAAATTAGTCCCGACTTGTACTGTTTCAAAACACCATCGTATCTGTGTGGCTGTTTAAACAATGCATGTCTCCCCTACCTTTAATCAACTTATGTATGTGTGGAAATAAGCCTACAGACACCATTGACATGAAGTTAGCATGCATGGCAGTGTAACACACATTTACATCACCTAGTCTCAGACCAACATGTTTATTAAGTTTGTGCAAGAATGGCTGTAGGAGTGTCCATTTTCTACACATAATCAAATTCAATTTCCACAGAACATGTATGGAGCATGCCATGGTAACTATCAGGATGCCTGTACATTGACTTGCACTCACAGGCACATACTACTGCACAGCAGCATCCTGGTATCATTTTGATCACTCACACTTGGAATCAGGAACACTTACCAGTACATCTGGCGCACCAAAAAGCCTCCCATACTGTGCAAGGACCTCGTCCACCAGAAGCTCCAGCTCCTCTGTAGTGAAGGGACGGGCCCTGACATTCTCTGTTCTCGCCATCACTGGGTGCAGGACACAGAAAAATATGCAGTTGTAGAGGAATGGCAGTCAGCAGTGTCTGAATGCATGTGAAATGTGTGGCTCTCCCACAGAGATTTATAGGCCCCTGGGGTGGTATCAGTGGCAGTCAGCTGCTGCAATTGGTCCACCTGGCTGGCATCTTTCAAGTGTGGCCAATGAGCAGACCCGCGGTGGCGGTGCACGCCTACCGCGGTTTTTAAAGTAGCATTGCACTACCGCGATCGCGGTTCCCATTGTCTGCAATGGCATTGGTGGTGTCACACTGCGGAAGCCAGGCGGTCGCTTCCGCTATGCTGCATCTTTCAAGTGTCGCCAATGAGCGGACCCGCGGTGGCGGTGCACGCCTACAGCGGTTTTCAAAGTAGCATTACACTACCGCGATCGCGGTTCCCATTGTCTGCAATGGCATTGGTGGTGTCACACCGCGGAGGCCATGCAGTCGCTTCCGCTATGCTGCATCTTTCAAGTGTAGCCAATGAGCGGACCCGCGGTGGCGGTGCACGCGTACAGCGGTTTTCAAAGTAGCATTGCACTACCGCGAACGCGGGTCCCATTGTCTGCAATGGCATTGGTGGTGTCACACCGCGGAGGCCAGGTGGTCGCTTCCGCTATGCTGCATCTTTCAAGTGTAGCCAATGAGCGGACCCGCGGTGGCGGTGCACGTCTACCGCGGTTTTCAAAGTAGCACTGCACTACCGCGAATGCGGGTCCCATTGTCTACAATGGCATTGGTGGTGTCCACCGCGGAGGCCAGGCGGTCACTTCCGCTATGCTGCATCTTTCAAGTGTCGCCAATGAGCGGACCCGCGGTGGCGGTGCACGCCTACCGCGGTTTTCAAAGTAGCATTGCACTACCGCGAACGCGGGTCACATTGTCTGAAATGGCATTGGTGGTGTCACACCGCGGAGGCCAGGCGGTCGCTTCCGCTATGCTGCATCTTTCAAGTGTCGCCAATGAGCGGACCCGCGGTGGCGGTGCACGCCTACCGCACATATGGACACATTATGCACTAGCAATGGCAATAGTCAAATTTAACAATTGAACATGATGCATCCATAGTGTCTTACTGCACTTGTTTTGTACAATGAATGCTAGTGTGACATTCAACTCACTGATGCCTACACATGCCATGTCTGTGGAAAATGTGTCATGCATTGCCATGCACTTACTGACTTCACCTATGATATGTGTGTGGATGTACATCTATTGGTTGTATGATGTTGTCTCAGGTTTGAAATCCCTCAATGTGTGAGATGGCTAATCAAACAACAGTAATGATTGCCTGACCACATAACGGTGGTATTTTACTGTGCCCATAGCTGATTTAAGTAGGATATGTGATCAGCTTACACACACTGTGCACATTGTGATGATAACTAGTGGTCTGTGCAACTTAAGCAAGAAGGTGTGGCAGGTAAAGCAGCTACATATGAGTCAGCAGTGTTGCTGTCTCATACATCTGCTGTGTCACCAACTCCTAGGCCTGGGGACACCAGATGTATTGGTGTACCATTCACAACCTCTGATTATGTTTTTGGGGTAGTCAGTATGTACAACATGACCACTTGTAAAAACACATGTGGTGAAGGTGTCTCTGCATCTGAGTTGTGGATTAAGCAATTGTTGGAGTACATTCATTGTTTCTGCTGCATGAGTCAAGATGTGAGAAGTCGGACACATCTCATTGTGTTGTTTGAATAACATTAGTCCTCTTCCATTTCATGTAGGTGACGACCAAATGTGCACCGGCCTTTCACAGTCCTGGCGGACATGGAGGATGTGGACATCATTCGGAAATTTCATCTGGATTGCGTTACACTGCAAGAGCTGTGTGCTCAGTTGGAGCCCCAACTGAGGCCTCAACGAACATATCCAACTGCCCTATCCCCAACAGTGAAGATCATGGCAGCGCTGCATTTTTTTGCTACGGGCTCTTTCCAATACACGGTGGCCAGCGCCGGTGGGATGTCGCAAGCCACATTCAGCATGGTGCTCTGGGATGTGGTGTCCGCAATGATTCTATACAAGGACCAATACATACGATTCCCTAATACAGCAGAATTGCCTGCTGTGAAGGCTGGTTTTTATGCCCTTGGCCACATTCCTCATGTAGTTGGTTCCATTAACGGCACACACATTGCCCTTGTCCCACCACAGGCACGTGAGCAGGTGTATAGGAACAGGAAGCACTACCATTCCATAAATGTGCAGGTGGTATGCCAAGCTGATATGATCATCAGCCATGTTTGTGCGTGATTTTCTGGCTCCGCCCATGACTCCTACATCATGCAGAACAGCATTGTACCCCGGCTGATGGAAAATCTACATCCAGAGCGTGCATGGCTTGTAGGTGAGTACACTGAGTCATGTAGTGTGCTGTGTGTGACATGCTGTTCTCGTCAACTGTTTGTATCACAACATTTCTCTGTGTATGTCACACCTAGGTGACTCAGCGTATCCCAAAAGGCTGTGGTTGCTGAGCCCACTGCGGAATCCAAGTACCCCGGGTGAAGTCAGCTACAACGAGGCACATGGTAGGACACGACGTGTGGTGGAGCGCACTTTTGGCCTCCTGAAGTCCCGATTCCGGTGCCTGGACAAGAGCGGAGGTGCACTGTTGTATTCCCCACAAAAGGTGTGCCGGATAGTTGTAGCATGCTGCATGCTACACAACCTTGCTTGTGCAAAGCCGTTCCGCTGATCCTGGATGATGATGAGCAGCAGATGCCCCCTCCTGCACACCCACACCCTTCCAGTGCGGACGATAGTGGTGAAGAGGAAGGTGTTGACCTGCGTCAACAGCTCATTGCCAACTACTTCCCTTGAATGTAAGTGTCTTTCTAGAATAGTGACATTGTGTGTTTGCTTGGATGTCAGTATCAAGGCATAGAGAATTTTAACTGCTGGCTGTCATTGTGTGTGTGATAAGGGCTGATGTGTGTGGCACAGGGTATTTGTATTCAGGTCCATCATGTGTATGTTGAGGTTGTTGATCATTGCTAAGTGTGCTTGTTTTTGTACCTTGATGCCTAGTGTTGTGTTTCAGCTGTAATGGCGTCACTTGATAAGTAAATGTCATTCTCTTGTGTCTTTCTAGGTTCATTCACCCTCTCAATGCCATCTCTCCTTCAGAGCTGTTGGAACATTGAAATCTGATTTGTCATTGTACATACTGGAATAAACATGTAGCTCACACAGACATAGGTATGTGAAGAGTGTTTATTTGAAATTAGTTTTTATGCAAGTGAAGGGAATATGTACATAAATGTGAACAGTGAATAAATGAGTTGTCAGTCATGGTAGGTGAGACAAATAGTGTAGTCACCACAAAGCTGAAGTCACACAGTCCAACAGACTCAGGCCATCAACATGGCAATGTGGGCAAGGATAGTCAACATAGTCAATGCAAAGGGGAACAACAAGATACCATCATGGCTGGCTCTGTGAGTGGCGTTGGTATGGTGGCCTGCCACCAAATCCTCCACTGTGGATTCTCGGACAGCCCCTGGTGCGTTTGGGAGGGGGGCCATCTGCTGCAGGGTCAGTGGTGTCTGAGGACTCACTCTCCTCCTGCACACCCCTCTCTGTGGCTGCAGCTGGAATGGTGGGCTGCAAAGCAGGCAATCCACTGGAGGGGGGTTGAGCTGCACTTGGGGCTGGGAGTCTGTCCCTCAGAACACCCACTAGCTGGCCAACAAGGTCGACAAGTTGGCCCATCCGTGTGTCCATGGACTGCTGCAGCAGGCGGATCTCATGCATGTCTTCAGCAAGCTGGCCCATTACTCCATGGTTCTCTTGGTAGGCACCAAGGACTCTTGCAATGGTGGCCAGGGATTCAGGGTCATTGTCCTCCTGTGTCTCTGCCCCAGTTGTACTCCCACCTTCCCTCCTGACACGGACCTGTGGCATAGTTCCCCGACGCACTGGCACACTCTCCCTGGCATGCTGTGATTGTGTGGTGGTGTTGGTAACCACCGTGGCAGGGCGTGTGTTGCAGGCAGCAGTGGTGATGGTGGTGGTGGAGGCCACACAGGTCATAGTGGCAGGGGGCAGCACAGTTGTTCTTGCCGTGGTGGTGGTGGTGGAGGCCACACAGGTCGTAGTGGCAGGGGGCAGCACAGTTGTTCTTGCCGTGGTGGTGGTGGTGGTGGAGGGCACACAGGTCGTAGTGGCAGGGGGCAGCACAGTTGTTCTTGCCGTGGTGGTGGTGGTGGTGGAGGCCACACAGCTCGTAGTGGATGGGGGCAGCACAGTTGTTCTTGCCATGGTGGTGGTGGTGGTGGTGGGGACAATGAGGGCTTGAGACATGTTAGTCCCTGCCACACCAGAGGGGCCAGCTTGAGAATCCTCGTCCGAGAATGTGGGGGAATCTGCATCCGAGAGTGCACGTTCCGGGGGGGGGGAGACTGGCTCTGCATGTTGGTGTCATCCTCTGCAGTTAGTTGTTGATCTCCTGTTGAACAGAGGTCATATGGTAATTGAGTTGCACGCAACAAGCTTGATGTTAGACAATTGTTTGAGACATTTGATACAACAAACACTTTACAATGCAATGACTTTGTATGCCTGCTATATACTGTGCACCATGACATGACGTTGAGGTACATACCTTAGTAGTCCATGGTGTCCGTTGTGAATTGAAACTTGGTGCAGTGTACAGATAGTGTAATTACACGGACATGTCCTCATCTACCTAATTGCGTGACATCAACTTTCTGTTGTGCGTCTTTTCATTTAGCTGTTCATGTAATCTATTTCAACAGAGCTACAAGGAACCATTGTCATGTTACACATAGCTTTGGAATCACATGTACTTTCCTTTTTTTCATGTAGACCATGCATGTTTGGTGTTGAGATGGGCCTTCATGCTCAGACACCATGGCACTTCCACATTGCATTCTCTGCTGTGCATGATTGTGGGATGCATTTGTTTCACTTGTGACTTGGTGAGTATGAGTTCAAAATATGTGACAGTTACGTGCACTTAGATGTCTGCACACTGGATGTGGCATTTAAAACTATGCCAAGTTGGCTGACATGTTAGTGCTGAAGTGGTTATGTGGCTACATGCATTTAGAAAAGAATGGCGGTGTGCATGCAGTCACTACCTACGTGTAAGTTTTGGGAGAGCAATGCGATAGCTGCCCCATGCTTGGGGGTGTGGGGAATGCTCCATCCTGCTGAGCTGTGGGACAAGGGGGCCTGTTGGGAGTTGTAGTGCAGACTTCCCAGCCACAAAGACCCCTCCCTGTTGAGATGGCTACCTACCTGTAAGGTTACACATTGGAGGGAAATGGCTGCCCCATGCTTGGGGGTGTGGGGAATGCTACATCTTGCTCAGCTGTGGGACAAGGGGGCCTGTTGGGAGTTGTAGTGCAGACTTCCCAGCCACAAAGACCCCTCCCTGTTGAGATGGCTACCTACCTGTAAGGTTACACATTGGAGGGAAATGGCTGCCTCATGCTTGTGGGTGTGGGGAATGCTCCATCCTGCTCAGCTGTGGGACAAGGGGGCCTGTTGAGAGTTGTAGTGCAGACTTCCCAGCCACAAGGACCCCTCCCTGTTGAGATGGCTACCTACCTGTAAGGTTACACATTGGAGGGAAATGGCTGCCCCATGCTTGTGGGTGTGGGGAATGTTCCATCCTGCTGAGCTGTGGGACAAGGGGGCCTGTTGGGAGCTGTAGTGCAGACTTCCCAGCCACAAAGACCCCTCCCTGTTGAGATGTCTACCTACCTGTAAGGTTACACATTGGAGGGAAATGGCTGCCCCATGCTTGGGGGTGTGGGGAATGCTACATCATACTGAGCTGTGGGACAAGGGGGCCTGTTGGGAGCTGTAGTGCAGACTTCCCAGCCACAAAGACCCCTCCCTGTTGATATGGCTACCTACCTATAAGGTTACACATTGGAGGGAAATGGCTGCCCCATGCTTGGGGGTGTGGGGAATGCTCCATCCTGCTGAGCTGTGGGACAAGGGGGCCTGTTGGGAGCTGTAGTGCAGACTTCCCAGCCACAAAGACCCCTCCCTGTTGAGATGGCTACCTACCTGTAAGGTTACACATTGGAGGGAAATGGCTGCCCCATGCTTGGGGGTGTGGGGAATGCTACATCCTGCTCAGCTGTGGGACAAGGGGGCCTGTTGGGAGTTGTAGTGCTGGCTGCCTGTACATGTGCCCCCATGTAAATATTGTTATGTA
The DNA here is from genome assembly GCA_963921515.1 of Calotriton arnoldi. Lineage (NCBI taxonomy): Eukaryota > Metazoa > Chordata > Amphibia > Caudata > Salamandridae > Calotriton > Calotriton arnoldi. The sequence goes on along the minus strand of CAWUFW010000004.1, from coordinate 4,655,253 downwards.
CCTTTGTGGTGAATGAGAGGGAGTTATTGTGGGATCTGTGAGACATGTTTGGGGGGAGTGTGGTGGACATGAGTACATTTGGGCCAGAAGGTGTTGCTTTTTAGTTGTGCAAGCTACTACATAGCAGTGTTATGGCAGACTTTTGTTGGTACTTACCAGTCTCCATTTCCCCCTCAATTCTAGTGCAACTCTCTGGGTGCAGTATGCCAAGCACCTTCTCCTCCCATGCGTTGAATGTTCTTGGTGGAATGGGAGGGCCACTGCCAGTCCGGTTTGCCAGCTCACGGTTCTTGCTGTTCTTCTCCTTGACCTTGCTCTTGAGGTCAGTCCACCTCTTCCTGATCTCCTTCCTGTTGCGTGGCACTTGCCCTACAGCATTGACTCTGTCAACTATCCTTTGCCACATTTGATTTTGCCTGGCTGCTGGGGTCTGTTGGACCCTGCTTCCTAAAATATAGGGCTCAACTCTTATAATCTCATCCACCAGGACTGACAACTCACCATCAGTGAATTTGGGCATCTTCTGTGCCATGGTGTGTGATGTGCTGAGTGGTTAAGAGTGCAGGTGTGAAGGTGGTGGTGGTGGTGGTGATGTGTGTGGTGTGTGTGTTTGTGATGGTATGATGTGTGCAGGGTTGCCTATCCTTTGTGTGGTATTGTTGGGCCCTTCAGTTCTGGAGTTGTGCAGAGAATTGTGGTCATGCAGGGGCTGGTTTTATGCTCTGCTATGTGGGTGGGTCCAAACGGAGTATTCGTGTCAGGTGTGTTGTCTGTGTTGAGCTGGGATTTGTAGTTTTTATTTGCCAGGGGCATGCGTCAATGGGGTGTGTTGGCTGTTTTTATTGGCTGAGCCAGATACACAGCCACATTTGGTAGTTTTGTGGTGTAGTTGCTTTCGACCGCCATTACTATTTCGCGCGACCGCCGCGGTCGGACTGCAATAGTCCTTCCTCCGGCTCTCCCATTCATCATTGACGACAATCGCGGTGGTCAGAAACAAGCGGTCGTACCGCAGGCACCGCGGTAACATCATAATTGCACTCGTGGAAATTCCGCTTGTGTATCGGCGGTTTGTGAGCTTTCCTCAGTGAATCCGACCGCCGTGGACGGAATTTCGCCTTTTCCGCACGTGCCCGGCGGTGTTTCTTGGATTCCGACCACGGCGGTCGGATTTTTCCGGCAGTGCATCGTAATGTGATCGGCGGTGGTGCCGCAGGCCATGCGGGCGGTCTTTTCCCATTGCCACGGCAGTCGGAATGGTTTTCCGACCGCCATCGTAATCGGCCCCTTAGAGTGTAGGTATATAGTGAGTCCAACGTGGAAACAGTTTTGATGTTGGACAGGATGCTTCTTTCATGACATGGCACACTTGTACCGGCACATTATCATAGATTAAAGCGGAGGGATGGAGTGTGAAAGATTAGGAGCATGTGCCTGCCTAATTCTTTCTTACATGAGGTATTCATGGTCTAGTACTAGTGTGGTGTTGTTTACAATAAGAGGGTAGTGTTTTAAGGAAGATCCACATCTTTGCTGCCTTCCTGAACCCAGGTGATGATAGATGTTTCTTATCTTTGTCAGCAGTGAGTTCTAGACATTGACAGTCTGAACAAATAAGGATGTACCACCAATGCAGATTTTCTTAAAAGGTGCAACAAACACTTAGGGTGTCATTCTTAAGTGGAGGTTCCTATTTTGCTTTTATCCCAAAAGTTTCACTTGAATTGCCAAGGGTCATTGATTCCCTTTGTGGCTAAGACAGAGTGCCTTGAACAAGGAGGGCCTAGCTGTGAATAACAAGTGGAATTCTTGCATGGCTAGAGTGATGTGGTGGTAGAAGTATATGTGTAGTAATTGTCTATCTATCACATCCAAAAGTTTCTGTAGTTCTCTTAATAGGTAGAATAAAGAGACGTGTTAAAGTCTCCTTGCTTAGTTAAGGTGCAACAGTATCAGGCTGATGGTGGCCTGGGAATCTTAGAGAACCTAGATAAAAAAACATATAGCCAGGGGTTAACAGGATGAGGCAGACACCTTTGTTAACTTTTTTCACTTTTGGATCTAGGTAAAGCTCCATGGTCACTCCCAGGTCCCTCCTTATCTTCAGAGATGATGCATGTTTGTGAGGCCAATGGTGGCGGGGTGCTAAGTGTCCTTGTTTGCGGTGGTGAGGATCTCGTTTTTTGATAAGTTGACTTTCAGGTAGTTGATCAGTATCCATTGATCCCCAGCTTGAAGGAAATGGTCTAGGTCAATGGAGAATAGATGTGTCAGGTTTCTGAGTTTCAAGATGATCTGGGTATCAAATGTGTAGCTTTAACAGATTTGAGGTAAGGACCAAAGGATTCTAGTAGTGGTCTGAGGTATACATTGCAGAGAAGTGGAGAGGCGAGAGAACATTGCCCGGCTTGGTGCTTAAAGGAGTTGATGTGTTCGGTGAGAGTGAGATGCTTCATCTGTCACAGAAAGCAGTTTAGTGATATGAGAATAGGTTTTTTTCTTTCAATAAGATCTCGTTGAAGGCCACTCAGCTGATGAGTTTGTCAAGGCAGCCTATTGTATATTAGTTGGTAGCCAATTGCAACTGCTAGATTGAGGTATTGTGTGTTTGTGATCAGCTTGATCTAGGTGGTCTTGAAGTTACTGGAAAGATTCCAGATGTTCATGTCCACATTAGAATGTAACTCAGTGTTCAGTAGATTCAACTGGCAGCAACATAATATGTATACACGAAAAATGAAAATTTAGTGAAATCCTGATTCCAATACAATGATTTTAATTCCAGACATTGAATGCATGTAGTGCCGGTTCCACTATGTGCATAAGAAGGACTGACATTTTGTTTTATTTCTATTCCTTTTATTCCTTCAGTAGAGTATGTGCATGTTATTTGCATCTATCAGCCTGACTTAGATATATGCAGTGCACCCAGGCTTCTAGCATATGATCAGTATGGAAACCTCACATGTATGCACAGTTTGCCAGCCTCTTATGTATTTGCAGTTTAAGTCAGATGAATAAAAGGGATTCTCATAGAATCATGCAACATGTCCCTCAAGCATACAATTGAGCTCAAAACCACACCACTTCACCTTTGCCTTTAAGTTATATTTCATTAATGTTTGATTAATGTGCTTTAAACGGCAACAATCTGTACTCATGTCACCTAAATAAATTCAGGTGAGAATAATATTAAAATCTAAAACTACAATAGTTTTAATACAATATGATACAAAAGCCTTAATAAGTGATACAGCATTCAAAATGGCCACATAGTATTTTAAATAATTTCTCCAGGAGAATAATGGCAAAATTAAAAAACACTACAGAAAATGTGCTGTGCATTAAAACCTAACCGCACTTAGCAACATTTCTTCAAAAACCTCAGTGCATGTCGAAGACCCTAATTCCATGACCCTGATCAACACTGCTCGTGAACTTTCAGTTTTATTATATCATATTGTTATCATCACTAGAGACCATGCCCAGCAAAATCTAGGTTTGTGGCTATGGCTGTCTGTCCAACAATACCCTCTTCTTAACTCGGGCTTAATATAGACCTACAAAGAATTAAATAGGTGTAAAAGTAGCCTGGTCCAAAACAAATGACATTGCTTGCATATCACACTATGACTGACTCAGCTTCTCCCCTAGTTCCCAGTTACTTTTTCCTTTTTATGGCAGTCAATATTGTGTAATAAAACATTGAAACCACTTTTTAAAAAAAGGGTGATTCTATAATGACTACTCTCAAAGTATTGGCCTTTTTTGTGCAGTATATTCAGCTTGATGTCTTGGGGGAGAACTTAAGCACATAATCTTCAAAAGTAGAAACCAACACTTTTTAAAATATTTATCATTTGTAATGATTATTAATACTATAATCACAACCAGAAACACATTGGACATACACAGTGTATAGGAATATAAAGAAAACATTCATATTGAAATGCATACCCTTATTTAAATCTGATAGACATTATAAAGTGATCCTAATGCTAAGAGAAAGCTCTCAAAGCACAAAAGTGAAGAACTCAGCAATCAACCTACAGACACAATAAAGTATTGTCCAGCCTCTTGCTTATCTTAGTAAATTGAAAGTACTTTAATTTCCCAACAAAATAAAATACTGCAGAGCTCAAATATGAATACAGTTACCAGGTTGTAATTTCATCTACAAATCTTTGTGAAGCACTAAGGGGCCCATTACGATGTCGGGCGGAAGCACGACCGCCGTGCTGACGGAGGCAAAAACCGCAAATCACCGTCCGCCAGCAACGGGCCACACGCCCGCCAAATTAGGATGTGATTAGTCAGGCAAACACCGCCGGCAAGCCTGCTGCGCCGTCCGCCATCAAAGTGCGCCAGTCTACGTAGCGGCGCGAGCCAATGGAGACACACCGTCCGACGAAATGACGTACCGCCCGGCGTACAAATTACGATGCCACAACCAAACAGCCCCACCGGCTAAGAGACACCGCACGAGATTCCAAGGCGGAGACTCGACTTTACCTGACGGAGACTAAAAAGGCGGACCACCCAGAGATGAATCCTGCACTCCAGGCCATCCCCTTGCTCTACCTGATGCACCACCTAGGAGTGAACGCACCACGACGACGCAGGTAGGCAGACACACAACAAGGGTACGAAAACAATGCACACAGTGCAAGGGCGGGAAAAGTGTACATGGCCTCCCCAGACACCCCTGTGTGGACAGGACACATCCACCACTGTACCCACACACGTCCCACCTGTCAAAACTAAACAACTCGCAACATCCTGGGCACCCACGACCCGGCCCCAGGAAGTGACGTCCCCGTCACGGCACCGCAGCTTAGCGGCGATGACGCAGGTACACATGCGCACAACACAGTGGCCAACGACTGCGCAAGAATCCGGCTGCACACAAACACCACAGGGCCACAACTACACACCCCACACACCAGCCCCACCCTGAAGGTACATGTCACGTGGCCTTCCTGCATCAGTCATGTCCACAACCGACAACTCACAGTTGTCAACTTGACGTCACACAAGTGTCACGAACAGGGGAGTAATGTGAATGCGAAATAGGACACACCCATGCATGAAAAACATGGATAATCACACGGCGGCTACCACATAACAGCGCAGAATATCAACAATGTCCGGAAAAGGCACGCCAGTCTCAACAAGAAATACAAAAACCATCCTGCTCGCAACAACAACACATGCAATGTACAAAATAGAAAAAACCGGCTGCCTGAGAACAGGTGTGCACAATCACAACACCCACACAGAACCCGAAATGTACAGCGGAAACGCAGTGACCCGCCCACACACGGGAGAGCAGATAGCACTGAATGGCCTTCCATTCCTGCTCCGAAATAACATTGCTACAAATAATGCTGGAGAATGGAGCCATTGTACCAACAAGAAGCAAAACATAGCCATGCAGAGGAAAACGTCCACTGGCAGATAGCGCACAACATGAAAGATAGATAACACCACAAAATGCAATAATACCACTCCTCCATGTGGACCAAATGAAAGTAATGTGGAAAGAGTCACACACCACTGGCCTTGACTATTCATAGAAGCATGTGGGATGAGGGACTGTGTCCTCCGCCCAAGCTATACCACAAGTCCATCCGCCTTACATCCATTCCAGAATTCCCAGCATCGACGGAGGCTGCACTCTGCTGACTGCTCAGGCAGACGGAGCACGCCATCACATCACCCTGTAGCAAAATGGCTGTTGCACCACTGACCCTCAACTACGCCGGACAGATCAAGCTGTACAGTGACAGCATGCTACACATAGTGGGCTGCTCAAATCTGGCAATGCTGAATGTAAGTTACCGACTAACTTACCGCATTGCAATGTTCAGCTGCGTCATCCCCGTATTCTACTGTCGGAGGTGTCCGTTCCACTGGCCTGTGGATTTATGTCTCTCCAACCCGGCATGTCCAAAGGCGGACTTGGTACACTTGTTTGCACCCCTGGACGAACACGACAGGATCTGTTCAGTGTATGGGGGCATGGCGTTTGTGGCTGCAATCGGGGACACACTGCAATGGGACCAGTGTGCCTCCACAGAACGTCTCCTGGATCACAGTTTCATCGAATGTCATCCAACATGTCCCATCAGGATTCTACAAGGGACAACTTACGACGAACACCTTGCCACCCACCACCCGCTTCATTGGATGACATCCATGTTCACCATCAATGGGATGGATACCCTGCTGGAAGGTGTCGCATACATGTCAACTTGTCAATTCATGGGTCCCCGACTCAACATCCACAATTGAACACAGATGTACAACACCGTACCCATGCTTGGCTTCCGCACGGACTAACACCTTACCATCAAACTCCACTGCCATGACAACTGACATTTCCGGGACATGCACCCTGTACCCCACCATATCCCGTGTCTCTGCATGAACAGGGGGAGGCAGAGGTATGGGCCTTGTGTACAGTAACCACATGGGCAATACAGCACCAACAACTATGCCATAATATGTCTCCTGCGCACCTGGACACATGCACCTGTCAGTGCACACTCATCTGTCTGCTGTAGTACGTGCGAACTGTCACCTCACCTCTGTCTGTACTTCCGTGCCAGGACATTTGCATGGACAACTACTGCAACCCCCTACAACATGGCCCCAGTAACAGTGTCATGTTCAGTAGCCCCCACATTGCAACAACTGGTGAGACGCTGCTGCATGCAGGTGGGCACATGCCCTGATGTCACCTCTGACGCAGGTGTGTCGGAGTCACTATTGTATTAAACCGGTACCATGGAACTGAGATGAACTGTCCCTATGAAGCCAAGCTGTCTGGTAGGCTGAATGAATACTGTCTGTGTCAAAGCCCAGAGACCATGAGTAATCAGCAAATGTACTGTAGCATAGAAAGTGCAAGGCAGCTGTAACCCTGAAGCCTCCATTCCACAGTCAAAAACTAATTAAATCCACCTGTACCCCCTTTCGTATGTGTAATCATGCTAAGTATATCCTCCACATGCATTTTGCTGCCAGTAGTGTCCGCTATTCTGCATCACAGAGGAAGTAAGTCCAAATACATGCCTCGAAGCAAATATGTGACTCTGTTGAATAATTTCAAGAAGACAAGTACGAATGAGAGAGGATGAGAGTGTGTGAAGTACACGAGAGCCGTGAGATGACCATGTAGTCCAGTGACATTGGATGTCAATGCATATGAGTTGCCGCCACAGTGGACCTAGTGAAATACTACAGGTCGTGGGCCTTTGATTGTCAGACTCTGACGTGGCACAACAGTCCATCACATGAACACTGACAGGCTGGTCACTTCAAAGCACAGTCCTACATATGTGTATAATTACCTTCACAGTCTGACATCCCACTCATCAAGCAAAAGTAGGACCCACGCAACAAGCATGCTACAGCAATGCATGTCAAAACACACACAGGGAATCAGTGTTGGTGGGCAGGTCCGCACAGTGAGTACGAACAGCTGAAAATCACAGACATGCTTAATTAAATCAGGCACAATCTTGACAGTCACACACCCTGCAGACCCACAATGGCCAAAACATATTAAGTAGGAGCCATCCTGAACTGCAAGGACACACCCACACACTGCACACTGTGCAACATACAGTACACACATGCGCTCACATTCACAGACCTGAACACGGATACAAACACCCACCATGCCCCTGGGTAACACATGTGTGTAATCGACATTGCCAGAGTGCACACACACACCAACACCACCCCAAAGTCACACACTTCACACCACACATACCTACACTTCCCAAATGCACACTTTGAAAGTAACCCATGTGCCCAGGCTCAATGTCCATCACCAGATCAACATACACCTACACCGCTGGCCACCCAGAAAGTAAGCCCACACATACCCGCACACTATGCACATGCTACCTGTCATCCTGTGGCCAGACTCACACCCCGTGCTTTGCCTGCACGCAAACATGACACGTAGACATTTACCATGGAATTCAAGCAAATACATGCAGACAATCCGTGTCACTAAAAAACTTCTTCATCACACACAAGTGGCAGAGTCTGAAAGAAGTGAAGTCCCAGCCACGTGTAAAACACATTGGAATGTGACACCAGACATTGCAATTGTTGAGGTACCATTCAAGGCATGTGCCTCACTTAACTATGCACACACTGTGACAACTGCAATCAGCAACTACACAGACACAACCGACTACAGGAACAACAGCATCCAGTCACAGATCACATAGACAGGCGGCATAAGTGTTCAACACCAGGGACAGTGGCCAGTCCGATGTGCAGAGTAGTGACACGAAAAGCTGCGTATGCAATGTGTGTGAGTGTACCCTGACATGGCCACCAACACTGCCATGGCAGGCACAATAGCCATCACAGTCACCACTGTGTCACAGGTAGATGTGTGTGTGTCCCTACCATTCATACAGGATGGCCCGTTCAACTCGGTGCTGTCTATGTGCTACGGGACAGTCGGAGGTCCGCCCCTGAGAGAGAAGCACAACTGTGGAAGACACACATGTGTCATGTGAAGCGGGAGTTCCGCTTGGGCCAGGTGGGTGGGTGGCACGGGTAGGTGCACACATGCATTGTTGAAACAGACTGTGTGGGGAGGATTCCGGAGGGCTATATTTCCACTGTGTTGGGTATTTGGAAAGCACACCTGTCTGGAGATGAATGTGAACTCGTGTGGGCACAACAGGCGGGCACACGATCAATGCTGCATCATGCGTAGACGTTAGCCCTCCCTCTGGGGACATGCTGGATACTGCTGTGCGTCTGCCAGGCCCTTGCCAAGGCACTCACATCCCCTGTTCACCAGGTGTACCCCCTACATTGTCCGCATGCACAGGCTACCCAGGGCACGGGATGGCAGTGGAGCTTGGTGGGTGGGAGCTCATGGCGCCCTTCTCCTGGTCACATCTCGCAGGCAACACATTCTCAGTGAGCAGCAGGGCACAAGACCGAAATGAGAAGTGGGGGACGCTGACGTCACGACAGGAAGTGACGTCACGAAAGGTGGCCTGCACCATCAGACATTCTGCATCCCTTCGCCCACCACTTACATGCGATTGCAACAGAGAAGCCAGCGCGTGCCCAAGCAGCACCGAGCTCGCCCCAGAGGGGCCAAATAGTGAATGTGTGTGTCCATTAGCACCAGTCCCCTGGCTCGTGGTAAAATCAGTGGTGGGACGCCGTCCACCCGCGTGGTACCCTGACTCGAGACCTGGTGTGCAGGCAAAGTGATCCATTGGCTTTGCGAAATGTGTGAGATGCATGACACTCATTTGCGGGGGATGGCTCGGAGGCCGGACACCCTGAGGCCCATGTCCCACCACATGGGTCCCTTGTCAATGGCAGCGGTTGTAATGACTATGTGCGCAGCGGCGGGTCAACCCTACGTGTGGGATTGTGTTTGTGGCCTGGCCCGCTAGGGCAGACACAGCTCCTGTGTTTTGCATGTGGTGTATCCGGACTCCGGAGGCTGACATGCATTGGCACTGTTGTCCATGTATCGAGTCGGGGTACCACGCGGGTGGACGGCGTCCCACCACTCATGTTACCGCGAGACAGATCATTGGGGCAAATGGACACACACATTCACTCTTTGGCCTCTCTGGGGCGAGATCGGAGCTGCTTGGGCACGCGCTGGCTTCTACGATGCAATCGCATATAAGGGGTGAGCGAGGGGAGGCAATGAGTCAGACGGTGCAAGCCACCTTCCGTGATGTCACTTCCTGTCGTGACGTCAGCGTCCACCCACCCCTTATTTAAGGTCTCGTGCCCTGCTGTTGTCAGATGTGCCACTGCCCAGGGGGGTGGAGGAAGGGTCAGGAATGTCAGCCTGATATTGGCCCAGTTGAAGGACCACCTTGACTGGGGGGGACAACCATTGGACAGTCTGTCATTGAGGGCCCACCTACGCGTACATGTGGGCCCTCAATGTACTGTGTCACATGCGGCAAAGTGATGTCATGGGCAATGGCGTTATTGAGGACAGCTGTCTGCCCCACGCAGAGATGGCGCATGAGCTCAAGAGACCCAGCACTGAGGGCAGCAGGGGTCACATGTGCAGAGGCAGCTGTGCCTGGTGTGAAGGAAACTGTACCCTTCATCCCTGTGCCGACCCGTGTTGCACCTGTGGAAGTAGATGGGAGGGCGGCCATTGGCCTCCGCGTGGCTGAAGAGGAGCCAGAGTCCACGTCCCCTGTGGTAGCAAACATGGATGCATCACCTCGGTCCTCAGATGACTCAGAAATTGCCGTCTCGCCCTGTAATACATCCAGCACACGTCTGGCCCCTCCGAGGCGCTGGTCACATCTGACACACTCAGCACCTGTGCAGCTGCTACACCCGATGCCACACCACTGCTGACCGTCCCCTGTCCCTCAGCACCCACGGGAGATGGCACATGAGAGAGAGCGAGGTGGCCTCACTCATCTGGCATCAATTAAACAGACATGTGCAAGGGAAGCAGCACAGAACATCCACCAATCCACATGTTGCACGATGCCTGGGCAATTGCATACAGGCACCACATTCAACACGTAATGGCTGGCGTACAGTAACTGAAGCCGCTAATAAGTGGCACATGTGTTGTGCACATGGCACCACACCCGGCCTGTGTCACCGTGCGACCATAGTCCCAAATCGCAGGGTGCACACCCACTGTCCTGATGGGGCAAGGACGACCACTACGTAATTAGGCCAAAGACATACCTGTATGGAGCAGAATGGGACACCACTCACACAGACTGCAACATGACGGGCCACAATGGCCATGAGCCCATGCTATCCACCTGTCGTTGACACGAGCATAACTGCTGTTGCACAGTGCGCCGGATGTGTAAGCAACAGAGATATGAGCTGAGGCATCGCAAACATATGGCCGAACGGAATCAGAGTAGGCACAGTGCCTCAAACATACATGTGAATTGCCAATCCAGCCCACTACAGGTTGTTCCTGGGGCATCGCATCACCCAGATTATGGTTAGGCTGTGGACACATGCTGCCTCTCACCGCAGAAGACACCATCCCACATTACTGTACACTTGCTTGCTGCTGATGCCCCTACAAACATGCATCCGGCACAGGCTGTGTGACTGTCAAGATGCAGACCATTACTGGTGAAATGCAGCGCCGTGCTGACCTGACAATACGAGGGGGCATCCCCCGATCCGTTCTCGCCACGTAGTAGCTCATCCGGCAGATGACGTCACACCCTTTGTGGAATTGGCAGCACTGTCGGTCACACATGCACAGATGCATCAACTTGGATGCAATGGCTCATCACAAGCCCTTGGGCTGGAGGACTTCAAACTGCAGGGATGGTACACAAGAGCCTTGGAATGTCACTCATGCACTTCTCAACATCACCCACATCCACCACTCACAGTGGCATGCTGCTGACCCATCCCAAATACTCAGAGACGTGCAACAGAGCCAGGTATGAATCGGACATGGCCCAACAGCATGTGTACACCACACGTGAATGCATGCTGCTGGGAGTGTGTACACAGTACCTGTCCATCCCATTCACATGCAGGTTGCCAGCACATTGAGCAATGTGTAGTCTGGCCACATCTACTGTCCATTGTCAGGTGGACCAACAAATAGATCACAAGGCAACACATCTTTGTGGGTGGACTCACTGTGTCCAACACTGCGCAGCCCTCAACGTACTCGCCCTGTGAATGGCTCACCACGCAATGGAGGTCACATTCAGTGCCACTATCTCTCACACACATCCCTATCACAAGGCATGGTGTGTCCAATCGACAGGGCTGAGTCTGTGCATTTCAGGAGAGACCTGAACAAATGACACATGTGACCCACTGTACAGTCAGTGTTGTCTCCTTCTAGGATTGTGCGGTCAATGTGCAGCCCAGGTCTGCTGCCACTGAGAAGGCCAGCAGGGACCCAGCCAGCCAGTCACACAAGCAATGACAGCCCTGACTCCTGCATTGCCAAGTGGCTGCGTGACTGGATGTCTGACATGGACATGCCATGTACCACCACTCGTGAGGGACATGCATGGGAAAGCGCCATAGAGCCTACATACCCCTTACACCTGTAGTTAGCATGGTAAGCAGTGCATGTTGGAACCCCACAGGCTCAGAATCATGGTGCTGCGGATCTATGACGTGTGTGTCCCCCACATGCACTCCCACACACACTGTAGTTGTCTTACACACACAAGTTTTGCTATGAATAGCCTTGGGCAGTGTGCGTGGAGCTCGGAATCCATGATCTCCAGCTTCTCGCTGGTGAGTGGCCCTGGACATATCTTCAGAGTCGTCGACATGTAGGTGGACATGTGACAGCAGCGGCAGGTGTTGTTGAGGGATGCCAGGCAGCAGTCCCTGTCAGCTGTGGTAATGCCTGTCTCCCTCCCACACTCATATGGCCCCCTGGGGCTGTTCCAGTTGGTCCAAGCTGCTGCAATTGGTGTACCATGTCTGCCTGCTTCAAATGCACGCAATGGCCTGCACCGAGCTGTCCCGGTACGCTTACCTCTTTCGTCGTAGATGCAGGATGCAGTCGCGAGGGCCATTGGAGTTGGCCTCAAGGGCCTGGTCAATGGCGGGTACAGTCCGCTGGTGCCATGTGGAATCCACAGTTGAAGGTGCGCCATGCATTTGCAGGTGTGGCCATGATTTGTGTGTGGGAGCATGTCCACACTGGACAGGGCCACTTCATGCTGTGTGCATTGGCATTGACGGCCAGTGCTCAGCCTCCACATGTCTGTTGGCACATCATCATGTACACATTAGCATGGGTGCATGGGATGTGCATATGCACACACATGCCATTTTTCTCTACGTACATCTCCCACTTGGCACGTGCAACGTTACGTGTCACTTGTGATGTGTGTTTGCATTCACACAGCTGTGTTGTCATGGAGTTGTCAATGTGTACACCTGTCAATGTGTGTTGGAGGTGTGATACGTACAGTGCTGGACATTAGGTGGGCTAGGGACATCATTGACTGTCTCATATCCCATTGTGCAACCGGACCCACTTGTTTTGGCCGCTCAGCCTGTGTACATTGTGTTGTTGGTGTGTGCCATACTCACCCGGCCTCGGAAGCTGTGTCTGGCACAGCAGCTAGGTATAGTGCCGTGGTGTTGTCGCCTCCCACCTATGCAGTCTGATACCATCATGATGCCTTTCAAGCTATTAGGGCCTAAATCCCCATGTGCATGCTCATGTCAATGGTATGTGTCAGTAACCATTGCTATTGGTAAGGGGACCTGTGTAAGAGTATTGTGGCTGTGCTGTCCCTACTTGTCAGCTGTTCTGTGATTCTATTGCTTTGCCAGTTATTTATGGTATGTGTATGTGTATGTGCGATGTGGTGTGTTGCATTGACATGTGTCCACTTCCATCTGTCCTAGGAGGAGACCAAACATACATCGCCCCTACCAATTGCTGTCAGACATGGAGGATGTGGAGGTCATCCGTAAATTCCGGCTGGACCGACCCACCCTGCATCGCCTATGTGCCATGTTGGAATCCCACCTTCGTCCTCGCAGGGTGTATCCAACAGCATTCACCCCCACGGCTAAGGTGATGGCTGCACTGCATTTTTTCGCTACCGGATCATTCCAACACACGGTAGGCAGTGGAGCTGGAATGTCCCAACCCATGTTCAGCATGGTGCTACGGGATGTCCTGTCAGCCATGATGCGGTACAGGAACCGGTACATCAGATTCCTCAGGGCACATGATTTGGCAGCAGTGAAGGGGGCTTTCTATGCACTCGGACGCATCCCCCACGTTGTTGGTGCAATTGATTGCACACATGTTGGCCTTGTTGCACCACAGGCCATGGAGCACATCTTCCGTAACCGGAAACATTTCCACTCCCTGAATGTGCAAGTGGTGTGCCTGGCGGACATGATAATCACGCATGTGTGTGCGAAGTTTCCCGGTTCCACCCATGACTCGCACATCATGCGCCACAGCATCCTCCCACGACTGGTGCCTGGATTGTTGGTGAGTATGCATACTCGTGTAGCGTGCTGGGTGTGACATGCTGTCTTGTGTCCTGTTGGAATTGCAAGGATTCTCTGTGTTTCTCACACCCAGGTGACTCGGCATATCCTAACGGGCCTTGGCTGTTGAGCCCACTCCGCCATCCCAGGACACCAGCTGATGTCCGATACAATGAGGCACATGGGAGGACCAGACGTGTGGTGGAGCGTACTTTTGGACTCCTGAAGTCCAGATTCAGGTGCCTGGACCGCACCGGGGGTGCACTGGCATACTCCCCACAGAAGGTGTGCCAGATAGTTGTGGCATGCTGCATGATGCACAACCTCGCCATTCGCAGGCGGATACCCCTGATATTGGATGACGGTGATCAGCCAGGATCCCCGCCTGCAGACCAGGCCGTGTCCAGTGACGAGGACAGTGGAGAGGAGGAAGCAGTGAATGAGCGTCAGCAGCTCATCGCCCGCTACTTCACTTGACGGTGAGTGACCATGTACGTCGGCTGATGTTGCTGTAGTTGTGTAGGTGTGTGTGTGCATTGTCACGGCGGCCTATTGTTCACTGAGTGCTGTGTGGCAATTGTTCATGTCCAGGGTAGTATGCCACTGACAGTGGCTGTGGCATTGTGCCCTGTTGCTCTGTGAGATGTGGGTACATTGCTTGAACTTGATGACAAGTACTGTGTGATGAGTATGTGACACACACATTCAATGGACTCTTGTTCTGTTTTTCACCCCTAGGTCCCTCCAGCCTCTCCTGGCCATTCGACATGCCACACTCCTGATGCATTACTGATCATGGTGACGGTTGCACATCCTTCATTAAACACAGAGCACATACAACAGAATGTGGTCCAGGTGTATTTATTTTTTAAAGTGACATGTGATTGTGGGCAAGGTGATGACAAAAGTGGTGCACGCTGGAACAATGAGTTGACGGACATGTCCGAATGATGGCCAAGGTGTACCCATGTTGTTCTGGGTCCACAGTCCGACAGACACATGCCATTCACATGGCGGTGTGGGGTAGGATAGTAGTCCAAGTGAATGCAGTAGATGTCCACCGTGGCTGGCTGTCTCACTGGCGTTTGGAGCATGCAAAGTCCTCTCTGGACACCTGTTTCCTCTTCGGTCGCCCCCTTCCACGTTTGAGAGGGGGTGGTTGTGTTTGTGGGCTGCTGGTGGTGGCTGAGGATTGCTCACTAGCTGTGGACGCAGAGGAACTGGATGTTGCATGGACCTGCGCCCCAGCAGGTGGCGTCGGAGGTGGTGTGGTTGGCCTTGATTGGGCACTCACCGCCACCACTAGCTGGCCCATGAGGTCGACAAGTTTGCCCATTCGAGTCACGAATTGGCCCATATGGGCGTCCATGGACCTCAACACCGCAAGGACTTCCCGCGTATCGGAAGCTGACCGGGCCCATTGTCCCTGGGACTCTTCATAGGCCCCAAGGACTCTTGCGATTTGCGGCAGGGCTTGGCTCCCAGGCTCTGATGGCGTTGACCTGACCCTGCTCCTCCCACCTGAACTGCTGCCACTGACCTGCCCACTGGCCACGGTGGTCACACGGGGCCTCGTTGTGGCTCCCAGGGTCAGTGTCGACGTGCGTACGAGCCCTTGCGCAGGCTGAGTGGTCAGGGTGGCCCTGGTGGTGGTGGTGGTGGTGGTTGCGGTGGTGGTGGTTGCGGCGGTGGTGGTGGCCGCAATGACCTTGGCAGCAGGGGCCTGGGACTGGTCACCGGCCCTGGGAGATGGGTTGGTGGGTAGGAGGGGTCCTGGGGAGCTGTTGGGCCCTGCAACACCAGATGTGCCCGGTCCGGAGTCCTTATCCGAGGAGGTGTCCAGGTCTTCCACATCCGTGAGTCCGGGTGGAGGGCTTGTGGACTGGCTGTGGTGACTGCTGTCTCCCTCTCCAGCATCTTGCTGTTCGTCACCTGTGGGTCGGAGACGAAAGGTTATTGTGTTGCACCTTGCAAGGTTTGTGTTAGATGACTGACATTCACAGTTGGTGCACAGTTGTGCACTGATTTCCCAGATGCGTGTGTATGGCTCTACAATGTGTGTGCGTGATCAAGGCAATCTAATGGTGTGATGGGTGCACATGGCATGGGACGGATTTGGATAGCCAATCGGTGTGTGTTGCAGTACCCCTACATTTTGTGCCTTTGGTGGACACGGGGTACAGCCCCCTCAACGCATTTGATGTGAAATATGGTTTTGGGGTACATACTGTGGCATAAGGGTGCAGGAGGGGACATGTGTTTTAGCCACACGACACTGCAGAGACAAAGGTGTGTGTATGTCTGACGTACCAAGCATATCTGCTCACTGTTATCATTTAGTGACATTACACTGCAAGCATTGTAGTAGGTGGGTGATGGTTGTGTGCCACACGACGTATTGCAGATGGGACAATTCCTTTGTGTGTGTGCTACCCTCAGCCATGTGCAGCAATGCAGTGCTCTTGGTGTGTTGACTATATTAGGTATGTTGTAATTCACAGTGTGACGTGTGCTTCAGACACTACAGACACATTATTGGTCATCGGCAGGAATCTTTGCTGTACTACTGTATATGGGGCAACTGATTTGATGATATACCTTTCATGACACTGGGGCTGTGAAGATGTGATGGATGAGACATTGAATGTGCATTGTGTAGCTGTGTGGTTCATGGGTCCAGTGGTGTATGTGACATTACTGTGGTTCCACTAAGTTACATTGTGACGAGATGGACTTACATGGGTGATGTTGTACGATGTCAACGGAACAAGCAGACACGACTACATGGACAATACTTCGATGGTGTTGCTGATTTGTGTGATGACTGGCACAGTGCACGGCATGTGGGTCAGTACTCCAGTGAGAGTTGTGCATGCAGACGTGACTCCTTCCGTGTTGGTCTATTTGTGATGGCTCATGTGGGATTTGACTCTGTAATTCATGTCCGTGTGCACATTAGTCACATGATTATGGCAGGGAGCAGTGCTACCTGTTCCTCTGCTACGTGACATGTCCCAAATGTTAGTCGTAGTACAGTCCTCATGACCACAGACACCCCGCCCTGTACAGTTGTCTACCTACTTGTTGGTTTGTAGGGAGCAATGCAATGGCTGTCACATGGTCATGAGAGGGAGGGGTGCTCCATCTTGCTGGTCTGTGGCAGTGGGGGCCGTGTTGTGAGTTGTGATGGAGGCTTACCATCCACAGACACCCCTCCATTTGGGAAACATATCTACCTGTCGGGTGAAGGTGTGCGCTGCAATGGCTGTCACATGGGTGTGGGGAGTGCTCCATCTTGCTGCGCTGTAGGACTAGGGGCCTGGTGGTGGTTGTATTTCTGCAGTCCCTCCTCCGATACTCGGTGTTTGTGGTAAGGCTACTTACCTGTTACTTGTTGGTTAGTGCAGCTATGGCTGACACATGGGTGTGGGTGTGGGGAGTGCTCCTTCCGGCACATCTGGGATATAGAGGGACCTGGTGGGAGTTGTGGTGCTGGCTGACTGTACACATGCCCCCATGGTTTTGTTTGTTGCTACCTTTGGGCTGAGTGTGTGGGAGTGTCTGTTGCATGTGTGAGAGATGTCTTGTGTATTGTGTACTGGACATGGGGGTGTTTGGCCCTCGGTGCTATGGCATTCTGGAAGTGCATGACAGTACATAGCGGTGTGCTGGTATACATTTGTTTGTACTTACCTGCCTCCACTCCCCTGGTATTCCGGTGAGACTCTCCGGATGCAGAATGCCTCGCACCTTCTCCTCCCATGCCTTGAAGGTCTTGAATAGCGCGGGATTTCCGCCGCCAGTCGTGGCAGCCAGTTCACGGTTCTTGGCCTCCTTCTTCCTGACCACGCTTTTCAGGTCGTGCCACCTCTTTGTGATTTCGCCCCGGTTGCGTGGCACGTTCCCAACTGCATTCACCTGGTCCACTATCCTTCTCCACATCCTGTTTCTGCTGGCTACTGGTGTCTGTTGGACCTGGTTCCCATAGATTTGTGGGTGCACCTTGATGATCTCATCGACCATGACCGTCAACTCAGTGTCAGTGTACTTTGGCATCCTATGGCTTCCCATGGTGTGTGGTCTGCTATTTGTTGAGCTGGTGTGGTTGTTGTGTGGTGTGTGATGTGCAGAGGGTTCGTGGTGCCGTTGTTTCAGTGGTGATGGTGGTGGTGGTAGTGGTGGTGATGTGTGTGATGTGTGCGTGCGTGTGGTGTGCTGCTTTCCTTTGTGTCTCTCTGTGTTGTTTGATGGCGTCTTCGCTTTGTCCTCGTGCAAGGGATTGTGGTCTGTGAGGAGGCTGCTTTTGTACTAATTTATGTGGGTGTGTCATAATGGTCTGTCGTTTTCAGGTGTGTTGTGTCTGTTGTCCTGGGATTTGTAGTTTTTTATTTTTGGCAGGGGGCATGTGTCATTGTGATGTGTTCAGTGTTTGTGTATTTTGGCGTGGTTTGCTGTGTGGACTTGTTGGCCATGTTGTGTGTATTTCTTTGTCCTGCAAATGGTTTCCGTGCACGGACGTGTCGGCAAGGCCTTCCGCCGTGTCAGTTCTTCATCGCTGTTGTTAACCGTGGCGGGCGGGAAATATGTGGATTTTCCACGCTCATGTCGGGGATATCATAATTTCACGGTCGTTGTCTCGGTCGTCAGTGCGGACGGAGTTGGCTTTTCGGGCGCCCGTTGCGGACAGTTAATCTTCTACTCGGACATGTACAGGCGGTATTTTGTGTGTTTTTACCGCCGCGGGCTTAGGTTGCTTCGCGACATCATGATGGCTCGGTCGGTATTCCCATGGTGCATGCGGGCGGTTTTTTCAGGCTATGGTGGATGGCGGACTTTTTAACGCCAGTTATCGTAATGGACCCCTAAATACCCTATTGCACATTTTCTCACTTCTAGGAGTTCTCCTGATGTCCACAGTTCCTCATAGGACCTTGGGCATTGTCATTGATTAACTGGCTAATGCATAGCTCATTTCAACAATTGAAATTGGTGGAGATGAGGCTCTTCTGACATTGGCAGTTGCATTCTGCCACCATGCTCCTCTTTCAGCAACTTGAATGATGAAGGGCAGTTTAAGTTGGCAAAAGAGCTGCTGGTCCTAGAATTTCAAAGGTGTGTTTTAGACCCTCGTCTTCTTCCCTCTTCCCCTGGTCTTTCCATGCCTTTTATTGCTGGTCCTCCTCCTGGACCTTTTCCTTGTCCTCCTTTTCTGGGTTGCTTTGGTCCTCCTCGTCCTCTTCCTGGTACTGGCATAACTGGACCTGATCACCTTGTTACTAGTTTCCTGAATCAGGTGCTCCTGGTTCTAATCCATCCAGACCCTGGTCTTTTTGCTTCTACTCCTTGCACATTCTGGCATTGGCCCGCCCTCGGCCTCTTGATCCTGGTACAACTGCTCCTCCCCACTCTGATCCTGTTAGTCTGCTGGGTCCTTTTCCAACTGGCACTGTTATCCTGGTTCAAGTAGGTCTGGCACTCCTAGTCATCCTGTTTGGCTCATCCTGATTCTCCTTCACCTGGTCCATGGCCTCTTGGTCCACCTGGGACTTTGTCCAGTGGTCCTGGTTTTTATTATTAGGCCCTCTTGGGCTGGGCCTGGCCATTTTGGGCCAGGTCTGTTCCTGTTGGTCCTCATGGCTTGGATTGTCTCAATCCCCTGATCCTCACCAGCCTAGTCCTGCTACCCTAGTTCCTGGCCTTCCTGCTCCACTTGATACTTCAGATACTGCCCCCCTTGGTCCTGCCCCCTGATCCTCCTACTCCTGTTCCTGCTTATCTGTATCCTTCTAGTCCGCCTAATCCTCCATCATCTGGTACATCGTTCTAATGGCTCTAGTCCACCTGCTCTTGATCTGACTAGTTTTCTGGGTCCTCTTCCCTCTTGTCATGATGCTCTTGGTCCTGGTCCTCCCATTACTTGCCATCCTGGTTCTGCACTAGCTCAGGCTTTTAGTCCTGATCCTCCTTGTTCAGGTCATCCTGTTCTTAGTAAATTAGCTTGGTAATCCTGGCTCCTGTCATCTCAGTTCCCCTTGTCCTGGTCATCCTTGCACTGGTATGACAGTTCTTGATTCTCCAGGGCCTCTGTGACTTGGTCTTCCAGGTCCCCTTGGTTGTGATCCCACTGGTACTCCTTGCCCTGGTCTTCTTAGCGTTTGTCCTGCTGGCTCGAGTTCTTCTGCTCCTGATTCTCCAGGTCCTGTTCTCCTAGTCTTCCTCACTATCCTGTTTGCTTAGCACTGGTCTTTCTATTCCTGGTCCCCACAGTTCATGTTCTTTTCCTGGTTTTGTGCCAGATAGGTGTGATCCTCTTGTTTCTGGTCCTCCTTGTTGGGTTTTTATATGTCTAGTCCTCTTGGTACTGGTCCTCCAGACCATCCTGGTCATTCCACCCCCCTTGCCCTAGCCCTTCCTGTTCCTTCCTGTTCCTATTGACCCTCGCTCCCTTGACCAGGAGCTGCTGATGCTCCTCACATGCTGTTGATGTGATTCCTGGTACATCAGCTCCTGGGCTTGTGGGTCCCCTCAGTATACCTGGCCTTCCATGTCCTGGTCTTCTTAGACCTCACCCTCTTAGCCCTATTTGTTTGGATTGTCCTAATCTTCCTGGCCCTATGCCTTCTCTCCGTGTTCCTTTGACACTGCACCCACAGGTCTGGGTCCTCTTGGTCCTATTTCTCTTTATTTGGGTATTTCTCAGCCTGGTTATTTTGGTTCTGGTCCTCTTTGGCAACCAGCTCTAGTCACATTAGTATTCCTGCCTCTAGCTTTTGTGATCCTCCTGATCTTCCTCACCCTGGTCCCGCTTCCCCCAGGTCTGGAATTTCTGCTCCACTTGGTACTCTGAGCCTTGGTCCTAAGGCCCTGGTGCTCAAGGGACTCCTAGGCTTGATACCAGTCAGCTTTGTCCTGATCTTTCTATGTCCCCATGCTCTTGTTGTGGTCCTCCTGGCACTGGTCTTCCAGATATCCCTTGGTACTGATCACATTTAGCTTCCTTATTTTGGTCCCTGGTCCTAGTGGCCATAATGCTCATGCTCCTAATCTTTCTGGTTTTCCTGGATCTGGTCCTCATCCTCCTGGCCCTTGTCCTCTTGTTTCTTGACCTCGCTTGGTTCTCCTTGTTCTGGCCCTCTTCAGTCTAACCATCCAGTTGCTCATATTCCTGGACATCCTTTTCATAGCCCTGTGGCCTGCTCCTCCTGGCTTTAGTCATCCTGGTCCTGGTGTCCAAGGTCCTGATCCTCCTTTTCTTCCACACCCTTGTTCTGGTAATCAGTATCCGAATCCTCTTTGCCCTGATCTTCCTGGTGCATCTGGTCCTTTGTTTCCTCATCCTCTTGGAGCTTATCCATATGACTCCGGTTATCTGGGTCCCTGTTCTGAACTCCCGGGCCCTCCTGGCCATGGTCATCCTATTCTTATTTTTCATAGTCCATGTCCTTCTTGCCATTCTATGTCCATTGGCACTGAACCTCTTGGTTCTGGTCCTTATACTTTGGGTTCTTCATGCCTTGATCTCCTGGACCGGTTCCACCAGCTATCCTAGTCTTGATTTCCTTGGTCCTCATCATCCTGGCCCTTCTTGTTCTATTGTGCTGGTCATCATCAACATTGTATTTTGGCCATCATGGCCCTTCTTTGTTCCCCAAGTATACCTGATCCTGAACCTGTTCATGTTTACCTTGGGCCTGTGCACCTTGTAATGGTTCTCCTCACCCCAAACCTCCTTGCACTGGTGCCACAGGTCCTGGTCCTGCTTGTCACCTTGGCCCATCTGACCTCTCATGTCCTAGCCCTATTAGTCTTCGTCTTCCTGGTTCGGGCTGCCCTGTTCTTCCTGATTTGCTCCTTCTCCTCATGGCCCTACTGGTATTGCACCAACTGTTCCTCTTGATCCAGGTTGTCCTTGTTCGGTTCCTCCTAAGCATGGTCATTTTGATCCTGGTCCTCCTGGACACCACTTTCCAGTCCCCTTGTTCTTCCTGCCCCTTTACATCTGATCCTCCTCACCCTGGTTCTGCTACGAGAGATGATTGCTCTGTCTAACTTGGTAATTCAAAATGTGGTCCCATAGATGCTGATTTTCATGGCCCTATTAGGCCTGTTTCCAATCCTCCTGGTCATGATCCTTTTAGTGCACCTAGTCCTCCTTGATCTGATCCTCTGGCATCCTTGGTCCTGGAGTCCCTCTCCTTCTTAGTCCCTGTCCTGTTTATCATGGTCTCCTGGTCCTACTGCCCAATGCCCTCCTAGTCCTGATCTTCATAGTCCTCCTCAATCTAGTCCTGATCCTCCTGTCCCTAGTCTTCTAGCTTCAGGTCCTAATGGGTTCTGCAATAACTTCTCCTGACCGACCACAACTCTTCCTAACATTTCCTAGTTCTGATGGTCTAGATCCTCCGGTTCATGCTAGACTTGGAATTTCTTGGCCCTGTACTTTCAGGTCCTGTTTTTTTATAGTCATCATTCCAAAATACTCCTGCCCCTGATCCTTTGAATCCTGGGTCTCCTCTTTTACAGCTTCCTGGTCCTGGTATTTTCATCCTCCTCACCCTAATTCTGGTCCATCGCGCCTCCTGCTTCTGTTCCCCTGGTGTAGCTAATCATCCAGGTTTGCCTGTTCTTGATCTTCTTGCTTCTGGTCCTCCTGGTCCATGTCGGCCTGATCTTAGTTCTTAGTCCTTAGCACCCTAGTTTAGGGTCCGCCTGAGTCTGACACTCATTGATCTCCCAAACCTGGTTCCACTGGGCTTTGACTTCCTGGTCTTTTACATTTCACCTGGTCCTGCTGATCTAGGATCTCCGGGTTCTGCTAGTCCTTGACCTTTCCAGTCATGGTCCTGCTAGTCCTGGTCCATTTGGCCCATTGGTCCTACTTGAGCTGATATCTGTCGGTCTGGTTCTTTTTTCTCTGGTCCTTATTTCCAATGTTCTCCTCATACTAAGGATCTCTTTAGTCAGTCAACGTGGGTCTTTTGCTCCCGACCCTGGTCATCCTCATCCACCCTGGTTTTGGTTGGTGCACTCGGGCATTCCTATCCCTCTTCATCTCGCTGTTTCAGGGACTCATGTTTCTTCTACCCCTGGTCCTTCTGCAGGCCCTAGTCCAATGGGTCCAATGCGCCCATCCTTCTAGTGTTCCTGATCTTTCTTACCCTGGTCCCATTACCCCATGTCCTGGTTTTCCTCGTCCTGTCCCAACACATCTGTCTCTTTCTGGTCCCCTCTGGCCCTGGTAACCCTGGTGCTCAAAGATTAGGTCTCTCTGTTCCTGGTTTCCCCTTGTCCTGGTCCTCATGGCTTTGGTCATCCCCGCCCTTCTAGACACCCTTATGCTCCTACCGGTTATCATCATCTTCCTCTTACCGATCCTACTCCTTTCTTCCACAGGCCTATCCACAATGACTTTAGTCAGGTACAACCCTCAAGCCTGTCACTCCGATTGTTTGGTCGAGCCTTCAAGTCAGTGCATGCGCTGTATTTTGAGAGGCATAATATGGCTTACCAAAAACATAGAGGGGCTTGGAGCCCACCCATTGCTTACCATTAGTTGGTTTTTCTTGTCACTCTCAACTGCCTCTTCTTATTTGTGTCTCGACCTGTAGAGCTTGTGCTTGTCTCTCCCATTGATCAGTATAATCTTTTTAAGTGGCTGGCCTCTCTGCTTTCGCTGCTTGCTTTTCAAGCACATTTTCTTTGTATGGAGCACTCCACTAGAGTGTATGTGTTTTCAAACCATCTATCTCATGCCCTGCACTCTTGTGCTGCTTTCTATTGCCTGGCTGCTGCTCCCGTCCTCCCTTCATCTTGTGCTTGCCTGTGTGCTTCTCCTCATTGTTTCCCTCCACTCATGCCCTCTGTGTTGTTTTCATCAAACACACTTGTAGCTTTCACTTCCACCCTTCCTCCTATTAGTTTCTCTTCCCCTCCAGACCTCGCCCCTTTTCCTTTCATGTCCCCTACCATGTTGCTTCGGTGCCCACCAACCATCTGTGTTAGTTCGCTGTTTGCCCCTCACCATACTTGTGTTGCTTCACTGTTCCCACCACCCTCCCTTGTTTTGGTTCCACTTTTAAAGAAATGCTTTTGTACTTTTTGCTTTCTTTTTAATTACATATCTAACTCTGAACTGTAACCAAAAAGAAAAAAGCACCCCTGCCATTTTGTAGGTGCGCGCATGAGTAGTGTGTGCACCAACAAAGGGATGCGGGGGGCCTCAAAGACTTTATTAGTTTTTTAACTTTATCAACACTGCTGGCAATAGTATGGAGAAAAAAATGACTTTCTGGAATCTAGCAGAGAAAACACTTCACCTCTCTCAATTACAAGACAGTAGATAGCAGCACTTCCTCTCCAAACAAGATTGTGACCGGTTGTAGGAGGATATATTGTAAGGCGTGATGCCAAAATTCTCACAATCTTTGAGTTCTCATCTTACAGCCAAGATACTAATCCTTCCACGTCCTTTCCAGCACTTAAAAGTTGATGTCGACCCTATAGATCTTAAGTGGTGCATAACAGGTAGTAGATTACTATACTACCTTCTACTACATCTGCCTGCAACTAGATCTCAGGCTCTAAATCTACTACCACGGTACGCAGTCAAAATATCGACCTACACTAATATCGAGTTTTTAATATCGTAGGGACAGAATATCGATGTCAAGAATATCGGTGACCAGAATATCGACCTTAAGGTAAGTAATATCGTTTTTTTCTATATCGAAGTAAGTAATATCGAAGTAAGTAATATCGAAGTAAGTAATATCGTTAGCAAAAATATCGTTAATAATATCGATATTTATATTAGTGTTATGTACTTTAGTATGTATTTTATATGTATGTTTAACATTTTTTGTAATGTATTTTTATTATTTTTAAATATATGTATTAAATGTTTCGAAATTAGTAATTTTTTTAAAGTAAATTTTGCGTTTTGTATTAGAGCGGGTTGTGGGTTTATAGGGGAATAGGGTGGGAAGTAATTTAATTATATTTAATTTATTAATATGTTTTTATTTATTGTTATTGATTATTAATTTATTGTTAATTAATTATTAATTGGTAAAAAAAATATTGATTAATTTATCATGCACATGGACCAGCACGGCTTACTCCACCCGACACAATCAGGCTTTCGGGCCACATACTCCACGGAGTCAGCTCTGCTTCTGTCTACAGAAACCATTCGCAGGCAGGTAGATGAAGGGCAGACGGTGGCACTGGTCCTGTTGGACCTTAGTGCCGCTTTTGACACCGTCGCCCACCCAATACTCCTACAGCGCCTTAAAGAAGGAGGGCTGGATAAGCTGGCTCTGAAGTGGCTGAGATCCTTTCTACAGGACAGAAGTTTTCAAGTATCCCAACAACCGCACTTCTCCAAGAGCATTAAACTAGCTCAGGGGTTCCCCAGGGCTCTATACTCAGCCCCACTCTTTTTAATCTTTATATGGTCCCTTTGGCAGACATCATCAGGAAATATGGTATCAGTGTTGTATCATATGCAGATGACATACAACTGATAGTGTCTCTTTCTCAGGCCCACACTGAGGCTGCCACTACTTTCGCCTCCTGTTTACAGGAGTTGGAAGAGTGGATGTCAAATAATTGTCTAAAACTTAACGGTAGTAAGACGGAGGTCCTAATTGTAGGGAAGGCTCCCTCAATATGGTCATCGAGGTGGTGGCCGCAGAATCTGGGCACTATTCCCACCCCCAGTAACCAGGTTAAGAACCTGGGGATATGGCTGGATTCTAAGCTTTCGTTTGATCACCACACGAGAGCGGTGGCCAGAAAATGCTTCGGAATAATGAAAAGCCTTCGGAAGGTCTTGGACGTGCTCCCCGTAGCCGCCAGGAAAACTTTAACCCATGCGTTGGTGACCTCCCCGCCTGGACTATGGGAACGTCCTTTACCTGGGTGCCAGTGGTGGGAGTGTGCAGCGATTACAATGTATACAGAACGCGGCGGCCCGCCTTGTTCTGATGCTCCCCAGGAGAGCCTCTTCCAGAAATGCTCTGGACACTCTACACTGGCTCCCGGTGAGGAAAAGAATCCTCTTTAAGGCCATGTGTGTAAGTCAGCGGATCCTGCAGGGAAAAGGACCTAGCTACTTACATAATCTGATACTTCCCTACACTCCGACTAGGGCCCTGCGGTCCTTGGGGATGGGGCGGGTTAGAATCCCAGTAATTAAAAGAGCAAGAATGGGTGGCAGGTCTTTTTGCTATCTAGCTGCTAAGAACTGGAATACCCTTCCCCTAGATCTTCGTACGGAACCATTAGAACTCTCCTTCCGAAAAAAAATAAAAACATGGCTCTTCCAAGTGTAGATCATCCACCACACTTTTTGCACAGAGGGGTCCGAGTAGCCTGCAGCGCGGGGACACACTAGTTAGTGTAACCAGGCGCTATACAAGCTCATTTATTATTATTATTATTTTATCATTATAATAATTATAATTATGTTTTTATTTATTTATTGTTATTGTTAATTAATTTTTAATAATTCATTAATTGATAAATAAATTAATTATGTAAATTTTGATGTGTTGCGGGTTGTGGGTTTATAGGGGAATAGGGTGGGAAGTAATTTGATTATAATTAATTAATTAATATTTTTTTATTTATTGTTATTGATAATTTATTGTTAATTAATTATTAATTGGTAATTAATTTTTATTAATTGATTAATTTAAAATTATATTAATTATAATTATTTTTTTATTTTTATTTATTGTTATTAATTAATTTATTGTTGCTTTATTATTAATTGGTCATTGATTTTTATTAATTGATTAATTTATAATTATATTAATTATAATTAATGTATTATTTTTATTTATTTATTGTTGTTAATTAATGTATTGGTAATTTATTATTAATTGGTAATTAATTTTTATTAATTGATTAATTGATAATTAAATTAATTGTGTTCTTTTTATGTCTTGCGGGTTGTGTGTTTATGGGGGAATAGGGTGGGAAGTAATTTAATGTTATTTAAGTAAATATTTATTTTATTTTATTGGTATTTATTATTAATTTTTTAGTTAATTAATTATTAATATGTTATTTATTTTACAAAAATTATTTAATTAATAAGTATGTTAATTTAACCCCTACGCTATCCAACACTTTGCCTACTGTTGCACTCCCTGGAGTGGGAATAGTAGTTTTAACCCCTACGCTATCCAACACTTTCCCTACTGTTGCACTCACTGGAGTGGGAATAGTAATTTTTACCCCTACGCTATCCAACACTTTCCCTACTGTTGCACTCACTGGAGTGGGAATAGTAATTTTTACCCCTACGCTATCCAACACTTTCCCTACTGTTGCACTCAATGGAGTGGGAATAGTAATTTTAACCCCTACGCTATCCAACACTTTCCTTACTGTTTCACTCACTGAAGTGGGAATAGTAATTTTTACCCCTACGCTATCCAACACTTTCCCTACTGTTGCACTCCCTGGAGTGGGAATAGTAATTTTAACCCCTACGCTATCCAACACTTACCCTACTGTTGCACTCACTGGAGTGGGAATAGTAATTTTTACCCCTACGCTATCCAACACTTTCCCTACTGTTGCAGTCACTGGGGTGGGAATAGTAATTTTTACCCCTACGCTATCCAACATTTTCCCTACTGTTGCACTGTTTGGAGTTGGAATAGTAATTTTAACCCCTACGCTATCCAACACTTTCCCTACTGTTGCACTCCCTGGAGTGGGAATAGTAATTTTAACCCCTACGCTATCCAACACTTTCCCTACTGTTGCACTCACTGGAGTGGGAATAGTAATTTTACCCCTACGCTATCCAACACTTTCCCTACTGTTGCACTCACTGGAGTGGGAATAGTAATTTTAACCCCTACGCTATCCAACACTTTCCCTACTGTTTCACTCACTGGAGTGGGAATAGAAATTTTTACCCCTACGCTATCCAACACTTTCCCTACTGTTGCACTCCCTGGAGTGGGAATAGTAATTTTAACCCCTACGCTATCCAACACTTTCCCTACTGTTGCACTCACTGGAGTGGGAATAGTAATTTTTACCCCTACGCTATCCAACACTTTCCCTACTGTTGCAGTCACTGGGGTGGGAATAGTAATTTTTACCCCTACGCTATCCAACATTTTCCCTACTGTTGCACTGTTTGTAGTTGGAATAGTAATTTTATTACCTCCGCTATCTAATATTTTTTGTAATATTTTAGTTAATGTAGTATATAATTAATTTTTAAAAGATTAAAAATCATTTAATTTTTTTAATTTGTTATATATATTTATTTAATTTGTATTTATATTAATGTTTTATGTGTATAGATGTATTTATATGATATATATTTTTTTAATTATAAGTTATTAAAATAATTATAAAAAATTATTAGTAAGTATATATATTATATATTATATGTATATGTTTAATTTATTTTTACATTACATATATATTACTTATAATTTTTAAACATTTTAAAATATTTTTAACTATGTTTATTTTAATTATATGTATTATTTACTTTATTTTGCATTCTTTTTTTTAACTTAAATAAAAAAATATATTTTTAACAACAATATTTTTGACATCGATATTTTTTTTTAGATATTTTTGTACTTACCATAATGTAGATAGGATGTCGATATTCTTGACTTCGATATTCTTGCATCGATATTTCTGTAGGTCGATATTCTGACCTTCAATATTTTGTCAGTGATTCCTAACTTATATCTACATCAACTTTTTCTTTTACATTTTTTGATTATTTATATTTTTAGGTCGAGCATTCGAGACCTCTTGTATATACTTTAGTATATACTTATTATATACTTATATGTGTATGTACTTTGTGGGCTCTGGAGATCAGCCCTAGGACTTGTCTGCTTCCGCTTAGGGACTTTGTTTTCTGTTCAACTGCCTCTATTTAACTGTCTTGATCGAAAACGACCAGTAGAAGTCAGTAAAATACCAGAATTGCTTTCTGCTGAGGGACTTTCTTTTTTATTTTTCTGGCAACAGCCTCTATTTAACTTTCTTGATAGAAAACGACCAGCAGAGGTCAGTAAAATACCAGAATCACTTTGGCATTCTTTAGATTCCAGTCCATAGAAATTGTCTTCCACGAGCACCCGTAGACAATAATATTTTTTTTAAATCTTGTATTTTCAGTGAAATGACCACCGAAGGCCCTGATTTTATATTAAAAATATAGAGCTTTGGACTATACCATTTTCTACTGAAAGGCAATATTTCTCTCCATGTGTTCCCATACCTGGCGTATCACGCAGTTTGGTGCTTACTTTCCCTCCATGTTAAAGAACAGTAGATTTTTCAGCACCCAGGCTAATGTGCTGCATAGCTAAATACATATAAGGTCCCAAAGGCGAGACTGATTGCATTGCAAATGCTTGTTTGCTTTGCAATCGTTTTCTCTTTTTCTGCAATTTAAACGTTATTTATTATCCATAGGCTAACCCTAACCTTTAATAATTTGTAGTTAGTTTTTAAGAAATGTTAATATCTGTTACCTATCCCTATTTCTAAAATGATTCGTTCTTTTGAGTTTATTTTCTTTCACATTATTTCTAAACCCAATCCAAACCTTCAACCTTAATTGATTTTTATTTCTTTACCTTTATACCAAACCTAATTCCAAATGAATTTCTTTGTTAAAAATAAATATATATTTCAAATATGTAGGTTCTTTTTTCTATTTGAATGTGTTTAGTTCCCCTTTATTTATGTATTATCTATTGACTCTTATGTTTGCTAGCCATACTTTTCAGTTAGAAAAATATAGAAATAGCAAAATAAGATAATAATATTTAAATTGGAATCCATCTGGAGTACGACATTTGTTTAATTTTATTAAATGATTTAAATAATTGGATTTAATTTAATTTCAGTTCATTCATTAATTTATTTCAGATCACAAGGACCCATCAAACCACAATAAACCAACAACACTTCTCAGTAATAAATAATCACAATAATTAAAACTCAATTAAAAAACTGAGATGATAAAACTGATAAAAATAAAAATTTCATGGAAAAAGCTCATGAGCATTACTCAAAACATGTTATACTAGAATATCACATTAACATCTTATCAAGACAAAGTGCTGGTGCTTGCTGGAGTTAATTCATATCATCTTATAGAGGGTTACAGAGTACTCTGATCACCATAACCTTTGTTATATGGGCCTCCCATTACTGGAGTATGCCTACATCTACAAGCTCTTTTCTTAGACATTCCCTACGGAGCCGTATTAGCCATGCTGCACAAAGCTATTTGGAAACTGCAATGACAACTACTTCTCTGGTAACTGTGCACAAGGCTCTGAGTGCAGTGGAATACTGTCTGAAGCCCAGTAGCGTGCATACAGGCTTAAGCCATTTCCCCATTGGACAGGAATATGCATTACAGAAAAAGGCAAAATGATGTAACGTTTCCTTTTCCTGATTGCATGAAGGACATCTTTCATATAAATGTTATCACCCACCCAGTTTGCTTTAAAGCTTTTAACCGGTAGTACCCCATATCTCCACTCTAAAAAAAGTTGTTTTATGTGGCTCCCCCTGAGACGACATCAAGAAATGGCTCATGTCCAGAGGCAGGTATGTAGGCTAAAAATGTGTCAGTCAAACTACCAGACTTGATACTTGTTGAAAGGAGGCACACTGGTAAGTTTATATAGTCTTTTATTGCTTGAAAAGCAAGGCCACCAACTCCTGCTGCCAGCCTGTCAGTTCTCCGGTTACAACTGTCTCAGCGAGACATCACCATGGAGATAGAACAGGCCAGCACATGCACAATCTTTGAATGATTACAACACATCCCCTTTACAGTGGAGAGAAAAGGAAAAGAGAAGAGAAGAAGAAAGGAAAAGGAGTAGAAAACAGCGATTCCAAAACACAGTACTAAAAATAGCAAAAATTATACTAAGCAATTCAAGTTTATATGAAAAAGGTCCAGAGTAAACAAGGAACAGATTAGGAAACTCAAAATATTTCATAGTCTTCATACCTTTTGGGAAGACAGCGAGACCTAGGAGGATGAGGTGAAGAACCACAATTGGTGGGTAAGTTTGAAGCAGGTGAAACATCAGGGCATGAAGGAAACATAGACTTGTCACCTTGGAACTTCACCAAACGAGACATGCTCCACTTACCACCATTATGGACAGTAACCACGGGGCATATTATCAAGAACGGTGTTAAAATTATCGCCACTTTAGCGGCAGAAAACTGCTGCTAAAGCGGCGATAATGGGCTTGATAATATGCCCTTGAGAATTCCAATAGAAGCCCATGTTGACACCAGAACATGGGCTTCTATTGGAATTCTCAAGGGCATATTATCAAGCCCATTATCGCCGCTTTAGCGGCAGTTTTCTGCCGCTAAAGCGGTGATAATTTTAATGCCGTTTCTTGATAATATGCCCCTATATTCTTATAAACAGCAGTAATAGCAAATGGTCCCATATATTCACCAAACGAGACATGCTCCACTTACCACCATTATGGACAGTAACCACATTCTTATAAACAGCAGTAATAGCAAATGGTCCCATATATTCAGTGACACCCTTCCTGTGCCAGCGTGGTCTCTTGATGAGCACCCACTCGCCAACCTTCCATGATATGACCTTGGTTGACTTTTTGAAATCAAACCTTTGTTTGTACTTATTTTGGTAAGACTTGATTTTACCACTCACCTCCTCCCCACACAAAACAGGACCCTCAATAAGAGGTAGCCACCCGGGATTGAGTTTGGATAGCGCTACCCTCCCTCGTAACATTTGAAACGGGACTTCTGCAGAACACTATTAAGGGTAGTGCGATGAGCCCACCAGGTGTCTCTTAAAACACTCTTAAGAGGAACTCTCATTTCAATTGCCCTTTGCACACATGCTTTGACAACTCTGTTCATGCACTCCGCAAGTCCGTTGGCCTGAGGAGCATAAAGAGCAGTTCTCTGATGAACAATTCCATAAACACTTAAAAACTCACGCATTTCCTGAGAAACGAATTGCAGGCCATTATCAGTGATGAGGAACTTTGGAATCCCCTCACTAGCAAATTCATCTTTGAGAAAATCAATAGCCACCCTTGTGCTGATAGAACTCACACATTTGGTGGAGACCCATTTAGACGACTAATCCACCAAAAGAATCACAAATCTGTCCGCTGGATTCAAAAGCTCAAAAGGGCCCATGAGATCCAACCCCAGCTTGACCCAAGGTTCCCGTGGGACCTCAACAGGAGACAGTGGAGGGGTGTTGACAACACAAGAAGCACACTCATAACACTCACTAACCACCTTTTTAACCTGACCATCCATCTTTGGCCACCAATACCTCTCCCGGAGGCGAGACTTCGTGAGGCTTCTACCTAAGTGCCCTTCATGAGCCAGGTTTATGAGCTTAGGTTTGAGACCCTCAGGTGGAATCACTCTCTCCCCACACATAAGTTGGCCCTGGCAAACGGTGAGCTCATTCCTGATGGACCAAAAAGGGAGTAACTCAGAATCCATTCTCTTATTGTCAGGCCAACCTTCAATGACAAAACGTGTCACAGCAGGGAGCAAAGGATCTGCTAACAAAGAATTTTCCCACTCACACTCTTGAATGGCAGACTCCTTGACCCAGTTAACATTAACCGTGTCTGAGTCAAGGGCATCCCCAGAATATTCGATAGGTAACCTTGAAAGACAATCTGCCGCTTTGTTGGCAGAACCAGGGAGATATTCCACACGAAAATTGTACTCTTCTAAACCTTCACTCCAACGCTTCAGTCTTGGGGTAAGTCTCTCGCTCTCCATGCAGGAGAACACTTGAACCAAAGGGCGATGGTCAGATCTTACTAGGAAGGGAATGCCCCACAAATAAAACTTAAAATGCTTTACAGCCCACACTATGGCTAAAGCCTCTCTCTCAATACATGAGTACCGTTGTTCAGGCTTCCTCAATGCCCTAGAAGCAAACGCCACAACTATCTCTTCCCCACAATCAACCTGAGAGAGTACAGCCCCAAGACCACACAAGCTGGCATCTGTAGTTAGGAAAGTTTTTTCTTGGAGTCAAAATGGCCCAGGGTTGGCATTTTTCCTATTGCTTGTTTAATGGTACTGAAAGCTGCAGCACACTCAGGCGACCAAACAAAGTGTGCTCCCTTCCTAAGAAGGACTCTGATGGGTTCAACTGTGGAGGCGAAGCCTTGGATAAATTTAGAATAAAACTCAGCGAGGCCGAGAAAAGACCTCACTTGCTCTTTGTCAGTTGGGGCAGGAGCATCAACAATGCTTTTGGCCAAATCCAGCTTTGGTTGGATGCCTTCCCCAGATATAACATGTCCCAAGTATGTGACAGAAGATACATTAATCTTACATTTCAAACGATTTACTGTTAAACCCTTGTCAGCTAGTCTTTGAAGTGTGAGTCTTAAAATTGTGTCATGTTCAGAATCATTTTTCCCATACACTAAAATATCATCCTGAAAAAACATGATGTTGGGGATATCCTCCAGGACAACCTTCATAATACGCTGAAAACAGGCAACCGCCGAGGCTAACCCGAACGGCATCCTGATGAAACGGAAAGCCCCCAGTGGTGTTACAAAAGACGTAAGGTGTTTGGAGTCTGGATGAAGGGGGACTTGGTGGTAGGCCGAGGATAAATCTAACACACTAAAAACCTTCGCACCACCAAGCATATTGATTGATTCAGAGATATTAGGAAGTGGTTGACGATCCACCCAAATCCACCTGTTTAGGCTTCTCAAGTCAACACACAACTTAATACTCCTCCCTCCATCCTTGGGGGCTAAAACCACTGGGGCCAACCATTCAGAGGATTCAATTTCCTCACTTATACCTTGAGTGACTAGTCTTTTAAGTTCACACCTTAGGGGTTCCAACATCATTTTAGGGACTTTCCTAACCTTGTGCACCACAGGTACAGCTTTTTGCTTAAGTACGATAGGTACTATTTCCGCTTCCTGCCATGAACTGGGTATAGGACCCCCTCCCAGAATGGACTTAAAGAGTGCATGGAAATAAGGCCCCCAAACAGATGACTCCAATAAATATAAATCGCCTGGCACCAAGTCGGGACCTGGGACTTTATTTGGGGGATGGCCTTAATTGCCTCCATGATGTAATTAGGAGAGAAATCTAGCTGGTCAACTGTATTTTTACGAATGGAGGGTTATCTAGGCTAGTGTTTAGAGCATAGGGGACCCTTGTTGCATAAACGTTTTTTAAATGTTGGACCCAGACCTCAGGCTGAAGATGAAAGTCAGTGGGGGTCATGACCTGTCAGCAACCATGTGCCATAGTGTCCCAAAAGAGCTTGTTATGTCCCTCCCTGGCTGCCTCGACCAGAGTCTCCCAGACCTCCAATTCCCATGATCTTTGTACTGCTGACAAGGTATCGTTATACCCCTTCCTAGCGGTGGAAATGTGTGCTCCAATACCAGCCTTTAAAGCTCTATAGAGGTGTACCCTGGCTGCTCTGCACTGGCTATTAAACCAGGAGCCGCTTAGTTGTGGCTTACTTACCGTGTCTGGCTCTTTAGTCAATAATGCCTGTAGGTCACTATAAAACTGATCATAGATGTTATTTACAAATAGTTCAAGGCAGTTAGGGAAGGCATCATTTTGGATTCTCTCCAGGGCATTAGCAAGCAACTCAAAGATTTTTGCTAAGACACCATTGTCCTGTACCACATGTGCCCATTTAATGACACGTCTATTACTGGCGAGACATGTTTACCTGTCATTTTGGAAATAGGGTGGGGATGATTTTGAAATCCGATACTATTAATTTTTAGATTAAGTGCATCATGATTGCTAACATAT
The DNA here is from genome assembly GCA_963921515.1 of Calotriton arnoldi. NCBI lineage: Eukaryota > Metazoa > Chordata > Amphibia > Caudata > Salamandridae > Calotriton > Calotriton arnoldi. Next base: position 4,620,375 of record CAWUFW010000004.1, on the reverse strand, counting down.
CTCTTAATGACCGTCATATCAAACATGGCAGCCCACATTTGTAATGGTAAAAATATATAACCAATACGACTTTTCTGATCATCTCTTTTAAAAGTATGGACACCACTTCTATCTGAACTAGCCCTGCCATTGCAGGCTCTCAACCCCAACCAAAGAGAGAGCTCCAACAACAGAGTGGCGACTGTTGAGCCCTTTTTAACTGGAGAAAGTTCAAGATGAGGGATACCTCTGGTTGTATCCTCATCTTCAGTTATATCATAACATACAGGATCAAGGGGCTCAAAGGTGACATTAAAATCTGCTGCGACAATTAACATCTTATCCTGTGAGAGCTCTTCTTTAGCCTCCTCTAACATGGATGGCGTATTAAAGGGCCTGTTTGACTCCCTACACCTAATATAAACATTGAAAATTTACAGGGGAGCCCATATTGCTCAAGTTTAATTCCTAAAATATCCGTAGTATCTAAATGAATACTTGTAATTACACAGGCTAACGAGATCTTTACCCAGATTATAAGACCGCCCGCAGGCCTACCCCTCCCCTGTAAAACAGCCGGGCAATGGAAGGTAGTATACCCAGGTCTGTACACTGGCTCAGCACACCAGGTCTCTTGTAGGAGGCATAAATCAAAATCATCCATGTATGCCCCCCATTCAGAATCAGCCACCTTAGCTTTCAAACCAGCAACATTCCAGGAGATAAGATTCCAACCTATAGGGTATGTTGCTGGTAACATGTTCCCTGAATATCAAGCAAGGTGTTAGAGCCCCTCAGATTTACACCCCCCCTATATGGGGGTTGCCAGTAGGGTCTACCAGGGCTAGGGCAGGAGGCTCGTTGCCAGACTGAATGCTCATAGAAAGAGGCTTGTATGAGGAAACAGTCTCATTGCTCAGCACCATATGGTTGAATGTCCTTGATTTTAGAATAGTGGGTGCTTCAGATGGAATATTGAGTCTTGCTTCCCTTTCTAACCCAAGAGCAGTAGGACCCTGTCTAACATGGTTCTTGCTGGGGAGCTGAGTAAGAGCTGTGACAGTAGGCAGTCAATCGAAATAGCTCACCCTGCTATTCCCACATAAGGCTGGCCCATACCCTCCAATGTGATACTGCACTTCATGATTGAACCTATACCTAATCTGGATTTTTGCTTCAGCTCCCACAAATACTAAGGGCATCCATGGACAGTAATCCATCTACCAGATCCCGATCTTTCCAAATCACTCTTACTACATCTTCCTGCTGTCCTGTGGTCACTATCCACTCAGCACTTATGATGTCGCTCCAAATTTTTTAGTAGCCTCCTTTTATGTTCCTGAACCAGTGAGTGACTTTGTTGATAAGGAAGTCCTGATCCTCCTGCCCGACCGGTGATCCTGGGGACCTCATATAAAAAAAATCGTCCTGGCTTGCAAGATACGGATGGCTGTGCTTTAATTTCATTTTACTCAATTTCTAATTGAGTGCCTACACCCAATTTAATATGGGTTCTTACCTGTCCAAGGATATGTTAGTTATCAATGTAGTTACTATGTTGATGTAGTAAAGCTGATGTAGTGGCTGGCTGCTGTAATTGACTAAATGCATGGGGATGACACAATCGCTCTTCTACAGAATTGTGCATTGTATGCGTAGGTTTTAATCACTGGTCATGTTCCAGTATGATAACGTCTTTTTATAAGTCAATAATACAAAATTGCCTGGTTAATGACCATTTCAAAATCGGAAAACCATACGAATGATAACTCTTTCAATAGTCGGTCCGCGGCTGTCAAGGGTTCCTTTCTTAGATGCCAGCCTGTGCCATGTTGCGCTACAAGTGACTTACGGCATATTACAAACAGACACCATGTCCAACTTGATGCAAAAAACACGGGCACACTTGTGGACAGAAGGAAAGAGTACACCAGTGAACTGAAGACTTAGCAAATCATTCTAGCACACAGCAGCCTGCAGTGAGTAACTTAATTAATAACACTCATGGGTAGACGGATTTTCACACTCTGAGGACGAGACAAAGAGCATGTTTTTTCAAAGAAATTTCCAGAGAAGTAAATGAGGTCTGAAGAAAGAGGAACTGAAAGTACAGCAAGAAAGAAGTAACACTGATGACTTTAAATAACTTAAGAAACAGAGCAGCATCACCAAAACCTAAAATAACAAGAACTGGCAATACCAATAGGCCTGACCTTGGCAAGCTGCTTTAATGGTTAGTTTTTTTAATCACAAACACATACTACAAAAATTAGAAGAAAGAAAGCATTCAGATACCCAAAAAGATTGTCACTTTGTTTCAAGAAAAATTTATTTAAAACAATCTAGTATCATTGTAGTAGAACAGTACAGGTGCTTCCTGGCAGTCATGTATACTTAGAACAGCGATAGAAACCCTTTTTTTATTTTATTCATATAACTGCGAAATATGAGTCTTATTTGCACAAACAAAAGCACTCTTTTTAGGCAGGTGCACACATATGATCAAGCAAACGGCCAACACACAAAGTGAGATGGAATCAAAATGTGATTGACTGTTCAACAGACCAATGGATAAAGAGGACTGAGCCAAAGCCCCTCTCTGTATGTATATATTTATGCAGTATTTATTTACCATTGTTTAATTAGAAGAGGCTATTGAAAACACCAAAGCTGCCAGTGGACCAGAAATAAAAATGCTTTTGATTGATAGTGCATATAAATATAGACAGGTCCTGATAGTCATGAATCGCATTAACGAAAAAGACACTTTCAAGTACAATAAGGCAGGTTAAACAGTGAAGAGTGGAATACTACTGATGCGATAAAAACATGATAGAGGCTGCCAGAGATTCAGGCCAATAGGCAAAATGTGCCATAGATGGGCTAAGTGTACTCCATGACACTCTTGCCTAGCACAGCTGTCACCAAGCATCAATGAAAAGATGCATCCATGGCGAACATGAGCCACGCACAGAGATGTCCTGATTAAAAAATAAGAAGGTGGAGCTCAACACATTATATGTGGACTCACCTGGTAAAGAGTAAAAAGTCCAGGGTCCATTTTCATGCAAAAAACTTGGAAAAGTATGATAAAGATTTGCATCTCTGCTTGAGAGTTTAGATTTTTTTTCTTTGTAAACATTCCAAGAAGAACGCCTGGAAAGCTGCGGCAAGGGTAGATTTCCTGCCATACTCATGGGAATATAAGGCACCGTTCCCTCTGCAGAATTCTCCATAACAGAGGACTCCGCTGTTAAGTAGGACTAAAGATGTTTGCAAAGTCGCGAGTCGCGAGGTACGGATCATTTTATTTGTAGTTAAACAAATCAAATAATAATAATGCTGCCACTGCATGATTCTGACTGGGTTGGTTTAGTCGGTGAGAACAAGTATGCCGTGATTATAACTGCCTTCTTTCTTATTAGGTGTCCGGGTGGGATGGGATCGGTCAACGGATCACCTGTCTCCGGTGCCCTGGAAAGAAGGATAGTATTAGTTCTGAGAAAAATTCATATCTTAATCACGCAAAATAAAAATACTTCTTTCTGCGCCCCTCCCTGGTTTCTCTACGGGTGTTCTGGATCATGCGCTCAGCTTTGGCCCCCGTCTCAGGCTTCAATGTTGACCAAGGTCAGGGTTCAAGGGTACCCTTTCTTGGCCACAGCTGCCAAGGTTTCAGGTCGCTTATGTGTGACATTATCATAATTTCAGTGTAATTATGAGTGGCATTCAACGACTATGAGTGACACTTTTCTAACGAGCAAAATGAAGCAATGAAGACGAGGGAAACATATATAAATATCAGAAATTACACACATCTGAGCAATGGGAAACTCTAACAAGATCTTAAAACTGCTGAAACGCACCAGAAATGGAAGGGCACTAAATTAGTGCCCCGCTATAATTGTTTCAAAAGACTTAACTTTACTTACGCTCATGATGACGTGCTCTAAATTAGTAAATTTAATTAGGATTTATTGGAGAAACAACCAGCACTACTGGTAGTGACACTTAGGGCCTGATTACGATGGCGTGGAGACCGCCACCGACAGGCTGTGGGTGGCGGTCTCTCCGCCATCCGAACAGGGATCTCCGTCCGCCATATTATTATGGCTTCTGGAAGGGTGGCGGTTGTAAACTCCGACCGCCACGGTCCCGACTGGCAGTCTGTATCCCACTGCCTGTCGGACCTCCCTGTAGTCGCAGAGTGGCTGCGGTGCCTGTCAGGCACTATTAGGGATTACAATATCCCTTTCTGCCGGTCGTTCTGCTGCAGTCAACCAGCCGCAAAATGGCAGGCGGAAACAGGAATTGGGGACCCATAGCGGGCCCCCCTAACCCCCTGGGCCAGTGATATAGGCACTGGGGGGCACCTATGGTGCCCCCCCACATATCCCTAAACCATGTGGTAGGCACTGCATGGTGCCTGCCACGTATTGCAGGGATATGTGTGGGGTGTCTATTTTGTCTTGCGGTGGGTGCTGCAGAGCGCAGCACCCACCGCAATCAAAACATGGGCAATGCCATGGTTGCGGTCGCATCCTAATTTGCCCTGTGGGACCGCTGCCTTATAGGGGTGCGGTCCAAAATACGATACGTGGCGGACGGACTGAAGTCCGTCTGTCATTGTAATTACCCCCTTACTTTTGTGCTAGCGAGCAGCGCCATGACGGTACGGGCCAGCAGCCCGCCACCACGACTCCCCTGGGGTGGCCCCAGAGGAGCTATGATGCATGACTAATCAATTTCAGTGCAGTGATGTGGACACCAGCACAAAAATGCATTAGCCAAACACTTGATGGGTGGCACTTTGAAGGCCTATTCAGCGAAGCTCAGGTGATTTTTGTCGACTGGTGCAATATCTCATGCATCAATCATCTTGTCCCGAAATTCAAAACATGCAGGCTTTTTCTAATCAAATGAACTAAGTCAGCATTTGCACATTCACAATTTGGACATTTCTATGTGTGCTATGGATTACAATTTGATGGAGAGTGGGGGATAATGTAACTTCAGGTAAGGTATCTATATTGGATAAAATCAAAACATAAATTCTGTGGGACATTCTTTTTGTGGGAACACACCCTTGACCCCTACTCTACAGTAATTTTACCACTCTAATCTGCTCCTATCTGGACTTAACTTTTTATAGGACTCCTACACTTGGTGTGCTACAGTACTATGCAAGCCAGAAATTAATTTGCACCATCCACCAGTTGTCAATAAGTAGCTAAGCATAACTTCATCTGTAGGTGCTAAAAGAATCCAGTTCGACCTACCTACCATGCAAGCCATCAGCTCTGTGTATATCAATGCTACAGACATGGAATTGCAGACATCTTCTTCTTACTGTTATTCAAAAATCAATCTGCTCTACACAAATAAGGGGTCGATTCCGATTCGGGCCGGAAATCTCTCCGACTGAGCCGGACCCGGAGAGATTTCCGACCGAATCGGACCCGTGCAGTCCGACCGAACGAGTACGATGCGTCCGTATGCCACCGGACACGAGTCGGTCGGACTCCCAGTGAACTCAATGGGAGCCGGTCGTACAACGCGTACGCGGGCTCCCATTGCCTCAATGGGTGCGAGGCGGACAAGGGCGCCCCCTACAGCGAGTACGCCGCGAGCGCTCGCGGCGTACACGCACAGGTGGGGGGACCCATGGGTCCCCCCTGTGTGCGCCTCGCACGGGTACGCAGTACAGGGGGTCCGACACGGACCCCCAAAGTACGGCTCCGACAGCGAGTTCGAGTCGGACGGCGCGAGTCGGTCGGAGCGGTCGAGGTGCGCATCGTACTTACCCGGCCGGAAAACGTCTCCATTGCGCGGTGCGAATCGGGTCCGAGCGAGTCGGTCGGAGCGGTACGATCCGGGTACGAGTCGGTCGGATCGGTCGGGTCGCCCGGACGAGTCGGTCGGCGAATTCGCATCGTACTCGCTCGGCCGGACCCGCGTACGGTTCGGTCGGGAAACAGGGCTCCGAATCGGATCCGGTAAAGCCGAATCCTATTCGGAGCCCTACCGGCCGAGATCGGAATCGGCCCCTAAGTTTCCAAATGCCTGCATGAACCTACAGGATTTAATGCCTCATATTGAATGCATAGTTGACCGCCATCTATACACATACATAGGGACGGTTCACTGACAGAATCTTGACCTCAAAAATATAGATGTAAAAAATATTGAGGGAAAATATAGGATACAAAATATCAACTGCCTATACAAAACTATAGTTGTATTAAATATCGATTTTTAGATATATATAATTTAAAATATTAAAATAAATATATATTAAATACTAACATTAATTTGTCAAAATAAAATATATTTAAATGTTAATTTTAACAACTATAACAAATAAACTTGCTTTTAAAAATGTAAACACAGATATATATATATATATATATATATATATATATATATATATATATATATATATATATATATGAACATACAGATAGAGAGAATATATATAAACTAATATTTTGGATAATAATATAATTTACGAGATCGTAAATAATATATATTATCAAAAATATATGTATGCATATTTAAATATACCAAAATCATAAAATATTAAAAAAGAAAACTAATTTAATTTAAAATAAAAAGCCACACATAAGGGCCCATTAGGATGTCGGGCGGAAGCACTACCGCCGTGCTGTCGGAGGCAAAAACCACCAGTTACCGTCCGCCCGCCGCGGCCCACACGCCCGCCCAATTAGGATGTGAAAAGTCAGCCAAACGCCGCCCGTAAGCCAGCGACGCCGTCCGCCATCAAAGTGCGCCCGTTCACGTAGCGGCGCGAACCAATGCACACACACCGTCCGACGAAATCACGTACCGCCCGGCGCACAAATTACGATGCCGCAAACAAACAGCTCCCCCGGCTAAGAGACACCGCACGAGAAACCAAGGCGGAAACTCGACCGCTGAGTACGGAGACCAAAAAGGCGGCCCACCCCGAGCATGAATCCAGCACTCCAGGCCATCCCCATGCTCTACCTGATGCAGCACCTAGGAGTCAACGCGCCGCGGCGACGCAGGTAGGCAGACACACAACAAGGGCACGCAAACACCGCACACAGTGCAAGGGCGGAAAAACTGTACATGGCCCCCCCAGACACCCCTGTGTGGACAGGACACATCCACCACTGCACCCACAAATGTCACACCGGACAAAATGAAACAACTCGCAACAACCGGGCACACACCACCCGGGACCAGGAACTGACGTCCCCGTCACGGCAACGCAGCGCAGCGGCGATGACGCAGGTACACATGCGCACAACGCAGAGGCCAACGACAGCGCCATGCATGGGCCGCACACAAACAACACAGGGTCACAACTACACACACCACACACCAGCCCCACCCTGAACGCACATGTCACGTGGCATTCCTTCATCAGTCATATCCCCAACCGGCAACTCACAGGTGCCAACATGATGTCACACAACTGTCCCGAACAGGGAAGTGACGTCACGCCAAATTAGGACACACCCCTGTGTGCAAAACATGGCCAAGCACACAGCGGCTGCTACAGCACACCGCAGAACATGTACCCCGTCGGCAAAAGGCACGCCAGTACCATACAAAAATACCAATACCATCCTGCACCCAATACCAATACATGCAATACGTAACATCAAAAAACCCGGGGGCCTGACAACAGGTGTTACCAATTACAACACACACACACAAGGCCCAACGTATAGCGGAAACGCAGCGTGCCGCCCACACACGGGAAAGCAGATAGCACTGAATGGCCTTCCATTCCCACTCTGAAACCACATTTCGACAAAACAAGCCGGAGAATACAGTCATTGTCCCAACAACAAGCCAAACAGAGGCATGCCGAGGAAACCGTCCAATGTGCAGATAGCGCACAACATGAAAGAAAGTTCTGACCACAAAAAGAAATAAGACCACTCCTCCATGTGGTTCACATGCAAGTAATCTGGAAGGAGTCAGACACCACTGACCTTGACCATTCAACGAAGCATGTGGGATGAGGGCCTGTGGCCGCCGCACAAGCTATAACCCAAATACTGCCTCCGTACGACTATTCCAGATTTCCCAGCATCGTCGGAGGGTGAACTCTGCTGACTGCACAGCCGGCCGGAGCACGCCATCACATCGCCCTGTAGCAAAATGGCAGTCGCACCACAGCTTCCCAACTACGCCGGACAGATGCAGCTCTACATCGAGAGCCTGCTACAGATAGTGGGCTGTGAAAACCTGGCCATGCTGAACGTAAGTTACCGAGTAACTTACCGCATTGCAATGTTCAGCTGCGTCATCCCCGTCTTCTACTGTCGGAGGTGTCCCTTCCATTGTCCTGCGGATTTATGTCTCTCCAACCCGGCATGTCCAAAGGGGGACCTGGTACAACTGTTCGCACCCCTGGACGCACACGACAGGATCTGTTCAGTCTATGGGGGCATGGCGTATGTGGCTGCAATCGGACACACACTGCAATGGGACCAGTGTGCCTCCACACAACGCATTCTGGATCACAGTTTCATCGAATGTCATCCAACATGTCCCATCAGGCTCCTACAAGGGACAACTTACGATGAACACATTGCCAGCCACCATCCGCTTCATTGGATGGCATCCATGTTTACCACCAATGCCATGGAAGCCCTGCTGGAAGGTATCGCATACCTGACAACTTGTCAATTCGTCGGGCCCGACGCAATACCCCCAATTGAACAATGATGTTCAACACCGTACCTATGCTTGGCTTTCGCACGGACTGGGCAGTTAGCTGTACAACAACTATACCATACAACCTGCAACAAACACCACACCATCAACTCCACTGCCATGACATCGGAAATTATCGGGACATGCACTCTGTTCCTCACCACATCCAATATCTCTGCATGAACAGGGGGAGGCAGAGGTATGGGACTTGTGTACAGTAACCACATGGACAATACTGCACGAACAACTATGCTATAATATGTATCCTGCGCACATGAACACATGCACCGGTCAGTGCACACTAATCTGTCTGCTGTATCACGTGAGAACTGTCACCTCACCTTTGTCTGTACTTCCGTGCCAGGACTTTTGCATGGACAACAAATGCATCCCCCAACAACATGACCCCAGTGAATGTGTCATGTTCAGTAGCCACCACATTGCAACAACTAGTGACACGCTGCTGCATGCACGTAGGTTCATGCTCTGATGTCACCCCTCACCCAGGTGTGTCGGAGTAACTATTGTAGTAAACCTGTACCATGGAACTGAGATGTACTGTGCCTATGATGTCAAGCTGTCTCGTAGGCAAAATGATTACTGTCTGTGTCAAAGTCTAGAGCACCTCAGTAAGTAGCAAATGTACATTAGCATAGCAAGGCCAAGGCAGTTGTAACTCTGAAGCCTTCATTCCAAAGTCAACAACTAATCACATCTACCCGTACCCCCTTTTGTATGTGTAATCATGCTAAGTATATCCTCCACATGCATTTCGCTGCCAGTAGTGTCCACTATACTGCATCACAGAGGACGTAAGTCCAAATACATGGCTTGAAGCAAAAATGTGACTCTGCTGAATCATTTCACAAACACAAGCACGAATGAGAGAGGATGAGAGTGTGTGAAGTACACGACAGTCGTGAGATGACCATGTAGTCCACTGTCATTGGATGTCAACGCAAATGAGTAGCCGCAACAGTGGACACAGTGAAATACCACAGCTCCTGAAGCAGGACTTGTCAGACTCTGAAGGTGCCCGAAAGATCATCACATCAACACTGACGGCCTGGTCACTACAAAGCACAGTCCTACACATGTCTACAATTCCCCACACAGTCTGACCACACACTCAGCAACCAAAAGTAGGAGCCACGCAAAAGCATGCCACAGCAATGCCTGTCAAAACACACACACGACATCAGTGTGTGTGGGCAGCACTGCACAGTGAGTAAGAACTGCAGAAATTCTGACATGCACAATTGAACGAGGCACAATCTTGACAGTCACACACCCTGCACACACACAACGTCTGAACCATAACAGGTAGGAGTCATCCTGAACTGCAAGGACACACCCACACACTGCATACTGTGCAACATACAACACACACATCTCATCATATACACAGACCTCAACACGGTTACAAACATCCACCATGGGCCTGGGAAACATATGTGTGTAGTCGACATGGCCACAGCACACACACACCAACGCCACCCCAAACTCACACCACTCACACCACACACCACCACCTCCCAAATGCACACATTGAGAGTAAGCCATGTGCCCAGGCACAATGCACATCACAAGACTAACATACACCTACACCAATCGCCACACAGCAAGTAAGGTCACACATGCCCGCATACTCAGCGCATGCTGCCAATCCACCTGTGGCTAGACTCACACCCTGTGCATTGCATGCACGCAACCATGACACGGATACATTTACCCAGAAATACCACCAAATACATGCAGTCAATCCGTTGCACAGAAAAGCAGATTCATCACACACACAAGTAGCAGAGTCTGAAAGAAGTCAAGTCCCTGCCACGTGTACAACACATTGGAATGTGAGACCAGACATTGCAATTGCTGAGGTCCCATACACAGCATGTGCCCCACTTAACCAAGCACACACTGCAACAACTGCAATCATCAACTACACAGATACAACCGACTACAGGAACAACAGCATCCAGTCACAGATTACATCGACAGGCGGCATTACTCATCAACCCCAGGGACAGTGCCCAGTTCGATGTGCCGAGTAGTGACACGTAGTGCCGCGGATGCAATGTGTGTGAGTGTGCCCTGCCATGGCCAGCCAACACTGGCATGGCAGTCACAATATCCATCACAGCCACCACTGTGTCAGAAGGAGATGTGTGAGTGTGCCTACCAATCTAACAGGATGCCAGTACGACTCGGTGCTGTGTGTGTGCTACGGGACAGTTGCAGGTCCGCCCCTGAGAGAGTAGCACAACTGTGGAAGACACACATGTGTCATGTGATGCGGGAGTTCCGCTTGGCCCAGGTGGGTGGTTGTGACGGGTAGGTGCGCACATGCAATGTTGAAACACACTGTGTTGGGAGGATTCGGGAGCACTAGATTACCGCTCTCTTGGGCATTTGTAAAGACCACCTGTCTGGGGATGAATGTGAACTCGTGTGTGCACAACAGGCGGGCACACGATCAATGCTGCATCAGGTGTAGACGTCAGCCCACCCTCTGTGGACATGCTGGATACTGCTGTGCATCCGCCACGCCCTTGCCAAGGCACTCACATCCCCTGTCGACCAGGTGTACCCCCAACATTGTCCACCTGCACAGGCTATCCAGGGCACGGGATGGCAGTGGAGCATGGTGGGTGAGAGGTCATGGCGCGCTCCTCCTGGTCACATCACGCAGGCAACACATCCTCATTGTGCAGCATGGCACAAGTCAAATATAAGTAGTGGGGGACGCACACATCACGACCGGGAGTGACGCCACGGAAGGTGGCTCGCACCATCTGACTCATTGCCTATGTTCCCCCACACGTCACATGCCATTGCAACAGAGAAGCCAGCGCGTGCACAAGCAGCTCCAAGCTCGCCCTAGAGAGGCCAAAGAGTGAATGTGTGGGTCCATTAGCTCCAGTTGGACGCGGCCTGGGCCGCTAGGGCAGCTACAGCCTCTGTGTGTTGCAGGTGGTGTATCCGGACTGCGGAGCCTGTCATGCATTGTCAATGTTGTCCAGGTCTCGAGTCGGGGTACCACGCAGGTGGACTGCGTCCCGCCACTGATTATACCGCGAGACAGACAACTTGTTCAAATGGACCCACACATACACTCTTTGGCCTCTCTGGGGCGAGCTCGGAGCTGCCTGTGCACGCGCTGGCTTCTCAGATGCAAACGCATATTGGGGTGAGTGAGGGGAGGCCATAAGTCTGACGGTGCAAGCCACCTTCCAACATGTCACATCCGGTCGGGACGTCAGCGTCCCCCCACTCCTCATATTTAGGACTCGTGCACTGCTGCCGTCAGATGTGCCACTCCCCAGGGGGGTGGGGAAAGGGTCAGGAATGTCACTCTGAGATTGGCGCAGTTGAAGGCACACCCTCACTGGGGGTGACAACCATTGGACGGTCTGGTGTAGTCCACCCACGCGTACATGTGGGCCCTCCATTATCCATGTCACCTGCGGCAAAGTGATGTCATGGGCAATGACGTAAGTGAGGAGAGCTGTCTGCCCCACGCACAGATGGCACATCGGCTCAACAGACCCAGCACTGAGGGCAGCAGGGGTCACATGTGCAGGGGCAGCTGTGCCTGGTGTGAAGGACACCCTATCCTTCATCCCACTGCCGACACGTGTTGCACCAGTGGAAGTGGATGGGAGGGCGGGCATTGGCCTCCGCGTGGCTGAAGGAGACCCAGAGTCCACGTCCCCTGTGTCATACAACATGGATGCATCACCTCTGTCCTCAGATAACGCCGAAATTGCCCACTGGGCCTGTGATTCATCCAGCACACGTCTAGCCCCTCCGAGGCGCAGGTCACAACTGTCTCACTCAGCAGCTGTGCAGCTGCTACATCCCAAGCCACCCCACTGTTGAGCGTCCCCTGTCCCTCAGCACCCAGGGGAGATGCCACATGAGAGAGAGCGAGGTGGTCCCACTCATCTGGCATCAATGACACAGACATGTTCAAGAGAAGCAGCACAGAACATACCCAAATCCACATGTTGCACGATACCTGTGCAATTGTATACAGCCACCACAATCAACACCCAATGGCTGGCGTACAGGAAAGGAATCCGCTAATTTGTGCCACGAATGTAGTGCACATCGCACTACACCCGGCCCGTGTCACCCTGCGACCATAGCCCCAACTCGCGTTGTGCACAACCACCATCCTGATGGTGGCAAGGATGACCACTATGTAATTAGGCCAAACACATACCTGCATGGAGCAGAATGGGAAACTACTCACACAGACTGCAACATGACAGCCCACAATGACCATGAGCCCATGCCATCCACCTGTCGTTCACACGAGCACAACTGTTGTTGCACGGTGTGCCGGATGTGTAAGTACCATAGACATGAGGTGAGGCATCGCACACATATGTCCGAACGAAATCAGAGTAGGCACAGTGCCCCTAACATACATGTGAATTGCCACTCCAGCCTACTACAGGTTGTACCTGAGGGCTACGACTCCGAGTGCATTGGGAATGCAGAGTGCCCTAATTGCATCTTAAGCCTCAGGACTAGCATATGCATTTCAGATGCACACAGCACAGACCACAGTTACAACACACTGCATCACAAAACAAACATCACATTACCCAGATCATGGGTAGGCTGTGGACATATGCTGTCTCTCACAGCAAAAGACACCATCCCACAAGACTGTAAACTTGCTTGCTGCTGATGCCACAACAAGCGTGCATCCGGCACAGGCCGTGTGACTGTCAAGATGCAGACCATTACTGGTGAAATGCAGTGCCGTGCTAACCTGACAATACGAGGAGGCATCCCCCGATTCGTTATCGCCACGTAGTGGCCCATCCGGCAGATGCCGTCACACCCTTTGTGGAATTGGCTGCACTGGCGGTCACACACACACAAAGGCATCAACTTGGTAGCAATGTCTCATCACAAGTCCTTGGGCTGGAGGAATTCCAACTGCAGGGATGGTGCACAGGAGGCTTGGAATGTCACTAATGCACTTCTCAACATCACCCACATCCACCAATAACAGTGGCATGCTGCTGACCCATCCCAAATACTCCGAGACGTGCAACAGAGCCAGGAAGTAATCGGACATGGCCTAACAGCATGTGTACACCACACGTGAATGCATGCTGCTGGGAGTGTGTACACAGTACCTGTCCAACACATTCACATGCAGGTTGCCAGCACATCGAGCAATGTGTAGTCTGCCCACATCTAGTGTCCATTGTCAGGTGGACCTACACACAGATCACAAGGCAAAACATCTGTGTGGGTGTACCCACTGTGTCCAACACTGCGCAACCATCAACATACTCGCCCTGTGCATGGCCCACCCCGCAATGGAGGTCACATTCTGTGCCACTATCTCTCACACACATCCCTATCACGAGGCATGGTGTGTCCAATAGACAGTGCTGAGTTTGCGCTTTTCCAGAGGGTCCTGAACAGAAGACACATGTAGCCCACTGGGCAGTCTGTGTTGTCACCTACTGGCATTGTGCAGTCAATGTGCAGGCCAGGCCTGCTGGGACTGAGAAGGGCAGCATGGCCCCAGCCTGACATTCTCACAAGCAACAAGTGCTCTGAGACCTGCATTGCCAATTGGCCGTGTCACTGGATGTCTGACATGAAGTTGCCATGTACCACCACTCAGGAGGGACAGACATGGCAAAGCGCCCGAGAGCTCACATACCCCTGCCACCTGCAGTAAGCATGGTGAGCAGTGCATGTTGGAACCCCACAGGCTCTGACTCATAGTGCTGTGGATCAACGACATGTGTGTACCCCACATGCACTCCCACACACACTGTAGTTGTCTTTCACACACAACTTTCGCAAGGAATAGCCATGTGCAGTGTGCGTGGAGCTCGGAATCCAGGATCTCCAGCTCCTCGCTGGTGAGTGGACCTGGACATATCCTCAGCATCATCGACGTTAAGGTGGACAGGTGGCAGCAGCTGGTGTTGTTGAGGGATGCCAGGCTGCAGTCCCAGGTAGCTGTGGTAATGCCGGTCTCACTCCCACACTCATATAGCACCCTGGGGCAGTTTCAGTGGGTCCAAGCTGCTGCAATTTGTGTACCATGTCTGCCAGCTTCAATTGCAGACGATGGCCTGCTCCCAGCTGGCCTGGGACGCTTACCTCCATAGTGGAACACGCAGGGTGCAACCGCGAGGGCCATTGGAGTTGGCCGTAAGGGCCTGGGCCATGGCGGGTACAGTCCGCTGATGCCATGTTCACTACACAGTATGATGTGCGCAATGCATCTGCAGATGTGGCCATTACTTGTGTGTGGGAGCAGGTCCACACTGGACAGGGCCACAACATGCTGTGTGCATGGGCAGGGACGGCCAGTGCTCAGCCTCCACATGTCTGTTGGCACATCATCATGTACTCATTGGCATGGGAGCATGGGATATGCATATGCACACACATGCCATCTTTCACTATGTACATCTCCCACTTGGCACGTGCAACGTTACGTGTCACTTGTGATATGTATTTGCAATCACACAGCTGTGTTGTCATGGAGCTGTCAATGTGTACACCTGTCAATGTGTTTTGGAGGTGTGATCCGTACAGTGCTGTATATAGGGTGAAGTAGGGACATCAATGACTGTCTCATATCCCCTCGTGCAACAGGACCCACTTGTTCTTGCCGCTCAGCCTGTGTCCATAGCGTTGTTGGTGTGTGCCATACTCTACCAGCCTCGGAAGCTGTGTCAGGCACAGCAGCTAGTTATATTGCCGTGGTGTTGCCGCTTCCCAAATATGCAGTCTGATATCATCATCATGCCTTTCAAGTTTTTAAGGCCTAAATCCCCATGTGCATGCTCATAGCAATGGTTTGTGTCACTGCTCATTGCTATTGGTAAGGGGACCTGTGTAAGTGTATTGTGGCTGTGCTGTCCCTACTTGTCAGCTGTTCTGTGATTCAATTGCTTGGTCAGTCATTTTTGTTTTGTGAATGTGAAAATGCCATGTGGCGTTTTGCTTTGACATGTGTCCACTTCCATCTTTCCTAGGAGGAGACCAAACATACATCGCCCCTACCAATTGCTGTCAGACATGGAGGATGTGGAGGTAATCCAGAAATTCCGTCTGGACCGACCCACCCTGCATCGCCTATGTGCCTTGTTGGAACCCCACCTCCCTTGTTGGAACCCCACCTCCGTCCTCGCAGGGTGTATCCAACTGCATGGTCAGAACAATGGTGGCCAGACAAACTAAAACCCGCACCACTGCCTAAAGAGGCGGTCAAGAACCTAGGCTTCTGGATCGATAAAGGCCTGTCCTTTGACATTCAATCTAAACTAGTTGCAGGGTCCTGTTTTGGACTCCTGAGGGGGTTAAAACCTCTATTGGGGTTTTTTGACCCTAAAATCCGTCAAACCATCCTACAGGCCATGATCCTGTCTAGGTTAGACTATGGCAATTCCCTATATTTAGGTGCCAATAAATCCTGCATTCAGCGCCTTCAAAGAATCCAGAACGCGGCAGCCCGCGCAGTGCTGGCACTTCCAAAATCATGCTCAGTGTCCAAACTTCTACCTAAACTACATTGGTTACCTATAGAAAAAAGAATCCAGTTTAAGACACTGTGTGTTGCCCATAAAATAATGACCCAACAAGCACCTCCGGTCCTGGCAGCTTTATTGGTGCCGTACGTTCCGAGTCGCTCCTTACGTTCAGCCAATCAAGGACTCATATGTACCCCCCGAATCTTAAGAGCGAGAGCGGGTGGTAGATCTTTCAAAGTTTTGGCAGCTAAACTCTGGAACTCTCTCCCAGTCACCATCAGAGGGCTCCAGAACCATCTAGCATTCTGTAAAGCTGTAAAGACTTGGCTTTTCCCGGCATAATTTCTTCATGCGGGCTGGGCGTTATTTTTTTTAGTCACCTGTACTCTGGGTAGCGCTGGGACGCCCCGTTGCTGGGGCAGCTACGCGCTGTATAAATCCAATTCAAACTCAAACTTATTTACCCCCACGGCTAAGGTGATGGCTGCACTGCATTTCTTCGCCACTGGGACATTCCAACACACAGTGGGCAGTGGAGGTGGGATGTCCCAGCCCATGTTCAGCATGGTGCTACGGGATGTACTGTCAGCTATGATGCTGTACAGGAACAGGTACATCCGATTCCCCAGGGCTCGTGATTTGGCGGCTGTGAAGGGTGCTTTCTATGCCCTTGGACGGATCCCCCACGTTGTTGGTGCAATTGATTGCACCCATGTTGGCCTTGTAGCACCACAGGCCATGGAACACATATATAGGAATAGGAAGCACTTCCACTCCCTGAATGTGCAAGTGGTGTGCCTTGCGGACATGGTCATTACACACGTGTGTGCGAAGTTTCCAGGATCGGCCCATGACTCGCACATCATGCGCAACAGCATCCTACCACGCCTGATGACCAATCTGCAACTGGACCGTGCTTGGATTGTTGGTGAGTATGTGGACTCGTGTAGCGTGCTGGGTGTGCGATGCTGTCTTGTGTCCAGTTGGAATTGCAACGATTCTCTGTCTCCCTCACACCCAGGTGACTCTGCTTATCCGAATGGGCCTTGGCTGCTCAGCCCATTACGTCATCCTCGGACACCAGCTGATGACCGCTACAATGAGGCACATGGGAGGGCCAGACGTGTGGTGGAGCGGACTTTGGCCTCCTGAAGTCCAGATTCAGATGCCTGGACCGCACCGGGGGTTCACTGGCGTACTCCCCACAGAAGGTGTGCCAGATAGTTGTGGCTTGCTGCATGCTGCACAATCTGGCTATTCGCAAGCAGATCCCCCTAATAGTGGATGACGGTGATCAGCCAGGGCCCCCGCCTGCAGACCAGGACGGGTCCAGTGACGAGGACAGTGGAGAGGAGGAAGCTGTGAATGTGCGTCAGCAGCTCATCGCCCGCTACTTCACTTGATGGTGAGTGACCATGTACGACGGCTGATGTAGCTGTAGTTGTGCAGGTGTATGTGTGCATTGTCACGGAGGCCTTTTGTTCACTGAGTGCTGTGTGGCAATGGTCCATGTCCAGGGTAGTATGCCACTGACAGTGGCTGTGGCATTGTGCCCTGTTGCTCTGTGAGATGTGTGTACATTGCTTGTAGTTGGTGACAAGTACTGTGTGATGAGTGTGTGACACACTCATTAAATGGACTATTGTTCTGGTTTTCACCCCTAGGTCCCTACAACCTCTCCTGGCCTATCTACATGCCACACAGCAGAGGCATTTCAGCTCATGCTGGCGGTTGCACATCGTTGAATAAACACAGGGCACATAAAGCAGAATGTGATCAAGGTGTATTTATTTACAGCGGTGACATGTGATTGTGGGCAAGGTGATGACAAAAGTGGTGCATGCTGTGACAATGAGTTGACGGTCATGGCTGCGTGATGGTCAAGGTGTACCCATGAAGTTGTATGTCCACAGTCCAACAGACACATGCCATTCACATGGCAGTGTGGTGTAGGATCGTAGTCCAAGTCAATGCAGTAGGTGGTCAAGGTGGCTGGCTGACTCACTGGCGTTTGGTGCGTGCGAAGTCCTCTCTGGACACCTGTTTCCTCTTCGGACGGCCCCTTCCACGTTTGGAAGGGGGGGGGTTGTGTTGGTGGGCTGCTGGTGGTGGCTGAGGAATGCTCACTCGCTGTGGACGCAGGGGAACTCGATGTTGCACGCCCCTGCACCACAGCACATGGTGGCGGAGGGGGTGTGGCTGGCCTTGCTTGGGCCCTCACCACCACCACCAGCTGGCCCATGAGGTCCACAAGTTGGTCCATACGGGTCACGAATTGGCCCATATGGGCATCCATGGACCTCAACACCCCAAGGACCTCCCGCGTGTCGGCAGCCGACCTGGCCCATTGTCCTTGGGCCTCTTCATAGGCCCCAAGGACTCTGGCTATTTGCGGCAGGCCTTGGCTCCCAGGCTCAGATGGCGTTGGCCTGACCCTGCTCCTCCCACCAGTACTGCTGCCACCGACCTGCCCACTCGCCACATTGGTCACCACGGTCCTCTGTCTGGCTCCCAGGGTCGAGCCCGACGGGAGTGCCACCCTTTGCGCAGGTGCTGTGGCTAGGGATGGCGTGGTGGTGGTGGTGGTGGTTGCGGCGGTGGTGGTGGTTGCGGCAGTGGTGGTGGCCGCAACGACCGTGGCAGCAGGGGTCTGGGTCTGGTCAGCAGCCCTGGGTGATGTGTTGGTGGGTAGGAGGGGCCCTGGGGAGCGGTTGGGCCCTGCCACTCCAGATGGGCCTGCTCGGTGGTCCTCGTCCGAAGAGGTGTCCAGCTCTTCTACATCCGTGAGTCCGGTTCGGGGGCTTGCGGACTGGCTGTGCTGGCTGCTGTCTCCCTCTCCAGCATCCAGCTGTTCGGCACCTGTGGGGAGGATGAGATAGGTTATTGTTTTGCACCTTGCAAAGTTTGTATTGGTTGTCTGACATTCACAGTTCGTGCACTGTCGTGCACAGGTTTCCCAGAGGCGTGTGTGTGGATGTACGATGTGTGTATGCATGGGCAAGGCAATGGAACTGTGTGATGTGTTCATGTGGCATGGGACGGATTAGCAATGACAATCAGTGTGTGTTGCTGTACTCCTTCATTTTGTGGCTTGGGTGTATGCGGGCTCCAGACCCATCGACGCTTTTGAGGTGAAATATGGTTTTGGGGTTCAAATGGAACGCTTAGATACGCTGATGGCAAAAGGGGGTACAGCCCCCTCAACGCTTTTGAGGTGAAATATGGTTTTGGGGTACATACTGTGACATATGGGTGCAGAACGGAACATGTGTTTTGGCAACATGACAGTGCAGAGACAAAGGTGTGTGTATGTCTGACATACCCAGCATATCTGCTCACTGTTATCATTTATGGACATTACACTGCAAGCATTGTAGTGTGTGATTGATGGTTGTGTGCCACACGACGTATTGCAGATGGGCCAATTCCTTGGTGTGCGTGCTACCCTCAGCCATGTGCAGCAATGCAGTGCTCTTGGGGTGTTGACTATGTTATGTATGTTGTAAATCACAGTGTGACGTGCGCTTCAGTCACTGCAGACACATTATTTGTCATCGGCAGGTATCTTTGCTGAACTATTGTATGAGGGCCAGCTGTTCCGATGACATACCTTTCAGGGCACTGGGGCTGACAGATGAGATGGATGATATGTTGAATGTGCATTGTGTGGCTGTGTGTTTCATGGGTCCAGTGGTGTATATGTGCATTACTGGGGTTCCACTCTGTTAGTTCTAGACAGGTTAGACTTCCATGGGCGATGTTGTACGTTGTGAGGGGAACAGGCAGTAACGACTACATGGACAGGATTTCGATGGTGTTGCTGATGTGTGTGATGAGTGGCACAGTGCCCGCTGTGTGGGTCAGTACTCCAGTGGGACTTGTGCATGCAGACGTGGCTCCATAGGTGTTGCTGTATTTGTGATGGCTCATGTGGGCTATGACTCTGTAATACATGTCCGTGTGCACATTGGTCACATGATTATGACAGGGAGCAGTGCTGCGTGTTCCTCTGCTACGTGACATGTCCCATGTGTTAGTCGTACTACAGTCCTCATGCCTACAGACACCCCGCCCTGTACAGTTGTCTACCTACTGGTTGGTTTGGAAGGCGCAATGCAATGGTTGACACATGGTTATGGGAGGGAGGGGTGCTCCATGTTGCTGGTCTGTGGGAGTGGGGGCGGTGTTGTGTGTTGTGGTGATGACTTACCGCCCACAGACACCTCTGCATGTAGGGTGTGATTTCTACCTGTCGGGTGAAGGTGTGCACTGCAGTGGCTGACACATGGGTGTGGGGTGTGCTCCACCTTGCTGTGCTGTAGGACTAGAGGCCTGGTAGGTGTTGCACTTCAGCTGTCCCCCCTCCGACCCACTGACTTTGTATTCCGGCTACTTACCTGTTACTTGTTGGTTAGTGTAGCTATGGCTGACACATGGGTGTGGGTGTGGGGTGTGCTCCACCTTGCTGCGCCGTGGGACTGGGGGCCTGGTGGGTGTTGTATTTCAGCTGTCCCCCCTCCGACCCACTGACTTTGTGTTCCGGCTACTTACCTGTTACTTGTTGGTTAGTGCAGCTATGGCTGACACATGGGTGTGGGTGTGGGGAGTGCTCCACCTTGCTGCGCTGTGGGACTGGGGGCCTGGTGGGTGTTGTATTTCAGCTGTCCCCCTCTGACCCACTGACTTTGTGTTCCGGCTACTTACCTGTTACTTGTTGGTTAGTGCAGCTATGGCTGACACATGGGTGTGGTTGTGGGGTGTGCTCCACCTTGCTGCGCTGTGGGACTGGGGGCCTGGTGGATGTTGTATTTCAGCTGTCCCCCCTCTGACCCACTGACTTTGTGTTCCGGCTACTTACCTGTTACTTGTTGGTTAGTGCAGCTATGGCTGACACATGGGTGTGGGTGTGGGGTGTGCTCCACCTTGCTGCGCTGTGGGACTGGGGGCCTGGTGGGTGTTGTATTTCAGCTGTCCCCCTCCGACCCACTGACTTTGTGTTCCGGCTACTTACCTGTTACTTGCTGGTTGGTGCAGCTATGGCTGACACATGGGTGTGGGTGTGGGGAGTGCTCCACCTTGCTGCGCTGTGGGACTGGGGGCCTGGTGGGTGTTGTATTTCAGCTGTCCCCCTCCGACCCACTGACTTTGTGTTCCGGCTACTTACCTGTTACTTGTTGGTTAGTGCAGCTATGGCTGACACATGGGTGTGGGTGTGGGGAGTGCTCCTTCTGGCGCTTCTGGAGTACAAGGGGACCTGGTGGGAGTTGCGGTGCTGGCTGACTGTACACATGCCTCCATGGTTTTGTTAGTTGGTAGCTTTGGGCTGAGTGTGTGGTAGTGTGTGTTGCATGTGTGAGTGATGTCTTGTGTATTGTGTACTGGACATGGGGGTGTTTGTCCCTCGGAGATATGGCTTAGTGGTAGTGCATGTGAGTACATAGCGATGTGCTGGTATACACTTGTTTGTACTTACCAGCCTCCACTCCCCCTGGTATTCCGGTGAGACTCTCCGGATGTAGGATGCCTCGCACCTTCTCCTCCCACGCCTTGAAGGTCTTGAATAGCGCGGGATTACCTCCGCCAGTCCTGTCAGCCAGCTGCCAATTCTTGGCCTCCTTCTTTTTGACCACTCTTTTCATGTCGTGCCACCTCTTGGTGATTTCGGCTCTGTTGCGTGGCACATTCCCGACTGCATTGACCTGGTCTACGATCCTGCTCCACAACCGGTTTCTGGTGGCTAGTGGTGTCTGTTGGACCTGGTTCCCATAGATTTGTGGGTGCACCTTGATGATCTCGTCGACCATGACCGTCAGCTTAGTGGAAGTGAACTTGGGCATTCTGTGTGCTGCCATGGTGTGTGGTTTGGTGTTTGTGGTGCTGGTGCGGTGTGTGTGTGTGTGGTGTGTGATGTGCAGGGGGTTTGTGGGGCCGGTGTTTGGTGGTGGTGGTGGTGGTGATGGGTGTGATGGGTGCGTGTCTGTGGTGTGCTGCTGTCCTTTCTGTCTCGCTGTGTTCTGTGCTCTCGTCCTCAGTTTGTAGTGTTGCAAGGGATTGTGGTCTGTGAAGGGGCTGCTTTTGTACTTACCTATGTGGGTGTGTCATGATGGGCTGTTGTTTTCAAGTGTGTTGTGGCTGGTGTTCTGGGATTTGTAGTTTATTTGTTTGTCCAGGGGGGATGTGTTTTCGGGATGTGGACTGTGTTTGTGTATTTGGGCGTGGGTTGCTGTGTGGACTTGTTGGCCATGTTGTGTGTGTTTCTTTGGGTCCGCGGATGGTTTCTGTGCAGGGACGTGGCCGCCAGGGCTTCTGCCGTGTCCATTTTCATCACTGTTGTTTACGATGGCGGGTGTGTATTTGTGGATTTACCGCGCTCATGTCGGGGAGATCCTAATTTCACGGCCGGTGTCTCGGTAGTCAGGGCGGGCGGTTTTGTATTGTCGTGCGGGTTTGCGTCCGTGGCGGACGGATGGACTTCGACTCGGACATAGACGGGCGGTATTTTGTGTGTTTTTTCCGCCGCGTGCGGTTTTCGCTTCGCGACATCGTGATTGCTCGGTTGATATTCAGACGGTGTAGGCGGGCGGTTTTTTACCGCTATGGTGGATGGTGGATTTTATACCGCCCGGTATCGTAATGGACACCATAATTTTTAATTACAAATAATTTACAAACAAAAAATATTGACATTCTAAAATATTATTAAGATAAATCATACACATAATTATATAAATTACAACAAAATAAATTATTAAAAAATAAAATAAATACATATAAATTTCCCACTACATTAAAACAATTTTTTTATACTAAATAAATATAAATATAAGTAATCCCACCTAACACAATACACCAGTAACCAAACTTTTTACATCACACAAAACTAAGATTTACTACTCTAACTACAATAAATATAAAAATTGATTAAAATATAACACTGGAAAATATTACAATTTACTATTCCCAGTACAATTAACACAACAATAAATATTATATTTAACAACAAAAAATAATAATATTCCCACTCCAGTCAGAACAACAGTAGGGAAAGTGTTGGATTGCGGAGGGGTAAAATTTACAATTCCCACTCCAGTCAGTGCAACAGTATGGAAAGTGTTGGAGTGCGGAGGGGGACATTTTTATATTCCCACTCCAGTCAGTGCAACAGTTGGGAAAGTGTTAGATTGCAGAGGTGTAAAATTTATTATTCCCACTTCAGTCAGTGCAACATTATAGAAAGTATTGGATTGTGGAGTGGTAAAATTTACTACACCCACTCCAGTCAGTGCAGCATTAAACACAAAAATAATATCTTAAACAAAAAGAACATAATTAAAAAAAAAATATATATATATATATATATATATATATATATATATATATATATATATATGTTGAATAAAAAAATACAAATATATTTAATATTAATATTAAAAATGTAAAATTAATTTACTCCCCACCCCATATCCCTACAAAACCCAAGACCCACATCTAAATTATAAAAACGATTACTTGCACAATTAACATAATTATTTATGAATTAAACAAATATTATTTATGAAAAACTAAATATAAATTAATTAAAATTAATTAACTTCCCACCCTTTACCCATATAAACCCCACAACCCCCACCTAAAACTAAACTAAATAAAAAACAATTAATAACACAATTAAATTAATTAATTTACAATTATATAATTATAAGTATTCAACAAGTAATTAACAAATAAAACACTTTATTCAAATATATTCCCTCAACCAAAACCTAAAAAACATGTAATTAAACAATTAACATAATCAATTATCAATTATTTAATTAATATTAATTACCAATGAATTATTAATTATAAAAAATAAAATACTTCTCAACCTTTATCCCTATAACCCCATACCCAAACCTAAAAAAAATAATTACACAACTTAGGCGTCCATTACGATACCGGGCGGTAAAAAATCCGCCATCCACCATAGCGGTCAAAATCCGCCCGCCTACACCGTCTGAATACCGACCGAGCAATTACGATGCCGCGACCCGAAAACAGCCGGCGGCGGTAAAAACACAAAAAATACCACCCGCCCAAGTCCGAGTCGAAGTCCATCCGCCCGCCACGGACGGAAATACGCATGACAACCCAAAACCGCCCGCCCTGACGACCGAGACACCGCCCGTGAAATTAGGATCGCACCGACATGAGCGCGGAAAATACACAAATACACCGCCCGCCAGCGTAAACAACAGTGATGAAAATGGACACGGCGGAAGCCCTGGTGGCCACGTCCCTGCACAGAAATCATCCGCGGACCCAAACTAACACACACAACATGGCCAACAAGTCCACACAGCAAGCCACGCACAAATACCCAAACACAGTCCACAACCCGAAAACACACCCCCTGGACAAACAAATAAACTACAAAACCCAGAACACCAGCCACAACACACCTGAAAACAACAGACCATCATGACACACCCACATAGGTAAGTACAAAAGCAGCCCCTTCACAGACCACAACCCCTTGCTACATTACAAAGCCAAGAAGAGAGGAGAGGACACAGCGACACAGCAAGGACAGCAGCACACCACACCCACCACCACCACCACCACCAGCACCAGCACCACCACCAGCACCACCAAACACCGGCACCACAAACCCCCTGCACAGCACACACCACACACGGCACCAGCACCACAAACACCAAAACACACACCATGGCATCACACAGAATGCCCAAGTTCACTTCCACTGAGCTGACGGTCATGGTCGACGAGATCGTCAAGGTGCACCCACAAATCTATGGCAACCAGGTCCAACAGACACCACTAGCCACCAGAAACCGGTTGTGGAGCAGGATCGTAGACCAGGTCAATGCAGTCGGGAACGTTCCACGCAACAGAGGCGAAATCAACAAAAGGTGGAACGACCTCAAAAGCGTGGTCAAGAAGAAGGAGACCAAGAATCGGGAGCTGGCTGACAGGACTGGCGGAGGTAATCCCGCGCTTTTCAAGACCTTCAAGGCGTGGGAGGAGAAGGAGATCCTCACCGGATTACCAGGGGGAGTGGAGGCTGGTAAGTACAAAAAACGTATACCAGCACAACGCTATGTACTCACATGCACTACCACTATGCCCTAGCTCCGAGGGACAAACACCCCCATGTCCAGTACACAATACACAAGACATCACTCACACATGCAACAGACACTCACACACACAGCCCAAACCTAACAACTAACAAAACCATGGGGGCATGTGTACAGTCAGCCAGCACTGCAACTACCACCAGGTCCCCTTGTACTCCAGAAGCGCCAGAAGGAGCACCCCCACACCCATGTGTCAGCCATAGCTGCACTAACCGACAAGTAACAGGTAAGTAGCCACAACACAAAGGCAATGGGTCGGAGGGGGGACAGCTGAAGTACAACACACACCAGGCCCCCAGTCCCACAGCGCAGCAAGGTGGAGTACTCCTTACACCCACACCCATGTGTCAGCCATAGCTGCACTAACCGACAAGTAACAGGTAAGTAGTCTCAACACAAAGGCAGTGTGTAGGAGGGGGGACAGCTGAAGTACAACACACACCAGGCCCCCAGTCCCACAGACCAGCAACGTGGAGCACCCCTCCCGCCCATAACCATGTGGCATCCATTGCATTGCGCACTCAAAAACAACCTGTAGGTGGAAAACTGTACAGGGCGGGGTGTCTGTAGGCATGAGGACAGTATTACGAATAACACATGGGACATGTCACGTAGCAGAGGAACACGCAGCACTGCTCCCTGTCACAATCATGTGACCAATGTGCACACAGACATGTATAACAGAGACATACCCCACATGACCCACCACAGATACAGCAACACCTAAGGAGCCACGTCTGCATGCACAAGTCCCACTGGAGTACAGACCCACACGGCAGGCACTGTGCCACCCATCACACACATCAGCAACACCATCGAAGTCATGTCCATTTAGTCCTCACTGCCTGTCACCCACACATCGTACAACAATGCCCATGTAAGACAAACCTTACTAGAAGTAACAGCGTGGAACCACAATATTGCACACAAACACCACTGGACCCATGAAACACACAGGCACACAATGCACATTCAACATATCATCCATCACATCTGTCAGCCCCAGTGACATGTAAGGTATGTCATCCGAACAGCTGGCCCTCATACAGTAGTTATGCAAAGAAACCTGCCCATGACAAATCATGTGCCTGCAGTGACTGAAGCGCACGTCACACTGTGAGTAACAACACACATAAAATAGTCAACACCCCAGGAGCAGTGCATTGATGCACATGTTCGAGGGCAGCACGCACACCAAGGATTTGGCCCATCTGCAATACGTCGTGTGGCACACAACAAGCACGCACTCACAACAATGCTACCAATGTAATGTCCATAAATGATAACAGTCAGCAGATATGCCGGGTATGTTAGACAGACACACACCTTTGTCTATGCACTGTCATGTTGCCAGAACACATGTCACGTTCTGCACCCATGACTCACAGTATGTACCCCAAAACCATAGTCCAACCCAAAAGCGTTGAGGGGGTGTACCCCCTTTTGCCATCTGCGTTTCTAAGCGTTACATTTGAACCCCTAAACCATATTTCACCTCAAAAGCGTTGAGGGGGCTGTCCCCCTTTTGCCATCTGCGTTTCTAAGCGTTCCATTTCAACCCCAAAACCATATTTCACCTCAAAAGCGTTGAGGGGGCTGTACCCCCTTTTGCCATCTGCGTTACTAAGAGTTCCATTTGAACCCCAAAACCATAGTTCAACCCAACATCGTCGATGGTTCTGGAGCCCGATACACCGAGCCACAAAATGTAGGAGTATAGCAACACACACCCATCGGCATTGCTAATCCGTCCCATGCCACATGTCCACATCAAACAGTTCCATTCCCTAGCCCACGCATACACACATCGTACATCCACACACACGCCTCTGGGAAACCTGTGCACGACAGTGCACGAACTGTGAATGTCAGACGACCAATACATACTTTGCTAGGTGCAACACAATAACCTATCTCATTCTCCCCACAGGTGCCGAACTGCAGGAGGCTGGAGAGGGAGACAGCAGCCAGCACAGCCAGTCCGCAAGCCCCCGAGCAGGACTCACGGATGTAGAGGAGCTGGACACCTCTTCGGACACGGACCACCCAGCAGGCCCATCTGGAGTGGCAGGGCACACCCGCTCCCCAGGGCCCCTCCTACCCACCAACCCATCATCCAGGGCTGCTGACCAGTCACAGACCCCTGCTGCCACGGTCGTTGCGGCCACTGCCACGGT
Organism: Calotriton arnoldi; assembly: GCA_963921515.1. Lineage (NCBI taxonomy): Eukaryota > Metazoa > Chordata > Amphibia > Caudata > Salamandridae > Calotriton > Calotriton arnoldi. Next base: position 4,592,838 of record CAWUFW010000004.1, on the reverse strand, counting down.
TGTAGCGGCCACTGCCACAGTCGTTGTGGCCACTGCCACGGTCGTTGCGGCCACCACCACCGCCGCTAGCACCACCACCGCCGCAACCATCACCACCACCACGTCATCAGTGGCCACAGCCCCAGCGCAAGGGGTGGTCCGGCCGTCAGGGTCCACCCTGGGAGCCAGAGCGAGGACCGTGGTGAGCAATGTGGCTAGTGGGCAGGTCGGTGGCAGCAGTACTGGTAGGAGGAGCAGGGTCAGGCCAACGCCATCCGTGCCTGGGAGCCAAGCCCTGCCGCAACTCGACAGAGTCCTTGGGGCCTATGAAGAGGCCCAAGGACAATGGGCCAGGTCGGCTTCCGACACGCGGGAGGTCCTAGGGGTGTTGAAGTCCATGGACGCCCATATGGGCCAACTTGTGGACCTCATGGGCAAGCTGGTGGTGGCGGTGAGGGCACAAGCAAGGCCAGCAACACCACCTCCGCCACCACCCGCTGTGGCGCAGGGTCGAGCAGCATCGAGTTCCCCTGCGTCCACAGCCAGTGAGCACACCTCAGCCACCACCAGCAGGTCACCACCACACCCCCCCCTTCCAAACGTGGAAGGGGACGTCCGAAGAGGAAACAGGTGTCCAGAGAGGACTTCGCACGCTCCAAACGCCAGTGAGTCAGCCAGCCACCTTGACCACCTACTGCATTGACTTTGAATACAATCCTACCCCACACAGCCATCTGAATGGCATGTGTCTGTTGGACTATGGACATAGAACTAAATGGGTACACCTTGACCATCACGCAGCCATGACCGTCAGCTCATTGTCACTGCACGCACCACTTATGTCATCACACTGCACACAATAACATGTCACCGATGAAAATAAATGCACCTTTATCACAATCTGCTGTCTGTGCCCTGTGTTTATTCAACGATGTGCAACCGCCACCATGAGCAGAAATGCATCTGCTGTGTGGTATGTCGATGGAACAGGAGAGGCTGTAGGGACCTAGGGGTGAAAGACAGAACAAGAGTCCATTCAATGAGTGTGTCACACACTCATCACACAGTACATGTCACCAACTACAAGCAATGTACACACATCTCACAGAGCAACAGGGCACAATGCAACGGCCACTGTCAGTGGCATACTAACCTGGGCATGGACCATTGACACACATTACTCAGTGAACAAAAGGCCTCCGTGACAGAGCACACATACACCTGCACAACCACAGCTACATCAGCCGTCGTACATGGTCACTCACCGTCAAGTGAAGTAGCGGGCGATGAGCTGCTGACGCACATTCACAGCTTCATCCTCTCCGCTGTCCTCGTCACTGGACCCGTCCTGGTCTGCAGGCTGGGGCCCTGGCTGATCACCATCATCCACTATTAGGGGGATCTGCTTGCGAATAGCCAGATTGTGCAGCATGCAGCAAGCCACTACTATCTGGCACACCTTCTGTGGGGAGTACGCCAGTGCACCCCCGGTGCGGTCCAGGCATCTGAACCTGGACTTGAGGAGGCCAAAGGTCCGCTCAACCACACGTCTGGTCCTCCCATGTGCTTCATTGTAGCGGTCATCAGCTGGGGTCCGAGGATGTCGTAATGGGCTGAGCAGCCAGGGCCCATTCGGGTAAGCAGAGTCACCTGGGTATGAGGGACACAGCGAATCGTTGCAATTCCAACTGGACACAAGACAGCATCGCACACCCAGCACGCTACACGACTCCACATACTCACCAACAATCCAAGCACGGTCCGGTTGCAGATTGGTCATCAGACGTGGTAGGATGCTGTTGCGCATGATGTGCGCGTCATGGGCCGATCCTGGAAACTTCGCACACATGTGTGAAATGACCATGTCCGCAAGGCACACCACTTGCACATTCAGGGAGTGTGTGTGCTTCCGGTTGTGGTAGATGTGTTCCGTGGCCTGTGGTGCAACAAGGCCAACATGGGTGCAGTCAATTGCACCAACAACGTGGGGGATACGTCCAAGGGCATAGAAAGCACCCTTCACTGCCGCCAATTCACGGGCCCTGGGGAATCGGATGTACCTGTTCCTGTACAGCATCATAGCTGACAGTACATCCCGTAGCACCATGCTGAACATGGGCTGGGACATCCCACCTCCACTGCCCACTGTGTGTTGGAAAGACCCAGTGGCGAAGAAATGCAGTGCAGCCATCACCTTAGCCGTGGGGGTAAATGCAGTTGGATACACCCTGCGAGGACGGAGGTGGGGTTCCAACAAGGCACATAGGCGATGCAGGGTGGGTCGGTCCAGACGAAATTTCCGGATTAACTCCACATCCTCCATGTCTGCCAGCAATTGGTAGGGGCGATGTATGTTTGGTCTCCTCCTAGGAAAGATGGAAGTGGACACATGTCAAAGCAACACGCCACATGGCATTTCCACATACACAAAACATAAATGATTGACCAAGCAATTGGATCACAGAACAGCTGACAAGTAGGGACAGCACAGCCACAATACACTTACACAGGTCCCATACCAATAGCAATGGGCAGTGACACACACCATTGCTATGAGCATGCACATGGGGATTTAGGCCTTAATAACTTGTAAGGCATGCTGATGGTATCAGACAGCATATTTGGCAAGCGGCAACACCACGGCAACATAACTAGCTGCTGTGCATGACACTGCTTCCGAGGCTGGGTGAGTATGGCACACACCAACAACGCTATTGGCACAGGCTGAGCGGCAAAAACAAGTGGGACCTATGGCACGAGGGGATATGAGACAGTCATTGATGTCCCTACTGCACCCTATGTACAGCACTGTACGGATCACACCTCCAGAAACATTGACAGGTGTACACATTGACAGCTCCATGCCAACACGGCTGTGTGATTGCAAATACACATCACAAGTGACACGTAACGTTGCACGTGGCAAGTGGCAGATGTACATAGTGTAAGATGGCATGTGTGTGCATATGCATATCCCATGCTCCCATGCCAATGTGTACATGATGATATGCCAACAGACATGTGGAGGCTGGCCACTGCCCGTCCCTGCCTATGCACACAGCATGTTGTGGCCCTGTCCATTGTGGACCTGCTCCCACACACTAATCATGGCCACACCTGCAGATGCATTGCGCACATTATACTGTGTGGTGCACATGGCATCAGCGGACTGTACCCGCCATGGGCCAGGCCCTTACGGCCAACTCCAATGACCCTCGCGGTTGCACCCTGCGTGTCCCACTATGGAGGTAAGTGTCCCGGGCCAGCTGGGAGCAGGCCATCGTCTGCAATTGAAGCTGGCAGACATGGTACACAAATTGCAGCAGCTTGGACCCACTGAAACTGCCCCAGGGGGCTATATGAGTGTGGGAGTGAGACCGGCATTACCACAGCTACCTGGGACTGCAGCCTGGCACCCCTCAACAACACCTGCTGCTGCCGCCTCTCCACCTACACGTCGATGACGCTGAGGACATGTCCAGGTCCACTCACCAGCGAGGAGCTGGAGATCCTGGATTCCGAGCTCCACGCACACTGTACATGGCTATTCCTTGCGAAAGTTGTATGTGAGAGACAACTGCAGTGTGTGTGGGAGTGCATGTGGGGGACACACATGTCGTTGATCCGCAGCACTATGAGTCAGAGCCTGTGGGGTTCCAACATGCACTGCTCACCATGCTTACTGCAGGTGGCAGGGGTATGTGAGCTCTCGGGCGCTTTGCCATGTCTGTCCCTCCCGAGTGGTGGTACATGGCTACTAATTCCCAGGAGAGCGGTAATGTACAGTTCCGGAATCCTCCCAACACAGCGTGTTTCAACATTGCATGTGCGCATCTACCCGTCACACCCACCCACCTGAGCCATGCGTAACTACCGCTTCACATGACACATGTGTGTCTTCCACAGTTGTGCTACTCTCTCAGGGGCGGACCTGCAACTGTCCCGTGGCGCACACACACAGCACTGAGTCATACTGGCATCCTGTTAGATTGGTAGGCACACTCACACACATTGCATCCGCAGCACTTCATGTCACTACTCGGCACATGGAACTGGGCACTGTCCCTGGGGTTGATGAGTAATGGCGCCTGTCGATGTGAACTGTGACTGTATGCTGTTGCTCCTGTAGTCGGTTGTATCTGTGTAGTTGATGATTGGAGTTGTTGCAGTGTGTGGTTGGTTAAGTGGGGCAGATGCCGTGTATGTGACCTCAGCAATTGCAATGTCCGGTCTCACATTCTAATGTGTTGTACACGTGGCAGGGACTTCCCTTCTCTCAGACCCTGCTACTTGTGAGTGTGATTTATCTGCTTTCCGGTGCAACGTATTGACTGCATGTGATTGGTGTTATTCCTGTGTTCATGTATCCGTGTCATGTTTGCGTGCATGCATTGCACAGGGCTCGAGTGTAGCCACAGGTGGACTGGCAGCATGCGCGGAGTATGCGGGCATGTGTGAGCTTACTTGCTGTGTGGCCAGCAGTGTAGGTGTATGTTAGTCATGTGATGTGCATTGTGGCTGGGCACATGGCTTACTTTCAATGTGTGCATTTGGGAGGTTGTGGTGTGCGTGGTGTGTGTTTGTGGTAGCGTTGGTGTGTATGTGTGTGTCGTGTCCATGTCGACTACACACATATGTCACCCCGGGACATGGTGGATGTTTGTAACCGTGTTGAGGTCTTTGAATTTGATGGGATGTGTGTGTTGTATGTTGCACAGTATGCGGTGTGTGGGTGTGTCCTTGCAGTTCCAGCTGACTCCTACTTGTTATGGTTCAGACGTTGTGTGTGTGCAGGGTGTGTGACTGTCAAGATTGTGTCTAGTCCAATTGTGCATGTCAGCATTTCAGCAGTTCCTACTCACTGTGCAGTGCTGCCCACCCACACTGATGTCGTGTGGGTGTTTTGTCAGGCATTGCTGTGGCATGCTTTAGCGTGGCTCCCACTTTTGGTTGCTGAGTGTGTGGTCAGACTGTGTGGGTCATTGTACACATGTGTAGGACTGTGCTTTGTAGTGAGCAGGCCGTCAGTGTTGTTGTGATGATCTTTCGTGCGACTTCAGAGTGTGAGAAGTCCTGCTCCACGAGCTGTGGTATTTCCCTGTGGCCACTGTTGCGGCTACTCATTTGCGTTGATATCCAATGACGGTGGACTACATGGTCATCTCACGGCTGCCGTGTACTTCACACACTCTCATCCTCTCTCATTCGTACTTGTGAAATGAATCAGCAGAGACACATATTTACTTCAAGCCATGTATTAGGACTTATGTCCTCTGTGATGCAGTATAGTGGACACTACTGGCAGCGAAATGCATGTGGAGGATATACTCAGCATGATTACACATAGCATAGGGTGTAGGGGTACATGTGATTAGTTGTTGCCTGTGGGATGTGGGCTTCAGAGTTACAACTGCTTAGCCGTTGCTGTGCTAATGTACATTTGCTAATTACTGAGGGGCTGCTGACTTTGACACAGACAGTATACATTTTGCCTACCAGACCGCTTGACATCATGGGCACAGTCCATCTCAGTTCCATGTTACAGGTTTGCTGCTATAGTTACTCATACACACGTGCGTGAGAGGTGACATCAGGGCATGGGCTTACGTGCATGCAACGGCGTCCCACTTGTTGTTGCAATGTGGGGGCTACTGGACATGTCACAGTCACTGGGGTCATGTTGTTGGTGGATGCACTTGTTGTCCATGCAAAGGTCCTGGCACGGAAGTTCAGAGGGAGGTGAGGTGACAGCTCTCACATACTACAGCCGAACGATTACTGTCCACTGACCGGTGCATATGTTCATGGGCGCAGGATCCATATTATGGCATGGTTGTACGTGCAGTTCTGTCCATGTGGTTGCCATACACAAATCCCATGCCTCTGCCTCCCCCTGTTCATGCAGAGTTACTGGATGTGATGAGGAACAGAGTGCATGTCCCGAAAATATCCGATGTCATGGCAGTGTAGTTGATGGTGTGGTGTCAGTTGCAGGTTGTATGGTATAGTTGTTGTACTGGTAACTGCCCAGTCCGTGCGGAAGCCAAGCATGGGTATGGTGTAGGACATCATTGTTCAATTGGGGGTATTGCGTCGGGGGCCGACGAATTGACAGGTTGTCAGGTATGCGATACCTTCCAGCAGGGCTTCCATGGCATTGGTGGTAAACATGGATGCCATCCAATGTAGCGGATGGTGGCTGTCAAGGTGTTGGTCGTAAGTTGTCCCTTGTAGGAGCATGATGGGACATGTTGGATGACATTCGATGTAACTGTGATCCATAATCCGTCGTGTGGAGGCACAGTGGTCCCATTGCAGTGTGGGTCCGATAGCAGCCACATACGCCATGCCCCCATAGGCTGAACAGACCCTGTCGTGGACGTCCAGGGGGTTGAATAGTTGTAGCAGGTCCGCCCTTGGACATTCCGGGTTGGAGAGACATAAATCCACAGGATAGTGGAAGGGACACCTCCGACAGTAGAAGACGGGGATGACGCAGCTGAACAATGCGATGCGGTAAGTTAGTCGGTAACTTACGTTCAGCAAGGCCAGGGGATCACATCCCAATATCTGTATCAGGTTATGTTTGAACAGCTTGATCTGTACGGTGTAGTTGGGTAGGTGTGGTGGAAGTGCCATTTTGCTGCAGGGCGATGTGATGGCGTGCTCCGGCTGTCTGTGCAGTCTGCAGAGTGCAACCTCCGACGTTGCTGGGAATTCTATGATGGTCGTAGGGAGGCAGGCTTTGGGTTATAGTAGCTTGTGCGGAGGACACGGGCCCTCATCCTACATGCTTCTCTGAATGGTCAAGGTCAGTGGTGTCTGACTCCTTCCAGATAACTTGCATGTGAACCACATGGGGGAGTGTTATCATTTCTATTTTCGGTACGAAATGTTCTTTCGTGTTATGCACTATCTGCCCTGTGGACGGTTCCCTCTGCATGCCTGTGTTGGGCTATTTTTTGGGATAATGACTGTATTGTCCTGCTTGAATAGTTGAGCTGTGGTTTCGGTGTGGGTATGGAAGGCCATTCAGTGCTATCTCCTCTCCCGTGTGTGGGCGGCAGGCTGCGTTTCCGCTATACGTTGGGCCTTGTGTGTGGGTGTTATGATTGGAGCCACCTGTTGTCGGTCCCCGGCCTCTTTGGTGTTACGTATTGCATGTCTTGGTATTGGGTGCAGGGTGGTATCGGTGTTTCTGTGTGGTACTGGCGTACCTTTTACCGACGGGGTCCATATTCTGCTGGGTAATGTTGCCGCCGCTGTGTGCTTCGCCATGTTTTGCACACAGGGGTGTGTCCTAATTTGGCGTGACATCACTGACATGTTCGGGTCACTTGTGTGACGTTGGTTGGCAACAGTGAATTGCTGGTTGGGGACATGACTGTGGCAGGACTGTGACGTGACATGTGCGTTCAGGGTGGGGCTGGTGTGTGGTGTTTGTTGTGCCCTGTGTTGTTTGTGTGCGGCGCATACATGGCGCTGCAGTTGGCCGCTGCGTTGTGCGCATGTGTGGCTGCGTCATCGCCGCTGAGCTGCGGGGCCGTGACGGGGACGTTAGTTCCTGTTCCCAGGTTGTGTGTCCCTGGTTGTTGCGAGTTGTTACGATTTGCCCGGTGTGACATTTGTGGGTGCAGTGGTGGATGTGTCGTGTCCACGCAGGGGTGTCTGGGGGGGGCCATGTACGGATTTTCCGCCCTTGCACTGTGTGCGGTGTTTGCGTGCCCTTGTTGTGTGTCTGCCTACCTGTGTCGCCGCGGCGCGTTGACTCCTAGGTGCTGCATCAGGTAGAGCATGGGGAGGGCCTGCAGTGCTGGATTCATGCTCGGGGGGGCCGCCTCTTCGGTGTCCGTGCTCGGCGGTCGGGTTTCCGCCTTGCTTTCACGTGCGGTGTCTCTTAGCCGGGGGAGCTGTTTGTTAGCGGCATCGTAATTTGTACGCCGGGCGGTACGTGGTTTCGTCGGGCAGTGTGTCTCCATTGGGCTGCGCCGCTACGTGAGCGGGCGCACTTTGATGGCGGGCGGCGTCGCAGGCTTGCGGGCGGTGTTTGGCTGATTTTTCACATCCTAATTGGGCGGGCGTGAGGGCTGTGGCGGGCGGACGGTAACTGGTGGTTTTTGCATCCGCCAGCACGGCGGTAGTGCTTCCGCCCGCCATCCTAATGGGCCCCTTAATTGTCAATTATTTAATTAATATTATTTAACAACAAATTATTAATAATTTTAAAATGAAATACTTCCCACCCTTTAACCCTATAACCCCAAACCTGCACCTAAAAAATGCAAAAATTACACAATTAACAAAATTAATATATCAATGAAATAAATAATATGAATAAAAAAATAATCACTAATTTATTATAATTAAATTACTTTCCACCCTGTACCCCTATATACCCACAACCCGCTACAGAACTAAAAAACACAAAATGTAATTCAATTAAATTTCATAACTAATGAAAATGTAACTAATATAGTGAGAAACATAAACAATAAAGAAACAAAAAAATTATGTTATATACATTTAAAATATATACTAAAAAACAATAATTAAAAAACAATAATATTTTTACAAACGATATTAAGCACCTCTATATTTTAAAAATCAATATTACTTACCTCAAAATCGATATTCTTGACAACGATATTCTTGCACTCGATATTTCCATTCCACGATATTTTTCACTTGATATTATGGTCAGTCGAAATTTTTAACTCTATATTCTGTCTCATCACCGATAGGGACAATATGCGGATACAGAAAATTTTCAGCTTCATCAATGGTACTCTACAGCTCAACCAATGCAAATCAAAGGGTATACCTCACAATAAAGCCTTTGTAACTGTGGACAGTGCCAAGATAGCCAAAAAATTAGCCTTTCTGCACGGCTCACACTGTAATTCTCTACCATGTTTAGATTTAGTCCCTTGCCTGTTGTCCGATTCACCACATGTTGCAGTTAATGATGCTAGGAAATATTCCACATCTATTCTCTAAATTCTTCACAGCAGCAATGTCTCTGTGGCAAGGCATTTGGTGGGCTGAGGAGGTGGGGGGCGTTGACCTTCGTCAGGACACGAGACGCAGGCTGGCAGAGGCCTGGATGGCTGCAAGGGGCCTAAAATAGCACATCCTGCAGCCAGCCGACCCTCCTCTCCAGTGAGAACCACTGCGTGCGGCTAGTACGGGGAGCTTAAAGGTGGCAGCTCTGTTCAAGAGCTTATGATTGAAGGTGGGCACAACAAATTTAAATTAGCTTTGGCACCTTAGAAAGAACAAGAGTACAGGTCAATGACATCGTATCATAATATTTGAATAGGGCAAACCGAGAGGGCTGACATCTTTGAAACTGCTAACATAGCAGACACAACTATAAACTGTAATCAGAGTGAATACCTCAAACCAAAGCAATGGCAAAAAGATATTAATAGATCATTCAAACACTGGTTTCTTTTATGGCCTTCACTGCAGTTCAGCCACGTTTAATTAAGAATTGACAATGCGAATGTTTGATACTACTCAAAAGTTAGAAACGTATCAGTGTTCTCATTTGCACTGAATATCTCTGGCCACTTCTTTTTCCTTCGAAATTGACAAATTCATGGGGAACCTACGGCTGGGGATATAAACTGACCTTGTTTAACCTCCACACATATAGGTGGTGAGAACCATGCCTGTTGCACTTAAATACTTCTGGCTTTCTGAATCATATGTTGAACATAAATCAGTTATGACCTTTAGGGTGAGCAAGTCAAACTTGCCCTTTAAAAAAACTTTGTAATTCTAGGCCATGTGATTCAAAGAAATATAGGACCCAATTACGATGGCGCACGGAAAAGCCTTCCGACCACCAGGGTCCCGGAAAAAATCCCCCCGCATGAGCCGCGGCATTTCCATCGGTCAAATTACGATGCAATGTATGCAAAATCAGACTGCGGCGGATGGATGTCACAAAAGACCGTCTACCACGGCCGGAAAAGCTGCAATTCCGACCGCGGCAGACGGGGAAAGCTGTCCAATGGCTTGGAAAGGCCGCTCCCGCCGCGGCATGATCGCACGGCTAATTACGATGAGAATGCGGAGCTGGCAGACCGAGCACTGCGTCCGACCGCCGCGCACGCACATAGGCCAAATGAATGGCAGACGCAACCAACTTCACAACAATGCCCGATGTGTGTGTGTACTCCCTGCCACCCTCAATCATAACATACACGCCACAGTGACACACCCCTACTTGCTCCTGGGAAGGAAAGCCATGCGCAGCATGGAAGAGACATCTGGAGGCCATCACTCATGTGGACACACCCACATACCACAGTATAAAACCAACCCCTTCCTGGAGCAGCATCCTTTGCACACCACGAGCTGAGACAGAGAGACAGGACACCATTGACTCACAATGCACAACATCACACCCACCCATCTCCACACAACACCACTTTCACCCACACACCTCACACACTTCACATATCTCCACCACTACCTTGCACCCTGCACCCCTCATTCATTTGCACCATGCTCCCCAAGAAAATGCCCAATTTCACCGACTCAGAGTTGAAAGTGATGGTAGACGAGACAATCAGGGTAGAAGCACATTTGTTTGGGCACCTGGTCCAACACACCCCACTTGCGCGCAAGAATCAGATGTGGGCAAGGATCCACAGCAAAGTTAATGCCGTAGGGACCACCCTAAGTACTGTACGTGACATCAGGAAGCGGTGGGGCAACCTCAAGGGCCGAGTCAAGCATCGGGCCCAGAGGAACCACGAGACGGCCCAAAGAACTGGTGGCAGCCCTCCCATTCCACCACTAACCTTCACCGAATGGGAGAAGAAGGTGCTTGCCATACTGCATCCCGAGAGTCTCACAGGAATCGAGGGGTAGTGGAGGCTGGTAAGTACAAACAAAATGATCACATCCCACTGTAATGTACTGTTGTGCACAAGTGAGCCTCAATCGCCAGCCCACATCAAACTCATGTGGAATGCATGCTTTCAATATGAATGGATCACAAGGCTAGCATTTCCTTACTCAGCTTCACCTCACAGGTAGGTAGGTAGTCAGCTCAGGCACCCTGGCCTCCCTCCCAAACAGCATGGCCCACCCTCCCCACCCCACAGCCATGTGTCAGCTAACTCCGTCGACAGTGCCTCCTAAAAGGTAGGTAGCCATCTCACTGGGGAGGGGTTGTTGAGCCCTGACAGCAAGACCACAACTCCCACAAGGCCTTCTGTCTTCCCTCACAGACAGCATGGAGCCAAATGCCCCCCACATCCCGCACTTGGTAGCCAACTCTGGACCCCCCTATAAGTTGTAGGCAGTGCACATACAGCTAATACCATCGACAGGCCACATGATTCACAGTGTCAGTGATGAAGTCACATGTAACTGCAAAGCAAAATACAAGAACACAATCACAAAAAGCCAATGTGCAAGTCCCATTGCCTCAAAGCAGAAAGACTTGGGTCAACACAACACATGCATGGAAACTCTGTCAAACCTCAAAATCACAGGAGGTAAGTACAAAAAGCATAACACAAATCATGGAGTTGCGGCATGGTAGTCAGATACTCATGGAAAAGACACAAATGTCCAAGCATGAACTGAATCGGATGAGCAACAAGGTGGTACCAGGGGACATGCCTTTGGAAATACAATATCTGTACAAATGATTTTGTATCTTCAGCCATGACACATAGCTAACGAGCAATGTATGTGCCTCCACATCACGGTCGACTGCTGACAAACTGTTATGGATGCATAGTAATGCCAAGCTAAAAAGTAAGTCCATCTCAAATGAAATGTGCGAAACATGAACATCAAAGTTGTGCTGTGTACTGAACATGCTGACAATATAACCTCTCTTCAACAAGTGACTCGCCAGCAACAGCAGGCGACCGTGCCATGGGCGAGCCCAGACAGTCTCTCCCCCTGGATGGTGAACCCTCGGATGCAGACTCCCTGGTCTTTTCGGATGAGGAGGACCGACCTGGCCCCTCCGGCATGCCCAGGCCAGCTCAGTCTCTGGCCCTCACTGTCTCCACCACCACGACTCCCACAACAGCTGTACCGCCAACGCAGACCCCTGCAGCAACGACCTATGTGGCAGCCACCTCCACCATCACCATCGCTGCCTCCAACACTGTCCCTGTGCCAGCAGTAGCGAATACCACCAGGCAGCCTCGGGGTGCTGGGGACAGTGTGCGGCGGCAGCGACAGGCGCCGCCACAGGTCCGTGGCAGCAGGGTATGTGGGAGGACAACTGGTGGACAGCCACAGGAGGACAATGAGACTGCAGCCCTGGACACCGTGCTAACTGTCCTTGGTGCATACCAGCAGAACCAGGGACAGATGGGCCAGGTCCTTGAAGAACAGTGGGAACTCCGCCGGCTGCAGAGCTCCATGGACGCTCGCTAGGGACAACATGTGGAGTACATGGGCCAGTTTGTGGGTGTCCTGAATGACATGCATGAGGCTCAAATCGCTGCCATCCCACCCGTGGCCAGCTGGATGCTAGTCACACCACCTCAGCAGCGGCCACAGGGAGGGGTGAGTCACACCACGGCGAATCCTCAGACACCTCTGAGCATGCATCAGGTTCCTCCCAGGCCAAACGGCAGAGGGGGCGTCCGAAAAAGACCCCGGGAGGATCACGTGGCACCGCACTGTGCCGTACCAGGTCTCGGAGCAACCGCTGACGTCACCACTGTAACACCGAGCATTGACTTTGTTGTAAATACGAATCCACATTGCCATAAGGATGGCAGTGTTCGGTTGGACTTTGGAACTCTACCATTGTGTGTTCTACCCTATCTGTGTACCATCACTTTCCACTTCACCCCTCACCTGTCACTCATTTCAAAAGAAACACAACTCACAACAGTATGCCTTTGTGTCAAGAGCATTTTCATCACAGTAAGTAGCATGTTGACTCACAATGCAATGTATCCGAATATGTAAAAGCGAAAATCCATTGAGAGAGTGGAGGAACATGGAAAGACCCAAGGAAATAACAGTGCGTTGCCATATTAAGGAACAACAGCAAAAGCACACCACGAGGCAACACTGCAATATGCATTACAGATAACACCGGCAAACACCATCAACATGGATAGCAGGGGGACTGGAGCACACAACTGCACCTCTCAACACAGTTTAGCCCTTAGCATCCTGGTAGATGCAGTTCAGTTGAAAAGCTTACTTCTGTTACCGTTGTCGTGTGTCACCAAGGTTGGTGCAGGTCAGTGCTGTGAATCTGTAGACACATGTGTGTCGCGTTATCCTCCCAGACCTGGTTCTCCAACTGATCCTATGAAGCCGGAACACCTAATGAGACTTCTACCAGTACTACTTACACCTTTGGGCGAGGTTATCAACCTGTCCTTGGCCATGTCCACAGTCCCCAGGACATGGAAGCAAGCTGCGGTAATGCCGCTTCTAAAGAAGCCCACTCTAGATCCGACAAAACCTGAGAATTTTCGTCCTATCTCCTTGCTGCCTTGGACCGCTAAAATATCCGAAGCCTATGTTAATACCATCGTGTCAGGCTATCTGGAGGAGAATAATATACTGGACCCCTCTCAGTGTGGCTTTCGCCCGGGTCTTAGCACAGAGTCCGCCTTGCTAGTTGTGACCGAACACCTGAGAGCGGCACTGGATGAGGGACGTACTTCGGCACTGATCCTATTGGATCTCAGTGCCGCATTTGATACGGTCTCCCACCAGATTCTGATCCGGAGACTGAAGGAGGCTGGTATCGTGGGCCCCGCCCTGGCGTGGCTCACCTCCTTCCTCTCGGACAGGTCCTTTCAGGTGTCGGCCCCCCCTTTTTCATTTAGGGTGCACTCCATCAAACAGGGCATTCCGCAGGGCTCTGCGCTAAGTCCAACGCTTTTTAATCTGTATGTTCAGCCCTTAGCCGCAATAGCCAAGAAGAGCGGGCTGACTATTGTGTCATATGCTGATGACACTCAATTAGTAGTCGCCCTCTCCAACTACTCTCTAAATGATGCTGCTAAGGATCAAAGTGGGCTGGCGGACATTGCAGGGTGGATGACTGCCAATTGCCTCCAGCTCAACACCAGCAAGACTGAGGTCCTGCTGGTGGGGAAAAATCCTGAGCTATGGAGTGGACATTGGTGGCCTACCACCCTGGGACCAGCTCCCACTCCCAAACAGGTGGTGAAAAATCTTGGCGTCTGGGTCGACTCGGCGCTTAGTTTTCTGGATCAAACTAAGAGGGTGGCGGCGACTTGTTTTGGTATTCTGCGCAGCCTTAGGCCTATGCTGGGCTTTTTTGACCCCTCTATCCGGCAGACGATTGTGGAGGCATCTGTGCTGTCGAGACTGGATTATGCCAGCGTGCTCTATCTGGGGGTCAACAGGGCTGAGATCGCTAGACTGCAGAGGGTCCAAAATGTCACCGCCAGAACTCTTCTTGCCATGCCCAGACACTGCTCCACCTCCAGCGCCATTCGTCAGTTACACTGGCTGCCAGTGGAGAGGCGGGTGGAGTTCAAGTCTCTCTGCTTTGCGTTTAAGATCTTGAAATATCCTATCTCCGGGATATTATCGGGCTTACTCTCCACCTATATTCCCGCGCGTCAGCTACATTCTGCAGGCCAGCAGCTGGCATCGATTCCTCGAGTGAAGAGGGCCCGCGCAGGTGGGCGCTCTTTCCGCGTATTGGCAGCTAAGCTATGGAATGGCCTTCCGTTGCACATCCGGAGTATGGACAACCATTTGGCTTTTCGAAAAGCACTAAAAACCCACCTGTTCCCTCATTAGGCTTTCTGCGCTGTCTTCTGTCATTTTGACACCCTTTGACCCTTCTTTTTCTTTGCCAGGCCGGACTCATGTTGCTAGCTGCTATCATTGCTCTTAGCGCCGGGACTCCCCTTTGCTGGTGCAGCTGCGCGCTTTACAAGACTTCTTAACATAACATAACATAACATCAGTAGGGGTAAGATACATTGTGATCGGTGTCTGCTGAGGAAGCTGCCAAAATCTACTCGGGTCTCTGTACTTCTCCCTGCCCAACACAGGTGAAACACCTCAGTCACATGACAAGTAAGCATCATGACTGAACTGCATTTTCCAGAATGCTGAGGGGTGAACTGTGCTGGGAGGTGAAGCAGTGTGCTCACATTCTCCTAATGACATCATCATGGACATGACAGAAGTTGTCACAGATCACACAGCGCAGAACAATGACATCCTTAGCAGTGTGCCCACAAGAGCCAGTTTTACCACATATCCTGTGTTGTGGACGATGGTGACATTGTCGCATTCACACACTCAAGTACTGTTGCCCATGGATTTTCATGTGACATGTACGATCTAGGCATGTTTATCCACATGAACACCAGTCCCTGACAACATACCCATGCTAAATCTGTTTTACAACCGAAGTTATCTTCTCCTGAATGAGCACAACTGCTGCGGTCACAGGGCAGGCATCGCGTATATAGGAACTGTTGCACGCCGTGTTCCTTGCTGTAGCAATGTCCTCCTTACTCCCCCATATGTGATTGTGGATAGTCATTTGTGGCCTCACATTCCCACAGCGAAAGCATACTTCAAAAAGTGTGCAGACACAATGGGCTTCTGTTTCAACATGTATTCGCTCACACACCAGCCCTGAGACCTTCGAATTCCAGGTGCCATGACCGTCCCGCGTGATTCAGTCACTGCTGAACACGGCACTCCCACTTTTTTCCTGAGGTCTGACACAGAAATCATCGTAAGCCTCTGATACTGAAGGCCATAGCACACTTTTTACAAACTTGTGGGCTCTGACCTTGTCCCTTCATTTCATGCTATTTTTGGAGTACTACCGGGTGTCATTCCTCCAATTTTCAGACTGCATTTAGCGGTTTGATATCACTACTTGTGGCTGTGCAGCTGAGCGCTGGTTCTAAGAGTGCTCTCACACCATGTCTGCCCGTCCTGTGGTCCAGGTGAACCCCGGTCAGTTGCAACTGTACCGTGACCGCATGCAGCTTCTCTTTGGATGTGTCCCGTTAGCTGTGCTATGCATCAGTTATAGGCTAACCTTCCGCTATGCCTATTTCACCTGCGTGCAACCTGTGTTCTGTTGTCGACGATGCCCCTTTCACTGGGTCATGGATGTCTGCCTTTCCAACACATCCCTTGCTGCCCTGGATCATGAGCTGTGGGTGAGTCCTTTGTTGGTCCACGACCAGGACTGCTCCGGTGATACACATTTGTGGGATGCCTTTCAATGTGTCAGACAGGCTGCCAGCTGCGCCTGTGCGTTTGCGCAAAGGCTCCTGTGCCAGGCCTACATCGAACCTCTCCCAGGTTGCCATGGGATGCTCCTTCATCCTTGTGGTGCGAGGAGCACATCTGTTCCTTCATACTGCTGGATTGGATGGCGGTCCTTTTTGCTGAAGATGATTTGGATCGTCTTTTGGAACTGATTGCCTTCGAAGCTGCCTGTATCTTCTTGGATTCGTAACTACTTAACAGCAACAGGAACTGTTGGTGACTAATTCAATATCCTTTTACCTTTTTCACGCCTACTGACAGGAATTGTCATTCAGCTCTCTGACTTTTGTCCTGTCTGCATTAGCTTTGAATCTGCTGACCTCTGCAGTCTGTTTCGCTTGGTACCACAGACCTGAGCAAGGGGAGGCTGTCATCTGACCGTCATGGACATTGTCGACTGGCATGAGCCCGGGTTCCATCATGCAGCTGTAGCGCACGAAATTTACATGGCATAGTCGTTTTGCAAGTACCTTAATATTTGTCTGTCACACGAGAAGTGTCCGCAGAGCTTGTTCTCTGCGCGGTCCAGGAGTACTGCCTGCCATTCTGTCCGTGGTCGGAGGACATTGTCCGTTGTCATTCTGGTCTGGTCAGGCCCTAGCACCCCGACTCAAAAAAGTGTCACAGCTGCTAGAGGTCACGGGTGCCTTTTAGATGTCATGGGGAGGCGGTCTAGTTGCCCCACACTTGGAGAGTGATCCATCCAGTGATGGGAGCGACACAGCACATGGGATGTACATTTCACCATGTAATGGCTGAGGAATGGGGTCTGCTGACAAAGCCCATAGACCTGGGACATCTCATACAACTCCACCCAGCAAGGGGTGGGGGGATATGCTCGTGGGGCTCCGTAAAGAGGGATTATTGATATGACATCTTGCTTCTTGTGATATGGATGTGTCACTATGGTAACTGTTTTTGTACTCATGCATTCTCAACTTGTTGTGGCACGTATGTTGCATGTTTTGACACTGTAGTAAAAATGCACATTTCAAAGCGTTTCTTGTCTTCAACTTATCTACTTGTGTACGCGCGCTTGAATTCCAGCAAACTAAGTAAGTTTGTACACACACCCCCCCCTTTTTTCCTACAGACTGCGACCCATTTAATTCCAGGCTCCTTTTAAACTATATGTGTACTCTTCCCTAGGTTTGTTTTTCCCCTTACCGGGCCCCACCATAACGCGCATTAATTCGCAGGCTATCCCGGTCACCTTAAGAAGCACAGCGCTACGCAGACGCCTTTACCAAGGATATTATTTCCTTCTTCAGCTCAGTAAGTGCCCTATTATACCGCTTGCACTCCGATTTGCTTATAGATGTATATCTTAGCCACGGCGTATATACATAAGCTGACAAGCACCGAGGTACCTTACAGTGCATAGCCTCCTTGTGTTTAACTATGCGTATTAATGCTTCCCGCACCTACGCCGCCTTGCAGGAACCCCAGCCACCCAATGTCAATTTGTAATTGCCATGTATTCTGCAAACTCAGGTTGTGTGTCTAAAAATATCTAAATATAAGGACTACTACTAATTGATTTTGTACTTTATTATTCAGGGACCGTAATACATCCCATGTTATTATGTTTCTCCTTTTTAGGTACTGTATGCATAACCTAACTGTGCTGTACCACTCACTAGAGAGCACATTTCTTTCTTTTTTAATATTGACCTAAAAATGATGTTGGTATATCTAGGGACTTAACTATGATAATTATTTATTATTTATCCTTTATTATTTGCTTTCTCCCCCTCGCTCCCATTAATTTCAGATTCAAGTTGCTCACATTTTTTTGTCCTGAAGATGAACTCGAATAATTGAGTTCGAAACGTCGTCGACCCCTACAACATGAACTCCTTATACTCTGTAAAAATCTTTAAAGGAGCTTCTATTTCTGTTGTCAATGCGATGTCATTATTTTAAGTTCACCCTCACTTCTCACGTCACGCTTATTGTCACTTACTGTGTGAGCACTTGAATACTTTCATTGTGTAATAAATATTTGTCATACATTGACCTATATGTCCCTCGTTATATTTCCTACTGCTCTCTTTTATGAATTCAGTTTCTATTCCTTTACTTATCTCAGTGCCCTTTACAGGGTTACTTCCCCTTGGACCTTTTAGGCCACTCTAGAACCATTGTTCCTTTAAACTACAACTTCTCAACTTGTTGTGGCACGTATGTTGCATGTTTTGACACTGTAGTAAAAATGCACATTTCAAAGCGTTTCTTGTCTTCAACTTATCTACTTGTGTACGCGCGCTTGAATTCCTCTGAGTGAGTAGGAGAGCTAGTGAGGCACTATAGCGATTGGGTCCTGTGCTCATGGGTGCTTCTGGGTGCTCGGTCCCTGCCGGAAGTTGTTGATGCTGGTCAAGGCCTTCTTCCTCACCACTGTCATCGTCACTTGGCATGTGTGGGTTGGGAGCGGGGGGCTGCTGCTGTTCATCGTCATCCAGAATCAGGGGGATCCTTCTGCGCAAGGCCAGGTTGTGTAGCATGCAGAAGGCGACTACCATCTGGCATACCTTCTGTGGTGAGTACATAAGTGCACCACCAGTCTTGTCCAGGCACATAAATCTTGAGTTCAGCTGTCCAAAAGTGCGCTTCACCACACGACGTGTCCTCCCATGTGCATCATTGTATAGGACTTCCCCCGGCGTTGTTGGATTCCGCAGTGGGGACAGCAACCATGGACGATTGGGATACCCAGGGTCACTTAGTTGTGAGACATACAGGCAAACAGTGTGATCTGAATATGTGATTTGAGCCGCATGTCACAAATACATCACAGTCATTGACACAGCCAACTCACCAACAAGCCAGGCCCGCTCGGGGTGCAGATTGGCCATCAATTGGGGTATGGTGCTGTTCCACAAGATGTGGGAGTCATGTGCCGAGCCAGGATACTTTGCACACACGTGTGGGATGATCTGATCCACCTGGCATACCACTTGCACGTTGATGGAGTAGTAGTGTTTGCGGTTCCTATAGATGTGTTCACTTGCTTGTGGTGGAACGTGGGCGATGTGGGTACCATCAATGGCTCCCACAACATTTGGGATGCCTCCCAGGTCATTCTACTCCCCCTTCACAGCTGCCAATTCATCCCTCCTCAGGAAGTGGACATGTCTGTCCTTGTAAAGCATCGATGCTGACAGGACGTCACGCAACTCCATGCTGAACATGGGCTGTGACATCCCACTGGCGTTGGCCACAGTGTACTGGAAAGACCCATTAGCGAAGAAATGCAGTACAGCCATAACCTTCACTGTAGCAGACAATGCCAATACCAATACAAAAAGCTTTATTCGACGTTTTAGGTCATAAAAGCGCACAATTATACATAAAACATTTAAAACAACACAGATAAAATATCCACTAGGTGATACATAAAAATACCGTAAAATGCTATTTACAGTTAAAATTCATAACATTTCTTCATTTTTAAAAGGGAAGCACCCAGGGCGCGTGCCGTGCATTTCTGGACACAAAGCTTTTTCTATTGTAAAGGCTACAGTTAATGAGTTGGTTACCTGCAATCTTAGCTTTGATGTCAACCGACTGTTAGATTCATAATACTATTTGGGCAGCACGACTTGGAAAAGACTATGCAATACACCCTATGTGTCTACCAGTTCAAGGCCTTTTACTAGATCTCCTGCTTACACTCATTAATTTATTTCTGTGAGCGTGCCCTAATTATCCATGCCCACCCCAGAAATTTAGCCATCGCTATGGCTAATACTTCCTTGGTATCACTTCTTAGAATTCTTAGAGCTTCGTTCGCACATCTTGTTCCCAGAAGCTTACATATGGGGCTTAACCAGGCCCGACGTGGGGCATGGTAGCCTGTACATTCGAACAGTAAATGACCCACTGATTCCTTTTTGATCAGACATACTGGACACAGCTCAATATGTGTATTAGACCATTTACTTGTAAAAACTCTTGTTGGCAATGTGCCTATCCTGAACTGAAAATACAATTTCCGCTCGTAAGGTTTGGAAATGACATCCCAATAATGTTCCAGCTTGGGCGTGGGTTTATGCTCTAAAAAAGCCCTGTTAGTGATGAGGGGTCATACCTAGTTTCCATACAGTTTAGGACCTTTTCCCAATATTTAACCTTCAAATTCTTTTTAGATGGGAAAGCATTATTTTTCGGGTCCTCCCATAGTTGGCTCATGCCAAGTTCCAATAATGTTGCCTTTAGCTCCCTCAACCATTTTATCTGATGCTGCGTGTCTACCCGGATTATATCTAGAAAGCCAGCAGCATAATCTGCTAGTTCTGGGGTTGTCCATAGCCTACGCCAATACAGGAGATGACGAATTTTGGCTGAAGCTGCTATTGGCTTCCTCCCCAGATCATACAACAGTGGATATGTTGGTGTACTTTGTGGTAGGCGAATAATGTGCCTAAAAAACTTATTTTCAGAGATTGAGAGTTTAGTTAAATCCTCATACCCCCAAAGCTCTGCGCCGTACAGTGCAGAGCCAATCACCTTCATGTTGTATATCTCTAAAACTGGGCTTAATGTCTTCAGAAATGAGGAATTAAATTCTCTTTGGAGTGCCCCTGTTAATTGTCGATGTTTTAGGGTTGAAATGACAAGTTGGTGCACCCATTTTAGCCCTTCCTGTATATTCACCCTCAGGTAAGTAAACTCCTTAACTTGTTCTATTAGGAGATTGTTCATATGTATACCACCCTTGAAGACCCTATGTGGATTAAAGGCCATCAACTTTGTTTTTGACACATTGACCTCCAAGCCACGCCTTAGGCAAAACTCCTCGAAGATGGTTAGTGCTCTTTGGAGTCCGCTTGGTGTCTTGGAAATGATCAATGTGTCATCCGCAAACATTAGTATCGGCACTTTTACTCCTGCTAAAGTAGGGGCATCAGTTGGGGTCGACATCATAAAGTCCACTATGCCATTAATATATAGGCTAAATAGTGTAGGGGCCATCACACATCCTTGCCGAACACCCTTCCCAATTGGGAAAGGTTCTGTAAGCTCTCCCTGTTTTCCCCATCGGATCTTGGCGGTATTATCCTCATGTAACCTGGCAACTAGTGTCAATAGGTCTAAAGGTAGGCCCATCTCCTGCAACACCTGCCAAAGTTTGCCACGCGGAACACGGTCAAATGCCGACCTAAGGTCGACAAAGACTGCATACAGACTTCCTTTGCCCAATGTAACCGTCTTCCAGAAAAGCAGGGTAAATCTGAATACTTGGTCTATTGTGCTGGTGAATGATCGAAACCCGGCTTGGAAGGGGGATAGAATACTGAATTCATCGATCCAACACTGTATCTTGTTAAGGACCAACCTGCCCATTATTTTTTGAGAGGCGTCAATCAAGCTGATTGGCCTATAATTACCTGGGCACGCTCTATCCCCTTTCTTAAAGACTGGTATAATTTCTGCTCCTGCCCAGGAATCTGGAACAGCAGCACCCCGGGCTATGGAGTTTGACAGCAGGTGAATGTACGTACCCCAGCTCTCCTTATCATAAAGGAATACATCTCCCGGTATACAATCCGGGCCCGGTGCCTTTCCAGATTGAATAGGTTTGAGCGCTTGCTCAACGTCTTGTATGGAAAAAATTGTCTCCTGAAAAAAATATTTAGTAAAACAGCACTCTAATTCACTCACTTCAGCAGCATACTGTGGCTTAAAATAGTTAACCCAGTCTTGCTGGGCAACATAGTTCAAGGGTTGGGTGGCCTGCCCCCCGCTGCCCCATTTGTAGACATCCCAAAACTGTTTAGCATTTCTTCCTACGCAAGCGGCCCTTAGTTCCTCCCATCGTCTGTTGTCCCATTCCTTTTTAGCCTTAGCTATTACTATTCGATAACTGGCCCTTGCCTCTCGAACTGTCGATAAAGCACCTGCTTTTATAGCCCACCCTAGTGCTACGCGTGCCTCTTTGCAGTCCTTGTTATACCATTTATGGGATTTAGGATTAGATGCCTTATTAACATTGCCTCCCTTAATAAAGTATGTGCGTAACTGGTTAAAACAATTGGTGTGTATATGGGTGGGTTGATCAAGCTCCCCCGGGTTCTCAGCACTCGCCCTCAGCTTATTGAGGGCACTAGCTAAATCTTTACCAATGCTAGCTAATACTTCTGGTGACTTTGATATGTTAGCCCACTTAAGGCGCCTCAAGTCATTCGACTGTATAACCTCGGCGGTAGCATAAATCAAATGTGGTTTGTGCCCATCCTTGGACCCTATTAGGTCCCAATCCATACATAGCGGGTTATGGTCACTTTCAATTCTGGCCTGGACCCGCATATCCTTTATCTTGCGCCATAGTGATACGCTTACCAGCACATAATCTATCCTACTGCTACAATACCCATTGTCATAGGTATTAGTCCCCATTTTATCTGATAGCATACAGCCGTTTACAGCCCGTAGACCCTTCTCTATACAAATAGTGTTAATTTGAATCACTACTTCGGTCCATCTATTTATTGGTTCTAACTCTAACCTCGGTATACCCCACTTAATGTCTTCCTCATCCACAAAGTTGCCTTCCTCCCGTAAGAGGGGCTCAAACGTCACATTCAGGTCCCCCCCTATCACAGTGTTAGACGTCATCCTACTGACCTCAAGGAGGGTATCCAGGGCGGCAAGAGCACCTGACCTTTTCCCCCTGGTACCACGTATATAGATATTAAATAAAGTCAGAATTACCTTTTTCCCTCTTGACAATTGCACCATCTGAATATCCTTGTTAAGTGTGGGTATGTCTTCGACGTCTAGCCCTAGGTTCTGCTTTACCCATATTGTCAAGCCCCCTGACGAGCTCCCCTTTGGCCCTTTAATTGCTGGAATGAAAAAGTTTAGGAAACCTGAACAAAAAAGTGGGCCTTCTGCCCAAGTCTCCTGAAAGAGACAAATCTCGAAACCTTCGATAAAACTGTGCCAGTCTGGGGAGCCCAATTTGGACCCTAGTCCTGCGATATTCCAGGACAATAATGATCCCTTCGAACCTTCATACTGAAATTTGCCACACGTTACTTGAACTTTACCTATCGTGTCCGTATCATGTGCTTTAGGTACCCCAGCCAAGACATATGAATCATCATTCGTTATGTATACTGGTAGTGATGGGAGCCCATTATTCTCCACTAAATTTGGAGGTACTACCTGTAATCTGCCTTCCCTTGAGGGGTTTATTGAGAGGTGGACCTTGTCGATATGATCCTGTTCGGCCTGTGGTAGTCAATCGCATGCTTCCATGTCGGAAAGAGGGGCAAATCTATTAACACAGCTTAGATTATAGGCCATGGGTGTACATCTTGGGTCCCCCCATGGCTGTCTCCTTGGCCTCATACATAACTGTGTTGGCCCTAACATTTTGAGAAGTGGTGGCCTGGAAAAGAAGCCCAAGGGTAAAACTATGATCTTATTTATGTTAGTATTGGAAGTACTGCCCAAGGTCTCCAATAAATATTTTACAGTAGATTCGTTGTTAAAGTTTAGGACCACACAGTCTCCGTACAATTCTTTCTCTGTTGCCCCTAACCAGGTAACTCTCCTCGCCATAATAAGTTGGTTTTTAGCTATCCTATCCCAAGCTCCCGCCTCCCTCAGATTCTGATCCAACCAGTACATAGCTTTGTGCATCAATTGGGCAGTTGATTCCACCTGCCCCTCCCTTAGTAATGGCACATTTCCCAGCACCACCACCAGGGGAGCGGCTGCCGGAGGCAACTGCAGGGGCCTACTCAATTTCCCTATACCTTTTCCACCTCTATAAGACCCTTCCATCTTCCTGTTAGCACCTTTAATTCCTTGACTAGGTGATGATATACCTAGCCCTTTTGAGTCATTACCAATATTGGCAATGGTTGGTGTTGGGTTATTTGCATCTACCCTGTTATTGATTTTAATAGGCTCAGTTGGGCTCATAAAGTCTTGGGCAAATTCTCCTGAGGTGTCAACTAGGGAGGTAAATTCCCTACTCTTGGCTGGGTTATTATTTTGCACTGATACCCCACTTATAGCGACAGGCCGAGGATACCGGAGACCATCACCCTGGGTCAACTTTTTAGGTGGTATTGGATTGGCAGCAGGTGCCCCTACATCACCATGGGTCAACTTTTTAGGTAGTATAGAATTGGCAACAAATGCCCTTTCAGAACTCTCTGTATTGTCATTAGGGGGGTAAAGGGAATTGTTTTTAATTATTAGCGCTTCTAAAGTTCGAAAATTGGTTTTCGATTGTGACTCAAGGCCTTTAAGCCTATCCTCGATGTAATGCAGAAACAACAGTTGATGGACAGAATGCTGAACAATGTCATACATTCACCCCAGTACAGAGATCTGGGCCTAAATCCATCATTTTTTTGCTCACCATGCCATTCCAGTTTGAACGCAGCCATATGCAAATCAGTCTTGACCCTGTGCCTCCTGGGAACAGTCCAGCCCGAACTGCCAAGCCAGGTCCTCCCTGGACTGGAAACAAGCATCCTAGGACCGGTTTCGGGGTTTCACCCCTCTTCAGCCAGGATAGCTTGATTCCAGTGGCATGGAGAGCACGGGACCCACGTCTGGGCATACCCGTCCCACTCGGGGTGACAAATGCAGAAACAACAGTTGATGGACAGAATGCAGAACAATGTCATACATTCACCCCAGTACAGAGATCTGGGCCTAAATCCATCATTTTTTTGCTCACCATGCCATTCCAGTTTGAACGCAGCCATATGTAAATCAGTCTTGACCCTGTGCCTCCTGGGAACAGTCCAGCCCGAACTGCCGTGCCAGGTCCTCCCTGGACTGGAAACAAGCATCCTAGGACCGGTTTCGGGGTTTCACCCCTCTTCAGGCAGGATAGCTTGATTCCAGTGGCATGGAGAGCACGGGACCCACGTCTGGGCATACCCGTCCCACTCGGGGTGACAAATGCAGAAACAACAGTTGATGGACAGAATGCAGAACAATGTCATACATTCACCCCAGTACAGAGATCTGGGCCTAAATCCATCATTTTTTTGCTCACCATGCCATTCCAGTTTGAACGCAGCCATATGCAAATCAGTCTTGACCCTGTGCCTCCTGGGAACTGTCCAGCCCGAACTGCCAAGCCAGGTCCTCCCTGGACTGGAAACAAGCATCCTAGGACCGGTTTCGGGGTTTCACCCCTCTTCAGCCAGGATAGCTTGATTCCAGTGGCATGGAGAGCACGGGACCCACGTCTGGGCATACCCGTCCCACTCGGGGTGACAAATGCAGAAACAACAGTTGATGGACAGAATGCAGAACAATGTCATACATTCACCCCAGTACAGAGATCTGGGCCTAAATCCATCTTTTTTTGCTCACCATGCCATTCCAGTTTGAACGCAGCCATATGCAAATCAGTCTTGACCCTGTGCCTCCTGGGAACAGTCCAGCCCGAACTGCCAAGCCAGGTCCTCCCTGGACTGGAAACAAGCATCCTAGGACCGGTTTCGGGGTTTCACCCCTCTTCAGCCAGGATAGCTTGATTCCAGTGGCATGGAGAGCACGGGACCCACGTCTGGGCATACCCGTCCCACTCGGGGTGACAAATGCAGAAACAACAGTTGATGGACAGAATGCAGAACAATGTCATACATTCACCCCAGTACAGAGATCTGGGCCTAAATCCATCATTTTTTTGCTCACCATGACATTCCAGTTTGAACGCAGCCATATGCAAATCAGTCTTGACCCTGTGCCTCCTGGGAACAGTCCAGCCCGAACTGCCAAGCCAGGTCTCCCTGGACTGGAAACAAGCATCCTAGGACCGGTTTCGGGGTTTCACCCCTCTTCAGCCAGGATAGCTTGATTCCAGTGGCATGGAGAGCACGGGACCCACGTCTGGGCATACCCGTCCCACTCGGGGTGACAAATGCAGAAACAACAGTTGATGGACAGAATGCAGAACAATGTCATACATTCACCCCAGTACAGAGATCTGGGCCTAAATCCATCATTTTTTTGCTCACCATGCCATTCCAGTTTGAACGCAGCCATATGCAAATCCGTCTTGACCCTGTGCCTCCTGGGAACAGTCCAGCCCGAACTGCCAAGCCAGGTCCTCCCTGGACTGGAAACAAGCATCCTAGGACCGGTTTCGGGGTTTCACCCCTCTTCAGCCAGGATAGCTTGATTCCAGTGGCATGGAGAGCACGGGACCCACGTCTGGGCATACCCGTCCCACTCGGGGTGACAAATGCAGAAACAACAGTTGATGGACAGAATGCAGAACAATGTCATACATTCACCCCAGTACAGAGATCTGGGCCTAAATCCATCATTTTTTTGCTCACCATGCCATTCCAGTTTGAACGCAGCCAAATGCAAATCAGTCTTGACCCTGTGCCTCCTGGAAACAGTCCAGCCCGAACTGCCAAGCCAGGTCCTCCCTGGACTGGAAACAAGCATCCTAGGACCGGTTTCGGGGTTTCACCCTCTTCAGCCAGGATAGCTTGATTCCAGTGGCATGGAGAGCACGGGACCCACGTCTGGGCATACCCGTCCCACTCGGGGTGACAAATGCAGAAACAACAGTTGATGGACAGAATGCAGAACAATGTCATACATTCACCCCAGTACAGAGATCTGGGCCTAAATCCATCATTTTTTTGCTCACCATGCCATTCCAGTTTGAACGCAGCCATATGCAAATCAGTCTTGACCCTGTGCCTCCTGGGAACAGTCCAGCCCGAACTGCCAAGCCAGGTCCTCCCTGGACTGGAAACAAGCATCCTAGGACCGGTTTCAGGGTTTCACCCCTCTTCAGCCAGGATAGCTTGATTCCAGTGGCATGGAGAGCACGGGACCCACGTCTGGGCATACCCGTCCCACTCGGGGTGACAAATGCAGAAACAACAGTTGATGGACAGAATGCAGAACAATGTCATACATTCACCCCAGTACAGAGATCTGGGCCTAAATCCATCATTTTTTTGCTCACCATGCCATTCCAGTTTGAACGCAGCCATATGCAAATCAGTCTTGACCCTGTGCCTCCTGGGAACAGTCCAGCCCGAACTGCCAAGCGAGGTCCTCCCTGGACTGGAAACAAGCATCCTAGGACCAGTTTCGGGGTTTCACCCCTCTTCAGCCAGGATAGCTTGATTCCAGTGGCACGGAGAGCACGGGACCCACGTCTGGGCATACCCGTCCCACTCGGGGTGACAAATGCAGAAACAACAGTTGATGGACAGAATGCAGAACAATGTCATACATTCACCCCAGTACAGAGATCTGGGCCTAAATCCATCATTTTTTTGCTCACCATGCCATTCCAGATTGAACGCAGCCATATGCAAATCAGTCTTGACCCTGTGCCTCCTGGGAACAGTCCAGCCCGAACTGCCAAGCCAGGTCCTCCCTGGACTGGAAACAAGCATCCTAGGACCGGTTTCGGGGTTTCACCCCTCTTCAGCCAGGATAGCTTGATTCCAGTGGCATGGAGAGCACGGGACCCACGTCTGGGCATACCCGTCCCACTCGGGGTGACAAATGCAGAAACAACAGTTGATGGACAGAATGCAGAACAATGTCATACATTCACCCCAGTACAGAGATCTGGGCCTAAATCCATCATTTTTTGCTCACCATGCCATTCCAGTTTGAACGCAGCCATATGCAAATCAGTCTTGACCCTGTGCCTCCTGGGAACAGTCCAGCCCGAACTGCCAAGCCAGGTCCTCCCTGGACTGGAAACAAGCATCCTAGGACCGGTTTCGGGGTTTCACCCCTCTTCAGCCAGGATAGCTTGATTCCAGTGGCATGGAGAGCACGGGACCCACGTCTGGGCATACCCGTCCCACTCGGGGTGACAAATGCAGAAACAACAGTTGATGGACAGAATGCAGAACAATGTCATACATTCACCCCAGTACAGAGATCTGAGCCTAAATCCATCATTTTTTTGCTCACCATGCCATTCCAGTTTGAACGCAGCCATATGCAAATCAGTCTTGACCCTGTGCCTCCTGGGAACAGTCCAGCCCGAACTGCCAAGCCAGGTCCTCCCTGGACTGGAAACAAGCATCCTAGGGCCGGTTTCGGGGTTTCACCCCTCTTCAGCCAGGATAGCTTGATTCCAGTGGCATGGAGAGCACGGGACCCACGTCTGGGCATACCCGTCCCACTCGGGGTGACAAATGCAGAAACAACAGTTGATGGACAGAATGCAGAATAATGTCATACATTCACCCCAGTACAGAGATCTGGGCCTAAATCCATCATTTTTTTGCTCACCATGCCATTCCAGTTTGAACGCAGCCATATGCAAATCAGTCTTGACCCTGTGCCTCCTGGGAACAGTCCAGCCCGAACTGCCAAGCCAGATCCTCCCTGGACTGGAAACAAGCATCCTAGGACCGGTTTCGGGGTTTCACCCCTCTTCAGCCAGGATAGCTTGATTCCAGTGGCATGGAGAGCACGGGACCCACCTCTGGGCATACCCGTCCCACTCGGTGTGACAAATGCAGAAACAACAGTTGATGAACAGAATGCAGAACAATGTCATACATTCACCCCAGTACAGAGATCTGGGCCTAAATCCATCATTTTTTTGCTCACCATGCCATTCCAGTTTGAACGCAGCCATATGCAAATCAGTCTTGACCCTGTGCCTCCTGGGAACAGTCCAGCCCGAACTGCCAAGCCAGGTCCTCCCTGGACTGGAAACAAGCATCCTAGGACCGGTTTCGGGGTTTCACCCCTCTTCAGCCAGGATAGCTTGATTCCAGTGGCATGGAGAGCACGGGACCCACGTCTGGGCATACCCGTCCCACTCGGGGTGACAAATGCAGAAACAACAGTTGATGGACAGAATGCAGAACAATGTCATACATTCACCCCAGTACAGAGATCTGGGCCTAAATCCATCATTTTTTGCTCACCATGCCATTCCAGTTTGAACGCAGCCATATGCAAATCAGTCTTGACCCTGTGCCTCCTGGGAACAGTCCAGCCCGAACTGCTAAGCCAGGTCCTCCCTGGACTGGAAACAAGCATCCTAGAACCGGTTTCGGGGTTGGCAGTTCGGGCTGGACTGTTCCCATGAGGCACAGGGTCAGACTGATTTGCATATGACCATGTCTGAACTGGGGTGGTGGAGTGAGCTAAAGAATGATGATGGATTAAACCCAGATCAGTTGACTGGGGGTGAGTGTTTGATTTGCTCTAACGCTCCGTCCATCCTCCCCTTTGGTATCGCTTTGTTCGCCCTAAGTTGGCAGGGTATGCCCAGACGTGGGTCCCTTGCTCACTTTGCCACTGGATTTAAGATAGCCTGGCTGATGAGGGTTTTGAACCCGAAACCGGTCCCAGGATGCTTGTTTCCGGTCCAGGGAAGACATGGCTTGGCAGTTCGGGCTGGACTGTTCCCATGAGGCACAGGGTCAGACTGATTTGCATATGGCCATGTCTGAACTGGGGTGGTGGAGTGAGCTAAAGAATGATGATGGATTAAACCCAGATCAGTTGACTGGGGGTGAGTGTTTGATTTGCTCTAAAGCTCCGTCCATCCTCACCTTTGGTATCGCTTTGTTCGCCCTAAGTTGGCAGGGTATGCCCAGACGTGGGTCCCTTGCTCACTTTGCCACTGGATTTAAGATAGCCTGGCTGATGAGGGTTTTGAACCCGAAACCGGTCCCAGGATGCTTGTTTCCGGTCCAGGGAAGACATGGCTTGGCAGTTCGGGCTGGACTGTTCCCATGAGGCACAGGGTCAGACTGATTTGCATATGGCCATGTCTGAACTGGGGTGGTGGAGTGAGCTAAAGAATGATGATGGATTAAACCCAGATCAGTTGACTGGGGGTGAGTGTTTGATTTGCTCTAAAGCTCCGTCCATCCTCATCTTTGGTATCGCTTTGTTCGCCCTAAGTTGGCAGGGTATGCCCAGACGTGGGTCCCTTGCTCACTTTGCCACTGGATTTAAGATAGCCTGGCTGATGAGGGTTTTGAACCCGAAACCGGTCCCAGGATGCTTGTTTCCGGTCCAGGGAAGACATGGCTTGGCAGTTCGGGCTGGACTGTTCCCATGAGGCACAGGGTCAGACTGATTTGCATATGGCCATGTCTGAACTGGGGTGGTGGAGTGAGCTAAAGAATGATGATGGATTAAACCCAGATCAGTTGACTGGGGGTGAGTGTTTGATTTGCTCTAACGCTCCGTCCATCCTCCCCTTTGGTATCGCTTTGTTCGCCCTAAGTTGGCACGGTATGCCCAGACGTGGGTCCCTTGCTCACTTTGCCACTGGATTTAAGATAGCCTGGCTGATGAGGGTTTTGAACACGAAACCGGTCCCAGGATGCTTGTTTCCGGTCCAGGGAAGACATGGCTTGGCAGTTCGGGCTGGACTGTTCCCATGAGGCACAGGGTCAGACTGATTTGCATATGGCCATGTCTGAACTGGGGTGGTGGAGTGAGCTAAAGAATGATGATGGATTAAACCCAGATCAGTTGACTGGGGGTGAGTGTTTGATTTGCTCTAACGCTCCGTCCATCCTCCACTTTGGTATCGCTTTGTTCGCCCTAAGTTGGCAGGGTATGCCCAGACGTGGGTCCCTTGCTCACTTTGCCACTGGATTTAAGATAGCCTGGCTGATGAGGGTTTTGAACCCGAAACCGGTCCCAGGATGCTTGTTTCCGGTCCAGGGAAGACATGGCTTGGCAGTTCGGGCTGGACTGTTCCCATGAGGCACAGGGTCAGACTGATTTGCATATGGCCATGTCTGAACTGGGGTGGTGGACTGAGCTAAAGAATGATGATGGATTAAACCTAGATCAGTTGACTGGGGGTGAGTGTTTGATTTGCTCTAACGCTCCGTCCATCCTCCCCTTTGGTATCGCTTTGTTCGCCCTAAGTTGGCAGGGTATGCCCAGACGTGGGTCCCTTGCTCACTTTGCCACTGGATTTAAGATAGCCTGGCTGATGAGGGTTTTGAACCCGAAACCGGTCCCAGGATGCTTGTTTCCGGTCCAGGGAAGAACTGGCTTGGCAGTTCGGGCTGGACTCTTCCCATGAGGCACAGGGTCAGACTGATTTGCATATGGACATGTCTGAACTGGGGTGGTGGAGTGAGCTAAAGAATGATGATGGATTAAACCCAGATCAGTTGACTGGGGGTGAGTGTTTGATTTGCTCTAACGCTCCGTCCATCCTCCCCTTTGGTATCGCTTTGTTCGCCCTAAGTTGGCAGGGTATGCCCAGACGTGGGTCCCTTGCTCACTTTGCCACTGGATTTAAGATAGCCTGGATGATGAGGGTTTTGAACCCGAAACCGGTCCCAGGATGCTTGTTTCCGGTCCAGGGAAGACATGGCTTGGCAGTTCGGGCTAGACTGTTCCCATGAGGCACAGGGTCAGACTGATTTGCATATGGCCATGTCTGAACTGGGGTGGTGGAGTGAGCTAAAGAATGATGATGGATTAAACCCAGATCAGTTGACTGGGGGTGAGTGTTTGATTTGCTCTAACACTCCGTCCATCCTCCCCTTTGGTATCGCTTTGTTCGCCCTAAGTTGGCAGGGCATGCCCAGACGTGGGTCCCTTGCTCACTTTGCCACTGGATTTAAGATAGCCTGGCTGATGAGGGTTTTGAACCCGAAACCGGTCCCAGGATGCTTGTTTCCGGTCCAGGGAAGACACGGCTTGGCAGTTCGGGCTGGACTGTTCCCATGAGGCACAGGGTCAGACTGATTTGCATATGGCCATGTCTGAACTGGGGTGGTGGAGTGAGCTAAAGAATGATGATGGATTAAACCCAGATCAGTTGACTGGGGGTGAGTGTTTGATTTGCTCTAACGCTCCGTCCATCCTCCCCTTTGGTATCGCTTTGTTCGCCCTAAGTTGGCAGGGTATGCCCAGACGTGGGTCCCTTGCTCACTTTGCCACTGGATTTAAGATAGCCTGGCTGATGAGGGTTTTGAACCCGAAACCGGTCCCAGGATGCTTGTTTCCGGTCCAGGGAAGACATGGCTTGGCAGTTCGGGCTGGACTGTTCCCATGAGGCACAGGGTCAGACTGATTTGCATATGGCCATGTCTGAACTGGTGTGGTGGAGTGAGCTAAAGAATGATGATGGATTAAACCCAGATCAGTTGACTGGGGGTGAGTGTTTGATTTGCTCTAACGCTCCGTCCATCCTCCCCTTTGGTATCGCTTTGTTCGCCCTAAGTTGGCAGGGTATGCCCAGACGTGGGTCCCTTGCTCACTTTGCCACTGGATTTAAGATAGCCTGGCTGATGAGGGTTTTGAACCCGAAACCGGTCCCAGGATGCTTGTTTCCGGTCCAGGGAAGACATGGCTTGGCAGTTCGAGCTGGACTGTTCCCATGAGGCACAGGGTCAGACTGATTTGCATATGGCCATGTCTGAACTGGGGTGGTGGAGTGAGCTAAAGAATGATGATGGATTAAACCCAGATCAGTTGACTGGGGGTGAGTGTTTGATTTGCTCTAACGCTCCGTCCATCCTCCCCTTTGGTATCGCTTTGTTCGCCCTAAGTTGGCAGGGTATGCCCAGACGTGGGTCCCTTGCTCACTTTGCCACTGGACTTAAGATAGCCTGGCTGATGAGGGTTTTGAACCCGAAACCGGTCCCAGGATGCTTGTTTCCGGTCCAGGGAAGACATGGCTTGGCAGTTCGGGTTGGACTGTTCCCATGAGGCACAGGGTCAGACTGATTTGCATATGGCCATGTCTGAACTGGGGTGGTGGAGTGAGCTAAAGAATGATGATGGATTAAACCCACATCAGTTGACTGGGGGTGAGTGTTTGATTTGCTCTAACGCTCCGTCCATCCTCCCCTTTAGTATCGCTTTGTTCGCCCTAAGTTGGCAGGGTATGCCCAGACGTGGGTCCCTTGCTCACTTTGCCACTGGATTTAAGATAGCCTGGCTGATGAGGGTTTTGAACCCGAAACCGGTCCCAGGATGCTTGTTTCCGGTCCAGGGAAGACATGGCTTGGCAGTTCGGGCTGGACTGTTCCCATGAGGCACAGGGTCAGACTGATTTGCATATGGCCATGTCTGAACTGGGGTGGTGGAGTGAGCTAAAGAATGATGATGGATTAAACCCAGATCAGTTGACTGGGGGTGAGTGTTTGATTTGCTCTAAGGCTCCGTCCATCCTCCCCTTTGGTATCGCTTTGTTCGCCCTAAGTTTGCAGGGTATGCCCAGACGTGGGTCCCTTGCTCACTTTGCCACTGGATTTAAGATAGCCTGGCTGATGAGGGTTTTGAACCCGAAACCGGTCCCAGGATGCTTGTTTCCGGTCCAGGGAAGACATGGCTTGGCAGTTCGGGCTGGACTGTTCCCATGAGGCACAGGGTCAGACTGATTTGCATATGGCCATGTCTGAACTGGGGTGGTGGAGTGAGCTAAAGAATGATGATGGATTAAACCCAGATCAGTTGACTGGGGGTGAGTGTTTGATTTGCTCTAACGCTCCGTCCATCCTCCCCTTTGGTATCGCTTTGTTCGCCCTAAGTTGGCAGGGTATGCCCAGACGTGGGTCCCTTGCTCACTTTGCCACTGGATTTAAGATAGCCTGGCTGATGAGGGTTTTGAACCCGAAACCGGTCCCAGGATGCTTGTTTCCGGTCCAGGGAAGACATGGCTTGGCAGTTCGGGCTGGACTGTTCCCATGAGGCACAGGGTCAGACTGATTTGCATATGGCCATGTCTGAACTGGGAGTGGTGGAGTGAGCTAAAGAATGATGATGGATTAAACCCAGATCAGTTGACTGGGGGTGAGTGTTTGATTTGCTCTAACGCTCCGTCCATCCTCCCCTTTGGTATCGCTTTGTTCGCCCTAAGTTGGCAGGGTATGCCCAGACGTGGGTCCCTTGCTCACTTTGCCACTGGATTTAAGATAGCCTGGCTGATGAGGGTTTTGAACCCGAAACCGGTCCCAGGATGCTTGTTTCCGGTCCAGGGAAGACATGGCTTGGCAGTTCGGGCTGGACTGTTCCCATGAGGCACAGGGTCAGACTGATTTGCATATGGCCATCTCTGAACTGGGGTGGTGGAGTGAGCTAAAGAATGATGATGGATTAAACCCAGATCAGTTGACTGGGGGTGAGTGTTTGATTTGCTCTAACGCTCCGTCCATCCTCCCCTTTGGTATCGATTTGTTCGCCCTAAGTTGGCAGGGTATGCCCAGACGTGGGTCCCTTGCTCACTTTGCCACTGGATTTAAGATAGCCTGGCTGATGAGGGTTTTGAACCCGAAACCGGTCCCAGGATGCTTGTTTCCGGTCCAGGGAAGACATGGCTTGGCAGTTCGGGCTGGACTGTTCCCATGAGGCACAGGGTCAGACTGATTTGCATATGGCCATGTCTGAACTGGGGTGGTGGAGTGAGCTAAAGAATGATGATGGATTAAACCCAGATCAGTTGACTGGGGGTGAGTGTTTGATTTGCTCTAACGCTCCGTCCATCCTCCCCTTTGGTATCGCTTTGTTTGCCCTAAGTTGGCAGGGTATGCCCAGACGTGGGTCCCTTGCTCACTTTGCCACTGGATTTAAGATAGCCTGGCT
This sequence comes from Calotriton arnoldi, assembly GCA_963921515.1. NCBI lineage: Eukaryota > Metazoa > Chordata > Amphibia > Caudata > Salamandridae > Calotriton > Calotriton arnoldi. Next base: position 4,558,008 of record CAWUFW010000004.1, on the reverse strand, counting down.
GATGAGGGTTTTGAACCCGAAACCGGTCCCAGGATGCTTGTTTCCGGTCCAGGGAAGACATGGCTTGGCAGTTCGGGCTGGACTGTTCCCATGAGGCACAGGGTCAGACTGATTTGCATATGGCCATGTCTGAACTGGGGTGGTGGAGTGAGCTAAAGAATGATGATGGATTAAACCCAGATCAGTTGACTGGGGGTGAGTGTTTGATTTGCTCTAACGCTCCGTCCATCCTCCTCTTTGGTATCGCTTTGTTCGCCCTAAATTGGCAGGGTATGCCCAGACGTGGGTCCCTTGCTCACTTTGCCACTGGATTTAAGATAGCCTGGCTGATGAGGGTTTTGAACCCGAAACCGGTCCCAGGATGCTTGTTTCCGGTCCAGGGAAGACATGGCTTGGCAGTTCGGGCTGGACTGTTCCCATGAGGCACAGGGTCAGACTGATTTGCATATGGCCATGTCTGAACTGGGGTGGTGGAGTGAGCTAAAGAATGATGATGGATTAAACCCAGATCAGTTGACTGGGGGTGAGTGTTTGATTTGGTCTAACGCTCCGTCCATCCTCCCCTTTGGTATCGCTTTGTTCGCCCTAAGTTGGCAGGGTATGCCCAGACGTGGGTCCCTTGCTCACTTTGCCACTGGATTTAAGATAGCCTGGCTGATGAGGGTTTTGAACCCGAAACCGGTCCCAGGATGCTTGTTTCCGGTCCAGGGAAGACATGGCTTGGCAGTTCGGGCTGGACTGTTCCCATGAGGCACAGGGTCAGACTGATTTGCATATGGCCATGTCTGAACTGGGGTGGTGGAGTGAGCTAAAGAATGATGATGGATTAAACCCAGATCAGTTGACTGGGGGTGAGTGTTTGATTTGCTCTAACGCTCCGTCCATCCTCCCCTTTGGTATCGCTTTGTTCGCCCTAAGTTGGCAGGGTATGCCCAGACGTGGGTCCCTTGCTCACTTTGCCACTGGATTTAAGATAGCCTGGCTGATGAGGGTTTTGAACCTGAAACCGGTCCCAGGATGCTTGTTTCCGGTCCAGGGAAGACATGGCTTGGCAGTTCGGGCTGGACTGTTCCCATGAGGCACAGGGTCAGACTGATTTGCATATGGCCATGTCTGAACTGGGGTGGTGGAGTGAGCTAAAGAATGATGATGGATTAAACCCAGATCAGTTGACTGGGGGTGAGTGTTTGATTTGCTCTAACGCTCCGTCCATCCTCCCCTTTGGTATCGCTTTGTTCGCCCTAAGTTGGCAGGGTATGCCCAGACGTGGGTCCCTTGCTCACTTTGCCACTGGATTTAAGATAGCCTGGCTGATGAGGGTTTTGAACCCGAAACCGGTCCCAGGATGCTTGTTTCCGGTCCAGGGAAGACATGGCTTGGCAGTTCGGGCTGGACTGTTCCCATGAGGCACAGGGTCAGACTGATTTGCATATGGCCATGTCTGAACTGGGGTGGTGGAGTGAGCTAAAGAATGATGATGGATTAAACCCAGATCAGTTGACTGGGGGTGAGTGTTTGATTTGCTCTAACGCTCCGTCCATCCTCCCCTTTGGTATCGCTTTGTTCGCCCTAAGTTGGCAGGGTATGCCCAGACGTGGGTCCCTTGCTCACTTTGCCACTGGATTTAAGATAGCCTGGCTGATGAGGGTTTTGAACCCGAAACCGGTCCCAGGATGCTTGTTTCCGGTCCAGGGAAGACATGGCTTGGCAGTTCGGGCTGGACTTTTCCCATGAGGCACAGGGTCAGACTGATTTGCATATGGCCATGTCTGAACTGGGGTGGTGGAGTGAGCTAAAGAATGATGATGGATTAAACCCAGATCAGTTGACTGGGGGTGAGTGTTTGATTTGCTCTAACGCTCCGTCCATCCTCCCCTTTGGTATCGCTTTGTTCGCCCTAAGTTGGCAGGGTATGCCCAGACGTGGGTCCCTTGCTCACTTTGCCACTGGATTTAAGATAGCCTGGCTGATGAGGGTTTTGAACCCGAAACCGGTCCCAGGATGCTTGTTTCCGGTCCAGGGAAGACATGGCTTGGCAGTTCGGGCTGGACTGTTCCCATGAGGCACAGGGTCAGACTGATTTGCATATGGCCATGTCTGAACTGGGGTGGTGGAGTGAGCTAAAGAATGATGATGGATTAAACCCAGATCAGTTGACTGGGGGTGAGTGTTTGATTCGCTCTAACGCTCCGTCCATCCTCCCCTTTGGTATCGCTTTGTTCGCCCTAAGTTGGCAGGGTATGCCCAGACGTGGGTCCCTTGCTCACTTTGCCACTGGATTTAAGATAGCCTGGCTGATGAGGGTTTTGAACCCGAAACCGGTCCCAGGATGCTTGTTTCCGGTCCAGGGAAGACATGGCTTGGCAGTTCGGGCTGGACTGTTCCCATGAGGCACAGGGTCAGACTGATTTGCATATGGCCATGTCTGAACTGGGGTGGTGGAGTGAGCTAAAGAATGATGATGGATTAAACCCAGATCAGTTGACTGGGGGTGAGTGTTTGATTTGCTCTAACGCTCCGTCCATCCTCCCCTTTGGTATCGCTTTGTTCACCCTAAGTTGGCAGGGTATGCCCAGACGTGGGTCCCTTGCTCACTTTGCCACTGGATTTAAGATAGCCTGGCTGATGAGGGTTTTGAACCCGAAACCGGTCCCAGGATGCTTGTTTCCGGTCCAGGGAAGACATGGCTTGGCAGTTCGGGCTGGACTGTTCCCATGAGGCACAGGGTCAGACTGATTTGCATATGGCCATGTCTGAACTGGGGTGGTGGAGTGAGCTAAAGAATGATGATGGATTAAACCCAGATCAGTTGACTGGGGGTGAGTGTTTGATTTGCTCTAACGCTCCGTCCATCCTCCCCTTTGGTATCGCTTTGTTCGCCCTAAGTTGGCAGGGTATGCCCAGACGTGGGTCCCTTGCTCACTTTGCCACTGGATTTAAGATAGCCTGGCTGATGAGGGTTTTGAACCCGAAACCGGTCCCAGGATGCTTGTTTCCGGTCCAGGGAAGACATGGCTTGGCAGTTCGGGCTGGACTGTTCCCATGAGGCACAGGGTCAGACTGATTTGCATATTGCCATGTCTGAACTGGGGTGGTGGAGTGAGCTAAAGAATGATGATGGATTAAACCCAGATCAGTTGACTGGGGGTGAGTGTTTGATTTGGTCTAACGCTCCGTCCATCCTCCCCTTTGGTATCGCTTTGTTCGCCCTAAGTTGGCAGGGTATGCCCAGACGTGGGTCCCTTGCTCACTTTGCCACTGGATTTAAGATAGCCTGGCTGATGAGGGTTTTGAACCCGAAACCGGTCCCAGGATGCTTGTTTCCGGTCCAGGGAAGACATGGCTTGGCAGTTCGGGCTGGACTGTTCCCATGAGGCAGAGGGTCAGACTGATTTGCATATGGCCATGTCTGAACTGGGGTGGTGGAGTGAGCTAAAGAATGATGATGGATTAAACCCAGATCAGTTGACTGGGGGTGAGTGTTTGATTTGCTCTAACGCTCCGTCCATCCTCCCCTTTGGTATCGCTTTGTTCGCCCTAAGTTGGCAGGGTATGCCCAGACGTGGGTCCCTTGCTCACTTTGCCACTGGATTTAAGATAGCCTGGCTGATGAGGGTTTTGAACCTGAAACCGGTCCCAGGATGCTTGTTTCCGGTCCAGGGAAGACATGGCTTGGCAGTTCGGGCTGGACTGTTCCCATGAGGCACAGGGTCAGACTGATTTGCATATGGCCATGTCTGAACTGGGGTGGTGGAGTGAGCTAAAGAATGATGATGGATTAAACCCAGATCAGTTGACTGGGGGTGAGTGTTTGATTTGCTCTAACGCTCCGTCCATCCTCCCCTTTGGTATCGCTTTGTTCGCCCTAAGTTGGCAGGGTATGCCCAGACGTGGGTCCCTTGCTCACTTTGCCACTGGATTTAAGATAGCCTGGCTGATGAGGGTTTTGAACCCGAAACCGGTCCCAGGATGCTTGTGTCCGGTCCAGGGAAGACATGGCTTGGCAGTTCGGGCTGGACTGTTCCCATGAGGCACAGGGTCAGACTGATTTGCATATGGCCATGTCTGAACTGGGGTGGTGGAGTGAGCTAAAGAATGATGATGGATTAAACCCAGATCAGTTGACTAGGGGTAAGTGTTTGATTTGCTCTAACGCTCCGTCCATCCTCCCCTTTGGTATCGCTTTGTTCGCCCTAAGTTGGCAGGGTATGCCCAGACGTGGGTCCCTTGCTCACTTTGCCACTGGATTTAAGATAGCCTGGCTGATGAGGGTTTTGAACCCGAAACCGGTCCCAGGATGCTTGTTTCCGGTCCAGGGAAGACATGGCTTGGCAGTTCGGGCTGGACTGTTCCCATGAGGCACAGGGTCAGACTGATTTGCATATGGCCATGTCTGAACTGGGGTGGTGGAGTGAGCTAAAGAATGATGATGGATTAAACCCAGATCAGTTGACTGGGGGTGAGTGTTTGATTTGCTCTAACGCTCCGTCCATCCTCCCCTTTGGTATCGCTTTGTTCGCCCTAAGTTGGCAGGGTATGCCCAGACGTGGGTCCCTTGCTCACTTTGCCACTGGATTTAAGATAGCCTGGCTGATGAGGGTTTTGAACCCAAAACCGGTCCCAGGATGCTTGTTTCCGGTCCAGGGAAGACATGGCTTGGCAGTTCGGGCTGGACTGTTCCCATGAGGCACAGGGTCAGACTGATTTGCATATGGCCATGTCTGAACTGGGGTGGTGGAGTGAGCTAAAGAATGATGATGGATTAAACCCAGATCAGTTGACTGGGGGTGAGTGTTTGATTTGCTCTAACGCTCCGTCCATCCTCCCCTTTGGTATCCTCGATGTAAGCCAGTCTCGTGATAAGCGGATTTAGCATGATTAACATCAGGGTTTCTAGCCTCTGCCATGAGGCTTCATCGTAAAATAGGCTTACAGAATGGGGGATGTCAATGTTTGGAGTTTTGACCTGGTCTACTACTCCTTTATTTATACCTTCCCTCCCCTTTTTAGACTGTTTTGCGATTTTGGCAGGGTTTGGTCTCTGTGGGCCCTCCCCCCTCTTTCTCTTCACCACGGGGATGGGGATTAGGTCAGAGACTGGGGCTGAATCAGGGTTTGCGGTATAGGTTGGCTTTAATACCCTATTAAAGGATCTTTTAGTATTATGAGTCATGTCTACCTCCGATACAGCACTGCAAGGGTTACATGGACTACTAGTTATCGGCCCAATTATCAAAGCGGGACCACAATCAGAAGATGTTATAACGTCTACGTCCACGACCCCCATTGAGGGTCCTTTATTACTGCTAGGTTCCATGGATAGGCGCCGCTCCGCCATCACAATTTCGTGTTCAAGGACAGAGGTGGCTCTTATTAGAAATTGATCCAGGGTTCCAGCAATGGTCCCAGTCCCTGTAGCTCTGGCCAACTGGGCACCTTTCCCCTTCCCATCGCGTCTACTCATCTTGACAAAAAGTGCTTTGTCAATAACTCCCAACAGAAAACCCGATCATGCAATACCTAATCTAATGATGAACCACAGTACCTTTTTTTCCGCTAGGCTTCAGGGGGGTGGCCCAGTTCAGTCTCCTCTGGTCTTTGACGGGCGCGGACGGGCCCGCCCTTCGCCCGGGCACGCCCGCGCTGCGGGAATGCTGCAGCGCTTTTGTGCTGATGGGGACGCTAGTTGATGACGTCGGTGCCCTGCGCCGGGCAGGGGCTGCTGGGGGTTGTATGCCGCTCCCCTCATGGCCAGGAGTAATAGGGTGAAGCTGTTCCCCTCACGGCTGTACACGGTGTGCAATCTCTCAGGCCGTTCACCTCACGGCTGGAACAGGTAAAAGCAAGTAGAAGTGTCAATGGTAAGTGTTTCCCCCCAACAGACAATGCAGCCGGATATATTCTTTTTGGCTTCAAATGGGCCTCCAACTGGGCACATATGTTTCGTAGTGTGCGGCGATCCAAACAGAATTTCCTGATGATTTTGTTGTCCTCCATCGTGGTCGCCAGGTCGGGGACAGGTCGGAAGACGGGTGGTCTCCTCCTACGTATGTCAGGGTACACAAGCATGGGCTGAGTTATAGATGAGATGTGGTGAACAGCTTACCCAGAGACTCACACAACCACAACATTGACAGGACTCATGGACACGTGAAATGCACAAGTGACCTGCATTCAGACGTTGTTTTTCTTCACTCACTCGACATACTGACACTACGACATCCAAAGAAGTCGATGTGTATGGCATATAGTACACTGCTACATCAAGGATGAGCTGCCCTGTGGTTAGATGGCACAGCACTTGTGTTCCCCAGCATCAGTGCTGAGTTGCATGTATCTGCTGTCATTGCACCACCGCAAGCTTTAGTCCCACAATACACAACAACATTACAGGATGAGGGCAGTGAGTGTCATCTGGGCAACGCAACATGGATATACAGCACGGTGGACATACACGTGTGGACATTATGTGGACATTATGGGGTCAGTCCTGCGTGAGTGTATGAGGAATTTGCATAACAGACATTGCAATGTCCACCTGAATGAGGCACAAATGCACATGGATTGTGTATACATGCCCACATGGCTGACAATGACTGATGATGTCGGTCAGGGCTATGTTTGGTTGTTCCACGTGTGCACTCCTATGACGTGTGTGAGAACATTTGCAGGCAATGGCAGCTAGGCACACTGCACGCCACCCCAGTACATATGTTGGGGGTGCTAGGGATTACAAGTCTGTCTGATTTGCAGACAATGGACACCTCTGACTGTCTGCCTACGTCACTGGCCCTTCACAAGACGACCCCTGGCCAAGGGACGCCAGTCAGATGTCAAGGGATATACAAGCGATGTTTACAGGTTGGATGTTTCATTACACAACATTGGTACAGTGCGAAGGACCTTTGTCCTTTTTGACTCCTTCCCTCATTTCAGTCCATGCTGGCCCGAGGCCTGACAATGTCTGTAATTTCACTCTCCTTTTCTTGGACATACCATGTGTGCGAGGACTTGACTCAAAGGTGACACTCTCTCATACCTTCACAGTGTAGTGACCAGCTGGTCACTGTTCTAGTTGTTCTGATGCAGCAGCCACTCCCAGAGGGCTGGCTTACCGCCCACCCCACAGCCACCCAGCACAGGTGTCACTGGACATGTGACCCTGCCAACAAACGGGGCCGGACGCACGTGCCCTGGGCCAGTTCTCCTATACATGTACGGTGTCTGTGTGGTTACTTTATATGCATGGGGGCCTCATGCCCCACGACATTACACATGGGGTGCAGCAATCACTTTAGGCACATGAGTTGTGATGTGTGATGTAATTCGCATGGCGCAAATGCAGAATGTGTTCGCATGCGCGGTAGCTGGCATCCGCAGCGGTGACATTTGGATGATGCAGGGTTGCGGTCGCAGCTTCCAGGCCGCTGCGGTGTGGCAACCACTATGCGAATGACCCATCAGCCAATGGGGGCCTTCGGCGTCCATTTCTTGACATTGCGGTGTGCGCGCTCTGCAACTGCGGGGCTCGACATTGGCCCAAATTACCTTCAGGGGCACCCAGGGTCACTCATGAGGATTGGGTGGGCCTTTCACTTTGCATTTGGCAGGTTGCCACATTCATCGTGGTGCCGCCACGCTTGCTGGGAGTTGTAGTTGTTCAGGGGTTGCATGCATGGAGATGTTTGGTACGTACCTCTGCTGTTGAGCGCAGCGGCGTCTTGTCTGCCAGAGGTGCAGCAGGTAGTGCAGCGGGAAGGCCTGTTGCGCAGGATCCAAGGCGGCTACGGTGGTTTAGATGGGTTCTGTATCGGCTCTTCCTCTCCGTTGTTGTGTTTCCGCCATCCGCAACATGGTGGTTTCTACGCGGCGGTGGGAAGGGCTGTTTGCCACATCGTAATCTGGTTGGCGGACGGATCGTGTTTCCGCACGCCGGTCTTGCTCTGTTGGCCCCATCCACCACCCTTGCGTATGCAAGAAACGTGCGGAGCCTGACAGACCGCGGCGGACGGAATACGGCCTCTGTTGGACCATTGTAATTCGGTGGTCGCAATGACCGCATCCGGAGCGGGGAAATTAACCTTTTCCGCCACCACCACCAGTGCGGATGGGCTTCCGTCCGTCATCATAATGAGCCCCATAGTCTTTTTGTATTTAAAAAGGTAACTTCCCAGGCAATGTATAGCTGATTACTTGATTATGGTGAAGCTGAAAGTGCTGCAGCAATATCTATAATTAAGATCAAACTAAGCTGTAGAAATGTACTCAGAACTCAAACAACAGACCACTGACATTTGGAGGCAATATCAAAACCATGAGGCCATTTGATGCAAGAAAAACAATCCGATTTTTGTATAGGAAAACCATTTTGCTTACCTTGAAAAACAGTACACTCATTTCCATGAAGGATTAATTTTTCATTCTTGCAAAATGAACTATGGAGATGTGGTCTGGCAGAGACCTGGTTGTCGGCAAATTCCATAAAAACATCACATCCTGCAGTCAGCAACACAGCTCCTCCACAGTGAACACCTTTCTGCAGAGCGAGCGCACCCTACGGAAATATGGCCGCTCTGCTCAAGGGCTTATGATTGGATGTGGGCACGACAAGGTAAAAACAAAGCTGCCGCCCATAGCCTCTGTATGTCTGGCTGTTGGACAATCATCTCCTGCAGCATGTGGTCACAAAGGGTGGTGCCTGTGCCGGAAAACAAAAAAGAACGCCACCGGATGTGCTGCGATCTGTCTGATGGCTGAAGACTGCTGTGTATGTTTCACTCTGCTGAGAGTGAGACCTCATGGGCTAGGTCCACCCAGTACTCTGAGAGGCTGAAGTCCGTGTTTGATCGGGAGCCCAGGGCAGTCCCACGGTCAATGTAAACACTGCCGCCAGTAATCATTTGTGGAACTCAACTAATTTCTCACAGAGGCAGGTTGCAGAGCAAGCCTGTTTTAATGTGCTGGCAGGCTGCTTCATTATTAGTACAGCTGAGGGTCATCCCGAGAGCACTTTTATGCGTGACTAATGTATTTTAATGCAGTGATGCGTCCCCCAGCATTAAAATGCATTAGTCTAACCCCTGATGTGTAGTACTTTTAAGGCTGCTCTCAATTAAACTTCCTGCTCCCACCAAGAAACGTCCCTCTTATCTGGGAATAGCGGGCCTAAATTTAAGAAAAGAAATGAAAGCTCCTTTGTTTGAAGAAAGCAAGAAACCTGTATTTTTCATGACAAGTGTGAACGTCCTACTGTTTCCTTTCTATTTCCACAATTATTTCTAACGTTTGTTTCTGTTTCCTCTAGGTATTGCATCAGAGGGGTAGTCGGAATTGCAGCCAGCAGTCAAAAGACTTTCAGGAGAGTTCCAGTCACATCATGGCAACTGAAGCACCCTGTGCACATTTGCTTCTCCATGTCTTTCCCCCATAGAGAAAACCCTTTCCCTACAACCCCAGCAAGGAAAGGTAGTTACTCTAACTCTTTGCTTGGCTGGGGTAAATCTCTAAACATGTCCAGGTTGGGAAGTGTTAAGAGCATTCCCAAACTTCCAAGGCAAGCCACACATTTGAACACTCACTTCCGAGCCCCAAAGTGGGATTTAATACTGCAAATTTCCCACACGCACGGCAAAGAAATTGTCAAGCTTTATTAAACTTGTTAGGCATACATTAATCTTATGACTGTAGCAATTACAATATAGTGTACCATTTATAATTGATTGGACATACCTCCAATGGATATGTTTACTGGAACATTGTGACACCCAGCTCTATCTAGAAGTGTCCACTCTAATGAATGCTGCACAAAAACATACAATCCTAGATGACCATTCATCATCACAAATTCAACCCCAGCAATGCCAAGTTCCTACTCATTTCATTCGAATCCTGCTCCACCCCAATCCAGAAATGGTTTGATTCTTCCAGCTATCTTGACTGCACTATGACCATTACTGAAAGTACTAAATTATTAGGATTTACTATTGATAATCAACTTAGAACCTGATTTAGAGTTTAGGCAAACTATTGCAAATGTGACAGAGTACCATACCCACCAAACCCTTGGTTCGGTTACCTCATTTAGAGATGAGCAGGCCTCAGGATTTCCGTTGAACAAGCCCCTGTTGGCTCCATGAATGGAAAGCTTCCTCCGATGGCCGACGGAGTACAGACCGTCGGAGGAAAGACATTACACCTCCCCCATTTAGGGTGGACAGTGAAACGTCTTTTTTCCCTCATCACCAGGAAAAACCTGGTGGTGAGGGACAGAAAAAAACAATAATTACTCCCACACCTCGCTAAAACGGCGATAATTTTAACGTGGGTCTTGCTAATATGCCCCAGTATCTTTGGAAAAGTTTGGTGAGTGGCCATCCAAATTGATGGTGGTTGTCCACCAAAACGTTTTATGCCTTGACAGGAACCACCATATTAGTGGTTCTTGCAAAGTACAGAGAAAACTGCTGGGCCAGTGGTAATCTCTAAGTTTGGCAGATGGTAGTCTATCAGTGTGGTAGAGGTAATGTGTTCGCCTCCACCCAATGGAGTTTTGTAAAAATTGGTGTATTCGTTGAAGGGGGTGAGAACCCACCTCAAATAATGACAATTCTTCTCAGGGTGAACCACAAAAGTCACTAAATAAACCTGTGCTCGTCCCTCTGGTAGCTTGGCACCAAGCAGTCAGGCTAAACTTAGAGGCAATGTCTAAAGTATTTATGCAGTAATTGAACAGTAATAAAGTGAAAATACAACACAAGAAAAATCCCAAACGAATTTAGAAAAATTAAGTAAAATGTAATAACTAAAATGACACCAAAACAACAAAAAATCCAATAAGTAGAACTGGATATCAGAATTAAAAATTGCACCAAAAAGCCCAGAGCACCAACTGTGGATATATGAGCCAAGAGACTGCGTCAAAGTCAAAAGTTATGTCATCTGCAATGGATTGTAGGTTGGATATAGGGACCATGTTTGTCCTTCGGACTTAGAAACTTATATGGAGAAAAAGTGATCATCAACGAATCATCGGCAGGGCAAGCTACCAGCTGGATCTGTATTGGGGCTTGATGACATTATTTTGTTGAAGAGTGGGGTCCAGGTGTGGCTGGTGAAAAAGGCAGGAAAGCTCCAAGCAGGTAAAGTTTAAAGATTATGCCCAGGAAGTCCTCGACATTGAGGGGTTGCTGCTCAGCGTCAATCCTGATGAAGACCTCTACTTTCGGACTCAGAAAACTTTCTGGAAGTTAGATCTCCTTCAATAGGGCAAATCAGTGAGCTGAGGCTGACTGGTGATAGCGGCTACTTTGACAGTAATCCTGGTATCCAGTGGTTCTCCAGGCAGGAAGTTGGCAAAAAGCTTCTAAGTCCCAGCTTTTCCAGTGTGGGCAGGAGGAGTACACTCTAACACCAGCCAAGGGTCCAGTGCCCTGGGGGGGGGGGGGGCTCTACTTGGAGGTTAGGACTCATCCAAGAGTCTAGCAGCATATTCACGGCAGGTCCAGTTGTCAGTGGTCAGCTGGGCACTAGCAGGGAGAAATACAACTCTGGAAGCTTGTTATGTACCTATAGCTCAAACAGGAGGTCAACCAGCTGACCCTTGGAGTCACTTCTGGTGTCCTGGGAGGAAGGCAATGAAAATGGGCAAATCCACCCTTGTGGTCACTCCAAACCAGTTCTGTGGCAGCTTCCCCTCCCATTGGGGTTGGAGGCAAGCTGTCTAGCATGATTTGAAACAGGCCTAGGTGTGAAGTACATCTGTCAGTGACAGGGTAGGTATCCTTTGAATCTCGGGAAGGGGCTAGGCAGAACCCCATAGACCATTCTACTCAACAAAGAAAAACACTTCTCAAACTCCACATCCAAGCCCTTTGTCCACTGTCTGACAGTAATCCACATCTCACCACAGGGGAACCATCAGCAGTCAGGTGACACTGCACACCGTCAGAGAGCCCCATTTTGCTTACACAGAAAAATTGCAACTTTCTAAATGTGTAATTTCTATAATAGTAATTTAAAATCTGAAGTGACCCTTCAGTTGGATGTTTGATTCCTATTCAAATGAGTCATTGAATCATTTTTTTAACAGCTCCCAAACTGAAATCAACCACCCAGTGTTTTCTCATGGGAGAGCCAGCCTTGCCACAGTGAAAAATGACTCTGAAGATTTTTGCATTGACCTCATTAAAGCATAACGTCCCACCTAAGAAGTTCTGGTGCTGTTAGAGTAGAGCACAGAACATCTGAGAGCTACTTTCATATACCCAATAAAGGCATAGCATCAGTGCTGGGAAAAATAGCAGCGCTGATAGTCTTGGTCCAATTCTGTGAATGATTTAGTAGCACTGTTGAAAGTACTCTTCCTGACATGATGGGTTTCTGAAGCACAGGTCACCTATGCAGTCTAACATCTGTCTCAAATCTCAACACAAGCCTCAATTATGAGTTCCCAGAGTATATCATTTTCCAGCATTGACAGAAATGTAAATTGAGTACAAATCCACCACTGATTTTCCAAATCTTCTTTGGGGAGACAACCCACCCAAGCCCATATCAAAGCTATTTTTGACTAATGTGCCCGCCCTCAAAAATTTATTGAAGTGAGATTTCAATGTCCGCTCTTAGAAAACTATATTTAACTTCAGCCTTCACTAATAGTACCAGTTTGAAGTTCTTTAGAACTTATGATTTGCCATAAATTTTCCAGAAATTACTCTTTAAAATGTTATCAATGTTACCAGCACCCAGGCGGTGTGAGGGGCCCTCTGTTCCCCAGTTATAGATATTTTCCAGTACTTAACCAGCGAGTGGGGCTGGGAGTTTGCTTGGTTTCATTAGGACCACTGGCATCATTGCTATGCTATTTTAGGGCCATCAATCTCTAAATTACATCATTGAGTTTGTTAAGTCTTTGGCTGTTGAGACAATTTCTCAAGCTCACATCATTAGCTCAGACCTTTATTGTAGAAGTTTGAATTATATTAATGCGATATCAGTATTGTCATATTTTTTTTCTTTTTTTCAGGTTTGAAATGATTCAGAAATTCTGCGATCAATTTTCTGGTGCACACATTTCCGCCCATAATTTTTTCTGGAGAGTCAAGTGCAGGAACCTGCTCACTGCTCGGTTACACTGCTTATCAACACACACTGGATGGAAGGAGATTTCTGTAACTTGCGTCTTCACAAAATGGCTGACTGGTCCTCTCATGAGATTTCAAATATGAGCTGGAGACTAATGAGGCATTCTTTACAAGAAGGATTACCTTTTCTCTTGAGGTCTTGACAAAGGCCTGCAATAGCTTGCACTATCTCACATAATAACTTTTTGCTTTGTACATACTCTGCCTGACGTGCCATTTCTCTGAATATGTTTAGTTGCCCAGAACATAGGATGCAGTGTGCTTGGAAATGAACAGAACTAGTGACTGACTACATTAGGGGGCATGGTGGCCTCCCTAGGATATTGTGTGGTATAACCAAGGTATGTTGTATTTGGGTTCAACTTTATGAGTTTAATCCTCATAAGAACTACGGCTGATGTCAAATACACCTGTGTAATAATCCTGTCGGTGTCTTAGCAGCTATGAGGATAGGAGACAAAACGAGAAAAGGAGTGAGAAAGAAAGGGGGGAGGGTGAGAGAAAGACACAGGGAGATAGAGCATGGAAGGAGCAATCCAAAACAAGTGAATGGAATAAAAAAAGGAGAGGAAGAAAGGCGAGAGCATGTGAAATAAATAGAAAAGACTGAATTAGATGAAAAAGAGCACACAAGAAGGCAGAATAAGAAAGAAGAAAGATAATGGAAAAGAGGGAAAAGAAACAAAAGAAAGGAAGAAGAAAAACAGAAGGAAGCTAAGCAAAGAAGAAGGAAATAAAGAAGAAAAGTAACAAGTGCAAACGAAAGAAACAAGAAGTGGTGAAAGGAAAGAAGGAAAGAAAAAGTAGACAAATATAGGACTGAAAAAACGACAGTAAAACAAAGAAAAAATACAGTGAAGAAAAGGGAATCGGGAAAAAGCAAGAAGGAAACAGTGAAAAAAGAGAGGAAGAAATAATAATAAAATTATGAGAATGAAAGGAAAGAGCAAGAAAAAAGGGAAGGGTAAGAAAAGAGGAGGGAAGGAACAAGGGGAAAAATAATAACAAAGAAGGGAAAAGAGAAAGATGTAGAAAGGTGAAAAAGTAAGAAACATTCAAATAAAGACTGCAAGAAATGGATAAAGAAATGGATCACCACCTGTGCCAATACCCTGGCACCCTTGAAAAAAATCAAATCCAAAAAATTAAACAAACAAGCTTGCTGGTACAATACTGACCTCGGAGAATCCAAGAGAGTTTATAAACAACTCAAACAGAAATGGAGAACCACCTGAGGAACCACCACAAGAAACACCTATATGACCACACTTACACATTATCACCATCAAGTAAAAGAGACCAAGAAAAAGGCCATGACCCTGAGAATCAAATCTTGCTCCAACAACTGCAAAGAACTTTCACCATCGTCAAGGAATTCACCAACCCAACAGCTGCAACCCAAACCATCACCCCTACAAAAGAACTCTGCAACAACCTCTCTGACTTCTTCCATGATGAAAATCACCAACATCTACAGCACCTCTGAATCCCAGCCCCCTCCCATTGACCTTCCCAGCCTGCTAACCTCATCAACAAAAGACTACCAACTAACATCATGGAATCCTCTGTCCATCAAGGACACTGCAGCAATAATGAAGACAGTCCACTCAAGGGCTCCCGCAGACTCCTGCCCCCACCATATCTACAACCTGGGAAGAGCCATGATCAGCAATGCATTCACTACCATCATCAACACCTCCCTAAAATCAGCCACCTTCTCACATAGCTGAAAACACACCGTAATTATCGCCCTCCTCAAAAAACCCTCGGCCAACCCGAAGTACTCAGCAACTACTGACACATCTCGCTGCTCCCCTTCCCAGCCAAAGTCATCAAAAAGACCATCAGCAGACAACTCTCGGACCACCTAGAACACCAGAAACATCTGGACAGCTAGCAATCACGATTTCAAAACAACCACAGCTCCGAAACAGCCCTCATGCTGCCACAGATGACATATGCACCATCCTCAACAGACCACCGCCCTCATCCTCCTCGATCTCTATGCTGCTTTTGACACCGTCTCCCACCACACACTCATCGGAAGACTACATACAGTGGAATACAAGGACCAGCACTCAAATGGATAGCTTACTTTTTCTCCAGAAGAACACAATGAGTGAGGCTCTTGCCATTCACATCAGAACCCAGGTACCACATCTAAGGAATCCCACTGGGATCATCACTCAGCTCCACACTTTTCAACATACACAAGGGTCCTTTGGCAAACATCATCATATCCCACGGAATCAACATCATCTCCTACACTGATCAAACCCAGCTCATTTTTTCCCTCTCAGGCAACATCGTCACCACAAAGATAAACATTAAACAATGCATGCCGAGCATGGCCAACTTGATGATAAAAACTGCCTCAAGCTCAACACCAACAAAACCGAAGTGCTGATCTTTGGGAATAAGAGCTCACCTTGGGACTCCACTTGGTGGCCCGCCGATCTTGGACCCACACCCACCCCAACCGACCACACCAGGAACGCAGGCCTCATCCTGGACAGCAACCTCAATATGAAGTCCCAGGTCAACACCATTACTTCCTCATGCATCCACATCCTGTGCATGTTACGTAAAAATCTTCAAGTGGCTCCCAATGGACACCAGACATACCATAATGCAGGCCCTAATCACAAGGAAATTGGACTACGGCAAAGCACTCTATGCCAGTATCCCAACCCATCTCCTTCACAGACTTTAAACCATCCAAAACGCTGTCGCCAAGCACATCCTCAAGCTCCCGCGCTGAACCCACACCACACCATCAAAGAGCTCCACTGACTCCCCATCCAAAAGTGCTGCCTGTTAAAACTTCTCACAAACGCATTCAAGTCAATACAAAACACAAAACCCATATACCTCAATAACCGGCTTCACTTCCACCGACCCACCAGACAACTTTGCTCAGAATCACTCTCAATAGCACACACACCCACACCCACAGAAGCAAAATGGGAGGTCGATCATTCTCCTACCAAGCCACCAAATTCTGGAACGACTTACCCCAACACATCAGGGCCTCCTTTTCACTTCTTTAATTCCGCAATAAGGTGAAAACTAGTTTTCTTGTGGGACCATCGAGACTGCATGTATTCAGGCCCAGCCTCACCACACACCTACGGTCACCCACAGAGTGCCTGGATACCCTCACGGGTGACAAGCAGTGCTCCACAAGTCCACCTAACATTACATTAGTACCTCTTAAGAACAACCTAAATTAGTTATCCTTGTCCCCTCAAAATCCCGAGCATTTGTCTGAGTCCCCACAAGGAGGCTTATGGAAGAAGAGGAACTCGCAGCAGAGATGGATTGGTTGGAAGAATGTTCCACTGCTAGATTAAGGAGTAACAGTAACCAAGGCTACAGAGACCAGTATGGGGCAATTAATAGAACCTGAGCCCTTTGCTGAATCACCTTCCTGAGTACATTGGTGAACAGGAGAATTGGAGGGAAGGCAAAAGTAAGAACTTTTGGCCACTGAACTGATAGAGCACCCTGGGCCTAAGCCCTCTAGGAGGGACCCAGGGAGCAGAACCTGGGAAACAATAAATTCAGTTCTGTTGCAAACTTGTGCATCCAGGGAAGACCAAATCTCTGGATGAGTTGCTGGTAAATCACAGGTGTCATACTCATTGAGGTTGATGAAGGAAAATCCTGCTCCACTGTTCTGCAAGCCCATTCTCCCTCCCCAGAATATGAACTGTTTCAAGAGAGACAGGATTAGGCTCTGCCCATTTCCTATCTTCTGAGCTAGCACTGCTAGGCACCAAACACTTGTTTCTTTTTATTGATTTATATAAGCTTTGGCTGCCTGACTGTTGGTTCTTATTGTGACTGCCTCTCTCTGAAGGAACGGAAGGAAAGCCTGGAGGGCCTTGAAAATGGCTGCCGGCTCCCTTCAATTTGTAGAATGTTTTATTTTCCCTTGTGGCCAGAGCCCCTGAACTGTGTGACTGCCCATTGCAGCCCACCCAGCCCTTGATGCTGGCATCTGCTGTTATGGTCTTCGGAGCAAGCAGAGAATCTCCTTTGTCCAGGTTGCTCAGAATTAACCACCTATCCAAGTCCTGTTTTAGAATCTGTGTTAATGGAATGTTCTTGTTGTACTACTGTGACCAATAATTCCACTGTTTTAACAGATGCTGTACTAGAGGATACAAGTGAAGACGTGACCAAAGAATGATAGCGAAACAAAAATATATTCTCCACTGCTCTCTGAGCCAATCTCTCGCAGTTGAAGAGTTCTTTGTTAGGAGATTGCTCAAACATTGTGTTCACTACAATTTCCTTTGTGCTGGAAGGAACACCCTGGCCACTGTCTGAAAAAATAGCTACTATGTATTGGATAGTCAGGGATGGCACCGGATGTGATTTCATGAAATTCAAATGGAAACCATTCACCGTCCTGGAGAACGCTACATACAGTCAGTACATGTTGTTGTCCCTTTTAAAAAGAAGATGCACTTATCCGAAGATCATCAAGGTAAGGAAACAGATTAATTCCTTGATTCTGGAACAATACATCCAGAGGGGGTAAAATTGTCATAAGTGGCCTTAGGAGCATGTAGATATGCCTTTAGCAGATCCATAGAGGCTAAAAAATCTCCTTGAGAAATCAAAAGAAAATCAATCTTTAAGGTTCTGCTTTGAATGTAAGAATTCAGCTTCTCAAGATCCAGGATAGGTCTGTAGTCTCCTAAAAGCTTCTTCACCACAAACAAACTGCATAACATCCCTATCCACATTCCTCATGATGAAGTGGTACCATGGCCTCTTTTTCCAACAATTCCTGGATCCCTGAAGATTGCTGTCTTTTTCTGAAGGTCCCGAGGGACTGGAGGTTCTATAAACAAAAATCTTCTGGATTTTCTTGAAGCTCTGTCTTGTATCCTTCTCTGTTTACATCCATGCAACTGATATTGACTCCTCGCATTTGTTGAAAAATTGAAAAAGTTGAACGCCTGCTAGCCTGGCATGATCATGCTTTCTATGGAGCGTACTTTGAACTTATCACCAGGGAGACCGGCTGAGACTGTGGCTCGTCAGAGGTAGGGGCTCCCCCTTCCTCTGAAAGGACTAGAAAAAAACTTTGCGCCTCTTTAGGACACAACCACATTTTGTCTGGAAACCAAGGGAGAGACATTAATTTTCTGTACATAATTGATTTCTTGATCAAATACTCCAGGTGAGCCCCAAAGACTTTATTTCAGCAAAAGGAAGATGGCTTAGCATGACTTTCTGAGCTGCATCTATTTTCCATAAACGTATCCTTATATGCCTTCTTGCTAAAATAACTGAAGGTGAGGTAGAGACTGAAGCAATTAGAATTCAACAGAAATATCTGCCAGAAATCTGACTTTTTGTTCCATTGATCAAAGTCTTTCTGTTCAGTCTGAATTTTCCTGGATCTCATCGGCGCGGGCCTGAAAATCCCTCAACCAGGACTATACGGTATAGGATGTATATGCAGATGCTCCGAAGGCAACGTTAGATGTTGCATAGACTCTCTCTCTATTGCTGCATTTACTTTTTTATCCACCCCATCTGAATGCAAGGTGTTCTGAAATTATGGATCCATGAAAGACAATTCTACCAATAGGGAATCAATCTCTAAAGAGGACAGAAATTTGTATAGAAAATTGTCCAACGGATATCTCTTGGGAGAAACAGTGGAAAAAGTAGAGTCTCAACATCCTTTCATTCCCTATTTAGCACCTTTTTAATAGCTGTATGCAGTGGTAAGTATTCAGGTTCCTTTCGGTGATACTGCACAAATCAATCTTCTTCATCTATTGCAGCATTTACAGGAAAACCCAAATTCTGTCTGGGAAGGGTGATCAATTCCATAAAGACAGGAACTTGGAAACTGCATCCTCGCTGTTCAGACTACTCTTCAGACAAATCTGTCAACCTGGATTCTTTACGTGGAGGTTATTGTTCTTTGAAGGCAGCAGTCACTGCCATAATAATCATTTGTCCTAACTCCTGTGGAGAAAGGTATGGTTATCTTGTATGGTCTTCCGACCCCATAATCCCCACCTCAGGGTCCTTCTTAATGTACCTCATCTTAGAGATGCTTTTCACCTCTCCTCCTCCAAGTTTGAGGTGAACTACAATGCGCTTCCAAATCTCATTGGAAGAAATCCCATGAGATTTGAAATTTATAACATCCTCTCGCTCTTTTTTTGTTTTGTTTTACTAGGTGTCAAAAGAGGAGCATACAGACAAGAACAGCAGATAAGCTATAACAAAAGATTAATATTCTAGTTTAAACTATAATATTGACTCTAACTATTGAAAATATTGACTCGGACTCTTAATGTTCAGAATGAGCTCATCAGGCCATTACTCATTATGCCATAAGCGACCATAAGCGCTCTTGGAACTAAGGAGGACTCATTGGGTACTGATTCGAAAGCAGATGCTTTGTCTAAAACAAGTCACTTACCGCTAACCTTAAATCAGTGCTTGAAATGGAAAAACAAACGTGCAGGTACTCTGTACTAGAGTATCTGCTTGTTTCGGAGAAGTGCTGATACTCTCCATTTAAAAGTATTATGTTTCCTTTGAGAAGTGCAGGTACTCTCATTCTTATAATAAAAAAGTGCTGGTACTCAGTACCGGCCCATTTAAACCACTGCCTTAAATACAGTTATCTGAAGAACGCGCTTGCTTTTGCTCAGTCTCCTAGTTTTATGATCATTAAAAAGAGCGGTTGTGCAGGCTCATAAGCACTCTGGAGGGCACGCTGGCTGTGATCAGATGCGCCCTTAACCCCTTCGGTGCGTATGACATAGTGGTTCCGTCATGCGCATCGGTTGCGCTGTGCGCATGACGGAACCACTCCGTCATAGCCCCGCCCGCGCTCAGAACCTTCAGCACAGAGCGGAAATCCGCGCCGCGCTGAAGGGGTTAATACAGATACAAAATTGTTTGGATTCGCTGACTACACAGCCACGATCCAAAAGCTTATGTAAATATAGAAGACGTGCTGTATCTGCACAGCCGTGTGCTCTGTGATTTTAAGAAAACACAGAGGACACGCTGGTTTTGCCCAGCCGCATCCTCCTCTCTGCCATTTTTTCTAAATTAGGAATCACTTTTGGGCATATTTATCCAAAAATCGTGCAGCAAGCCCATTTGTTGCGCTGCACTGCGTTATAGGGAAAGGGCAGGAATGCGCCATACTTTACAATATACTGTATATTCCTGTCATTTCCCAGTGCTGGCGCACAATGTGCTGCCTAGCGCCAGTGCAGACACCCTCATACCTTGGTGCAAGGGTGCCTGCGTAGTAAGCAGGATTGATTTTGTGCCAGAAGGAACACCTTCCTTGCCAAGACAATCCTGAGAGGCATTTTCCTCTTTCTATGTGTGCTGCACGATGCAGCACACATAGAAAGAGGAAGTAACAAGGAGAAATAAAGATATTTCTCTTTGTTACGCCTCATCTGGGAAGGCATAGGATTTTGACCCATTCCCAGGTTAACCATTGTTGGTAAATCTGGGAATGCGCCAAAATCTATGGCTGGATGTGCAGGAACACCCACGCTATCCCTTCCCAGGGCAGAGTAACATAATGCAGCAATTTGCACTGTGTTGTGTTACTCTGGATTTATCAAACCGTGCAGGGGTTAAGAGTTGCGTCGCTCTTGCGCGCTGTTGCATGGCGCAAGGGCAAACCTCCTACATAAATAGGCCCCTGAATCTGTACAGCCACAATCCGAAACAGATATAGAGAGACATGGATCACAGCACAGCCGCATCCTCCCTTTCCAAAATAATTAACAGTGGATTAGAACCAAAAATAAATAAAATATAGAAGACGCACTGGCTTAGCACAGCCACTTTCTGAAAGACGCTCCAATGAAAATTAAAGTCAATAAAAGTGAAAGCTCCCAATTATACATAACGTAAGCATAGCAGGGCAACATATCTAAAGAAAATAAAGTAAAACATACTTACCATTTCTGGACAGTAAATGGCGGGCAGGGCTCAAAACACCTCTTACAGCCCAAAGTTAATCTTGTATTTTGCTGGTGATCCAGCGCGATATTAGCAAACAGCATTCATACACTAAATACTCACTTGGGCCCATACATTCATACTACGCTAATACTTACGCTGGTGAGTCAGTTATACTCTTTATCAAAAATCCCTGCTACCAATTACTATTCTGATTGAAGAGTAATGACTTACCAATGAATCCTTTGCTAATTGGGAAGTTTAAAATGAGTGACATTCATTATAATTCATAATCCTGAAATAACCACTGAGTCAGGAAGTTTTAAAAGGTTTATCTAAAGATTTTAGCAGAGTAAATTACAGAACTACATGATACTTAGTCGCATATCAAGGATGAAGCATAGAATAATAATTATTGATCAATGACGGTCCCTCAGAAAGGAGAAGATAGAGACAGCAGCGCAACTAAGGGTTGCATATATTTACCTAAAGTGCGAGAACCAAACCCCTTGGCCAAGGAGTTGGAAAGACAGGACCCAGGAAGGATGAAGAGCAAAGACCTCCTCCAGGTTCAGGACAGGACTGGTGACCTCTCTACCAACGACGCCTGCGTCGTTCCCCTCTCTGGTACTCGACTTCTCCTCGATTCTCCCGTGCCTTCCTTCTAATGGACTCCGCCGCCCCCTCCTCAGAACCCCCCTGGACAGCGGTTCAGTCTGCAATCGATCAGCTTGTCGGTCTGGAGCATCTGACTGTCAGCGTCTTAGTCTCGAAGAACGCCTGCTCTGACTAATTAACTAATGCTATATCTATTATACCCTTCTACGCCCATGTACCTCCCCTTAATGTTGCCAAAATATGGCGCCACTATTTCTGATTGGACAGGGACAGGGGGTTGATCCTCACACCATATTGATTTAGTTCAATTTCTTTAAACCCATTGTTTTAAATATACCGCCCATCATTTTTATTACATTTGCTTTATTTCCCACCCGTCTCACGACAAATTTTATACATTGTTCATATAAATTGTTGCTATTCAGTTGGTACATCATGGGTACAACGGTGTCGGCCATCAGGTCATGGACTTGGACGACGTCCAGGTTGACTTCATCCTTTTCTTTCTGGGCAGCCACTCAGGGCGCATGTGCAGAACCGGTGTCTCTCGAGTTTCAGTTCAACCAAACCCCAGGCCCAAATTACGAACTAATAAAAGTCAAAGAAGAAAATATTAAAATCACAAATAAAATGTTTCACTGTATACCCACTCTTTCTACTCTATTCCCAATTACTTATAAATTCTATCCCGCATTAATAGCGTTGAGAAAACGACAATTTAATTATAACACGAGAGCAAGCTGTAGCACGTGAAAACATAAAGCAGCCATTTTAATGCACACTGCGCAGAAGCAAGAGTTTTCCCACCAAGCAAAGAAGACGTCACAACACGTGATATGGTTGAGACATGCGCAGTAAAGTTCCCGCGTTTTAGCGGCCATTTTAGAAAAGACAAGCGTTATTTGTTAGTTTAAGCATGTAAGCAAGCTTCCTTGCTACTTATGTTTGTGTATGCAAGTATTAGTATGAACAATAGAAGTTTAATAAATTAATACTGTGAGAAGATTGCATCCGAGCAAGTCTCAATTGTGAGTCCTTGCTCCATCACTGGCTGTTATGGTCTGTGCCGGAGGAGGCAAAAGCCTCATCAGTAAGGACTGGGACGAGGAGGACAGATAAGGTGGTAATGGTAGTTAGCAGCTATTTCCCCATGGCTGTAAGTAAACTGGCTAGTAGCATTTAACTTTACTTCTTCTCCTTGTGCCTTCCACCTAACTTTAAGCTGTAATGTTTTTCTCTCTGTACCCAGTTGCTCACCCGTCTTCTATTTCCAAAATTGTATGTACCCTCTCCTTCCAGTAAATCTTTCTTAATCGCACGCTCTGCATGCACTTCTATCAGGAATGTGTGATGTGGTGTAATCTTTAATATAAAGCGTCAGTAGATGGTTCCATGTCACCAAGAGCACTACGTTCCAGTCACTGGGTTTTCCCTTACATTTTTGCTATCTGGTTCTTTAGTCCAGTTTGCTCAAATTAAGTGAGGCAAAACTACAACTCCCCTAATACAATATGTTTATGAAATGAAAGCTTCAGCTAGGAAAAGAATGTTTCCGGTGACAAGCAGTCTTTTGGAAGCCCTGCTCCAACATGCGCCTGAACAGCTTAAAAGTACTGAACGACTTGCTGCAGAATTCATCATAGTGATGAAAATGTTTTGCAGTCAGCCAACGGTTAACAGTTGCCTGTCTCAACCTGAGCTCCAGTGTAGAATTCTTGTTCTGTCTTTCCAAATGTGCCACATCCTCATTTGGCCTTGTACGTTTGGCATGCACACCCAAATATCTTTTCTCTATTACCGTGAAGTCTTTTGCCTTTCACACTTAGTTACACTTATACTCTTTTTTGCTGACATATTTTACAATGGGTACATTTTCAGCGGTCAAGGAATGGACATGCTTCGGCCACAATGCCCTAAAATTATTGAAAAGCACACAAACCTACTTGCGTGTGTTAATAAGCAAAACCTTTGCGACCCATTCTGGAAAACATGATAGATTTACTCTTGTCAAGAAGATGAGTAAATCCCTTTATTGGACAAGAATATACACCCCCAAAATTAGTGGACGGGCTTTTTCATGAAGAAGAGAAAAGAGATGGGAAATTGACGCAGCGCAGCAAGCCACCTTGCTGTGCAGCAGCACATGACAAGTTAAGGGCAGGAATGCGCAGTATTTAAGTCAATACAGCTGTTTTCTGTCCTTTCCCTTGCACTGGCACCATTTTGGCAGCCTAGCACCAACGCAGGCGCCCTTGCACCATGATGCAAGGGCGCCAGCATTGCATGCAGGACAGTTTTTGTGCATAAAGGGGCACCTTCCTGCACAAACATCCCTGGCAGGCCTATTCCACTTCCTATTTGTGCTGCAGAATGCAGCACATATAGAAAGAGGAAGAAACGAGGAGAAATTTCTCCTCTTTACGCCTCCCCTGGGAAGTTGCAAGTTTTTGACGCATCCCCAGGTTTACAAGTTCTTGTAAATCCGGGAATGCGACACGTCAAAATCCATGGGAGTTACGTGGGAAAACCCATGCAGCACCCATGGAACACCTTCCCAGGCCAGTGTAACGCAACGCAGCGATTTCCATTTGGTTACTCCAGATTTTTGGAGCTACTCAGAGCCACGCACAGTGGCTTTGTGTGGCTTCAAAAATCTGTCTTAAGGTTTGCATCGGTCTTGCACCACGTTGCATAGTGCGACACAAACAGCCTCATAATTAGGCCCCCAAGTGTAATGGCACTAAAGAAGGATTCCTGTAGTCTGTGTCAGTGAGGCATGCCGACTTGCCTCTGCATGAAGGTAAATGGACATTTTCCAAGAATTGCTATCTTACCAGCTTTCGAGGAACCTTCTTGGAAACCGTTCACACATAGCAAATTAGAAGTCTCTGGAATGATGGCAGGGCCGGACTGGGAACCGAAACCGGCCCTGGCAAACTGCTCGGCCGCCCCCCCCTGGTGGGAGGGGGGGTGCAGCCGAGCTGTTTGCGAGGGCCGGTTTCGGCCGATTTTGTTACAGGGGGCCAATATTGTAGACCCCCTGTAACAAAAACGGCCCCCCAGGGGCCCAAAACCGCCCCCCACCCCTGGCGGCCCACCGGGGAAACACCCGGTGCCCGCAACGGCCAGTCCGGCCCTGAATGATGGGAAACATTTTTGCAGCAGTCTCCTTGTAGTTAGAGACAAATTCTTTTGTGAAGCATGGTGCAGTCTCTTAAGCCTGTTACCCACATACTTAGCTAACATCAGGCACTTGTACGTAGAAGCAAACAAGTGGAGACTGGAGAGAAAGTGAGGGAGCATAACACACAAAGTGAGGTGGAACAGTTATAGGTATTGCAGTTTGCCATAAATAAAATGGCTCAAAAATGTTCCAAAATAAAATCTGGAGTCAGCAGTGGAAGGATACAATTCATCCCATCAAAAAACACTGTAGTTGGACACAAATTCGTTTCTGTATACCAGGGTACAACCAATCTTTTCTGAAGGAGGGTGTAGTACCCAAGACTGTTAGTACGGTTATATGGCATAATATCCGATGAACACAATATTGAATTACTACAATATCAGAAAAAAATATTTAATATCAAAATATCGTCATCTCACATATAACCACAAATAGCAAGAACCAAAATATGGCTATAAATATGACTAAAATAAGTAATATTGATAAATAAAATACCATCAACTCGTTAAAGATATAGAAATTAAATATTATATACAGAAGAAATTAAATTGCCTAGAAAACATTTAAATGATATAATATAAAGTAAAATAATAACAACCTGTACAAATAAATAACAACATGCGATACGGACGTACTTGGGTCCACAGCTACGGACGGTTTGTTCTCCAGACGTGGGGCTTATCACAGCTCTTCGCGTTAGCCAGGAGTTACTACAAATATAGGGGCATATTAGCAAGACCCACGTTAAAATTATCGCCGTTTTAGCGGCAGGAAACTGCCGCTAAAACGGCGATAATGGGCTTGCTAATATGCGTTATAGAATTCCAATAGAAGCCCAGGTTAGATGTGCAGGACATCTAACCTGGGCTTGTATTGGAATTCCATAACGCATATTAGCAAGCCCATTATCGCCGTTTTAGCGGCAGTTTCCTGCCGCTAAAACGGCGATAATTTTAACGTGGGTCTTGCTAATATGCCCCATAGTTCTCTACTGAAATGTTCCGCCAGCGACGTATATGAAACGGGCCTATAATAGTCCTTCAGGTGTCATCTATGAATTTGAAATTGGGTCAATACTCGTGCCTTACCTAATCCATTCTGGTATTAGATGCGAATCACATTCGAAATACCGATCTGACTGCACTTTCTATAATTTGCATTAAGCGACCAAAGACGTTACAGTTGTCATTTGGAAAATGTACTTTGAATTTGAATTCTTTATTTCATCACGGGAGTCTACTGGTGAATAACCATAATTTCATAGCTTAATATTTCCTTCAGAGCCTTGAGGAAGTCACGGATATGACGAAACACGTGTTGGCTGTTCTCGCATTTTCCTACAAGGACTGGATCACGCTACTAAAACATAAGACACCTTATTTTGTAACCATCTGTCAGAATCATCAGTGTTCTCAGTCCTGTAAATTATTGTTAAAAACGATTTTGGCCAAACTTGAATTTTGTATGGAATAAATCTATGAACATTTTTTGATAAGCAATATCTCTGGTGTTTTCCTGTGCCAAAGTATACTTTATGCTACAGTAGTCCTGACTAAATAATGTCATAAATTTTCATTCTAAACTTTAGGAGTGCCGGGGTACATCTTGTTGTATAACAAATGCGTTTCTGTATACCAGGGTACAACCAATCTTTTCTGAAGGAGGGTGTAGTACCCACGAGTGTTTGTACGGTTATATGGCATAATATCCGATGAACACAATATTGAATTACCGCAATATCAGAAAAAAATATTTAATATCAAAATATCGTCATCTCACATATAACCAAGAAAACCACAAATAGCAAGGACCAAAATATTGCTATAAATATGTCTAAAATAAGTAATATTTATAACAATATTGATAAATAAAACACCATCAACTCGTTAAAGATACAGAAATTAAATATTATATACACAAAAATGTAATTGCCTAGAAAACATTTAAATAATATAATATAAAGTAAAATAATAACAACTTGTGCAAATAAATAACATTTAAAAACATATAACATTAAAATACATTTAAAAACTATAATATAAACTCTCATACAACCTACAAATTTTTTAAATACACTAAAATAAGAACACATATCACAAAAATTATACTGCATAGGACTAGCCAAAACATAAATAATAATTATTATTAATACAATCACACATATACACATATAAATATTATAGTATATAAAATTCAACACCCACACACACACACAAATTAAACTTTATTGAGTATGCACCAAATAAGGATCAAACTGGAAAAAATCAAAATGTATAACTAACTGTTATAAATGGAGTTTCTGGTTGGCTAGGGTATGCACCTAAGCCAGGCAGAACCCACCACTCCAAACAGGGTAAGGGAGTTACACATCAAAGATAACCCCTGCACACCCCCTTGGTAGCTTGGCAGAGCAGTCAGGCTTATCCCAGAGGCAATGTGCAAAAGTGTTTGCGCAACACACACACACCAGTCACAAAATAAATACACCACAAAAGAAAGTCCACACAGTAGTATATAAGCATATCTCATATACTGTATATAATACAGACCACAATCACATAAATCATAAATCACTTTGCCAACTAGGCAATTGTCATAGCATCAGAGGTAGTGCACTAAAGTACATACTTATAAGTTGCACACATCATAAAAACCTCATCACTGTGCACACAAGGTGGATCCTGAAATGATGCTAGTCATCCTAACAAAGCAAGGCAAAAACGCCATGTGTCAACACATTCAGGGAAGGTAATGGAGCAGATAATGAGGAGAACACATGAATCATCACATGAGTGTGGGCAATGCTAATTAGATCAGAGAAATACACATGAATCACCTAATAGCATCAGGGGTGCATAAATAACAACATACTCCCCTAATCACATCAGTACAATCAAGGACCATGGACCCTGGCCCTCCTATTAACAGGGTTATGATCAGTACTATGGCTTCATTGTAAAGGATGTGTTCAAGCCCAAAGCGTAGGCCGCAGGTGCTCCTGCGTGCCCACTATTTGAAATTCGTCAACTTTCCTCTTAGGGGCGAGCAGGATCGGGACCTCTGTTGAGGGTTTCTCTGCATCCTGTTCGCCAATGCTCCAATGCCCCAGAAACAGGGTGTTCCCCAGAAATGGGATGTGGGTACACACACACTAAAAACTAAGCTGGGAGACCTCACTCGGTCCCCTGCGTCCCCACAGTGAGAGGCAGCTGCCCATTGACACGTGGCGCAGCTGGCAAAATAAATGTGGCAGGGCCTGGCCACTACACTTGGTTGAATGGGAGCAGTGGGACTGCTGTGCTCCCCGACGGCCCACCATCTCACTGGGACCGCTTCTGGTCCGCTTGGTGCAACTGCGTCCAGGCTCTGGGGTCGCACTTATCAGTTGGATGGGTGTGCTGCTTCGTAGTCAGCTGAGGTGGCACCTTGGCAGTGCTCTCTCCACAGGGGGGGCCTCACTAGGGAGATTCCCACCAGCCGGTGGCCAACCAATAAATATAGGGGAAAACAGTCTGAGCCGGTTCCCGTGCAGCTGTACGTCATGGTCTCCCTTACAGAAGGGGGGGGGGGTAACTTTGAGTGATAAACATGAGCTGCTTCCAGGAAAAGGTGACACGCTCTCACAGCTCATTCCACAGGATCCCCCCACTTATCCCTAGGAGGGGGGCGAAGGGCCACACTTCATGGAGCACTGTATGTTGTACCCAACCTGCAGGTCCCTGTAACCAAGGGGACCAGGGAGCATTCAACACTCGCTAAAAGGTGCCAACTAAAAGGAGCCTCCAACAGCGCTCACCACACACTTCTTTTCAAAGGTATTAAGAACATTCCAGTCCTTGGTCTGTGCAAGACAGAAGCAGCAATTGCAGGCCAACCCATCCCACACACATCAAGGGGCAGTGCTGCTCACACAGCCTTTCAGCTCTTCTTCCCGGCAGGTTCCTTTGGGTTCAGAAGCGAACTTGTGAAGTCTTTGATTTCCCTGAGACTTCCAACAGGAGGCAAGCTCAGCATCATTGGAGATCATTTCTCAAGCAGGATACCACAGCAGGGCAAAAAGACTCAGTCCTTTTCCTCTGCCCACAGATAGAAGAAGCAACTACAGGCCAATCCGCCCCTCACTCAACAGAAAGGGTAGCACTCCTCACCCAGCTCTTCTGCTCTTCTTCTTGGCAGGGTCCTATTGTTTCCAGAAGTGATCTCACATCTTGGGGTTTTAGGTATATTACTTATACCACAGTTTCTCATTGTAGTCTTTGTTTCAGAGTCCCTGAGCTCAGTAGAAACCAGGTCTGTTCTCCCTGGTCCAGCTTGACCACAGGGGGTGGAGACAGCATCGTGAAAAAGAGAAAAACAGCCTATTCAGATGCTGGTGAAAACTCCTCCCACCACTCTAGATGCAGATAGGTCTATTCAGCCTGGCTATGAGTCACCATGGGGAGGCAGGACACACCTCAACCCCCCTTGTGACTGTTTTGAGCGAATGCACATCCCCAGCTTCTGTCACCTCAAAACCAGATGGTGAATATACAAACAGGCAGAGGCACACAGAATGCTAAAGCAAGAAAATGTCCACTTTCTAAAAGTCCAGCCATAGGGCACTTTCCTCGCGCACCCATCTGTTGCACTGCTGAACGGGGAAGAAATTTCTCCCAATACGCCACTTATTCCTAAACCATCCTTGTTTGTCATTATTTTCAATCATTATACCACTCCTTATGTATTTAATCCTCCTGCTTATTAGATCACTGCGGAGACAGCATGATTGCATAATAATTCTTTATTCAACATTTTCAAATGCCTCCTGCTGCCAATCCAGGCTTTCAACAGTGGCACGTGAGGTCAATCATGTTTCAAAGTAGGCTCATTTCATGAATTACACCCAATGCATTTCGAGCCCACTGGCTCTTCGTCAGGGGTTCACTGAAACAAAATGAAAAAACCATTCAACTAACTGCTCATTACCAACTTACTATGTGCACAGAAAAGAAAAGAAAAATGTTACTGCTTACTAAGCTTCCACCCACATTGCCCCTCTCTGCCTTCCCCGTGCTAAACAGAACATAACGTTCATGTGCTCAAGCTAAATGTCAAACCACCCAGTCCCCACCCAAAGTTCAACTGCAAAATAAATAATACTGAAAAAATCCGGAAACTTACCCCACCCTAATACTCTGCTTTAACCCTCACTGAAACACTTTCCCTATTACACCTTTCATAAAACCCCATCTCCAAACCAAACCCTCCTTTTGTCTTATCCATAACAAAATCCAAACTCCACCAGTTTACCTTTTACACGCCACAACCGGCAGCCTAACTTCCTTCGTGAACTTCACTTCCTCTTCCAAAATCTAATACACTCTCCCTACCGCTTGGACCTTTATCTAATGCGTGCTCTCCCACGTGTCTCCTATCAAACTTCGTGATTCACTGCTTCAATCTAACCCCGTGACCTGCATGATTCGCTACTACAAACTCCCCGTGGCTAAATCCTCCTATGGCATTCCTATACAAACCAAATACTTACGAACTATAAATCCCATAATGCACTACCCCGGTGCCATGAACAACAATCCCAATCTCAATCATGCTCCAACCCCCAGTGACCTGATGAACTAAAATAACAATAGAAACCCACATGTTGATTATGAAAATGCTGTAACCATCAATTACAAACACAAATAAATCCAAAACAGTTAGCATGACATAAAATGGAAAAAATAGAAAAAAATGTCGAAAAACCAATTCGAGCATGTAAGTTCAACTGCCACATCAATGTTAAAAGTTTGTTCCAGAGTAACTCCAGAGATCCACTTTGAATGGTCTATTATCCTCAGTCTCCGTAGTGATAACTTTATCTTCATATAAACTGCGAGTTCCGTGGGGTGCAACCTCAGTTGGGATGCTCAATTGCAAAGCAATATTTGATTCCACTTTCTAAAAGTGGCATTTCTAAACACAAAATTTAAGAACCACTTTCACTAAAAGGAATGTTATTAAATTCTGAGTTCAGAGATCCTAAACTCCATTTCTCTACCTTGTCTCAATGAAAAGTTACACTTGTAAGATGTCACAAGGCAGCTCCCATGTTAGCCTATGGGACGGTCAGCCTTTCAACAGTGAAAAACATAATGCACAGTATTTCACTACCAGGTCACGTAATATACACCAGTACATGTCCTACCTTTCACATACACTGGACCCTGCCCATGGGGCACCTTGGGCCTACCTGAGGAGTGTCTTATATGTGAAAAGGAAAGGTTAGGGCCTGGCAAGTTGGTGCACTTGCCAGGTTAACATGGCAGACAACAGGATGTGGGAGCACACCGCTGACCTCTCAGACAAGGTTCGCCCCTGGTATTCTGGTAAATGCAGTCTCTTGTAGCTCGCTCCGATATTTTCGAGTGTTTCGCCAAGGTTGGCGCAGATAGTGCTGATCTCTAGACACGCGTTTCTGGTTTATTAACCGTCATCAGTAGAGAATACAGTCTTGTATTTTGGGGGTTTGCTGAGTAGGCTGCCAAACATTATATCAGGTCCGGTACCTCTGACTGGCGCGCAGGTGCTTCATCCACGAGCTCGTCAGCTCAATGACTCATGGGAGTACTTTATATAGACAACAGGATGTGGGAGCACACCGCTGACCTCTCAGACAAGGGTCGCCCCTGGCATTCTGGTAAATGCAGTCTCTTGTAGCTCGCTCCGATATTTTCGAGTGTTTCGCCAAGGTTGGCGCAGATAGTGCTGATCTCTAGACACGTGTTTCTGGTTTATTAACTGTCATCAGTAGAGAATACAGTCTTGTATTTTGGGGGTTTGCTGAGTAGGCTGCCAAACATTGTATCAGGTCCGGTACCTCTCACTGGTGCGCAGGTGCTTCATCCACGAGCTCGTCAGCTCAATGACTCACGGGAGTACTTTAAATAGACAACAGGATGTGGGAGCACACCGCTGACCTTTCAGACAAGGTTCGCCCCTGGCATTCTGGTAAATGCAGTCTCTTGTAGCTCGCTCCGATATTTTCGAGTGTTTCGCCAAGGTTGGCGCAGAGAGTGCTGATCTCTAGACACGTGTTTCTGGTTTATTAACCGTCATCAGTAGAGAATACAGTCTTGTATTTTGGGGGTTTGCTGAGTAGGCTGCCAAACATTATATCAGGTCCGGTACCTCTCACTGGCGCGCAGGTGCTTCATCCATGAGCTCGTCAGCTCAATGACTCACGGGAGTACTTTAAATAGACAACAGGATGTGGGAGCACACCGCTGACCTCTCAGACAAGGTTTGCCCCTGGCATTCTGGTAAATGCAGTCTCTTGTAGCTCGCTCCGATATTTTCGAGTGTTTCGCCAAGGTTGGCGCAGATAGTGCTGATCTCTAGACACGTGTTTCTGGTTTATTAACCGTCATCAGTAGAGAATACAGTCTTGTATTTTGGGGGTTTGCTGAGTAGGCTGCCAAACATTATATCAGGTCCGGTACCTCTCACTGGCGCGCAGGTGCTTCATCCACGAGCTCGTCAGCTCAATGACTCACGTGAGTACTTTAAATAGACAACAGGATGTGGAAGCACTCCGCTGACCTCTCAGACATGGTTCGCCCCTGGTATTCTGGTAAATGCAGTCTCTTGTAGCTCGCTCCGATATTTTCGAGTGTTTCGCCAAGGTTGGCGCAGATAGTGATGATCTCTAGACACATGTTTCTGGTTTATTAACCGTCATCAGTAGAGAATACAGTCTTGTATTTTGGGGGTTTGCTGAGTAGGCTACCAAACATTATATCAGGTCCAGTACCTCTCACTGGCGCGCAGGTGCTTCATCCACGAGCTCGTCAGCTCAATGACTCACGGGAGTACTTTAAATAGACAACAGGATGTTGGAGCACACCGCTGACCTCTCAGACAAGGTTCGCCCCTGGCATTCTGGTAAATGCAGTCTCTTGTAGCTCGCTCCGATATTTTCGAGTGTTTCGCCAAGGTTGGCGCAGATAGTGCTGATCTCTAGACACGTGTTTCTGGTTTATTAACCGTCATCAGTAGAGAATACAGTCTTGTATTTTGGGGGTTTGCTGAGTAGGCTGCCAAACATTATATCAGGTCCGGTACCTCTCACTGGTGCGCAGGTGCTTCATCCACAAGCTCGTCAGCTCAATGACTCACGGGAGTACTTTAAATAGACAACAGGATGTGGGAGCACACCGCTGACCTCTCAGACAAGGTTCGCCCCTGGCATTCTGGTAAATGCAGTCTCTTGTAGCTCGCTCCGATGATTTTCGAGTGTTTCGCCAAGGTTGGCGCAGATAGTGCTGTTCTCTAGACACGTGTTTCTGGTTTATTAACCGTCATCAGTAGAGAATACAGTCTTGTATTTTGGGGGTTTGCTGAGTAGGCTGCCAAACATTATATCAGGTCCGGTACCTCTCACTGGCGCGCAGGTGCTTCATCCACGAGCTCGTCAGCTCAATGACTCTTGGGAGTACTTTAAATAGACAACAGGATGTGGGAGCACACCGCTGACCTCTCAGACAAGGTTCGCCTCTGGCATTCTGGTAAATGCAGTCTCTTGTAGCTCGCTCCGATATTTTCGAGTGTTTCGCCAAGGTTGGCGCAGATAGTGCTGATCTCTAGAAACTGCACCCACAGACAATGCAGTGGCAGGTCTGAGTCACATTTACAGGGCTACTCATGTGGGTGGCATAACCAGTGCTACAAGCCCACTAGAGGCTTTTGATTTACAGGCCTTGACACACTCAGTGCACTTTACTAGGTACTTACCAGTAAATCAAATATGCCAATCATGGATAACCAATCATAATCCCAATTTACACAGAGAGCATATGCACTTTAGCACTGATCAGCAGTGGTAAAGTGCCCAGAGTCCTAAAGCCAACAAAAACAGGGTTGAAAAAATAAGAGGCAAAAGGCAAAAAGTTTGGGGATAAACCTGCAAAGAGGGCCAGGCCTAACAGTAACAAATAACATTCAACTTAAAAATAAATAACCTATAGCACCCTATACATAATTAACACACCACCATGAAAAGAGCACACAAATCAGTTACATATTACGACAAAATAAATAGAAGAAGATGAAACTTTGCAAGATTGAGTACCCACAATCCAAGCAGCAGGGAGGAAATTCATTGTTTTAACTTCTTTTGTAGCCAACAGCAGTAGGTGGATAAAAGCGTTGACGTATATTTCAGTGGACCATACGTAATTTTTCTTCCACCTTCATCAGGACCATACATTCAAAAGATTTCAAAATGAAATGGTGATGGTATTGGTTCCCTTATGCCCTAAAGTTTCCACACACTTTTTATTTTTGTTCATAACCCTAATATATGCACCACATCCTAACAAGCAACGTGCAACATATTATTCACTACTACACAAAATTAAAATTCAAACTAACAACTACTATCCTAAAAATATAACGTAGATTTTGAGCAGGAAATATTACAAACAACACACAAAATCTACCCACACACAGCCATAATAGGCTGCTATTACCATTTTAACCAATGCATTTACCAATCTACAATAAGCATAGAACAGGCAACACAAACTGTGTTTGTCTTTGAAATTAAAAACATTAGTTGTGCTAGCCTACAAACCATTAACAGAAGTAGCTAATCACTAAAACATACTAATAAAATCCCAATATTACCAAAGAAATGAATACAGTCCTCTCATGGATTACTTTGAAGACACTTGTGTTGGCAGACTGCACAGTTCTGGCCACAGAAACAAACCAAAAGTGCCAAGTCCAAGGTGGAATGTATGTGACTGTGTCAGAGCTATATGATCTAAAACCAGCAACATAAAAGAAGGATGACACATTGCCTTCCAAGCTACATGAGACAGAAACTACCCTAGCAATCCTACACACAGATGAATGCTACCAACACAATGAATAGAATAGAAAAATCAGTAAGCCAAATCAAACTAAAAATTTGTAAATGGACCAAAGAGATGTAAAAGCTTTTACAATTTAAAGTACAACTCTTTGTAAACAACAAAGGACTATACTACCTCAGAAAAAGATAGTTAGAACAATACTATAACTTAACTATACAACTCACAAGCAATAGAATCCAATACAAACTACAAAATAAAATAATGTTTTAATAACTTTTTTCAAACATATCTTTATTCACCAGTCTATAAATAAATAAATAAATATCTAAAATAAAATACAAGGAGACTGAAACATAAAAGTAAGGCAAGATTAGATAGGGAGGCAAAGAAACCAACTATAGCTGCTTTCTGCTAATTGAGAAGACCTCTTACTAGCTGTCTAGTTACCTTACAAATCCTATCGGCCGTTGGGAGACAAGACTACTTTTTCGCCTAAAGAGCAGGCACTGTGAAATTTTTACTTTGCTTCCCTCTCTGGTTCCATATTAACCTCGATCTCCTGCCATGCCCGTGCGATGGCCAGAGTGGGCTATCTATATTACACTTTTTATTTTTCTGCAAGTTTTATAACAAATATGCTAAATGGCCTTTAATACCCTATTTTAAAAATAACTTACCTATCCACCTCACACAGATCCATTCTCCTTCTGGAAGATGACAAACTGGCCTTTCGAGTAGGTACCTTTTTGAAAACTGCTGTGCGAGCCCGCAAAACCATGTGCACTTTCTGAACACTGTTTTAACTTACCTGATTTTATATATTTTATTATGTTGTAACTGTTTTTTATGTGCTGAAATACAATTTGTGCTTTTATGGATATGTACCTATCCGAATAAAGAATTGAATTGATTGAAACATAAAATATTATGAAATAAAATATATTAAAAAAATGTCCTAACAGATCTGAAAAATACATAATATTTGATCACAATACTGTAAAAAGTCCTCCTAACATATAAACAAAATATTGCAAACATAAATCAATAAATATTGCAACAACAGCATTCCCACTCCAAAAGACCACTGACTCATTGTCAGTGAAATTGCTCTCCCACCCTCGCAGCTCCACCATTAAGTGAGGCCTGCCCCTGCCCCTGCGCTCTCAAGTGTTGGTGATCGAGGCCCTCCTCCACCCGCAGGTTTCCCTGCGCCTCATCCCTGGTGGTCCAGTGGACCTCTGTTTCCTTCCTCTCTCTCTGCTCTTTCACTCGTTTTCACTCGTTTTTCTACCCTTTTTTATCTTTCACCTTTCTGCACTTTTCTGCACCTCTGCTCTTTTTTGCCTTATTTCTGCTCATTTTCCTTTCCTCTCGCTCTGCTCTTTCACTCATTTTCACTCGTTTTTCTAACCTCTTTTAGCTTTCACCTTTCTGCCCTTTTCTGCATCTCTGCTCTTTTGTGCCTTATTTCTGCTTATTTTCCCTTTTTTCTTTATCCCTTATTTCCTCCATTTACCTTTCCCCGCCGCTGCTGCCCCCGCGGCCCCTCCCCCCCAGCGCGACCGGCCCAATCCAGCTCCCTTCCCCGCTCCCGCCTCCCAGCTGTCCAGCCCTCTCCGACCCCTACTTAATGGCGGCCGCTGCGGGGACAGGCGAGCAAGACCACTGACTCATTGTCAGTGAAATTGCTCTCCCACCCTCGCAGCTCCACCATTAAGTGAGGCCTGCCCTTGCCCCTGCACTCTCGAGTGTTGGTGATCGAGACCCTCCTCCACACGCAGGTTTCCCTGCGCCTCATCCCTGGTGGTCCAGTGGACCTCTGTTTCCTTCCTCTCTCTCTGCTCTTTCACTCGTTTTCACTCGTTTTTCTACCCTTTTTTATCTTTCACCTTTCTGCACTTTTCTGCACCTCTGCTCTTTTGTGCCTTCTTTCTGCTTATTTTCCCTTTTTTCTTTATCCCTCATTTCCTCCCTTTACCTTTCCCCGCCGCTGCTGCCCCCGCGGCCCCTCCCCCCCAGCGCGACCGACCCAATCTAGCTCCCCTCCCCACTCCTGCCTCCCAGCTGTCCAGCCCTCCCCGACCCCTACTTAATGGCGGCCGCTGCGGGGACAGACGAGCAAGACCACTGACTCATTGTCAGTGAAATTGCTCTCCCACCCTCGCAGCTCCACCATTAAGTGAGGCCTGCCCCTGCACTCTCGAGTGTTGTTGATCGAGGCCCTCCTCCACCCGCAGGTTTCCCTGCGCCTCATCCCTGGTGGTCCAGTGGACCTCTGTTTCCTTCCTCTCTCTCTCTTTCACTCATTTTTCTACCCTTTTTTATCTTTCACCTTTCTGCACTTTTCTGCACCTCTGCTCTTTTGTGCCTTCTTTCTGCTTATTTTCCCTTTTTTCTTTATCCCTTATTTCCTCCCTTTACCTTTCCCCGCAGCTGCTGCCCCCGCGGCCCCTCCCCCCCCAGCGCGACCGGCCCAATCCAGCTCCCCTCCCCACTCCCACCTCCCAGCTGTCCAGCCCTCCCTGACCCCTACTTAATGGCGGTGGCTGTGCGGCCGCGCAGTGGCTGCGGGCAGCGGGCGCGCCTCTGGCCTTCAGCCACACCACCGAACTCCCATGGACCGACCATCATTGTGTCCACTTCACCTTCAGAACACCCACCATCCACAGACACCAGCACCTGCTCCCACGAAGAAACTGGACCAAAATCACCGACGACCAGCTCACCTCCTCACTCAACAACTCCACCCCAACCATCGCAGAAAACGACGACCCCAACACCGCAGCCAGAACCCTGCGTGGATGGATCGCCGACAGCACCTACACCATAGCCCCCCTCAAAATCCCCGCCAAGAAAGCCAGATGGTTTTCCACCGAACTTCGAGAGTCCAGACTCACATGCCGCCACCTCGAAAAGGCCTGGAGGAACACCAAATCCACAGAAGCCCACAACAACTTCAGAGCCGCCACCAACACCCACCATGAACTCATCAGAGAAACGAGGAAAAAAGCGATTGAAGACAGAATCTCCACCCACGCGCACAACAGCAAGGAACTCTTCAGCATCATCAAGGAGGTCGCCCAACCCACCAGCGAGTCTACCGACATCCCTCCCTCACAAGACCTCTGTAACAAACTCAGCACCTTTTTCCACCACAAAATCAAGAGCATCTACGACAACTTCGACGAAGACAACCAACACACTGAACCCTCACCAACTACCCCCGACACCCGGAAACCAGCGATTGACGACTGGACAGCCCTCACCACCGAAGACACACTGAAGACAATGAAGTCAATCCACTCAGGGGCCCCCACGGACCCCTGCCCCCACCACATCTTCAACGGAGCCGCCGACACCATCACACCCATGCTCCGCCACACCATCAACCGCTCCCTGGCGACCGCCTCGTTCCCCGATGACTGGAAACACGCTGAGGTCAACCCCCTCCTAAAGAAACCCTCAGCGGACCCCACCTACCTCAAAAACTACAGACCCATCTCCCTGCTCCCGTTCCCAGCGAAAGTCATTGAGAAAGCCATCAACAGCCAACTCGCCACATTCATTGAAGAACACAACATCCTCGACTCCTCCCAATGCGACTTCAGAAAAAACCACAGTACGGAAACCGCCCTCCTCGCCGCAACAGACGACATCTGCATCCTACTGGACAAAGGAGAAACAGTAGCCCTCATCCTCCTCGACCTATCAGCGGCGTTCGACACAGTCTCCCACCGCACCCTAATACGCAGACTCTACGACGCAGGAATCCAGGACAAGGCCCTCGACTGGATCCGTTCCTTCCTCTCCGGCAGGACGCAGTGGGTCAGACTCCCCCCTTTCCTCTCCTAGCCCACACCTACCACCTGCGGAGTCCCCCAGGGCTCCTCCCTCAGCCCGACGCTCTTCAACGTCTACATGGCTCCACTCGCCCCCATCGTCAGAACCTACGGACTCAACATTGTGTCATACGCAGACGACACCCAACTCATCCTCTCCCTATCCAACGAGCCCAACACCGCCAGACACAACTTTCGAGAAGGCATGGAAGCCGTCGCCAAATGGATGAAAAACAGCTGCCTACAACTAAACACCAACAAAACAGAAGTACTCATCATGTGCCCAAACCCAGATGCCTAGAGCGACACCTGGTGGCCCCCCGCCCTCGGAAACCCGCCAACCCCCACGGACCACGCACGCAACCTGGGAATCATCCTGGACTCCGAGCTCAAAATGGACCGCCAGATCAACTCCGTCTCATCTTCCTGCTTCCACACCCTCCGCCTCCTTAGTAAGACCTTCAAATGGATCCCCCTCGAACACCGAAAGACCGTCACTCACGCCCTGGTCACCATCAGACTCGACTACGGCAACGCACTCTACGCCGGAATAAACAAAAACCTCACCCGCAAGCTACAGAACATCCAGAACGCCACCGCAAGACTGGTCCTCAACCTGCTAAAACACTGCCACATCTCCCTGCACCTGCGCACACTCCACTGGCTCCCTGTCGAGGCGAGAATCACCTTCAAGATGCTCACCCACGCACACAAGGCCCTCCACGGCACCGGACCAGCATACCTGAACAGCCAACTCAAATTCCACGCACCCCAAAGGACCCTACGATCAGCCCAGCTCTCCTACGCCATGGTCCCCCGCACCAGAAAGACCAGACCGGGAGGCCGCTCCTTCTCCTTCCTCGCGGCCAAAGCATGGAACGTCCTTCCGCTCCACCTCACACACACAACATCGCTCCCCATCTTCGCAAGAAACCTCAAAACCTGGCTCTTTGACAGACCCCCTCCTTGATGGAATGTAAACTGCACCCTCCCCCCCCACCCCTAGCGCCTTGAGACCCTTACGGGTGAGTAGTCGTGCTTTAACAAACCCCTGATTGATTGATTGAAAATAAATTAAAACCAAATCCGAAAATTGGCACAATACCCCCCCCAAAAAAATGCAAAACATAATGCTCCAAAACATCTATTCAAATAAATATTCCATAATTCTCAGAAACAATAAACACCAAATAAAATTTAATAAAGAAATGCTCCAGGAAGGTACAATAATACAATTAAAAAAATAAGGTTGATTAAATTGTAACCAAAATAAATTTACTTTTAAAAACATGCATCCCAAAATAGGAAAAATCCTGTACAGCCACCAAAAACTTGCAATATAAAAAGAACATATCCACCCACACAAAACATGCACACCAAATATATTACAATCATTACAACATTACATATAATACATTATCAACATAAGTACAGTTACTATTAATACTATCTAAACAACAAAAATAAATTTACAAATACAAAATCCTACCGCAATGCCACACGCTACTGCAAACACTCAAACTAAACATACCAAACACTACAAACAAACACAGTAGACTACAACAGAAACGCCTACTTACAACCCCCTGCCTCACAGATAGCCTAAAAAATAAAGTGAAATACGTTTTACTTTATAACTTGAGCAGAAGCAGGGTACCTCGACCACAAGGAATCAAAACTGACGAACAATGATGTTAATAGAATGCAAAACAGATGTAGCAGCAAAAACAAATGGCGGCCGAGTAGATGTAAAAAATATGTTTTTCCCAACAAAGTAAATACAAATATTACAAAAATATGCGCACATACACACACACGTATATATATGTATTATAATATAATTGGTTAAAATATGTAAAACGATTTAAATATAACAAAGCAATTCCAATGTTTACAAAATCTATATTAAAAAGTACTTTAAAGATACAATTATAAGCAATATCAATTATATATATCTATATCTATATATATAGATATCTATCTATCTATATATATATATATATATATATATATATATATATATATATATATATGCTAAGGAAAAAATGTTTACATGCAATGTTCTTGTTTACTTGTAAAAATGCATATGTGAAGAAACAAATGCGCAACATGGAAAAGAAACTATATGAAAAAAATTGCATGAATAACGTGCAGAGCAAAATGTTTCTTATTATCAAGAAATATATAGACGTACTCAAAAGTGGAAACGTATTTTTGCATCTTAAAATTGCATTTGTGTTATATAAATTATCAAAAAGTGTATGCAACTAATATTTAAAAATGTGTTAATAAAATATGCAATAAACAAAATATAACTTGCATTACCTGCAAAACAAAAAACATACCATACTCAACTACTACAATAAAAAATAGCTTCAGATTTCTAAGCAAACACATACACAGCTCAAATATCCAACTAAACAAAACAAAAACTAAATCCTATGCACTAATATAAATGTACTAATAACATACACATACTAAATAAGTATAACATACTACTTCAACTCCAGCAAAAAACATCGTTGTGAACTTGTAGGATCTTAAAGGGGTAAGTATTGGACCTCGCCCTCTCCCTCTCCCGTGGTTACCCTCAAACGTTTTGCCTTTACTCCTCTTTATGTGCTGGATTAATTGGTGTTGGCTTTAGGACTCTGTATAATTTACCACTGCTAACCAGTGCTAAAATGATTGTGTGTGTTCCCAAAAACATGGTAAAATTGGCCTTCACCTGATTGGCAGATTTAATGTACTTGTTAGACCCTAGTATATGGAACTACATGAACGCAGGTCCTGTAAATTAAGTGCTACTAAATAGACTGCAGCACTTCGTGTGTCACCCACTAAATTATCCCTTTAAAACATGTCTCAGGCCAGCCATTGCAGTCTGTAGTGCAGTTTTAAGCTGCCATTTTAACCTGCCAAAATTAACCTTTTGGCAGGCCTAAACCTTCCTTTTTGTCACATATAACTTACCCCTAAGTTAGGACCTAAGGGCTCATAGGGCAGGTTGTCTTGCATTGAAAAGTAGGACATGTGGGTTTAAGTTTTACCTGTCCTGGTAGCTAAAAACTTCCAAAGTTGTTTTGACTACTATAAAGCCTGGTTTACCTTATTACATTTAATAAGTGCTAACTTTGGGTAGTGGGGGTGGAGCTTGCCTGGCTCTAAGATGGCCGCACTTTAGAAGAGCTCCGTAAGCCCGGCATTAAATCCTGCATGATCCTGCTTCCCTACACTTAGAATACCCTCAAAAGCCACTCAAAGGCGCTCTACAGTATGGTCGGAGGCGTTGCAGCCAGTTCATCGAAAAAATTGGAGACGCAGTGAGTTGGGAGGAGGACTCTGCGCTGGGCCTTGGGAGCGGCCTATGTTTCAGTGGGAGCGCTGCTTGCGCCCTTCTCTGCTGTGAGGTGTCCGTGTGCCGCTGGTGGAGTCAAAGCTGCGACTCCAAGTTCCCCCGACGACGGAAGCTCCCATTTCGCTGGGGGCCCTATGCTGGGAGCTGCTTACACCTGTACCTGTGGTGC
Organism: Calotriton arnoldi; assembly: GCA_963921515.1. Classification (NCBI taxonomy): domain Eukaryota; kingdom Metazoa; phylum Chordata; class Amphibia; order Caudata; family Salamandridae; genus Calotriton; species Calotriton arnoldi. The sequence goes on along the minus strand of CAWUFW010000004.1, from coordinate 4,515,864 downwards.
CCGCCGCATGCACACCTTATTACGGTGGGCCGGGAGCCGATGCCACGCTAGCACGAAATGCCGGTGGACTTTTGCAGACACTGCAGGAAGATCGAGGTGAGAATATAAGGTTGGAGATGGGTAATTTGGGTCTGATGGGCCTGTTGCGCTCCTACCCGTCCAAGCTGTGCCGATATCTGCACTGCCCTAGGCTGACACAGGGGAGGAGGTGCGCTGGAGGCCCGAGCGGGGCATTGGTGAATGACCGAGCCACACTACGTCGATTACAGCAGTGCCCCCGTTTGAGAACACGCGTGCTACACCAAGGTGGGGGCAAGAACACTGACATGCAAATTTATCCCTACCACTCACACTGCAGTTGGCGCTGTATTTGTGTGATGCTCAAACGAGACTGAGTCGACTTCAGTAGAAAGGACTTGCTGTACAGAAGGCTCCCGAGCAAGTGATATCCACCGCAATCCTATTCGCACCTGTTGATCTGAAGGCTGGTGCCGTGAGCATGCAGTAATATTGCTGAGTTGAGGTGCAGAGTATGCCAGAGACTGATGAGGCTGCTGTGCACCTATTCGCCCATTCTGAGTCTCTACATAGTGAGAGAGGTGACAACGCTCTACCACATCCGCTAAGCTGGTAACTAGAATTTACCGCCTTGCACAAGAAACCAGGAGACCACACTTAATGAAAGCTCACCAGGACTGGCAGCAAGACCGAGATATGGCGATTGATGACAATAGCTGGCAGTATTGCTGCAAAGCGGCACAACACATCTCTCTTAATGGTAGACATCGACTAATACACTTTAAATATATTAATAGAGTGTATTACACACCTGAGAGACTATGCAGATACAGATTACGTGATTCGGCATCCTATCATTGCAAAGCTCCTTAACTACAGAGATCGAGATGCTGCTCTTCGTAAGTCAAGAGAACTACGGATACTGCGCTACGAGGGCATGGACCTTTCCCTCTATCCGGACTTTATGGAACTGGGGCAAAAAGCTCGTCGTCAGTTCATGTCAGTGAAGAGGAAGCTCCGCAACCTCCATCTGGATTACAATATGATGTATCCTGCAAAACTCACGAATACAAGTAGACAGAAAATTGCATATATTTTCAGATCCAAGACAGGCACTGCAGTTCCTAAAAAAGAGAGAAGGCAATAGATCTCGGAAGGGATCCCCAAGATCTCCCGCTTCCGTGGGAGAGGATGCTCCAGACTTGGAAGATCAATGAAGACCGAAGGGTAACACTATCTGCTTCTGAGTGGTTGTAGGACTCTCAGCCGAGATACAGCAACAAACCCAGTTCAATCTGGGCATGGTAAGGCCTAAGGACATTGAGACTCTTACCGCCAAGGCAATTTGCTCCTGTAATATAAGCATCTCGGCAGGCCCAATGAGACAAATAGAGTATTATATAAGCCTGCCAAGGACATGGATCCCCCAAGGCACTTCACGGGACAAAGTGAGTAGCTGATACACTCCTGGGTTGAGGGTAGCGCTGTGCCCCCTTCCCTTCCTTTTTCACTACACAGGGAGATGCTGATGACTTAGGGATGTCCAGCGAGGTGGGAGATGAGTTTGGGGAAGGGACAGTGGACATGATCCGTCACATAACATTGGAAGCGTACTATACTGCATACCTTTGGGTGCAGCCTAGTTACAGTCGAGGTTCAATGCCGACAACATCTGCCCTCGTGTGTTATCCACAATGAGCATACAAAGTTGTTTTGTTTACCACTCTAGTTGTGGGATTGTTTAATGGGAGGGGGGTAGGCAGAATATCGACTATGCCATGTTGGGGTATGCTTAGCTTGGGGGGTTTGGAAGCAGTTTTTTCAATCAAATTAGATGGGTATGTGATACTAAGTTTTGGCTGGTGATGCATTACACACAGTGGTACATAATTCAGAGTTTGCAGATAAAATGGTTTGGACATAGGCAGAACAGAACCCACAAATAGAGTTAGATTCCTGACGTGGAACTCACAAGGCCTAAATGATTATAGGAAAGTACGCAAAGTTGTCGCATACTTAAAAAGGCACCATGTTGATGTAACACTAATACAAGAGACACATTTGACCGCTCATAGTAGTATGCTCACACAAAGACGATTAAGGGCCATCACTGTGCTGCTGGGTTTACTTCACATGCCAGAGGTGTCCTCACGTGGGTTAACTTGAAATCAGGCATTACACTGCAGGAAGTCGAAATAGATCCAAATGGTAGGTTTGTTATCACTAGATGTCACAAAGAAGGGCTAAATGTGAATCTAGTTAATATATATAGACCCAACCAAAATGACCCACAGAGCTACCATTCACTTGGCTCCCGTCTACTCAAAGGCATGGATGTACCAAAATTTGGGGTTTGAAACTTTAATTTTATTTAGGACCCTGCCTGTGACCACTCCAGCAGTCCTCCACGCCACCTGTCCACTGCTGCGGGTGCGATAGCAGATATTACAGACCAATTAGGCTTGCTAGATGTCTAGAGACAACGTTCCCCCGGCACCTCAGGGTTCACTCACTACTCTGCCGCTCACGATATACATACTAGAATAGATCTATGGCTAATATCTAGGAGTCTGCTCACCCTGGTCATCACCTGTGAACCTCTCCCACGAACATATTGAGATCATTCACTGATCTTGCTGGACATCGAGCTACCTACCAAGAAATGTGCACCATTTATCTGGAGGTTTCCCTCATATTCCCTAATGGATCCAGTCTTTAAGGCTGTTGGACTTGGCCCTTTTTGGAGGGTTATCCCCAAACTTTTTGCTTCTTCCTCCTTGCTTTTTCCTGACCTGTTGTTGTTGGTTTTAGGATACTGGGCACTTTACCACTGCTAATCAGTGCTAAAGTGCATATGCTCTCTGCGTAAATTGTTATTATGATTGGTTCTCCCTGATTGGCATATTTTGATTTACTGGTCAGTCCCTAGTAAAGTGCACTGGGTGTGCCGGGGCTGGTAAATCAAATACTACTAGTGGGCCTGCAGCATTGATTGTGCCACCCACATGAGTAGCCCTGAAAAGATGTCACAGGCCTGCCACAGCAGTGCCTGTGCGCAGTTTGCTTACTGCCACCTCAACATGACAAGTGCACCCACTTGCCAGGCCCTAACCTTCCCTTGTCTTACATATAGGACACCCCTATGGTAGGCCAAAGTTACCCCCCCTGGGCAGGGTGCAGTGTATGTGAAAGGTAGAACATGTACTGATGTGTGTAACATGTCCTGATAGTGAAATACTACCAATTTTGTTTTTCACTATTGAAAGGCTATCTTGCCCCATAGGACAGAATGGGGAATGCTTTGTAACATTTCACAAGCATATCTTCCCATAGGGATAAGATGGAAAAATAAAGTTTAGGCTCTCTGAACTCAGAATTTAATAAAAACATCTTTTACTAAAGATGGTTTTTAAATTGTGTGTTTGAAAATGCCACTTTTAGAAAGTAGGCATTTTCTTGTTTACCCATTCTGTGTGCCTCTGCCTGTTTGTGTATTGACTGTCTGGTTTTGGAGTGACATGTACTGGGGAGGTGCAGTGGCTCCAGGAGTCTGGATGAGTCAGCACTAGGCTAAATAGGCCTAACCTGCATTTGGAGGGGTGGGAGGAGTAGCACCTGTACCTGAATAGGGCTGTGCCCACCTTCCACAATGCTGGCTCTGCCCCCCTGTGGTGTGTCTGGAGCCAAGGCTCACACTGACAATGGATGTTGTTGTGCACTTTCAGAATGCCCCCCAGAACTGGTTTGAACTGGGCTCAGAGCCCCTTGCACAAAGAGAACAAAGACATTTTGGGGTACAAGTATCAGTCCCAGAACCCCAGACTTTAGATCATTCCTGGAATTCAAGAGGAACCTTTGTCAAGGAGAAGAGCTGTAGAAACTGAGGAGAAGTACTGCCCTTGCTGTGTGTCTGGGGTTGGCCTGCAGTTGCTGTTTCTGCCAAGGAAAGGAGAAGGACTTTGCTGTGTGCTGTGTCCCCTGCTTGAGGAAAGTCTCCAAGGGCTTGAGTAGAGGTTTCCTCCTGGTTTGAAGTCTCAGGAACACAAAGACTTCACCCCCAGCTACCCTGAACTTCCTTGCTGGGAGTTCTGACCTGCCAAGAGGTGGCTGTGACTGCCTTGGGCCTCTGGAGGTGGTTTCTGCTTCTTGCGACAGTTTTTCCATCGCAATGCCGTGGTGCGAGATGAATCTCCCTGCATCGCCGCACTGCTGCCGAAACCAAAGCAGCGCTTGTTGCCGCGGTAATAATCGATGCATCGAGAGATCGCGGCTGAAAAGGTTGACGCAGCGACGCACGCCGCCGCTGCATCGTTCACCGACGCATCCCGGATTTCCACGCATCGTCCCTGTGCGGCAAGTTTTCCCCGATGCATCACCCGCGGATCGGAGTTGTCTCAGAATCGATGCATCGCTTCCCCCTACAGACCGGACCCGACGCATCGCTCCCCTGTGTACAGCGGAACTGTTGCATCGCATCCACGAAGGTCTCAGGAACTACGCATCTCTATGTTTTTCAACGCTTCTCATCGCTGCGGCTGTTTGGCTTGGTGAATTTTGTCGCAAGAACAGGTACTTTGCAAGAAATCACGCATCCATAGTTTTCTATGGACTCGGTTGCTAAAACCTTTTGAAAGTAATTTTTCTTAATACTTATATGTTGAATTATTGTCGTTTTGGTCTTGTGAGTTTAGATAAAGATACTTTATTTTTCTAAACCGGTGTGGTATCCATTTGCAGTGTTATCACTGTGTTACTGTGAGTGTTGGTACAAATACTTTACACATTGCCTTTGGGATAAGCCTGTCTGCTCGTGCCAAGCTACCAAGGGGGTGAGCAGGGGTTATCTAAAGTGTGTATCCCCCTTACCCTGACTAGAAGAAACTGGTCCCTATTTGGACAAAGGTACCTACCTCTGCCAACTAGAGACCCCCATTTCTAACAAAGGCTGATATGGCTTCATCCATAGAGGGGTTCTTTAGAGATAACATAAGCTGAGTGACTAGTTTTACCACTGTCTGGAGGCCTTTAAGGTGTTCATCTGAGGTATGATGATCTCGAAACATGCAGGAGTGCTCCGTGCCTTAAGAGATAGATTATCGAGACTAGAAATAGAGAAGGCTCAACTGGAGCAAGCTCATCTACATTCAGGCGACACAAAACTCCTGGAAGATATCAAAAAAGCTCTTGAGGAGTATCATGACACAGCAGACAGTGAAGTCAAACATCTCGACAAATACCCTACCTCTAGGGTCAATGGCGAGGGAGAGCACCCTGCTCCTGCTCTGGCGGCATTACAGAGCCCTAAAAGAGAGGCATGTACGATAGATGAACTACAGGATGAAGATGGTAGTCCGTTGCATGATGCGAGCTTAATTGCAGAGAGATTTAGTAGATATTACGCTGAGCTATATAGTTCACGGATATCACCGGACGACAAAGCAATAAAAGAGTATTTGGAACATATCCAAATGTCATGGCTCACCAATACACACAGGGAACGCCTTATGGCTCCTCTTGATCCTAGAGAAATTCGGGCTGCAATTAAGAAATTGCTGGTCGGCGTGCACCTTGTTTACATGGCCTTATGCTGGCTTTTTATAAAGAATTCCAAGAATTGCTTATACCTCATCTAGTCACTCTATATGAGGAAATGGTCGAGGCCGATGTGATGCCCCTATCCATGAGAGAAGCAGTGATCGTTACTCTCATGTAACCTGGGAAACCTCTGGATAATTGCTCTTCCTATAGACCCTTATCCCTACTAAACGTAGATACCAAGCTCTTTGCCAAAATATTAGCCAATCATCTTGCCCTATTGGTCCCACTGGTGGTTGGTATGGAGCAAGTTGGCTTTGTTCCAGGACGGAGCATAACCTACAATCTCAGAACAATCCAGAGAGTTAACCCAGATGTCCAGGCCACGGCAGTCTTTTTTTTTAGACGCTGAAAAGGTGTTTGACTCAGTAGAGTGGTCATTTTTGAAGGGCATACTTCGCCGCATCGGGGTTGGTGAGGTCTTTCTCCAGTTAGTTGCAGTTTTATGCAAGGACCCAGTGGCCAGGATTAGAATGGGTGATATAATCACCTCTCCTATAGCTGTCTCAAGAGGTACCCGGCAGGGGTGTCCATATATAGAAATATGCCCTGGTGGCAGAACCCCTGGCCTGTGCCTTGGGGGAATACCATGGAAATAGGGGGTTGTGCTTCCCTGGTTACCACTTAATCGTCTCAGCATACGAAGACGACATGCTTCTTTATGTCGTAGGCCCTGAGAAACACCTTACCCCTGTACTCATTGAGGTGGTTTGTTTTGGGCAGCTATTAGGCCATAGGGTAAATTGGGCAAAATCCATAATTTTCCTCCTGACTCCAACCATGGCTCCAGTGAAATTGGACTTCCCACTGCAATGGACCACAGATTCTGTACGTTATTTTGGAATACAAATTTATACTGACCCTGGGATAGTGCTATCAGATAACTATGGGAAAGCAATTCATAAGCTTGAAGAGGATATCGCCCGAATGATCAGATTACCTCTCTCATTGGTCGGACGAATCTCTATTATGAAAATGGTCGTCCTCCCCAGATTCTTGTTCCTCTTTCAGAATATCCCTATGCAACTTCCGAATCATATATTTGATACTCTTCGTTCATTGCTGATTGAATTGGCTTGGGCTGGTATGCAGCCGAGGGTTAAAGGGGAAACTCTCACCCTGCCATACTCTATGGGTGGTCTAAATGCACCAGATCTCGAGTTATACTATAGAACAGCACAAAGCTCACGTGCACAAGCCTGGATTCACAGACCACAGGGTTTACCGCACCTGCATATTGAGAGAGATGCCGCTGACCCGTACATGCTTGGCAAAACTTGCTAGAGAGACACAGGAGCTCTGTTGTACTCCCCACTGACCCCGCTAGAATGGTGTTCCTGGTTTCGGATGGGGAGAGAAAGGGACGTTTGACAGACATTGCGGAAAATTGGTATATCTAAGATGGGCGACTGCTTTCATGACGGGGTGGTATGCAAGTGGGAAGACATATTGGAGGAGTGACATGAACCCTCGACCCTTGCCCAATATCAATACCTCAGAGCTTGGCATGCATTACCCGACCTCTCAGGCGAAGATATGCAGGAGCCATTAGAGATGCCAACACTTTCCTATATTATACACTCTACCGCACTCGCTAACCTGGTAACTAGAATTTACCGCCTTGCATTAGAATCCAAGAGACCACACTTAATGAAAGCTCGCCAGGACTGGCAAAAAGACCTAGATATGGTGATTGATGACAATAGCTGGCAGTATTGCTGCGAAGCAACACGACACATCTCTCAATGATAGACACCAACTAATACACTTTAAATATATTAATAGAGTGTATTACACACTTGGGAGACTATGCAGATACAGATTACGTGATTCGGTGGTCTGTCATCACTGCACAGAACAGGAAGCTGGGTTCTTGCATGTAGTCTGGCATTGCCCTACAATTTTTGATTTCTGGCGGGAAGATCTTTCATACTTTGAATGAGATTACGTGTCTCTTTCTTACACCTGATCCATTTCTCGCTTTGTTGGGACATGACAAGGGGGTCGACAAAAAAGTAAGACGACTAGTTGCTACAGGTCTGCTGCTAGCTAAACGTAGGGTAGCAATGCACTGGGCTAAAGGCCCAGTCCTGACCATAGATGATTGGACTAAGGATATACTCTATTGCAACACACAATCAGACATATACAGCGAGGTACTTCCTCCACAGAATCACCCAAAAGGCTTTTGGGGATTGTATCAACAGTACTTAGCGGGGAAGGAGACTGTGGAGTCGGAGGGGGATAAAGGTAATTGGGTATATACTAGACATACAGAATACAATACATGGGTCAACGGCACAAACATATGTGGAAAACGAGCATATACATGTTATCCATATTCATTGTTGGCATCATCGATACTGAAAGTATCCACTAACGAATTGATGGAACCCGGTAGTGATAACTGTTTTAAATGTAGTAACTTCCATGCATTGTATTTCGTCACTGTGAAATTGCACTGTACCCAGCCAAGAGAATATGCAACTGTATTGAATTCTTTGTTACGTGAAAAGAATTAAAATCAATAAACATAATTTTTTTTAAAGTGTTAACTTTGGGTTGGGAGCAGATAGAGATGTCATGTTTAGACTCAAATGAATTGTAATTCATAATCCTCTTTAACACTAAAGTGAGATTTTAAGTAGGGCCGGGCAGAGCTTGCGGAGTTTCACTCTGCGGAATTTTGCGGAGTCACCGCAACACTCAGGTGAATTCCGCAGACTATGACGTGCAGGCAGAGCATTTCTTGGCCACCCCTACCCAGGTTGTGAGAGCTTTCCTGAGGCCACCAAAGTGTACGAACACATCAGCCCTCTGACCTCGGCCCACAAGAGAGGTTAAGTTGTGCCGAGCCCAAGGCTGTGGGTCTGAAGGGAGTGTTGCAGCTGCAGTTCCTGGTTACTGAATTTATATCAGCAAAAGAGTGGGATGTGAGCTGAGTAAGGCCACTCCCTAGAATGTAATTGGCTGGAAGCAGAACATCTTTATCTTGTGGGAAGGAGGAGGTATAAAAGGCAAGAAGGGATGGAAAGGAGAAAGAATGAAAGAAAATGAAGGGTGAGATGGGGAGGAAATGTGAACAAGTGACGGAAAGGGTCGAAAGAGAAAGGACATAGAGGAAGGGTGTGAGAAAGTACCCCTTTTGACATGGCTTGCCCCCCACTTTTTGCCTGCAAAAATTATGTGGTTTCGAGTGTGGTGACTTCAGCACTCAATAGAGCCGACCCCTCTCCCCAGTGCCTTGAGACCCTCACAGGTGAATTGTTGTGCTTTACCAACCCTGATTTATTGATTAATTGATTGATTGATTGATTGCAGTGCACAGGGTCCCTGCCAACCAGATTTCCTGTGCTAGGGCTTCTTCCCTAAAACTGTTCCACAATTGGCCCGTCACACCCCCTATATGTCCCTAGTAAACAGTAACTCTGTACCTATGGCATTGGGATTGAAGAGGTTCCCCTAGGGACCCCTCACCTAGACAATGCAGACTGCCAGTGCAGCATGCATGGCCTGGTGCAGACAAAACTACAAAGTCGACATGGTACACTGCCTGTGTGCCATGCCAACTAGCACTGCCTATGGTATAGGTAAGTCACCCCTCTAGGCGGCCTTACAGCCCTAAGGCAGGATGCACTATATCATAGGTGTGTCATATCTGCTTGAGCAGATATGCCCCTAAAATATTTAAGTCCCTTCTTAGATATTGTAAGTGCCAGGGAAGCCATAGAGAGTACATGGGCTGAAAACTCGACAACTCGACAACTTCCAGAGCACCATGATGGCTTCTCTGAACCCAGGAGTGCTTGGTACCAAACTACTCCTCTCAATAAACCCACACTGATGCCAGTGTGGGATTTATTGAAGGGTACCTCAGAGTTGGCCCCTAAAAGCCTACCAACCCTGGTGTGGTCACAGACTGGCTTTAGGCAGCATGCCACCACCAGACATGTTTCTGGACCCCTGGGTTGAGAGCCCCCACTATAGTGCTCACCTTTGCCAACTCCACACTTAAGGTGAAGGAGGTGAGGTGAAGTTCACCTTTCACTCCCCGCCATCTTGAAGATGTGGGGACTCCTCCCACCAGGGCTAATCCTATGCCCCCTCCCACAGGAGGGTGGCATAATTGAGAGTGTAGATACACCAGGAAAGGTGCCCATTGGCCCTGCCTGTCACTCCCTTAAAATGCCCCCAAATCTAATATTTTGGTGGCTCCCCCAAACCCTGAAGCTAGTTACTGCTGACCCATGAAGAAGGACAAAGAAAACACCATGTAGAGAAGACTGCCTGCACCCACTTACTTGGCAACAGCCCTACCAGCCGGTCAGCAGCTTCAAAGACCCTGGGAAAACAACGAAGCCTGTCCTGCAGCCGGCGATGTCCACAACCCCTGGGAGGACTGCCTGCCTTTGAAGAAGAGCAGAACTCCTGAGGACAGTTGCTCTGTCCACAGGAAACCCCCACAAATGACTTTGCTGCCATAGAGATCCACGATCCATGACCACTCTGCACCTGACGCCTCCAGCCTGCGTCCAGGTGGCCCATTGATCCAGAAAAGGTTCCCCATTGATACTGAGTCCAAATCCAGTGTAGGCTGACCCCTCCTGTACTCCACGACGATGCCTGCAGTGTGAATCCAAAGGCTCCCCCCAACCGTGACCTGACATCAAAGGACACCCCTGCCCCCGAAGCTAATGTGAGTTGAGGACCTCAGCTGATGGTGTCCCTAGACCTACAGCATCCCCACTTATCTCTGCTGTCACTGGTTTCCTTCGTACAGCCTCCAGTTCGTCGCCTGCAGCCTGTTTTCCAAACCGAGTTTCTCCATTGAAGTGCATTGGGCGCCTGACACTGTGTTTGCACCATGCATCCTGCCGCCCCTGTGCCGCAGGTGGTGTATGTTTGGTGCTTCCTTCTGGACCCCACTATGCTTACCTAAACCTCCAAAGCTTGAGCCCTGCAGCCGCTTTACTTACCTGCAAGCAGTGTGTCTTCAAGCACCCCTAGTCTCCATTGGGTAACATTGGGCCTGATCTTCAAATTTAACCTTTGCACCCGGCCTCCCCTGTGCGTGCAGTCTTGGTGCTTACCTGAACCTGGCCCTCTGCTGATCCTGCAACCCGAAGACTGGAGTTGTAAGTTGTTTACTTACCTGTAAAACCGCATTATTGTTTTCCTCAATAAGTTTACATTGCTGTAATAGTGAGCCTCAACAAGGCCTACCAGTGCTTAGGGGTTCTCCCTTCTCTGCACAGAGTCCTCAGACACTTAGGAAGAAGTTGGCACAGAAACTGAAATATAAAAGACAGAGTTTATTAAACCTTATAAGGTGGAGCTAACATTCACACATCACCCTTCAGTAATGCATGAAGTAGCACACTGAATGGAAGGATCCTGGTCCTTTTATACCCACACAGGGGCTCAAATGAAGGCGGTACAAACACAAATGCTGGTTGTAGGTACATATAAGGTCATACAGAGAATGCACAGTCGACAAGTGGGTGGAGCTAACAGTTTCTACTTTTAGTAGACACATCCTGACATTTATAAACTTGAAACAGCTGCAAGCTCAACTGAGCATGTGCAAAGCAAGAGGAACTAAAGTTAACTTGTCTCTAGGCAGATTTCAAGAGCAGTTGACAGGAAGGTAGGACAGAGCACATGGTGAGCACATGGTAGCACATGGCAGCCAAAATGGCTGCCAGAAATACAAAATGGATTCCACAAAGCGGACAATTTAGCCTCTAAATACAGGCTGTCTTCAGCCAATGCTTAACTTAAGTGCTGCCAAATTACAACAGACGGCCCTTTCAGCATTGGCTGAAGACATTCGTTTATCTAGGGTAATCTAGATATTCATCCCGTACATCTATTAACATTATTTCGGCCACCTCTTTATTCAACATTTGTTGGGCCTTTGTTTCAGCAACGTTCCCTCTTCCCAGGTATACAAGCAGAGATGCAAATGGAGCAAAGCATTGGACCACATTGGATACATACACAGCATGTAAAAAGTATTAATCATTACACACAGGATAGTGAGTAGCTTCCAGCTCCAAGCAGAAACAAGAGTCCAAAATCATCTAGTCTAATTCTAAGTTTCAGGGCTCTGATGTATTTCAGTGACTATCTATTTCAATTAATAGCCAACAGCACATACTTAATAAAAACATTTTCAATAGACTTTTCCAGTATTTCTTTTGTGAGGGCTAAAATATCAATTTAATATATTTTTAGGAGGAGGGCAAAGTAATATTTGTCAACTGCTCAGGAAAACATTTTTCGTGTAGAATAAGCATTATAAGTAATGCAAATATTAAAGAAGTCAGACAGATTATTACAAAAACCATCCTGGCTCCAAAGGACCAGGAGGACCACACAGGGCCATAGGAATTAGGACAAGGAGCCGCAAAGGGCTGCTCCTCCTCAAAAATGGGACGACCAAAGGGGTACATTACTAACAAAAAAAAGAGTCCTTGGGAAATTTTAGCTGCTGTGGAACCAGCCAGAGGGGAGTCTTCTCCCTGTGTCCGTTTGAGCCTCACAGGCAGGCTCTTGTTGTTCCCACGGTGGAGCTGCACAACTCGCAACTCAAGAATCACGGCCCAGTTTGAGAAGAAAAAGTCTTTCAACGATCCTGTCCAGTGTCTCAAGCAGTGCACAAGTTCTCTTCACTTTAATCTAACAGGCACCTGTACCCTAAACTCAAGTCCTTCCCTAACTCCTATATTGCTCTGCTGGCGCACTGCTCTTTTGTTAGGGCCACAAATTGCATCCAGTGTGCCCAGGTATCTCTTGATCAACAAACAAAGGTGCAAACTTGCATTCACTTTGGGACCAGGATTAAGAGGCCTGATGCTAGGATCTCTGAAGCAACCCTTGTTTCAAAAGGGGTCACCTCAAGCAAAGCCTCCTTGCCGTTCTGGTCGGTCTGTGACTCTCTCAGCTGGGCATCAAAAACTTGATCCATGATTTCTCCTTTCTGATTTGTGACCCCGTCTTTCGCCCAAGACAGTGGCAGGGGTACACAATTCACATCCCAGGGCTTCCGCCTTCACTGAGGTCCTAGTTGCCAGCAACGCCTGTGCTGGTTACCTTCACTTTGGCTTCAAGCTGCAGTGGCGCTGACTCCCCAGGCTGGATCTGATGTCCGGGCCCCTCTGGCAATGGTTGTAAGGCAGCAAATATCTATTGGTGGACAGAACAAGAGGTCTTTAGACAAGGCACAGAAATAAACTAACAACAGAGAGGATAGTCTCAGAATACTTCCTTAGTCCTGGGGCACCCCATACATTAGCAAGGCACCCAAGAACCACTTCATCTATCTAAGAGTAGAAAACCCTGGACCTATTGGCAAGTATAAAAGGAACGTTTTGGTGAACTGACAAGAGTAATACATCACCCAATCCCAAACAGCCAAGGAAGTCTGTGTTCATTTACTAAATTCTGAGGAAAAGAGAAAAACAATACAGACATACTCCAAATACTTACATTGGTGTATTCCTATATTACTAATCTGAAGAACCCTCAAGAAAAAGGAAATGTTCTACACTTTTACTCATATATTTTACATTACTTATACAGGACTGCAGACACTTGTAAAATAATTTCTCTTACATGTTATGCTTAGGACCATGCTCTCATGTTATAGGCGCAGCAGGAAAATCTAAAACTGCTAATTTAACAGGGATTCTTATTGCAAAAAGAACTAAACTTCAACATAGTGGGTACATTTTCTTCAGCAGAACATGTTCTGACAAACAAACTCCTATAAAACAATATTTTCCTTCAAAATGTTTGCTAAGGATCACATGAGCGTCTTTCCTGCATTGTACTTTTCACGATCTGGACTATGTAACATCATTTTTAAAAGGAAAAAAAACCCTATCTCCAGCTCTAATAAGGGCTGTCAGCTTATTGACAGAGACTAGCTAATAAAAAACTAGCAATGCCCTTGCAAAACTGTATAGAACATGAGAATAACATAAACAATAATAGTGTTGCCACCTGAGATTTTTGAACAGAAACCCCCACTATACAATTTTCCTTAAAGATCAAATAAGGGAATATCAATCTGTTCTACTCATTCTTTCATACAGGATGGGCAGTAACATAGCTTATGTGTTTCATCTTTTTATTAATTCTAACAATTTTAAAACAGTATTACAGAATAGCCAATTGTAATTGTAATTGTAAGTAGCATTTATATAGCGCAGCTGTCACCCAACGGGCATCCTGGCGCTGGGATTACCTAAATCACTATGCAGCAATAAAACTAGGAATCATCATGCGCCAATCTCTCAAGGCTATTCTTTTGGAAAGAGCCTGGTTTTTAACTTTTTTCTAAACTGCAGTAAGTCATCAGTCTGTCTGAGTTCACTTGGTAGTTTATTCCATAGCCTTGCGGCTGCATAGCCAAATGATCTACCTCCTAGTCGGGTTTTCTTGACTCGTGGGGTACATACTAGGTGGGCTGCCGAGGAACGAAGACTTCTAGCTGGGGAGTACCAAGTAAACATTCTCTGTAATGGTTTAGGCCCCATTTTGTGTGCCGCCTTATGAACAATGCAAAGTGCCTTAACTGTCACATGGCCATTTCCTAGATAGCTTTAGACAGACTCAAAAAAAAGTGAGAAAAAGAAGAGAGAAAACATAAGAGAGAAAACATAATTTTGCCTACCCTTAATTTGTAGAGGAGCTAGCCTCCTTCCCCCATTTTGACAGTAGGAAAACCTGAAACAGGTTTTACTTCTGTCAACACTTTCAACCCCTATTTGTAGCAACTGGGCACAAACAAACTTGTAGGAGATATCTTAGAAAGTGGCTATTCTCTGATTCAAGCACATCGAGTACTGTAGAAAGCGTCAGCAACAAATGTATCAATTCCTTGAGCAATTGTACTAGATTAACATGAGGGCGCATGAATGCAAACTAAAATCCATTTCCTCCTTATCGTAGCCCCTACACAGTATTCTTTAAACTAAAACCATTATTTTATATAACTGGCAGATCAATGCTCAACTCAGGGCTGTTTTCCTTCGTTTCATATGAGTGCGCAAAACGTGTGTTTGCCAAAAATAGGAAGCAAAGCTTCTCTTTCTCTCTTTGCGCTATCATCTCGTCTTTCAAAAACTTTTCGAAGGTCGAAGTGTCCCAGCAAACATTACCCTTCACCCTGCTAAGTTGCTAAATGCAGAACTCCGACCTTTGACCCGTTCAGCAGCTGCTCATTTTGTTTGTACAAGGCTTGCCATGCGGTTTTGTAATGCAAAGCAACTCTGGAGAATCACAGCGAAAAGCAGTCCTGTCCGATGTGTTTCCAAATAATTTAAAGGTAGGATAATAAGTCTGCTGGTTTCTGTATACTTATTTTCATTTGTGTACGGTGTGTGGTGGCTGTTTGTTCTATATTTGCATATGTATACTTTTATTGAAGCCTAAGAGCAGGTTAAAAACTGCCTTGAGTGGTAGAACTGCTTGTAAAATTGTGAATTTTAGCTCAATTTCGACTTTGGTGGTAGGGGCACTTAAAAATGAATATCCTACAATATTTTTGCATAATAGGAACCCCCAGAGTGTTCTCTAGATAGCCCAGGAATGGGAAATCAGAAATGTATAAGATATACCCTTATAAAAATGAGTTTTGTACGGCTGGGTAAAGTGACATTTCACATTTAAGTTCCCTTTTTTCGGTACAGCACTGCTTAAATCCAATTTTGATGCTAGGAATTCACAGTATGATGATTAGGCTTTATAAAGATGAAAAAACGAATTTAAAGCATTTATTTTTAATAATATTTTTTTTCATATAATTAACTTTATTTTTTTTTTAATCAAAACCAACCATTTTGATGATTCCACATTTGAAAAGCAAGCTTCATTCGTAGCCTATCATATTTAAACGCATTCATTCATAACCCTAAGCACAGAAGCCTTACTTGAAACAGGAAAAGTCTGCGCCACTTTTTAAAAGGACAGTTATCATTTAACATCAGAACCACAGAGGTACTTATGTAAAAAAGGCATTAAGAAAGGAAATCCCTACTTTCAATTTTGTTCTCTGTTATCCAAAATAATGAAACTGGTGTTTTGAAACTTTTAAAATAGGGCAGGCCTGTATACCAGTTTTACACTGACTTAAAATGTCGCTGACGCAGCATTCCTGTCTGTGGCCGTGAGCAGGAATAGCCATATGCTATTTATGCAGCTGTTGTTTTGTCAGCAGGCGTCGAATTTTCACGCCTTTCTCAGGAAAAAACCCCTTTATTATTTGAAATACCCTGACAGAGTTAAATCCCCATTTGCTGTGTCAAACAGTTTCTTTTCAGTTAGTCAGTTTAAACACAGCTGTCGGAAAGCTTTTTTCTCGGGTGCTGAGAGAAAAGCATGTCACAGTCTATTTAAAAACTTAGGCATTTCAATGCAGTCAAATCTATCTTTCTATAATGTGTATTTAGTTCAGCAACGACCAAATTCACTCAAATGATGTGCATGCCTATTAATGTCTAATACAATGTATTTAAGGAAAAGGCTGTAACATTGTGTATTTAAGTCTATTGATTACAAAACACACAATTTCGTTTTTCTACCTCTGTATGAGGCCTATTTTAATCCTATTGAATACGAATTCTAATTTTATGTTTAGCATTGTGGCAATTTGCACACATGTATAGTGTCTTACTCTGTCAATTTAAATAGTAACATGCAGCTGTTTAGCATATGTTACATAATTTATTTCTGGATTTTTATTTAATATGTAAGTAACTAAATGACATTTTGCATAACAGAATGATGACAGCAAAAAAAAACATAAACAAACTCATTGAGCTCATTCCAGACAGTTACAGAAGGACACAACACAGCGCGCTTAAAGCTAGCCATTCGTACACAGAGTACTCACAAAAGTATTACCAATGTCAAACCAAAAAACCCCACATAGACATTTAAACACACATTGAACCCACAAATCAACACTTAGAACTTTAAGACAGCTTACAAACTGTACGCAAGACCAACCTATTTGTAAATACTAATTGTAAGTCATATTTACAAGAAGAGCTCTCAAAAGTAGCCCAAAAAACTGTTCCATGGTCAAGAAGCCAAAATACACCAAATTCGCCGGTTTTGGCTGGTAGAACACTCAAAAAGCGCTCTGCATATCACCACTTATGAATGTTACTAAGTGCGCAGATCCGGATCCGTTTTATGTACATATTTAGTTCCATGGGGTACTTAGTCACCAAGGAAGAAATATCTTTTTACTATACGTAAACCTATTTAGGTATCCCCTCTGAGGGGAGTCAACTAAGTACTTACTAAATCCATATCGGTACCTCCAAAACAGCAACACTTTCTGCGAAGTGTACTGGAAACAGGCATGCCAAAAATAGTACAGAATATACAGTATTATAATCAAAGTAGCGCTTAAGGTACTGTTTGTACGTTGCGCTGTTCAAACAATTTCAAATAGAGAAAATTCTCCTCATTACCCGCCTATATGTATTGCAATGCATATATAATTACAAAACAAATTCCAAAATTGGCCAATCATACAAACAAAGCCACAGTAAGTGTTACTAAAACTACCTTACCAATCAAAGGCATCAAACCAACAGCAAGTGCCGCAAAACGGCTCTTACCAATCAAATGGTGTCCAGGTTCCAACTGCCAAGTTCTCAAATTGACCAAATGGTCACTGCACGGCAAATCAACAGAAGAGATCTCAGTCAAGGACCGGCGCCGCCGGGATGGTCAGATCAGAAAGAAAGGAAAAACGCCATGGGTGCCAAGACTCAGGTCTCCTCAGGCAGCGATCACGTCCAAAGCGAGATTCCAATCCTTCGTCGCGACCAGTCCTTCGGGCATCCGAGTCCTTTGATGAGTCCCACGTTGGAAGCGCCAATTGTAATAGTGAGCCTCAACAAGGCCTACCAGTGCTTAGGGGTTCTCCCTTCTCTGCACAGAGTCCTCAGACACTTAGGAAGAAGTTGGCACAGAAACTGAAATATAAAAGACAGAGTTTATTAAACCTTATAAGGTGGAGCTAACATTCACACATCACCCTTCAGTAATGCATGAAGTAGCACACTGAATGGAAGGATCCTGGTCCTTTTATACCCACACAGGGGCTCAAATGAAGGCGGTACAAACACAAATGCTGGTTGTAGGTACATATAAGGTCATACAGAGAATGCACAGTCGACAAGTGGGTGGAGCTAACAGTTTCTACTTTTAGTAGACACATCCTGACATTTATAAACTTGAAACAGCTGCAAGCTCAACTGAGCATGTGCAAAGCAAGAGGAACTAAAGTTAACTTGTCTCTAGGCAGATTTCAAGAGCAGTTGACAGGAAGGTAGGACAGAGCACATGGTGAGCACATGGTAGCACATGGCAGCCAAAATGGCTGCCAGAAATACAAAATGGATTCCACAAAGCGGACAATTTAGCCTCTAAATACAGGCTGTCTTCAGCCAATGCTTAACTTAAGTGCTGCCAAATTACAACATTGCAAAGACTGAAAATTGTAATTACCTTTTTGCAAAGATCTTGGTCTTAAAATAAAACTTAAACAAAGCTTATTTTTATAAAATTGGTGTGAATCTCTTTTGTGTTGTGTGTCATTTATTGGTCATTGTGTGCACAACAAATGTCTTACACTCTTCTGTGTTAGGCCTAAGGCTGCACGCCCACACTACCCCAAATAGATCACTTTGGGTTAGCATTGAGCCTGTACACTTCTGGGGGAATCTCTGGACTCTGTGCATGGTATGACCACCTAGTGGTATACCACATACATAGCCAGCTTCCTACAAAGGGAAGGGGAAGAATTGGTGCAGATGGAGAGAGAAGAGAGAGAACAGGAAAGAGTGAAAGGAAGGAAATATCAATCAATCAATCAATCAATCACAGCATTTATAGAGCGCGCTACTCACCCGGGAGGGTCTCAAGGCGCTGGGGGAGGGGGTAAGTTACTGCTCGAACAGCCAGGTCTTGAGCTGCTTCCTGAAGGAGAGATGGTCCTGGGTTCGCCGAAGGTGAGTGGGGAGGGAGTTCCAGGTCTTGGCTGCCAGGTAGGAGAAGGATCTTCCTCCGGCGGTGGCTCTGCGGATGCGTGGTACGGTGGCGAGGGCGTGGCTGGTTGATCGTAGCTGGCGGGTGGGCGTGTAGAAGGTCATGCGGTCGTTGAGGTACTTGGGGCCCAGGTCGTGGAGGGCCTTGTGTGCGTGGGTGAGGAGTCTGAACGTGATTCTCTTGCTGACGGGGAGCCAGTGCAGGTCTTTCAGGTGTCCGGTGATGTGGCTGTGTCGGGGGATGTCCAGGATGAGTCGTGCGGAGGCGTTCTGGATGCGCTGGAGTCTTTTTTGAAGTTTGGCTGTGGTTCCGGCGTAGAGGGTGTTCCCATAGTCCAGTCGGCTGGTGACGAGTGCCTGGGTGACGGTCTTCCTGGTTTCAGTGGGGATCCATCTGAAGATCTTGCGGAGCATGCGCAGGAGTGTTGAAGCACGAAGATGAGACGGCGTTGACTTGTCTGGTCATCGACAGGGAGGAGTCCAGGATGAAGCCCAGGTTGCGTGCGTGGTCCGTTGGCTTGGGCGCGGTGCCCAGGGCCGGGGGCCACCAAGAGTCGTCCCAGGCGGAGGGTGATGAGCCCAGGATGAGGACTTCCGTCTTGTCTGAGTTCAGTTTAAGGTGGCTGTTCCTCATCCAGTCGGCGACGTCTCTCATCCCGTCGTGTAGGTTGGCTCTGGCGGTGGTGGGGTCGTTGGTAAGGGAGAGGATCAGCTGGGTGTCGTCGGCGTAGGAGATGATGTTGAGGTTGTGTTGGCGTGCGATGGCTGCGAGGGGGCTCATGTAGACGTTGAAGAGGGTTGGACTGAGTGAAGATCCTTGTGGAACGCCGCAGATGACTTCGGTGGCCTCGGATCTGAACGGGGGAGGCGGACTCTCTGGGTTCTTCCGGCGAGGAACGAGATGATCCATTCCAGTGCTTTCTCTCGGATTCCGATGTTGCTGAGGCGCTTCACTAGGGTGCGGTGGCAGACGGTGTCGAACGCCGCGGAGAGGTCCAAGAGGATGAGGGCTGCTGTTTCCCGTTGTCGGTTAGGGTTCTGATGTCGTCGGTGGCTGCGATAAGGGCGGTCTCGGTGCTGTGGTTGGCCCGAAACCCGGACTGCGAGGGGTCGAGGGATCCATTCGTCTCGAGGAAGGCGGCAAGCTGTCTGTTGACGGTCTTCTCGATGACTTTGGCCGGAAACGGAAGGAGCGAGATGGGACGGTAGTTCTTGAGGTCGGTGGGGTCCGCCGTTGGTTTCTTCAGGAGGGCGGTAAGCTCGGCGTGCTTCCAGCTCTCCGGGAAGGTGGCGGTGTGGAAGGAGGAGTTGATGATGTCCCGGAGATGGGGTGCGATGGTGGCGTCGGCTTTGTTGAAGACGTGGTGTGGGCAGGGGTCGGTTGGTGATCCGGAGTGGATGGAGTTCATCGTGCGGGTGGTGTCTTCGGTGCTGATCGGGGTCCAGTTGCAGAGGGTGGTGGTGGCGGGCGTTGGTTCGGCGGTAGGGTGCGTGGTCTGTGCGTCAAAGCTGTTATGTATGTCGGTGATCTTGCGGTGGAAGAACGCGGCGAGTGAGTTGCAGAGGTCTTGCGAGGGGTGATGTCGTTGTTTCCGGCGCTGGGGTTGGAGAACTCTTTGACGATGCTGAAAAGTTCCTTGCTGTCGTGGGCGTTGTTGTCCAGTCGTTCTTTGAGTGCCGACTTCTTGGTGGCACGGATCAGCTGGTGGTGTTTGCGGGTGGCGTGCTTGAGGGCGGTCCTGTTGTCTGTGGTCTGGTCGAGTCGCCAGGCTTTCTCGAGAGTGCGGCAGTTCTTCTTGGATTCCTTGAGTTCGTTGGTGAACCAAGGGGTTTTCTTGCTTCCGGGTCTGCTGGGAGGGTTTTTAGTGGTGCGAGGTCGTCGGCGCAGGCGGTCAGCCACTTGGCGAGGTTGCTGGCTGCTTCGTTTGGGTCCGTTGTGTTGGTGGGTGTGTTCTGGCTGAGGGAGGCGGTGAGCTGCTCGGCGGTGATCTTGCTCCAGCTACGGCGGGGAGCCTGTTGCGGGTGGTGGTGGGTCGCAGTCTTTCTGAAGCTGAAGTGGACGCAGCTGTGGTCGGTCCAGTGGAGTCCGGTGGCGTGGCTGAAGGAGATGTGCTTGCTGGAAGAGAAGACGGGGTCAAGCGTGTGGCCGGCGTAGTGGGTGGGCGTGTTCACCAGTTGCTTGAGTCCGAGGTTGGCGAGGTTGTCCAGCAGGGCGGTGGTGTTTCTGTCGTTGTTGTTCTCCAGGTGGAAGTTGAGGTCCCCTAGGAGGATGTAGTCGGCGGAGGGCATGGCGTGCGGGCTGATGAAGTCTGCGATGTCTTCGCTGAATAGTGTGCGTGGTCCCGGGGGTCTGTAGATGAGGGTGCCTCGGAGGGTGGTCTTGGGGTCAGTGTGTATCTGGAAGTGTAGGTGTTCGGCGGCGGTGAAGGTCTCATCGGAGTTAGTCGAGATGCGGATGGTGTTCTTGTGTACGATGGCGATGCCTCCTCCCGTCTGGTTGACGCGGTCCTTCCGGGTGATCTGAAACTGATAGACAGAATGGCATAGGAAGAAAGAAAGATGTGTTGTAATTCATAACACAGGCAATAGATTCAGCGAAAACAAACTTGTTTATTCGTCATATTATCAGCAACCATGCTATTCACAAAAGAACTGGTGAAACATAAATTCTTGGGAGCAAACGGCCAACTCTGCAGAGTGCAAGCTGGAACTCCCTTGCTGCTGGCCGACTTCCTCCTGTCGGCTTCACCTTATGAATTAAGTAGTGTGAAAGGTCAGGTTACATGCCTGTCTGCTGAGGAAATGGTTTCTCTTCAGCATTTTGAGCTAATAATAGAAGCTCTGTTATGTTCCTAGTGCCTTGACTCACGCACTCCCATTCAATAATCGGCTAAAGTTAACTTCTGTCATATGCGAACTAACCCATAAAGAAACACGTAAGCTGCTGTGACAACGCATACGGGAAATGAAAAAGACACCTGCTAAAATCAGCATAAAGTTGGAATGGGGTAGAGGGCTGTCACGGTGGCAGGAAGTTAAGCTATCTTGGTGAAATGTACTTCGGCATCCCATCATGTCAGCACTGTATTAAAACGGACACATATCTCACAAAGGGAAGGGGGTATACTAAGGCCATCACAAGACCTTACTGGTCATCGTCTCCATCAACGAGAGGTAACATCTTACGTCTTCAAGGGACGAAGCTGGCCAGGACCCGCTGTGTCAGTGGTGCAGTGGTTGCAGCTCAGACTGGCTAAGGCCTGCGCTGGGATCATGCTAGTGATCTTAAAGCTACTCTTCTTCTTGGGCCCCGTGGACTAGAGTGGGGGCTGCAGGCCCAGCAGTAGCTAGTCCAGGCTCAGCTATCCCCTGAGGCAGCTCCTGTGGTGCTGTCCCTCCTGGGCAATTTGGGCGCCTCCTGCACCATCTTCCTCACTTCAGGTGGGGCCTCGGGCTGCTGATGCACTGTGTCCCAGAGAGGGCGGTCGTCCCTGCTCCAGGAGGCCGCAGTGGGCTGCGGGCGGCCCAGGCACAGGGTAAGAGTAGAGGCCCAGCTGGGGAAGATGCCGACAGGTGGAACAGTGGGTACATCACTGGTGGCCCGGCGGTGGCAGCTGCATGGTGCTGTGCCTCGGGTTCCACTCTCAGACTCTCTGCTGCTACTGGTCAAGCATTGGTATGCTGCTGGGTCACCGCCGGCAGATGGGCAGCCAGAAGAAGGGGCGAGCAAGATGGCGGGAGCGCATGCACTCTACTGCTGCAGATATAAGACCTCATCTGTTAAGACAGTGAGGCTGACCTGACGCTGAGCAGGGGCTCAGAGTGGAAGCAGACTTGTGGAGGAGGGTGAGATGGGCTTGTAGTAGGGATGAGCACGCCAGTAAACTCGACTCTGCTGACGGTAGGTGGAGTTTTTGCCAGACTCTGCACTTCAAGTGGAGCGCAGAGTGGCAAAACCTCTAAGAACTCCACCAGCAGAGCGCAGTTTGCTGCCCGCCTCTTATTTTAAGTTACAACTCTGAAAATGGCACTTTTAGAAAGCTGCCATTTTCTTCTCCCTACCATATGTAACTTCTGCCAATATCCTAGGTCATATGACAGTGAATGGTTCTGCTGTTGGGGCTTCCTGTATTCCTCCCAGACAGTGACACAAAGAGGACTAGTTGTGGGCAGGTTGGACCATCCTGCCAGGATGCTTGGGGGCAGAACTGTTCCCTGCCACACTTACACTTCAAAGGGCTTGCCTCCAGCACACACAAACAGCTAGCTCTGAAATCAGCTGTTTGTCACCCCAGACTTTTTGGAGCTTTGGTATGGGAAAGGAAGAACTTTCCAGAACTTCAAAGGCTGGTACCAGGTATTGGACCTCCAGACACACTCTTCAGTACAATCCTCGACCTGTGGACATTTCAGAAGGAGGACTGCCCTGCTGCTGCCAGAGGACTGCCTTGCTGCTTGAGGACTGCCTTGCTGTCTGAGAAGGAAGACTGGAACTCCTTACCTTCACCCCAGGCTAATCTGTGTGACTCCAAGGGTCAGTCAGCTGACCTGCTGTTTGAGCTAAAGGGACAGAACAACTTTAAGAGGCCTCTCTGCAACTGCCCAGCTGCCCTTCTGTAACTAGACCTGTCTGGACCTGCCTGAGCCCTGCTTCTTGCCTCTTCCTGGAGTAAATCGTGATCCTCAAGAGGTGTCCCCCAGTTACTGGGCCCTTGGCTGGCATTAGAGTGTACTCCTTCCTGTCTAACTGTGGGTTCCACCAGAACCAATGCTGTGCGACGTAACATGATGCAGTACCTCCCACTGCAGCCCTTACAGCTCATCATCAAAACCTACGCAGGGCGACGAAACACCTCATATCAAAGGCATAAGAGGGACTCAGAGGGACTAACCTGGTCCCTGTATGTGTCCACCCTCCATTGCGTTCAGCTTCAACTTGTGACTTTGTTCAGTGTGACCAGATTACCGTAATTGGCACTATGTACTTCTTAGAGCTATTTTTTACCAAAACCCTGGAAATAACATATCTTTGTTTCTACAGATTTTTGTCATTCTACTATCATTTTATTTACTAAAATGTTTCTATTTTTCTATAATGATTTTGGATTTTTCCTGTGCTGTGTTTTCACTTCTAAGTTAAGCCTGACTGCTTTGTCAGGCTTTGCGAGAGTGTAGCACGGGGAGGAATTGCTCGACTTAGGATCGCTGAGACAGATTCCATTATAAATTCACTTTTGTTCTACGCTGTGTGCAT
This sequence comes from Calotriton arnoldi, assembly GCA_963921515.1. NCBI lineage: Eukaryota > Metazoa > Chordata > Amphibia > Caudata > Salamandridae > Calotriton > Calotriton arnoldi. The sequence continues at coordinate 4,491,924 of CAWUFW010000004.1, read as the reverse complement.
ATTTTATTCGACTGTGACTGTGTTTTTTAACTTTTTGGATGTTTGAATTGACGGCGGTGCCGCGCTCAGATTGGCCTGTTTTCCACCAATTAGAGCTGTGCCTGAGAGGAGCTAGTGGTGCCCCCATGTACTTCATGCACGCCGCAGCGAGGACGCGCAGCTATGCGAGAGTGTAGCATGGGGAGGAACTGCTCAGCAGATTCCATATTAAATTCACTTTTGTTCTACGCTGTTTGCATATTTTATTCTATTGTGACTGTGTTTTTAACTTTTAGCTGTTTGAATTCATGGCGGTGCTGCACTCAAATTGGCCTGTTTTCAACCAATCTGAGTCGTGCCTGGGAGGAGCCAGTTGTGCCCCCCAGGTACTTTATGCACGCCGTAGCACGGACGCGCAGCTTTCCGAGAGTGTAGCACGGGGAGGAACTGCTCGGCTTAGGATCGCTGAGGCAGATTCCATTTTAAATTCACTTTTGTTCTACGCTGTGTGCATATTTTATTATACTGTGACTGTGTTTTTTAACTTTTCGGGCTGTTTGAATTCACGGTGGTGCCGCGCTCCGATTGGCCTGTTTTACACCAATCAGAGTCATGCCTGGGAGGAGCCAGTTGTGCCCCCCAGGTACTTCCTGCACCCCGCAGCACCAAAGGCAAGCACGTCGCACCTGGACGTCGCCAGGAGTCAGTCACTATGCCCGTTTGCCCCCCCACAGGTTAGTTTACTCACGCGTGGCCCTGCTTGCCCTGCAAAAGAGCACCCCCCCATGTGGGAACCATAGCTGGTCCCCCACTGCTGGTTTCCCTCATTGTAGCCAGTGCTATTTCATGGTCCACCACTGCTCATGCCCCCCCTCATGCATGAAAGAGTACAAAGTTGGCAGTTTAAACTGTCCCTCTTTGGTCAAACACCATGCATAGGTGTTTGACCTATTAGCCGAACAGTCTCTTGACATTTTATTCTTCACCGAGGCATGGCTCTCTCAGGACTCTGCTGCTATCCCTGCCCTGGCCATGCCTCCAGGATTCGCCATGAGGAATGTGAATAGAGAGACGGGGAGAGGTGGGGGCATTGCAGTGATACAAAAAGCCACTTACGCATGCGGTCTCTCGCAGGAAACCCTTCCGGATTGTGAAAGCGCTATCTTTAAAATTGCACTAACAGACAATTTTACGCTTTTGGGAGTACTTATTTACCGCCCTCCAGGTCCGTCCAAATCCTTTAGAGAAGCAGTAGTTAATGCTGCCACCACACTGGTGCTTAAATCAGCCAACCTCATCATCATTGGAGATTTGAATCTCCACCTGGAGACCCAAAACGACCCAGACATCCACAATTTCTTAGGCAATATGGCAGCGGGCCAACTGTCACAATGGGCTCCAGGGCCTACGCACGAGGCTGGCCATCTCCTTGACCCTGTCTTCTCTAACATTCCATTCTTAGAGGTCCCGACCCCATTACCCATGGCTTGGACAGATCATTTTCTTGTCCATTTCTCCATGCACCCAGCAGGCTCTAAAACACAGCCTCACCGCAAGCCTATATACAAACGCCCATGGCACAAACTAGTTTCCACTATCTTCCGAGATACTCTTGGCATTCTACAACCAGCACTGCCCGCCAACATCGAGACATCCAATGACTTCTTTAGGGGGTGGGTCAATCAGGCACTGAACAAATGCATTCCGGACAAATGGACTTATCCCAAGAAAGCACGGGCCAATGTTTGGTTTGATGAATCACTCATATCAGCCAGGAAGAACTGCAAGGTTTTGGAACGCGCCTGGAGTCGCTCGTATGATTCCACTATCAAAGCCCAATACAGAACTGCCATGAAGGCCTACCATAAATTGGTTCAGAAGCCCTGTGCTGCCTACTTTGCCAATAACAACCCCTCTAAAGTGTTCTTTTCTCTCTTAAAGGATATGGTGAATGTGAGGTATTGGCCACCGACTTTATGACTAAGGTCGAGGGTATCTATAACAGTCTTTGCCCTGAGAGGACAGTCCTGGACTGCTTGGAAAGCCACCCCATAGGCACTGAAAACTATTCCCTCCCAGCCTTTCCTTCGATTACCACCGAAGGCCTTCAGGCTCTGCTTACTAAGATAAAGTCCGGATCGCCAGACGACCCTTTAAAACCCAAACTCTTCATAAAGTTCCGAGACTGTCTTTTACCCAGTTGCCTGGAACTTATTAGTCTATCCTTATCTTCGGCAGCGACTCCGCAATCTTGGAAACATGCAAAAATGATCCACCTATTGAAAAAGCTGTCTCTAGACCTCTAGACCAGAGAATTACTGCCCGATTTCTTTGCTCCCTTTCTTAACCAAAATCACAGAATCCCATGTGAACACCATCCTGACTCAGTACCTGGAATCCTATTCCATATTAGACTCCTCCCAAAATGGCTTTCGACCCTGCCATAGTACTGAGTCAGCTTTACTGGCGGTCACTGAGCATCTCAGAGCCTCTCTGGATGAGGGCAGAACCTCGGCACTGATTTTACTCGATTTCAGGGCCGCCTCTGATACAGTGTCCGATAACATCCTGCCCTTTCGGCTGTGGGAGATAGGAATCAATGTTAAAGCCCTTGCCTGGTTCACTTCTTTTTTGACTAACAGGACCTTTCAAGTCATTGCTCCGCCTTTCCACTCCCTCACACATTCCCTACGCTGTGGCATCCACTAGGGTTCAGCATTGAGCCCTACCTTGTTCAATGTGTACATCCGGCAGCTGGCTCTGCTGGCCAGAGCCCGTAACATTTCCCTGGTGCCATATGCGGATGACATGCAGTTGGTGCTTTCTTTCACCAATGACCCAAGTCATGATGCTGCTAAATTTCAGGAGGACTTGACCGCCATCTCTGCCTGGATGAGGAACAATTGTCTTCAACTGAACTCTATCAAATCTGAGATCCTCCTCCTTGGCAGAGACTCCCATCTCTGGGGCAGTAATTGGTGGCCCCCGGAGGTTGGTGCTCCCCCTCTGCCAAAAACTGTGGTGAAAAATCCAGACGTCTGGTTCGATAGCCTTCGAAGATCATGCCAAATCTGTTACAGGAACTTGTTTTGGCTTGCTCCGGGGCCTCAAACCCATATTAGGCTTCTTTGAACCCCACACTCGCCAGCTGATTGTTCAAGCTATTATCTTAGCCAGGCTGGACTGCTGTAATGCGCTGCTCCTTGGTTCCAACAAGTCTGTGACCAAAATCTTACCACGCCCCCAGAACGCTGCAGCCCGCAAGCTGTTTGGCCTCCCCAGGTACTGATTGGTCTCCGGCCTTCTACGCTGACTTCACTGGTTGCCTATAGAGCAGAGAATCCATTTTAAAGCGCTTTGCTTCACTCACAAGATTCTCTCTGGCTCAGACCCAGTGATTCTGAGCGATCTATGCCTTCCCTATATCCCGACGCATGCTCTACGCTCGGCCGATCTCCATCTGGCGCGAGTTCCGCGGTTTCGTAGATCCAGAGCCGGAGGACATTCATTTAAAGTGCTTGCACCTGTCCTCTGGAATTCCTTTCCTCTTTCCATCAGAAGCATCCCCAACCACCTGTCCTTTAGAAGGGCAGTGAAAACCTGGCTCATTCGCTGACCATGAGTTTCCTCTCTCACCCTCCTCTCTCTGCCACCAGCGCTGGGACGTCCCATTGCCGGGACAGCCATGCACTTTACAAACTCTATAACATAACATAACATTCGTGCCAAGCTACCAGAGGGTTAAGCACAGGTTAGTTTATTGACTTTTGTGGTTCACCCTGATAACAATTGCGGTTGTTGCCTGAGTTGGGCTTCCACCTCTTCAACCAAGAACCCAAATTCTTACAGTACGATTTACTATTCCCACTCCATCTAAACCATGCAATGGAAGGTGTTGGACAATACAGGGTCAGATTTACTATTCCCACTCTAATGTAAACCATGATGGGGGAGGTGCTAAACAGAGAAGGGGTCAGACTTACTATTTCCACTCCAACTTAAACCGTGTTGGGTAAGGTGCTGGACTGTAAGGGTGTCAGATTTACTATTCCACTCAAATCTAAACCATTTTAGAGAAGGTGTTGGATAGTAGATGGAACACATTACCTAATCCCACTCCAACCTAAACCATGTTGATGAAGGAGTTGTACATTAGAAGGATCAGATTTACTATTCTCACTCCAATGTAAATAATTCTGTGGCAGGTGCTGAACAGTAATTGGGTCAGATTTATTATTCCTACTCAAATCTAAACCATGCTGGTGTCACAATTACTATTCTAATTCCAAGCTAAACCACGTGGGGGAAGGTGTTGGACAGCAAAGCAGTCAGATTTGCTATTCCCACTTCAAACTAAACCATATTAGGAAGGTACAGGACACTAACAGGATTAAATGTACCCTTTACACTCTAAAACTTACCTTTGTGCACACTACATAACAATATCAAATAATTAGAATATATAGGGCCTTAATACGAGTGTGGCATTCCTGGGACCGCCGTACTCGTGCTGGCGGTCCGACCACCACCTGTCCGCCCTAGTACAAGTACGGCTGTGGGACCGCCACAAGACCGCCACCTCTGCCGGGATCAAGGATCCCGCTGCAGCGGCAGTCTTCAAAGGGCATGAATATGCTGGCAGTTCCAAAGCCAGCACCACCCATGCATATTACGACCTGCACATGTTGTGCCCCCCTGGAATTACACCCTCATTCCTGCACGTTGTGGCATGCATGACATGGTGCATGGCACACCGTGCAGGAACGTGCTGCAGGCTCTCTCATGGTGGCGGTATGCTTGTTAGGCTCTCCTATGAGCCTAACATACCACCAGCGTGAGACCACCGCAGCACCGCCCACCTGCTCTGGATTTAAGTCATAATCCGGTGGGCGGGCGGGTGCACCACTGGTTTGACGGTCTTCCTGGGACCACAACGGTGGTGGTCCCAACTGAAGACAGCCAAACTTGGACTAAGGCCCATAGTATAATGTAAAACCATCTCACAGTAATAATAGCCTATAACGTATTAATATAAGATACAATGTTATGTTATGTTATTATAATTTGTAAAGAGTACGAATACATGGAGGTGTCTTGGCGCTGCTTCAGTATTTCAGAGATCTGACTGTGGGGAACAGGAGGGTTAGTAACGCTTAAATAGCCAAGTTTTAGGGCTTTTCGGAAAGCAATGAAAACACTAACATCATTTCAAATAATGATATATCTAAAGTCAATGTATTTTTAAATGTAATCAATTCATTTTAAACATTAAAGCATTAAAAAATATTATTTAACAAAAAATAATAATTTACTCAATATTCTATTAAACACTTGACAAAATAATATACCCCTAAATGTTCTGTAACACAATTTAAATACAACAAAAATAATAGTAAATTATTTGTATAAATTATAACTTTTTAGAAATAGTAATTCATTTTTAAACGTTAAAATATAAAATATATTATATGCAAAGTACTTGGAAAAATAAGTATTATTTATTCATTCCTTATTTATTAATTTTATAAATAATCTTTATAAATAATAAATATCGCAATACACATTTCAAATTAAATACACAAAAAAATACTTCGATCTGTGGAAACAAAATTAAATGTAAATATAACATTCAGAATTAAATACTCACACTTACGAAAAATGTAAAAATATATGTTTTAAATGTTTTTTCAAGATGAACCATAAAATGCAGAAAAATATATAACATTATTTATTATATTTCATGAAAAGTAAACATTTTTAAAAAAATTGAAAACATTTCAAACTCAAACATTCAAACGTACATAACAAATTTTAAAATTCACTTAAAAAATAACAAAAGTGTAGATAAAAACTAAATTATATTAATACGATTTTATTTTTAAAATGATATATTTACCAAATATATAAAAAAACATACTTTAAAAAAATATTCTTTCCTTTCGATATTCTTTTTGGCGATATATCCTGAATCACAATATTTGCAACGATTTTCTGGTACCATGAAATTAAAAACTCAATATTTTTTCCAATCACCATTACTAAAGGTCTCTAGAGTCAGACCTATACCCTTCCTGTAACTTTACTTTATGCAATTACTCCAAGTCCCAACACTGCCCCTTCAAATTCTGGATACCAGTGCATTAGGAGTGTGGTAGTAGATGCCATTTTTTGTACAAATTTTCTACGTCCTAAATAAAGCTGGACTGTGGTAATATAGTTGTTATAGCTTAAATGCATTCCTATATGTTCTGGAACCACACAGACAAACATTCTTAGCTAAAACCAGGCCTTTGAATGTGGAAATATGCGATGCCCACTATATGCCTACCACCCGCATTAGTGATTTGGGACAGGATATTGGCAGAGCACTCTTAGATGGCTACTGCACTTTTCAGTGCTTTCTTCCATATGACAGTAGTAAATGCTATGGGCGTTCAGGTGGAAGATAAACTTTTTGAATATCAATCAATCAATCAATCAATCAGGGAATTGTTAAGCACGCTACTCACCTGTGAGGGTCTCAAGGCGTGGGGTGGGGTAAGCAGCTCCGGCTGTCGAAGAGCCAGTTCTAGAGGGTCTTCCTGAAGGTGTGCAGAGAGGGGGCGCGTCTGATGTCGATCGGGAGCTCGTTCCGGGTCTTGGCCGTGATGTAGGAGTAGGCTCTTCCACCCGTTCTGGCTGTGCGGATGTGCGGGGTTTCGGCAAGGGCGAGGTCGGCGGATCGGAGGTTTCTCTTGAATATTTATCCAAGTCCTGCAGTCTGTATTAGCAAAGCAATTCTCAGCCCTGCCAACCTTAAGAAAAAATTCACTGTGTGAGGAGGAGGCTTGGCCTTGGAGGTGGTGGGGACTCGTACCCAGGAGGCACTTCTATACCCTCCCCCACCAAAGCCCCTCCTCCTACAAATAAGCCGGCTGGTGCCAAAGTCCTGTAGTGTTTCCAAACCACAGCATTGACGTTGGCTTTTAAAATCCTCCAAGAACAAAGAAATGAGCTGGAAATACTTTACAGTGATTTCTCGTTTTTTCCTGCCACCGTGTGATATTATCGACTCCTCACCGGGTGACTGTGTGAGGAGAACCACCAGAGGTGTCCCTTTTCTCATGTCTTATTCAGCCTTTATTTTTAGCCATTTGACATTTTTTTTATTTCAGTAGTGCCACATATTTCATTTTTTAAGTAGTGGGTGAGTCCTTTCCCATTATACTTTTTGCCAACAACATTGCTATAATTACTGATGGCCCTGGTTTGGCAATGAATGAATGTGGAGAATTCTCAAGATCCCAAATCGAAATGCTTAACAGTCAAGTTAAGCTACTTTTTCAAACCTGTAAGAAGAAGCAATACATCTCTTAAGTTGTATATATATTAGGATATGGGGTGGATTGTTACTTATGAGCCCGTTGTTATTAACCTTACATACTACAAAATTGCAGCCACAGACGAGATTATAAGGAACATTATATGTGAGTGCGTGTCCTATGTGCTAATATCAATATATCCATGATAATGCATCGCTTTTTTTGCCATTTAGTTAGCCCTTGGCTTACTTCATGCTGGGTGACCGCATTATCCTCTTTCAAAAGCAGCACAACCACACACGAATTTGTTGCCTTTCCTTTCAGAGTGTTTTTTTTATATTAAAACATATTTTGCTTGTGTGCCTTTTTTTTTTTAGATTACTAAGGGCACAGCAGCTTCTCCCACTATGAACAAAACAGAACAACTTTTGCAAGAAGAGGCTAGACTTACTGGCTTTGCAAAAGCCTGTTTACACAGAAACGAGAACCAGGTGTTCCTAAAAAGCCTGGTCGGGTGGGAGGCTGCTTGCAGGCTGCCTGGGGATGATTCTTTTACTTGCCACAAGTGATGGATTGCTTGCAGGCAGCTGCTTATATAAACCTGCTGCTGAGGCAGGAAGGCTTGTTCCCTACAGACCAGCAGAAGGACGGGATCTTTTTATTACGTAAGGCGCAGGTATGGTCACTTTTCTATAATGTATACACAATTTTAAATACACAACATCTGTGCATTGGTTACTTACTGTCAGGCTTTTCCTATGCTCATGTTTTCGTTGTAGTTTGATGGCTTAGCTTCACATCAGTGTCTAGTGATTCGAAATGACTCCTTCGAGTTCTCCTTGCTTCGACTGTCTATTGGACTTTCTCTGACTTTTCAGCTCCTTTTCTCAGGCAGGTCTCTTTTTTCCCTTTTGAATATGCATCGCTTTTTTTCTCCTTTCGTACTTTTGTTGCACTCGGTCTGTCTCGTATGTAATAATGTTGATTTCTACTCTTTCTGCTGCTACAGTGACCCCTCCGACCCCCCCCCATTCCTCTAATGGTATATCTCTTATTTTGTGGTTTATCATACGCTGGAGGCGGGTTATCTACCACCTTACCCTGAAGTATTTTTTTTCCTTTCTGTATTGCATCTTCTTGCCCCTTTCAGTGGCACATATTTCCTGTAGTCGCCCGTTGCCTCGCTGAATCCTCAAACTTTAATGTTTGTTGTCTATCCTTCCCCTGGGTCCACCCCCCCTTTTCACTTTCTTTCCTCGTCTAATGCTATTTGTCCTCTTCCTTCCTCTCGGATGCATTTCTACCTTTATTATTCCTGCAGCAATTTTCCCTCCTTATTGTGCCTTTGCCTATTTCTCTCCCCCTGGCAGATTTGTTTCATCTAATCAGTGCCGCCTCAGTACTGAGATGCGGTAATAACCATTTAGGCCCTCCTTACAGGGGCCCTGTGCTTTGGCAATACCTTTCTTTATGGTGCCTTCACATAGCAGCCAAGTTTTGTGTATGTGATGTGTGTTTTTTTTTTTTAAACTTGTAGTCCTGTTTTTATAGTAAAAGAAACAAGACTACAATATCACAGAATTCAAAGAACAAGCATTGGCATAGCCAATAGGTCTTGCCTTTGGGACCTTACAAGTGTTTAGCCATGCAACACTTGATGTTGTTGCACCAAGGATATTGTACTGGATAACTAAACACTTATAAGGTCCCAAAGGGAGACCTATTGGCTATGCCAATGCTTGTTTTTTTAAAGGACAAGCAGTGCTATCAGGTTTTGGCTGCCACTTAGTCCACCGCATCCCACGTAGACGCTGCAGCCATCTTTGAATGGTTTTAAAGCCAATTCAAAGCGGTCGCCAGTGTATGTGAATCCCTATCTCAACTGTGAGACTGTTCTCCTGCTTCCCAATTCTATTAAATACAAATTATGTAAAAGAACATCCCTTTCTGAGCTGCACGGCTCATCCTACCCACGTTTCACGCGCAGATTTGAAATACTGATGGTTTGGGCTTCCCGGAATTCAACTGGTTGAGAGGTTGAGAGGTAGAGAGGTGTAGAGAGGTAGAGAGGTGTAGAGAGGTGTAGAGAGGTGTAGAGAGGTAGAGAGAGGTAGAGAGGTAGAGAGAGGTAGAGAGAGAGAAAGGTAGAGAGAGAGGTAGAGAGAGAGGTGTAGAGAGGTGTAGAGAGGTGTAGAGGTAGAGAGGTAGTGGGAGAGGTAGAGAGAGGTAGAGAGAGAGAGGTAGAGAGAGAGGTAGAGAGAGGTAGAGAGAGGTAGACGTAGAGAGAGGTAGAGAGAGGGAGAGAGGTAGAGAGGTAGAGAGGTAGAGAGAGAGGTAGAGAGAGGTAGAGAGGTGTAAAGAGGCAGCGAGGTAGAGATGTAGAGAGGTAGAGAGGTGTAGAGAGGTAGCGAGGTAGAGAGGTAGCGAGGTAGAGAGAGGTAGCGAGGTAGAGAGAGGTAGCGAGGTAGAGAGAGAGAGGTGTAGAGAGAGGTAGAGAGGTGTAGAGAGGTGTAGAGAGAGAGGTAGAGAGAGAGGTAGAGAGAGGTAGAGAGGTGTAGAGAGAGAGGTAGAGAGAGAGGTAGAGAGGTGTAGAGAGGTGTAGAGAGGTAGAGAGGTGTAGAGAGGTGTAGAGAGGTGTAGAGAGGTAGAGGGAGAGGTAGAGAGAGGTGTAGAGAGGTGTAGAGAGAGAGGTAGAGAGAGGGAGAGAGAGGGAGAGAGAGAGGGAGAGAGAGGTAGAGAGAGAGGTAGAGAGAGAGGTAGAGAGAGAGGTAGAGAGGTAGAGAGAGGTAGTGAGAGGTAGAGAGAGGTAGAGAGGTGTAGAGAGGTAGCGAGGTAGAGAGGTAGAGAGAGGTAGCGAGGTAGAGAGGTAGAGAGAGAGGTAGAGAGGTAGAGAGAGAGAGGTAGAGAGAGAGAGAGGTAGAGAGAGAGGTAGAGAGAGAGTTAGAGAGGTGTAGAGAGTTGTAGAGAGGTGTAGAGAGGTAGAGAGAGGTGTAGAGAGGTAGAGAGGTAGAGGGAGAGGTAGAGAGAGAGAGAGGTAGAGAGAGGTAGAGAGGTGTAGAGAGAGAGGTAGAGAGAGAGAGGTAGAGGTACAGAGGTGTAGAGAGAGAGGTAGAGAGAGGTAGAGAGGTATAGAGAGAGAGGTAGAGAGAGAGGTAGAGAGAGAGGTAGAGAGGTGTAGAGAGGTGTAGAGAGGTGTGGAGAGAGAGGTAGAGAGAGGTAGGGAGAGGTAGAGAGAGGTAGAGAGGTAGAGAGAGAGGTAGAGAGAGAGGTAGAGAGGTGTAGAGAGGGGTAGAGATAGAGAGAGGGGTAGAGAGTAAGGTGGAGAGAGGTAGAGAGGTGTAGAGAGAGGTGGAGAGAGGGTGGAGAGAGGTGAGAGAGAGAGGTAGAGAGAGGTAGAGAGGTGGAGAGAGGTGGAGAGGTAGAGAGAGAGGTGGAGAGGTGGAGAGAGGTAGAGAGAGGGAGGTAGAGAGAGAGAGAGAGAGGTAGAGAGAGAGAGGTAGAGGTAGAGAGGTGGAGGTAGAGAGGTGGAGAGAGAGGTAGACAGGTAGAGAGAGAGGTAGGAGAGAGGTAGAGAGGTAGAGAGAGAGGTAGGGGTGTAGAGAGGTAGAGAGGAGGTAGAGAGAGAGGTGGAGAGGTAGAGAGAGAGGTAGAGAGAGGAGGTGAGAGAGTGAGAGAGAGGTAGAGATAGAGGTAGAGAGGTAGAGGTAGAGAGGTAGAGGTAGAGAGGTAGAGAGAGAGGTAGAGTGGTAGAGAGGTAGAGAGGTAGAGAGAGAGAGAGAGGTAGGGAGGTGGGGAGAGAGAGGTGAGAGGGGGTGGAGAGAGGTAGGGAGAGAGAGAGAGAGGCAGAGAGAGAGAGAGAGGTAGAGAGAGAGAGGTGGAGAGAGAGAGAGGTGGAGGGTAGAGGGGTGGAGAGAGGTGAGAGAGAGGTAGAGAGAGAGGTAGAGGTGGAGAGAGAGAGGTAGAGAGATAGGTAGAGAGAGAGAGGTAGAGAGAGGTAGGGAGGTAGAGGGAGGTAGAGAGGGAGGTAGAGAGGTAGAGAGAGGTAGAGAGAGGTAGGTAGAGAGAGAGGTAGAGAGAGGTAGAGAGAGAGGTAGGGAGAGAGAGGTAGAGAGAGAGGTAGAGAGAGGTGTAGAGAGGTGTAGAGAGGTAGAGAGGTGTATAGAGGTGTAGAGAGGTGTAGAGAGAGGTATAGAGATAGAGGTAGAGAGGTAGAGAGGTAGAGAGAGAGGTAGAGAGGTAGAGAGAGGTAGAGAGGTAGAGAGAGGTAGAGAGGTGTAGAGAGGTAGAGAGGTAGAGAGGTAGAGAGAGGTAGCGAGGTAGCGAGGTAGAGAGGTGTAGAGAGAGAGATAGAGAGAGTGGTAGAGAGAGAGGTAGAGAGAGAGAGGTAGAGAGAGGAGGTAGAGAGAGAGTTAGAGAGAGAGTTAGAGAGGTGTAGAGAGGTGTAGAGAGATAGAGAGGTAGAGGGAGAGGTAGAGAGGTGTAGAGAGAGAGGTAGAGAGAGAGGTAGAGAGGTGTAGAGAGAGAGGTAGGGAGAGAGGTAGAGAGGTGTAGAGAGGTGTAGAGAGGTAGAGAGGTAGAGAGAGAGGTGTAGAAAGGTGTAGAGAGAGGTAGAGAGAGGTAGAGAGAGGTGTAGAGAGAGGTAGAGAGAGGTAGAGAGGTAGGGAGAGAGGTAGAGAGAAAGGTAGAGAGAGAGAGAGGTGTGTAGAGAGGTATAGAGAGAGAGGCAGAGAGAGGTAGAGAGAGGGAGAGAGAGGAGAGAGAGGTGAGAGAGAGGTAGAGAGGAGGTAGAGAGAGGTAGAGAGAGATAGAGAGAGGTAGAGAGAGAGGTGGAGAGAGAGGTAGAGAGGTGAGAGGTAGAGAGAGGTGTAGAGAGAGAGGTGAGAGAGAGAGAGAGGGAGAGAGAGGGAGAGGAGAGAGAGAGAGAGAGGTAGAGAGGTAGAGAGGTAGAGAGAGGAAGAGAGGTAGAGATGTAGAGAGGTAGAGAGAGGTAGCGAGGTAGGTAGAGAGAGAGAGGTAGAGAGAGAGAGGTAGAGAGAGAGGTAGAGAGAGAGGTAGAGAGAGAGAGGTAGAGAGAGAGAGGTAGAGAGAGAGAGAGGTAGAGAGAGAGGTAGAGAGAGGGGTAGAGAGAGAGAGTTAGAGAGGTGTAGAGAGGTGTAGAGAGGTAGAGAGGTAGAGAGGTGGTAGAGAGAGGTAGAGAGAGAGAGGTAGAGAGAGAGGTAGAGAGAGGTAGAGAGGTGTAGAGAGAGAGGTAGAGAGAGGTAGAGAGAGAGGTAGAGAGAGGTAGAGAGGTGTAGAGAGGTGTAGGGAGGTGTAGAGAGGTGTAGAGAGGTAGAGAGGTAGAGAGGTAGAGGAAGAGGTAGAGAGGTAGAGGGAGAGAGGTAGAGGTAGAGGGAGAGGTAGAGGTAGAGGTAGAGAGAGGTAGGGAGGTGTAGAGAGAGGTAGAGAGAGGTAGAGAGAGGTAGAGAGGTGTAGAGAGAGGTACAGAGGGTGTAGAAAGGTGTAGAGAGGTGGAGAGAGGTGGAGAGAGGGGTGGAGAGAGGGGGTAGGGAGGTGGAGGTAGGGAGGTGGGAGAGGTGAGGGAGAGGTGAGAGAGGTAGGGAGGTGGAGAGAGGAGGTGGAGAGAGAGGTGGGAGGAGGGTGGAGAGGGGTGGGGAGAGGGAGGTGAGAGAGAGGTGGAGAGAGAGGGGTGGAGAGAGAGGTGAGGGAGAGAGAGAGAGAGGTGGGGAGAGGGTGGAGGTAGAGAGGTGGGAGAGGGTGGAGAGAGAGGTGGGGAGGTGGAGGTGAGGGAGGTGGGAGAGGTGGAGAGGTGGGAGAGAGGGTGGGGAGAGAGAGAGGTGGAGAGAGAGGTGGAGGAGAGGGGTGGGGGGGTGGGGGAGGTGGGGAGGAGGTGGAGAGGGGGGTGGGGAGGTGGAGAGAGAGGGTGGGAGAGAGAGAGGTGGAGAGAGGGTGGGGAGGTGAGAGAGAGATGTAGGGAGGTAGGGGGAGAGAGAGGTGGGGAGAGAGAGGTGGAGAGAGAGGTGGAGAGAGAGGTGGAGAGAGAGAGAGAGAGGTTGAGAGGTGGAGAGAGGTGAGGGAGAGAGGTGAGAGAGGTAGAGAGAGAGGTGGGAGAGGTAGAGAGGTCTAGAGAGGTAGGGAGAGAGAGAGAGAGAGAGAGAGAGGTAGAGAGGGTAGGGAGAGGTAGGAGAGGTAGAGAGGGAGGTGAGAGAGAGGTGGGGAGAGAGAGGTGGGGAGGTAGAGAGAGAGGTGGGAGAGAGAGGTGGAGAGAGGTAGAGAGGGAGGTGGGGGAGGTAGAGAGGGAGGTGGAGAGATGAGAGAGGTAGAGAGGTAGAGAGATAGAGAGAGAGGTAGAGAGAGAGGTAGAGAGAGAGGTAGAAAGAGGTAGAGAGAGAGATGTAGAGAGAGAGAGAGAGGTTGAGAGAGAGGTAGAGGTAGAGAGGTAGAGAGGTAGAGAGAGAGGTAGAGAGGTAGAGCAGTTCATCAAAATGCTCAGGTGGCAGGATCAGTTTTTAGGCCACAAAGCTGCGGGTTCATGTTTAATACTTTATTGGGCGATTAATTAAAACACATACGATATACTCAGTAATGCAGGCAAGCTGACCCTTTCTATGTAAACAAGGAGGCACTGCTCTCTCCTGCAGGCAAAACGCCCTGGGATGCGAAGAATGCAGCTGAGGGGGGAGTGCGGCCGAGAGCACAACACTAGTAGCAAGCATTTTTAAACGAAAAAAATTCTTGTAGCTTAAAAAAAGTAAATGTACGCATTAGCATGTAAGTTCCCACAATGTTCAAAATAATTAATTAACAAATGCTCTGCGTTATTTTTTACCATTCGTAAGTACAAAACAAAAAAACTGCATTTTTTTTGAGTGCTCAGTTGTTTGTTTTTAAATATACACCATCTCCAAAATAATACAATATAAACCTTCATTCTTCCTTAACATACACCAAAAAAAACAAGGGGGAAGATAAGATTAAAAAAACAAGCATTTGCAATGCAATAGGTCTTGCAGTTACCCGAGTTTAAGCTAATGGCATTGTAAATGACAATGCCTTTTATTTATGTTTTTAAAACGAAAACAAAAATAAAAGGCATTGTTATTTGCAATGTCAATAGCTCAAACTCGCATAAATGCGAGACCTATTGCATTGCAAATGCTTGTATTGCCAGGGCACCCTCCTCATCTCAAAGCCTCGTGGGCAGCCCCGTCAACTCTTAAAATTTGAATTGCACTGTTGGAGGTCCTTTGGCCAAAGTTGCCGAAATGCGCCCCATTACAGTTATGTATATGGGGGTGTAGGAAAAGCCGAGCACATAAGAGGTAAACACGGACATGGGAGAACACAAAAACAGTGGAAACGAGGGACACATCGAAAAGGAGGCTGCAACAGAAGAAGCGGAATAAAGGAAAATACAAAGAGAGTAGGAGAGAAGGTGAGAGGTATGTTAAAAGGCTATTGATGGAGAGGAGAAAGTAAGAGGACGAGAAGAGCAGGGGCAGGGAAAAAGGGTGTAGAAACAAAAGAAGGCAAATGGCAAAGTGAGAGAATAAGACATGGATGAGATAGAGGGGAAGATAAAAGCAATAAGAAAGGGAAGGAAGCAGAATGAGGGCGTGGAAGAGAGGGGTGTGTCAGAATGAGACAAGAATTAATAAGTAGACCGCTTGGGCCATATTATAGAAACGTTGGAGTGCTGCCAAAACAGTATACAATAATTTTGCACAGTTTTTACTATGTATGCATACTACAAACTTACCTCCCTGCATTAGTGCTGAGGGACAAGATATACAGCACTCGTCGTTGGCTGCCACACTTTTCATGACAGTAGTAATTGCTGTGGACGTTCATGCTGAATACACTTTTTGAATAGCTATCCATTTCCTATAGTCTGTATTAGCTAAGCCATGCTGGTATCTATCCTGATTGGAGTGAAACCACCAGGGGTGTCCCTGTTCTCATGGCTTATTCAGCCTTTATTTTTAGCCATTTGACACTTTTGTTTCTAGTAGCACCGAATATCTAACTTTAAGTAGTGGGCGTGTCCTTTCCCTTTATACTCGTTGCCAACAACATTGCCATAATTGCGGATGACCCTGGTTGGGGAATGCCTGCTGGCCAGGGCTTTAAGTGGGATGAATAAACTGGGGGGGTCTCTCAAAGGGGCATGGCCAATGTAATTAAGGGCATGGCTTAAAAACAGGTAAGCTAAAAATCTGTTCTTAGCATAGTGTGCGCCCGACTTGTATTGTGCTGTTTCTGTCACTGTATCCAGATATATGATACAACAAGTAACATCATACCTACAACAAGTCAGGACTATTGGCTTTGTCAATGGTTGTTAGTTGCATAAGATAAATAAGCAGCAACTATGGCTTGACGATATGGCTTGGATTTCCCTTCCCCCTACAATGCTCACCGGGCATGACGTCATGCCGTAAATTCACTAGTGAGAGGTGAGCAGTGTGAGCAGCGCACATCGATGTGCCTGCTGTCACTGCAGTCTGGGAAAAAACGGACCGCCTGTGCCAGGGCACAAAACCGAGCCTGATAGAGACCCGTTTCGAGGCCTCCTTTAAAAAACTGCTGGTGCTCAGCACCGGTGAGACCCGGCCCACTTAAAGCCCTGCTGCTGGCGAACGTATTGTCAGGAAATGTGAATAATTATCAAGAACCCTAATCGAAATGCTGAACATTCAAGCTATATGTATCCGAAAACAACGGTTCTAGCGGGAATACAATAAATCTATACTGGTAATTAAAAATGCACAATCGCGATCAATTAGGGTTAAGGATGTCAGAAAAGAGAGCCTCGCAGACTTGATGTTCATAATAATTCTTTTTATCCAAATTTTTATAATTCAAAAACAATACATACACCGACCGAGAAGAACCACAATAGTGATTATATGTCCCAAGCAAATGAAACCATCTAATACATTGTGAACAGACATGTGATATATACAGAACTTGGTTTCCACAATTATTGAAAAAGACAACGACCACAACATGAATTGATAATAATTATAGCCTCTGTGTACAATAGTCAGAGCTATTTAAAATGGTTCGCTATCAATCGAGTCAATGGTCACTGTTACCAGGCAGACGATCAGAGCAGTTCTCATCCTATGTGGCATATTTCAAAAGCCTTATTCTCCTGCCTTGGCACTACCGGTCCCGCGACTTTATCTATCCAGTGGAGGATCCTGCTCAGGTACCACTACATTGAGTGGTGTTGATCCTGCCCACTATTGTGACTGAGCCACAATTGATTAATACCAGTTCACAGCCCTTCGTCTCTCACACGGGGTGCTCGACCGAGTCCCCGTGTGAGTATTAATTTCTTCTATCTCACTTCACGGGTGTCTCACACTTTATGTGCCTCTCACGCGGCTGTAATACTACCATCAGATTGTCCCTTACCCCTTGGTCCTGAGGAGACCCCACATTGCAAGAGGGTCGAAACTTCGTCGAATCGATTGATAGCGAACCATTTTAAATAGCTCTGACTATTGTACACAGAGGCTATAATTATTATCAATTCATGTTGTGGTCGTTGTCTTTTTCAATAATTGTGGAAACCAAGTTCTGTATATATCACATGTCTATTCACAATGTATTAGATGGTTTCATTTGCTTGGGACATATAATCACTATTGTGGTTCTTCTCGGTCGGTGTATGTATTGTTTTTGAATTATAAAAATTTGGATAAAAAGAATTATTATGAACACCAAGTCTGCGAGGCTCTCTTTTTCTGACATCCTTAACCCTAATTGATCGCGATTGTGCATTTTTAATTACCAGTATAGATTTATTGTATTCCCGCTAGAACCGTTGTTTTCGGATACATATGACTTACCCTGGTTCCTAGTGAGTAGGGTCCCCCTTGTCCTCTTTTTCGAACATTCAAGCTAAGCTACCTTTTCAAACCTGTAAGAAGCAATATATCTCTCAAGTTGTATATTTGTTGGGATTTGAGGTGAATTGTTAATTATGAGCCCGGTGTTATTAAGCTATCAAGACAACAATGCGTCCGCTTGCCCCAGTCGAGGTGAAAAGGAGCTTTACTTGAGTGGTCGTCCTATGTTATATCTATCTATACATGCCACCCCACTATGTCCTTTGAAATTGCATGTTAGTTTATTCAATTTTTGTTTTGGAGGAGAAAGTAAGTGGATAAAAGGCATCCAGTTAATCCTGACAATGTTGCTTTTGACCTTCTAGTGGACTTGCTCCCTTCACAGCACACCTCCACCTGGTAGCTACTGCTGCCCAGTGCTTAATTTGTAAAATATGAAGTCCAGGTGCTCAAATGTTTGTCAGAGGCCACACCCACTTCTCCCGCCTCCATCCACTTCCTCTATTGGCTCCACCCACATCCTCAACTGGCACTGCTAAAAGCCAGATTTTATACCCCATCCAATTCTTGGGGGTTTCCAGGCTGGAGTGTGAAACAATATCTTTAATGTCCCCCACCCTGCTCACTGCCCAATTTGTGTATTATGTGTGTAATCCCTGGTTCTCGCAGGTGTGCAAACAAAACTGATTTTTTCTGAGTCTGCACTGGTGACCCTTGAACCTGCAGCACATTAACTCAGAGGCTCAGCCTTCAAGGCACCTTCACTGAGAGTCAGAACATAGTTCGAAAAGAGCTTCAAATGCACCTACACCTGGGTTTCACTCAGAAAAAGGGTCACAACAGCACAACATTGGAGAAGATTGTACATCGACAATCAGATTCTAACATACCATAAAATGTTCATTTGCAGCGCACACGTTCGCTCTAGAGCACGGGTTCTCATAGTACGGCCCACGGGCCGCCCGCGGCCCGGCAAGCCTTCCTTGGCGGCCCGCGGACCTTGCAGACATCGTACCTGTTTTTTTGTTTTTTTTAAAGAGTGTCAGCAAACACCGCTGGTTGCAGCAGTGCGACTCCGAGAGACTCTGCTCTATGGGGGCCGGGCGATTCCAGCGATAGTCAGAGTGGAGATGCAGGGGCGCTAAGAAGAGGTGAAATACAACAAAGCCTCATTAACAAGTAAATGGTCTTTTAAAGACCTGTGAAGTACTCGGGTGCGGCTGTGTGTGTGCCCGGGAAGCTGTCTCAACCTGGCTGACACACACGAGGGGGGCGCAAAGCCCTTTGAACTCAATGGGCGTTGCGCGCCTGTATGTGACACATACATTTCCTGCAGGGATTTGGCCTGGCACGCAGGTTTCTGGTGGCCACACACATAAGCTTGCTTGCCCCTGGCTGACGGCAGGGCTGTCCTTCACAACCTACTCTTAATAACAGTGTCCAAAGCTTAACTTTACACCCAGCGCATGGTTGGAGCCGGGCCTTGGGAAGCATCTGACCAGGAGCCCCTTTGGCTCTGTGACTCAGGGGCCACCCCTGCGGTTGCGGGGAGCAGTCCTCCCACTTCGCTTCTTTCTCTGCTCTCTTCTAATCCGGAAATTGTTGCACAATTACAGTGACCAGGACTCAAAGACAAACCCCGTGACTGATTGAACCGAGCGTGAACTCAGAGATCACTCTGCGCAGCTCGTGCTCACCCGAGTGGCATTTGTTTTATCGACACTGAAGGGATGAAAGTCTGAGTCGGCCCAGCCTTACTTGAAATCTCTGCCCTCCGGATTACACCTGATCTCTGCCGCGGCGGTCCAGCCAGCTCTCGTGCACCCTCTACATTAGGGTGTCATTAATAACGTGCTGCAGATTCTGGGAAGGCTGGGGAAGGTGGTTCGATGTGTGCAGCAAAGAGCTCTTGCTTTTCGAGATATTTCTAATAGAATTATTACACCTCGCCTATCATTGATTTTTGCAATATTTTAATAACCAACGCCTGTTTTTTTTTAGCAAAAACAAATCGATGACAATGTCGTAAGGGATATACGAAGTTTCCATTTAAATGTGATGTGGATTTACAGATGCCTCTCAAGGGTCTTCAACAATAATAGATCAAAACAATGAGAAATACCCCTCAAACCAAGGGGACAACAGGGTACAAACCAAAAACCAAAAACTTTCCCTCCCCGGATAAAAAACTAATTTTCTGAGCAATCGCTCACTCATCAATCACACGGGGTGAGGTGACAGAGGGTGACAGAGGACAGCAGGGTGTGAAGGGCAGCAGGGAGTGAGAGCCGGGTGAGGTGACAGAGGGCAGCAGGGAGTGAGAGCCGGGTGAGGTGGCAGCAGGGAGTGAGAGCCGGGTGAGGTGACAGAGGGCAGCAGGGACTGAGAGCCGGGTGAGGTGACAGAGGGCAGCAGGGAGTGAGAGCCGGGTGAGGTGACAGAGGGTTACAGGGAGTGAGAGCCGGGTGAGGTGACAGAGGGTGACAGAGGGCTGCATTGAGTGAGAGCCGGGTGAGGTGACAGATAGAGGCAGAGACAGATAGAGGTAGAGACATATAGAGACATAGCCAGATAGAGGCAGAGCCAGATAGAGGCAGGGGCAGACAGAGCTAGATAGAGGCAGAGACAGGGACAGACTGACAGACTGACAGAGGCAGAGACAGATAGAGGCAGAGACAGATAGAGGCAGAGACAGACAGAGACAGACAGAGACAGACAGCGATAGAAACAGAGAGAGAGTGAGACAGAGAGAGAGACAGAGAGAGAGACAGAGAGAGACAGAGAGAGAGACAGAGACGGAGAGAGAGACAGAGATAGAGGCAGGGACAGATAGAGGCAGAGACAGATAGAGGCAGAGACAGATAGAGGCAGAGACAGGCAGAGACAGAGATAGAGACAGAGATAGAGACAGAGACAGACAGAGATAGAGACAGAGACGGACAGAGGGAGGGAGACAGGGACAGACCGAGACGGGGACAGACAGAGACAGGGACAGACAGACAGATAGAGGCAGAGACCGGGACAGGGACAGACAGATAGAGGCACAGACAGAGACAGAGGCGGAGAGGGAGAGGGAGACAGACAGAGGGAGACAGAGGGAGACAGAGAGGGAGAGGGAGACAGACAGAGGGAGACAGAGGGAGGCAGAGGGAGACAGAGGGAGACAGACAGAGGGAGCTAGAGGGACGGAGACAGAGGGAGGGAGACAGAGGGAGAGAGGGAGGGAGACAGAGGGAGGGAGACAGAGGGAGAGAGGGAGGGAGACAGAGGGAGGGAGACAGACAGACAGGGAGACAGACAGAGGGAGACAGACAGAGGGAGACAGACAGAGGGAGGGAGACAGACAGAGGGAGGGAGACAGAGAGGGAGACAGAGAGAGAGGGAGACAGAGAGGGAGACAGAGAGAGAGGGAGACAGAGGGAGACAGACAGAGGGAGACAGACAGAGGGAAACAGACAGAGGGAGACAGACAGAGGGAGAGAGAGACAGAGGGAGAGAGAGACAGAGGGAGACAGACAGAGGGAGACAGACAGAGGGAGACAGACAGAGGGAGGAGGGCGACAGACAGAGGGAGACAGAGGGAGGCAGACAGATGGAGAGAGGGAGGGAGACAGAGGGAGGGAGACAGAGGGAGAGAGGTAGGGAGACAGAGGGAGGGAGACAGAGAGAGAGAGGGAGACAGAGAGAGAGAGACAGAGAGAGAGAGGGAGAGAGAGAGAGACAGAGGGAGACAGACAGAGAGAGAGAGAGGGAGGGAGACAGCGAGAGAGAGGGAGGGAGGGAGGGAGACAGAGAGAGGGAGAGAGAGAGAGGGAGGGAGACAGAGAGAGGGAGAGAGAGAGAGGGAGGGAGACAGAGAGAGAGAGAGGGAGGGAGGGAGACAGAGAGAGGGAGAGAGAGAGAGGGAGAGAGACAGAGAGAGAGAGAGAGGGAGGGAGACAGAGATAGAGAGGGAGGGAGACAGAGAGAGAGGGAGACAGAGTGAGTGAGACAGAGGGAGACAGACAGAGAGAGAGAGAGGGAGGGAGACAGAGAGAGAGGGATAGAGAGAGGGAGGGAGACAGAGAGAGAGAGAGAGAGAGAGAGAGAGAGGGAGGGAGGGAGGGAGGGAGAAAGAGAGGGAGAGAGAGATAGAGAGAGGGAGGGAGACAGAGACAGAGAGAGAGAGAGAGAGAGAGAGAAAGAGATGTGTGTATGCCGGGTCTGGTGGCTCAGTGGACGAAGGCGTCCGCTTCAGGGGCCTGTGTTCAACCTCATGGTCACAGTTTTTTTTGTTGCTCTAGCCCCGCCCCCCCCCCACTGACCCCGCCCCCACTGGTGCGGCCCTCGGCCACAAACCACACTGTAAATTAGGCCCCTGAGAGAATGTTTGTGAGTACCCATGCTCTAGAGAAAGCCTCTTGGCGCTACTGGCAGGCATTGGATGTTTATTGATCAGACCCCCCAGATTATTGCGGCATAGATTTGGAAATTTAGCGGCCCAAAAATGGAAATTTAGCGGCCCAAAAATGGAAATTTAGCGGCATTATTGCGGCACTTTATTTTACTTGTAATGATTCTTTTTCAGCCTTAAATCAATGGAAACTATTGTAACAGAGCATTCCACTTTGAAATAGGCATGTTAAAGTGCCTGCAACTCTACGGAAGCACAGCTCTAAATCTAAACTCGTGAGCGGGGGCCCTATTTCTCCATGGAATGTTTTAGAGTCCTTCCCCCCCATGTGCATAAGGGAAATGAATAGCATAGGCGGGAGACAAGCTTAGGGTGGCACATTGTGCTAGCACACAATATTCACCTTGGTGGTTTGGGGAGCTGGAAATCAGCCGAATTCACATTAAATTTGGTAGCAGACCAGTGAAGCAGCCAGACCTTTAAATTCTTCTGCACGATTAGACCTTTTAGGGCTGCTGCCTGCATGAGGGCACACACGCCCTGGGGCATGTGAGCCATATCTGGTTTGGAGGAATCTGGTACTAGTTTGTCCAGGCTGACTGAGACACAGCAGGTCCTGTATAGAATGTGCAGGCCCTGTGCAGAAATTATTTATTTTATTTTTGGCATATAGAAACAGACAGCTTGACAGAAGCTGAAATACCATCACAATCAATTAAAACTCACTCAGCTAACATAAAAATGATTTAAAAAATAACTAAGTTTAAAACCTACATGGGCAGTCTCTATATTGTACAAAATCCAAAATGATTGGGCCGCAAAACTACCGTTCCTCAATAACAAAAGAGGACGTGGCAATCCCATTCCGGTTTCTCTAATTCATAATCAGCTCAGTTTCTGGATCGAAGCAAATCAATACACCACAAGCCCTCTGCTCTTTTGGAATGTTCGGTCTGTTCAGATGCTCACATCTGGCTGTGAAGTGTCTCTAATGTAATGTAGAGGAGGTGTGATAGCCAGCTTCCCACCCGCCTGCCCCTCATCTGCAAGCACCCTGCCACCAGTGCCCTCTCTGCCCACACCTCACAATGTCACTTTTGTTTAGTGCTTTAAAAAGGCGCTTTTATGTCAAAATTAGTAGAGATGTGTTGGCATCTCTCGAATGGGAATCAAAACACGAGATCTGAAAATAAGTTTGGCAAAGGAGCGTGCAGCCAGAACATCAGCCGGGGGTCAGACAGTAAGAACAGAGATATCATGACCCAAACCACAGAAAGAACGGCATACATATTCCCATCTATTATTTCCATATCGCGCTATTTATGGTACCACTGCTGTTTCTAAGCGCTGTAAATAACAGGATTTACTCTTACCCAAACTCATGGTACTCAGCTTTACCAAACCCAGGTGGATGGAAACTCGTTACTTACAGATCACAGCAGATACCATTGAGAAGCATTAATTCATTCAACCATCCTGGGGGAACGAGGTTAACGAATTCCAGCGAAGGTATCACTCTGGTGCAAGGTGAGTAATGTATGGGAATTATTGTTTACAGAAAGTGTTCATGCATGCAACTAACTCTAGAAGCAGGGGTTGCTGGGCCCAAATTCGTAATATAACTAGCATACAATTCAGATGTTAGACGGGGTCCGTTCCTCTGTCAGGACTCAGGATAAATTTATGCAGGTTTTGAGACACAGTCTTCAAAACGAAGGTAGCGTTGCCATGTGCAAGAATCGCAGGACTAAAACAAGAACCTGTCCCAAGAAAGGAAGGAAATGGATACAGGACCGTTACGTAGAAGTGATACGTGCATGCGTATCGTAAAAAGAAAACAAGCATTGGCATAGCCAATAGGTCTCGCCTTTGGGACCTTATAAGTTTTTAGCCATGCAACAGTTGATATTATTGCACCAAGGATATTGTGCTGCATAACTAAATACTTATAAGGTCCCAAAGCGAGACCTATTGGCTATGCCAATGCTTGTTTCTTATGCTTTCCTCCTCCTGGAGGGAGACCAACTGGTATTCGCAGTAGTGATCAGTAATTGTGAAAGTGAGAGTGAAGTGGGTTTAGAAATACCTCAATCATTACCACAAAATGCCTTTTATTATGTTGATGATGGGGTATGGTTAAAAGATGGGGCGGTGCGAGAATAGAAGAGTCACTGTTCTATTGCACCTATTAAAAAGTGTGATCGGTCGACATGTTTCAGCCCTCTCGTGCCCTGTCGGGTCGTTGGGCTTTCTTCAGGACCATGTGATAGCACACTAAGTTGTAGTGTGCATAAGTAAGTGATTCGCTTACCCTTCTTCTTGCAGGTGCGGATTAGCACAGTTAAAGGGATTTGTACCTGTAATTGGAGAAAAAGACCATAAAAACAAACAAAATGCAAGCGTTTTCCTTAGAAAGAGGAAAAACCTCAAAGGATTGTTTTTGTGCAGGAATGTTCCCTTTTGGCACAAAACAAATCCTGCCTGTGTTGGTGCTAGGCAGCACATAGTGCGCCGGTGCAAGGAGAGGACATGAATGCATCATTTGATGTTAGAAACTGCTCATTGCTGCCCTTTCCCTGTCACGCAGCGCAGCACAGTGTCTTTCTATGCTGCGTTGTGTGACATTTTGTTATTTGTTGTTGGTTTTAGGTATTTTTATAGGACACACAAAACCACAAGAGCAGCAAACCACATACAAGCATACAAACTTGTATTTGACGGGATGGTAACTCCACAAAAAAGTGTAGGATCGCCATTGGACACAACTTGCAATAACTGTCTCAGTCTCACACTTTGAACGGAAGTCTCACCCGTGGTTAGCCACAATGGGCTCATATGACCGGATCACAAGGAATACAGAGGTCTTCTGGATTAAACTATGTATTGATGTATAGATGTTTGTAGATTGTGAGTCTAGCTAGAGAACACTGAACAAGGGTTCTGCTATGAGCACACACATTACATGTGACCGCTTTCTAAAGGAAGGCTGGGCAAGACATGCAGGCATGACAAGTATGCTGTGCACACTCAGGGGCATATTAGCAAGGGCACTATCGCCGCTTTAGCGGCACTTTTTGCCGCTAAAGCGGCGATATTTATATCGCCCTATCAGCAAACTGTCTCTAACAGCAGTTAGCGACAGTTTGCGGGCATTAGCGCCCGTTTTTACCGCTTTGCATGTCAGCGATATTTATCGCTAATGACATGCAAAGTGGGCGTTCCCGACGAACAAACCTGGGAAACACTCGCTAACAGGCCTATCGCCTATTAGCAAGGTGGCCATGGCCCCAGTTAGCGACGTGAAAAGTCGCGCTAACCAGGGTCATCGCCATTTATTTAACACCTGCAATTAGCAGGTGTTAGCCATACCTAACATGGGGGGTGGATTATGCTGATACGACCACAGGTCGTATCAGCAAGGTGTTCTCCCTTCTCCATGCAACATCGCTGGTTTTTCAGCGATGTTGGCTCATTTCCCCGCTATCGCTGGAATATTCATCGCCATAGCGCTAATCGTTGCTAATACAGCGTTAGCGTGGCGATATATTCCAGCGATAGCCGGCGATAAAAAAAATCACGCTAAGCAGGGTTAGCGATGATTATCGCCTCTTCTTGCTAATATGCCCCTCAGTTCTTACATATGTCACCAAGGTACTTATGTTAGATGTAGTCATATAGTATGCACCCTGCCATAAATATGGTCTTGCAGCGCCAATGCATTAGTTCCTGCATGGAGGTTGGAGGTGAAGGGTCTGAGGTTTCAATTTCCAAAGGCAGGACCTCATCTCAGAGGCATGGCTTTAACCAAAGGCCCCTGAATTGCTCTCTAATATAGGCTGACTAATGTATGGGCCTACGACACATCACATATGTGTGCCTGCATTTGTCCATTTTCATATGCACCTGTATGGGTGTCTTTTGTGAGTCAGAGCTTACGCAAATTGCACACTTTTTAAAACTTGTTTATAGCAAAAGCATGCACAGGTTTTAAAATACATATAGTTAAGGAATCGAAACATTTCTGAGGAGGGAAAATGTCGTGCAAAATGTGCGGAAAGTGGTTTTCTGTGGATTTTTGTATTTAGAAAAAAGAGCTATAGGCAATCAGGAAAGACAGCCATTCCTCCTCTGTGTAACATAAAATCTGTGCACACTGGTGCTATTTCCACACCTCTTAATGCAGATAAACATGCAGAAATGTGATTTCCACATTTTGTTCCCGATTTAATTATACAGCTCCAGTAATCTCATAATTTCCGTTTGCAGTAACACAGTTGGTCATCATGGTAGTGTGACCAGGTGTCCCGGATTTGCCAGGACAATTCAGGTTTTTCATCACTTGTCTGGGCAAAATCCACTAAATCTAGCACATGTCCCGGTTTTCAGAAAATATGGACGGGACACAGAGAGAGGCAAGTTTTTATGTGTTGGAGTGCAGAATTAATTACCATCCTGTAGCAGAAAGCAATTTAGTTAACACAGATGATAATTGTGTTTAAAAGTTGCATTTAATTCCCCTTAGCACCAAACTGTCTGTCTTGGTGAGAGCTGTTGGATAAGTCATGCTATGCCCGCCCCTCTGTCCTTACAAAATTGTAGTCCTACTTCTATGTTTGTGGAATGTCCTGGTTTATGGGTTTCAAAATATTGTCACCATCCATCATGGCATTATGATGACTCATCTTGAGTGAAATTACCACATGGAACTTTGCACCGCCTGATTCAGAGTTGGTAGGCTTTTCTACATCTGTTTTCCAGCTGGAAATCGCATGATGCTTTGGCTGGAGCGGTAGCGAAGCCTCTTACAATGGTTTTTTTCTACCGCAGGGCGCATACAAGGCAGAATTCCGCATGCTTGAAAACAGCTTCCCCTCACACCCCTTATCCTTCTACCAACCTCCTCACCACCAACCTACTCCTAGGCCCACACATACATTTACCACCTGCTCAGAGCAAGTGTATGTGATAAAACCAGGACTTTAAGTGGGATGAAAAAACTGGAGGGTCTCTCAAAGGAGCGTGGCCAATGTAATTAAGGGCGTGGCTTAAGGACACGTCAGCTAAAGATCTGTGCTTAGCATAGTATGCTGCCCGACTGGTATTTTGCTGCTTCTGTCATTGCAGCCAGACAAATAATACAAGTGCCATTACACCTACAACAAGCCATGACTATTGGCTTTGGCAATGGTTGTTAGTTCCGTAAGATAAATAAGCAACAACTATGACTTTGTTGTATATAATATTGAAAATGCTTCAGTTCTGAGATGATGAGACTATGAAATTACTATAACAAGGCTCTTTGAAGTTACATCAAAGGTAGTGAAGGGTGGTACTGCTGCAGAGTTAAGATTTTTTTCACCCTGAGGGTGAGTGCAAAAACGGAGAGCCCTGTTTTTAAGAACTGCCGGTACTGAGCACCGGCAGGACCCGGTCCTCTTAAAGCCCTGGGTAAAACCCCATTGAATGGCCAATTCCTTCTGACTTTACATCTCCAAAAATCCGTCCCACATAGTAATTCCCCATTCTATGGGGTTGTACTTGTACTTGCAGGGTACTGGTGCAAAATTACTGCAAGCAATTATACCGTTACCCCTGTACTGTGCAACTTATAACCATCTATTGAATTAATGAGGGCGAGAGAGGTTAATTGGTTCTGTAGAGAATGTGTTCGCCTGTCATAAAAGGACTGCATTTACACTCCTCCCCTCTCAAAGCAGCAGAAACAGATAAACAAGAGGTGGTTCCTGTATGGAGAAGGCCAAGCTTTTAACCATGAATTCTTTGAAACTAGTCACTAATTACAATTCCTGCAATCCAGCTCCTGGACAGGGTGTACCGTGAATGTTCCATTTTGATTCGCTGGTACAAAGGAATGCTTATTTTAAACAATAGCACGCATTGTTCGAAAGCACAGCAGCGTTTGACTCAATATTGTATTTTTGTTCGCCTTGCACGCTCTGTTGACAGCTCTGCAGGCAGGGCGGATTGCACTGGCTGTATTGTGCGTGTGCTAATTTAAATAAGCATTTGCAATGCAACCGGTCTCGCATTTGTGAAACTTTTAGCTATTGGCGTTGTAAATGGCTAACATGCTATAACACTTCTTAAAAATGCAATTTTTAATGATCCAAAATTGCCTCTCCCTATTTTTGCACATTATAAGTGTTATGAAACTGATGCAGTCCGGGCTGTTACAGAGGAGGAGAAAAGAAGTACACGAGAGAGATAGCTGAAAAACACATGCACCCTCATGGAGTGGTTAAAAAAGGGAAGTGTAATTTCCAAAAATTGAGCAATGCAAGGACACAAGTAAAGAGGCTATGTGCCAGAGGAGGGTCAAACACAGAGGACCCATAAAAAGCAACGAATAAAACGCAAGAAAATGAGAGTGACAAAGCTAAACAATGGCAAGCAATGGATGGGCTCCTAGGCCACTGTAAATTCAAAATAGGTCTTTCACAAGCAGACAGCTTGCACTTTCATATACTGGAGACCTAAAAACTAATACAAAAGCTGTAGCAGTGCTGTTCCTGAGAGTACCTTGTGCTCGATGATTTTATAGAAGTGGACATGTGAACTTTCGGTGTTTTTTATTTATAAAAATAATTTATGGTGGGAAGCCTGCCATCGGCACACTGTAAGAACTCCCTGAATATTGTTTTTCATGGCTGTGTCTTGGGCTACTAAAATGGAGTCACACTGTGCGCCTAGGTACATATTACAGAATATAACCAGCAGATGCAAAAGGAAAGTCACATTAAGGAGATGGCACCGCAGTTAAGCAGCAGGACACTGGACACAAGACGGAAGGCATAAAAGCAGTGAGGCAGTGCAGTGGGGAGGAGAACAAACACAAACACATTTTCTCGTATCGTGAACCATTTAAAGCCAAGATGGCTGGCCTCATGCACTGTTTCACAACACCGCTTCAGATAGGCAGTGAGTAGCAGAATAGTAAAGGAGATCAAAAGACGAGAGGAAAGAGTAAAATATAAAACATGTAATTAAAAGCAAATGATAGTCTGTACAACATAAAAAATAACATGAACAAAAGCTTAACAGAAGGGCCATTCATCACAACCTCTGTAACACATTCTCCAATCTGTCATTTTTCTAAAGGACTGTACCAGACCCCTTAAAACACTTAAAACAAAAGAAAAAATGGCGGCTGCATGCTGTCTTTCTATGTATTTACTTTTGTTACAATGGCGGCACCTGTGCTTTAGCTTTAAACATCTTAAGCTAAAGCGTGGGTGCCGTGATTGCTTAAAAAGTAAAGAGAATAGAAAATAAATGCACATTTTTTGCACAGCTTTATGCCCATATCCTGAATACTGAACACACCAGAGGGGATGGGCCCCTTAAATCAGTATGGCTGGGCCACCATAGATTATCGCCCTCAGGGCTTAATTTGTGCCGGTGCTTGCCGGTGCTTAGCACCGGCACTTAATTGACAGGGCCGGGTCTACGCAATTGCTGCGCACGCAGTGACGCACATCCATGCATCACATTTTTCAATGTACCCTTTTGTGCAGCAGCAGCCGCAGGCCCAGGCCCGGACTGCCTTGTTCAAAATGAAACCGAAACGTGATTAAAAAAACGGAACTTGCGCACTTTGCGCAGTCAGTGACATGAGAAGGTACCGTATACAGCTATCATCTATTCCTCCACTGAATTATATGTACACTAGAACACAGTACACACACGCAAAGAAAAATGTCCGAATACGGCATACGCAGCAAATTAATACTTTAAGTATTTCCACAATGTATCCCAATTTAGAACGACGCAGTAATCCGCCGGCATAATTCATTCATTGACATAATGACATTCTGATCAAAGACATTTAAATATAATAATGGCGGCGCGCGCACTGCGCTACGCGCCGCGGCGGCCCGCGGCCTTGCCTTAGTGCTTCAGTGTTGCCAGGCAGTGCCACTATTAACTTGCCTGTGGGTGGGCGGGCCGAAATTTGGGCTGGATTTTTGGTTATGATGGGGTAGGGGCTGTGCGGCTGGCGGGCGGCAACGTGCGCAGATTTTTTTTCCACATTGCCAGTTTGCCACGCCCCAGCATAACCACCGCACCGCGCAGTACGACGACACCACTTGAGTGCCACTGCCACCACGACGAGTGACAAGTCACCGAAGTTGGCCCCGCCCGACGACCAATCAATCAATCAATCACGGCATTTATAGAGCGCGCTACTCACCCGGGAGGGTCTCAAGGCGCTGGGGGAGGGGGTAAGTTACTGCTCGAACAGCCAGGTCTTGAGCTGCTTCCTGAAGGAGAGATGGTCCTGGGTTCGCCGAAGGTGAGTTG
The DNA here is from genome assembly GCA_963921515.1 of Calotriton arnoldi. NCBI lineage: Eukaryota > Metazoa > Chordata > Amphibia > Caudata > Salamandridae > Calotriton > Calotriton arnoldi. The sequence continues at coordinate 4,462,072 of CAWUFW010000004.1, read as the reverse complement.
GGAGGGAGTTCCAGGTCTTGGCTGCCAGGTAGGAGAAGGATCTTCCTCCGGCGGTGGTTCTGCGGATGCGTGGTACGGTGGCGAGGGCGTGGCTGGTTGATCGTAGCTGGCCGGTGGGGGTGTAGAAGGTCATGCGGTTGTTGAGGTACTTTGGGCCCAGGTCGTGGAGGGCCTTGTGTGCGTGGGTGAGGAGTCTGAACGTGATTCTCTTGCTGACGGGGAGCCAGTGCAGGTCTTTCAGGTGTCCGGTGATGTGGCTGTGTCGGGGATGTCCAGGATGAGTCGTGCGGAGGCGTTCTGGATGCGCTGGAGTCTTTTTGAAGTTTGGCTGTGGTTCCGGCGTAGAGGGTGTTCCCATAGTCCAGTCGGCTGGTGACGAGTGCCTGGGTGACGGTCTTCCTGGTTTCAGTGGGGATCCATTTGAAGATCTTGCGGAGCATGCGCAGGGTGTTGAAGCACGAGGATGAGACGGCGTTGACTTGTCTGGTCATCGACAGGGAGGAGTCCAGGATGAAGCCCAGGTTGCGTGCGTGGACCGTGGCGACGTGTTGAGGTCGGGGCATCGATCAGTGGCCAGTTGTACTGCCAACTGCCTAATCACTGAGGCAGTGCACTGCAGGCTGTGTGTGTGCATTGCCGTCGTCGTGTCCCGAGTAGTCCCTGTGCCGGCCGGCCGCCCGCCCACCACAGTAAGTAGTACTAACACAAGTTAATAAAGTTAGTTACCTAGCGCAGCGCTGCTAAACACACACTGCAACTAGCGATGCCAAATTGCCAATATGCATGCCATCATAATCCATGCCTAATGCCTGGCCGGCCCTCGGGCCCTGGTTTGCCTAAGTCCAAGTTAGTTGCCCAAAGAACGCAGAGTTTTTGGGGGAGCGTGGTGGGATAGGGGGCGGGCCCTGACTCATCGGAATTACAAGGGGGTCCAATCCATACATCACCTTACTTCATTCCAATAGCCCGCAATTACGCAATATGACCTCATTCGGGTACACAGTAGAAGGTCCTCACCCTTAAAGTTGGTCTTTAATTTACGGGGAAAAATATGCGTTTAGGCATTCGTCACAAATTCAAACTAAATCTTGGATGCATTTTGCCTTTTCTCCTCACTTTTGACTAAATTCGGGTGTCGGGGTTTCCACATGAGATACATCTGCAAGTCGTTTTCTAAATGGAACCAATTTGAAAGAGGCAGTTTTATTCTGAAAATCTGCCATTACCCAGCCCCCTTGGACCTACATTGGACATACCTGAACTAAAAACAAATCAACTGAGGCTGCACCAGCGTTTCAGCAAGAAATTGATTATGGGGACTCTAACAAACCCCTTAGTTTGTGTCTGGCCGTATTGAAGCGATTTCGCCCCTACCCGTCAACAGAATGCAGTAGTCGTGCTGTAAAGTATGTTGTAATCTGAAGAGGTACGTGGCCAGTGTGTGTGGGAGCTTTCACGACCTTTCTGTTGTCCTCGTGTCCCTTTCAGTGCGCCTGCGCGCTGTGAGTGCTCCCAGGGCTATACTCGCCTAATCCATATTTACACAGTTGTGTCTGACATGGGCAGGCTTAACATAAACCTGTAATCTGCGATCGGCCAATTCATGCAGATTTAAGAAGATGCCTGCAAAAGAAAAAACACCTGTATCTGTTGTGTGTGAGGGAGGGTGGCTGCGCTACGCCAGGGAGGCTCAGACACGGCGAGTAGAACGCTCACTGCTGAAACGTGCGGCGTCTGCATGCCACCAGTTTGAATTCCAGCTAGACCGTTTAAGCCTTCCATCCATCTGAGGTGGGTAAATCGAGTACAATTACATTGACTAATATTCTAATAATAACATCTCCTATTTGAAGCGCTTAGAAAAACGGCTTAAGTGTAATATGTAGCACCAGAGCCGGGCATGGGCAGCTGGCCTAGTATTTCGAGGGCGCCGCAGGGAGCTGCTTGACCTAATGTCATACAAACAGCAGCTCGTCCATCCCACTTGATCTCAATCGGGCCCGTTAAAGACTACGTAATCAGCCCTTAATGTTCCTCAGCGTAATTGTTAGCAGCACCCCGTCAACCATGTGCCCTCCTCCCATCTTCCTCACACCGCAACGACCCCCTACCCCCAAAGCAAATATAAAATGTTCGTTCTGCCCAGGGCGCTGTCCTGGTCAATTCCAATTAGGGCCAGCCCAGTGTAGCAGTATATAAGAGACTAATTATTATCACATCTGTTGGTGAGGTAGTCTACATTTACTGTGCACGGATCAACCTGTGCATGTCCTTACATTCTGAAAAATAGATACATTGGAGCCATTAAAATTCTGCAATCTATGAGATGTTTAATGAAATGCTCTGGGGCGTTCTAGCCCATTCTGTACACTCCAGGAGTGCATCTTCTGCAAACCCCAATATACCCAATACGTTCATACAATATTTGGCCTCTCAGCTGAGAGCCAGCAATGTAACCAGTAACAAGTCAATTGTGAAGCGTTTGACACCATTAGAATGGGGAACTGGTACTCATGTAAGGCGCTCCAATACCGTCGTGTCGAGTTGGCGCTATAAAAAACTGCAAATTTTTTTTGAAAGAGTTTACTATGTTGATTACATATAGAATAGAAGTTATAGGAGGGACAAAACATCGAATTGCTAAACCAGACCTTTATTGAGGTAAGATCCATTTACCCTGATGTATCCAGGAGAACCGAATAAGTGTTACTCGAGCCCTGTGAGGGCCTTACCTTCATAGATGTCGGGACGGTGGAAACGGCTCGCGTAGTACCATAATTTGCCTATATTTCACCAGATGGAGTCGGCGGGGCGGGGTCAACACTCCCTGTGAAGTTAGCCCCTATCCCTCCAACAAACATTTGAGCACCTGCACTTCATATTTTACAAATTAAGCACTGATCGCCCTAAAGAATGCTGAAACCGATTATTACTCAACACACATATTACTAATGAGCACTGTATTTAATATTAGTGATTAAACTTATTTTTACATTGAATTTTGTCTTTTTCAATTTTGTAGTCATATACAAAAGATTCTTTCCTCCCAAAGTGTGTCACAAAATTCATACACACAACCACCCTGTTTCATCAAAACATATAATTACATGTATCATCAAAATATGTTATCACGAAAACGTTGCAGCATAAAAATTGAACACCAGAAAACATATTACATGCAAAAATGAAAAAAACATGATCATTACACAGATCATGAGACGGTACATCTACTTTTCCGTGACTTATTTAAACAAATTCAGAAATTACATTTTATCACTTTTGTGCATACGGTTCAGAACTCAAATAACCCATCACAGACAACTTAGAAACACTATCCTATTACTGGTTTTCCTAAATAATGGGCAAAGCAACCATGGAAGATCGAGAAGTCCTGGAGCTCAGAGCCTGAATCTTACAGTGAAGCTCGTCACTGTAATTACTCCCTCTCTGCGCACTATGACATTTTGTCACGGCTACGATCATATCTGCTGCTACATTTTTAAGTACGCAGCACACAAAGTACACCTCACACATTCCATCAAAAACTTTCTATCCAAGCTTGATGCCCCGGAGCTGCGTCCATCGCCAGTGTCTCTATCGGCTACAAAAAAACAGTCAGTGATACTGAGACACACCAGGGGGTGATCCACGACACGATCTTTACTGCGGAGCTTGACAAGAAACTGCCGTCAAAATTGTGTATTCGTGATAAACAATAGACAGACGCACTGTAAAGCAGGTACATTTTAATGATAAGCGGAAATGCACAAGACTATTCCAATACGTGCACAGTGGCTTTGTCCCTGTCTATTTTTGCATTCTATTAATTTTAATAAGGAAATAAAAGTAAGTTTATAGCACCATAACTTTGTGAAAGGACACACAAGTTCACAGAGGAATTCTTTGTAGTGTAAGATTGTAAGATGTATTAATAGTAATACCGTCACAGAAACATAAATATATGTGCAAAATAGTAACTGTAAAATGTAGCCAATTAATATGCATCTCAGTCGAGGTGCAGCAAGAACCTTCAAGAAGGAAGCACGTATGTTCATTGATGTTTTGAAAATAGCCAATAGGTCTCGCTTTTGGGACTTTATAATTGTTTAGCCATGCAGCACATTATCCTGGGTGCTGTGCGTCAGGGATTGAAGAGCTATATAATTACTACAAACTGGGTCATGCAGTCCGATTCATAAGTGTTTAGCCATGCAGCATTTTACCCTGGGTGCTGTGCCATCAGGGATTGGAAAGCTACAATTAGTACACACTGGGGTATGCAGTCTGATTAAGGAATGCGTTTGTTTTAGGAAACAGAATTATCTCTTGGTTGGTGCAGTGGAGAATAGTGACTTTTGTATGTTTAGTGCTACGAGGTCAGAGCCTGTGTAAATATGTAAGTTATTATTTATAATTTGCATCACACACTGTATAATAGAGACTGCTACAAAATGCACAAAAATGTTTAATATAAAATGGTTCTTCCAAAATAAAGATTTTAGTAATACCTAGACTGTACGTGTGTTTAAGTGTGAGTGTATGTGTCTTTATAAGTCTGTGCATGGGCCTCTATGTATGAATCGGTGTGTAGTTGTCTCAGTGGTGAAGCTAGAAGGGGGGGGGCGCCCCAGATGGCACGAGTTTTGGGTGTGGCGGCCGGCCCACCTCACCCTCACCGATCTTACCTGTGGCCGTGGCGGCCGCAACCCCCTGTCATGAAACGCAGGGGCCGCCACGGGTGGCCTAAGGCCTAGCTACGCCACTGAGTTGTCTATGTGGGGGTGTGTTCAGCTGTATTGTAGCATTTGTATAGCAGTTGCCTCTTTGTATACCTGTGGGTGCCCAATTTTGTTCCTGTATCTGTGTTTGTGTGTATATTGTTGTATGCCTGTGTCTGTATGTATCTGTTTGTTGGTGTGTGCATGTATGTGTATGTAGGTGTCTTTGTCTTTAAGTGTCTATTATGAGTTTAATCTGTATGTGTGTCTATCCTTGTGTGCAGTGCGTGCAACCATGTGTCTGTTTTATGTGTGTTTGTATCTTCGTGTGTCTGTATATCGATCTGGGTATGTTTTTGCGTGCCTCTGTGCATCTGCGGATCTCGGTATGGTTGCAACTGTATATATCTCTCAGTGCACGCTTATGTTTATCAGTCTGTAAAGGCACCACGTACCTGTATATGTCTGCCTCCCTCTGTGTCCTGCATATAAAGTCCAGGAGGTTGAAGCACCTGCTGCAGCTAAATATGAAATGGGTGATGGAAGTTCCAATGTACGGAGGGATTATTGTTCAGCCAGCTATACATATGCAGGGGTAAAATGCAGAGCCTGTGCTAGAATTTCAGCCATTTTACGTAAAGCAACATTTTACTAGCCCTCTCATATCATAATCTGGCCGTAGTTCATGATTCACCAGGCTATCTGGTGGGTCCGTAGCTGACCGCATCATATTGAGCTACCTTGATGTTGCACAGCTCTGGGGAAAGGCCAGACAGAAACACTGTAATATCTAGGACAATGAGATAGCCTGTGGATTGGGCTTCTCCTATACAAATCTGTGCATTACCGATCACAGGATGGAAATACGTGGTTGAACTGAACAACAGTAACACCTGCTATCAGCATTTAGATATAATTTTGTGAGTGGGCTGTGCTATATTATAAATTTTTGTTGTACTACCGCACTGAGAAAATAAAATAAAGCGCTATAAGTTGTCCTGATGAAATTTAGTGCACAGTAGACTGGATTGCCTGGAGGCGCTTACCCTATAGATGTTACTACACGCTCCTTGTGTGCAACCACCATCCTTCGCCAAGCACGCAAATGTTTGAAAAATCTGACGCATTAAACTGTCCACTTGCTATGAAGTGCATGTATAAGTTACATTTTACATGTTTATCCTACAAACTGACACAAGCACATTTTCTGTGCTGCGGGGAAGGACTATATTTATCCTAGGTGCTTCAGATGAGACGTGGATGAAAACATGTAATTTAGTAATCTGTTGAATTAACAACTCTGTTAAAATGCCTACAGATGCCAGTGTACATACACTGTATGGGAATTCAAACACATGGAACTTGGAACTGCTTCAGAAGAGGCGCAAGAGAGGCTTCTGTTTTGTGGCTAGGTAAACAAACACCAATATTGCGGGCCGCTTTGGAATAAATACCAACATCCAACAAGGGGCTGCTGTCACAGGGACCATTTACGACTTATTTCGGAGAGTGCCGTGTTGGTGTTGCAGATGAATGGCTCCATGTATGCCTATTGAGAGGAGTGGAGGATCTTCCGCTTTAACACACGCCAGCACAAGACAATCACCCTGCTACTCTCATTGACGCTAGAAATAACAGGGACAATATTATACCTGTGGGCGGCAAGGAAGGCGGGGTATGTGTTTTAATCTCGTCTTTCATATTTTTTACACCATGTGCTTGCATAATTAACTTGCCAAAAATTAGGCGAGCTCGTCTCCTGGTTAGCGCTTACTCACATGCCAGTCAAACTAGAACTGCTGCTGCAACGGCTCTTCCCACTTCTGCCCCCAGTCGGGCTGGAATTCAGGGTTGCTGCACTGGCGCCATGCAGGGTACTACTAAAGCCCTCTGTCACTGGGTATTTACAGGAAAGGGACGCTGCTAAAGTCATAGACATAAAGGAAGGACACAAACTAGTTTGACGTCACTTTTAAAGACACAGAACTGCAGATTGTATCTTTAAATGTGTGACAGCTATGAGTAAACCTGGTTCACGTTCCAGATATTAAAGTAGTGCGTTGCTGCGTGGGGGCTGTGACTGACATTATATTATGCGTTAAAGGCAGTTTGTTGCACTTTCCTGGCTTCCAACGCAGGGCATATGTCCTGACATGTGGCCATGTTAGAATCAGGCAAATAGTTCGCAAGTCATGATCTTTATGATGCTTTGATCTTAATTTCACGTGGAGCGCCGTGCTGATAACATAAAAGGCGTTCGCTTTTGAAGTCGGGGCTGGGGCTAAAAGGTAGGTGCTTGATGACACTGAATTGGGAATCACACGGTTGAAGGCAGGGCTGGGGCTAAAAGGTGCTTGATTACACTAAATCGGCTGCCGTGCTAAGTTGGAAATGCTGCAAAAAGCATAAGCGTGAACAAATTAAAAGAACATTGTGCGAAACGTTCCTGGGCCACAACAAATTTGAGAGCAGTGCTTGATTACTCTAAAGCGCGGCGACCATGAATCGGGAAGTGTTCGGTGTCAATGTAAACAAGGAAGAGCCACATAGGCAGCAGGGGGAGGGGAGAGAGGAGGGGGCCGGCGCCTGTTTCCCTTGCGGGAGCGAGCAGGAACCATCTGTTAATTACAAACAGATGGTTTCAAAGCTCAGCTCCCGCAGGAATAGCTAAACGTGCACGCGTTGCCATTGAAAGCAATGCAACGCGTGCACGTTTTTGCCTGCAAAAGTGAAGCGATTACTAAACGTCTTTTTCCTATGCAGCGCATGCGCGCTGCGTAGGCGAGACCTAAAAAGAAAGTCTATTGAAATCTAACATGGAACGAGAAAGATATCTCATTGCACTAATCAATGGGAAATTCAGCTTGGCAGCAAACGCTCTAAGGATTGCCAACTCTGTGTGCAAAACGGGGGATCGACAAAATGTCTTTAAATCTTGACGATCTAACTGACGGAATAAGTGGGCAATCCAAGCAAGTGGGACCTTTGTCATGCATCGCAAACATGCCTGAAGGTATGACTAATGGCTCGTAAGAAGCACAGGGATAATCATTACCAGCTAGCTAACAAAGCATGTAGAGCCGGCAGGAGACAACGAGTCAGCAGTTTTACAGCTTTATGAGAAATTGGACCGAGAAGGCAACGGAGTGCCTTGAGGCAGAGAATACAGTCTAAATACAGAGAAGCCTACACCAAGCTATGTACGGCTGCACGGCGGCACGTAGTGATGTGTGCGCGTGCAACCAATAAGAAGCCATATGTTTTTCCTCTCTCCTGGGAGACCTTTTTTAGCGGCCGAAATAGCAAATATCGCGGCCATTGCGCTAATCAGCCGATTTCGCGATTTTTTTCGTGAATCGCAAAATGCTGGAGGGTCTGATTGATACCCAACTCAATGATACTGATTTCTTTTGAACTTTTTTCAGTTGTCATATAGTGAGAAGTGAACTTGTTCAAGGGCATTAGAGCGATTTACGCATGTACCAGATTACATTCCACGAGGTCTTTTTAGGTCTCGCCTAGCGATGCAGCGCATGCGCTGCCTTGGCGAGATCTATTGTTGTGGGTTTTGCTTCCGAAGGGGGACAGCCGATGTGCACGCTCACGGCGTTTCTTTGGGCGCAAGCTGAGATCGCCTGCAGACAGCAGATGTGCACGCTCACGGCGTCTCTCATCTCCTCTCTGTCGATCTCAGCTTGCGCCCGGACAGCAGATGTGCACGCTCACGGCAATCACCGCAACAACCCGGGCGCGGCAGCAGCGGAGCCCCGTCATGGAGCACATCAGGACCACCATGCTACCGAAGCAGCAACCACCTGCATCAGATGAAGGGGGCTGTCCGAGCTTACAGCTTCAGGGCAGGGGATATATTCAAATGTCATCCATATTTTGCGCCCACACACTCACAAGCCCGCGATGCCCCGTAATGTACATGGTCAACTGACTGCTGCCGCGCAACACATGGACACCTCGTGTGCCTCTCCCTCCCCCCACCACCCGACTCCGACAACAATGCGCTTCCTTGAGCACCTATTGTGTCACACCAGGCCCCAATATTCTCCCCTGTGGCACCTCTACAAATTCCACCAGTCTGCCCAGGATTAAACCATGTTGATCCAAACCCGCACCTCCCCCCCTCCAAGGTCTATTTATTCTACCAAAGCTCTGCACGGCATCTGTGTCCATGCCCCAAAGCTTTTATCTGCCACATAAAATGAGCCTCCCCTGCCGCACAACTCCCGTCATCCGGTTATGCTAAACGTGACTCGCCAACCGCGCACACAATCCGTGAACGTCCGGGCCGTGTGTAACTCGCATTGCAGGCCCTCCGCGAGCTCTGCAAGCCGTGTGTGCCTCTGGGAGTATGCGTGCCTCGTCATGGTCCCACTGTTAACCTGCCGGTAGGCCAATGTGGTGGTGAGGCACTGGTGATCACACCCCTGTCCTGTCTGTGACCAAACGTGCACAACAATAATGCGGATGCAGGCAGCTTGTATGTTGCCACGTCAAGGGGACACAAGAGGACCACCCCAAGCTCTCGCGAACTACCAAGCCTCTAGTAGAGGGAGAGCGCCCAGAAGAAAAATGCCACCGTGTCTGGGAGGAGGGGGGGGCCTCCACAATCGTTGCACTGGAGCACTAGCCCTGGATAAGCACCACTACCAAACAACTCCTCTTTCCGGAACGAGGGCCCCCATGCCCCTCCCCGTTTGCCGCTCCCCACTCACGCGCCCGCGTCACCCCCAGGTCAAACTCCTCATTGCAAGTACGCTGGAAGACCGGCAATCAGCCCAAGATCACAGGATGTTGAACACGCCGAGATCCAACCCCATACCTCGCTCCAAAGTCAATCAGCCCAAGATCACAGGATGTCGAGCAACGCCGATATCAAACCCCATTCCCCGCTCCAAAATCTGCAGCCCCCAGCCAAGGACCCCCTCGCATCACCCCTCCTCCCCACCCACCACTCCAACTGTGCACCACTCCCTCCCCCCTCGCAAATACCCCCACCTCTACAGCGTAGCACCAAAATGCCCACCATACCCCTTCCCGCCTCCACGCTCCCGCGGACCCATCCAGGACGTCCCACGTGGAGCCGCCAAAGTCGCTGCAGAAATGTCCATGAAGGCAGGGGATCCCCATGAACGCAGAGGTCCCCATGAAGACAAAAGCCCTCATGATGGCGAACCGCTCCCACCAACCACACGCGACCGATGACCTCTCCTTGCCACACGCACAAACCAACTGCGTCTTTGCTCCCACCGCCAGCTACGCGCCCGTGACCCCTGCATTCGGGGAGACCAGCACCAGCCGGCCACCTCTGACGGCGCGGCACCAAGGCAAACAAACCAACAATCATCCCTAGCTCACCTCCTTTCCTCGCCCACGGGAGGGCCACACAACTCATTCCTCCGCCCTGTCCCGTCCTCCGTCCATGGAGCCAACTGCAAACTCCACCACCTCCCGAGGAGCCCCCCATCCACTCGATGGCACCGTGACCCGCGCTGCGCCCCCCACCCCCTGTGCGCTCCCACCCCCACCGGCCCCTCAGCATACCCAACTGGCTGCCCCCCATCCCTCCCACCCCTTCTCCCTGCTCAGCTGCCCCTCACTCCTCCCAAGACCCACTGCTCCCCCAACCCACCCCACTCCTCCCCCTCACCTCACACAGTGCGGCAGCAGCACATACCATAAATATTAAAATTCTTTTTTCATTAGGCAGGTATAATTCTTCAAAACCGATCTGGGCGTCAGAACCGGTGCACCACAACTCCCCAAGATTCAAACAAATCGGGGGCTACAGCATGCCGCAGTGCATGAATAATCGGATTTAATAGAATATCAATTGACTTCATCCAAATATTAATTGATATTTGAGCCTCTACCGTATATTCTCCTGTTTCATAATCTTAATGAAATTGTTAGTACTTTTGAAAGGGGGGGCGCGCTGCCCCCCTTTCTACGTGCCGTGCCTTCAGTACTAACGGCCCCCTCAACATACCCTGCCAGCTGCCCCACACATCTCTCCACTGCCCCCTGAGCCCCCTCACCTTACCTCTGTAACTGCAGCACCTTCTTCTCTTCTCTAGTAAAATTCCCAGGAGAAAGAGGACCCTTGTTTTTTTATGTGTTGTCTCTATGGCCTAGTTCGTAATCACATATCTTTTGTTTACCAACTACGTACTCCCATTGTTCTGTCATCTGTGTGTGCATTTTGTGCCATAGTGGCATTGTTAGGTCTCGCATTACTAAAAATTACAGCTATTGGTGTTACATTATTATTTGCAACTTCAAAAGCTCTAACTCTAACTGATGTGAGACCTATTGCATTGCAAATGCTTGTTTTTTTAGGCAGGGAAGAGTAAGTGATTTGTCCAGAATCACAAAATGAGCCAACGCCGGCCTCAAACCTGGTTCCCCAGTTCCAATCTAGGCAGCTCAGGCCCTTTGGCCCCATCTCCTCAGAAAGATGAAAGTCTGAGAGGACACAGAGAGAACATGAGTTTCAACACTGGCCCCTGCAGTGGATGGACAAGTCCAGGGAGGCACTAGGTCCAGCTATAACTCAACTGACTCTGAGAGAGCTGACTTTATCTTCAACTTTCTTAGAGCCCTAAAGTACCCGAAAAGGAGACACGCAGCGCTCTGTAAAACTCCCAAACAGATAAATAATAAATACCTCGCCCCCTAGACTACCCCGTCCTAACTGTTCAGCTGCTGATCGCCGGGGTCTGGGCCCCCTCACAGCACAGATCACCTTTGACTTCAAATAACCCAGTTGCGCCTATTCCCCAAACAACCATTTCTGCAGCAGCCTCTCAGCTGGGCGGTGCCATTCCAGGGCAGGTGTTCTCTTATCCCGAAATACGTTTAGCCCATATTTTTAAGAAGGTTGTAAACATTTTGGAATCTTGTTTATCCTCTGTAATTACTTGCCCCTTCTATCAGTTTGTTGCTGGACAAGCCCACCTCAGCGCCGAAAAGCCCTGACCAGACTTGCTGCTCCAGATACAGAGAGAGCTCCCGGCCCAGCACCTGCAGTGCAGGTTCATCACGCCTAACAAAACAACAAAATACATGAATGATTAAACAAAACATCGCAAGGCACGATCTAACATGAGGATGATGCACCTCAGAGATTGTCAGTAAGTTTACAAGTCTAGATAACTTGTGCCGATTTCGCTTGACTCGGGACGCATTTCAACAATATAATAAAAAAAATAACAAGGCATGATGTTTATATTTTAAGGTGACAACATAATTGTGTTCAAACTCTTACTAGAAATTAGAAGCAGAAAACAGGATTTGAAACCACCGAGTAGCAACCAGCAAATGACATCCTAAAATAAAGTGATGTAAAGCCACAGTTCCAGTAATCCTATGTAGGCACCATGGCATGCACTCATTTCATGCCTACTTTTGTGAGTCTCATTCCTTTTTAGTAGGCCCATCGCCAACATCCTGCACCTCCGAGTCGGACTCGGAGGAGTCGTCACATAACATTCATACCAAGTTTACACTGCAACCACGCTGAAGAAAAAGCAGCGTTGATTACCTACTGGGTGACGGTTAGTCTTTTGAATAGAGTCCTGCTGCTGCACACTGGCTGCATGACACGCTGCTTCAAGTAATGGTGCCGTCATGCTGAACTGCCCGGTGCGTGCGTCGTGACTCAAGATTACGCATGCTGTCGAAGCGCAGATGCACAGTCAGGACCAAATCCAGCCCAATCAGTGGCCCGCCCACCAGCAACACTGACTGAAGGGCAGGCATTGATTTATCAGCTAAGCAAGCACTCTTCACCGGGAAGTCAATAAATTATGTTTTTGGGACACGTTGTGCAGTCATTGTTGATATAATTTGGCAAGCAGTGACACTCCGGTCTAGACCCGGCCCTGAGAAATAAGTGCCGGTGCTAAGCACCGGAAAGGACCGGCATAAATTAAGCACTGCTGCTGCCCCTGTTGCTGACCCCTGGTCAGGAGTTCGAGGCCTTCCTCCACCCGCAGGCTCCTACCTGCGCCTCACTTCTGGTGGTCTAGTGGTAGAGCATCACTGCTCTGCCTCTGGGCTGCCCCTCTCACTTTTTCTGCCTTTATTCAGCTTTTTTCCTTCCTTTTTTTTTTAATTTCGCTGCGATTGCCCCCCCCCCGCAGCACTACTTAATGGCGGCCACACCAAAGGCAAGCCCATCTGCACCAGGGACACTGGTTCTCGGACTTTCCACCGCTTCAACGCCAGCACGCTCCTCGCCCTCCAATCCGGACGCCACATCGCCTGCCACCTCACATCGCCGAAGGAGACCCAAGGACCCTTCTCCTGCCGGAGCTGCAGCCACACCTTTACCGATGCCACATCCTCTTGCTGCCCAACTGACCAACAGCGCTCCCTACAGGCTCAACTGCATCCTGCTCAACGTACGATCCCTCCACAAACTCGACACTAAAATGTGGGACCTCCTCGACGCCCCCTCTCCTGACATTGCCTTCTTCACAGAAACCTGGACCAACCCCTGCTTCAGCCCAGACATCGCCACAGCTATCCCCAACAATTACAAAATCAATCACAAGGACCACATCGACCGACCAGGAGGAGGCATCGCCTTCGTCCACAAAGACACCCTCCATCTGACCACCGGCTCGAATGGCCCTACAACAACCATGGAAAAACTCAATTTCCAGACAAGCCCCAACACCACCCTCCACGGCACCCTCATCTACATGCCACCCAGACTCTGCCTGTCCTTCACAGACACCATCATAGACCACACCGTGCCCCAGGCTCTCATATCCACAGACTACATCCTACTCGGTGACTGCAACTTCCACTTGGACAACCCCAGCGACCAGTACACCATGTCCCTGCTGGACAACCTCTCCAACATCGGACTCAAGCAGCTAGTCACTGGCCCGACCACGCAGCCAGACACCTGCTCGACCCCCGTCTTCACTGCCAGCAGGAACATTGCCTACAGCCACACCACCACAGTGGAGAGGTGTGGTGCAGCGGCCAGGGCAGCTGACTTCGGAGCACAGGGTTCACGGTTCGATCCCCGGCCCCGGCGGCAGCTCAGCTCAGCACCATGTGACTCTGGGCAATAGCTCACTTAATTTCCACTCCGGCCCCCAGCGCCTTGAGACCCGTAAGGGTGAGTAGCTGCGCTATATAAAAACGGACTTACATTTACATTTACACAACTCCTCTGGACTGACCACCACTGCGTGCATTTCACCTTCACCACCCTCACCGCCTCCCTCATCGCAGCTGGAACAAGGCCACTAAGGAACTCCTCACCACTACCACACCACCAACATCAACAGATGCCGACACATCGCCACGTAACCTCCACCGATGGCTCTCCAACTGTGCCGACACTCTGGCCCCCCACAAGAGGGTCCCAAGTAAGCAACAATTCAGGAAAGCCAGCTGGTTCACATCTGCCCTCCACGAGTCCAGGCGCACTTGTAAGTGACTCGAGATGAGATGGAGGAACAACAAAACCCCAGAAACCCGCGCAGCCTTTAAAACTGCCATCAACATACACCATCGCCTCATCAAAGCCACAAAGAAAATGGCCCTCCAAGACAGAATCAACACACACAACAGCAAGGTACTCTTTGTCGTCGTCAAGGAGTTCGCCAGGCCCAACAGCAAGACCATAGACGCTCCACCCTCCCAAGACCTCAGCAACAAACTCAACACCTTCTTCCACAACAAGGCAATCTACGACCACTTCGACGCCCAAGACCCTGCCTCAACACGCGTCACCACTGCACGCAACCACGAAGTAACCCAACAGATCCTGCTCAACTGGACCCAGCTTACCACAAAAGACACACTAAAGACCATGAAGAGCATCCACTCAGGAGCGCCATCAGACCCTTGCTCATATCTCATCTTCCATAGAGGAGCCACCACCATCACCCCAGAGCTTCACCGCACCATCAACTGCTCCATCGAAACCGCCACCTCACCCGATGACTGGAAACACGCAGAGATCAACCCCTGCTGAAAAAGAAAAGCGATCCACCGACCCAACAGACCTCAAGAACTTCAGACCCATCTGCCTCCTCCCCTTCCCAGCCAAGGTCATCTAGAAGGCCATCATCGCATAGCTCTCGGAGTTCATTGAGGAAAACCACATCCTGGACAACTCTCAATCTGGCTTCCAAAGCTAACACAGCACCGAAACCGCTCTCCTCGCCACCACCGATGACATCCGCTCCTTCCTTGACCATGGTGAAACCGTAGCCCTCATCCTACTGGAGCTCACAGCCACCTTCGATACCCTCTCCCACCGCACCCTAATCATGAGACTACACAACGCCGGCATCTGCGACAAAGCCCTGGACTGGATCTACTCATTCCTTACGGCCGAACACTGCAAGTCAGACTACCTCCATTCCTTTCAGAACCTACAGAGATCAGGTGCGGAGTGCCCCAAGGCTCTTCCCTGAGCCCCGCCCTCTTCAACTTCTACACAGCACCTCTCGCGGCCATCATTAGAAACCACTGACTCAACATCTCCTATGCCGACGACCCCCAGCTGATCCTTTCCCTCACCAACGAACCTACTGCCACCATAACCCACTTTCACAGCGGGATGAAGGCCGTGGCCACGTGGATGAAAGATTGTTGCCTCAAGCTCACCTCGGACAAGACTGAAGTACTCCTCCTAGTACCCGCCCCTTTAGCCTGGGACGACTCCTTGGTGGCCTGCCACTCTGGGAAACCCTCCTACTCCCACAGACAATGGACACAACCTCTGCATCGCACTGGACTCCTCACTCTCAATGAACCGCCAGAACAACGCCGTATCCTCATCCTGTTTCCACACTCTCTGAAAGACATTCAGATGGATCCCCACAGAATCCAGAAAGACTGTCACCCACGCACTCATAACCAGAAGACTAGACTCCGGCAACTCACTCTGTGCCAGCGTCACCCAGAAACAGCTCCGGAAACTACAAAATGTCTCAGCCAGATTGGTCCTCGACATCCCCGCCGCAACCACATCACTCAACACCTCCGTCAACTCCACTGGCTCCCAGTCGATAAGAGTCACCTTCAAAATCCTCACACATGCATACAATGATCTCCACGAAGTAGGGCCAACATAAATCTGAACCGCCACTTCTCTTTCCACGCACCCGCCAGACAGGTTCGCACTGTCCAACTTGCCCTGGCCACCGTCCCACAGATCCACAAGACCAGAACCGGAAGAAGATCCTTCTCCTACCTTGCTAACAAGACCTGGAACACCCTGCCCCTCCACCTCAGCAATCACCCTTGCTGACCCAATTCAGGAAGGATCTCAAGACCTGGCTCTTCGACTGAACATCCACGCCCAGATGGATCAGCAGTCTTCCCCCTCCTGCCCCTCAGTGCCTTGAGACCCTTACGGGTGAGTAGCTGCGCTATATAAATTCCTGATTGATTGATTGCGGAGGTTCTGCTTGACATGAGTTGGGAATTTGGGGCTTGTATTTGCATTTTCCTAGTTTGAGAACGCTTTCTGTGATCAGCCTCATTTTACAGACAGTTTCTCGTTGGAAGCTGGGCTCATTCTATCATATTGAGGTTTGAAGACTTTGTAGTGGGCCATTCCCATGCTAGCGCACTTTCTAGCGCACTGATTCTGCACTTGATCTTCAGAATTATCTTTGCTTCCCTTTCACTTGAAGGATTTTTGTTTGGGTGGCCACCACTCTCCTCTCTGGGCTTTAAGGGCACTACTTCCAATTCAAGACTTTTGTTTGGCAACCAAATGCTTTCTGGGTGTTGATGTCCTATTACTTACTGGTAATCTACATTACTACTGGTCCTATTATCCTCATCTCATTCATCACTAATGAGGTATTTCTACCTCAAGACAGGAAAAAAACAAGAATGCTAGGTATATGTCCTTGTAAGGCTATACTTACCCAGCATTCCTCTTGAAATCCCAAGTCTCCACAAACAGAAGGCCGGGTTGATGGGAGGGGTGTGATGAATGGGACGAGGACAATAGGACAAAGACTAATGAAGATTATCGATAAGTAATGGCATTACCCCAGATCCCCCATGACCTCGTCCCATTCGTCACTAATGAGGAATACCAAAGCAAACCCTAGCTGGCTGAAAAGCTCAGCTTTCAGGAATGCTGGGTGAGCCTAGCCTTACAGGATGCTGCCTTGTGGGAGGAGCATATGCATTGCATTCTTGTGGTTTTTTTGTTTTTTTTCTGTCTTGAGGCAGAAATACCTCATTAATGACTAATTGGATGCGGACAAGGGAGAGCTGGGGGTAATGTCATGTTTTACTTCAATTGACCTAATTAGACTAAGACATCTGAAAACAATGTCTTGTAGGTGAAAGTGTCCGGTTTGGTGCAGTGATTGTAATGACCTGGAGTGAGGTGGTCACACTAGTCTTTATTCAGAATGAGTATTGAGTAGAAAAGCAAATGCTCATTTTCCTAAACCCCACCATGGGTCTTGAACCGAGAATGTATATGCCGAATTTCGTAACTTGCATTTGTTTATTAGGTGGCACCTTCTGCTTGCTTCCTTCCAAGATGAAATTTACATCCAAGAAAGAAAATCTTCAGCTGAGTTTAAAGATGTCCTCCAGACAGCAATGAGTAAAGGCACAAGGACTGCCTAGGCCTGTCAGACCAATTCTTCATACTTTTGAAAGAAGGAACACCATGACCAACTATCCAACACATGAAGGGACAGTGGACAAATGCCCCTTTAGTATCGGGTGGATTTAGTAGCAAAAAGGAAAAGTTGTCAATAACTTACGGTGATGATGAAGGAAGGATTTAAAGAAAAAAGTGCCAACATTTAAAAAATGTAACAGTGCTGTACCAATTTATTAGAAAGACTAAAACTAAATATACATTTAATGTGCTCTAAATAGACCACATGACTGGTACTAAATCGCAGAGTTCTTTTGCACAGCCACAGAAGAACTGGTTATTTCTCAGGGCCTAGCGGAGGCATTTAATTACCTTTTTTTTTTTTTTTTATATTGGCCACCAACATCGAGGAGCTTCGGCTTGCTCACCCCTTGATGAACATTCAGCCTCCATTATAATTCAGAAAGAGGGTTGTGAAGTCGATTATCCATTAAATCTAATTTTTAAATGTTTTTCTATGGGCAACACAGAAAAGACTTTGCAACAGTATAGTTTACCGATTGAAAGATCGACATTAAACCTACACAAGGCAAATTCTCCTTAAAACACTACTTTACTTTTTTGAACAACCGCACCCTCAAGTAAGATCAAAGAAATGGTCTGTGCACGTAGGAAATTGTGCTATAGGCGAAGGACACAGTCGATGGGAGGAGGGCAGTCTTTAACCTACATGGATCTTTAGGTCTACCAATGACTGAAGTTTGATACATGGCCATCCAGAGCATGCATCTGTTTCTGCTCTCTATGAACACACCCTGGGGAAAAACACCCTGAATATGATGGGAAAATAAACAGACAACAGCACATACCACACCAGTACAAAAGGAAACCAGTAAAGTTCAGCCTCCAGAGCTGGTAACGAAAGCCCATCCATCAACAAACGAGCATCGGCAATGTCAATAGGTCTGACATTAAAGGAATGCTGTATGGAAATCTGAAGCATTATAAGTAAATAGACTGGAAATTAATATGTATTTGTGAGGCAGCTAAGAACTGTAGAATAATATTGGTATAGGTTAAAAGGTCGGCTACAGTTGCACTGTCAAGCCAGACCTAAAGATCCATGTAGGTTAATGACTGCCATCCTCCCATCTCTGCTGATGCCAGAGAAGAGTAAACACCATACATTATCTAGTTATTTAAGACACTTTTACAGCATGACCATGCCATGCGTGCACGCCTGCAAGCTCAAGGGCAGCCAGCTAGAGAAATCAAACAAAATGATCACATGGAGGGCAAGCTTTTTTTTTTTTCTCTTTTTTTTTTTTTTGTCAGTGCACAACTTCTGCCCAATCAAAACCTGTACTCCTGGTCGCCAATATGAGGGCAGAGCTAAAGCCCCTTCATAGCTGCCAAGGTTTCATATTACTTATGTGTGACATTTTCAGAATTTCAATGTAATTATGAGTGACATTCAACGACTATGAGTGACACTTTCTCGAGAGCAAAATCAAGCAATGAAGACGAGGGAAGCATAAATACCACAAATTACACCCATTTGAGCAATGAGAAACTTTAAGATTATCTTAAAACTGCTGCAAAGTACCAGAAATGGAAGGGCAGTTCTCCTCAACAGGTGCCAAAAGCAATACCAC
The DNA here is from genome assembly GCA_963921515.1 of Calotriton arnoldi. Lineage (NCBI taxonomy): Eukaryota > Metazoa > Chordata > Amphibia > Caudata > Salamandridae > Calotriton > Calotriton arnoldi. The sequence goes on along the minus strand of CAWUFW010000004.1, from coordinate 4,443,077 downwards.
ACCCTTCTTCGGGTTTCTCCCATGCACATACTCTTTCAAAAAACTTCTTCAAAAACGCTCTCATACACTTGCGGAATCTCCTCTCATCCTACACTTTACACCTGCTTGCACCGCAGATAATTGACACCGCTCTCTGTGTAAAATTGCCATTCCATGATACAAAACCTTACCAGAGTGATCTTTAAGACCAAACTTCTTCATGTAAACTATTGCTTTAACTGAGCAGATGGTGTCTGGTACTGAGTACCTGCACTACTTTAATTTAAAAGAAAGAGCATATGCACTTCTCAGCACTGCTGTAATACATTTAATGGGAGAGCAGCAGCACTTCGGAGGAGCGAATAGGTACTGTAGATAATAAGTAGCAGCACCTTTTCTATGTTTCCATTTAAAGTACTGCCTATAACATTTCATAGGTATACGTCACCCCTCCAACCGTATACATCACTCTATCAGCACTGATTGCTTGCCTCTTTTGGACAGGCCACTTACCAACTTTCTGGTCTAGTGAACTAGTGCTGGTGTTGAGCTGATAGCAGCTGGTGCTGGACCTCTCTTGACTTTGGAGGCGCAGTGCTGCATTAAACAGTTGACAGTCTGCAGAATCCTCAGTCGCAGCTGCCACTTCGGGTAATTGACAAGTTACAGGCTCTGGTTTGTGCTTTTTGAAAATAGTACATACAGCACAGAGCTCGTCTGGACGGACATAAGGACCCCACCATTCCCGCAACACACATGGAGCCAGGGCAGGTGAAGAAAGAATGATTTATTTTATTTACATCAAAGGCCGCCCAGACGGAATCTCTGCCTAGGGGCCAGGGCTGGTGAGACAGCAGGGGGCACAGCAGGACTTTATAACACTCCTGCCTGGTGCCAGTGTGAGCACGAACTCCTGCAGAGCAGCACTGAGAGATCGCGCATGGACTGGAGGCCCTCGGTCAGAAGAACTCAAAATGTCTTCAAAATCAAGTCCGTGCTTTAAATCAGTAAATACATCAATTAAGGGACATCTGAATGGAGCCTAACCCCAGCCCTGCCAAGTGTCACACATCAGGCGTTAGACTAACGCATTTTAGTGCGGTGATCCGCATCACCGCACTAAAATGCAAAGTCACGCATTATAGCGCTGCCGCTTCTTCCTCGTGATCGCCGGGCTATGGTACATTATGTTAAATTAGCAGTCATACGAGCAAGCAGTGGGAGAGCAGACCACGCGCTGCCCAGGTTGGCGCTTCTGTGGCAGAGCCGGCTCAAATTAAGCACTGGACAGACAAGGGCTGAACTGTACCACTCTACACACTGCGCAGAAGTCATTATGCGCTGCCGAGTGTTAGCAGGCTGTTGGATTCACTACTGGGGCGGCTGCGTTCACGTGACATGGCGTCAGGACTGCAACAGTGTGCCTATCTCTTGAGGGGGAGACAGGAAGTTAAGTTACTCCTGAGGCGGGCGGCAGTTACGAATTGTTTCTGTAGTTTAAGTGGCAGCCACTCACTGCTCTCACGGCTGCCTGTGCCGAATTGGTCACGGTGCCTCATCATGCCGCCCTGCGACCGGACCTGTTCGGAGAAGAGAGGTCACAGACCGTCAAGGAGAGGCGGCTGCGTGGCTCACTGAGGTATTAATAAATAGATTTAAAACATAACAGCCTGACAAACACCGAGCCTGTAGCTCTGCTCACTGCTCTCCAGGCTCGTGGGTGGTGCCGCGGTGGCGTGGGTTAGGCTCCATTCAGATGTCCCTTAATTGATGTATTTACTGATTTAAAGCACGGACTTGATTTTGAAGACATTTTGAGTTCTTCTGACCGAGGGCCTCCAGTCCATGCGCGATCTCTCAGTGCTGCTCTGCAGGAGTTCGCGCTCACACTGGCACCAGGCAGGAGTGTTATAAAGTCCTGCTGTGCCCCCTGCTGTCTCACCAGCCCTGGCCCCTAGGCAGAGATTCCGTCTGGGCGGCCTTTGATGTAAATAAAATAAATCATTCTTTCTTCACCTGCCCTGGCTCCATGTGTGTTGCGGGAATGGTGGGGTCCTTGTGTCCGTCCAGACGAGCTCTGTGCTGTATGTACTATTTTCAAAAAGCACAAACCAGAGCCTGTAACTTGTCAATTACCCGAAGTGGCAGCTGCGACTGAGGATTCTGCAGACTGTCAACTGTTTAATGCAGCACTGCGCCTCCAAAGTCAAGAGAGGTCCAGCACCAGCTGCTATCAGCTCAACACCAGCACTAGTTCACTAGACCAGAAAGTTGGTAAGTGGCCTGTCCAAAAGAGGCAAGCAATCAGTGCTGATAGAGTGATGTATACGGTTGGAGGGGTGACGTATACCTATGAAATGTTATAGGCAGTACTTTAAATGGAAACATAGAAAAGGTGCTGCTACTTATTATCTACAGTACCTATTCGCTCCTCCGAAGTGCTGCTGCTCTCCCATTAAATGTATTACAGCAGTGCTGAGAAGTGCATATGCTCTTTCTTTTAAATTAAAGTAGTGCAGGTACTCAGTACCAGACACCATCTGCTCAGTTAAAGCAATAGTTTACATGAAGAAGTTTGGTCTTAAAGATCACTCTGGTAAGGTTTTGTATCATGGAATGGCAATTTTACACAGAGAGCGGTGTCAATTATCTGCATGTGCAAGCAGGTGTAAAGTGTAGGATGAGAGGAGATTCCGCAAGTGTATGAGAGCGTTTTGAAGAAGTTTTTGAAAGAGTATGTGCATGGGAGAAACCCGAAGAAGGGTGTGGTATTGCTTTTGGCACCTGTTGAGGAGAACTGCCCTTCCATTTCTGGTACTTTGCAGCAGTTTTAAGATAATCTTAAAGTTTCTCATTGCTCAAATGGGTGTAATTTGTGGTATTTATGCTTCCCTCGTCTTCATTGCTTGATTTTGCTCTCGAGAAAGTGTCACTCATAGTCGTTGAATGTCACTCATAATTACATTGAAATTCTGAAAATGTCACACATAAGTAATCTGAAACCTTGGCAGCTATGTAACCCACGCCACCGCGGCACCACCCACGAGCCTGGAGAGCAGTGAGCAGAGCTACAGGCTCGGTGTTTGTCAGGCTGTTATGTTTTAAATCTATTTATTAATACCTCAGTGAGCCACGCAGCCGCCTCTCCTTGACGGTCTGTGACCTCTCTTCTCCGAACAGGTCCGGTCGCAGGGCGGCATGATGAGGCACCGTGACCAATTCGGCACAGGCAGCCGTGAGAGCAGTGAGTGGCTGCCACTTAAACTACAGAAACAATTCGTAACTGCCGCCCGCCTCAGGAGTAACTTAACTTCCTGTCTCCCCCTCAAGAGATAGGCACACTGTTGCAGTCCTGACGCCATGTCACGTGAACGCAGCCGCCCCAGTAGTGAATCCAACAGCCTGCTAACACTCGGCAGCGCATAATGACTTCTGCGCAGTGTGTAGAGTGGTATAGTTCAGCCCTTGTCTGTCCAGTGCTTAATTTGAGCCGGCTCTGCCACAGAAGCGCCAACCTGGGCAGCGCGTGGTCTGCTCTCCCACTGCTTGCTCGTATGACTGCTAATTTAACATAATGTACCATAGCCCGGCGATCATGAGGAAGAAGCGGCAGCGCTATAATGCGTGACTTTGCATTTTAGTGCGGTGATGCGGATCACCGCACTAAAATGCGTTAGTCTAACGCCTGATGTGTGACACTTGGCAGGGCTGCCCCTTCTCTAGTGATGCTCACATAATTCTCTGTCGACAGCAGCACTGTCAAGCCAGACCATAAATGGGTTTCAGCCACTCTATTCTAATATTCCCCTCTTTTTTTATCAGGTGACTCTGTCACCACCACCCTAATGGGTTCAGACTGTTCTTGGTGCATACGAAGGCCCTCTTTCTCACCAAAGCTATTGGGTTCAAATCTGGGATTAACTGATGACGATGTCCTCATAAAGCCAACTTTTGACTTCCATGATCACTGTCTGATAACCTGTTACAATTAGTCCAGAACTGCTTGCAGGAGTGTACAGGCTTGATTTAGTGGGGCAACTGTGCTTTTGTCACGACTGAGTGCTTCAGACTAGATGTAGTTTCTTCCAGTAGTTACCCCACAAGAGCCACTGGTGAGGTGAATTCTGCTTTGTTCATGGGTTCCTTCCCATTTTTTTCCTTACAAGACGTGGGCCATGGCATTTGAAGGAAATATTCCTGGATTCTTTTATTCCTGCCGCTGTCCATTGTGCACATTCACACCAGACAAACATGTCTGTCATACAGAGCCCTCATGCGGCTAGACAGATTAAGTTCCATGGCATCCAATGCGGTCTGTTAGCAGGGCTTCTGTGCCCACCCGCTGCCACAAATTATGTGGTGTGAGACCCCCAATGACAGGTGATGGCCGTAATGCTCTTGTCACTCCTCAGCTGCATCACCTGGATGCCAAAATGACACCTCCCCCATGACAGCAGTCACAGTAACACCACGAGATTATCATTTACTGCCACAAATTCAGCTAACTCCTATTTTCTATAGGTGTTCCCTCACAAGATATTTTCGTCTTTTTTGCCTTCATTATACTCTTGTCTTCACAATGATATGCTTCATGGCTGTCTGTATTGGGTTTCTATACATAATAATCGCCTTAATAAACAAGCATTTGCAATGCAATAGGTCTCGCATTTGTTAAAGTTAGAGTTGTTGACTTTGAAAATTACAATGTTTTTTACTATTGTTTTTTTATTTGCAGTGTTGTATATATATTTGCATAGCGCAATTGCTATTGGTATAAAAAATCAAAATTAAAAAACATTGTTATTTTTAATGCCAACAGCTCTAACTTTAAGAAATGCGAGAAGTATTGCATTGCAAATGCTTGTAGAAAGGTACTGATAGGAAGAAGAGAAACAGGAGCGAGCTTAAGGTGTAAGGCAAAAACCGGGAGGGGAGAGGGTTATAAGAGAACGAGAGAAAGGCGGCTAGGGAAAAGAACGACGGGTAATGAAGATAGTGATGAGTAGAGACAAGGGAAAAGAGAAGATGGGAGGTTAAAACAATAAAGAAATGGGAAGGAGACGGGAGTGAGAGAGAGGGAAAGGGAAAGGGAAAGAAAAAATGGTATAAACGAAAAGGGGAAAATAAACAGGTGGAGGAATTAGTGGAATTTAGTACTCTCTTGCAAGATCCTTCCAGCAGAGGTTGATGATGGCAAAAGTGTCCTGTCTTGATAGAGAGCGATGAATTATGAGCAAAAAATAAATAGAGTTTTTATATCTGTACTGCAGGGTTCTGATATAGTGTGATTAGATAATTTACTATGCTAACTCCATTCTTTGCATAATGGGAACAAGGGGTTTGTGCCTGGCCCTACACACAGTAGCCTTCACCACAGTGTGAACAAATATTAAGTTCAAATATTAAAAATGTGATGGTTATTGTATACTTTCAGTAAAATCGTTTATGCCTGAAATAAATAGGCCAAATTGCTTTTCAACCATTGTTTCAGTCAGTTGGTTTGTGTACTTTTATAGGTTTACATCAAAAGCTTAAATACTACTCGCTTGACACAAGGATTTCTAGCCATCTCTACATTGTGCAGGGATTATCACATTTCTCTACATGCCCATGAGGTTTGAAGCCATTTCAACATGTGGATTTTTGTTAATAATATTGTACATGTTTCAGGATTTGTAGACATTCGTAGTGAAGCACTGAGTGGCTTTTAGACTTTGTTACATAAAGCGGTTGGTTATGGTGCCAACCCAAGAGTGGTTTTTAGCTTTTCTACCAGAGTTGGACGTTTCTAGATTTTTTTCACACTCAAGATGTTTTTTTAGATGCGTTTTTTTTTAATCTGTATGTACATGAAGGAGGCTCAGCACTTACACTTCTTGTAAATATGCCTTCATTCAATCACACCCTGTTGTCTTCTATTATTTTGGTGCTTTCGTTTGTATTTCCGTCGCTCTTGACTCATAATAAGTTTAGCTTGTAGTATCAGCTTCTTGGGTCTGAGAATATGCTGACATTAGGTAGTTATGTAGACACACACCTAAAAATGTCTCTGTAACTTGAAATACTGCTAATATTTTTGTACGTTAGGCCACACTAAGAGACATAGACGAGACACGTTTGTGGCAATTCCATAGTGGTGTGTCATCCTTATTTTAAATGTGTATAGATTTTACCTCCAAAGGGCTCCTTTCTGAGTGTGGTAGTGTCTGCAAAGCACTTTACAGAGGGGCACAATGGCGCAAGAGTGGTGGTTGCTTGTTGCCTACTGCAGAGATTATTAGAAAGGGGTTTCAACACACTTGCATGCCAGTATTTGAAAGTAGTTGTAACATGCGTGGAATTATGCACTGGTGTTTAAAATACTCGCTTTCTTTGCAGTAAACAGGGCGGCATTTGTCAATGGCATCATGTTATTTCTAGTAATTGTGGTGAGGGTCCACATTGTAGGCCTGTGCCCAGCCCTGGTGTGTCACACCCACGAGGGCGATATATGCCCACCCCTAGTGTGTCACACCCACGAGGACGATATATGCCCAGCCCTGGTGTGTCACACCCACGAGGACGATATATGCCCAGCCCTGGTGTCACGCCCATTAGGACGATATATGCCCACCCCTGGTGTGTCACACCCATTAGGACGATATATGCCCACCCCTGGTGTGGCACGCCCACGAGGACGATATATGTCCACCTCTAGTGTGTCACCCCCACGAGCACGTTATGTCCACCCCTCAGCGTGTTCACAACCTGGAGGGGACGGGTCGGCCCCTTTAGCAGATATCCGATGGTGATGGATTGAAACTGAAACCGCCCCGAGGCAGGCGGGGACGCCCCCATCTTTATTCGTATTATCTCCAGGGATGCGGTGTATGTACAGATGGCCAAGTCCTTGTTTCTGAAAGGAAATGGTTAGTAAACGAGTTCTCATTTCCATTTGCCTATCTTCGTTTTGAAGGATACTTTCCAAAAGCTCCAGCTACAGCAAATAAACTGCAAATACAAAACATAACGATATTTGAAATATATATAAAAATGAAATGAGTAATATGGTGTTGGTAAAATTAAATTCATGTGTTAAATCCGTGGGTGCCTGGGTACCTAATGACAGCCAAGTCATTCAAGCTGGTATTAGTAGAGCACGTTTTATGCTTGCGGGCTATGCGGAGCTATTTATTTTACTGTAATTGCATTTGTAGAGCGCTGACTACCCTAACGAGGCGCTAAACAGTTTAGCGCGAGGCAGCACGCTGCTCCGGAACACACGGTTAGTGGTTAATCCAGTGGTTTTAGTTAGGCTAGTTTTGTGCTTTTGATAACGCTGATCCTTATCTTATCTTTTCTAAGGATCCTCAGGTCGCCAGGATCTTTTTACCTGCTGAATAGTGTAAAGGGAAGAAAATCTTTTTCAGTTATGCAATCATTTCTTTTCACTCTAGTTTTCCTACAAAGACCACTGACTCCGAATTCAGTTTCGTGGGTTTATTACAGCCAAGAATAACTGCACGTGTAAGCACCTCAACACGAGGTTAAAGAAATAGATGGGCACTAATACAAATAGCATCCTACGCAGGAGTTTCATGCGACTCAGGATAAGGAGAATCGTTAGCTCCAGAAGTATTAGGCAAGCAATAACTGCTCCAATCTCTATGTTATTCCTCATTTATCTAAACAAGCATAAAACCCATTGGCTGTCCCTACACTACTTCTAAGATGACATACCTACTTAACGAATTTCCCAGGCAAGAGTAAGTAAAAGGTGTCAGCTGTGAAGACTTCCTAAGAAGTGCACTCACTTAGTACTTAAGCTCAGATTTTAAGATGCTCCTTCACCAAATCCCTCTCTGTCCTACTCTCTGTTCTCTCCTACCTCTTCTCTGCCCTCCACCCTCGGGGCACTATCCCTAATACAAAACCCAATACAATTGAACACGCCTTTTGTCACGCCTCTTTGGCCAGGTCTTCTTTCTTGTACTTTTCCACCGAAACGGTTACTTCATCTTGGACGGTTGCGATGACCTTGAGTCCCAGGCACCTTCTCCGCTTAAAGTATCATCCCTAAATTCCATTGCACTCCCATTTCCATGTCTCCCATCGCTCTAACTCGTGAAACAAAGAGCCAGTCTTTAACTAACGAGGCATGTGTCCTTGCACCTGCAACAGAAGATACGTTCAACAGAAACCCTCTACTGTGCTAATTAAATCTACTGTCGGTGCCCAGAGAGCCTTTCCAAGAGAACCTTCTCTGCCTGCAAAATAAGCTAACATAAGAACAAACAGGCCTTTCCCTGACGTATATGCAGTCAGGCCTTTACACAATTTAAACACACAAATCTTAATCACGTCTATAAGCATTGGTTCATTATATTTCATATGCGAAAAGTGAACTACATGTGCAACTTAATATGGTACACGTTTAAACTACTGCATCTCGATTACACATGGGCTGATTCATTTATGCATTATTTTACACATGATTCAGTTAAGCCTTACATTTGCATGATTAAAATAGCACAATTACATTTCTTATTCATTCTGATAACTGCGGTTTATAACTACATTTTGCTGGTCATTCATTGATATATATAGCTGGATATATGCGGGTGCGAGCTATCAGTGATTATGATGCACCCCTACAAATTTCACAAGAACATGGCGCTCTATCAGTTCCCCCCTTTGATGACTCCTGTCATCACATTTTATTCAACTCCCTTGGAGAAAGAACCGACCTAAACAGAACTCGTTGCCATTCTCCCTGGTCTGTGATTCTCCATTCTCTTGAGTCTCTGATATTGACTGTCCTGCAGTCTAGCCATTCTCGTCTCATTTTCTCTCAGAGCTCTCTCAACTCGGCCTGCTCGATACCACTTGTAAGCTTTGATCAGACCCCACAGGCAAACCACACAAACCACCACGATAAGGAGAGGTCTCAGAACATAGCCAAGGAATCCCTTTCCCAAATTCGCAAACCAGCTTCCCACTTGACCAAACCCTTTTCCAACTTTTTCCCAAGCTCCCTCTTCAGTCAAGTCCGCTATCTTCGTGTGAATAGTAGTGATGTTACTTACATATTTCTCCAGATCCTTGCTGTGGTCTGGTATATAAGTACAGCACTCTTGAACCCTCAATAATTTACAGACTCCGCCCTCTTTTGCCAGTAAGACATCCAAAGCAAGGCGGTTCTGCAAAACCATTGTCCTTATCGACAACATCTCTCCCTCTACTAGTACTAACGATTTTGCTGTATTCATCGATAGCTCATCTATCACAGTCGCCAGTCTCCGGATCTTCACATCATTCAAGATCACTCCCAAACTTGGTATCATGGCTCCAAAGATATCTCCCACTACAACCCCTGCACTCGCACCTCTTCTCACTCTTGAATGCTTTCCACCTTCCAAAAGTTCCAAATCCTCAGTATGGTAAATCTTTGGAAATATTATTCCCAAATAACATGTACCATACCAGTTCGCAGGCAATCTCACATAGGCATTCCTTCCACACACAAAATACACCGTAGGTATCACTTGTACAGGGCCCAGGAGAAAGTTCTTTGCCACATCTGCCATGGTGAAAACATGATCACACATACTCTGTCTCACTGGAACCTTCTCATAATAGGTCTGATAACGTCTCACACACAGCTTTCCCCTCTGCTCCTTGTCCAAGGCTATAGGACCATAACTTCCCTTTGTTCGATGCAATTTTTCCTCCTCTGTCCAATCCACCGTACTGTGCCCTGTGTCTCGTGTCTGTGTTAGTTTTCTATACCTGTCTTCTACCTGATCCACAAACTTTTTCTCTACATCTGATAATGAGCACGTCAAATTATGTCGGTGGGCATAAGCTGTGTCCAATTCCAAAGACGGTATGAAGAACTTCCTAAGTCTATCCTCCGACTTATAATAATCATACTTATTCAAATGTTTATAAGCGGGAACTTCAGGAAACATTGCATCGTAATTGGAAAAGAAATACTCAAACTGATCTCTTTCATAGAATAGACTAAGCAACAGGCTACATGAAATTCCATATGTCAGTGGAAGATGGTGATATCTAATACCCTCATCCACTGAAGCAGGCAACTGCATACACACATAGCAATCTTTCGCATCCATCGCATCCACATACTCGTATAGTAGCTTGGCGTAAGCATTGAGCTTGAAATCACTTCTAGACAAATCTACATGCAATCTACGACTTTCTTCTATCAGCAAAGCCTTGTTAGCTCCTATGTTTACCTCTTTTTGGCTAGGTGTAGTAGGTGTAGGAGTCCCTGGCACCCCCTGCACTGCTAGCTCATGTGGAACTGTATATGAGACTATAATTACTACGATTATAGAAAATATCACACCACCTATAAGTATGCCTACAATCATTTTAGATCTACGATTTGGATCTCCAACCTCCATGATTTCGAAAGTTCTCAAAAAGTTCTTGGTTTCAGCAATGAACACTCAAAGTCTTTGTCCCTCCACTCGTGATTTGCTTAACCAGCTCGAGCAACTTTGAAACCTCTGGAAATCCCCTTTTCAGCCACAGTCTTATCTACATAGTCCAGAAAAAGACTTCCCTAACTCTCGTTCCTCTTCGGTGGAAAGTCCCTAAGTTTACTCTTCTTCCACTCGGACCTAGGTTATCTTCTTCTTTAGACTTTTTATTTACAACAGGTTATACTTCATCCACGATAAGATCATTAGTAAGCACTTCCAGAACGTGATACAAAAGTTCAAGACGCAGGATTACCATTTCGTGTGAAGACGGCTCAAACCCAAAAGACGGAAATTCGAGTCGATGCAAAACCAGTTGTCGGACTTTACTCAGAAGCGGGGGATTCGGAACGGTGAGGGTCAGTATTCCTTCGACTTCGAGCCCTGGAAACAACAGCACCACCTTCACTACCACATTCGGGCTCTTGCTGACCACCTGCACAGACCTCAGTCTCCCCGTACTCACTACCCCCTGCATCAGTCACAGTGTAAGTCCACTCAGGGGTAGAGTATCTCCGGCAGGGTACTCTCGTTCTTTTCGACCTTCTCCGACCCTCTTGAGTCTGCTCTTTGTCGCTTGCTTCTGTTTCAGACGTTTCAGACACTGGAGCAAGATCTCTTTTGGGTGCCAACCTCAGATTCAGTTGCCTCTGTCTTTCAGGCCAACCTTCCTCAGTTCTGGTCGTTCTTCCGCCTTCCCCTGCTATACCCAGTGCACCACTTCCTCCTTCTGCTGAATCTGACTCTACTCCACCCACTGCACCACCTCTGTCTTCTGAGTCACTGTTCGGATTGTCGAAATCCCCTTCAGCTTGTTCTGGTGCACCACCAGCTGTGTCAGCGACCCTTACAGCTTGACTTGTCCTCTCATGTGGCCCTGCCACATCAGCTGGATTTTCATCTACGAGAGGAGCTGTTTCTTCCAAGGGTGCTGAAACTCTGCGGGTATGGGAGGCATGTACCCAGTTCGGCAATCCTCCACACTTTACTGCTGTATTCGTTACCAGTATCACCTGGTACGGGCCTCGCCAGCGAACATCCAAACAGCTCTTCCTTACGTGCTTTCGGACAAGCACCCAGTCGCGGGGACACAGGTTGTGGCACAGATCTCTCGAGGCCGGAACAGCTGCAGCTTGCACCTGCTGGGACACAGAACGGACCACATCAGATAGCCCTTTACAGTAATCGAGAATCAAGTCATCAGTGATGTTAATCAAGGCTGTAGCTGGTACTGCTGGCAACCGCATTGCCCTCCCCATTAATATCTCGTGGGGGGACAATCCAGTCCTCCTATCTGGGGCACTTCGCATGCTCATCAGTACGAGCGGCAAAGCGTCAGGCCATTTCAGGGACGTTGATGAACACATTTTTGTCATCCGGGCCTTCAAAGTTCCATTGACCTGTTCCACCATCCCAGAAGCCTCTGGTCGGTAACTGCAATGGGGAGTCTGATCAACATTCAATGCGGCACAGAGTAACTTCATGATTTCACTGTAGAAGTGTCTTCCTCTATCTGATTCCAAAGAGGTTGGGATCCCGAATCTCGGGATGAGCTCCCTCAACAATAACTTAGCCACTGTAAGAGTGTCACACCTGCGTGTCGGGTAAGCCTCCACCCACCGTGAGAATACACATACCAGCACCAAGATGTATCTCAACCCATTGCACTTAGGCATTTCCACGAAGTCTAATTGTATCCTATTGAAGGGCCCTCCTGACCTCCCAATGTGACTCAAGGTGACTACTGTTTTCTTTCCAGCATTCATCTGCTGACACGTGACACACCTCTGACATACTGTTTCAGCCCTTGCACGAAATCGTGGATTATTCCACGTCTGTCTAAACACACGCATCATTGCATCTCTACCAAGGTATACCGGTCCATGTATCAGTCTCGCCATCGGACTCAGCAGATTCTCTGGTAATACAGCTCTCCCATCACTGGAGACCCAAACATCCACATCCCCTCTTTCGCACCCTGCTTTGATCCATCCATTCCGTTCCTGATCTGAAACTTCATCCTGCAGTCGCTTGAGCTCCTCCCAAGTGTCTGCCATGGCTAACATCATGTTGAGCTCGGTTCTTTCTTGGCTCTCTCCTGTGTAACCCTCTGTAAATATGCATCCATGTTCTGCACAGAAGCGGGCAACTTCGTCCGCATAAATGTTTCCCAAAGACACAAAATCCTCCCCTTTCCCGTGTGCAGTGCACTTTACAACTGCGACTTCCTTCGGACATTGCAATGCATCTAACAGTTGTCTTACATGTTCTCCATTCCTAATGGGTGAGCCAGATGATGTCAAAAATCCCCTCTGGGACCACAGCTGTCCGAAGTCATGAACCACACCAAACCCATACTGACTGTCCGTGTAAATCGTGATTCGAATTTGATCAGCGGCCAAACAGGCACGAGTCAACACAATGATTTCAGCTACCTGCGCGGAGCGTACTCCTTCTAGACAGGCAGCCTCAACCACCCCGGAAATGGTACATACAGCAAACGCTGCTCTTAGTTGACCGACACTGTCCCTTAGGCATGAACCATCGACAAAGAAAATTTCATCTGGATTCATCAGTGGTTCATCGACAATGTCAGGTCTTGGTTTGGTGCAAAGTTCAGTCACATCAAGACAATCATGGTCCGCACAATCTTCATCATCTTCATTCGGTATGGGCATTAATGTCGCAGGGTTTAAGACGGAGCACCTTTTCAGAGTCACATTCTCTGCAGCGAGTATGACTTGCTCATACCTTGTTAACCTATTATTCGTTAGGTGCTGGGTCTTAGTCCTGGTCATCAACAATTCAACAGAGTGTGGCACATATACAGTCAAAGGATGACCCATTACAATGCTTTCACATCTTTCAATGCTGACACCTGTTGCAGCAACGGATCTTAGACATCCGGGCAACGCAGAAGCTACTGGATCTAGAGTAGCTGAAAAGTAGGCAACTGGTCTACGGACACCTCCATGGTTCTGAGCTAAAACTGCTAATGCACATCCTTCTCTCTCACAACAGAACAGTGAAAAGGCCTTGTTGTAATCAGGCATTCCTAGAGCTGGGGCACTACACAACTCCTCTCTCAGTTTTAGGAATGACATCAAGCACTCCTCGTCCCATGGTACCGGATCACTCACATCCTTGTGCGTAAGCCTCTGTAAAGGCTTTGCTCTCAAGGAAAAACTAGGTATCCACTGCCGACAATAGCCGACCATTCCCAAAAACATCCTGACTTCCCTCTGTGTGGTAGGCACTGCCATGTTCATTATTGCCTCAATTCGGTCTGGTGACACCTTCCTCTTGCCTTTTTCTAATCTGTGTCCCAAGTACTGTACCTCATTCAAACAGTACTGCAACTTATTTGGAGACACCTTGTGCCAGTTCTCTGCTAAAAGGTTCAACAAGGCTACTGTGTCTATCCTGCAAGCATCTTCCGTTTCTGAGGCAACAAGCAAATCGAATATATATTGCACGAGAACTGAGTTCTGCGGTGTTAGAAATGGGATCTCTAGTTGGCAAGGGCTTGCACCTTTGTCCAAGTAGGGACCCTTCTTCCTAGTCAGGGTAAGGGTGTTACACTCGTGAAGTAACCCCTGCTCACCCTCATGGTAGCTTGGCACGAGCAGTCGGGCTTAATTCAGAGGCAGTGTGTAAAGCATTTGCACATAACCAACAGTAATACAGTGTAAGCACTACAAACGGACACCACACCAGTTTAGAAAAATAACCAATATTTTATATACTCAAGACAAGACCAATTACGACAAAAATCCACAATACTATACTTTAAAAATGAATGCTTGATACGGTAACTTCTTCTTTGCAGGAATAGCACAAAAGCAAAGTTCAGTACGAGTCGGTAGCTCCGTCCGAGCCTACCGCGATGCTGAAAACCACAGAGTCTAACAGTTCCAGCCGACCGCGTCGATACGGGCCAGAAGAGTCGTGAACAGACTCGGTCACAGTACCTTTCTCGTTGTGGCTGGTACGGAGTGTACGAGCCGGTCGGCGTTCGTCGCGGTTGCGGTGCAAGACGGAGCGATGCAAGGTGCGGTGTCCCTCGATGCGGTGCAGGCAGCGGCTCGATGAGCGTCGTGCAGACGGAGTCGGTGAGTCCAAGGCGTGCGATGCAGGGTGAGACGATGCTCGATGCGGTGCTGACAGGTTGCGATGCAGGCGACCAAGCCGGAGTGCGGGAGCTGGCGTCGGACAGCGGTGCGAGTCAGAGCGGTGCGTCGCAGACGTGCGAGCGGTGCCCCAAATGCGATGCGGTCACGACTCTTGAGCCAGTTGCAGCGACAGCGTCGGTCTGGTCCGGCTGGCACAGTGAAGCGATGCGATGCGAACTGCGGTGCCCACAGGTCACGGTGCAAGCAGCGGCTCGGTGCTGGCGGCGTCGGACGTCGCCCACGGTGAGACCAGGGTTGCGATGCAAAGCGGGGCGATGCGGTCTGCGGTGCAAACAGGTCACCGGTCAGGGAGGGATTCGGTTGACGGAGTCGGTTGCAGTTCCCTTCCTCTGTGGCGACTGAAACAGCGTTCCAGAAGCGGTACCCAGAGGTTTGTGAAGTCTTTGCAGTCCCTGAGACTTCTTAACAGGAGGCCAGCTCGGTTCCAGGCCCTTGGAGATACTCAGCACAAGTTTGTAGAAAGTTCAGTCCAGTCCTTTCACTGCCCAAGGCAGAAGCAGCAGCTGCAGGCCAACCCAACAAAGCAACAACACAGCAAAGGGGCAGTACTCCTCCTGGCAGCTCTTCCAGCTCTTCGTCTTGGCAGGTTCCTTGATTCCAGCGAGATCTAAATTCATGGGGTCAGGGCCCCAATATTTATATCCCAAATTCCTTTGTTCTCTGAAGGCAGAGAGGCCTTTGCCTAGTCCAAACCAGTTCTGGAGCACTTTGTTGACAAGTCTCCGTCCCTTCTTTCAGTGAGTAGGCCAGGGACATCAGACGCACCACAGGAGGTGGAGCCAGCATTGTGGAGGGAAGGCACTGTCCTATTCAGGGCCCAGGTGCGACCCCTCCCAATACATGTAGATCTTGCTATTCAGTCCTGTGCTGACTCACCCTGTCTCCTGGCATCCCCCAGCCCCTGTCACTCACACTCCAGACAAGGAATACACAACCTCGCAGAGGCAGGCTTGGATGGTTAGACAAGAAAATACCCACTTTCTAAAAGTGGTATTTTCAAACACAGAATGTTAAAACCAACTTCACTAAAAGATGCATCTTATCATTCTGAGTCCAGGCATACTAAACTCGAATTTCTACCACGTTCCCGGGGTCAGTTAGGATTATAAGCTGTAATAATCAAAACTGCCCGTTCTGGCCTAGGGGAACTGGTAGCCTTGCAATAGTGAAAAACGAACTAGGCTGTAATTCACTATCAGGACATGCCGCACACACCAGGGCATGTCCTACCTTTCGCATACAACGCACCCTGCCCACAGGGGTACCTTGGGCCTACCTTAGGGGTGACTAACATGTAGCAAAGGGAAGGTTTAGGGACTTGCAAGTGTGTGCACTTGCCAAGTCGACATGGCAGCCCCAGGCTGCGCACAGGCTCTGCGTTGGCAGGCCCGAGTTACACTTACGGGCTGTCTGCGTGGGTGGCACAATCCCGTGCTGCAGCCCACCAACAGCATTTGGTCTATAGGCCCTGGCACTCGCAGTGCACTTTACAAGGGACTGACAGATAAACCAAATAGGCCAATCATGGAAACACCAATCCATAACACATTTTATACAGGAGCACTTGCACTTTCCCACTGGACAGCAGTGAGAAAAGTGCGCAGAATCATTACACCAGCAAAAACAGAGTCAAAACCGGGAGGTCAGAAAGCAAAAAGTCAGGGGAAACACGCCAAAAGATGCCAAGTCTAACACATGTCCCCTCCAGCTGAAAGTAGGGAGAACTACCCAACCCCATTGGAGTTCTCCTCACTAAGGCGGAAGAACCTGGACAGACCATCTGCGTTGGCGTGTTCTGTACCAGGACGGTGCTCCACCGTAAAGTCCATTCCCTGTAGGGAGATGGACCACCTCAGCAGTTTTGGATTCTCACCCCTCATTTGCATCAACCATCTGAGGGGCCTGTGGTCTGTCTGAACCCGGAAGTGAGTCCCAAACAGGTATGGTCTCAACTTCTTCAGCGCCCAGACCACAGCAAAAGCTTCCCTTTCTATGGCACTCCACCTCTGTTCCCTGGGAAGTAGTCTCCTGCTAAGGAAGACTACAGGCTGATCCAGGCCCTCTTCGTTCAGTTGCGAGAGCACCGCTCCCACACCATGCTCTGAAGCGTCAGTCTGCACGACAAATTCTTTGGAGAAGTCAGGTGCCTTGAGCACGGGCGCCGTGCACATGGCTGCCTTCAGGGCATCAAAAGCTTTCTGGCAGGACTCAGTCCAGATCACTTTCCTGGGCTGCCTCTTAGAGGTCAGCTCTGTTAAGGGGGCAACGATGGTGCCATAGCCCTTAACAAATCTCCTATAGTAGCCGGTGAGACCTAAGAAGGCTCTCACCTCTGTCTGGGTCTTGGGGGTCCCAAGCCAGAATGGTGTCAATCTTGGGTTGTAGGGGCGCCACCTGGCCGCTTCCTACCTGGTGTCCCAAGTACACCACAGAACCCTGCCCGATCTGGCACTTGCTGGCCTTGATCATGAGGCCTGCACCTTGCAGAGCCCTCAACACTTTCTCAAGGTGCTGTAAATGTTCTTCCCAGCTGGAACTGAACACAGCAATGTCATCCAGGTAGGCGGCACTGAAATCCTCCAGCCCGGCCAACACCTGATTGACCAACCTCTGAAAGGTGGCAGGGGCATTCTTCAACCCAAAGGGCATCACCCGGAATTGGTAATGACCTTCTGGGGTTGAGAATGCTGATCTCTCCTTGGCCCCATCGGTTAAGGCAATCTGCCAGTACCCAGACGTCAAATCAAACGTGCTGAGGAACCGGGCAGCTCCCAACCGATCAATGAGCTCATCAGCTCTGGGGATGGGGTGCGCATCAGTCCTGGTGACGGCATTGAGCCCACGGTAGTCCACACAAAACCGGAGTTCTGGAGTGGCACCGGGCGCCGCAGTCTTTGGGACCAAGACCACTGGGCTGGCCCAAGGACTGTGGGAGGGCTCAATCACCCCTAACGCCAACATCTTAGAGACCTCCTCCTTGATGCTGGCTCTGACCCGGTCAGTCAACCTGTAAATCTTGTGTTTCACAGGAGGGCTGTCACCGGTGTCCACGTCATGGGTACACCAGTGAGTAACACCGGGGTCAGAGAGAACAGTGGGGCGAACTGTCCCAACAACTGGCGACAGTCCCCTTGCTGCTCCTGAGTCAGAGTAGGGGAGAGGATCACACCCTCTACTGACCCATCATGCTCCTTGGTAGACAGGAGGTCAGGGAGAGGCTCACTCTCCTCTTCCACCCCATCATCTGTCGCCAAGAGCATACTCACTTCGGACCTCTCGAAGTGGGGCTTGAGGCGGTTCACGTGAAGGACCCTCAAAGGGTTCCTTGGAGCCTGCAAATCCACCAGGTAGGTGACGTCACTTTTGCGCTCCTTTACCTCATATGGCCCAGTCCACTTGTCCTGCAAGGCACAAGGTGCCACTGGGGCCATGACCCACACTTTCTGCCCAGGTTGAAATTCGACCAGAGTGGCATTCTGGTCATACCATCTCTTCATTTCTTCCTGGCTTGCTTCTAGGTTCGCCTGAGCGAGTTTCCTGAAGCGGGCAGTTTGGTTTCTAAAGGCCAGCATGTAGCTAAATACATCCTGGGGAGTTTTCCTGGGAGCTGCCTCCCAGCCTTCCTTTACCAAACTCAGAGGTCCTCTGACAGGGTGGCCATACAGGAGCTCAAAGGGGCTGTACCCAAGAGACTTCTGAGGCACCTCCCTGTATGCAAAGAGTAGGCATGGCAAGAGGACGTCCCACTTCCGTCTCATGGGTTCTGTTAGACCCTTGATCATGCCTTTCAAGGTCTGGTTGAATCTCTCCACCAGACCATTTCCTTAGTGGGTGGTAAGGAGTGGTGAACTTGTAGGTTACACCACACTCCTTCCACAGGGATGTCATATACTTGGATATGAAATTGGTCCCCCTATCAGAAACCACCTCTCTGGGGAATCCCACACGGGAAAAGATCCCCATTAACGCCCGGCCCACCACTGGCGCCGTCGTTGTCCTGAGAGGGATTGCCTCCGGGTACCGGGTGGCATGGTCCACCAAGACCAGGATGTACTTGTTGCCCATGGCTGTCTTGGGATCCAGTGGCCCCACAATATCCATCCCTACCCTTTCGAAGGGTGTTCCAACAACAGGAAAAGGTTGGAGAGGAGCTTTGACCTTCCTCCCACTCTTACTACTTGCCTGGCTAGTTTGGCAAGACCTACAGTGTGCATCTGACTGCCTTCGCATTTGGGGCCAAAAGAAGTGGGTGACAAGCCTGTCAAAGGTCTTATCCTGCCCCAAATGTCCTGCCAAAGGCACGTCATGAGCCAGACCCAGTAGGAAGGTCCTGAAGCGCTGGGGTACCACCAGCACACGGGCTGACCCAGGCTCAGCAACCTTAGGCTCACTGTATAGGAGACCACTCTCCCAGTAGATCAGATGTGACCCGGACTGATTACCAGCTGCCTGGTCTGCAGCCTGCCGCCGCAGACCCTCCAGAGTAGGGCACTCGTTCTGCTCCCTGCAGAACTCCTCCCTGGTGGGACCCCCTTCTTGCTGCCAATGGGTCAGCTCAGAGATGTCTCCCAGTTCGGCTATCTGCTCCCCTGTAGGCACCGGGGCGTCCCCCTCGAGGTCCGCCTCCTCCCGGTCCGTGGGAACTTCGGGGGCCGGTTTCCTGCGCCCCCTGCCCTTTCTCTTGGCAGGGACTTGGGCCACTGTTTCAGGCTCCAAGTCCTCTTGACCACCCTTTCTGGCTGCCATTGACCGAGTAGACACGCATGCCCACTCTGGCAACCCAAGCATCTCCAAGTGAGACCTGAGCTCAACCTCCTTCCATGAGGACTGCTCCAGGTCGTTTCCTAGCAGACAATCTACAGGCATGGTAGGGCTCACAACCACCCTCAAGGGACCTGAGACCCCCCCATTCAAAGGGAACCTGCGCCACCATACACTGGCGCTCAGAGTTGTCGACAGCAACTACTTGGTGGAATGCTCCTGGGACTACTTGCTTCTCAGACACCAGGTGACACCGGACTGAGGTCACACTGGCTCCAGTGTCTCTGAGAGCCTCTACCCTGTTCCCATTAATGGTCACCCAGGTGCTATATTTCTTTGTGTTAGGGGGCACCTGGTTTCCTGGGACCATCTCACTGTCCCCTAGTGAGACAAGGGTCATTTCTGCGGGATCCCCACCCTCCTGTGGGCACCCCTCCTCCCCAAGCGCTACACTAGCCAACACTTTGGACTGTCCACCGGTGGGTGGCTGTGTCCCCTTCGGGCACTTGGGGTCCCCCTTAAAGTGACCTACCTGGTCACATGCATAACACTTGCGGGGGCCGGTCTCAACAGGTTTCCCTGTAGAGACCCCTTTCTTCTTATCACCGGGGGGCTGGGAACCTTTACCCTGGGTACTAGTTTGGGGCCCTTTAGAGACCTCCTGTGCTTTACCCTTGTCCCCCCCACCTTTCTGCTGGGGACCCTGCCCACCTTTGGCTGAGTCTCACCCAGCGGTCCGCTTCCATAGCAAGCTTCCTGGGGTCAGTTTGCTTACTATCAACTAGGTGCTATCAACTAGGTGCTATCAACTAGGTGCTGGTGCAGATCTGCAAAACATAGACTAGACAAGTGCTCCCATGCAATCAAGTTGTAGAGCCCCTGAAAATCTGTTACACTACTGCCCTTCACCCAACCATCCAGAGACCTGCAGAACACATCCACACATTCCAACCAAGTGTTGGCATCAGACTTCTTACTGGACCTGAACTGATCCCTGTACTTTTCAGGAGTAAGACCATACTTCGTGAGAAGGGCATCCTTCATGTCAGCAGAGGTGAGGTGATACCCCTTACCCAAAGCTATCAGAGCATCCCTTGCTTCTTCAGGGAAAAGTGGCCACAATCCTGCTCCCCAATTCTCCTCAGGGACCCCATTCATGTGTATGGCTGCCTCATAACCCTGAAACCACCTTTGTATGTCATCCCCCTTCTTGAACTCCTTGCCTACGTTCTTGGGAATGTGCACAATCCTGTCTGCCTTTCTGGACGAATTGCTGCCACCATCTGAGCCTGACTTACTCCTAAGTTCTAGCTCCTTCAGTTCTCTCTCATGCTCTAAGAGCATCTTCCTCTCCTCTATGGCCAATCTCTTCTCCTCCCGCTCACTCTCCAGCCTGAGCTTCTGCAGCTCAAACTGCCTTGCCTCCCGCCTGTCCTCCAGCTCCTCTGGGGACAGACTGCTGCTGCCTGATCTGGCGGGTTCCCCCTACCCAAAAGCACATCCACCCTGGAAATAGGCTCCTCCACCTCCTCACTGAGATTACCAGGCTGCCCATTGGCATGTCTGGCTGCTACCCAGGCCCTCAGCGCCTTCTGTAGCTCCTCCTTCCTTGTGAGGCCTTTAATTTGGACTTTCAGGTTTTTACAAATCGCTCGTAGCTCCTTTACGGCGTAGGATTCCAACCTATCTTCCTCAAAGATAACTTCCAGAGATGCAACGGATGATGCAATTGATTCAGGCATGACAAAAGTAGTGAGTTGAAAACTGGCAAGATCAAAAATACGCCAAAGAAAAAGAACCAGTATGTGGTACGTAATGGTCTGCGATATGGTAGTAGTGCACACCAATCACTGTAAGTCAAGTGCAAACACAAGTCCTATCCTCACCGCTGACAACCAATGTTAGAAATGGGATCTCTAGTTGGCAAGGGCTTGCACCTTTGTCCAAGTAGGGACCCTTCTTCCTAGTCAGGGTAAGGGTGTTACACTCGTGAAGTAACCCCTGCTCACCCTCGTGGTAGCTTGGCACGAGCAGTCGGGCTTAATTCAGAGGCAGTGTGTAAAGCATTTGCACATAACCAACAGTAATACAGTGTAAGCACTACAAACGGACACCACACCAGTTTAGAAAAATAACCAATATTTTATATACTCAAGACAAGACCAATTACGACAAAAATCCACATTACTATACTTTAAAAATGAATGCTTGATACGGTAACTTCTTCTTTGCAGGAATAGCACAAAAGCAAAGTTCGTACGAGTCGGTAGCTCCGTCCGAGCCTACCGCGATGCTGAAAACCACAGAGTCTAACAGTTCCAGCCGACCGCGTCGATACGGGCCAGCAGAGTCGTGAACAGACTCGGTCACAGTATCTTTCTCGTTGTGGCTGGTACGGAGTGTACGAGCCGGTCGGCGTTCGTCGCGGTTGCGGTGCATGACGGAGCGATGCAAGGTGCGGTGTCCCTCGATGCGGTGCAGGCAGCGGCTCGATGAGCGTCGTGCAGACGGAGTCGGTGAGTCCAAGGCATGCGATGCAGGGTGAGACGATGCTCGATGCGGTGCTGACAGGTTGCGATGCAGGCGACCAATCCGGAGTGCGGGAGCTGGCGTCGGACAGCGGTGCGAGTCAGAGCGGTGCGTCGCAGACGTGCGAGCGGTGCCCCAAATGCGATGCGGTCACGACTCTTGAGCCAGTTGCATCGACAGCGTCGGTCTGGTCCGGCTGGCACAGTGAAGCGATGCGATGCGAACTGCGGTGCCCACAGGTCACGGTGCAAGCAGCGGCTCGGTGCTGGCGGCGTCGGACGTCGCCCACGGTGAGACCAGGGTTGCGATGCGAAGCGGGGCGATGCGGTCTGCGGTGCAAACAGGTCACCGGTCAGGGAGGGATTCGGTTGACGGAGTCGGTTGCAGTTCCCTTCCTCTGTGGCGACTGAAACAGCGTTCCAGAAGCGGTACCCAGAGGTTTGTGAAGTCTTTGCAGTCCCTGAGACTTCTTAACAGGAGGCCAGCTCGGTTCCAGGCCCTTGGAGATACTCAGCACAAGTTTGTAGAAAGTTCAGTCCAGTCCTTTCACTGCCCAAGGCAGAAGCAGCAGCTGCAGGCCAACCCAACAAAGCAACAACACAGCAAAGGGGCAGTACTCCTCCTGGCAGCTCTTCCAGCTCTTCGTCTTGGCAGGTTCCTTGATTCCAGCGAGATCTAAATTCATGGGGTCAGGGCCCCAATATTTATATCCCAAATTCCTTTGTTCTCTGAAGGCAGAGAGGCCTTTGCCTAGTCCAAACCAGTTCTGGAGCACTTTGTTGACAAGTCTCCGTCCCTTCTTTCAGTGAGTAGGCCAGGGACATCAGACGCACCACAGGAGGTGGAGCCAGCATTGTGGAGGGAAGGCACTGTCCTATTCAGGGCCCAGGTGCGACCCCTCCCACCCATCTACATGTAGATCTTGCTATTCAGTCCTGTGCTGACTCACCCTGTCTCCTGGCATCCCCCATCCCCTGTCACTCACACTCCAGACAAGGAATACACAACCTCGCAGAGGCAGGCTTGGATGGTTAGACAAGAAAATACCCACTTTCTAAAAGTGGTATTTTCAAACACAGAATGTTAAAACCAACTTCACTAAAAGATGTATTTTATCATTCTGAGTCCAGGCATACTAAACTCGAATTTCTACCACGTTCCCGGGGTCAGTTAGGATTATAAGCTGTAATAATCAAAACTGCCCGTTCTGGCCTAGGGGAACAGGTAGCCTTGCAATAGTGAAAAACGAACTAGGCTGTAATTCACTATCAGGACATGCCGCACACACCAGGGCATGTCCTACCTTTCGCATACAACGCACCCTGCCCACAGGGGTACCTTGGGCCTACCTTAGGGGTGACTAACATGTAGCAAAGGGAAGGTTTAGGGACTTGCAAGTGTGTGCACTTGCCAAGTCGACATGGCAGCCCCAGGCTGCGCACAGGCTCTGCGTTGGCAGGCCCGAGTTACACTTTACGGGCTGTCTGCGTGGGTGGCACAATCCCGTTCTGCAGCCCACCAACAGCATTTGGTCTATAGGCCCTGGCACTCGCAGTGCACTTTACAAGGGACTGACAGATAAACCAAATAGGCCAATCATGGAAACACCAATCCATAACACATTTTATACAGGAGCACTTGCACTTTCCCACTGGACAGCAGTGAGAAAAGTGCGCAGAATCATTACACCAGCAAAAACAGAGTCAAAACCGGGAGGTCAGAAAGCAAAAAGTCAGGGGAAACACGCCAAAATATGCCAAGTCTAACATGCGGCAATACAAGACTCTCAAGATTCTTTTTCAGGATCTGATTAAAGATCAATGGACTTTCTGTATACCCTTGAGGGATACAACACCACGTTAACACACGATTTTCCAGCCGGAACGCAAAAAGAAATTGGCTTTCCTCATGGAGTGGTATCGAGAAGAATGCTTGTCACAAGTCAATGACAGTAAACCACTCGGCTTCGCATGGTATCTGAAACAGTATCACTGATGGATTCGGTACCACTGGACAACAAGGGACCACTATCGTGTTGACCTTTCGCAGGTCCTGCACGATCCTGAATTTCCCACTCGGTTTCTGTAGTCCCATAATAGGTGAATTACAGGGGCTACCTCTGATCTCTTTCAGAATGCCTTTTTTTATGAAAGTCTCGATTACAGGTTTAATCCCTGCGATCGTTTCAGGCGACAGATTGTACTGAGGCCTCCTAGGGAACTCAACATTCTGTTTCACCTGGATCTGCACAGGTTCAACCCCTTTGATTAATCCTATCTCTTCTCCTGTGAAGTCCCACACCTCCGATGACACGGTATCTCTCAAATCCGGTGGAAGTTCCTCCACGGTCACCATTGGATACAAGTCTATACACAGATGCTGATTAGCAACTTTAAAAGTAGCATCATCGTCCCTCGTCTGAACCTCCACTCCCTTAGGCGTGCAATAAATCGTACAATTCAATTTACATAACAGATCTCTTCCTAGAAGACAAACTGGACTAATATCGCACACCACA
Source organism: Calotriton arnoldi (assembly GCA_963921515.1). Lineage (NCBI taxonomy): Eukaryota > Metazoa > Chordata > Amphibia > Caudata > Salamandridae > Calotriton > Calotriton arnoldi. The sequence goes on along the minus strand of CAWUFW010000004.1, from coordinate 4,418,610 downwards.
AACTGATGTCTAGTTTGGAAGGAACCTATCCTCACTGGAATTGGTTCGGTCAGCGGGCTGTTTATTCTTTTGTTCACTACTCCAACAACTTGGATCGATTGTCCCGAGAGGGGTAGGTTGGGGACTACTGCTGATCTTACAGTAGACCGGGTAGCACCAGTGTCAACCAAAAGCGTGGTAGGATGACCATCAATGTCTGCCTCCACAAAAGGTCCTCTCTGGTCTACCTCCAAGACTGCTCCAAGTGTGTAGTCTTCCTCCCCCCTCAGGCACCGTCAGGATAACGGGTCGGGGCTATACTCATCATACCCTTCGAAAAGGGGCATCTGCTGATAAGTTCGTATTCCGTGCGGGATCCTTGGTGGCTGTGGGATCTGTACTTGTTGGTTATGTGCCCCCCCTTTCATCGATCTGGGCCTCATTACAGTATTGACTATCTCCGTCACAGGTGCCTGAACCCCTTCTACCTCCTGCTGCACTTGGTTGGCTGGGTTCAAAGGGCACTCGCGCTTCCAATGCCCGATCTGGTGACAAAGATGACACGCAGTGGTCTTCTTCAGTGTCGCCACATCCACCCCCGTCTTGGGATCAATGGGTTTCCCTTTTCCCTGTCCTTGCCCATTCTGGTTCCCTTGGTAATTTCCTTGTCTTCTTCCTAAGGTCCCTCCACTAGGCTGGACCTGAGCTGTCTGCATCTGGACGAGCATCAATTTGTCCTTTAGCTTACGATGCTTCGAGTCCACTTCATCGCTACAGTACCTCGCATACCGCAAGATTTCATCTACCGGCTTGTTCTGCCAACAGATCAAATGGTGCTATATCATGAGGCTGACCTCTGGTCTCAGGCCTAGCACAAACTTTGAGACAAACTGTCCCATATCCTTGGGGTCTAATGCATCTAATCCACTATACTGTTTAAAAGCTTGCAGAAGTCTTTCATAATATTTGTGCACCGTTCCTGCACAGTTCGGTCTATCTTGACCCAATCTATATCTTGAGGCGAAATCTTCAGTTTCAACCATGTAATCACTTGCTCGAACTTTTTCATAACAAGGGGTGATGGACCATTCGTGACAGCATCCCTTTCAGGTTCAACAGTCGGCCACTCAACGGCGATTTTACAAGCTGTCCACAAATCTCCCGGCACCACTATGTCAAACAAGGTGTTCAAATCAGTCCACAGCACCTTCGAAATTTTAACAAACCGCTCAACCTGTTTATACCACTCTACGGGTTTCTCCCTCAGCCGAGGAAAGTCATTTGTAAATGCAGCCAAGTCACCTCTACTCCACGGCACATATACGTACCCTCCGTTCTGTACTTCCCGTAAAGGAAAGTTTCCAACGCCCGTCGCCCCTCCCCCCGGAGGTGGCGTTTCTCCCACAATTTTCTTTGCTATTTTCTTCTTTGACCACCTTTCCTCCCATTTATCCAACAAGTTCCATATCCGCATCCCTACAATCAGATCTTTAGTATGCGTCCTTAATCCTGTGATCCTTTTCTCCTCCAGTTCTTGATCACTATATTGCAACCTATGTGGTCCTTGCAATGTTTTTGTTTTATTCAAGTCTACCTCATATCTCCTGGCTAATGCCGTCAATTTCTCATGTGCTATCCTTGCTTTCCGAGTTACATCTTTTGCTATGAAAAGCAGCTCATCTGACCCATAAATTTCTATTCTTTCCAAAGGCAGACTTCCGCTAATCATTTCGTCTACTTCTGCTTTTAATCTTACTATGTCCAGCAACCTTGCCTGTACTGCACTCTTTAGTATTTCTCGACAAGCTGCGCCATTCTGCTCATCATAGTCACCACTTTGTTCTTGTGACTTGCTCTCTTCTATTGTATTCCTAAAGCTTGATCTGGTTTCAGAAATTTCTCGTTCCCTATCACCTGGCATTCTATCACTTTGGTTTCTTACTGTTGGTGTCCACATCCTCAAAGCTGACCTAGATTCGTGCAAAGATCTTGGTCTGACTGGTCTCTCATCCTCCTGTCTAAAAGAGGAGTCTGCAGTGGCTGGTAATGGCGTACTCGTGTCTAATGGCTTTGGGAAGTGAATCACTTGTACTCCGAACCCATTCCCACTAGCGCTGGTTCCTTCTTCTCCTCTCGGCTGTACTGAACTTCCTTCTCTTACTCGGTCTGGGTCATATACCGGTACTATAGGGCCAATGGTAACCGGTACTGTCAGGGAGTCCGGTAATCGGGTATTCCCAATGGAAGGCTGTGTTGCCGCTCCCTCTGTTCCTGTGGAAATTCTTCCCACTACTCTCATGTTAGTCTGATTCTGCGTCTCACCCAGTTCCACTGCTGAAGTTGATTTTCCCTCTTCTAAATCTGGATTAAATGGAGGTGGTCTCTCTGCCAGCAACCTATCTAACAGACTGTCATCTGTATCACTGTCGTCCTCTTCAACTCTTGTTATTTTCCCATCTTTTTTATTAGCAGTGGGTACAACCTATCTCCTTCGATCGTTTCCACTCTCCACCTTTTCTCCAGTGCATCCCACCTCGCATCTTGAAAGGCCCTGATCAATTTCTTCACCCTTTCCTGGCTCTTATCTCTTTTCCGGTCATACGCTGCCCTAATCCATGCATGTACCGCCTCAAACTGTGTCGGTCTAGGCAGTGGTCGTAAAGAAGCCATTATAGTCTTTAGCTGGTACAACACCTCTAACCTGAAAGTGCCATAGCGTGGGAAAGTCAATTCTCCTTCCCCTTCTGTCATTTTATGCCAGTTCTCAAGCCAAATTAAGGTATGCAATCCTACATTTGTAGCCATATAATGTGCCGGCGTATCCTCGGGAGGGGCTTCCTCTCCACCCCGAGTAACCACATGTCTGTCACCTCTGCAAAGTTCTTGTAAAACTTTAAAACATTTCATGGTAAAGCAGATATCTGTTCGCACCCAATATTTTGTTTTCGCTTCCTGGTTCAATCCACCAATGCCAGCGCGGCTCACACCAACCGGCCTATCGCAGCGCGCCACTGTCTGACGTCACTCTTCCTCCGCTCGCAGCAGTTCACCTCCTTGCTAATTCTCTCGTTCTCGTTCGCACGTGTCCCAGTCACACTCTGAAGCAATGGTCCGTACTACCGACCAATTACCTCTCTGACCGTCGGTCCTCCAATGACCGATCAGCCTCTCGAAATTGTTGATCTCAATCTGGCAACTGTCTGTCCGCGAACGACCGGACAATCACCTCTGACACAATCGATAGGATCCAAACGCTCAATGTTCTACACACAACAACCTACGACCAGCGTCGGTTATTCACACTCTCACGCAGGTGCTCCCTATCCTCAGTGGGTTGATCAACGACGTCTCATGACCCCCACAATCTCTGGTCAACGATCTCAATTCTGGGTGTCTTCTACACCACAATATCTCTCGGCCCCGCGCGCGCTCACGGTCCGATCCTCAATCACACAACTCTCATTCCAACTCCGCAAGACATTACACAACGAGCAAACACCGCAATCTAACAACCATCACCCTTTTCATACTCACTCTACCACGAACTGCTACTTCCGCCGCACCGTCACTCTCCGTCAGTTTTCAGCGACCGCCGACGTCCTTCTCTTACAATCCACTGGATCACCATCACTGGGGTTCTATGGGGCAACTAATCTCTTATCCTAATCTAGATCTCCCCTTACTATCAGAGGAAACCATCCTACTCTGCTACCAACTGATAACGCTGATCCTTATCTTATCTTTTCTAAGGATCCTCAGGTCGCCAGGATCTTTTTACCTGCTGAATAGTGTAAAGGGAAGAAAATCTTTTTCAGTTATGCAATCATTTCTTTTCACTCTAGTTTTCCTACAAAGACCACTGACTCCGAATTCAGTTTCGTGGGTTTATTACAGCCAAGAATAACTGCACGTGTAAGCACCTCAACACAAGGTTAAAGAAATAGATGGGCACTAATACAAATAGCATCCTACGCGGGAGTCTCATGCGACTCAGGATAAGGAGAATCGTTAGCTCCAGAAGTATTAGGCAAGCAATAACTGCTCCAATCTCTATGTTATTCCTCATTTATCTAAACAAGCATAAAACCCATTGGCTGTCCCTACACTACTTCTAAGATGACATACCTACTTAATGAATTTCCCAGGCAAGAGTAAGTAAAAGGTGTCAGCTGTGAAGACTTCCTAAGAAGTGCACTCACTTAGTACTTAAGCTCAGATTTTAAGATGCTCCTTCACCAAATCCCTCTCTGTCCTCCTCTCTGTTCTCTCCTACCTCTTCTCTGCCCTCCACCCTCGGGGCACTATCCCTAATACAAAACCCAATACAATTGAACACGCCTTTTGTCACGCCTCTTTGGCCAGGTCTTCTTTCTTGTACTTTTCCATCGAAACGGTTACTTCATCTTGGACTGTTGCGATGACCTTGAGTCCCAGGCACCTTCTCCGCTTAAAGTATCATCCCTAAATTCCATTGCACTCCCATTTCCATGTCTCCCATCGCTCTAACTCGTGAAACAAAGAGCCAGTCTTTAACTAACGAGGCATGTGTCCTTGCACCTGCAACAGAAGATACGTTCAACAGAAACCCTCTACTGTGCTAATTAAATCTACTGTCGGTGCCCAGAGAGCCTTTCCAAGAGAACCTTCTCTGCCTGCAAAATAAGCTAACATAAGAACAAACAGGCCTTTCCCTGACGTATATGCAGTCAGGCCTTTACACTAATTTAAACACACAAATCTTAATCACGTCTATAAGCATTGGTTCATTATATTTCATATGCGAAAAGTGAACTACATGTGCAACTTAATATGGTACACGTTTAAACTACTGCATCTCGATTACACATGGGCTGATTCATTTATGCATTATTTTACACATGATTCAGTTAAGCCTTACATTTGCATGATTAAAATAGCACAATTACATTTCTTATTCATTCTGATAACTGCGGTTTATAACTACATTTTGCTGGTCATTCATTGATATATATAGCTGGATATATGCGGGTGCGAGCTATCAGTGATTATGATGCACCCCTACAAATTTCACAAGAACATGGCGCTCTATCACTTTCAAGGAAACCATTGCAGTATCCACGTGTTACAAACGAGTTAGCGATTTATCTCATCTGACTTCGCGAACCGATTTCATTTCTGTTATTTCTAGTGTTTTGCGATTCCAATGCCTCCTCGGACGTAGTAAGTGCTATATCAACGCTATATCAATTACTCCGTGTTCTGATGCGGTGGGGCAGACGGGGGTAAAGCGGGGGCAGGCGTGTCCCAAGCCTTTGAACACCATCACCCACCCGGAAGTGGTTGTCATGCAAATGTGCAGATAACTTCACCACCTAGTTTATTGAATTACCAATCAGTACCTCAGTCACCAGCACCCGCCGGCCCGTTACCTTCTGGTCCAGGTCGGAGGAGGGCGGCAGCAGGACAAACTCCCGGGTGAGGCCGATTTGGATGGTGAAGGAGACGCCCGGGCAGGGTAGCAGGGACAGCGGCGAAGGCTCGGGTTCCAGGCCGGGAGCAGAGACGCAGCGCACATGACGAGCAACAGACGACGAGTCCAGTCCGAGTGGGCGGGGCCTAAGGGAGACCGGGCGGTCACCAACCCCACTTCCAAAAGCAACCCGACGACAATAGATCTCGCAGAGCGAGCAACGCATGCGCTGCGACGCTAGGCGAGACCTAATGAACAGATCACAGTTAAGGGGCTGATTGCTGTAGCCAGATGTTAAACCGGTACTGACAAGGCACAACTTCCCGGACAGTAGAACAGTTATTAAAATGACGAAATGCCAAACTCATAATTCCACAGATTGTGCTGTATACTGCCTTTTGTTGCTGTACATTTTTGTCAACTCTGCCACATACTTTGGTCATCCGCTGCCGTATAATTCCAGCGGCCCTTCAATGGAACTTCCTTCCCCTTAAACCTCATCTACGAAAAATCATCTGTTATGTTGCAAAATGCAAAGACTTAGTGGCTTCCATGCTAATAGGTAGGTTTTCTCTGATTTCAGGTGTCAGTAGCGCCTTAAAGCCCTGGGGTTTGAACCCCAGGGCTTTAAGGAATAAAACAAATAAATGTACATCGGCAGACATGCAGTATGCTGAAAAATTGTTTGCTACATATATCGTGAACATTTCCCTGGTAAGCGAACTCCAAATTCACCATAAATGTTTCTGCAAGTCTGTCTAGTTTTCGACAACTTTCCTGTCGCATCTTCATTTCAAACGCGCTCACATTCTCACATTCCCAAATTACCCTTGACGAATAATAAATAATGCGAATTGAAAAGTGTCATGATACAGAATGCACTCTTTAAAATCACACAATATTGTGGCATTTTTCCAGATAAAGTTGAGGTGATGGGGCTTACAAAGACGCTTTCTCCATCCCCTAAGCCACTTTTTAAGTTGTTTTGAGGGGTCCCAAACACACATCCTCCTGTCTATGGCACGAGTGGGGGCTGCAGAAAGAGCTGAAAACCCTTTTCCTCCGCAGTCCCCTTCAGCCAGACTATGTTGTTGCCCCAAATCTGCTGAATTGAGCAATCTCTCTTTCTGGATGAAGCCGGCCTGGCTGCTGGGAAGTTTGTGGAATTCTGCAGATTGGGAAATGTCCCGGATGGGCCCCTCTGAAGCAGCAGCGCGCGCTGCCAGGAATGTGCGTTCTCAATCCCAGATGTGGAGAGGGGTGAGATGTCACTTTCCAGATGTGGCGGCGGCTTGTTTATCATTTCTGCAGCACTGGGGGACGCTCCGCTTCAAAATAACCTCTTCCTCCCCCCCTCCACCCCCCAAGTAAACTCTGCGAAGCGGGTCTGTGTGAGAGAGATGAAATGACGTCGAGAAAGTGCTGAGAAGCCCTATCTAGCAGCATTTGTGTAGCCAGCAGACTTGGGGCCTGGTGCAGGCAAGGAAGAGAGACCCTTGGACTGCAGCCGGCACGGTACAATACAGCAATGTACATGGTTCAATGGATCCATCGGGGCCCGGTGCCACTGCACCTGCTGTGCCTATATTAGCCACGCCCCTCTCTATCATCTCTCTGAGCATCTCCGTCCTGAGCAGTATCGGTTGCCAAGGTACTGGGGCTTCAGCCAGGGCATATTTATCCGGGACAGCAGCGCCTCCTGCTGTTCATCCACTGGGACTCCCACAGGTCTGTCAGAGCGCCTCAGATCGAGCCTGCAGCACCCCTGCTGTTCCAGTACAACCAGTGCACCGTAGTCATCAACTGCATCACCCGTGACTCTCCTAGTACTGGGGACCCCCGGCTCTCCTAGTGCTGGGGGCCCCCGGCTCCCCTAGTGCTGGAGATCACACGCAACCTCTCTCTGCTGAAGCCCCTCAATCCTGACAGGCAGTCTGGCTCTCCTAGTACTGGGGACCCTCGGCTCTCCAACTGGGGAACCCCGGCTCTCCTAGTTTTGGGGATCACACGCATCCTCTCTCTGCCGGAGCGCCTCAATCCTGACGGGCAGAAGACCCCAACTCTTTCAGTACTGGGACCCCGCACACAGCTCTTCCAGTCAGCCTCAGTTCTAACTCGAAGCACTCAGTTAAACCAGTTATTTGTACCACTTGCAGCCCAGGCGAAGCACCTGAACCGTCATCTGGGGCGCCCTCTTTCAGTGTTACTGTTGTAACCCCACCATCTGCCAGTGTACCTTCAGCCAGCCCGGCAGCGTCTTCTGCCATTCAAGTCCTGGGCACTTTATTTATTGTTGTGATGATTGTATATAGCGCCTACATAGACCAGGGGCATCAGAAAGATACCGCACAGAAAAAGTGGGAAACTGGCATAGTGCCAATTCCGGCAACATCCCCCACCCACAATCCAAGCATGCGTGCGTAAATAAATACGCAAGACAATTTGTTTATGGGAAAAATTTGTCGCAGGTTTATTCCATACAAGAGTATGCAATCTGGTGGGTTATCTTACGGGCGATCCCAGGGCAGGCAGCTGTACCAACCTATGCTGCCCCGCCCGCCTGATGAGCCAGCACTGTGGGAAACACAATCAGTGCTACACCTTTGGGTGATCCTCCTCCGGATCACGTCACACATTGGTCCCTTATTACTCACACCCCTTTCAGGGCGGAGCGAAGCAGGGCAAACCCCCAGTTGGTCAGGCCCCCAACCGCCCGAAGGCTAACGGGGCGCCGTCGTGGTTTTCCAGGAACCTGCCCTGAGGCTCCTGGTCTTTGGCTCTGGCACCCCTATTGTGCCGCGCAGAGGTACCCTTACTGTACCCGTCTGCCGCAGAGGTACCCTTACTGTACCCGTCTGCTTCCAGATCGCCCTGTAACTCAGCCACAGCTCTGGAGGCGGCCACCGTCGCAGCCAGGGCCCCCCACCAAAACAGCTCATTTCTCACCTGCAACCTGCTTTCTAGGGCCTCCTGAATGTCCAGTGGAACGTGTCCATGCTGTGACAGATGCACCCCATGTTTGTCAACTTAACCTTAGGAGTACGCCTGGATGGCCCGTGCCACCAAGACAACTGTCATCTCACTTGCCACCTCTCATTTCCAGGGCCCCCTGCAAGGCCAAGGGAACAAATCCATACCCAATGGTGACAATGAACACCATGTTTATCAAAGTAGCCCTTAACTTTAGCCTCAATCAGCTCGTGTCTGATGAAACCCAGACCCCTCTGGTCTGCGAACTTACGCCCTGAACAGTTCACTCTTACAGGGCTGTTCAATGGCCTCCTCTGACTTAGCCCGTGCCACACTCTGTGGTGGATAATCTCAGGCCACCAGAGCTCACATTGAACCATGTCTATGCTGATCTCACCTAACTCAGCCTTCATTGCTTGCAAGGATGCCCCCTTACCCACGGCAGTGAGGTCATTGCCTCCTAAATGGATCACCAAGATGTTAGGGAGACCTCCCCCCCCCCAACCAGTCTCTGCTCCAATTTGTTCAGAGCTGCTCCATCTCATTCCGGGGGACCCCATCCAGACAAACTGCGTCTGGGAAAACCGCTTGGAGCAATTTATCCTACTCCGGGAAGAGCAACTGCCTCACACTGCCTGTAGGAATGTGATGGCCTCCCAGGAGGGAACTCTACTCTTACCATGGCTATATTATCCTTGAGGCTAATGTAGGCTCCCACCTCGTGCAACCTGTAATTGCAATCCTCCCGTATTTTTTGTGTTTTAACACCCTTTTCCCCAATTTGTGGGACAGCATCACCCTTGTTAGATGACCGCTTCCACGACCAGCCTATCTACTAGGGCTACCAGGGCAGAGAATATAGTGCTTAACTGAATCACGCGAAACCTGCCCCTAGGGCAGGGAACCCATACTCTGTTGCAGTTGCCCAGACATTTGCACCGGACCCGTTGGCTTGCTTTAACTAAAGCTCGATCCTGTGACCCTTGGAGCTCAAACCAGCTAAAGACCTAGTTCACCTTGGTATCCCTGGAATGATTGCCCTCCACAAATTCAAGTCCGCATTCAGCTTCCCTTCAAGTCACCTTAAATTGCAGGATGGGACAAACAAACCCCACACGACCAGGGGGGGTCATGTGTATGTTACCAATGATACTGTCATAATCTAAGGTTCCCAGTTTCAAGTATTGCCGCAGCCCCCTATTGTGGGTCTGCTGAGACCACACTGCCTCACAGCACGTTACCTTGCTACCCCCTGCAGCTCACTTAATGCCCTAGTGTGTCCCTGAAAACACCTGACAGGTGAACTATCTGATGAACCAGGAAAAAGTGATAATAGCAAGTGTGTCCTCCTGTACTTGCCATGAATCCCTCCTGTCTTACATGAATCCCGCCTGTTCAGCTCCTTCTGGGGGGACTTCCCTTTTGCTCAACTGCTAGCACCGTGTGCAGTCGCGACATTAATGGGTAACTCACTAGGTCAATCGGGCCACCGTCCTACAGCTCAGGAGTGAGAAAAGTCTTTCAACGTAGCCAACCGACGGTTTATACGTAAGTGACTGCCCCCCTTTTGGACGACCACCAAGGGTGAAGCAATGGGAGCATGAGGCCTTAAGTAACGGGTGTCTTTGTGTCCTGGAAACATTAATAAACCACGCAAAGAACCATGAACATCCCCTTAAATGCGAGCCACCAGATCGTCAAAGAAATATGGATGGATTCGAGACATAGGCGCCATCCAAACTACTGAATTAAAAATTGGCGAGAATAGTTCTTTGGAAGAAAAGCATTGAAAGAATCGCTCATCAAAGTCAAAGGACATATCAAACCGCTTTGGTCTACCTTGCTGAGAAGGATGGAGTGATGCCCATTATTGGTATTAGTGAATGAAGACATTATTCATACATGTGCAGCCAAAGTGAGAAACACTGCCCCCAAGTGGCCTTCCCACTTTATGGCACCCTGGCCGTCCAAATTGGTTTAACGCACCAATAATCAACCCCATACTGATATATTGTTTTGCCCCACCCAGGGCACCCTGTCCGGTTACTGCCAAGGCAGACGCCACGCAACGCAAAAATGAAATCAAGTCTGTGATGTCATAGTCGCTACCTCTGGCATATTCTCATAGAGCGCCATATATGACTGACACCGCACTCATCCTATGCTTTGTGTAATCTTGGCCCACTTTAGTGTGAGCAAAGCCCCGCAATGCATAATTGGCATCATGGTCGATGATGCACACGTAAACTACCCTAGCTGCTCCTTGCCGCTGGGTCATCCTACCCTATGGAGCCCTTCAGAAATATATCACCCTCAACACTTAAGCTTAAATCTTTGCTTAGCCAGGTCCTGAAAGCGATGTGTACACCTTCCACCTGGTCCCGGACACAGCGGTGAAGTGTTCCAGGAGGACCTGGCCAATATAAAAGACACCAACAGAGCTGAGGGAGCCCTGAGCAAGCTTCAAGGATTGTTTAAGAGTTAAAACTAATCTGCAGGGCTACCCAGCTTGCTCAGGCAATGACTATGGCATTCAGACCGGCCACCGGCGCACCGCGCATTTACTAGGTATTCCGCTCCCTGAAAAGCCTGACCGATCCGCCATTCATAGCGTTAATCTAACGCGCATTGAGAATTACATATTAGTTATACAAATGTAACGTGTATGTGAATGCAAAGGTATTGAAACGCTATGCAAGAGCGCCAGCCACATTACATATTCAGCAAATGTCATTGCATCCCTATATTTCCTACAAAAGGAGCACTAACTACAACAAGCCCATCTATTGGCTAATCAGTGCTTCTATTTGCATAAGGTGAAATACGCCACAATTATAGCTCAGTTGCATAGCCAACCGAGAGCTAGCCGCCCCATCCATAGCTGCCCAGGTTTCAGATTGCTATGTGTGACATTTTCATCATTTCAGTGCAACTGTGAGTGACATTCAAAAGACTATGAATGACACTTTCTTGCGAGCAAAATCAAACAATGATACAGTGCATATCCAACCTACCCATGCCAGCTACCCCTGCACCTTTCAGACAAGGTAGCCGACAGAACACTATGAAGGGGTATTCAGTGATGAAATGTGTTGTGACATCCACCGACGCCCACAATACAAATCGGTGTAACCTTCCGGTTGGCCAGCGATACAACGCAATCATCTATACTGTAGGACTGCGAGTTCTGCGCTACCTCGTCCAGTCACAAGCGTATATATCAACTGGGAAAAACGCTGCGTGCTCTGTGCTATCTCATGCCCAATCAACACAATTACCACGGTTATGCAGCACCATATCTTTGGTGTAACAACGTTAACTGTTGCATGGTTAAACACTTGTAAGGTCCCAAAGGCGAGACCTATTGGCTATGCCAATGCTTGTTTAACACGTTCTGGAGCTAAGGAGACCTTACTGTGAACAGCAGGAGTGAGCTGCTCCACGCCAAGCAGTTCCTAACTTCCTCACCTGAAGTCTTATGAAGCGGTCATATCTTTGCTCTGGTGGTGGAGCTAACCAGATAGCCAAAAACTGGTACAACTATTTGCCCTCAGTCCTCATAACGGCCATAATCATCTTCATAAGAAAATGTTGGAAACACAAATTTATGGCCCCCATTGAACTCTGGATCCAGGGAATCCGAGGTTGCTTACTCCTCAATATGCTCTTCTCACATCAGTGTGGCTGAAGCCTTCACCTTAGTGGAATTTAAGACAACACCCATTTTGTATACCTGGGGTAAGACTAGCTGAACAGGAAATCACTTCTTTGATGTGTGTCTAGGCTCTCATAGTTTGAATAGTGAAGAAAGTGTTAGAAAAACACAATGCCAATCAAAATGAAAATCCCCCCTCCGAGTGCCCAAGAAAAACAAAACTACTATGCATATGAGTCCACACACCTTGGGCCAAAAAGTAAAGAGAAGTAGGTCTGCAATATCAGCCTGCAGGAGTCGCATGATTGAATTGGGGACACGGGGCAGAAAAAGCTTTAAGCATGGAGATTAAGGGTGCTGCTCATGCATTGATTAATGCTCACAAAATATGGTTGCAGTGTCCAACAGTGATACAAGATGCCTCCCAAAATAGTGCCTTCTGGCACCGTGTCTTTGATCGAGCACCGGCTAACCAGGAAAAATTGCTTACCCTCGATAAGGGCACATAGTCGTCGGATCGTCGGAAGAGAGAATGACTTGGCGCATCTGATCTAAAGTCACCTCCGGCGAGTTCATAAGGCGGCCCCTCCAGGTGGAGAGAAATATCCATAACAATTACCAATACCACATAACTATTACATAACCAGCACTCCATTGCGCGGGGCAACAAAGCCAGAAAAGCCATCAATGCGCTCAAAACGGAACAGAAAGACTGACCAGGACAGTGAAGCAAGGCCCCTCACTCGTCGACCACCCACTCCAGGAGGTAGGCGCGTGGGCGAAACACAAACACATCCACATGCCCATCTGCAACTCATGTGGGGACCCGGCGTGGCACAGGCCCCAAGGATCGTGCCGCGAACCATCTGCTCCTCCCTTCACCACCGGGGTCCCAGACTAAGAAAGGCAAGGGGGGGGGAGCAGCAGGGAACGCCCGCTACTAACGCCTGGCAGGGGCTTCCAGCCCCGCACAGTCCCAGGTGGTGAGAGGAGCTTACCCGATGGGCCCACGTGCTTAATCTGAGATTAACAAAACCATAGCTAACGAAGGCCCCGTGCACGCCCAAAACCCCGCGCCCTCACGAAGCATGTGGCGCCCAAACAGACAACCCCCTACACCAGAAACCGGCTCCAGTCCCCCGCTGCGACACCAAAGACAATGATCGACATCTCCACAATGCAAACGTCCCTCTCCCAGCCACGGGAGGCCAGTGACTCGCTAGGGCCAACCATGAAATTCCCCTGCACGGTTTTCAGGCAGAAAATCTCAAGTCTGCCAAACGCCGCAGCAATTTGTTATTTATAAATCGTTCACAGCTTAAATGTCAACCTTTGTTAGGGCTGAGCTGTGCCGGCGGGCGCCACATTGTGGAAGTCCGAGAGCAGTGCCACCAAAAGGGGTGCTTGGGCTAAAATTCAGACCTCCGCCTTGGAAATGCGCCGCAAAGCACATGCAAGGAAAAATTGGATTTTCCACTCAGGTTGGTCGACAAGCAATACAGTGTATGAATGACCAAAAACACCACAATGCCAACTGCTTTGGAGACCAATCAACACCAAAACCGTCAGCAGAAAATTGGAAAGCGTGCGCTGAACAGCATGAACAATCCTCGCCTTCATGGCCTCCATATTCCCTCGTGAGCCAACACCTCAACCTCCCTTCAAGCAGCTGGCTGCACCCAAGCAGATGCATCTGCACAAACGCAATACACCTGCAAACTTCTCGGCCTTTTGAATGTCAGTAAACAAACAGAATCCGACACGTGTGAAGAAAAGAGACTCTTTCCCAAGAGTCGCCAACAATCTCCCTTTGACTGCTAAAGCAAAGATCGAGCCGCCTGTGATGTGAATGCAACCCCGGGCCCCTCTCCCATGCTGCTGCTACCTGTGCCTCAGGAAAAGAACCAAACGCCCATTTAAACGAAAAGAACACAAAATACAGTCATCATTCCAATTCCTTCAAGTTGTGCTTCCCTGCGATCTCCCCACACAGCTTCCAGCACCCAGCGCCACCTCACAGTGTCACAAACGACAGGCCCACAATACGGCGGCGGCCGTGGACCCACTGCAGTGCAACCAGAACGTCCCGGGAAGTTAGTACCCCCTTTACCCTGCCGCCCTCCCCATCCCCTGCCGCGACCCAGTGCGCATGTACTGACACCGGCGGACGTCCTGCGGGGTCAGACAGAGAAAATGCAATTTTACGGGTCCCACACGGGCATAGCCTAGCATGGGGCGACGGGAGGGAGGAGGAGGGACTGCTTCACTATGCCGCACTCAAATCGCCTCATGCGCAAACGATCGCCCGACCTCGGAACTGCGTGTCCGGTTGTCCCCCTTTTACAGCCAGCACACTGTCCCTCCCTCGAAAATTAAGGAAGTGGGTGGTGAATAGGGGGTGGCTGTGAAGTTAATACTGCCCAGACCACTTCGTTTCTGGGCACGGGGAGATTGGATGAACAGAGGGCCGTGGGGTGGAGCTCGAGCATTTGCCCAGAGTCACGGGATGTTTGAGACTCCCGCCCGGCTCGCTCCGGTAAACAGCGCCACGAGCCGACCCTCAGCTTAGGCAATATGCCTAATTATCCCGCTGTGCCCCCAAGCGACACCCGAGCCCGACCAGCCGACCCTTGAGTTGGCTGCCTTGCTCCGACCACCGTGTCGTTGCCTGCTCAACCCAACACAGCTGCGTGTTGGTTACGCCCGAAATATACCCAGCCAGGCCAGAGCACCCTCTCGGTCCCCGCATGCTATACGGGGGGGGGGGGAGGAGGGGCTCGGGAGCGTTGCGCGCTAACCCACAGGCCATGGCCAACAGTGGCGTATCACTAACCTATCTTCTGGCGATGTGCGGGCATGACCACTGCGAACACCCCATGCGCCCCGCATGGGGAGACACCCCAACAACAAAGCCAGACCTCGCTCTCTGATCCGCACATGTATGCCGCCCGCTCTCGAATAGGGTGGCATGCAGAGATGTAAGCCTGCGGCCCCCGCACACTAGAAAATCTTGCTGCCCAGCGAAAGGGGGCCCCGGAAGAAACATTATTTACCAAAGTCGGTGGGGGGGGGGGCGAACTGAAGGAGCGGAGCGCAGACACCCCCCGCCCTCATCTCCCACGGCGGAGCGAGCACCCGGAGCTTGTGACTACACTCTGCCCCACAGGCGCATATTGACCACCACCCTTCTGCTTACATGTGGTCCACGGCAAAGCTAGTGGGGGAACGAGGCGAGACGCGCAAACGCTCAATCGGGTCAACCTCTGACACAACTCGGCCCCCAACACCCAACCGGAACCATAGAGACACAGTGGTAGCACCCGCTACCCTAGAGAGTGAAGCGGGCTTGAAGCAGCCGGCCGGGAGGCAATAAGCCTGGATTAGCACTCACCTCAGCCCGCCAAATAATCGGCCCCACGACGATGACCAGGCCAACCAGCCCCAGCATGATGCCTGCACCGAGCACCCCACAGGGGGAACCTCTGCGGCGGGCTCCCCCTTACGCTGGCCCGTGGCCTAAACGAGCTAATCGCGACACGACGGCGACAATCGCACAACCCCTCGACGGCGTGGCTGGCGACAAAGAGGACACCAGGAGGGTCGGTGGGGGGTATAAGTACCCTCCCTCACCTCGGGCGCACCGGATGTGACGCCCTTGTCGTGACAGAGGCGGACTCCAGGCAGGAGCCCCTCAAACACTAGAAAGGGGGGTAGGCTCGTGCCGCAATGGCACTAAAGGGCCGCCCTTTTAGGAGGGCCCCCTGCGGGGGCGGCGGGCCGCCACATTCCAGGGTGTGGGAGGTCATAGATTTAGCCCAGGTGTCTTCAAAGAAAAGAGAGACCCTCACAGAGCTCCACCGATGCACCTCGTATCATGTGAACCCCGGGGTCAGTCCCACTGCCTCAGTCAGGCCTCTGTCCCCCAGCTCTGGAGCACAGACAGCTCCGTTGAGGCACCCCAGTCCTCACAGCACTGTCCCTTCTGTCTCCGAACTGGACACCGCCCCCCCACCGAGCCCCCATACCCCGCCCCGCTCTGGGACACAGGCACAGCTCCGTCGAGGCACCCCCGTTCTTACAGCACTACCCCTTCTGTCTCCGAACTAGAACCCCCCCTCCCCCACACACACAGATCTGGGACATAGATACGGCTCCGTCGAGGCACCCCAGTTCTTCCAGCACTACTCCATCTGTCGCTCAAAATGGAACCCCCCACCCCCCGCTCTAGGGCACAGTCACAGCTCCGTCGAGGCACCACCGTTCTTACAGCACTACCCCTTCTGTCTCCGAACTAGAACCCCCCTCCCCCACTCACACACACAGATCTGGGACATAGATACGGCTCTGTCGAGGCACCCCAGTTCTTCCAGCACTACTCCTTCTGTCGCTCAAAATGGAACCCCCTCCGCCCCCCGCTCTAGGGCACAGTCACAGCTCCGTTGAGGCACCTCCGTTCTTACAGCACTACCCCTTCTGTCTCCGAACTAGAACCCCCCTCCCCCACACACACACACACAGATCTGGGACATAGATACGGCTCTGTCGAGGCACCCCAGTTCTTCCAGCACTACTCCTTCTGTCGCTCAAAATGGAACCCCCTCCGCCCCCCCGCTCTAGGGCACAGTCACAGCTCCGTCGAGGCACCTCCGTTCTTACAGCACTACCCCTTCTGTCTCCGAACTAGAACCCCACCCCCCACGGTTCAGTCAATGTACTTCAATCCTGACATTCAGCGCCCCCCTTATATTTCAATACGGAGGAGTCTCACACAACAGGGGGGAGACATTTGGCTGTGTTCACCTTCCAACGAATAAGACCGCCTTTGATTTAGAGACCTTAATGAGGGAAACCACTCGCCTACGAGTGTTACCACCTTTGAGTGAGTGAGACCACCTTCTAACGAAACGACCTCCAGTCGAGTTGGATATGTTGTGCTGAATGAGATCTCCTTCCAGCGAGTGAGACCACATCCAGGGGGTGACACTACCTTCAAGGTGAGAAATTGATGTACCAGAGCACTCGACATTAAGTAAATCAATGATATTGTCACCACATCCAGGGGGTGACACTACCTTCAAGGTGTTGGACAAATGTAGAGGGTACGCCCACCATCCAGTGAGTGCGACCACCTTGCAGCGAGCGAGACCTACTTGAAGTGAGTGAGACCACCTTCTAGTGAGTGAGACCTTTCATTGAGTGACGCCATTTCTAGTGGGTGAGACTACTTTGTAATGAATGACACCTCTTCCATTGGTTGTGGCCGCCTACGTCTGATGAGTGAAACAACTAGGCTACCCCCAGCCCATCTTCCATGAGTGACTCGGGGACCAGGGAGCCGACCTCAGTCCCTCGAGGTGGATGGATGGATGGGTGGATGGATCCTGAGGCCCCTCCCTCCCGCCCACCAGGACAGAAATAGCTCTCATTTCAAGCAATACAGCCGGTTTTTGCTGACAAATGCCATTCTTGGCTGCCGGGAGCGCTCTCATCTCCCATCCGGGGGAGACTGTCTCCTGCTCCCACCCGAATTAATGAAGACCCCTCCTCCTCCCGGCAGCGTGAGATGAGCTCATCCGTTGGTGAAGTAGCTCTCTGTGGGGCTGCTTGTAATTAGGGGTCGGGAGGGTGGGGGGAGGAGATGAAGGGGGTTGTACACTGGAGAGGAGACAGAGAGACAAATTAAATGTGAAAGACAGAGCGAGGGGCGGGGAAGCTCAAAACGGGAGGCAGTGTCACTGAAATTAGTGCAGGGGGCACGTGGGGTCTGAGAAGCCCCAGTGCCCCCACTAAGAGCAGTGAAGCGGTTAGCACACCCTGAGGCCAAGCCTGTGGGCCAGAAGAGAGACCCCTTTATTTATTTATTCAATTATTTTTGTATAGCGCGGATATTGCCCAAAGGCGCTAGAGCGCTTTACAACTGAGAGAGATCATTACATAAGGTGAAAACTTACATCATCCGAGGATGTAGACACATTTAATGCCACGGACATTGGGGTGCAGTATTAGTTGCAGCACTCATGGAAGAATCCACGGAAAGGCGAGGCAGTGGGAACATGGGACCTTTTCTCACGGGGGCGTTTTGGAGGTAGGTGGGGGCGGGGGGTGCTAGTGTCGAGATGTGGGCAGCCATGAAATAAGTGAATGTACTGGCTGCGCTGTCTTGGTGCCCAACGGGTACATTCATGACCTCGAGCTGGAGGGGGCAGGAATGTCGGGGGCCAGAGGTCTGTCTCTGGGGATACAGTGAACCTCAGAAGCAGGGGGTAGGGGTGGATTTCACTGAGTGTGTACTGTGTGGTAGGGGGAGGTCATTCATGGGAGGGGGCTGTTCAGCCTCCCACGGTTCCAGGGGCCACTGTGAGGGCCAGTCTCTGAGGCACGTGTCCTGGGGGTTTTCAGCCTCTGGAGTCACCTGCGGGGTTTGTAAATATAATACAAACACACACCCTGGATTACAGGAATTAAACCCACAATGTGATGATGTGCTGGGGGGGGGGGCTCGAGGTTGGGGAAGGGTGAGACTACTGTGACAACACTGCCAGCAGGGGTTCTACTGAGACACTGATGACGTAGGCCCCATGTCATTGGTCACAGAAAGCGCAAGGGTCACCTCACGTGCACACGAAGGGAGGGCGGGGCTTCTGAGGGCGGGTCCCGAGTTTAATATTAAAAAGACACGCACTCAGGTAAACACACACTACAGAAACACTACTCACCGTCATCATCTTTTAAACTGTGCTCGACGACATCCTCAGACTGCTGAAAAGGGTCCAGTGAATAAAACCCGGCTCTGCTCCCTGTGAAACAAGCGCGGTCCCGAAAGTGAAAGAGGACCGCGCTCTTGTCTTTATGGGGCCATGGGTTTAAACTTAGTGTGGGCGGAATTTGCGTAGTCACGTTACGCAAAGTTCCGCGAAACGGTAAAAAATCTCCGCGAGCACGCAAAAGTTCCGCGAACACGCGGAATTGCTTGTTCCGCCCGTTCGCGATGCTTTTTTCCTGTTCGCGAACGCTGTTTGCGTGCTCGGGGGGAAATATCTCGCGAACACGCACTTTGAAAGCGCGAACAAGCAAAAAATTCCGCGAAGCCGCGTATCGCGGAATTTTTGGCAATTCCTCGTTCTCCGCGGAACGCGAAATTACCCAAATTCCGCAAATTCCGCGAGCGGAACGGAATTTACCACCCAGGCCTAGTTAAACACATGGCCCCATAAAGATAAGAAAGTGCTTTGCGACGGACGCAAAGCAGGCAAGCCAGTCCGGGTGGGCCGGCACAAAAAGTGAAAGGGAGGCAACCCAAACACCTAATTTCCAATGGCAGGCCACCGTTTAACATAAACGGTGACGCCAGCTAATGGAAATAAGGGGCGGGGCTTAAAGCCCTTTTCTCAAACTCCTCATCAACAATAAATCTCGCCGAGCGAGCTGCGCATGTGCGCAGCAACGCTAGGCGAGACCTAAAAATGGGGGGGAAAAATTGAGAATATGCTCCGATCAAATGCTTAATAAATGAAATGGCTCTCAGGATATAAGCGGGCTGCATTAGAAAAGTGGCTTGTTTGAATGAGTGAGATTAGTGGGGCAGCTGTGAGTTAGAAATGACTGAACCCTTGGTAGCCATTACTGCCTTGTAGTCTCTTCCTCCCAAAGTTCAGTTATTTACTGGCAGCATGCCATCTGAATAATGGCTTCCCAGTTATTGTTGCAGCCACAGAGAACTAACCTGTAGACCAGATGAGAGCGATTTCAGTATTCAACAAGTTTGAACACTTTTTAATACTGTAAAACGGTGGTTCTCAATTTCACAAATTGGGTATGTGAGTGAGTAGCAATGATGATTAGAATTATGGGGTTATCATGTAGGGAGTAGTTTTGTTACTTTAAGATTTCCTGCTTCTATTTATCTTTATCAATTGTGATTATTTAATTGCAGGGCTTTTAAAATGGACCGGAGAGGATTACTCCTTCTTGGACTTACTGCAGGTGAGTGAATACCAGCATTGTAGTTTGGGGACATTCCAACCAATTTGAGTTTTAAATGGGGAGAGAATCCTGGCGTTACAGTGTTGCTCAAACAAAGGCACACATTTGCTCAGACATTGTGTACAGTACGCCGGGCTTTATGAACCAATATGTATACCTATGCCTTTTTGGGTGATTCCTGCTTGAATCTGCTGTAAAGCGCTCCGATACCCTCGGGTCTGGCCAGCGCTATATAAAACTCCTTAATAAATAAATAAATAAATTGTGCCAATCACTTTAATTCTACGTATGTTCTAGATCCCTCCAAACAACCTCGCATGAATTTAGTCTACGAAAGAAACCGGGTAAACCTATTTTACTTTCATTTTTGACAATCCATACCACAGTGACTTTGTTAATTAAGAATTAATTTTCTTGCCATAAATGTAAGAAATTGCTTTATTTTTCACTTATTCATTCGAGAGTTACTGATTGTATTATGCTATATTCCCGACCTACAAAGGCAGCCTCTTTTATTGGATCAAAGCACCTCTTCAGATTTGAAAATCTAGCAACTCCTAAACCACCTAACTTTGTGCACTAAAATAAAATACACAACAATGTGCTTCAGCAACTTGCATTCCCTAACGTGACACAGGCATTGGGATTCACAACAAGAGTTAGACTGGCTCTCAACCTTACTCTCGGAAACGCTCTGATCACCTTATCTCCATCTTTTTTGCTAGTTCTCATTATCCCAAAGACTGTGGTGTATCACAGGGCTATGTAAATGTCAAATCTTTTTTTAACATTCACTTCAATCTATAGCCCTAATGATTTGAATCCTTCAGACTTGCATGCTACAATAATGGAGACCATGCTCTGATGCTGCTGAGCCATAAACCTCATTTAGCTGGCAGTTGCTCTGCATTATGCTCGTGCTTCTCTGCCATCTTTGGATGGATACCAAAAAAAACAGCTGAACATTTAGAAAGACCAATTATTCCTTGCAGATCAATGATGCACATCGAACTGGTGGTCCATGAAACTTGATCCTCAAATACCATTAACGTGTGCTATGATGTGCTTTGGAATAACCCCGAATTCTGGGGCATATTAGCAAGGGCACTATCGCCGCTTTAGCGGCACTTTTTGCCGCTAAAGCGGCGATATTTTTATAGCCCTATCAGCAAACTGTCTCTAACAGCAGTTAGCAACAGTTTTCGGGCATTAGCGCCCGTTTTTTTACCGCTTTGCATGTCAGCGATATTTATCGCTAATGACATGCAAAGTGGGCGTTCCCGACGAACAAACCTGGGAAACACCCGCTAACAGGCCTATCGCCTATTAGCAAGGTGGCCATGGCCCCAGTTAGCGACGTGAAAAGTCGCGCTAACCGGGGTCATCGCCATTTATTTAACACCTGCAATTAGCAGGTGTTAGCCATACCTAACATGGGGGGTGGATTATGCTGATACGACCACAGGGTCGTATCAGCAAGGTGTTCTCCCTTCTCCATGCAACATCGCTGGTTTTTCAGCGATGTTGGCCCATTTCCCCGCTATCGCTGGAATATTCATCGCCATAGCGCTAATCGTTGCTAATACAGCGTTAGCGTGGCGATATATTCCAGCGATAGCCGGCGATAAAAAAATCACGCTAAGCAGGGTTAGCGATGATTATCGCCTCTTCTTGCTAATATGCCCCTTTAACTTTTAGCCTCCAGACTAACACAGATGTAAAAACGTCTACCACTGACCACGAATCAAAAGTTCTTCTTCCTCCCCCCCTCCCCCCACCTTTCTGTATTTTCATCGATGGACCCAAGTGACCATCAAACTTGCACTCCCAGTATTTTAACTCGTTGCACTCAACAATGTTTTTCAAAGGCTACAAACGCTCCTGTGTCTAAGACAATGGAACAAGCATCCAAAGTCCAACTCTACATAACTATGCATTAACATCCTGTTAAGAGTGTCGACCGTGCTTTATGTGGAATAGAGCGTTTCTTCCTCAAGCACAAAATAATCGTACATTTTAATCTAGACAATGCAGTCAAAGATGCACCTGAGGATCAAAATCACAAGTAGAATATTAGACCGGACACTCTTGGGTGGTAGTCGCCCAAACTTTTTTCCTTACTCCTCCTGTTTTACTGAAATCAATTTTGTTGGCTATATGACACTGCTAACCAGTGCTAAAGTGCTTGTGCTCTCTCCTTAAAACATGGTAAAATTGTCTTGCGCCTGATTAGCATATTTAATTTACATATAAGCCCCTAGGTAAAGTGGTCTCTCACATTACTTACCAGTAATCTTCACTACTCCTGGTTCTGTTGTCCTCATCCCCTTTGTCACGCCACTCATTCCTGTCAGCCCGGCCTTCAGTTAGTGGAGACTTAGGATTTCAGGAGAAATGCTGGGTAAGTATAGCCTTTAGAAGCACCAGCTGTATGGGAGGGATTTATATTTAAAATTATTCCAGTTTTCTGTCTTGTGAGGTGGGAACACCCCATTAGTGACGAATGGGATGAGGACTGGGGGAACCTGAAGGTAATGCCGTATACCAAGGGCTGGTAAATTAAATACTACTAGTAGGCCTTCAGCACTTGTTGTGCCACCCACTTTAGTAGCCTTTTAAACCTGTCTCAGGTCTGCCATAGCAGTATGTGTGCAGTTTTAAACTGCCATTTCCACCTAGCAAAATACAACTTTTGCCAAGCCTAAACCTTCTTTTTTAATACATATATGGGATCCCAAGGCAGAGCTGCAGCAAACCTGGAGCATGGGCCCTGGGTGCCAGGCCTGTACAGCCAGTGTCCCAGGGTACTGAGCACACTTCAACAGGCAGGGAGGCTTCTGCACCTTGGGTGGGGTGAAAAGCTCTAATTGGGCCCGGTCTGAGCTCTGGCAGGCCCATTATCTGTACCCCTGGGCACGATTTACCAGCTTGTGGTGGTCTAAAGTAAGAAAGGATGGATTTCTGCAGGCCAGGGGAGATTTGTCAGAGTGAAATACTTGAATGGATCACCAGTCAGAATACTTGGAGCTCCATGTCCCTGGCTGGGGCCTCTGCCTAGTTCTGAGCTCCAGTTGTTGACCTGTAATGACCTTCTGCCCCTGCCTAGGCCCCTGCCTGGTTCTACACCCCCCCTCCCCCAACCCACCCAGGCAAGTAGAAATTTCCATGGAAGGCAGGGTATGGCCCAATTGCTGTTCTCCGCATCAGTCATCTGGCTGTACACGCTATTGGAATCCATAGGGGCATCAAAGTAGTCAATCAAATAACTTTATTTCGGCCACCAGGGGCTATAAAAGTACAGATACAAACATGATTAAAATGAACAATGAGAAAATTATTTAATTCTATCGAATACAGTACATATTGTCCTAAAACTTCTACAATACATATTATTAAAATGTCAATACATTTTTTAAAGAAGCTGTCTACATTAGGTAAAATCATCAGTAAAACTTCCTAGGCAGAATCCACATCGCTCCTAAAAACTTGGCGAGAGGTATAGCATATGTTAGAGAACAGTCTGACCTCAATATATGGCGGGCAGCTAGATAGCTACGCTCGCATAGTCGTCTGCTAATAGGGGCTAGCCAGAACTTGCACGGGCGAACACAAGCTGGGCACACAAAATGTGCGGGACACTCTTAGCCTGAGACTGACATGCAAGACAAATATCAATAGCCTCGGCTGACCAACTCTTTGGGAAAGCTCTCAGCGCCAGAGTGCCCGCTCTAAATTGGAAATAAAGTTGTGTCGCACGGTTCAGTCACCTGATCTTAATAAGGCTCATACCTAATCTTGGACTTGAAATCAAGAAAGTTTTGGGATAGAGTGGGAAAATCTGGTCTTGCGGTAGAGGCAAAAGCTTCCTCTACCGCTGACCAATAAAACTTTTTAAGGGCATTTTTCGATGGGAAAGATGTAGTGGGTGCATGGGCCCATAGTTCGGGAGTCCCAATATACTCTAACATTACTTTGATATACTTGAGACAAGGAATTCTTGTCAAGAAGCCTGCTAGAATAACGTTCTGAAGGGCTGTTGTGTAATGCTCGAGTTCTGGGTGGACCACAGCTGCCTCCAGTATAAAAATGGGTGAAGTCTAGCCTTATCCTGGAGTTTTCGTAGGCCCAAATCCATAAAAACTGGGACCAAAGGCGTCCTGGGAGGGAGGGAAACCAGTTTTCAAAGACATTTATTTACAGCAGCTGTTAGTGTCAGTATTTATATAACCTCAAAGTTCAGCACTGTAAAATGTTGACCCTAGTGCCCTCACCTCATATAGATGGATAGCAGGCGGAATTGGTTTTGTATAAGAAGATTGTACCCGTTGTTTGAGTTTTAAATCCGCTTTAGTAAGGTGCATCTTCCAAGTCATATTACTACTAAATGTGATACCCAGGTAAGTGACGCTATGAAAAGTTTCAAGGGCTCCCCTCCTCCCCCAAAAAATCCTTTTTATATTATTTATGGGGATTGAACATAATTAGCTTTGGCTTGTCCGTGTTGATCTCCAGTCCCCTTGTGGCACAGAACTCCTTGAAATGTTCCAAGAGCTTCTGGAGGCTGATTGAGGTCTTTGAGACCATTAGGGTATCATCTGCGAATAAAAGAATTGGAGTTTTGATGGGAGCCAGAGAGGGTGCATCAGAATCAATTTAAGTCAGAAAGGATACAATGTCATTTATATATAACTAAAATATTGTGGCGGTCAGCACACAGCCCTGTCGGACACCTCTGCCCACTGTGATCTTGTCTGTCCTCTCATCCCGACTCCCTCCCTTCTCCCCCCCCCTATCTTATTCGTGCAAAATTCTCAAATAATCTTGCTGTCCTGGTGAGGTCTCTTTTGAAGCTTCTGACCCAAGCAGGGCTCCAGGAGTTTAGATTAATTTGCTCAAACAACCACCTCTTTCAACAACACGTGCATCGATTGCAAGTTCAAAAACCCGTGCTGAATAATCTCAATGTAGTCACACAACCAACACACTCAAAAGACCACAACCTTGGCCTTGTCTTCTAACGGCTCCAAAAAGTTAAAGTGATCCACCAATACTCAGGGACCTGACTGCCCACTACACCATCTCTATTTTCCTGCCATCAAACCAAGGTCAACCTGAAAAAACACCAAACCTTTTGGATCATTCAAAAAATTATCAATAGACCAACCTAATGACTATACTTCGCCCCCATCCTATCAACTCCAAGCCTGATGCCACACGCTTCTAAACAACTTCAACACGTTTGTGGAAAAGTATGTGAACATCCACTCTCAAATTAAAACCAGTGCAAGCCAAAACCTTCAGCACTCTAATCTTGCTGATAATTATCCATCAGCAGAAATGGAAGAAAGCCAAAACTCCTTATGACCTCATCATACTAAAGTCCCTTTGTGCACATGCACAGCTCATCATATCAGCCACAGGAAAGGACGACTAACAGTCAGTGAAGCCACCAACAGAATGGGAACACTTTAAGACATTGAAGGATTCCATGATCCTCCTGACAGACACACCTGTTACTTACTCCACATAATCTTGCAATGCCACCAGCTTTTTCAGAGGATGAAAATAGAAAATCTGACAACACAGAGCCTGCTTCATCTCATAATCCTACATTTTCCGTAGAATGGTCTTCTTTCAACACTCTCTTGCAGATCTCATCTTCATTTTCAACTGCCTCAAAGTCACTTATAATGAAGAGGTCTTACTATTGTCTTTTGCCAAAGCTCTCTGGGGACACTTCACTTGCCCCATCTCCTTCAAGGCATCTTGCCAGAAGCTCCCAAGACAGAACATATCCTAATGCACCTAAAGAAACGACATTTCATCTTGATGACTTCACCAACTATTGGTTCATCACTAACCTCCCATTCATTGGCAACCACATTGAAAAAGCAGTCTATCTTCAAATCCAAGATTACATTAACTTTAACCATTTCCTGCATTTCTTCTAGTTCTTCAACACTAATATTGCAACCTTGCACATCACAGACTATGCCCCCTTGACTAGGGGTGGGCGGAACTTGCCGAGTTTCCCAAAAACTCAGTGAGACTCCGCAGGTGGTGGAATTTGGTACGCTGTGCTGATTTTTAGCACCTGGAGCTTGTCCTGTGCTGTAAAATCGGCATGAATGTAGGTGCGCCAGAGGGTGCTGCTTCTTTCTGCCCCTTGAATAGCTTTTCTACTCGAGTGGTATCCTTCTAAATGCGAGCAGCAACATTCTCAAAACCAGCGGTAGAAGCCTGCTGTGACCTCCTGCTTTGAGAAATCTCGCTGGAAGGCAGTCTAGCGCTCGATTTTTCTAACTCGCCAAGAGAACTTAATGTTGGTAGTTGGCGAAGTTTTTCCAGAACTCTGTGCTCCAAGCAGAGTGGGCTGAACTCTGCCAGAGGAGCGGAGTTTATCGCCCACCCCTACTCCTGACCACAGAAGATGACCCCTGTACCTTGATATTGCAGGACCTCTATGCTGCCTTCCATGCATTTGACCATACCACCCTCCTATGTGCCCAGGAGTCTTGAATCTGATTCACCCACAGTGTTCTTCACTGGCCCCGCTCCTAGCTTTCCAAGCAATACTAATTTGTTCACATGGGTCCCAAAAGATCAGTTTTATTCCTCGAGTTCTCTAGGTTTTCATAGAGTGCCCTCATCTTCAGCCTCCCACAGGGAGCGGCTTGGTGGTCCACTCACAGATAACAGCACAAAGATTCACCAATATGCATATAATAAACAACTCTGTTTGAAATTATTTTCGGCTTCAGACATCCAACAGCTCAAACACTGCTTGCACAACATCCTGACCAGGAGGTCAGGCACCTACCTAATGCTCAACCCAATCAAGACAGAATTCCAGTTATTTGATAGGAACAAGCAATACAAACTGATTTAATGACATCTTTGATGGCTTTAAACCCCAACTCTCACTAAATGGCAAGTCTCTTGGATTTACCCAGGACACCAACCTCCCCCTCCAACAAACTTGACAAAAATAGCAAAGATTGCCTGGTATCAGCTCTTTTAAAGAAGGTTTCCTACAGAAAAAGGGTTCAGAACTGCTGTTCAAGCCCTTGTACTCCTTGAATTTGTATGGTGGTAATCCCTTGCTTCTTGGCCTTGCAGACTCTACACTGATAACCCCTTTAAGGCCATACTACATGCCTATCACGTTGCATCAAGGGCCTGAAGAAATGTCATATGACCCCTAAAATGATGGAACTCCATTGGCTACCCTTGCTGCCCCGCACCATCTTCAAAATCAGCATAATCATTTACAAAGCCACAGCAGTACCCCAGCTCATTTTGCAGACAAGCTCACCATCTTTGGAAGTTCCTAGCTCACTCACAGCCAAGACACCATTGTACTGCAAACTAAGAAATATAAAATGCAAAGCAGCAGGCCTTTTCCACCTATGCATCCAGAATCTAGAACACCCCCCTTTTCCCCCCATCCATCAGAAACGGCCCAACTATGCTCCAATCTAGCAAAGAGTTAAAGGCTCGCCTTTCTAACGAATACTACATCAAAGTGCATTACCCTCCCACAAATCACCTACCTCTTCTACCACTCATTGACTTTATTCTTGTCTTTGACTCTGTACAGCGCTCTGCTGTCTTTTGGCTAGGGTGGGTGTTAGAAATGGGGGTCTCTAGTTGGCAGAGGTAGGCACCTTTGTCCAAATGGGGACCCTTGCTTCTAGTAGGGGTAAGGGAGAAACGCACTTTAGATAACCCCTGCTCACCCCCTTGGTAGCTTGGCACGAGCAGACAGGCTTATCCCAAAGGCAATGTGTAAAGTATTTGTACTAACACTCACAGTAACACCGTGAAAACACCACAAAAGGACACCACATCAGTTTAGAAAAATAAGGTATCTTTATCTAAAGTAAACAAGACCAAAACAGAAATCCAACATACACAGTTAAAAATATGACTTTCAAAAGGTTTCAAGAACTTGTACCATAGAAAACTATGGATGCGTGACTTTTCACCAAAGTACCTGTAGATGCGTCAAAGTTCCCAAGCCAAACAGCCGCAGAGACGGAAAACAAAGAGATGCGACACTCCTGAGACCTTGGGGAGGTGATGCGACAGTCCCGCTGCACGCAGAGGAAGGGTTGCGTCGAATACGGTCTATATGGGGAGTGATGCGTCGATTCTTTGTGACGGTTCTGATCCGCAGGTGATGCATCGGATGAACTTGCTGCACAGGCACGATGCGTGGAAATCCGGGATGCGTCGGCGATCGATGTGGCGGCGTCGAGCTGCGCTGCGTCAGTCCTCATCGGCTGCGATCCCTCGATGCGTCGATTCTTGCAGCGACGACAGGTGTTGCGG
Organism: Calotriton arnoldi; assembly: GCA_963921515.1. Classification (NCBI taxonomy): domain Eukaryota; kingdom Metazoa; phylum Chordata; class Amphibia; order Caudata; family Salamandridae; genus Calotriton; species Calotriton arnoldi. Next base: position 4,390,240 of record CAWUFW010000004.1, on the reverse strand, counting down.
CAGTTTCCGGCACGACGCTGCGTGGAAATTCTTCTCGTGCCGTGGAGATGCGTTGGGAAAACAGCCGCAAGAAGAGCGATGCGTCGATTTTGAAGTTCTTTGAGTTTCTTCTTTCTTCCAGCTCCTGAACAGCAGCAACAACCTCCAGAGGCCCAAAACTGGCACAGGCACCTCTTGGCAGGTCAGAACTTACAGCAGCAGAGTTCAGGGGAGCTGGGGGTGAAGTCTTTGTGTCCCTGAGACTTCAGAACAGGAGGCCAGCACACTTCAGGCCCTTGGAGATCACCTTCAAGCAGGGGACACAGCACACCGCAAAGTCCTTCTCCTTTCCTTGGCAGAAACACCAACTGCAGGCCAACCCAAGACACAGCAAGGGCAGTACTTCTCCTCAGTCTCTCCAGCTCTTCTCCTTGACAAAGGTTCCTCTTGAATTCCAGGAATGATCTAAAGTCTGGGGTTTTGGGACTGATACTTATACCCCAAAATGTCTTTGTTCTCTTTGTGCAAGGGGCTCTGAGTCCAGTTCAAACCAGTTCTGGGGGGTACTCTGCAAGTGCACAACAACATCCATTGTCAGTGTGAGCCTTGGCTCCAGACACCACAGGGGGGCGGAGCCAGCATTGTGGAAGGCGGGCACAGCCCTATTCAGGTACAGGTGCTACTCCTCCCACCCCAATGCAGATTAGGCCTATTCAGCCTAGTGCTGATTCATCCAGACTCCTGGAGCCACTGCACTTCCCCAGTACCCGTCACTCCAAAGCCAGACGGTCAATCCACAAACCGGCAGAGGCACACAGGATGGCTGAACAAGAAAATAGCCACTTTCAAAAGGTGGTATTTTCAAACCCACAATTTAAAAACCATCTTTACTAAAAGATGGTATTAAATCCTGAGTTCAGGGATACCATACGCCATTTTTCCATCTTATCCATATGGGAAGATATGCTTGTAAAATGTTACAAAGCATTCCCCATTCTGTCCTATGGGGCAAGATAGCCTTTCAATAGTGAAAAATGAAATTGGCAGTATTTCACTATCAGGACTTGTTACACACACCAGTACATGTCCTACCTTTCACATACACTGCACCCTGCCCAGGGGGGGTACCTTGGGCCTACCATAGGGGTGCCCTATATGTAAGAAAAGGGAAGGTTAGGGCCTGGCAAGTGGGTGCACTTGCCAAGTCGACATGGCAGTTAACCAACTGCGCGCAGGCACCGCGGTGGCAGGCCTGAGACCTTTCACATTAGATAACCCCCAGGCACAGTCCATAGGTAATAAACTGACCAAGACTAGGAATAAATGGCCTAGATTGTTAAAGGATAACATGGTGAATGAACTAGAAGCCCAGGCCCCATGCATAACAGACAACATAGAAGAGGCTGATAAGATGTGGATAGAATGGATTAACTACATAGCAGCTCAATTCCCTCAAAGAACCAGACCAAGTAATCAACCATCTAGGAAAAAAGCGGCTTGGTTTAACACAAACCTAATCCTGATGAAAAAGGCCTGTAAAAAACTGGAAAGGCAATGGAGGAAAAATGATGACCCCGCTATCAAAAGCCAATACAAGATAGCTATCAGACAGTATCATAATGAGATGCTCCAAGCCCAAGCCAAATTTTTCGAAGGAAAAATTAACTCAGCAGGTAACTCGGCTAGAGAACTTTTTAAGATAGTGCTCTCCCTCACCTCCATTGATCAGGAAACAAACAATCCCACCTCATCCAAGGAGAGATGTAATAAGATGGCGAATTTTTTAAGAACAAAGTAGAAATCATATACAATTCCCTGCTAGGAAACAGTAGCTCAAATCAGGGAGAGGCCCACCCAGGCAATACTGATAACTTGGAAATTAAAACAGGAGTAAGATTAGACCACTTCACAGACCTAAGTGAAGAAGATATGACCTCTATCCTGATAAAGATTAAATCCGGCTCCCCCCTAGACCCGATGCCACCAGACATCTTGAGGCAAGGAAGTAAAAAAAACAGGTTGACAACCGCAGCACTTACATCACTCTCTCTTACACAAGGGACCATTCCCCAAACCTGGAAACACGCTATAATCCGGCAACTGTTGAAAAAGCCCAAGCTAGACCCATCAGAACCAGGGAACTACCGACCAATCTCGCTTCTGCCATTACTAGGCAAAATAACCGAAAAACACGTCAATCAGGTCTTGTCCCAATACTTAAAGGAGAATCGGGTTCTGCATACCACTCAAATGGGCTTTCGACCCCAACACAGCACAGAGTCAGCCCTGTTGGTGGCAACAGAGGAATTGAAGGGAATCCTAGACCAGGGAGGTACAGCAGCTATTCTGCTCCTGGATCTCAGCGCCGCCTTTGATACGGTGAATCATAAGACAATGATCAGCAGGCTAAAGGAAGCCAGTATCACAGGCTCTGCATTAAAGTGGATAACCTCATTCCTAGAAAACAGATCCTTCCAATTAATGGAAGGTGAGCATCTCTCTGATACCCTCCAAATGTCCTGTGGAGTCCCACAGGGATCTGCATTAAGCCCGACACTATTCAATCTATATATGCAACCACTAGCAGAAATAGTGCAGCAATTTGGACTGTCAATAGTGTCATACGCGGACGATACCCAGCTAATACTATCTGTGATGGAGGGCCCCCAATCCATGCACTACAACCTGGCACCATGCATGGTGCAAGTAGCAGAATGGATGAATAATGGTTGCCTAAAACTGAATGGAGGAAAAACTGAGCTTATGTCCCTGGGTAATAAGGCGGTCCCAAGAAACATGATTAGCTGGCCTCCAGAATTTTGAGAACCCCCGGTCCCAAAGACAGAGGTAAAGAATCTGGGAATTTGGCTGGACAAACGTCTGTCCATGGAGACTCAAGCTAGAAAAATATCAGGATCCTGCTTTGGAGCACTGCGAATGCTACAGAAGATCCTACTGCTCATTTCTGAAACCACGCGCAGAACCGTGGTACAGGCCCTAGTGCTGTCACAGCTGGACTATGGCAATTCTTTGTATCTTGGCGCACCCAAATACATCATAAACAGACTACAAGTGGCACAGAACGCCGCAGCTAGGATACTACTGCGCATCCCCAGACAACAGTCAGCCAGGGTAGCCCTGAAGACACTACACTGGCTCCCAATAAAGGCCAGGATAGAGTTCAAATCACTTTGCATCGCCCATAGAGCCATGAATGACAAAGACCCTACGTTAATTAAAAAACTCGTCACACACTACATTCCAGGTAGACACTTAAGATCCTCCACAGATCTACTTATGAAACAGACCAGGATAAAGAGAGCCAGATGGGGAGGTAGATCCTTCTTGCATCTGGCCCCTGGCCTCTGGCCTATGGTACTCTCTGCCTAGGGAAATGCGCATGCTAACGGACAAACTGGCATTCAGGAAAAAGCTCATAACTTGTCTCTTCCCTTAATCTTCAATGTAACCTCAGCCAGTCTCTCTCAGCACTGGGAAGCCCTCGGGCAGCTATGCGCTCTATAAATCCATATACATACATATATACATACATACCTCTTTTCAGGGTTACTCATGTGGGTGGCACAATCAGTGCTGCAAGCCCACTAGTAGAATTTGATTTACCAGCCCTGGCACACTCTGTGCACTTTACTAGGGACCTACTGGTAAATAAAATATGCCAATCATGGATAACCAATCACAGTACCAATTTATACAGAGAGCATATGCGCTTTAGCACTGATCAGCAGTGGGAAAGTGCCCAGAGTCCTATAGCCAACAAACACAGGTCAGGAAAAAATAGGAGGAAGAAGCAACAAGTTTGGGGATAACCCTGCAAAAAGGGCTATTTCCAACAGTGGGTTTATAGAAAAATCCCATACATACAGTGATTAAACAAAATAAATAAATAACAATATTGGACTCTTCAAATCCTTAATGGGTATTTATTGGGCCACAAGACTGGTGCCAGAAGCCACAGTATTTTAAGATGCAATAGCGTATGTTTAAAGTTGCTGCAAAAAAAGCTTGCTGTTCCACCTTGGGATCGAGCTGGAGGTCTGCTGTAAGACAGGCAACTGTCTTTCCCAGTCTCTGCCTCTAGGCTACCTCTTGATGCTTTGAGTGTCCTAAGGGTCCAAAGAGTATAAATTGGGAAAAAAACAAATGAACTGAATACTTCAGCTAGGAATAATTTAATACAACTCCAATTCTATTGTGTTGGTTTTCAGAAGGTTTTGATAAGGAAGGACATCAGGGGCATTCATATTGTGGCACTAGAGGAGAAATGCTTGAACCGGGGCAAGAAGAATGAAAGTGAAAGCATTTTCAGAGAATGTTTTCAGTAATTAGGAATAAAAGTTGGAGGTTCAAAGATTATCAGATACCATCAAAGTTATAACCCTAAACTATACCGAGTAGAGGCGTGGTCAGCCACAGCAAGATGGCGGACGCATTTTAGCATTTCTCTGCGACCCACGATCTGTCCAAAATGACCACGATCAATACTGCAGCAGCCCGAGAGTGAGGCTGTAAGAGGCATGGAGATGTAGCAGCAGCTCCTGAACTAACTTGAGGCGGCAGAGCCTCAATTTGACTGCCCTAAGACTGAGTGCGGTCCGGGACCAAGATGTGGAGACCATGTTCTGAGGGACATAGAGAAGGCCCCTGTGCCTGGGTAGGTGTTCGGCCCCAGACACGACCAGGGCTGGCACATGGGCTGTGAGGAAATAGACCTTCAGCCCCTGCCCTTTGCGGATGGCACCGCAGAGTGATGGTAAGGTCCTCTGAACCAGCTCACCGTGTCTGGACTGCTCTCAAGCCTGTTAACGGCATCCCAGGGCTGAAAAGGTGACGGAGAGCTGTGTGACAGTTTGGGAGGCCCTAAACAAGAAGCAACGGCCTCTCGCAAACTTTGGTCCAGCCCCAACTGTCATATAGCATATCTCTGATGTCCAGTCCATATGGGGGCCATTTCTGCAGCCCGAGATCTGCACCTGATACCATGGGGCATGGACTGTTCCAGCTAGTGACTATGCAGGGAGCTACAGTGAGTAACCCCTGGGCGTCAGTGGCTGATCTGCGCACTTCCCCGCTGCTGGCAGGGACTCTCCTTGAGCTAGAGATAGCCCCCCCTCAATCTGGAGGCACATACAGCCACCCAGTGATTAAGGTGAGCATTGCGTCTGGTAGGCCTCCCCCCAAGGTTGCACTGGTGGCTGAGCGACGTGTCCCCCCCTCCCCCCTGTGTTTAGACATTTTGTGACCAGCCTGGTGCGTCTGCATGGGCTCCCCTCCCGTGTGGTGGCCACATTGCTTTTTAAGAAGGGAACTTCCAGCTTGTGCCCAACCTAGGGGATGCCCTGGGCGGCAGGGCACGCGGCCTGCCCCCCATTTGTCAGGAGGAGAACAGGGATCTGTCACGTTCACCACATGTCTGTGAGCCCAGTTTGAGGCCTAGGTGTAAAGCACATTTGAAGGTCTGATAAGCACCCCTGGGTGATGTGGACTGCCGCAGAAGGCCCAAACATTGTACCATGTGGCATCTGTAGAGGAGGCGCCACCCACTGGTGACCCAGAGACGTCCAAATCAAGGTGCCTCTGCTCCACTCCGTGGCCTTGCTGTGCGACCCCCCTTTCTCCCCCCCACCCATTCAGGGGAAGGCCAGGAAGCGCTGCTACGAATGGACTCTGTCCACATAGGCCGTCCATGTGCCGGTACGTTTTTCAGGGGGTGTTAAGAACCAGCATGTCATTTAGACAGCCTTGGGTAGGGGAAGCCACTCAGGGGAGCTCCTGCTTACTGTTTCACTACCACAACGACGACTTGTGAAGGATCTTGGACTGCTCCTGTCCCCTCTTGTGTCCCACACTGCCAGGGTGTGAGTTGGGTCCCAACATGACCTCCGGCAGTCTCCATTGAGCAGCACAGTCCACGGAGCTCGCTTGGTAGTGAAAGGCACGTCCATTGGGATTGAGATGGCCTTTTGTGAGGAGCCTTAGGGGGCCCCAGGGACGTTCATGGATCCCTACCTGGGAGTGTAGACCTCCCTGACTTCTGGGCTCTCTTGGGAGGCCAGGGGCCTGGTGGGACTGGGGGGTCCGGGCTGCCAACTGTGAGGGGCTACTTTTCTGCTGCAGTGTCCCCGGTCAGGCACTGCAGTCACTCCCTGGAACCTTGTGAACAGTCTGACCAGATCATGGGGAGACGTGGAGGTGCAGGCCCCCAACTGGTGGGGTGTCAGACTGTAGAGACCATGGTCCACTCTGACATAGACACAATGCCAGAAGAATCTCCCACAACTCACACAGACGTGAAGCTGGATAAAAGACTGGAAGAAATTGCAGACACTAGATGAGCTGCGCTGCAGGGTTGATGCAGTGGTAGGTGAAGTGGGACTGTTAAGTGATGAGTGACTATAGAAAATTCACTGCTCGTGTTCTCCACACGGAGAGAGTGCCATAAATGAACTCCGACCTGGACGATCTGAACTGGAGAGAAAGGTTATGTCCCTCACTGCCAAGGTCCAGGAACTTGAAAGTAGAGCAGAAGACTCGAAGGGTGATCTCTTGGCAATAATATCTACATTTTTGGCATCCCTGAGGGAGTGGAGGGCTCAGACCCAGTGAAGTTCTTCGACGTCAGGTTGACATGTGTGGTGACCCCTACCTAATTGTCGCCATATTTCTTGGTAGAGCATGCCACCGTGTTCCAGCGCGCAGGCCGCCGGTGGTCGATAAAATGATGAATTACAGAGACAAAAACTATACTCCGTGACCCGATCAGCAGGCCAAATCCTGATTACACTATGGTGGTGCAGCATCGGAGTCTCCTTCCTGGGAGTAAAGAGGAAGATCTGACAAGTCTGCCTCCGATGCTCACTATTGTTATATCCCCGGTACTGCCAAAGGTTGTTAGTGTGCATATCGAACTGGTGGCTGCGCTCTCTGCACTATCTCCTAGCACTTCTGTCTAATGGAACTTTACAGGGTAGGAATGGGGCTGTTGCCTTGCTTTTGTACTGATTTGTAGCTGTGCTCTGTTTAGCAAGGGTATGTATACCCCCCACACTTATCTCCTGGGAGATTGATTTACGTATGCGGGAACAATCTGGCGCTTCCCATCCATGAGACTTTTTAGGCAGCAATCTGCTCAGGGTGTGTCTCTTTCTCTTAGTCATGCAATGTGAACTTGCCCAGTCCCCTATGGTGCTCCCCCTGCAAAACCGCGCATACAGGCCAGGTTCAGCAGGTGTCATTACCTCCCTTTGCCTCCTCCCCCTTGCTTAAATCTACATGGCTAAGAATGGTGTACTAACATGGAATGTTTGTGGGATGGGAGCAATGTGCAAGCGACATGCAGTGCAGCAATGCATTAATAGGAGAGGAGCCCAGATAGCGCTTCTCCAAGAAACGCAGATCGAAGAGGTTTGCTTACAAAAGAGCTGGCGGAGCCAGTGCTACAGCACTATATATTCTAGGTTTGCACGAGGGGCGCTCATATGGATCCGAACAGGGATACCATTCCGCTGTCTTGCCAAAGAAATGGACCCAGAGGGGCGTTCTGTCCTGTTGGGAGACCAGCTTGATGGCAGGCCCATTCTGCTTTGGAGTGTTTACAAACTGAATGCAGCGCTAACAGCCTTCTTGGTGCCCTCTCAATGGCCCTCACTCGATGGGGCCCATATCCCCTGGATCTTTGGGGGAGAATTTCATTGTCCTTGATCCACAGCTAGACCAGTCGCCACCCCAACGCTCCAAGGTGATGGAGGCTGCTACCTACCTTTCACAATGGCTAACTCATTGATCTATGCATGATAGTTGGCGAGCCCTTAACCCGGGGGGTCAAAGAATATTCCTATTACTCGTTTCTGCATGAGCTACATGTGCAGTTGGATATTATCCCTTGCCATTCCACTGTTCAGTTACAGATAATTGATGCAGAATACCTGGGGAAAACATTTTTTGACCATAACCCACTTCAACTCCATCTCGGTTGGGGTGGGGGAGCACCACGACTGCCAGTCCCTACTTGGCGCTAGCAACCTGCCATGTTAGAGGACTAAGCATTTAGAGAGGAGACAAAAAGTTATATCCCATTACTTTGTAAACAATTGGAGCTAGGCCACCTCCAGGCAAATAGTATAGGAAGCGCTGAAGGTAGATGTTAGAGGTCAATGCATTTGTGCAGTAGTAGGCACCAAGGCAGGCCTACATAGGGACTTGGTGTAGACAAGCTTCGCTGGGAACTTTTGATGCAGTGGCCAGATCAGACCCCGAGGAGCTGCTGGCCCGACACCGGCCTTACAACACCACTCCCAATTGATAGAGCAGCTATGTTTCCTGGACTGAAAAGCTTATCAGGTGAAAATGTATGCTGAAGGGGACAAGTCAGGCCGCATACTGGCTTGGCTCTTGCGCAGAATGACACCTGTCTCCCTTATCACCATGATCAGAACGACCCCTGACGCACATAATTACTAGCCAAGCGGATATACACTTTACATTCACTACAAATTACCAGACACTCTACGACTTCCCTCTCCCATAGACCATTAGGCACACATCTGTGATTTCCTCAACGGGATTACACTACACTCCATGGATCCCCCGGACAGAGGAGCTCAACGCACCTATCACACTCAGTAAATCTGAGGAGCACTTGCCAAGCCCGATAAAGATCCATTTGAGGTGACCTCATACCATCCATTATCAATGCTTGGAACAGACTAAAAGATTCTCAGTAAAATGATTATGGTCTGCCTTCTGGAACACATGGCCCACCTGGTGCACCCAGACCAGAATGGTTTTATCCCAGGTAGATCAACAACCCTTCACATCCGTAGAATACACAGAGTAATGGCGCTGGACCTAATCCAAAGTCTGCATGCAGCCTGCTCAGTGTTGGATTTAGAAAAGGCATTTGATATGGTCGCCTGGGGCTACCTGTTCTCCATTCTGAATGCACTGGAAATAACTGAGGGGCTCTAAAGACTCATCAGACTCTTTTACACAAAGCCCACAACTTGAGGAAAAAGTAGACCAATGCATCTCTTCCCCTGTTCCCAGTGAGCAGATGGAGCCCCTTGTCTCTGCTCCTTTTTAGGTCTCGCCTACGCAGCGCGCATGCGCTGCTTAGGAAAAAGACCTTTTGGAATCGATTCACTTTTCACCCTAAAAACGTGCACGCGTTGCATTGCTTTCAATGACAACTCGTGCGCGTTTGGCGATTCCCTTGTGGGAGCGAGCTTTCAAACCATTCTGTTAATTACAAACAGATGGTTCTTGCTCGCTCCCGCAAGGGAAACAGGCGCAGGCCCCCTCCTCTCTCCCCTCCCCCTGCTGCCTCCTCCTCGCCTCGTCTTTTTTTTTTCTTCAGCGCGAGGCGCGCGCACCACTCCAGTTTGTGGAAACGTTAAAACAAAAAAAACATCCAGGAATTGGGCGTTCAACTTTACACGCGAGTAGCAAACATCCTACACGTTCACCTTATGTTCAGAGTCTCTCGCGCTAAACCCCCCCCCCCGGTTATGTTTTAGCCAAAAGCGAAAGTGACGCAATATGTCATTGCCTGTGTTTGTGCGTATGTGATGACGTGATTATCCCCGTTGCAGCAAGCTCCAGAAAGAAGATGTATGCGATTCTAGCTGCTGGTGTTCCTGCCCTCTCTCGTGATCTGCTACGGAGGGTCTCAGCTCCTGACGTCTGGGCCCCTTCCGCGGCTTACCACAAGAAGGTATTGCTGTTTTTGGAATAAATTACTCAAGGAAACTTCAATTAGGAGCGTAGATTTCTTAGTCCCGTGTTGCCCTTGACAGGGAGGTTGTGGCGCAGGTCCAGCTCTGGAAACTCCGTTTTTTTTCGCTGAATGTGCATAAAGTTACAACACAGCGGTGCTGACTCTGGAAAGACACCACACGGTTCAAGACGCCACCTTTCGGCTTGCCGCTTGATGGGCGGGGTGGCTTCCATTGCAGTCTGCAGGAGCCGTAGTTGTTAAGTGTTTGCGACGACCATTTAAAACTTTTTTACTATGAGGCTCAGAGCTGTTGGGTGTATCGTAGACCTTCCTCTCCGGGCCGCCCACTTACATCCCTGCTTGGTATATATTATAGTTATAAAATCGTTCTTTGGCTAGTTATGGTAAGTTATTCGTTTCACAAAACGCATGCTTAATTACCGGTTATATCAAATCTGTTCTCCGTTATGCTGAATTTGGCAGAGCTGTTCTACACCGCAGACACCGGAACAAAACGTACATTAAGTAAATAGGAGCCGTCATTCAGGTTATTGTAATCCGAGGTTGGTGCAGCAGAAACTAAATCAGAGGCAAATCTAAACGTGTTTTACAGTCTCGTGAGTCGTGTCCACCCCTGAAGAGCTGCAGTATTTTAAGAACGTTGTTCAACTTTGCCCAGCGTCCGCTTACAACTTATAGCAAGTTATAGCATCCTATACGGAGTGTCACATATGGTTAATTGCAAACAAAATGGTTGAAGAGCAAAGGTGGGGCTTGCTGGGTGTGTTCTGCTTGCTACGGACCCTGCAGTGCCTGGCACGCAGTTCTGTCGTTGGGACGTTATGTCTGCGTTTTGCAAAGCAAGGAGTGATGCTTCTTAAGATCACCATGAAGGGGACTTGTCTTAACGAATGATGTAGCCGGTTTATGTTGAGGTTTAGCTGGTATTTAGAGCTCAGCAAGCACTGGACCCCGTGGGCTCATGGGAAGGGGAGTGAGTGGAGCCCGTGACTATTGTGATATGTAAAGGCACTTCTTAGTTTGGGTCTTAGCAGGCACGCTTGTAGGACAGAGAAGCGCTTGAGAGCAGGGCCAGCTGCAGTGGAAACACGCCGAGGTGGCTGTGGGGCAGGACGGGGCTGTGGTGTGTTTGACATTCAAGGCACCAGTCTTTTAAACCTAGTATAGTGAGGAGATAGGCTGAGATTCACCCGAGCACAAAGGGCTGTACGGAAGTGCACCTTTCACAACTTCCCCATCTGGGAGAAACATTACAGCAAAAAACAACTTATTGGTTTTTTATTTTTTATTTTAAGGCTAATAATGATTACACATTGATGGTGCAGAAGTGTCATTAAGCACAGTACATTTGTCAGCGTCCTTGCAGTTGTGAAACTGAAGGCTGTACGTTGTCTCCACCCTGGCCAAACCTCCCACACTAGTCATACTACTGTCTTGCAATGTTGTAGACTCAAGCTGTGTTGTGGTGGCCAGAAAATGCACAGGAGTGTGTTTCACTTGATCATTACAAAAAAGGGTTGTGGCGGAATGGTATTAAACAGAGTTGACGAGTATTTGCATTGCAGCCAAGTTGTGCAGTGTTTGGTGTGTAGCACTTTGGTGGCTTTTGAGTGAGGGTCTGGTCTCAGTTCAGTTCTCCTGTTGCAGGTTTCCTTTTTGATTGAAAACAGCTGAGCGTTTGGCACTCTTATAGAAGGATGTCCCGAGGGACAAAGGCTTTAATGAAGTTGCACTTAGACTTCGTTCAAGGTACCTCGTGTTCAATACACTTGTCATTCGCAAGCATAGCTCGACTGACTACTGTACACTGCAAATTTCTCCAAAGTGCTTTGCACTTCGTAATTAACCATATGAATTGCAGGCCGCACGTTGCCAGCCAGTGCAATCAAAGGGTGGCAGCCCTGTGGTCCTCGCACAGTGTGACTTGCAAAGCCATGACCAGATGCTTGGCGACTGCTTGCGAAAGCATGGAATTATTACTGCCTTCCTCGGGCTTTCGGTAACCATTCACAGAGTGCAAGCTGTCCTTACTTGACTGCCTGTACTGTGCGTGTGCAGTCTGGGCGTTCGGGAGGAGCTGACAATAGTGCCTGGAGTGACTGCAGAACTCCCCTATGTAACATTCACAGTGTGACCCCTGACCTTTAATGGAATACGGGTGGCGATGCAGGCATATTCCAAGTGCTGTATTTGAGTTCTGTCTTTGCATGCAGGCCTCCATACCAGCAGTTCCTAATTCTCGCAGCATATCTCAAGCAGAGCCCCGTCCCATCAGTATTAATGAGGTGGGTGGTTTTCGACCTTCTGAAAAGTTCCTTTTCACTGTGAGAAGCTTTGAGACTCTTTGAGCCTTCCCGCAGCATAAAGCAAAATATTTTTTATTTATTTAATAAAGTTTTATATAGCGCTAGCTAGACCCGTGGGTATCAGAGCGCTTTACATACACAAAGGAAAGAAAAACAAGCATTGGCATAGCCAATAGGTCTCGCCTTTGGGACCTTATAAGTGTTTAGTTATCTAGCACAATATCCTTGGAGCAACAACATCAACTGTTGCATGGCTAAAAACTTATAAGGTCCCAAAGGCGAGACCTATTGGCTATGCCAATGCTTGTTACCTTTGAGATGGAGCCCCTGGCACAGCGACTCCCCCCTCCCCCCCAACTGGGTCAAGAGTGGGGCATACCTTTGAATTGGGAGACTCATTTAGTCTCCCTTTATGCTGATGTACCCATTTATGTCTGACACCCGAGATGCTTTTTCGGGGATACAAGAGATCCTATCTGATCAGTTGGCCTGGCTGGCAGTCAAGTGGTCCAAATCCGGTGTATTCCCAATTCTCAAACTACCCACAACAACACCTGATGGTAGGCACACAACTTCTGCGCTGGGAACCCCACATGTTCCGCTACTTAGGCATTCGCATATACCATGACACGCAGGACCTCATAGACTGTAACCTCACCAGAACCATCTCCTCCCTCCGCCCCAATTGTCACTTTAGAGCCCCCTCCCACTTCGAGTCCAAAAATGTTGATGCTCCCTTGTTTCCTTTATTCTTTTCAATATATTGCCTGTGCGCATACCGCACTCCTCCTTTCATGGTCTGCACGCTACATTAGGGAGCTTTATTTGGAGTAAAGGTAGGAGACGTGTCCACTGCGCAAGCTGCAGTAATCTGTTAAAAGGGGGGCAATTTTGAACATTATTACTTAGGAGGCCATTGTAATTGCACAGCTATGTGGTTGGCAGGGCACCTGACAGAAGAGTTAGGTTTGCCATTAGTGGTTAGAGTGCAGAGAGTGATTGGGGAACCGTTTCTTCCACAGGCGAAACTCCCCCAGGAGGCTAACAGTTTATTGCGCATAGCGTACAAAAGCTACCAGAGAGGCCTGCACCTCATGCGGCCTGCACCTCATGCTGCCCATCACCCCCCCACTCCCCCCCCCCGAGATCCGAGTAAAAACTATTGAACCATTTCGTGACTTAGGAGGGAGGTACCAGAGCCTGGGAAGGGGCTTGGGTGGGAACTCCGAGTTCTCTATTCCGAGTGGGCACACTCACACTAAGTTTGCAGCAGATCAAAGGGTATGAGTTGCCGTTTGGCCGTTTCTTGATTAGCAGATTTGGGCCATTATGACATATCACCAAAACAGAGAAGGAGCAGCACTCGTTAGTGCACACACTTTTACATCATAGGTAGTGGTCATAGAATAATTACTTGATTCACTAGTGCCTTAGTACACACCACTCAATACCCCTTATTAACGACCTGCACATGCTGGAAAAGAAATGTAGGCCATGACCGGACACCCAAGGAATGGGACAGGGCGCTCCACTACCCACGGAAGTTATCACGGAACACTAGATTTCAATACATTCAACATAACATTCTTCATAGGGCTTACCTCACACCGGCGTGCTTACATAAAATGTTTGGGTCCACCTCTTTGTTCCAGATGCCACGAACGCCGAATGCCAACATGGCGCACATGTTCTGGGACTGCCCAGCCACTGGGACCCTATGGAGGGAGGTTACAGATGCTTTGTTGGAAGTGACGGGTCGCGAGGAGCTGCTCACTAAATAGAGGGTACTTCTAGTACTATTTAAATGGAAGAGTAATCACTTCATAGACCTGGTGTTGCTTATTGCCCATTTGTCAATAGCAATGCACTGGAAAGCGGAATCACTTCCAGGAGTGCAGCACTGGTGCGCTGCAACGCTTAAATGGGGTAGGGCGGAGGCAGTGGCGCTTAAGTGGGTGGTGGTCCGAGGTCTGCGCTGGATTCCTTTAGCAGCATCATGGGATGTCCTATTGCAGGACTTTCAAATGTTCAAATAAACCCTCACTGGCTAGCTTGTGATCCTAACAGAAGTGTAGTAACTTACCGCTGCACTCTGACCTGCCAACCTGCCCCTTCCTTTCTGCATGTTTCCCATTTGGTCAACCTCCTAAGACACTTAGGGAGTGAGGTGGTGCTGCATAGACAATATCCTTGTTGCAGAATATTTGAGTCTGGAAGACACCATGATGGGTGAGGTCATTAATACGGCAGCAAAGATCTATTGGGCGGGACTCCCACTGTTGTGACCTAAAGTTTGTAACCGTTTTTGCAGTCATGTTATGAACCAATTCTCCTGTCAAAAGACTTACTCCAACATTATGCACCCCTCATGGGTGCTGTGCAGATATGGTAGAGTATATTGTATTGTACCACTATGATGAAAAGAAATCAAATTGGTGAAAGTGTATCGACTAGTAATCTGGTGGCGTAATTCCAATGATTAACCTAGCGTTTTCTGTTAAATAAAAGTCATTAGGTTTGCAAAGCTGAAATCTAATGACATTGGTAAATAGGCACCAGCAGGAGTGGAGCCTGTACCATAATTTAACTCCACACCAGAACCCTAACCCAGCCTGGACACAGAAAGGAGTGACCGGCTGACCATTTCTCGATTCTCTGGTGCACGGTGGTTCTTAGTTGGTGAAGTCACTTGGCTGGGTAAATCCGAGAATGAATAAGACTCCTCCATGTTGAGTGGTTCTGGACAGCTCAGTGGTCTTTAGCTTCTTAGAGTGACAAATGGGTCCAAGCAGTAAGTGTTCTGTGATGCCTAAAGGGGGGCACCCCTTCACTGAACAGATCAACCCGTTGACATCTCATCTGTAGGATCTGAGTGACACCCATGGGCCTGGGTGTGTGCGGTTGTCCTCGAGGCACTGCAAGGGTGAGGCTGGCCGAGCAGTGGGGATGACTGTCCACTGCCGTCAGGTATCCAGTGAGCCAGTCCTGTGTGCTGGGCTGGGGTCTGAAGACTCTGGATTGTTAGTCCTTTCCTGCCATGCCAGTATTCTTGGTCCAGTGACATAATGCCAAATCGTTACTTTTAACTTGCAGAATTTTCACAATAGATGTTTGTTAATCTTTTAAAATGCTGATATATGCATCGAATACTATATTACTTTGGAACTTTTCTATTAATGGAAACGCATCTTCCTGTGATGTCTAACTTGTCTAATTGAGTGATTGATTAATCCATAAAGGAGCCAGCTGCTTCATTCCTTTTTATTTTAAATGTTTGTTCAGTGAAAAGCACAGTAAAAGGACACGAGTCTCAACAGGCAGACATATTTACATGACACTTATCACTGTCCTATGCCTCAAGACGCATAACGCTGATGTCTTCTTTGTGTAACAGTATATATCCACCTGGGCCCTTTTTAAAAGCTGAGAGGATGGGAGTGATTTGAGGAAGGGCACATCTCCGTGCCCTCTCGCTCCTCTCACCCTCTATTAACCCCAAAATCTCTCTGCCAGATTGCACTCCATCAGCACCTGCGGCAACTCGAGACCAGATGCAACGAAACTGACACAAGTTATCAAAACTGAGGATCCTTTGGGCCATTCTCCTTTCAGTTCCGCAGACCCGCCTAGGTCCTGTCCCTGGACAGTGCCCTAACTTGATGTACACACCGTTCCATCCCTTACAGGTCATGTATCATTCCATCCTGCGAAGTTACCTATTCGTGGTTATGCATATGTGCAAAAACTTCCCCTTTCAGTGTCTTACTGTTGTTACCCGCATAATATCTCCGGTCTAGTGCTAAACTTCAGCAGACCTTGCTCAGTAGTGCTCAAAGACTCCTCAGTTATTGCTTTTAAATGTGGTAGCAGGTCTGCTTACACATCCTCATTGTGGACACCCAACTGCTGGCAACAAACTCTGTGGCACATTTATCAAGTTTTCACGAAATGCAACTCTGTAAGCGACCTTGCTGCGCTGGTCTGTGGGAAAGGGCAGCAATGCGCCATATTTAACATCATTTGGTGCATTGCTGTCTTAAATGGCCTGTTGCACTCTTTGGTTCGTTCGTTGTAAGCAGGATTGTTTTATGCAGAAAGGGAACTTCTGCAAAGAAACAGTCCTCTGAGGAATGTCCTCTTTCTATGTGTGCTGCAAAATGCAGCTCAATTAGAAAGAGGAACAAGCATTGGCATAGCCAATAGGTCTCGCTTTTGGGACCTTATAAGTATTTAGTTATGCAGCACAATATCCTTGGTGCAATAACATCAACTGTTGCATGTCTAAAAACGTATAAGGTCCCAAAGGCGAGACCTATTGACTATGCCAATGCTTGTTTTTAGAGGCCTGGCATGCAGTTTTAAATGTAGGCTGGTAAGAAAGGTGCCAACCCGAGGGGCAAGGTCTAGAGAGAAATAAGATAGGAAGAGAGGTGAGTTATAATGAGATAGCACAAATAGAAAGGTGAAGCACAGAATGACAGGTCAGGTAAACAAAGTAGCGAGGCAGGTAGAGCCGGTGGGATGAAAAATAGAAAGATATGAGAAGTAGAGAAAAAGAGGTGCAGATGAGGTAGAGAGATGAGGCTAATACAGAGTAAGTGCGAGGGAGAAGTAGAGAATGGTGAAATAGGGAGAGAGAGAGACAGAGGTAAGACAGATGTATTAAACGAGCGAGACATTGGAAGCAGAGAGAGTGAACGGAAACAGTGAAGGAGATAGAAAGAGAGATGAAAGCAAAGGGAGTGATAGATGGAGTGGAAGAGGTAGGGCGAGCATTGTAGAGAGAAAGAAATAAAATAATGGGAAAGGCGAGGGAAAGAGGACATCAATAAAAAGAGAGACATAGAAGGCCAATAGGTGATGTAAATTGAGAGTCTAGATAGTGTATGAGAGGTGGGGAAGAGAGAGATGAGGCAGTGAGTTGTGAGGCAGAGAGAGAAATGAAAGAGAGAATGGTGAGGTAGAAAGAGGCATGCGAGAGGTAGAGAAAGGTAAGGTATAGATGGCAAAAATGATAGAAAGGGTAAGATAAAGAGATGAAATTAAGAGGGAGGGGAAGTAAATGGAAGAGAAATGAAGGGGGATGAGATGCAAACAGAGCAGCAAGATGCAGAAAGAAGAGAAAGTAGAGAGAGAGAGAGAGAGAGAGAGAGAGAGAGGCACTTGAGGAGAAGAGAGGGGCAGAGAGCTGACCGAGAGCTAGAGATCTAGAGATAGGATCGGAGAGAGGTGGCAAGTTGAGGTCATGAGAGGTAAGTGCTGTGGGGCACTGAGGTTTATTGAAAGAGAGGTGTGATGTACAGAGAGAGAAGACAAGGACTGGAGAAAGTGTCCACACTGAACTAGAGGTTGGTGATCACCGTAAATATATTTATTAAAATAAAGCATTAAGAGAGTGCACTTTTACGGATTTCAGAGTGTGCACCATCTTGCATTGAAGATGACAAAAGAAGCCATTTTGGCACAATAAACACATCCAGCATCAGTGCTGTTGGTGCTAGCTGAGGCAGTGGAACACTTGATGAGCTCTTTGAAAACGATGACATGTCCTCCGCTGGGTCTGTTAATTCTGTCCTGTCTTATAACCTTGTGCCTGGGGAATAGGTGTGGTAATGTCGATAGAATCAGCCAGGTTTCTGTGAGGAAGAGCAGTTTCAATGTGTGGTCGTGCAGCAGGTCCCATATTTCAGTAGCGTGTTTATTGAGGGAGGTGTTGTTGAGGAGAAGGCAGAACAGGGAGGGGTGGGGAGAGGTGTGTAGGTGTGCGTGGCCGAGGGAGAGGTGAGTGTTGTGTGCGGTGCATGTGAGGGTGGTGTGAAGGTGTGGGAAGGTGCAGGAAAAGTGTCAGGTGGAACAGGGGAAGGCACCTTCGCAGTCGACTACCGAGGCGTAGCAGCAGCACTGGAAGGTGCATTCAAGGTTCAGGGTGAGGAGAGGGAAGCAGAGACGTAGCAGTGATGGGAGTGAAAGCAAGGGGTCTGGCGCTGGGCACGGGAGGGGCGCATACGGGCTGTGCATCCAAGCTGCGGCGGACATGAATTAGGAGCGGGGGTCTCTGGGGCAATGGGTTGGGCTAAGTAACTGGCAGGAACCGAGAAGGGAGTGCGGCGTGGGAGAGGAAGCAGGGAAGGTCGCAAATTCAGGAAAAGGGCAGGAAGAAGAGCAAAAGAGTGAGAAAAAGGAAGAAGAGGAGTTAAGAGAGCAATTGAGTTTGAAACTCGAAGAGAAGAGCTGAGACTAAAAGAAGCCAAGAGCAGCAAGGATTGAGTGAAAAGGGCAGAGAAAAATGTTAAAGAATGAAAGGCAAAAGCACAGAAGATCAGCAAAGAATGAATGAGAAAGAGTGGCAGATGCCCAGCAGATCGGCACAGAATCAGTGTAAAAGTTCAAAAAGCAGCAAAGAAAGATTGCGGAATAATGAAAAAAGCACATGAAAGTGGCAGAAAGAGAATGAGAAACGCACAGAAAAGCAGCAAAGAAGGAATAAGAAGGAAGGAGTAATGCACAATGAAGTAGCAAAGAAAGACTGAGAAATGCACATAAAAGTGACAAGTAATGAAAGAATGAGTGATGCACAGAAAACAGCAAGGAAAGGGCGAGAAGTGTTCAAACAAGCAAATGGTGCGCGCGAAAGTGATCGCGAGGAAGAATTTCGGCCGCGACCGAGAGTTGTGTGCGCGCGCAAAAACTAAATAAAACAAGCATTGGCCGCGCGGCCGTGCGAGACGCGCTCTGTGGTGGGGGAGGGGGGAGGAGCGGGAGAGCAAGTGACGCGCGGCCGTGAAAGTGACACGGCCGCGCGGCCCCGAGAAGCGCTCTGTGGTGGGGGAGGGGGAGGAGCAAGTGAGAGGAAAGACATATGGCGCCTGGAGCATGCGAGGAATGTGCGTTACTGTGCGCGTACCCGCATGCTCTAGGCAAGCCCAAAAAAAAGTGGTCGCATTTCTAAAAGCCCACTTACAAAATGTCTCGCCCAGACCAGCGCAAGCGCTGGCTTCAGGGCGAGACCTAAAAACGAGGAGAAATAATAATAATTCTCCTCATTACGCCTCACATGGGAAGGCGTAGCATTGTGATGTATTCTCAGTTTCACCCTCTCTCGCGCTGTCAGCTTGTCCTCATTCCCCTCACATTTTTCATTCACCCACCCAGGTGCCATTATACTATTAGCTCGTCTTTTCCTGAATAATTGAAACAGTGATTTGCCAGTCACAGAAAAAGGGGCCAAAGGATACACATACAGACACTTTCTTACACACTTCCTCTTTCCAGTCCACAGCATTGTCCTTTGCCACATTAGCGGCTGGTAACATTTGAAAATGGTGGGCATAAAAGTTCATGATGACTGCCCTGTGGCGAGCGGGTGTAGTGAGCCCGACTGTCATAAGTGAAATTCAGGGGGATTCTCCCCCCAGGACATTTTTTTAAAAAATGAGTTGGCAAATGGGGCAATTTCAAGTAAATTTGAGAAAGCAAGAAGGTCACTAAAGCAATTGTGAAAATGTAGTTATGACATCAATAAAGATATTTCATATGATAATGTTGTTGGTAGCTGCTTATTCAGTAAAACCAGAGAGCTGCAATGCTAACTCACTGCCCTGTTCACAAGTGCAGTGTTGATTTTATAAATATATGTGCAAGCTCTTCACCAGTCTCCACCTGTGACGGTGTCAGGCTGCCGGCGAGGCTCTTTGAAAACTAGATCAGGGGTTGAGCAGAAGCACCAGCGCGCATTGTGCAACCTGGATGTAATGAATGCTCAGGTGAGGCACAGAGCCAACAGCAGGCCATCAGAGACCAGATGAGCAACTGCATGCCTACTTTCCTGTGCAAACTGGCACGGGTGAGGAAGAGGGCCAAGAAGCACTGAAGAGGGAGGGTGACCGGGCATGCAGGAGCTGGACATGAGACTGGCAGCAGTGATTCCCTGTGCATCACCCACGCGAAGGTCCATCGTACCATGCAGTTAGGAGCCGCATTGAACCTATGCAACACAATAACACATTCCTGCCTAGGTTGGTATTCAGTACAGTGCACATAAATAAATTGAATAACAGAACATTCACACACAAAGATACACAAAAGAGTAATTGGCTTGCTTGCTGATCAACTGTGTTGTCATAATAATGTGCACTTTTTCTTTTTCTGACCTACGGTTCACTCCAAATAAATTAAATAAGCGATTGTCATGAAATTAGAACGCAAACTAAAGTCGGAATTTAGATGGTTGCCACTAGTTCTCACGTCTCAAGCCATCCACATTGCTGTATGTCTGGAACAAACACCGGCACAATGTAGGAGTATTTAAAATGAATGCTTTCTTCATCGCTGTACAGAATAACGAACATCACCAGGCACTGGCAGTTGTATTTACTGGTTGCATGAAGCTCTTGCTTCTGGTTGTTCATGGCCTGGCTCATCTTGTTTATTTTAATGCCCCTATGCATTACATTGTGTTTGGAAGCCGCCTCCACAGCATGCCAGGAAGGAACAGAACAGAAGTTGCTGCTCAGACAGTGGATAATGACCGCTACCAGCAGCAGAGGGTCACGGAATATGGAGCAATACACCACCAAATGTTAGTTTTTATGCACACACTCGCGAACGAGGTGTTCAGGAAGATGCATATTATTATTTTATTTCATCCAAAGATAAGGGTGTGATGAGAGAGTGTCCCGTTCGTACTGGAGATGGAAAAAAGATGTGCAGCAGATGCCGATTTCCGAAGGTGAGGGTATATAATTAGAAAGAGCAATAGCCAAAAGGAGTCATGATCACAACTTAGCAAGTATTACTAGACGGAAATAATGAAAAATGCTAGCAGCCTTATGACTACTGTGGTCCATCGGACTGCCATAGCCATGGTGGCGGTGCGGCACTACCGCACCGGCGGTCCGACTGCCCCATTAAAACGTGGGTGGTTGGAACACATTGGCACCGCTGCATCCACCAGGGATCAGAGACTCCTGGTGGTGTTGTGGCGGTCTTAAGACCGCAATATGCTTGGCAGGGCTGCTGTGGCCCCGCCAAGCATATTACGGGTTTCCTCACCACCACACTATTCATTGTGTTGGGACTGCCATGAAAAGTGTGGCGGTGAGGAAACACATTGGGCCCTACAGGGCCACCTTTTGCCTCTGCTCCATGGGGTGCATGCAGGGGAGCACATTTTGTGCCTCCCCTTCTGCATGCACACTAGTTTCTGCAGGGCATGGACTTGATATTCTATGCTCTGCAGGAACTGCTTTTGATGCTCCCATTGCGGTGCCTTTTTCAAAGGCACCGATGTGGGACCACCAAAGAACTGCCCGTCAG
This sequence comes from Calotriton arnoldi, assembly GCA_963921515.1. Classification (NCBI taxonomy): domain Eukaryota; kingdom Metazoa; phylum Chordata; class Amphibia; order Caudata; family Salamandridae; genus Calotriton; species Calotriton arnoldi. The sequence goes on along the minus strand of CAWUFW010000004.1, from coordinate 4,368,883 downwards.
ACTTTAGAAGTCGTACTCTGGTGGGTGTTTTTCTTTTATGGCTTTGGCAGTCTCTGGGCGTAGGCCCCGCTCCAAGACCGCCAAATTCATAATAAGGCCCTAAGTTAAGTAAATAGATACGAAGGAATTCAAGGCTTGAGTCCCCATGCCTGCAGTCCGAGTTACTATCGCATCGTCAGTCCTTGACTTTTTAAACTCTAGTAGTGCGTGCCACATGCTAGTTCAACACAAGCAGCCACAGAATCCGAATGATCGAAATAATATTACAATAGTTATTAAATGTATTATTAATAATTTTAACACCGTGGCGTGATCGCTTCTGAATCCAAGAGAGACAATGGGTTTGTTTGTAGATAAGCTCCCCTAACCCCCCGCTTCCCCTCACACACATCGTTTGGCTGTTCTTTTTTTCAATATCTCCCCCTTATCCTCAACAGCCTGAGCCAGCAGCTGTGTTACATTTAAAGACAGGTAACTAGTCTGTCTCTAACTAGTCTCTACTCTAGTTGCATTAACTTTAAGACCAAGACTGCTGCTGCCACACACATCAATAAACTACCAGCCTGGTCTCTGCCAGCCAGGCCCTGGGCGGGTGCACTGTATTTTGTTCTGCGGCTGAAAGACATGGCTGGGACTTGGGAGGGAGCTGAACATATTTAACAGCACACACCACCAGCATTTAATTTTGTACTGACCAGTCAGCAGACACTGGCACGGCATGTGAGCAGGCAGGCTTGTTGGAAAGAGCAGGACATTTGAATTAAACTGACTGTACGAGGCCTCCTCGCATCAGGCAGTGAGGTCGGGTGTGGTCTGGACATGTCTTTCTTTCCACCACTACCTTTTGATGACCAATCACCGTATAGCTTCACAATAAAGACGTACTATGATTGGTTATCATGCTCCCATTGCTCAGTAGACAGCAGCATCCCACCCCCGTGCTGCCTCATTTACCAGAGGCTTAGTAACTGCGTCTTAGAGCCAATGCTGATGCTGCTCCCTTGCTGTTACACATGCAAAAAATAACAATTGATGGACAGAATGCAGAACATTGTCATACATTCACCCCAGTACAAAGATCTGGGCCTAAATCCATCGTCTTTTTGCTCACCATGCCATTCCAGTTTGGACCCAGCCATATGCAAATCAGTCCTGACCCTGCGCCCAATGGGAACGGTCCAGCCCGAACTTCCAGGCCAGGTCCTCCCTAGACTGGAAACAAGCATCCTAGGACCGGTTTCAGGCTTTCAGCCCTCATCAGCCAGGATAGCTTGACTCCAGTGGCATGGAGAGCACGGGACCCATGTCTGGGCATACCCGTCCCACTCGGGGTGACAAATGCAAAAACAACAATTGATGGACAGAATGCAGAACAATGTCATACATTCACCCCAGTACAAAGATCTGTGCCTAAATCCATCGTTTTTTTGCTCACCATGCCATTCCAGTTTGGACCCAGCCATATACAAATCAGTCCTGACCCTGCGCCCAATGGGAACAGTCCAGCCCGAACTGCCAGGCTAGGTCCTCCCTGGACTGGAAACAAGCATCCTAAGACCGGTTTCGGGCTTTCAGCCCTCATCAGCCAGGATAGCTTGACTCCAGTGGCATGGAGAGCACGGGATCCACGTCTGGGCATACCCGTCCCACTCGGGGTGACAAATGCAAAAACAACAATTAATGGACAGAATGCAGAACAATGTCATACATTCACCCCAGTACAAAGATCTGGGCCTAAATCCATCGTTTTTTTGCTCACCATGACATTCCAGTTTGGACCCAGCCATATGCAAATCAGTCCTGACCCTGCGCCCAATGGGAACAGTCCAGCCCGAACTGCCAGGCCAGGTCCTTCCTGGACTGGAAACAAAAACGATGGATTTAGGCCCAGATCTTTGTACTGGGGTGAATGTATGACATTGTTCTGCATTCTGTCCATCAATTGTTGTTTTTGCATTTGTCAACCCGAGTGGGACGGGTATGCCTAGACGTGGGTCCCGTGCCCCCAAGGTACCTAGTAATGACACGGAAAGGGCAGTACCAAGGGGCCCAAACGATCCATCAAGCTCAAGTGGAATTAACAGGAGACCAATAATAATAAATAACCCCAGCCAAAGTCAGCAGGCAGGGGATAAGAGTAGAGCAAGCCTGTATGTACAGGCCCGACCCGGAACAGTCCCTTACTATAAACATTGAGAGTGAAGATTATAGGGCCGCTGGGGGTAGAGTAGATGTATCCATGAATCTACCACTGGAATGCTGCCCCTATATGGCAGTTATGGTTAATGTTCCTCCACTGCAGCCAGGACAAAAGGAGACTCCTGATAGTCTAAAGACCAGAGCAGTGCACTGGCTAAATACGAACAGTGGATACCCGGTGGCAGGAGCTGACCAAATACTCCTAACGCAAAGAGTGAATTGGATAGGCTCCCTATGTAAGACTCATAAAGGGGATTGTATTATTAATTTTAAAAAAAAACAAGATGGGCAAGAAATACTTTAGACAGAGTAGGCTCGTCTAGGCAATATGACCAGAATATATCTCTTACCCCTTGGCTTCTTCTATAGGCATCTAAGGTCGACTCAATTGAGGATAGAAGATCCCAGCCACCCATGGGTGCCCTTTGATATGATAACTTACCCCCAATATACATTATCGGTCTCGAATAGATATCAGGCTTTGAGCACTTTACAAGATATCGACTGACAAAAGGATGTCTGTCCCCTCCCCCAGTATTGACAACAACTCTACTGGATTTGGGATAGCAGACGGGTGCATGGTACCACAAGTTTTAATTGTTCCCCCGGACAGGGCCCCAGTTGATATCACAGGTGCTGAAAGTCGTCCTATTGATATAAACGATACAAACAGGGATATTGACAGTAATTTGGAAACCCCTACTGATATCCTGGGGAGCAGTATAGGAAATGGTTATAAAATAGCAACATGGAATATTGCTGGATTTGAGTAAACGAGATGCGTTAGGACGGCAAGCTTTATTAATAGGCTTGATGTGATCTGCCTGCAAGAAACCTGGTGCCCTGACCCAATATATATAGAAGGGTTCTCTTCACATTGGCTATAGGCTGTACCATCCACCGTTGGAAGAGCGAAAGGGGGGCTCTTGATCCTTATCTCCAACAAATTACCAGTATGTGTTAAAAAAGTAGTCACAATTGGAGTACATTCACAGATTATATGGTTAAACTGCATAGAGGGGAGGGATGTGGTTGTGGTCCATTACTATGACAATGTGTTTGATACTACGAGGAGAAACATTGTAACTGAGTTGGATAAAGGGCTTGGTACTTTTTTAGACTCTATTAGTAAAAACACGGTACTCATTGGGTTGGAGATTTCAACACCCAAATATGTCCTCTGGCTGCTTCCCAAGTTTGTGGGATTAAGAATGACAAAGGGGACGATTGTATACATTTTCCACACAATGGATATGGGGAAGTTTTAAACACAATGTTTGCCAAATATGATCTTGAATTGCTGCAGTGTGCTTGTGATACTGATGGTGACTTAATACCAACTTTCATTGGAAGGAGTGCTACATCGATCATTGACCATGTCCTAGTTTCATCTAGTGTTAGACATATGTGTGACACCCCGCGGGTCGCCCAACTATCACTGAGTGACCACAATTGCATTATTTCATTTCATTTGTGGGGCGCAAATGCTAATGCACCAAAGTACTATAACTAACATTGTCCCTCATAGATCCAATGGGACTCGTATTAAATGGGAGGGAGTGGAACCACAAAAAGTTCTATATGACATCGTCTTAAAATGCAATTAAGAGATTACCTACTGTCTAAAAGAGGAGGTAGACTCCAGTGAGATGATTGCTACTTTGTCAAAATTAATATTGCTATTGATAGGATCCTAACGGCCCCGTTAAGGAGGGAAGGAAGAAAAGGAAGGGGTGGTTTGATCACACTTCTACTGAGGCACTAAAGCAACTGAAACACGCCCTACATTGTAAGACGAGACAATGTATTAATTCAAAACCTACGATACAACTATAAACTTGCCCTTGAATCGAGGAAAAGGGAGTTGTAGGAGTTAGCATGGGATAAACTTTCCTTGGCAGCAAATACGGCCAATAACCAGGTATTCTTGGATATTGTAAACATGCCGTTTTTAAAGAATGATTGATTCCCAGAATTGTTGTCCCATGTCACATGCAAAGCCTGGGTATCACATTTTAGGTGTATTTTTAATCCGACAGGACCCGAGGTATGCGTGGCACAAAATCAAATACAGTGTAAGTGGCATGTCATACCATTAAATATTATAGTGGAAGAAGTGCAGGAAGGAATGAAGGGGAGGTAAAGCACCGGGTCCGGACGGAGTTCCAGTAGATGTATATAAAGCGGAGGTTGATCTATGGGGGCCAATCCTTACAAGAGTTTTTAATCTAGCGGTGACAGTGCATACCCCCCTCATGGGGTCAGTCAGTTATTATCCCTATCTATAAAAAAGGAGATAAGTCAGAAGCTAAAAATTATTGCCCCATATCACTTTTAGACTCGTCCGTAAAAGTAATGAGTAAAGTTTTATTAATGCGAGGAATGGGTAAATGATAATGATATACTTTCCCCAGCGCAATATGGTTTTAGGAGAGGATTAGGGACTACAAAACAATGTGTTAACTTAGAGCTGCTTATAGGTAAATATACATGTGCTAAAGAAGGGAGGCTATACCTATGCTTTGCATATCTTAGTAGTGCCTTTGATCTAGTTGATCATACAATTTTGTGGCCTACTTTACTTAATCTCGGTGCACCCAAAGGTATTATTCATTTTCTTGCAAGGCTTTATGAAATGTTATCCTGCAAAGTGAGATCTGGACAACTGGGCGAGTGCACTCCTATTTTTGATGTAAAACGTGGCATCCCCCAAGGTTGTGTCCTTGCCCCACTACTTTTTTCGCTGTTCATAAATGAGATCGATAAAGTTTTGCAGTTGGAGAAGGTAGACGCCCCGTTAATTGGGCAATCCCATACCTATTTTTTTATACGCAGGTGATGCAGTACTACTTTCTAGGACCCCTGTTGGCATACAACGACTCATGGATACATTTAGCAAGTTTATAGCTGCTAATTAACAAAACAAAAATGTTTACAATGGTATGTGGCACTAAACCGAGGAAATGTAAAACATTTTATATTGATAGCACTCCAGTCCAAACTGTCAATTTATTTTGCTATCTAGGGGTAACTTATTCGGTCAATGGGAAATGGAACCTGGATTTATCCAATGTTCGTACTAAGATGACTAAGAATGCACACGGGGTTTTTAGATTTGCATCTAAATTAGGTAACCACCCTGTAAAGGAAATGTTGACAATATAAAAGGCGAGATGTGTCACTACAGCCCTATATGGTGCAGGGGTATGGGGCTATCACTGTTGCCAGGCCCTGCAACAAGAAGAAAATGCTTTTTTAAAACTACTTTTAAGCCTGCCACCTTCAGCATCTACTGAGCTAATACATCGGGAGGTGGACCTGACCTACCTAGCAGACTTGACCTCTATGCGGACACTGCTGGTATGGAGATCTATATGGGTTAAAGAAGAGACAGCCTTTACTAAATCTATCATCAAACATTGTTTACTCCTCGAAAAAATCACACATCCCATGGTTAAAATATATTCGTGATATTTATAGTAAGGTATTTGATATACAGATTATTGAAAACCCGGGACAGGTAGCTTCTTTAAACAAAAGGGAAATCAAGGATTCATTCTTGGCATACAAAAAAGAAACCCGCAGGAGCACCATAGAGAAACCAATCAAGTTTTACATTTTATCAATCAATTGAATCTAGAAGAGGATTCCAAGACTATCTGATCACAGTGACTAATTCTTCGCATTGTTATGTACTGACTAGATTGAGATTAGGTATAGTGCATCATCTAGTCTCTTTCCCAGTTATGAAAACATGCCCCTTGGATTCTACACCCTGCCCTTGCGACGAGTTTTCCAAACAAAGCACCGTGCACTTTATGCTCTTTTTTTTAATTTGCATTTTAGAAGTTTTTATCTGAACCCGCTTTTTATAAAAAATGTGAGATCATATCATGCTGCTATGAACTTACTCCTTGCACTAAATGATCCGGGAATATGCTTTTATGTAGCGTCCTTTATCTTAAAAGCAATTAATGTGAGGAAAGGTATTGTCCCTTGTTAGAAATGGGGGTCTCTAGTTGGCAGAGGTAGGTACCTTTGTCCAAATAGGGACCCTTGCTTCTAGTCAGGGTAAGGGGGATACTCTCCTAAAATAACCCCTGCTCACCCCCTTGGTAGCTTGGCACAAGCAGACAGGCTTATCTCAGAGGCAGTGTGTAAAGCATTTGTGAACACATACAGTAATACAGTGAAAACACTACAAATGGACACCACACCAGTTTAGAAAAATAGATAATCTTTATCTAATCATAAACAAGACCAATACGACAAAAATCCACAGTACAGTTATCAAGGTATTCTCAAAAATAGGTTATTCACTTAAATCAAGTTTCTAGCAACAAAGTTATTACGACGTTGTGACAGATGAAGATCCCAAAGCACGGCGCCGACCACGAGGTTCGCGGCGTCGGGCCCACAAAGAACAGTACCTTGGAAAAGCAATGAAAACAAAGACGGTTCACGGCGTCGGGGAGGTGCGGCTTCGTTGGCGCAGCACAGCGTCGGTTTCTTATGACCCCAGGGGAGGTGTAGACTCTGTTCCTTACTGCAGCGGAGGTGAGACGACGGTTCCTTACTGCGTCGGGGAGGTGACATCACGATGGCACCGAAACCACGGTTCCTTACGATGTCGCGATGTCGATGGGTTCGGGGTCACCCACGTCGAGCATCGGCTCCGCGATGATTAAATCGGCTTCAGAGCCGATGCGGCCCAGCAGCAGGCATCAGGCCTACGTCGCAAGTCGGAGCAGCGCTCACGGCTTCGGGCAGGTTACGGCGTCGCTCGCTGGCGTCTATGTGGCACGGCAGCTGGCGTTTGGCCTACGTTGCAAGTCGGAGCAGCGCTCACGGCTTCGGTGCAGGTTACGGCGTCGCTCGCTGGCGTCTATGTGGCACGGCAGCTGGCGTTTGGCCTACGTTGCAAGTCGGAGCAGCGCTCACGGCTTTGGTGCAGGTTACGGCGTCGCTCGCCGGCGTCGGTGTTGCAATTTCCTTCTGTAGCAGCTAAAACAGCAGTTATAGATGCAGGCAGACAGAAGGGGTGAAGTCTTGGTGTCCCTGTGACTTCAGACGGGAGGCAAGCTCAGTTCAAGCCCTTGGAGATCTTCCTCAAGATGACAAAGCAAACAGCAAAGTCTTTTCTCCTCTCCTTGGCAGAAAGTAACCACTGCAGGCCAACCCCAGACAGCAAACAGCACAGGTGAAGTACTCCTCCTTCAGCTTCTCTGGTTCTTCTCCTTGGCAAAGGTTTCTTGATTTCCCAGAAGTGATCTAAAGTTCTGCGGTCTGGGTCCCCCTTTTTATACACACAAATCCTTTGTCTCTGAAGGCAGAGAGTGTCTGTACCTAGTCCAAACCAGTTCTGTCCTCCTGGGTGCAGCTTCCTGGCAGGAGATGGAGACAGCATTGTTTGAGAGCAGACCTGGCCCAGGTAGCTGAAAGGAAATCTCCTCCCCCCTACTCTCTATTCTATGAGGACTCAGGGGAGTGAAAGGAAATCTCCACCCCACCACTCTCTATTCAGCCAAGGTCCTATTCAGCCCAGCCCTGACTCATCAGACTGCTGGAGCCCCAGCCCTCCTGTCACTCACCAACCAGACATGCAATACACAACCTAGCAGAGGCAGGCTGGATGGTTAGGCAAGAAAATACCCACTTTCTAAAAGTGGTATTTTCAAACACAGAATGTTAAAGCCAACTTCACTAAAAGGTGTATTTTATCATTCTGAGTTCAGGCATACTAAATTCGTTTTTCTACCATGTTCCCTGGGTCAGTTAGGATTATAAGATGTTATAATCAAACTGCCCATTCTGGCCTATGGGAACAGGTAGCCTTGCAATAGTGAAAAACGAAATTGGCTGTAATTCATTATCAGGACATGCCACACATCAGGGCATGTCCTACCTTTTACATACAATGCACCCTGCCCTTGGGCCTACCTTAGGGGTGACTAATATGTAGAAAAGGGAAGGTTTAGGGACTGGCAAGTGGGTGCACTTGCCAAGTCGACATGGCAGTCCCAGACTGCACACAGGCTCTGCAATGGCAGGCCTGAGCCTTATTTTACAAGCTGCTTCTGTGGGTGGCACAATCAGTGCTGCAAGCCCACCAGCAGTATTTGATTTACAGGCCATGGGCACTCGTGGTGCACTGTACTAGGGTCTGACAAGTAAATCAAATAACCAATCATGGAACCACTAATCCATTACATCATTTTACAATAGGGAGCACTTGCACTTTGGCACTGATCAGCAGTAGCAAGGTGCCCAAAGCATCTAGACCAAAAAAACAGATGAGGCAACAGCAAAAAGTGGAAGGGAGACTCACGCCAATGGTGCCAAGTCTAACACCCCTGTTAAGTGATTAAGGAATAGATATAATGCGAGAACGTACAATATCGTTATGATCTGCTCTAGTTCTTAAATGGTTTAGGGATATGCTACTATGTTGTGTTATTATTTTTAAAAATACGTTATTTTCATTGTTCTTCATGATCATGGAATATGTCATAATACTTTGCTACTGTTTTTTAAAGTATACTTTTAATTCTGTAAATGCTTTTATGGTTGTTTCAACAAACCGTATAAAGTATATTGAATCGAACAGACACAATTGGAAAGTCCAATGGAACCCCCCACATCACATTCAACATGGCTCCATATAAAACCCATCATATGTACTTAAGAATGTTACCAGTTACCACAATATTGCATAGAGCTATTTTCCAAAGATGCTTTTAAGTAACTTTAAACTGAAAATAGCTCATTTTTCAGATCTACCAGACTTGGACTAAAGTGCTTAAGTGCATGCAAAATTTTTGTCATCGGTGTGCATTCCCTGCTTCTAGGATCAAAACGGTCTGTGTCTATAAACTTCTTAAGAGTATTGTTATGCGAAGGAAAAAGTCGGTAACCTCGTATTATGGCTGCCAATCCCCTAACAAATGAGTTTAACAGACCTATTTCAATGCGTATTGCCTTAATTGGCCCCAACGTAGTTAAATTGCAAACAGAACAAAAGATCTTCCTCTTGGCTCATTGCATAAAGTACCACTGGTCTACTTACATAATTTACACCATGTAGCAGTGTTCGGGGGGGGCTTTGGGTGGATTTTCATCTTGCATACAGGTAATAGATGATTAAAACGCCTTCACCCAATTGTGCTATAAAATGTTTTAAGTGCATTGGCATATTTCAATGCCTTAGTCCTTAAATGTACAATGTGCGCTCTCTGTTACATTTGCTCCTGCAGCAAAAATTCATAACCTTACTTTTATTTGTTAACTTTCAAATAATGAGTCTAACCACATGTTGACAAAAGGTTGAGCAGTTTCGTAAGTCCTATTAGTGTCAAATTTTAAAAGAGATAATCCACAAAGTAGTGTCCCCATAGGATAGGACCCCAACCTGGGGTTATCACAACCAACAAAACTCATCAACTCGGGCAGATCGGCAATGTATAAGGAAAAGAGTAAGGGCGCCAGTAGGCACCATTGTTTTAGACCATTTTTGGTTTCAATTTCTAGTGTAAACCCGCGATTACATGGTGTCTTATAACACTCGGTGGTAAAGTTTGCAAAGCTATGATTAATCTTCGTAAACCCTCTTGGATACTCAGAGGTACCAAATTTCTCCACAGGGTATGCCTGTCCATGCAGTCAAAAGTGGTGGAAAAATCAAAGGCCGTGTAAGTAGGTATACCCAGGTTTTGAACATACTTTTTGTCAATTAGATGCAACACAGAAATATTTCTTAAGTGGTGCAGTTGGGTCTAAAACCCGCCTGCACCAGGGGCAAGATTTCCTTTTCTTCTGACCAATCCTGTAGATGGAGTAATACACACTTTTGCGAAACGTTTCCTAGAGTCATCTAGTGGCATGATTTTCCTATAGTTACTCAGAGCATTAAGAGGACCTTTATGTAATGGAAGTATGCTCCTGCCCCTCCAGGAATCTGGAACCTCCCCGGTAAGAAGCAAATATCTAAACAGCACTGTCAAATAATTAGCCCATAATTTGTCCTCTAATTTTATAATGGTGATAGACAGCTGGTCAGGGTCTCTAGCCCCGTATCCCTAGCAATAAGAAGAAAATATTTCACTTGTGTCCTAGTTGGATAGGGAAAAGTAGTACTTTTCATGTCTGCAGGCCTGATATTAAGCAAGTAGCTACCAGTCAAATCATTCTTCAAATTATCTGGGGCATACAAAGAAGCAATGTAGTTGCACCATTCAATACTAGAGATTTTGTTAATTTTAGGCTTGCAAGCGCTACCACTACATTCCTCTACAATCTACCAGAAGGATCGAAAGTCTTTTTTTTTTTTGTGGCTCCTGGCTCTTTTTTTCAAGAAATGTATGAACTTCCTACATTCCCTTGAGTAGTAAATGGATTGTCACCTTTGTAGTTTATTAATCATATTAAGAGTAAAGCCCCTCTTAGTGTTGCTAACCGGCTTCCTATTTTCATTCCAGATTCTCAGAGGAAATCAAATTTCTCCTTACTAATCTTCCCATATCTTCTGCAAATGTGTCTACCATAATTCAACCTCTAAGGCTCGTCTAACTCCTCAGTTGGGGTTGATTTATTATGCAAATTACAGGATACCCTTCCATTAACAGATTTTAAAAGTACCTCCTCCTTTCCACCGATCTGCCAAAAAGATACCGATTCTGGATTTCCATTTATTGTGAGTGTTGGAAAGTGGATTATTGGTAGGGGCAAATGTAGGTCTGCCACTGGCAATGCCGCCACTAACACATGATAGGACGCAGCATAGGCCTTAGAAAATTATTCCCATGCTCAACCCTTGGTAACGTGGCTGCGAGCAGGCAGGCTTAACTTCAAAAAGAGGTATGTAAAGCATTTAAAAACACCAATTTAGTAAATAATTAAGGCACAACACATAATAAAAGTCCAACACCAATTTATAACAATAGGAAATATTTTTATCTTTAAAATGACACCAAAACGACAAAAATCCAATATAGGGAACCGGAGATATGAATTTTCAAAGATTTAGCAAAATATAGCGCTTAGAAACTTATAGCACCATATTGGGATACAGGCTCTCGATAGACCGACCCAAAGTCAAAGTTTCAGACCGACCGCGATGGAGCCCAGAGCGGATAACCCACGCGGAAGGTCCCGGTCACAGTTTTTACCTTCGGACTTAGAAATTTTTCCGGAGCTTTTACTCGCTGGGTCCATCGATTCTCTTCACCAGGCCGGATTCGGTGAGGGTTCGCCGGCCTCGGTTTTCTTCTACTCCCGGTCAAACTCTGGAAGTTGGACCGACGGAGCTTTTAGCGGGACAAACTTGGATGGCTTGGCCGGCTCGCAGTTGAAGGCAGGCGGCTTGGCTGACCAGGTTGAGTGGGTCCCTCTATGGAGCTTTTTTCAAAGTTCCTCCAAAGTTCTCCAAACTTCTTGAACTTCTTCCTGAAGCTCCTCAAAGGGTCCCAAAGTGTCACAAACTCACTCCAAGGGTCTGGAAGCTCCAAGATGGTCCTTGAAAGTTGAGGACTTCAGTTCCCACAATCCACTTGGACGTCACCCTTACAAATCCACTGGTAGTTCCCCAGGTTGATGATCCTTGGTGGTGAGGGTCCAGGTGAGCTCTGTTAACCTGTAGCTTGCAGGGAGTCCACTCTTTACTTCTTTTTCAGCAAGGTAGTCCACAGGGCTGTAGTTTCTGATGGTGCAGGCTTCAGAGGTCAGGCCTTAGAATTTGCACAGCAAAACTTCTCAGCTTGGCACAATGTCTTGCTTTCTTCAGTTTCAAGCAGCAGATCTGAGAGGCTCTGCCCCTCTCAGATACTTATTCAAAGTTCTCTGGGTCAAGCAGGAGGTTACTGCTAACCAATGGGAGCAGGGCAACTCCTCAAAAATATGACCACATCCTGTAGAGTGTGGCATTATTTTGTCCCAGAGTGCACCAAATCCTCCAAATTCATAATGGCTGATTTTCCAGCAAAGAGGTAAGAGCTGGCTAAACACACCCCTAGGATGGCTTACTTTCCCTAAACAGTCCCCCTTGCATCTGTGCATTCCTTCCATAAGCCTAGCCCTGGCTGAGGTGACAAGATAAGAGTTGTAAATGACACCAAGGCCTCCTCTTCCCTTTGAAGACCATGGTTTACGACTCCTCCCCCTGCCCCGGCATTCCAGTGTAGCAGCACACTGCCCTCCCAGCAGAGCTGGTTAACCCCAGGGGCTCTTCATCACCTCTTCAAGGCAGCCTGGCTAATCCACTTAACTCTGACCAATCAAACAGACCACTGGAAGGCTGAATTTGGACTTACAAACAAGAAAGTCTTATAACTTCTTGTATGTACACTTTAGAAGAAATTAAACAATACCATATTTTTGAGTTTACTAATACCATTCTGGGAAGTCTTTGAATGGGACTTATAGCCCTCTCCTATCAAGAGTTATTAATGAATAACTTCCTACCATGTTAACCTATGTAGCAGGGGATTTGCAATGGGAAAAATGACTTTGGCCATTTTTCCAGCACCAGGAATTACTAAACCATATTTTATAAGTACTTGGCTTATATCCACAGGACCCCCACCCCATGGGACAACTAGGGGAGACTTTAGGGGTTCTGAATCTGTAGAAATATTGCAGATCCTCCCTCCACAGGGCTCCTATCATCAAAGTCGTATTTGGGCAGCACTTTAGCCAAATGTGGGGAGTGAAATGTGAAATTTACTTAACCCAGGGCATATAAAACTCATTTTATAAGGGTCTACCTTATAACTATCTGACCCCCTACCCCTGGGACACCTAGGGGAGACCCTGGGGGTTCCTAATATGCCAAAACATTGTAGGGTATCCATTTTTAAGTGCCCCAAACCCCAAAGTCGAGTTTTAGCACAATTTACTTTTTAAAAGCAGTCCTGCCACCCAGGGCTACTTTTAAAACTGACCTCAGGCCTCAGCAGTGCACACATGCAATTGCAGAAAAGCTGCTGGCCTCCAAACTGCCATGCCCTATTGTGGACTAGGGACTTCTAGGTAGTTTTAATCCCCCTGCCCTAATATTTAATAGGGTCTGATTGGGTAGGTCATGCCAACCACAGGGGTACCCCAACCCTTAGTGTACCCTAGTGTATGTTGGTGTTTTCACTGTATTCTAAATGTGTCTCTTTCAGCATAGCACTGGCCCTGGGCCTGGTTATGCAGAGCCCAGGGTCAGTCAGAGTCCGTTACCACCAGTACCATTCAGCAAAAAGTTGGGGGGTGCCAAGGGCACAGGATGACTTTGCAACATAGCCCCCCCAAACGAAAGGTGATGGGTTACTAACCTACACCCTGGTAGTCCTCATCAGCTAAGTGGAAAAACCTGGAAAGTCCATCTGCATTTGCATGGGAAACCCCAGGTCTGTGTTCCACTGTAAAGTCCATCCCCTGTAGGGAAATGGACCACCTTAACAGCTTGGGATTCTCCCCTCTCATCTGCATGAGCCATCTGAGAGGCCTGTGGTCAGTTTGAACACGAAAGTGAGTCCCACACAAATATGGTCTCAACTTTTTCTGGGACCAAACCACAGCAAAAGCCTCTCTCTCAATGGCACTCCACCTCTGCTCTCTGGGAAGAAGTCTCCTGCTAATAAAGGCAACCGGCTGATCAAGGCCCTCTTCATTTAGCTGTGACAACACTGCCCCAATCCCTTGCTCTGAAGCATCTGTCTGAACCACAAATTCCTTTTTGTAGTCAGGGGCCAGTAGCACTGGTGCTGAACACATAGCAGCTTTCAGAGTGTCAAAAGCCTTCTGACACTCTGGGGTCCAATCCACCTTCTTGGGCCTCTTTTCAGAAGTGAGTTCTGTTAGGGCCCCCACAATGGTCCCATAATTTTGAACAAACCTTCTATAGTACCCTGTCAATCCAAGGAATGCCCTGACCTGAGTCTGGGTAACAGGAGCTGTACAATCCAAAATAGTTTGGATTTTAGGTGGGAGAGGCTGTACATGGCCCCCACCTACCAGGTGGCCCAGGTACACCACAGAACTCTGCCCTATTTGTCACTTGCTTGCCTTAATAGTCAGGCCTGCCTGCTGCATGGCCTGAAGCACTCCCCTTGGGTGGCTTAAGTGATCCCCCCCCAAGGTAGAACTGTATACAGCTATATCATCCAGGTAAGCTGCACTGAACTGTTACAACCCAGACAAGACCCTGTTCACCAACCTTTGGAAGGTGGCAGGTGCATTCTTTAAGCCAAAGGGCATTACCTTGAACTGATAATGTCCCTCTTGTGTGGAGAATGCTGACCTCTCCTTTGCTCCATCAATGAGGGCAATCTGCCAGTAACCTGAAGTCAGCCCCTAACCTATCAATGAGCTCATCAGCTCTAGGTATAGGGTGAGCGTCAGTCTTTGTGACTGCATTCAATCCTCTGTAGTCCACACAGAACCTTAACTCCTTGGGTCCCCCCTGAGGATTAGGTTTAGGTACCAGCACCACTGGATTGGCCCATGGACTCTCAGACGGTTCAATTACCCCAAGTTCCAGCATCTTAGCAACCTCCGCTTTAATGCTGGCTCTGACGTGGTCAGACAACCTGTACAGTTTATTTTTGACAGGTAGGCTGTCACCAGTGTCAATGTGGTGCACACACCACTCAGTGATGCCTGGGGTCAAAGAGAACAGGCCAGCAAACTGCTCCAGCACTTGCTTACAGTCTCTGTGCTGCTGGTCTGTCAACTTGGGAGAGAGCACAACTCCCTCCACTGACCCATCTTGCACATTAGTGGAAAGGAGGTCGGGCACAGGCTCGGTTTCCTCCTCCATACCCTCATCAGTGACCAGTAACATGGTCATGTCTGCCCTGTCATGGTGGGGTTTCAATCTATTCACATGCAGGACCCTATGAGGGTTCCTGGGGGTGCCAAGGTCAACCAAATAGGTAACCTCACCCTTCTTTTCTAAGATTGGATAGGGCCCACTCCACTTGTCATGGAGGGCCCTGGGAGCCACAGGCTCCAGCCCCCACACCAATTGTCCTGGAGTATACTCGGGCATAGTAGCCTTTTGATCATACCAGTGCTTCATGAGCTCCTGGCTGGCCTCCAGTTTCCTGTTTGCCTTGTACATGTACTCTGCCATTCTAGATCTCAGGCCTAGCACATAGTCAAGCACATTATCCTTGGCTTCTTTAAGAGGCTTCTCTAAAGACACTCTCAGCAGGCTCAAGGGCCCCCACACAGGGTGTCCAAACAACAACTCAAAGGGACTGAAACCAACCCCTTTCTGTGGTACCTCCCTGTAGGCAAACAGCAAGCATGGGAGGAGAACATCTCATCTCCTCCTGAGTTTCTCTGACAACCCATTTATCATGCCCTTCAGGGTTTTGTTGAATCTCTCAACAAGACCATTTGCTTGTGGGTGATAGGGGGTGGTGAACTTGTAGTTGACACCACACTCATCCCACATAGCAGTCAGATAGTTGGACAGGAAGTTTGTGCCCCTATCTGATACCACCTCTTTTGGAAAACCTACTCTGGTGAACACACCAAGCAGTGCTCTAGCCACTGCAGGAGCATCAATGGTTCTAAGAGGCATTGCTTCAGGGTACCTAGTGGCATGGTCCACTACCACTAAGATATACCTATTCCCTGATGCTGTAGGTGGGTCCAGGGGACCAACAATGTCCATCCCCACCCTCTCAAAAGGAACCCCAACCACTGGCAGTGGAATTAGGGGAGCCTTTGTCTTGCCCCCTGCCTTGCCACTGGCCTGACAGGTGACACAGGAGCTGCAAGACTCCTTTACCTTTTCAGACATATGGGCCAGTAGAAATGGTTCACCAACCTGTTCCATGTCTGTCTGTCCCAAATGTCCTGCCAAGGGGAGATCATGACCCAAAGTCAGGATGAACTCTCTGTACTTCTGGGGCACCACCAACCTCCTGCTGGCCCCCTCTTTCAGGTTTCTGGCCTCAGTATAAAGCAGTCCATTTTCCCAGAAGATTCTGTGAAACCCACTGTTATCCCCCTCCTCTTGCTTAGAGGCAATCCGCCTCAAGCTCTCAAGGGTGGGACAGTCATGCTGTCCCTTACTGAACTCCTCTCTGGGGGGTCCACCTGCTCCTGTCGGTTCTGCCAAATCTGACAGCTCTGGCAGGGATGGAGTCCTTCCCTCAGAGGCCAGATCCTCCCCATCAGGGTTAGATTCTGCCTGCACCTCTGGAGTTCCCTGGGCTGGCTCACCAGGCCCAGTACCCTTGTCCTTGGATGCTTGGCCCTTTGTTCCAGGGTCCAAGTGTCCAGCCCCTCCCTTCTGGCTAGTCTGTGACCTAGTCACAGCACATACCCACTCAGGGTTTCATATGGAGTCCTCTCTCCACCTCTGACCACTGAGAGACTTCAAGATCATTGCCCAGTAAACACTGGACTGGGAGCACCTTTGACACGGCTACCTTCATGGGGCCTGTCACACCTCCCCATTCCAAATCCACCACAGCCATAGGATGGAGTTTGGTAGTGTTGTCTGCATAAGTCACCTGGTGAAACTCACCAGGTAACAACCTCTCTGGAGGCACCAGCTCATCCAGGACCATAGTTACACTAGCCCCAGTGTCTCTGATAGCATCAACCTCAGTCCAATTCACTTTAGGCCTCTGCCTGTACTTGTCCATGTTTGGAGGTATGGCAGCAAGGGTTGCAATATTCACCCCACCCAGGGACACTAAGGTTGCTTCCACCACCTTACTACCCCTCTCTGGGGCACCACTCTCTACCCCTATACTTACACTGGCAATCCCTATGGATGGCCCCTTAGGGGGGAGCTTCTTGGCGCAGACAGCATCTCCCTGTTTGTGCCCTGGCTGGTTACAGTCAAAGCACTTACCCACTTTTGAGGGATCAAAGAACCTACCATTCTTTCCCTGATTCCACCTCCCTTTGGATTTGGGTTGGCTCGGGGGCCCCCCTCCTTGTGCAGGTATTTGTGGGTCTTTGGAGGACTCCTTCTGGTTTTGACCTTCTTTCCCTTGGGCTTTCCCCTGGGGAGGGACCTGTCCTCCTTTCTTCTGGTCAACCCCCTCGTGCTGTTTGGAAACCAAACCCGGGTTCTCACCCACTCATCAGCTGCTTCACCCAGCTCAGGGGTCTGTCAACTTAGAGTCCACTAGATACTGGCGTAACTTCTCTTCTGCACAATGAGTCAAAATATGTTCTTTCAAAAACAAATTATACAATCCCTCATATGTGTCAACTTTGTTACCAACAATCCAGCCTTCCAGTGCCTTCACTGAAACGTCCACAAAGTCTACCCAAGACTTTGAACTCAATTTCTGGGTGCCTCTAAACTTCACCCTGTACTGCTCTGGAGTCAGACCAAATCTCTTGACTAAGCATGCCCTCATCTGCTGGTATGATTCTGCATCCTCTCCCTTCAGGGTCAGGAGCCTATCCCTCCCAGCTACTGGAATTAACTCCCACAGGAGTGCACCCCAATACCTAGAGTGGACCCTACTCATTTTAAGGGCCCTCTTAAAAGCTGCTAGCCATTTGTCAGTGTCATCCCCCTCAGTGTACTTGGGTACTATACCCTTGGGAAGTTTGGGATCAAATCCACCACCCCTGGACATTTCAAAATCTTCATTTTCACTGCCACCATTTCTTTTCAACGCCTCCTCCCTCTCCCATCTCTTCTCAGCCAATTCCAGCTTCCTCTGCTCCAAAGCTATCAAAGCTAATTGAGCCTTAAACTGTCTCTCTGCAAGGGACAGTGGTGGTTCCTGAGTAAGGGACCCTTCCCCATTTACACCATCTGGATTCATTTGGCTAACACTAGTTAAAATGGAAGCGGCATCATCCTCCACCTCCTCTTGGATGATGTTGGGGGGACACCCTCTACCCCCGCCCCCCGACTCTCCCTCCAGCTGCCCTAGCCCAGGCCTTTAGGGACTCAAGCAACCCTGCCTTCTTAAGCTTCCTGAAAGCAGGCAGCCTCCTAAGCCTACACTGTTCCCTAAGATCAGCCATCTTAAACTGGGACAGTTTAGCCAGGTCCAGCTCCATGGTTCCCTAGTTTTGTGTCACAACAACTAGGCACAACAGACTTAGAACAATTTGGAAAAATCAAAACAATGGATTAAAAACAGTTTAGTCCAAATTCCAAAAATCAAACTCAAAAGTTTTGTTCTAAGGCAATTTAGAGGATTTTTATAATCTTGATTCACTTTACTGAAAGGTGTACTTTTTAAACACAAGTCCTCATCTACACCGCTGAGCACCAAATGTTGGAAAGTGGATTATTGGTAGGGGCAAATGTAGGTCTGCCACTGGCAATAAGGCCACTAACACATGATAGGACTCAGCATAGGTCTTAGAAAATTATTCCCATGCTCAACCATTGGTAACGTGGCTGCGAGCAGGCAGGCTTAACTTCAAAAAGAGGTATGTAAAGCATTTAAAAACACCAATTCAGTAAATAATTAAGACACAACACAAAATAAAAATCCAACACCAATTTATAACAATAGGAAATATTTTTATCTTTAAAATGACACCAAAACGACAAAAATCCAATATAGGGAACCAGAGATATGAATTTTCAAAGATTTAGCAAAATATAGCGCTTAGAAACTTATAGCACCATATTGGGATACAGGCTCCCGATAGACGGACCCAAACTCAAAGTTTCAGGCCGACCGCGATGGAGCCCTGAGCGGATAACCCACGCGGAAGGTCCCGGTCACAGTTTTTACCTTCGGACTTAGAAACTTTTCCAGAGCTTTTTCTCGCTGGGTCCCTCGATTCTCTTCACCAGGCCGGATTCGGTGAGGGTTCGCCGGCCTCGGTTTTCTTCTACTCCCGGTCAAACTCTGGAAGTTGGACCGACGGAGCTTTTAGCGGGACGAACCTGGATGGCTTGGCCGGCTCGCGGTTGAAGGCAGGCGGCTTGGCTGACCAGGTTGAGTGGGTCCCTCTATGGAGCTTTTTTCAAAGTTTTCCAAACTTCTTGAACTTCTTCCTGAAGTTCCTCAAAGGGTCCCAAAGTGTCTCAAACTCACTCCAAGGGTCTGGAAGCTCCAAGATGGTCCTTGAAAGTTGAGGACTTCAGTTCCCACAATCCACTTGGACGTCACCCTTACAAATCCACTGGAAGTTCCCCAGGTTGATGATCCTTGGTGGTGAGGGTCCAGGTGAGCTCCGTTAACCTGTAGCTTGCAGGGAGTCCACTCTTTACTTCTTTTTCAGCAAGGTAGTCCACAGGGCTGTAGTTTCTGATGGTGCAGGCTTCAGAGGTCAGGCCTTAGAATTTGCACAGCAAAACTTCTCAGCTTGGCACAATGTCTTGCTTTCTTCAGTTTCAAGCAGCAGATCTGAGAGGCTCTGCCCCTCTCAGATACTTATTCCAAGTTTTCTGGGTCAAGCAGGAGGTCACTGCTGACCAATGGGAGCAGGACAACTCCTCAAAAATATGACCACATCCTGTAGAGTGTGGCATTATTTTGTCCCAGAGTGCACCAAATCCTCTAAATTCATAATGGCTGATTTTCCAGAAAGGAGGTAAGAGCTGGCTAAACACACCCCTAGGATGGCTTACTTTCCCTAAACACTCCCCCTTGCATCTGTGCATTCCTTCCATAAGCTTAGCCCTGGCTGAGGTGACAAGGTAAGAGTTGTAAATGACACCAAGACCTCCTCTTCCCTTTGAAGACCATAGTTTACGACTCCTCCCCCTGCTCTGGCATTCCAGTGTAGCAGCACACTGCCCTCCCAGCAGAGCTGGTTAACCCCAGGGGCTTTTTATCACCTCTTCAAGGCAGCCTGGCTAATCCACTTAACTCTGACCAATCAGGACAGACCACTGGAAGGCTGAATTTGGACTTACAAACAAGAGTCTTATAACTTCTTGTATGTACACTTTAGGAGAAATTCAACAAAACCATATTTTTGAGTTTACTGATACTATTCTGGGAAGTCTTTGAATGGGACTTATAGCTCTCTCCTATCAAGAGTTATTAGTGAATAACTTCCTACCATGTTAACCTATGTAGCAGGGGATTTGTAATGGGAAAAATGACTTTGACCATTTTTCCAGCACCAGGACTTACAAAAACATATTTTATGAATACTTGGCTTATATCTACAGGACCCCCACCCCATGGGACAACTAGGGGAGACTTTAGGGGTTCTGAATCTGTAGAAATATTGCAGATCCTCCCTCCACAGGGCTCCTATCATCAAAGTCGAATTTGGGCAGCACTTTAGCCAAATGTGGGGAGTGAAATGTGAAATGTACTTAACCCAGGGCATATAAAACTCATTTTATAAGGGTCTACCTTATAACTATCTGACCCCCTACCCCTGGGACACCTAGGGGAGACCCTGGGGGTTCCTAATATGCCAAAACATTGTAGGTTATCCATTTTTAAGTGCCCCAAAGTTGAGTTTGAGCACAATTTACTTTTTTTTAAAAGTCCTGCCACCCAGGGCTACTTTTAAAACTGATCTCAGGCCTCAGCAGTGCACACATGCAATTGCAGAAAAGCTGCTGACCTCCAAACTGCCATGCCCTATTGTGGGCTAGGGACTTCTAGGTAGTTTTAATCCCCCTGCCCTAATATTTAATAGGGTCTGATATGGTAGGTCATGCCAACCACAGGGGTACCCCAACCCTTAGTGTACCCTAGTGTATGTAGGTGTTTTCACTGTATTCTAAATGTGTCTATTTCAGCATAGCACTGGCCCTGGGCCTGGTTAGGCAGAGCCCATGGTCAGTCAGTCAGTTACCACCAGTACCATTCAGCAAAAAGTTGGGGGGGTGCCCAGGGCACAGGATGACTTTGCAACAGTGAATTTTATAATATTATGATCACTCCAATTGTTGATCACCTCTCTGTTCTTTTTAGCAGCTCAAGATCGAGTACAAACCTGTAATAAAGTTAATTAATGAGGTACTAAAACGTAGTTTGAGCCAGAGAGTCCTTTGATCAATCAACCAGGGTTCTTGTAAAGTGCTACTACTCATCCATAAGGTTCTCAAGCTGCTGAGTGGGGGAAGTGGGTCTGCTGTTCAGTCAAAGAGGTCATTCCTGAATTGAGGCAAAGATGGTGATTGTCTGAGATGTAGAGGCAGGGAGTTCCAGGTCTTCGCAGCGACGTAGGAGAAGGATCTTCCTACAGCCGTGGTCTTGCAGATCCGTGGGACGGTGGCCATGGCCAGTTGAGCGGAGATGTCTGGTGGGAGTGTAGGGAAGGCAGTGGTTGAGGTAACCATTCTATAAACTAACATTCAAAAGCAAAACATACAGGAGGACTAAATGGGCAGAACCCATTTTTTTTAAACTAAGTGTTCATACTAAACAATAGCATCTTTTAATGCACACCATAGCTGCTGTAATTACATTTTGGTTCCAACTACATGAGAATGCTTCTGCCATGTTGGGTAAGGATAACTTCTCTCTTCCTACCTTTCATGTTTCTGTGTGGCGTTTATCTTAAGTAAGTATAAGATTGTATCTAATATCTCCAAGTTTAAGGTAAGTGTAAATCATACATTCTTAGACATCTGGTTGTGCATAAAGAGAGTCAAGGAAAATGTAAAGGTCTGAAATATTTTTGAGAATTGGTTTTCCTATTCCATCTCTAATTATTAGTAAACTTACCTTTCCCTCTCCTACCTGTGGATATTGTGTTGACTATGAAGGTCACCTTCAAACTCTTGAGTGCCCCCTGCAGAACGTGGATTATGTGAAAGAACAATATGAAATCTTTTCACCAGACAGAGCATTTATATTGACTGTAGGCTCTCCAGATCGTTCGTTTGGACCATACTCTATCCATCTACCCAATATTGTAAAGATCGCCTAAACAATTGGAGATCTAATCTTGCTTGTGCTTCCTATTCAGGATATGAGCCAGAGCATAATGAAGGAGAAGGATGTACCAGTCAAGTGTGAATTGGCACTGGTTTGAGTAAGATGCCATGAAACGCTGGATGTGTTAGGGGTGACTTATATGTATTAAAAAGGAAGGTTTGGGTCTGGCAATAGGGCTACCTTGCCAGGTCGACATGGCAGTTTAAGAATGCGCACACACACATGCTCTGCAATAACAGGCTAGAGTCATGTTTAAAGGGTTACTCGAGTGGGGGGCACAGTCAGTGCTGCAGTCCCACTATTAGCATTTAAATTGCAGGCCCTGGGCACATGTAGTGCACTTTACTAGGGACTTGTAACTAAATTAAATATTCCAATTGGAGATAAGACAATGATGCCACATTTTAAGGAGAGAGCACATGCACTTTAGCACGGGTTAATAGTGGTAAAATGCTCAGTTTTAAGGCCAGCAGAAACTAAGTCAGCAAAACGTAGGAGGGAGGGGGAGGCAAAACGTTTGGGAGTGACCCTGCAGAGAGGGCCATTTTCCAGCAAAAATTGTATCTGAAGAAAATGAGACCATCTAACTTTGTGCTGCAAAGTGCCTTTCTTTGATTTTTAGGAACATGAGCTTTCTATGATTTATATAAACTGGACGTTAAATACCTCAACAAAAAGGTCCCCATTCTGTGACATTCCTTAGGTATTAATTCACCTCAGGAGGACTCCTTCTTTGGGATAATAGGCAATAGGATGAAGCTGACCTGTATCTGCTGACATTGTAACAATATTGTTCCAAAGGCAAAACCTGAAGCATCAGTTTTCACAAAATAGGGTTGTAATGGGTCAGGATGATGTAATTTGGATTTTGAAGAAAATCTTTGTTTCAGACTGTAAAATATTTCATTGGCTTCCCTTTTGCACTAAAAAGGAGCAGCCTTTCTTAATACATTATTAGTTTTGAAAATGCTGATACCCAAAAACAATTGCGTAATGTTGGGCCATTCCAAACCACTGTAACCTTTTCAGCGTCCGTTTGCAGAGCTTGACGAATAATAAACTTAAAAGGTAAACAGAGTATTGAAGTTAAATTGTATTACAATAGATTCTCTTTTAATTGCTGTAATAATACTCTATTTATTGTCGGATGTCATTATTGAAAGGCTTCTTGTGTTTTGCATAAAATAAAACCGCATTACCTGTTACTCAAAAAGAGTAGGGGTTGGGTGCTCAAGGATGTGTTCCCTTCATTTTGCCTCTTAGAAAATGATAGTTTCCTCAAAGACCAATAGATAGAGTAAAGATTTTTAGTAACATCATTGGCATTAATGGTGGAGGATATCTATTCTTTATGGTCTCAAAGGATTGAGTGGTGCTTTATAGTCAATACAAGTATGTAACCCTCCAACTTTTGGGGCACAAAGGAGATACTTCAGGATACTGTAATAGTTCAATACATCTGTTTGCTAGATATTTATATACATTTTTACATAGATATTCAGTCTATATTTCAATGAGAGTATAAAGCCACTTACAAGTTAATAGGCTCCCGGAGCAATGCAGCAATCACAAGGGCAACGTAGATGCAAGGTTTCTGCCTTTATTTAATTTTTTTTTGCAAACACATCCACCAAATCATGGTATTCAACTGGTATTACTGGTGACAAAATCTGCAACTGTGTCTTCTGGAGAACTGGAAACTGTTATATGTAGACCTAAACACCACCCTGATACAATCATGTAGATCTCATTCTGAGGTGCAATCCAACAACCAGATTTCTATCTAGGGGAGCATAACTGTACTGTTTCTTGATCCCACTGTTTTACTGGAAAATGATCTATGAGCAAGGGAATTAGCAAAACAAGCTGAAATTGTGCCGCATTGCTCAATTCAAAATGTATCCTCCCTGTGTGGGATTGGCAACATGTCCTTCATTTTGGTGTATTGTGATGTGCTATTGGCCCCGATGTTAGTAAGGAACCATGCAATGATCTAACCTGCTCCAGTCTGTCTGATTGGAGTATAAATTGCAGTAATGGATATAGCATAAATCAAATCCATAAAATTAACTGCTGCTCCTGTGTCAATTAGAATGGATAAATGACGGAACCTTATCTTTATCGTCCAAGGAAATGATGAGATATGTTGGACTGAATTGTCTTTAGTATGGACTTTTGTGTGGTCATGATAGAGGGGTGTTTTCCTGCTAGAATGCTTTGGTCTTTTTAGATTTTTCTAAAATGTTTATTAGAACAAAAGTAAATACAAAAATTCATGGCATGCATTCAGTCTCTTTTTCCATTAGATAAAGATGGGCATAGTTCCAATCTGTATGGGCTTGAGTGAACAGTCTAACCTTTTTTGATGTTGGTTTGGACATGATCCATGTCATGTCCTACAATTAGTCTACACTTCTTATTTCTTCTTTGCCATTGGAGTTCCCATTTGTAAAACCAAATCAGTCAACTCTTCACAGTTAGGCCTTTTAGGAACCTGTGCCAATAAAACATTCAAGTATTCACTTGGGCCCCTATATTAGA
Organism: Calotriton arnoldi; assembly: GCA_963921515.1. Taxonomy (NCBI): domain Eukaryota; kingdom Metazoa; phylum Chordata; class Amphibia; order Caudata; family Salamandridae; genus Calotriton; species Calotriton arnoldi. Next base: position 4,344,302 of record CAWUFW010000004.1, on the reverse strand, counting down.
GTGCTAGTCTCTTCCATGTAGGCTATTCATGTCCAATCTGCTGAAACAATGGAGTTAACTTCAATACTATAAAGAAGAGGGCTCTTCTGATCTATTAAAGGAATGGACAATATTGTTGCTTCTCCAGCCAAACACAACCTAAAGACCCCCGGTTGCTGTGCTCATGCCCACCCACAGGCTAGGACGATCAGTCGATTGCCACACACCGCCTTGTTGGAGTCCTATTTGAGTCACGTAGGAGGCGCTGCAGTGCTAGGGTGGTGTCCTCTCGTTCCTGTGGCCTCTGGGGTTGTTTTTGGGTGGCGTGAACCTCTTTGCCCAATACTAAGCCTCCTATCCTTCAGCCACTATCATGCTGCTAGAGCCGTCATCACTGTGCTTAACTCGCATGGGGAGCCAAGTGAGTTCAGGCATGTGGTGGGGTGGCCGGCGGTCTGTGCTGGTGGGTGCTAGTGGGTCATATTGGTTTGGGGTGCTGGAGTAAGCCGGAGGTCATTCCCCCCCCACCACCCCCACCCCTCCACCCCAGAATTCTGGTAGAAACAAATTGGGCAGGAGTTGGTTTGTTTGACTGATGGTCTCTCGTGAACTCTGGAGAATCAGTGAAAGGACATTGGAGAACATCGGGACATCAAAGCGCCTTGAAAGTGCATTTGTGTGTTCCTGCTCTGAGCTTGTGGATGAGGGTGGCAACCATCAGTAATGACCAGGGGAGAAGGCAAGTGGCTGATATTGACTTTAATTAGTTAGTAGTTCGGAGTAGGTCTCAGTGTTCCAGGAGTCAGTGGGGCTCAGGAGGTATCCTCTGTTATCGTGTTCACCTGCCACTGTCTGCGTAGGGCTATAAAGTGCATCACCATATACTGCCGTGTTATTGGCCAGAGTGAGAACGGGCCGTGCCACACCTCCTTATTTCATATAAGACTTTTAATGGAGATGCTCAAGATGCTGGAGGTCCCTACTAAATCTGCAACAACACCCCCCCCCCCGGAGAGCTCCCAGAACACTGGATGGGTTCCTGCATAGAGAAGCTAATGTTGCCAACTCAGAAATTGAGCTGGTAAAGCATTGTCTATCCCTCTTTCTTAACCGCTCTCTTCCTTGCCATGTGACTCTGGCCTATTGTTAGTAGCATCCTTACTGGCCCCGGAGTCCTAATCTGGCTCAACAAACAAACAAATTGGGGAGGCAGGGGCAATAGCTTGTTAATCAAGGGCCCCGGCATAAACCTTAACATATGTAATATTGGAGGGGCCATCACATGAACTTCGCCGGAAAGCCAAAACCAGGAGCTAAGCAGACGCAAGAAAGAACGGATGGTGGGGCCATTTCTAAGAGGTCGGGTTTGTCATCTTCGCTCATTTCTCTGGAGGGAACTATGGAAGAAAGGGTCAAAGCTGAGGACATAATGGATACCATTTGTAGGAAAGTACTGGAATTCTTCAATAATAAGCTTGACCCCATTTTAGCTTGTTTGTGGAGGATTGAGAATTAAATATCCTAGTTGGGATCAGTTGTCTTCACAGGTGCCACTGCCAGAGGCTTTGCCAATGGGGGTTTCTTCTGCATGGCCTGCATTGATCAGCTCTTTGCCTCATCAGTCTGAGCCTCCGGCACCCAGAGTTTAGTAATTCCAACTAGGAACAAGTGCCATACTGCCCCAAGAAGTAGAAGCGCCAATTTCACAGGAATATATGTGGGGGTGGTAGAGGTCCTAAATGGGTCATAGGACAAGTGAGTACCCCCCTTGCTCACTCAAGTCCATTCTTTTCCCCAGCTTCCAACGGATTGTCCCTCTTATGTGATCGTTCTGAAGAATGTACTGACCCTAAATCCCCCTTCCCCAAAGAGAATACCATTTGGCACTGTAAAATAAACTAACCCATTGGCTTGGGCCAGGTATGGGGTGGCTGCACAATTTCTCAAGGGAGGTTGTAAAGGTCTGAATGTCCCCCCTGGGAGGGTTCGGTGCAAAGTAAGTGAATGGGGATTCGGTAATAGTTAATTTTAAGTAGCCCCACAATGTCAGATCGATGATTCGAGCAGGTAGTAGTGGTTTACTCGATCGTACATCTTATGTTAAGTGTCAAAATTGTAAGAAAATAGCAACTTATATTTGGTTGGTGCTATATTGGTACAAAAGCACCCTCCTACTGAGGATGCTTAAAACGCATTAATACACTTTTGTGTGAACATATGAAATCATAGTACCTAAACACTCACAAAGTAATCAATAAGAATCATTTTAAAAATTCACAATAATTCATATCACCTCACTATTTCTAAATTGAAGACAAGCCAGATGGTTGTAGACCGTAAACATATATTGGAGCCAGGGAAAACAGCCAACACATGTTTTGTCACAAAGTGACTTCTTCAAGGCAAAATCCACGGTCGATTTGGTCAAAGGTATCTTAAAAGATACCACGTACAGTCAAAGACTTGTAGTTTTGAAGAATGTTCCACTTTCTTAATGTTCTTGTCTGTTCGATTAGGTACCACCCCTGTCATACTACAATTTAAGATCAATTACCTCCCGTCCTGTAACAGGCCATGTGCGTTCTACCCTGATAAGGCTAAATATGTTGTCTGTATTATTGGCCGCTTCCGAAAAGTCCAAGTGAAGAAACTTGATAAGTTTCATATTGAGCGTGTGCTTCTCTCCGCACAGTCTCAGTGTCCCGGAAGTGCAGTTCCGGGACGCTGAGTCTGTGCAGAGAAATTGTAGTACTACCGGGATGGTTCTAAGGTCTCATGTTTGTGTGCGTCATCATTGGGAGATTTTTGATTTTTGTTTTTTTTCACTATGTATATGTTAATGTGATGTATTGTTCTCTGGACAGCCGCTGAAAAGAGAAATATGAAAAGAGAAAGATATACATCTTTTGCTATATGAAAAATAATATATTTAAAACAAGTTAATGTTTGTGTTGTGTCAGTGGGTTTTACATAATTACTTTCTTGTAAGATTTGTGTTATTTGAGCCATGAGAAGTTTCACACATGTTTGAGGGATTATTTATAGGCCCTTCTAGTATTTAATGTTTAATGAAAAACATTTTACAATCCCTCTTGGGGAGATTTCATTCACCCAACAGAACTGTTTGTAGCTCAAAAATTTCTAAAAGTGGCATTTTCACAATAATAACCTAAAATCCAAGAAGATTGTATATCACAAATCAAATGGGTGGGATGAACATTTCTTTATTTGCTCTCAAACTGAATTTCTCACTTACTAAATTTAATAAGGCAATCAAGTGTTACTCTATGGGAGAGAGAGACTTACAACAGTAAAAAAAAACATATTTAAGAGTTGTTTACTGCCATGTAAAACTTAAGCACACATCCTAATTTTTAAAAACCATGCACCCTGCCTTCTGAGCCTTTAGGGCCAATCTTAAGGGTAACTTATAAGCAGTAAAAGTGAGGTTTAAACCTGGCAAAAGGTTTTAAATTGCCATTTAGAGATGGGAAATTAAACTGCACTACATCGTCCAGTGGCAGTCTCTAAAACATGGATACATGTTTCAGAGTGCTACTTTTGTGGGTGGTATGAGTGCTGCTACTCGTCCCATTAAAATACAGGCCCTGGGTAAATGTGGTCCCATTTACTAGGGACCTTTTTTATTCTATTAAATGTAGCAATATGTGGAGGCCAATTTTACCATACTTAAAGGAGAGGGTATAATCATTTTCTGGTTAGCAGGAGTAGGATGCACAGAGTCATAAAGCCAACAAAAACAAATTCAGCAAAAAATATGGGAGCAACTGCTTAAAGGTCTTAAAGAATACCACACCAAGGATGTCTGGTCTAATGCCATCCAATTACAGAGGAAGAGGAACTTCACAGAGGAGTAGAAATACATTGTGGTCAACTTTAGAGTTCAATCTTACTGGGAACTATATGATCTGCCACCCAAAACCTGTCGGTCAGAGGAGCAGTCTTTGCAGCACTATGTAACTAGCAGGGTTGATGCATTTTGAGTGAAGCAAGGCACAGTCAGGGACATGATGGTGTGCAAAGAATAATCTTGACAAGATAAAGGAGCCTAGTGGCAGATCTAGACCACACATTTGTCATTTTCCACTAGATCGGTACATAAACTCTACCATGCATCCTGTTCGTCTGCATAGTCGATCATTCGCTGGAACCCAAACATCAGGTTAAGTAAGATTCACACAGCTCCTCCTGTAGCTATACAACAACCTCCATACCAATATTGCAATAGTGTAAGCATGTCAGTTATGAGACGTGCTGCCAAATAGATTGAATGTTAGTGCAACATACCCCAGTACACAGTAAAGCAGGAATTTACAAATGTTGACATCTATCCTTATTATCTCCAAGAGACCATATGTATGCGTCGCCCCTAAGACAGGCCTGTCAAGCCCTAAGGCAGAGTACTGTATATTAAAAAGTGGGACATGTGTTTTTACATGTCATACAGTAAAACCCCCAGTATAACAGTAAAATAAAAAAACATTGTCGTTTTTGCTGTAAAAAGGTTAGTAGCCTCAATTCAGAGTACAGGTTTACATGCTGACAACTCAGCTGTGCTGACTTTTAACTGGAACTACAAAAGTTGGTGCTTCGCGGTATCCCAAGAATCAGTGCATTAAACCTGTTGATGTGAAAGCCAAATTTAATGTGACTTTTAAGTAAATGGCAACTTTACTAAGTTGTCACTCTGTTTCCCAAAGTTATCCAGTGACTGTTTACAAGGGCTGGCCACAAGACCGCCTTCTGCCCTGCTGGGGGGGGGGGAGGTGTGAACGACGCTTAGGAACACAAAGGGTCTACCTTTTGGAAGAGGTATTATCTCTTCCAGAAAGGAAGCCATACTGGGTATGAGCCCAAAAGACGAGCTTCAAAGGGGAAAGCACCTTTAAAGGGGAAATGGTGGACACACATGAGGGGCTGCTCTTTGTTGTTGTGGTAGACAGGTGGGTGTTGGGGGCAGAGGTGGAAACCATTGCCAAACCAGTTTTCCTGTGGGTGTGTAGCCCTCAGGTAGCACACCTCTAGGGTGGGCTTCAGAACTCCACACACCAAGAGAGCTGTCCTCTTGGGAGTGAGCAGCATATTGCATTTTGGGATAGCTAGATGCCAGCCTTTGAAGGAAGTTGTCATCATACTGGATGGGACCTGGTAGCCCATTGGCTAGTAGCTATGGCATCGCCCAAGAGCAAGTTCTGGACATAAGTGTCACCCTAGGCGCCCAGATCTCATATAACGTCTGCACTGCTGATATTTAGGCTAGCAAAGAGGCTTAGTGTGTGTGGTGCTCTGCTCACAGAAACATTGTACCGAAGCCCCAGACAGAAGAGGTGGCTCCTAGAGTTAGTTGGATGAATTCCTGTTACAGCTACGTGGTCACAAAAGCTGAATAAGCCTGCCTTGGCAAGTTAGAAGCTAAGATTCCCTAATAACCACTAACTGTCAAAGCATAGCCTGATCAACTGAGCGTCCGCATGCAAAATGTGCCGTACAGTCTGCGGGAGCCACACGAGTCTTTGGAGTGCAGTTTGGTCACCCAAGACGGAGACTAACCTCGGTTCATGGGAACCACTGGTCACACTGTAACCAGAGACCAGTAGACAAGTGGCAACTGTTTTTTTTGGCTGGACTTTACCCACACTTCGAAGAACATCAACCTCTGTGGCCAAATTTGCCCCACCATGGTTGTGGATCAAGGGGTGGCCCCTGCAAGGGGCCACCCCTTGATCAGATCCGTTTTCTCAGCATCATGTATCCTATGCATCAGGACCACTCCATTGATGTCTGCAGTCAAAGTAGTCTCTAGTCTAGTTCCAGGTTCTATAAGAAAACCATCAAAGTACCTGTCCTACCAAGCATCATTGACTCTTGTGACTGGCTTCCTATTGGAGTTTGTCGACCAGGCCAGAGTAAACATACTCAACTTTATCAAAGTTCTCCAAGCCACTATCATAATTGTCAATGCTTGTTTGCGATTTTGAATGAAAAGCAGTGACTTCCCATTTGCTCAATTTTTAATATCTCCAGAACCCTCCAGTGAACTTTTGTTCATTTTGGTGTCTAAAAATTCATAAACCTAAGAATTGTTTATGAATTGTTTAGGACTTTCTTTGTATCGTGTTTCTTTCTTATTTGACTATTGTGGTATTTTACATGTTTTTCACTTGTTCCTTTAACAAAGCTTAACTGCTCGAAGCCACAGTTACCCAGGGTTGAGCTAAGGTTTTGCAAATGAGCATGACTTGGACCTGGGATGGGTTTGTGAGTTTATTACAAGATCAGGTCGCCCAACCACACTATATAATCTATTTTCCTTACAATATAACATTTTTATCATTTTGTTTCTATTTATCGAAGAGACTGGCTGTTATTAAAGACTGGTATTTTAAATGTACTTTTTTTAATGTTTGGTAAAAAATGTTGACTCTTGCAATTTGCTCACTAGTATGTGTTGCAGGTATTGAACTGCAATGTATATAATAACCAACATGAATCGAGATAAGTTGAGTTCATCTTGAACTACAATGAAAAGTTAAAAAATCTTCACAGCTTATGACTTAAATCAACTGGACATGTTATTTGGCTAGCATCCATACAAACCGGGAATGCTGGTGAAAACAGTTTTTTTTTTTTTTAGCCCCGTCTTAAAAATAGAAGAATGACCAACTGTCAGGAAGACCATATCTCCTAACTAACCACCACTCATCACAGATTGATCCTTATTTTAGCATGGACTTGGAAACAATCTCTACATTACTGAAAGGAAAAGACTTTAACAAATAGGTACTGCAAACAACTGCACTTTTTAAATTAAGGATGGGTGAATTGTGTATTTTTTCCTTTAAAATTGTGCATAATTCTATAAACGGTGTGGCCTATTTATGAAAAAAGTCACGCAATGCAGCAGAGCAAGTCTCCTTGCTGCGGGGCACTATGTGACAGGGAAAGGGCAGGAATGTGCCGCATTTAAGGCAATACAGCGCATTCCTGCCTTTTCCCCTGCGTTAGGCAGGCACCCTTTCCCTGTGATGCAAGGGTACCTGCGTTGCAAGCAGGATTGTTTTTGTGCAGGAAGGTGCACCTTCCTGCACAAAAACAATCCTGACAGGCGTATTCCTCTGTCTGTGTGCTGCAGAGAACACATAGAAAGAGGAAGTAACGAGAAGAAATAAAGATTTTTCCTCATTACGCCTCTCCGAGGAAGGCGTATCTTTTTGGTACATTCCCAGGTCTACCAGTTCTGGTAAATCTGGGAATGCATCAAAAACCATGGGAGCTGCATGGGAACAACCATGCAACGCCCAGGGCAGAATAAGGAAACGCAGAGATTTGCGCTGCGTTGCCTCACTCTAGATTTATGGAGCCACTCTGGGTAACTCTAAGTGGCCAAGCATGACTTCTATAAATCTTTCTTGAGGTTTGTGTTGCACATGTACCATGTTGCGTGGTGGTGATGTGACTCAAACGATCTCGTAAATAAGCTGCAATATGCTTTTTGAGTGAAATGTGGCTGGAGGTATCTTGCAAGAGTTATATTTAAAAAACATTTTTTTTTTTTAATTTTAACAATTTGGCATCTTTTCTGTGCACACGTTGCAATCTGTCTTCATGAATTGTTGATTTTAAATTCTATTCCATTTTTCTTGTATTCTTTCCATTGTTTTGTGTGTAAACTGTTGCACTTTCTTTGAGTAGCCAAGTGTAGTGAATGATGTATATTTGACCTGCCTACCTTTTGTAGGTGTGCTTTTCAAAATTTACGTAGGGTCTGTGCTCCTCATTGTTTGTGGGGGTTTTTTTTTTTTCTTCCATTGCTCCTCCAATTTTGTGTGCTACCTTGCCATTCTCACACCTCTACGTTAGGGATACGTGTGCTGAGAACTCCACACACATAGCTTGATCTGCACATTGTGAGAAAGTGCCTCTTTGCATGGTTAGCCCCCACTTTCTGATTGGTTTTGATGTGGTTTCAATTGTAGTGCACAGGGTCCCTGCCATCCAGGTCCCCTGGGCCAGTGCTTCTTCCCTAAAAACATATCCACAATTGGCACTTCTGCCCCCTGTAAGCCCCTTGTAAGTAGTACTCTGGATGCCTAGGGTGTGGGAGCTGTTCTTGCAGCTTGCATGCCCCCGTGAGGGGAAAAACGACAATGTCGTCATGCCAACCTGCCTGGGTGCCATGCCAACTAGCTCTGCCCAAAGGTATAGGTAAGTCACCCCTATAGAAAGCCTCCCCACCCTAAGGCAGGGTGCACTATACCACAGGTGAGGGAAGTTCTGCATGAGCAGATATGCCCTTCCAATATTAAGGAATGGACCCTAAAATTGTAAGTGCCAGTAAAGCCAAAGAGAGTACATGGGCTGACAACTCAAATTCCAGGGCACAATGGTGGCTTCCCTGAATAAAGGAGTGTTTGGTACCAAATTACTCCTCTCAATAAAACCACACTGAGGCCAGTGTGAAATGTATTGTACCATGTACTCAGCGGACACCTCAGAGGTGTCCACTGAAAACCTACCAACCCTGGTGTGGTCTCTGACGGTCTGTAGGCAGCCATCCACCACCAAACATGTTTCTAGACCCGTGGGTGGAGAGCCCCTGCTCTCTGGGACCAGAAACAATGCACATCCTGGGCAGAGGTGCTACACCTCCTCCCCCAGGATGGGTCAGTGCTTGAAGGAGTAATCTTCAAAAGCCTACTGCCATTGTAATGCGATCCCCAGCCCCTGCTGCTAGCAGCAGATGGCACCCCCGGTTTACACCCCCACTTAGGGTGGGAAACCCGCGGGAAAGCTTAGAAGAATAGGAGGTGTGCCCACCTCTGCCAGCTCCACCCCTATGGTGGGGAAGGCGAGGTGAAGCACATCTTTCAGTCCCTGCCATCTTGAAGATGTGGAGATCCCTCCAATCAGGGCTAGGTCTATGACCCCTCCCACATGGGGGTGGCATAATAGAGGGTGTAGTCACTCCAGGTAAGGTGCCCATTGGCCCTCACTGCTACTCCCCTAAAATGCCCTTAAATTTAGTATTTAGGTGGCTCCCCGAGACCTAGTAACTAGATCTGCGATGACCTAAGAAGAAAGAAGACATCCCTGCAGAGAAGACTGAAGAGGACGACTGCCTTGGCCCAAGCCCTACCGGCTGTCTCCAGCTTCTGCGAGCCTGCAACCTGTGTACAGCCACTGACCTATGAAAACCCTGGGAGGACTTCTGCCTTTGAAAAAGACTCCAATCTTCCGCGGACAGCTGCCCTGTCCAGAAGAAATCGACTCCAAGGTATCTGGATCAAGTTGGAACCGCGATCTCTGCCCACTCTACACCGTAGATGCCCATGGCCCAAGTCTGAATGGCTCACCTTTGCAGTGAAGTCTCCCCTGACCTCGAATCCAGTGTTGGCTGACCTCTCCTGATCGCCACGGTAGTGCCTGCAGTATGAATCCAGAGGCACCTCCTGACTGCGACCGGCTGCGATAAGAAGACTCCGACGTCGAAAGGCACTCCTGCACTCAAAGCCCTTGGGCCTTAGTGAGCTGAACCGACAGTGCCCCTGCGACCCCCCCAACATTTCTACTTACCTCTGCTGTCATTGATCTCCCACCTGCAGCCTGTTTGCCAAAAGCAGAATCCCCATTGAAAAGCATTGGGCGCCCGATGCAGATTGATGCACCCTGCGCCTGGCCGCCCCTGTGCTGCTAGTGGTGTATGATTCATGCTGCTTTGTGCCCCCCTCTGTGCTTGTGTTAACCACCAAAACTTGGCCCCTGCAACCGATCCACTTACCTGCAAGCAGTGTGGCTCCAGGCACCCCCAGTCTCCATTGAAAAGCATTGGGCCGAACTCAGGCTTTGACCTCTTCACCCGACTGCCCATGTGCCACTGGTGGTGCTGTTTTGGTACTCACCTGACCCTTGCGGACTTATGGTCCCAAAGATTGGAATTGTAAGTGCATTACTTACCTGTTTAACCGCGATATTTTCCCCATAGGATAACATTGAACTGTTCTGTAAACATTTTGTGTTGCGTTTTAAAAGTGAAAAGTATTGCTATTTAAAAACTTACTTGCCTTATTGCGAAGATCTTGGTCTTAAAATAAAATACAAAGTATAAATATTTTTTTTTCTCCTAAAATTGGTCTGGATCTCCTTCTCGAGTCTTGTGTCCATTATTGGTCAATTTGTGCAATAAATGTCTTACAGTCCTCTGTGTGTTAGGCCTATGGTTACTCGCCCACACTACCACTAATAGAGCACTTTGGGTTTTATATTGAGCCCTGTACACTTAAGGGGAACCCCTGGACTCTGTGCACAGTATAACCACCTAGTGGGAACCATATACAGAGCCAGCTTCCTACACACATGGCAACTAGCTCCAAGTGCCTAGATTTTTGCCTGTGCATGTGATTTGCAATTGGTGTATGCATGGCTGGTTTTAAGGAGGTGCAACTAGTGAACCACACTAGGCACTGACTTGGGGAGTTGGGCTGTATATAAAATAAAATAAAAAAATTACTTATGGGTTTTAAAGTATGTGCAGCTGAGTTTCTTGTGTTTCCAGGCAACAATAAAACATGTCTCTGGTGATTAATATTCCTGCTGGAGCGCGACTGGCGTTTTGTCTAGTGGTAGTTTTGACTCCTCATAAAGTAGCACAGAGGGTTCATTTTCGTGGTGCAAAGGATGTGTACCATGCAGGTCGCAGAACTGAGAGAGTGAATTAGGAGTATAGTTATAAAAAAATATGGAATGTATGTCAGAGAGGGTCTACGGAGAGATTAGGAGCACTGTTGGAGTGTGATAGTGAGGGAATGCGAGAAGGAGCGAGGAGACATTCTGCTCTTTCCCTCTGACTTCCTACAATCCCCTGCTCCACTAAACTCAAATATGCCCCTAAGTTTGAATTGTAGTACTTGGGACCAGAGTGGGTCCACTCAAGCAATCTCCATGCTATAAAGCCCTGCTTTGTCCCAATTGAGTTTTTGTTCTCAAAACTGAATGCTCCGGCCTTGAAGAAGCACAGTATCTGATATATACACATTGATTGACACTTGCCAAGTTTCAGCATCCTATCTTTCCCCAGTGGAAAAGCTTGACTTTCAAAAGAGTAAGTCTACACTTAGACCATTTGACTGGTGTTACCCACAAGGCTTAAATACCTCCACGTTTTGCCCCTCATCCGCAATCCATTGCAGTCAGTGTAAAAAGCTTTGAACATTGACTTTGATTGATGCTTTGTTTAGGTATTTCTTGACACTATTTGATCTTAAATGTTAAAATAAAACGTATTTGCGGTTTCTTTAATACTATGTTACTATGTAATTTTGTTTGACATTTTCCTTGGTTGATATTTTTCATTTTTGTAACTTGGGGCCTCGTTACGATGGCGGAAGGCTGTCGGTGGCGGGCCTTCCGCCATCGTGCTGCTGTTTCCCCCGCCAAATCATGATGGCGAGGGGATTCGCTGGTGCAGCGCGCCGGTCGTAAAGACCGCCCGCCACGGTTCCGCAAGGCGGTCCCTTTCCGACCGCCTTGCGGAACTACACCATAGGCTCACATTGCGGCGGTGCCTTGCAGGCACCGCCGTAGGGATTAGGATATCTCTTTCATCCATTCATTTTGCAGCGGCCAAACCGACGCAAAACGAATGGCGGAAATGGATTTGGGGGCCCATAGCTCGCCCCCTTGGATCCCTGGGACTGGGTCAAGGGCACTGGGGGGCACCATATCCCTGCACCATGTGGCAGGCACCGTATGGTGCCTGCCACATGGTGCAGGGATATGCAAGTGCCTTTAATTTTGCATTGCGGCGGGGGCTGCTGAACGCATCCCCGCCACAATGCAAAATATAGGTGATGCGACCGCCATGGCGGTCGCATTGTAATTTGATTGTGGGGAGGCCGCCTCATGGGCGGCCGGTCCCAAATGCGAGACAATGGCTGGTCCGCCATCGTAATGTGCCCCTTAGTTTGGAAATGTTATCGTATTGTTTCCTTAACGCATTGTTTGGTAATGCTTAAAACTATAACCAGTCTTCTGGGGGGTCTATGGGGTCTTGCTCTAGATGAGATGAGTTTTGTCATTGCGTCTACTAAAATAGTGTCTTCAATTTGAGGAATCTCCTAAAAATGAAAAGGCAGTGTGCCACAACCAATGAGTGTTTACTGTTCGTCAGTGCTTGCACAGTGCTAAAGTAATTTAATCTTTTTTTACGGACAAACCGTATTGGTGAATTCTTAACAGATATGAACAATCACTCATAATTTGTAGGCTGCTCTAGTCTCCTAAAACCATTAGATGGCAGTAGAGCGCATTCGGTCCACCTGAGTGGTTTTGTTGGCTGAGTTCTAGCATGCCTGTACTGACTGGCACGATAAACAGATTTTGCTGTATGTAGGACATGCTCTATTAACTAAACTAATGGGGAGATGACCGCATGGAAAAGTAGGACACTGCACTTAATGGATCTCAGTTCGTATTCTACGAAATCCTGAGAATCCATCACGGGTTACACTTTTCAGAAGTTGTTTAAACGCGCTCGGAGAGTTTAAATATCCAAGCAGTTTGTGAAGATCTGACAAACCCAATTATCAGTCCACGGTTAGTTTGGCCGTGGATTCATAAACAGGCACTTATACACTTGTACTTTGACATCGGCCTTTCCTACAGCTTAGGTAAAAATGCTAAATTAAAGACCTGCCCCGTCACGAGCATTATGTGAAACACTTGTGTTATTATACGAGCGAAGTGGAAGCACTACATGCTAACTAAAAAAAACAAGCATTTGCAATGCAATCGGTCTCTTCTTTGGGACCTTATATGTATTTAGCTATGCAGCACATTAGCCTGGGTGCTGAAACATCTACTGTTCTTTAACATGGAGGGAAAGTAAGCACCAAACTGCGTGACATGCCAGGTATGGGAACACATGGAGAGAAATATTGCCTTTCAGTCGGAAATGATATTGTCCAAAGCTCTGTTTTTAATATAAAATCAGGGCCTTCAGTGGTCATATCACTGAAAATACAAGATCTGAAAAAAATATTATTGTCTACTGGTGCTCGTGGAAGACCATTTCTATGGACTGGAATCTAGAGAATGCTAAAGTGATTCTGGTATTTTACTGACCTCTGCTGGTCATTTTCTATGAAGAAAGTTAAATGGAGGCAGTTGCCAGAAAAATAAATAAAATAGTCCCTCAGCAGAAAGTGATTCTGGTATTTTACTGACCTCTGCTGGTCGTTTTCTATCAAGACAGTTAAATAGAGAAAAAAAGTCCCTGAGCGGAAGCAGACAAGTCCTAGGACTGATCTCCAAAGCCCACAAAGTACATACACATATATGTATATCATAAGTATATACTAAATAAGTATATACAAGAGGTCTCGAAGGCTCAACCTAAAAATGGTCTGGCCTCGCAGGAACTGGTACTTATCTGGACGCTAACACCTTATAAAGGTGCTGTCCGTCAGATCCAGCTCTCCGGAGGGCATCAGCAAGTCCTGCATGAGCTGCCGGAGGTGGTCTCCCGGCCCAGCCCCTCCATGACGGTTATATTAACCCAGGCTTTTGTATCTGGCATCCTTCCTACGGCTTGGAAAAAACTAAAGTTTGCTTCTCCTTGCTAAAAACAACTACCAACTAATTTCTCTTTTATCAGTTATAACTGAAATAGGGGAAAATACTTAGCTCGGTGACTCCCAGCACCTCGAGAGTAACAATCTGGATGCGGACGAATCAGGCTGTAGACCTGTGATGGGCAGCCGGGCTGGACTGCCTCGGTTGTAGTGTTCGTTTTTTTTCCCTTCTTTTTTTAATTTCAAATAATTTTAGAATGCATTTGGGTGAGGGGTTGGCCTGTCTGTCGCCTCTTTCTCGCTTTATTTGCGGCCTTTTACACTGTTGATCACTCTATTATGACCGAGGTGTTGTCTGAGCTCCTCATCTGAGACCACGCTTGCTTGGCTTACCTCCTCGGCTGGCCGGAGTTCATCTCTTTCCCTGTCATCCTTCAATTGTTGAAAACAAGAACAAGGGGCACCCTACTCACTAGGAACCAGGGTATGTCATGTGTAACAGAAACATCGGTTCCAGCGGAAAGTTAGGCTAATCTATAATAATAATCAAATGCACAATCGCAATCACAACAAGCATTGGCATAGCCAATAGGTCTCGCTTTTGGGACCTTATAAGTATTTAGTTATGCAGCACGATATCCTTGGTGCAATAACATCAACTGTTGCATGGCTAAACACTTATAAGGTCCCAAAGGCGAGACCTATTGGCTATGCCAATGCTTGTTCAATGTGTTTGATGCCAGCAGGTCACTCTGAAACACAGGATGATGTTCCGCTCCCACGGAAAGGAAGGATTGAAACGGAACATCCAGCACTGCACGGCACTTCTGGTTGCTTTTTATCCTCACCCTCAATTTGCATAACATTAGGCACCCTTCTCAGCCCTAGGCACTACAGAAAAACGCAATCAACGAGAAATTGAGGCAACTGCTTCCTAAAATGGGGTCAACTGCAACAGCAACAAGGTGATGGATGCAATGCTTGAATTCATCTCAGCCACTGGCGATCGGTCAGTTAGATTCCAGTCTACCGTTCTTCGCCCACCATGCCACACTAGACAAAGGCCCACCTTATGCAAATCAGTACCAACCCCGCTCATGGGAATAGCCCCCCAAACTGCCAGGCCTAAAATGGTGCAGCAGAGGATGTGCCGCCACTGTGATATTTTTCAAATGCAATTCTTGTTTTAAATAAGTCTTCTATTCCTAAACACTGAGGAATGTGTTATGGGGGGCATACAAACACATATCAATAAATATTAACCAGAAACAATGAGAAAAATACTATCGTAGCAAAAGTACACCTCAATACAGCAGAATAAATTGTGTCCCTGTGTGGGTGGGTAGACGGGTAAAGAGCAGATCCAGTAACAAGTATGTGCTAAGTGTCAGAATTTCAACACTACTGTACGTGATTTTGAAATATTTACTTCAGAATATTCGGAGTAAACTACATTTGTGAAATATAAACCAATACCAGCTAAAGCTATAATGCCCCAGAAGTTACTGAAGTGTAAAAAAAAAAAGAAAAGCACATTCTTTTGTATTCCATTTCATACTGTAAAGAGCCTCGTATGTGTGTCATAAAGGAAAGACGCTAGACACGGCTTGTCCTACATATGCTACCACACTCACTGCCTCACCCCCCTCCTGTGACTGCAGCACTTCTCCCATGGCCCTTTGCGTCATCTCTTGCCTGCGGTCGACATGTCAGCGAACAGTACTGTGCTATGGCAATTAACATGACCCTTTCTACCCCACAATGACCAAGATGCTGAGCCACAGAAAAACAGTTCCCATAGTGACAACAGGCCAATGAGGGCCGGCTTTAAGGCAGTGCGACTGGTGCGGCTGCACTGGGCGCTGACCCAGGGGAATGGGGGGCACTGACCTCAGAGGGGGCGCTGTTTGGCAATAACATAGGCTTTAAAAGCATCTGCTGCAGATTTGCTAATGCTTCCAGGATTCTGGCAGTAATTAAAATGTCAAATACCTCTTGTGATTAATGTTCAGGCTAGAGAGAGATAGATCGGAGTTTTGTCTAGTGGCAGTTCTGACTCGCCATAAAGTAGCGCAGAGGGTTAACATGGCTGCTGCAAAGAACAGATCTGTATTTTATGTGGGTAGCTGAGCGGATTAGTAAAGCCAACCTACACCAGTGCTTTAAAACAAGTGAAATGTATGTGAGAGAGGGGCTATGGAGAGATGAGGGGCACTTTTGCAGGGTGGCAGTGAGCGCGTGCCCGTGTTCAAGTGGCCTCAGGTGGGACAGACTTCACGGCTCACACAGATCGAAAAGAAATCACTTTTGCACACAAAAAACTTACAATGCAAGAACAAGGTGATTATACGTACAAGGACTGTACAATCTCACTCAAACCGAGGCCTTGGATCAAAAAGATGTCTAAAATAGCACCCTGCATGTCGCAAACCCTTACAGCCACATTCCGAATGTTGGGGGCAATAATAAAGGACACAAAACATGAAGGAAAACTACTATTTACATCTAGTATTGACAACGTCAGAGGTACTCAATGACAATCGACTTGTAAAAAGGTTTCTACAAACATTTTGCACACAGTATTGTGCCTACCAGGCCACAACTTTCAAGCTACCCACTTCCATGCATGAGTAGCTCATCCGGTCCAGGGTTTTCAGTCCTTGCATGCTGGGATTTCTAGTCCTGTTAAACCAATTTTCAAATTAGGACAACTCCATAAATGCAAAGAAAATGCCTACGGTGGCCAACAATCCTGAATTTGGACGTTTGTCCTGCAGTCGAGGCTCCTGTCCCGCTGCCCACAGAGAGGCTCTGAATTTTGGTACCACTCCACTTTAAATCCTCTCTAAGGACAACCAACTCTTACTGTTTGAGCCCTGTAGGAGCTGTGAAAGAGGTACCCATCAGTGGCTGAGAGGAAGAAGCTGCAGCACCGAAGGGGTCCTGGACTATGTTGCATTAGGGGAAAGCTCAGCTGTGGAGATGCAAGTCTAGCCACCTGCCCATAAACAGCCCAGAATCATGCTGGGGACCTGTCCTGGGTGCGGGCACTTCATGTTTATTTCTTCAATGAAGCCAGGTTCAAAGTGCTGATATATTTTCAGATATGTGGAAGGGGGCACCAGGAGAGTCAAATGCCCAGGATGAAACAGTTTGCTAAAGTAATAGAAACTAGACTGCAGCACCCTGCTACTTGCAGCAAAAAGTATACAAATGCCACTATATTACATTTTGGTGAATATAACATGAGACTGGGCACTTCTCCTCCCCCAAATCTTAACAATCTTTCAAAAAAGGAAGCAGAGGAATAAGTTCAAAATGTGATTGGTCAACAGCATACAATTGGGCCAAATGGGAGGACGGAATTAAAACTGTGTCTCTTGGTTCTACGTTTCCAACTAGTCCTATATACCAGACCTAGGGTGACAGTGATTCTGATGACAAGGCCAAAGACCTGCTCTTCCCAGGGAAATGTCACTGTGTTGTGGGCCCTGCCTAGATTTAGAATACAGTGTTTATTTCCACCATATTTAGCTGTACTAGTACATCTGAGACGAGATGCCAAGTTTCCAAGTTCCATTGCTAAAACTTACCTACTGGACCAGTTCCTGTGCCAGTAGATGGTTACAGGGCGGAATAAGTGGTAGATACTGGTATTTACTATTGGTGTTCCAAACTTAAAGACTATTTAATTCCATTTAGATACAAGAGTTGCTCATTTTCTAAACTTGTCTGAAAAGTAGCTCTGGCAAGCAGCCAAACCTTGCTCCAGGAGATGATAAAGGGATTGGAACTCAAACACAGTATGAACAGAATTCACACTTGGTAAACTCACTCTCTGGTCGAGTTATATCTTTTAAGATGGCCTGATTTAGTGAATGTGTCTCCACACGTGCAAAGTGCCCTGTGAAGTAATAATGGAAAGTTGGCTACCCCAGTGTTGTATGGGCCAGGGAAACTTGAGAGCTCTTCCAGACTGTTTTCTTAACCACAACAATAAAGAGAGAGAGAGGGAGAGAGGTGAAGGGAGAGAGAGAGAGGTTGAGATGGAGCGAGAGGGAGGTGGGGGGAGAGAGAGACCCTCATGTCTGCACATCTTGGAGGGTTCAGAAGTGAAAATCTGTCAACTAAAAAAAACGTTTGCGCCCAATTTTTTACTTGATGCAAAGCTCGGAATGAAGCCCTTAAACTGAAAAGTAATGAGAGCACAAAGCCCTTGTGCCAGAACTGCTGACCCCCTGCGGCCTGTATGTATCCTGCACCCGGCTGCACCTGCCTACCCCCCGCGAGGACAGTGTTTCATGGACAGGGAAGGTGATCTCTTCCAGCCGAGAATGCAAACTAGATTCAAATCTCACCTTTGGCATCTTTTCAGATGCAAACAAAAGACGCATCTCACAGAATCATCTGACAAGTGCTCTCTCTAGACGCATGGGGAGAGGGTGGGAGAAAGGGCGCAAGGAATATGTCTAAGGAGAGTTAAGGTAACCGGATAACGTCATACTCCTGCACCGTGCTTCGTCTCCCTCGGTCTCCCTTTCTTCCCCTCCCCTCTCACTCTGCCCCCCCTGTCCTCCCGGGACCCTCACCCCAGTTGATGCAGACGATGTCGAACTGAGTGAGATGCGAGTTCACAGGCGAACCACTGCACTGAGGTAAACTGTCAGGACCCGACTCGTGGGCGCAAAATGTCCCCCTAGGATCAGCAACAGCATCAACGAGGGCGACAGAGGTCAAAGACTGCTGGCAGGGAAGGTCGCAGGGAGAAGACTTTCCCTAACTCTGTCTCCAGCCAGCAACATAGTGCCAATATCGGCAACACTCACCAGTCCTCCCACAGCAACATACATACATAATAAATAAGCAGACAAGACAAACTTTTGGTGGGAAAATTGCTGCAGGTTTATTGCAAAAGCAAAGGGGATGATGGACGGAGTGTTGAACATTGCAAGCACTCACCCCCAGTCAACTGATCTGGGTTTAATCCATCATCATTCTTTAGCTCACTCCGCCACCCCAGTTCAGACATGGCCATATGCAAATCAGTCTGACCCTGTGCCTCATGTGAACAGTACAGCCTGAACTGCCAAGCCATGTCTTCCCTGGACCGGAAACAAGCATCCTGGGACCGGTTTCTGGCTTACAGCCGTCATCAGCCAGGCTATCTTGAATCCAGTGGCAAAGTGAGCAAGGGACCCACGTCTGGGCATACCCTGCCAACTTAGGGCGAACATAGCAAAACCAAAGGGGATGATGGACGGAGTGTTGAACATTGCAAGCACTCACCCCCAGTCAACTGATCTGGGTTTAATCCATCATCATTCTTTAGCTCACTCCGCCACCCCAGTTCAGACATGGCCATATGCAAATCAGTCTGACCCTGTGCCTCATGTGAACAGTACAGCCTGAACTGCCAAGCCATGTCTTCCCTGGACCGGAAACAAGCATCCTGGGACCGGTTTCTGGCTTACAGCCGTCATCAGCCAGGCTATCTTGAATCCAGTGGCAAAGTGAGCAAGGGACCCACGTCTGGGCATACCCTGCCAACTTAGGGCGAACATAGCAAAACCAAAGGGGATGATGGACGGAGTGTTGAACATTGCAAGCACTCACCCCCAGTCAACTGATCTGGGTTTAATCCATCATCATTCTTTAGCTCACTCCGCCACCCCAGTTCAGACATGGCCATATGCAAATCAGTCTGACCCTGTGCCTCATGTGAACAGTACAGCCTGAACTGCCAAGCCATGTCTTCCCTGGACCGGAAACAAGCATCCTGGGACCGGTTTCTGGCTTACAGCCGTCATCAGCCAGGCTATCTTGAATCCAGTGGCAAAGTGAGCAAGGGACCCACGTCTGGGCATACCCTGCCAACTTAGGGCGAACATAGCAAAACCAAAGGGGATGATGGACGGAGTGTTGAACATTGCAAGCACTCACCCCCAGTCAACTGATCTGGGTTTAATCCATCATCATTCTTTAGCTCACTCCGCCACCCCAGTTCAGACATGGCCATATGCAAATCAGTCTGACCCTGTGCCTCATGTGAACAGTACAGCCTGAACTGCCAAGCCATGTCTTCCCTGGACCGGAAACAAGCATCCTGGGACCGGTTTCTGGCTTACAGCCGTCATCAGCCAGGCTATCTTGAATCCAGTGGCAAAGTGAGCAAGGGACCCACGTCTGGGCATACCCTGCCAACTTAGGGCGAACATAGCAAAACCAAAGGGGATGATGGACGGAGTGTTGAACATTGCAAGCACTCACCCCCAGTCAACTGATCTGGGTTTAATCCATCATCATTCTTTAGCTCACTCCGCCACCCCAGTTCAGACATGGCCATATGCAAATCAGTCTGACCCTGTGCCTCATGTGAACAGTACAGCCTGAACTGCCAAGCCATGTCTTCCCTGGACCGGAAACAAGCATCCTGGGACCGGTTTCTGGCTTACAGCCGTCATCAGCCAGGCTATCTTGAATCCAGTGGCAAAGTGAGCAAGGGACCCACGTCTGGGCATACCCTGCCAACTTAGGGCGAACATAGCAAAACCAAAGGGGATGATGGACGGAGTGTTGAACATTGCAAGCACTCACCCCCAGTCAACTGATCTGGGTTTAATCCATCATCATTCTTTAGCTCACTCCGCCACCCCAGTTCAGACATGGCCATATGCAAATCAGTCTGACCCTGTGCCTCATGTGAACAGTACAGCCTGAACTGCCAAGCCATGTCTTCCCTGGACCGGAAACAAGCATCCTGGGACCGGTTTCTGGCTTACAGCCGTCATCAGCCAGGCTATCTTGAATCCAGTGGCAAAGTGAGCAAGGGACCCACGTCTGGGCATACCCTGCCAACTTAGGGCGAACATAGCAAAACCAAAGGGGATGATGGACGGAGTGTTGAACATTGCAAGCACTCACCCCCAGTCAACTGATCTGGGTTTAATCCATCATCATTCTTTAGCTCACTCCGCCACCCCAGTTCAGACATGGCCATATGCAAATCAGTCTGACCCTGTGCCTCATGTGAACAGTACAGCCTGAACTGCCAAGCCATGTCTTCCCTGGACCGGAAACAAGCATCCTGGGACCGGTTTCTGGCATACAGCCGTCATCAGCCAGGCTATCTTGAATCCAGTGGCAAAGTGAGCAAGGGACCCACGTCTGGGCATACCCTGCCAACTTAGGGCGAACATAGCAAAACCAAAGGGGATGATGGACGGAGTGTTGAACATTGCAAGCACTCACCCCCAGTCAACTGATCTGGGTTTAATCCATCATCATTCTTTAGCTCACTCCGCCACCCCAGTTCAGACATGGCCATATGCAAATCAGTCTGACCCTGTGCCTCATGTGAACAGTACAGCCTGAACTGCCAAGCCATGTCTTCCCTGGACCGGAAACAAGCATCCTGGGACCGGTTTCTGGCTTACAGCCGTCATCAGCCAGGCTATCTTGAATCCAGTGGCAAAGTGAGCAAGGGACCCACGTCTGGGCATACCCTGCCAACTTAGGGCGAACATAGCAAAACCAAAGGGGATGATGGACGGAGTGTTGAACATTGCAAGCACTCACCCCCAGTCAACTGATCTGGGTTTAATCCATCATCATTCTTTAGCTCACTCCGCCACCACAGTTCAGACATGGCCATATGCAAATCAGTCTGACCCTGTGCCTCATGTGAACAGTACAGCCTGAACTGCCAAGCCATGTCTTCCCTGGACCGGAAACAAGCATCCTGGGACCGGTTTCTGGCTTACAGCCGTCATCAGCCAGGCTATCTTGAATCCAGTGGCAAAGTGAGCAAGGGACCCACGTCTAGGCATACCCTGCCAACTTAGGGCGAACATAGCAAAACCAAAGGGGATGATGGACGGAGTGTTGAACATTGCAAGCACTCACCCCAGTCAACTGATCTGGGTTTAATCCATCATCATTCTTTAGCTCACTCCGCCACCCCAGTTCAGACATGGCCATATGCAAATCAGTCTGACCCTGTGCCTCATGTGAACAGTACAGCCTGAACTGCCAAGCCATGTCTTCCCTGGACCGGAAACAAGCATCCTGGGACCGGTTTCTGGCTTACAGCCGTCATCAGCCAGGCTATCTTGAATCCAGTGGCAAAGTGAGCAGGGACCCACGTCTGGGCATACCCTGCCAACTTAGGGCGAACATAGCAAAACCAAAGGGGATGATGGACGGAGTGTTGAACATTGCAAGCACTCACCCCAGTCAACTGATCTGGGTTTAATCCATCATCATTCTTTAGCTCACTCCGCCACCCCAGTTCAGACATGGCCATATGCAAATCAGTCTGACCCTGTGCCTCATGTGAACAGTACAGCCTGAACTGCCAAGCCATGTCTTCCCTGGACCGGAAACAAGCATCCTGGGACCGGTTTCTGGCTTACAGCCGTCATCAGCCAGGCTATCTTGAATCCAGTGGCAAAGTGAGCAAGGGACCCACGTCTGGGCATACCCTGCCAACTTAGGGCTGAACATAGCAAAACCAAAGGGGATGATGGACGGAGTGTTGAACATTGCAAGCACTCACCCCCAGTCAACTGATCTGGGTTTAATCCATCATCATTCTTTAGCTCACTCCGCCACCCCAGTTCAGACATGGCCATATGCAAATCAGTCTGACCCTGTGCCTCATGTGAACAGTACAGCCTGAACTGCCAAGCCATGTCTTCCCTGGACTGTTCCCATGAGGCACAGGGTCAGACTGATTTGCATATGGCCATTTCTGAACTGGGGTGGCGGAGTGAGCTAAAGAATGATGATGGATTAAACCCAGATCAGTTGACTGGGGGTGAGTGCTTGCCATGTTCAACACTCCGTCCATCATCCCCTTTGGTTTTGCTATGTTCGCCCTAAGTTGGCAGGGTATGCCCAGACGTGGGTCCCTTGCTCACTTTGCCACTGGATTCAAGATAGCCTGGCTGATGACGGCTGTAAGCCAGAAACCGGTCCCAGGATGCTTGTTTCCGGTCCAGGGAAGACATGGCTTGGCAGTTCGGGCTGGACTGTTTCCATGAGGCACAGGGTCAGACTGATTTGCATATGGCCATTTCTGAACTGGGGTGGCGGAGTGAGCTAAAGAATGATGATGGATTAAACCCAGATCAGTTGACTGGGGTGAGTGCTTGCAATGTTCAACACTCCGTCCATCATCCCCTTTGGTTTTGCTATGTTCGCCCTAAGTTGGCAGGGTATGCCCAGACGTGGGTCCCTTGCTCACTTTGCCACTGGATTCAAGATAGCCTGGCTGATGACGGCTGTAAGCCAGAAACCGGTCCCAGGATGCTTGTTTCCGGTCCAGGGAAGACATGGCTTGGCAGTTCGGGCTGGACTGTTCCCATGAGGCACAGGGTCAGACTGATTTGCATATGGCCATTTCTGAACTGGGGTGGCGGAGTGAGCTAAAGAATGATGATGGATTAAACCCAGATCAGTTGACTGGGGTGAGTGCTTGCAATGTTCAACACTCCGTCCATCATCCCCTTTGGTTTTGCTATGTTCGCCCTAAGTTGGCAGGGTATGCCCAGACGTGGGTCCCTTGCTCACTTTGCCACTGGATTCAAGATAGCCTGGCTGATGACGGCTGTAAGCCAGAAACCGGTCCCAGGATGCTTGTTTCCGGTCCAGGAAGACATGGCTTGGCAGTTCGGGCTGGACTGTTCCCATGAGGCACAGGGTCAGACTGATTTGCATATGGCCATTTCTGAACTGGGGTGGCGGAGTGAGCTAAAGAATGATGATGGATTAAACCCAGATCAGTTGACTGGGGGTGAGTGCTTGCAATGTTCAACACTCCGTCCATCATCCCCTTTGGTTTTGCTATGTTCGCCCTAAGTTGGCAGGGTATGCCCAGACGTGGGTCCCTTGCTCACTTTGCCACTGGATTCAAGATAGCCTGGCTGATGACGGCTGTAAGCCAGAAACCGGTCCCAGGATGCTTGTTTCCGGTCCAGGAAGACATGGCTTGGCAGTTCGGGCTGGACTGTTCCCATGAGGCACAGGGTCAGACTGATTTGCATATGGCCATTTCTGAACTGGGGTGGCGGAGTGAGCTAAAGAATGATGATGGATTAAACCCAGATCAGTTGACTGGGGGTGAGTGCTTGCAATGTTCAACACTCCGTCCATCATCCCCTTTGGTTTTGCTATGCAGGTTTATTAGCATACCAAATATGCCAACATGGTGGGTTATCTTACAGGCGATCCAAAGGCAAGCCGCCCCTAGCGGCCTACCACCTGATGGGCCAACTTGCATCGTGGCCTTAGCCAATCGGTGTTTAGCGGTTGTGGTGAGGGGATAGCCCCTCCCACTTCCGGTGAACCATCGGTCCACCCTATTACTCACGCCCCCTACGAGGGGCGGAGCGTTCAAGCGACCCCGGTTGTACAGGTTTCCAACTGCCCGTAGGACAGACGGGGCGCCGTCGCACCCCAGGGTCCACCGCACAGACTTCCTGGGGATATTAGGCCTCAGCACCCTTTGTGCTCCTGAAGAGGGTACCCCTGAGTACCTTTCCGCCTCCGGATCGCCCTGTAACTCCGCCTGCAACACAAATAAAGAGGATTAGAAGAACCTCCCCCCCCCAACCTGGAACGCAGGGTAAGCGGTAGGGAGGGAAACGGCGTCAGGGTGAGGGTCACAGAGGCCGCCAGGTGGGCAGGGGAGGCATTTATACCTCTCCCCTTCCCCCACCTCGGCCGGAAGTGACGCGCCAGACCCCGAGGGGTCACTGGACACTAGACTGTCCGGTGTGCCATCTTGTGGCACTAGAGGGGCCGCCCTCTTATGAGGGTCCCCTGTGGGGACGAGTCGGTCAGCCCGCATAGTGCCAATATCGGCAACACTCACCAGTCCTCCCACAGCAACATACATACATAATAAATAAGCAGACAAGACAAACTTTTGGTGGGAAAATTGCTGCAGGTTTATTAGCATACCAAATATGCCAACATGGTGGGTTATCTTACAGGCGATCCAAAGGCAAGCCGCTCCTAGCGGCCTACCACCTGATGGGCCAACTTGCATCGTGGCCTTAGCCAATCGGTGTTTAGCGGTTGTGGTGAGGGGATAGCCCCTCCCACTTCCGGTGAACCATCGGTCCACCCTATTACTCACGCCCCCTACGAGGGGCGGAGCGTTCAAGCGACCCCCGGTTGTACAGGTTTCCAACCGCCCGTAGGACAGACGGGGCGCCGTCGCACCCCAGGGTCCACCGCACAGACTTCCTGGGGATATTAGGCCTCAGCACCCTTTGTGCTCCTGAAGAGGGTACCCCTGAGTACCTTTCCGCCTCCGGATCGCCCTGTAACTCCGCCTGCAACACAAATAAAGAGGATTAGAAGAACCTCCCCCCCAACCTGGAACGCAGGGTAAGCGGTAGGGAGGGAAACGGCGTCAGGGTGAGGGTCACAGAGGCCGCCAGGTGGGCAGGGGAGGCATTTATACCTCTCCCCTTCCCCCACCTCGGCCGGAAGTGACGCGCCGGACCCCGAGGGGTCACTGGACACTAGACTGTCCGGTGTGCCATCTTGTGGCACTAGAGGGGCCGCCCTCTTATGAGGGTCCCCTGTGGGGACGAGTCGGTCAGCCCGCATAGTGCCAATATCGGCAACACTCACCAGTCCTCCCACAGCAACATACATACATAATAAATAAGCAGACAAGACAAACTTTTGGTGGGAAAATTGCTGCAGGTTTATTAGCATACCAAATATGCCAACATGGTGGGATATCTTACAGGCGATCCAAAGGCAAGCCGCCCCTAGAGCCTACCACCTGATGGGCCAACTTGCATCGTGGCCTTAGCCAATCGGTGTTTAGCGGTTGTGGTGAGGGGATAGCCCCTCCCACTTCCGGTGAACCATCGGTCCACCCTATTACTCACGCCCCCCCCTACGAGGGGCGGAGCGTTCAAGCGACCCCCGGTTGTACAGGTTTCCAACCGCCCGTAGGACAGACGGGGCGCTGTCGCACCCCAGGGTCCACCGCACAGACTTCCTGGGGATATTAGGCCTCAGCACCCTTTGTGCTCCTGAAGAGGGTACCCCTGAGTACCTTTCCGCCTCCGGATCGCCCTGTAACTCCGCCTGCAACACAAATAAAGAGGATTAGAAGAACCTCCCCCCCCCACCCTGGAACGCAGGGTAAGCGGTAGGGAGGGAAACGGCGTCAGGGTGAGGGTCACAGAGGCCACCAGGTGGGCAGGGGAGGCATTTATACCTCTCCCCTTCCCCCACCTCGGCCGGAAGTGACGCGCCGGACCCCGAGGGGTCACTGGACACTAGACTGTCCGGTGTGCCATCTTGTGGCACTAGAGGGGCCGCCCTCTTATGAGGGTCCCCTGCGGGGACGAGTCGGTCAGCCCGCATAGTGCCAATATCGGCAACACTCACCAGTCCTCCCACAGCAACATACATACATAATAAATAAGCAGACAAGACAAACTTTTGGTGGGAAAATTGCTGCAGGTTTATTAGCATACCAAATATGCCAACATGGTGGGTTATCTTACAGGCGATCCAAAGGCAAGCCGCCCCTAGCGGCCTACCACCTGATGGGCCAACTTGCATCGTGGCCTTAGCCAATCGGTGTTTAGCGGTTGTGGTGAGGGGATAGCCCCTCCCACTTCCGGTGAACCATCGGTCCACCCTATTACTCACGCCCCCTACGAGGGGCGGAGCGTTCAAGCGACCCCCGGTTGTACAGGTTTCCAACCGCCCGTAGGACAGACGGGGCGCCGTCGCACCCCAGGGTCCACCGCACAGACTTCCTGGGGATATTAGGCCTCAGCACCCTTTGTGCTCCTGAAGAGGGTACCCTGAGTACCTTTCCGCCTCCGGATCGCCCTGCAGCCAGGGCCCCCCACCAAGGCCGTCGCTCTTACTTGCATCCCGCTACTTCCAGAGCCTCCCCTAGATCCAGGAGGAACAAGTCCATGCCTATTCTGGAGAGATGTACCCCATCCTCCTCGAAACACCCTGTGGATTTAGCATGAAGCAACCCGTGTCTTATGAAGCCTAACCCCATTTGTACGGTGAATTTACGCATCGCGCTATTGACTCTCCTGCGCGCAGCCTCCATTGCTTCCCCAGAACGGGCTCCCTGCCACAGGAGACGGGGAGTGATCTCAGACCACCACAGTTCACATGTCCCTAACTGGTTGCTTAATTTGCATAATGTGGCTTTCATATCTTGAAGCAAAGTCCTTTTGCCCAGGGACATCAGGTCGTTCCCCCCCAGGTGTATAACTAGCACGTCGGGGGGACAGGAGACTGCCTCCAGGTTCTGCTGTAGTTTGCCCAACAACCCATTCCATCGCATGCCCGGGTACCCCAGCCAAGTAATCTCGGTGTTGTAAAAGCCATGCCTCCACCTCCTGTTTTCAGCCCACTGTGCCAATCTGCAGACGCCAGAGTGGCCAATCACCCAGTGTTCCTGGTAAATAAAGAAAAGTGTTGTTGCAAAACGTTTATTGACAGCACAGCACGCAAAACTGTAAACATAAAATAACACTCCACTACACCCTGCTGCCAGGAACCGGGAAACGGTTGCTGCAAGCAAATTAAACTTGTGGCTCGTGGCCAACATAATTGCACTTCAAAATTCACTGCACAACACACTTCAGCTAGCCGCCAGACCCGGCTGCTGACAAATAATAAAGTTTGTGGGCTCATGGCCGAATGTATCTCTTGAAACAGTGGGATTCCCACCGCCCCACCTGTTTGATACCCTCTGCTGGCAAACCTTCCTTAAACGCTGTAGTTGCCGCCCCTATGCGGAAGGAGTGGCTGCAAAAACGCTTGCTAGGGTCCTTGTTGCCAGACAGCGCCAGGCACACGTGCATAATGTGATCCACCTGGTACTTAGTAAGGGGTGTGCCGTCTGCATGGAGAAAAAGGTAGCCGTCTGCTGACGAGCGCAGGGCCAGGTAGACGGCCAACAGACTGACTGGGCAATACCTGACGTCCCCCAGGCTGTGCAGCCAAAATACCCTTCCCTCCCCGCACTGATCCGTCTTTGACCTTCTCAGCGTAATCTTAAGGGAGTCCTTGGAGAGCACCGTGTCTTGTCTGTTTAAAGCTGCACCCGAACTGTCATTCTTAGCTCTGGCCACCAATTCACTAATTCTAAATGCTCCGAAGAAGGCCAGGCTGAACGTGGCAGCAAACAAAGCTGACTCAAAAGCTGAGTGAGTAGCCTTGTGTATCCAATCGATCATCCCTCGCAGTGTCACAAAGTCTATGGGGGACCTATTGTCCGGTGCCTTGGGTTCGCTCCTGGGCCACCCTTTTAAAGCTGCTCTGATCAAGAAGGATTTGGTGGGATCTGACTGGCCCCTTAGTCTAGCGTGGTGGCTGATAGCTGCAAGATGGCCCGAGATCCAAGAATGACTCTTCCGGTTGTCTTTAGCCCATAGTATGAAAGACTGTACTCTACTTTCTAAGGCAGACACCCCTATCTCCCAGTTTCCCATCACTGAACAAAATGTTTGAACACAGGACCGGTATCTCTTAATTGTCTTGGGTGCCAGGGAAAGCTCGCCCAGCCCCCTCAGTCGATTTTCCACTTCAGCAAGAACCACAAGTGTGCCGGGAAAGGGGTCCCCTCCTCTCTCGCTCTCGGCCACGCCTCCCGGAACCGGCGCCACTGAAAACGAGAGAGAGCGTCAGCCGCTGTGTTCTGCACACCCTGAATGTGTCGTGCCCTACATTCAACATTATTGTACAGACACGCCCGCACCAACTCCCTCAAGAGGCACAAAACCAGGGGGCAACTCGCTGACTCTGAGTTAGTGGCCTGCACTACCGCCAGATTGTCAGACCACAAGAGGACCCTTTTAGCTGCCAGCACTGCAGGCCACAAGTGGAACGCCACCACGATCGGGAACAACTCTAACACTGTGATATTGGCCGTGATCTTTTTCTTGTGCCAGGTGTTGGGCCATTTCTCCGCACACCATTCCCTGTCTAAAATGGCCCCAAATCCTTCTCTACCTGATGCGTCTGTATAAAGGGCTAAGTCCGGGCTGCCTGCCCAGGGTGCCCTCCAAATTACTGAGCCGTTGAAGTTGGCCAGGAACTCCGCCCACATGGCCAGGTCGTGACTCATGCCTTTGCTTAATTTAACCATGTGGTGCTTCTTTGTGACCTTAGCAGTGGCCCTGGCCAACCTTCTGGCAAACACCCTCCCCGCTGGGATGACCCTAGATGCGAAATTCAGTTTCCCCAGTAGGCTTTGTATGCATTCCAAAGTGGCCCTGTCTTGCCCGACCACCGATTGTATGTGTTGTGCTAGGTCACGAACCTTGTCTGTCGGCAATCTGGACTCCCCTGCTATGGTATCCAGCTCGACTCCCAGAAACGTTAGGACCTGCACCGGACCCACCGTTTTACCTGGCGCGAGGGGGACCCCCAAGTGACAAGCCAGTTGCTTAAAATCCGCAAGGGCTTCATTACAGTCCTGCGTGCCGTCACTCCCTATGAACAAGAAGTCATCTAGGTAATGGGTCACCCCTACCACCCCGTAGGTCTCCTGGAGGGCCCATTGCAGGAAACAACTGAACGCCTCAAAATACGCACATGACACAGCGCAACCCATGGGCATGCATTTGTCATAAAAGTACCTGCCCTCCAGCTTGAAACCCAGCAGGTGGTGGCTGCTCGGGTGGACTGGTAGCAAGCGAAAAGCCGACTCGATGTCCGCCTTGGCTAACCAGGCCCTCTGCCTGCCCTCCTGACTAGGTCCAATGCCACGTCCAGAGTACAATAAGACACGGAGCAGGTGCCCTCCTCCAGCCCATGATTAACTGATGCCCCGTCTGGGTATGATAGGTGGTGAATTAATCGAAAAGCCCCTGGTTCTTTCTTGGGCACCACCCCCAGGGGCGAGACCACAAAGTTGTCAGCGGGGGTTGCAAGAATGGGCCCGCAACCCTGCCCAAGGCCCTCTCCTTCTCTACCTTGCCACGAACTACCTCTGGTTGCTCTCTCGCTGATCTAAGGTTGTCTGCCTCTCTGCTGCCCAGGGGGCCGACATATGGGATCTTAAAGCCTTCGTGGAAACCAAACAGCAGCATGCGGCCATCCGGTTTGTTGGGGTACCGTCTGAGGAGGGGTGTGATGTTGGCCAGGCTGACCGGGGAAGGGCCTTTGGTGGTGTGCCCTGGTGCTGGTGAACTAACAGTGGTGAAAAAACTCCCTGCTGAGTCTGAGTCGTTCGCAGGGACACGGTGGTGCGCAGTGGCGGGCGATGAGGGTGTTGGGGGGGGAGCTAGTGATACTGGTGTTTCTTCAGCCTCAAATTTGCTGCCCGCCTTTGCCGGCTGGCTGTCTGTCCTGCTTGGTGTGGCAAGAAACTGCTGGGTGTGGCCCGCCACATGTATTACATGCATGCTGGAACTTGCACGTCTTACACCAGGAGCAGGATCCACTGTTGAAAAGGCGGCATGTACCTGGAGGGGACCTCCTGAAACCTCCCCTTTGTCTCCCCCCCCCTGCGTATTCCGTGAAATGCCTGTTTGCCCCTTGCACCTGTATGGAAGGACCCCCTGGAGGAGGAATGTCCCACCTGAGTATTTGACTGAGAAACTCCGCTCTGCAGCGCGCGGGCACCCATGTGATCCATCCACAGCTGGACCTCTTTTTGGTCCCAACCCATCTCCGGGCACTGGGACATCTTTCTCCTAAACTCCCTGTCGTAATTCAACCAGCCATTTCCTCCCCACTTCATAGCTTCGTTGTGTATCGTCCTGGAGTACTGCACCAGGCCAGGGCCCAACTCTGGGAATTTCTCCATAGTTACGGCGGTTAATATGGAGAAAGCTTCTAGCCAGTTGACTATATTCTTCTCTGGCCAAGGATGGTATTTTACTTTTTTGTCATCCTCCTTCGCCCCTATTTTCCTTGCGTCCAACCCCTCTTGACCCAACATGAGAAGTGTGAAAATGTCTATAAACTCGCGCCTCCAAATTCCTTCTTTGGCTGCTTGAGGCACCTGCCAAGCCAGCGAGCAACGGCCAGACAACAGCGGGGCAGAGGTGACCTGTTGGATCGGGGGTGCTTGTGGAGGAGTTGGCGCCCTTATCATGGAGGCGGGAGGAGACACTACGCTTGCGGCCGCTGTGGTGGTGCCCAGGGGAGTCACTGTGCTAGATATTTGGGGGAGGGAAAAAACTGGTGCTGGCGCGCTGGTTCCCGCTGCTGGGGCGGGGTTTGCAGAGCTATTCGCAGGAGTGCAGGCCCCAACTTTGGCTACCTCCCGTGATGTGGCAGCAGTGCCCCCCTGTTCCCCTGATGGCTCACAAACACAAGCTGACCATACCCTTGAAGCCGCTGGCGTGCCCCCACCCTTTGAGCTAGTGAAGTCACCTATGTGCGCAGGGCTGGTGCCAGCAGGAGCCGCCTTAAACTGTGACATCAAATTGTTCATGGTGTCCATAAGCTTAGCAAGCTCATCCCTAGTTGCGTGGTTACCTGGGGCAGCCGGATTGTCCGTCGGGGTGGGCGGCCCCGGGTGCGGGGAAGCAGCTAACACAGGGGCGGCATCCTTGGGAGTCTGGGCTGTTCTGCTTCTGGTTGAAGGCAGCGGATCTGCCGGGAAGTCCCTGATAGTTGCCCTGCGGATCCGCTTGGGCCTGACGGGGCCTGCCTCAGCGCCGGGCTGCTGTTCTGTCGCAAGGGAATCGCTGACGATCCCAGAGTCCTCCTGCTCTGAAGCGTTCATGATGCCATTGGCCCATGCCAGGCCTTTGACCTTGGCCATCTCAAAGAAAATTGACCATTGCGCATCTTGGGAAGTGCCCGGCAACGAGTCCTCGACCTGGGACCTCTCCGGGAAAAGGGGAGGGAGCCCTGGCTGTCCATGTTGACTTCTGTCGCCATGCGGACTGCCAATCTGAGGAGAAAATGTTTTGGGTCAGCAACAGAGATTACTACGTATCCTTAAGCGACCCGCTACCTCCCTTGTTGCCGCAGGCTCTCCGTGCCCTCCTTAACCCTATACTTACATATTGAGATGCGATGATAAAAGACCTGGGGCGTGACGTGCTGCAGGGCAGGATCAGTGTGTGCTCTGCATGCGAAGATGAGGGGGGGTGCTGGGTGGAGAAATAAAACGTTAGTAGTGACTTTGATTGGCGGACGCGTACCTTCTGAGCACGACACACCTTATGCTCGCTCCTGCCCTTGCCCGCCGGCGCGACCCTTGGTCATACCTGTTACTATTCCCAGCAGTTCCTCACTTTCTTCAGGTCCACCTACGAGTTGCCTTCCTAACGACCAGCTCTGACCTGGAATAGAGAAAATAATCTTAAATGCGCTCCGGGGAATGCCCTGTGTCCGGGAAGCCATCGACCTCTGCCGCAGATTCACTTGTGGCTCATAGACCCTGTACCTGTTGTGTGCACTTGCGATGCCAACCGTATGCGAGAAGACCGGAAGACGACCCCTGAAAGTAAACATATGTTAAAACCAGCATGTAAAAGGTGTACGTTCCACCCGGGCATTGCCTACCTGTCCCCACTTATGCAGATGTAATTAAATTGTCATTTGGTTTACAACTTTCCCTTGCAGCACATTGACACCTGACGCAACGCGAGACCCACTAATCGGACCCCCGCCCCTGGCCCCACATGCATCGCTGCTACGAGCACTAATTACACTTTTTTTGTTTTTTTTGTTGCAGATTTGCATATTTAAATAGCGCAATTCGACCCGAAGGTATTGGAGCGCTTTCCACGAGCACCGTATTTACATTACACAATCAGGAACGGGGAGATTAAGTGATTTGCCCAGAATCACAGGACGTGGACGCCACCCCGAGGCTCGAACCCTGGTTTTCCGGCACCAAAGTCGGCAGCTCTAGCCTCCGGACCACATCCTCTCCGACCCAAAGGTATTGGTGCCTTTACACATGCATACAGAGAGGAAGCTTCGCGGGGGCCCTTGCAATGCTGGCCCTCCTCCCACCACATACGGGCGGAGGCCCTGCATCCGGCCCTCAAGCAGGAAGGGGCCCAGCGACGCCAGGCAAACGCTGGTGGATGCCACATGGGAACAATACGTAAGATTGTTTTTTGTTTTAACCGGGTGGGGAGCGGCCCGCGCCCCTCGCTCTTAACGCCCCCCGCCACGCATACAATTAACGCGTAACATGAACTCGGAGAAATTTGCCCAGGATCACAGGACAGAGGATCGGAGCCGAGACTCGAAACCCCCGGTCCCCGAGGTGAGGTAAGCTGGCGATCAATAAGACGCACAGCCTGCCAGACAGCGCCCCCCGCCGCAGGCACTACAGGATCCCAGACACAGGTCGAGCCCCCCCCCCTGCGGGTTGCCTTTAACTTTCGCTGTTTCCCACTTGCTAGCAGTCCCCTTGACATATGCCGCCTCAAGCCCCAACCTACGGCAAAGCACGGCCTCCAGTCGGACCAGGTCACTTGTGTAGGGCAGACGACGGTGAGTTGGAGGCGAGCGGGGTGAAAAGGACTCGGCCTGGCAGCTACGGGCAGGCTTGCCTCGCGCCCAAACACCCGGTTGGCAGCGGTGAGGAGTGTGAAACCTGCGCTGGTTCCCCCCTCCCCCGCTCGAACCCACACTGTGTCCCGCACTGCCGCCTCTCTCCACCCCAGCCCCCACACCCCCGTCTGCCCCATGTCAACCCCGGACAGAGAAAGGGGGCAATAAAAGTAGGGTATATGCTCCTCCGCCGACCTGGATCCCAGGCAGGGGGACGGGGGAGCCTGCGCGACACTCCAGCCCCCGCCCGGAAACGCGGAGCATGTTGGCCTGGGAGCACGGGCCGGTCGGGCTACTGGGAGATGTACCCCGTCCTTCCGGTGCAACGTCGGCAGCGGGGGACATAATAGCACTAGCTGCCCCCCCTTGTCCCTGCGTGAACGGACCCTGCAGGCCTGAGAGCCCGCGAGATCTCAAGAGAGACCGGGAAAATTCCCCTCCTATCTGCCTCTGACCCAGTCCCGGGCCACAACGCCAGCTGCAAGGACTCTCACGGACTACCCCCGGGCCACGGGGTAAGCAGCTGGGGCAGTCTCCCACGCAGGCATCGCCACGTGGTGGGACGGGGGGGTTTGTGGGGGTCAGTGCCTAGACTCACCACCCCCGCTGCTAGGAAAGGACCGCGGTCCTAGGCCGCAACCGCCCCTGGGTCCTCCGGGAGACACGACCCCCTCGGGCCTTGACCCCTATAACACGTGGTGGGGGCCCACGTAGCCGCGCCAGCTCGGGCCCCCCACCTCGCCTCCCCATAACAAGGAGGGAGCGCCCCTCTATGCCGCCACCCGTGTACGCCGAGAGCTGGCCAAAACCCCCCCCAAGGTCGTGCCGCCCTGCCCTCAATACTACCCCGGATGGGGATAGCGGGCGGGGGGATGGGGGGGAGATACTGCACTCACCGCACTATAAATGCCAGCAGCTCCGGGGACACGTCTAAACGGCATCAGGGTGAGGGTCACAGAGGCCGCCAGGTGGGCGGGGGAGGCATTTATACCTCTCCCCTTCCCCCACCTCGGCCGGAAGTGACGCGCCGGACCCCGAGGGGTCACTGGACACTAGACTGTCCGGTGTGCCATCTTGTGGCACTAGAGGGGCCGCCCTCTTATGAGGGTCCCCTGCGGGGACGAGTCGGTCAGCCCGCATTGTGGAAGCTCAAAGCGGTTAGAGTTATGATCAGGGCTGGGGAACTGTATTCGTATATGACCCCCTCGTTGTGTGTACATTTTTTAATCATTGGAGATCACACATATTTATAATGCTCTCATGTCACCATGTGCCTCTAGTCACCATGTCAATGCCCTTTTCGATGTAAAACTTGCTCTGAACAGCATCCCGGCAGAAGTGGCGGAGCTGAAAACAAGACATGCCAAGACAGCTCTGTGGTTTGAGGACCCACCTTCGAGGTTCTAATCTGTGCATGGCTGGCTCCAAATGTCATCCTTCCACGGTTGATAAAACAATACGGCTAAGTTTGCAAGTAGTATCACCTGTCATTTAAGGAGCAATAGACCATCCCCGTTTGAAGAATAAGCACTTCATAAGTAGTGACCATGAATGCGGAAATGGGCTGCCAGACACAGATCGATCACAGCACCCGATACAAAGGGTGCAACAGGAGCCCAAGCAGGGACGCGAGAGACATTACACCGACTCGAAGAGGAGAGAGTCTCTCCAGGCATTGACAATCAACGAAGTTTCGTGAACTTGTAATTGCAATTTCCACCAGACCATATCTGCACTTTCATATCCAGTAAATTCTCTAAGTACGAGCCACTTATTAACTTACCATTCGAAAAACAAGAGAGGAGTTGCGGTGCCTGCCCCTTTAAGGAACAGGTTGGAGAATGATGTCGACAGGCAAGGAGGAAGAGTTTCCTCACGCTGCCGAGCCACATGTAGGCACTGGCTGACAAGGGCGTGTGGGTGCGTAGAACACCGCACCCCTCGAAGCGCACTGTTTGACATGGGCACAGCCTTTTGTCTTTTCGTCAGAAGCAGCCTGGAGTCACTGAGAGCCGCGGATAAGCCCTCGAAATGGAGAAAAATGATTTACTCCCTAAAACCGGCATCATTGCGGCGTGGAACCGATGCCGGTGAACCAGGTTTTTTTCCAGTGATTTTATAGAAATAAACGGGCAGATTCAAATATAACTAGGGCACGCGCCTCACGCTGAAAGGAGGCAGCAGGGGGAGGGGAGAGAGGAAGGGGCCGGCGTCTGTTTCCCTTGCGGGAGCAAGCAGGAACCATCTGTTAATTACTAACAGATGGTTTTGCAAGCTCGCTTCCGCAAGGGAATCGCCAAACGTGCACGGGTTGCCATTCAAAGCAATGCAACGCGTGCACGTTTTTGCCTGCAAAAGTGAAGCCATGGCTAAAGGTCTTTTTCCTATGCAACGCATGCGCGCTGCGTAGGAGAGACCTAAAAACAGGTTAAGGTGATTTCAGAAAGAAAGAGGGCCTTGCAGACTTTATGTTCATATTAATTCTTTTTATCACATTTGTAAAATTCAAATTGATATGATGGAGCAAGGACTCACAATTGAGACTTGCTTGTATGCAATCTCTTTAGTATTAATTTATTAAAAATTTGTATTGTCTATATTAATCCTTGCATACACTACACGAATAGTGAGGACGCTTGCCTATGTGTTTTACTAATGAATAACGCTTGTCCGTAATCTAAAATGGCCGCTAAAGCGCGGAAACTTTACTGCGCATGTCTCAACCATATCACGTGTTGTGACGTCTCTTCTTGCTTGGTGGGAAACTTCTGCTTCTGCGCAGTGTGCATTAAAATGGCTGCTTGATGTTTTCACATGCTTCAGCTTGCTCTCATGTCATTATTAAACTGTCATTTTCTTTAACGCTACTAATGCAGGATAGAATTTATAATTAAATGGGAATAGAGTAGAAAGAGTGGGCATACAGTGAAACATTTTATTTGTGATTTTAATGTTTTCTTCTTTGACTTTTATTAGTTCGTAAACTTGGGCCTGGGTTTGGTGAACTGAAAGCTCGTGTGACAAAGATTCCGCACATGCGCCCTGAAATGGCTGAACAGAAAGAAAGAGATGAAGTCAACTTGGACACCACCCAAGGCCATGACCTGCTGCCCGACACCACTACATACCAAGATGTTCCCGCCGAAATGAAACATTTTATATGAATAAAATACAAAATCTGTCGTGAGACGGGTGGGAAATAAAGCAAATGTAATAAAATTGATGGGCGGTATTTTAAAACAATAGGCTTTAGTAAAGGGAACCAGATCAATATGGTGTGAGAATCCACCCCCTATCCCTGTCCAATCAGAAGTAGTGGTCCCATACTTTAGCAACATTATGGGGAGGTACATGGGCGTAGAAGGGTATAACAGATATAGAATTAGCTAATTAGTTAGCTTCTAGCCCCAGACTGCCAAGCTGATCGGTTGCAGACTGTATCCCTGTCCAGAAGAGGTCCTGAGGAGGGGGCGGCGAAGTCCATTAGAAGGGAGACACGGGAGAATCGAGGAGAAGCCGAGTATCAGAGAGGGGAACGGCGCAGGCGTCGTTGTATAGAGGTCACCAGTTCTGTCCTGAACCTGGAGGAGGTCTATGCTCTTCATCCTTCCTGGGTCCTATTCTTTCCAACTCCTTGGCCAAGGGGTTTGGTTCTCGCACTTAGGTAAATATAATGCAACTTTTAGTTGCGCTGCTGTCTCTGTCTTCTCCTTTCTGAGGCACCGTCATTAATTAACCATAATTATTCTATGTTTTCTCTTTGATGTGCGATTAAGTACCGTGTGGTTCTGTATTTTACTCTGCTAAAATTTTAGATAAACATTTTAAAACTTCCTGATTCAGTGGTTATTTCAAGATCATGTATTATAATGAATGTCACTCATTTTAAACTTCCCCAATTAGCATTACTCTTCAATCAGAAGGTAATTGGTAGCAGGGATTTTGATAAAAGAGTACAACTGACACGCCAGCGTAAGTATTAGCGTAGTATGAATGTATGGGCCCGAGTGAGTGTTTTGTGTATGAATACTGTTTGCTAATATCGCGCTGGATCAGTTTTCTGGTAATCAGAGGATGGTTACTCTTTGTTAATTGGGTAATGAGAATTTTATTTTTATGAATTAACATCCGTATATTCGAAGTTTTGTTTTTATGTTGTCTAGAATTCCCGGGGAAAAATTGAATAGCGGATGGTAAGTGGAAGCCATACTGCAGTGAGGTTATCTGCCAGGCAGAAATAGTACTGAAAAGTTAAGCAGGGCTATCAGTACTCGTTAGGGACTCTATGCCTGTGAGTAATAGCAAAGGAATAGGCTGGGGAAAATTTGATGTTATATCACCTAGAAAGGGTAACATTGAAGAAGTAACAGGTATTTCGGAAACTTGTGTGAAGAGTAAACGGAAGGGTTTTACTCGTAGTGTATGTTTAGTAAACGGAAAGGTTTTACTACGTATGAAAGAAACTATCTTTTCGAACTTAGAGAAACTGGCACGATAGCGAATGTTTTATGTTGTTACTGAAATTTAAATAAGAATTGTAGAGAAAATAAGTTTGCGTAAGATTTTGTAAAGGGAGGGTCAGTTGCGGGAGAGGGAGCTGACGTCACAAAACGCTGCGCTGGGATTGGTTGAATCAGCGGGTGTGGAGAGACTCTTGTAAAGGAGGGGTCAGTAGTCAGGAGCAGTACTGACGTCACAGGGGCCGCGCTGGGATTGGTTGAAACATCGAGGGACAGAAAAGCGCAGATTGTAAAGGAGTGGTAGACAAACAAACGTCACCGAAAGGCCGCGCTAGGATTGGTTCAGAAAATAAAGGTTAGCAGACATTTGATTGGTCAATATCATAAAAGCGAAATTCTTAGTGGATAAGGGATTGCATGTTAAAACGTGATCCAACTTTGACAGGAACTCGTCCGGATAGGAGATATTTAGGGTTTGCAGAATATAATTTTATACATCGATACTTACCCAAGATGTACGGAGAAAAGAGAAAAATGTCATTTTTACAAAAGATTAAGAATTATTTTAAAAGGGACAAACCAATCAAAACTAGAGAAGGAATTATCATTCCACCAGCTAAAACGCCCGCTTCATTCATGATGATGGAGAGAGGTTATCATACTTGCGTATGGATAGAGAATTGGATAGAATATACCAAGAATGATGGAATATTAGCATTTCCCGAGAATGGCACTTTCAATGGGCGAATTCTTCAAAATTTGAGATTAAGGATGAATGACTTAGAACCCAGACCTAGATTAACTCAGTACGAAGCCTTAGAGGAATGGGAAACCGAGGCATTTGAACGTGACCGAACTAGGAGTAATAGGGGTTATCGAGGCTTTTTCCCAAGAAACCAACATGAGTCTAGGGATAGTCAGATGAAACAATGGAGGAGGGCAATGATTACATAGGGACTATATCCATTGTTAACAGCAGAAGAGAAATTAGGGAGTAAATGTACAGAAAAGACAAAACATTTAATGAGAAGTGAAGATTCTGAAGACGAATTTATGGAAGAAATGTTAAGAAAGCCCCCACCCTATCAGGAAGGGCCAAGTGGATGCACCCCAAGTGCACCACCGTTAAAAACTCCATTAGTACCACAGGTAATGCATGATTTCACCCCTAGTAGAATACTTCACGGCAAAGAAAGAGAAGCCCTAGAAAAGACCAGAGCAGAATTAATACAGAAAATAGCACAAATAAAAGTACATCCTGACTCATTGACTATACCTGTAACAATTGGACCAGAAGTCCCATTATATGGTAATCAAGGAAACTGTCCTCCACCAACACTTGCACCTACTCCTGTAAATACTACAAAACCTGAAGCAGTAGTAATGGTTGAGGATCATTTTAGTGACTGCGAATCTACAATATCATTGATGGACTTATCCATTCGAGATTCTGTCAATATTACTCCCAAAAGAACTACACCTGGATGTTCAAAAGATATAAGTCTAGTAACTTCATCAGGAGCGAAAAGTGCCACAATTGTCACACCTGAAGATTTAGAAAGGTGGGCACAAGGATCAGAACAGCAGTGCACACCTCCAAAAATAATGGATATTCATAAATTGAAAGTTGAATTAGAAGAAATAATAGCAGGAAATGTAGGACTAGATCGCTTAAATACCTATGATGATGAAGAATTATTGTTTATGTGCAGGAGTATCACAAGAAATGTAAGATTATTCCATGAAAAATTATCCAATTTAGCACTACAAATGGGAATAGAAATAGGGAGATCAAAAGTGTTACAGAAACCCTATAGAGCAGATTTTTCAGAAAAAGATTTAGAAAATATGAATGCCTCTGGAAGAAAATTACAAGTAAGGGAATTAATGATAGTTTTACAAAAATGGGGAGACTTATATAAATGGAGAACTAGGTGGGCAAAGAAAAAGGAAGAAGCACGATCAAGTAGATCAGCATCTGAATATGTGATGAAAGAGACAGGGAAAGCTGACCAAATGTACCCAATGCGAGAAGTTGCGGGAGGAGGATATGTACATGTCCCATGGAGCAGACAGGATATTCTGTCATTTACGAATGATTTCCCAAAGTTGAGAGAAAAAACCAATTGAATGGTACAAGCAGGTTGAGAGGTTTGTGAAAGTGTCAAAGGTATTGTTGAAGGATTTGGATGGTTTGTTTGACATAGTGGTACCTGCCGATTTATGGACAGATTGTAAAATCACAGTGGATTGGCCAAGCGAAGAATATCCTAGAGACCCAAAGACAGGTGCCCCGTCAAATGATGTGATGAAAAAGTATCAGCAGGTGATAACTTACCTGAAAGGGAAAATACCACCGAAAGAAACAGATTGGGTGAAAATAGACCGAACTACACAAGAAGCTAATGAATCGGTACATTCCTACTATGAACGTTTATTGCAAGTATTTAAGCAGTATAGTGGATTTGAGGACATTGGAGATAAGAACATGAGTCAGTTTGTTTATCGATTTGTTTACGGTTTGAAGCCAGAGATTTGTCAGATGATTAAGCAGCACATGTTGTGTTGGCAGGGGAAACCTATCGATGAGATTTTGAAATATGCAAAATATTGTGGAGATGATATTGAGGATAGACATAAGAAATTACAGGAGAAAGTAATGTGGGCACAGGTGAAAATGGCCGAGAAACAGGGAATTAATTTGGATAATCCGAGCGAAAATCAAGGAAAGGATTCTGGAACGAGTGGTGATTCTGGAAATAGTGGAAAAGTGAGAGGACGAATGAGTTGAGAAGAATCTAAAAAGAAATTTACTTGTCATGGGTGCGGAAAATTGGGGCATTGGAAGGACGAATGTAAAAAGATTCGGAATAATAATGGCCCAAATAAAAATTTAAATCCACAGACGCAGAATGACTCACAGCAGGGTGTAAATCCTCAGAGTCAGTTGCCACCCGCACCTATTCAGGGTAATGTAAGCAGAGCAAAGCACGGTACAGACATCGGATATCAAGGAGGAAGTGGTAAGAATGAATATATAACATCACAGTTTCTTTTACAGGACGATTTCTGTCAATTCAGTTCATGACGGTGCCTGGGAGAGGGGGAGAAGGAGTGCGTACTTGGCGCATCCTTACCGGTAGATCAGTCAGGTCCATATGTTGAAGGAAATGTGAAAGGTAATGATATTACTTTTCTTTTGGACACTGGTGCTACCCGGTCTACTGTAAGAACAGCAGACATTCCAGACCTTCCTCTCTCTGGTGAAGATATCCAAGTAGTGGGGGTAGCTAATCAAAGGATTAGAACACCTCTTACCAAACCAATGGAAGTTAAAATTGGAAACTTCAGAGAAATGCATCAATTTGTAGTGTGTGATTCTAGCCCAGTAAATGTATTAGGCAGGGATTTGTTGTGCAAAATGAACTGCACAATTCTTTGCACACCAGATGGTGTGGCAGTTCAGACACCAGATGAAGACCATGTATATAAAATTATGATTGCAAAGCAAGGTACAGAAGTAGATGAGATGTTTTCAGTATTAACAAAAGATGAGTTGCCAGAAGAATTAAAAGGTACAGTAAACCCCATAGTATGGGATTTCACAGGGAAAGAAGTAGGACTTATGGCTAAAATAGACCCAGTTAAAATTACTGTAAATGAAGGTGCGATTTTCCAAAATACCAGACAGTACAAAATGTGTGCAGAAGTAAAAGCAGGAGTCATTGAAGAAATCAATCGAATGGTTGAACAAAACATATTAAAAGAAGTAATGAGTAGTTCATGTAATTCACCAATAATGGGACTAAAGAAACCTAGTGGAAAATATAGGATTGTTCAAGACCTGCGGAAAATAAATAAGATTGTGGAACCATGTTGTCCTATAGTGCCAAATCCTGCAGTAATTCTATACCAAATTCCTTGGAGTGCAGGATGGTTCACAGTAATTGATTTATGTCAAGCGTTCTTTTCGATACCATTGCATCCGGATAGCCAGTATCTTTTCTCATTTAAATTTGAGAACAAAGTTTATGTGTGGAATCGTGTTCCTCAGGGGCACACGGAAAGTCCTTCTATTTTCAATCAGATATTGAAAAAGTGCCTTGAGAAACTAGTGATGCCAGGAAGCTCAGTCCTAGTGCAATATATCGACGATTTATTGGTGGCATCGAACAGCAGAGAGGACTGTGTCGTTGATTCCATAGCACTATTAAATCTTTTGGCCGAAGAAGGGCATAAAGTCTCACCTGAAAAATTGCAGTTCTGTACAACAGCTGTTAAATATCTGGGACACCAAATTGAGAGGGGAAAAAGAAGGGTAACCTCTGAAAGAGTAAAATTAATAAAGAAAATGCAAATGCCTGTAACCCAAAGACAAGTAAGAATGTTCCTAGGAATAGTAGGTTACTGTCGACAATGGATACCAGGATTTTCTCTGTTAGCTAAGTCCTTAATTAACATGACGAAAAAGAAAGCAAAGGATCCTGTTGCGTGGGATGATGACAGTGTAGGAGCTTTTGTAAATTTGAGGAATGCCCTATGTTCAGCACCCGCCTTAGGCATGCCTGATTATAAAAGAGAATTTGCATTGTTCTGTCATGAGAGAGAAAATTGTGTACGTTCTGTCCTAACTCAGAGACACGGATTAGACAGACGTCCTATAGCATATTTTTCTGCTACATTGGACCCAGTAGCAGCCGCGTTGCCAGGTTGCTTAAAAGCAATAGCGGCTACTTGTTTGAGCATTGAACAAAGTGAGTCAATTGTGATAGGACATCCTGTGAAGGTATATGTTCCACATGCAGTTGTGATTCTGTTGACAAGAACCCGAACTCAACATCTTACTCCTAGTCGGCTGACTAAATATGAAAGAATAATAATGGGCGCTGAAAATGTGCCCATGGTGAGGTGCACTATAATAAATCCAGCTACCTTACTACCAGACCCGTATCATGAGAGAATTAAAGATGACGAAGAAGATGAACATGCTTGTTTACAAATTACAGAGTTATGTACGAAACCTCGCCCTGATATTGAAGAACAGCCCCTCAGAAAGCCAGACAGGGAGCTATTTGTTGATGGTTCATGTCAAAGACATGAAGACGGTAAATTAACTGCTGCCTATGCGGTATGTGAATTAACTGGAATAGTCTAAGCATCCTATTTACCAGGAGTCAAATCTGCACAAGTAGCTGAATTGATTGCATTAATAAAAGCTTGCAAAATTGGGAGGAATCAAAAAGTAACTATATTTACCGATAGTCAATATGGTTATGGGGTTGTGCACGATTTTGGCCAACTATGGATGCAGAGGGATTTCATGACTTCTTCAGGATCCCCCATTAAAAATGGACAGTTTGTAAAGGAATTGCTGGAAGCAATACCATCACCAAAAGAATTGGCTGTGGTGAAATGTGCCGCACACAAGTCAGGAGATGACTGGGTGGTAGTCGGCAACAGATATGCAGATCTGGTGGCTCAACATTGTGCCAAAAATAGATTGTCACTCAATAAGAGGGTGGAAAGAATGGGAATCAGCTGCCAACTTATGCTGTATATGCCACCTGAAACTTGTAATGATGTCAAGAGATTACAGGATGATGTTGATGAAAATGAAAAGAATTTGTGGGTCAAAGTGGGTTGTTCCCAAAGAAGAGATGATGAAGTGTGGATCAGTGCTGATGGCAGACCAGTCATGCCAGACTGTTTACTCTCACAAATGGCCAGAATGTATCATGGAGACACACACATAGGGAGAGATGCAATGATTAGGCTCTTCAGACAAAATTGGTATAATCCCAAATTAAGGGCTGTTGCAGAGAGCCTTTGCCAAAGATGTTTAACTTGGCAGATGCACAATCCAGGGAGGAAGACAATAATTGGGTTTGGGAAAATTGGAAAGGCAGAGGGTCCATTTATAAGACTCCAATTTGATTTCATTCAACTACCACCATGCAGAGGGTTGAAATATGTACTGGTCATAGTGTGTCTGTTTTCAAAGTGGGTGGAGGCTTACCCTACTAGGAGAAATGACAGCATTACAGTCGCAAAACTGTTGCTACGAGAGCTCATTCCTAAGTTTGGTTTCCCAGTAACTTTGGAATCAGATAGAGGAAAACATTTTAACAGTGAAGTGATCCAAATAATCTGTGAAGCATTCCAAATTGTACAGAAACTGCACTGTGCATATCGTCCAGAGGCTTCTGGAGTGGTTGAACAATTGAATGGCACTATAAAGTCAAGATTGGGAAAAATGTGTGCATCAACATCATTAGAGTGGCCAGATGCATTGCCAATGGTTTTAATGGGACTCAGAAGCATTCCTGTTAGAAATACCGGATTGAGTCCACACGAGATAATGATGGGAAGAGCAATGAGGCAAACACATGTTCCACAAACAAACTACTGAATATATCTGATGATATGGTACTGGACTATTGCAAAGGACTGGCTGACCTAGTGCGTTCTGTCTCTCATCAGGTTGGAGAAGACGCAGTTTCCAGGCAGCCTGAACAAGAACATGATCTGAATCCTGGTGATCGGGTGGTAGTGAAGAATCACACCAGAGAAACGTGTTTATCACCTAGATGGGGCAGACCTTGTCAAGTCATACTGACCACAAATACAGCAGTGAAGTGTGCAGGATTTCCTAATTGGATTCACGTAAGCCACACCAAAAGAGTACCAGATCCTGAAGAAGAAAATCCTCAGTCAGCATCAATCACTGAGGGAGCTGAAGGTTGCCCAGCTGAAGAATCTCGGGCTCGAGATTCAAGAGAAGCTACAGAAGAACAACCGAGCACAAGTCAGGACTGGATACCGGTGGTAGAAATCCCTGAAGTTTACCACAGAACAAGAAGTCAAACCAGATTGGAAGAAATCGAAGAAGATCAGATAGGTGAAGAAGAAGCAGCTCAGGGAAAAGAAGAAGAGACAATAAG
This sequence comes from Calotriton arnoldi, assembly GCA_963921515.1. NCBI lineage: Eukaryota > Metazoa > Chordata > Amphibia > Caudata > Salamandridae > Calotriton > Calotriton arnoldi. The sequence goes on along the minus strand of CAWUFW010000004.1, from coordinate 4,299,794 downwards.
AGAACCTGAGTAAGGTCAGATAGGGAAAGGAAACTGGGCTCAAATTAACAAAGAACTAATAAATTTTGAGCAGGGACAGACAGGTTTAGAAGAATCCGGTCAGGCTGCAGAAGTACAAAGTGCAATAAGCCCTGATCAGAATCAGTTAGATCCAGAAAAGTTCACAGAAGAAAAAGACCTCGAGAAACATGAACATGAAGAAATAAACAAAGAACAAGGTCAATTATTGGAAATTCACAGAGGAGCTGCAGAAGAAAAACCAATAAGGCCTGAAAAGGAGCAAGTAAGAAAAACAGTAATTGCAGAAAACGAAGCAGTACTAAACAGTGAAAATAAAAAGATTTCTGAAGACGGAGATAAAGAAACAGTGCAAACAAAGAAAACAAGAAAAGGAGATCATTGGCCGAGTGTCATTAAAAGAGTAAAATACCACATAACCAGAAGTGAAGATCCAGACCAAGTGAATGAAGTAACAAGTCAAACTGAACAAGAAAATAAAACTGAGAAAAGAAGAAGTAAAAGACTGAAACTTGTGAATAACAAATTCAAGGGTCCTGATTGGACTTACATCATTTGTGAAGATTTTGATAGCTCAGATTCAAGTGAGAGTGGTGACGAAGGAACAAGTGCAGAACTTACGTACGAAAAAGAAACAAGACCGCCTTGACTAAGCAAAAGAGTAATATAAAGAAAAGAGGAAATAGATAAGAAGAGCAATCTTCCTTGTCGAAAATGCCTGACGATAGAGTTGCTGGGTGACCAAAACAGAAATGTTATAGAAGATGCTGTGCAATATGCATATGTAGTCTAGTAATGGTGCTTATAGTATGGTTAGTCCTGATGGTAGCAGTTCCTTACCTTATGATAATGGATACAAAGATTAATAACGAAACTAAGGAAAGGACAGCAAACATGAAGGATAATAGAGTAGAACTAATGGCAGAAAATGAACCAGAATTTCATCATGAAATAACTGATAACGACACTAGTCTGAATGTTTTCACAAAGTTATTGCTTCAATATGTAGATACCATGGAAGTTAGTAATTGTTATGTTTGTATGAAGTTACCTGAATCAGTAGCAGAAGGATTAACATACCATCACTTGCCACTGACATATGGCATATCATGTAGTGTATTAACAAGTTTATTTTATAGAACAGGAAGACTTCAGTATTATTATTCAAACCTAGATGTGATATTTTCTGAGGTTCCGATTCGAAAGAGTATGAACCCAGTGCTTAGTAGTCAAGACGCACAGTTTATGGGAGAATTTTTCTTAACAATGAAATCGATAGACATAACACATTCACATAGACATAATCTAACATGTTCTTTACATGAAGAAGAAAATATATTTTTGAATTTAGTAGAAGATAGAAGACAAGATTTTCAAAAGAAAGCTTCTGAGCATAAGGCTCATTTGCCATCTTGGGCTGAGAAAGAAGGGAGTTACACACCTGGCAAGGCTCAAGCTGCTATGGCTCTGGATTTCGTAAAGACAGGGAACATTTGTCTTCATAGGTTAAGGACTGACTATAACAATGTTTTCATCTGTACAGTGAATGTGAACATAATTTCTTAATTCTTGGAGGTTGGGGAATCAAAGGAGGAACAGATTCAGTTTTTCCTGGAATCTATTATGTGTGTGGGAATAAGGCTTACTTTAGGCTTCCTGCACGGTGGTATGGAAGTTGTTATTTTGGAATAGTATTTCCAAAGATATACCACGTAAAAAGAAACACTGGGAGCAATGAAAACAATAGTGAATTAATACGTAGTAAAAGAGCTAGTTTTTCAGAAATTGTAGGTGATATATTTGGTGCATTGATACCTTCAGTGGGAATAATTCTGAACTCAAGGAAAATATGTAAATTGTCTACAGTGGTGGATCGTTTATCAACGGATACTGCTGGAGGTTTTCTAATGATTAATGCGGAGATGGTTGCGATTAGGTGTATGGTGCTGCAAAATAGACTTGCTCTTGATATTATATTGGCAAAAGAGGGCGGAGTCTGTAAATTATTGAAGACGAAACACTGTTGCACTTATATTCCTGATAAGAGTGCAGAAATTGAAACGTATATACAGAATATAACTAAACTTGAGAAGGAACTTAAACCACTGGAAGTTGATAGTGTATGGGAAAGATTGACAAATAGTATTTCGTCAATTGGTACCTGATTTGCTAATGTAGGAAAAGGACTTATAGGTCCAATATTAGTACCCTTAGCAGGGATAGCAATAATAGTAATGGCAATAACAATATGGTGCAAATGCTGTAGAAAGAATGACTCATATAACGTGACAGGAAAAGGAAAGAAGAGAAAATTCGATGAAATCGAACTTGAAGATTTAAGAAGTGAATTATACAAGAAATTGAAAGGGGATGTGAAAAATAGAAGGTGTAAAAATGAGAATGAAACGATTTGCTAGAAGTTGGCATCTGATTGTGGGTAGTATTTTGATGGCTCAGAAACGCTATCAGAGAGGGGATTGATGGAGCAAGGACTCACAATTGAGACTTGCTTGTATGCAATCTCCTCATAGTATTAATTTATTAAAAATTTGTATTGTCTATATTAATCCTTGCATACACTACACGAATAGTGAGGACGCTTGCCTATTTGTTTTACTAATGAATAACGCTTCTCCGTAATCTAAAATGGCCGCTAAAGCGCGGGAAACTTTATGCGCATGTCTCAACCATATCACGTGTTGTGACGTCTCCTCTTGCTTGGTGGGAAACTTCTGCTTCTGCGCAGTGTGCATTAAAATGGCTGCTTGATGTTTTCACATGCTTCAGCTTGCTCTCATGTCATTATTAAACTGTCGTTTTCTTTAACGCTACTAATGCGGGATAGAATTTATAATTAAATGGGAATAGAGTAGAAAGAGTGGGCATACAGTGAAACATTTTATTTGTGATTTTAATGTTTTCTTCTTTGACTTTTATTAGTTCGTAAACTTGGGCCTGGGTTTGGTAAACTGAAAGCTCGTGTGACAAAGATTCCGCACATGCGCCCTGAAATGGCTGAACAGAAAGAAAGAGATGAAGTCAACTTGGACATCACCCAAGGCCATGACCTGCTGGCCGACACCACTACATACCAAGATGTTCCCGCCGAAATGAAACATTTTATATGAATAAAATACAAAATCTGTCGTGAGACGGGTGGGAAATAAAGCAAATGTAATAAAATTGATGGGCGGTATTTTAAAACAATAGGCTTTAGTAAAGGGAACCAGATCAATATGGTGTGAGAATCCACCCCTATCCCTGTCCAATCAGAAGTAGTGGTCCCATACTTTAGCAACATTATGGGGAGGTACATGGGCGTAGAAGGGTATAACAGATATAGAATTAGCTAATTAGTTAGCTTCTAGCTCCAGACTGCCAAGCTGATCGGTTGCAGACTGTATCCCTGTCCAGAAGAGGTACTGAGGAGGGGGCGGCGAAGTCCATTAGAAGGGAGACACGGGAGAATCGAGGAGAAGCCGAGTATCAGAGAGGGGAATGGCGCAGGCGTCGTTGTAGAGAGGTCACCGGTCCTGTCCTGAACCTGGAGGAGGTCTATGCTCTTCATCCTTCCTAGGTCCTATTCTTTCCAACTCCTTGGCCAAGGGGTTTGGTTCTCGCACTTAGGTAAATATAATGCAACTTTTAGTTGCGCTGCTGTCTGTCTTTTCCTTTCTGAGGGACCGTCATTAATTAACCATAATTATTCTATGTTTTCTCTTTGATGTGCGATTAAGTACCGTGTGGTTCTGTATTTTACTCTGCTAAAATTTTAGATAAACATTTTAAAACTTCCTGACTCAGTGGTTATTTCAAGATCATGTATTATAATGAATGTCACTCATTTTAAACTTCCCAATTAGCAAAGGATTCATTGGTAAGTCATTACTCTTCAATCAGAAGGTAATTGGGAGCAGGGATTTTGATAAAAGAGTACAACTGACACCCCAGCGTAAGTATTAGCGTAGTATGAATGTATGGGCCCGAGTGAGTGTTTTGTGTATGAATACTGTTTGCTAATATCGCGCTGGATCAGATATATACACAGACCAAGAAAAAACAATAGTGCTTTTGTGTCCCCAAGTGAAATGGAACAAACAGTGAAAAACATGTAATGTGTACAGCTTGGTTTCCACAATTTTTTTTATTTTTTTTTATTAAAAGGCGACCAAAGATTAACTTAGTAATGATTCCAGCTTCTGTGTACAATAGTCAGAGCTGTTAAACTGGTTCGCTTTCAAATACAGTCGACGGCGTTTCGACCCTTTTACAGTGCAGGGTCTCTTCAGGACCAAGGGATATGGGGACAATCTGATGGCGATTGTTTAGCCTCGTGAGACAGTGAAATAAGTGAGACACCGGTAAAGTGAGAGAGGAAAAGGGAATACTCACACAGGGACCCGGTCAGGTGCCCCGTATGAGAGACGAACTGGTGGGCTGACAAACGGTCTTAATCATAGGTCATTGTCATTGTAACCAGGCAGACGACCGGAGCAGTTCGAATTGACAGATTCATTTCAAAGATTAATACTATTCCCGTGGCACGATTGGTCCCGCGGCCGGTTCAATTAAATTGAAGAATCTCCTCCATCACTACTACACTAAGTGGGGGTCATGTACTTCTGCCATCTACCACGATTGAGCAACCTATGATTAAGACCGTTTGTCAGCCCACCAGTTCATCTCTCATACGGGGCACCCGACCGGGTCCCCATGTGAGTATTCCCTTTTCCTCTCTCACTTTACCGGTGTCTCACTCATTTCACTGTCTCATGAGGCTGAACAATCGCCATCAGATTGTCCCCATATCCCTTGGTCCTAAAGAGACCCTGCAAGGTAAAAGGGTCGAAACGCCGTTGACTGTATTTGAAAGCGAACCAGTTTAACAGCTCTGACTATTGTACACAGAAGCTGAAATCATTACTAAGTTAATCTTTGGTCGCGTTTAAAAAAAATAAATAAAAAATAATTGTGGAAACCAAGCTGTACACATTACATGTTTTTCACTGTTTGTTCCATTTCACTTGTGGACACAAAAGCACTATTGTTTTTTCTTGGTCTGTGTATATATCAATTTGAATTTTACAAATCTGATAAAAAGAATTAATGTGAACAAAGTCTACAAGGCCCTCTTTCTTTCTGACATCACCTTAACCCATTTTTGTGATTGCGATTGTACATTTGATTATTATTATAGATTAGCCTAACTTTCCGCTGGAACCTCTGTTTCTGTTACATACTTCAATTGTTGTCAGTTGTGTTCTTTGTCCAGACAATGTAACATTTACATCTGACCCCTTGTGCATTTCATTAGCCTTCTTATGGACTAACCAGTATTTCCTAAGCTGATGACGCCCAGCTCCTCTGTAGATGAGGTCATCATGTCAAAACCTCAATGATCCCTGCCCTTGCTTGTCAGTAACTCAAACCTGGCTGAGCATTGGTGTTGGAATACGAGGCAGTACTTGAGGCCTGCACAAATAACATGACTACATTTGTCCTTCACTGGGAAGCAAACACCCCATTGTAGCGCTTGACTCTCAGAGGGTAGTGTTGCAGAGCAGTCTAAGGCTTACTCAAGGGAGGTGGTGTGGGCTAGGGTTGTATGACTAAACAACTACCTACAAAATCACGAGTGCCTGAACCACGAAGGCTAAACAACGACCAAAGCCAAACCACTAACTATTTAACCACGACTTACTGAACCAAAAACTCCACGATTAACCACTACACCCAACGCACTCAAAAAAATCCATCCATCATAACGTCGGAATCCTCGAGAGAGTTCCCAGAGGCGCGTGCTGCCAAGCAGCTGCAGCCATGCCAGGCAAAAGCAAGAAGTGGCTTTATTCACCAAAATCTGTGTAGGCAAACACCGCAGCCTCTCGTGCAGAGAAACTTAAATAAGAGCACGCTGCAAGCGTTGAGTCGCTAACGACTTCTTCCAGATGTCAGAAAAATTGAAGCACATGAAAGCAGATGAATTAAAAAAAAATTAAAAACGCAGTCACGAGCTTCCACTCGCTCGTGTCCCCACCGTAAAGTTTTAATATGGGAAAGAAAATATTTGCGTAGAGCTACTAGGTTAGCTACGGAGTGAAACACTGGTCAACTAGCGCTTTTACGAACCTCACCAAACACTTCAAAAATGAAAAATAATCTGTGTCCTGTGATCGGTAAGACTCCCTGTGAAAGACATAAGTTTGTCTTAGGAGTTCATTTAATGTGTTAAAGATCAAGAAGCAGATAAGGATGTGGGAAGCAAAGCTTTCCTGAAATGTTACTTGTTATAAATCCGTAGAGAGAAAAAAAAAGTATTTACCGAAAATCTGCTGAGTCATGGGAGAGCACAGCAGCACCATCCTAAAATTTCTGCTGACGCAGCTGAAACTTGCGTGAGACATTTACTGCGACGAAACATCTTGGAAAAATACTTGAAAAAAGACAGTGTCTAAGTGAGAAAAAAGGAACTCACCCCTGAATGTAATAAAACGATCACTGAAACTATGCATTTTAATGCAGCAGATAGATTTTTATTTATCTTCACTTTGTATTCCGTTCTGGCAAATGGAGTCAAGGCTGGCTTTACTGTAAAACGACCTTCTCAGCTGATTCTATCACTATAACCCTCAATGGCGCCCCTCATCTATCCATAGCCCCTCACTCACATTTATTTTATTTTATAAAAGCCCCTAGAAACTAACCCGAGCCCCCCACCCCCTTAAAAGGAAGCCCTCTTACTTGTTCCTGTTTTGAAGCTCCTTCGGACAACGACTTGCATGAACACTAGACTGTCTTAGCCTGACCACAGGAGTAAGCATATACAGCCAAACACCCTAGCAGGTATGTGCAGCATCATAACCCCACATTGCTTATGATTTCACAATACACCTGTGACTTCCAATCCCTCAAAAGAATTAACATTAAATGCTCTTCTCTGTACAATCATACCTCTTCACCTCCAGGGGATGTTCTTTTCCAGACATCCCCAGCACAGCCCTCCATACCTTGATGCAGTCCCTAATGCACCCCCAGCTGTAGAACAAAAGTTCCAGCCCCAGGATACTGTTAACTGCTGGTTGCGCCCTTGAGGTGTTATTTCTATGGAGTACCCAGAGACTTAGGGTAGGGACTTCCGATCTTCCAGTGGGGGGGAGAAGAGTCTGCATTCTCTAGCAGCCCCCCCTACACTCCCTCCAGCACTTGGTGGTGACCCCCTCCTCCAGGGGCCACCAGACACTATGACACGCCACGACGAAGAGCTTTCCCCCATGCCTTGCAAGGCATTATGGGGCGCGCCTTGCACAGTCCGTGCATGTCAGAGCAGCGGCTCTCCCGCTGCTCTGGGGAGAGCCGCGCTGCCCAAGCCGGCGGCCTTACGCCACATCTGCCCAACGTTGGGGCCAGCCGTTGTCACCAAGGCCAGGAGAAAGTTTCAATGACTATCACATGTACAACACATTCTAAAGCACTATGAGTAGTTCCCAGAGCACTACAAGAAGCTGTGGCATCCGCAGTGACGTATGTTTCAACCTGTCCCCTTCACTCTGCCCATTCTATTTTAGCATTTATTCCTCGATACAGAATTGGGGAGCAAGTATTTTCTCTCTTGGGCTCTCAGCCCTGGACCCCCTTTCATCTTTGAGGGTTATCGTAGATCACATTTGTAAAACAAACCCAAAAATATATATTTTTACGTGCTGCGCTGTAGACTTGTGTCTTCACTTTGTTCTCCTAGGTGTCTGCTTCCTTTTGTTAGGTGGACTGATTGTTTCATTTATTTATTCACAGTTACTGCAATCGGTCTTAGGTTGAATTTGTGCCTGAACATGCACTGATATAACGTACATGTTGGCGCATTCAGCAGAGCTGACGCCACACATGGTCTGGCATGCTCCCACAGACACAGTCTAACCTTGAGCAGACAAAGGCATTTCTGTAAGCACTGAGCTCACTTTCCAGGCATGCCCCTGTGCTCATTCTAAATAACCACAGAAATCCTAGAGAACCTGCCAGGTAAATCTAAATAAATAAGCAATGGCCTAGCCAATATGTATTCATTATAACTGAAAGTGCCTTTCCATTGATTGGTCATTTACGTCCTCTATAAATCGTCATCTTTTTTTCTTATTTATTCTTGCAATAATGTGGCCATTAACCCATCCACTTATAACCCATTCCTGGTTTTACCCACTGCCCCATCCCCAATACGTACACACTAAATGAAGTGGTTCTTCCAGTTATGATCCATACCTACTGACTTTAACAAATACAAGCAAAAAACAGGCATTGTTGAGTGATGGATGTGTCCTGCTTTGGTGCTGCCTGCCTGCGGTGGTTAGGTGCTTGGTTAGTAATGATTGGGTGTCCTTTCTTGCAGCATTGTAGATGATTCAGGAGCCTTTATCTCCCTCCCAGAGAAATGTTCTTGAAACTAAGGGGCTCATTATGATGGCGGAAGGACCACCACCGCCGGGCCGGCGGTGGTGGTCCTTCCGCAATCACTGAGCATTTTACCCACCCCCAAATTAGGATGGCGGTGGGTATCGCCGCGGATGCAAAGTCCGTCCGTCGCTTTACCGCCGGAGGCAATCAAACCGGACGGAAAGGGCCACTAATATGGCGGCGGTGCCTTTTAGGCACCGTCCGCCATATTATGATGTGGCCTGGAAGAGGCCTTTCCATGGTGGCGCTGCTGCCATGGAAAGGCTGATGGGGATTGGTTTTGGGGGCCTGTTCCGGGCCCCCTCAGTGTGGGGGGAGTGTGTAGGTGCACTGGGGGTACCCATGGTACCCCCTTACATTCCCATGCACAAGGTGGCAGGCACTGAGTGGTGCCTGCCAGGTTGTGCATGGGAATGCACATCGTGGCATTTTGGCATTGAGAACGGTGCTGCAGCCAGCAGTGCGGCAGCCAGCAGCACTGCCCGCAATGTTAAAAGGCCAGGAAGCGGCCACCGTATTGGCGGGTGCATCCTAATTGGGCTGGTAGGACCGCCGCACGTTTGGCGGGCAGTCCCATCACCACTATGATGGCGGGCGGACTGATGTCCGCCCGCCATCATAATGAGCCCCTAAGCTTTGATATGCTTAGTGAAAGTAATGTGAGTATATGGGTGACGTTAGTTTACTAGCGCATTGCAAAGTCCTGTCTGTATAAAGTGATTTGGAGTGCACAAGAGTATGCATCCAGTGCAAAGGATACAGGAAGGCAACTAGAGTCTGTAAATACTTTATTGAAGAACACAACCAGAGCCTGGTCATCCATGACCAGCCAGGAACCAACTACCTTGTCGTGGAATCTCATCACAAAGGGCCCTATTTATCAAGTATTTGTCTCACTTGTACCACCCTCCCCCCCCCCCCAGGGAGGCATTCTATGGGTGGTGTGGGTTTTCCGATGCAACACCCATGGATTTTGATGCATTCCAAGATTTACCATAAGTGGTAGACCTGGGAATGAGCCAAAAATGTTACACCTTCCCAGGTGAGGCGTAACAAGGAGAAATATGTTTATTTTTCTTCGGGTTTTTTTTCCTCTTTTTATGTGTGCTGACCTATGCAGCACATATAGAAAGAGGGAAATGCCCCAGGGGATTGTTTTCGAGCAGGAAGGTGTCACTTCCTTAACAAAAAACAATCCTGCTTTCAATGTGGGCATGCTTGCATCAAGGTGCAAGAGTGCCGGCATTGGCACTAGGCAGCAAATTGTGCGCCAGGGCTGGGCAAACACAGGAATGAGTAGTATTATGGTAAATACGGTGCATTCCTGCCCTCTCTCTGTCACACAGCGCAGCAAGGTGGCATACTGTAAAGCGTGACATATTGATAAATATGCCCCTGAACACCATAACATTCTTTCCATGCTCTAAAGGCATAACATAGCCTCATCCCTGTTTTTATCCAAAACCCAAAGTTGGCTAAAGAACTAAATTAAAACAAAAAATGCATTTTCTACCTTGTGAAGTTTAAAATGCAGCCATAGCATATATCTAATGAAGCTCAAGAGAGCTGGAAAATCATTGGGCAGGGGTTGTGTGGCCTATATTTCACATGTATTTCATCTGCAAAGATTTTGCAATCTGATTGGTAGCTGTGTCTTTTTTGTTTTCATAGTGTTATTTATTGGTAAACCAGTTGTGTTCATCGGGAAAGGCCTGACCACCTTCTGTTCACAAGCATCTGGATATCCTTGTCTGACGGGCACTGTTTATAGCACACGTGTCATGTTGATATGCAGGTATGTTTTAAGTGAACTTTCACATAGTTAAAAACTTCAAGGTCGGCTACAACACGCAGGCAATGGGTGGCTGTGTAAGCAACTATTTGTGCAAATACAGAGCGAGTATAGATGGCAAACGAGCACCGGCAGCTCACCCATGTGGCATTTGACACCCCCCAAATAGATTCTTACTTTCCTTAATGATTCAAAAAATAAAGCTATACTGAGGTCAGCACTGCAGAACACTCAGTCCCACACTCTTCCCTGTCATAATGTAGCCATCTCAGTCAGGCTTGCCTCCATTAATTGCTCGGCTGACAAGCTCACAGCCCTGAGCCCTGTGAGGTCATTAGCTCAGGAGTAAATGACTGCAGAGCTGAACTCTACCCCTGATGTGGCCAAAGTTAGCTCATGGGTCTCAAGCTGAAGCACTGCAGTGTTAAGGGGCTCTAGTCCCTGAATGACCACATTCCACTCTTTTACAAATAATTACAGCTTCGCACGGAGTCAACAAACTTCACTGACCCCACCCTACCCTGTGATGAGTTATGAAAGAGTGGAGTCAGTAGCTTCAGTAAGGAAAGTGCATAGTCTGCACAGTTTTAACATAATGGTTTTTGGTGTCCAACTGTGCAGGTTTCAGTGCCCTGCTTCCTCCACTGCACTCTGTGCTAGATATAGTAACATTGGTAATAGTGATTTCCTAATTGCGATTTTCTGCAAATTGCAATTCGGAAAAAGCTATTCCCAATGTATGAAACTCTTTATTTATTTATTTTTAAATTAGTGATTCCTAATGGGTCACAAATCGCCCTACGTTGTGAATAATAATGACATAGATTGCAGTTGAAAACCTATTAGGAATGACAGCCATCACAGGGATGGTACATGCCACCATCTCTGTGATTGCCTTTAAATAAAGCAGTCTGTTTGCATAGTGGTGTTTTTTAATTTTTTTTTATAAATGCATCTTTTTCCTTAAAGGAAAATGGGCTGTATTTAAAATTAAAAAAAATAAGTTTAACTTTTTTTTTCTTAGAGTAGGCAGTGATCTGTAGGACCACTGCCAGCTCTAAAAAAGGTTTCTTCCTTCACTCTCAAAGGTGAAGGGGTCCTTAAGGGCCCCCCCTCATCATTTGTGCCTGGGTTACCACCTCCTCTGAGGTGTCCATAATATCGGAATTATCAGATTTTGGTCTCAAGACACTAATACATACCACCACGATTTGGTATTTGGAAGGGACACCCTAAACGCATCCCTTCCAAATACCGAATTCCAAACCAAATTTGCAGCTCTGTGGAATCGCAGATTCTGCAAATCGGCCATTTGCAACCTCAAAAATGCTTTGTACATCTGACCCTAAATGTATTCCTATATCCTGACAGATGCTGGAGAGGAAAGCACACTCCGGGGCTCTGTGAGGCAGCTGAGTTTGCTGCTCTGTCACAACAGAACAAGTCGAGCTAGCCCAAGACCAGAGAAAACACATGTGGATTTATTTTCCAGCCCTACCCCATCGTCAACAGAGTGGCTCTGTGCTTGGCCCATGATCAAGATGTGCGACCCCCCTTTCAGTCTTTTGTATTATAAAAGATTAATATCATTGTCTTGTATATGTGTTTACAAGTTTATGGGTCTGTAAGTCCACCTCTCTACAGTCTGGCTTCAGGAAGAGGATAACACATGTTAAACATGAGGTGCATGGTGATGTTCCCTTTTTAATCTGATTATTAAAATGTGGAAAGTTTTACGTTTTTGATCTTGCTCTCTCCAAAGAGGGATGTGCTGACAGACCCATAAAACATACTGTTAAAAACCACACACAGCCCCAGGATTCTTTTCTTCTGATTATTATTAAAACTAATGATTTTAGCCTGCACAATCATCGTAGGGCTAGCCCTGTCTTGTGAAACTTATGTGCCCTAAAGGCCTAGCCTCTCTGTTCACAAAGCCTGCAGTGTGCACATGCATCATTACCCTTTACCTGTTCTGGAAAAGTTGTTTTCAGAGGGCTTCTTACTTTTTTGGGAGGGTTCCAGTGGTAGCCGGCATAGGTCACAGGGGGACGGGGGGTGGGCGCAAGGGGGGGGGGGGGTGGGTTGCAATTGTGGGAATGTGCGCAGAATAAAAAAAAAAAATAACTTACCTTCCGGCCAGGTTCCGCGTCTCTGCTCCTGCTCTCCTCTAGGAACAGGAAGTGCAGACGGGCCACACTGACCAATCACAATGCTGCAATGCATCGTTGTGTTTGGTAGGCACCCAGGCTCCCCCAACCAATCACAATGCTGCAGTGCAGCATTGGTTTTGAGCGTCCTGGTTTGATGCTCAACCAGGGAATGGGGGCCTGGGCATGTTCTCCATGCAGGCTGTAATGCAGTCTACATGGAGAATGGGGAAAGTGCACATGACTGGTTTAGGCGGCCCGAGAGGGCCGACCAAATAGTCATTTCTCACTTAGGAGTGGGCAAACCACTCCTCCCCTGCCCTGCTCCGAGAGCCGAGCAGCCCCACCCACCCACCAGCCCGGAAACCAGCACCAACAGAAAGTTATGATTATTTTATGTTTCTACTTCTCACACTGCTTGAAAGCAGTGGGGCGACGCTCCTCCGCCCCTCCGCCATAGCGGAGGAGCCGCCACTGAAGTGTTCACTTTTTTTTAGATGTAGATATTGTTGGTTGGAACATCTATTCTCTTTTCACACAATGATTAGGCTCTGAGCTGTGTTGGTTTGGAAGGCTAAGTGCCTTATTTAAGGCGCTAGAGGCCTTTTTTTATTTAGCAAATATGACTGATATACTGTCTGACGTATTTGTATTGGAGTATTGGAATAGTTGGGTAGTTGGACTATTATGACATTTTTAAAAATAGTGTCAATGAAAAAATGATATTTAGGCTGTGAATGCATGTTTGGGGAATTGCATTCCTCTGACCATAGTTTCATTTCAGTATATTAAAAATGATTTCTTTAGTGCAGTTGATTGCAGGGTGTGAAAGTTTTTTTGTTTTTTTTTACATCGTACTATAATGCAGATTAAGAGGGAAAGGCAGAAAAGGGAGGAAAAAGGCCTAAGAAAGATAAGTTTACAGGCACAAAGGGAGAAATCGGTCTTGATAAAGAACCAGCAGGAGTCCTGGTGGAGACGACCCCCTCAGGAGGTCAGGCTTGCTTACAAAATCAGGAGTTCTCGCAAATGTTTTCTGTGTGTTTCATTAGAAATGTGTGTGAAAAGTATTACTTTTTTCCGTTATATCATTGAAGAAACTATGCTGAAAACATAAACAAAAAAAAGATATCGGGGTACTTGCACACCCTTCAAGACACTCCTTCTCACTCGCTCATGGAAAATTGATGGTTTCATTTTACATCTCACCATTTTAACTTCTCTAGCCCCCACTTGAAGTAAGATCAGGTAAAAATGTTCACGCTAAATTACATTTTAAGAGTTGTAGAAATGCTTTTAAATTAATTGTGAAGAGATAATGTCATTCATCATGAGATGAATAGTGATAATTAGAACATTGGAATGTTGAGCACCCCACTGTGGACAATGGAGTGCTCTGGGCTTCTAATGGCTGGTAGAAGCCTGGAGAGCAACATCCCAATGTTTTTGTTTCACATCGGCTGCTGTGAACAAGGCTTCTCTGAGCCTGAGGGGATGTAAACCCCCTCGGTTTCCGAGAGGCCTTGGTTTTTACTAATTAGATCATTCCGCCCCTAGAGGGCAGAATGTTCTAATAGCCATAGAGCCGTTCTAGCGGGCTCTACTGGCCATTAAAGGCCCCCTCCCTTGTAAAGGGCCCTCGCCTTCAGCTCGGGCCTTTAATGGATCATAGAGCCCGCAACGTCTGGCTCTAAGGCTATGTTATATGATGCTAAATTTGTGTTCCTGCCAAGGGCACGCAATTCAGCTTAATGGTGGTCAAACGACCATCTTGCCAGAAGTGTTTAAAGCTCAGGGGTCATTTTTGCTTATTGTGACATGAGATGGCCATTGTGTCTGTCGTTAGTGAGTGCCAGTGATGGTGCTCATCATTCAGAAATCTGACTCGCAGGTCTCCGACATTAGAGGTGTCCACTACTGAATTGCTGTGATTGGAAAATCGAGCAAAGGAGGACAAGTGTCAAATCCTCTCTCGATCATTCTCAGGTTCCCCCCCAGAATCTGGTACTACTCTTAGAGTCCAGAGCAGTAGCGGTTGCTACCGGATTGGGGTGGTGGGGCGATAGGAAAAAATAAAAAGGTCTTATCTGAAATGGACAGACGGCCGCCTCTCCTCCATCCTTTTCATCTTCCGGTCCCGGCCGACAGCAGGAAGCACTCCGGCTCTCCTGAGCCAATCACAATGCTACAATTGCAGCGTTGTGATTGGTCTGAGCCCTGTGGTTCGGAACTCAGATATGGACAGGGAGCCTGTGCATGTTCCCCACCAGGCTGTGTGATGCAGCCTGATGGGAAAGATGCAAAGCATGCATGACTGTTTGGCTGGCCCAAGAGGGCCAGCCAAGCAGTCATGGGCACTTAAGGAGTACAAACCACTTCTACCCCTGCGCTGCCAACCCCGCCCGCCCCACCACTGAAGCAATAGGAAAAATACAATGGTAATAACGATATGTTAGTATCCTTTTATTTTTGCTTTTGAACAATGGGGCGACGCTCCTCCACCTTAGCGGAGCAGCTGCCACTGGTCCAGACCCTCATGCACTGTGCATTCAAGAAATGACAATCCTTTGCTCCATCTTCCCTTCTCTCCTTCCCTCCATCCCAATTCTTTTTTTTTTTTTTAACCTGTTCTTCTCTGGCCCAGCTTTGATTCACTCTTATTCTCTTTTAATGTGCTATGACTTTGCCATTGTCCATGTTCCTCTTTTATTAAATCCTAAATGCTGCCTGTCTCCTCCTTCCTGATTTCTTATTGATGCCAAATCTTTGTAGGAACCTCGCGTCCTATGGTTTTCCTCTGTCTATTGCCCCCCCCCAGAATGCAGTGTATCGACCTCTAACACTACTTGGAAACCAAATTCTCTAATCACCCCATCCAGTAAGGCTTTGCCTTCTTAATAAATATTCAGCGCACTCTAAACCTTAATTTATATTGTGTGTACGTTCTGACCATCACATGATCTTTATACTTTGACAATGCCCTTTTTGTGCTCGAGTACCCGGTTTTGTATAATGTATTCTTCAGTCTTTATTCACAGCACTATCGTAGTGAAGACCTCGATGTCTTCTGTTTGTATATTTTTACTTAATCCAGTGATGGAGCCAGGTTCCACAATCTAGATTTTCTCCGGAACCTCTGGCCAATGGTCTTGTTGCCTGCTTTGCAAGTGTGGACGGGCGGAAAATCATTAGCCAATTCTACTTTACCATTTCCCATGACCCCAAAGGAACACAGATTCCTAATCCGAATTTTTATATATTTATTATAAAGCCAAGAACAGTTGGACATATAGACACCTCAAAACAAGAGTATAAAGGTACATGGGCACTAATACAAAACCAAACCTACGAATACACTTTTAAGCGGTGCAGCATACACAGAATAACCAATTCCAAAATGATGATACAAATGATTATAAAAACTACATCCAGAGCCTTCTTCATTGGTGGATAATAAGCAAAAGTATAATCTGTCACTACACTACTTCTATTGTGACATCCCTACTTAGCATTCCCCAGGCAAGCTCCCAAAAAGGTGTCGGCATGTGAAGACTTCCTAAAAAGCTCACTCATACCTCGTCCAGTTGAGCACCGCCCTGTAGGTAACTTTCCATGAAGTAACGATGCATCCAAACTCCTGCTCGATGACCTTGGTTCCAGGCATTTCCAGACACGTAAGACATCCTTCATTATCAGCACCACTTGTTCAAAGGCATCCTCGCCTCCCTATGCCTGATTAACTCATGAAACGAAGACGTTATTGTAACTAACGAGGACAAATTCTTGCACCTGCAACAGACGTGAAAAGAAAAATATTCCACAGATACATAAACCCTAATTAACAATTTCAATTTATGAGCGAACGGGGAAAAACAAAAGTTAGGCCTATCAAATTCGGCTAACATAAGAACAGTGCACACATTTAAAATACAAGCAGATGAGTCATTAATATACACACATTATGTGAGCCTTTATATGAAAAGTTCATTAGTCATGAATACTCTTCACACGCATATGATTTATCTAAATACGTACACCTACTATGTTAATTCTTTAATTGCATGAAGAAAATATCTAGCACTTCACTTACACACTATTACAATTTACGTTCTAATACCCTAATATTAGTACGACAACAGATTATATGTGGATGTAGACTAACCATGATTATAATGCACCCCTACCAATAAAAGCAACGTTGCGCTCTATCACCAGTTTGCTCTGATCTGGGCCCTGCGTATGCTCTATGAAAAACCCAAAGGGGGAAAAAATGAATGAGTTGTCGAGGTAACCAGGTTGGCACTGCTGAACTTGGCATCATGGCATGTGTGAAAAGTACACATTTCCACCCTGTGTCTACAACAAAAATGGTGAGAAGCAACAGCTATGTTTAGCAGTATGGTGATCCTCATAACTGCCCTTGCCTTGAAACTGTATCACATACAATTGAAGCACAAGATTCATGTTTCTGTATAGTGAGCTGTATCTGTTTATATTTTCAGTGCTCACCTTGGTCATTGGCGATGAATCGACGAAAGGCAAGTACAAATAAACTGAAGCAGATTTTTTTGTCTTTTTCTTTCAAGAATCTAAAATGCTTTAACGCTTGCTTTGAGTGTCTTTAACACCATGTCCAGGTTCTACTCGTGCTACATGCTAGTCATACTGAAACTGTTCCAAGTGTGTTTAAAGCCTTACTGATGCGCATAAGACGCATCAGTGACCTGCAAGGGGAGTTACATTGAAGTTGGAGGTCATTATTGTGAGGGTGACTACTGCCCATTAGTAAGATGGTTGAGCATTCCCTCTGTATGTTCACAATGTTGCTTATTCCCATGTGCGACTCATGAACTAATATGTAAGAACCGCTTTTGTTACACCTTATGTCATGGGGTTGTTGATACACCCTGACCAAACTTCACTTTTTGCCAGCATTTCACATTGACCGAGATCACTCCTGGGCCACGTTGCCTAATTGAGATTTGCGTTGGGTAGAAATCCTATTGCATGTGCATGGGAACAACAAGAACTAACAGAACACGAGTAGCTGTCTGAGTCCTGCTCAGGTTTGCACTATGTTTAGTGCAAAATGCATCCTCTCATCCAAAATAATGCAAAATGCTGGCCTGATACTATGAAATGGAAATGATGCAAATGTCACCATAGCTTAACTAAAGAGGATTGGTAACAATATCATTAATGTCAATAAAGCATTTCAACATTGATCAAAAATCACTGTTTGCATTCGATTATCAATATAACTTTTGAAATGAATATCACGTGTCATTTCTTTTTGACTCATTCAGTCCACATAAATTGCAGCCAATGAGCAATGAGCCAACCCTAAAGGGTGGTGCACTGCCAGGTGAAGAAGCTGAAACCTTTTGAGTGCTTGAAAACTGATGGTGAAAATACGGGACACTATGGTTTCCTAAACCCAGGAACTTTGAAATATTACTTCTGGGGGGCTGCTGTAACTCCTACAGCCCCCCCCCCACCCCAACAACACTCCTTGGATTCACTGATGGTGCTCATGTGATCCTGCCATCCATTAGCAGGAAAACTTATGCAAATGAGAAAGTCCTGCAGGGCGTTATTGGGTGCTCCTAGACAAGAGTGATGCATATTTGAACAGCAGCTGCAGCCAAAGTCGTATTCTTTACCGGTGACCAGTGCATAGCCTCCTACTGTGTGCCTTTTTCTTCCTAATTTTTTTAGGGGTGTGCCGGTCCAACCCAGAGCCCCGTCAGGCTCTTATTTATTGGGGCCTTCCTGGAAACCCACTGCCACCTGGTCAGCTCCTCGTGCATCTGGCACTGTCCTCGCTGGTGGAGTAGTCTTCTCCCTGCCCACTCGCTGTGAGCAGGGCGTTCTCCTGCTGCGGTGGCTGCCTCGTTTGTCTCAGCCATGGGCATGGGGAGCAGGGGCAAGGCCAGCACCATTGGGGGTAGGGGGGGTCTTGACGGTGCTCCCCCTGCCTGTTTAGATGTGTTGGTTGTGGGCCCCCTTTCTTATATCGGCCCATGGGAAGATGGGGGTCCTCTAGGGCAATTGGACCACAAGGTAGGGGGCCCCATGCATGCCCACTTCCCCAAATGTACTAAATCGTGGTCCCTGTGCTGACTCCCCAACCAGGGCGGGCCTTAGCCCACCCTGGTCTTATCTCCAAAATTCCAGCAGAGCCCAATGCACTTCATTGCTCGGGGGGGGGGATAAGGTCAAATCCTTTGAAGCTAACCATCTTGGGCTCCCTTTGCTCCTGGTGGTGAGCCCTAGTAACGTGGACCCTCTACAGCAGGCCTCCTGGCTTAAAAAAAGATTTTCTTTGCAGAAGAATGGTCCTGGAGAGACTAACTGGTTCTGGGGTGAACTGTAGGCAGAGTCCTAAGTCCATCAGGTGCCTTTCCTTTCCGCTTTCCATGGTGTTGTCACAGGCCAGGTTCAGAGTACAACTCCAACAACTTCTCACCCTTTTTCAAGAGTTTTTAAATAGGGACGGAAAGTTCTGGGAGCCAGGCACCACTGGGCATTCCTAGGGTCCCACAACACTCTTCCACCCAGACCTCCTGGTCATGATTGCACCATCAAGAAGTCACTGTTACCATCTTCTCTTGTGGCCTTAGCTCCACTCCTATCTGGAATCATTGCTAAGGACTTTTCACTAAACTTCAAAAGAGAGCCCCCCCACCCCCCTGTGTTGGCCTCAAATGTCTGTGCATCCTCCCTTGTTCAGGGGGCCTGGGATCTCCCAACCCTTGTACAGTGTGACAGTGATTTAACAGATTCAGATGTTCTTCCCCTCCCCTTCCTCAGGAGATGAGTGAAGCACTGGGAACTACTCCTTTTGTGTGGGGAGGCATTTATTCCCTCTGCTGGGGTAATTAACTTGGGCCTAGCAGGATGGCAAAAGTCCTGGACTCTGATCCTGAGCTGAACCGGAGAAAGATGAAAATACTTGATGACCCATATAGTGTATATGCAGAATCTTGAGACCTGCTGATTCAACAGGGCACACATGTTTCACCCCCGTTCATACCATACACAACTCTGTAGGTCTAAGTGAGGCAAAACTGCACTTTAAGGCAGATTTCCCCCCTTTGTGTACAAAATCACCCCTACAGATAAAACAGTAAAACCTACTGACCTTACCTATGAGTACCCACTCATATTATAAGGCCTATCCCAGGTTGACATCTAACCTTGCAGAATCTCCTTAGTGCCAGGCTACCTGTGCGCATTTATAAAGCTGTGCATGATGGAAGTCTCACATGCGCAGCCTGCACACATGTGCAAACACGTGTGCTTGTAACCAGCCAAGTGCCCCTTACCCTAGCTGCATGGCAGACTTATTTTAAAAGTTAGACAGAATAGATATGCACAGTCCATTTACCATGTGATTATTGTGGATGAGGCACAAGTAGTGAGATGCACCCACAGCAAAAAGGCCAAAATGGGATGATGAAAAAGCAAATCTGGGGATACCAAAAGGGCGGAACCCAGTTGCAACAATCAACCTGTGGGTTGCATGAGCTGGGCTTGAGCATGAGATTTAACCATAGCTTACTTTATAGTTGTCTTATTGTTTTGTGAGAATGTAGTCTGTGGTTTGAGGATCATTAGGTCCAAATCAGCTAAGCTGCATTTAAGGGTCACTGCACCTCTACATACCTGGTGCACCAAATGCAAGCTCATCTGTGCTAGTCTGCAGACTAACGTTGTGAGCCACCTGCCATACTGCACTGCAAGATATCTGATCCTCTTCCTTTCCTGTTGTGTAGACATGCATGCATCTTCCCTCTCTATATATCATAGATTACCTCATCTCTGTACTTTAAGAGGGAAATCTACAGCAAGTCATTCTTTTAAACAAATTGGTTTCTAAATCTCTAACAAAGCCTTTCAAATATATCTATGTGGAGATAAGCTGTGCAATATAGACTCTGCAGTAACCAGCTCATCCTAGTGAGAACTGCGCATGCCCGCCTGCGCATTTCTTGCAAGAAATGCGCGGGCGCGCGCGCATGCGCAGTTCTCACAAGGATTAGCGAGACGGCGAAGAAGAGGAGGAGGGCAGCCCGGGGACGCCGCATGCCAGGTAAGTGGTTTTTAAATTTATTTTTTAATAATGTTTAATTACTTTTTATAATGGGGTGGTGGAGGCGGGGGCTGGCCAACTCAGCTCCGCTGCGGAGTGTGCGGAGATTTGGCTTCTCCGCAGAACGCGGAGAAGGCAAATCTCCGCGGGTGGAACGGAGGTCTCCGCCCGGGGTTACTTCTTATACTGACACTTGAGATTAGGATCATGTTTTCCTCCAGTTCTTTCAATTTTCTTGCAGGTTTTTTTCGGGGAGGCTAAGTGGTTGTTGAACTATGCTGTTTTTTTTTTACAAGTGCGGTATTCACTTGGTCTGTCTTTCTGAGTACAATGTTCAGCTGCTTGGTTGAACCAATCAGACCAGATCATATCGGCCTCATCTAGATTTCCTGTCAAGACAGGAATGTGGGATTCTAAGGAGTTAACCATGCTGTCCGATATGAGTCTTGGCCGTTTCCTGCCTGCTTTCATAATGCTATGAGCTACTGTTTGTGTATGTGTTTTTATCAAAGCAAATGGGATAGAATAGTGATCTGTCCATGGAACTGGAATAGGTGTATCCACCTTGATTTTGGGGTCATTGGAAAAGATAGATTTGAGTGTGTGTTCTTTTTCATGTGTAGCAGATTCCACACGTTGACTGAATTGCAACGCTTCCATATCTTGTAGGAGTCTATTGGTGGATGAGGATAGATATACATTTACTAATAAAAAAAACCCAAAGGTTACAGGGACATTATAGTTAGCAAATGGAATTTAAAAAACCTTAGAAATTCACAAAAAAAAAAAAAAGGTTACAGGGACGTTCTATTTAGGCTGACATTTCACTCGTACAAAACCGGAAGAATTCAGCCGTTATATTTAGCTGAGTTAATTATAACCTGTGCCCCCGCAATGCACTGCTTCTGACCTCACGTATTACATCACTCATGACATGGTGCGGGACATCTCAAATAACATCCCTGATGGCATCAGTGATGACATCATCCAGTGACTGCGAGTGTTCTTAAAGTTTGAGAGTTACATATATATACCTAGGTGTATTGGTGAATCCATGGATGTATGAGTGACTGGATAACTGAGCGGGTGCGTGACTGACTGTATAAGTGAGTGATTAGGTGTCTCAGTGAATGTATGGATGAGTGACTGTATGAATGTATCTGTCTGTCAGTTGATGTCTAAGTAGGTGTATGCGTGTGTTAATGGGTACGTGAATGGCTATATAGGTGATTGATTGGTTGCCTATCTCTATGGATGTCTGTGTGTCTGTGTGGGTGAGGAGGTGTGTGCCTGCCTGTATGGATGGATGGGTGAGGAGGTGAGTCAGTGTCTGTATGGGTGAGTGAGTGCGTGTGTGAGAAGCTGTATGGGTGAGTGAGTGTCTGTATGACTGTCGGTTATTGAGGGCTTGTGTCAGTGTGGGTCAGTAACTGTATGTGAAAGGCAGTATCGGTGAGTGACTGGGTATATGAGTGAATGTGAGAGTGGCTATATGGATGAGTGCATGCTTCTGTCATTGACTGTATAGCTGAATATGTGTTACTATTTGTATGAGTAAGTGGGGGTGTGTGTGTAACTGTTTGGGTGAGTAAGTGGCTGTGTGATTGACTGTATGGGTGAGTGTCTAGGTGTGTGAGTACTTCTATGGGTAACTCACTCAGTGTGTGAGTGCCTGTATGGGTGAGTGAGTGGATATGTCAATGGCTGTATTAGTGAGTGGGTCTATGAGTGGCATTATGGGTGAGCGTGTGGATGTGTGTAGATCAATGAATCAGTGAGTGGGTGTGTAACTACTAGTATGGCTCTGTGAATGGGTTTGTGAATGGTTGTGTGGGAGTGGCAGTGGGTGTATAAGATTCTATAGGGGTGTGAGTGCCGCGTCAGTTGCTGTGGATGATGTCATCACTGATGTCATCAGTGATGTAATGTGAGATGTAATCAGTGATGTCACTGACCATGTCATGAGTGATGTAATATGTGAGGTCATTAGCAGTGCATTGCGGGGGTACAAGTTATAGTTAACTCAGCTAACTTTAACGGCTGAATTTCTCTGGTTTTGTCCGAGTGAAATGTCAGCCTAACTATAACGTCCCTGTAACCTTTGTTTTTTTTAGTGAATTTCTAAGGTTTTTTTAATTAGCAGTCACATTTGCAAAGTGGTGGAGAAAGAGGGCTGGGCCTCCAACTAGCTCTCAGGAATTCTGCTGTGTAGGACTTACAGGAGGTACCAGGAGGGCTTCGTGGTCCTCAAGGTTCCTCTGTAGCCAAGGGGATTTTAGCCCCCAATTAGCAGTGCGCCGGGAGTCCCATTTACAGAGTGGTGGAGAAAGGGGACATGGCCTCTGACAACTTCTCAGCAATCCTGCTGTGTGGGACCTACTGGAGGTAATAGGAGGGGTAGTTTGCCCCCAAGGACGTCTTGGGGGCCAACTACCCCTCCTGTCACCTCCAGTAAGCCCCACACAGCTGGATTGCTGAGGTGGTCAGAGGCCATGCCCCCTTCATCCACCAGTCTGCCAACGCGACTCCTGGCACACTGCTGCTTGGGGGATGAAGTCCACTTTAGTCCTGAGGTCCTCAGGACACAAGGGGTACTCATCGCCCCTCCAGCAGTGCCCCAAGAGGTGCATTTTGAGTGGTGTAAAAAGGGGTGTGGCCTCCGAACACCTCTCAGCAATCCCACTGTATGGGGCTTACTGGAGGTAACAGGTGGGCTAGTTGGCCCCTAAGGACCCTCAGCAGCGCAGGGGACTTCATCCCCCAACCCAGAGCACGCCAGGAGGCGTGTTTGCAGAGTAGTGGAGAAAGAGAGCGGGCCTCCAGTGAGTTGCAGGCTTCGTAATTTTTATTTTAGGAAAGGGGGCTGTGTGGCCCCCCCTTCTCTTGACTCTTTGGTGCCCCAGGTACCCCATCCCCTAGGGCCTTACCCATTTGTTTTGCTTTTATTAAAATGGGGAGGAGGGCCCCGTGGCCCCCCTTCCTAGGCAGACTTAGGCTCCGGGGACACCATCCTCCAGGACAGGCCTATCTTTATTGTTTTAATTATAACGGGGAGAAGAGCTGCTTGGCCCCCCTCCCCCAGGCCATTTTTGGCCCCAGGGACCCCATCTCCCGGGGCCAGGCCATTTCTGAGGGAGAGGGCCCACGCGGCCCCCCTCCCCAGGCCGATTTCAGCCCCGGGGCCCGGCTACTTTTTTTTTTAAATAAAAAAAAAGGGCGGTGTTCCGAGCCTGTCCCCCCCCCTCCCCTCCCGTGCCACTCCTTTGGGACCGCGGGGGGGGCCTGAAGGCCCCTGCAGTCCCGGCTGGCTCCCGCCTCCTGCGGCAGCCGGCATTGTTTTTACCCCCAGGGAGCTGCTAAGATGCAGCTCCCTGGGGGTAAAAAGCAAAGTGTGCTCGCTTTGACTAAGCGAGAACTTTCGCTTGTTCAAAGTGAGCACACTGTTTGCCATGGGATGGCTCCTGCCATCCCTTAGCAAACTGCAATGTCCCGGGGGTGGGCACCCCGGGACATTGCTGGATCTGGCCCTGGGGGGTAGAGGTCCCAGGGCCAATTTCAGCTCCAGGATGGGGGCTGCGCACCCCTCCCATCTTGAAAATAGCCCAGAGGAGGTAGTGGTCCCCGGGGCAGCGTGGGGGGTCTGGAGCCCCCCTCACAACTTATTCTAAATATAGCCCCAGGGAGGTGGCGGTCCCTGGGACTGCATGTGTGGGGGACTGGAGCCCCCCACACATTATTTTAAATATATCCCTGGGGAGGTGGCGGTCCCCGGGGCTGTGGGGGCTGTGTGCCCCCCCCCCTGTATTGCCAAAAACTAGCCCCGGGGAGGTGGCGGTTCCTGGGGCTGTGTGGGGGGCTGGAGCATTATTATTAACAGCCCCTGGGAGGTGGTGGTCCCCAGGGCTGCGGGGACCCACATGCCCCCCTGCATCTTTAACTCTAATTGCCCCCCAGGTCCTGGCCCACCCAGGGGCTTAAAGTAAATGAGGCGCAGGAGTCTGCTTCATTTAAAAAAAAAAAAAAGCCAGATTCGCGGTTCCACTGCGAATACCGCCAAAAAAGCTTTCCTAGTGGGACGACCTGAACAGGCCCAGGGGGTCAGTGGGTTTCTACCCTGCCCCCTCCTTGTTATTCACGTTTTTGCTTGTGACTCGGTTCAACTGAGTCACAAGATGGCTACCAACACTTCCTGGTTTGAAGTGTTGGCAGCCAATCAGATCTCAGGCACGAGATCGAGAGGGTTCACGGATCCACCGTGACCACAGTTGTATAGCTGAGAAATCTTTAAATTTCTCAGGAACTACTGAACAGAGTTACACCATTTAACAGAGTGCTTTCTGGACCAAGAGCTACCTTTTTGCCAAATTTGGTGTAGTTCCGTTCAGCAGTTCGGGCTGTAGCCGTGTCTAAAGTTCCCTATGGAAATTAACATGGAGAAAAAGCGTTTTGGGCACCCCCCCCCTCCTTTCTTAGGCCCCACTTGACAGATCACTCCAAAATTTTCAACACAGCAGCTGAAGTGAGTGGTCTATTAGTTTTGAAAAGATTCGTCAATCGGCGCCAAAGTTATTCGCAAATCAAAAAACGCTTTTCCTATGGAAACTAGGTGCTAACTATAACTACCTACTGGCGACCGCCAGTAGGTAACATGTTAGAAATGGGGGTCTCTAGTTGGCAAGGGTTTGCACCTTTGTCCAAATAGGGATCCTTCTTCCTAGTCCGAGTAAGAGTTACACTGCTAAGATAACCCCTGCTCACCCCCTTGGTAGCTTGGCACGAGCAGTCAGGCTTTTCTCAGCGGAGTGTGTAAAGCCTTTGCACATAACCAACAGTAATACAGTGAAAACACTACAAAAGGACACCACACCAGTTCAGAAAAATATCCAATGTCTTTATATATCCAAAACGAGACCAAATGGACAAAAATCCAACACACAGTACTTTAAAAGTATGCACTTCACAGGAATACTTGAAAAACAGTTCCTTGAAGTCGGTAGCTCCATCCGGTGCTACGGCGGAGCTGTAAACAAAAGAATCTAACAGTTCCGTCTCACCTCGTCGGTCAGGTGGTCCATAGACTCGTAAACAGTACCTTTTGTGTTGCGGCCGACACGTTGGTGTGGGCCGGTCGTGGCAACCGTTGTGGTTGCGGTGTGAAGCGGGGCGGCGTGCGGTGCTCTCGTTGCAGTGCAGGCAGCGGCTTGGTGATGGTCGTCCATCGGCGTCGGTGAGACCAGGGCTGCGGTGCGGAGAGAAGGCAGTGCTCGTTGCGGTGCTGACAGGCGACCGAGCCAGTTGCGGGAAGCTGGCGTTGGTTGGTCCGGACTGCGGTGTGGGACGGGGTGGTGCATCGTGTGACTTACGAGCGGTGCCCCAAGCCACGATGCAGTCGCGGTCAGCATGCAACGACGGCGTCGGTGAGACCAGGGCAGCAAAGTGAAGCGAGACGGTACGGAGTGCGGTGCCCACAGGTCAAGGTGCAAGCAGCGGCTCGGTGGCGGTGGTCGTCGTCGGTGATAACAGGGTTGTGGTGCGAGATGCAGCTGTGCCCTCTGCGGTACCTTCAGGACACGGAACCAGCGACGGAGTCGATTGCTTTTCCCTTCTGTGTGGCAACTGAAACAGCGGTACCCAGAGGATGGTGAAGTCTTTGCAGTCCCTCAGACTTCCGAACAGGAGGTAAGCTCTACTTCAAGCCCCTGGAGTTACTCAGCACAAGTAAAGAAAGTTCAGTCCAGTCCTTTCACTGCCCAAGGCAGAAGCAGCAACTTCAGGCCAACCCAACAAAGCAACAACACAGCAAAGGGGCAGTACTCCTCCTGGCAGCGCTTCTTCTTGGCAGGTTCCTTGATTCCAGCGAGTTCTCTGAAGTTTTTGATCTCCCTGAGATTTCCAACAGGAGGCAAGCTCCTCTTCAAGCCCTTGGAGAAAACTCTAACAGCAGGAGTACAATACAGTCCTTTCTCTGCCCAAGACCGAAGCAGCAGGCCAACACAGCAGAGCATGTAGCAAAGTGGCAGTTCCTCCTGACAGTTTTTCCAGCTCTTCCTGACAGGTTCCTTATTTCAGCAGTAATCTGAAGTTCTGGGCCCCAATATTTATACACAGTTTATCTTTGCTCTTTTGGGCAGAGAGTGTCTGTGCTCAGCCCAAACCAGTTCTGTCCTCTCCGGTCGAGCTTCCCGGCAGGAAGTGGAGACAGCATTGTCCAAGGCAGACAAGGGGCCTATTCAGGTGCAAGGGAAATCTCTTCCCACCACTCTAAATGCAGACCAGGCCTATTCAGGTGCTAGTGAAAACTCCTCCCACTACTCTGAATGCAGCCCAGGTCTATTCAGCCCAGCCCTGACTCTTTTAGGAAAGGCAGGACACACAACAAACCCCCCCCCCGCCATCTGAGAGAATGCACATCCCCAGCCCCTGTCACTCCAAAGCCATACAGTCAATACACAAACCAGCAGAGGAACACAGGATGGCTAAGAAAGAAAATACCCACTTTCTAAAAGTGGTGTTTTCAAACACACAATCTAAAAATCATCTTTACTAAAAGATGCATTTTTATATTCTGAGTTCATGCTTACTAAACTCCATCTTTCTATCTTGTCCCAATGAGAAGTTATATCTATAAGATGTTATAAATAAACTCCGATTCTCTCCTATGGGGCAGATAGCTTTATAATAGTGGAAAACTAAATTGGCAGTATTTTACAATCAGGACATGCCACGTACATCGGGGCATGTCCTACCTTTCACATACACTGCACCCTGTCCACAGGGGTACCTTGGGCCTACCTTAGGGGTGACTAACATGTAAGAAAAGGGAAGGTTAGGACCTGGCAAGTGGGTGCACTTGCCAAGTCGACATGGCAGTAACAAACTGCGCGCAGACCCTGCAGTGGCAGGTCTGAGTTACCTTTTCAGGGCTACTCATGTGGGTGGCACAATCAGTGCTGCAGGCCCACTAGTAGCATTTGATTTACAGGCCCTGGCACACTCAGTGCACTTTACTAGGGGCTTACCAGTATATTAAATATGCCAATCATGGAAACACCAATCCATAACACAAATTACATAGAGAGCATAGCACTTTAGCACTGATCAGCAATGGTAAAGTGCCCAGAGTCCTAAAACCAACAGACGGGTCAGGAAAAAATAGGAGGAAGAAGCAAAACTTTTGG
This sequence comes from Calotriton arnoldi, assembly GCA_963921515.1. NCBI lineage: Eukaryota > Metazoa > Chordata > Amphibia > Caudata > Salamandridae > Calotriton > Calotriton arnoldi. The sequence goes on along the minus strand of CAWUFW010000004.1, from coordinate 4,272,116 downwards.
GGAGAACCCTGCACAAAGGGCCATCTCTAACAATATATATATATATATATATATATATATATATATATATTCACTGAAAAAACCATAGGTTTCAGGCACGTTATAGTTAGAAATTAGCATTTAAAAAACCTTACAAATTCACTGAAAAAACCATAGGTTTTAGGGACAGTTATAGTTAGTTGGACATTGCACTCGTACAAAACCCGTGAAATTCCCCCGTTATAGTTAGTTCAGGTAACTATAACTCGCGCCCCATAATGCACTGCTGATGACGTCACATATTACATCACTCATGACATGGTCAGTGACATCACTGATGACATCACTGATGACATCTCAAATGACATCACTGATGACATCACTGATGACATCATCCATAAGATAATTTGATGCATCTTCTCACACCTAATATAATATAGGGGTCAGGGTGTTTCTACCCTGCCCCCTTTGTGCGTTTTGCGCACTTGTTTCTTTTTTTCTCGGCGGGATCCGCGCACCTAAGCGCATCCCGCCGATTTAAAAAAAAAAATGCTTTTCTGCCCAGGGGGTCCTTGTGGGACCCCTGAGCAGACCTAGGGGGTCAGGGTGTTTCTACCCTGCCCCCTTTTGCGCTTTGCGCACTTGTTTCTGTCCCTCGGTTCTACCGAGGGACAAAATGACTGCCAACACTTCCTGATTTGGAGTGTTGACAGCCAATTAGCGTGCAGCTCGTGATCGGGAGGTGCGCGGACCCTACTCAACCATAGATATATATGTGAATTTACTTTTGATTTTCTCAGGAACTACTGAACGGATTTACACCATTTAAGCAAAAGGCACGACACTGAACCAAGGGCTACCTCTTTGCCAAATTTGGTGTAATTCCGTTCAGCAGTTCGGGCTGTAGCCGCGATGAGCGGTTCCTATGGAAAAATGAATGGGAAAACGCGTTTTGGGACCCCCTTTTTTCTCAGCCCCGCTTGACGAATCACCCCGAGACTTTCAGGATAGGAGCGGACCGGAGCGCCCCAACAAGTTGGAAGCCTTCGCGAAGATTCGTCAACCGGCGCCAACGTTATTTCAAATAGAATGTTGCGGATTTCCTATGGAAAATAGGTCCTAACTATAACTATCTACTGGCGACTGCCAGTAGATAATATATGTATATATATGTCTCAAAACCATATTGTCTAATACATAGGTTTGATAAAAACATTCAAGTTGTATCCAAGCTGCCTTTTCTGTGAGGTTACCCTAATTTTTTGTGAATTCTATTTTTGCTATTGTTAGTACTGTGACACAGCTATCCAGTGCCAGAGTGCATGTACCCTGCCCCTGAATAGTAAAGTTGTTTTCAATTATTTTGTGTATATAGCTCTATAGTAAGACCATTGTAAGTTGTTGTAGAAAATGCACAAATTAACAGGATAAATGTAATTATTGGACAAAAGTGTGTATTGAAATAACCCACATAGATGACAAAAATATATAGCTGAAAAAAGTACCATTGAGCCACTGCTTGACGGAAGTTTAATCTCACTGAAATGACAGTACATTGCATTGTATGAAAATGTATGTATTTATTATTTAATTAGGGATTAGTCATCCCTAAAGTGGCCCATAAAAACCTATAACAATATGGCATTCTACACAATGGAAATAGTGTGTTGTCAAAGTGAACAAAATACTGTAATGGTGTCTTCACTGTGTAGGTAAGTCTAGAGTTTCCCTGAAAGGGCCTAGTTGTAAGTAAAATCTATATTCATACCTCAGTTATTTTCCAACTATTTTCAAATATCTAAATTTATGGCGAAACTAGTATTGTGATGTATATTTAGTAGAAAATTAACTTTTGGAAACGGTACTTTGAACTGGCAGAGAGAAGTGGCTCAGAACCAGTTTGCCTATCAGCTCTTTTCCAAAGGCCAAATCCATATTCCTTCCTGTGAGTTAAGACCTTGCTCTTGGAGGACAATGACTTTCTCCTGGGTACAGGATGGCAAGTTGCTGTCAACAACAGACTTTTTAACAGGGATTTAGTCATTGGGATTAGGAACAACTGGCAAAAGAAAGGACAGCCTTAGCTGTCCTCTTGAACTATATGATTGAAAAGGACTGCTCCCAGACGTTTCCAGGGCCATTCTTGACTTTGTAGTGGAGACCTGCACCCTTGCAGAGACTGGCAACTCAATTGAATAGGGTAGTAGCTAAGTGAAGGACCAGTGGTCGTCCAGAGGAAAGAAGTGGATAACCCTCTTCCACTGGATTTAGAAATTCTAATAATGTTTGCAGTAAACTAATCTGGGAGTGGCGAAAATAAGCTGGCGAGGAAATAGTTAGGATTTGGTAGAGGGTATTCTTCAGTCACTGGCTAGTTCACAGGGGAAGATGGGCACCTCACCACGTCCTGAGAACATCTTTAAAGAAAACTGTGCCTTCCTACTGAAGGAAGAAGACTCTGGTACTACTGACTCCTACTGGCACCCAGGGACTTAAACTGTTATTTAAAGGGGATGGGGGGGGGTTCAAGTGGTTACCCTCTTGTTAGATGTTGCAGGGGGGAAAAAAGAACAAAAAACTACTGACTGCACAAGGCCCAGCTGTCCACTGGGCAAGAGATCTAGCAATAGAACGCCCAGGTGCTAAGTAGTCTGTCCTAAGGATGCAAGCTGCAGGAATGAGTAGAAGGAAGGTAGCAATCAGTTGGAGAAAAGTGGGACTTAATATTTTTTTTTTAATACCTCTGGAGGACTAGGCCAATGTGCTGAGGATTGCCCATGGTGACTGTACCAAAGAAGGGAAGGAAGTCAGTATAGTTCTGGTGAGGTTTTCGCTGTGCTGAAAACTGTTTCTGCAAGACTTTTATCAAGGTATCTGGCCTTGGAGATCCCTGTCAGGCTACAGTTTCAGCCTTGTCCTGTTGGAGGATTTTGAGAACCCAAAAAATAAGTCTGAAGGCAGGCCAATGAGAGGCAATAAATCTATCTACGCAGTGGAGTGACATTGACAGCTATAACATCCAGTGTTCTAATTGGGCACAACAACCAGTGGCTTCGGGAGGAGTTCAATAGCAAAGTATCAGACTTTGATGGACCCGCTCATGGTTCAACTTTGGACTTTTACTGCTGCAAGAATTTGAGCTCTAAAAAGCTCCTAGGTAAAAATGTTGACTGGTATGACCTGCTTTGTACACCGAAACTCATGTCCATTACAGTCCAGCATGTTACCTGCGCCCCAGTCAACGATTAACAAGTGTAGGAGGCTGGCTCAGAATATATTGCGCACCTATGGTGACGCCCTGTGCACTGAGTCCAGGCAACCCTTAGTGATAGTGTTTAGGTCCCTGATAACCAAAGCTCTCAAGGGGTAGCTGTGGAGAGCAGCTAAGGCTTTTTTAGGAGGGTGTAAAGCAGGTGCATTTACCACATAGTCAGTAAGCTCACTTAAGAAAGAACCACACCAGGGGAAGTATAAAAATACTTTGTATTTATTAAACACTCCTTTGACACTAACTTGGTATATCTCCTACCTGGAGATATCAAATACACACAAAATACTTCAAAACCAGGTAAGTAGCATAGGAAAACACATGGGCCACCTTGGGGGTCGAACCAACAAATGCTAAAATAGTGGAATGTGAAATTGTCACCAAAACAGGACAAATACCCAAGGATGGAGGACCCCAGGGAAAGCACTGAACCACCAAAGGGGAGTAGCCAGGGACCCCAAGGTACCTGGGTGCAGAGTGGTTACACTGGGTCAAACGTCAATAGGATAACGCAGGGTAAGTTGCAGTTGGATTTGTACTGTTCTAGGTCCCTGAAGGAACCACTTGGATCAAGGAATCTTGGAGAGCCACCCCATCCGTGGTTACCCAGGAACCTAGGATACCTACACCAGGGAGCCCGGGTGAATTGGTGTCGGAACCACTCAACGCCAATGGTGGATAGTGGAGGATCAACAGCTACAAAGTCTCACGGACCAGGCCAGAGGAACCAGGACATGGAATCCAGACAAGAAGAACCTGAAAGCAGAGGGCACAGAGTGCCAACCACCCGGAAGTGACCAGGAAGAACAGGAGTACAATACCAGCTGTTGTCTGAGGTTCTTGCTGTAGCACGGTGAGGTTGAAGCAGCAGCTGAGGAGACCAGGCGACGATGCAGGAGCACAGGAACCATCCATGAGCTGTCCCATGCCAGTAGACTAGTGCAAAAAGGTCTGTGGCTGGAAGGAGCCTTGGCAAATGCAAACACTGGTTTGAGGGAGAAGATGCTGTGTTGCAGACCAGCAAGGTCTGTGGGATCAACCCAGCAAGGGTAAGTCGGAGCCAGCCCTCAGCACACAGGAGAGCCATCAGGAAACGATAGTGCTCCCTCAAAGACCCTCTGGCAGCAGACACATGAGTCACAAGGAATCCTCCGCAGCATACAGGAGATATAGGCCCACGATGCAGAGGATGCAGACAGGAGGTAGTTCTTGGTGCTGTGCAATGCTGGAGAATGGGGCTTCTTGGAACTTGAATATCTTCCAAAAAGAAAGCCAACAAGCCTTGGCAATGGCAAACGGATGTGGTGCACAGGGAGGTGGTTCCTATTGGCTGGAGAGGGATTAGTCACTCAAGTTACAGTGAAGACTGCTCAGGCCTCTGTAGAACCAACACACCACAGACATCACCCAGCTCTGCAACACAGGTGGTGAAGTAACCGGATCAGCAAACCGGTTGCCGACTTAGACGTCTCTCTGGATTCAAGAGAGTGACTCCTTCACTCCAAGGGAGATTTCTTCTGGCTTGGATGCAGGCCGGGTACTTGATGACTCGGAGAATGCACAGCTATGGACTTGTAGACACTTGAGGAGCGTGGAGACAAAGTTGCAGCAGGAATCTTCCCATCGCGAGCAGTCTTGTATTTAGTTGTGGGTGGAAGAAGCAGCAGAGTTCCAGTGTCCACCAGCAGAAAAGTCTTTAAACAGTCTCCAGATGACAGGCAGTAGGATCTTGAAGGTGTTGTCAGGACGAATCTAAGGACCCACCCTCGGGAGCTCTTAAGTAACCCTAAAAAGGGGAAGTACCTCTTCCATGGTGACCCACCTATCAGGGAGGGGGGGGGGTCAGGGATGCTACTCGGCCTGCAGAGCAGTCGGGTGCTCCCAGGGGCCAAGATTCAACATGGCAGAATCAAGTGGCCACCTGGAGGAAATCTGGGCACCTCCCTACAGAGGAGCTGGACTGGGGGATGGCACTCCCCTGTCCTTTGTGTAGGTTTGCACCAGAGCACGAGCCAAGGGCCTGAACTGGGCAAAACTGATTTATGCAAGAAGGGCACCAAATGTGCCCTTCAATGCAGTCTAGTGGCACTTGGAAGCGCCCCCACCCTATCTAATTCTAAAGGAGAGGTGGTCACACATCTCCTTTGCAGGAAATTCTTTGTTCAGCTTCCTCTGCCTGAGTTAAGCTCATTAGCAGGGGGGCAGAACACTGTCTAGGGTCGGCAGCAGCGCAGGCTGGCAGGCAGACTCTGGAAAGCTACAAAGGTAGGTTTGGGGGGTGTCCTCTAAGGAGCCCCCAGTACATGGTATCATGCAACTAACATTGGAATCGGTGTAGTTGCATGATTCCAACATGTTTGATACCAAACATGAATGGGTTCGAGGTAGCCATTATGTAGCTAAACATCTCAACTTGCCAGTGTCCACTAATTATCTTAAAAATGGCTACCCCGAGCTTACAAAGCCCAGAGAATGGAGTTCGGGGTTTGTAAGGGTGCCTCTGCTTGTGCAGGGGTACTGACACACTTACAACCATGCACTCTGCCCTTGGACTGAAGGGCCAAACCTAGGGGTGACTTATAGGTTAAAAGTACAGTGACCGGGATATAAGGGGAACCTTATATCTAAAGTGAAAAGTGCAAGCATCATTTTATGCAAACTGCGATGGCAGCTCTGCAGACAGTTTGCATTGTTGAAATAATAAATGCTGCAGCCAATGGGAGCCCCTGGTGTAAAAATGCCCTGGGTACCTCAGTACCATATACTAGGGGCTTACGGTGTTACCCTAGTATGCCAATTGTGGGGTGTACAAAGTACTTACCAGCAAATTTAGAGGCGCGCACACACACTGTCACAGGATCCTGGTTAGCAGGATTCCAGTGAACTACAGTCAACACACGTTGAAGCCAGGCAAAAAGTAGGGGTATCTATACCAGAAAGATTCTACATTCCTACAACAAGCATTCTACATTGGTGTTTTTTGGAGGGGGGGCGGTTCCCCTCCCTAAATTGGTTTCAAAATGTTATTGCGGTGTGTTAAGTTTAAAAGTAATGGTACTGCTTGAGCTTCAAGCACATCTCTTTAAGAATTTGCTTGATGATTGTATCATGTGTCAGTGATTGAGCGTAGATGCTATAAGAATTGTGCTTTAGCCGAAGTAGGGTATTTTTATTAAGTTCACAAATTGATAAGATATTAAAGAGCTTTTCAAAACAGTTTCTGAACTTATTCTTTCTGTGGCCCTTCAATCTAATATTTGGCTTCTGAAACTCTATTATAAGCTTTTTTTTTTTATAATTCTATTTTTAAAAGAAAATTGCTAAAATGTATTTATAGTATGAAACAAGAGAACGTCACAGCCATTCTATGTATTAGCAGACATTATGCCAGTTGACGGAGCACGTTCAAGTTATTAAAGAATCGCTGGGGTAAATTGATGGTTATCAACCCTCAACATCCCCTTTAGATAGTTTCCCTCAAAAGATATTAAATAATGGCATCACTACATCCCAGTTAAAATCTGTTTGCATGATACGGCCTGTGGCTTTCATGTTCTTGTGGCACATTGTCAGTGGCCTTGAAGTCTCCCAAATTGCTTCTAGGTCCCAGTCTACAGCACCCATAGAAGCTATGCTGTTCCTTGGTGCTTTTTGACTTTTTAACATTTTAAAATGTATAGTTCTGGTTCCCTTCATTGGATGGTAATCATTTTTGCAATTTTCTTTATTCAATGATTAATTTTTAAAAATTGGTTGCAGGATTGTTATTGTGTTGTATTTTTCTATTTGTCTAGTTTGGTTATACTAAATTCTTTGCACATTTTCTTAGGTTAAGCCTGTCTGCTCTGTGCCATAGCTACTGGGAACAAGTTTAAATCATTAAAACTCTGTGCCTAACTTGACCAGATTTAGGGGATTATTTACTTGAGGCAGACTCCTATCCATCCCAACTAAAAAACAACTTTCTTACAAATATCCTCTGGGAAATGTGAAAGGATCCTTTTCAGCATGATACATCCCAGGTGGAGTGCTCTATTTCAGGGGAGGGCAGGGTTTATCGCCCGTTTTATTATTTTTATTTATTTTCATTTTTATAGAGTGTGCAAATACCAGAGAGTGTCCTGGCACTAATTAGAACAATAGGATGGATGAAATGCTCAAACTATTCTCAGCCATATGTAAATCTGCCTTGACCCTGCTCCTTCTTGGAACAGTCCAGCCCGAACTGACAAGCCAGGTCCTCTCTGAACCGGAATAAAAGCAAACTAGGACCAGTTTTCCCCTGATAACGGCCCATCAGACATGTAAAGCTTGATTCCTGTGGCACAGTGAGCATGAGACCCATGTCTGGGCATGCCCATCACACTTAAGGTGTCAACTGATTAGCCCATAACCAGTGCAATCTGATCCTGGGTTGCATGTGTTCTGGTTCAAGGAGGACTAGCTTGTCCCTTTAGGCCGGACTGTTCCATTGGAGCAGGCTCAACACTGATTTGCATTTAGCTGGGTCCAAACTGAGGTGGCATGGTGAGCAAAATAACAATGGATTGGGATGCTGCGTTGAGCAATTGCCAGCAGTTAGACAAATTGCAAGCATTCCTCCCGTCAACCTTGGTGTGTTTCATGTTAAAAGCATCAAGCCAAGACTGTACTGGGATGTTCAAAACCATGGAAGAAACTAGGAGAAAATCAGTTAAAAAAAACAAATGGGGATTAGTATATCTTCTATCAAAAATGGAAATTTCGGGGGCGTGTACAGCTGCCGGGGAAGGTGGCCACACACTAATGCAGCTCCGGCTCCAATCCCCTAATAACCCTGACTATCCGGCATTAATGCTGTGGCCCGGGTGCTGAAACCTGACCCGGGTGAGGGCTGAGAAGGTCAACAGCCAGGATCGGCAAAAAAAAAGTGAACCGATTCGCTGTCCTGATCCCGCCGTGACCTACGGCCTGTGCGCAGCGGCGGACCTCAGGCTCATGTAGAGGTGAAGCCCGGAGGAATCGTAGAGGAGTGGATGAGTGGCTGCCGGGGTAGCCCTGAAAGAATCGGTGTGGCTGGGCCTGGCCGAGAAGGGGAGCAGTCCGTCAGGGAAGCCAGGCTGCTGCGTCACCAATACCGGACGCTAGCGCGAGGAGTGCGGAGGACCTGACGATCACGCGTTGAGTGGCGGACGGCCCGGCTGGGCTGAAAAATAGAGGCGCTTCCTTCCCTGGCAATCCGGCAGTGGTTTAGCCGACGCTGGCCTGCATGGTCCAGTGCGGCTGGCGCTTACGTGACTCCTCAAGTGTTGCGGTGAGTGGGGGCCCCCATGCTTTGGAACCAGCCAGTAGGCAATCAGCTATCAAGCTCATGGCGGCCCGAGGGGAGTGCACCCTCAGTTTCCTTCCACAGACCCAAGTGCCACAAGTGACTTCAGTAGCGGGGAGGGCCTTGTGGGGCAAACCGACAGGCCGGTTGAGTTGCTTCCGTGAGCAGGCAGCGGGGACACCCCAGGCCCTACCCCCCCACCTACATAGTGAGATTGTTCTACACTGCCACAAATATACAGTAATCTCAGGGAGTAAAGGGGGCTGCGGATCACATCATTCCAAATTGGACAAGTTCTCCTGGCACAAGTCCCAGGAAGGGACGATCACCCAACCTGACTTGGTGAAAGATACTCAACAAGCATCTGCGGAGCAGGGCTCCCCCTCCCTACAAGATATATCGGACGCAGTCACGGCGGTGCGAACATCGATTGAATCCCAAATTGACACTGTCCATCGAGATTTCATTAGTTCGCGCCGATCTTAGAAAAATGGACGACCGTGTACAAGAGAATGAGGAGGTCACACAGGGCATTACCAGCAACACAAGGGCACTCGAGAATCCGGTCCAGGAACTGCAATCCACCAGTAAGGCCCTTGCGGACCAACTAGATGACTGAGGGCAGGGCCAGATGGAACAATGTTCGAATTCTCGGGGTTCCGGAGAAGGCAGAAGGGCCCGCAGCTGATTTATTTGTTGAGGAGCTGATCACTCGGCACCTACAGCCCAAAAATCTCTCCCAATTTTTCTCCATTGAAAGAGCGCATCGGGTGCCAGGTGGCCGGCCTAAACCAGGCCAACCGCCCAGGCCAATACTAGCGCGTGTCTTCAGTTTCCGAGACAGGGATGTGATTCTGCAAACAGCACGCTGTGCCCCCCACTCCAAGTTCAGAATAGTACTGTCCCATTCTTCCCCGATTTCACCATGAAAGTATAGAGGCAACGAAGGTGCTTCCTCGAAATCCATAAAAGCCCTCAGAGAAAAAGCGCTGAAATACGCAATGCTGTTCCCCGCAAAACTTAGGGTGGAGGCTGAGAGCAAAACATGATTCTTCAGAGCCCGAAGTGGCCTGGTAGTGGCTGGATGGTTGGGATTTCCCGGTTCACCGACCATCCTCCGACAGGTACCGACGGCAGACTGAAAGCCCAGAAGCGACATGTGTCCGGCCAAGACGAGCAGGATCCCATCAATAAAGAAATACATTTGGGCAACTAGTCTACTTCATTACAAACTGAGTCCTTGCCTCACCTCCTAATAGTCCCAAGAGGAAGTGAACTCTAGTTCACGGCTGACGGGGGAACTATCGAACGGCTGGGAGGTCCAGATAAGTCGACCAGTGAGGGTTGTCGGATAGTGCAGGGCGTGAGGGCCCCGAAATGAGGGACGTCTACAACAGCATCGGCTAAGTGTACAAACATTGAACTTAAATCCGTCTATACTTGAACCAGGCCACATATAGGATTGTTGAGTATGCGGTTTGGGAGTATGTATTTTGGATCGACGTCTCCCCCGAAACAGGGTAGGGGGGGCGACTGGCATGCTGCAATGTTGGGGTGGTGGGTAGTTCAAAGTCAGTCATGCAGGGAGGCAGAGTGTGGGGGTTGTTTGCTAGTTGCAGGGGGTTTTGTTGTTTTTGTACTAAGTACGCATCTAGAGAATTGGCTGACAGGGCATGCTTTCGCTCTGAATGTTTTACTTCCCCGCGGGGTGGTGATAAAACAACTCACAAATTTAGTATCCACTATGAGTGCAGACCTGACAATGGTACACAGCGGGAATGCCCTGGATAACCATGTCCCATCCCCCAAAGGTGAGCAGTCATCAGCACTACATGACACTCCTGCACTAAGTACAACAAGGGCAGCGTTCATTCTGCTCTCCTGGAACGTAAATGGGTTGGGCGACAAACTCAAGAGGGTTGGTTCTCCAGTATATTAAACGACGTGCGCTTGATGTTGTCCTGCTCCAAGAGACCCACTTGGTTGGAAACGCATGTAGGGCTCAACAGGTGGGGATATAAATTAGTGGTACCCTCGGGCTTCACCACTGGGTCCAGGGGGGTGGGGATACTACTGCGGAAAAGTTTTCCTTTTATTGTGACACGCTTATGCACAGACAAATACAGTCGTTTTGCGGCTCTCTCGGGTATCTGGGAGGGCAGGTGTGTTAACATCATGTCAGTTTACATTCCCCCGGCACTTCATAGAGTAGCGCTTCCAGATATGAGTAAAATTATATTAGATTTACCGGAAGGGGAATTAGTGATAGGTGGAGACTTTAACATGACTTTGTGACCAACAAGATAGATTCCACCCAAAAATAATCCCTGCGGCCAAAATGTCATGGCCGACTTTTTAGAGTCTCTGGGCTTGGTTGATGTGCTGCGCGAGACACTCCCACAAACACTTCAGTACACCTTCTACTCTGCAGCGCATAATAGCAGATCAAGAATAGACCGTATTCATACATTGGCCGACAAAGCGCATCATATTACAGAAATTAGCCATCTTGCGAGGGGCATCTCGGACCATACCCCCATCTCAGCCCGATACCGTGGCCGGCAACGTCGCTACTCGTAGAACAATCTCGATTAACCCCTGGTGCCTTAAAATTTCAGACATTAAATCAAATCTTACTAAAGCCACCGATTTGTACTTCACAGAGAATGTGGGTTCGGTCCAATCGTCTCGAACCATCTGGGAGGCCTATAAAACAGTGATGAAGGGGCAGGCTCTCTCCCTTGCTCTGGGACATAAGAAAGAGAAGGGTAAAAAGCTAGATGAACTAGAGCATGGCATTCTAGATAGGGAGCAAGCCATTATAAATGCACAAGATGATACAGCTGCCTAGATCTTAGAGCTCAAGTGACTGGCAGCCTTGATAGTTAGTGCTCTATATTCCTAAAACAGAACGAGCACAACAGCACAGAATATATGAGCTAGGAGACCGTGCGAGTAAGCTGCTGGCATGGCTAGAGAGACGAGACAGGGCAGATCAATGGGTTGCAACCAACCATACAGGGTCTGGATGGGATGTGGATGAGGGACCCACAAGTTATAGCTGAGGGATTTGCAGAATATTTTAGGCAACTTTATTCCCCCAAAGCCTGGTACACAATTGATGATTCGCTGGAATTACTCAAAGATATCCAGATCCCGACATTAACCAAGGAAGACCAACAAGTACTTGAGGCAGACCTCATGATTGAGGAAATGGCCATGGGGCCAAATGGCATCCTGATAGAACTCCTAAAATTGACTGCCACTAAGGTGGCCCCCCACCTGCTTAATATGCATCTCGAGAGCAAAAGCGCGGGGATACTACCCTGTGACCAACGACTGGCTTCCATAGTCGTTATTCATAAGAAGGGTAAGCAGGCTGAGGATTTTTCCACATATCGCCCCATATCTTTACTCAATGTTGAGGTAAAAATCCTGGCCAAAATACTGGTGACACGATTACTCCCAATAGTCACCAAATTAGTACACCCTGACCAATCCAGATTCATGCCGGGTAGGAATACAGCCCTAAATCTGAGGAGATTAAATGGAGTCCTCGCTAGGAAAGATACCATTCAGGAAAGTGCTGCTATACAGTCCCTAGGCGCCCGCATGGCATTTGGTACGGTAGAATGGCCCTACATGTTTGCTGTGCTGGAGCGTGTGGGCCTTGGGCAAAAGTTCATTGAATGGGTCCGGCTACTATATACCTGACCACTTGCGCAGGTAGTGGTGAATGGTCACATATCACAGACATTTGCTCTACATCGCGGGACAAGACAGGGCTGCCCTTTATCGTCCATTATATTTGCACTACTTCTGGAGCCCTTGGCAAGATGGATACATTGAGATCCGCTGATATGCGGATTAAAGTGGACAGACGGCTGGGAGGATAGAATCTCCCTTTATGCGGACGACATCTTATTATATGTTGTGTCCCTGCGCGTCTCCATTGACAGGGTCCTTCAGATATGCTCCAGCTTTGGGAGGTGTTCTGGCTACACCATCAACTGGTCCAAGTCGATAATATACCTGCTACGGGGGCCCGCCCCTGTCCTCCCGGCAGAATGTGGAGCGCCAATAGTGATGGATGGGTTTCGTTACTTGGGAATATATGCGACGGCCGACCCAGCACTTTTTCATGAGAGGAATCTCCTGGGCCCTTTGACGTGCTTACAAGGTGATGTCCGACACTGCCGGTCACTACCAATTTCCTTACTCGGGCACACAGCATTATACAAAATGATGGCACTGCCCCGTTTCCTGTATGCCCTACAAAACACTCTGTATAGCGTCCCTGAAACGTACTTCAATTCATTAGACTGGGAAATCCGAACGCTACTATGGGATGGGAAACCGCCCCGTATTGCAACGCCTAAACTGGTCAGGGGGTGGTATGATGGAGGGATATTGCTACCCAATATTCGGGCCTGCTATTGGGTGGCACAGCTATCGATCATTAATAAGTGGGTGTTTGACTCCCTGCAGGACCCGGCTTGCCGAATGGATGGGTGGTTGATGGGCAGCCGGGGATTTAGAGAGGCCTTGTATACGAAATCAGGTAGGCAACAGCTCTCAGGCCCAAAGGCCCTTACAGTGGCCCTGTGGCACGCAGTCACAAGAAGACTAGTGTTGCGGGGATTCTGCACATATACAGAACTATGCGCAGGAAAACAGGACCTCGGTGTATAGTGGTGTACCAACCATATACCTTAGTACCCAAAATCCCAATCCGACTAGCTATAGTGTCACATTCGTTCTCCGTACTACAGCAAAGCTACCAATGATTAGACATCCCAGAACACGGACTCTTTCAGGAATCGCGGGAGCAAGAACACTCTTTCATTATTTACTCATACTTGTCCACAACATGCGTAGTAAGAGACACAGTATAGTTTAAAATGTTTATTTCAACTAACGTGCTCTAAGACACAGTACACGTGCCAGTACTAGCAGCATGATGCATAAAGTTAAAACAGTAAGTATGGTTACAATTCCATAGAATACAACCGGGGACAGCATTTTATAAAGTAAGTGGATATAGGACTAAAAGGCCTTGCCACCCTCCCCGTGCTAGGAACTAGTTTATTATAAAAATAGAAGACCTCTGGGCTTTGTCCGGGGGACCCCCATACCTCAAGATCTAGATGCAAGGTTTACATCATCAGACAAGCACAGCTCTTCTCCCTGGAAAGGTTTTTCTCCAAGTGCCACAAACAGGGAGATCGCAATATTAAAAGCACACAAATTTCTCCAGTGCAGCTGTATTTCATGTTATGTCTAAGTGCAAGGGGCTGACCAAAACAGCAACAACAAGGGATGTTGTTTTTCGACCTTGCACATTGTGTGCAGACGAACCCCATAGAGGACATGAGAAAAGGTGAAAGGCAAAACGACAGACAGTTCTAATGCTGAATGGGCACAAGCAGAATCTGGAAAAACAAAGTCCCAGAGTAACGTGTACAAAGTAGGCATCATGGCAGCTAGGCCTAAGCTAACTTAGCAATGTCGACAATGAGGCCACAATCCACACTACACTAGGCTGGTGTAATAAACTCACTCTGATTACACCCCTATGGCACACTGAGATACAGGGCAAGCTCATCATATATCAAGGGTTCGACAAATGAGACTCCATTGGCCTGTCAACTGTGGGGGACCTGGTCAAAAAAGGGAAAATAATTAAGTTTGCTGACCTACAAAGAGAGTACGACCGATCTGCCAGAGAGGCGTTTAGGTACACACAAATACAACACGCTTTGAAGTCAGTGCTCCGAACGGATGGTGAAGTGCCGGAGGCCTCGCCTCTCGAAGACCGGTTACTCACGAAGCACATAGACCGCAAAATGATTGCTCTCACCTATCACAAGATAATCAACAACACTCCTGACCTACTGCAGCAACTATTGAGGCGTTGGCAGGTTGACCGAGGGGACTTGGAGGAGGACTGGCAAGATGCGCTGTCCTCCCAATGGGAAGTTGCCATATCTTCACGCCTGAGGTTAATCCAGTTAAAGATCCTCCACAGAACCTACATCTCATGCACCTCGTTGTTCAAGATGGGCAGAAGTATTGACGATGAGTGCACGAGGAGATGTGGAGGGATTGGCACCTTCTACCACACACTCTGGGAATGCCCGGTCATCCAGACGTACTGGAACTACGTAGTGGTGGGGGTGTCCAGGGTTAGGGGTGTCACCCTACCGGTGACACCCAAAATGTGTCTACTTAATATATGGGAGGCCTCGGATATGAACCGCTCTTACCAACTCTGGGCCACATTAGGTTTCATGATTGGTAAACGAAGTATTGCCCGGAGATGGGGGGGGGGGGGAGGGATGCCAGAGCCACCAACCCGGGTGGAATGGGAGCGAGATATGGATTTGTGTATGTGTGCAGAAAAAGCAGTCTTCCAGAGCAGAGGGTACCAACAGAAAAGGGACAAGGATATGGGGGAAATGGAACGTCCACAGGGGCAATATCTGTGCCTCCCCTTCCGCACCAGGAGGGGGTCCACCGTGCTCTAGACATCTAACCGACACACCTGATGTTGAGCGTGGAGAAGGGGGAGATATTGAAATTGATGCATAACCAACTGGGAACTAAATGCTTGACTGTCTTCTTTGATATGACTCCTATTGATTTATGGATGCACGATGTTATGCAAACGTTAATCAAAAGAGGTTTAAAAAAAAAATGAAATTTCATTCCAATGGGATGTCTTTTGCCCTTTTGACTTCAGAACATAAACCCCAAGATTGATAATCATCCAGTTTTCAATTACAAGGTAGTCCAGGGAATAGTGTGAGATGGAAGTGAAAACCACTTGGGCTGGATCACAGAACAGACCTGATAAATGCCAGTCTGTAAAATTGTGATTCCGTGCACAAAGCAACTGTTTTCAGAAAGATTGCAATACTTTATGTACTTGGTAATAAGGGCATGAAAAGGATAAAAAAAAAAAACTATGTACGAAGAGTCAGAAAGAGGAGGAGTCTATAATAAAAGCATATGGCATAATCCCTCTTACACTGAGGATATGTCTGGCAAATAGCAAGAGGAAATGTTTTATATTGCAATGTTTTCTAAACAGCACCATGTTCAGGCGCAGTAGTGGTCTGTGAAAGGATTATTCATCTGTTAGATTTCCTCTAATCTATGTTGGATATGAAGAGAGTGATGCTTATATGGTGACCGGTGTGAGGATCTTGTACTCTTTGTACAGATGGTGTTCATATCGCTTGACAATGTAAGAGGGCTGGCCTCAAAGGTGTGCATTTTTATAGCAAGTGGGGTTTTGAGCCTTTAAGCTGTGAGTATTGACCAAACGAGAATTATTGAAAAGGTAAAGAGGCTTGAAATCTTCGGATTGCTGTCCCTAGTTCATTTAGTTGTATAGCTCTTGCTTGTCGTGTGTTTGTGCGAAACTGCCTCTGTGCTCCCTGTGGCGTGTTTGTCTACCTTTCTTGTGTCACCCCACATTATAGGGGTAGAGAGATGAGGCAAATATGTGAGAATGCAAAGTGTGTGGTCGAGTCAGGTAAGAGCTAGACAAGTTTTAAAGATAGCAAACAGAAGGAGATGATGGACGGAGTGCTGAAACTTTTCAAACACTCACCCCCAGTCACAGATCTGGGTTGAATCCATCATCATTCTTTAGCTCACTCCGCCACCCCAGTTCAGACATAGCTATATGCAAATCAGTCTTGACCCTGTGCCTCATGGGAACAGTCCAGACCGAACTGCCAAGCCATGTCTTCCCTGGACCGGAATCAAGCATCCTGGGACCGGTTTCGGGCTAACAGCCCTCATCAGCCAGGCTAGCTAGTTTTAAAGATAGTCTTGAAGTTGTAAGGGTCCAATGGTAGGGAGTGTTGAGGGGGGACAGCTTTCATGATTTTCACCACAAACGGGGATTGTTTTAGAATATGGAGCATGCTGACACTTGTCAAAATAGGTTGATTCCCTGTCTGTCCTGTTGAGTCTAACTTGTAATACATTCTAAATGTCGTAGCCCGTATCTCCACTTATTTTTGGGAAATGTTCTGCATCAACTAAACTCAAATTCTGCACTCTATATTGAAATATGTATGACATCTTCCAGTACAAGGCTTAGGCACTGCATGCTATTAGTGAAGTTCATATAGACCTTGTCCTGGATAGATTCTGGTTATGGTCTGTAATTCAAAGGGAGTACAATTATCTAGGACAGGCAGTACCTAATTTGAGCCGGTAGTTTCCGGTGCTAGGCACTAGCACTTAATTGTCAGCACCAACACTTATGACAGGCTGCCACATGGTGGCATTGTTTGTCTAATTTAGAGCCAAACACAAACAGTTGTTTATTAATTGAATATACATTAAACATGACTAATACCTGCTGCCAAAGCCATTCTTATAGCTTTGAAGTCTGGAATAGTCCGAATTGTCAACGTGTAGGAGTGTGAGGGTTAGTTGTGTTGAAACTGTAATTGGCAGTGCTGACAGAGGCAATGGGCGGTGCAAGTGGACTCCTGACGGGGCCCTGGCACTTAGTTTTTCACAAACTAAGCACCGAGTCGTAAAGACCTGTGAATAGCGTGCTTGTATAGAAAATGAAGTGACGTATGTTTGCCTGTAACCTTTGAGGGGATGCCTGATGCAGCATAGTGTCTATATGTATACCCAGATGTGGTTTACTTCCTGATTGTTCAACAGGACTCAAACTGTAACGCACTTCTAAGGCATAAATTAGTCAAATTTGTTTTGGGCTGCTATATTCCGACCGGGAGGGGACTAGTCTGGCAGTCTGCTCTCAATTGTACTTATTGGAGAAGGACTATGGCTGATTTCCATACAGCTGGTCTAGAGTGGCAGTCGGCTAAATGGATTGACTGGAATTCAGCCAAAGACGTTCCCAGTGGCTGGGATGAATGTAAGCATTCCATCCACATTTCGTGTGTCTAAATGAGGCAGGCCAGGCCGGCTTGTGGCTCTACCATTATGGTGCAGACAGAGTTTCGGCAAGTATGGAAACTGGTTTGCTGAATGATTTAGGTCTCGTTATGGGGCCACGATAGGCCTACCATGAGATGTACCTGGATGCAACAAAATGGCCGTCTCAAGGCTCCCATCAGGCCTCTTATAGCCAGAGTCCATGAATGCGGATCTGGACTGTTGTCTGCGATTCTCTCACATGTCCCTAAAGGCTTTCTACTTGAATAGTCGAAAGGATCTGCAAACCTATGAGGGATTTCCATAGCACATTTTTAAAGCACTGGCATTTCAGTTCATTCTGTTTGGAATTGAAGCCAAGGGCATTTTTGAAGGAGTGTGAGGTAGAGCTCCATACATCTGTCTGAGAAGGGTTCTAAAATAACTTGGAAAGGGGGATCGCCAAGCGAGATTTTTTTGTGCTGCAAATCCTGCCATGTGGACCAAGCAAGAGTTTGACTAATTGTACCCAAGAATGTTTAGAAGGAGAGCCTCCTGTGTCAGGAATGTCCTTTTGAAACCAAATAGTGGTGGGAAGACTTGCATTAAAACATTCATTCACATTGCCAAAGAAGGCAATGTGTTTATTGTTGTGTAATCGACTACACAAAAGGTGTGCAGCCTTTACAAACTTCATCATTCATCAGACTTCCATGGGAGTGTAATTGTTCGAGGTTTAATGAAAGATTTATCACACACTGTTGTTGGTTTCCCCATTCATAGCTGTACTGTAGAGAAGGCTCCTCCACAAGCCTAAACTTACACGGCTTTCAATCATTGTTTTTCTTAAACGTTTGACCTTTGTAACGTTTTACAAAGTTTTTAAAGAAATTTCACAAAACAGAATGGTTGCAACTTTGTACCCTTCCCATGCTGAGTGTCTTAGTGCTGTGTGCTCTCCTTGGCCGTTTCTGTTGTCGAGCTAAACAATCCTGCTTCTCTTCTCTGACGTCACCAAGATGGAGTACAGTTGTTAGAGAATGTCGCCGTGTGAACTGAAATATGTGGGAGCTGCACGTGCCGTGTTCGGAGTTGTGTTTTGCCACACTTTATTAATTTGTGTTAATTTTTACAGGGACTCGCCTTTAAGTACATACGCAGGCAGGTTTATAATTGAAAACAATGACAATTGCTTAACATATGTTAATAACGAATATGCTGTTTTATAAACTGCCTATGGTACATGCTTCCAGTTTTAGAGATATTAAGCGTTTTCAAATCCTAAGGAAGGGTTTATTAAATAAGAATTTTTTGAAAACTGTTAGTATTTTCAAAAAAGTCCAAATCGAAATATTATAACAATCTAATAAACATTAACATCATTTATAATTATCCTTATCTCCCAATTCTTTCCTACTCAGGTACCTGTCCTCCTAACATGCATTACACGGAGTGTGGCTCTGGATGCCCCAAGTCCTGCACGGATGAGACCGGCCAGCATCACTCTCCGAGTATCTGCACACTGTCTTGTGTGAGCGGCTGCGTTTGTGATGAAGGCTACATCTACGAAAACATGGCTTCCAAACACTGCATCCCTTCTAGTGACTGCAAGCAAACATGCCCAGACAATTCAGAATACGTGGAGTGTGGCACAGCGTGTCCTCTCACCTGTGAGAATTACAGGAAGCCGCCTATTATGTGCACATTGCAATGTGTGCCGGGGTGCGCTTGTAAACCGGGGTACATCTTAGAAAGTGCAACTTCCAAAAACTGCATTCGTCGGAGTGAATGTAAAATGACATGCCAGGACCACGCCCACCATAACGAGTGTGGCACTTTCTGTCCCCTCACCTGTGACAATTATGAAGGCCTTGTAGCGTGCACACTCCAGTGTGTGGCAGGATGCTTCTGTGATAAAGGGTATGTGTTGGAAAGTGCAGCATCCAACCGCTGCGTTCCACAGAGTGACTGCAAAAAGGCCTGTGTAGGCAATTCAAGCTTTGCAGAGTGTGGCACTGCCTGTCCCCTGACATGCGATAATTATGACCACCCCCCTGTATGCACAAGAGAGTGTGCGGTCGGTTGCGTCTGTAACGAAGGGTATGTGCTTGAAAATGCCACTTCCAGCCGCTGTATTCCAAAGAGTGACTGTAAGAAGACCTGTGGAAGCAATTCCAGCTACACAGACTGTGGCACTGCCTGTCCTCTCACCTGCGATAATTATGACAACCCCCCTCAAGTGTGTACTGCCCAGTGCGTTGCGGGTTGCTTTTGCGATGAAGGGTATGTGTTTGAAAGTGCAACTTGCAAGCGCTGCGTTCCACAGAGTGACTGTAAAAATACCTGTGTAGGCAATTCCAATTACACCGACTGTGGTACATCCTGTCCCCTCACCTGTGCTAATTATAACAAGCCCATTCAGGCGTGCACGCTGCAGTGTGTCCCGGGGTGCTTCTGCAATGATGGCTTTGTGCTCGACAGTGCAGCTTCCAAGTGCTGTATTCCACGGAGAGACTGCAAAGACGCATGTCCGGACAATTCACGATACACCGAGTGTGGTACAGCCTGTCCTCTGACCTGTGATAATTACGACAACCCTCCTCTAGTGTGCACAAAGCAGTGTGTCCGGGGATGCTTCTGTGAGGAGGGATATGTGTTTGAAAGTGCCACCTCCAAGCGCTGCATTCCGCCAGCAGACTGTGAGAGAGTGTGCCCAGACCATTCAAATTACACCGAGTGTGGCAGTGCCTGCCCCCTGACCTGTGACAATCATGAAAGCCCTGTCCGGGCATGCACAGAGCAGTGTGTGGCAGGATGCTTCTGTGAGGAAGGGTATGTGTTGGAAAGTGCAACCTCCAAACGTTGCATTCCTCGGAGGCAGTGTAAAAAGGCCTGTGGGCCCAATTCAAGGTACACACGCTGTGGTACAGCCTGTCCTCTCACGTGTGGCAATTATGAGAACCCTCCTCAAATATGCACATATCAGTGTGTGGCAGGATGCTTCTGTGAGGAGGGATATGTGTTTGAAAGTGCAACTTCCAAACGCTGCATTGCGCCAACAGACTGTGAGAGAGTGTGCCCACACCATTCAAAATACACCGAGTGTGGCAGTGCCTGCCCCCTGACCTGTGACAATTATGAAAACCCTGTCCGGGCATGCACAGACCAGTGTGTCCGGGGCTGCTTCTGTGAGGAAGGGTATGTGTTGGAAAGTGCAACCTCCAAACGTTGTATTCCACAGAGTGACTGTAAAAAAGCATGTCCAGACAATTCACAATACACAGAGTGTGGTACAACCTGTCCTCTCACCTGTGATAATTACGACAACCCTCCTCTAGTGTGCACAAAGCAGTGTGTGGCAGGATGCTTCTGTGAGGAAGGGTATGTGTTTGAAAGTGCCACCTCCAAGCGCTGCATTCCTCGGAGGGAGTGTGAAAAGGCCTGTGGGCCCAATTCAAGATACACAGACTGTGGTACAGCCTGTCCTCTCACGTGTGGCAATTATGAGAACCCTCCTCAAATATGCACATATCAGTGTGTGGCAGGATGCTTCTGTGAGGAGGGATATGTGTTTGAAAGTGCAACCTCCAAACGCTGCATTGCGCCAACAGACTGTAAGAGAGTGTGCCCACACCATTCAAAATACACCGAGTGTGGCAGTGCCTGCCCCCTGACCTGTGACAATCATGAAAGCCCTGTCCGGGCATGCACAGAGCAGTGTGTGGCAGGATGCTTCTGTGAGGAGGGGTATGTGTTTGAAAATGATGCTTCATATCGGTGTGTCAAGCAAAGTTCCTGTAAAACACGTTGTAGTGCCAATGCCCACTACCAGCAGTGTGGAACGGCCTGTCCAAAAACCTGTGCCGATGTTACACACCCAGTGCCCCGTCCATGCCCACTTCACTGCACGAGCGGATGCTTCTGCGATGAGGGTTATGTGCTGGAGAATGCTGCATCTAACGTTTGTGTGAAGGAAAGTCTCTGCAAGAGCTGTGGTGCCAACAGCCACTACAGCACGTGTGCCACTGCGTGCCCCCTGAACTGCCAGAACTTCAGCCACCCCCCTCAAATATGCCCACTCATCTGCCTCGAGGGGTGCATCTGCAACCAAGGCTACGTCTTCCAGTCTGGCCAGTCCGGCCCGTGTGTGCCCGCGGGAGACTGCCTAGGTGGCACCGAGGACTAGTGCATCGTGTGACGTCTGCTGGCCTCACACACACACACGCACACCTACACACACCCACACACACACACACCCTGGGACTGCCAGGGAGGACCATTACCACGGGAGGCACTGGCTGAGCAGTGGAATTAATGTCACCAGGAGTTGATGATCAACGCGGGCCATGGCCTGGCTTTTATCCTAGGGGGGCACTTTTATAAGAATAGAGTTTTACTGATGGTTTGGTTTGTGGGGGGATCAATACCTTACTTTATGTTCGTTTCCAATCCAGCACGGTCTTGAATCTGGAGATTGAACATTAACTAATATGCAGGGTGTAGTTTTCTTCAATTATATCAGCACCACTTTTCTTTTTTGACGCTAATTGATTTCTTTTATTATTGATCTAACAGCTTATTCTCAAATAGTAGCGAGCGCACAATACACGTGGCTCCTCGCTTTACCCATTGTTGAACCTGCAATGTCTATCTTGCCCATCAACTGGTTGGGGTCGGGGATTCCCTAAAGGCCATCACAGGCCTTTGTTTCCAATATTTCATTCTAACCTGAAGTCTCTTCACCACCCTCCCAAATCTTAGAGAATTTCTCGGACAGCCCTTTCCATCCTCTTCCATTTTTTGAGGTTAGCCCCTCTCCTGAGCCGGTTATCTCCCTTTTGGCAATCCTTAATCGCCCCATAGTCTTGATGTGACCCTTCGAGAACTGATCCCGGTGGATCACCATAACCTCGCTTGGTTCTGTTTTTATCATAAATCCTCTTGATTTGGAGTTTGATTTTCAGGGTTAGTTCCATCATTTGTATCTTTGAACCCATTACCCCATTTGTGATTTTAACTTTATGTATTCTATCAAGATGTGTTTCTCGAACCTAACTAATTTAACACTACTCTAGCACCAATCCCTACTCCTGGGCGCCGTTTCTTCTTCTAAGAGCTATGGTAACATATAGACCACAAACGACAAATGCCACCTCCACATGATGCAGCGCCATTGATGCAATATTAGGGAATCTTTCTGAAAAATCTATTTTCTAAACTTTAAACCCCCTGAGATTGAGCAACATGACAAAGCATGCCTTTCACATTAAGAACACTTCCTTTCAAATGATCCCTCAGTTTAATTGGTTTATTGAACTTTTCTCACTGATTTGAGGACTAAAGACTTTGATTGTTTTAACACCTAACTTTGGAACAGTTTATTGTAATGCAACTGAAAAAGTTTTGTTTCAGTGTGACTTATCGATTAGTGAAACAAAGACCACCGAAATGGAAGCAGGAAGAATAAAGCTGAGTTTGTTGGGACAGGAAAAACACCAGTGTGAATGCGATAGAAAAATAGTGTTGAGTGGTATAGGCTGCTCCGTTAGTGAATGAACTGATTAAAATGTGTATTCCCCCCTGTGCCATGGAATGCCAGACTCTGCCCTGTCCAGTGTGGGAGGAGGCAGCGGTCTTCCAAGGAGGAGCTCGCACATCAGGAGCCTCCTCCTATCTCACGGCGGAGTCTCTAGAGCTTTTGTCTTTGCCTGTACCTTTGTTAATCTCATTTGCTTGTTTTTATACTTGGCCGGTCCTGTTGGGGTGGGGTGCACTCTTCTGTGACACCGCTGAACCATCGAAACTTGTATAGGAAAAAGAATGGGTTAAATGCTGCCCTGGTGGGTACCCCTAAATGTGAACAAGGTGCAGAGAAATGGTCTGCTTCACATATATCAATACATCTAACCCTGAACATTCTCATGTTGGGACCAGGCTTTCCTTGAGTGCCTAAATATATATATTTAGGAAGGGTATATTTTTGTCCTACTTTCCTTCTTGCCTGGGAGTTGTTGCACGTCAAAGAGTCACACCATGCAGCCAAGATGCGTTTGTTCAGTTTCAATGTTGTTGTAAGAAATGTAATACACAAAAGTGACAAATGTATAAATTAGTATGTACATATGCATTTTATTTCAATTTATTCATGTAATTTGAAGAAAAAAAACAGTCCAATATTGTTCTTGCTTGTTTGTGTATCCTTCTAATTGCTCTGACGTTGTTGCCTTACATCTACAATGTTAATCCTTTCCAGGATGAGGACCCCCTAAACCGACGCTCCCTTCTAGTTCAGTGTTCCAATCTGTTTTTTTTATGAATATTTGATTTCTGGAATAAATATACTTTAAATCATTCATTCTATGTTCAAGTGGTTTTCAATGGCTTTTATTATCCATACTGCGGGGTTCGAATGGTCATCGCGCAGGCACGTGATGCGCCCTTTAAATGACTTTTAACATTAGCAGTAAATTACCCACCGGATGCTTCAACCCTTGGAACTGAACAACTCAAGCTCCATTACAGTTGACTTCGGTATTACTAAAAAAAACAACCACAGTGAAATAAAACAAACCAATTCGCTCAAACACCTAACATTTATCATATAGCAATTTACATCACAGACTGAGGAGGGATGGAACCGACCAAGACACTGTAGACTAAGATTAGGCTCCAATTCCGCTTCTAAAGAGCGAGGACCAAACGGAGGCAAGTGAACGATTTCTCATAACAATGAATATTCTTGGCCCATGCGTTCCTGCGTGTCCTTTTCCCATTGCAAGCTACTGCCCTGGTCCTTGGCTTGTCAATTGCTCACCAGTGCAGTCTTTCCTGCCCTGCTCGTTGTTGTTTTTTTTTTGTTTTTTTAGGGCCTTGCGGCTGCACAATGTGCTGCCATGCCATTTGCTTCTTTGTCACTCATCCTACGCACTTTATTTTTTATTTTCACTCTACCATTTTTAAATAGCTATCCTCCACGTTGAAACGTCACAACGCAAACACATGTATACTTCACAGCACACATGCTTTGTGATGCTATGACAGCCATGGGACACTAATGCAAAGGAGCACAGTCGAGGTAGGCTCTTCCCTTTCAAAGGCGTGACCAATGATGGTTCCTTGTCTTTCTTTTTTCTGTCCCTTAAACTCCTAATATTCACCTCCTCAAACCAGGTAACACATTTCTGTAAATGTCCACTTATTTATTGGGGTCTTATGAACCTTCTGAAATAGTTTGCGATTCTGTTTTTATTTTATTATGTTTGAGTTGCATAGTGATGTTGTATTCTGGCACGAATGCATTTTGAAATACTTAGATGTTAATGGCTTTGCATTTATGTGGAATTTGTTTACAGAAGAAACATTTAAATATTCAATGCAAAGCTATAAATAATATGTATTCATATATAAATGCAAATTCAAATCTTAAATAGAAAAGGGGTTCTGGTTTAGACCTGTATATATAGTTTTGGAGCACTCTAGATGATTTTGCACTATTTTGAATAAATATTTCTAAGATAGTTTGAATAAGATGTCATTTCTCAGTTTAAATGCCTGCTCTGTGGAAGTGAGATAATCATTCATTTGAGGGGGTGCACCACAAATTTACTAATCCACTGCCTTGCTAAATTACCACACCGTATTCCCGAGAACTCTGCTCAGCCCCTGGTAGCTACGGCACAAAAAGTAGGCTTGACCTAAAAAAATCAAAAAAGTACACAAACATTCATAAACCTATTTAGAAAAATAAAATGCAGAATTACCCACAGTGATAAAATCGGAGAGTGAGAATCTGAGATGGGAATTGTTAGAAAGTGGGTTCCTGCCGGGTGTTTGGGGCAGTAATCACAATCTTATTCAAGGTAAGGCACTGGTAATCCCCCAAATTTACCTGTGCTCACCCTCTGATTGCTTGGCACAGAGCAGTCAGACTTAACTTGAAGGTAATGTGTAAAGTATTTGTGCAACACTTTTAACAATAAAAACAGTGAGAACACCACACAAACAGATCCCACGCCAGTTTAGAAAAAAAGAGAATATTTCAATAAATCAAACAAGACCAAAACGACAAATCCTATAACTAGAACTTGAGTTAAGAGTTTTTAAAGAATAAACTGTAAAATAGTGCTTAGAAGCAATAAGCACTTACTTGGGATATCTGGTCACGAAGGACTGCGAAAAAGTCAAACGTTCAGACTGACCGCGATGGAGCGTGGGTCCAATACGGGGACCCAGTGTGATTCACTGAGCAAAAGTACCTTAATCCTGGATAGGTCGCAGTCGAGGAAGCGTGGTGCAGATGAAGCTATTTGCTGGTGCTGATCCACGCAGTGGAAGCGCTGTGCTGTTTCTGATCGGTGCAGCAGTGACGATTCATTTACTCCGCATCACAGGGAGCTGTCATTGAGGCTGCTGTCGACGGAGATGCAAGGACGTGGCGTCCTCTCCACGCAGCAGTGGCAATGCTTCATTGTCGATTCACCCAGCTGAGGCAGTGCGCCGGTTCTGATGCACGCAACAGGGATGATGCATTGGTTCGACAGAGGATACATTGATTCTGCTGAAACCAGTACCTTATGCCCACTACCAAGGGTCCAGGACTGGGATGGCACCACTTGGAAGGACAGAGTCACATATGGCAGAATCCAGGTGCAGAAGATGGGTGGTTGGAAGTCTCTCATGACCCTGAGACTTTGGATCAGAAGGCCAGCCAACTATCCCTTGGAGTCACTCTGGGTTCTGAGTTCAAGTGATACAGGTCCAGTCCTTCTCACCCAGGCAAGAGGTCAGCAGGTTAGCACAGCAAAGCATGAGTCCAGCAGAGGATCCGTCCATCTGAGTGGCAGTCCTTTCAGCAGCTTAGAAGTCCTTCTCCCTGGCAGAGTATCCACAGGTCCAGGTAAGTATACTGAAATGGTAGTGTCTGAGGTCCAGTACTTATACCCAGTGATGCCATTGAAATGAGGGAGACTTCAAAGACCAGCCTTTAAGTGCACAGATGCCAACCCTGCCAGCCCTGGATCCAGACCAACCATTTTTCTGAGCTCCTAACCACCTCCTGGGCCTTTACTTACAGAAATGAGGAACCATCCCTCTGCCTGATCTAGGAACGTGCATTATATCTACCAGAAGCTGAAACTGCCTACACGAGCTCCACTTATAAAAGGTTTGTAACACAGCATCCCTCAGTTAACCGGAACATTGCCCCTTTATTGACCACCTCTTACTTTCATTCCCAACTGTCACATTCCAAGATAAGTGACTGCTGATTACCACTTGTGCACCCTCCCTCCTCTCAGACGAACTATTGTCTAAATAGCGGACAGCTTTTCATACCTCGTAAGCGCTACAGTCCAGCAGAAATTAATTGCTGCTGGAGACTTAAGACAGCACAAAAAATAATTTTTAAAATAGGATTGCTAACTGTGTCTAGCTACACAATTGAACTAGATTTATGGGAAATATGAAAATGAAGTTAGAATAAAATTTTAAGATTCTCGTGGCTGAAACTGTAAAATTAAACCTCTTAAATGGACCTCACCAATCAATAGCCAATAGGTCCAACCTTGGCAATCCAAGCAATGGTTTTAACTTTTTTTTTGCACAAATTTGCAATCCGTAACAAACGTTTAAAAGTAATAATGAAACAAAAAGCTGTGGTGCAAACATGCAGTACATTTGCTTTTTTTTAAAAAAGGATTAAAATTGCCCAAAACAAAAATAAATAAAACACAGGAAATTAAATGGATTGACCTGACAGCCAGGGCAAATAAGTCAACTTTTTTTAGGCAGAGGTATACAAGCCATAAACCATCACTTACACTGAAGAGAACCAATGTCTGACTTTTGCCTCATGCTTTAAGACGTGGTGGAAGCAAAATGTGAATGACACTTGAACAGGCTACTGAGTACAGAGTGATGACCAAAACGCTAAATTAGGATCTTTTTTTTGGACAACGCGAGGTTGCAGTCTCTAGGCCAGACTTATAAAAAACAATATGCTGCTTATAATGTGGCAGCTGGAGGAACAAGTCCTGGATTGGGTGGATTAGGGAAATTCTACACAAAGGTCTCAGGGGGTAAGGGTGGGAGTAGAGGTCGCTATAACTGCTTTTTGGCTGTGGTGGAGATTTGGTGATGTAATGCTGATGCATATTTTTGATGAGCTAGGTGTAAAAGGGAACCTGATAAATAACGTTGTTAAAAAAAAAATGTGGCAGCCCTATCCTTGTTATAACAATTGTTAATTTGAAATCAGTATTCAGCACCTTCACAATGAAGTGATCTATTCAGTTGATTGTGCACATTTAGTAGTCACGATACTATCACTCAGTAGAAAAAAACGTTGTTGGACTCACTGACTGCTAGAAATGGGGTTTCTGGTTGGCTAGGGTATGCACCAAAGCCAGGGAGAACCCACCACTCTAGTCAGGGTAAGGGAGTTACACACACAAGTTAAACTCTGCTCACCTCCTTGGTAGCTTGGCAGAGCAGTCAAACTTATCCCAGAGGCAATGTGTACATCGTTGGCACAACACAGACATACACCAGTGAAATACTAGGCACACCACAAAAGTGACTCCACACCGTGAGGCATATTAGCAAGACCGGCGATAAAATTATCGCCGTTTTAACGGCAGGAAACTGCCGCTAAAACGGCGATAATGGGCTTGCTAATATGCGTTATAGAATTCCAATAGAAGCCCAGGTTAGATGTCCTGCACATCTAACCTGGGCTTCTATTGGAATCTATAACGCATATTAGCAAGCCCATTATCGCCGTTTTAGCGGCAGTTTCCTGCCGCTAAAACAGCGATAATTTTATCGCCGGTCTTGCTAATATGCCTCCAGGTTATATAAAAATATCCTTTGTATTCTACATCAAACACATAGACCATAATCACATAAATCAGTTTCTTTGCCAACTAGGTAATTGTCATTACACTATATTTAGTGCAATAAAGCAAATATTCATAATTTGCACAGGTGATCAATCACTTTGTAGTATAGATAAACCACATTAGATCACCATTACTTGGTCATCATAGGTAAAACATATTCTATCACCACAAATTTGTTGCCTTAGCAAGTATCCTTAGTAATGCAGTGTGAACATGCCTAAACTGAACTTGCAGCAAAGTTTGATTTCATAAAGGTACTTCCCCTGCACATAATACAAAGGTCTTACAATAGGACGCCTCATGCAGTCTTCCGCAGGAGAAAAGGAAGTGACAGTTGCCACCAGTATCGGGAAATGTGAGTCACGAGGGAAGAGCACTTGATCGCCCCGCTTCTCCTCAGTCCCCCCCGCAGTAAGTGAAAGCGCTGCTGCCCGCGCTCATGCGGCGCAGCGGTAAGTGTTTTCCAAGAAAAGATGAAATTGATGCTGCTTTGATTGCGGGCTGCCGGCCTGGTTTGCGAAGAGCGCAGCTGTACTTTTGAGCAATTGGGCCAAGCGGGACCTCTGTCGAGGATTGCTCCCCACTCGGCTGACTGGCCTTGGTTCCAAAAAGAAGGGGGCCTGTGTCGGCCTGGCACAGAGGCAGCAGGTCGCTCCCTCGGCCCTTCCTCAATCCCATTGGGACTCCCATCTCACCCACGGGGATCCGTCCTGGGCACGGTTGGGGTGAAGGCCACTTCTCCTTCTGGCAGCTCCCGTTGCCAGGCAACACCTGGAGCTTCGAAGAATGCTGACTTCAGATGGTGAGCAGCTGGGCAAGGGTGCAGAAGATCGCCCTCCCCCCGGGGGCTCTCCGATGCAGCGTGGCAGCGCCTCATGCCCTGCCCCCAGCTGTGAAGGTGAGGAAATCGGCCGAGCGATCAGGCTGCATAGTTGCCCACAGTGCTTGGGGAGGTTTCCCCACCTGGGATCTCATGGCAACTGAGCGCTCAATACACTCTTACTTTTCACCATAAAATGAAGCACTCACCATTCAATGCTTGGCCCAGAAATAGGGCAAATTAAGCGCTCACCATGCGCTGCTTGTGGTGGTAGAACCACAAGGAAAAATGAAGCGTCCACCCTGCGCTTCCTTCTGGCGAACACAGGTGAAGAACATGACGCTCACCATATGCTGTTTGGCTAATTGGGAAAAGAACAGTCCAGTCCTTTCTCTGCTCCAGGCAGGAGTAACCACTGCAGGCCTTCCTACCCCACACAAGCAGGGGTAGGGTTCCTCACACAGCTTCTCCAGCTCTCCTTCCAGGCAGGTTAGTTTCTTCTTAGATATATTATGGATCTTTCCTTGAAGTCTTTTATCTCCCTGAGACGTCCAGCAGGAGGCAAGCACACACAAGTCGTTGGAGATTCTTCACAAGCAGGATACCACAGCAGGACAAAAATAGTCAGTCCTTTTCCTCCACCACAGACAGAAGCAGAAACTGCAGATCAACCCACCTCACACAGAAAAGGCAGTGCTCCTCACATAGTCCTTCCGCTCTTCTTCTTGGCAGGGTCCTCTTGTTTCTTGAAGTAATTTAAAGTCTTTGGGTTTTAGGTCCAATACTTATACCCCATTTTGTCATTGTTCTCTTTGTTGCAAGGGTCTCTGAGCCCAGTCCAAAACCAGTCCTGTCTTTCCTGGTCCAGCATGACCACAGGGGGTGGAGACAGCATTGTGCAAAGGAGACACAGCCTATTCAGGTGCAAGCGAAACTCCTCCCACCACTCTAAATGCAGACCAGGTCTATTCAGCCCAGCGATGAGTCACCCAGGCAAGGCAGGGCACACCTCAACCCCCCTTGTGACTGTCTAGAGTGAATGCACATCCCCAGCTCCTGTCACTCCAAAACCAGACGCTGAATACACAAACAGTCAGAGGCACACAGAATGGTAAAGTAAGAAAATGCCCACTTTCTAAAAGCGGCATTTTCAAAGACAATTTAAAAGCCACTGTTACTAAAAGGCGTGTTATAAAATTCTGAATTCAGAAAGCCTAAACTCCATTCTTCTATCTTGTCCCAATTGTAAGTTACAAATGTAAAATGTTACAGTGCAGCCCCAATGACAATAGTGAAAAACAAAATACATAGTATTTGACTATGAGGACATGTAACACACACCAGTACATGTCCTACCTTTCACATACACTGCACCCTGCCCTTGGGGGTACCTTGAGCCTACATTGGGGTTGCCTTGCATGCACGAAAAGAAAAGGTTGGAGCCTGGCAAGTGGGTGCACTTGCCAGGTCAACATGACAGTTAACTGCGCGCACAGACACTACAGTGGTAGTGACGGAGACATCTTCACAGGGCTACTCATGTGGGTGGCACAACCAGTGCTGCAAGCCCACTAGTAGAATTTGATGTACAGGCCCTGGCAAGCTCAGTGCACTTTACTAGGGACTTATAAGTAAATTAAATATGCCAATCATGGATAACCAATCATATTCAACATTTTACACAGATGGCATATGCACTTTAGCACTGATCAGCAGTGGTAAAGGGCCAGAATCCTAAAACCAACAAAAACCAGGTCAGAAAATAGGAGGCAAAAGGCAAACAGTTTGGGGATAAACCTGCAAAAAGGGCCAGGTCTAACACTGACCTATTCTGCATGCTTGGTGAGTTGTCACTGACAAATGATTAGACCAGTGAGTGAAAAGAGCTGAGCTGATGCAGGTAACTCTCTGCATTTGTAAATGCCTTTTCTAGTTTATTTTTTCTCAATTTTTTATTATAACAAGAGACTATCTGTTCAGCTGAAGAAGTCTTTAGGCCAGACATTAAAAGAAAGCTATGAAAAGAATGAGCAGGAGTGCAAGATGGAGGACCAGTAGAGGAAAGGCATTGAAGGGAATAGAGTAATAGGCCACAATGAACTTGTGGCCCAGCCACAAGAAACACAGAGGGCAAGCAGAAATAAGCAGAGTAATAAATAGGGAGTTGCTGAGAAAGTGGACAAAAAAAGTGCAAGGCCATGAAGGGAAAAGGGTAAAACTGGGACAGAGGGGACAAACAGAGTGTTAGAAATTGGGTTTCTGATTCGCAGAGGTATTCATCCTGTCCAAGCAGGAACCACAATCCTAGTTGGGGGAAGTCACAACACAACCTACATTATCCTGTGCTCACCCTCTGGTAACTTGGCACAGAGCAGTTAGGCATAACTCAAGTGGCGATGTGTAAAGTATTTATGGAACATCATAAACAATAACACAGTGAAAACACCACAAAAGACTCCATACTAGGTTAGACAAATAGATTAGGATTTTATAAATAAAAGCAGACCAAAATGACAAAAATCCAATGTGTAGAAGACAAGATTTGAATTTTTAAAGATTAAACGCAAAAATAGCACTTAGAAACAAGTAGCGCTTAAAAAGTTAATTGGTTGTGCTGGACCGGGACAAAGGCAAGCCTTTAGGCAGGCCGCAATTGAGTGTGGGCCAGATACAGAACCCACACATGGCTGGCTGAGCCAAAGTACCTTGATCCGGGTCACAACAGCGAGATGTGTTGGTGATTTCCTCGCATTTGAGGTGTTGCGGCAAATTTCTCCATGCAACTGCGACGATGCATCAGTTTGGTGAGCAAAGCATCGTTTCCGAAGTGCAGTGTTTCTGAATGCAATGCGCAGGATGTTTCCACATTGTAGAGGTGATTAGCTGATGTTCTCTATGCAGTGGCAGTGATGCATCAGTTCCAAAGCAGTCGTAAGTGTGAAACAGCAGTTCAGAGTGCGATGCGCCGGTCCGGTTATGGCAAAAGCAGCAGTGCATAGATTCTGCTTGCACAACAGACGATGCATTGGTTCCACTTGAGCAAGCCTAAAGGTCCACTTTCAAGGGTCCAGGACTGGGGTGGCATCACTTGGCAGGACAGACTCACAAGCAGATGAGCCCAAGAGTTGAAACTGGAAGGTTCTAACTCAGTGTCCCTGAAACTTAGGCAACAGGAGGCAAGCCAGAAAGCCCTTGGAGTCACTCTGGTTTGAAGTGATGCAGGGCCAGTCCTTCTCACCAAGGCAGGAGAGAGCGCAGCAGGGCAACACAGCAAGGCAAGAGTCCATCAAACAGCAGTTCCAGAAGAGTGCCAGTCCTAGAGCAAGACAGCAGATCCTCTTCTTCCTGGTAGAGTGTTCACAGGTCTAGAAGTGTACTGAGTTGGTGGTGTCTGAGGTCCAGTACTTCTACCCAGTAGTGCCTTTGAAGTGGGGGAGACTTCAAAGAAATCTGCACTGGATTTCTCCCTTCCTGCCGTGTTTCCTGACACACTACAGGGGGTAATCTATCCTTTGTGTGGGGATAGGACACAGCCCTTTTAAGTATGGGTCAGCTCCTCCCTGCAGATGGTCCATCCTGAGCAGGATGGGAGGGAGGAGCTGACACATACTTAAAAGGGCTGTGTCCTATCCCACCTACCCTTCCTTTGTGACTGTCCAGAGGGAATGCATGAAGCCTGCTGTCACCCACACCAGACGTGCATTCCAAAGACAGGGAAAAGGCACAAAATTATTAAAGTAAGTGAAGGCCAGTTTTCTAAAAGTGGCATTTGCTAAACTGGAATTTGAAATCCAACTTCACCATAAGTAGTAATTTTAAATTGTGAGTTCATTGACACTAAACTTGAAGACTATCCCTTCACAATTGGAATTTACCCATAAATGATTAAATATGGTAATTCCAATGTTATCCTATGGCAGAAATAGGCCTTGCAGTAGTAAAAACAAAATTGAGAGTTTTTCACTACCAGGACATGTAAAACGTATAAGTATATGTCCTGGCTTTTAGATACATAGCAACATGCCCTGTGGGTAGACAGGGCATACTTTAGGGGTGACTTTTCTGTATGAACATGGAAAGTGTAGGCCTGGTAAGAGCTTTACCTTGCCAAGTCAAAGTGGCAATGTAACTTCTCACACAGGCTCTGCAATTGAGGACCTGAGACATGGATTGAGGACTACTTAAGTGGGTGGCACCAGCATTGCTGCAGGTCCACTTGTAGCATTTAATTTACAGGCCTGGGCACATGTAGTGTACTTTACTAGAGACTTGTAAGTAAATAAAATATGACAATTGGGTATGAGCCCATGTTACTATGTTTAGAGGAGAGAGCACATGAACTTTAGCACTGATTAGCAGTGGTAAAGTGCTTAGAGTTCTATGTCAGCTAAAGTGAATGTGACTTGGTTCGCTGAGTTACGTTTACAAAATACACCCCCTACTGTTATAAAACATAATAGAACAATATTTTAAACATATTGAGACTGATGATGAAATGCTAATAAAATTTGAAATGTTAAATAATAAAAACAGGTAACCATGAAAGTCCTCAGAAGGCAGCGACTCAGGAACGGCACAGAACCACTTCTGATAGCCACATACAGTGCACTCGCCTCCAGCAAGAAGATAGTTCTACTCTGATCTGCTTCATAACAAGTTTATTTACTCGAATACTGCTATACCCCACGCGTTTCGGCGTATTCCATGCGTTGCTCACGGGTAGGACAGTTCTGTTCCCGGCATACATTTAAACTGCAAAAGATTACATCAACATAGAAAATGGACATTTCATGTATCTACAGTGAGCTGTAATTCCATCGGCCATTTTGACATGTTCTTAAGCAATGCACCCCACTGAAATTCAAGCAAGTATCTAAGAAAGCACGTCCTTCCTGCATGTGAAGTATATCATATAAACAATATGAAGCTTTTACACTTCTGTCAAACAAGTGTACATTAATATTAAAATCAGATTGCAATGTATGAATTTCAAAGTGTGACAAATGAAAAAACACAGATGAGAAGTAACAGCCTGTGAATAATGAAGACATGCCAATTATGTTGTCCAGATGAATGCAATAGTGACAGGATTAGTCCAATAGAAAAGTTTACCAGTCTAGACCCAGTGGGAATAACTACAAGGGTGCCAATGAGCTCATACAAGTAACTGCGGAACCTCTGTCATGCTCTAATTATAAGCAATCGAGAAAAACAACAAGGAAACCCTACTCACTTGGAACCAGGGTACTGAAATGATTATCAAAAACAATGGCTCCTGTGGACTAATGGCAAGAAAATCTCAATAAAATAACGCACTATGGCAATGTAATGGGTTATTGTGATGTCAAAAGAGAAGGAGTCGAACACACCTTAGATTAGTATTTCATTCATAATTCTTGTTTATATAGTTCTTTGAAGCAAAATTACATTCATGACATTTAACAATCAATTGATTGTAGTGAGTGGTGTCCCAGTGAAAAAAAGGAACCTAAACAAATAAACCTAAATAATTTGTGACATATTCGTGACATATATACAAGGTTTCCTATATTTCATGAAAGCGACCATTGAAAGATATATATTATATAAACCACGCTTTTATACAATGATAAGTGCTGGCTTGTAATGATTCGCTTTGAAAAACTGTCGACGGCGTTTCGACCCTGTGTGCAATGTAGGGTCTCTTCAGGACCTAAGATAGTAGGGACACCTGCGAGAAGAGGAAGGATAATGTCAGTATGTGCTTGTAATGGAGCAGCTGTGCTCGTGGAAAAAGGATGTAGGCAATCAGTATAGTACCTGAAGGAAGGGTTTGCGCAGCCTCGTGTGGAATTTGTGGCACCGTGAGTAAAGTGAAAAGGAAGGATACTCACATGGGACCCGGCCGGGCACTGATCATGTGAGAAATAGAAGCGTGTTAATATCAGTCTTTTAAGTAGAGTACATATGACTCTACTACATAGGTGCACTATGATAAGAGACTTACCCCATGTGAGGGTAGCTGACGGCTGGCAAAATTCGGTTGGCACAATAGGAGGATTCCGCAGGTATGGAATAGAAGGGCACAGTGAGTGTGCAGATCAAGCACGAGCTATATAGAAAAAATACAGTTATTGTCGGTGTCTATTGGCCAAACAGCGTTAGAGCGCTTAGGAAGTCTATAATTGTACAGGCTTACCCGATAGGGTTTTTAAGTAGAAGTAGCAGGCTTCTTCCATGTGTTATGGCTCTTGATAATTATTTAAGACGGCTATGCGCCTCTTTGTGTCGCCAGTTGATAAGTAATGGGGGTCTGAAACCAAATAAAGTAAGAGTATATTTAGTATTGAGGTCTAATCTTAACCAAGGCGCTCTATGCGTGTATTGGACAGCCAAACTAATGCTGGCCCGCTTACCTTACTCAAGAATCAGTATGTTCGTGCCTGCATCAAGGATATCTGTGGAGCAGAACAGCATCTGTCTGTCTGCCTTGGTTCAATGACACCGAGCCTGTGAAAGGCTTGAGGTATATAGCTTCTCTCTTCTCGCCGAAAAATGACAGTGCAGTTTTGACAGACCCGAAAAATGGAGCCGCAGCTGTAGATCTAATCTGCTGCTCTGTGATCTATCATGGAAATGGACAGCAGACCGTCATGAGTCTGTCTTCCACTACCCTCACATGGGGTAAGTCTCTTATCATAGTGCACCTATGTAGTAGAGTCATATGTACTCTACTTAAAAGACTGATATTAACACGCTTCTATTTCTCACATGAACAGTGCCCGGCCGGGTCCCATGTGAGTATCCTTCCTTTTCACTTTACTCATGGTGCCACAAATTCCACACGAGGCTGCGCAAACCCTTCCTTCAGGTACTATACTGATTGCCTACATCCTTTTTCCACGAGCACAGCTGCTCCATTACAAGCACATACTGACATTATCCTTCCTCTTCTCGAAGGTGTCCCTACTATCTTAGGTCCTGAAGAGACCCTACATTGCACACAGGGTCGAAACGCCGTCGACAGTTTTTTCAAAGCGAATCATTACAAGCCAGCACTTATCATTGTATAAAAGCGTGGTTTATATAATATATATCTTTCAATGGTCGCTTTCATGAAATATAGGAAACCTTGTATATATGTCACGAATATGTCACAAATTATTTAGGTTTATTTGTTTAGGTTCCTTTTTTCACTGGGACACCACTCACTACAATCAATTGATTGTTAAATGTCATGAATGTAATTTTGCTTCAAAGAACTATATAAACAAGAATTATGAATGAAATACTAATCTAAGGTGTGTTCGACTCCTTCTCTTTTTGACATCACAATAACCCATTACATTGCCATAGTGTGTTATTTTATTGAGATTTTCTTGCCATTAGTCCACTGGAGCTAATTATAAGCAATGGCATCAATAAACAACAAACCAACATTTACTCAATGAAACACTCCCAATCTGGCCCAAGTGGGCATATATTGAATGGCACATAACTTGATAATTCTAGTTACGTCATATGGCAAAAATGGAAACTTTACCCTTGCGAATTGCAAAAATGAAAAATAATATATGTACTTTGTTGCTTGTCTGGGACATCTGCCTTAATAGTAACCAAACATCTGCATTGAGATGTAAATTTCAAGGTACACTTGTTTGACTTAAGTTTAAAAACTTCTTATTGCTTATATGATATTTTTCATATGAAAGGAGGGATATGCTTCCTTAGATACTTGCTTGAGTTTCAGTTGTGTGTATTGTGTAAGAACATGTCAAAACGACCCACCCATTTACGTCTCACTGCAGATACATGAAATTTCCATTTTCTATGTTGATGTAATCTTTTGCACTTTAAATGTATGCTGGGAACAAACTTGTCCCACCCGTGAGCAAGGCGTGGAATACATCGAAACACATTGGGTATATCGGCATTTGTGTAAATAAATATGTTATAATGCACATCGGAGTATAATATTCTTCTTGCTGGAGGTGACAGCGCGTTCCGTACACTGTGTGTGGCTATCGGAAATGGTTCATATTAAAAAATGGATGCAATAACTGCATAAAAAATAACAAGTATGAAAAAATATATAAACTATATTAAACTAATTAAAAAAATTAAAATATTTATTAAAACATTAAAAATTCATATAAAAATTAGACCAGAAGTAAAATTCACTGCTCCCACCTCCGCAACAATAGGGAGAGCATTGAACTTTATAGGGGTCAAAGATACTATTTCCACTCCAATGTGAACAAAAGTAGACAAGGTTTTAGATTTTAGAGGGGCCATATATACTATTCTCACACCAACATAATTTATTTTTTTAAAGCAAGCATTTAAATTTAGGCAAAAAAGTTAATTTTTAGTGAAAACATCTATTTATTAAATATAAAACAAAACAAATAAAATTAAATTGTTAAAATACAATTTTTATTACAAATAAAGTGAAATTTAAAAAAGATAATTTTAACGTAAAACACTTGTCACCCTAATACCCTAAAAGACAAACAGGCAAACAATTTCCATTATTAAGGTAAATTATTACAAAAAATACAAAAAATAAATATTAAATAAAAGAAATGAAATGAGAATTAGAGAAATTAATAAATTTAAAATCAACACAATTGAATTAATCTGATAAACCAATTAATTTCTTAAACAACACATTTTAAACATTTATTCATGTAACTTACATGACTATCAATTAAACATTTAAATTACATAAAATAACAATTACAAATTTAAAACAATGTTGATTTAAAAAAAATCTCCCAATCTAATCTACTACAGGCCCCACAATTGACAACTAAATTAACAAGTTCTAATTAAATTAATACTAATACTAAGACAAAATAAACGCAAATAATATTTTATTACGTATAACTTCTAATACTAAAATAACTAATATTTGTCTGTTAGACTTTACCTTCTCTGCAGGGTCATCCCCAAACCTTTTGGCTTAACCCTTGTGGTTTCTGAACCTGTCTTTTTTTGGCCTTTAGTACATAGTGCACTTTACCACTGCTCACCAGTGCTAAAGTGCTTGTCCTCGCTCCTTTAAACAAGGTAAAAACGGCTTACACCCAATTGACACATTTTATTTACCTAGAAGTCCCTAGTAAAGTGGTACTACAAGGTAACCACGGCCTGTAAATTAAATGCTACTAGTGGGCCTGCAACCCTGACTGTTCAACACCATAAGTAGCCTTTTTAAACATATCTCAGGCCTGCCATTGCAGCCTGTGTGTGCAGTTTAAACTGGCAGTTTGTCCTGGCAAAATAAACTATTTGCCAGGCCTAAACCACCATTTTTATACATTTAAGTCACCAATAGGGGCGGCCCTAAACAGCCATTAGGGCAGAGTGCATTGTCTTTAAAAAGGTGGACTTGGACATTTAAGTTTTACAAGTCCTCGTAGTGAAAATTCATTATTCACTACTGTAAGGCCTACCTCTCCCAAAGGATAACATTGAGTTGCCTTATTACATTTAATATGTGATAGCTTTTGTTTGAGAGCAGGTAAGAATGTCATATTTGGTGTCTGATAAATTGTAATTTAAAGCCCTCTTTAATGGTAACATGGGATTTTAAGTCGTTACTCCGAAAATGCCACTTTTAGAAAGTTGTCATTTTTATAGCCTTACTATTTGGTGTCTTAAACCTATTCCTGGGTCACATGACTAAGTGTAGTTGGCCTTTGTGTATTACTTCCACACAGCATCACGATAGAGGGTCTAGGTGTTGGCAGGATCGGCCAGCTTGTCTTAATGAGGGGGCAGAGCTGTCTCCTGCCACATTTGCACTTCAAAGGCACTGGCCCAACCCTAACACAAAGGAATTTATACTCTACCCCCAAGCAGAATGAGACTCGGGAAGGGAGGTAGGACATTTCAGACACCTCTGTAGAGGGAAACTCAACAAGCTTCTCCCACTTCAAAGTGGACACCATGTGTGGGGAAATGCCTCCTTTGGTTTGGTCACCCTAACATTTCTCTGACTGATGCTTTTGACTCAGAGTGCACTTGGACATGCTAGCCAGGCTCCAGTGCCAGTGCTCTACCCTCAAAATAAAGTAGATGTGAATTGGTATACCCTATT
The DNA here is from genome assembly GCA_963921515.1 of Calotriton arnoldi. Lineage (NCBI taxonomy): Eukaryota > Metazoa > Chordata > Amphibia > Caudata > Salamandridae > Calotriton > Calotriton arnoldi. The sequence continues at coordinate 4,232,846 of CAWUFW010000004.1, read as the reverse complement.
GGCAACGACTTTACCCCTCTAAAGGTATCTGGTAGAGGGTACTCAAGGTATCCAGGGCAGAGGAGATAGGAGGTAAGAGGGTCACTAGGGGCCTGCACCACTGACTGTGCCACCCCTGAGTGACACAAGTAAACAAATTCAGCAGCTCTGCCTTAGCAGGCTGCCTGTGCAGTGCAAATTACATGTCACAACTTTGCCCTCACACTTAGTAGCAAAGCCTTAGCACAACTTTTCATATGTAATAAGTCAACCCTAAAGAAGCTCAGAAAAGCAGGGTGCCTTATATTAAAAGGGCAGACATTTATGTGCAAGCATATCTGCCTCTATTGTGTCCCTTAAGTGTTGGTTTGCTGTAAGTGGTTCAGGGGGGCCATAGGATAACATGGGCAGGCACCTGGTCAATCCCATGATGCCAGCACCATTTTGGCCCCACTGATTTAGCATCAAACGTCTTGTTTCATTAAAACCCTCCTTGCTCCCCAAGTCTGATTTAATGCTGCATTCCCTGTGCCTGGTTGACAGCTCATGACTGCTGGCACCATGAGAGGAATCTGACCCCCTGCGAGGAGGTGTGACCTTCCTTTCTGAGAGGATGGCAAAGGAGGTAGCACATCAGAGTGGGCAGCTTCAAAGCTGATACCGCCTCTGATATGCAAATGGATTCCCCTTACCCCCTATGGAGGGAAGCTCACCCCCTAACCTCAGGCATGTCTGCAGCCGGGCTGGGTGGGAAGGATCAAAGAGTAGGTAGTTGTCAAGTGGCGTACACCCCCCAGAGGCTAACCACACCCCTAGGGTTGTCAGCCTGGTCTGTACAGCTGAGAAACGTTTCTGCCATCTTTAGCAGAGCAAGAGCAAGGAACTCTGGGACATTAGGGTGGCACACTTCACAGGCAGTGGTCACCATATGGGGGTTAGCCATTGGACACAGATGCCCATCAGCCATTGTACCCACTCCCCTAAAATGCTATTAAATCAAAGATTTAAGGGGCTCCCCTGGCACCAGATCCTCAGATCACCTGGACTAAAGAGAAGGACTGTTCCTGTGATTCTTCTAAACTGTAAAGAAGAGCATTTGCACAGATCACTGCACCTGCTCACCCTGTGACACATTAGGCTCCAGAACTTTGTCTCGAGGACAAGGACGGGAACCTCGACTGTGATCTATCCAGGGTGTCAAGACAGACCAGAATCTCCAAGGACTAGTTGTGCTAGTCTCCTGTTGCCAGCCTCAGACACATCAAAGGCTGAAAGTACTGTTTTCGAGTTCTGGCCCGGTCAAGTAGTCAAAGTCTACTCCCTCGTACCTACTTGTCGCAAAGCAGAAGAATCCCCAACCAGGCATCACTGCTGCAACGAGCTGACCAGTGGTCCACCTCCGACTGAACACCGGCTGAAAACTGAGCTGACTGCAAGGGACATCGACCCCTGTGACCACCGACCCTGATTGCAGGACCCCAGGCCAAAGACTAAAGAGCCCCAGCTGCAGCAGTTTTCCTCAAAGACCACTAGAATCATGGTCTTCAACTTCTTTACCCACATCTTGAGATCTGATTGGCTGGAAGCTGCAAAGGACACAGGACTCGCCTTAAAAACCTGCTGGTGAGTAGGTCTGACTGTAAGATCATTTTTGGGGCTCTACCCTGAGGGGGGCACCGTTTGAACCATCTCACTAGGTGGAGTATTAAGCCCCTTTTGGATTTGATTATCACTCATCGTGGGCACCACTCCGACATCTAATGACCAGATGACTGCAGCACTATATAAATTTGTGTTGGATTTCTTTTGAGTTGTCTATTCATCCATGACGGTACTCTAAAATGCTTTACACATGTTCCTCTGGCAAAGCCTGGCTGCTCTATGCCACACTAGCCTGTATCAAGCTAAGAATTTATTAGAAGAAACCAAAGAACCTAACTGATGGTAACATGAAGTTATTACATAGTGCCACCTACCAACTCCACTGCATAATAACTTCCTTTCCTAAACCAGGTATGAAAAGGGGACCCTCAGACCCTCTCTTCAGATCACGCCTTGGGGTCAGCGGAACTTGTAGAGTTTCACTCTGCAGAATTCCGCAGAGTTCCATAAAAACTTGAGATTCCATGAGCAGGTGGAATCGGCATGTCATGCTAATTGTTAGCCACAGGAGCTTGATCTGTGTTGCAAAATCAGTGTGAATGGCACCACAGGGTGTTCCAGAGGGAGCTGCTTCTATGCTGCTGCTCGAGTAGATTTTGTACTCGAGCGGCAGCTTTCTCACCATGAGTGGTCGCAGCTGCCGCCGTTAAGAAAATCTCACCAGGTGCCATTTTAGCACCTGAATATCACACTTTGGGACAACAATTCTTGTTAGTCAACTTAGCATTGTTGAGACATGTGTGAAAAAATACTCCGCCACGTGGCGACTGGCAGAGTTTTGCCGGAACTCCGCATTACAAGCATAATGCGGAGTAGGCAAAACTCTGGAACTCCGTCGGTGGATTAGAATTTAGAGAGGGGGAGAGGTGATAGTGGGACAGATAGGGTTGGATTTTGCACAGCACAAACTTGGAACTCCGTTATGTCCACTAGGATGCACCCTTTTCTCGAACTGAGGCTGAAATTACAAATTTCATAACATTAGAATGGCAGTGAAACCTATTTTTTCCTGCAGTGACAGAGAGGAGTAAGTTATCAAACCATAAAAGTTTATTAGCAAATTAGTAAAATTACAATTTCAAATCAATCAAACTTCACCTGAATACAGCATTCATAGGTATGATCCAAGTAATTCAATTTAGTAAATGTGAATATTGCATTAGTAAAAGTCTTCTTTCCATAATGGATACTCTCTAATGCTAAGCTAAGGTTGTGAGCAGGTCGGGGAAATATAGAAGCAGCAAGCGTCAGCAAATATACCATCGAAAGAAGAACCAGATAAAGGTTTTGACTAGAATGAGAAGTAATGTTATTGCTCTCGAGAGTAACTCTAGGAGCATTAAAATAAGCAGCATTGATCGCAAGAGAAGGAAAAATGGGGGTCCGCCTGCTGCGATGGGCAAGGGATCTATTTACCTAACGCGCTTTACACAGTTAAAACAGAACTCCCATCCAAGTGATACATTCTTCATGTTCCCAAAGGGACCAATCAAAAAACAATTTTCTTTCTGTACTCGGTGTTGGCCTTCATTATATGAATAATAAAGAAAAAAAAGGATTTTTTTATATAGCACACTACTGCCTGAAGGCGTCTAGGCGCTTCCAGCTGCAAAAGAAAGGAAACAAACAGGATATCAGGATTGGTAGGAAAATCCTGAGAAACGAAAGAAGAAAATGCTATTGCTTAAAAAGCCATGTTTTCAAGGCTTTTCTGAAAGCGCAAAGAACTGTACATTTCTTCAAAGAAAGAGGAAGAGAATTCCATCTATTAGCTGCACTGTAAGTAATGCTCCTGCCTCCCCAATGAACTCTATTCACTTTGGGAACCTTCACATTGAGGGCAGAAGAGGACCGCAAGGTTCTAGGTGGGCGGTACCATAGGAATTTCTGGTTCAGATGTTCTGGGCTGAGGCCATTCAAGGCTTTAAAAGCAATACAAAGTGCTTTAAAGTTGATGCACTTGCGAATAGGAAGCCATTGGTGCGGAGCCAGGGCTAGGGAACCGAAGTGATATTTGGGGATCCTAAGTAATATGTGTGCCGTGGCATTCTGCAGAACTTGTAGTTTGTAAGTCTTTGCTGTAAATTGACACAGTCCATTACAATAATCTAATTTTGAAAGCCCAAGTGCAGTAACCACGTTTCTGCATATCTTGTAGAATGAATGGAAATATTTTCCTCAAGATTTTGAGAACATAAAATGAAGAGGATGGCCCAGCATTGATGTTTTTATCAAATGAAAATTTGTCATCAAAGATAATGCCCAAGGTGTTTGCTTTTGAGACCGGTGTGGGTAGTGCTGCCAGTTGCTGTGGCCACCAGAAGGAGGTATTGCTGCCCAACAGGAGCACCTCGGTTTTGCAGGAGTTTAATTTTAAGCAATTGTTGAACATCCAACTACTAATCTCCAGAATACAACTATGGAACCTACTAGCAGTGTCTTCCAGATTGCCAGCCACTGAAATGATTATCTGAGTGTCATCTGCATAGGTGATGTCTGAGAATCTTGACTTTTTAATTAGCGTGATTAGAGGGGGACATATAGATTAAAAAGCGTAGGGCTAAAGGATGAGACAATGGTAACTTTTTCCATTACTGCGACCTTCACGATATCTCACAAAGGAGTATTCACTTTCTCTCCTCCCATCCTGAAGGTGTTGGGAATTATCATCCAAACTATTTATTGGGTACTATACGGCCTTCAAAATGTGAGCTAACAAAGAATAACATCTCTAATTGAGGAAACAGTGACTCTTGTGCCTGAAACAGAAAAAGTGTTATGCACAACACCCAGAAATACAACGTTCATCTTAAAATGAGGTAGGGCGCTTAGGCACAATAAAACTAAGATGCACATATGCTAACTAAAGTTAAACAATATATTTAATTCATCCAGTTTACGGAGTCTAAATATAAAACAAAGCATAGAATGATGTATGAAATATGTGAAATAATGAACAGGTTGTGTAAATCATGTGAGCAGTGTATGCGCTGGTTACAGGTTAACTTATCAATAAGCACAAATAAACAATAGTCACACTGTGTCACCAGAGGTAAGCTCTGTCTCCTGCTTGTACCCTTATGAATTTAGGAAGGATTATCAAGTTTACATCATCAGAGCGCTAATGATGATAAGGGCAATACTGTTCAAACATCTGTTGAAGAAAGTTAGGCCCTGACTTATGGATGACCTCATGTACAATGCAAACAAATTTGAACATGATCCTCTTGGGCAGGGGTAACCCGTGCAGCGTATCCAGGGTGTTAGATGTGGATGAGAAGCATGAAAGAAACAGTTCTTGTCTGGACTAGCAGTTTGACTCCGATAGACATTTCTGGATTTATTCAGGGGAACCCAAGAACAGTGAATTGCAGTGATCAAGCCTGATAATTGATGACGAGTGTACCATCAAGAAACACATGTGAGTTGGGAGAAGAGGTTGTATTTTGCATAGTATGTGCATCAAAGTAAAGTATGAGGTGACGCTCTATTTACCTGTCTTAACAATAACATATAATTGTCTAGATGATACCCTAGATTGGAAACAAAGGATGAAACAGACGAAATGGTATTGGATGACAATGGCCAGAAGTCAACTGACCGTGTGCGATAAGGCCTGCTAATGGAACAGCACAAAATTTCCATTTAGTCTCTGTTGAAGTTTAGGGAATTTTAAGCTAGCCAAGAAGCAATGTCATACATATAATTATGAAAAGCCCAACGTGGAGAAGGAATAGTCAAGTGATATGATCAGCTCGGAATCCTAAAAAAATACTCCATGAGCGAGCTCTGATCAATTGGAACAGAGGTCTTGTGCGTTGTGTATGAGCTGGCCTCAAGGCAGACCCTTTCAGGACCCCTTGGCCCACTGCTTTGAATATGGAGTGGAGAGAATTAAGATGAACAGATTTAAAAAAAAAATTCTGATAACATTTACAGCAAATTCAAGCTATTCCTCTGATACTGACCTCTCCTAGACTGGCAATCAAAATGTCATGGGTAACGGTATTGAAAATGGCAGACAGGTCGCGTAACACCAGGGCCACAGAGTGTCTTTTGTCTGCACACATTCTGAGGTCATGCCGGACTGAGACAAGAGCTGATTTGATACCATGTGCAGGACAGAATCCAGATTGGATAGTGGTGGAAATGGCCCTTTTTAGGGTGATTCCCTTGACTTTTTGCTTTTGTCCCTCCTGGTTTTCCGCTTACCTACGTGCTAGCCTTAAGATTTTGGGTGCTTTGACGCTGCCATTCAATGCCAAAGCGCTGTGCTTGTCATATACATACTGGTGATTGGTGTATACAAGATTGGATGATTTGAGTAAGCCGTAAGTCCCTTGTCCAGTGGTAGGACGTATATCTAGGGCATATAACTCAAAGCTTCTCCATGGATCTGTAGCACTGTTTGTGCCACCCACGGAGGTAGATCTTCAAACGTACCACAGGTTTCCATGGCTGGGCCTGTGTGCAGGTTAATGTTACTCAACTTGTTAAAGTTCTGAATGTCTCTCACTACATCTGAGTTCTCCCAGGCGGTAGGGTACGGTGTAGGGAAGAAGTAGGGCATGCACATGTTTGCGCTACATGCCCTGATAGTGAATGACACCAGATGGTGTGCTCAGTACTGTGAGGCCTGCTTCTCACATTGAGCTGTATTTCCTACAGAAGAATAGCAGTATGGTGTTTAGTTTCGATGGATTATTAGAACATTGGAATGTTGGAGGCTCCATTGAAAACAATGGAGTGCTCCGGGCTTATAATGGCTGGTATAAGCCCGGAGCTCCAACATTCCAATGCTTCTTTGTGGCTGTGAACAAAGGCTTCAGGGAGGCTGAGGGGATTTCAATCCCCTCGCGCTCCCTGAAGCCTTTGTTTAATTTGTTAGAACATTCTGCCCTCTAGTGGCAGAATGTTCTAATAGCCTTATAGCCCTTCGTAGCAGGGCTATACCGGCTATTAAAGTCCCGCTGTCTTGTTAAAGTCCCTTGCCTTCGGCTCGGGCCTTTAACGCTGCAGCGGGCCTTTAATAGCCGATATAGCCCACTACGGCGGGCTATAAGGCTATAGTAATGGCAAATCCTCTCCGGTAGTAAGAGTGGATTTGACATTACTGACATGGAAATGCTATTTTGGGAAAGTGGGCATTCCTATACTCATGGATCTCTGTGTGCCTATCTCCAACCCAAATCTGGGTGCTGGGGGTATAGCTGAATGCTGCTTCTGTGCATTTCTGATAGATGGCCATAAACTAGGGGCACTCAAGGGAAACAGCACACCTCTGACTCACCTTCCTGGGACGGATAAGAGGGGGGTGGAATTGGCACCTGCTTTCCAAGGGGCAGGGTTCTGGCCCCACTAAATGTATTGATCAAGTCTCCCATGGTAGGATGGCAGACAGAACTAAATTTAGAGGGGGCCTGTGCATTTCAATGGTGGCCTTTTGAACTGATCTCATCTTCAAAGGTCATTTTGGGCATAACTACTGGGGCTCTGTCCTCAGGAGTTTATAGACGCTTTTGGGATTGGAACCATTCTACACTGGTTCGAAGCTGGGACATCGATAAGGGGAACCATTGGAGCAGGAGGAACTGCAGCAGAATTATCTGCAGACCTGTGGTTGCCTGGGGCTTGTTGTGTTTGAGTTTTTGCCTGGATGTTGCTGGCCTGCAGTTAATCGCCTTCTGTCATGGCCTGGAGCCCTAAGCACTCTCCAAGGGCTGGTTGGCTAACCTCCTGTCCACAAGATCCCAGGGACAGAAAAGATTTCCCCATTTCCATGAGATCATAAGGACCACTCAGGGTAAAGCGGACATGGGTCGAAGTTATTCTTGGTTGGGACAAGGACTGTCCTGATGTGTGCAGTAATCACACTGTGCAGAGAAGTGTGCTCATAAAGATTAGTGGCCGACCTGGGATGCCATAACGTGAGGAGTTTGAGGAGTGCTGGGGAAGTTTGCAGAGTCTGAGAGACCCAAGCTTGCAACCAGAAACCTGTGCTGGCTCGCACTTCATAGCGTGTGATGTCCGAGGGGTGTTTGGGGACCTGAGATGGAAGCCTGGACTGTCTCTGACCTACAGATCGGGAGGATGACATTGCCTGACATTGTGGCCTAAGTCCAAGGTCACTGGCTCCCTCTCCCCAGACAGACGCCACTAGAGAATCTGTTGTTGGTGACATTATGACTGGACTGGTCTCGTTGTGCCTTGTGTGCACCCACAGCTGAATGGCTGGCTGGAGCAACTGTGGCTCACACCTCTGCCTGGAGGGGAAACATTTCTCCAATTTGAAAGCACACCAGCTTCTGATGTCAGTCTTTTGCCTATGGGGGGATAGTGATCCCACACTCATGAAGGTGCCACTGGGTGCCTTGACGGCCTAATCTGAATAGGTGAAACTAAGTAACTGTTTCCGTCCACTTTAGGTGGCCCGGACGACCTAATTGAAGTGACTCCAGTGGGTGCAATTCGTATCGTTGACTGGTGTAGTTTGAGTGGCTGCGGGGCTGGGTCACGAGGCGTAGTCAAAACCTGGGATTTCATTACAAGCTGTGCAGGGTATGCAATATTTGAGAATGTCGTGTTTGATGCTAATGTGATAGCAGGAAAGTGGAATACCCCTGAACAAGCCTGCATATATTTTCTGTCATTTTGATTCAGGAGGGATAGCTTGGATCGGGAATACATCCGGAATGTATGCACATGGGTTTATGTCGCGTTCGGGGTTTAGGGGATAACTGAGCAAATGAATTCCTATGATTGCTACATATATGTTCATGCCATTCTAATACTAATGGGAGAGCAACAATTGCATTTAACTGTAAAATATATATCCAATGTGTATATCATTTTGATTTCAATATGTGTGTAATACAAAGACCAATGTTTTTTACATGCAGTGTGGCGTCGTTTTGTAGTGCCCTCAGTGTGTTACAGGGGCGGTGCTGTGCCAATACTTTACACTTTGACACTGAGGATAAGCCTGACTTCTCTGTGCCAGGCTACTAAAGGGTGAGCACAGGCTATCGGACAAGTGTATTATACTCATCCTATCTAGGACTGTGAATTCTGTCTGGCTTCGGTGCGTCCCAGCCAGCCAGAAACCGCTGGGTCTAACAGGTAGTGTCCAACAATGATGTTCCAAAAAGTCAGATATGAGCTTCTTGAAATATTTTTCCATGATTTTCGCTGGAAATGGCAATGGGCCAGAAGTTGTTCAGGTTTAAGATGTTGGTTTTGTGTATTTTTATAACAAGGGGATAACAATACCCTTTTTCTATTCCGAAGGTACAAAACCTTCAGGCCTCCATATGGCCACAGACGATTTGCCAAGAAAGAGAACAATTCCCTTACAGATCCTGGGTGGGGGATGGTCTAGGGTGAGCCTGAAGAAATAGTTTGCAAATTTTAGCTGGGTTTTAGGGTCCATCTGGCCACAATCATTGTTTTGAACACTACTTTCACAGCCAGATTGGTGCTGACGCCTGTATGCCCTATCGCTAATTGTTTACATTGGTTGGGCGGTGTGCCTGTTTGCCTTAAACTGCCAACAGTGTTAATGATTTTATCCTCAAAATCGTCAGAAAGGTCGTCGCTGTAAATGTTTAAATGTCTGTTGTACACGCAGGATTCGCTAGAGTCTGCACAATGGCAAAAAAAAATTGGGGGCGCATTGGGAGCATCTAGGATTTCCTTTGCAAAGTATTCTGCTTTATTTTGATACATAGTTAATCCACCATCATTCCTCTATTCTTTTGCGTTCTACCTTAGCAACAAGGACATTAGTTTACCAAGGTGCTGATGGGCGTGAAAGTTATTGGATGCTTTTTTGTTTTCAGGATGGACAGTATCTAATCCATGTTTTATCCAGTTGTGACTGAGGTGACTGGAGATAGATTTGCAGTAGTGACGTGTTTCAGTCAGCACATTGTGAGACATAGATGTGGTTGCTCAAAAGAAGTCAATTTCCTATTAAAGTGAAGCAATGTGCTGGTAAACAATGAATTACATAGTGAGATAACCACCTTATGCATTTTGGAAAAATGATCATTAAGTATTTATTTTCCTCAGATGCACAAGCCTTTCTTGCTGAAAAAGGGCCCATACATATGCAAGTGAAGGCACCAACTTTGGCAATGGAAGCTCCCTACCGTTAAGTAAATTTAGCCAAATTTGCTTACAGGCAGTGCATCTGAAAAAAACATGGTGAAACCCTGGAACGTATGGAGATGAGCAGACACTATCACCCAATACAAACAACGGTAGATTCAAGAGAGAGCTAAAGACTGTGCTTTGTAGCTAAGCCTTCAACAAGGAAACACAATTGCAGACCTTTCTATTTATGTCCACAATGGACTAAGCCCAATGAATGTCCAAAGCATGTACAGCTCCTAAACACTTAGGGGCCGATTATGATGGTGGGCAGACCGAGTCTGCCCGCCATTGATGTGGTGATTGGAACCGCCCACCTGTATGGCGGCGGTCCCACATGTGCAATTACGATGGGACCGACACCGTGGCTGTGCATTCTTGCATGTTTACCATTGCGGCGGGTGCTGCTGGCTGCAGCACCCGCCGCAATAGTAAAAATGCATGTAGTGCCTTTCCCTGCACTACGTGGCAGGCACCACGCGGTTCCTGCCACTCAGTGCAGGGAAATGCAGGGGGGTACCATGGGTACCCCCCAGTACACCACCACATCCCCCCAACACAAGGGGGGCCCGCAAAGGGTCCCCGAATCCATTTCCGCTTGTCTTTTCGTGGCGGGATGACCGCTGCAAAATGACTGACGGAAAGGGATATCGTAATCCCTACGGCGGTGCCTGCAAGGCACCGCCGCAATGAATCCCTATGTTTTGGTTCCGCAAGGTGGGCGGAAAAGGATTCCACTTCACTGAGGATTCCCCCCGCCATCGTAATATGGCGGGGGGAAAATTGTCGTCAGATGGCGGAGGGCCCGCCACCGCATGGCTGGCGGTGACGGGCCTTCCGCCATCGTAATCGGCCCCTAAGTCCTAGTACTTTGGCAGTAGAATGTCAGGAATGGTTTGCCACTCAACGATGCTGATGCCTGGTAATCCGTGCAAGAAGGTAGAGTGCATAATGTGCAAGACAGTGAGTGTGACAGTATGAATAAACATTGAAATTCATAAATTCTTAATTTTTGATACTCATTACTCTCACTCGTCAAAGATAAAATAACTGAGCAAAGATGGTCACTGATAGAGAAGGTACAGGGAGCCTAAGTAAAATGAAGGTTCCCACTTCCTTGTAGTGTAAATAGTCCTGATTCACAAACAAGGTTTTTGCAATTTGGAAATATAGCAATTGTAGATTTCCAACTTCTATGAGATTAACAAAAATCCCTCACTTCTCTGGAGCTATAATCCAGACACCCTCAATACCAGACTACTCTTTACTGTGGATGAAACATAGTTAGAAATTGGGTGTAGATTTTCTGGGGTACGAACCCCAGTCAAGCAGAAACCACAATCCTAGTCAGGGTAAGAAACGGGTAAACCCTAAATTAACCTGTGCTCGCTGCAGCTTGGCACGGAGCTGTCTGGCTTGACTTAGAGGAAATGTGTAAAGTATCTGTGCAACACTTCAAATAGTAAAACAGTGAAAAGATCACACAAAAAGATTCCACAACAGGTTAGAAAAATAGAGCTTAATTTAATAAATTAAACAAGACAAATATGACAAAAATCCAATATATAGAATTTATGATATGATTTAAAAAAAAAAAAAAACTGTAAAATAGCGCTTAGAAGCAAAAAGCGCATACTTGGGATATCTGGTCGCGCCTGACCGGGACAAAGTCAAAAGTTCAAACTGACTGCAATGAAGTGCAGGCCAGATACAGGGACCCAGTGAGGCACACTGAACAAAGGTACCTTAATCCTGGTTGCATTGAGGATGAGGGATACAAAATACGACTTCACCATAAGTTGTGATTTTAAATGTCAAATGACATTCACAATTGGGAATTACGCCTACTAAATGTAATATGTAATCCCAATGTTATTCTGTGGGAGAGATAGGGCTTACAGTAGTGAAAAACGAATTTGAGAGATTTTCACTAACAGGACATGTAAAACGTAGAATAATATGTCCTACTTTTTAAATGCATTGCACCCTGGCCTCTGGATTGTTCAGGGTCTACCTTAGGGGGAACTTACATGTATAAAAAGGGAAGCTTTGGGCCTGGCAAGAGGTTTCCTTCGTCAGGTCGAAATGACTGTGTAAGCTGCACACACAGGCTCCGCAATGGCAGGCCAGAGCCATGGCTAGAGAGCTACTTAAGCGGGTGGCACAATCAGTGCTGCAGGCCCACTAGTAACATTTAAATCACAGGCCCAGGGAGCATGTAGTGCACTTTACTAGGTACTTATAAATAAATTCAACATGCCAAATGGGGAGTAGCCAATATTACTGTGGGTTATGGAAAAAGCACATGCACTTTAGCACTGGTTAAGAGTGGTAAAGTGCTCAGAGTCCTATGGCCAGCAAAACGATGTCAGAAAAGGTGGTGGAGGAAGGCAAAAAGTTAGGGGGAAGATCACCCTAGGGCTGTTAGGTCTAACAAACATCAATAAAGTAATGGGCCTCAGGGATATGAAAATGAATCAATATATGTTCGCACATAGAGAAGGGCAGACAATGAGTAGGGCCAAAGTGCAGAAATACAAACCCTTCACCTGTACAAAGTTACACAGAAAGGAAGTCAACAAACACAGACACAACCACTCATTTGCATGCGCAAGAGCATAACATATAGAAGTGGACACCATGGATAATCATAAGGACAAGGTGGCAAAGTACCAAGCAGTGCTGAGACTATTGGAGTAGCCCCAGATAAACCATAACTTGTAAGGAAATGTCATAGGAATTCCAAGTATAGATTTTACTGGTAGATGTGGCATGGTTATACACCCATACACCACAATCAAAGGAAGCAGTCTTCTACAGCATGTCATATAGGCAAGAAAATCAAGTGAATGGAAAAAAAGAAATGCAAGAAAGTTAAATAATGGCAACCCTTACTCTCTACACTGGAATCTGACTCATGCTAGAAGTTGGTATGTTTAATCACTGACACATGCATGTAAAAGAATCGAGAGATACTGTACTGATTCTTTTCACTGAGGGGATGCATGAGAGCTTTACATTTTTGCCGCTCTTTGGAGGATGATCTCCTAAAAACTAAAGTCTCAGTTACTCATTTGGTGGAGTGTTATCTGCTCAATTATAACTGGGACAGTGAGAGAGCTTGTGATGCTCTGCTCACCCAGTCACGTCCTCCTGTTCCCTTTAACACAATGACAACCCCATAATACACGCCTCTCCCTCTCATTTACCACCTGCGTTGAGCAAATGCTAAAAGGGATGATTATTGCCCTTGGATTTCGGAAATCCACACAGAATTCAATTCCAGAAAAAAATGATCAGTACAATTCGTTCCCATTCTATGTGTATGAATTCATAATGGCAGCATTTATGTGCAGGATTATCAACTGGAAGCATTAATTCCAGTCACATCATAAGGGATCCCTGCATATGAATCCAGACTATTTTAATTTGGGCCAAATATAGATGATTATTCTGATTTGCAGACATTTATTCGTGGAGCAAACACCTAGTCACTCTCCACATCTGTATTTACCCTGCTGTGTTTGTGCTTTTCTTTTTTAGGTCGAGCATGAGCCAGCGCACAAGCGCTGCTCTGCGAAGAGCTGTGGTAGTTCAGTACAGAGAGATTACGGAGAGAAGCCACACCCACTGCCCCGCCTGTAGTGTAGTTCCTATTTCCCTGATAGGTTCTGCGCATTGGAATAACATACACTATAGGCTTGGCATAGGACTGAGGTCGGTATGCCCCTATCGGGTATATTAAACTTAATTACTGTGTACCAGCTAGCTCAGAGGCCACTAGAAACTTCTTGACAACAAGAAGGGAATAGCTTCTGGCAACCACATAACATAAAACCCTGATCCCTCAGGATCGTGGAAACAATATACTACTTTTCATTCAGTCACTCATCTCAGAGAAGTACATAGAAGAAACAGTTGGGTGTGTTTACAATAAAATGTATTGCACAGTTGTTATTCTAGTACTGGTAATATGTGCTGCAACAACTGTTGGACAGTAGCAGAGAAATTTGGCCAGCAGTGCAGTTAAATAAAAATGCATGGTTCAGTTTTACCATTGTGTAATAGTAATGAACACATACATGAAATACAGAATGCATTAAGATAAAGCCTATACCCCTATGATGCCTAACTAGATGTATCTAAGTGTACCTAGCATGTGTGTAGCTCTTAGAGAGTCAAGAATCCCCCTAGGATTTAGTCTAACCCCATTACCTTAGTGGGACTTCATCCTGATCTCGAGCTGGACACCCCAGGATGGGTGGATGGACCTCTGCCAGCTGGAGCTGTGGCATGACGCAGGTTGCAGCGTCTCAGGTCAGAGTGTTGGCATGGAAGTCTCGGTCCCCTCTGGTTTGCTTGGGCAAAGGGAGGTATATTTATACCTGATAGGTGCCTTGGAATGTTAGTATTGACGTAAAGTCGGTCAGAGGAAGACATCAGGAATGAACCCTTAGGAAATAGTGGTTCATGCATATTTAATGAGTTCTTGGAGAAATCAATAATCCTGGGCTAGGGAAAATCCCAAGACCTTAAGGGTCTGTTTCTAAGAACTCGTTGTGACGTAGGTTAGTCACTGTTGAACATAGAGATGACGTATTTAGGATGGACCGTCTTCTGCACCCAGTGCACACGTCAGATAAGGGACAGCCTCTGTTGCTCGTTATTGTGAAGGGAGGGCTAATGTAGGTGAAAGGGCCTGCCTGTCTTTGAGGCACGAAGGATCTGTGCCTCTGAAACGGCGCACCTATGTTAGGGCCTCAATCCAGCACATAACACCCACTCCAATCTATGGACAATCGTGAATAACCCATTAAAAGCAAACTACGTGACTAAAATAGGCATTTGCATATAATTGGCAGGTAGTTGCATGAGAGTGGTTTATGAGCTGAAAAATAGCAGCTGTTAAAATATGTAAAATTACTATAGACTCTGTGGAGACAGGAAAAATCTATAGTGTCATTAAAAAATACTCTCTTAGAGTCAGTAGTTACTAATAAAAGTTCCTGTTTATAAAATTGAAAACTCTTACAAGCTGTTCAGAAGACCATGCTTTCTTTAGAGAAGAGAAAAAAAAAGGTCAATTTAGAGGGAAAGCTCCAAGCACTCGGTGAGAGTTGAAACAATAAGAGAAAAATGTGTTTCAGGACATGTTTTAGCAAAATAGAGATAAAAAGTGCTGGCTGGGAGACACAACATTTCTGTTGCTAGTTACTGCAGGGGACGGACCTTTGTAATACCTCGCAGAATCGTTGTGGGAGCACAGAATAGTGCAGCCAGTTGCTGGTTCTGAGGCAGCCGGTGCTGTAATCGATACCTTGGTGCTAGCTAAAGGAAGCAAAAAGGCACCCACTGGATTTGCAAGGAATGCTTTGGTTTGATGGGAATACGCATGGGACACAGCCAAGCATGGGACTTCAGCAGTTCCAGCCTGGTGGTAAATGCCGCTGGCGTTTCCTTTGGAAGTGTCAGACAGATGATGACCACTCATTCTTCACTGCAAAAAACAGGCATCAGAGAACAGGTATGTTGCAGTTGCAATCTTTTCAGACTGGTCTTTTAAATATTAGAAACCATGAAAAGCATAGTTCCTGTTCGTGAGGTATTCCCAAGGTGTATCACACTGCTTGTATGTGAAAGATAAAATTTATCAAAAAGGAAAGAGGGGCAGTCTGTATTTAAGAGTGCTATTTTGCAAAAAAGAAAAAATATTTCTTTAGCTGATGTGAAATGAAAAATGAAAGTGCTGCACAAGCATGGTTTTCAGATTGCCTAAAGCATTGAATTTTACAAAGGAAACTTTCGTTTTACTACTGTCAGTGTTGGGGTTTCTAGCCAAAAAAAGGCACAACTTCCCTACACTGTAGGATTTCACTACCTCTGGATGTTATCTGTACATAACGTAGGTCTGGCTTATGTATACTGAGTCCCTTGGTGATGTTCAGGAATCATTTTTGTGACAGGTATTTGTGTCAAAAGGCCAAACCACCCATACTTTCCTAACTGGGTCTGTCCTGTTGTTTTGTAAATGGCATCTAATGTTGCCCCTGCTGATGTATGTCAACTATTCCACCCCCGTGCGATGGTGTTTGGTGGTGTTTGGCAAAGTTCCTACTGGTGTTTAACCCCTTCGATGCGCGTGACGAGCTCAGCTCGTCATGCTGCGCGGTAGCGCTGTGCGCATGACGAGCTGAGCTCGTCACGACCACACCCGCGATCGGAATGTCCAGCACACGAGCGGAATTCCGATCGCGGTCAAGGGGTTAAACAACCACATTTCTAGATGCATTACAATTGTGTAGGAGTTGATAACCTTAATGAAGGTAACAGGTATAAAGCATCACAATAAGAATAAATCTCTACCATTTCATGATCTGAAAATGTAGCAATTATTCCTAAAACAGACAGCATATTATTCACTGTATCAGTAACCCAATTTTCAGAAAAATTTACTGAAGGTAATGACATCACTGAATGAATGATAAAATGAATGAAAGTTCAAAATACATTAATCGGAATTAAAAACCGGATGATTAAATACATCATTTAAAATACAAAGGCTTGTTCAGGCCGAATACACTTATAAGTCTCTTTTGCATTTGAATTGAAAATGGACGTGGCTTCAGTTTTATGTTGATCCTGTGTTGTAGAAAGTGTCCACTAAGAGTCATACTAAAAGCTAGCTCTAAGCAAAGCCAGAACAGAAAAAGATGAACCCAGAAATACTCCATAGTTCTACTCATGGTGAAGCCAGGTCTGTATCTTTTGGAAAAAGAAAAGGTTCAAAAGTTTGTACTTGCATGTTCGTTGTTTGTTTTTGGGCTGGCTTCGCTTACTGTTCACGTGGAGCCATGGAAAACGTATCAAAGTTAATGAAATAGCCAGTAGCTGTATGATCAATTGTTGAAATTGCATCGTGTTTAGTTGAAGTTATTTCTGCTGTTTTTGTTGAAAAACATTTGAAATGTTGAAGTTAATAGTTGATGTCTTTGCTGAAAAACGTTCAGATGTTGAAGTTAATATTTTATGTTTTTGTTGAAAAACATTGATGCATTTATTATTTGATGTTTTTGTTGAAAAACGTTGAAGCTTTTATTATTTGATGCTTTTGTTGAAAAACGTTGAAGCATTTATTATTTGATGTTTTTGTTGAAAAACGTTGAAGCTTTTATTATTTGATGCTTTTGTTGAAAAACGTTGAAGCATTTATTATTTGATGTTTTTGTTGAAAAACGTTGAAGCTTTTATTATTTGATGCTTTTGTTGAAAAACGTTGGTGTACACATTTGTTTTTGGCCAAATTGCAACTTGAGTGTTGTCTTGACTTTTATTTTGAATTTGAAAGCTTGGTTCAAGGAGAACTAGTTCCATTGCATTGTTGCATAGTCCCCCACTCCATGGATTTGATTTCTCAAACGTGATGAGCTTTTCAGTTTGAATTTCTTGAATAGTAGTGAGAGGGACGTCTACTACTGTGGAGTTCACGAGGCCTACTGCTCAGTATTGGCCACATAGTTTTTGGTTGATTCTTTCATTTGAAATGAATCTGTTTTCCTTTTTCACGGCAAGATGCGGTAAAAGTACAGTTCTTGTTCCTTTCACTTCAAGGAATGGCACAGGTTTTCCTTTATGAGGGGCCAAATTCCTTTGTGTCCGCGATCTTTATCTCTCTCTGCCCAGATCCCCGACTTTTGGGATTCAGACAGGTCTTGCCGTGATTACCTCAACTTCCCAGTGGCGGCCTGTTTCACTTTGACAGAATCTTTGTTTGTTTCTTTGTTTCCTTTAGTTCCTGTAAAACAGCCAAACGATCATAGATACAGAATGGTTTTCATCCACCACTGTGCCTTCATATTTATGATCAGGTTCCCACATTCGTAAATGGAGTCAGACCTCCTAGAGAGCTTCTTGGCTGGGTGTGTATTGCCCCCTGAATCCATATAAGTGTTTGACCTCACTAACGCCCCGCCTAATACCCTAGCTGTTAAGGATTGCTCTATGCCCCAGTCCTTCCTCTCCTCTACCTAAATTCCCTCAGGATGGCGTTGGAGAGGAGTACCGCAATACTACGTTCATCCCTTCCATGGCCTCTTTGTCAGCCCGAGAGCTAAGCGTGGAGCCACAGTCAGGGTGTAACGTTGATTGCGTATCTCCTGTTATGGACTCGCAAATCTTTCTATAACAGTTTTGAGCGTCAGCCGAGTGCTGAGGCCATACCTATAGGAAACTTGAGCAAGGATCCACTGCCACCAAGATATATTTTTAAGCCACCTCAAAATTTGAGGGGCCGCAGTGGTCCTGTTACACAACACAATCTAGTGGACAGTCTGATGCTGTCTAGCAATGGGACCTGCGCGGGTCTTGTGATGGTGGAGCCTGGCATCTGTTTACAGATGTTGCAGTTCAAGACAAAGTCAATAGTCTGACTTCTGAACCCTGGCCACCAATAGCACTGTTTGCAATGAAGAAATAGTAGCTATTACCCCTGAATGCGCAGAGCCCATTGCCCTTGTGTGCTTTAAATGATTAATTCCTGCCTACTATCCATATTTGGAAATACTCTATCCCCCACTCCAGGAATCTGAGCATATGGAATGTTGTTTGCACCTAACTTGTAGGAGTATATGAGTGGAAATTTCTTAGGCACTGCTGTGCTGCCTTTGCGTGAAGCAATTACAGCCACCATATTCTAACTGTCTATTCTCGTTGTTGAACGAGTTTGCGCAGCTACGGAAGCTGTGTGAACAGCCCCCTGTGTGACTTTCACAGCCAATGAATTCCCTGCAACATGCACGCCATCACGTTGATGACTCAGTGTGTTAATCAAGTGAGTTTTTATTTGGTAGGTCGTTTTTCAACTCCACTACCTGTTCCCATAATTTTTGTGTTTAATTATGCCACCTTTTTCATCTTTAAACCCATTTTGTTCCCAATGGTGTAAATATTTATTATATGATTGAACACAGTAAAAGGAATCGCACACTATAAATGTGGGGAATTTGCGATCTGTATTTTCAAGTGCCAGTTTGAACGCTTGCAGTTCAGCTCGCTGAGCTGTACAATCTCCTAGAGATTGAGTTTTAGTGACCATTAGTCTGAAGTTACCATCGCGCATGCGACCTTTAACGATTGCGCACGCTGCACTGTAAGCTTGCTTACTCCCTGTAGCGGGTTGTGCTGATCCATCAGTATAAATTATAAATTCGTACTGATCGAGAGGCAAAATTTCAGTGGGCAGAGGTAGTTCGTTTCTCAACTGAACTACTTGTTCCCAAAGCGTTTTATGCTTTATTGTATGATTGCACACAGTAAAAGGAATCGCACACAATGAGTGTGGGGAATTCTCGATCCGTGTTTACAAGTGCAAGTATCAGGGCTTTTAAAGCTGCCAACCGAGCCGTGCTATTACCTAGAGGTAGTTTTGTGGTGCAATGAGGACGGAACTTGCCATCCAGCATCTGATCTTTAACAAAGGCGGCCGGTGGGGCAGACCCATCAGTGTAAATTTTAAAAATTCATACTGATCTAGAGGCAAGATTTCATTTGGTAGATGATGTTCTTTCTCATATTGCAGGAATGCCTGTGTTTTTTAAACTTGGATCAAATCTGGATTCAAAGTCTGATGCAGCAAAAGAATTAGCCCTTTGTATCCATTCTGGATGTAAGGCTTTGGCATTAGGAATGCTAGCCCCGGTACTGGGGTGACGACAATAATGCATCATCCCATGAGCCAGTGCTCTTTCTTTTGCTACAGCAGTCTGAATGGTTGTCAGAATTTTTTTCTGTTGAATTAAAACACATTTCTGTGTTTGTGTACAGATGAGATTTGTATGCGATTGGTACAAATTCACCTTCATTAAAGGTTTAATAAGTGTACCCGCATTGACCCAAAATGATACTGAGTACCAAGTGGTGCAAGTTTACACGTGTGTGTATGTGTTTGGAAGCAATAATATCTTCCTGGAGTGAACAAAGAATATTGGTGTGTTCTTGTGTCCAGTGTTTGACTGAAAAGTCAGGTTTGAAAAAGGTCGTAGAAAGGTTTTACTCTCTCTGCGAAATCCAAAATGTATGTTCTGCCAAAATCTAGGAATCCCAGTACTGATTGGAAGTTTTTAATGTCTTTGGAGGCTGGAGCAGCGCACACTTTTCTAAACAGTTAGCTGCCAGGCTTTTCCCTTCACTTGAAAACTAGTATCCCAAAAATAGGACACAGAGGTGGGCAATTTTTGATTTCTCAAAATTAAATTTGTAGCCCTCAGAGGTGAATCCCATAATAATGGTGCTCACCCTGGTCAAGTGTTTCCTCAATAGGTCGTCCGTTAGATAAATATCATCGATATAGGACAACGCTTCTTCATCAAAGTGCTTTAGCCATTCAGTAACTCTTTCAGAAAATACCCCTGAGCTCTTCTTATACCCACGGGGGAGATGACAAAAATTGTCGCTGGGACACTAATATACTAAATGCTGTTAGGTACCTGTTTTCAGGTGCTATAGTTTGACAGAAAAATCCATTTGAGACAACAAGTGTTGTTTTGTATTTTTTCCCACATAATGTTATTCATTAATGCGGCACTATCTGCATGTTGGACAGCATATGTCTTTGTGCAAGTGTTCAAGTGTCTGTAAATTAAAACTAAACGAAATGTATTATCATGTTTTGATAAGTGAAACAAGGGATTGTTCTTTTGTGAAGTGCATTTTTCAATGATCTCCTGGTATTCAAGTTGATCTAAGATCTCCCTGACCTGTGTTTTTAGCTTCTTGCTTAATACGATATTGTCTTTGAGCATGTGGTGAAACTATTAACGGGATCACGTGGTGGGTTGAGGCATCATTCCATCCAGCGTGATTTTTATACAATGCTGGAGCTTGGGCTACTGCCCACTCCCGTGCATATGTATGTTTAAGGTGAACGGGAACATGGTTGGAAAATGCAGGAAAAATATACTTTCTCCCTTTGGGCGCTCCCTGACGAATGCTGGCGGCTGGCGACTGGCGACTAATCTTGTTCTGCTAACAGTATATCAAAACCAGACAATAGGTTCTTCGCAAAGAGACCTTTTACTTTCCTGTGTTTGTCCTCCTCCATGCAGAGTGTTATTTCATATAACTTGTGTGGGACGCTCACCCTTTTGTCTGGTGTTCTCACCGTGATGTAATCATTCAATTTTGCTGTCCAGAAATTCCTTCAGGTTCTGGCGAGCTATTGTTACTTCTGCCGCGCTGTCTAGCATTGTCTGAGCCCATTCTCCGTTCAGAAGTTTAGTCCTTAGGATTCTGTGCATGTCTAACTTTGAGACCTGCAACTTTCTTCTTGTTAAATTGAGGTTTGGATTGTGGCTTGTCTTCTGTTTTAGAAGAGTCCTGAGCGTGCTTGTCCCTGGACTGCTTGCGCTCTTCTTTGTGTGCTGACTTTCCTTCTCTCCCTGTGCTGTTTGTCGAGAGGAATGTGTATCAGTATCCTGATACCTGTCAGGTTTCCTAATATTATCCCTATTCCTAATGTTATACCTCTTTGCAGAGGGCTCCTGTTGAGGAGACCTACCTCGAGACTGAGAATCTTTTCTGAAAAATTTTGTTTTTTATTATTATCCAACTTCTTTTAGAAGAAGTAGGTGTCTGCTTAGAATTGTCCTTCTCAGGACTGCCCATTAGCTGTGGTTTTAAAAGCTTTCCCACCCAAACTGTCCCTTCCCAGTTCTGCATATGCAGTTTCAATTATTTTGGGAAGTTCTTGTGGTTGGTCTATAAGACTGACCTCTTTTAGGTGTTGGCGGATCGCCACTGAAGCTGCTTCCCCTTTAATGTTAGCTAGTATTATTGTTGATACCTGGTCGTAATTACCTAGTAATTTCATACCTAAGGTCAAAGCTGGTTCAGCTCCATACTTGTTCTGTATCTGTCGTAAGACATCTGGAATTTCCGCTAAGGAAGGAATACCATGAGTCCTGGTATATATGGCAGCAAAGACTGTACCCCAAGTGGTGCAGTCCTCTAACTGTGGTGTGATCCCCATGGGCAAGCAGAGTGTTAGCATTATATGCTTTCAAATGGTGTGGTATTTGGAAATACTGCTTCTAACTGGGTAATTTTCTGAGCTACCCAGAAAGGAATCTGTTCACATTTTGTGGGCAGTTTACCCATTACTGTGTGTAATGTTTGTGGAGTGAGTTTAGTAGCGGTGCTCTGTGTTGGAGCTGTGTTATTTGTAGCTACTGTGGGCTGGACAGCAAGTGTCCTCATGACGAGTTGCGTCATGGCTCTGTAAGAGTTTTACCAACTCTTAGTGTTGTAAGAGCAGTACATCTTGTGGCATTATATCAATGTCAGGATGTGGTGTGTAGCCGGCTAATTTCGGCCATCTAGCTCCTGGTCTACCTAGTGGACCGAGCCTGGTTTTATTTATTTGTTGTAGGGCGCCATTAAACCAGAAATTGTGGTCCTGGTCAGTGAGCGGAATCTTAATCTCCTCGAACGGAGTGTAGACCGCTGGGACTTTTTCATGTATGTAAGAATGAAAAGTCTGAGTTGTTGCATTTACTGCTGGGAATGTAACCCAAGAATAGAACACATCTGTTTGATAATCTTCGTGTGCCTCTATTAATATCACTGTACCCTCTCGGTCTGTTAAACCATGTCTGAGGGGTTTTTGTCTGAGTGTATGCCTGATTTTGGATGCAAATGTATTTCATTTGCTTCCTCTTCGTCGTTTGAGACCTGTGTCCCAGTGACAGGAGCAGCTGCCTCGACAGACATTGTGTTGTGAAAACAAAATGTCCTAAAAAAGGGTTTTAAGATAAGGTTTTAAAAGGCACAATTGTTCGGGAACTATTTCCTTCAAGCTTGATTAACCAACAGCCAATACATAGGAAGTTTGCCTACTCAGCTGTGGCGGAATTTTATGCCTACCCACTCCAGATGTCTCTGGCGTTTTGTGAGTAGGGGTCTCTGAGAATAAGCATGACTGAACTACTCAGATTCTACTGTTAAATAAGTGCCAAATTCAAGTTGGGCGCCATGTAGTGTAGTTCCTATTTCCCTGATATGTTCTGCGCATTGAAATAACATACACTATAGGCTTGGCATAGGACTGAGGTCGGTATGCCCCTATCGCGTATATTAAACTTAATTACTGTGTACCAGCTAGCTCAGAGGCCACTAGAAACTTCTTGACAACAAGAAGGGAATAGCTTCTGGCAACCACATAACATAAAACCCTGATCCCTCCGGATCGTGGAAACAATATACTACTTTTCATTCAGTCACTCATCTCAGAGAAGTACATAGAAGAAACAGTCGGGTGTGTTTACAATAAAATGTATTGCACAGTTGTTATTCTAGTACTGGTAATATGTGCTGCAACAACTGTTGGACAGTAGCAGAGAAATATGGCCAGCAGTGCAGTTAAATAAAAATGCATGGTACAGTTTTACCATTGTGTAATAGTAATGAACACATACATGAAATACAGAATGCATTAAGATAAAGCCTATACCCCTATGATGCCTAACTAGATGTACCTAAGTGTACCTAGCATGTGTGTAGGTCTTAGAGAGCCAAGAATCCCCCTAGGATTTAGTCTAACCCCATTACCTTAGTGGGACTTCATCCTGATCTCGAGCTGGACACCCCAGGATGGGTGGATGGACCTCTGCCAGCTGGAGCTGTGGCATGACGCAGGTTGCAGCGTCTCAGGTCAGAGTGTCGGCATGGAAGTCTCGGTCCCCTCTGGTTTGCTTGGGCAAAGGGAGGTATATTTATAGCTGATAGGTGCCTTGGAATGTTAGTATTGACGTAAAGTCGGTCAGTGGAAGACGTCAGGAATGAACCCTTAGGAAATAGTGGTTCATGCATATTTAATGAGTTCTTGGAGAAATCAATAATCCTGTGCTAGGGAAAATCCCAAGAGCTTAAGGGTCTGTTTCTAAGAACTCGTTGTGACGTAGGTTAGTCACTGTTGGAAATAGAGATGACGTATTTAGGATGGATCGTCTTCTGCACCCAGAGCACACGTCAGATAAGGGACAGCCTCTGTTGCTCGTTATTGTGAAGGGAGGGCTAATGTAGGTGAAAGGGCCTGCCTGTCTTTGAGGCACGAAGGATCTGTGCCTCTGAAACGGCGCACCTATGTTAGGGCCTCAATACAGCGCATAACACGCCCTGATTCTTCATTGGCTTGTGTGTTTGTCCTGTAAATGCTGTCTTCTGATTCAGTATGAGGCTTGTTAGTCCCGCCTTATGACAGCTATGTCGTCATTTGTAACCTCCCATGGTTACTGGCCCCTTTACTTGGTTGTTACATGTGCTGTGTACTATTTCCTTTATTGCGGCCAGGAAGCAGCCGGAGCCCGCCGCAGGAGACAACGAGGTAAATGTGGAGTGTCTTTTCCCTGCCCCCGTCCCGTTGTCCGTGCCTTCTCCTCTCCGCCCGCCCCGTCACGTTGTCCGTGCCTTCTTAACCCCACCCCCGCTCGCCCTCCTGTTTTGCCAATCATTTGAAATGCAATAGGTCTCGCGTAAATTGTAGACCTATTGCATTGCAAATGCTTGTTACATTCACATTTGGCTGGCGCAAGTGGTAATGCTCTTTCCAGCCAGACATACAAGTGTGGGCTGGGCAGCGGGTGATAGAAGATCGCGTTGTTTACCAATCCAGCCCCTCTTCATTGGCGCAGAGCGGGGTGTGTCTTCTACCTGCCGAGGGCCACTCAAGGCGCTGCCGTGCGCCTGGTAAACAAGCCAGTCGTCACATGTCCTGGTTTGATGCTCGGCCCTGCCCAGGAGCACACGGCGGCTCACATTGCAGTAGATCCGGAGTAACAGCAGGCACTCCCCTGAGTTCAATTGACAGCCTCGGCCTGGCCCGCTGAGCTGCTGGTTTATTTACAGGGTGGTTAGTCACAAGAAACAAACAAACCTCCTGCTCTTTTGCGTTGGCCTGTTTTATTGTGCGTGTACCACAAAGATGTGAAGACTGCACGCGCAGTTGTCTGTTCTCACACTCAGGGTGGCACTAAGGGCACCGTGTCCCACCTCCTCAATATATTCCATAGAGGGTCCTGGGCGCTCCAGGGGGTGCCCAGCAGCTCTTCACGACCAACCCAAGGAATCAAATATGGGGGGAGGGGGTAGCCGCACCGCCTTGTGCATGGTCGGCCTTCTGCCTGGCACCTGCCCCTCGGCCCTGCGAGAGGCACTGTGAGATACCACTTGCCCCGAGTTTTGGTCCCTTTAATCCTCTCTGAGGACAAGCAGCTCTCGCTCTTTTCAGCAAATAGACAGGCCGAATGTGTGCGTGAAACCCATGCCTGGACCTGTCCTGGGAGCGCACCCTTGGGGTTTACTTCTTACCTTAAGCATGTTTCACATCAGCGGAGAGAGGCACAAGGAGAGCAGGATTTGCCCAGGATCAGTCAGTTTGTTAAATTAGTAGACCAGCAGCATATTGGATTTTGGGTACTCTGAGACTTCTCCATTCCCCCAGACCATGTTTTTAACCACAACTTTCACACCGATTGTAAACCCTTCCAATCGTGCCAAAAAGAAGGAGAGGAATATATTCAAGCCATGATTGCCCAAGGGCACACAAATTGGGCAAACGGCAGGCCAGGATTAACGATTGTGTTTTCTGGTCCTGTGTTTACAGCTGCTCCAATAGATCACAGACCAGAACTTGGATGGCAGTGGTACTGAGGGCAAGGCCAAGAAGCGCCCTTCCTAGCGACATGTCCGTGTGTTGTGGGCCCCACCCAGCATCGAATACAGTGTTTATTTTCAGCATATTTGTCGGGTCATGGCAAGCCTGAGATTAGATGTCAATATCCAGCGGTACAGAGGCGGTGGAAGACCAGAGTGGGCTTTGTGTGCATAGCAGACCCCTCCAGTACTGCCCAGGTTTACATTCCTGCTCCTGAAATGTTCCCTGGGTGTCGCCCATCCCTTCTTTGACTGCATGTTCTGAAGTGCCCTGCAGGCCTTAGAAGTGTTCCTCAGACCTGGATGCAGCCGAGTTGCTGTTCTGTTTAATAAAACTTTCTGCTCTTCGTTAACCCTCAGGCAGTTTTTTGTGATGTGCATCGACACTCTGAAAAAACGACACTTGACCATCACCCCTGAGTGCCAATGAAGACCTACTGGCTTTGTCATCATGTTATTTATAGTCCCCCTTCGAGTAGGTGAGGTTTGTGAAACTGAATCTGACAGTCTGAACTTTAAACATGTCAGCTAGGGAGCTGCCAGTAAAAACACCAGCCCGAAGAGGCCAGTGTTCTGTAACCCGGCTCTGCAGGCCGGTATGCGTGTCCCAGACTCCAGGGGCATACTCAGTTTCTTTTTGGCGGATTTCCCTTTGAAGAGAGTATTAGAGGCCTAGCGTCTGTTGATCCACCTGCCCGTGGCTTCCTGTGGGTGCCAAGAACACTCTGTTCCCTCCGTGGGCCTCTCTCTGTAGCTGCACTCGGCCCGCCTGTCTTTCGGTTGCACAACATGCACCTGGCTGCAGACACTTTTTTGTTTTTATATTTCTGCGCATGCTCCAGTGTTTTAGCAAGACTGACCAGGGTCCCCATGGGCGTAGGAACTGTGGGGGACGCCGGAGACATATCCCCACCCAGATTTTGGAGTGGGGGGGACACAGGGGACAAGGGTGGGGGGGACGAGGGGACAAAAGAATTTCCCCTCTCCCTTCTTAAATTGGCATTTGGCAGGCCATTAGCGCACGAAAGCGCGACCTAATGGCCCTGCACTTGACCTGGCTGTGACCTGCCTCTCATGTTACCTGTGACCAATCCGATAGTCACAGCATAAAGGTGACGTCACAGAGGCCACCTGCCCTCTGCCCTTTTGAACTGTTGCACCCCTGAGGCTCCAGGAATTCTCTCTCACCTCCCACCACAGCTGCCTGCAGTCTGCACTGCACTGATTTTATTTATTTATTTATTTTATTTAAGGCATTTTTATATAGCGCGGACTTTACCCAAAGGTGTCAGAGTGCTTCACAATAGAACCAGGTATGTTACATGAGGAGAATTTTACATATTTACACGTTACAGATACAAACGAGAAAGAAGAAAAAGTAAAATAAAACAATAGATGGCAGTCACACAAAAAACAAAAAAACACTGATTGCTGTCTGACCTCGCCCCGTGTCTGCTGCCGGTTTCAAGACGGAACCCTAAGGACAGCAGGACGATTGGAATACCAAAAGGTAAGGCGGTTTGGCAAAGGAGGGGGAAAAAAAAAAGCATTTCGCTTTGGGAAAAATCTTTAAAATATTGTGCTATAAAGTACACAATTTTCCGTTTTAAAAAAAGATGTTCCCCGTCACCCAGCACTCAAAGGATATCATTCACTTCTCTCACTTGGTGCTTTAGTCTCGTTACTTCTCATGTTTCCCCCCCCCATGCCCATGCAGAGTCCCTACTGTCTCCTCTCTCCTCCCTCCTTTTCCTGTTTTCCACCTTTTCTAGAAAGTGAAGGCTCTCAGTGGGGTCGGTTACCTAGGTGACTTCAGAAGAGGCGAGGGGCCATTGATTTATTAGTCCAAGCTACTCTCGTATCGCCCTTTTTTGTCCTTGCCAAACCTGGAAGTGGGCTACACATTGGCCACAAGAATACTGCCCACCCAGTGCTTAATTTGTGCCGGTGGTTTAAGGTGCTCAGCACCAGCAATTAATTCACAGGGCCGGGGCTATACATTTTTCTCCTCACTCCGCCGAGCTCAGCATCACCCCGGTGCCAGAGGCTGCCTGTGCCCCAGTATTGGCACTCCAGCGGGTTCATCATTCTCCCCGGTGCCAGCTGCTGCATGTGTCCCATTACTGGCTCCCTGTCGGCCGGCGGTTACCAGGAGCAGGTGGGAGATTCCTGCCAGACCTGGACTGGTACCTGCGCCTGGCTGCCTGCTGGCACCGAAAAAGGCCTGGCTGTATTTAAGCTCCAGCGCATGGCCCCCTCATGCGTCCCAGTTGTGCCCCTTTCCCTTCCAGCCCCTCCAGCCTAGCACCAGACCCCACGCTGGCCGGCTGCCCGTCTGGTGCGTGACACTACTTCCTGCCCTCGGCAGTTTGCACAGGGCCCAGTTCACCCTGCCTGAGGAGATGAGACACCTTATTCCCCCTCCTCCACTGCGCTGTGTAAAGTCATGATTCCTCCCACCCGGTACACATAAAATGCAAAATTCCAGGGCACCTCAAATGCCATTTTTGAGCACCGGGACTTAATCATTTTACAAATTAAGCACTGTCCCACCCAAGGAATAGTAGAAGTAAAAAGGAACAAATTAACCTTATGCCCTGAAGGCACCTTATTTTTCTTGATATCTTCTCTTGGTACGAGCGGTTTATACGTGAATGGTTGGCCTGTCTGGAGCAGGGGTTTCATATATATTTGATTATGATGTGCTGTTTAAAGAATTGTACCAGCCATAACGCAGAATTGTCTTGGCTGTCTGAGACTTCGCTTATATAACGTACAGCAATGTTCTGTCAAAAAGAATTGTAAAAACAAAAACTTTTAATTTTAAATGTGCTTCGTGTGCAGCTTAGAAGGGAAGAAAGCTACGGCCAACAATAAATGCCACAACTTGCACTCTGCCTTCTACCCAGTTCGGTGCTTTAGAGTAAACCGCGACCTCACAGCGCCCTATTTCTGCCTTTATTGAGGGTGATGTAAAATGTGATGTTGACCCTACAGGACGATAAATAAACAAGAGGGCATGTACAGGCAGGGTGTGTCACAACAGAACTTTGCCCTACGTGGAGGAGGGAAGGGCGGGGCTAAGTAACACTGACGGACACCATTGAGCCCAAAATGACTGCGGCGCCACCGTGACTTAATGCAAATGAAGGGCTGTGCATAAGGACGGGGATAATTAACATGGACACGGTGGAGCAGAAAGTTATTGTGGGGCATTTAATAAATAAAAGTCCAGGGAAATAGCACCATCATTGTGATTGCAGCGCGGTTACAGCCAGGAAAGGAAGCCATCAGCTGAGCGCGAGAGCATTTCTCAAGGTCAGCTGAGCACCAGCGCTGCTCGTGTCCTGCCTGGAACAGCTGGTAGGAGAAAGTCCTTTATTTACAGAGGAGTGGCAGACAGGCCAGATTGGTTTTATTTCACACCCACACACATTAGCGCCACTTTACAAAGTTTACCAGTGAAGCGCTACTCTCTTTTTATCTTCTTTCTTCCCACAACATTGTTTTCCCAGGGTGGGGAAGTGCACCATTCCTGGAGGGACTGCAATACCTGGTTGATGGGTGGAGTGGAAAACGTTTAATGTGATCCTTTTAAGTGGTTTTTCCTTATTTTAGCTTATAAAATTTGTACCGCAGCTCTGTGTTTAGGAATGTGGTCTTTTTAAACCAAACTGCTTAGGTTTTGTAAGGATATAAGCAATGCACATTGAAACGGGTCCCTTATGGGCCCTGTAGTCATGTCCCTAACTTTTCAGGAAAAATCACTCCCTGATTTCTGAATAATGAGTGTAAAAGCGTTAAGGTTACCATGTTCCTGCTTACATTCACCTGCTTTACTTAAACTTGCATTCCTATGAGAGTTTGCTTTTTCCAGGATGTTGTTGCTTTGTTTTTTCAGGCAGCATATTACTCTTGTCGAGTGCATAATTTGAATTGAGTCACATCCAGGTGTTTATAACGGGGCACAATTGGGTTGTAGCTGAAGTCTGAGTTTCTCTCAGTAGGGCAGTATGGTGTTCAGTGGAGAGAGGATGTGGCACTCTGGCTAGAGCGGTCAAATTTGGAACTGGGGAACTGGGTTCAGCCTTTATGACCAGTCCACTCTCCTGAGGGAGCACATTCCCGTGCTACACCTTAGAAGGCCCCAATAGACCTTAGAAGCCCGGGGGCCGTGTTACAGAAAGTGCCCCGAGGGCGCAACGGGCATTCGTGCCCGCTTTGCGTGCCCAAGGGGCACTTTGGTATTACAGAAGGGGCCACAGACACTTGTGCAGCCCCTTCTGTAATACCAATAGCGCTGGAGCAGTTACCTCCAGAGAGCGTTCCCTCATTTGCATGGGGGTGCTGTCCCATTCGAATGAGGGGATTCCTTTGCCTCTGTGCCTGCGCTGTATTACAGACGTAGGCAAAAAAGCTCTTAGGAGGTGCACCTAAAATGTGGCGCACTGTCAGTGCCACTCCTGAGAGCAGCCCTCTGGAGGGGGGAAAAGGGGGTCCTAAGGACCCCCCAGACATCCCCTTTAAGAGTGCCGGCGGGTTGCTGCCTGCACTGTGAAAGCACATAGCATCTGTAAAGCAGCCACTCTGGTTTTCACATGAATGCAGTTCGCGGCTGCCCTGAGGGCAGTGCATTCATCATAATGCGGCGCATATCCCTTCATTGCGCTGGCCACACCTTCTAAAAGGTGCGCCCAGCATGATGAAGGGAAATGAGCGGTATCTATAATGCGGGCACTGGTGTCTCAGCACCAGCAGGTGGACCCTAGCGGTGGCAAGTGGGGGTGATTGAAGGCCTGTCCACCACAATCCATACTGAAGTTCAGCTCCAGTCTTGCGGGCAAGCCTACGAAGCAGCACACCCTAGAGTGATAGTGACTCTGTCACTGAGGTCACAAGACTCTTGAGGCAGTCCACCTCTACCATTGGTACCTCCATTGGCCTTGTTTCAGCAGATGTACCTTCTTTGAAACAGTGGATTACAGCTAATTGAGCAGAATATCTCAGCCCAGACATCCAAAATGAAGTTCTTCAGTTATTGTCCCATGCAATTTTGCATCAAATCCGTAAAAATATTGGTGACAATCCATACGCAGTAATTGTTGATGGCACACAGGATATATCTAGTCAGGAACAAGAAAGCTTTTGTATTTGTTACACTGACCAAGATCTGTATCCTCATGAGGATTTTTTTGGACTGTATCAGGCTGATAATACCACTGGTACTGCAATTGCTACAATTGTCAAAGATGTTTTATGCCGTCATGGTCTTTCTCTGTCAAAGTTGCGAGCACAAACATATGATGGTGCAGCAAATATGGCAGGGAAATACTATGGTGCACAAGCATTAATACGCCAAGAACAACCACTTGCTCTTTATGTGCATTGTGGAGCACATTGTACAAATCTGGTGATGCAGGCTGCTGCACATAAATATTCCATAATGGAAGATGCACTACTTTATGTTCAAGAACTTGGTAATTTGTTTGGGCAATCTATGACATGCCGTACAATATTCTCAGACCTCATCCAACACAGTGTAGAAAGCCCTGCAAATGTGTTAAAAACAAAGCCTCTGTGTCCAACAGGCTGGACGCTCCGTGTAAAAGCTGTAAAAAAAGTAATGGATAATTATGAACCTGTTCCGGAAATGCTAGAACAATTATCAACATCCAAGTCCAGTGGTGATGTGTCTGCTCGTGCTCGTGGTATGCTGGTACAGTTTCAGAGAGGAACAACTGTCCTAGGTCTTCAGATTGCTCTCCAAGTACTGCAGCTTCTGGAATGGTTGAATATTGCCTTGCAAGGACGCCAGCAAACTATATCAGGGCTTCTAGCTGCTGTTAATGTAGCAAAAAGTGCAGTACTAAAGCTCAGTAGTGATGAGTCGTTTGACAGTCTGCTCAATGCCAATAACCACATGACTAAGTACCATCTTAATGCCATTGAAATGCCACGACTGCGCAGAATTCCTAAACGGATAGATGATGGAGCAGCAGAAACCTTTCATCCTGCAACAGTTAGGGACTATTATCGCCCTCAGTATTTTGAACTTTTAGATACTGTTTCTCTTCATCTCACTCAGCGTTTTGACCAGGAAGGCATCCAAACATATGAAAAACTTGAACAGGTGCTTTTAACAGGCAATGGCATTGACTCTCTTGCTCAGTACAAAGAAACTGACCCTTTGCTGCTCTCTGCTCAATTGACTATATTATCAAGTATGTTCAAGTACTCTTCAGTCCTGGAACTGGCAGACATACTCCGAAAAATGCTTCCAAGAGAGAGAGCTTTCTTTTCGCAGGTTGAGAAGCTACTACAGATTCATTTAGTTATACCAGTATCTTCTTGTGAGGCTGAGAGAAGTTTCAGTGGTCTCCGCCGACTGAAAACTTGGTTAAGATCTATTATGTCTCAGAAAACACTGAATCATGTTGCCATATGCAACACACATAAAGAGATGATGGACTCAGTTGACCTACAGACAATAGCGAAAGAATTTGTCCTCCGCACTGAACGGCGCAAGAAATGATTTGGCTTTTCAAAATTAAGTTAATAATTTTATTATTGATTCCTGCAGCAAGAAAAACTATTTCTAATTAGTCCAATTGCATTTTGAGATGTAGGAATGTCGCTAAGAGCATTTTGTTTATTCTTCCTTTTTTCGTCCCACCTTTGTTTGCTTGGTGCATGAAGATGCAAGATTCATATACATATTTTTTTCCCATTTGGTCTAATTACTTTGTGAATGTAAATAACAATAAATCATACTTGCAAACTGTGACTACATGCCTGCCTTTCTCAATATTTCTCTTCATAACTATGCGTTTGTATACATTTAACGGGCGTACGGTCTCACACAATGGGTGATTTGTATAGGGTCACTGGAAAGTCCAAAAGGTTGTCCCTGTCCCCCCCAGAAATGTAGTGTCTCCTACGCCCCTGGGGCTCCCATACAGGCAGAGAACATCTCATCCCTGCCCTTCAGTTTTATATGAAAAGAAACCCGTTATTAGGGTGCAGTGAGAGTCCCCTACCTCGGAGCCCCTGCCACTATCCCTGTGAGTCACTCCTGGTCAGTCCCGGCTGCCCCCTCACTTGTGCTGGACCTCCCTTGTCATTAGATGAAGGGGCTTGAGAGCGCGCCCCCCTGAGACCCACTGCCCAGTTACCGGTCATTAACACGGCCCAGTTGATTAACGCCCTTCTGCTAGCATGTATGTGAGAAATGCAAAAACAACAGTTGATGGACAGAATGCAGAACAATGTCATACATTCACCCCAGTACAGAGATCTGGGCCTAAATCCATCGTTTTTTTGCTCACCATGCCATTCCAGTTTGGACCCAGCCATATGCAAATCAGTCTTGACCCTGTGCCTCATGGGAACAGTCCAGCCCGAACTGCCAAGCCAGGTCCTCCTTGACTGGAAACAAGCATTCGAGGACCGGTTTCGGGTTTCACCCTCTTCAGCCAGGATAGCTTGATTCCAGTGGCATGGAGAGCACGGGACCCACGTCTGGGCATACCCGTCCCACTCGGGGTGACAAATGCAAAAACAACAGTTAATGGACAGAATGCAGAACAATGTCATACATTCACCCCAGTACAGAGATCTGGGCCTAAATCCATCGTTTTTTTGCTCACCATGCCATTCCAGTTTGGACCCAGCCATATGCAAATCAGTCTTGACCCTGTGCCTCATGGGAACAGTCCAGCCCGAACTGCCAAGCCAGGTCCTCCCTGGACTGGAAACAAGCATCCTAGGACCGGTTTCTCCTCTTCAGCCAGGATAGCTTGATTCCAGTGGCATGGACTGTTCCCATGAGGCACAGGGTCAGACTGATTTGCATATGGCCATGTCTGAACTGGGGTGGTGGAGTGAGCTAAAGAATGATGATGGATTAAACCCAGATCAGTTGACTGGGGGTGAGTGTTTGATTAGCTCAAGCGCTCCGTCCATCATCCCCTTTGGTATCGCTTTGTTCGCCCTAAGTTGGCAGGGTATGCCCAGACGTGGGTCCCTTGCTCACTTTGCCACTGGATTCAAGATAGCCTGGCTGATGA
Organism: Calotriton arnoldi; assembly: GCA_963921515.1. Classification (NCBI taxonomy): domain Eukaryota; kingdom Metazoa; phylum Chordata; class Amphibia; order Caudata; family Salamandridae; genus Calotriton; species Calotriton arnoldi. The sequence goes on along the minus strand of CAWUFW010000004.1, from coordinate 4,199,286 downwards.
GGGTTTTGAACCCGAAACCGGTCCCAGGATGCTTGTTTCCGGTCCAGGGAAGACATGGCTTGGCAGTTCGGGCTGGACTGTTCCCATGAGGCACAGGGTCAGACTGATTTGCATATGGCCATGTCTGAACTGGGGTGGTGGAGTGAGCTAAAGAATGATGATGGATTAAACCCAGATCAGTTGACTGGGGGTGAGTGTTTGAATTGCTCTAACGCTCCGTCCATCATCCCCTTTGGTATCGCTTAGTTCGCCCTAAGTTGGCAGGGTATGCCCAGACGTGGGTCCCTTGCTCACTTTGCCACTGGATTCAAGATAGCCTGGCTGATGAGGGTTTTGAACCCGAAACCGGTCCCAGGATGCTTGTTTCCGGTCCAGGGAAGACATGGCTTGGCAGTTCGGGCTGGACTGTTCCCATGAGGCACAGGGTCAGACTGATTTGCATATGGCCATGTCTGAACTGGGGTGGTGGAGTGAGCTAAAGAATGATGATGGATTAAACCCAGATCAGTTGACTGGGGGTGAGTGTTTGAATTGCTCTAACGCTCCGTCCATCATCCCCTTTGGTATCGCTTTGTTCGCCCTAAGTTGGCAGGGTATGCCCAGACGTGGGTCCCTTGCTCACTTTGCCACTGGATTCAAGATAGCCTGGCTGATGAGGGTTTTGAACCCGAAACCGGTCCCAGGATGCTTGTTTCCGGTCCAGGGAAGACATGGCTTGGCAGTTCGGGCTGGACTGTTCCCATGAGGCACAGGGTCAGACTGATTTGCATATGGCCATGTCTGAACTGGGGTGGTGGAGTGAGCTAAAGAATGATGATGGATTAAACCCAGATCAGTTGACTGGGGGTGAGTGTTTGATTTGCTCTAACGCTCCGTCCATCATCCCCTTTGGTATCGCTTTGTTCGCCCTAAGTTGGCAGGGTATGCCCAGACGTGGGTCCCTTGCTCACTTTGCCACTGGATTCAAGATAGCCTGGCTGATGAGGGTTTTGAACCCGAAACCGGTCCCAGGATGCTTGTTTCCGGTCCAGGGAAGACATGGCTTGGCAGTTCGGGCTGGACTGTTCCCATGAGGCACAGGGTCAGACTGATTTGCATATGGCCATGTCTGAACTGGGGTGGTGGAGTGAGCTAAAGAATGATGATGGATTAAACCCAGATCAGTTGACTGGGGGTGAGTGTTTGATTTGCTCTAACGCTCCGTCCATCATCCCCTTTGGTATCGCTTTGTTCGCCCTAAGTTGGCAGGGAATGCCCAGACGTGGGTCCCTTGCTCACTTTGCCACTGGATTCAAGATAGCCTGGCTGATGAGGGTTTTGAACCCGAAACCGGTCCCAGGATGCTTGTTTCCGGTCCAGGGAAGACATGGCTTGGCAGTTCGGGCTGGACTGTTCCCATGAGGCACAGGGTCAGACTGATTTGCATATGGCCATGTTTGAACTGGGGTGGTGGAGTGAGCTAAAGAATGATGATGGATTAAACCCAGATCAGTTGACTGGGGGTGAGTGTTTGATTTGCTCTAACGCTCCGTCCATCATCCCCTTTGGTATCGCTTTGTTCGCCCTAAGTTGGCAGGGTATGCCCAGACGTGGGTCCCTTGCTCACTTTGCCACAGGATTCAAGATAGCCTGGCTGATGAGGGTTTTGAACCCGAAACCGGTCCCAGGATGCTTGTTTCCGGTCCAGGGAAGACATGGCTTGGCAGTTCGGGCTGGAATGTTCCCATGAGGCACAGGGTCAGACTGATTTGCATATGGCCATGTCTGAACTGGGGTGGTGGAGTGAGCTAAAGAATGATGATGGATTAAACCCAGATCAGTTGACTGGGGGTGAGTGTTTGATTTGCTCTAACGCTCCGTCCATCATCCCCTTTGGTATCGCTTTGTTCGCCCTAAGTTGGCAGGGTATGCCCAGACGTGGGTCCCTTGCTCACTTTGCCACTGGATTCAAGATAGCCTGGCTGATGAGGGTTTTGAACCCGAAACCGGTCCCAGGATGCTTGTTTCCGGTCCAGGGAAGACATGGCTTGGCAGTTCGGGCTGGACTGTTCCCATGAGGCACAGGGTCAGACTGATTTGCATATGGCCATGTCTGAACTGGGGTGGTGGAGCGAGCTAAAGAATGATGATGGATTAAACCCAGATCAGTTGACTGGGGGTGAGTGTTTGATTTGCTCTAACGCTCCGTCCATCATCCCCTTTGGTATCACCCTTTCACAATGAGCACAGCCAGGTAGTGCTATGGTAATGTGTGTTTTTTTTTGTTTTTGTTTTTTCCCTTAGATTGACTAACACCCAGCATCTTCCAGAACAATAAAGTTTTGCAAAAACCATGACAAAACAAGAATTGCCTTAAGGCTGGCGCACAACGCCAGTGCTTGTTTTTTTCTTTCAGCATTCCTTGAAAAATGCAAATGTTGTCTAGCTCTCACTCATGGCTTTCTTTCCCTGAACATCCCGACACACGCTGCTCCATGTTTTGCTCTCTCATCCCTCCACTCAAGTTCTCTTTTGCTTGCCCCGCCTTTCCCTGTCTATTTTTATTATTTTGTTTGTCTGTGGGCCCAGCCTCAAGCTCTTCACTTGCTCTCTCACCCCCTCACAGTTGCTTCCTCCCTGCTACCTCCATCCCACTTCTCCATCAGTCCCCAAATCCCTCGTGTCATGTAACTTTTTTAAATTATTTTTTGGGATGGCCCGGCTGCTGCCATTTCCTGCCAGGCTATTCAGCGGTGTAAAAAACACATTTGCACAACAACATTTAAAAAAAAAAATTTGTTTATCCTACTGGCATCTGCCATCATGGACTGGTAAATGAACCATCAAAAAAAAAGGGACCCACATAATTCCTGAAGTGCATACATGAGATGTGATGCACATGCGCATACGTCATCTTGGATTCGTGCACCTAGAAAATGACGCAGCTATGTCATTGAGGCTGGGCATTATTTTTTGGGGGGGGCTGATGCGACACAGTCTGTAAATAAGGTTTAGGCTGTTTCCATTGAAAAGGCAATTTTTGATTTGCCTATAACCTTTGACCCGTGGACGAATTTGCTTGAAGCTTGGTAATTGATCTAATTAGTCAACTAAGTCTCAGCATGCCAAGTGTCGCAAAGATCCGTCTACAGGCAAAAATTAAGAGTGGTGGTGAAAAGAAAAACAAGTGTTACCTAATTTAGCTCCCATAACAAATTGTGTTGAAAGATACAGCGAAAACTACTGAACTTTTTTCAGAACTTGGCATCACTGTACAACTTTACTCAGAAAGCCTGCTCTTTTGTTTGATGTAAATTTGTTCAGTAGATCTAAAAATATTGGCATTTACAAAAAGGTGCCAAGTGGGAGTTAAAGGGTTAGTAGTTTTGTGTATTGGCCTATTAACTCTTGAGACACGAATTGTAAATCATGTAAATCACATTATGAATTTTTTTTTACAAACTAATTGGTTGGATTAGGGTTGAAAACAATTATATCTGCTATCTTGAAACTCCCAAGCCGATTCTGATGGGGCCAACTGCAAAGGTCGCCTGCACCATGGTGGTGTTAAGTGGTTCCCAGTCACCAGTGATCGAAGTGGGGGGATCTGAGGGGCCCATCATTTTTTTAATTAAAAAAAAAAACAGTTCCCCTTACTTTAGGTCGAGCCTAGAGTCAGCACGCAAGTGCTGCTCTAGGGAAGATCTGGGGTAGTTCAGTACGAGAGAGAAGCCCCGCCCATATTTTTTATTGGCTTGTTTGTCCTTCTAAATGCTGTGTTCGGATTGCTAAATAAGCTTGTTAGTCCCTTCTTAGTTCGGCCATGTCGTCGTTTGTATCCTCCCATGGCTACTGGCCCCTTTACGTGGTTGTTTCACGGTGTATGTACTTTTTAGGTCGAGCCTAAACAGCCCTTGCGCTGTAGGCGATCTGTTATCTTTACTTTGTGGAGTCTGACTCCTCCCAAGCTTTTGATTTGCTTGTGTGTGTGTCCTTTAGAAATCATAGCCTACAAATGACTACTGGTGGGTGCATGTCCCACCTTTTCTCGCAAGTATACTCCCACGGAGTATTGCCGCGGGAGCGAGCAGGTACATGCATGCTGCGTGAGTGCCTTTATCTTCTTGTTTATCCGGCTGGCTGTGGTGGCTGCTAACTAAGCAGTGGGATTTCTGTCGCAATAAAAATCTTCACCATCTCTGAGCCTCCGTGCCCCTCACACCGCCAACATGTAGGACGGCGAGGAAGGTGAGTGCGAGTGTTTACTTTGCGTCTTTCTCACTGTGTGCTGGTGCCTGTGATCCATGCGCACCCAACATCCGGCGCCTAGGGGCCAGGTTTAGAATGATGACTGGGCTCCCGCCTCCTCGATGACAGCAGTGCACTCGCCCCCATGCCGCTGCTGGCCGCCTTGAACTTTTTCGCCAGCACAAAGGCGCCTGGTCTCAATATTCGGGCAGCGCGCACCACATACACTGCTGCCTGCTCCTCTTGAGCTCAAGTCTCTTCCACGCCTGCAGCGAGCTCACCCCACGCCGCTGCTGGCTGCCTAAACCGCACTGCTCTCTCCCGACCCCTTCACAACTTGGGGACTGCGGGCAACGCGCTCAGACCACGCTGTGTTGCCTGCAGCTGACCGTTCTGCTCCAGGCTCCGATCCGCGTGCAGTTCTTGATCCCTTTGCACGGTCCCGGATTGGCATATCGAACCGCGGCCTGACGGTGCCTTCACTTTTTTTCTCTGTCTTTGAAGGACTTGAAAGTCTGCAATGGTGTCCTCTATGAGGCTGGACACCTATTTTGAGTGTTTGCCATCTCCCTTTCAGCGTGGAGTGGTTCCCTGTTTTATCCCTGCGCAGCCAGGCCAGACACGCATTCAGACATCGGGTGATGCTCAGACGCTTGAAAGATGTGTGGAACCACTTGTTATGGCGAGTACTTGCAGCAGCATTTTCTGGGGTAAGATCAGTGTGAGGACTTCATATTTATGTTTCTAACAAATGTACCTACAAGTTGGCGGGGGAGCGACAATTGCTACGGCTCATCGACATCCAGCTCTCGATCACCATCCCCTAAAAAGCACAGATACGTCTCCTGATAGGCTACCCTTTTCTGTCCCTGATGTCCATGTGAGGATTTACAAGGCAGTGACAAATGCAGTGACTGCTGATTGAAAAGACAGAGGACGTTTCTCTTCTGAGTATGCGGTGGGGGATATCTTAGGCTCAGCGGTGCAATCAAGACACATAGTAAAAGCAATACTAACTTATGTTCAGGACAGTGTTGGGCTGCCTTCTGGCACTGACGCTCAGACCCATGGGGAAGATGTATTTGATATACATTATCGACTTCCTGCTTCAAAGTTCCCTAGACGTATGTATATCCGCCATGTGTGTGTTTGGGGATAAGGTTTTGATTTTAGTGTGGCTGCCAGGAAAGCACAGATGTTGTGCCTTCCTGTGGACCCTTAATCTGCTAGAACAGTGCATTGACTTTGTCATTTTGCAATAAAACATGTCAGTTGCACAGTGCCAGCAACAACTGCTGGAAGAGGAACTGATGCGCAAATATGTCGTTGTCCTATGTGGTTCAGGCGCACACGAAGTGACCGGTGACTGCACGTCAGTGACTTCTTCCAAAGTCTGGCTCTTGAACAAAGGAGGGCTATACCTAGCTTTACCCACTTTCCATATCCATCCGCATTTGGCGGATTATATTAAAAAAGCAACATTCAGTGTTGTGAAAGTGGAAGGTTGTGTCGACCGTTCCTTCTTTAAGAAGGTCATACCAACGGAAATCTGCATTCCACGTTTAGCACAAAGTACTTATTCATCCATGTACCACACAAAATGGCCGTTTTCGTTTTTACAAGGTGCTATTTCTGGCCGGGATGGTTTTTGTCACATTTTCCAAGGTTCTTTTTCAGCCTTAGCCCATACACAAGCGTTCTGGTAGCCACAGCAAGCAGAGGAAGTGGCAGGCCACAGAGATCAGGAAATGAGATGCCAGTTCTGTGCATGCAGGCAGTGGCTAAACCAGTGTCAGTCCGTGCCAAGGAGCATCACTCTCATCCATTGACTCTGGAAATGACGGCGCGTTGCTAATAGGCCCTTGTGCTTTGAAAATGGAAGGGTATTTTGTCACTCATTTTTATAAGTTTATGTTTTGGAAGATTTGTAAGGCAGCAACCTTCTCCAAAGCTCCTTGACTGAATTTTTTGTTAAACAGCGTGTCCAGCGGCTGAAATCACATTTTTCCATAGGTCCTGTTTAGTGAGCTGTCATTTCTTTTCTGCTTCTTTTAATGTCCGTTCAAAAAAGAATTTATATCTGCATTTTCCTTTCAGGGCTCTGTTTTTTTGGGTGACTGATTTTATTGTGTTCTTCTTTAAAGGACCTGTCCAGAAATTTTTCATGAGCTTTAAAACTGTGATGCCAGCGAAGTTGTATTCACTGTGCTTCTTAAAGGGAGTGTTCAGTGAATAACATTTTTAGTACATCTCTTTACAGGTCTGTCAAGTGAAGTGTCATTCGTTACGTTTTCAGTGGTCTGTCCAGGAAAATGTTGTCATACTTTTCTCTTAAGCGTTCATTTAGCAGAGTATATTTCGCTGGACTTCCCCGTAGAAGGATTGGCCTAATAAAGTGTTGCCGACCGCACCTTTTTAAAGTGCTTATCCAAGTTACTACTATTTCTTACACTTTTCATTAAAGTGTTTGACCAGATTAGCTCCCTTTCTTGTACTTTATCTCAAAGGGTCTGTCTTGAGTAGTGTCCAGGCTACCAATATGCAGTCATTGACCTGACCTGCAAGTCTCAATAACTGCATGGGGAGATAATCAAAAATTCCTTCTCAACATTCTATCCATTTTCTAAATAGAACAAGCATTTGTAATGCAATCGGTCTCGCCTTTGGGACCTTATAAGCATTTCGCCATGCAGCACATTACCGTACATTACTGCAAAGTAGCCTAGCTATGGACTGTGTGGCAGTGATCATGGGACTGGCAGTAGATTTGGCAACAGACAAGTGAGCGTGGTATTTGAGATCGTAGGAGTTGTTTGAAGAGAAATACATTACATTATTGATACATTTTAATTAAATGTGTAAAAAAGTGGAGCCTACAAAAAAGTCTGTGTAAGTTTGTGGAAATATAAATGCATGTTTTCAAGTTACTCCCGCCCTCCGATTCTCCACCCACAGTTCCCAAGCATGGTCTCAACGGAAAAGCATATACCAATACTGGCATACACAGGCAATGGCTTTAAACGGGTCATGCACATCTAAAGGACACAAATCACACAAAGCAAAGTATTTTACTAAATGCAACACACAAGCAGCTGTTATCAGCACAACCCCAACCATGCGGCAACATGTGATGTGTGACAGCTCCACCACTCCGGGCTTTGTAGCCAACATTGCTGCACGTTGCATTCAGGGAAAATTCAGTACGGGCGCAACATCCTAGCATGCAATGTGCCGTTACTAAAAAGCTAAAAGTATTGTATTGTATTGTAATTGCATTTATATAGCGCTTACTACCCCTGACGAGGGGTCGAAGCACTTTTTCGGCGAGTAGCATGCTACTCCAGGACCAATAGAGGATTTGTGTTGAATTAGTATAGTGAAACATGCAAGTAAATTTTAAGTGGTGGATAGGTTAGTCAGTTATTTGGATTCGGAAGGATAACAGAAGGATAGAAGAGGAAAAAAAAAGGTTTGTATTTATATAGCGCTTGTTACCCCTGATGGGGTGTTGAAGCACGCTACTCCGGAAACCCATAAAGGATTAGTGGTGAATTAGTATGGTGAAATATGAAAGTAATTTGAGTGGTGGCTATTAGTCAGTTATTTGGAGTGAGAAGGATAGCGGAGGGATAGAAGGGGAAGAAAGGTTTGCATTCATATAGCACTTGTTACCCCTGATGGGTGTTGAAGCGCTTTTCTGGCGAGTAGCACGCTACTCCGGAACCCATAAAGGATTAGTGTTGAAAATTAGTATAGTGAAATATGAAGTAATTTGAGTGGTGGATAGGTTATTCAGTTATTTGGATAGAGAGGGTAGGTGGCGGGTTAGAAGAGGGAAAGAGGTTTGTATTTATATAGTGCTTGCTACCCCTGATGGGGTTTTGAAGCACTTTTTTGGCGAGTAGCACGCTATTCCGGAACCCATAAGGATTAGTGTTGAATTAGTATGGTGAAACATGAAAGTAATTTGAGTGGTGGGTATGTTAGTCATTTTTTGGGATTGAGAAGGGTTGGGGAGGGGTTGAAAAGGGAAAAAGGTTTGCATTTATATAGCACTTATAACCCTGATGGGGTGTTTAAACGCTTTATTGGCGAGTAGACCCATAAAGGATTAGTGGTGAATTAGTATAGTGGAATATGGAATTTGAGAAGTGAACATGTTAGTCTGTTATTTTGATTGAAAAGGATAGTGGAGGGATAGAAGAGTGAAGGATTTGGAATATTATTATTATTTTTTTTTTTTTAGGTCATAGCAGTAGGAGGCGGCTTTTGGATGAGTAAAAGGGGTTTTGGAGGGGCAGAGTCATAGGGAAGAGTTTAGAAAGGTTTGTTTTGGGGGATCAGTATAGTAAAAGAGGTGTCAGATGATGCAAGGAGGGGTAGAGTAGGAGAGAGTCTAGAAAGGGTTTTTTTGGGGATCATAGTAGTGGTATTGGGTTTGGGATAAATGAGAGAGTGGATGTAGAGGATATATTGATAGATGTATAGGGTGAGAGATAGGGTAGTGCATTGGAAAGAGTAGTAGAAAGAAGTTTGAGATTATAAAAAAGGGGATTGTGGGTGGGCAGAGAGCCACACGAGGGTTGGGGCGGGGTGGGCACAATGAGAAAAAGCACTGTCCAAGAAACTAAGTTCTGACTTCATGCAACTCCAAGCTAAAAAAATATGCCAAAAAACAAGATACCATTGCTTGCGGTGAGTTACATACACTGTGAAAAGGAAACAGCAGGAGGAGGGAAAGGAAAACACAGAAACCAAGAACTAAAGAAAAAGACACAACAAATGCAGGGTACCACCTTGAGACATTAAGGATCTCATGTTAAGCAATGGATAAGCTGCCACGCAAGAAGCAGGCCCTCAGAACCACCATCAACATACCATATCCCATTTATACGAACGTGTTTTCACATAGGCACGAAATTGAAAAATCATTTGATTCATCGGGCCCCAAGATTCTAACCACATCAGGAAATCTACCTCCCCAATTATATTACGTGGTTAATCAATTAATAATCAGAGCATGATCTCTCACTCTAGCTACGCATAATTATTGTTTAGCACAACAAGAGGCCCATCAGAACTCAACTCGTGTCAGGCAAATGACAGCTGACACTGGTTATGTTGGGAAGGAAGGGGGCTCAAGACCCTACAAACCACACAGAGGAAACCCTCTACACACTCAACATTCAATTAGCTCAGGATAGAAGATCGCAAGAGCCCCTCGGCCCTCATATTGTGCATCACTATGAGAATAACACGCGCCCTCCAAACCACTCACCCACAACAATCTGGTTCATGAAAGGAAAGGCCCTCTGGAGAACCTTAGCTTGTTGACTCAACTGCAGGCCGACATCTGCACCACAAGAGAAAGTAGCTGGCAAACCAAGAGCTCTACCAATGCCACATTTTATATCCTGAGCCAGAGGGGTTCGATGGGACACCACCAGAGGAGGAAGGGTCAGGCAGTGACCCACAAGGTACTGGCAAGCCTGCTTAGCATTCTACAAAGATGATCCATGGCACAAAACGTGGTTCACAAAAAACGAGGCGCTAAACACACAGCATTACCGCTCTTAGAGAGAACAAGGCTCAGGCACGAGCTCCATAACCAGACTGAAGGACAGCAGGGTATGGCACAAGCTGAATAACCAGACGTGGCCAGGCTCACAAAGGACAGTACCCTGACCCAGGGTGCAAAACCTTATTCACAGCGACCTGGTGCCAGCTGAATTACCAAGCTCATAAAACAGGGTCACTGCCCATGCTGCATAACCAGGCAAACAAAGAAGTGGGCTCTCAGTCATGCTGCATAACCAAGCTCAGTAAAAGCAGGGCCCTGGTCGAAGGTGCATAACATGGGGTCACATAGAACCAGTCCTTAATCCATTCTGTATAACCAAAAATGTATATATTAGTGTCTGGGCTATCCATGCCACATGCCAGTGCTTAGCTGCATAGAACACAGATTCAATCAATGCTACATACACGGGATGTGGGGCACTGATCTGTGTCAGACTCCTGAGCTCATACTCATAAGGGGTCACTGGTCCGTGCTTCACACTCTGGCTTCACCCACAGAGCTGGCCTGTGCTACGTACTAACGATCAGGGAAACAAAAGGACAATAAACAGTGTCCCGTTTTTTGGTTCAGGGTCACAGAAACAGCCCTCATACTAGGGACTAGTGAAGTTACAGCAAGCCAGCATGACAATACGAGAGTTTAATGTTTGCTTTCATACACATTTCTTGCAATATAAAATCATTATTTGGGCCACCGCCCTGACGAGTCCCAACAACACTACTAGCACGGACGCTGGGTAAATAGCAATATTTAAATGGCACAGCGCATATAATGAATCTGTAACATCCCCAAGGTACCGGCCACGGGAAAATAAGCACTGACCTGTGGTGCCTCTACTCTGGGTTACACGGAGCAAGAGGCCGTAGGAGTTAGCGATAAAAAAGGGGCAATTAAGATACTTTTATAACAAGCTGTGGGCTATGGGGTCTGGTATCTGCGGCGAGCGCCCCCTTCGTCTCCTGCGCGTATTTCACTCACCGGCACAGTAAGTAGTAAGGGAATTCGTGGCAGAGGTGGTCATTGGGGGGCGCCAACAGACATTGTCGCACAGGGCGCCACCAGTGTTAAAGCCGGCCCTGGGAAAAGGGCTCTGGTTGGTCTAGGTCCCTAAACACAGCATGGCTTCTGAAGGTTAGGGCTGATTTACACACCAAGATCAGTTTTAGTGGCAATGAATTCAGAAAAGCCAACACTGATCTCGGATTTGTTTTTTGACTAAATGATGACCCTGGGAGAGTCCCTATCTCAATGTGTCTAGGCTCTATTAACTGGCAAAACATACAAATAAACCGACTGATGTATGTGCTGCAACTTCTCCAGGCAGGTTGAGAATGGCGGCTTCTGATATTTAGCAATGTGCTAGGAGAGTGAAAGCAGGCGCGTCTTGTTATAGTGGTCCGCATCGGAAAGGAGGAGAGCAGGTTCGGCGGTTCAGGAAGCCATACGATCATCTTCCTCAGTTTTTAAACCCCTAAAGTCTTCATTGAAGTCCAAACAGGACAGTGTTGAGGAAAATGCAAAACTGTCAGCAGTGTCTGGCTGGATTTAATACATAATATTGCACTGGCGATCACAAAACAAGGAATCTCCGATTACTGAACATATTCGAGGAGTGGCTGCTTTACACCATTTTTTAAAGTGAGGCACCATATACTAAAGTAAGTCTGTAGGGTTTCTCCATGGTGTCAGTATACTAGTATCACAGGGGATGTATCTTTTCTGTATATTTGGTGTGAATAATTTTGTTCGGACGTAAATATGGGAAAACGACACAAAACGGAACACCACGCTGGGACGTAGCGGCGTAAGGGAGACGGGGGCGCTCCCCAGGAAGGTTCAACTTGCTGGCCCTCGGGCCGGCTGACATGGCCCCGGGCAACGACTTCAGTCGTCCAGAGAGCGATTCTGGCGGCTGCCTTCCAGCACGATGTAAAGCGTTGTGTGCGCAGGACTGGATGAGAGGTCCTGGCGCTGCAGCGGCAACAAACAGCTGATCCGGTGGAGAAGGCAGGGCTCTGTGTCAGCCGTGCCAGAGCAGAGCACTGTACCGGCCGAGGTACGGGCAATGTCCGTCCAGCAGTGCCTTGTGCTGCACAGAGAAGCCAAAAACCTGGGTTTTTAACAGCGCAAATCGTGGGGCTGAATTTCCGCAGAGATCTAGAACTATTATGAAAGCGAAAGTAAACTGCTGCAGTCACAGCACATGCTCATGGCAGAGACCCCTCACAAAACCACTGGGGGGGTGACAAGAAGGCATCGGACTGCAGGAGGGGGGGCACGGGAAGAAAGTAGTCTGTGCTGTGAAGGGGCCAGTAGCCATGGAAGGATACAAATGACTGACATGGCTGTCATGGGGAGGGACTAACAAGCTTAAAACCAATCGGAAGGCAGCATTTATAACCTAAGCCAATGAAGGAGAGTGGGCGGAGCTTCCACGAAGTTTCCACACTATAGTGTATACTGCATGCCTCGCAAAGCGATGGCAGCGCATTCGCACTGCAACACTAGGCGAGACCTAAAAAATGGGAAATAATCCTCACAAGTGTTTGTAGTATTGGTGTTTCATGCAATAGTTTCTGCACTACATGGCAGGTATTACGTCAAGTGTTCCATTGTGACTGAGTGCGGTATTTGCAACAAGCGGGGGTGGCTGCCCCATATATCTCTGCCATAACTCTGCGGTGGCTGGCTCATTTCTAGGTCGAGCCTGGGCAGCGCATGCGCTGCTCTGCGAGGCATGCTGTATTGAGTTATGGAATAAAAGGTCTGCCTATTTCCCGCCCATCTTTTCAATTGGCTCCTGTTACAGTCCTTTCAAAATTGTTGCTTTTCATTTGTGAATAGGCTTACTAGTCCCTCCTTGGTACCGCCTTGTCTGCATTTGTAACCTCCTATAAGGACTGGACTTTTTACTTGTGGTGTTACACGGTCGGCTTTATCTAGTCGGAAAGCACTATTTTTTTTCATGAGCTTCCCCCTATTTCTCACACTACGTCGCAGCACGCTGCCTACTTTTATATCATTATTATTAATGTATTTATTTTTTAATTTGCAGCGTGGTCCGTTTTCACTTTAGCGGCCGCGCAATTTTATTTATTGAATTTGCAGCGCGGCCCGCTTTCACTTTAGCATACGCGCTACAGAAATGTTTTTTTTTTTGTGAAAGCACCCCATACCGCACTTTCACTTTAATGTTGGCCACGCCCCTTTCTATAGACGCTGCTCACTGTAACCGGAATACGGTGAGCAGCGTCTAAAGAAAGGGGCACGACCACTATTAAAGTGGTCTCACATTTGCGAGAGTTTGAACTATCGGCATTAGAAATGACAATGCCTTTTATTTATGGGTTACTTTTAAAAACACATAAATAAAAGGCATTGTCATTTACAATGCCAATAGCTTAAACTCTAACAAATGCGAGAGCAATTGCATTGAAAATGCTTGTTTCTTTATTGAGCTTCTGCAGGCACGACGACGTGCTTTGCTTACATTCGGCACGCCACGCCCACTTTAATTTTCGAAGCAGTTGGGACAATGGCCGCCGTTTGTTTGTAATGCCATAGGTCTCGCATTTAAATGCGAGACCTATAGCATTGCAAATATTTTCTTTGCTGGAGTTCTTTGGCACTCACTGAAGATGCAGCGCGGTACAGATACTTATGCGATGGAGGGGCTACTTCCATGATATCCATGCCTTTATTGTTAAATCTAAGTTTCTTCCCGGTGAGCCTCGTCCTGCAGCGGTGCCGTAGTAGCTGTCGATACATCTCAGTCCGCGCGGGGCTGAGCTGGGTGAGTGCAGTCCCGGGCCTCATTGTTATTCCACCGATGCCTCCTGTGATAAGGCAATCCAGAAGCGGGCATCCGTCCTCCCCGCCTGCTGCAGCCTTCGTGCGCCCCAGGGATCTCTGCTGTGCTGCAAGTACTAATGAAGAGCCCTTCCCTTCTTCTTTCCCTTCCTTCATTCGCTACCCCCTGTCTTCCGCCCTTCACTCTGTGCATCGATGCTGCTCATTTTCCCCGCTCCCCCTTCTGTTTCTCTGCCCCGGTTCTTCCTATTTCTCTCCCAATTACTCACCCATTACTATCTTGTTTCCTTCCTCTTTTTCACCGTCACTGCTCTTCTATTTCCTCAGTTCTCTTTTTCTGGTTTCCTTCCTCCCTCCCTTCCTCATTTTGCTCTTCCTACTTCCTTCCCTGTTTCCGTCCTCGCTCACAAACCTAGGTTTTGCCCTTGTCAGCCGCCTTTGATACGGTCGACCTCCACACTTTTAAACAAACACAGGGGGGCGGCAGGCTTCAATGGCAAAACCATGGAATGTTTCACATTTTTCATAAACGATAGGTCACATTTCACAGAGAGAAAAGCCCTTATAGGGGCTATTTTGAATAGCTGCTGTCCCTGTTCCCGGCAAGTTTTACTTTTGCATTTCTGCCTTTTTTTGCGTTTTACATGTCTGCACCCTCTATCACCTAAAAGACCCCGGCGTATGTTATAATTTTCAGATGTCAATCTACCTTGCAGGAAGACAGGATATAACAGAAGAACTATTCTTTGAAATCTTTGAAGAATGAATGATGACAAGTTGCATTAATTATTTCAGATGGGTGTTATTATATAGGCAGTGAACATGCTGTAGCTCAATTATATCACTTCTGACTTAACCCGAAAAACAGAATGAAACATCATTAACAGACTAAAAGTACGTTCAAACGTATTGTATGGTAATTTCATTTATGTAACTTTTACTACCCCTGACGAGGGTTGAAGCGCTTCACGGCAACCCATCTGTCACCTTCCCCTAGATTAGTGGCACACCTACGTCGACCAACAGTACTACAGAGAGTATTTTAATCCAGCAGAAAGATTGTGAAAATAATAACGGCCCATGCAAAGCCTAATGTCTGCTACCTTGCACACGAGGTTTACTGGGATATTTTTTGTGCTTGGCTTCCCTGGTACTATAATATTTTTAGGTCTGGGGTACCCACGACCTTTTGATTTTGATAACTTTATGTCTATAATATACTGATTTATAAAGGCTTTCAGCAGCACTATTCATTCATTGGTCTGTTAGTTTGTCATTTGCATTTTTGTTCCCTCCACCACATCATAATGCATGGGACACAGGGTCAACCCTCTTCAGTCATTGGCTTATCCTTCTGTAAGTGACGACATTCCACTCTCACACAAAAATTAGTCAACTTGATCAATTTTACAAAAAACATTCACATACATCGGCAGGGCTCAAACTTGAGGGATATGCCAGACCTATTGGTTTTGCCAGTGCTTTTTAGGTCGAGCCTAGCGGCACACTCAAAATCGAATATAATACAAAAATAAGGATATAACCAATAAAGATCTTTTTTAAAAGAACATAAGAAAATTGCTTTTTTTCCAAACTAAACATGAGAATCGAACAGGGCACTTTCTGGGAGAATTAATTTCAAATAAATGAGGAGATAACGCTCAATTTTTTTTTTGCACAGTTATATAAAAGAGGCTGGAAGGGTCCAGTGCCTCGAGCTAATCTCCTCTACCTATTGCAGACAAACACTGGCAATACCATCCAGGACCAGGACCCCTGGACCTTTTCTTGTACTTACGGACACTATACAAAGGATCCTGCCTCCTGGTATGCCGCAATCATAATATTGAAAAAATGAATTATTAAACTTTTTGGAAAATCTCCCACTAAGTCAGCTGAAACAAGTAAACAGACACTGAATCACATATCTCCACAGGACCTCTGTGGCATCCCTTTTGGATCTTCATTGAATATGGCAAATTACGACATTAGAAGAGAATGAAGAAATACTAGATTAGACGAAATCTTTGACCCCACAGGTGCTGGCATTCCAAGACAATCAAATCTTGTCAACCCTCATTCTGCAAAAAGTACGTTTCAAGCGCTGGAAAAAGCTGTTAAAAAGAAACTTTGAAATGGTGGGAAGGAGCCTTACTCAAAAAATATCTAGAACACAATCTCATCCCGAGGGGCCTCAGGATTCTCATCTTTCCCCCAATTGAAACAGCAGCCCCTGAAAGACTACAACAATGGGAAGACAATCTACGAACAGCATCTAACAACATGCTATGCCAATTAATTGACATAGCTCAAGAGGAATTTGATAAACACAAAATGGAAGTGGATTCCTTATCCCAAAAAATTGAGGAGGCAAACTGGGGAGACATTACCACAAAAAAAATTGAAATTTTGAACAAAGTTCTTGACGACTACGAGGATGATATTATTTAAAGGAAGAACCGGAAATTCAGACGTGACCTGATGGATTACCAGCAGCTGTTTCCACACTCAAAATCGAATATACTACAAAAATAAGGATATAACCAATAAAGATCTTTTTTAAAAGAACATAAGAAAATTGATTTTCTTCCAAACTAAACATGAGAATCGAACAGGGCACTTTCTGGGAGAATTAATTTCAAATAAATGAGGAGATAACGCTCAATTTTTTTTTTGCACAGTTATATAAAAGAGGCTGGAAGGGTCCAGTGCCTCGAGCTAATCTCCTCTACCTATTGCAGACAAACACTGGCAATACCATCCAGGACCAGGACCCCTGGACCTTTTCTTGTACTTACGGACACTATACAAAGGATCCTGCCTCCTGGTATGCCGCAATCATAATATTGAAAAAATGAATTATTAAACTTTTTGGAAAATCTCCCACTAAGTCAGCTGAAACAAGTAAACAGACACTGAATCACCTATCTCCACAGGACCTCTGTGGCATCCCTTTTGGATCTTCATTGAATATGGCAAATTACGACATTAGAAGAGAATGAAGAAATACTAGATTAGATGAAATCTTTGACCCCACAGGTGCTGGCATTCCAAGACAATCAAATCTTGTCAACCCTCATTCTGCAAAAAGTACGTTTCAAGCGCTGGAAAAAGCTGTTAAAAAAGAAACTTCGAAATGGTGGGAAGGAGCCTTACTCAAAAAATATCTAGAACACAATCTCATCCCGAGGGGCCTCAGGATTCTCATCTTTCCCCCAATTGAAACAGCAGCCCCTGAAAGACTACAACAATGGGAAGACAATCTACGAACAGCATCTAACAACATGCTATGCCAATTAATTGACATAGCTCAAGAGGAATTTGATAAACACAAAATGGAAGTGGATTCCTTATCCCAAAAAATTGAGGAGGCAAACTGGGGAGACATTACCACAAAAAAATTGAAATTTTGAACAAAGTTCTTGACGACTACGAGGATGATATTATTTAAAGGAAGAACCGGAAATTCAGACGTGACCTGACGGATTACCAGCAGCTGTTTGCACACTCAAAATCGAATATACTACAAAAATAAGGATATAACCAATAAAGATCTTTTTAAAAGAACATAAGAAAATTGCTTTTCTTCCAAACTAAACATGAGAATCGAACAGGGCACTTTCTGGGAGAATTAATTTCAAATAAATGAGGAGATAACGCTCAATTGTTTTTTTTTGCACAGTTATATAAAAGAGGCTGGAAGGGTCCAGTGCCTCGAGCTAATCTCCTCTACCTATTGCAGACAAACACTGGCAATACCATCCAGGACCAGGACCCCTGGACCTTTTCTTGTACTTACGGACACTATACAAAGGATCCTGCTTCCTGGTATGCCGCAATCATAATATTGAAAAAATGAATTATTAAACTTTTTGGAAAATCTCCCACTAAGTCAGCTGAAACAAGTAAACAGACACTGAATCACCTATCTCCACAGGACCTCTGTGGCATCCCTTTTGGATCTTCATTGAATATGGCAAATTACAACATTAGAAGAGAACGAAGAAATACTAGATTAGACGAAATCTTTGACCCCACAGGTGCTGGCATTCCAAGACAATCAAATCTTGTCAACCCTCATTCTGCAAAAAGTACGTTTCAAGCGCTGGAAAAAGCTGTTAAAAAAGAAACTTCGAAATGGTGGGAAGGAGCCTTACTCAAAAAATATCTAGAACACAATCTCATCCCGAGGGGCCTCAGGATTCTCATCTTTCCCCCAATTGAAACAGCAGCCCCTGAAAGACTACAACAATGGGAAGACAATCTACGAACAGCATCTAACAACATGCTATGCCAATTAATTGACATAGCTCAAGAGGAATTTGATAAACACAAAATGGAAGTGGATTCCTTATCCCCAAAAATTGAGGAGGCAAACTGGGGAGACATTACCACACAAAAAATTGAAATTTTGAACAAAGTTCTTGACGACTACGAGGATGATATTATTTAAAGGAAGAACCGGAAATTCAGACGTGACCTGACGGATTACCAGCAGCTGTTTGCACACTCAAAATCGAATATACTACAAAAATAAGGATATAACCAATAAAGATCTTTTTTAAAAGAACATAAGAAAATTGCTTTTCTTCCAAACTAAACATGAGAATCGAACAGGACTATTTCTGGGAGAATTAATTTCAAATAAATGAGGAGATAACGCTCAATTTTTTTTTTTGCACATAAAAGAGGCTGGAAGGGTCCAGTGCCTCGAGCTAATCTCCTCTACCTTTTGCAGACAAACACCGGCAATACCATCCAGGACCAGGACCCCTGGACCTTTTCTTGTACTTACGGACACTATACAAAGGATCCTGCCTCCTGGTATGCCGCAATCATAATATTGAAAAAATGAATTATTAAACTTTTTGGAAAATCTCCCACTAAGTCAGCTGAAACAAGTAAACAGACACTGAATCACCTATCTCCACAGGACCTCTGTGGCATCCCTTTGGATCTTCATTGAATATGGCAAATTACAACATTAGAAGAGAACGAAGAAATACTAGATTAGACGAAATCTTTGACCCCACAGGTGCTGGCATTCCAAGACAATCAAATCTTGTCAACCCTCATTCTGCAAAAAGTACGTTTCAAGCGCTGGAAAAAGCTGTTAAAAAAGAAACTTCGAAATGGTGGGAAGGAGCCTTACTCAAAAATATCTAGAACACAATCTCATCCCGAGGGGCCTCAGGATTCTCATCTTTCCCCCAATTGAAACAGCAGCCCCTGAAAGACTACAACAATGGGAAGACAATCTACGAACAGCATCTAACAACATGCTATGCCAATTAATTGACATAGCTCAAGAGGAATTTGATAAACACAAAATGGAAGTGGATTCCTTATCCCCAAAAATTGAGGAGGCAAACTGGGAGACATTACCACACAAAAATTGAAATTTTGAACAAAGTTCTTGACGACTACGAGGATGATATTATTTAAAGGAAGAACCGGAAATTCAGACGTGACCTGACGGATTACCAGCAGCTGTTTGCACACTCAAAATCGAATATACTACAAAAATAAGGATATAACCAATAAAGATCTTTTTTAAAAGAACATAAGAAAATTGCTTTTCTTCCAAACTAAACATGAGAATCGAACAGGGCACTTTCTGGGAGAATTAATTTCAAATAAATGAGGAGATAACGCTCAATTTTTTTTTTTGCACATAAAAGAGGCTGGAAGGGTCCAGTGCCTCGAGCTAATCTCCTCTACCTATTGCAGACAAACACTGGCAATACCATCCAGGACCAGGACCCCTGGACCTTTTCTTGTACTTACGGACACTATACAAAGGATCCTGCCTCCTGGTATGCCGCAATCATAATATTGAAAAAATGAATTATTAAACTTTTTGGAAAATCTCCCACTAAGTCAGCTGAAACAAGTAAACAGACACTGAATCACCTATCTCCACAGGACCTCTGTGGCATCCCTTTTGGATCTTCATTGAATATGGCAAATTCCGACATTAGAAGAGAATGAAGAAATACTAGATTAGACGAAATCTTTGACCCCACAGGTGCTGGCATTCCAAGACAATCAAACCTTGTCAACCCTCATTCTGCAAAAAGCACGTTTCAAGCGCTGGAAAAAGCTGTTAAAAAAGAAACTTCGAAATGGTGGGAAGGAGCCTTACTCAAAAAATATCTAGAACACAATCTCATCCCGAGGGGCCTCAGGATTCTCATCTTTCCCCCAATTGAAACAGCAGCCCCTGAAAGACTACAACAATGGGAAGACAATCTACGAACAGCATCTAACAACATGCTATGCCAATTAATTGACATAGCTCAAGAGGAATGTGATAAACACAAAATGGAAGTGGATTCCTTATCCCCAAAAATTGAGGAGGCAAACTGGGGAGACATTACCGCAAAAAATTTGAAATTTTGAACAAAGTTCTTGACGACTACGAGGATGATATTATTTAAAGGAAGAACCGGAAATTCAGACGTGACCTGACGGATTACCAGGAGCTGTTTGCACACTCAAAATCGAATATACTACAAAAATAAGGATATAACCAATAAAGATCTTTTTTAAAAGAACATAAGAAAATTGCTTTTCTTCCAAACTAAACATGAGAATCGAACAGGACACTTTCTGGGAGAATTAATTTCAAATAAATGAGGAGATAACGCTCAAAATTATTTTTGCACAGTTATATAAAAGAGGCTGGAAGGGTCCAGTGCCTCAAGCTAATGTCCTCTACCTATTGCAGACAAACACTGGCAATACCATCCAGGACCAGGACCCCTGGACCTTTTCTTGAACTAACGGAGAATCGCTGTTTTCACTGTCAGCAACAGGGGGTAGGAGGTTGACTGCATATGTTTTTCACCTGCCAAAAGTTGACACAGTTTTGGGAAACTGTGTTTTGTGCTCCTAGTCTTGCTCTCCAAATTCAGATTGATGCAGAGGCTTGTGTGGCATTGTTTGGGTTTATTAGTAAGAGTCAGGGCACCAGGATTGGCAAGTGGGGTCAGGTACTTATATCCATAGCTTCTTTGATTGCTCACTCACGGATTCTACAGAACTGGGAAACTTCTAGGGTTCCTACATCCCAAGAGTTGTATAATAAAATGACTAGGACAAAGAATTTTGAAGAGGAAGACTGGTAGGGAGTGCAATGCGATTTAACGTCTCATGGCAATTTATGGATGCAATAGAAAAGGTGACCCTGATGCAGTACGAGTGCAAGTGTAAAGTCTATTTATTCCAGGTTCTTGATGAGGGAACTAGGTTATTTTATTGTTGGGAAAGGATTTCAACAAGGCACACTGACACTTTCCTTTTGATGGCTGCTATTTCAACTGTATAGTATACATTGATCTGTCACTGCATCAACAAGAGACTGTGGAGGTTCGGATAGGGTCTCAACAAGGCACATGGCACTTTCTTTTTGATGCCTGCTAATTCAATTGTTCTGTGTAATCTGTCCTACCACTGTATTAATAAGGGACTGGGGAGGTGGAGATCTAGTAGGGCATGAAGGCACTTTAGTGTGGAATATAATGTATTATAAAAGTATTTTGTCTTTGAATGCCACAAAGCCACTTTATTGTGGAATATAATGTATAGAAGTGTTTTGTCTAGTAATCGATTGGCTGTCCATGAATCATGTTGCAATATTTTATCGTCATGATATGTTTTTTTTATCATCTTGCAATTGATCCTTGATTTTGCTCGATAAAAAAAATGAATAAAAAAAGTAATGGATGCAAAGAACATCCATTAATCAATTATTTCTTATCCAGCATGTGTACTATTTCAATAGAGACAAATGTCCAAGTTAGGCACAAGCCAGGCATTTGATTTGAATTTTCCAGTTACTTTTATCCAATAGAGATGCATTTTCTACTTGCAACTAATTCTAGATTCATTCTGATCCCTCCCGTTCAGCTCCCCAAATGCCCACTGGGGAGCTGTTAAATGGTTAGCCACTTTTTTGACATCTTGTAAAAAGAAAACCACAAGTTACAGGTTACGGCCACCAGCTCTTCAAAAATGAGAGTCCTGGACTGCATAAGATTGTACATGACATTGGGAGACATTTCTCCACTGCTTACCTATTTTTTTGACTCCGTTTCTGCTGCTGCTCCCGGATATGGGTTGCATACTTCAAGTTACCATTAATTTTTAAGTCATCATACACCTCCTGAAACACTTTTGTTTGTTAAAGTGATACTCAAGAGGGTATAACGATAAAATTGTGTAAAAAATATGGTGGCTCGCAAATATAGTGTCAAAAATATTGCAGGACAGAAAATAAAAATGTAAGAATATTATTTATTCAATATAGTTTAATTATTAGTTTAGTATACTATATAAAATATAGCTTTATTTCATAGTTGTATAAAATCAAATTGTTTTAATTAGTCTGATAATTTGAGAAATTAGTTTGTTGGTTGAGAGGCAGGCCCGGCCTGTCCATTGGGGTTGAGGGGCCTCGCCCCCCTACCTTTTGCCCCTCACAAACAGTGTCTGTCAGGCTTAACAAAGGTCAGCCTGACAGACACTGTTAATTTTCAGGTCAGGCAGCTTGGAGACAGACATGCGCTAAATGCGCAGGCTCCTGGCTGCTTGAGCTGAACTTTGCTGGGCTGAGAAAGTCACAGCCCCTGTGGGCGTGACCTCCTCAGGTCAGCAAAGGTCCCTGAGGCCCTCCCCTCATTGACGAGGGGTAGCGTAACTGATTGCCTCGCATCTGGGCACCTCAGTTTTAAGCCCTGAAGTGCCCTGGGTCGAGTGTCAATCAGTGACACTTCATCACAGAGTGGGGTGGGGTCAGCAGTCTCACTGACCCCATCCCACTCTGTGATGACGTTGGGACTGCTGCCTTCCCTCATTTGCTAACCTTAGAGGCAGCAGTCCCAAGCCTACTGGGACGTCTGAGGCAAAGAAGCAGGTACGTGTGTGTTTTTTTTTAAATTAATGTTTGGTGCATGCATGCGCGCATGAATGAATGTTTGGTAATGAGTGTTGTGAATGGATGTGTTTGTGTGTGTGTGCGCATGTGAATGCATGGCTGTGAGTGGGTATGTGTGTACCGTCCTTCCGCCCCCTCCTTCTAAAAATTGTCGGTCGTCACTGTTAAGATGGCCGTGAGCCCTTCTCAAGTGTAAACTTACAGAGAGGGGCAACCCAGTTATTCTGAAAGACTATTTCTTTATGAGATGCATGAATGTTTTAATGTATCCCAAGCGAGGGTGCGGATAGCACCCAGGTAAATTAGTGCCCACGCCACATTTCCTGGATATGTTGATATGTGTCTCTTAGTTTAGAGATATGTATGTGTATGTATGTATGTATATATATATATATATATCTCCACCAGCTGGCTCAAACCTTCGCTGGTTCCTCGGCGCTCTCCGGTGGTGCGAAACCCCGTGGCAGAGTTATTTCATCAAACTTCTCCTGCAAAGGAAATGGGTCGCACTCATAAAGGATTTTTGAAAAAAGTTCTTATTCAGCAAACAAAAAGCAGTATCTACGCGTTTCGGTCTCCCCCGAGACCTTGTTCACGATAACACTCGTGATGTCAGTTTACCCAATATACATTTTCCTAATAGTTAGGTCACTTCCTGTTTTCAACATCACAGGGGGTTTATGGGAGATGTAGTTTACTTAAACGGGATACACTTTGATAATAATTTCATTAAGTGACAAATAGTGCTCATAACTCAAAACGTGATTTAAATAACAGACTTCCTCATTAGCCTAAAAAGTGGTTACCCTGTTCATATTCACCTTTGGCTGGTGCCAATTTTCGATGTCAACAATATTATTAATTAAATTAATGGGAAAATCCCCAATTGTCCAGTCCATCTCACCCTCCAGTGGGTTTTATCTATTGACGTCAAGTATCCTTTTAGGATAATCATGATATGGTCACTTCATTCAGGGTTAACCAATATCAATTATTGTGTACCAGAGTGAAAAAACATTGTGAAAAGTGTTTACAAATTTCCAAATTATCGAGGGATGCAAAGTCAATAGCAGTTTATAAATGTACATAAAGTTCTTCGCTCTGGTTCAGACCATAAGGGGTCATAGTTCGTAGGTTTAGAATGTGTCGGGACTCCCTTTGAAGGAGTTTCTTTTCCCTGTTTCCACCTCGTTCTTGTCGTGCCACTGTCTCAATTGCATAAAATTGCAGCATTTTCCAATTGCTTCCATGGTGTGACTCCATGTGTTTCGCTATCGCATTACTGCGGTCTTTATTGACAGTTGCACGGACATGTTCCAAGATGCATTTTTTCAGGTCACAAATAGTACTCCCTACATATTTCAAGGAACAGGGACATTCAATCACATACACTGCATATTGGCTCTTGCAGGTGATTAGTTCCTGGATTTTCCACGTCTTATTGTTAGCCATTTTTATTTCCTTTGTATTTTTAGCAATCTGGCAAACTTTACAGTTATGACATTTGACGAATCCTTTCGTTTTCAACCATTGTGTAGGTTTGTTTGTTCTCTTTTGGAAATGACTATGTACTAGTCGATCTTTTAGATTACTTGCTCTTCTGTAACATTGTAACGAGCAAAACAAGGAAGCGGGTAAAATGGAGAAGAGGGAAGCAAAACGTAGCGAAGTACTAACTTCATTTTTTGATCAGGAAATCAACGGAAGGAACATAACGGAACAGAGATCCCAAACTATAAAAAATCAGATACTAAAAGCAAGCTAAAATTATGGGAAAAATTATCAAAAAAGAAATAAACAAGTGGTGGGAGCTAATTACCCTAAAAAAATACTTGGAAGTACAAAGGGTACCGAGAGGCCTTAGAATCTCCCTTATGCCGAGCCACCAAGATTCGAGCAATGAATTGTTACAGGAATGGGGAGAACATATCCTCAATTCTTCAGTGGGATTAATGACTATCTTGGTAAAACACATAGAAATTGCACTAAATAAGATCAAGGAACAACTGCAGGAATTGGAGAAGGAATTACAAATATTACAACTTAATCCAGAAATGACAAAATTTATATATATGTATTGTAGGACACAATTCCTGTCAGGATGAACCTCAGCAATCAGAAAATTAACCTGTGCCCTGATGCTTCGCACCTTTTGGTTCCGAAAAAGCTGCGGACCTGCAATGCAGAATCCTGCGTTATTGTCCAGGGTGCCATAGACAAGAGCTTGTGATGCGATGGCCTGCATCAAGGATGAGTCACACAAAGGTATTTCCTGGGAGGCTGCCGTTGGCGTTGCAAAGTCCTGGCCCCAGGATGCATCACGCAGCGGTCCCAATGTGGAGTTTGGTGAGGCGGTGTGTCGCGATGCGTTGGTACTGCTGGCACCACAGTTTGGCTGGCAGAGCACCGTCAGGCCCACTTGAAAGGGTCCAGCACTGGGGTGGCACCATTTGACAGGGCAGGACTCAGAGCTGGCTCAGTCCAGGTGCTGGGTTCAAATTGGAGGAATCCTGTTCTGTCCCTGAGGCTTCTGATGAGGAGGCCAACCAACTAGTCCTTAGAGTCATTCTGGTGGTCCTGGGTTCAAGATGCAGGTCCAGTCCTTCTCATTCAGGTAGAAGGCAGCAGGATATCACAGCCGTGCAGCAGAGCGGCAGTCGTTCTTGCAGCAAAGCAGTATAGCAGTATAGCAGTCATTCTTCTGGGTCTTCCACAGGTCCAGATGTGTACTGAAGAGTTGGGGTCCGAGGTCCATTATTTATACCTGAGGCGTCTAACTCCCTGAGGTGTCAGGAATCCCTTCTTCCCTGACATGGTCCCAGCTTGTCTGGGGACACAAAAAACTAGTGACAAACCTTTTGTGATAGTGCTCAGGCAAAGCCTTTGTGTTGTGCAAGTGTGGAAGGTGACAGCTCCCCTTCCTCGATAAGTGAAAGTGGCCCATCCTGTCAACGCCTAACTTCCCTTTGTCTCACTGTCTGGTAGCAATACACAAAGACCAACTGCCAGCTACACCTAGTCATATGACACAGGGATAGTCTGCAGGCTACAAGTGGTTCAGACAAGAAAATGCTGACTTTGCAAAAAGTGGCATTTTCTGAATTGTGACTTAAAATCTGACTTTACCATTAAAGAGGTCTTTATATTACAATTGTTAGACACAAAACATGACCTGTCCACTTGCTCCCAATTGAAAGATATTACTTATTAGAAGTAATAAGGTAACCCACTATTATCCTATGGGAGAGCTAGGCCGTGCATAGTGAAACACACTTTTATGTTTTGCATGTCCTGGTAGTGAAAACAGCTAAAGTGCATGTTCAACGTTTTAAATACTATGCACCCTGTCCTATGTGCTGTTAACGGCCTATTCTAGGGGTGACTTATACGTAATAAAAAGGAACGTTTAGGCCTGGCAAAAGGTTTATTTTGGCAGGTCGAAATGACAGTTTAAAACTGGGCACACAGGCTGCCGTGGCAGGCATAAAAACATGTTTAGGAAGGCTACTTAAGTGGTTGGCACAACCAGTGCTGCAGGCCCACTAGTAGCATTTAATTTACAGGCCCTGGGCACATCTAGTGCCACATTACTAGGGAATTATAAGTAAAGTAAATATGCAATTTGGGTATAAGCCAATTCTACCATGTTTTAAGGAGAGGGCACAAGCACGTTAACACTCAACAAAACGATTTCAACAAAAAAGGGAAGAGCAAGACAAAACATTTGGCGGGAGGGGGTGACCCTGCAGAGAGGACCAGGTCAAACAATCTCAAATATGAAACAGGAACCCATTGTATAACACAGAAAATCCCAAAAATTCAAAGACTTCAGCTGGAAGAAAATACATACTTATGTCAAGGCGTGGTGCATGGCTATTGAATGTTGTTTGTGCATAACCACTGCAGGTTATCCATTTGCAGGCTTCCTCAATTTCTCTCATGTAAGTGAGGACTGCAAATGTCTTCTGTCTAGTGAGAATTTAAGTTCTTAATCCTCATGTTTTAAAGCTTGCCATGCATACAGAGATGAAATTTGCATACTTGTAACACAGCATATGCTTCTGTAATCTGTAAAAGTTCAAGTTCTTTAACCACTAGTAACCGAGCATCCAGTATTGCATGGCCAGTTGCAGAACTATGCAAAGGTGCTGGAAGTTTGGAGCTGATAATCACAAATTGCTCAAATATTATTATTCAGGCTTTTATCAAATGTGACTTGAGGCCCGATGTACAAAATTGTTTTACGGTTCCGCCCCCGGCAATTTGCAAAAACACTTTCTGTAATGTACAAATTAATTTTGTGAGTCAGAAAACGATTTCTGACTTGTAAAATGAGTTCTGCAACTAATATAGAATCAAAATTTGGAAGGGACATGAAAGGGGCATTGCTTTCAAATTTTTATTTGGTAAACTTTATATCAATGGTTTGCAATGGGAATTCCAGTTGCAAACCTTTGACAAGTTACCCACTCCTCAAAGCAGGTGGTAACTGATTCGTGAAGGGGAAGGACGTGCCTTAGGGATTCAGGGTGGCTGCAATATGGGGATAATGCAGTGGTTCAGGCACTGACGGCTCCCACTGAAGTTTTCCAATTAAGAAAAAAAAAATTTGAACAACATTGGTACTTTATTGAACCTGCGCTGCTTTAAACAAATGTTTGCCATTTTGGAATACAAATATGGGGATGGTGGTCTGCTGTCCCTTGCAGGCCACAATTCATGTAATTGCCTTCAAAAACAGGGGGTTAAAAATTGTGACCTGCATAATGATAAGGTTGTATTGTGACCCACTGAGATTTGTTATTTTGTGAAGTGACCTTTTAGTGCATAGGTTGGTTTCCAAAATCAAAGTCCATTTGCAAAAAAGTTGATGAGCAAATTGCGACCACGTTTTGAGAATGAAATGTAAGGACTTTTGGCCCCCAAGATTTCGATCCATATATTCCATGCTACACTTGCTAGACTAGTTCAATAAACTGTATAGTGTACACAACAGACATTCAGGACCCCTGACATTGTCAGTGCAGATAAACACCTTTGTCTCAATCATTACGGAGTGGCAGCAATCAACTTTTCTGTACCAACGATTCCCTCCGATATCTCCCTTAAGATTACAAGCATATGATTAAATTTGAATTCTAGTGGCTAACATAGCTAAGGTGTTATATGCTTTTATTGGGAATGACTATATAGGAAAAACAATGGTTCCTGTGGAATAATATACTATGAGGTTATGATACATAAGCACAATCGCGATATAGAGGGTTAGATAATGGCAGAGCGCGAAGGAACCACTAACACACCGATTCCAGTGTAGTGTAGTTTATGGATTTTTTAAACAATAAAGTTAGGAGTAAACATTATACATCAAAACAACATTTGTGCATAGTGTCCCAAGTGACAAAGGGAACCTAAACCTAAGTGACAACGTGAATATTAAATACAAGGTTTCCACAGTTTGTACAAGTCGACCATTATCAAAATAATTCCATGTGAACAGTAGCTATATACAATGATATGTGCTGGGGAAATGGTTTGCTTCTTCTGTTTGTCGACGGCGTTTCGACCCTCAAAACAATGTGGGGTCTCTTCAGGACTATTGATGAAGGGACATCTAAATGGGATTGAAATAAAAAGAGCATAAGGCCCATATACCGGCACAAATGCGAAAAATAGGAAAAATAAAATGAAGGCCGTTGGATAAAAGGTACCTGAATATATGGTTGCGCAGCCTTGTGAAAATTATGTGCCACACGTGAAGAAAAGAGGAAAAGGTTTACTCACATGAGGACCCGTCCGGGTACTGTGATTGTGAGAAAAGATGTAAAGAAGAATATTGCAATTACTGATAATTGGACAATGCGCTATGTATTATCAATTACAAGTTACACCGAGGGTCTTACCTCAATGTGAGGACAGGCTGTCAATCCAATGGGGTATGTAGGTGGGCCAGAGGGGCTCAATTAGTTTTACGCCACAGCCGTAGCGTTGTAGAATCCCTTTGTGGATTAACAGTGACAATGCACTGAGAGTATTTCTGGAAATTAAAATAATGTAGGGGTCAGATTACTGAATTAAGGGCTGAGCGCAAGGGCTAAGCGGCCTGGATGTGCCAATTCTTACCTCGGTAGAAGAATGGAAAAGCGGGACAGCGCTCCGCGTGTAGATTCAGAAAAAGCCGCGTCAGTCAGCTTCATCGGGTACAATGACAGAGATCCTCATCCAGAGAGGATTGTTATATACAGGGTTTCCCGCTCTTTTTGCCAGGGGAAACCGGCAGACCTAGCTAGGGACAACCGCTGCACCGAGCAATCCGGTGCTCCGTTTCCGTGATCGGTAAAGAGTGAAAAAAGACCTCAGTGGGAGGTGAAGAAATAAAATGTGTGGCACAAGGTGGGGTTGTTGCGCTAATGACAGTGGTGAATACTCTGTTAATAGGTGGGAATTAGGGCACAATACCGGTGATGGGTACTAAATAGGGAAGAGCAGGTAAAATGACATATATACTTTATATATTTACAAAATTCCGAATTTCGCCGGTGTTTATAATATGCAAACACGCATGCTGGGCACTTCATGGAGTGTGAACATTGTATGTGGGCAGACATTTCACAATTGTAATTCTTAGTTAGTGAACACATATTGCATAAGAGTGAATCTAATATATACAGTTCAAGTGTCACAGCGAAAATTAAGTAAATAAAGCTGTTAGAGCAAGCATAGTCGGATGTCAGATGACATACAGGTGTATTCAGGCCACAATTGTTATATCACATGCAGTTGTTTAGCGAAGGGTAGTGACATCCTCAGCAGAGCTAAGCCCTTCATTTATTGAATTCACCTTATCTATCCAGCGGCATTCATTCCATTGGAGTATCTGAAGGATGTCACCTCCTCTTTCTGGAAGAGTGGCGATCTCAATTACTTGCCACTTTATTTCATCAGCAGTATGACCTTTTACATTGTAATGAGACACAAGTGGTGCGTTTTCAACTGATCTGCATATACGGCTGCGATGTTGGCCAATGCGAGCCTTGACCGGTTGCTGTGTTTGTCCAATATAGGGGAGGCCACACGGACACCATATGCAATAAACAACATTCTTTGTATTGCAGTTAGAGAATGATTGTAAATCATGTTTTACACTACCATGTTCAAATGTGTTGGTATTGAACGTGAAATTGCAGGAAACACAGTTGCCACATTTGTGGTGTCCTTTCATTTTGGGTAGGCCCCATGCAGTAATCAATGTGTTTGTCCTGTTGGTGATTAAGTATGTAGATGACCTGACCAGATGATCTTTTATATTTTTTCCTCGTTTGTAGGCAAACAGAGGTGTGTCTATTGTGGGATCAATACTCTGGATAATATTCCAATTTTTGGTGATCAGGTTGCGGACTTGATTGGTGTGTGTGCCAAAGGTGGTGACACATACAATCTTGTTGAGATTAGGTTTCTCTTTTGTCTTGAGAAGTTCTTCCCTGGGGCAGTGCCAGGCGCGTTTGAGAGACGTTTTTACAAGTCTGTTGGGGTACCCTCTCGTGACTAGTTTGGTCCTTAGTATCTCCGCCTCTCGCATGTAGTCTGTTTTAAGGGTGCAATTGCGGCGTATCCTAAGGAATTGGCCGAAGGGCAGTCCATTCCTTAGTGCACGTGGATGTTGGCTTTGGTATGAGAGGAGGGTGTTCTTTTCAGTGGGTTTCCTATGGAGGGAAGTGTATAGTCTCCCTTTATCATGATTGATGGTTAAATCAAGGAAGGCGATGGTGGATTTATGTACTGTGGATGTAAATGTGAGATGGGTCTGGATGGTGTTAAGGTACTTAACAAAATTGCCAAAGTCTGTCTCACTTCCTGTCCAAATCAGAAAGAGGTCATCTATGTACCGCTTCCAACATTTAATGTTGGAGCGGTACACATTGTTAATGTTGAGAGCAAATGTTTGCTCCACATAGTTCATATAGATATTTGCCAGATTTGGCGCAAAAACTGCTCCCATGCTGGTGCCAGAGCACTGCTGGTAGTAGTTGCCACCTGATAGAAAGTAATTACTCTGTAGGGCAATCCGTAATAGTGTGATAATGAATGTGGTCGGTACCTGGATGGGTCTAGGTCTGCTTTCTAACAATTGTTCAATGATTGCTATGCTCTCAGTCTGGGGTATGTTGGTGTATAGTGAGCTGATGTCTAAGGTAGCCAACATGTCAGTTTCCAAATTGTATGGTATCCCATCTACCAGGTTAATCATTTACATGGTATCTTTAACAAATGTTTCTTGTAGGGGAACATATTCCTTAATGAAGTAATCTATATAAACCCCAATGGGTTCTAGAACTGATCCACAGCCTGATAGTATAGGGCGACCAGGGGGACTCGTCGTGCTCTTATGAACATTGGGTAGGGTGTAAAGCACTGGGGTTATGGGATTTTCAGCATTGAGGAATTCAAACTCTTTTTTGGAGATATACCCTGCTTCTTTGGCCATAGTAGTTATTTGTAAAATCTCATTGCGGATATCTGTAAGGGGGTTAGTGCGTAGTACTTTGTAGTGTTTTTTCTCACTGATTTGTTTGTTGATCTCTGTTTCATAGTCATTGCGGTGTTGTACCACAATTCCCCCACCTTTGTCAGCTGGTTTCAGTACAATAGAATCATCATTTATCAATGCTGTAAGAGCTTGTCTTTCTAACACTGTGATATTGTAAGGGATAAAGGTCTTGGTTGTTTTCAATCTATCAATGCCTTGTATGACCAACTTCTCAAAAGTCAAAAGTTCAGGTGGCATCATGCCGTTTGAGGGATAGAAGGTGGAGGGTGGTCGTAGTCCTGTGAATGAGTCTTGTGTGTTGGGTTCTTTATCTTTGAAAAATAGTTTCAATCTTATTTTTCTAAAGAACTGAAAGATTTCTGCTTTGAGATTAAACAAATTGGTTCTTTCTGTGATAACAAAGGACAACCCCTTACTTAAGAGCGATATCTCAGCTGATGACATGACATGATGAGACAGGTTAAAAATGGGAATAGTTTCCATTTGGTTTACTTCGCAATTTAGTAGGGTTGGGGTCCCCACTGGCAGTGTTTCCTGCGTGTTTGTCTTTCTCCTGGGTATTGATGCCAGGTTTTGGCCTTCGCCTTGCCTCCGTGATCTAAAAAAGGCTGGCCTGGGTGGTTGTCAGATCGGCTCGGGCCTGGTTGTGCGTCTGAGTCATCTGACCCTCCTGAAGATTCTGAGAATGTGATTGGTTGATTCCTTCTGAATCTGCCCCAGGTGTTCTGTCTATTTTGGTTACCAACAGTGGTGTAGTAATCTTCTCTCAGATATGGGTATGCTCTCTCTTTTGAGAAATTTTTGATATCTTTGGAAACTTTATCAGCTTTCTTTTTAAGTTCAAATGAATTGAAGTCTTCAATGGTTTTGTTTAATTTATCTAGTAGAGTTCTTACCTCTGCTACTGCGTCACCCTCAAGGAGTTCTTTTTCTAACTCTTCTATTTCCTTGAGTTCGGCTTTGGCGTGCTCAATTGCTGTTTCCACACCTAACACCATCCAATGGCGGGAACAGGTGGTGGAAATATGACTAAATTTGCCTTTGAATCTGGGGTCTTCCCTGAAAATGCCAGGAACGTTCCTGACCTGTAGTCCCTGCGGTATGATACCTGCCTTCAGGTACTCCGTCAGCATCCGTGCATGATGCTTCTTTTTGGCCTTTTCTAATTTCTCAAGCAGTTGTTGTCTAGGGTTGATGCTTCTACTAGGTCGTGCAGAGAAAAGGGAGGGTCCACTAATTATTTTCGCAATGTAATCGTCTGTGTATAGCGGAGCTTCGTCCTCTGTCATTGTAACCCTCAGGGAAAGAATGACCCTGATCCAGCGCAATATTAGCAAACAGCATTCATACACCATATACTCACTTGGGCCCATACATTCATACTACACTAATACTTACGCTGGGTGTCAGATGTACTCTTTTATCAAAAATCCCTGCTACCATTTACCTTCTGATCGAAGAGTAATAACTTACCAATGGATCCTTTGCTAATTGGGAAGTTTAAAATGAGTGACATTCATTATAGTACATAATCCTGAAATAACCACTGAGTCAGGAAGTTTTAAAATGTTTATCTAAAGTTTTAGCAGAGTAAAATACAGAAAACACGGTACTTGATTGTAATACCCAAGAAAAAGCATAGAAACGATTTTTGCTAATAAATGACAGTGTTTAAAGGAAGGGAGAGGATAGAGACAGCAGCGCAACTAAAGGCTGCAGTATAGTTACCTAAATACGAGAACCAAGCCCCTTAGCCAAGGAGTTGGAAAGGATAGGACCCTGGAAGGATGAAGAGCAAGGACCTCTTCTAGGATCAGGACAGGACCAGTGACCTCTCTACAACGATGCCTGCGCCATTCCCCTCTCTGGTACTCGACTTCTACTCGATTCTCCCGATCTTCCTTCTAATGGACTCCGCCGCCCCCTCCTCAGGACCTCTTCCGGGTAGGGATTCAGTCAGCAACCGCTCAGCATGGCAGCCTGGAGCTCTTCTGTGTGTTCTGAGAGTCTGTGCTCCTGGAATCTTGCTCTGTCTTCGGTATCTTCTGTCCTGACTAATTGACTAATGCTATATTCTATTATACCCTTCTACGCCCATGTACCTCCCCTTAATGTTGCTAAAATATGGGACCACTACTTCTGATTGGACAGGGGGTGGATTCTCGTACCATGTCAATTTTGGCCTAAATTGTGAAGCCTATTGTATTTAGCTTCCCGCCCCTTCAAATTAATACATTCACTTTATTTCCCACCCGTCTCACGACAAATGTTATACATTTTACAGGGGAAAAGTATCATTTTTGTCCACAGGAAACATAAAGTACATCATCTTCGGCCAATGGGTCATGGCCTTGGGAGACGTCCAAGTTGACTTCACTTGGCAGGCACACAGGACACATGCGCAGAACCATCTGTCTCTCGAGTTTCAAATCACCAACCCAGGCCCAAGTTTACGAATTACTAAAAGTGCAAGAAGAAAATATTAAAATCACAAATAAAATGTTTCACTGTATGCCCACTTTCCCTACTCTATTCCCATTTAATTATAATACTATCCTGCATTAATAGAGTTAAGAAAACGTCAATTCTTATAATGACATGAGAGCAAGCTTAAGCATGTGAAAACATTAAGCGGCCATTTTAATGCACACTGCGCACAAGCAGAAGTTTCCCACCAAGCAACGAAAGACGTCACACCATGTGATCAGGTTGCGACATGCGCAATGAAGTCCCGCACTTTAGCGGCCATTTTGGATTATAGACAAGCGTTATTCATTAGTAAAACACATAAGCAAGCTTCTGTCCCTCTCGTGTTTGTGAATGCAAATGTTAGTATTGACAATACAAGTTTAATAAATTAATACTATGAGGAGGATTGCATACAAGCAAGTTTCATTTTTGAAACCTTGCTCCATCAATCCCCTCTCTGATGGCGTTTCTGAGCCATCAAAGCACTACCCTCAATCAGATGCCAACTTTAGCAATTCGTTTCATTCTCAATTTTACACTTTCTGTTTTTCACATCCCCTTTCAACTTTTTGTATAAATCCCTTCTCCATTCTCCAAGTTCTATTTCATCTAGTTTTCTCTTCTTTCCTTTTCCTGTCACTTTATATGTTCCATTCTTTTTACAGCATTTGCACCATATTGTTATTGCCAATATTATTATTGCTATCCCTGCTAGGGGTACTAATATTTGACCTATAAGTCCTTTTCCTACATTAGCAAACCAGGTTCCAATTGACGAGATACTATTTGTCAATCTTTCCCATACACTATCAACTTCCAGTGGTTTAAGTTCCTTCTCAAGTTTAGTTATATTCTGTATATACGTTCCAATCTCTGCACTCTTATCAGGAATATAAGTGCAACAATGTTTTGTCCTCAATAATTTACAGACTCCTCCCTCTTTTGCCAATAGAATGTCAAGGGCAAGTCGATTTTGCATCACCATAGATCTAATAGCAACCATCTCCGCATTAATCATTAGAAAACCTCCAGCAGTATCCGTTGATAAACGATCAACCACTGTAGACAATTTGCATATTTTCCTTGAATTCAGAATTATTCCCACTGAAGGTATCAATGCACCAAATATATCACCTACAATTTCTGAAAAACTAGCTCTTTTACTACGTGTTAATTCGCTATTGTTTTCATTGCTCCCAGTGTTTCTTTTTACGTGGTATATTTTTGGAAAAACTATTCCAAAATAACAACTTCCATACCACCGTGCAGGAAGCCTAAAGTAAGCCTTATTCCCGCATACATAATAGATTCCAGGAAAAACTGAATCTGTTCCTCCTTTGAGTCCCCAACCTCCAAGAATTAAAAAATTATGTTCACATTCACTGGTACCGATGAAAACATTGTTATAATCAGTCTTTAACCTATGAAGACAAATTTTCCCTTTCTTTACGAAATCCAGAGCCATAGCAGCTTGAGCTTTGCCAGGTGTGCAACTCCCTTCTTTCTCTGGCCAAGGTGGCAACTGAGCCTTATGCTCTGAAGCTTTCTTTTGAAAATCATGTCTTCTATCTTCTACTAAATTCAAAAATATCTTTTCTTCTTCTAATAAAGAACATGTTAGATTGTGTCTATGTGCATGTGTTATGTCTATCGATTTCATTGTTAAGACAAACTCTCCCATAAACTGTGCGTCTTGACTACTAAGTACTGGGTTCATACTCTTGTGAATCGGAACTTCAGAAAATATCACATCTAAGTTTGAATAATAATACTGCAGTCTACCTGTTCTATAAAATAAACTTGTTAATACACTACATGAGATGCCATATGTCAGTGGTAAATGATGGTATGTTAATCCTTCCGCTACTGATTCAGGTAACTTCATACAGACATAACAATTACTAACTTCCATTGTGTCTACATATTGAAACAATAACTTTGTGAAAACATTTAAACTAGTGTCGTTATCAGCTATTTCATGATGAATTTCTGCCTCATCTTCTGCCATTAGTTCTACTCTATTGCCCTTCATGTTTGCCGTCCTCCCTTTAGTTTCATTATTAATCTTCTTATCTATTATCATAAGGTAAGGAACTGCTACAATCAGGACTAACCATACTATAAGCACCAATACTAGATTACATATGCAGATTGCACAGCATCTTCTACAACAATTTCGTTTTGGTCTCCCAGTAACTCTATCATCAGGCATTTTTCGACAAGGAAGATTGCTCTTTTTATCTCTTCTTCTTTTCTTTAGAGGATTCTTTTGTTTAGTCAGGGTGGTCTTGTTTCTTCTTCGTAAGTTAGTTCTGCACTTGTTCCTTCGCCACCACTGTCACTTGACTCTGAGCTTTCAAAATCTTCAATAATAATATAAGTCCAGTCAGGACCCTTGAATTTGTTATTCACAAGTCTCAGTCTTTTACTTTTTCTTTTTCCTGACTTTTTCCCTTGTTCTGTTTGACTTGTCACTTCAGGTACTTGTTCTGGATCTTCACTTCTGGTTGTTATGTGGTACTTTACTCTTTTAATGACACTTGGCCAATGATCTCCTTTTCTTGTTTTCTTTGTTGGCAATGTTTCTTTATTTTCGTCTTCAGAGATCTCGGTAATTTCACTGCTTAGTACTTGCTATGTTTTCTTCGATCACTTTTTCTTCTATTTGCTCTTTTTCAGGTCTGATTGGTTTCTCTGTAACAGCTCCACTGTGAGTTTCCAATAATTGACCTTGTTCTTTATTTATTTCTTCAAGTTCATGGGTTTCAACGTTTTCTTCTTCTGTGTACTCTTCTTGATCTAACTTGTTCTGATCAGGGCTTATTGCACTGTGTACTTCTGCAGCCTGACCGGATTCTTCTAGATCTGTCTGTCCCTGTTCAAAGTCTATTAGGTTTTCACTGTTTTGAGTCCAATTTTCTTTCCCTATCTGACCTTGCTCAGGTTCTCTTATTGTCTTTTCTTCTTGTACCTGAGCTGCTTCTTCTTCACCTATCTGATCTTCTTCAATTTCTTCCAATTTCGCTTGACTTCTTGTTCTGTGGTATACTTCAGGAACTTCCACTGGTATCCAATCCTGACTTGTGCTCGGTTGTTCTTCTTCAGCTTCTCTTGAACCTCTAGCCTGAGATTCCTCAGCTGGGCAACCTTCAACTTCTTCAGTGATTGGCGTTGTCTGTGGATTCTCTTCTTCAGGGTCTGGTACTCTCTTTGTGTGGCTTACGTGAATCCAATTAGGAAATCTTGCACACTTCACTGCTGTATTGGTGGTCAATATAACTTGACAAGGTCTGCTCCACCTGGGTGATAGACACGTTTCTCTGGTGTGATTCTTCACTACCACCCAATCACCAGGATTCAGATCATGTTCTAGTTCAGGCTGCCTGGAAACTGCGTCTTCTCCAACCTGATGAGAGGCAGAACGCACTAGGTCAGCCAATCCTTTGCAATAATCCAGAACCATATCATCAGATATATTTACTAATTTGTTTGTGGGAACATGTGTCTGTCTCATTGCTCTTCCCATCATTATTTCATGGGGGCTCAATCCTGTTGTTCTGTCAGGTATGCTTCTTATTCCCATCAAGACAAGTGGCAATGCGTCTGGCCACTCTAATGATGTTGATGCACACATTTTTCCCAATCTTGACTTTATAGTGCCATTCAATTGTTCAACCACTCCAGAAGCCTCTGGGCGATATGCACAGTGCAATTTCTGTTTGATTTGAAATGCTTCACAGATTATCTGGATCACTTCGCTATTAAAGTGTTTTCCTCTATCTGATTCCAAAGATACTGAAAAACCAAACCTTGGTATGAGCTCTCGTAGCAACAGTTTTGCGACTGTAATGCTGTCATTTCTTCTAGTAGGGTAAGCCTCCACCCACTTTGAAAACAGACACACTATGACTAGTACATATTTTAGTCCTCTACATGGTGGTAACTGTATGAAGTCAAACTGGAGTCTTATAAATGGGCCTTTTGCCTTTCCAATCTTCCCAAACCCAATTATCGTTTTCCTGCCTGGATTGTGCATTTGGCAAGTTAGACATCTCTGGCAAAGACTCTCTGCAACAGCCCTGAATTTGGGATTGT
Organism: Calotriton arnoldi; assembly: GCA_963921515.1. Taxonomy (NCBI): domain Eukaryota; kingdom Metazoa; phylum Chordata; class Amphibia; order Caudata; family Salamandridae; genus Calotriton; species Calotriton arnoldi. The sequence goes on along the minus strand of CAWUFW010000004.1, from coordinate 4,161,618 downwards.
ACCAATTTTGTCTGAACAGCCTAATCATTGCATCTCTCCCTATGTGTGTGTCTCCATGATGCATTCTAGCCATTTGTGAGAGTAAACAGTCTGGCATGACTGGTCTGCCATCTGCACTGATCCACACTTCATCATCTCCCCTTTGGGAACAACCTATTTTAATCCACAGATTCTTCTCACTTTCATCAACCTCATCTTGCAATTTCTTAACTTCATTCCAAGTTTTTGGTGGCATATACAACATAAGTTGGCAGCTGATTCCCATTCTTTCCACCCTCTTATTGACTGACGTTCTGGTTTTGGCACAATATTGAGCCACCAGATCCGCATATCTGTAAACGACTACCACCCAGTCATCTCCTGACTGGTGTGCAGCACATTTCACCACAGCCAATTCCTTTGGTGATTGTATTGCTTCTAGCAATTCCCTTACAAATTGTCCATTTTTAATGGGGGATCCTGAAGAAGTCATGAAATCCCTCTGCATCCACAGTTGGCCAAAATCATGCACAACCCCATAACCATATTGACTATCAGTAAATATAGTTACTCTCTGATTCCTCCCAATGTTGCTAGCTTTTATTAATGCAATGAATCCAGCTACTTGTGCAGATTTTACTCCTGGTAAATAGGATGCTTCGACTATTCCAGTTAATTCACATACTGCATAAGCCGCAGTTAGTTTACCATCTTCATGTCTTTGACATGAACCATCGACAAATAGCTCCCTGTCTGGCTATTTAAGAGGCTGTTCCTCAATGTCTGGGCGTGGTTTTGTGCATAATTCTGTAATCTGTACACAATCATGTTCATCTTCTTCGTCATCTTTATTTGTTTCGTGATATGGGTCTGGCAGTAAGGTTGCTGGATTTATTATCGTACACCTTACCATGGTCACATTTTCAGCACCCATTATTATTCTCTCATATTTAGTCAACCGACTAGGAGTAAGATGCTGAGTTCGGGTTCTTGTCAACAGAATCACAACTGCATGTGGAACATACACTTTTACAGGATGTCGCATCACAATTGACTCGCTTTGTTCAATGCTCAAACAAGTTGCTGCTACTGCTTTTAAACATCCTGGCAACGCGGCTGCTACTGGGTCCAATGTAGCAGAAAAATACGCTATGGGACGTCTGTCTAGTCCATGTCTCTGAGTTAGGACAGAAAGTGCACAATTTTCTCTCTCTTGACAGAATAATGCGAATTCTCTTTTGTAATCAGGCAGGTGCTGAACAAAGTGCGTTTCTCAATTTTACATAAGCTTCTACACTTTCATCCTCCCACTCAACAGGGTCCTTTGCTTTCTTTTTCGTCATGTTAATCAAGGGTTTAGCTAAAAATTTGGTATCCATTGTCGACAGTAGCCTACTATTCCTAGGAACATGCGCACTTGTCTTTGGGTTACAGGCATTTGCATTCTCTTTATTAATTCTACTCTTTCAGAGGTTATTCTTCTTTTTCCCCTCTCAATTTGATGTCCCAGGTATTTAACAGCTGTCCTGCAAAACTGTAACTTTTCAGGTGAAACTTTATGCCCTTCCTCAGCCAAAAGATTTAATAATGCTATGGAATCAACAACACAGTCTTCTCTGGTGGTCGACGCCACTAATAAGTCATCGATATATTGAACTAAGACTGAGCTTCCTGGCATCACTAATTTTTCAAGACACTTTTTCAGTATCTGGTTGAAAATGGAAGGACTTTCTGTGTACCCCTGAGGAACACGATTCCACACATAGACTTTATTCTCAAATTTAAATGAGAAAAGATACTGGCTGTCTGGATGCAATGGTTTTGAAAAGAATGCTTGACACAAATCAATTACCGTGAACCATCCTGCATTCCAAGGAATCTGGTATAGAATTACTGCAGGATTTGGTACTATGGGACAACATGGTTCTACAATCTTATTTATTTTCCTCGGGTCCTGAACAATCCTATATTTTCCACTAGGTTTCTTTAGCCCCATGATTGGTGAATTACATGGGCTACTCATTACTTCTTTTAGGATGTTTTGTTCTACCATTCGATTTATTTCTTCAATGACTCCTGCCTTTACTTCTGCACTCATTTTGTACTGTCTGGTATTTGGGAAAATTGCACCTTCTTTTACAGTAATTTGAACTGGATCTATTTTTGCCATAAGTCCTGCTTCTTTTCAGGTGAAATCCCATACTATTGGGTTTACTGTACCTTTTAATTCTTCTGGCAACTCATCTTTTGTTATTAACAAAAACATTTCATCTATTTCTGTACCTTGTTTTGCAACCATAATTTTATATACATGGTCCTCATCTGGTGTCTGAACTGCCACACCATCTGGCGTGCAGAAAATTGTACAGTTCATTTTGCACAATAAATCTCTACCTAATAAATTCACTGGGCTAGAATCGCACACTACAAATTGGTGCATTTCTCTGAGGTATCCAATTTTAACTTCCATTGGTTCGGTAAGAGGTGTTCTAATTCTTTGATTAGCTACCCCTACTACTTGGATATCTTCACCAGAATGAGGAAGGTCTGGGATGTCTGCTGATCTCACAGTAGACCTGGTAGCACCAGTGTCCAAAAGGAAAGTAATATCATTACCTTTCACATTTTCTTCAACATATGGACCAGACTGATCTACTTGTAAGGATGCGCCAAGTACGCATTCCTTCTTCCCCTCTCCTAGGCACCGTCATGAGTTGAATTCACTGAAATTGTCCTGCAAAAGAAATTGTGATGTCATATAATCATTCTTACCACTTCCTCCTGGGTATCCAATGTCTGTACCGTGCTTTGCTCTGCTTACATTGCCCTGAATAGGTGGAGGTGGCAACTGACTCTGGGGATTTACACCCTGCTGTGAGTCATTCTGCATCTGTGGATTTAAGTTTTGATTTGGTCCATTATTATTCCGAATCTTTTTACATTCGTCCTTCCAATGCCCCAATTTTCCGCATCCATGACAAGGAAATTTCTTTTTAGCTTCTTCTCTACTCATTCGTCCTCTAAATTTTCCACCATTCCCAGTATCACCACTCGTTCCAGAATCTTTTCCTTGATTTTCACTCGGATTTTCCAAATTAATTCCCTGTTTCTCAGCCATTTTCACCTGTGCCCACATCACTTTTTCCTGCAATTTCTTGTGTCTATCTTCAATATCGTCTCCACAATATTTTGCATATTTCAAAATTTCATCTATGGGCTTTCCCTGCCAACACAGCATGTGTTGTTTAATCATCTGGCAAATCTCTGGCTTCAGACCGTAAACAAACCGATACACAAACTGACTCATGTTTTTGTCTCCAATGTACTCAAATCCACTATACTGTTTAAACACCTGCAATAGGCGCTCATAGTAAGAATGTACTGTTTCACTGGCTTCTTGGGTGGTTCGATCTATTTTCACCCAATCTGTTTCTTTCAGGGGTATTTTCCCTTTCAGGTATGTTATCACCTGCTGGTACTTTTTCATCACATCACTTGACGGGGCACCTGTCTTTGGATCTCTGGGATACTCATCACTTGGCCAATCCACTGTAATCTTACAATCTGTCCATAAATCGGCAGGTACCACTATGTCAAACAGACCATCCAAATCCTTCAACAATACCTTTGACACCTTCACAAACCTTTCAACCTGCTTGTACCAGTCAATTGGCTTTTCTCTCAGCTTTGGAAAATCATTCGTAAATGATAAAATATCCTGTCTGCTCCATGGGACATGTACATATCCTCTTCCCGCAACTTCTCGCATTGGATACATTTGATCTGCTTTTCCTGCTTCCTTCATCACATCTTCAGATGCTGTTCTACTTGTTCGTGCCTCTTCCTTCTTCTTGGTCCACCTAGTTCTCCATTTATCTAGGTCTCCCCATTTTTGTAAAACTAACATTAATTCTCTTATTTGTAGTCTTTTCCCAGAGGCATTCATATTTTCTAAATCTTTGTCTGAAAATTCTGCTCTATAAGGTTTCTGTAGTACTTTTGATCTCCCTATTTCGATTCCCATCTGTAGTGCTAGATTGGATAATTTTTTATGAAATAACCTCACATTTCTAGTGATACTCCTGCACATGAACAATAATTCTTCTTCATCATAGGTATTTAAGCGTTCTAGTCCTACATTTCCTGCTATTATTTCTTCTAATTCGACTTTCAATTTATGAATGTCCATTATTTTCGAAGGTGTCCACTGTTTAACTGACCCTTGTACCCATCTTTCTAGATCTTCAGGTGTTACTATGGTGGCACTTTTTGCTCCTGATGAAGTTATTAAACTCACATCTTTTGAACATTCAGGTACCTCTTTTCTAGGTGTGCCCTTTACTGGACCTCTGATAGGCAAGTCCATGAGAGATATTGTGGAATCACAATCACTAAATTGATCTTCAATTATTACTGGAGTTTCATGTTGTGGAGGATTTACAGGAGTATTCATAGGAGTGGGTACAGGTATCAATGGAGGGCAGTTTCCTTGAGTACCATATAATGGAACTACTGGACCAATTGTTACAGGAATAGTCAATGAATCAGGATGTACTTTTATCTGAGTTATTTTCCGTACTAATTCTGCTCTGGTCTTTTCTAAAGCTTCCTTTCCTTTGTCATGAAGTATTCTAGTCGGGGTGAATTCATGCATTACTTTTGGTATCATTGGAGTTTGTGGTGGTGCACTAGGAGGGCATCCACTTGTCCCTTCCTGATATGGTGGGGGATTTCTTAACATTTCTTCCATAAATTCGTCTTCTGAATCCTCATTTCTCATTAAATGTTTTGTCTTTTCTGTACATTTTCCTCCTGATTTCTCTCCTTCTGTGAATAATGGATACAGTCCCTCTGTAATCATTGCCCTTCTCCATTGTTTCATCTGACCTTCTCTCGACTCACGTAAATATCTGGGGAAAAATCCTGGGTAACTCCTATTACTTCAGGATCGGTCACGTTCAAATGCCTCGGTTTCCCATTCTTCTAAAGCTTCATATTGAGTTAATCTAGGTCTGGGTTCTAAGTCATTCATCCTTAATCTCAAATTTTGAAGAATTCGCCCATTGAACGTGCCATTTTCAGGAAATGTTAATATTCCATCATTTTTGTGTGTATTCTATCCAATTCTCCATCCATACACAAGTATGATAACCTCTCTCCATCATCATGAATGATGCTGGCGTTTTTGCTGGTGGAATAATAATTCCTTCTCTAGTTTTGATTGGTTTGTCCTTTTTAAAATAATTCTTAATCTTTTGTAAGAATGACATTTTTCCCCTTTCTCCGTACATTCTATCTAATCTTCGATGTACAAAATTATATTCTGCAAAACCTAGGTATCTCCTATCCGGACGAATTCCTGTTAAAGTCGGATCGCGTTTTAACATGCAATCCTTTTTCCACTAAGAATTTTGCTTTTATTATTTCGACCAATCAAATGTCTGCTAACTTTTATTTCCGAACCAATCCTTGCGCGGCCTTTTGGTGACGTTTCTCTGTCAACCCCTCCTTTACAATCTGCTCTTTTCTGTTCTCGCTGGTTTAACCAATCCCAGCGCGGCACCTGTGACGTCAGTACTACTCCTGACTACTAACCCCTCCTTTACAAGAGTCTCTCCACACCCGCTATTTCAACATATCATAGCGCGGCGTTTTGCGACGTCAGCTCCCTCTCCGACAACTGACCCTCCCTTTGCAAAAATTTACACAAACTTATTTTCTCTATAAATCTTAATTAAATTTCAGTAATAACACAAAACATTCGCTATCGTGCCAGTTTCCACTAATTTGAGAAAAAAATAGTTTCTTCCACACTTTAGTAAAACCTTTCCGTTTACTAATACATACAGTACGAGTAAAACACTTCCGTCTACTCTTCACACAAGCTCCAGAAGTACAATGTTACTCTTACTAGGTGATATAACATCAAATTTTTATCAGCGTACCCTTTTTGCTATTACTTACACGCATAGAGTCCCTAACGAGTACTTGAAGTCCTGCCTAACTTCTCAGTACTATTTCTGCCTGACAGATAACCTCACTGCAGTATGGCTTCTGCAGTATGGCTTCCACTTGCCACCCACTATTCTTTTTGCCCCGGGGTATTCTGGACAACATATAACAAAACTAAAAAAATAATCGGAATGTTAGTTCATAAAAAATACAAATAAAATTCTCATTACCCAATTAACAAAGAGTAACCAAAACTGTCCTTTGCTTACCAGAAAACTGATCCAGCGCAATATTAGCAAACAGCATTCATACACCATATACTCACTTGGGCCCATACATTCATACTACACTAATACTTACGCTGGGTGTCAGATGTACTCTTTTATCAAAAATCCCTGCTACCAATTACCTTCTGACGAAGAGTAATAACTTACCAATGGATCCTTTGCTAATTGGGAAGTTTAAAATGAGTGACATTCATTATAGTACATAATCCTGAAATAACCACTGAGTCAGGAAGTTTTAAAATGTTTATCTAAAGTTTTAGCAGAGTAAAATACAGAAAACACGGTACTTGATTGTAATACCCAAGAAAAAGCATAGAAACGATTTTTTTCTAATAAATGACAGTGTTTAAAGGAAGGGAGAGGATAGAGACAGCAGCGCAACTAAAGGTTGCAGTATAGTTACCTAAATACGAGAACCAAGCCCCTTAGCCAAGGAGTTGGAAAGGATAGTACCCTGGAAGGATGAAGAGCAAGGACCTCTTCTAGGATCAGGACAGGACCAGTGACCTCTCTACAACGACGCCTGCGCCATTCCCCTCTCTGGTACTCGACTTCTCCTCGATTCTCCCGATCTTCCTTCTAATGGACTCCGCCGCCCCCTCCTCAGGACCTCTTCCGGGTAGGAATTCAGTCAGCAACCGCTCAGCATGGCAACCTGGAGCTCTTCTGTGTGTTCTGAGAGTCTGTGCTCCTGGAATCTTGCTCTGTCTTCGGTATCTTCTGTTCTGACTAATTAACTAATGCTATATTCTATTATACCCTTCTACACCCATGTACCTCCCCTTAATGTTGCTAAAATATGGGACCACTACTTCTGATTGGACAGGGACAGGGGGTGGATTCTCGTACCATGTCAATTTTGGCCTAAATTGTGAAGCCTATTGTATTTAGCTTCCTGCCCCTTCAAATTAATACATTCACTTTATTTCCCACCCGTCTCACGACAAATGTTATACATTTTACAGGGGAAAAGTATCATTTTTGTCCACAGGAAACATAAAGTACATCATCTTCGGCCAATGGGTCATGGCCTTGGGAGACGTCCAAGTTGACTTCACTTGGCAGGCACACAGGACACATGCGCAGAACCATCTGTCTCTCGAGTTTCAAATCACCAACCCAGGCCCAAGTTTACGAATTACTAAAAGTGCAAGAAGAAAATATTAAAATCACAAATAAAATGTTTCACTGTATGCCCACTTTCCCTACTCTATTCCCATTTAATTATAATACTATCCTGCATTAATAGCGTTAAGAAAACGATAATTTAATAATGACATGAGAGCAAGCTTAAGCATGTGAAAACATTAAGCGGCCATTTTAATGCACACTGCACAGAAGCAGAAGTTTCCCACCAAGCAAAGAAAGACGTCACACCATGTGATCAGGTTGCGACATGCGCAATGAAGTCCCGCACTTTAGCGGCCATTTTGGATTATAGACAAGCGTTATTCATTAGTAAAACACATAAGCAAGTTTCTGTCCCTCTCGTGTTTGTGAATGCAAATGTTAGTATTGACAATACAAGTTTAATAAATTAATACTATGAGGAGGATTGCATACAAGCAAGTTTCATTTTTGAAACCTTGCTCCATCAACCCTATCGTTGTAGGGTGTGAAGGAAAATCCTGGTTAATGGATATCTCCCTCGCGGTGCAGCCACCGCACTAAAAGTTCAAGAAAGAACAGGGGAACCCTACTCACTAAGGAACCAGGGTAATAGTTATATAGGAAAAACAATGGTTCCTGTGGAATAATATACTATGAGGTTATGATACATAAGCACAATCGCGATATAGAGGGTTAGATAATGGCAGAGCGCGAAGGAACCACTAACACACCGATTCCAGTATAGTGTATTTTATGGATTTTTTAAACAATAAAGTTAGGAGTAAACATTATACATCAAAACAACATTTGTGCATAGTGTCCCAAGTGACAAAGGGAACCTAAACCTAAGTGACAACGTGAATATTAAATACAAGGTTTCCACAGTTTGTACAAGTCGACCATTATCAAAATAATTCCATGTGAACAGCAGCTATATACAATGATATGTGCTGGGGAAATGGTTCGCTTCTTCTGTTTGTCGACGGCGTTTCGACCCTCAAAACAATGTGGGGTCTCTTCAGGACTATTGATGAAGGGATATCTAAATGGGATTGAAATAAAAAGAGCATAAGGCCCATATACCGGCACAAATGCGAAAAATAGGAAAAGTAAAATGAAGGCCGTTGGATAAAAGGTACCTGAATATATGGTTGCGCAGCCTTGTGAAAATTATGTGCCACACGTGAAGAAAAGAGGAAAAGGTTTACTCACATGAGGACCCGTCCGGGTACTGTGATTGTGAGAAAAGATGTAAAGAAGAATATTGCAATTACTGATAATTGGACAATGCGCTATGTATAATCAATTACAAGTTACACCGAGGTTCTTACCTCAATGTGAGGACAGACTGTCAATCCAATGGGGTATGTAGGTGGGCCAGAGGGGCTCAATTAGTTTTATGCCACAGCCGTAGCGTTGTAGAATCCCTTTGTGGATTAACAGTGACAATGCACTGAGAGTATTTCTGGAAATTAAAATAATGTAGGGGTCAGATTACTGAATTAAGGGCTGAGCGCAAGGGCTAAGCGGCCTGGATGTGCCAATTCTTACCTCGGTAGAAGAATGGAAAAGCGGGACAGCACTCCGCGTGTAGATTCAGAAAAAGCCGCGTCAGTCAGCTTGATTGGGTACAATGACAGAGATCCTCATCCAGAGAGGATTGTTATATACAGGGTTTCCCGCTCTTTTTGCCAGGGGAAACCGGCAGACCTAGCTAGGGAAAACTGCTGCACCGAGCAATCCGGTGCTCCGTTTCCGTGATCGGTAAAGAGTGAAAAAAGACCTCAGTGGGAGGTGAAGAAATAAAATGTGTGGCACAAGGTGGGGCTGTTGCGCTAATGACAGTGGTGAATACTCTGTTAATAGGTGGGAATTAGGGCACAATACCGGTGATGGGTACTAAATAGGGAAGAGCAGGTAAAATGACATATATACTTTATATATTTACAAAATTCCGAATTTTGCCGGTGTTCATAATATGCAAACACGCATGCTGGGCACTTCATGGAGTGTGAACATTGTATGTGGGCAGACATTTCACAATTGTAATTCTTAGTTAGTGAACACATATTGCATAAGAGTGAATCTAATATATACAGTTCAAGTGTCACAGCGAAAATTAAGTAAATAAAGCTGTTAGAGCAAGCATAGTCGGATGTCAGATGACATACAGGCCACTATTGTTATATCACATGCAGTTGTTTAGCGAAGGGTAGTGACATATCCTCTCCATTCCTCAGCAGAGTTAAGCCCTTCATTTATTGAATTCACCTTATCTATCCAGCGGCATTCATTCCGTTGGAGTATCTGAAGGATGTCACCTCCTCTTTCTGGAAGAGTGGCGATCTCAATTACTTGCCACTTTATTTCATCAGCAGTATGACCTTTTACATTGTAATGAGACACAAGTGGTGCGTTTTCAACTGATCTGCGTATACGGCTGCGATGTTGGCCAATGCGAGCCTTGACCGGTTGCTGTGTTTGTCCAATATAGGGGAGGCCACACGGACACCATATGCAATAAACAACATTCTTTGTATTGCAGTTAGAGAATGATTGTAAATCGTGTTTTACACTACCATGTTCAAATGTGTTGGTATTGAACGTGAAATTGCAGGAAATACAGTTGCCACATTTGTGGTGTCCTTTCATTTTGGGTAGGCCCCATGCAGTAATCAATGTGTTTGTCCTGTTGGTGATTAAGTCCGTAGATGACCTGACCAGATGATCTTTTATATTTTTTCCTCATTTGTAGGCAAACAGAAGTGTGTCTATTGTGGGATCAATACTCTGGATAATATTCCAATTTTTGGTGATCAGGTTGCGGACTTGATTGATGTGTGTGCCAAAGGTGGTGACATACAATCTTGTTGAGATTATGTTTCTCTTTTGTCTTGAGAATTTCTTCCCTGGGGCAGTGCCAGGTGCGTTTGAGAGACTTTTTTACAAGTCTGTTGGGGTACCCTCTCGTGACTAGTTTGGTCCTTAGTATCCCCGCCTCTCCTTTTAAGGGTGCAATTGCGGCGTACCCTAAGGAATTGGCCGAAGGGCAGTCCATCCCTTAGTGCACATGGATGTTGGCTTTAGTATGAGAGGAGGGTGTTCTTTTCAGTGGGTTTCCTATGGAGGGAAGTGTATAGTCTCCCTTTATCATGATTGATGGTTAAATCAAGGAATGCGATGGTGGATTTATGTACTGTGGATGTAAATGTGAGATGGGTCTGGATGGTGTTAAGGTACGTAACAAAATTGCCAAAGTCTGTCTCACTTCCTGTCCAAATCAGAAAGATGTTATCTATGTACCGCTTCCAACATTTAATGTTGGAGCGGTACACATTGTTAATGTTGAGAGCAAATGTTTGCTCCACATAGTTCATATAGATATTTGCCAGATTTGGCGCAAAAACTGCTCCCGTGCTGGTGCCAGAGCACTGCTGGTAGTAGTTGCCACCTGATAGAAAGTAATTACTCTGTAGGGCAATCCGTAATAGTGTGATGATGAATGTGGTCGGTACCTGGATGGGTCTAGGTCTGCTTTCTAACAATTGTTCAATGATTGCTATGCTCTCAGTCTGGGGTATGTTGGTGTATAGTTGATGAGCAAATTGCGATCACTTTTTGAGAATGAAATGTAAGGACTTTTGGCCCCCAAGATTTCGATCCATATATTCCATGCTACACTTGCTAGACTAGTTCAATAAACTGTATAGTGTACACAACAGACATTCAGGACCCCTGACATTGTCAGTGCAGATAAACACCTTTGTCTCAATCATTACGGAGTGGCAGCAATCAACTTTTCTGTACCAACGATTCCCTCCGATATCTCCCTTAAGATTACAAGCGTATGATTAAATTTGAATTCTAGTGGCTAACATAGCTAAGGTTTTATATGCTTTTATTGGGAATGACAGCACATAACTTTCAAAATCTCTCATTTCTATGACATACGTGTTTTACCTCACCAAACCAATTTACATTTTGTGCGGAAAATTGTGCACTAGAACAAGCTTTAGAAAAATGCTTACAATGCAGGTTTGGCAAATGTAAAGTTGTCCCCATGACAAGATATACACAGCTTTTTACTTCATTAGAATTGGCACACACTTTTATTTACCTGAAGGAGTGCATGCTGTTTTTCAAAATAGTATGTATTTATTCTGAGATCCCATGACACTAGTTAAAATAGAATTCATACATACATTCTCACACACTGGAACTACCATAAGATCTATTGCAGCTAATTTAGAATGCTTTCTTGACTCCCAGTTCATCAGCATTAGAAGCAAGGTCAAGTTATTTTAGATGCATTTCATTCCATCAGTAGGTTTAACATCTGTGTAACTGCAGCTAAAATTGCAGATAAAATTGCGTTAAACTTCAGGTTTGCCTTAATGATGATTGACATTTCATGGGATATTCTTGAAATCTACATCGACAGATGTGCGACTGGTCAGCCCCTCACCCTCATGCATTGATTTCTTTTTTACTCAGATAAATAACATTCTACATGTATTAGCCATCCTTGTCTTGTAACTAACAATTATGGCATTTACAATGTTTGCCCATACACCAGTGTTTCATTGGAAGAGCTCGGGTGTGAACAACATAGCAATAGGATGTGGTTCAGTGGCCAGAGCTGCCGACTTGGAAGGATCCGGGTTCGCGTCTAGGCGTTGGCTCAACATCCTGTGATTCTAGGCAAATCATGTAATTTCCCCTGTGCCCATAGCAAGAGGTGTCTGTACGTTTATATGGCTGGCTTGACAGTTGCCTGACCTAATGTGAATGACAGAAAACGAGTTTTCGGAAACACTATCTATTAGTCAAGCAGGATTCTTGTATAGCGCAACTACTCACCCGTGAGAGTCTCAAGCCACTGGGGGGGGGGGGGAGAGGTTAATCTGCAGTTCAGTCAAAGAGCCAGGTCTTGAGGTCCTTCCTGAATTGAGCCAGAGACAGTGATTGCCTGAGATGTAGAGGCAGGGTATTCCAGGTCTTTGCACCAAGGTAGAAGAAGGATCTTCCTCCAGCTGTGGTCTTGCGGATCCATGGGATGGTGGCCAGGGCCAGTTGGGTGGAGCAGAGATGTCTGGTGGGAGAGTAGAAGGAGAGGCGGTGGTTGAGGTATGCAGGTCAGGCATTGTGGAGAGATTTGTAGGGGTGCGTGAGGAGCTTGAAGGTAATTCTTTTGTTCAGAGGCAGCCAGTATAGAGAGAAGGGCTTTACTCAATCCAAATATAATGTTGATCTCCTTGAATCCAACATTTGATTGGACTTAAGTTATGTGCTGCCTCTGAAAGAGTGTTTGTATTATACATTTTTTCCTTGTGGGAATTGTATACTCAGAACAGCAGGACTGAGTTGCTTCCAATAACAAATCACAGATGAAGGCTATAGGTAAGGGTAGAGATATACATTTGGCGCATTTTACCTGTTTGGGCTACAAACCAGGACAGGGACTGTTGCAACCAGGGACAGTGCGCACCATTACAAAGAATTTGCTCTGCCTTTTGGGCTGCTGCGAACTTGCGCTGCCCTCTTGCCAGCACATTCAAGTGAAATACAGAGCGGCAGCTTCAAAGCTGCTCTGTGTTTCACAGTGCAGGTGGCATATCACCTGCACTTTAAAAACTGAGAGAGATACCCTTGCAGGTAGTTGCAGCGAGTGTCTTGGGACCCCCTTCTTTCCTCGAGGGCTACCTTTAGGAGGTGCACTGAAAGTGCGCCACCTTTTTGTGGCTCACTTTCAGTGCTCCTCCTGTGGGCATATTTGACTCTACGCCCATGTCCCTAACACGGCATGGGCGCAGAGGTAAAGCAATTCCCTAATTTGCATGGGGCCATGTCACCCATGCAAATAAGGGAATACCCTTTCATTATAGTACTGAAGCTAAGTGTAAGCCAGCACTTTTAATATTACGGAACTGGATGCACAAGCATCTGTGGCCCCTTCTATAATACTAGTGTCCCCCAGCAGCACACAAAGCAGGCTTACATGCCCCTTTCGCCCCTGGGACACAATGAATAATTCAGCCTTAAGACGTATAACTCACAGGGCGCACTTTCCATGTTTGCAGCTTGGTGCACCTTTCAAAAGGTTTGCTGGCGCAAACAGGGAAAGTTTACCCTAATATGGTGAATGTCCTGCCCCAGTGCAGATCAAGTTTGCATCTTCCCTGAGAGCAGTCCATTCACACTAACAGGTAAGTAGTGATGCACGGAGCAGCTGTTTATAAGCTGCTTCGTGTTTCACTGGGCAGGCAGCAACCCATCTTCACTTTAAAGAGCAGTTAGAGATCCCCTTGCATTTGAGTGCAGTGAGTGAGTGCACCTATCCATGGTACCCACTTTCCCCCCTCCTGAGGGATGCCCTCTGGTGGTGCCCTCACAGTGTACCACCTCTTGACAGCTTTTTTGCCAGTGTCCATAATACGGCACAAGCACAGAGGCACAGGTGATCTCATTTGCATGGGGCAACGCCCCCATGCAGATGAGGAAAAATCCTCTTACGATGGGCCTGGCACACATGTCCGCCAGCACTATCAGTCTTACAGAGGGGCGCACAATCCTCTGCGACACCTTCTGTAAAGGCCCTGCTGTGTGTCCCCCACACTCGCCTAATGAGATGTGGGAGGTAGAACTTTTTCTTACCTTGCCCTCTTTTATTGGAACAAGCTTCTGATACATGTCTGCACCTGTGCTAACTACTGCAAATTTAGGAAATTGCTGAAGGCCCACCTATTCTAATTCCCAATCTCATCTCCCTACGGATACTTGCTTAACTGGCTCAGCGCCCATGCGTGAGTCGTGCGCTATATTAAATCAAAATAACATAACATAACAAATAACAAAGTGTTCTGGGTGTGCAAAAAGTGGGCAGACATGTCCGTTATGCGCCCAGGCCACATTGTGTAATATGGCACTGATCTGCTTCTTATGACGAGTAACAATAAAGGCATGAGACATGACTTATTCATTGTGAACACTATATGGTAAAGCTAATAGGCATTTAAGGAAGGTTTATTATTTCACTATTTTAAGGTTGTGAAGAGTTATTTTGTTACGTGGGGTAGGCTATTGGTTAGTCAGTTGATGCCAAGTGGGATAACAATATAGTAGGGTAATAGGCCTTTTGTTCCACTGGTTATTTCCAATGCGATGGGTTTGATATGTTTAAAATGGAACATTACATCAGAGGGCCTAACTTATTTATTTGTAAAAACATATGACTAAGTGTGGATTGTTATTACACTGAATTAAAGGATTTAGAGAGGGGGTACATTGTTTTGCCGGCCTTGATTCTGTACCTGTTTGTCATTTTATGACTTCATACCTGATGATTGCCTTATGGTGAAGATTTTGTGGTTCTTTGCGACTGTGAATGGGCACATTCATGCCAAGATTTGCTGCCACGCAAACTGCCAATGTGAAGCTCTGGTGACTCTTCATGCTACAGCAACTGCCAGTGATGACTGGCAACGTGAGATCTGCACTTTGCGCTACAGCATAGACAGCCCACAGTGACTGCCAATGCGAATCTCCAGCAACGAGTGTCTGCGACACCCGACAGGATCTTTGCACTACAACCACGACCGTCCATGACATCCGGCATACACTTTGTGCTATAACGACGACCATCCGTAATGGTCTACCTGCTCCTCGTGGCCTCCTCCGCAGTGCACACAAAACTTTGCCCGGGACTTGGTCTCTGTATCCAACCTGTGCTCCATTGTGGTCAGTCTGAACTTGTGACTTTTACCTGCTCTTGCAAAACCAGATAACCGCAAGTAGTGCTTTGTGCTTTTAGGTGCTATAGTTACATTAAATTGTTGAAATTGCTAATTTATCGTACCAAAAATTGTATGTTTGTAATTTTAGTGTTAAATAATTTATTAAATTGTAATTGTGTTGTTTTTTCACTTTATCACTGCTTGTGTGCTGTATAAATACTTTACACATTGTCTTGAAGTTCAACTTGACTGATTTTGTGCCAAGCTACCAGAGGGTTAGGCACAGGTTAATTTAGTGACTTTTGTGGTTAAACCTGACAAGGATTATGACTGCTGTTCTTGCTGACCGAATCACTGCCACCACACTTCTCTGCTGAGGGGGAAGCATGACCACAGCCCCCAGCATTCCTTGCGGCATGGGAGCCGCCAACAACATAGCAAGCGTGCCAGGAGGCGCACAAAAGCAGGCAGGGGCTCCCGCAACGTGGGACGCCCGTTTATGCTGACCGGATCACTGACGCCACATTTCTCTGTCTGAGGGGGAAGCAGAACCACAGCCACCAGAATTCCTTGTGGTGTGGGAGCCGCAAACAATGTAGCAAGTGCACCAGGAGGCGCACAAAAGCAGTCAGGGGTCCCGCAGCGCGGGACGCCCGTTTTCGCTGACCGGATCGCTGCTGCCACACTTCTCTGCCTGAGGGGGGGAAGCAGGACCACAGCCCCCAGCATTCCTTGCGGCGTGGGAGCTGTCAACAATGTAGCAAGTATGTCAGGAGGCACACAAAAGCAGGCAGGGGGAACCCGCAGCGGGGGGTGCTCGTGGACGCGCCCGGGCCGTGCCCAGGCGGGCCCTTCTGCGCCTGTCCGCGGCCAGCAGAGGCTGGGCTGGGACAGGCCTCTTTGTCCTGCGACTTGGACACAAAGGCTAAGGTACCGTCGCCCTTATTTTATTCTTCCTTTTTGAGTATTTACCTATTCTTGCTGCCTATTGTAAGGCCTCAACCACTAAGCGAAGTGTGTCCCCCTTTGTAGCTTACTTTAGGGTCTGGTACTGTATTGCTGGACACAGGCCTGGTCTGATCACCCCTTCCCTCGCCAAGAGCAGTTAATCCCAAGCCCATTAATCATGGTCAAAAGAAAAACGGCAGCTGGAGGGACAGGGGGAAACAATACTGCGACCATTGATTCGTTTCTAACCAGGGCAGCCAGAGTTATCTCAAAGGAGATAGCCTTGACTGAAAGGAGGCTCTCCATGAAGATAGGAAAATCCGCGTCTGCCCAATTTGTAACGGATAGCCTTGGAGTGGAAGAGGCTAGTCCTGGACTGGTTTCATCTCCACCGGCTATTTCATTCACGGTGGGCCCTAATGCTGAGATGGTTTTGACACTAGCAGAGGATGACTTACCCAGCCCCCCTACCAAGAGAAAGAAAACAGGTTGCAAAAGAGCCCCCCGGAACGCTCCGTCCAAAAGGCCTCCAACGCCAGCCAGCTCTGAATTTGAACTCTTTATTGACTTACTTCAACCAAGACTGGAGTCTATATTTGACAGACTTTTAGCGCTGATACAGGGAAAAACTGGAGGGTTTAGATGCAAGGCTTGATGCTATTCTCCCGATAATACCCTGTCATCTCATTTCCAAGGAACTTGTGGGGGTGGGTTTATTGGCCCCGCTAGGCCCATTACCTCGCAAGTGTCTGATGGAGGGACACCAGATATGGTGGATTCGTCAGCAGTGGCTGGTTGTTAACTCAGGCGTCCCTTGAATTTCAAAACACTCAAAACATTGGACACCTGGGACCAGGGGTAACTGAAGGTGCAAGGACTAGCAGCGTGACCTGCAACCCGCCTTATGTGGCGCAGGTGGTGCAGGCGGCCCAGGTTGTCCCACCTCGAGGGGCATCACTATCAAGGTGGCGTTAACCTGATATACCTGCCTCAAATAATCGTATAAAGCCCCAAGCTGGCAGCCACGAAACCATAGATTTGCCCCTGGAATCTGCATCTTTGGCTATAGTTCTAGTGGGAGTCCCTCCGATTACACAGGGTAGTAAGGAGTCTACAGTGGATCTGATACATAAGGTCACTCACTGGTGTAATGCTAACATTGTAAATGGCCATCGGCTATCCTCAGACATTATCATGGCTAGAAGAGTGGGTTGGGTGGGACGCAGGCTGGGGAAAAACAAAGAGGGGGACTGTGTGATAGTTAACATGAGACATCCTGCCCAAGTCAATATGTTGATAGATTGTGAGCTTAGGGATAGCTCTAAAACAATGATTAGAATTGTCCCCCTTCAGTATTTTTACCCCCGCCAATTTTTCTTCTTTAAACTGTCCCTGTCTTCAGGTACCCAGAACGTTTAAGCCAACCCAGATTAGTAATTTCGGATTAGGCCTACCTTTAGCCAATAGATTTGAACCCCTGCGAAGTTTACAGGGGCTTGATGGCGTAGAATGACAATTATTATCCGAGGTTGAGTCGCAGCGTATAAGATCTCAGGACCCGGCTGTCAACACTACTCTCTCACCCAGGAAACTAGAGTCTGCCCCTCCATCTAGCACAGTCACTTGTTTAGCATCCACTAGTGTCCTTCCATCTAGACCAGCACCCATCAGAGTCTATAACGCTCCTTCATCGTGGAAGCCAGAGCCCGCTCCCTCTTTTTGCACAGCACCTTCTAGGGTGGGCCCACTCGTTTGAGAATACCTTTGTGGAATATTGCAGGTCTGGGGACAAAACGAGATGATGTCCTTTGGCGGAGGACTCTTGTGGGCTGTCATTTGATTGCCCTACAAGAAACCTGGGATACCGGTGAGAGTTTCTACCTGGATGGGTTTATCTTGTTTGTTAAGCATGCAATTCCCTTGACATCGGGACTTGCCAATGGGGAGCCTTCTTTTACTGGTTTCTCTTGATTTAGGATGCAAAATGAGCTTATTAGAGCGTCAGTCTCCCCACATGTTAATAGTAGAGTTGTCTTTTAAGAATCACTACCCGTTACTAGCAGTTAACTTTTATAATTCTTTTTCTAGATCTCCCCCTATAGAACATCTAGCCACCCTGGAGGAATTTCTTGATACTTACAGAAATAGCAAACACTCTTACTTTGAGATCATAATTCTAGGTGACTTTAATATCCACCAGTGCAATCTTAACTGTATCTCTGCTAAGGCTCATGGGGATTTCTTACCATTAACTACACATTTTGAACATACAGAGTCAGGCATACTCATAGAAGGGTTTCTTTCAGTAAACAATCTGCATTGTCTAGAGCAAACGGTGGAGAACACGCCTATTCTCAACTTCACAGGCATGGGATGCTCTAGTACCATTGATTTTATAATGATCGCCGCATCCTTAGCCCCTGTTTATAAATTGAGTGCTCTTTGGAGCAACTACAGTGATCCCAACCCCCTTATTCTCGAACTATTGTACTCATCTGCCTTTCTTGAAGTAGAGAGTAGGGGCATTCCCAATTCTGACAGTAGCACCAAGGATCAATCACGTAGATTGAGGTGGGAGAAGGTGGTACTGGAAAGGTTCTTAGATAACATGTATACGGAGTGTGTAGTTGAGGTCTCAGCATGTATGGACACTAATGAGCAGGATAGAGCCATTGTAGACGTATTTGGAATACTAACTAATCAGATAGCTATCAACCTAACCGTCCCATGTAGGGGCGACGGACCTAAGGCTAAGAGGTGGTTTGATGGCACCTGTTCTACTGCCCACAGGAAGTTAATGTTGACTCTTAAACAAATCCCAAGAGATGAGAGTGAGATTAGGGCTTGCAGGTGGGTTTACAAACATGCAATCCAGGAGAGGAAGAAATCCATCAGGGAAAAGGCCTGGGAGGATCTAGGCAAAGCAAGCACACTATCGACAGTAATAAGTTCTGGGCGGTGGTCAATAGCCCATTTTTCTCTGATACTTTAAATGCTAGTACAGATTGTACCATAGCCCCAGAACGGTGGGTTGAGTTTTTTGGGGGTATTTACAGTGGTGATGATTTGAAAGGGACGGAGTTATAAGGGGAGCCTAGTTTAGATTTAGCACCACTTCATTTTAACGTAGTCGAGGTTCATAGAGCTATTATTGCTACATCCGGGGTAAAAGCACCAGGCCCCGGATGGGGTACCAGCTTACCTGTATAAGGCAGATCCTCAGGTCTGGGCTACTATATTGGCAAGGGTTTTTAACGCGGCTAGCACATGTGGCTTTCCTCCTTCGTGGGTGAAGGCCATTATTATCCCTATCTTTAAAAAGGGCCCAAAGGGTGATCCTGCCTGTTATTGACCTATTTCGCTCTTGAACTCAGCTGCCAAAATCATGGGGTAGGTGATTTTGAATCGTTTATCATCATGGCTAGAAAACTCTAATGTTATTAGTGATTTACAGTATGGTTTTAGGCAAGGCAGAGGGACACTCGATCAATGTATGAATTTGAATCTGGTGGTCGGGAAGTGTACTATTGCAAAGAGGGGTACCCTGCATATGGGATTTATGGACTTAACATCGGCATTTGACTGTGTAAACCGATCTAAACTGTGACTGATTTTGGGGGAGCTAGGTATGGACCCTTGTCTGGTGTCTTTTTTACATTTGCCCATAATAACACCATTGCGGCGGTAAGGTTTAAGGAAGATGGCAGTATGACAGACTCCTGGGAGGTCAAGCGAAATGTACGTCAGGGGTGCATTCTGACCCCTTTGCTGTTTACACTTCATATAAATAAACTAGGTGACGTCCTCTCAGCCAGTACTAAAGACATCCCAAGACCGGGGGCGAAACTGATCCCTACAATTTTGTACACAGATGATGCAGTATTGTTTGCAAGGACCGCTGTAGGCCTTCAAAACCTTTTAAATGTTTTTATCGATTTTATGGAGTCATTTGTACTAGCCACCATCTTCTCAAAATCTCATACCATGACAATGGGCAGCAAAACGGCTGCTAAGTGTAAGTCTTTTTGTAGGGGGGTAGAACTGTCGAAAGTGTCCACCTTTCCTTCCCTTGGGGTGTTGTTTGATGATCATGAGACCTGGGCTGCGCAAAGACAACTAAAAAGGAATATACTGGCAAGAGCAGTTGGGGCTGTGTGGGATTTTGCTTAAAGGCTGGGGTCCAAACCAATACCAGCCCTACTTAAGGTTTACAAAGAAAAGTGTATCCCTATGGCCCCATATGGGGTGATGTATGGGGCTATAAGGATGTGAGGGACATTTAGGGGGTTGAAAATAAATGTATGCGTGGCCTTCTTGCTGTCCCCTCAAGCACCCCTGCCTTTATCTTGCATGAAGAGCTTGGTCTGGGGTACATCTCTGACTATATCGCTGCTGCGCAATTGATACGTTGGCTGAGGATCTGGTTGAGCAGTACCACTACTTTGAATCAGTTGGTCATAGCAGACTGTATCGCCCATGAAGGGGCCCTATGTATTCTGTGGCTAAAATACATCATGGAGCAAATGAAGTGGCTGGGCTGCCCCAATATGTACATCAAACCTAGACCCTTAGGCCCGGCAGCCATCAGGGATATTAACTTGAAGTTTCTGGCTAGGCAGCAGGCGATTGGGGAGGGCAAGGAAGTAGCCAAGCCTACAGTGAGAAGGTACGTCGCTATACGTTTGCCCCCACAGATACAGCCCTATTTGTCACTGGTCTCCAACGCGCAACATCGCTTTGTTTTAACCAGATTTCAGTGAACCAGGTACCCTGGATATTAGCCTTCCCTAAGAGATACTCTTTGCCGGGTGCCCTAAAGCCGTGTCCCTGTGATAATTTATCGGAGCAAGATACCTTGCATTTTGTCTTTTTTTGTGAATTTTATGCTCTGCTGCGTAAAAAATGTATATTGCTGTTACTTAGGCTAACTTTGTGCAAGTAAGGCCCGCATTATTATTCTTACAAATGTTATCCTCCCCCATGGTGTGCTTTGGGGTTGCGAGCTTCCTGTTAGGGGTCATAAGATCTAGGAAGAGGATGTCCCTGCAGTAGTCATGTACCATCTATTTAAACATGGCTACGGCATCATATGTATTTCTGAGTACCGTTTAAATGTCTAATTGAGTGGTTATTAAGTATCTATTTTTATGGCATTTTATCTACTGTATTTTTTTTGTGCGTGTCGGTACTTGTTATCTGATTCTTCGTAATGCGTTTTTTATTCTATTTGTTATTTGATAAATCTTAGTATACAAAACATTTGCATGATGGGGTTTCTTTTAATGGACATGTTCAATTTTCCTCTTCTAATGTATTGATCTCTTTTTAAAGTCTCTTAAAATGTTTTTAATTGTCTGCTTTTATGGCTTTTATTGGCCGAATAAAGTATTTTTTTTTTTTTTTTTATTTTGATTTTCATTAATTCATACAACAAAATACAATTTACAATAACAGTACAGACTTACATAAGATATTACATTGATAGTAAAGCAAGACATATGTGATTTCATAGTCTACAACATTGTCCACAATAAAATGGCCCACATTACTGATTTTGCAGTATTCACATCCATCACTCAACATTACAGTCAGTAGGCGATGTCTCCACATTCGGAGTTGTTCGTAAATAGTCAGTTAGTGTTATCCAATAATCTCTTGGTCTAGATCGGGCGGGGAGTTCCTCCTCATATGTCTTAAGAGTGTCTCTACAATATGACATGTCCTGAAGCCATTGTTTGCTGCTTGGATAGTGTCTACCTCCCCAGCATATGGACACCCTTCTCTTCGCCAACAGTAATGCTATCATACAAAATTTGCGTTCAGTAGAGCGCAATTCTGTCACTAGTCCTAACAAGCATATACGAGGCGTGCATTCTATTCTTGTTCCCAGCATATCACTTAACATCTTTGTTATCTCTTCCCAATAGGACGAAATGTTAGGGCACGTCCACGCCAGATGTAGGAAGTCTGCATTATCTGTATGACATCTTTTGCATCGTGCGTCGGGTCTAAGCCCACATTTATACATTTTTAATGGCGTGTGGTAGATTTGGTGTAGATACTTATAATGTGTGATACGTAGGTTCCCATTTGGGGTGAGCATATCGGTCAGTGCGCAGCATGTTGCCCAATCCTTGTCCGAGAGCTGTGTGTCTAATATTTTGTTCCATCTATCTAGTGCTTTAGAAGTGGTGTTGTTTATATCTTCTTGTAGGAGATGGTATAGTTTTGTGACGAGATGTATATTATGGGGATTCGTGATAATCATTTGTAATGCCTGCAATACAGGTGGTTCAGCAGGAAATGTGGTGTATAGGTCCTTTATCGCACAGCGTAGTCGATGATATGTAAATTTAAATAGGAGGGTTTGATTACTAATATATTGTAGGCTTTCAGTATCTTTGAAGGTACCGTCCTTATATAGATCTTCCATTCGATTTATACCCACCCGGTGTAATAATTCCATTCCTACTTTTTCCTGGGTTACTGATATTGCTGGATGGTGGTGTAATGGCAATGCAGGCGCATATAGTGGGAGTTTATGCGCTAATTTTCCCATTTTCTGCCATGCTAGGTTCGTGGTATGAATTGTATTTATTTCCTGTTTATTTACATGTTCGCGTGGGTGCAGAAGTATGGCGTGTAATGGGATCGGATGTGCGTCACCATCTTCAACCGCCAAATGTGGCATATATCGAGTAGGGTGGTACCAATGATGCGCATATTGTGCTTGTGCACATAGATAGTAGAGAAGAAAGTCTGGTACTTTAAAACCTCCTTTTGAGTAAGGCAGTGTGAGGGCACGCATCTCTATCCGGGCTTGTTTACCAGCCCAAATAAGCCTAGTTACTGTAGATGTTAATCTATGAAATACCGCTGTTGGTGGTGTTAGGGGAATGTTATTGAAGAGGTATAGAAATTTAGGCAATATGACCATTTTGACTATTGCAGTTCTGTCTGCTAGTGATAATGGTAATTGGATCCACCTGTCCACTCTTTCTTCCAGTTTGCACAGGGCTGTGCCATAATTTGTTCGTATGACCACTTCAGGGTCACTGTGATACCAAATTCCTAAGTATTTAATCGGATCAGTCTGCCATTCTAATGGAAATTCTATCGAGCAAGGCTTGGTTATTTCGGTTAGTGGAATGATTAT
Organism: Calotriton arnoldi; assembly: GCA_963921515.1. Taxonomy (NCBI): domain Eukaryota; kingdom Metazoa; phylum Chordata; class Amphibia; order Caudata; family Salamandridae; genus Calotriton; species Calotriton arnoldi. The sequence continues at coordinate 4,138,453 of CAWUFW010000004.1, read as the reverse complement.
TGACTTGCTCCAATTTATTTGGAGTCCTGATTGTCCACCAAATTTAATATATTCTCGTAATAGGGGAGGCAGGTTAATACTGGGGTTGCGAACATATAATACCATGTCGTCAGCGTATAATGAGATGCTCAAGGGGCGTTGGGGAAATTGCAGGGCCGTATGTTTGTGGCATTGCCTTATTTTACACGCCAGTGGTTCTAACGCAATGGCGAATAATAGGGGTGACAGGGGACATCCTTGTCTTGTCCCACGTGTTATTGGTATCGTGTCAGATACATACTGGTTCACCTTTATTCTCGCAACTGGTTCTGTATATAATATTTTGATCCATGTGAGAAATATTGGGGGTAGCCCGATTTTTTTGTAGGACTGCAAACATATATGTCCATTCAACGGAGTCGAATGCTTTAGCTGCGTCTAATAGTACTGCGGCTGCCTGCATTTCTGGGTTTAATTGGTGCGATAATGCGAATAGAGTACGTATATTATGGGCCGTAGAGCGATGAGGTATAAACCCCGATTGATCCGGTAGTATAATATTGGAATTTAAGGGCTGCAACCGCTTGGCTATTAGTTTCGCAATTATTTTTGTGTCTGTGTTTATCAATGAGAGTGGTCTATAGGATTCACAGAGTTCCGGGTCTTTCTCCGGTTTCAGTAACGCTATGATCATGGCTTCCCTCAATGTGGGTGGTAATATCTGTTTCTCGTGGGCATCGCCATACATTTCCAACATATGAGGGGCCAGCACATCAACATACTCCTTATAAAATTCACCCGTAAAGCCGTCTGGGCCCGGTGCTTTTCCATTGGGTAATGTTTTAATCACTTCCGTTATTTCTTCCACTGTTACTGCCTGTGATAGGTATTCTCTTTGATTATCTGACAACCACGCTAGTGCTATGTCATCCAAATATTTTTGAATTTCTTGTGTATCCCTTGTGTTCCGTGTGGTATATAAGTCCCCATACGTGTCCATAAAGGCCTTCAATATTCCATCTGTGTTATAGTGTATAGTGTTGTGTCGGTCTCTTATTTTAATGACTGCCTGTGTTTTGCGGCCTTGACATATTTTATGTGCTAATGCACGTCCCGGTCTACCCCCTTCTCCATATGTTCTAGCCACACCTCTTTTGGAAATGTATTTAATTTCATCGTCAGCAAAATTTTGGTATTCAGACATTATCTTTCTAATGTCCCCCAGTATGGATGTATTGCGTGTTCGTTCATATTCCTGTTCTAGGGCTTTGAGTTTGGTTTCACGTTGTGTGATTTGTTTTCTAATATCTTTTAGTATGCCTGCGTTTGTGCTTATACATACTCCGCGTATGGTGGCCTTAAAGGCCTCCCATAATAAACTGGGGTCTTCTACCGAAGGTTTATTTAATAAAAATATTCTTCAATTGCTTGTCTTATGGAGATGTTGTAGAATGGATCTAGCAACGCCTTCGCATTGAATCTCCATACATATGGTGGAGGCACATAGTCAGGAGGCTCCATAATCAAAAGTACCGGCTTGTGGTCAGATAATGTTTTTGGTAAGTTTTGTACATCTAATGTCCACATAGCCACCCTCTCAGTTGCGAGCCAATAATCTATGCGTGACCAACTATTGTGCATGGTTGAGTGGTGTGTTGCCGCCAGGCATTGTGGGTTTCTTAGGCGCCATATATCCAGCATTTGAAATTCCTTCATTCCCTCGATAACACTTTGCACCGCCCGCTTATGAGGCTCTTTTGTATTGCTCGATCTATCTAGTTCCTCATTGAGTGCCAGGTTTAAGTCTCCCCCATATTAATTCCATGTCTGGAAGTTCTCTAAGTTGTCGCCATATAGCTTGAAAGAACTCAGGGTCATCTGTGTTTGGGCCATATGTGTTGATTAGACCTATATATTTCCCCTAATATGACCAGTAACGATAATATAGCGCCCCATATCATCCGTTATAGTTTGGGCTATTTGAAATTGTACTCCTTTCCTCACCATTATGAGTACCCCTCTGGCATAGCTAGAATACGAGGACATTATCACTGACTCGGCCCATTTCCTACCCAGAAAGCTGTTGTTAGTTTTTGCTAGGTGTGTCTCCTGCAACATCACTATGTCGATATTATGTCTATTTAGGTATGCAAACATTTGTCTAATTTTTTTTGGGTTACTTAGGCCTCTAATATTCCAGGATAATAGGCGTATTTGCGTGGATTTCAGTTTAGTATTGATACTCTAACTGTAGGTGTTGTACATAATGTGGCTTGTAAAAAACATTCTGCAACATAGCACATCAACACTGCTGCATACAAGGTTCTACCGTCTACAATCCCTGTCCTGCTGTATGCGTACTTCGTAAGTCTGTAAAAACCAAAAACTTGACCCCTTATCCCCCACCCACATCAGCAACCCAAACATGCCGAAGACATACCCTTTTAAACAACATCAATACTAACAGTTGCGGGGAGCACCCTCAGGGGGGGTCGCTGAGTGCTCACATCTACACTCGTGCATACGAGTGTGGTCGGGGAGTATCTGATTAACTTGGTGAGTACCCTGCACTTCGTTACCCTTTTTTTTTTTTTTTTTTTGTCCTTTTCCCCCTTCTCAAGAACAGGGACACATGGGCAAGTAGTCTCGGTAGCATAAGTACACTTCCAATCCCAACAACCTTAGTGCATTAATAATCCTGCACAGCCATCGTAATACGTGTCCGAGGCATGCAATTGTACACCTGCTTGTTAGTGGACCATTCTGATATATTACAATGACATGCCTGTTGGTTACACAATATAGAAAACCTAGGTTAACGTGCATGTTTACCACAGCGCTACTGAATTTTGCGGCCCAATGCCTTAACATTCCCACTGTACATTTCCGTCTCTGAAGCATCAAGACACGTTTTATACATTACTACCTGCGGTATATATGACAGTCCGCAGCCGATCAGGCAGGGCACGTGAGGTACACCATTTACCAGGTCTGAACCAACTTGCGTGTTTACTACAATAACATTTAAGCCTTGCGGTCTAGGTACTTAATTCTCCTAGTGTATATGTCCATTCCTGAGATATTCAATCACAGTGTATACATTACCACCTGCAGAGTGTTCGTCAGTCTGATTCAGGATCAGTGGTTCTATTGGTTTGTAGTTTTCGTCTCGATATAGTCTTTTTTATGAAGTCTTGCGCTGCCCGTGGTGTGGTTACCATTTTGGTTCGTCCATCATATGTTATGCGCAGCCGCGCTGGGTACAGCATCGCATATTCGATCCCCATTTCTCTCAATTTCTTTTTGGCGGGATTAAACTCTTTTCGCGCCGTCTGTACAGACATTGTGAAATCAGGATAAAAAGAGACATGATTGCCTTGATACGATATTTGTTGTTTTTCTCGCGCCATGCGTAATATCGCGTCTCTATCTCTGTAATTGAGAACGCGTGCTATGATGGGTCGTGGCGGGGCGCCCGGGACTGGTGCTTGGGCCAATGTTCTGTGGGCTCTTTCAATAACTAGCACTGAGGAGAATCTTTCCATCCCGAAAATGTCCCCCAGCATGGTCTCCACATATGTTTCGAGTCGTCCCGTATTTGTACTCTCCGGAACCCCCATAATGCGCACATTATTGCGGCGAGATCTCGCTTCCAAATCTTCATTTTTCTGTTGGATCACTTCCAGTATCTTTTCTATCTCTGAGCATTTGCGTGTCGTCGTGTGAGATTCATCCTCAACTGCTGATATACGCTCTTCCGCTTCTTTGATCCTCTCTCCTTGCTTATCCAGTTTGGCTGAGATATTATCTACCCTCTGCGTAAGCGTGTCCAATTTACCATTTATTGCCTGTAGACTTGCTTGTATGGCTTGCAAGGCAGCATCCATATTTGATTTCTGCGTTTTGTCCGCGTCCAATTCAGTATCTGAGTGTGCTGTTGTCAGTTTTGTTGCACGGCGGGTGTCAAATGAGAGTTTTGGTTGCTGTCTATCAGTTTTGCCCATGGCTCTGTTGTTCTGTTTATATTAGGTGCAATCGATTTATCCTCGGGTGTGCGATTCTTCTGATATATTCTATGGTATATCATACGCCTGTTGTTTCCAGCAGTATAACACAGTAAAGGCTTTATTTAGTTACCCTTGTAGTCGCTGAGTTGACTTCCTGTCCAGGGTTGTAGTCGTCCGTTATGGCAGTTTGAGGCGCCATTTGCTGGTCCCTGGGACTTGGTTATAGGGCTTTTCCACCATCACCCGGGCATGGGTTTACATAAGGGCAGGGGCACTGTGACTACCAGTGAAGCGGCACGTGCGCTCAATATACACTATATCTCTCCGCCCACAGCTAAGAACGGGTGTTACAGAGCCCAGCACAGTTGCTGATATGGAACAGGTCTTTGCGTGCAATCAGTAGTTCGAAATGGCCGTATATCAATGAGGTACTCTATGTCACTACCCTTCGCCGTCCATGGCCACACCAGGCAAGTAGCACTCGGTGTGGTATAACTCGGCAACAGGCCTTTTGTCTCTCCACTTGCTCGCAGGTTCCGCGAGGGTATGGCTCAGTGCGTAGGGGCGGGGAGAGACGGCGGGGGCACGCCACCTATCCTCCGGACTGTGCCGCAATCAAATCTTTGTGCTTCTCTATGCGCAATATATTGTGAGCCAGGTCCTCACACGGCCATGACGTGATCCGAATTTCCGGGACATACCCTGTCGTCGTGTTGCTGCAAATAGCTGCCCTCACAGCCCTCGATTTGGTGTATTACGCTGTTCCCCAGGGCGGCAGCGCACCTCCCCACAGGTCCACAGCCGGCGCACCAGAGTCCCCAGTTATGTATGCACTTGCTCCAGTACAGCTTTTAGGGCACACGTCCTCGGTTTCTCATACCGGCGTTAATACCCCACAGCGCAGCGGCCCACTAATCTCGCTTCTCAGATGACCGGCCACATCTTTATACGAGCGCACTCCTGCTCGTATCACGCACCTCCAAGTCGCCAGCAGCCTGGTACTCACTCGTCTGGTCCTCGCGGGTGCGTGGTGGGATCCAGTCGATCGTTGGCGGTCGCAGCAGTGTTCCGCTAATGGAGCTTCATCCTGGTATCCATTACGTTTACGCCACTGCATACAGCTCCGCCATTTTGTCTTCGGCCCGCTGCGCTAGGGGGCTCCCCTTCAGATGCGGTTTTTTACTTTACCACAGTGATTTTCACGCCCGTATTGCCGGCCAGCCCTCGGGCAGCAGTTCCGATACTGATATTTTTATTCGTTTTTTTTCAGGGGTCACCAAATGCTAGTGTTCTTAGCTGATTATTGTCCCCGACCGGCGGAGCAGCACTAGCGTGCAGCCATCTCGCAGTGCGCCCTCTAGCGCCCCCTCCGAATAAAGTATTTTTGACTTGACTTGACTGCTGCATGAGAAGGGCTCACACTCTCCTCAACCAACACCCAATTTCTCACAGAGACTATTGTGAGACCCAGTGGTAGCTTAATCAGATGCAACCTTTATTTCAATAGGTCTTAATATAAAGCCATTGACTAGTTCTAGTCACAACTTTAATGTGCCCATTTCAATTTGCAGCTTAGCAAGATTTAGCGCTCAGGTCCCAATGGAGTTAAATTAGGGGTTAGATTTTAGAGGATCTTTACAACCTTCAATTGACTTATATTAAATATATAAGTGCAATGGGTCCTCCTGGGAATAGTTACCTTTAATAACTTTGGAACTGTTTCCTTTATGTTTTTGATTTTAAGGAATTGTCATTTGCAATTACTACTTTTAATGCTACTTTTTTAATATCTTACATTTAACATTTTCTTTGACTTTAACTTTATTGTTTTTTGTTGTTATAGCAGCACATCCTTTTTCCAGTTTTATGGAGAGCAGGAAGCCATCAACAAATCTACTTAATGTGACCTTCTGTGAAACAATTACCTTTGTGAGTATCCCATTCATGAGTATGCCTGTCCTGAACAATGCCGCCTTGGAACACCAAACCAGCCTTAAATTTAAAGAAAAATACATCACAAAATATTGTTGTAAACTGTAGAGCTGTCTTCGTGGAAGCATTCTTAAGTAAGTCAGAAATAATATCGGTGTTTATTAAGGGACCTATAAAATACTCCCTCATTTTGAGAAGGCTGATAAAAGCCTGGATGTAGATACGAAACGCAGAGGCCGCCTCCAAAGGGGGCCTCGAGGGCCGGCGCCATAACCGCCGCCGAGCCACCGAAAGGATCTGGTTCTGGGTGCCCCAAAGCACCTAGAAGCAGAATGGGGGTAGCCCTTTGTGCCCAAGGTGCACCAGAGAGGCGCCATACCCCCCGTCCAATGGGGGGCCAGGCAAGGTATGAACTCCCAAATGGGGGGACACCGCCGGCAGAGGCGGGAAGTCTGAGGGGGGGTTATAAGTCACCGCTCACCCTGTGCAGCTCCTTATCATCGTGGAGCAGGGGGAGCGGCGCAGCAAGGATTTTTGACTTGTACCTGATCGTAATTACGAAGCGGAGCTCTGCTGAAGAGGATCGGATTTGACGAACTGCCAACAGCGTGTATGCTCCGACTGCTGCGTGACGTTTGGAGGACTGGGGGAACCAAGGCTGCGGTGGGGGACTCGCCTCTCCCTTCTCTTTCCCTGCGACGACAAACAGCATGATCCGGCAGACCCAGCCTTTCCTTTGTGGATCATACTCCGGCTCTAGTTCAGCTCGAAGCCAGAGCTGCCTGACTTTGGTCCTGCGATTCTGGCCGAATCGCTGAATCTCTCAAGTGCTTCCTTCTTTGCTGAGCAGCGAGCAAGGGCCGGCGCGGTCCCGTAGTCGCGATCGGACTTGCGTGAGGTGAGCGGCCGCCATAAATGGGGAGGTGGGAGGGAGGAGCAGGGAATGGGGCAGCGAATGGGCAGTGAGGGGGCGGGGCCGCAGGGGCGCAGCGGCGGGAAACAGGCACAGAAGGGAAAATGAGCACAATCAGGGCAGCAAGGGGGCACAGAAAGGAAAAAACTAGCACAATGAGGGGCAGCAAGGGGGCACAGAAAGGAAAAACGAGCACAATCAGGGGCAGCAAGGGGGGCACAGAAAGGAAAAAACGAGCACAATCGGGGGCAGCAAGGGGGCACAGAAAGGAAAACGAGCACAATCAGGGGCAGCAAGGGGGGCACAGAAAGGAAAAAACGAGCACAATCGGGGGCAGCAAGGGGGCACAGAAAGGAAAAAACGAGCACAATCAGGGGCAGCAAGGGGGCACAGAAAGGAAAAAACGAGCACAATCAGGGGCAGCAAGGGGGCACAGAAAGGAAAAAAAACGAGCACAATCAGGGGCAGCAAGGGGGCACAGAAAGGAAAAACGAGCACAATCAGGGGCAGCAAGGGGGGCACAGAAAGGAAAAAACGAGCACAATCGGGGGCAGCAAGGGGGCACAGAAAGGGAAAAAAAACGGGCACAATCAGGGGCAGCAAGGGGGCACAGAAAGGAAAAACAAAAACTAGCACAATCAGGGGCAGCAAGGGGGCACAGAAAGGAAAAAACTAGCACAATGAGGGGCAGCAAGGGGGCACAGAAAGGAAAAACTAGCACAATCAGGGGCAGCAAGGGGGCACAGAAAGGAAAAACGAGCACAATCAGGGGCAGCAAGGGGGCACAGAAAGGAAAAACGAGCACAATCAGGGGCAGCAGCAGGGCACACAGACTGAGCTGTGTGGTGGGGGAGCGACCTACCAGTCAAGGTCAGGGGTCGCTCTCCACCACGCAGCGGCCGCCATAAATGGGGAGGTGGGAGGGAAGAGCAGGGAATGGGGCAGCGAATGGGCAGTGAGGGGGCGGGCCCGCAGGGGCGCAGCGGCGGGAAACGGGCACAGAAGGGAAAACGAGCGCAATCAGGGCATCAAGGGGGCACAGAAAGGAAAAAAAACGAGCACAATGAGGGGCAGCAAGGGGGCACAGAAAGGAAAAAACTAGCACAATGAGGGGCAGCAAGGGGGCACAGAAAGGAAAAAACTAGCACAATGAGGGACAGCAAGGGGGCACAGAAAGGAAAAACAAACTAGCACAATCAGGGGCAGCAAGGGGGCACAGAAAGGAAAAAACTAGCACAATGAGGGGCAGCAAGGGGGCACAGAAAGGAAAAACTAGCACAATCAGGGGCAGCAAGGGGGCACAGAAAGGAAAAACGAGCACAATCAGGGACAGCAAGGGGGCACAGAAAGGAAAAACGAGCACAATCAGGGGCAGCAGCAGGGCACACAGACTGAGCTGTGTGGTGGGGAGCGACCTACCAGTCAAGGTCAGGGGTCGCTCTCTTCACCACGCAGCGGCCGCCATAAATGGGGAGGTGGGAGGGAAGAGCAGGGAATGGGGCAGCGAATGGGCAGTGAGGGGCGGGCCCGCAGGCGCAGCGGCGGGAAACGGGCACAGAAGGGAAAACGAGCGCAATCAGGGCATCAAGGGGGCACAGAAAGGAAAAAAAACGAGCACAATGAGGGGCAGCAAGGGGGCACAGAAAGGAAAAAACTAGCACAATGAGGGGCAGCAAGGGGGCACAGAAAGGAAAAAACTAGCACAATGAGGGACAGCAAGGGGGCACAGAAAGGAAAAACGAGCACAATCAGGGGCAGCAAGGGGGCACAGAAAGGAAAAAACGAGCACAATCAGGGGCAGCAAGGGGGCACAGAAAGGAAAAACGAGCACAATCAGGGGCAGCAAGGGGGGCACAGAAAGGAAAAAACGAGCACAATCAGGGGCAGCAAGGGGGCACAGAAAGGAAAAAAAAAACGAGCACAATCAGGGGCAGCAAGGGGGCACAGAAAGGAAAAAACTAGCACAATGAGGGGCAGCAAGGGGGCACAGAAAGGAAAAACGAGCACAATCTGGGGCAGCAAGGGGGGCACAGAAAGGAAAAAACGAGCACAATCAGGGATATCTAAATGGGATTGAAATAAAAAGAGCATAAGGCCCATATACCGGCACAAATGCGAAAAATAGGAAAAGTAAAATGAAGGCCGTTGGATAAAAGGTACCTGAATATATGGTTGCGCAGCCTTGTGAAAATTATGTGCCACACGTGAAGAAAAGATGAAAAGGTTTACTCACATGAGGACCCGTCCGGGTACTGTGATTGTGAGAAAAGATGTAAAGAAGAATATTGCAATTACTGATAATTGGACAATGCGCTATGTATAATCAATTACAAGTTACACCGAGGTTCTTACCTCAATGTGAGGACAGGCTGTCAATCCAATGGGGTATGTAGGTGGGCCAGAGGGGCTCAATTAGTTTTATGCCACAGCCGTAGCGTTGTAGAATCCCTTTGTGGATTAACAGTGACAATGCACTGAGAGTATTTCTGGAAATTAAAATAATGTAGGGGTCAGATTACTGAATTAAGGGCTGAGCGCAAGGGCTAAGCGGCCTGGATGTGCCAATTCTTACCTCGGTAGAAGAATGGAAAAGCGGGACAGCGCTCCGCGTTTAGATTCAGAAAAAGCCGCGTCAGTCAGCTTGATTGGGTACAATGACAGAGATCCTCATCCAGAGAGGATTGTTATATACAGGGTTTCCCGCTCTTTTTGCCAGGGGAAACCGGCAGACCTAGCTAGGGAAAACTGCTGCACCGAGCAATCCGGTGCTCCGTTTCCGTGATCGGTAAAGAGTGAAAAAGACCTCAGTGGGAGGTGAAGAAATAAAATGTGTGGCACAAGGTGGGGCTGTTGCGCTAATGACAGTGGTGAATACTCTGTTAATAGGTGGGAATTAGGGCACAATACCGGTGATGGGTACTAAATAGGGAAGAGCAGGTAAAATGACATATATACTTTATATATTTACAAAATTCGAATTTTGCCGGTGTTCATAATATGCAAACACGCATGCTGGGCACTTCATGGAGTGTGAACATTGTATGTGGGCAGACATTTCACAATTGTAATTCTTAGTTAGTGAACACATATTGCATAAGAGTGAATCTAATATATACAGTTCAAGTGTCACAGCGAAAATGAAGTAAATAAAGCTGTTAGAGCAAGCATAGTCGGATGTCAGATGACATACAGGTGTATTCAGGCCACAATTGTTATATCACATGCAGTTGTTTAGCGAAGGGTAGTGACATATCCTCTCCATTCCTCAGCAGAGTTAAGCCCTTCATTTATTGAATTCACCTTATCTATCCAGCGGCATTCATTCCGTTGGAGTATCTGAAGGATGTCACCTCCTCTTTCTGGAAGAGTGGCGATCTCAATTACTTGCCACTTTATTTCATCAGCAGTATGACCTTTTACATTGTAATGAGACACAAGTGGTGCGTTTTCAACTGATCTGCGTATACGGCTGCAATGTTGGCCAATGCGAGCCTTGACCGGTTGCTGTGTTTGTCCAATATAGGGGAGGCCACACGGACACCATATGCAATAAACAACATTCTTTGTATTGCAGTTAGAGAATGATTGTAAATCGTGTTTTACACTACCATGTTCAAATGTGTTGGTATTGAACGTGAAATTGCAGGAAACACAGTTGCCACATTTGTGGTGTCCTTTCATTTTGGGTAGGCCCCATGCAGTAATCAATGTGTTTGTCCTGTTGGTGATTAAGTCCGTAGATGACCTGACCAGATCTTTTATATTTTTTCCTCGTTTGTAGGCAAACAGAGGTGTGTATATTGTGGGATCAATACTCTGGATAATATTCCAATTTTTGGTGATCAGGTTGCGGACTTGATTGATGTGTGTGCCAAAGGTGGTGACACATACAATCTTGTTGAGATTATGTTTCTCTTTTGTCTTGAGAATTTCTTCCCTGGGGCAGTGCCAGGTGCGTTTGAGAGACTTTTTTACAAGTCTGTTGGGGTACCCTCTCGTGACTAGTTTGGTCCTTAGTATCCCCGCCTCTCCTTTTAAGGGTGCAATTGCGGCGTACCCTAAGGAATTGGCCGAAGGGCAGTCCATCCCTTAGTGCACATGGATGTTGGCTTTAGTATGAGAGGAGGGTGTTCTTTTCAGTGGGTTTCCTATGGAGGGAAGTGTATAGTCTCCCTTTATCATGATTGATGGTTAAATCAAGGAATGCGATGGTGGATTTATGTACTGTGGATGTAAATGTGAGATGGGTCTGGATGGTGTTAAGGTACGTAACAAAATTGCCAAAGTCTGTCTCACTTCCTGTCCAAATCAGAAAGATGTCATCTATGTACCGCTTCCAACATTTAATGTTGGAGCGGTACACATTGTTAATGTTGAGAGCAAATGTTTGCTCCACATAGTTCATATAGATATTTGCCAGATTTGGCGCAAAAACTGCTCCCGTGCTGGTGCCAGAGCACTGCTGGTAGTAGTTGCCACCTGATAGAAAGTAATTACTCTGTAGGGCAATCCGTAATAGTGTGATGATGAATGTGGTCGGTACCTGGATGGGTCTAGGTCTGCTTTCTAACAATTGTTCAATGATTGCTATGCTCTCAGTCTGGGGTATGTTGGTGTATAGTTGATGAGCAAATTGCGATCACTTTTTGAGAATGAAATGTAAGGACTTTTGGCCCCCAAGATTTCGATCCATATATTCCATGCTACACTTGCTAGACTAGTTCAATAAACTGTATAGTGTACACAACAGACATTCAGGACCCCTGACATTGTCAGTGCAGATAAACACCTTTGTCTCAATCATTACGGAGTGGCAGCAATCAACTTTTCTGTACCAACGATTCCCTCCGATATCTCCCTTAAGATTACAAGCGTATGATTAAATTTGAATTCTAGTGGCTAACATAGCTAAGGTTTTATATGCTTTTATTGGGAATGACAGCACATAACTTTCAAAATCTCTCATTTCTATGACATACGTGTTTTACCTCACCAAACCAATTTACATTTTGTGTGGAAAATTGTGCACTAGAACAAGCTTTAGAAAAATGCTTACAATGCAGGTTTGGCAAATGTAAAGTTGTCCCCATGACAAGATATACACAGCCTTTTACTTCATTAGAATTGGCACACACTTTTATTTACCTGAAGGAGTGCATGCTGTTTTTCAAAATAGTATGTATTTATTCTGAGATCCCATGACACTAGTTAAAATAGAATTCATACATACATTCTCACACACTGGAACTACCATAAGGTCTATTGCAGCTAATTTAGAATGCTTTCTTGACTCCCAGTTCATCAGCATTAGAAGCAAGGTCAAGTTATTTTAGATGCATTTCATTCCATCAGTAGGTTTAACATCTGTGTAACTGCAGCTAAAATTGCAGATAAAATTGCGTTAAACTTCAGGTTTGCCTTAATGATGATTGACATTTCATGGGATATTCTTGAAATCTACATCGACAGATGTGCGACTGGTCAGCCCCTCACCCTCATGCATTGATTTCTTTTTACTCAGATAAATAACATTCTACATGTATTAGCCATCCTTGTCTTGTAACTAACAATTATGGCATTTACAATGTTTGCCCATACACCAGTGTTTCATTGGAAGAGCTTGGGTGTGAACAACATAGCAATAGGATGTGGTTCAGTGGCCAGAGCTGCCGACTTGGAAGGATCCGGGTTCGCGTCTAGGCGTTGGCTCAACATCCTGTGATTCTAGGCAAATCATGTAATTTCCCCTGTGCCCATAGCAAGAGGTGTCTGTACGTTTATATGTCTGGCTTGACAGTTGCCTGACCTAATGTGAATGACAGAAAACGAGTTTTCGGAAACACTATCTATTAGTCAAGCAGGATTCTTGTATAGCGCAACTACTCACCCGTGAGAGTCTCAAGCCACTGGGGGGGGGGTTAATCTGCAGTTCAGTCAAAGAGCCAGGTCTTGAGGTCCTTCCTGAATTGAGCCAGAGACAGTGATTGCCTGAGATGTAGAGGCAGGGTATTCCAGGTCTTTGCACCAAGGTAGAAGAAGGATCTTCCTCCAGCTGTGGTCTTGCGGATCCATGGGATGGTGGCCAGGGCCAGTTGGGTGGAGCAGAGATGTCTGGTGGGAGAGTAGAAGGAGAGGCGGTGGTTGAGGTATGCAGGTCAGGCATTGTGGAGAGATTTGTAGGGGTGCGTGAGGAGCTTGAAGGTAATTCTTTTGTTCAGAGGCAGCCAGTATAGAGAGAAGGGCTTTACTCAATCCAAATATAATGTTGATCTCCTTGAATCCAACATTTGATTGGACTTAAGTTATGTGCTGCCTCTGAAAGAGTGTTTGTATTATACATTTTTTCCTTGTGGGAATTGTATACTCAGAACAGCAGGACTGAGTTGCTTCCAATAACAAATCGCAGATGAAGGCTATAGGTAAGGGTAGAGATATACATTTGGCGCATTTTACCTGTTTGGGCTACAAACCAGGACAGGGACTGTTGCAACCAGGGACAGTGCGCACCATTACAAAGAATTTGCTCTGCCTTTTGGGCTGCTGCGAACTTGCGCTGCCCTCTTGCCAGCACATTCAAGTGAAATACAGAGCGGCAGCTTCAAAGCTGCTCTGTGTTTCACAGTGCAGGTGGCATATCACCTGCACTTTAAAAACTGAGAGAGATACCCTTGCAGGTAGTTGCAGTGAGTGTCTTGAGACCCCCTTCTTTCCTCGAGGGCTACCTTTAGGAGGTGCACTGAAAGTGCGCCACCTTTTTGTGGCTCACTTTCAGTGCTCCTCCTGTGGGCATATTTGACTCTACGCCCATGTCCCTAACACGGCATGGGCGCAGAGGTAAAGCAATTCCCTAATTTGCATGGGGCCATGTCACCCATGCAAATAAGGGAATACCCTTTCATTATAGTTCTGAAGCTAAGTGTAAGCCAGCACTTTTAATATTACGGAGCTGGATGCACAAGCATCTGTGGCCCCTTCTATAATACCAGTGTCCCCCAGCAGCACACAAAGCAGGCTTACATGCCCCTTTCGCCCCTGGGACACAATGAATAATTCAGCCTTAAGACGTATAACTCACAGGGCGCACTTTCCATGTTTGCAGCTTGGTGCACCTTTCAAAAGGTTTGCTGGCGCGTAGAGATCCCCTTGCATTTGAGTGCAGTGAGTGAGTGCATCTATCCATGGTACCCACTTTCCCCCCTCCTGAGGGATGCCCTCTGGTGGTGCCCTCACAGTGTACCACCTCTTGACAGCTTTTTTGCCAGTGTCCATAATACGGCACAAGCACAGAGGCACAGGTGATCTCATTTGCATGGGGCAACGCCCCATGCAGATGAGGAAAAATCCTCTTACGATGGGCCTGGCACACATGTCCGCCAGCACTATCAGTCTTACAGAGGGGGCGCACAATCCTCTGCGACACCTTCTGTAAAGGCCCTGCTGTGTGTCCCCCACACTCGCCTAATGAGATGTGGGAGGTAGAACTTTTTCTTACCTTGCCCTCTTTTATTGGAACAAGCTTCTGATACATGTCTGCACCTGTGCTAACTACTGCAAATTTAGGAAATTGCTGAAGGCCCACCTGTTCTAATTCCCAATCTCATCTCCCTACGGATACTTGCTTAACTGGCTCAGCGTCCATGCGTGAGTCGTGCGCTATATTAAATCAAAATAACATAACATAACAAATAACAAAGTGTTCTGGGTGTGCAAAAAGTGGGCAGACATGTCCGTTATGCGCCCAGGCCACATTGTGTAATATGGCACTGATCTGCTTCTTATGACGAGTAACAATAAAGGCATGAGACATGACTTATTCATTGTGAACACTATATGGTAAAGCTAATAGGCATTTAAGGAAGGTTTATTATTTCACTATTTTAAGGTTGTGAAGAGTTATTTTGTTACGTGGGGTAGGCTATTGGTTAGTCAGTTGATGCCAAGTGGGATAACAATATAGTAGGGTAATAGGCCTTTTGTTCCACTGGTTATTTCCAATGCGATGGGTTTGATATGTTTAATATGGAACATTACATCAGAGGGCCTAACTTATTTATTTGTAAAAACATATGACTGTAAGTGTGGATTGTTATTACACTGAATTAAAGGATTTAGAGAGGGGGTACATTGTTTTGCCGGCCTTGATTCTGTACCTGTTTGTCATTTTATGACTTCATACCTGATGATTGCCTTATGGTGAAGATTTTGTGGTTCTTTGCGACTGTGAATGGGCACATTCATGCCAAGATTTGCTGCCACGCAAACTGCCAATGTGAAGCTCTGGTGACTCTTCATGCTACAGCAACTGCCAGTGATGACTGGCAACGTGAGATCTGCACTTTGCGCTACAGCATAGACAGCCCACAGTGACTGCCAATGCGAATCTCCAGCAACGAGTGTCTGCGACACCCGACAGGATCTTTGCACTACAACCACGACCGTCCATGACATCCGGCATACACTTTGTGCTATAACGACGACCATCCGTAATGGTCTACCTGCTCCTCGTGGCCTCCTCCGCAGTGCACACAAAACTTTGCCCGGGACTTGGTCTCTGTATCCAACCTGTGCTCCATTGTGGTCAGTCTGAACTTGTGACTTTTACCTGCTCTTGCAAAACCAGATAACCGCAAGTAGTGCTTTGTGCTTTTAGGTGCTATAGTTACATTAAATTGTTGAAATTGCATATTTATCGTACCAAAAATTGTATGTTTGTAATTTTAGTGTTAAATAATTTATTAAATTGTAATTGTGTTGTTTTTTCACTTTATCACTGCTTGTGTGCTGTATAAATACTTTACACATTGTCTTGAAGTTCAACTTGACTGATTTTGTGCCAAGCTACCAGAGGGTTAGGCACAGGTTAATTTTGTGACTTTTGTGGTTAAAGCTGACAAGGATTATGACTGCTGTTCTTGCTGACCGAATCACTGCCACCACACTTCTCTGCTGAGGGGGAAGCATGACCACAGCCCCCAGCATTCCTTGCGGCATGGGAGCCGCCAACAACGTAGCAAGTGCACCAGGAGGCGCACAAAAGCAGTCAGGGGCTCCCGCAACGCGGGACGCCCGTTTTCGCTGACCGGATCGCTGCTGCCACACTTCTCTGCCTGAGGGGGGGAAGCAGGACCACAGCCCCCAGCATTCCTTGCGGCGTGGGAGCTGTCAACAATGTAGCAAGTATGTCAGGAGGCACACAAAAGCAGGCAGGGGGAACCCGCAGCGGGGGGTGCTCGTGGACGCGCCCGGGCCGTGCCCAGGCGGGCCCTTCTGCGCCTGTCCGCGGCCAGCAGAGGCTGGGCTGGGACAGGCCTCTTCGTCCTGCGACTTGGACACAAAGGCTAAGGTACCGTCGCCCTTATTTTATTCTTCCTTTTTGAGTATTTACCTATTCTTGCTGCCTATTGTAAGGCCTCAACCACTAAGCGAAGTGTGTCCCCCTTTGTAGCTTACTTTAGGGTCTGGTACTGTATTGCTGGACACAGGCCTGGTCTGATCACCCCTTCCCTCGCCAAGAGCAGTTAATCCCAAGCCCATTAATCATGGTCAAAAGAAAAACTGCAGCTGGAGGGACAGGGGGAAACAATACTGCGACCATTGATTCGTTTCTAACCAGGGCAGCCAGAGTTATCTCAAAGGAGATAGCCTTGACTGAAAGGAGGCTCTCCATGAAGATAGGAAAATCCGTGTCTGCCCAATTTGTAACGGATAGCCTTGGAGTGGAAGAGGCTAGTCCTGGACTGGTTTCATCTCCACCGGCTATTTCATTCACGGTGGGCCCTAATGCTGAGATGGTTTTGACACTAGCAGAGGATGACTTACCCAGCCCCCTACCAAGAGAAAGAAAACAGGTTGCAAAAGAGCCCCCGGAACGCTCCGTCCAAAAGGCCTCCAACGCCAGCCAGCTCTGAATTTGAACTCTTTATTGACTTACTTCAACCAAGACTGGAGTCTATATTTGACAGACTTTTAGCGCTGATACAGGGAAAAACTGGAGGGTTTAGATGCAAGGCTTGATGCTATTCTCCCGATAATACCCTGTCATCTCATTTCCAAGGAACTTGTGGGGGTGGGTTTATTGGCCCCGCTAGGCCCATTACCTCGCAAGTGTCTGATGGAGGGACACCAGATATGGTGGATTCGTCAGCAGTGGCTGGTTGTTAACTCAGGCGTCCCTTGAATTTCAAAACACTCAAAACATTGGACACCTGGGACCAGGGGTAACTGAAGGTGCAAGGACTAGCAGCGTGACCTGCAACCCGCCTTATGTGGCGCAGGTGGTGCAGGCGGCCCAGGTTGTCCCACCTCGAGGGGCATCACTATCAAGGTGGCGTTAACCTGATATACCTGCCTCAAATAATCGTATAAAGCCCCAAGCTGGCAGCCACGAAACCATAGATTTGCCCCTGGAATCTGCATCTTTGGCTATAGTTCTAGTGGGAGTCCCTCCGATTACACAGGGTAGTAAGGAGTCTACAGTGGATCTGATACATAAGGTCACTCACTGGTGTAATGCTAACATTGTAAATGGCCATCGGCTATCCTCAGACATTATCATGGCTAGAAGAGTGGGTTGGGTGGGACGCAGGCTGGGGAAAAACAAAGAGGGGGACTGTGTGATAGTTAACATGAGACATCCTGCCCAAGTCAATATGTTGATAGATTGTGAGCTTAGGGATAGCTCTAAAACAATGATTAGAATTGTCCGCCTTCAGTATTTTTACCCCCGCCAATTTTTCTTCTTTAAACAGTCCCTGTCTTCAGGTACCCAGAACGTTTAAGCCAACCCAGATTAGTAATTTCGGATTAGGCCTACCTTTAGCCAATAGATTTGAACCCCTGCGAAGTTTACAGGGGCTTGATGGCGTAGAATGACAATTATTATCCGAGGTTGAGTCGCAGCGTATAAGATCTCGGGACCCGGCTGTCAACACTACTCTCTCACCCAGGAAACTAGAGTCTGCCCCTCCATCTAGCACAGTCACTTGTTTAGCATCCACTAGTGTCCTTCCATCTAGACCAGCACCCATCAGAGTCTATAACGCTCCTTCATCGTGGAAGCCAGAGCCCGCTCCCTCTTTTTGCACAGCACCTTCTAGGGTGGGCCCACTCGTTTGAGAATACCTTTGTGGAATATTGCAGGTCTGGGGACAAAACGAGATGATGTCCTTTGGCGGAGGACTCTTGTGGGCTGTCATTTGATTGCCCTACAAGAAACCTGGGATACCGGTGAGAGTTTCTACCTGGATGGGTTTATCTTGTTTGTTAAGCATGCAATTCCCTTGACATCGTGACTTGCCAATGGGGGGGCCTTCTTTTACTGGTTTCTCTTGATTTAGGATGCAAAATGAGCTTATTAGAGCGTCAGTCTCCCCACATGTTAATAGTAGAGTTGTCTTTTAAGAATCACTACCCGTTACTAGCAGTTAACTTTTATAATTCTTTTTCTAGATCTCCCCCTATAGAACATCTAGCCACCCTGGAGGAATTTCTTGATACTTACAGAAATAGCAAACACTCTTACTTTGAGATCATAATTCTAGGTGACTTTAATATCCACCAGTGCAATCTTAACTGTATCTCTGCTAAGGCTCATGGGGATTTCTTACCATTAACTACACATTTTGAACATACAGAGTCAGGCATACTCATAGAAGGGTTTCTTTCAGTAAACAATCTGCATTGTCTAGAGCAAACGGTGGAGAACACGCCTATTCCCAACTTCACAGGCATGGGATGCTCTAGTATCATTGATTTTATAATGATCGCCGCATCCTTAGCCCCTGTTTATAAATTGAGTGCTCTTTGGAGCAACTACAGTGATCCCAACCCCCTTATTCTCGAACTATTGTACTCATCTGCCTTTCTTGAAGTAGAGAGTAGGGGCATTCCCAATTCTGACAGTAGCACCAAGGATCAATCACGTAGATTGAGGTGGGAGAAGGTGGTACTGGAAAGGTTCTTAGATAACATGTATACGGAGTGTGTAGTTGAGGTCTCAGCATGTATGGACACTAATGAGCAGGATAGAGCCATTGTAGACGTATTTGGAATACTAACTAATCAGATAGCTATCAACCTAACCGTCCCATGTAGGGGCGACGGACCTAAGGCTAAGAGGTGGTTTGATGGCACCTGTTCTACTGCCCACAGGAAGTTAATGTTGACTCTTAAACAAATCCCAAGAGATGAGAGTGAGATTAGGGCTTGCAGGTGGGTTTACAAACATGCAATCCAGGAGAGGAAGAAATCCATCAGGGAAAAGGCCTGGGAGGATCTAGGCAAAGCAAGCACACTATCGACAGTAATAAGTTCTGGGCGGTGGTCAATAGCCCATTTTTCTCTGATACTTTAAATGCTAGTACAGATTGTACCATAGCCCCAGAACGGTGGGTTGAGTTTTTGGGGGTATTTACAGTGGTGATGATTTGAAAGGGACGGAGTTATAAGGGGAGCCTAGTTTAGATTTAGCACCACTTCATTTTAACGTAGTCGAGGTTCATAGAGCTATTATTGCTACATCCGGGGTAAAAGCACCAGGCCCCGGATGGGGTACCAGCTTACCTGTATAAGGCAGATCCTCAGGTCTGGGCTACTATATTGGCAAGGGTTTTTAACGCGGCTAGCACATGTGGCTTTCCTCCTTCGTGGGTGAAGGCCATTATTATCCCTATCTTTAAAAAGGGCCCAAAGGGTGATCCTGCCTGTTATTGACCTATTTCGCTCTTGAACTCAGCTGCCAAAATCATGGGGTAGGTGATTTTGAATCGTTTATCATCCTGGCTAGAAAACTCTAATGTTATTAGTGATTTACAGTATGGTTTTAGGCAAGGCAGAGGGACACTCGATCAATGTATGAATTTGAATCTGGTGGTCGGGAAGTGTACTATTGCAAAGAGGGGTACCCTGCATATGGGATTTATGGACTTAACATCGGCATTTGACTGTGTAAACCGATCTAAACTGTGACTGATTTTGGGGGAGCTAGGTATGGACCCTTGTCTGGTGTCTTTTTACATTTGCCCATAATAACACCATTGCGGCGGTAAGGTTTAAGGAAGATGGCAGTATGACAGACTCCTGGGAGGTCAAGCGAAATGTACGTCAGGGGTGCATTCTGACCCCTTTGCTGTTTACACTTCATATAAATAAACTAGGTGACGTCCTCTCAGCCAGTACTAAAGACATCCCAAGACCGGGGGCCAAACTGATCCCTACAATTTTGTACACAGATGATGCAGTATTGTTTGCAAGGACCGCTGTAGGCCTTCAAAACCTTTTAAATGTTTTTATCGATTTTATGGAGTCACTTGTACTAGCCACCATCTTCTCAAAATCTCATACCATGACAATGGGCAGCAAAACGGCTGCTAAGTGTAAGTCTTTTTGAAGGGGGGTAGAACTGTCGAAAGTGTCCACCTTTCCTTCCCTTGGGGTGTTGTTTGATGATCATGAGACCTGGGCTGCGCAAAGACAACTAAAAAGGAATATACTGGCAAGAGCAGTTGGGGCTGTGTGGGATTTTGCTTAAAGGCTGGGGTCCAAACCAATACCAGCCCTACTTAAGGTTTACAAAGAAACGTGTATCCCTATGGCCCCATATGGGGTGATGTATGGGGCTATAAGGATGTGAGGGACATTCAGGGGGTTGAAAATAAATGTATGCGTGGCCTTCTTGCTGTCCCCTCAAGCACCCCTGCCTTTATCTTGCATGAAGAGCTTGGTCTGGGGTACATCTCTGACTATATCGCTGCTGCGCAATTGATACGTTGGCTGAGGATCTGGTTGAGCAGTACCACTACTTTGAATCAGTTGGTCATAGCGGACTGTATCGCCCATGAAGGGGCCCTATGTATTCTGTGGCTAAAATACATCATGGAGCAAATGAAGTGGCTGGGCTGCCCCAATATGTACATCAAACCTAGACCCTTAGGCCCGGCAGCCATCAGGGATATTAACTTGAAGTTTCTGGCTAGGCAGCAGGCGATTGGGGAGGGCAAGGAAGTAGCCAAGCCTACAGTGAGAAGGTACGTCGCTATACGTTTGCCCCCACAGATACAGCCCTATTTGTCACTGGTCTCCAACGCGCAACATCGCTTTGTTTTAACCAGATTTCAGTGAACCAGGTACCCTGGATATTAGCCTTCCCTAAGAGATACTCTTTGCCGGGTGCCCTAAAGCCGTGTCCCTGTGATAATTTATCGGAGCAAGATACCTTGCATTTTGTCTTTTTTTGTGAATTTTATGCTCTGCTGCGCAAAAAATGTATATTGCTGTTACTTAGAAAGGCTAACTTTGTGCAAGTAAGGCCCGCATTATTATTCTTACAAATGTTATCCTCCCCCATGGTGTGCTTTGGGGTTGCGAGCTTCCTGTTAGGGGTCATAAGATCTAGGAAGAGGATGTCCCTGCAGTAGTCATGTACCATCTATTTAAACATGGCTACGGCATCATATGTATTTCTGAGTACCATTTAAATGTCTAATTGAGTGGGTATTAAGTATCTATTTTTATGGCATTTTATCTACTGTATTTTTTTGTGCGTGTCGGTACTTGTTATCTGATTCTTCGTAATGCGTTTTTTATTCTATTTGTTATTTGATAAATCTTAGTATACAAAACATTTGCATGATGGGGTTTCTTTTAATGGACATGTTCAATTTTCCTCTTCTAATGTATTGATCTCTTTTTAAAGTCTCTTAAAATGTTTTTAATTGTCTGCTTTTATGGCTTTTATTGGCCGAATAAAGTATTTTTGACTTGACTTGACTGCTGCATGAGAAGGGCTCACACTCTCCTCAACCAACACCCAATTTCTCACAGAGACTATTGTGAGACCCAGTGGTAGCTTAATCAGATGCAACCTTTATTTCAATAGGTCTTAATATAAAGCCATTGACTAGTTCTAGTCACAACTTTAATGTGCCCATTTCAATTTGCAGCTTAGCAAGATTTAGCGCTCAGGTCCCAATGGAGTTAAATTAGGGGTTAGATTTTAGAGGATCTTTACAACCTTCAATTGACTTATATTAAACATATAAGTGCAATGGGTCCTCCTGGGAATAGTTACCTTACTTTAATAACTTTGGAACTGTTTCCTTTATGTTTTTGATTTTAAGGAATTGTATTTGCAATTACTACTTTTAATGCTACTTTTTTAATATCTTACATTTAACATTTTCTTTGACTTTAACTTTATTGTTTTTTGTTGTTATAGCAGCACATCCTTTTTCCAGTTTTATGGAGAGCAGGAAGCCATCAACAAATCTACTTAATGTGACCTTCTGTGAAACAATTACCTTTGTGAGTATCCCATTCATGAGTATGCCTGTCCTGAACAATGCCGCCTTGGAACACCAAACAAGCCTTCAATTTAAAGAAAAATACATCACTAAATATTGTTGTAAACTGTAGAGCTGTCTTCGTGGAAGCATTCTTAAGTAAGTCAGAAATAATATCGGTGTTTATTAAGGGACCTATAAAATACTCCCTCATTTTGAGAAGGCTGATAAAAGCCTGGATGTAGATACGAAATGCAGAGGCCGCCTCCAAAGGGGGCCTCGAGGGCCGGCGCCATAACCGCCGCCGAGCCACCGAAAGGATCTGGTTCTGGGTGCCCCAAAGCACCTAGAAGCAGAATGGGGGTAGCCCTTTGTGCCCAAGGTGCACCAGAGAGGCGCCATACCCCCCGTCCAATGGGGGGCCAGGCAAGGTATGAACTCCCAAATGGGGGGACACCGCCGGCAGAGGCGGGAAGTCTGAGGGGGGGTTATAAGTCACCGCTCACCCCGTGCAGCTCCTTATCGTGGAGCAGGGGGAGCGGCGCAGCAAGGATTTTTGACTTGTACCTGATCGTAATTACGAAGCGGAGCTCTGCTGAAGAGGATCGGATTTGACGAACTGCCAACAGCGTGTATGCTCAGACTGCTGCGTGACGTTTGGAGGACTGGGGGAACCAAGGCTGCGGTGGGGGACTCTCCTCTCCCCTCTCCCTTCTCTTTCCCTGCGACGACAAACAGCATGATCCGGCAGACCCAGCCTTTCCTTTGTGGATCATACTCCGGCTCTAGTTCAGCTCGAAGCCAGAGCTGCCTGACTTTGGTCCTGCGATTCTGGCCGAATCGCTGAATCTCTCAAGTGCTTCCTTCTTTGCTGAGCAGCGAGCAAGGGCCGGCGCGGTCCCGTAGTCGCGATCGGACTTGCGTGAGGTGAGCGGGGCAATGAATACTGCCTCCACCCCGCACAAACAACCTGCAACTCGCCCGGATCACCCTTGTTGCCGCTCTGACCGTTCTAAGGAGCTGCGGCTGGGAGGAGACGGAGGGGGTGGAGCCGGGACAGCGGCTCGACGTGCGCGGCTCCTCTTTGTCGAGGGTTGAGCCGGCATAGTTGGGAGGCTAAGGTTTTGAGCCCCCGGGGCTACGCCACACAAAGTTTTACCCGCTCCAGAGAGCTAAAGCCTCCCCCCGCAGTTATCGGTGGTGCGCGGTAGCACTGGTGAAGCTGCCCAGCCTCTCCTCTCGGCATGGCAGGTTATCCGGTATCGGAGGCTGCTGGGGGCAGGACGCATTACTGGATCTAAGCGCTGGAAGTGCCCTTTGCCTCGGAATGTGTTTTTTCATTTAACGAGGCCGGAGGTGACTCAGCAAGGAGAGGCAAATACGAAACTGACATTGCTGTGAAGCGGCAGTGCTAGGGGTTTTTTTCTCTGCTCGACCCATTCCCAGTGCAAGTGGACACCTCGGGGTCCAAAATTTAAAAAAATTAAAAAAACACAAAGAAAGGAAGAAAGAAAAAAGTAAACAAATTTGAGCCAAAGACTCCAGCCAAGAGGGAGTTGGCCAGTGACGTAGGGGACTGTACCCCCGGGACAGTTGAAGATAACATGTTTTTTTGGTGCATAAATGAGGGCTGCAGCACCCCGCCAAAAGAAGAAAATAGAAAGGGTCAAGCAAATAAGCACGCATGATGCAGAACCAAGGCGAGAAGGAGCAACCAGGAGAGCTAGGGGATCTATTGAGGTAAATTCGGGCGGCATCTGAGGTGCACGGGACCAGCTGGCTGCAGTCACACTTGGACCACGACGCCGGTGAAGGGGCCAGCATGCAGCCACCCATGAACGGCAGCGGGCTAGCACCCAAGAAGAGACAATGGGCTACGTCGAATACCACGAAGGACGCGGCCAAAAAAGGGTGCCAGAGGACCGACCTGCCGCCTGTAGCCATCCCGGCAACGGCAAGAGCTAGCGGAGCCGCCGGCACCACAGCGACAAGGGGTGAGCACATTGGTACAATTGTACAGGAATGCTTAAAATCGATGGCACCGCTGTTGCTTAATAGCTTAGGTGTGCAGGGGCTAGGGACAGCGGGCACACTACCGCAAGGGGGGTATCCATGGCACCTGATAGACCCAGGCTGCTCGCGACAGGAGCGCTTACAAGGGCACATCACGCAGGGGGCTGGTGAGGGTTCAGGGTCTCCCGTAGCAGCAGGGGGCAGTGCAAGCGCGACAAGCGACTCTAATAGAACAGGCCTACACCCTGACGCATACGCCAGGCCTTCTCCAGGTCCAGCATCAATGACCACGAGGGCCACGGGGCTGGCGAGCCTTCTCCCCTTAGCAGTGAAAGAGAGGATATGGAGGAAGGAATTTATTGACAGTTTCTCCTTGTTAGAGATTCAAGTAGATGGGCTGAACTTGACGGGTATGCGATAAAAAAGATAGGGAAAGGAGAAGGGAGCGGAAGGAAAGGAATTTTGATAACTGGTTAGACGCATTTAGAATCATGGCCTGCATTATTGTGGAGAAGTTCCCACGCTGCGCGGCAGACCTATGGTTGTATGAGGCTAACATCCACGGGGCGTATAGGCAATTCCCAGGGGATGCATGGTTAGAATTCGACAAAGGTTTTAGGTTAAAAATGCAGACACACCCAGAGATGGAATGGAATGAGGAGGATGTGTCCGATTTCATGCACAAAATGATGGTGGCGAAAGAGGTTAAAACATGGTCAGGGAAAAGCGAGCAGCCCTTTCAGGGTTCTTTCTACAGAGGGAAGGGCAGGTCATTTCACAGGCCCAAATTATTTAATACTTGGAAACCCCTTCCACCCAACGGGCCAGCAGCCATATGCTGTAAGTATGATGCCAACGAATGCACATGGGGGGCCTCGTGCAAATTCCAGCACATATGCTCCGCGTGTGGCAGAGGACATCCATCAGCAGGGTGCAGATGCAGGAAAGAGCCGCGAGGGGACAAAGAAGAGAAAAAGAGGAAACATTAGAACAGAGAAGAGAGTGAGGGGGGACAAGAGGGAGTACACATCTACAGGTTAGCCAAGTCCCCCATCAACACACAGCAACTCCGATGGCTAGCCAACAAATATCACAACAAGTCGGACGCTGCCACGCTTGTGCAAGGTTTTTAAGAAGGTTTTGCGATACCATTTGAGGCTCCTCTACCGCTGGGAGGTGCAAAGGACTTAAAGTCAGCACTACAACACCCTGAGGTGGTTCACAAAAAGCTAGAAAAAGAGAGAGCACTGGGTAGGATAGAGGGCCCCCTGCCTCTTCAGGTAACAAAAGGTGTGGTAATCTCTCCCCTCGGGGTAGTTCCCAAGAAGGAACCGGGGCAGTTCAGACTCATCCACCACCTTTCTTTCCCTGAGGGGCAGTCAATAAATGTCGGTATCAGCGCTCAGTGGGTTACGCTACAGTCGATGACGCCATCGACTTAGGAAGGGCCTCAGGCCAAAGAGCCCTGATGGCAAAAGCGGACATTGAGTCCGCCTTCCGGCTTCTCCCGGTTCATCCCGCAAGTTTCCACCTCTTGGGTTTCCAATGGGAAGGGGCTGTGTATATTGACAAAGGAATGCCTATGGGGTGCGCAGTGTCCTGCGCATACTTTGAACAATTTATCACCTTTCTGGAATGGGCCCTGCACGACAGGCACTCTGCAGGGGGTAACCTACACTACCTTGATGACTTTCTGTTCATAAGTCCTGAAAAATCAGCAGAGTGTGGGGACACCTTGGCAGCATTCCAGGGGTTAGCCGGGGAGTTGAGGATCCCGCTGGCAGCATAGAAAACAGTAGGTCCCTCAACAAAAATCACATTCCTTGGGATAGAGCTAGACTCAGTTGCAGGAACATCCAGACTTCCCGAAGAGAAAGTAAGGGATTTTAGGGATGAGATAAGGAGCCTTCGCGGCCGGGAAATGACAACCCTCCGTGAACTCCCGCAGTTGATTGGCAAGCTCAATTTCGCAGCCAGGGTCATACCCGCGGGCATGGTTTTTGCCAGGCGCCTCGCACAGCTAACAGCAGGGCTCACTCACAAGCACCACCACGTCAGGCTGGGGGCAGGGGTCAAGCGGGATCTGCTCATGTGGGATACATTCCTGGCAGATTTTAATGGTGTCCTGATATGGAGAGAGGACTGGATGACAGCCAAGCAGATCGCCCTTTTCAAAGACTCAGCAGGTAGCACAGGTTTCGGGGCAATTCTGGGTGACAAGTGGTGTGCAGGCCAATGGCCGAACACATGGCATAAACAGGGCATCACCAACAACATTACATGTTTGGAGCTCTTCCCCATCGTAGTGGCCCTAACAGTCTGGAGGCGGGAATTGAGGAACATGAAGCTGACTCATTGGTCTGACAACAAGGGGGCGGTACAGGCAATCAACAGAGGCTCAACCAGGTGCCCAGATATGCTGAGACTAATGCGTCAATTGGTTAAACTGCAGTTGGAAGGAAACATAGATCTGAAGGCATGTCATGTAACAGGGGTGGAGAACGCGGTGGCGGACGCCCTGTCACTAGCACAGATGATCAAATTCAGGGAATTGGCTCCAGGAGCAGAACAGTTTATGACACCCTTCCCAGAGCAGTTATGGGGCCTAGTCGGATAGACTTATCAGTGCTAGTGAACCAATCCCTCCCCCCGGAAGCGGCCAAGCGCTACAAGAAATACGCAAGGACAGTGATGCAAATTGGAGGAATCCAGACGCTGGGAGATGCGGTCAAGACAAAGAGGGCGGTCAAGCAGTTCATCCAGTGGGCATTCACCAGCAAAAAGTCGAGGTCATGGTCACAGGCCCATCTGTCCGCTATTGCCCACTTCACAAAAATAAGCACTGGCCAGGACGCCACGGCCTCTCACTACATCAAAGCAGCTATGAGAGGGTGGAAACAGTCAGAGGGGGTAAAAACAGACAGCAGGCGACCCATAGACTTTGCGTCATTGGGCTGGCTTATGGACACGCTGGGGGCAATTGCAAGGGACACATTCGAGCTAAACCTTTTTAAGGCAGCCTTTGCAATCGCGTTCTTTGGGGCATTTCGGCTCAGTGAGCTTGTGGCCCCTAGGAAGTCTGGGCCAGCAGGGCGTTGCTTGCAGGCGGCCGACGTCAAACCTGGCTTAGCGGAGGTCGAGCTACTCCTGAGGCGGTCAAAGACAGACCAGGCCGGCAAAGGGGCAGTGGTACAGTTGAAGTGCATCAAGGACCACAGATACTGTGCAGTCTGCTGCCTCCTGACTTACATGGCTGTGCCACCAGCAGGGGAGGGTCCACTGTTTAAGCATGGGGATGGTAGCCTCCTATGTAAATTTCAGTTCACAGCAGTGATGTGCCAGGCCCTCGCCAGAGCAGGGCTCACCCCAGCAGCATTTGGCTCCCATTCATTTAGGATTGGCGCAGCAACATCAGCAGCTCAACACAGGATGTCCGAGGCAGGAATACAAGCAGTCGGCAGATGGCGGTCCCGGGCTTACAGGACCTACGTAAGACCCCAATTATTGTAGAAACTCTTCGCAATAGACTGGGGGGCTGCTAAGGGGGGGGCACAGCCTCTGGTGCGAGAAGCCAGCTGACATTTATGATTATTGCTTCAGCAGGAGGGCGACCCTGCCTAATATGGGTGGTGGGGCACTCTTTCGTATCCAGGATGCAGTCTTGGTGGCAGCAGGGGGGCCACAAACAGACGGGAAGGCCGGTCAACACATGCGTCCAATGGTTGGGGCGTCCGGAGATAAGATGGAACCAGTTGCCAGAGGCCCTAAGGGATTTACAGCCGGACTCGGGGTGTCACCCGGACATCTTGATAATCCACCTCGGTGGTAACGACCTAGCCCAACTGGGGAGGAAGGTGCTCCTCCAGGCCATCCAGATGGACTTAAGAGGTGGCGAGGTGCTTTGGTAATACATCCATCATCTGGTCGGAGCTGATCAGTAGAATGGCTTGGCAGGGGGCCAAATCACGCAAGGCGGTTGAAAACTCGAGGAGAAAGCTGAACATCGCAGTTAACAAGTTCTACAAAACCAACGGCTTGGAAAGCATCAGGCACGGCGTCATCCACCCAGGTCGCCCAGAGCTCTATGGCGGGATTGGGTTCACCTATCGGAGGAAGGGATGCAGGTGTTCTGGGATAACCTCTGGGGCACAATGGCTCTTGTAGGCTGCAAGTAAAAAATAAAAAAAAGAGAGGACACGACAGGGAGCCGCAGGAAGAAGTTAGTCTCCCCGACGGCATGGCGGATAAGTAAGGGTACAATGGTTGGTTATGGAGACACACCGACAGGGCAGTATGTAGGAGTAGGGCCACTCACTCTGGGATGCCTTACGGCAGGGTGAGTAGGCCTGACAAAAGGGGGTAGCAAACGGAGATGGCGCTCGCAGCCCAGACCCCGCCGGACGGCAGGGCACAAATGAGACTAACAAGGTAGCGAGTTGGGGCCTATCTCTGGGGAGAAGCTACCCCCCCACACGCAAGGAGCATGGAAACCAGCAGAACAATTTTATGACCCAGAAGTGGCAAGAAAGGAGATAAGCCTGCAAAAGAACTGACCAATGAACTGTCGGTGCGATTTACGAATTTATGATGTACTAATGATTTACGGCAAGCAATGCGTTATGACAGGCAAATTATGATTTATGACAAACAAAGTATGACAGTTTGCATATGATAATTTATGGCTAGGGGTCATAAAATTATGACCAAAGTATATGCATGTATTCGTAATAAAACTGCGGCCAACAATGACCACTATAACCACAACACATGTTGGCTGTTATTATGAGAAGTACAGGTGATAGAAGATTGCATGCTATACTGGAGTGGGCACAGTGCGGGGGTTATGGTGTTTGCTGCCAAATTCAAACTCACAATTGTAGGACATGAATGGACTCTGGTGATTATCCCTCACACAAATTTCTTCAGGTATAACTTGCAGCAATATGTATTGTAATTGCATTTAATAGTGCTTACTATCACTGATAAGGTGCTGAAGTGCTGTACAATGGATAGTACTCTACTCTGTAACCCAAGGTTAATGGCTGGACTTCTGTTGTTGGTCGTTGGGATTAGTCTGATGCTTGCAATGAAACCTTCAATGCATTTCCTCCAGTTTCTTTTTGGTAGATTACATTAGTAGGAGTTAGGTGTGATCATTAGTGAATGTTCATGCAAATAATCGGTGAGATTAACACAGTGTTTAATTTCAGCCACTGGTTTCCGGTGCTCGGCACTGGCACTTTATCAACACCAGCTCGAAAGACAGCTTGCTACATGGTGGCGCTGTTTGTCTAATTTTGTGAGGTGCACAACAGCTGTTTAATAAATCAATATACCTTACAATGACTGATACCTTATACCCAGAGCTATTCGAATAGTTTGGGTTGCATAACCAATTTATTTATTTTTAATGTATATTTAAAGTCTGAATTGTCACACTTGTAGGAGTATGATGGTTAGTTGTGTTGCTACTGTCACTTGCAGCAATGGATGATGCAAGCTGCAGTGGCCTCTTGACAAGGTTCCCTGTCACTTATTGTTGTTCCAAATTAAGAACTAGATCACCAGATAGGCTAGAGGAGATTAGGCATTGTTAGGTTATATGCCTTTGGTTTCAAGGAAGGAGAGTATGTGGTCTATGAAATGAGTTGTGGCAATTTGCAGAAATATCATGATAAAAAGTACGGCAGACAGGGTTGCGACTTAGAGTAAGTTACACCCAGTGAGAGGAAGGCATGTTGATGATGGAGGATAAGGAGAAAGCCATTAGATAGAAAGTAGAGAGAACATCTGTTTGTCTAAAGTCAAGGTGAATTTTTTCCTGTAGGATTTGAGGACTATAGTGGGAGGAGGCTTTTTGAGATGCAGAGCAATCACAAAATGTAAAACTGCAGAAAGAAACAACTCTATTTGCAGGTGGGATACAATGTTGAACTGTAGCAACTACAAAACACTTACCCCCCTCTCAGCCCTCCCTTGTGATGCCCAAGCACCCGTTCACATGGCCACATGGACAACACACCTCACTGAGATATGTAAATTTAAAACATGAATGTAAATTTTCTCAAAGGCCTAACTTAGATATGTAATGGAAGGTAATAAAGGAAAATGTATTATTGATGAAATATGATTTGGGGTGAGTATTTTTGCTAGATGTATTCGTTCATCTTTGAATGTTGATAAAAGCAGATTGTGGATCATATATTCACAATGGGAATGGTCAGGAGGTGAAGACAAAAAGCCTAGAATTCAGCATGGCTAGCCTAAGACATTGCTACTAGCCTTAATGTGGTAGGGGAATTGTTAGATTTCTTCGTAGTTGACAGGGATCAACATACTTTTATTTTCTCATACTGATAAAAGCAGATTGCGGGTCACATCTTTACAATGAGAAGGGTCAGATGGATGTGCCCAAGTGCACAAGAATCAGTGAGACTAGCCTGAGAGACTGGCAGCAGCCTCAAAGCAGTATGGAGTAGTCTAATTTTTTCCCCTACGGTGTGCATGTTTGGTCGAAGACCAGAGTCTCTGGATGAACAAGGCAAGCAAAAATTATGCTTTCTCAGGATAGAGACAAACCACAGTGTCCCTGGCCAGTAGACTGAATCAAAATACTCTGATGGATGGAGCCGGCATACGGAGAGGTTGAATTGGGGATAGTCCTGGACAGGAAACTTCCCCTCTTGGCTACTATTGTTTTAGTTCAAAGGTCTATTGCTGGAGGTGAGAACAGAATACACTAGGTTGAGAGTGTAACGGGGTCAGACCTGGGAAATCCGAAGTGAAGTTCACTTGCTAGAACTATCTAAAAAGTATTTTTAATGTGGCTCACAGGTCACACAAGAGCTAGGTAATAAGAGTGAGCTTAACAAATTGTGAACTAATAAATTGGTGCAATGCTACTGTCATAGCAGAAATAATGGATGCAAGGTAGGTCTCCTTTCACCACATTGTCTCTTTTTTACCCTGAAATGTAAACAATGAAAGTAGAGTTGTCCTGGGAGGAAATTTTAGAAGGTCAGGAGGATGCATCCTTATGTAAACTAGAAAGAACAAAGGTCTCTCGGATCTGAGAAAAATTATTGGGCTCGCATTGACTGGTATGGACAGCAGAGTAACACGAGGCAGGCTGATTAAATGGTTGTATGACAGAGGCACCCTTGGTTGAATCACGCGTGCCTCTGCCAAGCAGCCTGAACCACAAATGCGTCTCTACAACACATTCCTTTACCACGTATGCCTTTACCACGCATGCCTTTACCATGCAATTTCGTGGTAAAGGCATGTTTGGTGAAGGGATGTGTGGTAAAGTTCACGCACCTTTCCCTCCATTCTGAGTCCTAAAATCCTGGCCCTGCCCTATAGCTCAACCCCCCCAGCCCTAAAAACTACCCCACCCCTTAAACCTTTAACTATCCTGACTCCCCCTGTCCTAAAAACTGACCTTCTTGCCTTTGAAACTGCAGCTTTCACCCTTGCCATGAGCCCTAAAAACTGCCACCCTGCCCTGTAAACTGCCCCTTCCGCCTCCCCTGCCTGAGTCTTAAAACTCTGCCCCCTACCTTAAAACTTACCCCTGCCCAGAGCCCTAAACCCCCCCCTCACTTAAAACCTATCCCCCTTTACCCCCACCCTGAGCCCTAAACGGGCCCCCTTCCTGAAAAACCTACCCCAAACCCCAGCCCAACTTACCTCGTTGCGTCCCCATCCTTCGCGCAGGTCCTCCTTTCCAGTTCCTCTCCCCGCCATCAGCTAGAATGCCGACCGCCTTACCACGCATATGCGTGGTTCAGCCATATGCGTGGTTAAGGAAGTCGGCATTCTAGCTGCTGGCTGGCAGGGAGAGGAACCGGAAAGGAGAACCTGCGCAAAGGGCGGGGACGCGATGAGGTAAGTTGGGCTAGGGGATAGGTTTTAAGGGAGGGGGCCGGTTTTCGGGCTCAGGGCGGGGGGCAAAAGGGAGTAGGTTTTAAGTGAGGGAGTGGTTAATGCATGCTATGTTTAGCTTGCAATGAAACAGAACACGTGCTTGAAGCCACGTTGTAAGGTCCGTTTCCCTGATTAGACTCTGTGCTGTCATGTCAGCAACCTACCAAGCACTTCATCTGTATCTGCCTATATGTCTGTGCATGCTGCCAGGCTGACTAGAGTCTGTGCCATGACTAGACAAGGTTGGGGGAGCCTTTCAGAGCCTTCAGGAGCTTGAGAAGATAAAAATGCTTAAAAATGCTGGTTTCTTAAAGCCAAGCAGGAGTAGGTAGAATATGTGTAGGTGGAATCTTGGCCTTTTAAAGTTGATGTAGTTCCTGCTACTGTGTAGTTAGTTAGGTCAGAGTTTCCATAGGAAGAGTGTTTTTTAGTTTTTCTGGTGACTGCAAACCCCTTTGACAAATGCTCCTGAAACTTTCCAAAACAAATCATCCACCTCAGCACCTTTCTGGCAAGTTTTTTCGATGATCATTTTAGTGGGGGGATTGAAAAAAAGGGGGGGGGGTCCAAAAACAATTTTTCCCAATGCAAATTCCTATTGGAAATTTAAGAAGCAATGCTGAAACTACGGCTGAACAGAATTATACCAAATTTAGCAGAAAACTATAACTTTACTCATAAAGGGTCTTTTTGTGATTTGGTGTAAATCTTTTTAGTTATATTTGACAAATTAAGATTCAAAATAAATGTATGTGTAGCCAGTTTGGTTCAGTTGAGTACCGAGCGACTGCTGCAGAACCACAAATTTAAAAAGTAGATTAATCTGATTGGCAGAGAGGTCTTTTTTTGTAAGTGGTTTAGATGCCGCTTGTATCATATTCCAATCTCTAGCATCTTTTAGTAAATCTGTTTTTTTCACCTCTTGATCTTCTCAACAGTAGTCTGTAACATGCAATTGTCATTCCTTCTCAGATGAAACCTGTGTAAAATGATTTGTTCCTGTATTTCATAAAATTCATTGGTCCTGCAGTTTGTTCTAGCCCTCAGTAATTTGCCATAGGGGATACTGCATATACGATTTTAGGGTGACCACGGAGTGCATGCACAAGACCAGGTGTCTCTTTTATATAAAGGCGTTCTTCAATTTGTCTTCCACTACATACACTTTCAGTTCAAGAAAATCAACACTCTATTCACTGATAGTAATGGTCAACGTGAAGGTTAAAAGTATTATCATTCAAGTGTTTGACAAAGTTAGAGTCTGTGGTGCCTTGCAGATGTCAAATTGGTCTTCTATATAACGCAGCCACAACCCTACATGTATGTTGTATTTTTCTCATAGCTGACGTGAAACGGGCACCTAGGGCAGTTTCCTGGATCTGTCTGTATTGGCAACCATTGAATAAAACACATTGTTGGTAAAACAAAATCAAACTTAATACCATTTCTGTGTGTACCAAGAAAGATACAGCTAAGGCCCTCAGATACTGGCAACAGGCATCAGTACCTTGTTCATGTCTGATGCTAATGTAAAGAAGAAATACATCTAGTGTCATCATAAGAAAATCCTTTTCCCAGGGAGGGCTGGACGTTGTTTTTGGGTGTTAGCGCTTACCTCATGCTCGCATACGCTGGAACCACCTGGCACCCAAAAAGGAGTATGAGGAGGACTCTGACAGTTTGATTCATAGTAAAAAAACAAAGGTTGAAGTGGAGTTATTCATGAGGAAGGTAGTAAGTGTCAAGATCTCACCTTCTTTCTGCAGGAGTGACAGGAAGCACAAAGAATGTTCTCAACTTCCCCACAACACAGACTGCCCAACAAGGTCAAAGCTGGTCCAGGTCAATGTGGAAGAGGTGAAGCGAAGAGAGAAAAAACAAATGTCCCATGGAGTTGGTGCAGGAGTGGTAGTGTCTACCCGAGATACTCAATACTCCTCCTAAGCAAAAGAATAACATAAAACAAGAATTACTAACAGGTATATAAATGTGTGCTTGCATATACATGTCCTGTGTATCTCATGTAAAAGTACCTGAATCCTTCCCCCCTTCCGTGTGTAAGCAGAGTCCACAGATACAATACAACTATATGTATCTAAGGAAACAAGAAAGGAAAGAATAAGGATTATGTGGGGAGGAGAATACAAAGATTTACTTATACATAATATATATTCTAAGGGAAAGGCATAACTTATAGCTTACTGTCACAGGCGCAAAAGAAGGCTCAAACATGTACTAGAAAGATAAGCACAAAACACAAAATATTAGAGGTAATCACATTTAAGCATTTCCATGTGTATCCCCTTTCTAGCAGAAGGCAATAGTCAAAAAGAAAAAAATATATAGAGCCTTGAAAAAAGATAAATATAATGTGCTACTTGATACTAGTATTGCATAAATAAATATTAATTCTGTGTCTCTATTAACTTCATAGTTATGCCACAGTACTTAATAGCAGACTCCGACTTGGAAAGAAAGCAGCATCAGGTAAGTCATATTGCTGTGCTCTTTGAATATTATTTTCAAAGTGCACTAAGCGCGTTACGCCAACTTGGCACTGTGTGACCTCTAATCCTTCAGAGGTTTCCATTTGTCTTGTTTTGCAGAGTTTTTTTGGGAGCTAAGTAGGAGCGGCCACAACGGGAAGTCCAGGAGGTCGAAAGAGAAACTGTGAGCAAGAGAGTCACGACGAAGGACCGACAAAAACACCAATGCGTTGTGCAGTGACCCAGAAAGAGAACAGGTGAGTGATCTGATGGCAAGAAGCTGCAGGCGGGTAACTCTAGAATGCCAAGCAGCTTCCTGCCGGCTGTTGTCGGCTTTAAGCTTGCTGTGCTTCGCACTCCGCCGTATCCCGCAACGGACTACGGCAGGTGCAACAGTAAGATTTTAACTTATGTTAATTAAAACTTTGAAATTCACTGAAAAAGCATTAGTGTTTAAAAACAACAACAAGCATTTGCAATGCAATAGGTCTCGCATTATTTAATTTTAGAACTATTGGGGTTGCAAATGAGAATTGTTTTTTTTTTTTTTTTTTTTTAAAGTATCCTAGTAAGTACTTAACGGAAATTATTCAAGTAAGTACTTAAAGGAAATTGCTGAAGCAAAGCGAAAGGGTGTAGTATTTTTGCCTGTTACCTTGTGTTTAGGGAAAGAGCACTGGCATTGGGGCCTGGTTAGCTGGGACCCAGTGCACATCAATCGAAAAACATCAGTACCAGTAGCAAAAAGTCTTGGAGTTGAAGTTGGACAGGGCTGTTTGTGCCGAAGCAGGACCAAGCCTGATTGAATATGGCTGGCATTTGTCTAGAATGGCATAGTGGCTGAAAAAATATGGGCTACTATGTGTCTCCAAACGATCAACAGCGGTTGAAAATAATTCAACCATTCCTTCCAACATTAGATGCACTAAGTAGGACGGGTACGCCCAGATGTGGGTTGTGTGCTCACTGTGCCTCAGGACTCAAGCTATACCTCACGGACAGCACCTAAATAGGCCAAAGCAGGGCAGGCATTGCTTATGTTCCCATCAAGAGGGAACCTGGCCTGGGAAGTTAGGCTGCAAAGTCCCAATTGGAGCAGGACCAAAACTGAAAGCAATATGGTTGGTCTCTGTCTACACTGACATTGTGGACAACCCCCCCAAAAAAACTAAATGTAATGTGGCCCTGAGCGTTGTTCACCAGTGCCTAAGATTAATTCCAGAAGAACCGTCTCTGCTTGTTGATGCTCAGTGTTGAGCTGTCAGTTCTTTTTTCCACACCCTGAGGACAGTTGGTCATTACTGGCCAGTTCTAAAGTGACAAGTTGCCATTTACTGATGGCGCCTCATAGCTTGGGTACCGCTGCAATGCTTAGAAGTGCCAAAGTCTCCCATCTGGGTCTTAAATCTCAAGAGGTAACGAAATTGAGCGGTCAAGGCTTACTCAAGAAGGGGGGTTATGGATTAGGGAAACCTACAGCATGAGAAACAATCAAATAACATGCAATAAGGGGCAGGAGCCGCAACATCTATAGTTTAGAAAGGTGCTGCCCTGTGTTTACAGGATGAATTAAACACCTAATGTGAGACTCACCAACGAAACCCCAATGGTGGTGGTAGCACCTTCTGTGGCTGAGGTTCCTCCCCAAGGGCAGTTCCAACATTGGTGTGTCCATGTGCTACGGATGCTGAAATCATGATTTTCGATCACAAAAAAGAACAAAAGAAACTTCCAGCCCTTGTAGAAGATTGGGCTTTCTGCAGCTGCCACCAAATCCTCAACACTATACCGGAAGCAGTCTCTAAATCACAGCAGTTCACGTGGATGTGTGTGTAAAACCACATACCTTTCAGAAGGTGACAGCGTCAGGATGTAGCCCTTGGATCAGGATGAAACTACCTGAATTAGGCACTTTAGCACCAGTGCTTCCAGTGGGGAATTATTACAATGACGTCTGTGCTCCCAAACAACAAGCGGCCAGGATCAATTATGAGAATCCCAATGTTTGCGCATGCCTGAACCCCAACAACAAGCCCATCACCCGAAAGGGAATTAAGGAGATCCAGTTGATTATGGTTTAACTGGGATCTGAAATGCTTTCAAATCAAATATAGGGCATTAACAGCCTTTTTAATGTGCACGATTTTCAAGTGACCACGTTTCTAAATAGATTTATAGTCACTGTGGTGGAGGCTGCTGGATTGGAGGATGGGGTAGGGACTCTAGAAAATGCAATCGTTTTGCCCCCGTTGGGGTTAGAGAGATGCAAGTAATACTCATAAAGCCAGCATTGATGGGCACACAGAATTAGCAGCACCCGAAGGCTCTAGGGCCGGAGAGAAGGGGCTGTCCCATCGCTCCTCTGGGGCTGATGGAGGAGTGATGCAGAGCTCACAGGAGTGTAAGGAGTTCTCTTCCACTAGAGGACGGGGGACCAGACGGCAACCCAGCCCTGGTCCTACCCCTGCACACCCCTGAGACACCGGTTCAGCTGGCCACACAAGAGATTTCCGGAGGTGGCAGCATGAATGGAGGAGCAGTGGCAGAGCAGAGGGGCTGGCTCACTAGGCAGAAGTTGTCTGCCTGGGCACCTCCGCAGGCCTCTTTCCTGGGAGTCACTTAGTGAGCAGTGCGCGTGCCAGTAGGTGTTGGCACGGTGCTGATGTCACTTGCTGCAGGTGTGGTGCTCATCTCAGTGCCGCTCTGTGGATGCAGGTGCGATGCTGGGACCAGCAGGTTTGGATGCATGTGCGATGCACATGCCAGTGCGTGCAGGTGTGTTGCTGGCGTGATGGCTTGTAGTGCGAGAGTGCTGGTGCCAGAGGGCACAGCGTGGCTCTGCTCCCAGTGGGTGCAGGGGAGTGTGGGGCCACTGGGTCCTGGTGTGGTGGTGTTCCAAGGGGGAGCAAGCGGACGTGGCATGCTGCCAGCAGAGGTCGCTGTACTGCTGGGTACAGTGGGTGAGGGTGCAATGCTGGTGAGGGTGCAGTCCTGATGCCACTGGGTGAGGGTGTGGTGCAGCTGTCAGTGGGTGAAGGTGAGGGTGTGATGCTGGTGCCAGTGGGTGAGGGTGTGGTGCTGATGCCACTGGGTGAGGGTGCCACGCTGATGCCACTCGGTGAGGGCGCGATGCTGGTGCCAGTGGGCGAGGGTGTGCTGCTGGTGCCAGTAGGCGAGGGTGTGCTGCTGGTGCCAGTGGGTGAGGGACGGTGCTTGTGCCACTGAGTGAGGGTGCGATGGTGATGCCACTGGGTGAGGGGGCGGTGATTGTGCCACTTGGTGAGGGTGCGATGGTGATGCCACTGGGTGAGGGTGTGGTGCTGGTGCCAGTGGAAGAGGATGTGGTGCTGGTACCATGGGCCCAGGTGCGGTAATGGTGGTGATGGGAGCATTCGTGGTGCTGGTGTAAATGCAAGTGCACCTGCTGGGGAGCAGTAGTGCATGTTCGAGAGTAGGCACCTGTGAGAGAGAGAGAGCAGGTAAGGTGAGACAAAGGCGTGACAAACAACCCCGTTGCAGGACCGAAGGCCTTCAGGCTCGGCTGGGATGGGGCAATAAGTCTAAATGCGGCCCTGCCTGCAACACCCGGCCGTACTCCTAAATCTGGAAGGAACCCGCCTGTAGGGGCGTCTGTTTATATGGAGGCGTGGTCCTGGGAACCTGGGGTGGAAAGATCTGCCCCTCGGGTCCCTCAGGCCCTGTGGTCCCCGGCCCCCTCCCACTGTGGGAGATGCTGCACCTGTGCGCTCGGGTGAATCCCACACCCTGGACCTCACTTTCTCCTCCTAATGAAGAGAAAGTACAGCTTGGAATCCGCCGCGCTCCCCTGACATCTAAGGAAAGCTGCTGCCTGCCCCGCACCATGACAGCTGGGGAGGAAGTGAGGGTGGGAACCAAGGAGGGGAGGGAGGGAGTGGTGGGAAAACTAGAGCGGCAGGAGGGAAAGAAGAGGGAGAGGTGGTAAAGAGGGAGCGATGGATCTCGCAAGCAGAATAGAAGAAGTTATGAACTAGGCGCTCGTGCAACGCTTCTGAGCTTGGAGCTTATAACAGCTGCACTGTGCCCATTCCAGGAACCGTACCATACTTGTGTATCTGCCTTACTACACACAGCCAACAGTCATTGTATTTTTGTGGTGGTTGTTGGCCGCAGTTTTATTACTCCTTACATACGTCGTATTTGTACAACTCCCCTGGACACCTTCTTGGGGCCGGGGTCATAAATCATTATCATGAATTGGGTATCACTCAGTGTCATTTGGACATCATAAATCATGGGTCATAAATCATCGGGTATCATAAATCATTCTGCCGCAATCGTCCATTATTTTGTTGTCATAAATCACAATATCTGATCATCATAAATCAGCAGCCATAAATCATGGTCATAAATCATCAGGATGTCATAAATCATTCTGTCACAAATCTGTCATCATTTTGTTGTCATAAATCATTCTGCATGGGCATCATAAATCATCAGCCATAAATCATCGGCTGGCCATAAAATACTGGTTTGTCTTTTGCTCATTTGCATCTCCTAGGGTCGTAAATCACCCTGACAGCTCGTAGATTGTTCTTTGTTGTTTTCCACGCCCCTTGCGTGTGGGGGTAGCCTTTCCCCGGAGTTAGGCCCCAACTCGCTACCTTGCTAGTATCTTTTGTGCCCCGCCGTCTGGCGGGGGCTGGGCTGCGAGTGCCGTCTCTGTTGTCTACCCCGATTTTGTCAGGCGTACTCACCCTGCCGTGAGGCATCCCAGAGTGAGTGGCCTTCCTTCTACACACCGCCCTGTCGGTGTGTTTCCATAACCAAACCAATACACCTTTTGTTTTTGCCACGCCACCAGGGAGGCTTCTGTCTTCCTGCGACTCCCCCAACCTTATGTCGTCCCTTTGCACCTCCCGCTGCTCTTACTGTGGAGCCTGCCCCTGCCGTTGCTCCGCTCGAGTGCTAGGATACCAACCTCTAGCTGTGTCTCCGGGAGGCTGACGTCCAGTAAGCTCTGACGGCAATCTTCCCACAAACGACATGGTGTGCTCTGCTCCATCCTTGTCTTACAGCACTGTATCCTCTCACCATGGGTCATACATGAAATCAAACAAAATTGGGAGATAGTCAGATACCACTTGTGGAGATGTGATCCAACAAAATTTACTTAAATATCATCCTCTACTTCACTCATGCTCCTGGCAGGCTCCCCCGGTAAGCACCCCTGCAAAACCAGTACTCAGATTGGTATGCGACCGGCTGTACTATCCCCTCCACAGTACTTATTTCTTACTCTGTCATTCAACCGTACTGATTTTCTACTTTGGGAGGGTGAAATCACGAGTTGACATCTCAATCTGTGGGTTTTTTTGTCCTTGTCCCCGTGGATCGGGTTATTACCAGAAAGTTGCCTTTGTCATGCTCAACTGGTTTACCGCTAACCCTTCCTGCTTCCTAAATTTTTGTATTGGACATTTTTAGCTTAAACTTCGTATGCGCGCCCAATGAAATTCAATGTTTTCTAAACATTATCCCTGTCACATTCTTGAAGTGCCTTTGCTTCCTTAATTTACCGTATTCCACTTTACAACATAACTGTGCATTTCGTTGTCGTACTTTCACATTGGACATTTTCTTTACATCCTGTCCACTGAACTGTCATTATTTCTTACTGTGGGAGGATGAAATACCGAGTTGGCCCTGCCGGGGGGCGTGGGGAGCATAACCTTCGTATTGCTATGGGCTCCTCTATGCGTTATGATGAGCGACCTCTGCGCCAAGTGCCAGACCACCCTGGGCTCTACTTAGCTTGCAGATGGTCCTACCCAAAGGTGGCAATCGGTAGATCGTACTCCTCGAACCTAAGAAGGTGCTGATGCCACTTACCCAAGGGAAGCCGGTCTTTCTATCATGAAATAACGCCTGCTTTTTTAACCCCACATCCACTACAAGCACAGTTCTTGGAAGCACCCTGTTATTACAGCCTCTCTTTAAAGCACCCTACGTGGAATAGTCATCAGAAAGGTTCTTCCAATTGCCCCACGAGACGCCCATTTGTGAAGCACTCGCTCTCCCCATCTGGCATCCTGCTGGCACTGAGTAACAAAGTTCATAGTTGCTCAAACCACTGGTACCATTTCTTTTTCCACCCTAGTGTGATGGAAATCGCATAATTACAGAGGCACAGGTAACTACTTGATTATTTACATTTTTTTTTTACTTTAGAAATATTGAACTCTACCCAGCGCATGTAGGAATTGTAACCTGTGACCAGGGGATCACATCCACGCACCTCAAAATCAATTGTGAGGATTGCAGTATGTCTGCTGAGGTGTTTTTAAACTTTTTTTATACGTCTCTGTTGCGTGCGTTTAAGGTGTTGCCCTATCGTAAAGAAGGACTCGGGAAATGGCTGCCTTGGCTGGACTGGTAGGTGGGCCTGAGCCTTGGCCCTGATCAGGCTGGATTGTTCCAGCCTCACTAAAATACAGAGACCGGTAATGCCAGGGAGAGCAACCTTAGTGCTGGGGTGTGTGTTGGTACTGACCTATAAGGCTTTCCCAAACCAATCGTATTTATAGCAGTTCCCAGGGGAAACATTATCAAGTTTGTGTATTATGCTCTGTGGTTGCTGTGTCCCTTAATACGTCTGTGCTGGCTTAGTAACAAGTCTCCCAAAGCAAAGAAGGTCCTGGCTTAATAATAAGTCCTCCAAGGCACAGAACGTTTGGTAGGATATTTAGACTGTCTTCGGATCACTCACATTGCTTGTAGCACTAACATGATACATTCTGTGAATTGCGCTGCACACATTTTGACACTAGCTGGCACACTAGATGTTGACATTAGATGCACTGTTGTCATATAGAACGTTAATTTAACAGCAGGCTACCTTTGCCCATATTGTTTGTTACATAAGCATTCTATTAACTCGTATCCAAGACCAAGTGAGCACTCTGGAGCGAGAGCGTGAACTCGGACCGTGCTTTATTTGATCACAAATTACATTGCACAAGGTCGGATCCATATATTTTTTTTGCCAGGAAGGCTTAAGTGGTCTGCCCAGGAGCACTAGTTACTTTATACAAGTATACAACTTTTTTTTTTTTTTTTCAGCACTTCTTTAACGGAGTCAAAAGAACCCATGATCCCCACACAGATCTTATTTGAGCTACCAGGGAATGTGGGAAGAGCCATGTTCAAAGCACCCTCTGTGGAAGATTAAGCAAGCTATTGCCCAGAGTCACATGGTGCTGGGCTGACTTGCTGCTGGCACCGGGGATCGAACCGTGGACCCTGTGTTCCTGAGTCAGGTGCTCCGACCGCTGCACCACACCTCTTCAACCTAGAAGAACGCGTGTTCCATTAGAGATTAGAGATCAGTGCGCCTATTTGAGGGCGCGGGGCAGTTTGTATGAAGCTGTGCCCGCCAAGATTAACTACGCTCTTTAAACGGAGCTCACAATGTAATCGCTATCCAGTCAGAACCACAGGGAATAGGTGCAAGTGCTACATTATAGTAACTAACACCACTCCCTACCCTACACCATAATCCACTGTTTCCAGTGTCAACAAGTTTACCTATGGCACGGATTATAAGCTACTTTTTTTGTTTTATGGAAAGCTTAAGTGGTCTGCTCGGGATCACAAGATGGCGGGCCAGCGCCGGGATTCGAACTCGGTTTTTTATCCCTAGGTCATCGATCTAGCCATAACACCACTGCCTGATGGCTTTTGCCTGCGCCATCACGGAAGTGCCTGTAGTTTGGACTAAGGGACGCTACTGTGGCTTACACTGGATTCCGTTTTTTTTGGGGGGGGGGAGTTTGATTTATCGCTAACTTTATCAGACCGCTTTACATTAGCTCCCGTCGCGCCACACCTTCATTCCTGTTAGCCACGGGGAGAACCGGAGACATGCCCCGAATCACGGGATTTCGAACGTCATAGCCCTGCAGTAGAGAAACCTCCCGAGATCACCCACCGTAAGACAGCCACCAAGCGATACTGCTGGTGCTCCTGAGATCGGTCTGCTATTGAGCTGTTCTTGCACGTGACCAGTCCAATTCCCCCCAACAGCCGCCAATGTGACTGCTACCTAATGGCCGCCTTTCTTTAGTACCGGGAGCACCAGGCCGCTAAAGAACATTGACCTAAACGAAGACATGCCAACGTCTCCGGATTTTCAGTATAAGGGGGGGGGATTTACACCGGAGGATATCTTGTTGGAGAAATCAGCATCACAATGTTACATTTGGAGTGGTAAATGCTCGAGCAGGGAGACCTATGGAGGGAATGAGCCACGTTTCTCTAAAAAGCAGGTTACTTGTGCCGTGACTAACCACTCCGATATTGAGTGGGATATGTCCCCTCGCGTCCATAACCGGAAACCTGCTGAGCCATAGATGCTTGGTAATGGTGGCATTTTGCTTTCTTCAACTAAACAGGTACTAAACATTTTTGCTACCGGATGTCTCAGATTTGCGCCATTGCTCACCTCGCTCTATGCTGCCAACGAGGCTTCGGGGACGTCACTGCCCGCACCGACCCCTCCGTGGTGCGAGACCTGCCTGGCCAGCTTGTCCTGCACGATGGCTGGGCTGCTTCCCCTACTTCTTTTTGAGGCACCGCCGTTCAGGCTGCAGGTGCCGCTCTGTCTTTTTTGGCGGCGCCTCGCTCATGGCTGGTCGACGGTCCCTCAGCTTCTACACCCCAGGTTCCGTCATTTGTGGCCTGGATCTCGTTGCCGCTGCAGTCGATCCCTTGGGCCGCATCAACCCTCTGGGCCTTGTAGCCGGCAATGGTCCGCACATTATTTTGTCCAGGCGAGGATTCCCAGCGGCGATTCCTTCTGACTGCTCCTGACGCGGGGAGTCAGGGTAGGAACCTTGCTGCTGATACCCCGGATCGGGCACTCGAAATTCGTTGGCGCCGCTCCCCCAGCTCCCTGATGTAAAGGTGAGTTGCCCAGGGGGAGCGTCCCCTTATATCTCCCCTACCCCTTACCCCCTTCCTCTCTTCCCTTTGTCCTTGGAAGGGAGGGGAGAGGGCCTCGGGTGCGGTTCGCCACGCGACATTTTCCGGGCGGCGCAAACCTGATCTGTTCCTTGCAGGCTCTGGCGGCCGTTATGGCGCCGGCCCTCGAGGCCCGCTTCGATGGCTGCCTTTGCTAAAATCCTGGGTTTTAGTCCCAGCTCCATCTCTTGACTGAAAATCGTGTGATTCTGCGCGCGTTCTCTTATCTCCCTTTGTTTAAAATAGTAAATGTAAAAAAGACTTGTCAACTATACTTTTCAAATGTTATATCCCACACACCCTCCTTTCTACAATCTGGTTTTGTTGGGGAACTCCATGGTTCTAAGTTTCCTGCTACAATATAAAGCTTCTCTGTACAGGGTTCAGTCGTCCATGGAACTTAGGTACCCACCAGTGTGTTCAAAAAAGTGTAAGGCCCTGAATCACCAATTAGTGAAAGGCATTTTAAAAGGTCCCCCCCCCCCACGTTTCCGCTGATGGAGGTAGCGGGGGTGGAATCTGCAGACACCAAATTACGTTATACCGAGGGCGAGTCTTTCAGTGCCCCCCCCCACCCTCAGAGGAATAAGTTTGGTTGTTCAAGAGCACAGCTCTCAATCTGTTAGTGTGCATGGGCAGTGGAATGCGCTCCGTGCGGAACACCAGAGCTTTAAGGTGCTCTTTGTCGCTCTCAGAGGCTGCTGGATATGCCCACAGGAGGCGGGACAGACACAAAAGTCCAGCTGAAGCAGATTCCAGGGCAAGGAAGGAGGTCAGCGCCAGGCACGGTAACACCACAACACTTTTCTATGGCACGATGGGTGGCACGAGGGTAGAAATGGCTGATGCCAGTCCATCATAAGAGGTAAAAAGGACATTGGAAAATGTCCAATAGTGATACAGTTAAGGGATGGCCCTCTATGCTGGAAGCAGGACTTTAACTGATGCAGTTTGGCCGATGCCAGTCTGTGAAAGAGGGTATTCGCTGGGATGTTGTACACAAGGCTGGGCAGAGCCTCTCGCCGTAATGCGCCCGGCCCACCCCCATATCTCGGAGTGCCTCCGCAGTGCTGGATCTTGGCAGTGGAAGGAGTGCTGGGGCCAAGCCAATCTCCCGCCAGAGTCTTATGACCCGTTAATGAGTCCCTGCACATCAAAGCCGGCCTCGTCACACGACCCACAGCCCCGCCACTCCCTCCCCGCAGCCCCACCTACCCTCGCCAAGGAGCAACCACCTCCAACAAGCATTTGTAATGCAATAGGACTCGCATTTGCGCGAGACCTATTGCATTGCAAAGGGGCGGGTGAGAACTTAAGGCACGAACAATGGGAGGGGGTCCGAGAAGGGACACGGACTGCGGGAGGGGGAG
Source organism: Calotriton arnoldi (assembly GCA_963921515.1). NCBI lineage: Eukaryota > Metazoa > Chordata > Amphibia > Caudata > Salamandridae > Calotriton > Calotriton arnoldi. The sequence continues at coordinate 4,093,546 of CAWUFW010000004.1, read as the reverse complement.
GCACGGGAAGAAAATAGTGCTCACAATATAAAAAAAACATTCTGTGCAACACTCTAAGTAAAAGGGCCAGTAGCCATGGAAGGATACAAATGACGACATGCTTGTCATGAGGAGGGACTACCAAGCCTAAAACCAATCGGAAGGCAGCATTTAGGACCTAAGCCAATGAAAAAGATGGGCAGAGAGTGGGTGGAGCTTCCACGAAGCTTCCACGCTATACTGAATACTGCATGCCTCGCAAAGCGAGCAGCGCATGCGCTGCAACGCTAGGCTCGACCTAAAAAAAACACTTAAAATCGCCAGTTTTATGTAATTGCCATAAAAATAACTTGCACCACCACAGATTTCATATGTCATCCGTGATGGAATATATGATGGCATAAGCAGTTCATCACAGTGATGCAAGTTATACTTATGCCAGTTACATATAACTGGTGAACTTCAGTGTTTTTCATTTGTTTTTGTACCGTAATGCTTTTACAGTAAATCTCTTCGTTTTTTTAAACATAAGTTAAAATCCTAGTGTTGTGCTGATATGTAACTCTATTTTAACCCTTGTTTTTTCAGTAAATTTCTATATTTTTTAACGCACAGTAATATATTTTTATGATACATGTGCGGCCAACACCACAGCACATGGCTGAAGGCCTTGTGCCCAATCACCCGCTGGCAGCCAACCCCCCACATTTCTAGTTTTCTGCCAAATCTGCTGTAATTCCATTTTTTTTTTTTTTTGCTATCTCATTGAGTAATTTTTCCTGTGGAAATTGCTTGGGGGAAAAACGTTTTTTGGGATCCCCTTTTTCTCGACTCCCACTTGACAGATCGCCATGAAATTTTCCAAGAAGGAGCTGTGGGTAAATCTTATGCGAAAGATTTGTGTACATTCATCTAACGGTGCCAAAGCTATTAGTAAAACAAAAACCATTGTTCCTTTGTAAACTCTAACTCAGGAATAACTACACAGTGGAGACTGCCACTGTGCAAGATATAATAGTTTATTTTTTATTTTAGGTGGATTACCACCCACCCCTTTTTCAATCCACTAATTTCCCTTTACATCGACCTTCCACTGAACCCTAAGGACCCCTTACACCATTGACCTCTACCATCCCCTCATCCCTAGAAACCCTGTACTTCCCATTACCTCTACTCTACCCGAACCATAGGAACTCCTTACCACTTCACCTCTACTCACCCCTTAATTGTAAAAAACCCATCCCTGAATCCTAAAAAACTCTCTCCTTGATAATTGACAATTTATTTATTGTATTTTAGTCATAAATAGTAGTGGATCCACAGACACTACTTTACCAGAGACAATTAATACTCCCTCATTACAATGATTCTTAAACGAATAATGTACAACTGTAACCCAGATGGAAATGCTGTGAGACAAACTCAAATAGTATCAACAGCAGCTACTTAATACATCAACAAATTAATGCTTAGAACAAATTTTAAAAACGTTCTACATAAAAAAACAAGTTAAAAACATGAAGGGGGATACGAATATTCATGTAACACATATATTTATCAATAAGAATTGTGAAAGAAATCAACATTCATACTAAAATTACAGAATAAATAAATAAAGTGACGCTGTGCCTCCCTAAAATCGTATGAGAGTTTCCCCTCCTTATCCGAACTACAATTTTAAAAATAAGGTGAAGACCTTTTTCAATCTGCAAACACACATTTACAGATGGGCTGTCTTCATGAAGTATGGGAACTCGTAATTTGTTGCAAAGGCTTATTTGAACCAAATAGGGGCAATACATTTGTTTCTCATGTTGCATGTAACAGGACAAAAGAACAAGATATGCACTAGTCCGGAAACCTGAAAACTCCAGGGCCTTGTGTTCCTACTTACCCTTAGATTAAACCCTAATGGAAGCAAGCCAATTTCAAGCTTAATAAAAATGCTTTGAACCAAGTTTTCTAGGTTCACTTAAGTAGAACTGCATCATAACACGAAGTCCGGTGAATATCAGTTCATTTAAAGTCTTGAAACATGCAGGCAATGTTCAAGGTCGCTTTGGTATTTCTTAGATAAATTTGGTTGATCCGCAGAGTAAAAATGTGAACACCTTAATTGAATCATGGTAGGAAGCATCCCAAATAGGTTTTTTACTAGAATTTTCTGGGCTCGAAAACAAGCTAGAGGCATAAAATATAATTTGAGCATAGGTTTTAAAATCGATGCCCGTTAAAGCCAGTTCAAATCTAATCATCTCTATAGATGGGGACTGCCCTAAACCTAAGTATTAATTCCATAACTTGGCTTCAATACTTGCATATTTCTTTACGTCAGCAACTGAGTGTTACTCTGAAGCTCATAACGCCATGGTGGATTTTTCGCTGTATACACCTCAAGTAAGGAGGGAGTGTGCCTTGCCCCCAGACAGGAGAGTAGCAGTTACCCTAGAGACTTGCCCCTTAATTTGGTTCGCCCAGGGTAAGTTATCGGAAATAGTCATCCCTAAGTTTATATGACTTTACTATTTCAAGTTTGGAACCATTATAGAACCACTGGTTTCAGGACTTTACTTTCTGAGGCACCCAGGATCATTATTTTTCCCATGTTCACCATTAAAATGTGACTTTTCGAATCATTTGCTACAGCCACCAACTGACTCTGCAGGCCAATCGGCATGAGGAACATCATGATTGAATCTGCTCTCAATAGATTAGTGACATGATTTAAATTAAACATACACTAACCTAATACTAGATATTTGTGCAGATATTTGTACTTTATACCTCGGAACCTGATGCATGATTCTACACCATGCAATGTACATGATTCTTATCTTTAAATTATAATAATGCATACTTTCGTAATTATTTGATATGTGATAACATTACCTTCAATTTTCTAGTTTTTAAATTATTTACATTCAAACACGTTATGCATTTGAAATAAATATATATATATATATATATATATATTATTAATTCAATTATGTATTTTATGTTATGATTGAATTAGACATACATTAATTGTATATTGCACATTTACATTTTTAAAACCAAATCAAATATTTATTTATAATATATTTCATTCCAGTTTCAAGTTTAATATTTTTGGGCGCATTTAGAGTAACCTAAAGTGCAATTCCATTAAAATGTGTAATTTTTGTAAAGGAAACGCATGCAAAAGATTAAAAAAATAACACGCAAGATGATAGCACAATGCATGTGAATGCATCACCATGAATCACCCTTTAGCATTGTGAGAAACGTGAAGGTCGAGGGCAACCTTTGTTGGAAAGTATTTGACTAGATATTAGGGTGTTTCTGTCACAATATAGAGAAATTGCTTTCTTTAAAAACTGTTTCTGTTCGGAATTGTGGCATTGTTGCCTTTAATATGTTTGATAAAATGTCAAATGGCAAAGCTAGCCAGGAGGGACAAGTTATACGCACTAGCAGAACAATATTTGATGGCAAAGATGGGTTGTTAGTCTTTTATGCAGTGAGATACCTACCACAAATGCTGCAGGCAGCTGGTCATATAGGACAGGCTACCCGCCTAGTAATGTGAGTGGACTTTAATGAACCATGTAACATGTCTAAATTAGATGGGCACTATGGTTTCCTGGGGAAATGATTGGTTGCACCACCTGTGAATCGAAGTTAATGGACCACTTTGTAAGTGATTATTAAAAAAAAAAATTATATTCTTAACATTAAACTTAAAGACCTGATTACGAGTTTGTCGGTTAACCCACCCGAACGCCGTGGCTGCCAGTAGATCACAGTGCATGGCGGACTTCATCCCTAAGTAGTTATAGGACTTTACTATTTCAAGTTTGGAACCATTATAGAACCACTGGATTGAGGAGTTTACTTCTGAGGCACCCAGGATCATTATTACTCACACAGTCTTGCCGCTATGTCTTAAAGTTCATCGCCTACTAAAGTAGACAGTTTGATGTATGAGGGGGCACAAATATTGGGTATTCATGGGTTTTGGATTGGAAACAATCTAATTGGTTTTATTTTCTTAATAAGTGGATCTGAACTGCAAACCGACGTTTGACCAAGAGGAGAGTGAAGACACTTGTGGAAGCACAAACTGATTTTTGCCTAAATTAAACTCATTGTTGGGGATACACACTACGGGGCATATTTACAAGCCCCTTGCGCCACTTTTGCGCTGCCGTTGCGTCACGCATGTGACGCAGCGGCGACGCAAACCATGTGCCGCGTTGCGCTATATTTACAACGTGACGCATCTAGGGAGATGCGTCATGTAGTAAACCCCTGCGCCACATGAAACCTGCGTCAGGTTTCATGTGGGCGTACCGGCGCAGGGGGGGGCGTTCCGGCGCAGGTACGCCTCGGAAAAGTGACGTAGTGAAATCTACAAGATTTCACGCAGTCACTTTTCCGACGCTGGTGCGTCAAATCCTTACGCCTGCTTCAAGCAGGCGTAAGGATTGACGCACCATGTTGGGGATAGGGAAGGTTGGAACAGTGCTGGAGTTGCGTCGCGCTTGCGACACAACTTCAGCACTGCACCAACCATCTGCTGGCAGATGCGTCACGCATCTGCTTATCCTTGCGCCACGATGCGCCGCATTGTAAATGCGGCGCATCGGATGTGGCGCAAGGGTAAACTTGCATGACGCATTTTCCCTGGCGCATCCCTGCTGATAGGCAGGGATGCGCCAGGGAACGTAAATATGCCCCTGTATCTGTAAGGCTTTCGGGAACAGACCACATACTCATTTAAAATCCAATTTAATTGCCTACTTAAAAACAAGGAGAATTTATACAGGGGTGGTGTTGAGTCTGTACAACGTTCTTACAAAGGGGATCTTATTACATCCATTGCTGTCTCCACTTAAAGAGTGGTGGTAGCACAGGTTATGTTGATGGGAATTGGTGTGATCTCTTACAGACAAAATAACTGATTGTGAAAGGGTAAGGTAAGCTGAAACTTGGATTTTTTGATTATGCACTGATGGCTTTGTTTCCCAATGAGACTAGAGGCAGCTAGGATAGGTATTCACTCTGAATGTTGGAGTGCAGCCAACCGAACTGTGACATTGTACATGTGGTCTGGGAATGTCAAAGACTGCAGACTCTTTTAGACAGATATTTGGAGGTCGATGAAGAATGTCTCAGGTATCCCTGGTGTGCTATGGGGCATCACAGTGATGTTACACGATACCTCTGCATTACCAGACTTCACACCACGATGTGGGCATCAGTTTGTCATGACTAGGACAGTAGCCAAGCTCTGTACTTTGAAGCTATGGAAGACCCCCTCTGTCCGGTGTGGGAGAGACATGGCTCCAAAAAATGTTCCATATAGCCCTGTATGAAAAATAAAATGATCTACATACTAAGACCAGAGACCAAAATATGAAATGATTTGGGGGAATTTCCTTGCATGGCATGATATGATTAATTGATTTACCCTACATGATGTTGGCTTTCAGTAGGAAAAGAGGTCACTTGAAAGATGATTTGCCGGTCGCTTATGATTCATGGAGGTGATGTGAGGTGGGGGTCTGGCAACTCAGTATTGTTCATGCTCATTATATAACACCAGTTTATTTTATATCAGGCGTCCTGCTCTATCTCAGCTGATTGACTGTTAAAGCCTTATTTGTTTGCATTCGTAGCTCCAGAACTGAGTGGTTTCAAGATGGAAAGGAGACAACTAATTGGGAGGGAAGGGAGGAGGAGTAGGCACAATAAAGGGGGGAAAGGAGAAATGGGTAAGATGGACCTCAAGTCAGCCACTATTTGTTATTTGGGCAATGTCATTGGGGTTTATAAGAGGTGGCTGTGGTGATTAACGGGACTATTGCATTTCAGTAATAAAGCATTAGTCAGCAAGGTTGTGTTAAACTGTAACAGCAGATGATTACTTTGCAAGTGTTCTACTCTTATGATATGTATAGAAATTATCAATGCCCCACTTATCCACATCTCCAGATTGTTTATTTTTATGTTGCTCTCGACTTGTATTGTGCAGGATTTTCTCATTCATGGTGTACAGTTGTGTCCTATTCCCTGCATGCATGGGAGTAAGCATCTGCAATTTAGTTTTTTCTGAGTCTCATGCTAACCCTGTGTGTATGTGAATCCCTAGCCATGTCTTGTGACAACTGTCTTATCCTGGATTTGTTCCACACCTTGAGAACCTTAACAACCATGCCTTGGTGACAGGGGTCTACTGTTCCTGTCACAGGTTAATGCTAGCAGTATGTTGGTGACATCATACTGTGTCTTCTATTGTAACCAGACATTTTTACATATGTAACAAGAATAAAACCTTTCTGGCCCACTCATTTAAATTATTGATGATAACAGTCAACCTGGAAATCTCATCTGAGATATAAACCACATTCAGGATGTGTGTGATGATTTACATATTGTGAGCCTAATTCAAAAACTGCATTTTATAGTACACACCGTAGTACCACAATAGTACTACTTACTACAAAATGCAACTCACAAACCTTTGAATGTAATTCTCCACCTCTCCAATCTCTACTATGGGGTAATCCTCACATATTTTAGTTTACTAATTGATAGTAAATGTGGGAGGGAATGAGGGAGTGACTACAAAAAGGTGCATCCTTACTTCAAAAAGAAACTGGTTTAGGGAAGAGCAAGGAGGGGTTTAATGAGGGTTAGAGAGGGATTTAATAATAATAATACTCGGATTTGTAGAATGCGGCTAATCACCCAGGAGGTTCTCTAGGCACTGTCCATAGGCACGGGGAGATTAAGTGATTGACCCAGAATTACAGGATGCTGAGCCAACGCCGATACTCAAACCTGGATCCCCAGCTCCTACTTTGGCAGCTCGAGCTAAATATGAACATTCACATTCAAAACAAATTAAGCCCATTACAACTCACAAACCTCACTTCTGAAGTTACTACAGCAAAAAAGGGCCCAAAACAGTAGTAAATGTACTCCAGCTCAGAGCTGGTGTAATACCAGCACCACATATAGCCAACCACTGGTACTGCAACACCTTCCCATTGAAAGTAATGGAGGGAGGTGCTTAAATTAAAAACAAAAAGTATTTATCTTTTTAATAATGTTTATTTTCAATTTATTTGGAATTATTTTTCGATGCATCTGTTTTACATTATTGTTAAATAGTAAATGTATATATTTCGTTTTAATTTAAGTGGGAGTTTTTATATGTAAACTTCACAAAAATTATTTTATATAATTTAATATATTCACAATGAATATATCTAAAAATAAAATTAAGTTAATATTGGTTTTAATTTTGTTTTACAGCCCAAATAAAAATATAAAAGTAACTTACAAAAATATTTAATATAAACCTATTTTACTCTTTCTTTTCAAGTTTAATACACTTTTTTACTTTCCCATAAACTTTACCATAAGGAGATCTCTTCCACCAGGGTGGAGATCTGCATAAACAAGTTAGGACGATCCCAGTGCCTGTCATCAAGTGGTGGAAGTAGGCCCGCTGAAGCTCCAAGGCCCATCTGCTGCAAATGCCATCAAGCCCGGTGAGAGCCTCAGCTGCCTGCCAGCTCTGCCTGCAGAACACTGCCAGGCAGCCTGCAACTGTCAAACTCAAGTGGCCCAGCTGTGTGACTAAACCACAGCAGCATACCTCATGTGAGGATGGTCAATGAACAGAATGCCAACCCATGCATGATGTTGGTTGATTGGAGAAGGACTTCATCACTCTCTGCAAGGTTAAAGCGCATTATTTATTTTGACATGGGTAGCCACAGTGTATGGATAAATTGATGGGGAGCTAAGGATCCCAGAGTACTCAGGTGATGTATAAAGAGAGGATTAGCTTTCAGAGGTTTGTTAGGCTATGAAGGTATGGTTCTATAGGGTGACTGTGTGACGAAATGAGTGTTTTCTAATAAAACCTGTTCAAAATTGGTGCAGAAAGATAACAATTGTAGAGGTCTGAGTATATTTTTAGTAATTGATTCTGAGTTGCAGGCAATGAGTGGAATGCTGTTGAAGGTTTGTAGATAGGTGTAATAGGCAATGGATAGACATATGGACTCTTGGGTAGTTTAGTAAATTGTAAAGGTAGGAGAGTAACGTGGATGTGTGTTAGTGAAGAAGTGAGAACTAGCCTTAACAAATTAGAAGTGGTATACATCCGGAACTATGCATAAGGTTGCTCCAATTATTACGGCAATTCAGTAGCACATGAGGCAACTGAAAAGATCAATGTTTTTATGCAATGTCAGGGGTCCTGCTCAGAAACATTGTGAAATTTTTAGCACCCTGAGACTAATTGAAAGTAAAACGTTTTTTTAATTGGTTTTGTAGGAACATACAGTAAAGTTGAAGCAGTTTTGCATCCATTACTGAATGCATGATATTTTTCAAATTGCTACAAATGGCAATCTCTGTGCTATACACAGATTTCTGTTAACATGGAAACACATGCATCATATATGTGCAGAATCAGATTTGGGTTTTGGAAGGAGCAGACATGGTTCCTAATATTAGCTGTCTGCAGCAAGAAGCGATCATTATTCCTCAATGCATTTGTTTATGAACATTGGGGCCCATTAGGATGGTGGGCGGATCGCCCACGCCGGGCCGGCGGTATTCACTGCCGGCCCGACGGGGGCGATCCGCCCGCCAACCACACAGCAAAGGCCCCCCGCCATATTATGATGGCTGGGGGGTCCGCGGCGGACGGAAAGCCCATCCGCCGCTTTTCCGCCAGTTGACTCATCGACCGGCGGAAAACAAGGTTAATATGGCGGCAGTGTCTGCAAGACACCGCCATCCATATTAAGATGATTGCGGAGAGCAGCCTTTCCATGGCGGCGTTGCCGCCATGGAAAGGCATACGGTCTTTGCTGTTGGGGGCCCGTAGCGGGCCCCCAGGAGGTTGGGGGGGTGGAGGGTGCACATGGGGGTACCTGTGGTACCCCCCTGCATTTGTATGCACAAGGTGGCAGGCACCGCGCGGTGCCTGTCACGTTGTGCATGCAAATGCACGACGTGCATTCACAGCATTGTGGCGGGCGGTGCAGTGAGCACCGCCCGCCACAATGCTGTGAATAGGGCTTGCCACCGCCACGGTGGTGGTGGCATCGTAATATCATGTGCGGGACCGCCGCACCCCTTGCGGACGGTCCCGCATTCCGCTGCGGTGCCGGGAGGACTTTCTCCGCCTGCCATCGTAATGATGCCCTTAGTCTGCATCACCCTGATGCTCATCATCTTGAAATGTCTGACACAGCCTTTTAGTTCTTATTGCAGATTTTTCCCACTCATAATACCCACAGCACAAATGTAATGATCTTTCTTTATTAGTGACATACCTTATAAGTAAGTAAAATCCTTGTATAGCGCACGAATGCCAGGATGAGTTTTGGTGCTGAGGTCTCAAATTGAAGACATCGGAATAGAGCCTATTTGACAATACAGGCTGAAAAGAGCCAAGTTTTAAGCTTCTTCTAAAATAGTGACAGGTTAGACTAAACTCTAAGTTGAAAGAAAAGTGAATTCCATAATTTACAAGCAGAGTAGGATAAACTCCCCCCACCCCATCAGGTCTTGTTGATTGTTAGGGAAGTCACCATTTTGGCTAAACTGGACTGAAAGTTGCGATTAGGAATATGCCAGTAAAAAACCTTTTGGAAATAATGGGGCCCATCACTAAATGGTGCTTTGTGAACCATGCAAAGAGCTTTGAATTTCACTCACTGAGGAACTGGAAGCCAGTGAAGGCTGATGATTGTTTGCAAGACCGGGCTGAATCTTGAGATTATCATGAGCAGACAAGCTGCTGCATTTTGGAGAGTCTTGAGTTTTTTCAATAGTCGTTGCTGAATACCAATGTAAAGAGAATTGCAGTAGTCTATTCTTGAGAAGGCTAATGCAATAATGACCATTTTCTGGAGCTCTGAGGGGATGAAGGGAAAAGTATTTTTCAAACATGCTAACAGAAAGAAACAGGAAGATGCGATCCTGTAAAGACAATAGGCCTGACTTAGGGTTTGGTGGACAGGTACTGTGTAACAAACATGACAAATAACCCATGCACCTTACTTTTAGACCTGGTCCTCTCTGCAGGATTACCCCCAAATATTTTGCCTTTTTCCCTCTACTTTTTACTAAATTTGTTTTTGTTAGCCTTAGCCATCTGTGCAATTTACCACTGCTATCCAGTGCTAAAGTGCTTATGCTCTGTCCCTAAAACATGGTTAAATTTGCTTGTACGCATTGGCATATTTAATTTATCTGTAAGTCCCTTGTAGAGTGGTATACCATATACCTAGGGCCACTAAATTAAATCCATACTGAATACATCACATTTTTCAAATTACATTTATATTGCATATATTGTCTATTTGAAGAATATTGCCATCATTTGTACACCAATTGATATGCGTGAAATTTAATAAAAATACATAGTTTACTCTGGCACAATCATACACACATATAAATATAAACAAATATCTGTGTGAAATTGCATTGTTGGTTGAGGGTGTGTGTGCCCTTATAATGCAACAGCCACAATCCTTGTCAAGGTGAACCATCAAACGTCATAAAATTAACCTGTGCTTAACCTTCGGGTAGTTTAGAATAAAAACAGTCATGCTTCATTTAAAGAAAATTTGTAAAGTATTTATTCAACACCTAAACAGCAATAAAGGGAAACACCACACAAGAAAAATCCCAGACTAATTTGGACAAAGAATAAATATGAATACATTACTTGACATCAAAATTACAAAGATCCAATCATTAGAACTGGAGTTATGAATTTTTAAATTTTAAAGTGGAAAATACCACCTAGAAGATTAAATCGACAACCGCAGGTATCGGTCGCGCACTACCGGGCTAGTCAAAAAGAAAGGCCAACCGTGATGGAGTGTGGTTCAGATACATTGAGTGGATTGGGCCCAGTCTCAGCTTACCTTCGGACTTAGAAGAAAGTTTACAGGAAAATGTCTGAGAAGGTAAAGTTTAGCGGGGGAAGGCAGCATCAGTGTCCAAAGAGGAGGCATCATTGTCAGGGAGTCATTGGATGCGATTGCAGTAAAGATTACTACATTCGGACTTAGGGCCTGATTTTGATATCAGCAGATGGTTAATCTGTCACAATGGCGATGGATATCCCGTCCGCAGAAATAAATCCAATAGGATATAATGGAATTTATTTTTTGGTGGACAGAATAACTTTCACCGTCTCTTTACTGAAAGTTGGAAATCTCCAGCAGGATGAGACAGCAATCTATGTCCAACAAGGGCTCCAGGAGGCTGGATTCCCTTCTATTGAGGGACCACTGAAAAGGATTTGCAGCTTTGGAGAAGGTCAGCAACATGCAGGGAAGAACATAGTGGGAGCTACAGCGAAGTCAGGATGATTAGCGATGCACCTTTGGTGGATCGGCAAGCAAGTAGGTCCCGGTCTCCTCTTGTTTCTCAGGTCACTTTTGGGCAGAACATTTTTTCAGTGCATATTGTCACTGGGTATCTTCCACTAATAATTTTGCTAGTGCTGGGAAGTTCACTTTGAAATGACTACAGCTACCATGATGCTCTGTTTCTGTTACTCAAAACAAAATCTGCTATGTGATTTTGCTCATTGTGTCTTGTCTGACATATTCCAACTGAAGGTCAATTATCACTTAGTGAGCAATCTCAATTCAGTTCTCTCCTCTGAGAAATGTCTGGTCTTGCTACCTGTATGCTGTCCTGTTTTCCTCAACTTATTGAAATGATGGTATGAGTGGAACTTTACCAAGTGTGTTGAGACAAATATTGTGAGGTATAAAATTTAGTATGCTGATTAAAACTTGCAGCTGAAATATTGGTTCTGCACTGATTCAATCAAGTTATGTAATTATCTGTTTTGTACTCAGCTAGGCCTTATAATGGTCAAATATACATGTCACCTCTCTAATGTGTAGGGTTGAATGTGTGGGAGATGTCAGGTATACTTCATAATCAAAATGTTTACATCTCAGGACATCTTATGACCTGCTCATTAGGAGTATATCTGTTTGGAATGTCAAACTGTCTGAATATGTTAAATACAACTGAAACCTATTACCATATTAATCTCTACCTTTTTGTTTCTTCTAGGTTACTACTTTCTATGTTGCTAAAGATTTATATGTATTATTAACACTTTTGCTAATGACAATATGCTCCATTTCTGGATCCAAAACATGTGGAGAGGGCTCTACCATTGAAGAGACTACAACTTCACTCCAGGAGCAATCCTCCAGTGAAGACAACAATTCTGGTGACCGGATGAGGACAACGGTGCTGGTCCATCTGGTCAGCCTGTGCAGACGGCTTCAGTGAGTCTCACTCTGCCCACAATGACACCTCCCACCCCAGCTGCAGCATAGCCTACAGAATTCCCCATACACTGTGCACCTAGCACTGTTTCACCTATTGTGTAGCTCCCAGTCAAGGCCAGTGTTGCGAGAACACCACCAACAGCTGCAGAACAGAGAGTACACAGTGGGATAGAGCACCCTGGGCCAAGTGGACAGTCTCGTAGGGGTCGTGGGAGATATTCTGTGGCCCACTGGGGTCACTGACACCCAGGCCACCATCCACCGAGTTGTGGGGGGTTATCATGAGTATGCATATTTTGCAATTAGTCAATGTTTAGCTCAAGCTCACAACCATGACTCAACAAAAAAGCATACCAAACTGTCATCAACTACCAAGTTTATTCCATTGATACAACAATAGCCTGTCGATATGTTCAGACATTTCTAGTTCCAGACCTTGCCAAGATGGAAGATAGGGATGTATCAGACACATTCAGCTTGAATAGGCACATTTTCATGGATTGATGAGGTCAGCTGCAGCCTGATCTAATGGCTCACATAAGCATTCTCACATCAATAACACCAATACCCTAAAACATGGAAGTACAACATTTTGTGACCACGGGATCATTCCAATACACAGTTCCAGTATAATGTGTAATGTCACAACCAACTTTCAAGTCTTTTCTGCCAATGTAAGATCTAAATCACAGACTTTGGCTTCTGGAGTTCCGCAAGGTTCTATTCTGAGCCCCCTGCATTTTAACATCTATGTCAGCCCTTTGGCGGACTAAATAGAGAGCTGCGGACTTACCCTTTTTTCATATGCAGATGATAGCCAGATCATCTTCTCTCTTTCTTCGGCACAGAGCCATGGCCCATCCTTGTTGCACCTGGGTATGATGAAAATGTTACAAAAATAAATCAAGAGAGGACCAGGGGAAAAGAAGGAATCGCTGACAAAATATCGACCTAAAAAATATCGTGGTACAAAATATTGTGACAAAAATATCGAAGTCAAGAATATCGACATCCTATCTACATCATGGTAAGTACAAAAATATCAAAAATTAAATATCGATGTCAAAAATATCGATGTCAAAAATATCGTTTTTTTTTTTTAAATGTTAAAAAGATAATCTAAAATAAAGTAAATAATACATATAATTAAAAGAAACATAGTTACAATTATTTAAAAATGTTTAAAAATAAAAACTGATACATATGTTAAAATAAATTAAACATATACATATAAAATATAATATATACTTACTTAATAATATTCATAAATAATTATTTTAATAACTTATAAATTGTTAAAAATATGTTATAAATTATAAATACAGACATACACATACAAAAATATTATTATTAAAAAATTTAAAATATATTTAACAAATTAACAAAATTTCAATATTTTTAATTTTTGTAAAATAAATTATACACCACATTAAGTAAAACAATACAGAAAAATATTGGATAGTGGAGGGAAAAAATTACTATTCCCACTCCAAAGAGTGCAACAGTAGGGAAAGTATTGGATAGCGTAGGGGTAAAAATTACTATTCCTACTCCACAGAGTGCAACAGTAGGGAAAGTGTTGGATAGCGTAGGGGTTATAATTGCTATTCTAACTCCAGCAAGTGCAACTGTAGAGAAAGTGTTGGATAGAGTAGGGGTAAAAATTACTATTCCAACTCCAGAGAATGCAACAGTAGGGAAAGTGTTGGATAGCGTAGGGATTAAAAATAACATACTTATCAATTAAATAATTGTTTTAATTAAATAATGATTTATTAATAAATTAACAATAAATTATTTATAAATACCAATAAATGAAAATTAATAATTACTTTAATAACATTACATTTCTTCCCACCCTATTCCCCAATAAACACAAAACCCACTCCACATAAAATTTAACACAATTAATATAATAATCAATTAATCAATTAATAAAAATGTATTAACAATAATTAACAATAAAATAATTATCAATACCAATAAATAATAATTAATAAAAATTCATTACCAATTAATAATGAACGATAAATTAATTATCAATACCAATAATTATTAATAAATAAGTACTTAATTATAATAAATTACTTCCCACCCTATTCCCCTATAAACACACAACCCACCCCTAAACTAAATTAACACAATTAATATATTTATCAATTAATTAATTAATAAAAATTAATTACCAATTAATAATGAACAATAAATTATCATTACCAATAATTATTAATAAATAATTACTTTATTATAATTAATTTACTTCCCACCCTATTCCCTATAAGCCCACAACCCACCACTAAAAAATGTATACCATTCATATAATGATCGATTAATCAATTAATAAAAATTAATTACCAATTAATAATTAATTAACAATAAATTAAATATCAATAACAATAAATAAAAATTAATAATTACTTAATTACAATTAAATTACTTCCCACTCTATTCCCCTATAAACCCACAACCCGCTACAGAACTAAAATGCAAAATTTAATTAAAAATAATCAATAATTTCTCAAAATTATGAATTAATTTACTATAATTAAATTACTTCCCACCCTATTCCCCTATAAACCCACAACCCGATACGGTTCTAAAACGCAAAATTTACTTAAAAAAAATTACTAACTTCTAAACAATTAATACATATATTTAAAAAAAATAATACAAAACATAAAAAAACATGTGGAACACATACATATAAAATACATACTAAAATACATAACACTAACATAAACATCGATATTATTAACATCGATATTTTTACTATCGATATTAACAACTTCGATATTAACAAAAACTATATTTCTTACCTTCAGGTCGATATTCTGGTCACCGATATCCTTGATGTCGATATTCTGTCCCTACAATATTTAAAACTCGATATTAATGTAGGTCAATATTTAAAAGTCGATATTTTGACTATGCACCGAAAAGAAGGTCCAGCACATGCGCCCCAAGGTATGAACTGTGAAAACAAGAGGAATGCTGTTCCTATTAAGGGAGAGGAAGGAGATGTGATCCTAACCAAGGGGGCACATGCGGGGAATGCGCACATGTTAGTATGTAAACATTTTCCTATTGTTTCATCTGCAATACTGTTTCATACCTAATTGAAGTGTCATTAAAGGTTGATGTCTGACTCCTTCTCAAATATGTCAATGTAGGTCAGTCAGTATTTTCACAAATAACTGTGATAAGTATACAGTTATTGTGAATGCACAGACAGGACTGGGTAAACAATGGTGATCATGTGACACATACCCCAAGCATTACTCAATGTCCATGGTCATGTCCACATGATGAAGCAATGAAGGGCACGTCTGTTAGACTTACAGTGATTTGTCAATATCAAAAGTTCCATGTCATTTAGATGGGAGTATTCACTAATGTGAACTTGACATCTTAAAATTTCCTGAATCATTACCTGAGATGCATCAAGGAGTGAGTGACATGTAGAAATGTAGGGATCACATGTGAGTGTTTACACTCAGTACTTACATGGCAAGTGATGTTAGAGAAATACATGGCCCAGTGAGGTGCCATTCCATTAGGACATAAGTTAAACCACCTCTTTTTGTCATAGATCTTCATTGAGAAACAACAACCTTCAAAGGTCTATTGGTTTTTAGGAATGCCATGTACAAATAGTGTTTTGACCAGGACTGAGGTGTATTGGAAAGGTTTCTAGGGCAATGTTTTAACTTATGGTGTAGGAACATTTTAACAACTCTCCCTATACTTTGTCCCTGAATGTCTCCAGACTAGTTATCTATGTTAAATGTGATACTTAGCAAAGCTACTTGAGTACAGCTTTCATGGGACTATTTTGATAGTGGACATATAAGGAAGTGTCAACTAAAAAGTGACGTCATTCTGTAATGCTCATTTGCAGGTGACCTGGTTTCTGTTTCTGGACATACTGGAGCAACATAGCGTTATTATTTGACTCTAATTTCATCATGATGTAGTTTTAGAAAAATGGTACATTGCAGATTTGAGGGCCTTGTGTCGACACTGTGCACATGTATGTTTTGTGGACATGGAGTGCACAATTCACAAATGTAAAACAACATTTTAAGTTTACTGCTTTTGGTATTTACAAAGGTAAGTTGCGAGGAGTAGTATCATTGCGTCCGCACTCGGGTGGAATATGCGCACTCATGGCGGAATCTTCCCCCCCTAGTGCAGAGATTCCTCTACTCACCCGGAGTGGAATCGCCACCACTAGTGAGGAGACTCCACTCCGGGTGTGGAGTGGAATCTCTGCACTCAAGGCGGAACTGCGGACGCAAATATGCTACTCGTAACTTACCTTTGTGAATATCGTATTTATTTTAGACTTTTTGTGTAAGTTTATATTTGTGAACACTGAAAGGCGCAAATGTAGACTTTTGGTCTAAATTTACCTTTGTGAATCGGGTCCCCTATTTGGTGACATCAGTTCACTATGGTACTGTACAAGGGCCAAAGTATGCAAGGTGTTAAACTGTTCTAGTAGATACATAAGGATGGAGTGGAGACAAGTTCATTCATGATATTGGAGCTATCTGGGATTATGACATCACTGTGAGCAAATGTTTACAGTATATGTAGCATGCATGCATATACTCATGCTAATGATGATGCCAATTTCGATAGCCTTGAAGCAGAACTAATATGCAAACTTTGCAAATGTTTTGTGTTCAAAGGTGTAGAGATTTATTAATACGATAGCAATGTATGCCCTGCTGTATGCGTGCATAGCAGTGGCAGTACAATTTATGAAATATTGATGTGCGCTTTAATCTTTGCACGCCCAATGATGTCATTACCAGTAAATACCATGCCAATGTAAGCCGTTATCTATGCATGTACAGTAATGTCAATAGCAGTAAATCCGAATGTCGATGTACACAGTAACTTATGCCAGCATTATGACATCAATCTCAGTGAATACAATGTTGATGCATGATGCAACAACTGTACGAATATCGGTAAATATGATATCAATGACAGCCATGTTACATGTGCTCACACTCACAAACTCGTATTTTTGCTGCCGGATATATCCGAGATGACCTCTACATCAACTCAGTGTCCAAGATACGTGGTCAGACAGGCCCTCTGACCCCAACCCAAGACTACTGGTTGACAGGGAAAACCCTGATTGATCCCATTGCAGGTAGTCATACCACAAACAGGTGCCAGGAGATTGACCCCAATAAAAAAAGGTTTGGCCAAAATCAAGTGTTCTCAAAATACCGCAAAGTTAGATGCCACATGTAGTTAGGAACACTCAGTTATTCAGGACACCACATGCACACTGCTCGAGGTAATCACGCACTCACCACACCGGGCAACTGGACACACACATATTGGCCCATACTAGCCCTCCCGAGGTCGAGAGCCATCTGTGTCCCCTTATCGGATGGTTTTTCTTGTTATTTATGATATGATGCTTTTCAAAGAATGTCAACGTGTTTTATTGTACCCAAAAAATGTATATATATGAAGCCAAAACTTCTGTGCTTTAAGACTGTCTTCAGACGCGCCTCTTTTGTTACTCTCCCGGCTGCTGCGTTTAATTAAACCAACTTGTTCCTGTTTTGCCAAACGCCTCTTGTCTTTTCATTTAGTTAAGGAAAATGTATATTCGAGCAACAAAGGTCAGGATCAGTTGTGCTTACACAGACTCAATAAAGCTATTGTGTATGTCATTTCAGCATCATCACAGGCAAGCAAAGGAGAAGGGGCCAATATCATTGGGGAAGAAGCTGGACGCATTGGTCCTGAGACGATGGACAGCGAGGGAGGACCTAAGGTGCTGGACCCGGAAGGTCCTGCTGGGGAACTCCTCCCTACGTGTGCAGGGTGGATACCGCACCCTGATCCCCCCCAAATGGCCCACATACTTGAGGTGGCCTATCTTGAGCTTGATGGGCAGTTGAAGGCCCAACAGAAGAAACAAGGGGGTAAGTGGCCCAGAGGGTGAGGGGAGTGCTACGGAGGAGGGAAGCTCAACATCATCTGAGTCATCCTCCTGTAGACACTCCCTAGTGGTGGCGGACCCCCAGGAACTTTGACAACACCATCCCTGTCTGCCACCTCCATACTGTCTCCACCCTCCCTGTTGCTCCCCACACAGTAGGCTGGGCCCGCAGCCCTAAGAGAGGTGCCATCTCCTTGACTCCAGGTACCTCGCCCTCTGCACCTGTCACCTCTGCTTAGCTGAGTGATGAGGCTATGGAACTCCTAAGAAACATCTCTGTAGGTCAGACTGCACTACTGAATGACATCCAGGGGCAAGGTAGACAACTGGAACAAATCATGGCCTACCTGGAAGGCCTTCAAAGCGTAATGTCTGGCCTATAGATGTCTTTCCAAGCTCTGGCCTCCTACCTCAATGGAGCCTCCCATCTCCCACATTCTCACCTCCCCCGCTCCTTCCCAATACCCTATACCCAAACTTGTCACAAGCACACACAGACATTTGCACGCACCCACTGATACAGACTCATCCAGCACATCCACACATAAACACATACACCACAAGGAACACGTACACAATCCAAACAGGAAGACACCACATACAGCACCAACACCACAGTCCCCACCTGCATTACATCTACACACAGCAAAGAAAACACCATGCCCACATACACACACTCCACCTCATCACATCCACACACAGGACAGACAACATCACACATTCATGAACATACTACACCCCTACCATCACATCGGCACCCAGCACACATACCAACACACCCACATGCACCACAAACCACCATCACATCCACACCCAGCATACACACCACAACACCCACATGCACCCCCAACCACCATCAAATCCACACCATGCACACCCACCACGAAACCCAAATGCACCCCCAACCACCATAATATTCTCACACACACTGCAAACACAAGCACACCCAGAAACACTACCACATCAACATGCACAGCATGCACACACAGCAACACCCTCTACAGATACACCAATCCCACAGTATACACCCAAGAAATACAGACACACACAATCAAGCGCCCAACAGACACATGAGACACAAGCAACACCCATACTTGCAGAACATATACCAGACCCACAAGTAACTGCACCCTCCACAGGCACATCACACACTGTCACTGCCTCTATCTCTAAGACCCCACTCTTTCCCAAACATCCTACGAAGTTCCCAACTGAAGAGTCTACCTTTTCCCTTGCCCTCAACCCTCCCAAACCTCCAACCACCCCTTCCAAACATTATCCTACCCCTCCCAAACTCAAGACCACCCCTTCCACATCCTAACCCAACCCTCTTAAAAAAGCCCCGCCGTCCTCTTCCCAACTAACCACTCCTAAACAAAGGTCCACACCTTCCTCTACCCACCCCTTCCAAACCCAAGAGCACCCTTCCCAAACCCACACCTCCCTCTCCCAAGTAAGATCTATGAGGTGCCTACCCTGCCCAATGAAAGGCCCTTCCAGAGGAGGTTCCCCTGGCAGTGTCTTTTGAGGCATGATTGGTGGCAAAGTACCGTGCACAGCAGCAATGTTGACTTCTGGAATGCAATTGGCCTTGAGGTATGCACTGAGATATTCTCTTGTTTGGAATATAAATATTTGGTTAATATTTGACCACATTAGTCCAGGCATTACTTTTCCATTGCTATTGTTGGGTACCTGACAGTGTTTCAGGGCTTAGAATGCGTAATATATTGATTGTATTTGCACATTACAACAACGACAGAAACACCACCGCCCTGCTGGACAACCTCGCCAACCTCGGACTCAAGCAACTGGTGAACACGCCCACCCACTACGCCGGCCACACGCTTGACCCCGTCTTCTCTTCCAGCAAGCACATCTCCTTCAGCCACGCCACCGGACTACACTGGACCGACCACAGCTGCGTCCACTTCAGCTTCAGAAAGACTGCGACCCACCACCACCCGCAACAGGCTCCCCGCCGGAGCTGGAGCAAGATCACCACCGAGCAGCTCACCGCCTCCCTCAGCCAGAACACACCCACCAACACAACGGACCCAAACGAAGCAGCCAGCAACCTCGCCAAGTGGCTGACCGCCTGCGCCGACGACCTCGCACCACTAAAAACCCTCCCAGCAGACCCGGAAGCAAGAAAACCCCTTGGTTCACCAACGACCTCAAGGAATCCAAGAAGAACTGCCGCACTCTCGAGAGAACCTGGCGACTCGACCAGACCACAGACAAAAGGACCGCCCTCAAGCACGCCACCCGCAAACACCACCAGCTGATCCGTGCCACCAAGAAGTCGGCACTCAAAGAACGACTGGACAACAACGCCCACGACAGCAAGGAACTTTTCAGCATCGTCAAAGAGTTCTCCAACCCCAGCGCCGGAAACAACGACATCACCCCTCGCAAGACCTCTGCAACTCACTCGCCACGTTCTTCCACCGCAAGATCACCGACATACATAACGGCTTCGACGCACAAACCACGCACCCTACCGCCGAACCAACGCCCGCCACCACCACCCTCTGCAACTGGACCCCGATCAGCACCGAAGACACCACCCGCACGATGAACTCCATCCACTCCGGATCACCAACCGACCCCTGCCCACACCACGTCTTCAACAAAGCCGACGCCACCATCGCACCCCATCTCCGGGACATCATCAACTCCTCCTTCCACACTGCCACCTTCCCGGAGAGCTGGAAGCACGCCGAGCTTACCGCCCTCCTGAAGAAACCAACGGCGGACCCCACCGACCTCAAGAACTACCGTCCCATCTCGCTCCTTCCGTTTCCGGCCAAAGTCATCGAGAAGACCGTCAACGGACAGCTTGCCGCCTTCCTCGAGACGAATGGATCCCTCGACCCCTCGCAGTCCGGGTTTCGGGCCAACCACAGCACCGAGACCGCCCTCATCGCAGCCACCGACGACATCAGAACCCTAACCGACAACGGGAAACAGCAGCCCTCCTCCTCTTGGACCTCTCCGCGGCGTTCGACACCGTCTGCCACCGCACCCTAGTGAAGCGCCTCAGCAACATCGGAATCCGAGAGAAAGCACTGGAATGGATCATCTCGTTCCTCGCCGGAAGAACCCAGAGAGTCCGCCTCCCCCGTTCAGATCCGAGGCCACTGAAGTCATCTGCGGCGTTCCACAAGGATCTTCACTCAGTCCAACGCTCTTCAACGTCTACATGAGCCCCCTCGCAGCCATCGCACGCCAACACAACCTCAACATCTCCCTACGCCGACGACACCCAGCTGATCCTCTCCCTCACCAACGACCCCACCACCGCCAGAGCAAACCTACACGACGGGATGAGAGACGTCGCCGACTGGATGAGGAACAGCCGCCTTAAACTAAACTCAGACAAGACGGAAGTCCTCATCCTGGGCTCATCACCCTCCGCCTGGGACGACTCCTGGTGGCCCCCGGCCCTGGGCACCGCGCCCAAGCCAACGGACCACGCACGCAACCTGGGCTTCATCCTGGACTCCTCCCTGTCAATGACCAGACAAGTCAACGCCGTCTCATCCTCGTGCTTCAACACCCTGCGCATGCTCCGCAAGATCTTCAAATGGATCCCCACTGAAACCAGGAAGACCGTCACCCAGGCACTCGTCACCAGCCGACTGGACTATGGGAACACCCTCTACGCCGGAACCACAGCCAAACTTCAAAAAGACTCCAGCGCATCCAGAACGCCTCCGCACGACTCATCCTGGACATCCCCGACACAGCCACATCACCGGACACCTGAAAGACCTGCACTGGCTCCCCGTCAGCAAGAGAATCACGTTCAGACTCCTCACCCACGCACACAAGGCCCTCCACGACCTGGGCCCAAAGTACCTCAACAACCGCATGACCTTCTACACGCCCACCCGCCAGCTACGATCAACCAGCCACGCCCTCGCCACCGTACCACGCATCCGCAGAACCACCGCCGGAGGAAGATCCTTCTCCTACCTGGCAGCCAAGACCTGGAACTCCCTCCCAACTCACCTTCGGCGAACCCAGGACCATCTCTCCTTCAGGAAGCAGCTCAAGACCTGGCTGTTCGAGCAGTAACTTACCCCCTCCCCCAGCGCCTTGAGACCCTCCCGGGTGAGTAGCGCGCTCTATAAATGCCGTGATTGATTGACATTATGGCAGGTTTTACTACATTTACAGTGTGCTTTGTTATGTACATATAGAGGTTGATAAGCTATATGATGGTCATTAGATTATATGGGCAGCCAATCATAGTAATGACCACTTGCACCAACTAATTGATGCGAGATGATTAATTCGGTTGTGTGACTACAGGTGTGTTTGTTACACCTGGATTGCTGATCAATATGAAGAGGTTTGTATCTATTGTCCTTGGATCCAGTGCAGGAGTTACACAGGACAAGGGGAAATGTGACAGGAATCCTAACTGGGACTGACATTGATTTGGGTGATATTTCCAATGATTAAGGTTACAGCTTGTCTAGAGCAATGTCAACACTATGTTTAATTGCACTTCTCTCTATGATTTGTGTTGCATATATGTTTAATGTGTGCAAGATAGATATTTGTTTCTCCACACCTGGAGGGTGGTTATTTGTCATACATTTTTGCATCCTTTTTTGTGCATCTGTCCCTTTTTTTTTTTTTTAGGGTAGCTTCCAACAATATTATACATGCGAATTGAGTGCTGTTACAGGTGTGATCATTTTAATATCTTGTGCTTAGACATTACCCACATATTCATTGCACTTGGTTATGCTATTGGTTGTTCGAGATATTTTTAAAGCCATGGGTCCTATGCATCTGTTAACAGGCACGTCAATGGAAACAGCTAAGTATGGTGCTTACAATCGGTTGCGTCCATGACGGTGTTGGTTTTGAATGTCATCAATCAGCAGGAGGACTTGTAGGATCGGCTTCATGGCGGTACAGGAAGTGTGAAGACAAGTAAAGGTTAGTTTGTGCCTTATATCCCTACCATTCTGCCAACTCAGGTGTGGAGGGTTGACCGCCACAGTCACGTCAGCAGCAGCCGCGGTCTGTGCAGGTAACAGCGGTGGGGCCGGTTGGGGGGGATTTCGAGAGACGATGCAGAGGGAAAATTGAATAAATAATAAATTTTCCCTCTGCATCTTCCCTAGAAATCCCCCCCACCCGGTCCCACCGCTTTCTACCTGCACGGACCGCGGCTGGTCGGCAGGAATGCACATCATGATTGGCCCCTTGGGGAAACAGACGGTCCTCTCTCCAACATCCGCTTTACACTATCCCGCTGTTGACGGGGTCGAGATTTCGTGGCAACGACAGTGGGACCGCAGTAATCGTTTATCTATGTGCCCACATACTTTGTAATAGGGTGGGCGGACCGCCAACTAGGCAGGTGGGCAATCTGACACTGTTTTGATGACGGAACAGTTTTCGCCAAATTCGTAAAGAGGCCCTAAGTTCAGAAATAACCAAAACAACAACTATAACAAATACTAAACAGTAAATAAAATACTAACAATACTAAAGGAAAAAACATTAGAGCAAAATAAGCAAAAAATGAAATGAGCACATGGGGTTGACTGCCGGACTGAACCTGAGATCAAGGGACTTGTGGCAGAACTAGGCACCAGACTTTGGTGCTAGGTAGAGGCTGCGGGGAGCGGTGCACAGACCAGGAAGGTCAGGGCTATGAAGAAAAGGTTTGTACATTTTTTGCTAAAATAATATATAGTATTTTGAAATTCCAGGATTAAATTAGATAATATCTCTGTTGCATCTTTTTATACAAATGTATTATTTAATATGTAGATTTTACTCAAAATGTTAGACTACACCTTTTGTATTATAAAAGTGTAAGTGCATAAAAAAAGTCTAAACATTGTTTTGCAGTCATCTTTATAAAACAATTTAAAGTTGACAGTAGGCAATTTTTACTGGCAATGATTATTTGTTGTAAGAGTTGTTTTTTCGATGTGTGAATCTTTTGTTCTTGTATTAAATAAACTGTATTCTATTAAATCTGCATTAATTGTTTTTTTTTCATATAGCTGCACAGTTATGAAAAACATGTAATAATTTTAAAATAAACACAAGGAGATGATGGACGGAGCACTGAAACATTTGAATCCATCGTCATTCTTTAGCTCACTTTGCCATCCCAGATCAGATTTAGCCATATGTAACTCAATCTTGAGCCTGTTCCTCATGGGAACAGTCCTGCATGAGCTGCCAAGCCATGTCTTCCCTGGACTGGAAACAAGCATCCTGTGACCTGTTTCAGTGTAACAACCCTCATCAGCAAGGCTAGCTTGAATCCAGTGCAAAGTGAGCAAAGGACCCACGTCTGGGCATACCCTTGCCAACTTAGGGCGAAGAAAGTAAACACAAGGAGTTGATGGACGGAGCGCTGAAACTTTTCAGACACTCACCCCAGTCACATATCTGGGTTGAATCCATCATCATTCTTTAGCTCACTTTGGCACCCCATATTGTTCCCCTTGCTCACTGTGCCACTGGATTCAAGCTAGCCTGGCTGAAGAAGGGTGACATGCCCTGAAACCGGTCCCAGGATGCTTGTTTCCAGTCCAGGGAGGACCTGGCCTGGCAGTTCGGTCTGGACTGTTCCCATGGGGCACAGGGTCAAGACTGATTGCATATGGCTGGGTCCAAACTGGGGTGGCGTAGTGGGCAAAAGAACGATGGATTTAACCCAGATCTTTTGACTTGGGGAGTATGTTTGCATTGTCAGCATTCCGTCCATCATTTGTTTGCTGCCCTAGTAGTTATGGCACTCAACAGACAGGCTTAACATAAGAAAATATGCAATTATTTAGAAGTAACCTACTAAAAATCCCACAAACTGTCTCTAAAAATAGTGACAAATATAATGAGTAAAATTACACCAAAGTGACAAATTCAATTAGGTATACTGGAGATATGATCTTTTTAAGATTTAAGTCAAAAAGCACAACTGAAATGCTAATAGCCATTTGATAGTCACTGTTCATGGTTGACCAGGACCTAGGTGCTAATACATGCTGACCATGGTGTGTTTGGGTCAGACACAACATTCGGTTTGTCACAGTCAAAGATTTTATATTCTAATTTAGTCTCTGAAACAGGAGTCAAAGTCCTCCAGAGACCAAAATTTCAGGCTGTATCTGCTGCCGCCCTAGTTTGCGGCAAACATTTTATGCACTTTAGCCTGGTCACAATTTCTACCTTTGGACCTAGTATTTGTTATGGAGCTCAAAGTCCTCCAGTGGGCCACTGTCACTGCTAAGTTCTGCTGAAGTTCCAGAGGCTTTAGATCTAAAAGTGCAAACTTTTGAGAGGTTCCTGAGCAACCCATCTTGCACATCTCTAAGGCTTTCTCAGGTACAGCATAGGCCACCAGCAGGTTACAGTCCATGTCCAATTGCTATTTATTAGCTGGGTACTTCAATTAAAAGGCCTCTTGAAGCTTCTTGCACCACTTGTATCCCTGATGTCCCACAGGAGGTCACTAGCTGATCTTTGGAGTCCTGGTTACAAGTTGGAACAGGTCCTACCCTTCCGGTTTTCATAGAGGTCTCCAGTAGCAAGTCAAGACTTCTTTGTCTCTTCCACAGTTCCAAAAAGTGTTTTGTTGACCTGTTGATAGATGCTGCTTTTGTACGATTCACTAACCAGTGGGTGGGGTGACTCCTGCACACTACCTAACAATGAACAAAAAGTTCTCAAGCACGAACCTTCCCAGCTTTTCTGAACACCCTGTTTGCGTTACAGCAAACTATTACACAGCACACTTGTCTAAGTAATATCCAGAATGGCTCATCCTTTCTGCCCTTAGAGGTGGCTTGTGCGCCCACCAGGGATTTATGTGAGCAATCCCCTCCTCAAACTAGCTCTGGGACCAGCCCCCCCCCCTCTAGGCTGGTGTCAAGCTGACTACAGATGGCCCAGCAACCAAAGGCTTCCCTTCCCTCTGTTTCCCTTTACGCTTAACTATGCATGGGTAGCCCTGAATCTGGTCTCTCAAGTTAATGTAGTTCTTGAGCCTCCTCCAGCTGCAAGTTCTAAGCTGATATGCGTAACATACGTCAAACCCAGGTCTTCATGCAAAAAGGCCTAAGTCATCGTTTCTGCTCTGGGAGCAGTTTTCATACCTTATAAAGTTGATGCACTGATAGACTAGCTGCTAATGATTAGCCTACTGGAGATTCAGTCAAAGTCTAACTTTTAAATAGTCACTTTTACTAAATATTTACTCAAAATCATCCCCACTGAATTGGATGTTTAATAACAATAGAAGAGGGCTATGCCTTGTTGTTTTTTGTTTATTTTTTTACTTTTTCCCTGATGTCAGTTTAATGTGCTTGAGGATCATTGCAGTATCTAAGTACAGTGTTTATATAATATTATATGCATTTTTTTCTATGTTCACCTGCACCTCCTTGCCTCCCAAAGGACGTCTCATAGTCCATAGTCCACCAATTACTTTTTTTTAATATTATTTGATTTTTCTCCTGCTTGCCAAAGGTCTGAGTTTTAGTCCAAAGATGCACACCAGCATTGGCTTTTTTAAAGGATTATTACATTTTTCCTTGCACCCACTGCCGACCATATGTCTCTTAGGCCATAGGTGCACACCAGCATTATTTTTGTTTAAGGATCATTTCATTTTTCCCCATGACCCCTGCCTGCCATAGGTCTCTTAAGCCGTAGGCGCTGACAAGCATTCATTTTTATTTAGGGATTATTCATTTTTTTCCTTCACCCACAGCATTCCATAGGTCTCTGAGTCTTAGGCCATAGGCACACACCAGCATTTACTTTTTAAGGATTATTACTTTTTCCCTGCACTTCCTGCCTTCCATACATCTCTTAGGACAAAGGTGTACAACAGCATTCACTTTTTAAGCATTATAATATTTAATTTTTCCCTGCATCCCCTGCCTGCCACAGGTGTCTCGTCTTAGAGGCACATAAAGCAAACTTTTGAATCTGAATGTTATTATCCTAATTAAAATATTATTATATGGTTTTTGAATTAAATGGATACACTATTGTTATTAATTATTTGGGATAACCTCAGTATGAATAATTCAAACTGCAAAAATACCATGCTTCACTTAGTGCTTTTCTTGCTTGTTTGCTTAGGTGCACAAGATACATGACCTACAGTACTGCCAGACAGAAGGCCGGCCCGAAGGGAGACCAACCACACCACACCATCTGAGTACTCCTCTGTCTGATTGTGCTTGTGTAGCTTAGTGCCAACCGACAGAGTTTGAAGAGGGTTCCAAAGAAAGGTGATCCTTCCAAGACAGTGGCCAGTGAGGAGGAGAAGTGATTGCCAGTGCCACCACTGGCGTACCGCCTTCTACATTTTTCAGGAAAGGTGGTGTGCCTGCCACACCATCCTCCAGGCAACAATCTGGAAGCAGCACTCCCACATCAACGGCATAACCCCAACCTAAGCCCAAGGCCATTTCCCTCAGCGAGGCAGCCACTGCAATCATGATGAAGAGCAGTGAGTCTGAATTGGATTTGTCTCAGCCATAAAATATCCAATCATCTCAGGAAACTGAGCAAAGTGGATAACAGAAGCCACAGCCAGCAACAGTTATTCGTGAAGTAGCAGCAAAAAATGAGTTTGAGCTTCCTTCTGAGCAGGATGTAGCTCTTGAACCATTGGCTTCCCGATCTTCAGCAAGAAAAAGAATGGGTACTCATCTTTGCCAAGCCTCCCTTCTAATGATCTAGACATAGATTGAACCCCGGCTGAGTCTATGGGGCCGATCACGATGGTGGGCGGATCGACCCCGCCGGGCCGGCGGTAGTTACCGCCGGGCCGGCGGGGGCGATCCGCCCGCCAGCCACCTGAATATTCCCACCGCCAAATCAGGATGGCGGTGGGAATGGGAATGGTACTGCGGCGGACGGAAATACCATCCGCCGTGGTCCCGCAAGGCGGTCCTTTTCCGCCCGCCTTGCGGGACACAGTACAATGGGCCAATGGCCGCGGTGCCGTGCAGGCACCGCCGTAGGCATCACGATGCCTGTCTTCTGCGGCGGAGATCCCGCCGCAAGAAGACAGGCAGAGAATGCCTTTGGGGGCCTGTTGCAGGCCCCCAGAGTGTTGGGGGGGTGGAGGGTGCACATGGGGGGTACCTATGCTACCCCCCTGCATTTGCATGTACGAGGTTGCAGGCACCGCATGGTGCCTGTCACATTGTACATGCAGATGCACAACATGTAGTTTTACATTGCGGCGGGTGCTGCTTGCAGCACCGCCCGCCGCAATGTAAAAATACGGGATGCGCCTGCCAGTGTGGCGGGCGCATCCTAATTCGTATAGCGGGACTGCCGCACCTATGGCGGGCGGTCCCTTTTGCCACTGCGATGGCGGGTGGACTCTGTCCGCCCGCTATCGTAATCGATCCCTGAGACCTGCCACAAGGGACAGGGGAAAAGGAAGGTTCCTGAAATCCATACAGTTATGAAAAGGGACAGTGATGAGGATGAGCCAGCAATTGTCAGCATAAAAGGCAGCTCAGAGGTCTGTGATTACTCCTCCTATTCTACCTGCCCAGAGGGATGTTGCACTGGTTCCACCACTGCCACCGCCAGCTTCTATATTTGTAAGGCACTCACTGAAACTTGATTCGATACTACCTCAGTTGAAGTATGGACATCAGAGAGGCAATTGACGCACCCACCTATTTCCAGTTTTTCTGGCATTGGTGCACTAAGAAGTTTCTCCTCCCCAGTTTGGGAATTCTTTATGATTAGCAAGCAGGAGGATAACATTGCAGCATGCTCCATTCACCATATCAGTGTCCGTTGAGGTAAGCCTTGTACACACTATGGTACTGGAGGCCAAATGCCCCATATGAAAAAACATCACACAATCCCGTGGGAGCAGCAACTTAAAAAAGTAGCCGGTGGTGGTGATGAGAGAGAGGAATCAGCTCCAGTCACAAAGCAGCCCTGTCCCCTTCATTGTTCCAGCATCAACCACATAAACAGCCTCCAAATGGCACAAGACTCAGATGCAGACACCACTGCATGCTGTGATGATTAGCCCCAGGTTCACTTCGAGTCTACCACCTCCTGGTTCCCTCCAGAGGTCTCTTGTGTCAGTGGCACCACAAAAGAAAACAATACAAGCTACTATTTTGGACATGTTAGGCAAAAGGGGCCCATGGACACAACCCCCCAATGGCATGTTTGTACAATTGGAAGCTGGCTAAAACATTAGATCTGGACCTCCTCCCTTTTTCCTTTGTGGAAGGAGTGGGATTTTAAGAATTTGTGGCAACCACTTGCCCGAAATGAACTGTTCCCAGCTGGACCTATTTTGCCACAGTTGCTGTTCCGGCACTCCATCACGATATGTTGCAATTGGTTGGATAACCTTTGCAGCAGAGTACTGTTCACACTATCCACCTGAAACCACACGTGGGCCAGATGTTAACAAACTGATTACATGTGTATCACTATTCACTGTATCTCTTTAGTGGGGGTTAGGCAAACAGCTATCTGCAGTTCTCATCGCTGAAGAAGCTTTTAAGGTCGTCCTTCGGCATGCAACTGTAGCAATTTCAACCATGGAAAAATGGCATACAGCTGCTAACATCTTGGAATACTTCAACTGCAAGGTGTTCAAATGGCTGCAACGCAGAGGTGTCCAAATTGGATTTGTCACCATGAACAATGGCAGTAATATAGTCAAGGTAAAGCAGATGGTGGTGATTTCAGGGTCCTGTGTTTGGCACCAATGCGTCAACATGATTGTGCAGGATTTCTCCAAAACAAAGATCTGCTGTCAGCTCAGTCATTCTTGTAAAGTCTGGAACCAGTTGAGGATCACTCATTGTGCTAATAGAGTACAGTTTGAAGCCAGCAAGTTGGAACTCAACCTAATATATGTTGCAACGTCTGTTTGAGTAGTACAGAGTGATCACCGACTATGTCCTTTAAATGAGGGGATGCAACTAGGAAAAGCATGACCATGGAGATGGACAAATGGGGGCTAGTCAATTGCTTGACACAAATGATATTTCCTTTTGAGATTTGCATGTGGGAAGTCAGCAAGGAGGACAGTGTGATAAGCCAGTCAATCATGTTGCATCTGCCACAGAACCAGTTAAACAAAGGTGTTGCAAAGGTTTGTCGGTGGGAACGAAGAAGCATATGAGTTGGTTCTGAGCTTAATCGTCCACTTGGCTGTTAACACGACGGTGCAAAGAGATATTGTGTCCTCCTAAGAGTACATCTGTGCCATCCAAAGCCTCGAGAAAGTGGTGGCAATATGGCTAAAACCTCCTTTGAACTTTTTGTCTTCTCAAAAAATGGTAAACATCAACTTGAAGTTGATGTTAATTAACGTCTCCTAAATGCACAGTTCGCATTTAGAAAAGGCTTCTTGCATGTGCATTAGGGAAAATTTGTGATTCCCAATTTGCAATTTAGGGAATCTCAAAAAGTTGTGCTTACCTAAATTGCGAATTTAAAAACTGTCATGCATTGGAAACAGCCATTTTGCAATCGCATGTGCCGCCTAGATCTTTGTGATAAAGCCACACTGTATTACTTATTTTGCACAGTGTTGGTTGTTGTTGACTTGTTTGTGAAGTCTCCTTTCTTAGTAAGGATTATGGCTAGTCCCAGGATTACTGCTCAGCAAGTTGTTGGTATGCTTTTTGAGTCTTCCTCTGACCATGGTTCAGAGACTGATTATGCATCTGAGGCAATGGAGGGAGTGGAAGGTTCTGGCAGTGAGTTCTCTGTCCACAAGGAATTATCAGATGATGAAGCCACTCTTAGTGCAGATGAAATGCCTGTTTTAGAATAGGATATTGATGTGCCGATAGTGCAGCAAGAGTCATCTGGGCTGCAGCCGAGGGCTGCAAGGCTTTCTATTGGAAGAGCTGACCTCTGGGTTGTCCCAGGCATGGTGCAGCTAGCATTGCCTGACTTTACTGGTGTTCCAGGGTGTAGAGTGTATACTGAAAACCTTTCGCCTATACATTTTTTTCAGTTGTTTATGGACTATTTATTTTTGGATGAGATTGTTGAGCAGACTAATTTGTATGCTGAAGAGGATTGGAGGGGCAACAGTGCCAGACTTAGGCCCCACTTTAGTGCTACCCAGTGGACTCCCACCAATTTGGAAGAGTTGAAGAAGTTCTTGGGTTTAACTTTTTTGATGGGCTTGATAAGGAAATCATCAATGTCTTCATATTGTTCTACTAGTCCATTGATGGCAACAACTATATTTCCGGCAATCTTGAGTCATGATCGGTATTTGCTTTTGCTTCGGAAGCTGCATTTTGTTGATAATGGTTTTGCGTTGCCACAAGATCACCCTGATTGTGACCTTCTTTTTAAGATTCGGCCTGTCATTGATCACTTTGTAGATCGATTTTCTGAGATCTAAGCTACAGGGAAATAAATAGCTGTGGTCTTGTACAAGGGCCGCTTGGTTTTTAGGAAGTACATTCCTAGCAAGAGGGCATGCTATGAAATTAAGATGTATATGCTGTCTGACTGTAGGACTGGATATTTCTCTAATTTCAGGGTGTTCACCAGTAGGGATTTCAGGATTGACCCCCTGGTTTTCCGTCCACTTTCGGAGTGAGTGAGAAAATTGTGTAAATAAGCACATTTTAACTAAGGTCACCATTTATATGTAGATAACTTCTACACTAGTGTGCAGTTGTTCAGGGAATCGGCCAAAGAGGACACTGTTGCTTGCAGCACAATCCACTCTAACCGTAAATGTTCCTAAAAGAACTTGTTTGTCGAAAGCTTGAGCAGGGACAGTGCAGTGCGGTGCGTAGTTAGGGCCTTCTAGCTGTGAAGTTTGCAGACAGGAGAAATGTCTACATGCTGACTACCATCCATGATGAAATCACTTCACCTGTGACTGTTTGGGGTCAAGTTGCTGAAGTGTGCAAACCTGTGTGCCTTTTAGACTATAATAGGCACATGGGTGGTGTTGATAGAGTAGATCAGAGGTTGGAACCTTACACTGCTCTTCGTAAGGCTTACATTTGGCATGCAAAGTTTGCTATCCATCTTTTCTACTCGGCAACCTTTAAT
This sequence comes from Calotriton arnoldi, assembly GCA_963921515.1. Taxonomy (NCBI): domain Eukaryota; kingdom Metazoa; phylum Chordata; class Amphibia; order Caudata; family Salamandridae; genus Calotriton; species Calotriton arnoldi. The sequence goes on along the minus strand of CAWUFW010000004.1, from coordinate 4,061,167 downwards.
GCTTTTGTTGTATTTAAGGATTGTTCTCCTGAGTCAACTTTGACTTTTGTTAAGTTTCAGGAGTCTGTGATAGGCAGCCTTGTTGTAGTGGAACAGGAAAGTGCTCCTAGAGTTGCAGTGGTGGAGGATGTGGCTAGATTGAACAATCGCCACTTTCCTGATCGCATTCCTCCCACAAACACAAAAGACTTTCTCAGTAGGAGATGTAGAGTCTGTTGGTGAAGAGGTACGTGGAAGGAGACTCATACGTACTGCCCGAGTGTCCTTCTAACCCTGTGCTGTGTGCCTACTTGTTTTAGAATGTATAACATGCAAAATAATTTTTGGGAGCATCCATGAGTGGTAAAGTGAAATACCAAAGGGGATACCAAAGGGGATGATGGATGATGGCCATGTCTGAACTGGGGTGGTGGAGTGAGCTAAAGAATGATGATGGATTAAACCCAGATCAGTTGACTGGGGGTGAGTGTTTGATTTGCTCTAACGCTCCGTCCATCATCCCCTTTGGTATCGCTTTGTTCGCCCTAAGTTGGCAGGGTATGCCCAGACGTGGGTCCCTTGCTCACTTTGCCACTGGATTCAAGATAGCCTGGCTGATGAGGGTTATGAACCCGAAACCGGTCCCAGGATGCTTGTTTCCGGTCCAGGGAAGACATGGCTTGGCAGTTCGGGCTGGTCTGTTCCCATGAGGCACAGGGTCAGACTGATTTACATATGGCCATGTCTGAACTGGGGTGGCGGAGTGAGCTAAAGAATGATGATGGATTAAACCCAGATCAGTTGACTGGGGGTGAGTGCTTGCAATGTTCAACACTCCGTCCATCATCGCCTTTGGTTTTGCTCAATATCCAATAAGGCAGCCAATCTATAATTTGCGGCTGTGGTCCGATCTCCGCTCTTAAATATAGGCATAAAATTGATCCTCTCTAACCATCTGGTATGTCAGCACTTAGAAAACAGTGGTTATAAAGAGCTGACAACACTACTGCCAATCCTTCATGCGCCTCCTTAAAAGGCCGGCTGGTAGCCCGTTCGGGCCCGGGGCTCCATTAGCTTTCAGCTTTATTAATACCTTTGCCACCTTTTGCCAGTCTGTTAGATTGCGCTCAGCCACCTGTATCTCTTCCTCGGGCTGGCCCAATCCTCCCTCCAAGTCAACTTGATGTTGTAGGCTTGGTTCTGCTACCACCGACTTTTCTTTAAAAGGTAAAGTTGGAGAGGGGGGCCCACCAACCCCTATTAAGTTATCAGTCTGTCCCATGTACAGCTCAGCGATATGGCGCACCCAAGCTGTGTCTGAAACCCCATTTTCCCTGCCCATTTTTCAGTTTTTTAATTTATTAATGTGGTCCCAAAATTGGGCTTGGTTTGAATCCTTTAATAGCTGAAAGGTTGTGACCCACTCCTTATCCTTTCTTTTCTTCTGAATCTACCAAACGATTTTATTATGTGACCTTTTTGCCAACTTTACTGCTGCAGCTATTTTTTATTAAAGGATTACACCGGTGCACACGCCCCACTTTACATAGCATTTGTCTGGATGCGATGATCGCCTTACAAAAATTGCCTAACCTTACTGGGTTGTCCCCCCCCTCCTTTTGAAATTTGGGCCCGCCCTCCTGCTACAATATGTGCTTTCGTAAGTTCTCCATAAGCCTTCCCCACTCCTATAGAGTGCCCCCTAAATAATTTGTATTTATAATAGCCTCCAGATCTTGTTAACATTTACTAACATACAATTTGTATGCAGAAACCCATTTGATTTTTCTAACCATCATCTCTACCTCCTCTCCAGATGAGTTTCCCACATTAATGGCTTTAACAGCTGGTTTCAAGGCTAGGCTCAGCGTGCTTCTTAAAGGATTGTGGTCACTTTCTGCTCTAATTGTAATGTCAAAGTGATTTAAACGTGCAGCCAAACTTGTAGATAACAAGGTGTAATCAATAGTTGATATATTATTGCAGGTTGGCAAGAATATCATCTCATTTTTCAACTCACATTCTGACTGAGCAGATACTAAATTATGGTTATCAATAAAACCATTAATTCCAAAGTCTGTCTTTTCCTTAAAAGCACCATTTGACTTCTCCCCCAACACCCTAATGTTGAAATCACCAGTAATAATAAATTCACAATTCGAGTAATCAAAAAAGAGGTCTTCAAGGCATTCGAGAAACTGCTTTAACAAGATTGTCCTTGCATTCCTGGGAGCATTCAAATAGCAACTGACCACAATCATAGCCATGTGTTTGTTGTTTGTTTTCAAACGGTGAATGCAAATCACTTGGGCTGCTGAACAGTTAGTCAAGAGCCGTCACAGACAGGTTGACAGTAAGGTTGATGAAAATTGAAAGACCCCCTTATGGACAACCAAAATGGCTCAGCAGCGATGCAGCAGCAAAAATCTCATAGAAGCCTGATAGAGTGGTGGTGGCCAGTGCCCAAGTTTCTTGAAGATATAAGATGTCACTCGTATCCAAATACTGGCACCCTTCCTCACTTCCCATAAGTTTTTTGAGCCCTGCCACATTCCATGAGATTATAGTTATTCCAGGGCTTGACATTCATGTCAACTGTTTTGGGCGTCGAGAATTAGTTAGCGCCTTGAACTGTGGTTTCCAATTTAGTAGACGAGTGCTCCCATCAGGACTGAGGCATATGGCCCGGAGAACTGTATGTGGATGTTGCCCTTCGCGCTTCCTTCTGCCCGGTGTATTTTTTTGGGCTGAATCTCACCTCTCTCAGGTTAAGGAAGCAAACGACCTTTAGTGCTCTTGATCTTTTAGTTTCCTCTGGTTCTCAATTTCTACTTCCACCTGATGTGCCCATAAGAACGCTGTGGGTTAGCTGACCTGTGGGCGGGTTTAATAAAACATACAGATATTTTGGCGGGGTAGGTTTCACAAGTTCGATCCCCCAGTCCGCAAAGGTTTCTTTTTCACCCCACACTGTGTCTCTCAGAGATCCACTCCTCCATGCAGTTCACGAGGCTTCTCCTGTTCCCTTCATCACATCCGAGTTAAATTTTACCCATAACAAATCATCCGATGTAACATGGTTTAGGGCTGGAACATGGGAACACAGTTTCAACAGGTTCCCCTGGTTTAGCGTATCCTGAGGGCCCCTTGGGCAAAACCTGGGAATAAAACCAGTTCCAATGGATCAAAGGCCATCGCCCCTGTCTTGCCCAAGTAAATAGGTCTTGTCTCCCCCCTTTTTGTCAATGTAGTGTCCTCAATCTCCGCCCTACTCTCTACTATTCCAGTTGCCTCTTTGCCCCTCAGTCGGGGCATGTTGGTGGCAAGAGTCTAGAATTCCACATAGGTTCCCCGCTTCCGGCATCCGGAGCCCCGACATTGTACTTTCCCCAGATGCCTTTTGGGGGTCTAAAGATGGTATTCTCGTCTGTGGGGTCCAGGAATCTGGACCTACCATATGGCCCTGATCGTCCGAGTTGAATGGATCCGCCCGCTGTACACCTGTGGGGAGGTATTCCTTTAAAAGTTCTTGGCTATAATCCTGCTCTGGCCTTGGAGCATATATTTGTGGGCCACCCAAACTACTTGTATCTCAACGTCCTTAACGGTCCGTACAACCTCTTGCTGCTGCCCATAATTTTTAACTTTGCAACCCACATTGGAAACTGCCTTCCCGAAAAACAAGTCAGTGGCCGGATCCACCTGTTTATTTGATCCAGTAACAACTGATCCATTTGGTAGGTCCGAGGCTTTTGATAGCACCTGCTGGTCCTTAGCCATCTTTCTCTGCTCAAATATTGGGAATATTTTGCTCGCAGGCAGGTCGCTCCCCACGCTGCTGCACGGCTCTGCCTTCATTGTTTTTGCCTAATCCTGTACTTTCCCCCTGTGCCTTACTTGCTTTCTTGCCCAGACTTGTTTTTATCCTCCTGTGCCTAACTTGCTTTCCTGCCCAGACTTGTTTTTATGCTCCTGTGCCTAACTTGCTTTCTTGCCCAGACTTGTTTTTATTCCCCTGTGCCTAACTTGCTTTCTTGCCCAGACTTGTTTTTTTCCCCCCTGTGCCTAACTTGCTTTCTTGCCCAGATTTGTTTTTTTCCCCCTGTGCCTAACTTGCTTTCTTGCCCAGACTTGTTTTTATTCCCCTGTGCCTGTACTTGTTTTCTTGCCTAAACTTGTTTTTCCTTCCTGTGCCCAGTTCTCCCGCGGCCCCCGCCCGTTTTTCCTGCCGCTGTGTCCCTGCTGCCCCGCCCCCCTGTATTCCCACTCGCCGCCCCGCTCCCGCCTCCCAGCTGCCCCTCCCTCCCACAACCCCTCATATGGAGGCCGCGCAGCGGCCACGCAGCGGGCGCGCCGAAGGCGCGCCTAAGGCAAGCCCGTCTGCGCCCATCCGCGCCTGGACCGCGCGCAGCGCCAAGACCCCTGGACCCCGCGAACGCCACGACGCCCGACACCGCTACGATGCCAGATTCCTCCACGCACTCAACACCGGACGAGCACACACCTGCTTCCTGGCCACCCCGAAGCGCACCCACGGAGCTTTCACCTGCCGGAACTGCAGCTTCACAAGCATCTGCCCCACCATGCCGCCGACCAGGAAAGAACCCAACCACCTCAGATGCATCCTTCTCAACACCCGCTCCGCCCGCAAACACACCGTTGAACTCTGGGACCTACTCAACTCAACCTCCCCAGACGTCGCCTTCCTGACGGAGACCTGGTTGAACCCCGCCTCGGCACCCGACATAGCGATAGCCGTCCCAGAAGGCTACAAGATCACCCGCAGGGACCGCACCAACGGAGCAGGAGGAGGAATCTCCATCGCCCACAGGAACACTCTCAGAGTCTCGACCAACACCGACGACACCCTCAGCACCGCCGAACACCTGCACTTCCAGATCCACACCGATCCCAACACCACCCTCAGAGGAACCCTCGTCTACAGACCCCCAGACCCCGACCACAGTTCAGCGACTCCATCGCCGACTTCGTCAGCACACACGCCCTCGCCTCCACGGACTACATCCTCCTCGGGGACCTGAACTTCCACCTCGAGAACAACAACGACACCAACTCCACCACCCTGATCGACAACCTAGCCAACCTCAAACTCAGACAACTCATCACAACACCCACCCACTCCGCCGGTCACACGCTTGACCCCATCTTCTCCGCAAGCCCCCACGTCTCTTTCAACCACACCACCGAACTCCACTGGACAGACCATCGCTGCATCCATTTTACCTTCAAGAAACCCACCACCGCAACCAACAGATGCCCCGCCGCTGCTGGAGCAAAGTCACCGAAGACCAACTAACCACCACCCTCGCCCAGAGCCCACCCGCCGACCCCACCGACCCCGACACCGCCGCCCGCAACCTCAGACAGTGGATCAACGACTGCGCCAACACCCTCGCCCGATCAAGAAACCCTCCAACAGTCACACCAACAAGAAAGCCAGCTAGTTCACTGAAGACCTCGGGCATCCAAGCAAACCTGCCGAAAGCTGGAGAAGATCTGGCTCCGTGAACGAACACCGGACAGCCACGCAGCCCACAAGAACGCCACCCGAAGACACCATCACCTCATCAGATCCGCCAAAAGGGCCTCCTTCAAAGACCGCCTAGACAACGCGCACAACAGCAAAGAGCTCTTCAACATCGTGAAGGAACTCTCCAACCCCAGCTCCAACATCAATGACGTCCCACCCTCGCAAGACCTGTGTGACTCGCTGGCCACCTTCTTCCACCGCAAGATCGCAGACATCCACGACAGCCTCAACGCCACGACCGCCCCGACAACCACTGAGACCTCCGCCCCCACGACCACCATCCGCACCAACCGCCTGCTCTCCTGGACCAACATCAACGACGACGACACCATCAAGATCATGAACACCATCCACTCCGGATCTCCGTCAGACCCATGTCCACACCACATCTTCAACAAAGCCAGCACAGCCATCGCACCCCATCTCCGGAAAGTCATCAACACCTCCTTCGAGACAGCAACCTTCCCGGCGAGCTAGAAGCACGCCGAGATCAACGCCTTACTCAAGAAACCCAAGGCGGACCCCAAGGACCTCAAGAACTTCCGGCCCATCTCCCTGCTCCCGTTCCCGGCAAAGGTCATCGAGAAGACCGTCAACAAACAACTGACCCGCTACCTCGAGGAGAACAACATTCTGGACCCTTCCCAGTCCGGGTTCCGCAGCAACCACAGCACCGAGACTGCCCTCATCGCCACCACCGATGACATCAAGTCCCTGCTGGACAACGGAGAAACGGCGGCCCTCATCCTCCTGGACCTGTCAGCTGCCTTCGACACGGTCTGCCACCACACACTACGAACACGCCTCCACAACGCCGGGATCCAAGAGAAGGCCCTGGACTGGACCACCTCCTTCCTCTCCGGCAGAACACAGAGCGTCCACCTTCCCCCCTTCCGCTCCGAAGCCACAGAGATCATCTGCGGCGTACCCCAGGGCTCTTCCCTCAGCCCAACTCTGTTTAATATCTACATGGCACCGCTCGCCCACGTCACCCGTCGGCACGACCTCAACATCATCTCCTACGCCGACGACACCCAGCTGATCCTCTCCCTCACCATGGACCCCCACACCGCCAAAACCAACCTCCACGAAGGAATGAAGGCCGTCGCTGAATGGATGAGGAACAGCCGACTGAAGCTGAACTCTGACAAGACTGAGGTCCTCATCCTCGGATCCATCCCTTCGGCCTGGGACGACTCCTGGTGGCCGACCGCACTGGGAACCGCCCCAACACCCACCGACCACGCACGCAACCTAGGGGTCATCCCCGACTCCACCCTCTCCATGACTAAACAGGTCAACACCGTCTCCTCCGCCTACTTCAACACCCTCCGCATGCTCCGCAGGATCTACAAGTGGATCCCCACTGAAACGAGAAGAACGGTCACCCAGGCCCTCGTCAGCAGCAGGTTGGACTACGGAAACGCCCTCTACGCAGGAGCCTCGGCCAAACTCCTGAGACGGCTCCAACGCATCCAGAACGCCTCTGCACGCCTGATCCTCGACATCCCTCGCTGCAGCCACATCACACCCCACCTGAGAGACCTGCACTGGCTCCCGGTCAACAAGAGGATAACCTTCAAACTCCTCACCCACGCACACAAGGCACTCCACAACACCGGACCAACGTACCTCAACAGACGACTCAGCTTCTACACCCCCACCCGCCAGCTCCGCTCCGCCGACCTCGCCCTCGCCACTGTCCCCCGCTTCTGAAGTGCGACCTCCGGTGGCAGATCGTTCTCCCACCTCGCCGCCAAGACCTGGAACACCCTCCCCATCCACCTACGGCAGACCCAAGACCTGCTCACCTTCAGAAAACTCCTCAAGACCTGGCTTTTCGAGCAATAGCAGAATTCCCCACCCCAGCGCCTTGAGACCCTCACGGGTGAGTAGTGCGCTTTACAAATGATATGATTGATTGATTGATTTACGATGGTTTAATGCTTGCTCTTTTTATTACGCATTATTTTTTCAATTGCTTTTTTAGCTTCTTCTTTGCTCTCCTTGAAAGACCGTTCCCTACTATATTCTCTGCGGGCTGCTGATTTGATTACCTGGTGCTAGCTCAGGTGCAGTAGCGGCTCCTGGAGGGAGTGCTGCGGGGCAGTGGGGCGGGGCGGGGGAGGGGCAGGGTGGGGGGTAGTAAACTCCGGCTTACGGCCAAACTGAGTTAAGTACATAAATAAATAAAACAAATTACATTGCGTGCGCTGCATCGCCGATTGCGATGCAGCGCGCGCAATGTAATTCGTTTTATTTATTTATTTATGTACTTAACTCAGTTCGGCCGTAAGCCGGAGTTTACTACCCCTCACCCTGTCCCTCCCCCGCTCGCCCCACCACCCCGCAGCACTCCCTCCAGGAGCCGCTACTGCTCAGGTGTCATTCGTGGACCCCTTGGCATTTCACATCTTACTTGCTCCGACTGATCTGGTTGAGTAGCACTGTTCGTCTCTGACACCACCGTAGTAGATTGGGAACATAATGATACATCCCCCAGACTCTCCATCATAACACTTGCTAGTTCTTCCGGCACTAAACTTGTTTCCTGGTAAATTGAATCCACCTTTGAATTCTTAATGCCCTTCACCAGTATTCTCAATACTTCTGGGAGAGCACTGAGCTTATCTATAATGGGGGAACATAAGCAAGGTTTACACAAATCCAAAGCTCTTAGCTTCATGTCCAATTGTGTTGGTTTACTCTCTATTTCCGCCAGATGTGTTGCAAATGACTGAAGATCTATCTCAAGTTCCATTTTACTCGACTGCCAAAGAAGCACCCTGGCCATTACATCCTGTCGGGCACTTATATCCCCCAATGTAGAAATCTTTTCAAACCAAATCTTAAACAGGGGCATAGTTGCAAGCCCTCCGTCCAACCATTGGTGTTTTATTTAGCGTATCCTCTATTTGTGCCTCCATTGTGGCTAAAAAGTGATGTGAATGGTTTCCATGGCATTGGCCATTTCCAACCAAAGTTGGAATAAAAGAAGGAGAGTTTATACCTGTGTTTGCCAAAAGATTACCTCCTAATGGGGCATTCAACTTTATAGGGGAATGTGAACCATGATCACTCGCTGAGTCCTTTCTTTGCAGTGCTTGGGGGACTACTAAGATTTTATTATTGATCAGTTCAACCACTTGGGAACTAAATATGTTATCGCCAGGCTCGAAAGCAAGAGGACATAAGGAGGGTCCATGATCAATTTTATCCTCGTTGCCATCATTGTAGGATATGTTGACAACCATAGCAGGGATCAAGGTGTTCTGCACCACTTGCTGGCCGCTTGACTTGTCTCCTTTTAAAACTTCGTCTAACATCTTCGGACATGCTTGCAAACATATTGGTGAATTGGAATTGATGCTAGAGAAGTAAGACTCCACGGGTAAAGAGGTGTCTAAGCTTGTCCAAACCCTTAACCAAAGGCAAATCCAAAGGTGCACTAGTAGACAAAGTAGTTCCTGATTGAGCCTCTTGTCGAGCAGGTAGACAGTCCCTCTGTGTCGTCACAGAGCACAGGCAGGGTCGCTCCCTGCTTCAGGGACTGTATCTCCAATTCTGGTGGTTTCGTTTCCATAGTTGGCTCCGTGGCTTTGCGCCTCCCCATTTAAACAAATGCTTTAATGCGCCTTGAAGGATCAGATTTCTTGGGCCAGACCAGACCAGATCTAATTTCCCCCAACCACCGGAATGTGTATCAGGCCGCCGATGCGATCTCCTTCCTCCTGCTCCACAAATCCAGCCACAGATCTCCTACAATTCCAGGTGAGGAGGCTACAAGCCACTCTAAATATGCTTGCTGTGGTCCTTGTTGTTGAGTGATGAATAAATGATTGCGACTTTCAGATCACTTTTTAAAACCACTTTTGTTATACTCCCAGACTTCCGGGCTAAACCAAAGTACTGGGTCACAGCAACATAGTTAAACAATCCTCTGCCAGTATCACCGACACCAATCCTCAGAGGAGGAGTTAACAAGGGGGATGTGGAGGCTGGTGGGCCGAGTATCGAGTGGAGCACACCAGGGCAAACCAGGGAGCACTCGTCAGGCCGCCTCCGTGGTCTCCTGCAGGCTCACTTTCGCAGTTGCAGACACTAACAACTGCTGCTACGCTCGTCCGCCCCACCTTTCCCCCGCCTGCCCCCCTTCTGCTTGGGTTGTTGGAGCTAGAAGCCAGGGATAACCACACTACTCCATGTCGCCGCTTACCAGCTAGCCAAAACCATTAGGTCCTGTGGGCGTCTTCCTGCTTAACTGCTGGGCTGCAGCTGCGGATGCGACTGGCTGCGGACTTGAAGTTATGCCCGGAGCCGATTAGTGTAAAGGCGTTATGACTGTAGGCTGTATGGCGGCCGGCTCTCCACGCTCTGACTACCAAGACTGCTCCGCAGGACGTTTATTTGCCTGCTCCCCCAGCCGCCGCTGTACCACCGCCACCGCTGCTCCGCCGAACAGAGAACTGCACCGCACACGGAACTGAAACCAGAAATGATGTAATAATTAGTAGATTAGTAATGTAACTGGTGCTCATGTAAAGTACTCCAATAGCTTTAGGTAGAGTTTGTGCTATACAAAACTGCAAAAAAATGTTTTTAAATGTCAATTGTCCTGCAGATCGTTTTTTCAAAACCGACATGCATGACTGCAAAAGCATAGGTAATAGTTCACTATTGTGCCCTGGCTGCTTGAAAAAGTGTAGTAATGCATGTCAGATGAAAATGTTCTTCCATCTAGAAAAACCTACCTCTATACAATAGATAGGCCACTGTCAGTGTGGCTTTTAGCCCACAAGGCCAAGTGTTTAATTTATAGTGTTGGACATGGCCCTCTCTGCAGGGTCACCCCCAAAGTTTTTACCTCCACCCCTCCGGTTTTCTAAACCACTTTTTGTTGGCTGGTAGTACTCTGTGCACTTTACCACTGCTAATCAAATACTAAAGTGCTTGTGCTCACTCCCTAACATTTGGTAAAATTGGCGTTCACCTGAGTAGCATATTTAGTTTACTTCTAAGTCCCTGGCAAAGTGGTATACTATCAATCAATCAATCAAACAGTATTTGTAAAGCATAACACTGCCACTCCTAAGGTATCTGGGTGCTGTGTGTCCATCGAAGAGACACGTCTTAAGTCTCTTTCTGAAATCTTCCAGCAAGGAGGCTGTACGGAGCTGGAGGGGGAAGTCGTTCCAGGACTTGGCAGCGATGTAGGAGAAGGAGCAGCCACCACTGCAGCTGCGATGGATGCGGGGGTGAGTCCGAAGGCAAGTGAAGAGGGGCGCAGGTGTCAAGAGGGTTGGTGACAGTTCAGTCGATGGTTGATGTAGGCAGGTCCTAGGTCGTGGAGGACTTTGTATACCATATATACAGGGCATGTAAATTAAATTCTACGAGTAGACCTGTAGTACTTATTATGCCACACACCTATGTAGCCCTTTAAACATGTCTTGGGCCTCCCATTGCAGTCTGCTTGGAGTTTTAAACTGCAAATTCAACTTAGCAAAATAACCCCTTTGCCAAGCCTAAAACTTCCTTGTTAATACATATGTTACCCCTAAGAAAGGCCTTAAACAGCCAGTAGGATAGGGTACATTATATTTAAAAATTTGGATATATACTTTTAACTTTACATGTCCTCCTAGTGAAAAACCCTCAAAGTCGTTTTTCACTACTGTGATACCTACCTCTCCCATAGGATAATATTGGATTATTTCTGTTAGACCTGGCACCATTGGCGTGGGTCTCCCCTGTATTTTTTGCCTTCGCCTCCTGTATTTTTGCTGTGTGTTGGACTAAGTTTACCTGGTCTAGCTGCTTTGGGCACTTTTGCCACTGCTGTTGAGTGCCAAAGTGCAAGTGCTCCCTTTGTAAATTACTGTTATAATTGGTGTTTCCATGATTGGCTATTTGATTTACTAGTTAGCCCCTAGTATAGTGCACTGTGTGCCCAGGGCTTGTAAATCAAATACTGCTAGTGGGCTAGCAGCACTGATTGTGCCACCCACAGAAGCGGCCTGTAAAATGTGACCCTGGCCTGCCATTGCAGAGCATGTGGGCAGTCTGGGACTGCCATGTCAACTTGGCAAGTGCACACACTTGCCAGTCCCCAAACGTTCCCTTTTCTACATATTAGTCACCCCTAAGGTAGGCCCAAGGTACCCCTGTGGGCAGGGTGCAGTGTATGTGAAAGGTAGGACATGCCCTGCTGTGTGTGGCATGTCCTGATAGTGAATTACTGCCAATTTCGTTTTTCACTATTGCAAGGCTACCTTTTCCAACAGGATAGAATGGGGAGTTTGTTTATAACATCTTATAAACATAACTACCCCTGGGAACAAGCCAGGAAAATAAAGTTTAGTATGCCTGAACTCAGAATGTTAAAATGCATCTTTTGAGTGAGGGTGATTTTTACATTCTGTGTTTGAAAATATCACTTTTAGAAAGTAGGTATTTTCTTGCTTAGCCATCCAATATGCCTCTGCCTGATTTGTGTATTGCTTGACTGGCTTTTGGATGACAGGGGCTGGGGAGGAGCAGTGGCTCCAGAGAGCCTGATGAGTCAGGGCTGGGCTGAATAGACCTGGGCTGCATTTAGAGTAGGGTGAGGAGATTTCCTTTCACCTGACTGGGCCTGGTCTGCCAAAGACAATGCTGTCTCCACCTCCTGCCAGGAAGCTGCACCAGAGATGACAGAACCGGTTTTGACTAAGCACAGGACTTCTCTGCTACCAGAGAACAAAGGATTTTGTGGTATAATTATTGGGGCCCAGACGTCAGAACTTTAGATCATTTCTGGGAATCAAGACGAACCTTTGCCAAGGAGAAGAGCCGGAGAAGCAGAGGAGGAATACTGCTCCTGTGCTGTTTGCTGTCTGGGGTTGGCCTGCAGTGGCTACTTGCTGCCAAAGAAAAGGAGAAATGACTTTGCTGTGTCCCCTGCTTGAGGAAGATCTCCAAGGGCTTGAACTGAGCTTGCCCCCTGTTCACAAGGACTCAAACATCAAAGACCTCACCAAACGTCTCTAGAACCGGCGGTTTCAGTTGATGGCGACACGCTCCTCCGGTGTTGCGGCGGTAATCAGCGGCGGCACGCTTCCTCAGCGATGCGACGGCCCTGTGACACGCTTCTGTGGCGGCGGCACGCTTCTCCGGTGATGCGACGGCGAGCAGCGGCGACATGCTTCCTTGATGATGCGACAGCGACTGCTGCAGCGGCGTCACACTTCTCCCTCGTTGCGTCGCGCTTCCAGCTCCCCACAGCAAAAAGGCCTCCCACACAGGTACAGGCCCTCCTGGCAGACTGGAACTCCCAGCAAGGAAGTTTCAGGGAAGCTGGGGGTGAAGTCCTTTTGTGCCTGGGACTTCAGAAACAGGAGGCCAGCTCTTCTCAGGCCCTTGGAGACTTCTCTTCAGTTGGACACAGCACACAGCAAAGTCCCTTGGTCCTCTCCTCAGTAGAAACAGCAAACTGCAGGCCAGCCCTATACACACTTGGGCAGTACTTCTCCTCAGTTTCTTCAGCTGATCTTCGTTGGCAGGGATTCCTCTTGATCAGGAAGTGGTCTTGGAAACTTTTATATCCCTGTGTTTCCACAACAGGAGGCCGGCTCTTCTCAGGCCCTTGGAGACCTTCTTTTCAGGACACAGCAAAGTCCTTTTTTCAAGCAGGGGGGACACAGCACACAGCAAAGTCCTTCTCCTTCCTTTGACAGAAATAGCAACTGCAGGCCAACCCTAGACACACTTGGGCAGTACTTCTCCTCAGCCTCTTCAGCTTTCCTCCTCAGCAAAGGTTCCTCCTTGATTCCAAAGTAGTCTGACTTTCAGGGGTTTCAGCTCTCCTATTTATACCCCAAAAGTCTTTGTTCTCCATGTGTGAGGGGTCCTGGACCCAGTTCAAACCAGTTCTGGGGGCACTCTGCCAAGGCACATCTTCTTCCTTTGTGAGTGTGTGCCAGGGCCATCAGACACACTGCAGGAGGTGGAGCCAGCATTGTGGAAGGCAGGCATAGCCCTATTCAGGCCCAGGTGCTACTCCTCCCACCACTCCAAATGCAGATAGGTCTATTCAGCCTAGTGCTGACTCACCCAGACTCCTGGAGCCCCCCCAGGCCCTGTCACTCTCAAACCAGACAGTCAATCCACAAACAGGCAGAGGCACACAGAAAGGTTGAACAAGAAAATAGCCATTTTCTAAAAGTGCTATTTTCAAACACAGAATTTAAAAACCATCCTTCCTAAAAGATGTGTTATTAAATTCTGAGTTCAGGGATACCAGACTTCAATTTTCTATCTTGCTCCTATGGGAAGATATGCTGGTAAACACAGCATTCCCCATTCTGTCCTATGGGCAAGATAACCTTTCAATAGTGAAAAACGAAATTGGCGGTATTTCACTATCAGGACATGTTACCCACACTAGTACATGTCCTAACTTTCACATACACTGCACCCTGCCCAGGGGGGTACCTTGGGCCTACCATAGGGGTATCCAATGTGTAAGAAAAGGGAAGGGTAAGGCCTGGCAAGTGGGTACACTAGCCAGGGCAAAAGGGCAGTTAACAAACTGCGCACAGGCACTGAAGTGGCAGGCCTGAGACATCTTCTTAGGGCTACTCATGTGGGTGGCACAATCAGTGCTGCAAGCCCACTAGTAGCATTTGAATTACCAGCCCTGGCACACTTAGTGCACTTTACTAGGGACCTACTGGTAAAACAAATATCCCAATCATGGATAACCAATCACAATAACAATTTACACAGAGAGCATATGCACTTTAGCACTGATCAGCAGTGGCAAAGTGCCCAGAGTCCTAAAGCCAACAACAACAGGTAAGGAAAAAATAGGGGGAAGAGGCAAAACAGTTTGGGGCTAACCCTGCAAAAAGGGCCATTTCCAACAGTAATACTGACAGTAGATGTTTCATAGCTATGTTAAATATATTCAGTAATGATGCTTTGTGCTTTCTGGCGCTCATGTAGCTAACGCGTTCTACTTATTTCCCTTTTCTCCAGTGGAAGTAATTAACACTCTGATAAGGTGTGCAAAGTGATTTCTGTTAGAAAACGAAAAGTCAGCTCTGATGGCAGGGTAGCTCAAAGTAGTGACAGCTGATGACTTACGACCTGATTTAGAGGTAGGTGGATGTAGTAAAGGAAGTCAGGGCTTGTGGAGGACTATACATCTTCCACTCTGCCTTTACTCCACTTGCCAACATGAAAGTTCTCCAAGGGCCCTGCAGTGAACTCTACGTATCTGCATGAACACTGTCACATTAGTTCATACAAAACCATTTATACGTTTGGTGTGGGTTCATCATTGGTGATGGGAGATGACACCAAAGTTTGTTAATTTCTTTCTTCTCCAAAAACAAACTCATATGTGGGTGTTTAGTTTTGGGAAAGTAAAAACAAATGGCCCTAACACCGTGGGAGTTTTCATGTCTGCACAATCCTGGTGGTCTGCCTCACTCACAAATGCACGATCATACCAAGGGCCAAATATACAAAGGTTTTGGACAGGTATGCTACTTTTATAATGCAGAACGGATACAAAATCAGTTTCAGGATTTACAAACTAATGCAAACTGGTATTTATTTTAGTTTGTAAGAAAAAGTAAATGTGTAACCATGAAAGGATTTTGATGCAAAACCTTATCTCCTAACACTAGTAGACAGGGCTTTGCACTAACAGTTAATGCCATGTAAAAGCAGGCGTTAAAAAGGACAAATCTTTTTTTTCTCCTATCTTTTCCAACTTTGTATGTGTCTTGTACTGTACTGCATGCATACAAAGTGGTAACTGTTTTCATGTCAGTCTAAGCATAGTATTTTGTACTGGAAGGCAATCCTAGAATCACACAGAAACCTTTGCACTATCATGCAAAGGTGTGAGTGTGTGTCACTCAGCAGCCTGATTTTGTGCCAGAGCTAAGGACAGAGCAGGATAGGGCCATATTATACATCTGAGGATATTGGCATTGCAGTTTAGAGCCTCTCTGCAGCAAAGAAGTAACATTGCACAAGATCTTGCCTGCTGCTGGAATGCATTCCCCAGACCTAAAACATTCTCAGGGATGTCCAGCCATTTGCAGGGCAATGGGCCAGTTTCCAATGAAATTCCTCTACATACACTCAAGAGTAACTCAGATACAGGCAAAAGCTGCTGGCGGGAGAAAAAGAGAGAGTCAAATTTATCAACACTTTGTGCTGGGTTTGTCTTATAAATGTGATGCAAAACAGTGCAAATTGATGATTTTGGAATTTACTTTTCACTGTAAAATATGCTTTATGCTGGAAAGAAGTCCCAAAAATATTTTCTTTACTTTGCACTACTGTGCATCACAGGGCCGAACCATGGTTGATGCCAAAGTGTTCCCATGCAAACATTCATGGGTTTCACTCAAATCCCTATCTACTTAAAAATTTTAAAACAGGGATTTGCATCAAAATTCCACTGTTTCTTGAGGCAGGTAAAACAATAAAAAATACTTCCTTTCTTATTTTGCATGTGTCCTGTATTGTACAATGCATATGCAAAGTTATATAACTGTTATACCATGCCTAAACATAGGGCACAATTTATATCTTGGCGGTATGTATACCTAATGGCAACAGAGTATATTCACGCCAAGATAAAGGTCTGCTCACCAAATTTAAAAAGGGGCAGTCATTAGGTTTATTCACAGTGGAGACTACTTCATCTCTGCCATAATTAAACCCCTCTGACAGCCCTGTGAAGCAAGGGCGTCAGAGGCTGACCTCTAATTCTGCCCACCTAATTTAGATTGCTGAAATTAGAGGTCAGTTTTCACTGTCCGTCGCCACCAGAAAAAGCCTGGTGGTAAGGGTCAGTGAAAATGGCGAAATGCTTCCCTTGCCATGGGAGAGGACTCTCATGGCAAGGAGAGCATGTTCTTGTTTATTTTTAAAAATTAAATTCTTCAGGGAAAACAGATTGGTGTGGTACTCAGTCAAGGTGACAGACAGAGCCCTGCCCCAAACTGGAAACAATATTGGCAGGTATCTCCATAATGGCAGTTTCTGTCAATGTTTTATAAACAACTGCAAGCTTGGTAGTCATTTCAAAATTAGGAGAATGGCACGTCCATCTCCCTGACAGATAAACTGCCACCCAACTGTATATAAATTAGGCCCATAGTATTTTGCACTGGAAGAGTCCCCTTCTAGTTCACAATCTAACCTTGAATCCACACACCATTTCATTGTGGTGCATGGGTATGTGTGTTGGCGGAAGGCAGCCTTTAGTGAGCTAGCACAGGCAGAGAGAAATACAGCTTCATATTTTAGTAGATAAGATGGTGTCCTCCTCAATTACTTTCACACTTTGCAGTGCTGTGTGAATTTGTTGTAAATTTGCCCCGTAGTGTTAGTTGCCCCTTCATGTTTCAAAGCTCAAACGTCTGCAGTCATGCTCTTCTTGTAAAATTAATAGGTTAGTGTATCCACTGTAGTAAGCACAGCATTTTTGCAAAGACCCTGCATACCTGTACCCTATCAGCACTGTGCTGGGGTACTGGTTAAGGAGCACCTCAGTTGGGATGCTATGCGGACTATCATTCTATGAGGTGGTCCAGTGCCCAGGACTGCCATGTGTGACTGACAAAGCAACTAATGAGTGAATAGGGCAGGTCTCACTGTATACTGATTGCAATATGTTGCAATAAATTGCCCAAGTGCCATTAAGGCAAACTAAAAAGAAAATAGCAGCTACTGTTACACAATTTGGAAAGAGATACACATTTATCAAATGAAATAGAACAACCAAAAGAGTTGTTATGAGCCCCAATGTACCCCAATATAGGCCTAGGTAGTTGCACGACCTTTTACCTACATTTGTCCTACCATGCTCTACATAATGGATCTGGCGCTGACCTTTTACTTAGTTAGGTGCCGAATAAATGTCGTGTGGTTTTCTTCGAAAAGCTAGCCTCATTTATTATGCATGAGGATTCTTAGTATCACAGCAGGATTACCATCTTCTGTATAATAACTCTGTACAAAAGTCACCACTATCGTCATCCTTGGACGACAGGCCCACAGTACCATGACACATTTAGGTAGAACCCCTGAGGGTACCTTTTGGGTATATAAGTACCACATCTTCACTGAGCAAACCAGAGGAGAAGCGCCCATGCTGACAGTGGTGGCTGGTGACATTTGAAAGTGGTGGGGCGTAAAATTATTGGCATACTGCACCGCAGCGAGCGAGCGTAGTGAGCGAGCCCGAACAACCTAAGGGGGTTCGGGGGGTTCGGGGGTTCTCCCCGAGAAAATTTTGAAAAAGAGTGGACAAATGGTGCATTTTCAAGCAAATTTGAGAAAGCAGGAAGGTTAATAAAGCAATTGTGAAAGTGCAGTTATTACATTAATAAAGAGATGTCATATAACATAGGTAGCTGCTTATTCAAGCTTTCTTTCACCCCATAGTCCCGCAGGGTCTTGATACAAGACAGATAAGAGAAAAAGCAGTGTGGTCCTCGACCAGGAAGACACTCATATTTCGTTGGTAAGAAGTCAAAGGATTGGTCAAATTGAAAACCTGAAATGCAATATGCAATCAAACAATTTGCAAGTACATCTCATCTATGTTCAACAAGCCATGTTTTACCCATGATTGGAATTGTGAATCACCAAATAAACTGAGCCACTGCAATCAAAAGCAGAGGGCCTCCTCAAAAGTATGCCCTTAAGAGAGTTCTCTCATCTCATGTACTCTCTATATTTTCTCTGGAAGTTGAAAACTCATCACATTCTACTGCACAAACCTGAACCCTTCTGCATATTCCAACACCAGAACTCATTCTTGGCCATTTAGTTTGGAGCCATTCATACCAGGAATACAGAAAATACCTTTAAATAGAGTAGAAGGTTTATGAATACAAGCACTTAGCAATTGTACATATACTATGAATGAGAGCCAAAGGAAACAAAAAGGAATAAAGAAGGGAGCAACACTCAAACACAACTCATGCTCCGGAACGCCATAAAATTCTCTATGTGGCAAGTTCATCACCTATAGCAGAACACAGTACATTTAATGTCTTTACATTAGTGCCCGCAGGAGATGAGCGCAAGTTGTGCTCTTTTTGGCCAGGCACAATGATATTATGCATGTTACTAATTGCTTGTGCTAAGCTGTCCACAAATAATGCAAGTAAGCACTAAAAGACAATTACCACGTGTGCACATTATTCCCCAGGCATTTGCACACCAGTAGAAATCATCAGGTTCAGTGGTACATCCATTTCTAAAATATCCACCAAAATGTGCAAAGGTACAAGAAATCGTTTGTGAATGCATTTAGGTATCCTCGCACTGTTTCTATTGTGAGAGAAATGTCTCCACAGCAGACTGGATCTTTTGGTGGTATTTGCGGAGGAGAAGGTACCTTTCAGGTTGATTACCGATTATTGTTCAATTTGGGAACATGTCTTGGAAAATAAACAAACATTAAAGGAAATAATCTACCACTGGACCTCCTGATTATCGTAGTACATGTGCTGGTTTAATTAAAATTCACTGAACAATGCTTACTATGACAGTTTTAGCCCACTTTGTTTGACACTGCTTTCCTACAGAAACAAATCCCATTTTACCAATACTATAATTTGTCTAGTCTGAGCGTGAAATATATTAATTTGCCTATATTAGCACGTGCAGTGCAGAATGTTTTTTAACACTTTGGTAAAATGTGGGTTCAATTATTTTATACATGCGTGTCATGAATGGAAGCAGCTTGCCTCTCGTAACTTGCCCAGTGTCCTTTTCCTTTTATATTAAGCTTTTGGCCTGTTGGTCGTCACAAACTCTCTACAGAGGTGCTTTGTGGCAGACCAATATCTCCCCGACAGTTAGAAAGTAGGCATTTTGAGGGAGCAAAACACAACAGAATGTAATGTTTCCTAGACTTGTGTCTCATAGCATTGTCACATTAACATCGACATACATTTACATCTTCACATTTGCATGTTCGCTGATACATAAACCATTAGTTAGATAAACAGCTGCCATCTATATTGTATTTTATTTGTAAATTGGCATTTGCATGCATAGAGGTTTAGAGACAGGCATCTGTTTAAGGTTATGGTAATCAATAGTGGTGTAAAGTTTGCGGAAGGGGTTTCTGTAAGGTTTGAGCCTGCTTTTAGGGATGTGGCATGCAGTAGGATCTAGGATGAGGGTCAATATTGGCTTTTAAGGTAAACTGAAGGCTCAGTGGTAGACATGGTTTAGAGAACTGAGATGGGTTTCGGTTGAGATTAGGGTAAAAATTGGGGTGCGTTTTATGATTAAGCTTACTGTTCAATTTCGGATTAGTGAAATGAGCGTGAGGTTGGGTGCTGCCTAAGAGTTTGGGTATTGGTCTTTTGTCAGTGCTTGTTTTGGGAGTGAGCTAATGCTTAATTTGTGTCACTGGTTCATGTGGTGGGCACCAGCCCTCCTTGGAAAAAAAGAGGAAGTTGTAAGAAAGGCATGAGGTGGAATCAAAACTAGACAGTCTTGGTAATTGCCTGGTACCACTGGTTTCGGCAGCGCCAGTGTCGGCTCCTAAGAAACAATTTGGGCCCAGCACTTTTTTTTTTTAATTACAAATTAAGCACATTAGAGAGCATGGATCCTGGAACAATTCGCGGATGGTGGCGGGTCTTTCAATAGAACGGGCAAACATGGAATGATGTGCAGGACATGTTTTCTTGCAGGATGGAACACTGTTCCGAAGAAGGGGTGGATTACAACAGTATGAGGCGAGGCGATGGCTGAAAAGTTACAAAGTGGAATAATAGGGCAGAGGGCGAAGAAGATCACACACATAGTAAACATATAATATATTATAAGAGAGTACAAAATAATCAATTTATTCAGGTTAATAACCTAAATGAAAAGAATGTGGAGGAGTTTGCTTTAATAAATGCAATAGTCAATCTAGACGAAGTGGATTTTGGTGCTGGCGATAGTCTTCTAGAAGAATTCAGCGCTCTGAAATGCTCAATAAAACAACCAAATGAATAAAGATGTAGATGATATATAACGTCTTAATTGGTAAATAGATTATGGCTCGGCGCTCGGTAAACGGTGCACTCAGCCACCCCATGCTAATTAATTTATTGGTTATACGCAAAGAGAAATAGGTGAGCATCTAACATGTACTTCTCTTCTCGCAATTTTAGTATTTGTTGCATTGGTTCTAAATACTAACACCTGCACTTAAGATATAATATTTTATATTATTTTTTTCCAAATAGGGACATTCCAAGAAATAATGATGTACATCCGTCAATCCTTCAATGCATTCAAAAACCTAGCTCATCCATCCTAGCTCTTACCTCGCTGTCTACCCTTTGTCCCGCCCAAGTATTCTGCAACCCAATTCATCCCTCCTTTTCGCCTAAGGCGCCGTATTTCTTGCCCTGTGCTTGTAATTGTGTATTCTGAATCATTTATTTATAAGGCAAGTTTTGTCTGATATGTATTGAAACAAGTGCATCTGATGTTTGCTCTGAGGCTCCTAAGCAATTTACCAACTGTCCAATTGAGGCTATGGGGCAGCGCCTGGATGTGGAAGGAAGTTCCCGCTGGGCAGCGCTGCCAGATTTCAACAGAAATGTGCTCATTTTGTGCTCGCCTTCACCACCAGCCAAAGACCTGTGCCAACGGAGCAGAGGTGGTAATGGTATCATGAAGAAAGTGCACCCTTGCCCCAGCTGTCCACGCGCGCATCCCTGCTCCTGTCATGCACGCGCCCAGCCGTCAGTATGCGCACGCGCAGTGGTTCTGATCAGCGCGAATGCGCATATCACACGTGTCATCAGTTAGTGCTCATTTTATTTCGTCGCTTGGTACTGAGAATACAGCAACATAGTAATACAGTTGAGCATTGACCAAAAGGGGTAATGTGTGCATCTCTGCTGACCACACAGCCCCCCCTCCTTCTGCCCACACCTATGACACTGTATACAAATGGCACGAATGTGCGTAAAGGGAGGTGCGCAGAGCAGTGGTTGCACATGCCCACCCTGTCCAATGGTTGGCTCCAGGCTATTACTGCATACTTGGAAATAAAGATTTACTACAAAAGTATACTTAAACCTGGCTTTATACATTATTCCTGTCAAATGGTAATAGCACTGCACTAGAAATGAGTCCCAAATATTTTTATTAAAGTTCTATAACCAACACTCCAAAATACGCGAGCGCAGTGAAACCACCAGGGTTTGTGAAACAGTCCAAACCTTTGCTTTGAGTTGAATCAGTGAGTTTTTGGCCGAGTTGATAAAGGGGTTCTGATACTTTTCGATAAGAAATATTTATTAGATTTATGCACAGCACTTTACCTGCAGGCATGGTAGGACTGTCAAGAATACGTATGCTAGGTTGTGGTGTCTGCGCATGCTCCGTGGCATATGAGACTGTATCCTGCAGGCAGGAAGCTCTCTAGGTCAGAGGAATGGTATCATGCCTGAAAATCAGCGGCTGAAATTACCCGGCATACGAGAGACATCGACCCAAAAGATTATGAAAACTAAACTTTGTGTGTCTCAGAAAAAGGTGCAGCAGCTAACGCGCCTGATATTTGTAAAATGTGTATTACTATCATGTTTTATGGATGTCAATTGCAAATTGAAATTGAACATCGTATTTAGCAATTGTAACGAACACGATGGTGGTCCTTGGTCCGCTGAAACTTACATTATGAGTCATGCAAAATTGTATTCAGAAAAATGGTTTTTGAGCCGGGAGAAGCCAATTCCTCATTATCTTTCGACTCATAAATCACGGGAGGGTAAACTCTCGAGACACTGAGTCACAGACATTTGAGGAGCTGCCAGCAGCAGTCGCTGTGGGGTCAGGACATCTAATAAATTCCTGCAGTGTATGATTAGACAGATTTTTGTGAAGCCATCTCCGTGACCTTTGATTGAACACAGCAAATCCATCTCTGAAGGACGAGGCAGTTAGCGGAAGATATTTCATTAAAATACTGCGCCATGGGCAGGGAGAACGGATGCCGAGTTGCTGCAAGTGGTGTATTAAATTAAATGCGTCAGAATGAGTAAAAAGAAGTCACCCACTCGAATTAAATAGACTGCCGCTAGAAATTGTACTTATCTGAGGTGCATCGCTAACTTTAAAGACAGTAAGGTGTTGCACCCCACCACCTAAATGGGAAAGTTCTTCCTAATCACGTCAATCATTATTGGGGGTCAAGGTGCGGTAGAGGCAGACGAGGCTCGCGGGGGGGGGGGGTTGCCGGGGGCCCGGGAAATAAACAAAAATCCTACCTGACAGAGGAGGTCCGCCGTCGCGCCGCCTCGGGTCCGACTCCGGTTTGGCCCTGCCTACAGCCACTCTCAGCCAATCCTGGCGCTGCTGGCAGCGCCAGGATTGGTTTAGGGCACGGTTACCCCTCGCCCACCTGCCCATTAGGAGACCGAGGTTTGAGCCTTTGCTCAACCCTCGCTCTCCTAATGGGCATGCGCAAGCCAGTGCACACACAAGGGCGCATGACTGGGCACGGCGTGAAAATTCGGTGCCCTTGCCCACTCATGCGCACTTGTGCTGCAGTGCTGCCTGCTGCCCCTGGTCCCTCTAACAATCATGTCAGTCAACATGACGCAGGGACCGCCCACCCCCTTCAGACTCTGAAGGGGGTGGGCGGTCCGACGTCATGCTGACTGACATGATTGTCAGTTCTCCCTCGGCTCTTTGAACTTAAGTAAACTGATTCAGTTTACTTAGGTTCAAAGACGCCGAGGGAGCTGCGGGCGGGGGAGCTACGCCCCAACGCCCCAACGGACGCACCGCCCCTGCATGCTGACACTCCAGCACGCAGTGGTCTGACATCCCTTGCGGGGTGTCTAACTCAAGACCAAGATGGGGTCCTTCGTTCTCTCCCATCAGATAATGGGATTGGCTCTTTCCTAGGGGGATTCTTGGCTTTCCTCCTACATACATGCAAGGTACACTTAGGTACACTTTGCTAGGGTTAGCATCTTATGAGTACGCATGATTACTGCCATGTATCTATATGCCTGCATATATTTACTGTTTTAGCACCATATTAGAATTCTACCTTTTATTTACTCTGTTGGTGCTTTTAATCGTATATATTTGTTTCTGTCTAATGTTGTTGCAGCACACGTATTTTATACTAGAATGATGCTGGTCCAATAAATACTTATTGAAAACGTCCCCATAGTTTATTCTGTGTATTTCTCTGAGACCGAGTGAACACGAGTGACTGAGCAAAATGTAGTACACTGTTTAAAGTGATCCCTGAGGGGTCGGGGTTGCTATGTTTGATAGCTGCCAGAAACTATTCGCTCCTTGGTAAGGTTGTGGGGCTTATAGTGGCACTGTGAGCTAGCTGGTCTACAGGCTAACATATCTTTTGGGGGTGTCTGGAATCAGCCTGGACACCAATCCCTTAGTTTATGTTGTCTAAAACGCGCAGATCCTATATAAATTAATAGGAACTACACAACAGAGTTAAGTTTTACAGCAAAGGATCTGTGGGTCAAAATAGTTTTGACTGAAAATTCCTCTAGCTGAGAATGACCTAGGGCCATATGTATCAAGCCCATTTCCCGTTCGCATACGGGCCGATTGCGAACGGGAACAAGCCTTTTGGGATGTATCATCCCAAAAGGCATTCGCAAAATAGAGAATCACAAAAATTGCGATTCTCTATTTTGCGAATGCATTTAAGGAATCGCAAATTGCGATTCCTTAAATGAAATGTATGAAGCACCTAAGTTGTGCGATTATGGCTTAAGGAATCACAAATTACCACCAACTACAGGTTGGTGGTAACTTGCGATTTCTTTGAGAAATGCACTTTTTTGCATTTTTCAAAGTGGCATATGGCACACATACATGCCCTTAGGGCATGTATGTGCGCCACATGTGCGCTCATGCACCCATGCTCATTTCAGGTGTGCAACCTTGAAATTGCATTCTCAATTTGCGATTCTCTAATTGCTAATCGCAAATTGAGAATGTCCTCCCATTCATTCCTATGGGCCTCTAGTCCCATAGGAATGAATGAGGAGGCTTTCTTAACTGCGATTCGCAATTTGCGAATCGCAATTAAGGAATATGTAGGATTCGCAAATTTTCTTGCGAATCCTACATACATCTCGCTTGCGATTCTCAAATAGCGATTCTCAAAAATTCGCTATTTGAGAATCGCAAACACAAACTTTGATACATATGGCCCCTAGTGTCATAATACTTCAAAATAATTAAATATATGTTGTTCAGTAGACAACAGCAGTGGCTTCAGGTAAATACACTCCAACGTGAAATACAAAATATACAGTGCTATGTTTATCTTCTCAGAGCGACACTTTTAAATTAGCCAGAAGTGCAATGTCAGCATGAATTCAAATATAACTTGTTACAGTAAACAACTTACATAAAAAATATTTTTTAGCCTAAATTAGCTTTTTCTGAGACTCACAAGCTTACTTATTTTGTACAGACCTCACAGACATACTGTGAGAGGCCCATTCAAATGATGCTGGGTCTTCTACATGATCTATAATTCCCTAATTCTCTAAAAGGTCAATGGGAAGAGGAAGGCAAACACATTGTATACAGTCTCTAATACGTCATATTCCGTGTACGTACCAAAACGTAGAGTGGCTTTGTGGTATCCTAATCAGTGAATCTGATTGTAGTTCACGCTCCATTTATAAGTGGCACTCATTCTCACTGTATCCAATCTATAACTTATAAAAAGCCTATCTTGTGTATATAAGTGGCAAAGAGCCTCTACTTTATTGTCTCCTGAGGTTGAGGATGTCATGTAGTGGGGGTTTACCGTTCATATGACTCCTCCTAGGATAATAAGCAAACCTCACACTCCTCAAAGAGAAAGTAGGTTTATCTTACATTCAACAGTTTTAACTTTTGCAGAAACTATTAAATATTAAAACCGTTAAGTTATTTCACACATTTAACTTGGGACTTTGGGAAATCCAGCTCTGGAGGTTCCAGGGCAATCAGATGTTGCTGAGTTTCAATGAGAAGAGGTTCGTTGACCTCTGGTTTTAGAAGCCTCTTTACTGCGGACCTCACACTGGGAGCAATAAGCCCTTTTAGTACCTGAGCTCAGGATAATGCTCAGCCTGAGAATCAGTTCAAGGCTGATTAAAGGAGGAGCTGTGTGATAGAAACTCAAAACTCATCAATTCACCCAATAACACACAAAAAATCAATCCCAAGTGTTAGACCTGGCATTTCTTGGTGTGGTTACCCCTGACTTTTTGCCTCTACCTCCTCTATTTTTGATGCTGTGATGGATTTTGTTTTACTGGCTTTGATGCTTTGGGCACTTTGGCACTGCTGATCAGTGTCAAAGTGCAAGTGCTCCCTGTATAAAGTGTTATGGTAATTGGTTGTCCATAATTGGTATGTTTGCCTTACTAGTGAAGTACCTAGTAAAGTGCACTTTGTGTGCCAGGGCTGGTAATGCAAATGCTACTAGTGGACCTGCAGCACTAATTGTGCCACCCACACAAGTAGTCCTAAGAAGAGATCTCAGGCCTGCCACTGCAGTGCCTACACGCAGTTTGTTAACTGCCTAGTTGTCCTGACAAGTGCACCCACTTGCCAGGCCTTCCCTTCCCTTTTTATGCACCTCAGACACTCCTATAGTAGGCCCAAGGTACCCCCCTGGGCAGGGTGCAGTGTATGTGAACGGTAAGACATGTACTGAGGTGTATACCATGTCCTGACAGTGAAATACTGCCAAATTCGTTTTTCACTGTTGCAAGGCCATCTTGCCCATAGACAGAATGGGGAATGCTGTGTCCCATGTTTCCAGCATATCTTCCCATAGGCATAAGATGGAGAGATGGAGTTTAGTGTGCCTGAACTCAGAATTTAATAGCACATCTTTTTGTGAAGATGGTTTTTGAATTGTGTGTTTAGAAACCACGCTTTCAGAAGTGGCTGGTTTCTTGTCTTAAACCAGCCTGTGTGCCTCTGCCTGGTTGTATATTGCCTGCCTGGGTTTAGACGTGACAGGGTCTGGGAAGTGTCCTGACCCCAGGGAGGAGAAGGTGAGACAGCAACAGGCTGGCCTGCATTTGATGTGGGGGGGAGGAGTACCCCCCCTGGATGTGAAGAGGGCTGTGTTGCCGACACAAAAGGATGGCTCCACCTCCTGCTGAGCGTCTGGGCCCCAGACCCTGACTATCAAAGAAGGAGGGTGTGCACTGGCAGGAAGACACCCAGGTCTGGTTTGGACCGAGGTCAGAGCCCCCTGAACTTCAAAGGCATTTAGGGGCATAAATGTAAGAGCTGAAACCCCTGAACTCAAGACTGAAATCCATATTGAAAAAGGATTGAACCTACTTGGTGATCAAGAGGAACCTCTGCCAAAGAAGACCAGCTGAAGAGACTGAAGAGAAGGACTGCCCTTGCTGTGTGTTCTGGGGCTGGCCTGCAGTTTGCAGGTTTGACTAAGGAGAGGACAAGGGACTTTGCTGTGTGCTGTGTCCCCCTGCTTGTGAGGACTTTGCTGTGTGCTGTGTCCTGAAGTAGCGTGTCTCCAAGGGCCCGAGGAGAGCTGGTCCCCTGTTGTGGAAACTCAGGAACACAAAAGTTTCCAACCGTGTCTCAGCGACGCTGTGTGCGTGGTGCTCTTGCACGCCTGAGACTGCTGTGTGGTCCTTGGTACTGTTTACGAGGTGCCCCGTGATCGCACTGCCCCCGCAGCGTGAAACATTGTCCATGCTGCTACCTTGCTGTTGTGGCCCGAGCCGTCATTGTACCTGAGGCTGTGAGGAAGGATCACCGCCGCTGGTCCGAGCCGCAACGCGCCAAAGGATTGTGTGAAACTAAGAA
Source organism: Calotriton arnoldi (assembly GCA_963921515.1). Lineage (NCBI taxonomy): Eukaryota > Metazoa > Chordata > Amphibia > Caudata > Salamandridae > Calotriton > Calotriton arnoldi. Next base: position 4,033,758 of record CAWUFW010000004.1, on the reverse strand, counting down.
CCGAGTCTCAGCGACGCTGTGTGCGTGGTGCTCTTGCACACCTGAGGCTGCCGTGTGGTCCGTGGTACTGTTTACGAGGTGCCCTGTGATCGCATTGCCCCCACAGCATGAAACGTCGTCCACGCTGCTGTATTGCTGTTTGTGGCCCGAGCCGTCATCATAACTGAGGCTGTGAGTAAAGATCACCGGCCCGAGCCGCAACGTGCTAACGGGACACTTGAAACTGAGGACTGTGTCTCAGCGACCTTGTGTGCGTGGTGCACTTGCATGCCTGAGACTGCCATGTGGTCCGTGGTACTGTTTATGAGGTGCCCGTGATCGCATTGCCCCCGCAGCGTTAAACATCGTCCACGCTGCTGTATTGCTGTTTGTGGCCTGAGCCGTCATCATAACTGAGGCTGTGAGTGAGGATCACCACTGCCGGCCCGAGCCACAACGTGCTAAAGGATTTCTTGAAGCTAAGGAAGCTACAAGGTGAAAGGGATCGTGATTGTTGTTCGTCGAAAGGAATCTGCCCAAGATCATCAACGACGGAGAAGGCAGCGCCGTAACCTGTCCTGCTACAGCGCTGCCTAGCAACAGAGCCGCAACGTGATCGGGATCGTCCAGCAGGACGTCCGACGAGCGGGGAGAGAGAGAGAGCGAGGCAGTGCACCCCCCCCCCCAGGTAAGGCTTGGACTCCGGTCGGGAGCCGCAACCGTGTGTGGCCTGGGGAGGCATGCAGGAGGAGTACAGGAGTGCTCCGAGCTCTCTCCCGCTGCACCGTGTTAGACGCGCTGAGTCCCCGAGCGGCCCGGACCTGCCCAGCAGGACCGGGGCCGCCCCTGTAAGCCTATGACCGTTGTCTCTGCTGTTGGGGCCTGGTGGTGCCCGAGTTGACCGTGCAGATTGCATTACGAACCGCATTATTATTGCATTACGAACTGCCTGATTCTTGCATCACGAACCGCATTATTATTGCATTACGAACTGCCTGATTTCTTGCATTACGAATCGCATTATTAATGTATAACGAACTGCCTGATTCTTGCATCACGAACCGCATTATTATTGCATTACGAACTGCCTGATTCTTGCATTACGAACCGGATTATTATTCCATTACGAACTGCCTGATTCTTGCATTATGAACCACATATTATTGCATTACGAACTGCCTGATTCTTGCATTACGAATCGCATTATTATTGCATTACGAACTGCCTGATTCTTGCATTACGAACCGCATTATTATTGCATTACGAACTGCCTGATTCTTGCATTAAGGACTGTCCTATTATTACATTACGAGCTGCATTATGAACTGCACGGCATTGCATTAGGACTGCATTAGAGATCGTAAATTGCTCATTAATACCGCAAGAACCTACAAGTGATTGCTGGCCTAATAACCAGCCAAGTGAATTATTACGAATACGCATATGTTGGTTTTCTATTGTTTGGTCTCATCGTATTCCTTTTTATAAAGATACTGCTATTTTTATGAAACCAGTGTGGTGTCCATTTGTGGTGTTATTGTATTGTATTGTATCGACATTTGTAAAGCGCACTGTAACCCAATGGGTATCCTGGCGCTAAGATACGAGTAAGATGCTGGCAGGTGAGCAATGGGGCTGAACCGAATGATTATGCTCTAGGGAACAGCCAAGTCTTAACTTTCTTTCGAAACAACAATAAGTCCTGTATTTGCCTCAATTCCAAAGGAAGGCTATTCCAGAGGCGGGCAGCTGCCACGCCGAACGCTCTTCCCCCCATTGTAGATCTCTTTATCCTCGGGATAATGGCAAGATTGGCTGACGAGGACCGTAGGCTGTGTACCGGTGTATACCAACCGAACCTACCCTGAAGCGGTTTTGGCCCAAGTCCATTTAGTGCTTTAAATACAATGCACAAAGACTTGAACATTATCCTTTGGGTCACCGGGAGCCAGTGCAGCTCCGCTGACGCCTGGGATGTTGATGACCGACATGGTCTTGTCAATGCAAGTTTCGCTGCTGCCGCCTGAATTCTCTGGAGCCTCGTGATCAAATATCTCGGGGACTCCAGTAGCAAGGCATTACAATAATCCAGGCGGCTCAAGATGACACTCCTAATCACTGTAGCTCTAGCCTGAAAAGGTAGCAATGGCAGCACCTTCCGGAGACCTCTAATGAGAGTGTAGCAGCTTCCAACCAGCTTATTAACATGAGATTCCAAGTTCAGCTTATCATTGAAGCTGACCCCCAGATTGCGTACCGTGTTCACGGGTACCAATGGGGCGTCTGTGGGGATAGGCCAGAAGTCAATTGGTAAAACTAGCGGCACTCTGCCCACCCCACAGTGCAGAATCTCCGTTTTGTCGTTGTTAAACTGTAGTGAGTTGTTTCTCAACCAGCTCACCATTTCCCGCATACATTTATGGAATGTTTCTTGGGAGTCAGGGGGGCGCCTTCCATGGACACTATAAGCAAGCTGGGTGTCATCGGCATAATTAATCACACTAATATTATGAGCTTTGATGACATCCAGAACCGGCCGCATGTAGGCATTGAATAAAATGGGGCTGATTGAAGACCCCTGCGGTACCCCATGCTCATTATTAACAAATTCTGATTGGAAAGGTGGGAGGGCTACTGCCTGTCGTCTTTCAGCCAGATAGGATTGAACCCAACTCAAAGCCATATCCACCACCCCCATTTCTTCCAGCCTTGCAAGCAGGATGGCATGGTTCACCGTGTCGAATGCGGCGGACAGGTCCAGAAGAAAGATACTTGGAAACTTGCTTTTGATCAGGGGGGTTGTTGCGAGGAACGTTCTTATCCTCCTTTGCGTTTTTGCACATATTGTAGTCTGTACCGGCACCTTCACTTGCTTTTTAACAAATACAAGGATGAAATTGTTTTAATTTTTAAACCAATGAACTGAAGTTAATGCAATTGTTTTAACTGTTTAAATCAAAGCGCATTCGAACACCGGCGGTGTCCACCTGTTAGAGTGAGCCCGTCGTGCCGTGGGGTCAGCGCTCTAGTTGTTGCGCAGTGTCGCGTATATAGCGTCATACTGGAGCGACCGCGCCTAAGGCAAGCCCGTCTGTGCCCGTCCGCGCACCGGCCACGAACAGCGCCAGCCATGCTGCCGGTTCTCGCAATATGATTGCGGACTCTCCCAGTTATAGATATTCAGGGGAGCAACTTCGTGACATAGGTAAGCGGGAAAACGGCTTCAGCGAACCCATACTGGATAATTCAGTGGGGGCAGACCTGGATATCCTAAAAAATGATACGTTGAAATGCAGCCTTCTTAACGTGAGGTCACTCCCCAAACACACCACGGAGATCCATCTACTGTTAGAAATGCATAATCTTGACGCTCTGTTTATGACAGAGACATGGACGGAGGCAGGGCTGGACCGTGAGCTGGGGCTGGCATGCCCAGTGGGGTACAAACATTTCATAAACCCAGGCCCAGTGGTAGAGGTGGAGGGACTGGGATCATCTTCAAGGATTCTTGGGACATTATCCCTTTAGATATAGATGAGGTCGCATGCATGGAAATATTGGGTTTCTCTGTAAAAGACCGGACGGGGCATGTCTTGACTGGCATGGTCTGCTATAGACCTCCGGGGGCAGCTAATGCACACCAACAGCAGAACCTGGTTGATGTGATCAGTAATATGGCCCTCACCCACAATAGACTGTTAATATTGGGAGATTTTAACTTATGGTCTAATGGGAAAATGGATACAGCTTACAAAAATGTTATTCAGTCCTGCACAAACATGAATTTGCTTCAATGGGTCTTAGAACCGACTCATAAAGAAGGACACGTATTAGATCTGATCTTTTCCGGGGCAAACTCAATTGTAATGGATAAAATCTTACCGGTGGGATGGTCGGATCATTACTTGGTCAAATTTAGAGTGGTTCACATTAGGAGGACCAGGTCCTTGCCCAAGGAAGAAAGGAGTTTCCTAGGCAGGGATTGGAAGGGTCTACTCAAGAGGGCAAAAACGTCCCCTGTTTTTCACTTAGAGACACTTTTCGACCCTATGAAGTAGGTAGCGGAGAACTACACAGCCTTTTGTGGGCAACTAACTAGAAAAATCGACCAGTTTGCCCCTCTTAAGAACATCAGGAAATGGGGAAGACCTTCTGCTCCGTGGTACACTGATGTATTAAGGAACCATAAGCTGGATTGCAAGCAGGCAGAAAGACGATGGAGAAAGCATTATGCTGAGAATGAAAAAGCTATCTGGAAGGAGAAATTATCTAATTATAAAAAAGAAATAGCTACTGCCAAAGCTGAATATTTTGCAGATCTTATCTTGAAGTCATCCAACAGTACCAAATGTATTTTTAAAATAGTGAGAGACATGGCCACCCCTGAATGTACAAATAATAAGATTGTGCCTTCACAAGAGTTATGCGATGGACTGGCATCCTTCTTTCAGGAGAAGATAAGCAAGATTGTGGAAGGACTGAAATCAGAGGTCTTACCCAGTATTAATGAAAGGGATGGAAGAGAAACATCAATTACTAACGGAACCAGGGACAAGAGGCTCGGGCCATTGAAGCAGGAGACCACCCTGGACCACTTCGAGCTGCCCTCGGAAGAAGAGTTTGTCAGGGTGGCCTCGGTAGTCTCCTCAGGCTCACCGTTGGACCCCATTCCCCAAAAACTATGGAAAGAGCTAGGCCCCGAGGTCTTTCCAGTCCTACGTCAGTTGTGTGGTCAGTTCCTCAGTAGTGGGGTGGTACCACCCTGCTGGAAGCAGGCGATAATAACACCCCTTCTGAAAAAACCCTCATTGGACCCAAACTGCCCTAGAAACTATAGACCAATCTCCCTCTTACCATACCCAGTAAAGATAGTGGAACGCCTGGTGAGCTGGGCACTTTCCCTTTTTCTGGAGGCCAATAACAAGCTGGAAGATGAGCAGTTTGCTTTCCGCCCAGGTCACGGGACGGAGACAGCGCTGGTAACCGTGTTGGATAATCTTCGAATGCGTGTGGACAGGGGACAATCAGCGATTCTATTCTCTGATCATTGTGTTACTTGGAGTGTGGTTGCAAATACTTTACACATTGCCTTGGAGATAAGCCTGGCTGCTCGTGCCAAGCTACCAGGGGGTGAGCAGGGGTTATCTAAGGGTGTGTCACTCCTTACCCTGACTAGAAGCAAGGGTCCTTATTTGGATTAAGGTACATACCTCAGCCAACTAGAGACCCCCAGTTCTAACACCAAGCTATTGCTTTTTCTTTAAAAACAGAAAACATTTTAATACACACATAATGGAATAATACACACCAAATTGGAAATAATAACAACATTTCTGGATGAAGTAAAAATTGGAAGCCACAGCTAAAGGGCACTAACAGATTAAACCAGCTGCAAATCACGATCCCTAAAGGAATGTTACAGGAGACAACGAATCCTTTTAAATCGAATCTACTCCCATTAAATACGATGTATTATCTGTTAATGTGCATACTAGCATGCCCTATAAACAGCGACATCAATGAAACAAGCCTATATCATCAACATATGGTTTTTCACCGTACACAAGTTCGGCCTTCTGGTTTTTTCAATATAAAAAGCAGTACAGCCAGGAACAAACCCTTTTACAATGAAACCTATAATGTGCATAAGGTCTCCATCTGTGCTGGTATGGCCAAGAACTCAACCTTAAGCAGACCGAAAACATTTTTCAAAGTCATTAACAAACATCTGTCTACAGGGACCCCAAAAATAATCCTGGCCAGATCACAAATGCATATTTGCTTGCTGTCATGATGTCTCCCCCAGGAAGAGCCTCCTAACCAAGATACAGATTCACTTGGTTTGTCAGGGAAGCCAAAGACTTGTTTGTTTCATTTTTAGAATATTTTTATCAAAACCTCCTAAGTGATCAATAATGACAATCAAAATTATACAAACAAGAAAAAAAACTAATTTAGAGTTACAATTACGGACAATTCTTTAAATGCTTCAAAAAAAATTGTCACATATACGACAATGCTTCTAGGACCGTAGTAGTCTCGTTATTAATAAATGTAGGGAGTACAGATTTTCAACACACATTGTTAAACAATGTACAACAGAGAGAGACATGATTTAAATCCTGGTTTACATAAAGATCAGTAGCATTTCTCCAAACTCACACCTGTCCATCTACATGTGACAGATTTTGAAAAAAAAAGCGCCCTGTAGTTCTCGTTATTAAGAATACTTTTATATGGCGTCAGTCTTAAACAGTGCAAACTGTCTGCTACAAATCAAGTTTTTGCAATCCTAATCTTTAATACCCAGTAATAATTTCAGCATTGAAGCATGGGATTGTGTGCTAGTCCAGGACAACCTAAGTGTTGCAGGGCACAAACAAGCTTATTCATAAATCTTTGAGTGATACAGGTGTTGATTGTTAGCTCCTTCCTGACTAGCACCAGTAATATGTTACCTGAGGCATACTAAACACGATAAAACCAAGCCTGCCATTGTCTCGGTTGCCTCAAACTACGCTAAATTCTAAATGAGGCACTTTTACTGCTACAATTTTAGATAACATTGGCTAGTCAATATCTTCTTGTCAGTTTTACTAAGGGAGGCAAGACATGAATGCATGGCTTTCAGATTGGGTATTTAACTGGCATCTCTACAGAGGTACAAGCCACAGAAAGACCAGGCAGCAAGCTCCTTAGCTTCACAACCCTGCTGGCCTACCTGACACCCTGTACTCTCCATTTAGATGTTGTTGGGAAGCAGACTGTGGCCACTATCCTCACAGACCTCTTCAGTTACTGTGCATGGGGAGGGTGAAGCAGCAGGTGCCACCAAGGTCCCCATTACACTGGGCCATGGTTCAAAGGCTGCAGCTTCCTAGGTGGGATGATCATGCCACTCTGGCCAACCCCCACCTTTAAGAGTTTCTCTGGCACAAAATCACAGGATTGTGAAGAGGTCGCCATGCAAACCCCAAACCAAAATGACTACGAAAAGACTACAATGTAATCACACTGGAGGTGTCCTTCTGCACTAATCTATACATTTCAGATTTAAACATGCTGCACACAAGCAGCTAGTCGGTCCCCACTGGACTCTTTCATCTTTGAGGAGTTGATGGCCATTTAATCTTAGTGGTAGACCCCAGCCACCATGACCACCTCCTCATGTACCTCAGGTTTGCTGGAGGATTTTCATAAGAATTACTGAAGCCTCTTTTGCATCTTCCTCCTTAGGAGCAGCTGAGCTGCAGGACCAAGGCTTTCCCCCTGCCTACGGATGATCATCCTGACCTGGTATTGTCTTCATTGCACCCTTAAATCCTTCATGGAAGACCAACATGCTTGTCCACACTTCCCTACCATCCAACACTTGAGTCACTTGCAGGGTTACTGTGAGTGACAGCAAGAGTCTGCAGTGTTTGTATGGCATTATCAGAAGGACTGGTCCATTATAGGTACAGTCAACCACTCCAGCGAGTGCAATTTCCCCTGGGCTTGGGGGACAGTCAGTGAGCTGGTGTCACTAGCCCTAGACAGAGTCTATATAGATAAACTACAAGTTAGGGTTTATTTATTTATTTATAAAGTTTTGTATAGCGCGAACAAGACCCAGGAGGGTATTCGAGCGCTTCACAGTTGAGGTAGGTAGAATACCAAGGTGTGACAAGAGCAAAACATTACAAATAGGTTCAAGATAAACATTACCACTAGGTTCAAGACGAGAGCACAACAACAAAATGATTCAGAACATTTGCGAACCAGATAGGATAGTTCCAACAATAGAAGGGCATAGGCAATGTCCACAGTAACAGTAGTAGCCTGCCCATCCTATTAAACACCAGATTACACAAAAGTAACAGATAGCGATCAAACAATGGGAGCGAGGCATTCCATAAATAGCATACAGAGGTGTGGAATGGTCTGTTCCCACTGTTAAACCCAGAAGTGTAACGTGAACTGGAAAGTCATATCATCAGAGAAGAGAGCAGTATTGAGGCAACTGACCCAGGACTTTATGGCAGGAATTTCAGCATTAGAATTTCTTTCGCTTCGTTTTTGAAGGAAGCAGTGGATGGGATTCGGTGAACTTCCGGTGGAAGTGAATTCCAAATCTTCGGGGCCATGCCCGAGAATGCTCTATTACTCGTTTTCTTTTTGTGGAAGATTTGAGGTTTCAGGAGAAGTGAGTTTGCACTTCGAGACGGCCACCCCCTGATAATTCAAGTTTGTGAGCCAGATAGATGGGGGTCTTGAAGTGCAGTGCTTTGTGAGTCAGGCAAGCGATCTTTAGTTGTATTCTAGCTTCATAAGGTAACCAGTTTAGGGGCTTTAAGGCTGGGGATAAGTGCTCATTTTTTTTGTCCCAGTAATCAATCTGGCTGTGGCATTAATGGAAGCCGTAAGTGGAACCAAGCTTTGTTTGGGGAGACCGCAAAGAGTGGAGCTGCCGTAATCAAGCCTTGGTAATACTAAAGCTTGAACCGCCCATTTGAAGTCTTCCTGTGGGAGGAATGGTTTCAGATTCCTTAGTAGCCTCATCTGATGTTTAGCACCCTTGGTTACAATGCTGATATGTTTCTGCATGTTCAGGTGCCTGTCTAGGGTGATTCCAAGAGATTTAGCAGAGTCGATAATGTGGAGGGAGCAGTTGAAGGCTGACAGGTGATGGATCCAGAGGTCAATCTTGGGGGCATGGTAGGGGGAGCAATGAGGAGGAATTCTGTTTTGGAGGTGTTGAGCATGAGGTAGTTTTCAGTGAGCCAGTTTTGGGTGTTCATTAAGATGGAGTTGAGTGAAATGAAGTCTTCCGGGGAGGAGACTTTCAAATAAAATTGGGTGTCATCTGCGTACATGTGAAAGAGAATGTTCGCTGAGTTCAGGAATTAGCTAAAGGTTCCAAGAATAGATTGAAGAGTATGGGAGAAAGGGTGGGCCCTTGTGGAAGCCCCATCAGGACTGTAGATGGCTGAGATAGGGATTGATTCATTTTGACTCTTTGGGATCTGTTGTGGAGAAAGGAAGAGAACCATTGCAAGACCACACCTGATAGACCCATCCGGTGTTCTAGCGTGGAGAGTAGTTTGCTGTGGTTAACCGTGTCGAAGGCAGAAGATAGGTTGAGGAGAATGAGGAGGCAGGATTCATTTTGGTCAAGCAACTTTAAAATGTCGTCTAAGATGTGAGTGAGTGCCGATTCTGTACTGTGGCCACTCCGAAAGCCTGATTGGTGTTGATCCAGCAGTTGGAATTTCACAATGTGAGCACAGAGTTGATATTGCACACACTTTTCTAAGAGTTTCGCCAGTGTGGGGATGTTGGAGATAGGACGGAAGTTATTCAGATCAGAACTGTCTGCGTTTGGTTTTTTTAGAATGGGGGATACTTGTGCAGCTTTTAGACAGCCGGGAATCATGCCTTGCAATAGTGAAGCGTTAACAATCTTAGCCCAAATGGGAAGGACAGCAGCTTTAATTTCTTTGAATATGAGAGGAGGTAGAGGGTCATTGAAGTGGTTGGAGGGTTTGATCGCAAGAAGAGTGATGTAGATGTCGTTATCACTAAGGGGTGTAAAGGCATGCCAGGAGGCATTGTTCTTGGGACTAGTACTAAGGAGGACGGGTAGTTCCTGGTGGTAAAGTGGGGCCGTGCGTCCTGAATTTAGGAGAGGAGCCCTTTTTGATTCAAGGACTATGTTGATGCTTGACGTTTTTTCGACAAAGAAGGTAGCGAAATCATCACAAGTAGGAGTGCCTTCACCAGGGTTAGTGCGGACGGGTGCCTTGATCGATTGTTGATTAACAATTTCGAATAGTTTCTTGGGGCGATTTATGGCTCGATTAAGTTGAGATCTGAAGAAGTAGGCTTTAGCACTCTTGATTTTCTTGTTGTATGAACTCCTGATGGCTCTAAGGAGGGTTAGGTGTTCGGTCTATGGTGTGGATCTCCAAGATCTTTCAGCTGACCTTAGATTACGGCGTTCCAAGTTAAGGTTGTCATTGAACCATGGTTTGGAGATTTTGGAGGAGGCCTTTTTTTGTTGTAGCAGGGCTATATCGTCCATGATACCGGAGATAGAGGCGTTCTAGAAATCCGTGAGGACATGAACATCTTTCATTTCCGAGTGAGGAGACCAGGCTTTTGAACAGCAGATTGCTAGTTCTTCAGTGTTAATATTTCTAAGGTTCCTTGTCCATTGCTTTGTTTTCTTGGGTTGAGCGCCCTTCGCTAATACCTCCCTGTTAATGAAGAAGGAGATGTAATAGTGGTTGGACCAGTCGCAAGGGATAATGGAATCCAATGTGATAGTGTTACCTTTGGATATGATGAGGTCCAGAATTTCTCCCTTATTGTGAGTTGGGCTATCACAAAACTGAGTCAGCTCATGATCCAGTAGGAAGGATTTAAGACAATTCACTGCGTGATCATTTGGGTTAGACCAGTGGAGGTTGGGGCACGAGAGGGTCATTGTTGGATGAGATGATTTCCATTAGATGCTCAATGAAGGAAAGATTGTCACCAGGGGGTGGTAGAAAGTGTGTAATTTACAGACATGGCGTTTTTTGCTGGTAATGTTGATGCAGAGATATTCGCCGGAGGATGGCGGGTTTGAATCAGATTGGGAAAGCAAGAGTGTATTTCTGTGGATACAGGCTATTCCTCCATCCTTGGGTTCACCTCTAAAATAAAGAAAGAAGTGCACCAGGTATGCTTCTGATTCCTCTGATATTCCTGGCTCCTTTTCAACTTTGAGTTTGCACAGAGAACCCAATCTTCCCAGACACTGCCCCTGCCCTCCAGCCGATTCTTGTCACTAAAAAGACCCAGACAATTGCCTCTTCCACACCTTTGTTGTATTCTGAATAGGAGTTCCAATGACAGTTCAGACCAAAGTAGAGGCCCATGTCCCTTTCACCCAATATCCACCCACTGAAGCCAGACTGTTTCCTCAAACTCTTCAGAGTTACTCACTACTGGGAGGCAGACTCAGTAGTATGGATCCGTCTGCTGTTAAGTCCTGTGAGCAAATGAGTTCTCCTCTGTCTTCTTCAGAGGTGTGACTCTGTGCTGGGGCTGCCAGACTCTCAAACTAGAAGTTGGTCAGCAGTCAAGTCTGACAAGGGATGCATCCTTTTCCTCCTGCATCACCATCAGCCACAATCTCCAGCTGTGTTTGAGAACCGCCAGGACAATCTAAGACTACCCTACCCACCACTTACTCAGGCTAGAGGGTCATTTTGAGGCAGGACAAATTACCAGGTGGTGGAACCGGGTAGGGGCCTTAGCTCAAACTATGCAGATGCAGCCCCCTATGAGATGCTGGTTCACCTCAGCAAGTGCGCAGATCATTTCTTACAAACTTGATCTCTCCATCACAGCCAGCATTCAGGCCAAGATCTGCTTCTGTGTGCACCCCACCAAGCTCCCTGTAGCCAACAGATCTCTATAAGTTTTCACTTTGCATTCAATCATTATCCATCGGATCTCAATTCGCTTCGGGATTTGTCCACGACTTCTTTCATCTTAGTTAAACATTTTAAAATAATTTTGCAGCCGATACTTTACATTTCTGGAGCCTGGGACAAGAACTCCGCTGAAGAACGGACATGCTTAGCCCCACCCTCAATTACTGGTGTCTTTGGACTTGAATGTGAGTTTGGTGGATAGAGTAAAGACAGTTCGAGTGGGGGAGGGTTTTACCTCTGCCACCCAGCCTTTATTGCATCCACCAGTTTTAGACTTATCCACCAGCCCTGCAGTGAACTCTATGAGTTAATATGAACTGCTGTCATGGCGGTTCATACCAAACCATTTAAAAGTCGATATGCTTCGTCATTGGTGACGTGCGATTACACCAAATGTTTGAAAGTTAATGCCCCTCGCACACAATGGAAGTTTTCTCTTCAGCATAATCCTTGCATTACGCCAGATTCAAAATTGTGCGACCGAGAGTTGGCAGATGGGGTACTCCATCACCATTGCGACTGAGAAACCTGTCCACCTTAGCTTGGGATGCAGGATTTGAGAGCTCTCCACTTGTACCCATTGACAGCAAGCGTCCTCTAAAGGTCAGTTTGCTTTACTTCTGTATTTTCCCAGAAAAATAAGCTGTAGAAGGGCTCCATTCTGTGGGAGAGAAGCCACTCCCCAACTGGACATTGAATGCAGTGAACTCATCGCATTCCTGTCTGGAAATTGATACTATTGGGCGTGGCATGAAGCAGTAGTAGAGAGGTCTGTCCCACTCTTTAGGCTGTGTCTGCAGTCACACAGAGACCATCAGAAAGTTGGAAAGTATTGGAGGGGACTGACTTTTCCCTGACCTCTAAGTCTGATCCAGCGCAATATCAGCAAACAGCATTCATACTCACAACACTCACTTGGGCCCATACATTCATACTACGCTAATACTTACGCTGGGTGTCAGATATACTCTTTTATCAAAATCCCTGCTACCAATTACCTTCCGATTGAAGAGTAATGACTTACCAATGGATCCTTTGCTAATTGGGAAGTTTAAAATGAGTGACATTCATTACAGTACATAATCATGAAATAACCACAGAGTCAGGAAGTTTTAAAATATTTATCTAAAGTTTTAGCAGAGTAAAATACAGGAAAGACACGGTATTTGATCAGAATACCCAAGTGAAAGCATAGAATAATTATTGCTAATAAATGACGGTGTTTAAGGAAAAGAAAGGATAGAGACAGCAGCGCAACTAAAGATTGCATATATTTACCTAAGTGCGAGAACCAAACCCCTTAGCCAAGGAGTTGGAAAGAATAGGACCCAGGAAGGATGAAGAGCAAAAGACTCCCTTCAGGATCAGGAAAGGACTGGTGACCTCTCTATAACGACGCCTGCGCCGTTCCCCTCTCTGGTACTCGGTTTCTCCTCGATTTCCCCGTCTAATGGACTCCGCCGCCCCCTCCTCAGGACCTCTTCAGGACAGGGATTCGATCAGCAATCGGTCAGCATGGCAGTCTGGAACTCGTAGCTTGTGGATTCTTGCTCTGACTAATTAACTAATGCTATATTCTATTATACCCTTCTACGCCCATGTACCTCCCATTAATGTTGCTAAAATATGGGACCACTAATTGGACAGGGACAGGGGGTGGATTCTCGCACCATGACAAATTTGGCATAAATTGTGAAGCCTATTGTTCCTAGGTTCCCACCCCTTCAAATTAATACATTCACTTTATTTCCCACCATCTCACGACAAATATTGTACAATTTACAGGGAAAAAAGTATCAAATGTATCAATATAGCACATGTAGAACATCATCTTCGGCCAATAGGTTATGGCCTTGGTAGACGTCCAAGTTGACTTCACGTGCAAGAAGAAAATATTAAAATCACAAATAAAATGTTTCACTGTATACCCACTTTCCCTACTTTATTCCCATTTAATTATAATACTATCCCGCATTAGTAGCATTAAGAAAACGACAATTTAGTAATGACATGAGAGCAAGCTGAAGCATGTGAAAACATTAAGCGGCCATTTTAATGCACACTGTGCAGAAGCAGAAATTTCCCACCAAGCAAAGAAAGACGTCACACCATGTGATCAGGTTGCGACATGCGCAGAGAAGTTCCCGCGCTTTAGCGGCCATTTTAGGTTATGGACAAGCGTTATTCATTAGTAAAACACATAGGCAAGCGTCTGTCCCTCTCGTGTTTGTGTATGCAAGGGTTAGTATTTACAATACAAGTTTTAATAAATTAATACTGTGAGGAAGATTGAATCCAAGCAAGTTTCGTTTGTGAAACCTTGCTGCATCAATCCCCTCTCTGATGGCGTTTCTGAGCCATCAAAAACTACCCTCAATCAGATGCCAACTTCTAGCAAATTACTTCATTCTCATTTTTACACTTTCTATTTTTACAATCTCCTTTTAATTTCTTATATAATTCACTTCTCCATTCTTCAAGTTCGATTTCGTCCCTCTTTCTCTTCTTCCCTTTTCCTGTCACCTTATACGTTCCATTCTTTTTACAGCATTTGCACCAAATTGTTATTGTCAGCACTATTATTGCTATCCCTGCTAAGGGAACTAGTATTTGACCTATAAGTCCTTTACCTACATTAGCAAACCAGGTTCCAATTGACCAGATACTATTTGTCAATCTTTCCCAAACACTATCAACTTCCAGTGGTTTAAGTTCCTTCTCAAGTTTAGTTATATTCTGAATATACGTTCCAATTTCTGCACTCTTATCAGGAATGTAAGTGCAACAGTGTTTTGTCTTCAATAATTTACAGACTCCGCCCTCTTTTGCCAATATAATGTCAAGAGCAAGTCGATTTTGCATCACCATAGACCTAATCGCAACCATCTCTGCATTAATCATTAGAAACCCTCCAGCAGTATCCGTTGATAAACGATCAACCACTGTAGACAATTTGCATATTTTCCTTGAGTTCAGAATTATTCCCACTGAAGGTATCAATGCACCAAATATATCACCTACAATTTCAGAAAAACTAGCTCTTTTACTACGTGTTAATTCGCTATTGTTTTCATTGCTCCCAGTGTTTCTTTTTACGTGGTAAATCTTTGGAAATACTATTCCAAAATAACAACTTCCATACCACCGTGCAGGAAGCCTAAAGTAAGCCTTATTCCCACACACATAATAGATTCCAGGAAAAACTGAATCTGTTCCTCCTTTGATTCCCCAACCTCCAAGAATTAAGAAATTGTGTTCACATTCACTGGTACCGATGGAAACATTGTTATAGTCAGTCTTTGACCTATGAAGACAAATGTTCCCTGTCTTTACGAAATCCAGAGTCATAGCAGCTTGAGCTTTGCCAGGTGTGTAACTCCCCTCTTTCTCAGCCCAAGGTGGTAAATGAGCCTTATGCTCAGAAGCTTTCTTTTGAAAATCTTGTCTTCTATCTTCTACTAAATTCAAAAATACTTTCTCTTCTTCAAGTAAAGAACATGTTAGATTGTGTCTACGTGCATGTGTTATGTCTATTGATTTCATTGTTAAGAAAAATTCTCCCATAAACTGTGCGTCTTGACTACTAAGCACTGGGTTCATACTCTTGCGAATCGGAACCTCAGAAAATATCACATCTATGTTTGAATAATAATACTGCAGTCTACCTGTTCTATAAAATAAACTTGTTAATACACTACATGAAATGCCATATGTCAGTGTAAGTGATGGTATGTTAATCCTTCTGCTACTGATTCAGGTAACTTCATACAGACATAACAATTACTAACTTCCATGGTCTACATACTGAAACAATAACTTTGTGAAAACATTTAAACTAGTGTCGTTATCAGCTATCTCATGATGAATTTCTGTCTCATCTTCTGCCATTAGCTCTACTCTATTCCCTTCATGTTTGCTGTCCTCCCTATAGTTTCATTATTAATCTTTTTATCTATTATCATCAGGTAAGGAACTGCTACAATCAGGACTAACCATACTATAAGCACCAGTACTAGACTACATATGCAAATTGCACAGCATCTTCTACAACATTTCCGTTTTGGTCTCCCAGTAACTCTATCGTCAGGCATTTTTCGAAAAGGAAGATTGCTCTTCTTATCTCTATTCCTTTTCTTTAGTGGATTCTTTTGCTTAGTCAGGGTGGTCTTGTTTCTTTTTCGTACGTTAGTTCTGCACTTGTTCCTTCACCACCACTGTCACTTGACTCTGAGCTTTCAAAATCTTCAAGAATGATATAAGTCCAGTCAGGACCCTTAAATGTGTTATTCACGAGTCTCAACCTTTTGCTTTTTCTTTTCCCAGACCTTTTCTCTTGATCAGCTTCACTTGTTACTTCAGGCACTTGATCTGGATCTTCACTTCTGGTTGTTATGTGGTATTTCACTCTTTTAATGACACTTGGCCAATGATCTCCTTTTCTTGGTTTATCTGTTCGTACTGTTTCTCTATCTTCGTCTTCAGATATCTTTTTATTTTCACTGCTTGGCACTGTTTTGCTTTCTGCAATTTCTGGCTCAATTGGTTGCTCTTTTTCAGGTCTTATTGGTTTCTCTTCAGCAGCTCCACTGTGAGTTTCCAATAATTGACTTTGTTCTTTGTTTAATTCTTCACGTTCATTTTTATCAGTCTCTTTTTCTTCTGTGTATTCTTCTTGACCTAACTGGTTCTGATCAGGGCTTATTGCACTGTGAACTTCTGCAACCTTACCGGATTCTTCTAAACCTGTCTCTCCCTGTTCAAAGTATATTAGATCTTCACTGTTTTGAGTCCAGTTTCCTTTCCCTATCTGATTTGGTTCAGGATCTTTTACTAGCTTTTCTTTTTGATCCTGAACCGCTTCTTCTTCACCTATCTGATCTTCTTCAATTTCTTTCAATTTTGTTTGACTTCTCGTTTTGTGGTAAACTTCAGGGACTTCTACCACTGGTATCCAATCCTGACTTGTGCTCGGTTGTTCTCCGTCAGCTTCTCTCGAACCTCGAGCCTGAGATTCTTCAGCTGGGCAACCTTCAGCTTCTTCAGTGATTGGCGTTGTCTGAGGATTCTCTTCTTCAGGGTCCGGTACTCTCTTTGTGTGGCTTACGTGAATCCAATTAGGAAGTCCTGCACACTTCACTGCTGTATTTGTGGTCAATATGACTTGACAAGGTCTGCTCCACCTGGGTGATAGACACGTTTCTCTGGTGTGATTCTTCACTACCACCCAATCACCAGGATTCAGATCATGTTCTAGTTCAGGCTGCCTGGAAACTGCGTCTTCTCCAACCTGGTGAGAGACAGAACGCACTAGGTCAGCCAATCCTTTACAATAGTCCAGCACCATATCATCAGATATATTCACCAGTTTGTTTGTGGGAACATGTGTTTGTCTCATTGCTCTTCCCATCATAATTTCGTGTGGGCTCAATCCTGTCGTTCTGTCAGGTATGCTTCTGAGTCCCATCAAGACAAGTGGCAATGCATCTGGCCACTCCAATGATGTTGATGCACACATTTTTCCCAACCTGGATTTTATAGTGCCATTCAATTGTTCAACCACTCCAGAAGCCTCTGGGCGATATGCACAATGCAGTTTCTGTTTGATTTGAAATGCTTCACAGATCAGTTTGATCACTTCACTGTTAAAATGTTTTCCTCTATCAGATTCCAAAGATACTGGGAAACCAAACCTAGGTATGAGCTCTCGTAGTAGCAGTTTTGCAACTGTAATGCTGTCATTTCTCCTAGTTGGATAAGCCTCCACCCACTTTGAAAACAGACACACTATGACTAGTACGTATTTCAGCCCTCTGCATGGTGGTAACTGTATGAAGTCGAACTGGAGTCTTATGAATGGACCCTCAGCTTTCCCAATCTTCCCAAACCCAATTATCGTTTTCCTACCTGGATTGTGCATTTGACAAGTTAGACATCTCTGGCAAAGACTTTCTGCAACAGCTCTGAATTTGGGATTGTACCAATTTTGTCTGAACAGCCTAATCATTGCATCTCTCCCTATATGTGTGTCTCCATGATGCATTCTGGCCATTTGTGAAAGTAAACAATCTGGCATGACTGGTCTGCCATCTGCACTGACCCACACTTCATCCTCTCTTCTTTGAGAACAACCTACTTTGATCCACACATTCTTTTCACTTTCCTCAACCTCATCTTGCAATCTTTTTACTTCATTCCAATTTTCAGGTGGCATATACAGCATAAGTTGGCAGCTGATTCCCATTCTTTCCACCCTCTTATTGACTGACATTCTGGTTTTGGCACAATGTTGGGCCACCAGATCTGCATATCTGTTGCCGACTACCACCCAGTCATCTCCTGACTGGTGTGCGGCACACTTCACCACAGCCAATTCTTTTGGTGATTGTATTGCTTCTAGCAATTCCCTTACAAATTGTCCATTTTTAATGGGGGATCCTGAAGAAGTCATGAAATCCCTCTGCATCCATAATTGGCCAAAATCATGCACTACCCCGTAACCATATTGACTATCAGTAAATATAGTTACTCTCTGATTCCTCCCAATTTTGCATGCTTTTATCAACGCAATCAATTCAGCTACTTGTGCAGATTTGACTCCTGGTAAATAGGATGCTTCGACTATTCCAGTTAATTCACATACTGCATAGGCAGCAGTTAGTTTACCGTCTTCATGTTTTGACATGAACCATCAACAAATAGCTCCCTGGCTGGCTTTTTAAGAGGCTGTTCCTCTATATCTGGGTGAGGTTTTGTGCATAATTCTGTAATCTGTACACAATCATGTTCATCTTCTTCGTCATCTTTATTTGTCTCATGATATGGTTCTGGTAGTAAGGTTGCTGGATTTATTATTGTACACCTTACCATGGTCACATTTTCAGCACCCATTATTATTCTCTCGTATTTAGTCAGCCGACTAGGAGTAAGATGCTGAGTTCGGGTTCTTGTCAACAGAATCACAACCGCATGTGGAACGTAGACTTTTACAGGATGTCCCATCACAATTGACTCACTTTGTTCAATGCTCAAACAAGTAGCTGCCACTGCTTTCAAGCATCCTGGCAACACGGCTGCTACTGGGTCCAATGTAGCAGAAAAATATGCTATAGGACGTCTGTCTAATCCGTGTCTCTGGGTTAGGACAGAAAGTGCACAATTTTCTCTCTCATGACAGAATAATGCAAATTCTCTTTTATAGTCAGGCATGCCTAAGGCAGGTGCTGAACAAAGGGCGTTTCTCAATTTTACAAAGGCTTCTACACTTTCATCCTCCCACTCAACAGGGTCTTTTGCTTTCTTTTTGGTCATGTTAATCAAGGGCTTAGCCAGCATGGAAAAACTTGGTATCCATTGTTGACAGTAACCTACTATTCCTAGGAATATTCTTACTTGTCTTTGGGTTACAGGCATTTGCATTCTTTTTATTAATGCTACTCTTTCAGAGGTTACTCTTCTTTTTCCCCTCTCAATTTGGTGTCCCAGATATTTAACAGCTGTTGTACAGAACTGCAATTTTTCAGGTGAGACTTTATGCCCTTCCTCTGCCAAAAGATTTAAGAGTGCTATGGAATCAACAACACAGTCCTCTCTGGTGTTCGATGCCACTAATAAGTCGTCGATATATTGTACTAAGACTGAGCTTCCTGGCATCACTAATTTTTCAAGACTCTTTTTCAATATCTGATTAAAAATGGAAGGACTTTCTGTGTACCCCTGAGGAACACGGTTCCACACATAGACCTTATTTTCTAATTTAAATTAAAATAAATATTGGCTGTCTGGGTGCAATGGAATTGAAAAGAATGCTTGACACAAATCAATTACTGTGAACCATCCTGCACTCCAAGGGATCTGGTACAGAATTACTGCAGGATTTGGCACTATAGGACAACATGGTTCCACAATCTTATTAATTTTCCTCAGATCTTGAACTATCCTATATTTTCCGCTAGGTTTCTTTAAGCCCATTATTGGTGAATTACATGGGCTACTCATTACCTCTTTCAGTATGTTTTGTTCCACCATTCGGTTGATTTCTTTAATGACACCTGCTTTTATTTCTGCGCTCATTTTGTACTGTTTTGTATTTGGGAAGATGGCACCTTCTTTTACAGTGATTTTAACTGGGTCTATTTTAGCCATGAGTCCTACTTCTTTTCCTGTGAAATCCCATACTATGGGGTTTACTGTACCTTTTAATTCTTCTGGCAATTCATCTTTTGTTAGTACTGAAAACATCTCATCTACCTCTGTACCTTGTTTTGCAACCATAATTTTATATACATGATTTTCGTCTGGTGTCTGAACTGCCACACCATCCGGTGTGCAGAAAATTGTACAATTCATCTTGCACAACAAATCCCTACCTAATAAGTTCACTGGACTAGAATCGCACACTACAAATTGATGCATTTCTCTGAAATTTCCGATTTTAACTTCCATTGGTTCGGTAAGAGGTGTTCTAATCCTTTGGTTAGCAACACCTACCACTTGGATATCTTCACCAGATAGAGGAAGGTTTGGGATGTCTGCTGTTCTTACAGTAGACCTGGTAGCAGCAGTGTCCAAAAGAAAAGTAATATCATTACCCTTCACATTTCCTTCAACATATGGACCTGACTGATCTACCTGCAAGGATGCGCCAAGTACGCACTCCTTCTTCCCCTCTCCTAGGCACCGTCATGCATCGAACCTACAGAAATCATCCTGTAAAAGAAACTGTGAGGTCATATAATCATTCTTACCACTTCCTCCTGGATATCCGATGTCTGTACCGTGCTTTGCTCTGCTTACATTACCCTGAACAGGTGGAGGTGGCAACTGACTCTGAGGATTTACCCCCTGCTGTGAGTCATTCTGCGTCTGTGAATTAAAATTTTGATTTGGGCCATTATTATTTCTAATCTTTTTACACTCGTCCTTCCAATGCCCCAATTTTCCGCATCCATGACAAGGAAATTTCTTTTTAGCCTCTTCTCTGTTCATTCGTCCTTTCATTCTTCCACCATTCCCAGAATCACCACTCATTCCAGAATCCTTTCCCTGATTTTCATTTGGATTGTCTAAGTTAATTCCCTGTTTCTCAGCCATTTTCACCTGTGCCCACATTACTTTCTCCTGCAATTTCTTGTGCCTGTCCTCAATATCGTCTCCGCAATATTTTGCATATTTCAGAATCTCGTCAATAAGTTTCCCCTGCCAACAAAGCATATGCTGTTTAATCATCTGACAGATCTCTGGCTTCAGACCGTAAACAAATCGGTACACAAATTGACTCATGTTCTTGTCTCCAATGTCCTCAAATCCACTGTACTGTTTGAACACCTGTAAGAGGCGCTCATAATACGAATGTACTGATTCATTAGCTTCTTGGGTGGTTCGATCTATTTTCACCCAATCTGTTTCTTTTGGCGGTATGTTCCCTTACAGGTAAGTTATTACCTGCTGATACTTTTTCATCACGTCACTTGACGGGGCACCTATCTTTGGATCTCTAGGATACTCATCGCTTGGCCAATCGACTGTGATCTTACAATCTGTCCATAAATCAGCAGGTACCACTATGTCAAACAGACCATCCAAATCCTTCAACAATACCTTAGAAACCTTCACAAACCTCTCAACCTGCTTGTACCATTCAATTGGCTTTTCTCTCAGCTTTGGAAAATCATTCGTAAATGATAAAATATCCTGTCTACTCCAGGGGACATGCACATATCCCCCTCCTGCGACTTCTTGCATTGGGTACATTTGATCAGCTTTCCCTGTCTCTTTCATCACATATTCAGAAGCTGTTCTACTGGATCTAGCTTCTTCCTTTTTCTTTGCCCACCTAATTTTCCATTTTTCAAGGTCTCCCAATTTTTGTAAAACTATCATTAATTCTTTTACCTGTAATTTTCTTCCAGAAGCGTTCATGTTTTCTAAATCTTTTTCTGAAAATTCTGCTCTATAGGGTCTCTGTAACACTTTGGATCTCCCTATTTCTATTCCCATCTGTAGGGCTAGATTGGACAGTTTTTCATGAAATAGTCTTACATTTCTGGTGATACTCCTGCACATGAATAATAATTCTTCATCATCATATGAATTTAAACGATCTAATCCTACATTTCCTGCTATAATTTCTTCTAATTCAACTTTTAATTTATGGATATCCAGTATTTTTGGAGGTGTGCACGGCTTGTCTGATCCTTGTACCCACCTTTCTATATCTTCAGGTGTTACTATGGTGGCACTCTTTGCCCCTGATGAAGTTATTAAACTTACATCTTTTGAACACTCAGGTATTTCTTTTCTGGGAGTACCCTTTACTGGACTTCTGATAGGCAGGTCCATGAGAGATATTGTGGAATCACCATCACTAAATTGATCCTCAATTATAACTGGAGCTTCAGGTTTTGGGGGATTCACAGGATTATTCATAGGAGTGGGTACGGGTATCAATGGAGGGCAATTTCCTTGAGTACCATATAATGGCACTACTGGACCAATGGTTAAAGGAATAGTCAATGAATCAGGATGTACTTTTATCTGGGTTATTTTCCCTACTAATTCTGCTCTGGTCTTCCTTTTCTTTGTCATGAAGTATTCTAGTTGGGGTGAATTCATGCAGTACTTGTGGTACCATTGGAGTTTGCGGTGGTGCACTAGGGGGGCATCCACTTGTCCCTTCCTGATATGGTGGGGGGTTCCTCAACATTTCCTCCATAAACTCATCTTCTGAATCCTCATTTCTCATTAAATGTTTTGTCTTTTCTGGACACTTGCCTCCTGATTTCTCTCCTTCTGTGAATAATGGATGCAGTCCTTCAGTAAGCATTGCCCTTCTCCATTGCTTCAACTGACCTTCCCTAGTTTCACGTAAATATCTGGGGAAAAATCCTGGATACCTCCCATTACTTCGAGATCGGTCACGCTCAAACGCCTCAGTTTCCCACTCTTCTAAAGCTTCGTATTGAGTTAATCTAGGTCTAGGTTCTAAATCATTCATCCTTTGTCTCAAATTTTGAAGAATTCGCCCATTGAACGTGCCATTCTCGGGAAATGCTAGCACCCCATCATTTTTGGTATATTCTCTCCAATTCTCTATCCATATACAAGTATGATAACCTCTCTCCATCATCATGAATGAAGCGGGTGTTTTGGCTGGGGGAATAATAATTCCCTCCCTAGTCTTGATGGGTTTGTCCTTTTTAAAATAATTCTTAATCTTTTGTAAAAATGACATCTTTCTTTTTCTCCGTACATCTTGGGCAAATATCGATGTATAAAATTATATTCTGCAAAGCCTAAATATCTCCTATCGGGACGATTCTCTGTTAATGTCGGATCGCGTTTTAACATGCAATCCTTTACCCACTAAGAATTTCGCTTTTATAATTCTGACCAATGAAATTTCTGCTAACTTTTTTTTCTGAACCAATCCGTGCGCGGCCTTTTTGGTGACGTTTTCCTGTCAACCCCTCCTTTACAATCTGCGCTTCTCTGTCCCTCGCTGATTCAACCAATCCCAGCGCGGCACCTGTGATGTCAGTACTACTCCTGACTACTGACCCCTCCTTTACAAGAGTTTTCCCACGCCCGCTGAATCAACCAATACCAGCGCGGCACCTGTGATGTCAGCTCCCTCTCCGGCAACTGACCCTCCCTTTACAAGAGTTTTCCCACGCCCGCTGAGTCAACCAATCCCAGCGCGGCACCCGTGATGTCAGCTCCCTCTCTGGCAACTGACCCTCCCTTTACAAAAATCTCACGCAAAACTTATTTCTTCTACAATTCTTAATTAAAATTCAGTAACAACATAAAACATTCGCTATCGTGCCAGTTTCTCTAATTCGAAAAGATAGTTTCTCTCACACACTTAGTAAAACCTTTCCGTTTACTAAAACATACACTACGAGTAAAACCCTTCCGTTTACTCTTCACACAAGCTTCCGAAGTACCTGTTACTTCTTCAATGTTACCCTTTCTAGGTGATATAACATCAAATTTTCACCAGCGTACTCCTTCTGCTATTACTTACACGCATAGAATACCTAACGAGTACTGATAGCCCTGCTTAACTTTTCAGTACTATTTCTGCCTGACAGATAACCTCACTGCAGTATGGCTTCTACTTGCCACCCGCTATTCTTTTTACCCCGGGGTATTCTGGACAACATAAAACAAAAATAAGCGGATGTTAGTTCATAAAAAATACAAATAAAATCCTCATTACCCAATTAACAAAAAGTAACTATAACCGTCCTCTGCTTACCAGAATTCTGATCCAGCGCAATATCAGCAAACAGCATTCATACTCACAACACTCACTTGGACCCATACATTCATACTACGCTAATACTTACTCTGGGTGTCAGATATACTCTTTTATCAAAATCCCTGCTACCAATTACCTTCCGATTGAAGAGTAATGACTTACCAATGGATCCTTTGCTAATTGGGAAGTTTAAAATGAGTGACATTCATTACAGTACATAATCCTGAAATAACCACAGAGTCAGGAAGTTTTAAAATATTTATCTAAAGTTTTAGCAGAGTAAAATACAGGAAAGACACGGTATTTGATCAGAATACCCAAGTGAAAGCATAGAATAATTATTGCTAATAAATGACGGTGTTTAAGGAAAAGAGAGGATAGAGACAGCAGCGCAACTAAAGATTGCATATATTTACCTAAGTGCGAGAACCAAACCCCTTAGCCAAGGAGTTGGAAAGAATAGGACCCAGGAAGGATGAAGAGCAAAAGACTCCCTTCAGGATCAGGACAGGACTGGTGACCTCTCTATAACGACGCCTGCGCCGTTCCCCTCTCTGGTACTCGGTTTCTCCTCGATTTCCCCGTCTAATGGACTCCGCCGCCCCCTCCTCAGGACCTCTTCAGGACAGGAATTCGATCAGCAATCGGTCAGCATGGCAGT
Organism: Calotriton arnoldi; assembly: GCA_963921515.1. Classification (NCBI taxonomy): domain Eukaryota; kingdom Metazoa; phylum Chordata; class Amphibia; order Caudata; family Salamandridae; genus Calotriton; species Calotriton arnoldi. The sequence goes on along the minus strand of CAWUFW010000004.1, from coordinate 4,009,391 downwards.
CTGGAACTCGTAGCTTGTGGATTCTTGCTCTGACTAATTAACTAATGCTATATTCTATTATACCCTTCTACGCCCATGTACCTCCCATTAATGTTGCTAAAATATGGGACCACTACTTCTGATTGGACAGGGACAGGGGGTGGATTCTCGCACCATGACAAATTTGGCATAAATTGTGAAGCCTATTGTTCCTAGGTTCCCACCCCTTCAAATTAATACATTCACTTTATTTCCCACCCGTCTCACGACAAATATTGTACAATTTACAGGGAAAAAAGTATTAAATGTATCAATATAGCACATGTAGAACATCATCTTCGGCCAATAGGGTATGGCCTTGGGAGACGTCCAAGTTGACTTCACTTGCCAGGCATACAGGACACATGCGCAGAACCATTTGTCTCTCGAGTTTCAAGTCACCAACCCAGGCCCAAGTTTACGAATTACTAAAAGTGCAAGAAGAAAATATTAAAATCACAAATAAAACGTTTCACTGTATACCCACTTTCCCTACTTTATTCCCATTTAATTATAATACTATCCCGCATTAGTAGCATTAAGAAAACGACAATTTAGTAATGACATGGAGCAAGCTGAAGCATGTGAAAACATTAAGCGGCCATTTTAATGCACACTGCGCAGAAGCAGAAATTTCCCACCAAGCAAAGAAAGACGTCACACCATGTGATCAGGTTGCGACATGCGCAGAGAAGTTCCCGCGCTTTAGCGGCCATTTTAGGTTATGGACAAGCGTTATTCATTAGTAAAACTCATAGGCAAGCATCTGTCCCTCTCGTGTTTGTGTATGCAAGGGTTAGTATTTACAATACAAGTTTTAATAAATTAATACTGTGAGGAAGATTGAATCCAAGCAAGTTTCGTTTGTGAAACCTTGCTCCATCAAGTCTCTGAGACAGAACAGTTTGCTGGTAATTTCGTCCGATACCATATGGATTTTGCAGTGTTTTATCTAGTTTTTGCACTAATCATATACCATAGACATACATACAAACATCCATACATACCTACATGTGTCCCGAGCTCACTTTATGAAATTTTATTGTTTTTTCTAAATTTGATTTCAAATTGTATTGTGTGGGTTTTGTGACTTTAATTGATGTTTTGTACCGCTTAAACCATCACACATTACTCTTGGTAAAAAGAAAATATTCTGTATGTGCCATAGCTACCAAGTGTTGAGAAGAGTTTTCCCAGTAAACTGTGTTGTAGCATAGCAAGTGTAGTGTGGTTTGTGGCCTCATTGTCTACATTGCTAAGTTAGCTAAGGCCTTGCTGCCATGATGCCTTTTTGCACACGTTACTCTGTGATTTTGTTTTTCCAGACTCTGCTTGTGCCCGGCTATATTAGAACTGTCTGCCTTTTTGCCTTTCACCTTTTCTCATGTTCCCTGTGGGTTTCGTCTGCACACCATGTACAAGGTCAAAAAACAACGTCCCTTGTTATTGCTGATCTGGTCAGCCCCTCGCACTTAGACATAACACAAAGTACAGCTGCATTTCAGAAATTTGTGTGCTTTTAATATTGTGATCTCCCTGTTGGTGGCACTTGGAGAAAAACCTTTCCAGGGGGAAGAGCTGTGCTTGTCTGATGAATTAAACCTTGCATCTAGATATTGAGGTATGGGGGTCCACCTGACAAAGCTCAGAGGTTTTCTATTTTTATAATAAACTAGTTACTAGCACGGGGAGGGTGATAAGGCAATTTAGCCCTATATCCACTGTCTTTATAAAATGCTGTCCCCGTTTGTATTCTATGGAATTGTAACCATGCTTATTATTTTATCGTTATGCATTATGCTGATAGTACTGGCACGTGTGCTTTATCTTAGAGCACGATAGTTGAAATAAACATTTTAAACTATACTGTGTCTCTTATTACGCACGTTGTGGACAAGTATGAGTGAGTTATGAAAGAGTGTTCTTGCTCCTGCGATTCCTGAGAGAGTCCGTGTTCTGGGATGTCTAATCATTGGTAGCTTCGCTGTAGTACGGAGAACGAATGAGACGCTAAAGCTAGTTGGATTGGGATTGTGGGTACTAAGGTGCATGGTTGGTACACCACTATACACTGAGGTCCTATTTTCCTGTACATAGCTCTGTATATGTGCAGAATCCCCGCAACACAAGACTGCACCTAATTAAGTTTGAGGAGTGACCCCTGTCTCATATAAAGATTTTTTTTTCTAACAGAACTCACAGTCACCTATTAACTTGTTGGATTGCATCTTTGAAAGCCCTTGTTTGAGAGTCTACTGCATATTAACTTTCATGAGAGTCTGAGCATATGCGATAAAGTTTGTAGATTTCTAAAAGAGCATGCTTGTTTCCTACCTGGGAAATAATCCATTTATCAAAGGGTGCCAGTGGTCGGCTAGCCAACAGCCTAATCTGTCACACCTGACTATATCGAAATCACTCTCTTACTGGCAACCCATAATCAACCTTCATTTGCTCAAATGACTTAATGCCCTGTGCGTCGTAGAGATATATTTACATCCCAACCTCTGCCATTTGCCTAAGACCTCCTCCTCCAATGCGGCTGTGAAGTCAGGGTTTCCTATTGTGGGGGTCAAGGGAGAGTGGACTGAAGCCAGTCCTGCTTTTACTAATCCTAAATTCCAACACGCCATTGTCATTTTTATGATGAGGAGTTCTTGAGTCCCCAGGCTCTGTACTTCTCCCCAAGCCATATTGCCTTTCAAATCTGAACACGTGTGATGGATTGATAGATGAAACACCAGCATTTTTCACTTTCTTCACAGTGCCATTCTACTGTGTACCTGAGTTGTGTCACATGATAATACTGTGTAATATTGGGCAATCCCAGTCCTTCGTCCTCCATGGGCCAAAACATTTGTTTGCAGCAAGCCTTGGTTATTTCCCATCCAAATGAAATAGCTTAAGAAGCATTGAATTAAACCCATACTACTCTATTGTCGAGATTCTCCTTTGGGAGTGAGTCACATGTGCTATATAAGCTCTATTAACATAACATAACGATAACATAAGTCTTCAGTGGAAGAAGGGTCATAGTCTGAGCCAGAAAAATTAATCTAGGTAAAGCCCTCATTTTGGCAGCAGCAATTCATCCCAGCCCAGAGAGGCCGGCCCCTGGCCAGTCCCTAAAATCATTTTTAAATTGTTCTATAAGTTCTGCATAATTGACCTTGAAGGTTTTGGCAGCATCAGAGGTCAACTTTAGACCCAAATGTGTGATATAAGATTCAGCCCATTGGAGAAGGAGTTTGGCTTGAATTCATGTTTGAGTTGAATTATGAAGGGACAAAGCAATTTATAAACATCGATTGTGAAAACCAAGGCCTTGCCAAAATTATTTAGGAGCCGATTACGAGTGCAGCGGTCTTCCAACCGCCGCACTCGCAGTGGCGCAGCAGTGACGGTCCACCGTTCAGTGGATTACGACTTTCAAAGTTGTACCGGCGGTGGACCACCTGCTGCACCAGGAAACAGTTGTTCAGCTGTGCCGGGTGAGAGCTGGTGCAACTGCGGCAAAGTCTTAATCGGGCCCTTAGTTCTGTGTTCGCCTCTGTACATCATCAGCGTGCTTGCAAAGGTTGTGCTGCATGCATCCTATAGTCATCCCCTTAACTTTATTATTTTGCAGCACTGCCAAGTTCAGGGGTTTCATTTATAGCACAAATAGGAGCAGGGACAAGGAGGAACCTTGTCTTGTCCCCTGCTCAGTGCTGATGACGGTTGTCAGCGAGCCACTGGCCTGGATCCTGGCACGAAGAGTCTGATGCCATTGAAGCCCAAGTCAAAAATGACTGATCCATTTCCATGCCCTTTAGTCAAATGGTTTCTCCATGACTATTGTTAAACAGACCACAACACTGCCTACCTCCTCCATATTATCAAGTAAGTGAAGTATCCGTTTGGTGTTGTCTGAGCAATTATGACCTAGTATAGAGACATCACACAATATGAGGTTCTCAACTGTGGGTCCTTTCCCAACTTGGTTTATATAGTTTTTGAGGCCTCTTGCATCCATCTGAGCAGTTTCCCTGTCCACCCCACTGTAATAAATAACTGTGGGAGTATGGGTGCGAGTTTGTCACAAAGTGTTTTGTAAAATAGGGCTGTGAAGCCATCAGCTCAGGGGCCTTTTGTGTTTTGAATATTGAAATGCCCTTAATCACCTCTTTCAACCTTATGAGTCTCCCCAGCATCTTGGCCTAACTCTCCAGCAGTCTCGGAAGAGGCACACCGTTTAAAAAGTCTTCCATGACCCCCACCCGAACCTCCTCGTATATTCTGCAAATTTGTGAAAAGTGTGCTGAATTTCAGCACCTTTATGAACCATGCCTTGTCATGTGGCGTGTGGTTAGTCTCCATTTTAGTTTCTCGTTTTATCTTAGCATCATTTTCTAATGGTGGTTTGCACTTGTTTTCCTCTTGCGAGAATGGCCCTTACACACATTTCTTTGTGATAGCCATTGTCGCCCTGTAGTCTGTACATTTAATTCCAGGGTTGCACAAACTTAGAACATTTTATGTGCTCATGAGAAGACAACTCTTCTGCTTTAGTCTAATTAAAATGTTGTTCTGCACCTCTGACACCATGTGATAAGCTTGCTGTTTTATTATAAAAATCGTGTCCATGCTGAAGATGGTTAGAGGTTCAATTACCACCGGAGTCATCATGGAACTTTGCTGTGAGCTGTAATTGAGATGCAGTCCTGCTGTCCCCGACCTTCATCCTGAGAATGAAGATAGCTGAAACACTCAGACAGGGGTGCATTTGTAGATGCACTGAGCCTCGCTTCTGGACATACAGCACCAACATATTCGGTTTGGTCATTCCACTGGGTCTGGCAGATGGGTACTCCTGATATGTTCTCTTTAGCTTAGGAATTAGCAATAGCTAGGAGTCACTTTAGCAACATGATGAACAATTAACCTGGTGGAATTATTTTGTGTTTCTTACCATTGTAATAATGCCTATAACAATGATGTGTCTCACCTTTCTCATAATTGCAGTTCTTGTTTTATATAAAAAGACCAGAGCTTTTCAATAAACGTTTGAAAATGCAATATTGTGTGTTTCTTCTGTGAACACTTTGGGATAGCAAAAGTGACAAATGAAAGGGTAAGATCTGTTTTCATGATTTCCTTGGGAATTTAATAGTCATATTCTAGGTTGCTGACAACATCTATAACTCTGTAGGTTTAGGAGTTTTGATGCATTTCTGTGAGCTAGCCAAACAGACCAAGATTTGCTGATTATTATGAAGTTTTGCAGTTCCATAAACGCAGTCCTACTAGATTCATAGGAACTGTATAACAGCCTGAATCCGAACTGACAGACCTAATGTGGCTCTTGACTATTCATGCCCTCATTTTACAAGCCAGACGTTTCCCTGTCCTGTTCCCCCTGTGAAGTACCACTGTTTCATTCTCAGCATCCCGTAATGTGCTCTTTCAGTGTTGATGGCTTTGAATTGCATCCAAACCGCATGAAGTAATTGCTACGTTTTGGGAGCCCCGTTTTGGTGGTGTCCTTTTTCTAATTCCCTGCCTTGCTCTTCTAAGGCTGAGCATATGCCTGTTCTGGTTCTTGTTCTCCGATGCTGATATAGCAATGTGTTTGCCCCTTATTGTGGCCTTCAGAGTGCACCATAGTGTCTGTATGCTCATCAATCCATACTATTGTCCTGTATGTATTGAATAATAGTGACCTCTATTTCCTTCCTGTTTTTTTCTCAAAATAAGAAGCTATCCTGCAGACGCCAAGAGATCAAGTTAACTGGGGCCCTAGGAATTCCCACTGCCACCCAAACTGGAGTGTTGTCCAAAAAAGACATTGCCCCATTTCAATTTCTCTTACCAACCCCAGCAGTGAAGAAATACCTAGGATGTGCTCCAGAAAAAGATTTTTGTGCTGCTGAGTGTAGTGTGCCACAAATTTGTCAGGCCCATTTCAGCCAGCCACTCACTCCCCTCGGCTGAGATCACTCCCGCCTGTCCTGAATGGTGACCTGACCCGTTGTTATCATTATCCACAACCAAGTTGAAATCGCCTCCTATGATCAACTGCTTATCCAGGGAATGCATGCTGCCTGTTATCGCTAACCTTAAAAAGATTTCCCGGACCATATTTGGTGCCTATATTGAGCATCCGTAAACGAGTAGCTACTTACAGCCATGCTCACAGTCAAGGCTCTGCCCCTAATGACTGCAAGACTTTCTTTGATTTTCCCCTCGAATGTGCTAGGTAGGAGAATCTCCACTCCTGATTTTTTTGTGGGATATAACACAAAGAGCCCGATTCTGATGCGGGTTGGAAAAGCTTCCCGACCGAATCGGTTGGGAAATGGTTTCCGACCCACTCGGATCGGGAAAGTCCAATCGGCAGAGTAGGATGCATCCGGATGTTTCCAGATACGATTTGGTTGAACTCCCATTGACTTCAATGGGAACATTTGTTCCTAACCGCATCAGAATTGGGCCCTCGGTCGGGAAGACACGTTCCCGATCTAATTTGGAAGGAGCAAATGCCGTTAGGAGGCCTTCCTAACCGCATCAGAATCAGGCCATCGGTCGGGAAGCTTTTCCAACCCGCATCAGAATCGGGCCCAAAGTATTGATGGGAGAACCATTTGGACAGCATCATATGCAAGTCTTTCTTAAGCAATAAAGTGTCCTGCAGTAGAGCTATCTGGCACCCAGAGGCTCTAGGAAGTGAAAGCAAAGCCTCCCTTTTCACTGTTAAATTGAAGCATCTCACATTGAGGCATAGGATTCGTATTTCATCATAGCGGGAGGGTGGATATAAGCCTTCCAGCAACATGTTGAGGGAACCTAAGACCCCTGCCCAAGAGGCAAATTATTCCCCTGAAACAGAAGGTACATGTCTTACTACCCACTGGATCTGTATCTAGTCCTCTACATCTCTCTCCTCTAACTAGCCCCAAAAATCAACTAATAATCTCACCTGTGTACTACCCTTACAGAGGACACTCTGGGCCAATATTCAGTTAATTCATAACTGTAACTGTGCAAACTCTCCTTATTGGACCCCTCCAACCTTAACCCACTCATTCACCATGTTACCACCAGCTACATCAAGTTTGTGATCTTCCAGTTTTCCCCCCACAACTTATAGCCTAATAAGCAATACTGTCCTTTTGATATAATTAGCTCATGTTATCTGCGGACTCCCTGAGCTTATCTGCTACTGCTTGCCTTTCCATTGCTGCCACATCAGCCACAAGCTTTCCACGTTTTCTGGCAGACTGAACTGTCTTCCATCACCCAAGGTGTTGAGGGCGGCACACCACTGCATCCGCTTCCCCCCTGAGCTGGGGATTGATCAGTTATACCCAAAAGCCAGCAAGTCTCAGACAGGGACCACAGCTGGTGTTGGGTTTCATCCCAGGTGAAAATATTTTCAAACACATGCCCGATCTGTACTTCATATCCATACTGTTAAGCAATTCAGTGATTGGCCTGAATTCTCTTTGTTTTTGGGTAATGGCCAAGAGATCTTGTCACAGGCTCAACTTGTGACATACAAATAAAATGTGGTCCTTATTGCTTGACGCTTCCATGATGCTCTCTTTCTGGCGGTAATAATGGAGAAATGTCTGGATGTCAGGGAATTGAGAAGATTGGGTGGTTCTCGTGTTTACCCGGGGCACGTGATGTAGGATAATGCCACCTTCATCCGGGCTTAGTAGGACATGTTTTAACAGTCTTTTGAGGAGGCCCTCCAAGTTGTCACCTTCGCCCGATCAAGGAATACTTTTAATGAGAATATTGTGTTGTCGCAAACAACTTTCACTGACGTCAATGCAAGCTTGAAGGTCCTCCTTTCTACCATTCAGTCTAGTAGCCTCTTGGTGTAAGTATTACACTTCCTCTTTATGAGCATCTTGAGCTCCCTCCAGTACCATTACCTGCAAGTAAGTCTTCGGCTGGAAACCACCACACTAACATTTGAGGGTCTTCCTATCACGTATCCTGTTGCCTCCAATTTCTGTGATCATGGGGGTCAGCAAATGTACTATGTCTTGTCCCGACTCTGCATAGGTGATGCACCAGAAAATGGACATGGCAGGTTGTGACCGGAGACTTCCATTATTCTTGCCCAGGAGGTTATGCCCAGACCGGGTCTCTTTGTCACAAGCCTCTTGGCCAAGCTCACAGTCAAATATATTGTTGCTGTATATCCACCACAAAGGTCCAGCAGCATCCGCCTCTGTCTCCCCTGTTCTCCCAGCAACTCCATGGAGAGTACAAGTTAATGGCACTGCGGCAGCCACACAGTGTTGCAAAAGCAACTCTTCAGTCAGCCTATGCCACAGTGGCTGCAATTTTGGTCTTGGGAAGCACACGGAATGAATAGATCTCCTTCCCTGGTGGTCCATCACTCTCTGCTCCTCATCCTTTTGGTGAAATTGATATTTCTCTGAGATGAAGACCACTTCTGTACCTAAGAAAACTGCCCGACCTGTGAAGAATAGCAGGGATTTATCATGGGCTCGGGTGGAGGAATGCAGTGAGCTTCCCACTTTGCTGTCACCTTGGCTCCACCCTTCGAAATGGGACATTTATAATGTTGTGTGATGTCGGTTCTAAAACAAAGCATCTAAAAATGTTAATATTCTTGTCAATGGTAAAATGACTATGACATTACTTCTCTTCTCTTAGTCGTTGTCTTTGATTTGCGAGTTAGTTTAGGAACATTCCTACCATGGGTTTTGTAAATATGGAAAGATAACTTTGGAAGTGGATGGCTGTGTTCTAATTCATTAGTTGAAAATGTATACAGATTTACCAAACTGCTATCATTTTTTGATGTCACTTCTCTATTGTATGGGATTACCCCTCATTCCTTGTGACATCATGATAGTGTTAAGTATCAAACTCAACTTCTTATACAGTATAATGCATGCAGAGGAATAATAGTGTTGATCTAAAAATGTTGCTCACCTCCAAAATGTTGATAGATGCAAGAAAATACTACAATGAAAAATATATTTCACCCAAATTTATTAACTGTTCGCACGATACATCACAGCATCCACATTTGCTGCAATGCACATGTGTAAAACACAGTACAGTGCCATACCTGCATTGAGTATTCAGGATACAACATAAACAGCAGTTTAACATGTGTGGTGTGTTTTCTTTCTGAAGTTATATGCTTCATTTCAGTTTGATATGGGCATGTGTACAGCACATTGCTATCACATGTATGGAGTTCTTTAGGAGCCTGAGAGGCAACAATGGCATTGGGAATCTCAATGAATAGTGCCAGGGTGGTCTGTCTCTGTTGACCTATATTGGGTTGTGTTTGGTTCTCAATAGTGATGAATCTTGTTAAGTAGTGTGTGGCTCCGATTAACCTGCCTCACACATTGTTTAATAATGGTTTGTAATGGATAATGGCTGGTGCGCTCCTGTGATTGATCTGTGTTCTCCATGATCAGCATTTATGTACGGGAGCAGGGCAATGCCACTAGCTTTGTTATTTTGGGATACTGAGTTGTTACATTTTTTGCCTATGGTACTTTTCAATGATATTCTCCCACTTACTATGTACAGATCCCACAAACATAGGGCCCGATTCACAAAGGTAAACTGAGACGAATGTCTAACTCTACGATTTTCGGTATTCACAAAGGCCATTCACAAGTAGTAAAGTTAGACTTTTGTCTCAGTTTAACTTAAGTTTTGGTCTTAAGTCTAACTAAGATCAAAAATTAAGGTAAACCGAGACAAAAGTCTAACATTGCTACTTGTAAATGCCCTTTGTGAATACCAAAAGCTCTAAAGTTAGACTTTTGTCTCAGTTTACCTTTGTGAATCGGGCCCGTTCTGTGTAAGGCCCATTCAAGTAATGATTGGTCTTCTAAAAGGTCGATAATTCCCTAATTCTCTGAAAAATCAACAAGAAGAGGAACACAGCCACATTCTATAGAGTATCTAATACGTCAGTGTGAACTTACCCATATCTCAATTTGACTTCTTGGTATCCTCATCTGATTATTGTTCACTCCCCCATTTATAGGTGATTCTAGTGTACTCATGCTCACTGCATGTGAGGTTTACAATCCTGATCTATAACTAACCCTGGGCAGTGAACTCCGCTCGCGGAGTTTGCGGAGTTTTCCGCACTCCGCACTCTGCGTTACGCGGAGCTCGCGGAGTTCCGAAAAACTCCACCCCGCGGACCGGAGTTTTTTTACCTTGCTCGCGTTTGTCAAAGTCAAGTTGGCGACCGCGAGCGAGGAAAAATCTCACCGGGAGGGTTGATTTGCGATCACCAACATTAAGCTGGTGAGCGCGAGCGTGGAAAATCAACCTGTCAGCAGGATTTCTCAACGCGGGGGGGTCAGGTTTCTCATTTCGAGTGGTCGCGTATGCTCGCGACCACTCGCGTTGAGAAACAGCCTGATCGCGTTGAGAAAGCTGCCGCTCGAGTAAAAATCTACTCGAGCGGCAGAAAAGGAAAGCAGGGACCGCTTGCGCTGTGCATGATGCCGTTCGCGATGATTGCACAGTGCGGACAAGCATCCGGCACTGTGCAATCACTGCGAACGGCATTTTTCTATCGTACTCCACCACTTGCGGAGCTCCGCGTAGTGCGGCAGAGTTTTTCTTGCACTTTGCGGTGTTCCATGTAGTGCAACTCCGCGAACTCCGCCCAGGGTTATCGATAACTGATACAAAGCAATTGAACTTAAATGTAGCTTTGGTACCTGTATTGGCTTGTGAGTGTTTGTTCCATATATTTTGTCACTCCTTGCATCACTGCAACCCAATCTTGAAGAGATGGAAGGGGTAACATTTAGCACATCTATCTACACAGAACGCTGAGGTGAGTATATGATCTTGTATATGTAAAGAGGTAAAGAGCCTGCTATTTATTGACTCCTGATAATAAACATTTCATGTAGGCGGGGTTCACCGTTCATGCTCACACTGCATGGGTCCAGAAACAATAAGCCTCAAACCCCTCAAAGGGAAGGTCAACAAACCCAAAGTCACAAACTTGTCAAAATGTAAATTATGCACAAACTATTAAATACAAAAAATTAAGGCATTTCAAATGTTTGCCTAGGTATTGTGGGAAATCCAGTTCTGGAGGTTCCAGAGCAGTCAGATGTTACTGTGCCGCAATTCTGTCAATGAGGTTCTTTGTAGTAAAAACAGTTATCCCCTTGGGAAAACATAAGGCATATACAGGTCTTTTGACCATCAAACAGCACTCCTCATTCAAAACCCAGGTACTTACAATCATAAAATGGTACCACTTTCTCACTGAATTTGCACCGAGCTTTAATTATATAAAAAAAAATAGCATACAGCAATCCATTATTTTAAAATAATCATATGAATTAATGTAAAATGATATTTTCAAACATTACATCTAACGATAATAAAAAGGAGAGGCTTTACAATCCAAAATATCAATTATAGAAGAATCAACCCCCCACCTCACAATGAGGTGCAAAAATTAACACAAACAAAAAAAAAAAATAGGCAAAAGGGAGAATAAACTGGACAGTACACTTCAATCAATTCCAGTGTTGCTGGCCCACTTCAAAGATAGAGAGTAATATGTTGTGTTCTGCTGGAATAATCATCTACCATATTACAATGTATAGCGATCTTGCATATACAAAATATGTCGATGCATTTCGGTGGATTTTGATATGTATTACCACATTTTTCAGGACAAAAAACGACAAATACACAATCTCCAACAGAAATTCAAATAGAAAAGGTTAAGAACCTGAATTAAAAGAGCAATAACAGGTATTCCACTGTGCATTTCAAATAATATAAAAGTCTCAGTGAAACCAATATCCCAGTGCTGCACAAATCAGAATCCCAAGACCTCACTCACACATTCTGCATTACACCATGAATTGCCTCCCTCCGGCAATATCACATTAATCTGATCATTTCCAGGGCAATGTTTTACACTCCTCAATCACAACCAAATTGTTGTCCCAATTGGTACCAAATGAATTGACCCTCAAATTGCCTACAAAGGTGCACACCTTCCCATTTTAATTGGGCATGCACTCAATCTCTCTTGTCCAGTAGATTTGGTACAGCCAGTTGGTTTGAGAGTTACACTCGGCTTGAGTGGTATAAGAAATGTATTCTTTTAAAGCCTTCAGGTTTGGTGAGGACCAATTCAGTAGGATTATAAATACTGGTGCCAAAAGTGGTAACAAAAAGTAACAATCCTTCCTAATTACAATGACACATGGAATAAGATTATGAATCTAATGAAGAAGCTAATTCGAACAGAGCTACATGCAGATTTTCTTATTTAATATGCCACATCAGGGGTGATCTCGATTGGGTTACAGGTTAGAAACGAGCCTGGACAATTCATTGAGAATAAGAAATTCACTGAAACGTGGACACTGGTATCTAACCGCTGCAGCAGAGATTGAATGCTGCTCATAATAGAGCAGCTCAAGAAGCTATCTTCGTCGAAAAATGATTGAGGAACTTGAATCCACTTTGAGAAAATATGGCACTAGAGGAGGCCTAAAAGAAACTTGAAGAAGTTAATCAAGAGATCAATAGGTGCATGGAATATTTAATAAATAAAAAAAAACAATGAAACTAAAAAGGGATGTTAATAAATTCAGTTACAAATTAGCTTACCCCTACCTTATTAAAGATTATTATTGAGAAAAGGAAGACCAGACCTGGGAGAGGCAACTAAAAAGCAAATGCCCATACCCTCAGGATGAAATAGTGAGGCAGAAGGCCCCACACTAGATGAATATGGTGGCCAGAACTCAAGTAATGAACATAGGGCTTTGTAGGACAGAGGAGGGGACAGAGGGGCAATCACAAAAGAGGGACAGGCCAGTTTCAGAGGAATCAACCTCCTCAAGACTACATAAAAACACACAGTCAGAAATACTGGAGGTAAACAAAGCATCTATTATTAATCTCTCTAATAGAACACTCCCAGATATAGAACAGGAAGTTTTAAAGAAGGGGTTTAGCTTTGGGCAACTACTGGGGTTAATAAGCTTGAGATGGAAAGGGACTTTAGAGCCTTCTTTAGGAAGATCTGTTCAACCCGATTTTTTTGAGGGCCGTAATAATAGAGAAAATGACAACAACTCGGGCCTAAGATCTAAATCCACTTTCTCCACAATATTAGCACAGGTAGGTAAAAATATAGACACTTTTGAAAGGATGGTAGAGATAATTATCAAGAAAACATGGAGGAACCTTACATCCAGATTAATCATTTATCCAAACAACAGAGGGAAGCAATCAAATCCGTGAGACATTATTTGAGCATCACGATCACCGTAAGACAAGGGAGAGGGTGGTGTTCGATACAGTAGATTATAATCCCTGATCACTCAAACTATTATCGGTTCAGGAACATTACCAGAAGGTTCCAAAGCTAGACTAACCAGACTAAAGAGAGAGGTACTTGATTTAATTGAAGAAGCTAAAAATGAAGACTTGATATGTTAGAAGGAGTATAGATTCCTCAGAAACATGGATCCAATCATTCTGGCATTCTATGGATTGCCAAAAATCTTTAATGGCTGATGACGGGTGAAACCCCAAAACCGGTCCCAAGATGCTTGTTTTCAGTCAAGGGAGGACCTTGACTGGAAGTTCGGGCAGGACTGTTCCCATAGGGAGCAGGGTCAAGACTGATTTTCATATGGCTGGGTTTAATCTGAAATGGCATGGGGAGAAAAAAAGACGATGGATTTAGGCCCAGATCTCTGTACTGGGGTGAATGTTCGACATTGTTCAACATTCTAGACATCAATTGTTCTTTTCGCATTTGCCACCCCTGAGACCTATTGTCTCTTGTCTGGGCTCACTTCTTAAACCCCTCAGTAAACATGCTGATTGTTACTTGAAGCCTCTAGTCAGTAAACAGGCCTCTTACATTAAAGACTCAGCTCATAATTTCAATCTTGGAATGAGTACAATTCAATAGAGAGAGGCAGCGTTTGCTTACCTTCAATATCGAAACACTTTATACAAATATTCCTCAAGATAACACCATAGAAGTGGTCCAAAATGTCCTAGAGGAATCTGATGTAAGGCATTATTATTGAGGTGGGTATCGAGGGTTTTTCATCTAGGGTTTTTCATCGAGGGTTTTTCATAGCAACATCTTTATTTTTAAGGATAATCTGTATCTCCAACTCAAGGGAACCATTCTGGGGGCCACTTTTGCCCCAAGTCTGGCTGTTTATATCTTGGGGACTTTGAAAACAATCATATTTCTAATGAGGTGGTGTCCTACTATGAAAATATTAAATGTTGTCATCATTTTATAGATTAAATTTTTTCATTTGGGAGGGACCAGAAGAGGATTTGAAGGAATTTCTCACTTGGCTTAACGTGGGAGATGAGAACCATAAATTCACAGCCTATGTGAGCAATGATAAAGTGGATTTCTTCGATATTACCATCAAAGGAATAGTAGGACACCTGGAAGTGGAGCTATTTACTAATCCTATGGATAAAAACACTTTGCTCCACTACTCCAACTTCCACCCTAAAGCATAGAAAGACAATATTCCATTCTGGCAGTTTCTTCCTTTGAGAAGAAATTGTTCCATTCTCAATGCTTTTTACAAACATGGAGAAAACCTCAAAAAGAAACTCAGAAAAAGAGGCTACCCCAAAAAGATAATAAACCAGTCATTCAAAAGAGCTGCGTTTTATGATAGGGAACGCATGTTTAACAAACCAGAAAGGGAAAGGGAGAAAAAAAAGTATTAGAATAGTGTATGTGAGCCATTTCTCCAGGATCAGCAATCGTATTAAGAACACAGTCAACAGGAATTGGATTATTTTGAATCGGAATGAAGAAGTCAGGTTAGATAAACCCTTATTTGCCTTTCATTGGAATAAAAACCAGAGAGATTCCTTAATCCAAACATACAGAGAGGGCAAACTAAATACACAGACTTCTTTGAGTAGGGAAAGGGCCACAGGAAATTACAACTGAGGAAACTGTACAACCAACATAGCATGAAATACCTCACTTAAAATAGAAAAGAGCTACTTGTAGGCACTGGGGTGTTACATATGTATATGCGTAGGGAGTGTACTGGAGGGGTACATGTGATGGAAAATACACACACCACTACAATAGTGTAAAAATATCATGTAAGAAACAATACCAGAAGCCTATACGTGTGACCCTTCAAAAGATCACCCAGATCATCGCAAGTTTGGATATACTACATCCCTACAACAGGTGCACATTTAACTATTAGTTAGGTGTCATCATAATGTCTTGCACAAACAGTGAATGGAGGATCTTCAGACAAAGGATCAACCTCCTTGGGATGTCCAGCCAAGGTGTTAGCTCCAGATTCCGTTTTCCCCCTGATGACATCTTGGACATGGTTTCTGAGTAGGAGCGGGATCTTGACTCAGAGCCATTCCGCTACCACACCATCCCAGCCTATGCAAAGATCCTAGCAGCTCTCTATTTCTTTGCTACTGGGTCTTTCCAAAGGCTGTCCAGTGACATTGTGGGCATTTCACAGGCAAGCCAGTCCTGATGCTTGCATCAGGCTCTGAGCTGTATAAATAGGAGAGTGCATCTCTACATAGGTATTACTCCCTGGACGTATGTGACAACTCAGCTGTCTTTTATTATTTTTATTTTATTTCCTAGATGTCGTGCGTATTGTACGCAAACAAATCTATCTTGCAGCCGTAAAGCTTGTCCAGACGATTAGAAATATATATAAAAACAATTCTTTCAGGCAGGTTGATTTTTACATGCAGGTAGACCATTTCTGGCTTTCAAAGCGGTTGCATGTGCCTTTCTTGCACATTTTTCTATTCACATTTTTCTTATTTTTCTTATTTAAGTGCACGGATGAACTAAGTGTTTCTCTTCATCTTCTTTCATGTATGGTGTAGGCTATTTGTTCGGCAACTAGTTTTCATGGTTGTGTTAAATCACATTGGGAACTACCACCTCTATTCACTTTATGACCGGAGGAAACACCTCAAGATAGGAACCACGGGGAGATAATGAAGTAATTACTTGACTTGGTATCAACTTTGTATTGAAATTAGATGCTTGTTCCTGCCACTCCCCCATCATTACTAAAATCAATGTTTTTAACACCTTACAGATAACCCCCGGCTATTGTTGGGTCTGAGATTTCGCTCCCTTTTATTTGGTCCTGAAGAAGGTGGCTTGTCCACTGAAACGCGCGTAGACCAAGACCGAGTCCAACTCTGAGAAGAGGTCTATGGAGGAATAGTACCATCAGACATCGCCTTTTACCAACTCTCTGTCTTCCCTCCACCGAATTGTTTAGACCCCTCATAGGATTGAATCTCATGTGGTTTTTATTCATATTAGGATGATTGTAGAATGTTTGAAGTAGGTTGTGTGGTGTGAATGAATGATTGGTGGTTGCTGTGGGGTTATAAACTTTAATGTTTACAATAATGTATTATTTGTAATGCTTTTGTGTCACATTGATTGAATATTTCATAAATAAATTGTACTCATGTAAACTTTTTTCTAATGTGAATCAGAACAAATATAAAATGATAAAAATGTCTTTGGAGAATTTTTAAAGAAAATAAAAAAACATAAATGAATATTTTGTAATTGGTATAATTTAGATGTACAAGTGATTCATGATTTGGTTGTTGGCAGGATAGAACCTGAAGGGGTCAGCATTAAAGCAATATAGGTCTGATTAGAGGTTTTGTAGTTTAAGTTTGTCTTTCCCTCTCCTCTAGGACCTAAAGTAATTTTAGGGGGCCTTTTGTTCTTACAGTTATCATAATGTCTTGCACAAACAGTGAATGGAGGATCTTCAGACAAAGGATCAACCTCCTTGGGATGTCCAGCCAAGGTGTTAGCTCCAGATTCCGTTTTCCCCCTGATGACATCTTGGACATGGTTTCTGAGTAGGAGCGGGATCTTGACTCAGAGCCATTCCGCTACCACACCATCCCAGCCTATGCAAAGATCCTAGCAGCTCTCTATTTCTTTGCTACTGGGTCTTTCCAAAGGCTGTCCAGTGACATTGTGGGCATTTCACAGGCAAGCCAGTCCTGATGCTTGCATCAGGCTCTGAGCTGTATAAATAGGAGAGTGCATCTCTACATAGGTATGCCACACTGGCAGGAAGTCAAAGGGCTGCTAGAGATTTCTACTTCTTTTCCTGTTTTTCACATGTGGTAGGTGCAATTGATTGCACTCACGTGGGACTTCAGCCACCGAGTCACACATCTCCTGTAACAGACACCACTATCACTCCATCAACATGCAGGGTGTGTGTAATGCCAGTGGCTTCTTTACTGATGTTCATACAGTGTTCCCAGGCAGTACACATGACAGCTACATATTTCGCAAGTCGCCTCCTGCCCGGTGGCTGGCAGTGGGAGATTTTGGCAACATGTGGCTTCTGGGTAAGTACTCAAGGACCAGACAAGTCTGATATGTAGAATTGTTGTTTTAATATACACAATTATTATAATTAAAAAATTCTTGTGACACATACATGACTCCAACAGACACTGCATGTACCATTTCATACATTATGAATGCTACAGATGCAATATATCCTCATGTTCCTCCTCAGGTGATGCTGCATATACACTCCTCATCTCCTCACACCATACAGACTTGTAATCACTGTACCTCAGGGTAGGTACCAGTAGCGGCTCCTGGAGGGAGTGCTGCGGGGTGGTGGGGCGGGGCAAGGGAGGAGCAGGGTGGGGGGTAGTAAACTCCGGCTTACGGCTGAACTGAATTAAGTACATAAATAAATAAATAAAGCGAATTACATTGCGTGCGCTGCATCACAATCGGCGATGCAGCACACGCAATGTAATTCGTTTTATTTATTTATTTATGTACTTAACTCAGTTCGGCCGTAAGCCGGAGTTTACTACCCCCACCCTGCCCCTGCCCCGCCCGCAGCACTCCCTCCAGGAGCCGCTACTGGTAGGTACGATAGGGCACACAAGTCATCATACAGCGAACTTTTGGTCTCCTAAATTCATGATTCAGATGTCATGGCCATACAGGGGGAGGAGCTGTTGTAAGCCCCTGAAGTTGTGTGCAAGATAATAGTAGCCTGTGTTTTGCACAACATCAAAGTATGCCATGGCCTACACATACCTATGAACCCTCACCTAGGTCTGAATCCTGGGACCCAGTCCAATGTACAAAACAGAGAGCAGGGTATGCAGATGCTTGACCACCTGGCTGGCACTTTTTTCTCTTGAGCAACGAGTTGTGTTATGGCCTTTATGTAGTTTCACAGTCTGTTGTCAATGATGATTGGTGGACATTTAACACTCTGTCCATAAATTCCATCCTGAGACTACTCTGTAAGTCAAACCTAATGAGTGTAAACAACAATTGTTGTCTAGAGTCATAACATATGCCATGCAACACACTCTTTGCACATGTTAGTGATTAGTGTGGACAAAGTCTCAAAGGATTCCATTGCCTTAGGGGAGTAAAAGTCAATGCGTGTGTCAGACCTCTCTGGACAGTGGACATCTGACAAATTTGTCAGCACCAAGTGTCACAATGATTCATGTTTCTGTACCATGGTCAGTGAGGATTGGCATTGTGTACAAGATGGAAACCTACAGATATACGCGAACAGATGAGCTTACGATTAGGTGTCAACTGTAGAAACTGGGTTACTCATACTACAAACATTCACACCTTCTCCACGGTCAAATGTGGCTTACTGTGTGGCACACTCTGCTTTGAACAATGGCCCTTACAAACATATGTGACATGGGGGTCACAGCTAGTGTTGTAAACGCATTGGTCCACTCACTGGACATGTTTTGCACAAATAATAATCAAACTGTAACAAATAACATATCGTTAATTACAATAGGATTTAATGTTAATGTTTGAGACACAGTAGTTGTGCTGCAGACATAGTGAGACTAGGAATGTTCAAAGCTTTGTTGGCCATGATTTACTGTCTACCCATGTTGTGTCATGATGACTATGAAGATGTTATAGTAGCATACTACACACTCCTTCTATATAAGTGTTGCATATGTGAAGTACTCAGACATTACTGAATGCATAATGGTAAGCATCTGTGTGGATTTATGCTTAGGATGTGTAACATTAAACATCTGAATGTACAGGTAGCCATATGTCTGCCATACATACACCATGGTTCATGTGTACCTGTGTAATGACCTGGATTGTCCATGCTGAGAAACAGACTCTATCATGTGTCCTACTAAAAAGTAAGTCCTTTTGTTTTGTGTGTGTAATGCTGAATGCATCACAAACAGAGGTCTAATGTCCATCTACTAATATATGTCACTGTCTCCTTGATATTTTCAGGTACCATGCAAGATATTTGGCAAGGAGTAGCTGGCACCGTCTGAGCTGGTAATGTTAAACTAACACATCCTCTAAGCACATACAACACATCTTGCTCCACCACTAGTACACACTCACTGCACTACAAACGTACAGCAATATCTCACCAGGTTTGGGTTACCGCTAGATTACCTAAGCTGATCATCAGGGCCCCCATAAAGCTGAGGGTACTTATCAAACACCCTTTCAGTTAGGGTGTTCAATTCAGTCTCAGTGAAAGGGCTGCCTTGTCCTCAGGTTCCTCAGCCATGTTGGAGACAGATTTGAGAAACAGAGCAGCAGGATGGCAGAGGATGTTGCCCTGAGGTGAGGATGACACACAATGACCATACAATAGCCTGCAACATCCTGTATTCAACTTCCTGTATTTAATTTTCTGTATGTAACTTCCTGTGTATGTCATTTCAAATATATTGGGAGCTGTACCAGGAAGCACATGTGATTGTCAGTGTACAGCACAAACTAAGGGGTTTTGTCATGCAAAATGTTGCCCTTGCCATGTAGAGTGTCTGATGTTGTCAAGGAATATGCCAACCATTAGAATCACAACTTAGCAAAGATCATATCCAAGACCTTCTGTGCAAATGTACACCAAATTTAGCATGTGTGTTGTGTTTCACAATGCCACACAACAGAAGAAACTTGATAGTAAGTGTATGACTGTTGAGACTGAGCATAACATGCTAAGCATGGATCCACTTTGAGCTGTGGAGATATCTATCCAGACTGTGTACTATATCCACTTGAAAAATTACGTTGGACGGTAACTATGCGTAAATGTCAGAGACCTCACATTGTACTATTGCTGAATGCGAGGGTTACTAAATACTGAAAAGTATCCTGACCAAAACTGGGAAAGATGTTAATGTGTAAGTAACTTCTGGACATTACAGTGGCAGTACACCTACATTTGGGTCTAAAAAATGTAGTATCAGTTAGTGAGATCGAAGTACAAAGTCAACACTTGCTTTATGCTGTCTTGACCTTTATCATAAATTGCACACCAACTGCATAATTGTTTGTTTTCATTCTCAGTGGACCAGGCTGACCAAAATTACATCTGGACAGCACCAGGAGAAGAGCAGGAGATTCTCTGCTCAACAGCGGGCACGTCCTCTGGACACCATCGGCTGGCATATCCTCTGGACACCACCAGAGAGGAGGAGAGAGACCAAACAGCAGGCAGTGGTAGTGCTCCCACCCGGACCAACCCAACACCAGCAACATCAGCATCCCAGGTGGAGGCTGAGGAGACTGAAGGGGGGACATTGAGAGGGACACCACCAGCCAGGGGGAAGATGAATATGTGTCTCCCCCTAGCCCACAAGAACTGGAAATTGAAATGGTGTCCCTCGAGCAGGTCCCAATGCCATCTGGGTCTGCCACCGCCCTCCCCCCAACTCTTGAGGCCTCCAGTCCATCAGGGCCTCCAGCTACACCCCCTGCCAATACTCCCCCCTCCCACTGCCTGCCCAGTAGAGCTAAAGGAGACATCTGCCCCTGCACCCTCCACCCCTCATGTTCAACCAAACTCCTCTGTGTTTTGTTTCTCCTGTGACTTTGTCCTAGGAAGTGATGGTGCCAAGTGAAGATGTCAGGACTGAGGTCTCTCCGGGCTTCCAGGAGCTGAAGGATGAGATCTGGATGTTCAGAGAGTCATAGTCCAGACATTTTGGTAGCCTTACTTCCTCCATCACTACCTTTGGTGCAGCCATATTGTCTGTGTTGTCCCAATGACCCACCCAGGCCACTGTTGTTGTGTCCCTAATTTGATTTTCCTTCTCTGTTTCCTATGCTAGCCCTCGTACCCCTCATGTTTCCTGCTCTAGTGGGGTGTCTAGTCCTGCATCAGCGAGTGCAGGTGCAGAGGATTTGAACATTGTGGGCAAACGAGTGAGGATGGCCAATGACTGGACAAAGTTTTGAGGGTGGACATTTATTTTACCCCTTGTACATAGACGGGTTCTCTTGATGCTTTCTGATGTGTTTTATTTATTTTGTCCAAACCCCTCCAAGTTCCCTTCCCCATTCTGCCAGAAGATTTTGTTTAATTTCCTTTCTTCCTTTCCAATGAACAGTTTGTAATTTACATTTATTTTCTTATACTTTTTATAATATATACATTTTTCTTCAAAATCATCTTTCTGTTTTGTGTCTTTCTTAATGTATGCTGGATTCAAAGTATGGAAGACTACATTGGTATGTGTTTAGCTATGCTTTAAGCATGATACATTGTTAGACAGATGGTCCTACAAACCTACATGTCTTACCCACACACATTTATCATCACATATTTTTGTCTTTCTTTTAACTTTTTTGACACGTAGGGCACAATGGTGTGACATCTTGATTCCCCCACGTGCTAGTTCTAGAGTTTTGCGGTAGGGTCCCGAATCTAAATTGTATGTACAGAGATCTGGCCTGTGGGGGTTCGATGTCATCCATAAATGTTTCAAAGCCAAACACTCCTTTAACATTTAAAAAACTAGTGGTTAAAGTGCCATGTGCAATACCCTCTACATTATGATGATCCATAAATTCCCAGAATCTTTTTTAAGGAGAGGAACCAACTGTTTTGATATGGACCCCGGGTCCTCCCAGACGCACCCCAGCTCTAGTTCCAGGAACCAGGCCTTGATTTTAATGAACCATTTAATGCGGCCTGTTTGTTTGTGCAAGGCAATCAGTTCTTCTAGAGCCTCCTTCAACGGGACCTGTGTGTTGCTGGTCCAGATTCTAATCCAAAATAGGAGTGCCCTAAGAATAGCAAAATGGTCCATGGGTTTTAGGCCAAGATCCAGTCTTAGCGGCAGTAAGGGGGTGCTTGCAGGTAAGTTCAGGATTGCCCTGATGAATTTGTTTTCAGCTAGGGTTAAATCTTTTAGGTTTTCCAGCCCCCATAGCTCAGCACCATAAAAGGCTGCTCCTAGACCTTTGGCCCTATGAAGTTCCAAGATAGGCGGTATGGGGACGCCCTGGCTCTCCGAACTATAGCACAATCAGCGTTTTGGAGAGTCAGAGTGCTCTTCTCAATTTGAGATGTCCAAACCAACCTATCACTAATGCGTACGCCCAGATAGTCAAAATACCTGACCTGCTCCAGTACTTGCTCACCCAACTTGAGTTTACCCTTGTTTGATTTGTAGGGATTAAAGGTCATGTATTTTGTTTTGGAGCAGTTTATTTCTAGCCCCTTCTTCCTACATACTTTATCAAATTTATTTAGAAGATTCTGAATCCCTTTGGGTGTTCTAGAGATTAGCAAAGTGTCATCGGCGAATAGCAGACAGGGCACTGAACTGCCTGCTAGTCTTGGGGATCACCACCACAATTGTACAGTTCTTCTATTAGTCCATTAATGTAGAGGGTGAATAGGGTTGGGGCGAGGACACATCCTTGACGTACGCCTTTCCGCACTAATATATCTTTTGTCAGACTGCCTTCAGTGTCCCACCTGACCTTTGCATATGTATCATGGTGTAAGCGGGTCAAGATGTTGAGTATATACGCTGGGAGACCCAGTTCGCTCAGGGCTAGCCAAAGTTGGTTTCGATCTATCGAATCGAAGGCCGTTTTTAAATCCACAAATACAACGTACAGGTGGCCGCCTCTGATGGTCACTTCCTTCCAGATTAGTAGGAGGAATCTAAAAACTTGGTCAGTGGTAGTTGTGGAGGCCCTGAATCCCGCCTGGAGGTCTGACAAGATATTATTATCCTCGATCCAGTTTTGGATCCTAGATAAGATAATTTTGCAGAAGATTTTTTGGGAGACATCTATAAGGCTGATCGGTCTGTAGTTGCTGGGCAACCCTTTTTCTCCCTTTTTATAAATAGGAATGATCTCGGCTCCCCTCCAGGTCACGGGGATTTCGCCACCAGAAATGATGGCATTAAAAACTGATTGCAGTAAGGGACCCCAGATTGAAGGTTCAGCCTTGTACATGTCTCCTGGGAGTTTATCCTGGCCCGGGGCTTTCCCACTCTGTAGTGCATTTATAGCTATAATGGTTTCCTCTGAGGTGATGGCTGTCTCCTCAGTTAAAACAATGTTTGACCATCTCAATTGCGAGCCAGGGTCAGACGAGGCACCTTGTCCTGCGTAAAACTCCTCAAAATACTCCTCCCAGACGTGGGGATGTATATAAAAATCAGTTTCTATTTTTAGATTGGAGGATCCCTTAGACAAGAGATGCCAGAACATTTGGTTATTCTTTTGCTTTGCCGCCTCGACAAGCTTTGCCCAGTTTTCTACCTCCCATTCTTTTTTTGCCTTGGATTGGGCCAATTTGTATAACTTCCTGCAGTTCTTGACATCTAGGGGAAGTTTCGACTTAACTGCCATGATTAGGTCTGCTTTGGCTTTGCCACAGGCCTTGTTATACCAAGGGGCTGTCTTGTGGTTTACAGGTTGACCATTACATTGTTTGATAAATACTGGTCTAATTGCGGTGGTCAATTGTAAAAATATAGCCATGGTGTCATCTATACTGGTGGCAATAGTACTCAGATCAACAAGGGTCTGCTCCACCACAGAGTATATTTTTGAGAGAGCAGTTGGATCAGCCTGTATCAGAGGCCATTTGACTCTTTTGTTGTTATTGCTAGTGATGACCGGGACGCTCTTGTGCCCAGAATTGCCGTACAGTAAAACTGTGCCTGACAGTGTGAGGGCCAGAGCATTGTGGTCGCTGTCTTCCCGTATTAGCACGGCCATGTCTTTTATGCTGGGCCAGAGTTCAACATCTACCAGGATGTAATCAATCCTGGTTTTAGTTGCCCCCCTCTTAAACGTGTGGCATGCTTCTCTGTCAGAATCAGTCCTGCCATTACATGCTCGAACCCCATGAGTAATGGTGAATGATAAAACCTGATGCCCCACCCTAGTGTGTTTCTTAATGGGAGGTATCTGGAGCTTAGCTTTATCACCATCAAGTATTAATTCTTGTACATAGTCTACAGGTTCGAATGTTGTGTTAAAATCGCCTGCAACTATGAGTCGGTGATTCCCCTGAGCAGTCTCAAGAAAGTTGGTTAGTGTTGTCAGTGTGCCGGATGGCTTGTGTGGAGTCTTAAAGCGATTATAGATGTTTAATAGCCTTACTTGGATGTTCCCTTTAAGAGAGGATAGTTCTAGCCCGAGTATTTCTTCAGAGCCAAGGTTGAGAACCTTTGATTTGCAGGCCAGGGTGTTTTTAACCCAAATTAGAAGGCCACCAGCTGGGCGACCACCATTGGACTGCTTTGCTTCAATACTGTATGAGGTGAAGCCCACCCTGTGGACACATTCAACCGCCCATGTTTCCTGGAATATGCATAAGTGGAAATCGTCCACTAGCTTACACCAATCGGGGTCAGTTGTCTTAGACCTTATGCCTGCAACATTCCAGGATAGGAGCTTAAATTCATGGGGTTCAATTGTCGGTTCCTGAATGAGTCCTGTGTTATCAGATACTTCGTTGGGCTCAATTTGGTGATGGAAATGACTTAACGTGATTGCTTGGTCACACATGGCAGGATTATTGTTGAGGGTCACAGGGGTTTCATCTTGCTGTGAGATGGATGGTTCCTCTATTGCGCTTGTTGGAGGGGAAAGAACTACTGGTAGTCAGTCTTGGGAATCAAAACCACTTAAAATTTGAAATCTGTTTCTGGTTTCCAGAGGGGTAACCTCCAGTTGCGTAGAGTGTAGCCATTGTGCCCTACGTGTCACACCCGATCAGAGACTCTGGAACATTTTCTCTTTTGCTGCCCCACTTATGTTGACCATAGGAAAACCTGGATAATACCAGTCTGTCGCCTATTGTCGTTTAAATCTCCTAGTGAAGCATTACGCATTCTTAGATCTGATACCACGAGGTGGCTCGTTTTTGCAATATCGAGATTTCTGCTGTTTGCTTGGAGGAGAAGGGCCAAACAGTATGTGTAAATATGGTTGGTTAACATATATTAATATAGGTCCTGGGAATGGAATTATGCACCTTATATATTCTCTCTTGCTGCTGCTATAGTCCGTCTTTTATATGACTTTTATCAAATATTGGTTTTTTAACCTTTTACTGTTTTATATTTTATGAACTGTTTTTTATCTCTGTAAATGATCATATTTCTGATCGAATAAAGATATATATATATATATATATATATATATATATATATATATAGCCTACAAGAAGAGTAACCATTTGACCATCATCAACTATTAATCAATTCAGTATTATAGTATTCAATTGTGAAAATATCTTCTTATTTGTGACTTTCTGGAGCATTTATATTTTACAGTGTTCATGGAGGATCTCTCTTGTGACTTAGCAATTGTGGTGGTGAGGATCTCTGAGTAAGAGCATTTTCTGTGTTGGTGCCAATGTGTGTGTGGGTGTGGTGCATCTGCCTGTGCAGGTGTGTTTTTTAGCAAAGCTGAGGAGGGTGGTGCCTGTACAGTTATTGGTTGTGCCTGTACAGGTTCAGAGGGTGCCATCACAGTTGTTGGTTGTACCTGTACAGGGGCAGAAGGTGCCTGTACAGTTGTTCGTTGTGCTTGTACAGGGGCAGAGGGTGACTGCACAGGTTTTGGTTGTCCCTGTACTGGGGCAGAGGGTGCCGGTACATTTGTTGGTTGTGCCTGTATAGGGGCAGAGGGCACCTGTACAGGGAGGGGACATGCTTGCCCAGGTGGGGGACATGCGTGTGCAGAGGGCATGTGCAAGTGGAAGGCATGTGTACGTAGGGGGGTGCCAGTGCAGGTTACAACATGATAAGTATTTTCCATAGTTTATCAAGTGCTATAACACAAAAGTTGGGACAAATATTCTTTGCAACTATTTGATGTTCCACATGTCACTTGGTTTGTGTAAACCTACATGTGACAAATCACACTGTAGAATTGAGGTATACAATGCAGATGTGCAATGCAAAATCAAACCCCCCCCTTCCCCCTAACTCCAGCCACAGCTCTGTGTGGTATTGAGATCCCCCATGATGTCAGATCCTGAACCTGGCTCCTTGATTGTGTGGCAGAAGACATGGTCCTCGAACAATCAGCTTTGGAAGGAAGTGAGACCTTAATTAATGTTCAGCATCAATTATAAGTGAACAAGCAAAATTAACACAGACATCGCTGATTATGTTGGGAACATATCACACACCAACATCAGATGCTTCCAAAAAGTGGCAATATCTGCTAATTTACTTTCTCAGTGATTTGGTTATTGTGAAGAATTTGGGAATTAATAGTTTACAACAAGGTATGGCACACTTACCTGACAAATAAATGGCAGTGTGTCTGACTGCTGTTGTTAGAATGCCTCTGTAATCCCTGGATAAGGTCCTTTGGGTAACTGAAGAACTCCTGACAGAAGCTGTAATGTTATGTCCACACAGGGGCTCTACCGGGAGGGGCCCAACCAATGGTGTACTCCTCCCTATCTTGCATGAGTTGTAATGTACCATACCCATCCATATTTCAAGACAAAGGATGCAGTGAATAATTTTACATGCGTATGCTATAGATATACATGTTCAGCACAGTTAGGGCCACTCCTCTTTAGATGAGGCAATGTAAGCAATTTGGTACATACTGTATTATTTCAATTTATTTGTAGAGTCATCCTTTTATTAGCTGTGTTATGAATTAGTATACTCTTATGAACCATATCTGAGCATATGGAGATGAGTGGCAATAGAGACTTTAGATACACACCACATACTGCTAACATATCATTCAATATTAAAGACTATGAGCCTTTACTAAAGTAATTGTTCAGTGTACTTACCAGGGACTACCATCCACCCAGTGTGCACTGCCAGACCATGTGTGGCACCCGCAAGTGGAGCAGAGATCTTTGTAGTAGATGTTTTCCAGGCCAGCATCACAGGGCTTAAAATCATATCAGTGTAATTCAATTTACATTCTAGTTGCTACATGCTATAAACAACATATCCTAGTTCAGTTCACATGTGTGCGACTAATAACGGATTATTTGTAAAATATCTCTGAGTTGTCTGATCACAATATAGTACATGGGACCCACTTCTGGCCATATTTCCGTACCAGTTTGTGCTGGTGGTATTGGTTGAACTGCCCCATGACATTGCCTTCCTTCATGTGCAGGAACCTATGCTCCAGTGGGTGGATCTACTCTGTATGGTTGTGGAAATTAAATATAGAAGTCAACAGAAAATGCCAACAAATTATGTGTATGTCCAACCTTTAATGTATCTACTCATTTACTGTGATGGTTACTAATTAATGCACATTTTCATGTGCCATACGCCAGAGTAAATTTTAATAACCAGCAGAGGTGGGCCACTGTTTGCAAATGAGAAATTGGAAGTTAACATTTCCAGTACATATGATACTGGCGCTTGTAGTTCGATAGACAAAATGAAACACATGAGAGTCTAATTCACCATGATTATTTGCACACACTGGAAGTGACTTCCATAGTCTAATTTGCAGTCTACAGTACTCATTTATCAACAAAAGTCATTGTTTAAATCACACACATTACCTGGCACCACATTATGGTTGTCATTTATAGGCAGCTCATGCAGCACGTGGGTGTGCATGGTGGAGAGGATGTCCTTCTTAAGTGGTGGGAGATGGAGATGGAGTCCAGTTTGTCCACCAGATAGTGACATGGAGACCACTTTTCTGGTGAACGTCTCCTTCTCCAGCCTCCTCTCACCCTGCAACTTGTTTTTAATGTCAGTCAGGAAAACTCAGTCAATTCACTGACTGCATTAGGCAACTGCTGCCATTGGGCTGCCTTCTGTGTTGCACAGCAGGACCAGTCCAATAGCAATCCAGGAAATCACCCCAGCCTGTACACTCTCCACAGTCTGAGCTGGTGTCACTAGCCCTTGACAGTGTCCACATAGTCTAAACTACAAGTTATGTTTGGGTGCACCCCTAAATTGAAGCCAAGAGATCATCAGTTATGCCATTCATTCCTCTGATATGCCATGTTTCTTCCTTAACATTGAGTCTAGATAGGGAAACCACACTCCTCACACACTGTTCCAGTCCCTAACCTGTTACTGTCACTAAAAAGAGCCAGACCATTGCCTCTCCACTCCTTTGATGCATTCTGTATAGGACTTCAAATGGCATCCTTCCTCTTAGCAAGCAGTTACAGGATGATGTCTATGGAAATTTCAACTCAATCCCCTTCCACAGACTAGAGATTCTTAATCTCCCTGGAATGGGCATATTGTTTTATGGAGCCTTTGATCTGCTTGCTCTTGGAGCAAAGTAATTAATTCCCTGAGCGAGGCAGCTCAAAGGGAAAATCTCATTACTGGTGGCGCAGAAAAATATGCTATTTCTTGTAGGTATGTTAAGGAATCAAGTTATATCACACATTACATAACATCTAGAATCAGGGCACAATTACATATAAAAGGCAGTGGTGCTGATCATCATCCACTCTGAAGTTACAGTTAAAGCTCAATTTACACAAAAAGTACAGAGTCAAATCATTTAGTCTAATACATGTTGCAGTTCCTCCTAGTGGTAACATGGCTTATAATTTTTTTTAGACTGGACCTCATCTGTCACAGAGCTGTCACAGAGCTACCTGTGTGTATATGTCAGAAAACATTCTTCCTCACCCAGGCTGCTTGTGTACCTTTAAACATGCTCAGAGCCCTGTAATCTAGCTTCCATATCAGATCACCTTAGTTTATAAGGGGGCCGATGGGTGTTTCATTAAAAACATATTAAATACACCATTACTGTGGGTCATACTCCATTAGTGGATCATAGGTCAGAGCAGAGGTAAAACGAAGACTGCAGTCCAACTGCGGAAAAAACGTGAGTGTTCTCTGATAAAACCCATTCACCTATATGGATGGGATATGAACATAATGTTTAAAATGGATAATAGCATTAAATTAAATTAATTATCAAAACACAAACAATTGCCAATACTGATGCAACTTATACACTCAACTCTACCAATCACTCGTGCCACTCATAGTGATTGAAAACATTTTTTTGAAAATTAGTTATTTTTATTTTATAGTATTATGAATATACTTTAGAAAATCTTTTTCATTTTTAAAAAAAAGAACAATGCAAACAATTTTTGAAGGACCGTACAATACTATTTACAATTTGAAACTGATCGCATACATATACATAAACACCAAACAATTAAACTTAATACAACTTTAGCTCATCATCCCACAGAAAATCAAAAATAATAAGAATCAATAAGAAAAGAATTCAAAGAAAGATATAAAAAAATCAAACAAAAAAAGGGGACAAGTAAAATCCCAGCAGAAAGTTGGCAGAACAGTATAGTATTCAGGTAATACAATGAAATCTTATAATTCACATATTATTTATGAGTACACCTGACACCTTTTCTTTAATAACAGCACTTGGTTATGCCAAACATGAAAAGTCTACGCGTTTCAAACCCTACAAGAATTTTAAAGGGTTATCCTCAGGACCTGGGAAATGAGCTTAAACGCTTCCTGTAATGTACTGCACCCGTAATTGCTGCACATCCGGTCATATTTCAACCACGTTTTTCTCAAAAAGGGGCTTACAGCCCCATTGTGAGTCCTCCGAACGGCACCTACAACCAGGGTCGGTTTTTTTCACTTCACTTTAACCAAAGCCTCTAGTCTTTAAAGTATTTAGACACCAATAGTCCGGCAACACGAGGTCTTTAATTCCTCTGCAATCCCACCGCAATACACCTTCTTCTCCTGGAGGACGATCATACTATAAAATAAAAATAACACATTTTCAAAAAAAAAATTTCAATCACTATGAGTGGCACGAGTGATTGTTAGAGTTGAGTGTATAAGTTGCATCAGTATTGGCAATTGTTTGTGTTTTGATTATTTAGTTGGCCAAGCCTTGCTGATTTCAGGCCAGAACCCTTTATTGATTAATTAAATTAATTATGACATAATAATATTATACAACACTTCCTATATTTCACATGCCTGTTACTGTACAGTTGCCCTTGATGCACCATTTCTCCTGAGTTCACTTTCACACTAGCTGCTCCTCTAGTCTTACCAGTGTAATAATTGGCCCTGGTTGAAGCCTAGGCTGGTAACGGGGCAGGTTTCAGGTTTGGTGCGACAGTCTGGCTATTGCTGTCAGTAAGTGTCCATGGGAACTCCATAAGTTTAGAAAGACGAGGAGATCATTGCCTGGCTGTGATCATTGAATATACATTGGCCATTGAGTCAGGAGGCTCTCTAAGCTTTGGGCCTCATTTACAATCTTTTGCTACAGCAAAAGAAAAGCACAGGAATGCACCCTATCTATCAGATTCAGCAAATTCCTCTTCGCTTCCCCAATGCCAGTGCACCATTGGCTGCCATGTGCCAATGCAGGCACCCTTGCACCATTGTGCAAGGGCATCTGCGTTGTGGGAAGGATTGTTTTTGTGCAGGAAGGGGCACCTTCCTGCAAACAGACAATCAATGGAGGTGATTTCCTCCTTCTATGTGTGATGCTGAATGCAGCACACATAGAATGAGGAAAAAATGAGGAGACATTAAGTTATTTCTCCTCATTGCGCCTCCCGTACGCTACCCCTGGGGAGGCATAGGCTGTTGACGCTTTCCCAGGTTTACAGAACATGCAATGCAACGCGTGCACGTTTTTAGGGTGAAAAGTGAATCGATTGCAAAAGGTCTTTTTCCTATGCAGCGCATGTGCGCTGCGTAGGCGAGACCTAAAAACGAAAACTCCACCCTATTGCGTGCTGAACACTAGAAAACTTCTGAGAAACAAACAACACACAAGAGACCCAGTTGCCATTTACAGCCAATAAAAACAAGAAGCATAATAGGAATAGCCTACCTCTCCCATCCTTAAAAAGTGCCCCTCAGTGTTATGTGCTGTATTTATGTGATATCTTTCAGGCAGCTTTTCCTGCTGGCAATGGCCCTTAGGTAAGCGAAAAAGTTCCCAAGCACATTAGGAAACTGCTGGAACCCTGTCTGTTGGAGGCTGTTTTTATAAAAGAAATGGTAAATACTATCAATGAATACCGCATCAGGACACACAAGAGGGGTGAGGCAGAAAATTAGGCACCAGAAGCTGTTACATAGATGAGTGATGATATGGGAACAAGAAAATAACATGTCTAGTATTAGTGATTTTCCAACTGCAGAAATGAGCATGACATAAGGGACCACTGGGAATGGATGAGGGATTTCTATAGGGTGCATGTGAAGCAAAGTCCTGTTCATGTTCAATGTCAAAAGGGAAGCATCAGAGCCCACCACTTCTTCCTCTAGATAACAGGAGTCTGATAATTAACTGCAGTAAAAACTGGCCTGTCTGCTGCTCTATTACAAGCCAGATAATAGCTAAAGTCAGATCTTACATAGAGGGCCCTATTCACAAAGGGGCAGATTTACAAGCCCCTTGCTCCACCGTACGTCACTTTTTGTGTCGTACCGGTGGCGCATTTTACTGCTCCATATTTACAAAGACAGGAAAAACCTCCCTGCGTGACTTTTCCTGTCCTTGTAAATATGGCTCCTTTGCACGCAGCACTTTGCGTGAAAGGGGCATTCCATGGGTGTTGCTGGGGGTGTTCCCATGCAACACCCATGGAACCAGACACGTTTCAAGATTTACGAGGAATTGTATATCTGGAAATGCGTGTGAATGCTACAGAGGCGTAGGGAGGCGCAATGAGGTGAAATGTATTCATTTCTCCTCGTTTTCTCTTCCTCTTTCTATGCGTTCTGCATTCTGCAGCACGCATAGAAAGAGGAAAACACCTCTAATGATTGTTTATGTACAGGAAGGGTTCCCTTCCGGCACATAAACAATCATTGAAACAATGACGTTTTTCAACTTCTATGTGTGTTAATGTTAATGCAGCACGCATAGAAGTTGAGAAACGGCATTTCAGATTGTTTTTGTGCAGGAAGGGAACACTTCCTGAACAAAAACAATCTCCCCACGACGCAGGCATCCTTGCACCATGGTGCAAGGGTGCCGGCGCATGGCAGCAGTTTGTGCGCCAGCACAGGGGGAAGCACAGAGATGCAACATATTGTTGTAAATATGTCGCATCCCTGTGCTTTGAATGTCACTCAGTGTGGCGCAGCTAAATGGCTTGCGGAACGCACTGAGTCACTTTCTTGTAAATCTGGCCCAAAGAGTCTTAGGGCTCGTAATATTATGGTGCAGAGTCTCAGTACTCATATCGAAGTGTCCACACTCGTGGTGGAATCACCACATGGTGCACTCCCTGCAGTGCGCCATGCGGAGATTCCACCGCGAGTGCGGAGACTCCTCCACGAGTGCCAAGACTCTTCACTCGTAACTTTACGTGGGGTAAGTCCCTTTGTAAATCAGGCCCATAGAGTTGGAGAGAGGGAGTGTGAAAGAGAGAGACAAAGTGAGAGAAAGTTCCCTCCAAATCTTTATGGATTGATTGCACTATGTTTTAGCTTTGCATTTTCCCTAAATGGTATGTATTAGCAGTGCTTAATTTGGAAAAGAATAAGTATCATCTGAAAGATTAGCTTAGAAGCCTGCAGAGGCAGTGCTGTTGAAGTTCAGGGTGCAGAATACCAAAGCTGCATTGTTTTGATTCTACCTTACAACTCTTTCCTACACCATCAGACATTCCCTGAACATATTTCATTCTTGGAGGTTCTTTTTACTCCCTTCTTTGCCCCGTGTCACTGTTTTATGTCTTTATATTCCCTCATCGCTCCCCTTTTTTTGTGTTTCTCCTTGTTGGTTTGGCTACGGCTATGACTACTCCGCCACCGCTATAACCAAGCCTCTCTGACAGCTCGACGGAGGAAGGGCCTTTGGAGAAATGGCTATGTGTCCGTCCACCCACTCAGGATGGACAGACATGTATCTATTTCTTTACTATCACTGCCAGACAAACCCTGTACAGTAAAAAAAAAAACTCCCATGATGGGGGGAACATTACTTTTTTTATTTACAAAAAGACAATCCTGTTTTGGAATTCTCTTTTTGAAAATAAAACAATAAAACTGCTTGATGCAGGCTTGCGTCATGCTGATGTAGCCCTGCACCAAGCAGTGAGATGGATCGACAGGAACTGTAGTGACAGTGGTTCCTACCAATTTTTTATAAATGAACGACTGCTTGGCATTCATTTGTAAATTTGACAGACAGTTCCTTTGTCATGGGGATGAGATAATTTACTCCCTCCCCATGGTGGAATGGCAGGCTGACCATCAATAATTAAATCAGGCCCTTAATCTCTTTTCGGGAGCTCAAATCCAGGCTGCCATCTATTTTGAATGAGGCTCCAGGAGCCCAGATACCTTCTCAAAGCGGTTCTGATGAAGTGCATTTGCTGCTGCGGGGGAGTGAACACTCACTCCTGCAGAAGCCATTGGGTACAGTTGTAACTGGTCACCTGGGCTCCTCAGGAACAGGCCACTAGCAGCTTGTTGTGGCCCTGTATATTACACAAGAGGTCAGCCAATTGATTCATGGAGTCCACTTCCTTGTTTTGGGTACACATGGGAGCAGTTCCAACCATGCAGTCTCCACACAAGTCCCAAACAACAGGTGCAGTACTTCTTCTGTTCTTCCACAGGTCTAGTAGTGGTCTGAGGAAGGTTCCAGAGGATGCTGGCACTAGCTTGTGGGTGGGAGTGACTCCTGGCCAATGCCTAACCAATAAGGATAACGTTCAGAGAGGGGACCCTACATCCTTTAACAGTAGTTCCTGTTTGCCCTACTGCAAACAATCCCACAGTGCCATTCACTCACTCACTCACTCACTAAATCTAAGATTTAGTCTTCTAGAATCAAAATCTTCTGTCCTTGTGTTAAGCCTGTGAGCCCACCCAGACGTGTGCCCAGGGTAATGAGAGATCACTTCAAACCAGTTCTGGGGGCAGCTTTCCCCACACTGGGTATGGTTCCTGCCTGACAGATAGAACAAAGGAAGGACTTGAGCAGGTGTCATTTGACATCTGCTTGTGACAAGGATAGCCCCTTTGAAATAACGTAAGTTCCTTGGCTTTGCCCAACTGTGATAAATTGGGTTGTTGGTTGACTGAGGTCTGCCACGTGGTAAAGCACAGCCAAATCCCTGGCAAGGTGAACCACAAAAAGTCACTAAATTAACTTGTGGTTAACCCTGGGTAGCTTGGCACAGAAAGCAGTCAGGCTTAACATATCGGCAATGTGTAAAGTATTTATGCAGCACACAAACAGTAATAAAGTGAAAATACGACATAAGAAAATCCCACAGCAATTTTAATAAATTATTTGACACCAAAATGATAAAAATCCAATCGGTAGAACTGGAGTAATGAATTTTTAAAGTTTTTAGTAAAATTGAACATTTAAATGATCAAAGCGCCAACCTGCACATCTATATAAAAATATAACCGACCACAATGGAGCATGGTTTTTTACAAGAAGTAGATTGGGCCCGGTCAGTGCTTACCATTGGATTAATAGAATTTTCAAGAAAATTATTCTGAGAAGATAAAGTTCAGCAGGGCACGGCTACATGCCATGTCGAGGAGGGAGCGTCATTGTCAGGAGCATCTAGACAAAGTTGCCGTGAATATTTCTACGATGGGACTTAGTCACTTTTTTGAAAGTTGAAAATCTTCAGTGGGACTAGGAAGGAAGCTATAGCTGAAGACAGTTCCAGGAGGTTGGATACCATTTTGGCAAAGGACTGCTGAACAGGATTTGCTGCTGCAGAGAAGAATGTAGCGGAATCAGCTGCAAAGTCAGGCTGACTGGCAATGCACCTTGGTTGGATTGATGAGCAGGTTGGTCCCTGTCTTACCTTGGTTCTCAGAACAGGTTTTAGCCAAAAAGTTCAACATTTTAGATTTTGGCTATCTGGGCACCTTTAGCACCACAACCAAGGGTCCAAGACGGATGGAACACCATTTGGGGGTTCAGGACTCACTCACGGTGGGTCCAATGCAGGTACAAGATGGCGAAAGCATTTTATGTCCCTGTGGCTCTGAATAGAAAACCAGCAAACTTGCCCTTTGAGTCACTCTACTAGTCCTGTGTTCAGGTGAAGATGCAGGGCTCAAACGGCAATGCTGGCCTCTGAGGGTGACAGGCAGGCTCCAGGCACCAAACAGTCCTTCCAGGTACAGCAAAGCAGTCTTGCAGAGTGCAGAGCAGGTCACAGAAGCAGGCAGTCCTCTGAGAGTGAAGTGAAGAGTGGGTCTGAATGCCCTACCTTTATATCTGATGCCTCTTTGAAGTTAGGAGAAATCTTTAGAGGTTTCTCTTTGAAGTGCTTTGATTTTCCCGACTCCCCTGCCCCAGATCCAAGCTGGCTGCAGTGACAATGTGGAGGTGACAATCCTTTGTGTGAAGGCAGAGCACAGCCTATTAGGTTGTACGTGGGACTGTGCCCAGATCCGCCCTTCTCATCCTGCCAGCAGTGGCCCATTCAGGCCCACCTAAACCCTCTATTGTGTGACTGCCTCGGAGGAATTCACAAAGTCTAACTGTCAAGTATACCCAGTCATGTGACCCAGGAGAGGCTGCAGGCACCAAATGGCTATGGGCAGAAAAAGCCAACTTTCTAAAAGTGGCATTTTCAAAATTGTAATTTATAATTCGACTTTACCATTAAGGAGGATTTTCCGTTAAACTTCACAGATACCACATATGAAATGCTTACCTGGTCTGAATCAAAAGTTAACACCTATTAAATGTAATAAGGCAACCCAAGGCTACCCTATGGGACAGGTAGGCTTCACAGTAGTGAACACATTTAAGAGTTTTTCACTACCAGGACATGTAAACCTAAAAAGTACATGTCAAACATTTTAATTGCAATGAACCCTGCCCTCTGGGTCACCCCTAAGGGCCTACCCTAGGGGTGACATATAAAGTAGAGGGGAGTTTAAAACTGGGCAAGGGGTTGCATTGCTTAGTCAAATTGACAGTTTAAAACTGCACTCAGGCTGCCAAGGCAGACCTGGGACATGTTTTGAGGGGCTACTTAAGTGAGTGGCAATATAAGTGCTGCAGGCCTAATAGTAACATTTAATTTACAGGGCCTGGGTATATGATATACCACTATACAAGGGACTTATAAGTAAGTCAAATAGGTGTAAACCAATTTAACCATGTGTAGGGGAGTGAGCACAATCATTTTTGCACAGGTCAGCAGTGGCAAAGTGCAGAGTCGTTAGACCAACAAAGCAAATTAAAGCAGAAACATGGAGGTAAGTAGCCAAAGTTTGGGTGAAAGACCACCCTAAGGCTAACAACTCTAGTACCAACTGGTCTTCCTACCAAGAGAACAAAACAGCTCCTCAGACCCAGGCCTTGTCTCTGCTATGGGAGCAGCTTTCACACCTCATTAGGGCTATTCACTAGAGGTCGCATTACCATAATCAATGCATGCAATAATGAGAGCCTGGATGATTAATCTTGTGGCTGAAAAATAAAGGAGATTAAGAACCTTTCTTAACAGTCTGAGGGGCATATTCTCAAGAACGTGTGATAACCACTGCAAGTTTAGCTTGACGCAACTTTGCATATCGCAGTCTATTGCGGGAAAACAACGCCGTGTTAACGTAGTATTCCCAACCTGGTGGCACCATGCGATAGTCCCACGATAACGCGTTAAATGACCGCGTTAAAATTAACGCGACGCTGCAAAAATGCAAAACACGAACACGAATAAAGTTGCGATGAGGCCAACTGCGATACAAAAACCAGCGATAACCAGCGACAGGCCTGCAATTCCCACGCGTCATGCGGGAAAATGCACTATAAAAGCTGAACAAGAAAAACACACTATAAACAAAATAAACTGCGTAGCAACATGGATGCACCTGGAACGAGTGCCCAGGTCAACGCGAACCCCGCAAGCCCCACAGACCACCATCAAGGAACCTCGGGGTCGGGGAAGGCCAAGGAGAAGAGGAAGAGGAAGACGGGGTACAGTCCTCATGAGAACCGGATCGTCGTCACGGAGGTGACAGAGCACTAACAAAAACTGTCGGTCACCTCCACCGTGTCATTGGCAACACAGACAGAAAAATGGCATTCCATCGTGAATGCAGCCGGAGTGTCGAGGAGGCCAAGATGCACTGGCACGATGTGAAAAGCCAAACCAAGCAGAAACCCGCTGCCAACAGGAAGGCTGCAACGGCGAATGGAGGTGGGAGTCCTGCTCCACAGGAGGAGCTGGAGCAAATGGTGGCCACAGTCATCAGTGTGGAGATGGTGCAAGGAGTCAGGAGTCCGGACACTGCTTGATATGACCTGACACAACATCAACAGGGTGAGTAACGAACAGGGACTCTGGGGATGGGGGGACGGGCACAATGGCACACATGCACAACGACGTGTAGCACACCGCACACCCACAATGACCCTGGGTCATGTCCCTGATCCCCGTGGCACACTGCAGCACACATACAAACATCAAGTAGGCCCCCGTCCACCATGTGCCCAAAGGGGTCCCACCCCACACATCATCAATTACACAACACACACATGCACCGTGCGAAACACAGCAAAGATGCGTATGTGAGAGCCACACTGACAATGCAAGTGACACCACATGACGAGCAGCATGGCTGGAGTACAATCACCATGACATTGTGCACGCAACAAGACTGAGGTGGCTGAGTGTGGACCACATCCGGAAAGGAGCAGGTCACACTCTGACACATCCACGTGCACAAACAACCACTGACGTCAACAATACATCTGAAGATAAACAATGCACAAGAGTACAAAAACCGTCCAAGAGCACAAATGACCCAAGTCGCAAACATCACAGCACCTTAAAAGCACAAAAGCCAAAGGCACACCGCCTCCAAGGGATAAGGGGCAGCAAAATCTCAGCTGTAGGTGCGACTCTCACACAATGCAGCACACACACATAGCAATGACAGCACATCCACATGGATGACAATGTGGTACACAGTGCAACACTTACACTGCAGAACAGAGGACACAACTGGGTCCGCCTGTGCGTAGAAAATGGCCAATCACATCTGACATAGCAGGAAACTGTGAGATGCATATGTACGTGTACAACCTCACCTACGTCATGTAGTCCAAATGTCCACTGTCCCGCATCAAATAGTCCGCCCCTCCCAAACAGTCACAATGTACATTCTCATGCAGTCTGTATGTAAACTTGAACAATGCGGCAACATACATGCCAACACAATGTCAACAAGCATCTCCCCTTCACATTGCAGTGGGACAAACAACACCTCCAGCAGAGCAGACCAGACAACTCTACAGTGATGCTGAAGAGGACCTCCACACTTCCGACACCGACGCCCTACAACAGCCCATGGACATCTTAGGGAATCGACCTCCAGGAGCAGGGCAGCACCGCTGCATCGAGGATACCCCACGCCCTGCACAGACAACACAGCTGGACGCACCCACCACCCCGGCTGGCTCCCAGCAGCCCACCGAAGCACACATCGCATTCCAAGGCCAGGTGTCAGAATGCCAGAAGGGGGTGGCCGAACATGTGCGGGTGGGGTACTACCTCATGGAAGCCAAACTAGATCACATACATGGGTGTCTAAGTCCCATCAGGTACCACCTACACTCCCCAACGGAGACCCACATTGCGACAGAGACACATGCCTTTGCACATTTCCAGTACTGAACCACACCCAGAGCCACGGGATAATCATCCACACCCCCACGCTGGACTGGCGTACGCCGGCCCAGTTCACTCCTCTTACGTATTCAGTGGGGGACGACAAAGCTACATGTGCAATGTCTCACCCGCTGCCTGCGGTGACATGGCTGCGTCCTCTGTACACGGCACAATGTAATGTTGTAGGGCCCCAGGCCCTAATGCATACATCATGAGCACACGGACACACTCAGATAGTTCGGTGAACTGGCTACGGGCACATGCGCTCGACATCTTTATTGGCATGGTCACATATACAGTGACGCATGTGCTGGATGTGTGTGGGGTGAGTGTAAGCCAACCCTCATGGAGTCGTTGGTGCTGGCAACAACTTGAACAGTGATCACAATCAAAGCAGAAACAGAAAACACCAGCATAACAGGAACAACTGTGCAGCATGATGGTGGTAGCCGGAGAAAGTACAGTGTTCACCAAACATGCAAGCAGAATGGTCCATGATTTGTGGTGCACTGAGTTAGTGGCACCTGAAGAGCTGAGCAGGGTATCAAGCTGATGATGGCACCCACGACAGGTGTGAGCAACTCTGACAGTCTGGCAGTAAGACACTTCCGACTCTGGCACCTGTTGTTTGGAGTTGGTCCTGGCGGTGGTGGTGTGTGCATCCTGCGGTGATGCGACGTCCGGGCAGGTCAG
Source organism: Calotriton arnoldi (assembly GCA_963921515.1). Lineage (NCBI taxonomy): Eukaryota > Metazoa > Chordata > Amphibia > Caudata > Salamandridae > Calotriton > Calotriton arnoldi. The sequence goes on along the minus strand of CAWUFW010000004.1, from coordinate 3,969,654 downwards.
GACTCGATTTGATGTGTGAGACCAGGTGGACCGCAGTTGAGGCCGGCTACAGCGGACAGCGCAGGGCCACAGACACATGGCCTTGATGACCCCCAGTCCATCGACCCAGAGGCCATCCAATATGCTATCAGACAGGGGGCATGACTTGAGCTGCACAGAGTTAGTGGCCCGGGATGCACTGCGGCCGGCACAGGCACACCGCCACAGGATGGTGACTTGCGGTGCAGTGAGATAGGGCCACACGAGGTGAGCGGGTTCTCATCGATGTCGAAGGTGAATGTAGCGGAGGTTTGCGGGGGACAGTGGAAGGTGTCCTCCAGGGCATGATGCAGAGGGCAGAAGCCGGCCGGAAGTGGCAAATGGAGGAGTGGAATGCTACAGCCTCGTTTTAGCCACAAAGTCAGTATCACCGACATGATGATGAAGACAACCCCCAGCCCATAGACTTAGTCGCCACCAAAGTTCAACCAGAAAGTGTCCATGGATGTCGGGGAACAGACTTAGTGGCACCGGAGCTGAAAGGGGATGCAGTCTGTGATGAGCCCAGTACAATGATATCAAGTCTGCCATTAATGATTCATGACTGAATTCTCAATGTGTGACCTACTCGACCGCAGTGTAGGCCGAAGGCGTAGTCATCAAGGGCCCACAGACACGTGTGGTTGGGATGCCATGCACATACTTTGTGTCACCACATCGAAGGGAGTATTGTGATTTGAACTCTGCATTGATATGTGTACTCAGCCATTGTATAATCAAGACTCAGTTCCACATGTGTGACCTACTCGACCGCAGTGTAGGCCGAAGGCAGTAGTCAGCAAGGGACCACAGACAGGTGTAGTTCGAATGCTATGCACAGAGTTGGTGGCACCACATCGAAGGGAGTACAGTGATATGAACTTAGCCATAAAGTGTGTACTCTGCCATTGCATAATCAAGACTCAGTTTCAAATGTGTGACCTACTTGACAGTAGTGTAGGCCGGAGGCAGTGGTAGAGTACGTCAACGAGAAAGGAGTAAAGCGGGCCTGTGTCGCGGAGGCCAGGATGGTCGGAGGAGGATGCCAAGGTGGCGGGCTTCGGGCTTCGGGCTTGGAGCTTGCGCCGGCATGTGGTGGGCCCTCTATGACACACGCCGGTGTCAGCAGGTGAGCAATGAGGCCTGGCTGCGCAGCGGCGGGCATGACGGGTTCGGGGACCAGCGGCCCGGGGTGCAGAAGGCGCACAGGATCGCAGGCCAAAAGGCTCACAGCGACGCCGTCGGCCTCCTGGCCGGGTGGGAGGTGCCACCCTGGCAGACACGTGTTGGGCATTCCGGAAGAGAACCACGCCCAGAGCTACGTGCTTTTTATTCACACCCCTACGCTGGCCTGTGGTACGCCGGGCCAGCCCACTCCGCACACGCTTACAGGGGGGGTCACAAGCTACATTTCCGCGATCTTCCCCACTGGCTGGAGTGACATGGTTGCGTCCACTGTCCACTACACTCCAAACACCAGCAGTGCATGTAGACATGGATATGTCTGTGGTCTGCATACTGCAGTCTGTCCAGCACTTCTCCGCCACTCTTGGCCTTGTGTACATTCTCATTCATGGGTCACTTGCCTCCTTCGCACATGCCTGGTTCCCACCTCTCCCCACATTCCACTATTGTGTGGCTGAGGTGCCATGCCGTTGATGGCTCATGTACGTAGCTAACCAAGGTTGCCACTGTAAGTTGTGCTGTCGTGTCTGGTGGGTGGGCATGTTGTTTGGCATGTTGTATGTGATTTTGTGATGTGTGCAGTTGCATGATTGTGGAGTTGAGGTGTGTGGTGTGTTAATTTGGTACTTGCCAACGAGCAGTGCATTCCCATAGGTGCCATCCTGGATAGCTTGTTGATGTTGGACTGTCGGAAGATGAAGGGATCATGCACACTGCCTGGGTAGTTGGCTACGACATTGGTGAAGAGTCCCCTGTGGTCCACTATTGCCTGCATGTTGATGAAATGCGTGTGCTTTCTGTTGCGGTAAGTGTGTGCAGTGTCGGCAGGGGGCACAAGTAGGACATGTGTGCAGTCGATTGCCCCCAACATGTGCGGGAATCCAGCTATGGCGTATAGTCCTTGCTTGGTCTCCAGCTGTTCCTGCGCATTGTGGGGGACGTATAGGTACTGGGGTACCTAGCTGATGATGGCATCCAGGACAGGTGTGAGGAACTTGGATGGGGCTGGCTGTGAGACTCCTCCGACTCTGGTGGTTGTTGGTTGGGAGGTACCAGAGGCCAACAGGTGCAACACAGCCAGCAGCTTTGTCTGCGGAGGGATGTTGGTTGTCCGCTGTGTTGGTACCGTCAGCCTGTGGGCAATGATGTTCAGGATGCGGAGGGTGGTTGTCCTTGTGAGCTTGAAGTGGGCATTGACATTGTCTGGTGTTAGGTCTGTGAGGCTGGTGCATTTCCTGAAGGTCCGCTGTTTTTGTCTGCGCTGCCTCTGTGGTGGTCCGGGGTGGTGGCGGGGGAGACTGGGGGGTGGGGGGTGGCGGTCCTGAGGGCGGTGGGTGTTGTTGCCCTCTCTGGGCGCCGGGATGCATGGTGAGTGGCTCTATGGCATCTGTTGTTCTTCATGTGTGGCTCTGGGCTGGGCTCCCTTTGATGGTGCAGGTTGTCGCCCGACTTTACACCAGGTCAGAGCAGGTGTTAATTTCCTGCTGCTAACTCGCCTTATCGCCTGTTTTGTGGTCTTATCGCCGATGTGGCTGGTCGTTGAGAATGTTGAGGTGTGGTGTTGTCACAGATTTTTGCTCGGGAACGCCTACTCTGCATCTCATTAGCAATAGTTGCCGGGGTCATCTGTGGCGATGATTTTTGCGGATCCTTTCGCAAGTAAACTGGCGGTATCGGCTGTTAGCACCAGCTTGTGAATTTATCGCAACTTTGGCTGCGATAAAGTGCCGATAACTCGGCAATAGCTCCTTGAGAATATGCCCCTGAGGGTACCAAAGGAATTAGCGGCAAGCTGCTTGACATGGTGATCCATTGTGAGGCTGGAGTCCAGCCACATGCCAACACTCTTTTCTACACATTTAGGGTTTAGAAGCCTCTACAGATAGTCCGGAACTGGGGCAGGGATATTCTTGCTGAGATTATTGGCCAATATCATAACCTCAGTCTTGTCTTCATTGAGCTTCTGTTTACTGTTAGCCATCCATTTGGCTACGTGCTGAATACATGGGGCCAGACTGAGGTGACTGGAGCTGGAGTCAGGGGAGATTGAAATTACCAGTTGAGTGTCAACAGCATATGAAACCAGTGCCAACCCGTGAGAACACACAATTTTACCTAGGGGATCAATATAAAGATTGAAAAATGGTGGGGCTCTGGGAGGACCCCTGAAGCATCCCACAGCGCAAAGGGAGGATGTTGGAGTAGCATGAGTGATCTAACACCTGGAATGTGCTAGTCTCCAAAAAGAGGAAAGCCATTTTAAAGCACAACTGTCAATCCCCACTTTTCATATTCGATGGATGAGTGTGGCACGATCTACTATGTTGAAGGCCACACTGAAGTCTACAAGAATGATGGCTAGCGAGACTCCTTGGTCCAACAAGTGTCTTAGGGGCACATGCATCAAAGGTTTTTGCGATCGCAAACGGTGCGAATCGCAAAAATCGGCCGTTTGCGATCGCAAATTGGCCTTTGGAGATGCATGAAAGTGTTTCCTATGCGCAATTTAAGAATTCGCAATTAATTGCGAATTCCTAATTATGATTGCATTTAAGGAATCGCAATTTGCGATTCCTTAAATGCAATGCTAGAAGCACTTTCAAATAGCGATTTCGCTATTTGGGACCGCAAATTACAGACAAATCAAACTTGTCTGTAATTTGCAATACCTTCGAAAAATGCTCTAAAATGCATTTTTTAAGTTTTAGGTTACACACACACATGCCCTTGGGGCATGTGTGTGCGCAACATGGGTGCACATCACAATTTCAGGGTGCAACAGGGTGTCATTTTGACACCCTGGCACCCTTGAAATTGCATTCTCAATTTGCGATTCTCTAATTGCGAATCGCTAATTGAGAATGTATTCCAATTCATTCCTATGGGCCTCTAGGCCCATAGGAATTAATGGGAGGTATTCTTAATTGCGACTCGCAATTAGCGAGTCGCAATTAAGGAATGTTTAGGAATCGCTATTTTTATAGCGATTCCTACATGCATAGGCTTTTGCGATTCCTTAATTGCGATTCCTTAATAATCGCAATTAAGGAATCGCAAAGCCTACCTTGATGCATGTGCCCCTTAATTCCTTAAACACTGCCTGTATAACTCTTTATGTTTTGTGTTGTGGCTGTAGCCCGATTTCAGTGGGATGGAGGATTTTGTTGGACACAAGGAAATCAGAAAGATGATTGTTAACATGTCTCCAGGAGCTTTGAGGATCCTAGTAACAGGGAGATCAGCCTGTAGTTACTCAGACAGAGGCGATCAAGACTAGGCTTTTTTAATAGATATTAAACCACCGTGTGACTCTATTGCAGGGGTCCTTCCCACTGGAGAGGAAAAGATTGAGCAGATCCAACAAAGTGGGAGCAATACTATCAGATCCTTGCCTGAGAATGTGAAGGGGGCAGGGTCAAGCGGAGAGTTTGTCCTTATTGCACTTTGGAGATATGTGAGAAGGCTCACAGTAAGGTCAGGAAAGACTGTGACAGCCTCTTCTGACTGTCCTAGATGTTACCTGAGGAATCCTCAATGTTGAAGCTGTCGGGAAAGGAGGAGTAGATATCCTCTATCTTCTTCTGAAAGAAGAGAGCCAGATTATTGCTGTGATCTATCAAGGCTTCTGGAGCAGAGCCAGAGAGCTTCAGCTCTGTCAACTTTCAGAATCTGAAAGATCACTTTAGGGGTGTTGGTAGAGTGCTCAAATTTGGAAGAAAAGTAAGCTGATTGAGAGGCCTTTATTTACGCAAGAATGATTCTAATGGTGCACCTATACTTACGCTTTCTGGCTTTGTCTTGGGACTTTCTTCAACTTCTCTCCAGACGCTTTCAATCTATTTTCAAGGCAAGTAGGTGGGCGTTAAACCGAGGGGATTTTTTGCTTCGCTGGGGATTCGTATGCCAAGTTGCAGGAAAGGCCATGTCTAATGAGTTAGTGGTTCACTCGTGAAAACTACAAGTGGACGACACAACTTGTTCAGATTGGCCGGGTCTCGTAGTATCCTAGCTAAATGAGCAGTCCTCAAAGTTCAATTTAGGTCCAGCATTGTTCCAGACATCTGGCCAATGACTTGGGGGCAGGAGAAGAAGAAATAGATAGAGTAATAGGAAGCAGAAAGTGGTCTGACCAAGTTAATGGTAAAAGGCTCTGCACCTGAAGATTAGTCATGTTACTGAACATCAGGTCAATGGTGTGGTCTTTCTCATGAGTGGAGTCCTCCACTATTTTCAGCAGCTGTAGAGATTCAAGATCTTGTAAAAGGTTCTTAGAGGCGCCATTGTTGGTGTCATCTGTGTGTATGTTGAAATCACTGAGCAAGGTGAAGTTGGCCTGTTTATAGCTAGACCCACAAGCAAATCAGGAAGAGCCTGTAAAAAATGAGCATGCGAGCCCGGCAGTTTATGCAACAAAATTCCAGAAAAGGTAAAGGTGGGACTGACTGTCAAAGTAAAAAGCAGGCTCTTGCAGTCTGGAATCTGAAGAGGTGAGAACATGCCCTTGAGGGTGTCCTAATAGATAACATCTATACCACCACTTCCTTTACCCAACCGATCTAACCTTTTGATGCAGTAACCAGGGGGCAAGGCTTGGACCACATCAGGACCAGTGCCCTCATGTAAGCAGGTTTCGGTAAGGAAAAGCACATCAGGTACTGATTTCACTAGTAGATCGTATATATATCCAATTTATGTGCAGGTGAGGTGCGGCAGTTGACCCAAAACATGTGCCAAACTGTAGGTTTCGAAGTTGAATGTAACTGACTACGGCCAAGCTGTGGATGCAAGCTGCAACTGTCACAGACCAAAAAAGACTGATCAAGATCTATAGAATGGAGACAGGAGTCAGTTACAGAGGTTTGAAGAGCTTTTAGTTGGCTGGCGGTATAATATGCCTTATTTTGTCCCCTGGTCCTGGATAGACATGAATGGGTGCAGATGGGTTTGCTTTTGGCGTGCCTTAGGCATGCCAGCAGCACGCCCACTGCGCACATCCGCACGGCACCCTTCATTTAAAGAGGGCCAGCTGGATCACAGAAGCGCGTCAGAGAAAGATGACGACTAGAAATGTGCAAAAGAGCTCTGAAAGTGTGCGTGCCCAATACAGTTTCCCCTTTTTGAGAGCCCATGCCCAGCTCAATTTCCCCAACTGGAGGCAAAATATATTCAGCTCAACATTGTGAGAAGCTGGGTTTCTGTTGCAGTAACCCCCCCACTTTTTGCCAGACTACTGATGCACTTTGACTTGATGTGCCCTGGGTTCCTGCCAATCAGGTTCCCAGGGCCTGTGTTCTTTCCCCTAAACTAACCCAAACCCAATTGGCATCTCTGGCCACAGGTCAGCCCCTGGTAAATGGTACCACAGGTACCCAGGGCACTGTGACCAAGGAAGACCTCTAAGGGCTGCAGCACGTATTGTGCCACCCTTAGAGGCATTGTGCCTTTACACACACACACTGCCTTTGCAGGCTGCGTGTTTTGGTGCAGAACAAAATGAAGAGTCGACGTGGCACACATCTCTAAGTGCCATGCCTACAACCCACTGCCCTGGCATAGATGAGTCACCCCTCTAGCTGGGTGCACTATACCAGTGGTGAGGGTACAGGTGCATGAGCCCTGTACCCCTACAGTGTCTAAGTCCATTCTTAGAGATTGTAAGTGCAGTGCTGCCATTAAGAGTATATGGTGCTGGTAGTTTGTCATTACGAACTCCACAGCACCATAATGGCTACACTAAACACTGAGACGTTTGGTACCAGTGTGGGATTTAATGAAAAATGCACACAGAGGGCATCTTAGAGATGCCCCCTTGAAAACGACCTACCACTAACAGTGCACATCCTGGGACGAGGTGCCAAGCCTCCTCCCCCAGGATGGGCAGGGTTCACAAAGGGGAAGCTTCAAAGGCTTGCCGCCTTTGTGAGCTTCCCCAGGCCACTTGCTGCTTTCAGCAACTGGTCCCCACTGGTTCTGACCCCCACTTTGGGCGGGAAAACCAGCAGGAAAAAGAAGTGAGGAAGAGAGGTGTGCCCACCTCTGCCAACTCCACCCCTCAGGTGGGGAGGCAAGGTGAAGCACAACTCTCAGTCCCCGCCATCTTGCAGATAGGGGGACCAAGCCAACCAGGGAAAGGCTTATGCCCCCCTCTCACTGGAGGGTGGCATAATAGGGGGTGTACCCACCCCAGGGAAGGGACCCATTGGTCCCGACCTTTTACCTACATGTAACACCCCTAAATCTAGTATTTAGGGGCACCCTTGAACCTTGCTTCCTCAGACAAGAACCTGCAAGAAGAAAAGAAGAAGGACCGAACAGCCGTGCCGAAGCTAACAAGAGGAGGACACCCACTGACTTGGCCCCAGCCCTACCAGCCTGTCCCCACCTCGAACCTGCTCCAGCGAAATCCCCATGTGTCCTGCAGCCAGCAACCTCGACAAACCCGGAGGACCTGCCTGCCTTCAATCCCAAAGACTGTCTCCCGTGAACACCGGATTTGTTCAAACAGCAAACTCCAGTTCCGCAAGGATCCGCGGGTCTGCATCACTCTGCACCCGACGCCCACGGCCCGAGTTCGAGTGGCCCAACACCAAGAGGAGGTCACCCCGGCGATCCTGACCCAAGATCTGGCTACCCCTGACCTGCCTCAAGCCCTCAGCTTACGCCTGCAGCCTCAAACCGGAAGGTCCCCCCAACCGTGAACAGGAGCTGGTAATAAGATCCGACCCTAAAAGGCACCCCTGCACCCGATGCCCTATGGCCTTGGGTGGCCCAACTGATGGTGACTAACCAACCCCCAAGATCCCAACTTACCTCTCCAAGTGGTGGTCGCACCCAGAAGACCTTCGTCCCCGAGCCTTCAATGCTTTTGCAAACCGGAGACTCCCCGTTGAAAGCTACAGGGCTTCCGACGCCAACAGCATTCTGCACCCGGCCGCCCCAGTGCCGCTGAGGGTGCATCTTTTGTGCTGGCCTAAACCCCCATTTGCCCTGAGCTTAAGTCCAGGAGCTTTGCTCCCACAACCCAGTACCCTGCTCGTCAGCAGCCACCAACCGGAGGCCCCTTTTCCCCCATTGGATTGTTATCAGCACTCTGCACCCGGCCGCCCTAGTGCCGCTGAGGGTGTAACAAGAGTGCATCCTTGACCCTGGGGGACCCCTGAGTCTAACCCCAGAACACCAACTACCACAACAAAGTACTTACCTTTAAACTGATAACACTATTTTCCTCCATAGGATAACATTGACTGTTTTTCTATGAAAAGTTTCTAAGTGTGGAGTTGGAAAACCTAAAGAAATTCTTTAAAATTGTACTGACTAACAAAAACGCTTTTACTTACCTGTTTACAGGAAATGTCCCAGCGTAGTATCCAGGTATACTACACTGTGTAAGAAAAGTAATCTGAAAGTAATGTACTGGTCATTTTACTAAAAAGCCCATTCAAACTATATGTAATGTATTTACAAAGCATTGCATTTCTCAGTAACAATACTGTAAGTCAAAACAAAGTGCATATACAATTACATTCCAAACTGTATAACAACTGTATATTTACTGCAACGTATTTATCACTTACCTGTGCCAGGCTTGCTTGGTTCTAGGAAATAAAATAACTAAAAGAATATTTTTATTCGAAACCAATTGGTCTGAAGTTCAGTGTTTGAGTGTGTGAATTAATTCACTGACTAAGTGTGTACAACAAATGCTTAACACTGTCCTCTGATAAAGCCTTACTGCTCGACCACACTACCACAACTAGAGAGTAAGGTGCTATCTACTTTACCTCTGCCTACCTTTTGGGTTCCACTGGACTGTGTGCACACTATACCTCACTTTGGTATAGTATATACAGAGCCAGCTTCCTACAAACATTCATATAAAACAAGTTTTAAAAAGAGATTTAAAAAGAGGGAAAGTGATCTAGTCACCTCTGCTACAGCGGCAAGTGGTAAGGTGACTGTTTTGACTGCACGTTTGCGCTGTGTCCTTCATTTAAAGAGGCAGGTCTGCGCTCTGTCCTTCATTTAAAGAGGACCAGCCAAAACACTAGAGCATGTAAGAAAAAGATGGCGACTAGAAATGTGCAAAAGAGCGCTGAAAGTCTGCGTGCCCAGTGCAGTTCCCCCTTCATGAGACCCCCTCCAAGCTCAATTCCACAATTTTCCCAACAACAGGTACAATATATTCAGGTCAACTTTCACATAAAACAAGTTTTAAACAGAGATTAAAAACGAACTTAATCAAGTTTTTCAAAAAGAGTTAAAGTGATCTAGTCACCCCCACAACAACGTCAAGCTGTACAGTGACTTTGCAAACAATGAAAGCTGCTGGTGGTTTAAGTGCTGTAGCGGGAGACCACTCTAAGGGCAGGGGGCTGGCACTGGTGCTGGGAGGCGGCAACCCCCAGATGTTAGTGCATGAAGGGGGTGTCACTCTACTGCAGTTCACGACAGAGACTGGAGCCCCTGAAGATTACTACTCCACGAGGAGGGAAGGGCGATTGGATTTCACTCTATGGAGGAAGGGGTCATAGAGTGCTCCGAATACTGGAAAATACGTCGATGCTCAGATTTCACTGCTTCAGGGGGGCAAAAGCGGAGCATCCCACTTCTTCAATGGCCAGAAAACTGCATAGTACAGGAGTTACCCACTGTCACTGTGCCACAGGCAGCAAGAGACAGAATGGGAAAGGCGCAAAATGTGCAGAGGGTCACACAGAGACTAGCGTGGCAAAAGGGACCCCAAACCACAGCCAGTACTCCGTGGAGAGTTAAGGGGGGGTGGTGGAGGGTGCAAACAGTGTTGTTCAGGTGGTGAATTAGGCTGTAATGTATATGTTACAAACTGCACATTTGCTAGACTAGCATAGCAATGCAAATTGCACTTGTATAGTTTAACGGATTATGTTTTACTTTTACTGTGTAACACCATAGCACAATCCTATTCCGCGGGCCATACCCTAGACTCACCACTAGTGTGCAGCAGCAGGCCATGCTCCCCAGCAGCAGCAGAAGCCACTGCTCCATGTAGCCACCTCAGTCAGGGGGCTCCATTACACTCCGCCAAGCTCTGTGGCCTAACATAGCGCAGCTCACGAGTCACAGGGTACAGGGAGACGGGGAGAGGCTGCTGTGGCATGAACCACCTGCCCGTGACACCAGGGCACGTACCCACTGCAAGAGTCCCTCACAACGCAGGCCCCTTCACTTACCGCCATCTCTGCCCTTTTAGTGCTGCTACTGTGCTAATCATGCCCATTAGAGTAGGCACGCCCCTGAACAGCGACCCCTCCCACCATAACCTTCCTGAAGGACAACATCTAATGCAAATTAGCCCCCAGGAGCTTCAGTCAGGGAAATTGCAACTTTGTAAAAGTCCCTTTCCCTCAATACATATTGAAAATCTTACTTCACCATTGAGTTTCTTTTTTAACTACATATTAAATACAGTCCTTGAATTATTTTTCTAGCGGGTCCCTAGTCTGAAATAGCAGAATTAATGTAATATTGCTTCCAGTGTTTCTCTATGGACCAACCAGCCTATCTCTGGTGTAAATAGCTTTTGGGGACCAGTCGCTATAACTACATGTTAATTTAACATTTCTGCACATCCTACTTTTAAATCCAATGCACACTGCCTTGTGTGCTACATCCTACATATATGTGAATTTCTTATATTTCAAAGCGAGGTTTTCTCCCCTCAAAAGGGTTCCTTTTGAAGGGTTTGCTGTTTTAAACTATCAGAAGCCAGGCTTCTATGGCAGGACTCGAGTCATGTTTGTGCAGTCACACAAGTGGATGGGTGGCACATTAGTACTTTAGTCCATAGGTGACATTTAAATGTCCATGTCATGGGTGTACTTTAGGCACTATGTATCATGGCCTTATAAGAAAGTTAAATATGCCTGTTATGGCTTTAGGCAGTTTTGACATGTTTTAGTGGGTCAGAGCACATGCATTGAGGCCTGGTTAATAAAACAGCAGCATCATCAGTTCACAGAAATGGGAGGGGCTAGTGAAGAGGGGCACTTTCTCACACTGAGCATGAGGTTTATGATGCATGCATCCTTGTGTGTATCCTTGTAGTTGTTCTTGCTAATCATGAGACATATGTGTGCGTTCTTTTGCATCTGTTAAAGAATCCTCCAGTAGGATGTTGTTGATTATATAATTTTTGACAGTGCTGCTATTGACATGAGCACATCACGCTATATTTACTGTGTCAATACCTTTAAATCATCATTGGCTATATAACCTTGACACACCTCCTAGCAGCAACAGGTTTCAGGCAGTAGTACTTCTCAGAGCTTAAACAGCTGAGGTGAGTTGTATCCACCAATCCATTATTGGTTATATGTTTAACTGCTTAGCAGAGTAGCTTCACTGTCTTCAATTCAATGGTTTATTCAGTTTTGAACAACTGTTTTTTAACTTTATGTACTAATGTCAATAAGGACAGTAAAATATATAATCGCATATATTTAAACAGATAGTGTATAAACAGAGCATTTTATTACTCTCAGCACTCACTGTCAACGGTGATACTTCTGCCTCTGTGTATGTGTGTAATAGTCCAACGGGTGGTAATTTGCATTGTGCGCATTCAGAGGGATCTGTAGGTTTCTCTTATCCTTAGAAATAGTTCCATTTTGACACAGTATTTTCTCCATTTGTTCTTGCTTTTAAAAAAAACTTTAAGAGATCTCTCATTTATTCAATATTACAGCTATCAAGTAATAGCAAAGACAGTCCACAAGGCAAAGCTGATGCATCATTCACAGTGAAACCAGGAAACGTTTCCCCGCCCGTATCACAGGACTCGTGTCATGAAAGCAATACGATGTGACACGCAACTACTGGGGCGATGGGAGGGTGGAAAGGATGAGAACAGCAGGACCTTGATAAAGTCTCATCTGGACATTGCATTGGGCATAATCAATAAACCATCGAACAGGTCAAACAGCCTAGAACGAAATAAGCCTTCAACACCTCACAAACTCAGAGCCAGACACCTGCCATGCCTATCAATAGGAAAATAGTACTTGTCACCTCCAAGAAAACTTTAATCCAAGGATTAAAGCCAGCAGTATTCACCCTGGGAGCAAAGCGCCAGGAAATGCAAAGTGGCAGGGGGGTTTGTAACCAGCCTATGACCAGGAGTGTAGCAATGGTGTAATGGGCCCTAATTCAAGCACCGATAATGCACCCCTGATACCAATTTGTTAGTAAAGAAGAGGCATAATTAGGATGAGATGGCCCCTCAAACACCTGTGCCCAGTGCCACTGTATATGCTATGCTGCACGATGGATAGCCATGCTGCAGCCTGCAGTAGGTTAGTGAATGCAGTACTCATGATTCACTGAGTATGGATCTCTGAATTCAAGAAGCCCAAATGCATCTATAGGTACCCATCATATAAGCACACGATGGAAGCACTGAGTAGTGATTGCACTTTCTCTGTTTCTGAGCTTGCTGTCTTCCGTTCATGCATTACCTGGAAATGAAAAGTTGTATGTGGACAATTCAGAAAGCCACGATTGCGCACAAAAAAGGGGTAATTTCTGTTCCGACCAAGTGCAACTGTTCATGCTACAGCCCCAGGTATCGGCATAACCAGGCTTGCCCAAAACTACCTTCTGCCAAAAGGTTGGCATCACACTGCAATATGAGCAGTATTTTTTTCACATTCGATATTACTTAGCTTCTAAATGGTAGTTTCCACTGCTCCTCATGCTTAAAATCCTCATTCACAACCGATGCCACTTACGTGTTAATATAAATGAATCACAGGCCATGTCGATTTTTATTGGGCCTGTGTGAAATTGTAAAATGTAGCTTCTAAAAGTATTGTGAAATTTTATGAAAACAAATTGTTTGAAAAGTATGCAGAAAATGCTAGTGGAATAAGTAGCATTTGACATTGTGCTGATTTTTAGTAGAATATTTTTCTAAAATAACTAGTTAGCAGATTGAATTTTCAGCAAGGGTTTCCTGCAAAAGCCAGAGAATGCTAACAGAGGAAAAACAGAAAAATTGTAAACTCGTGAAAATGCAAACTGATGAATTACATACGATCACACCAACATTATTATAATTTTGTTAATCCGTGGTTTGAAAGGCACTGGAATGTAGTGTACACTGAAAAGGTGAATCTCTAGCTTTTCCCTACACTGGGTCAGGGTTGTGGCAGTCCTGGTAGATATGGATGTCATTGATTGAGAAAGATTGTTGCCTTCTTCATTCTTGCCAGTTCCCCGTCTCAGTTGTCCTGGCTGCAGATGTTCCCAAACTAACAGAGGTGGGTAGCTTTTTAGCCAGATATGCCACTCTAAAGGGCCTGATAGTGTTGAGGGCAATGCAGATGTTTTCAGAATGCTCTGTTTCATCCTAGGGAGCCAGAAGAATTCATTCAGAGTGGTCATTTTTACTAAGACCCTTAATTAGGGCCAGATGTATCAAAGGGTTTTGCCCATTCTGTGTCTATGGGGAAATGTGTTGATACATATGGCCCTAGAGAGGCATCCTGCGGCATACAGAGTACCCTTAATTGGATTGCCACCATCCAGATGCAAGAGTTTGAGGGCTTAATTAGTACCTTAGAGTTGCTTTATGGAAAGAAACGTTTAACTTTCTTTAGTGTAGATGGTTTGTAGCTGGCCCTCTTTTCTTGCTAGCGTGATCCTTGAAGGTTGGGTTCATGTGTAGGGTGAATCCAAGTGACTTAGTATCAGGTAAACGTTGGGTTGGGCTCTAATCTGTTCAGGTTTACATCATAGAGCAAGGTTGTCGCTTGTTGTTTTAGGGGTTTCTTTTTCCATGAAGTTTACCTTTAGGTATGTGTTGGACATCCAGGTCTAGATGAAATGCAGGCAAAGTTTGAGAACTGGATGTCTGGAGCAGCGGAGACTATCACATTTCTTCAGCATATTGGTGACTTTAAATGCATTTATTTACTAGTAGTCTCTCTAAGAGATCCATGTAGGTGGTTGAAGAGGACATGGGATAAGATTGAACTTTGAGGGGTGCAGACAATAGGGATCCTCTGGAACCTAAAGGTGGCCATGTAAACAAGCTGTAAGCATTAAGTTATTGGACCTTAGCATGGTCTACAGAACAGATTTCTTAAAGGTGTTCCACAACGTTTACGCATGCATTAAAGTGGTTACAGAAGTTGGCACACAGATCTCCTCTACTGTCATTCCTGAAAATGTAATTGTCAAGTGGAAAAACGGGAGTTAATTTGGAGCTTAGAGAGTGGAAAACTCCTCCATAAAACTGATAACCTGGTATTTGTAAAGCGTGAATCTTATCACCCCTAAGGGTCTCAAGGCACTGGGGGCCGTCGGGGAGATTAAGGGGCAGATGTATCAAGGATTGCATTTGCGATTCCTTAATAGCGAATTTTAGCGAATTGCTATTAAGGAATCGCAAAATGCTATGTATGTAGGAATCGCAATAATAATTGCGATTCCTTAATATTCCTTAATTGCGAATTGCAAATTGCGATTCGCAATTAAGGAATACCTTCCCATTCATTCCTATGGGCGTAGAGGCCCTTAGGAATGAATGGGAAGACATTCTCAATTTGCGAATCGCAATTAGAGAATCGCAAATTGAGAATGCAATTTCAAGGGTGCCAGGGTGTCCTTTTGACACCCTGTTGCACCCTGAAATATGTATGTGTGCACATGTGGCGCACATACATGCCCTAAGGGCATGTATGTGTGCCACATGGCACTTTGAAAATGCTAAAAGTGCATTTTCCAAAGAAATCGCATATTACCACCAACTTGAAGTTGGTGGTAATTTGCGATTCCTTAAGGCCAAATTGCACTTTTTGGTGCTTCTTACATTGGATTTAAGGAATCGCAATTTGCGATTCCTTAAATGCAATTGCAAAATAGGGAATCGCAAATTTTGCGATTCCTTATTTTGTGAGGCAGTTTTGCCTTAATACATACCACTAAGCAAAATTGCGTTCGCAAATGCCGAAATTCTGCGAATTTCGGCGTTTGCGAAAGCAATTTTGCTTGATACATCTGGCCCTAAGTGAGCTATTGCCCAGAGTCACATGATGCTGAGCTGATCTGCCTCCGATGCTAGAGATCTAACCGTGAGCCCGGTGCTCCGGAGTCAGCTGCCCTGGCCGCTGCGCCACACCTCTCCCCTTAAACATGCCAGATGTCTTGTTTCCCATATTGCAATTGCATTATTGCCTACAGCACTTATAATAAGGCAGACAGGGTATACATCACATTGTGATGGAGCATTGTTCAGCCAAAATCTAAATCAGGCCCTAAATCATTTGTAAAACTAGTACCTTACTGATGCTGAACTACAGCATGCAGCCTTGCTGACTCTCACTTTTACATTCCTAATAGTGCTTTGAATACCTAACGATATAAGAAAAAAGGCTGAGTTTATTGTCATGTATAATGCTTTCGCTTCAAGAGAGCGCATGACTTGCCTTCTTCGTCCTTCAATTAAAGTAAGTTTAATATTTAAGGTCTCAAGTTGCCAATAGGCATACTCATCCTATTCTTCTTCAGTTGCTCATATTTATAGGTAAATTAGACAGATACCCACAATTGATAGTAGGAACCCTTTGATTACTTTCTCATTTAAATCTAACAATTATCAATTGTTAAGCACATAGGGCTTGATTAAAATTATCAATTGTTAAGCACATAGTGCCTGATTCACAAAGGACCTTCACATTTTTGGTGGAGGCCCCACATTCGTGAGGGAGCGTCCGCACTTGGAGTGGAATCTCTGCAGTGAGAATTCTCCTTGTCGAGATTCCACCCTTAGTGTCGAGACTCCCCCATGACTGCTGGGCCTTCATCATGAGTGCGAAGGCCCATTGTGAATCAGGTCCAAATATTATGTCCTCACAGTAGCTACACTTTTCTAGCCTAAGCAGCGGTTCCTAACCTTTTGACTTCTGTGGACCCCCACTTAATTATTACTGGAATCCAGGCACCCCCACTGTGTCATTACGGGAAGCCGGGGACCTCGGGCTAAGCAATTTTGAAGATTTGAACCACAAAATAATTCACAAATGGTAAAATATTTTAATTAATTCACAACCAAATATAAAAAAAACATAATTTTATTTTAATGGACCGGTTGGAGCTTTTCTAAATTCAATGTAGGCAACCCATCACCCACACTATATTCAGTTTGATGCATGTGCACTGTCCCACAAATCAATCTGAAGATACCAACTTACTTTTCAGCCTCCAATTTTAAATTCTTTCACATTTACAGAACATTTTAAAATGTGACATTTTCAATTTAGTTTGTTTATTTATATACACTTCAGTAATCTACAATGAATGCCTGGAGCACAACACAGTTTAAGCTAGTAAGATCACAGTTTAATGTCAGTAGCCCGGAGGAAGTCTTAGTCAAAGACGAATCACGTGTTGGCTGTGCTGGCTGTGCTGGCTTTGCTTGGACAATTGTATCTTGTGGCTGGTTCTTGACATATTTTGTACTGTATCAGAGACATGTACAATTTGTACTGTATGTTGCTTTAATACATATGTTATGTTCATATGTGAGTTATATTGAATACCACGTAAATACATCTATGTTGTCAAATTTATCTTGCCATGTTCACAATAAAACATTGTTACTAATCACAAGTTCTTTTCTCATCACATTAAATTGTACCTTACTAGCTTAAACTGTGTAGTGCTCCAGACATTCGTTGTAGTATTTTGTTGGTCATTGCTTTTGGTAATGTACTCAATTGCACTTCTTTGCATCAGGAGTGTTGTCTGTGGTAGCATACTGAACAATTCTTCCTATTAGTGACCACAATTGGAGGGAGGTCCCAGTGCTGGTTTTATCTTCCGATTGCTGCTGTTTTTGTAATAGGTAACACTTCAGTAATCTGTTTATAATATTTCATTTTATAAGCAGTCGTGGATCCCTAGGGTAGGCTTCATAGCAGGTCCCCAGTTGTCCCTGGACCACAGGTCAAGAACCACTGGCTAGACCATTATCTTCAGAGAGTAATTTCTGTTAATTACCATCCATTCTGTTCTGCACACATGTTATTAGTCAACTGAGTTAATGTCAAAGGCTCTGTATAACCTTTCAAACCAATTTCATTTAATACTGGAACAGGTGATCAATTGAACTATGAAACTTTCTCTATTTGCTTAAGATTCAGATTTCTTCCTGTGATCCACTAAAGCAGCAGAATTTCATGATGATGAAAACGCAGCTCTTCTTTCTCCTCCTCGTCCTTGGTGAGTACACATGAACTCTAAAACATATAGTGAGTTGCTAGAGCAAGAAGCATACTTTTGATGATAAGGTGTTTCAAGTGCTAAGAAAAAGATGAGGGTATGATAGAGGCAGAAAACGAGCAACATTTTGATAGCAATGATTGGCATATGAAGGAGGGGATATAAAAAGACCCCAGGAGCCATATTACAGTAAATGCTCTGTAGGTGCAGCAGATGTACACATCTGCTTTTTTCATCCTGAGGCCCTTTGGTATTACAGAATAGGACACAGACTCTTGGGCGGCCCTGTCTGTAATTCAGACTGTGCCTTCGATAAATGTGTGGTGGTGCAATTTTCAGAGCATGTTCACTCATTGCATGGGGCTTATAACCATACAAATGACAAAATACTTTGCCACATTACATGTGCTGTATTACACAAATGGGCACATAGTCAAAGAAGCTGTCATATGCCTTCCATGTCAGTTGGATTTTATTTGAACATCAGAAGAATTTCTAATGCTTGAAGTCAATAATTCTGAAAAACGACATCAATTTCTAAATGCTAATGATATGTAGTAATATTTATTTGTAATGGATAATCAGTAGTCAACCTTTCTAGCTGCAAACTTTGCCATGATTGATCAGTCAAAAAGTCACCATTGCAATGGTCCACAACAATATCTGTGATATAAGATGTTACGACTTAGATTAAGACTAGGCAATGAAGAGCAGACATTAACACCTACACATCAATAAACTGTAAGTTAGCGAATGTTGGCTAAGTGTAAGAAAGGCAGACTATATTTTCAATGAATGCCCGCACGTAATAATTTGCTAAAGTACAGAATGTTGACTGGATGGTAGCAAGCACTGATTGCATAGATACACTGATAATTAATATCCTGTAAAGGACCCCGCAGAAGTTGCATTACCCACTGCTGCATTGGCAAAAGTAGGCTACTGCCGATGATCAGTATTTAGAGACCTTTTCAGGGTGAGTGGGGCTTTATATAAACAGCCATGTACGAATGATCTAGTATAGAAAGTTGTTTCTTTTACACAAGTCCATTTTACTTGGTGAACAATGAGAAATAAATGAAACACATTAGGTTTGTTCATCCTAGCCAATTCATTCCCTTCTAAAACAGCCCACCTAGACTCCATTGAGCTCACAAGTTAATGTCCAATCATCAACCTACATATCTGGGAAGATTAATTAGAGGGCAGTAGTGGACCAACTCCAAGGTAAGACAAGTCTTAGTTTAGACCGCGGGCCAGTATGGAAATGGAAATAATCCAATGGTAACCTCAGATTCTTGTCCTACTCAACTTCTCTGCAGCTTTCAGGTATCAGAAAGCCAACACACAGGGGTAAAGGTAGTGACAATATATACCCTTTTGTTCCTAATACAATCTAGATTGAACACTTGTCCTACCCATAGCCTCTGATCAGCATCTCCTTTGCTGCTGGGAAGCTCAAATAAGAGTAAGTCATGGAAAGTGCAGAAACTAAGCAGGGCTCATTGATTAGAAGAAGCAGGACAGTTTTTCAGGGCTACCAAAGGAGAAGCCTTGAGTAGCAGCAGATAATTTCTTCTCTTTGGCTACCCCTGAAGGATGTTCATTTTGCAGTCTTGATTATCTTAAATCTTCCATCCCTTCTTGATATTGTCACATTCTGAATGACTTTTAAATGAATAGTCCTGCAGTGATTTAAGTTCTTCGAACACTGATTAACTTGTACAAATAAGCTCCTCTAGATCCATGACCATGATCTTATCCTATGGTGTTCTCTGTTCCATAGTCCTATTACTACAGAACTGTAGCCTACATATGAAGCCCATAAGAAATTGGGTTATTGGTTGGGGGGGAGAGGGGTGTGGAAGCCCTACTCAGACAACAGCCACAATCCTTGTCAGGGTGAACCACAAAAACCACTAAATGAACCTGTGCTTAACCCTCTGATAGCTTAGCACAAAGCAGTTAAGCTTAACTTAGAAGCCATGTGGAGTATTTATGCAGCACTCAAACAATAATAAAGTTAAAACAAACACAAGAAAATCCCCAAACCAAGTAGAAAAACAGGGTAAATTCTAATAAATAAATGAGACCAGAATGACAAAAATCCAATTATTAGATCTGGATATATTCTATTCATATGTTTTAGGTAGACATAGCACCTGACAGCATAAAGCGCCACTCAGCGTAATCTGGTCATGTCAAACTGGGGAAAAGTCACAAGTTCAGGTCAACCACAATGGAGGGTGGACAAGTTACAGGGACCAGGTTAGTCCCACTAAAAAAGTTACCTTCTCGAAGTCTGGCTTCAAGAGTTGTATACACGGCGGAGCAGGCCACGAGGAGCAGCGAGAATGTTTTGGATGGTTGTTGCCATAGAGAAAGAGCAGACTTGGCATCGTGGACAGTTGTCGCTGTAGCACCAAGATCCTGTCAGGCTTCACAGATGGTAATTGCTGGAGCTCCACCTTGCAGTCACTGAGGGCTGTCGTTGCTGTATCAAGAAGTTCAGATCTCTCGTTGCTGGTTGTAACTGTAGCGCAAAGTCAAGTTCACTGGAACTTTGTATAAGCGGTCATCACGGGCAGCAGAGTCTAAGACCAAACAGGCCTATTCACGGTTGCAGGGAGGTCCAGTTGCAGGTCCAGTCTGGTCCAGTGTAGCAGGGCAGTTGCAGGGAGGCCTCTGGAGATTTCTGTGTCCGTGGAGCACAGGCAAGAGGTCAGCCAACTGACCCTTGGAGTCACTCAGGTAGCCTGGAATGAAGGGGGCAGACCCAGTCTTCCTTCTCAAAGAGCAGGGTAGACCTTAAGCAGCAGGACAGCCTACTGGAGGGCAAGGTGGTCCTCAAGCAGCAGGACAGTCATCTTCTTTAAGCAGGGCAGTCTTCTGGGGAGCAAGGCAGGTGGAAAAGCAGCACAGCAGTCTTCTGGGGAGCAAGGCAGTTCTTTTTCTGTAATGTCCACAAGTCCAGGAGTGTACTGATGAGTGGCTCAGAAGACCCAATATTTATATCTGGTGTCAATTTTTGAGGTGGTTGGATTCCCAATGCTATCCACTACATGTGGTTCTTTAAAGTTCTTCCCTTCCTCTGTCAATGCTCCAAAAAATCTGAGGTGACAAGCGGCTAGTCTCAGGTTCCTTTGTGTGTGCTGGAGGCAATTTTTTTGAAATGTGAGTAGAGCAGGGAACAGCTCCACCCCTAGGCATCTGATTCCTAGCAGGATGGTCAATCCTGCCCACAGCTAGTCCCCTATTAGTCCCTGTCTGGGCCTAAAATGCATTCCTAATGGGGGAGCCATTAACAGGCCCATGTAGGTGGAAAGCCCTAAAAGGCCGCAGAAACCTTTGGCCAGGAAAATGCTAATTTCTAAAAGGGACACTTTCAAAATTGTGACTTAAAATCCAACTTTACCATTAAAGAGGATTTTAAATTACAACTTATTTGAGTCTGTTTCTGAGTAGTGCCCTATTTTTAGAAACAATGCAACCTGCCCTAATGGCCCTTAGGGCCTACGCTATGGGTGACTTATATGTATTAAAAACTTCAGGCTGCAATTGCTTTATTTCTGCATATCAATTGTGCTTAAAATGTGGCAGGACTCGTTTCTTCTATTTTGCTACACCTAAGTCCAGGGAGCTGAAAAATACAAAAGAGCTGATATATCTTTTTCTATAACTTTTCCTCTTTTCTTTTTTTAAATTCTTCCTTTTTTCTTTAAATCTTCTTTGTTGGGAGACGGGCAGTTTAAATGGGATAATTGTGGAAAGGATAATGGAATGTAGAATATGTCTGTAAGCAGCATGCATGACTTTAAGCAGTTTATCAACTGATGTGCAAGAATAAAGTACAGGAGGTTCTTGACATGTAGAAAAGATGAAGTGATTGCCCACTGGGGTATAATATTGTGGAGGGAGAGCTAGTGCAGTGCAGAATTTGATCAGAAATGTCCATGATGAGTTCTTAAACACACCATGTCATATGGGTCAAAGTGCATTAAGAAATGACACAGCAGGGGACACTCAATATTATAGCTGCAATGTAATGATTACTGTGCGTGGTATTGCACATGTGGGTCTAATGCTATGACTGTTGGTACACATGCACACATAATAAATGGTAGTGTTTAGCAGGCAATGTTGATATGTGTAACTGCAGAGAAGAAATTTGTATATAGTGTATTGCCCACTTGGGCATAATATTATGTTTGATGTAAGATTCAACACATATGCATATACAAGAACTGGAATTATTTAGCATGCAATGATGATATGTAAATCTGTGGAGATGGTACGTTGAACCACTGACAGAATATAGACTACAGAAATATTGACGACAAAGATATCGGAGCCGAAATATCGATGTCCAGAATATCGAAGTCCTATCTACATTATGGTAAGTACAAAAATATCGAAACAAAAATATCATTGTAAAAAATATCGTTGTTTAAAATATCGTTTTTTTTAAATGTCTAAAGAATAATGTAAAATAAAGTAAGTAATACATATAATTAAAGAAACAGAATTATTTAAAAAAATTACAATTATAAATAATAAATATAATTTTAATAAAAATTAAACATACATATATATAAAATATAATATATATATTTACTTTATAATATTAAAAAATAAATATTATAATAAATTATAAAATGTTAGAAACATATTAAAAATTATAAATACATATATATACATATACCAGTAAATATAAAATAAAAATACAATTACATAATAATTAAAAAAATTAAAATATTTTTTATCTTTTACAATTACATTTCACACTACATTAATAGGAACAGTAGAGAAAAAAATGGATAGCGGAGCGGATAAAATTACTATTCCCACTCCAGGGAGTGCAACAGTAGGGAAAGTGTTGGATAGCAGATGGGAATCATTTACTATTAAAGCAAACACAAGGAGATGATGGACGGAGTGCTGAAACTTTTCAAGCACTCGCCCCCAGTCACAGTTCTGGGTTGAGTCAAGATAGCCTGGCTGATGACGGCTGTAAGCCAGAAACCGGTCCCAGGATGCTTGTTTCCGGTCCAGGGAAGACATGGCTAGGCAGTTCGGGCTGGACTGTTCCCATGAGGCACAGGGTCAGACTGATTTGCATATGGCCATGTCTGAACTGGGGTGGCGGAGTGAGCTAAAGAATGATGATGCATTAAACCCAGATCAGTTGACTGGGGGTGAGTGCTTGCAATGTTCAACACTCCGTCCATCATCCCCTTTGGTTTTGCAATAATTTACTATTCCCACTCCAGAAAATGCAACAGTAAGGAAAGTGTTGGATAGTGGAGGAGAATAATTTACTATTCCCACTCCAGCAAATAAAACAGTAGGGAAAGTGTTGGATAGCATATGTGAATAATTTACTATTCCCACTTCAGGGAGTGCAAAAGTGTTGGATAGCGGAGGGGTAAAAATTACTATTCCCACTCCAGGGAGTGAAACAGTAGGGAAAGTGTTGGATAGCGGAGGGAAATAATTTACTATTCCCACTCCAGGGAGTGCAACATTAAAGAAAGTGTTGGATAGCGTAGGTGTAAAAATTACTATTCCCACTCCAGAAAGTGCAACAGTAGGGAAAGTGTTGGATAGCGGAGTGGATAAAATTACTATTCCCACTCCAGCAAGTGCAATAGTAGGGAAAGTGTTGGACAGCGGAGGGGAATAATTTACTATTTCCACTCCAGCAAGTACAACAGTAGGGAAAGTGTTGGATAGCGTATGTGAATAATTTACTATTCCCACTCCAAAGAGTGCAACACTAGGGAAAGTATTAGATAGCGGAGGGGAATAATTTACTATTCCCACTTCAGGGAGTGCAACATTAAAGAAAGTGTTGGATAGCGTAGGTGTAAAAATTACTATTCCCACTCCAGCGAGTGCAACAGTAGGGAAAGTGTTGGATAGTGGAGTAGATAAAATTACAATTCCCACTCCAGCGAGTGCAACAGTAGGGAAAATATTAGATAGCAGAGGGGATTAATTTACTATTCCCACTTCAGGGAGTGCAACATTAAAGAAAGTGTTGGATAGAGTAGGTGTAAAAATTACTATTCCCACTCCAGCAAGTGCAACAGTAGGGAAAGTGTTGGATAGCGGAGTGGATAAAATTACTATTCCCACTCCAGCAAGTGCAATAGTAGGGAAGTGTTGGATAGCGGAGGGGAATAATTTACTATTCCCACTTCAGGGAGTGCAACATTAAAGAAAGTGTTGGATTGTGTAGATGTAAAAATTACTATTCCCACTCCAGCAAGTGAAACAGTAGGGAAAGTGTTGGATAGCGGAGTGGATAAAATTACTATTCCCACTCCAGCAAGTGCAATAGTAGGGAAGTGTTGGATAGCAGAGGGGATTAATTTACTATTCCCACTTCAGTGAGTGCAACATTAAAGAAAGTGTTGGATAGCGTAGGTGTAAAAATTACTATTCCCACTTCAGGGAGTGCAACATTAAGGAAAGTGTTGGATAGCGTAGGGATAAATATTACTATTCCCACTCCACAGATAGCAACAGTAGGGAAAGTGTTGGATAGCATAGGGGTAAAAATTACTATTCCTACTCCAGAGAGTGTAACAGTTGGGAAAGTGTTGGATAGCGGAGTGGATAAAATTACTATTCCCACTCCAGCAGGTAGAACTGTAGGTAAAGTGTTGGATAGCGGAGGGGAATAATTTACTATTCCCACTCCAGCAAGTGCAATAGTAGGGAAAGTGTTGTATAGCGGAGGGGAATAATTTACTATTTCCACTCCAGCAAGTACAACAGTAGGGAAAGTGTTGGATAGCGGAGTGGATAAAATTACTATTCCCACTCCAGCAAGTGCAATAGTAGGGAAGTGTTGGATAGCGGAGGGGAATAATTTACTATTCCCACTTCAGGGAGTGCAACATTAAAGAAAGTGTTGGATTGCGTAGATGTAAAAATTACTATTCCCACTCCAGCAAGTGAAACAGTAGGGAAAGTGTTGGATAGCAGAGGGAATAATTAACTATTCCCACTCAAGCAAAATAATTAAAATTAATTAACAACATTTTAATTAATTATAAAAAATGTACCTCCCACCATATTCCCCTATAAATGACACCACCAATATTATAAAACATAAGACTATTAACATAATTAATTTATGATTAATTAATTAATTAATGAAAATTAACAAACATTAAAAACAATCAAGAATAAATTAATTCACACAATTAACACAATAAAAAAGTTTAAAAAAAATATTATAATAAACAATTAAAAAAAATATATTAAAATTAAATTACTTCCCAGCCTACTCCCCTATCAAAGCCACAAGCCACTCCTAAAAAAATAACACAATTAAGATATTTACCAATTAATTATTAATAATTAACAACAAATTAATAACTAATTAATATCAAATTAATTACACCAATGAACAATATAAAATATTAAATACATAGATATTAATAATTAATACATTTTTTTTTTAATTAATTATAATTAAATTACTTCCCACCCTATTCCCCTATAAACCCACAACCCGCTCCTGAAAAAACCCAAATACAATATTTACCAATTAATTATTAATAATTAACAACCAATTAATAACTAATTAATAATTAATTAATTACCACAATTAACAATATGAAATATTAAATATTTAAATATTAATTAATCAAAATTATTTATTAATTAATTATAATTAAAATACTTCCCACTCTATTTCCCTATAAACCCACAACCCGCTCCTAAGAAAAAACCAATTCAAATATTTACCAATTAATTATTAATAATTAACAACCAATCAATAACTAATTAATAATTAATTAATTACCACAATTAACAATATAAACTATTAAATACATAAATATTCATTAATCAACATTATTTATTAATTAATTATAATTAAAATACTTCCCACCATATTCCCCTATAAACCCACAACCCGCTCCTAAAAAAATAACGCAATTTAATTAATTAATTAAATAATCAATTAATAAAATTTAATCACCAATTAATAAAAAAATAATTGTAAATAATAATCAATACAAATTATTGATTACTTTATTAAAATTAAATTACTTCCGACCCTATTCCCCTATAAACCCACAACCCGCTACAGAACTAAAATACGCAAAATGTAATTTACATAAAATAAATAACTTCTAAAAATTTCACAAATAAATTGAAAAAAAAAGATATACTTATACAAAAAAACATTAGATCACATACCATTAACATACATACTAAAATACAGAACAGTAATATAAATATCGATATTATTAACAACGATATTATGACAAATGATATTACTGCCTTCGATATTAAAAAAACCGATATTTCTTACCTTCATGTCGATATTCTGGACACCGATATTCTTGATGTCGATATTCTGTCCCTTCGATATTTCCAACTCAATATTTTTGTACTTCGAAAATAAAAACTCGATATTATGTCTGTTTACCGGTACGTTTTATGAATATAGGAATGATCATGAGGTCTGACAATATGAATGTCCGCAATAAGTATTGTGACAAAACCAATATAGGCGTAACGATGACAGGTCTTGTTATGCGTGATGTGATTTAGTATGCGTGTTGACATGTTCCAATACAGCCGACAGCCTTTGAGAAGCAAAAGATGCTCCTGTGGCATTCAGTGCTTGCCTATTAAACTATAATTTACATAATTTTAGCAAAAGAATTGCTTTGCAGTTTGAGAATCAATATATGCAATGTCAGTGGCACGCTATTGAATCCCAGCTGGTTGTGTGGTGATGATCTTAAACAAAATATCGCATTGACTCCGACAAATCAGAATACTTCACTGCCAAGCCTTTTTTTGGCTATTTGTGGTAGTTTGCACTTAGGCCCCCATAACTTGTTGTACACATAAGTGTCCGTGCCAACTTTTTATCATCCTGGGGATCCTAAAGTTACCCAGGGTTTGTGGAGTCTCCTGGAGGGGACTGAGAGATTAGCCAAAATACAGCTACATTTTGTATTTTTGTCAGAAATGGGAAAAAAGTCTGCAGACGAAAGCGTCTATTTTTTTCTCCGCAAATGTTGTCAACAAAGGGTTTGCGGTGCTAAAATCACCATCTTCTCAGCTTTCAGGAACATGCAGACTTTTATCAGAAAACTAAATTTTTCAACACACTTTTGGCATTTTACTGAGACATAGCCCATTTTTCTTTGTTTGTGTGCTTTCAACCTCCTTTCAGTTCCTAAACAGTTAGCTAAAAAATCACATTTTCCTTACATTTCTGATTTGATTTTTTAGCTCAATGTGAGGTTTGCAGGGGATTCTGGGTAAGAAAAAGTTGGGGGATCCACGCAAGCCACACCTCCCTGGACTCCCCCAGGTGTCTAGTTCTGAAAAATGTCTGGGTTTGGTAGTTTCCCCAGATGACCGCCAAGCCCAGGACCAAAAATGAAGGTGACCCCCTTGCAAAACCAGCTCATTTTGTCATTAATAATTTTGATGCCGCCACAATACATTTTGGGCCCTTCCCTGTCACAGGCACTTGGTCCACCCACACAAGTGAGGTAGCATTTTTATTGGGAGACCTGGGGGAACTCTGGGTGGTAGGACATTTTTGCTGGCCTGGTGATCCCACAACTTTCCTGCAGAGAAATGTGAGGAGAATGTGATTTATTTAGCTAGATTTTAGGTTTTCAGGGGATTCTGGTTAAGAAAACATTGGAGGATCCACTGAAGCCACGCCTGGGACCAAAAACACAGGTGACCCCCTTGCCAAACCAGGTCATTTTGTCATCGGTAATTTTGGTGCCTCCACAATACGTTTTTGGCCCTTCCCTGTCGTGGGCACTTGGGTGGTATGACAAATGTACCACATAGAAATGTGAGGAAACCACATTAAGGCACCAACCAGTGTGAGGTAACCATGTGAAGGCACCAACCACTTTAGAGTCCATTCAGACACCTTTCATGTGTCAGACACAGAAAACCATTCACGCTGCCAGCTGCGGGCCCAACACAATTAAACCCAGCGGGTAACTACGCTCCGCCAGCAGAGTTTACGTAGTTTTGCCTACTCCCCGTCCCGTTGCGGACGCGGAGTTTAGGCAAAACTACGACTCCGTGGCGGAGCGTAGTTAGCCGGCCCCTTCACCCTCCCAAAATAATTAAAAGTAATTAAAAGGCACTTACCTGCCCCGTGGCTGCCTCCTCCTCGACATTGCCGCTCTCCTGCCTCCTCCTCGCCGTCCTTCTTCACTAATAACTACTACAATGTATGTCTTGCGCGTGCGCATGCGCACTCGCAAGACATACAACGTAGGAGTTATCAGTGAAGCAGGATGGCGAGGCGGAGGCAGGAGAGTGGCGATGTCGAGGAGGAGGCAGCCACGGGGCAGGTACGTGCCTTTTGATTACTTTTAATTATTTTGGGAGGGGCGCGGAGCGAAGTTCCACAGAGTTGCTTTCCAACTCCATGGAACTTCACGTAGAGGCACTACACCTGCTCCGCCCAGGCTTAAACACAATACAACACTTACATTTACATACAGTGCAATTCATTTGTCTATCCCTTTCATATGTCAATAGGACCAATCTCACCACAAAGCACTCAAACATCAGACAACTGACAAACACACCTCAAGCAAGTCAATACACATACTGGCTACTAGCCACCAACACAACGCCAGTCCACGCACACTCCCAGCCAAGCACCTTTCTACACACACCCCCAGCCAAGTGCCAGCCCACATGCACCACCAGCCAAACGCCAGTCCACACATACCACCAGCTTAGCGCCAGTCCACACACACCGCCAGCCAAACACTAGTCTAAACACACTGCCAGCCAAATGCCAGTCTACATGCACCGCAAGTCAAACGCAAGTCTACACACACCTTCAGCCAAGCGCTAGTCCACATGCACCACCAGCCAAGCGCCAGTCTCCATGCACCGCCAGGCAAGGGCCAGTCCACATGCCCTGCCAGCCAAATGCCAGTCTATATGCACGGCCAGACAAATGCTAGTCTAAATGCACAGCCAGCTAAGCACTAGTCCACACACACAGCCAGCCAAGCACCAGTCCACACGCACCGCCAGCCAAGCACCAGTCTGCATGCACTGCCAGCTAAGCACCAGTATACACGCACCACCAGCCCAACACCAGCGTACTCGCACTGCCAGCCAAGTGTCAGTCTACGCACACCACCAGCCAAACACCAGTACACTCAAACCATCAGCTGAACTCCATTTCACTCACACATATAAACCTTCCCTGGTGTCCAATAGTTTTCTGTCCTCCTCTGGGGCAGATGGGCCTACAAATATGGCTGGTCTGCCCCAAGGGGGGGCAGAAAATGGCCACAATATTGCGCCCATAATGCGGAATGACACTCCCTGACATATAAATAAAGAAAATCCCTGGTGTCTAGTGGCTTTCTGTCCGGACCTAAAAATAAGACCAATCTGCCCTCAGGGGGGGGGGGGGGCAGAAAACAGCCAAAATATTGCATCCATATTGGGGAGTGACCCTTGCCCAAGGGGCCGCTTCACAACATATACTTATTTAAAATCCCTGGTGTATAGTGGCATTCGCCTCTCTTGGGGGCAGATAAGCCTAAAAATAATGCAGAACTGCCTCCAGAGGGGGCAGAAAATGGCCAAAATATATCCCCCATAATGGGAAGCAACCCTTGCCCAAGGGGCGGCTCCCCAACATATATAAGTGTTGAATCCATGGTGTCTAGTGGTATTCTGGGCCTAGAAATAAGGCAGATCTGTCGCCAGGGGAACAAAAAAGAACCAACATGTTGCCCCTGTAATGGGGACCGACCATTGCCCAAAGGGCTGCTCCCTAACATATAACTTCTTTGAACACCTGGCGCCTGGTGGCATTCAGATGGGCCTAAAAATAGTAGGGCAGACAACAGCCAAGGCAATGCACAAGTTATTGGGAGCGACTCTTGCCCAACGGCCGCTCCCTTGCACCAAAAATTGGCCCAAAACATCCTTGGTGTCTAGTGGGTGCATGCCTGCTGTGCGATCCCACCCGCGATCACGCAGCAGGAATGCACTGCAAAGAGACACCAGGGGAAAGTAAAAACTCTTTCCTTCTCACCAGTGCCTCTCTGCTATCCCCGAACCTCCCCCCCAGAGGAGAATCTTACTTGTTTCTCTCCGACACTCTGGAAGCATGTAGCTTCCAGCGCATCCCAGCATGCTTTTGATGATGTCATTGTGCACATGTGTGCTGATGTCATCAGATGCCACGGGTGGGGACAGAAAGGTCGGCTGTGGCAGTGGAAGCAGTTCCACTGCCATCCCCGGTGGGGGCCCATAGATGAGCGGCCCATGTGGGTAGCATCAGTGCTTCCCCCGTGGGTGGGTGCCAGGACAGGGCGGTTCCATCCTTGGCAGACGAGCGCTATGGCCGAGGATGGAACCATTTTGTCTTCGGCACTGAAGGGGTTAAACATTGCATCGCATGGTGAAGATTATTATTAGTATTCTTTTTATTTTAACAAGGCACTCAAGTTAGGCTTACAATAAGAAAAATAGAAATTGAGATTTTTGATTAGGTACACAGGATATGTTTATAGTATACCATTTATAAAATGACGAATAGAATATGTGATGTTCAAATATGGCAGACAGTTTTTGGAACTCACAGGAAGTGCTCTAGCTCATTCTTTATGTTTACCCAGTAGTGATGTATTGCTTTTAAAAATGGTGCTTGTAACACAGCTAATTCCTGCCTTAATCATGGTGGCTAAAACATTTCTGTAAGGTGGCACCGGATTGAATATACTTATGAACATTCACTGAGTGTTGTGTTTGAAATTTTATCAGGGTTCCTCGTCTGGGCATTCACTGATGCCGCGAGGGTCCCAGCCATGAGAACCTGTGAGGTTAAAGGCATGTTATAGTAAGGTGAAAAATACATCGTGGGAAATGCAGTGCATGATGACACTTATTTCAGTAGTAGTCTTTAATTTTTCACCCTTGCTGATGCTGCCTGTGCTGTGTAACTCTAGGCACGTGTTTCTGGATTAATTCCTTCATCTGTAGAGAGCAGCATGTCATTTTTGGGGTGCTGGAAATGCTGCCCAAAGTCTTTTTAGGCATCTGTACCACTCACTGGGTGCAGGTGTATCAACACAACCACATCAGCTGACTAGCTCAAGGAAGGCTTTTCAAACAGTAGGAGGGTGGGTGCACATGCCTCACATCCCAGCACTCATTGTGCCCCAATGCATCATGGTAAATGCAGTGCATGATAACACTTATTTCAGTGATAGTCTTTAGTTTTTCACCCTTGTTGGTGCAGCCTGTGCTGTGTAACTCAAGAAATGTGTTTCTGTATTTATTCCTTCATCAGTAGAGAACAGCAAGTCATTTTGGGGGTGCTGGAAATGCTGGAAATTAGGTTGCCAGTAGGTAATTATATTTAGAATTGCTTTTCCATAGGAAAAGTGTTTTTTGTGTTGCTTATAACTTTGGCACCGATTCAAGAATCTCCACAAACTTTCCAAAAAGATGATATGCTTTGATTAGTTTGTGCAGGGCAAGTGTTGGGGTGATCCTTCAAGTGGGAGCCGAGAAAAAAGGGGAGTTTCTAAAATGCAAAATTCCCATGCATTTTCCATAGATTTTTTTAGGATAGGTTACAGCAAAAACTGCTGAATGGAATTACACCAAATTCGGCAGAAAGTTAGATCTTGGTCGATAGATTGTGCTAATTGTAATTTGGTATAAATCTGTTCAGTAGTTTTTGAGAAATTAAAGTTGAAAAAAATATTGATATTTGGACGGTTGGTCTTGCAAGAGTCTCTGAGACTCTCGCTGAAGCACAAATTAAGAAATAGAGCATTCTGATTGGCACAGAGAGCTTTGTTTCCCTTGGGCCATCACGCTCCTTCAGGAGAGGTACACCCCTGGGGCCCAAAAAACAAAATGGAGCGATACTGCAAGACTTCTGCGGGATAAAAAAAATGGCAGCCAGGCTGCATTTATTTAGTATAAGCCCCGTCGAGCCTACCCCGATGGCTGTGCTTAGATAGGAAAGGTGGGCTGTGTGTTCCCCCTCCCTGACCTATTACATTTCCTGGGGAGCCCACCCCCTGATACCAGCACCAGCATGGGCAGGGAAAATTGGCGTTTGATCTCGCTTGGTGGGAGAATTTTTAAATCTCCTGCCAAGCGGGAGCAAACACAAAGTCCACTACCAACTGGAGGGAACCCACAAAAATGCTCCCGCTCGCTGGGAGCAGACCTTAGACCTGTTTGTCCGCTCGCAATAATGTGTACAGGGAAAAAGATTTAAAATTGCTCCTGCCCTGAGGGAGCAGCATTATTACCTGCTCCCATCAGGTGGAAGCAATGCCGGCTCCTGTTGATTGCAGGGAGCCAGCTGGGACCTTGGGGACCGTGGGGCTCCCCCGCACAGTGCCCAACAATAGGGTGGTGGGTACCCTGATTAGGCACCAATGGGGTCCCCAGGGTTGAAATCGGGCCAGGGAGGAGGTCCGCAAGCCCCCCTTTAAATTGGTGGTGAGCCTTGGGGATGGGGTCCCCGGGCCTGGAATCGGCCTAGTAGGTCCCCCGCTTGAACCCTTCCCATTCAAAATAGTGCTTGGACCTGGGGGATAGGATTCTCAGTCCAAAATCGTCCGGGGGGTCTGAATGCCCCCTTCCCCTAATATTAACGCCGGATCCGGCGGTTGGGGTACCCGGGGCCAAAATCATCCTTGAGAGGGGGTCACATGCACCCCCTCCCCTTTATTTAAGAATGGCCCTGGGCGATGGGGTCCCCAGGGCCTACCAGGCCTCCCTCCCCTATATTTAAATAAGTTTCCCAGGGGATGGGGTCCCCGGGGTCTATATCGGCTTGTGGAGAGGGGGTGCGTGCCCCCCTCCCCTTTAATTAAAAGAACAACGGCCCTGGGGGATGGGGGCTGCTAACTGTAGCTAGTGAATTTTTTTCAGGGAATTTCTAAGGTTTAAAAAAACAAAAAAAAACTGAGCCTGTTATCACACCTACCTATAACATTATTTTAACCTTTAGTTTTTCAGTAGATAGATAGATAGATAGATAGATAGATAGATAGATACTAGGTTACATTTATATGGAATTAAATATTGTATTATAGTTAATTGTATGTGTCTATACATACATATACCTATAATATTTTCTATCACAAGCATTATTTTCAACAGCATAGCTCAGAAACAGGAAGAGGCACATTCTGCTCACTGGTCGCTCTGCGGGGAGCCAGTGAAGCCCCTAATGATATCAACCCTGTCTGAACATTGCATATGCTTGAGAATCATACCACAACAGCACCCTTTTAAATATAGAATGAGTGCATGACTGAAAAGCCTGGAAAAATCCTACATTGTAATTAATAAAAGCAAATTATTAATTGGTGTAATTTCATCCGGTATTGCTCTCATCAAATTCCCCTATGATGTATCTCAAGATTATGTTAACACATTCCATGCACAGCGTAACTGACTGTCCATTGATGAACTGACAGGATTTTTGTGTTTTCTATTCACAGATTTTTCCGTGATGTGGGTGAACGCAGGTAAGAATTCCTAAATATACACCTTGTGCTTTTATCACTAGTAAGGTGTTCAAAGCAGAATATAAATAGAAAGTAGTAATAAACATCATTTGAAAACAAAATTAGAAAGAGGTCCATCTGTTTTATACAGGTTGGTTAATTTAGCATCTCTAAAATTGGAATTGCAGATTATAGATTTGAAAATTTGTGGTGGGTGGGAATTTTGATGATTTTAATAATTTCCACTAGTTGGGCGCTCCTAGTGCAAATTACAGTTCAGCAGTTGAAATTAGTTCATTGTAAGGCCAGTTGTGTTTGTAGTTTTTTTTTATTAGAATAAATGGGCTTATCATGTAGATCTAGAATACATAAAGATGGAATTTCTTTTAAAAGGAACCATAAAATGCAGGATGAGGATTTAAAGTTATCTCAAAGTGATGGTAACTATAGTACCAAAACTGCACAGTATTACAAATTTCAGTGCAAAGACACAACCCTCACTCATTTTCATGACAAATATCTAGATCAGACACACCTTGAGTCTGTAGGTCAGTGTAGCAATTAAGTATTATACATTTTTCCTGTTATTTGCTCAGGGGTGAAATTTGTGACTGTTTTAATGATGTAGGAACAAAGGCAACTCTAACAATTGTGTTAAGCAGAGTATGTACTAATACGCAGTCTTTTGTCTCCATGCATCATTTCACACTAGCATTGGTGGGGATATCCCGTGCCATAGGTCAGTTATGTGCATTAATTTGTTGCCACAACAGTTAGATTTATAATATGGAGGGATTATAAATACAATGGGCATACTGTGGGCTATAACCAGCAGTTGTACTAGATACCATAACAAGCATTGTCAAAATCAGTAGGGCTGACTAGCATTTTCAGTTACAACTAGGCCTATTGGCTTGCGTAAGGTCATTTGGCAGATTGAATAGGACAATATCTGTTAGGTCAATAATTATTTACTATTATTATTTTTTAAATTTTATTTGTGTTTTATAGAGCGCACGAATCACCCCATAAGGGTATCTCAGCGCACGGACCACCTAAGAGTGCCAAGGAGAAATGATTTAGAACAGTGATGTTTTTAACAGTTTCCTGAAAACCAGGTAATCTGTGCATTGTCGCAGAAGTAAGGCGAGTTCGTTCCAGTAGAGTGGGGCAATATGGTAAAAGGCCTTACCACCTTGGCGGGATTTTTTGAAACGCGGGACTTGTATCAGGGCTTTAGCTCCTGAGCGGAGGGGTCTGGAAGGTACATAATTGACAAATTTGTCATTTAGATAACTGGGGCCTAATCTGTTAACAGCTTTGTAGGCCACACAACATATTTTGAATTTAATCCTTTTTCGTATGGGTAGCCAATGTAGTTTCTGAAGTAAGGGGAGGGAGGCAGTTCTAGGGGGAGCATTGGTTACCAGTCGAGCCGCGGTATTCTGGACGACCTGTAATCTGTTTAAGGCACTTTCATTGGCTGAAATGAACAGTGCGTTACAGTAATCTAGGCGGTTTAGGATTAGTGCCTGGATCAAGGTTTTCCTGGAAGATAATGGCAAAAAAGGGAAGACTCTTCTGAGCATGCTAAGGTTATGGAAGCAAGCTCCGATGGTAGAAGAGACGTGGTCTCCCAGCGTGAGTTTATGGTCCAATCGGACTCCTAGGTTTTTACCACCTGTTTTGGACATGGTGTGGGGCCCAGTTCCTCTGGCCACCAGCTGGGGGACCATTTCACAGTGGCCTCGCCAAACAACATTATTTCTGATTTAGCAGCGTTCAGTTGTAGAAAATTAATTTTCATCCATTCCGCTATAGTCTTCATTCCTTCACCAAAGGTGGTTTGAATATTGGGGTTGGATTTGTCAAATGAGAGGAGTAATTGGGTGTCATCCGCATAGGATATGGGGATGAATCCCAGTTTCCTCAGCAGTCTCGCCAAGGGAGTCACATAAATGTTGAACAAGGTTGGGCTCAAACATGAACCCTGTGGTACTCCCTTGGTCACCTTGGTGGTCTTAGAATGGTAAGGGCCTAAATTAACGGTTTGTGTTCCTTTGGACAGAAAGTTAGACAGCCATTTTAGAGCATTTCCTGTGATGCCTATGTCACCCAATCTTCTGAGTAAAATTTGGTGGGAGATGGTGTCGAATGCTGCGGAGAGGTCAAGCAGCACCAGAAGTACCGCTTGACCCTCATCCAGCAGCATCCTAATGTTGTCTGTGACTGCTACGAGAGTGGATTCCGTGCTATATCTGAGGCGGAATCCAGATTGTGAGGAGTCCAGGATATTATTGGATTCAATGAAATCGCAGAGGTGTGTGTTGATGTGCTTCTGCAAGATTTTTGTATGGAGGGGAAGGAGAGAGATGGGTCGATAAATTGTTACGTCTTCCGTTGAGATTTTGGAATTCTTTTTAATCGGAATTATTTGCGCGGCTTTCCAATCTAGAGGGAGGGCTCCTTCCCTCAGGGAGCTATTAAGAATATCGCAAATGGGGTTGGCTAATTGTTTGTGTAGAGTGGTGGTAATTTTAGCAGGTATGGTGTCCAGTGGGGAACCTGATTTTGCGCATTTTAAAAGTGCTTCTGTACCTTCAATTGTGAGTGGTGGGAAATATTCTAACGAGCAAGTTAACGGCGGGGTATGTGGGAGTTCCATTTCCAAAATAGTTTGAGGATTTATTGTGGAAGTAATTTTGTTATAGATCGTGTCAATTTTCTGAGTGAAATGGCTAGCTATGTTGTCGCACAGCGTTTGAGATGGAACTGATGCTGTGTCACAGGCTGTAGGGCTTGTGAATGTTTTTAAGATTTGATAGAGACATTTCTGAGAGCTCCCTGCTTGTTCAAGAGTGGTTGCAATGTGGGTTTTCCTAGCATTTTTCAAGTTGCGGTGGTATTGAATTAATGCCTCTTTGAATTTTTCTTTATCTGTTAGATCGTGTGAGCGCCGCCAAAGGCGTTCAAGTTTTTTGCATGAGCCTTTTTCTAGCCGCAGGGAGGTCGAATACCACGGAGCCTGGCGCCGTTTTGTGTTCCTAGGGCATTGCTTCAAAGGAGCTAAAGCTGTCTATGGATGCCAGTAGGCTGACATTGAAGGAGGTTAGACGTTTTTCAACATTTTCTAATTCCGAATGTTGAGGTGGGCAAAATGTAGCTTCAAAGAGTGCTGGTGTGATTGAATGCCAGCGTCTGTAGCTTTTATTTAGATAGCATTTGGGAGTGGGGTGTGCTTTGTGGCTGTTAATGCGAAACTCGACAGGTAATGTGTATCTACGTAGGATACATCGGAAGAATTAGTTAAGATGATGTCTAGCGTATGGCCAGCTTGGTGCGTTGGGGCTTTATTTATTATGGTAAGATTGAGTGCGGACAATTCAGTCAAGAAAGATGAAGCCTCAGGATTGTCTTGGATTTCACTGTGTATGTTAAAATCTCCAAGAAGTAGAAAATTCCTGGAAGATATAGCGTGAGGGGCAATAAGTTCCATGAGTTGTGTAGTGGTGTTGGTTAGTGGTCCTGGTGGGCGATATACTAGGGCTCCTTTCCAGCTGAGGCTATGATGTAAGTTCATACTAAAAACCAGTATTTCTAGCTGGTCGTTACTTACTTGGTCTAGAATGGAGAAAGTGATGGGGTTTTTGTAGATTATGGCTATTCCTCCACCAGTCCTGTGTGGTCTATCTAGTTTTAGTATGTGGTAGCCATCAGGGAGTGCTACTGCTATGTCATGATTGGAGTGTGGTTTAATCCAAGTTTCTGTTAGGAACCCTATATGGGGATTAGTGGAAGACAATAGGTCCCATATGTTGGTAGCATGTTTAGGCAGAGACCTTACGTTGGCCAGAAAGCAGTTCCAGGCATTGCTACTATCCGATCTGGCTGTGTACGTACTTTCAGTGAGATAGGGATCAGATTCGGAGTGCTGCATCGATTCTCTAATGGTTCTCTTGGAGTGGGCTAGTTTACATTGGTATTGACAGTTGCCACAGGAGAAAGGTCCCATTACTTCAGTAGGAGAGGGGCAGGCCTTAATCGCTGTTGCTTTGTTTGCTTTGCCGCTCCTGATCTTCACCAACTCTCTACCAGTATACGTATAAGGAGACCTCACCTTTTTGGGCTGAGTGTGGACGAAACCGGCAGGGGTTCCTGCTCCTAGCGACATCCAGGCGCGGACGGCGTTGACTTCGGCGCGCCAGCGGCGCGCCCGCTGCGCGCGTCCGCTGCGCGTCTGTGTAGGCATATGCTTTATAGTGTGCTATCTAGACTGCTAACCTCCCGTCGGGATTGGGAGGGAAGTGGTCAGGTCTCACTTCCGGTTAGTGGCGCCTCCCTCCAGACAACCGGAACAATCCGTGCTGGACCGGGGAGGATACCGAGTGAGAGATTTTCCAGTGCCCAGGTAATTTAAAAGCAATGTGCAAAAGATGCAATTTCTAAAAGCAATTTAAAAGCAATGTGCAAAAGATGCAATTTCTAACACAGCTTAAAACATCAGACCCCTTTACCAGGTGCTCTCTAATCAGAAATTGAAATATTTTTTGCCAATGCTACCCTTAATAAACATGTTCTTGTTATATCCCAATGTAGTTCTTAAGAGAAATACTGATATCAAAAGCATAAGCAGCAGTTAATTTACCCAAAAATATGTGCTAGGTTCAAGGAGTACCAAATGAACACAACACTATAAAATTTCCATACCAATGTAAATAATGACGAAACATGTGATAAACAGAAAGATAAGAAATGTTTGATTGGATATGGATTTTTACATTTTTAGGGAACGAAGCAAAAGACAGCTCAAAGTGTCAA
This sequence comes from Calotriton arnoldi, assembly GCA_963921515.1. Classification (NCBI taxonomy): domain Eukaryota; kingdom Metazoa; phylum Chordata; class Amphibia; order Caudata; family Salamandridae; genus Calotriton; species Calotriton arnoldi. The sequence continues at coordinate 3,931,843 of CAWUFW010000004.1, read as the reverse complement.
ATGAAAGTCACATTTTATTGTTGATCATGACATAGGCATTAGTTTGGGTCTACTGTGAAGGAGCCAAGATTGGGTCAGCCCAGTATTTACCTTGGAAACCTTGATGATATTAACTTTCTTATAGTCCGCTAAAGAGCAAGTTAGGATGCTGAAGTGTCAGAGGGTCCCTTGAAGATAGAAGTACTGTAGTTAAGCTCTGCCTGAAGCCATCAGTTTTGGCCAAAAAATTCCAATTGGGACAAACGATGATTTTGTAGCAGCAAAGGCTGTTTTGTTGCTAGGATAGGTTTGTTGCCTCACCAAGTCCAAGCTGTTACTTTCTCAGTAAGTGACTTCTTGGTTTGGCCAAGGCTGTAATATGTAGCCAGGTAGGGCTCAAAGAGGCCAGACATTTCTGCAGTGAGGCCCCGACGAAGTCTTTGTATCCACAACAAAAAGCTCCAAGCAGGCTAAACCTGAATATATTGCCCTTTGAGGGTTCGCTGTCCCTGGGCATTCCTCAGCTCCTGTAAAAGTCGTGCAGCTATGGAAAAATGACAAAACTTTATTTAGAGTACGGCAAAGTATCCACTCTCTAAAACAGTCTGTCTGCCTCTTCTAAATGACTCAGGCAAACATCCATGTGTCTCCCTGAAGAGCCTCAGCTGGTTCTGCCGGTGGAAACCATTAAACAGTAGGCAGTCTGATATTGGATGTTGGACAATAGATGTCCTTGTCTGCTTAATTCAGAACGGATGTTCTAACGTCAATTTTTTCCTCTTCAATACTGCTGAGTAGTCCTTAACAGGAATCCATACATAGAAAGCTTCCAGGGTGCCAGTATCATCATTTTTGTTTTCAAAAATAACCTCCATTTTGGCAGCTTGTCCATTTTGGCAGCTTGTGTTTGAAAAACAACTTACCCGAGCAGCTACATGAAAAAAGACAGCCTCTCAGCAAAGTAACTTTAGTGGAGCTGGGGTAGTGGTGGTGGCTATTCTGATAACAGGGGGATCGCAAATGGTGATATCAAATTACGACCTCCGCCTCCTTAGCGGGATGGTAGGGTTTCTGCCAAACTCTGAAAGACACTTTGTTCCAATATTGTTTTATACTCTACTGCCTCCAGCTGCTTAGGGAATGTGTTTCAGAATCCTTTATTCCAGGACTTACAGTAGATTGTTTTTTTTAGAACTCAATAAAAGCATTGAAATGCTCACACTTGAGCCACAGTAAGATGTTGGCGGAAAAAGGAAAAGAAAATGTAATGATAAGAAGTTTGAGTGTGATGCGGAGAAATAAAGAAATGCTGTTGGGTGACCAATCAAAGTGATGAAGAGATAGGGAAGAGGTGGCACAACCTTAGCTCAATCACAGAAGCCACCAGGAGAAAGGAGGTATCTGCAACAAGTGGAAATTAATGAGGCCACTCTCCTGATTTGGGCTGTATTAGGAGTTTCTGATATTGATGTTACTGCATCAAGGAAAAAAGCTACAGATATTTACATTTTAAATACTTTTTAAAGTTTATCATTTAATATAGAAAGTGCTTAACTATTTACAAACCATTTGCTATGCAAAATCCAAAGAATAATCCATGCCAGCTTGTACTAAAGCCTTTACTAGCAAATAATGGTTAAAGTATTCCATTATGTTTCAGAAGTTTAACTTAAACACAATTAATTTGGAGATAGATAAAATAAACACTCATAAGATATATAAAATTGTTATCTTTTTAAATGTAGTATTGAAATTAGAATGCAATTCAATATTATAAATAAGAAAATTATATACGTGTGTTACCTATAAAATTTAAAAAACACTATTCACAAATGTGTCATGTCCCTAAATTGATCCACCTTCACAGATCACACATAAACATATAGTAGAAGAAAGATACGACATAGAAGATCAGGATGTTACTCTTCACCTACCACAAGTGATGATGGACAGGGTAGAGGACACTATGCTAACTACTAGAACTTAGCCTAAAGTGAGTGTGATTGATACACCTAATGTTGTCAATATATTCGCTGTAGAAAGTGCTAGATGTACATCTAGAAAGCTGCCTGTACTGAGACAGGGCAGCACCTCTATGCAAGCAGGATCTAAACTAGTTGAAAACATATCAATAGGGGCCCTGTGCATCTCATTTTTACAATTGATGTTATCGGATCAATACAAACAACATAGAGAAACCAGTGGGTTTAGCTGAAGTATTAATAAAATGAACAAAACCATGTCTGAGTGCAATAACATAATCCGGTGTGGTATCTCAAAAACATAAAAGGAACAGTAGTCAGAAATCTTGCAGAAATTAAACATATCCTTAAGGAATTAAAAACAACTAATGTGTCTAATATACCCATTATAGGCCAACAAGAAAGTGAAGAGGGATCTAGTATTATGTATGTGTCTACTATACCTATGCTATGTCCAGCTAGAATAAATAAAAGTCAAACTGTGTATGAAAAATCCAGTTTACCATCACATCCAGCTGGCTAATCAACTTCTAGAGTGTCTAGACTTCTTTATTGTACAATCAAAGATTTTTAGTTCAAAGTGTCAATAGGTAATTACAGCAAATGGCTTATTTGACCTATTGTTCATGGTAAAAAAGTACACAGTGAATTCAACTATAATATTAACAAGGTAAATAACTAATAATTGTTAGTCTCATCACTACAGAATACTTATCCTTCATCACCTCTGGAAGCATTTGGTCCGGAGGCTGGTGTTCCAATCAGTTTTTGATCCTTATTTATTTATTTATTTATTTATTTATTTTTAGAGTTTTCTATAGCGCGAACAAGACCCAGGGTAGGGTATCAGAGCGCTTTATAAGGAAATCAGAGTAAGTATAGAACATTTAGCAAAACAACAGAGCAGACAAAGTATCAAAAATATTTCTAACAAGGTTCGGTAGGTAGCAGCAACGAAAATGGAGCAGTAGGAACAAGTTTGAGTACGCGTAAGTCATAGAGGCGAAGGAGTGATTAAGGGGAGTGAGGAAACAAGTTTGAAGTCATAGACTGGTTCAGTGCTTTGCGGAATTAAGGGAGGAATTTGCTCATCAGGAATGATTTTGCTTCCCTTTTGACCTTATGGTCAGAGTCAGTTGATACTAGTCTAGTTAATTTAAGCTAGACCTGGGAAAAATGTTAATTCTAAATGTTAAATAATTGGAATATTTTCATTAATTACGCATTACTCTTGTGATGTGACATTAACGGAATTATGTGATTATGCAAGCTTGAGTAATTCAGTTTAATTTAGGACAAAAAAATCTCACTGCAGGAGCACAGGAAAAATGAATTAAGAGAGGTGGCAGCTGCTGGCTGCTGCTTTTGGTGCATTTTCTCACCACAAATGCCTTTTCTGGACCATTTTCAGAGCTAAATGCTGAATTACGCTTCTCACTCAATTACAAATATTACAAGTAATTTTGCGGCTATTATGAGTAATTACTCAAGAAGGAATTACGCCAGCTATGCCCGCCTCTAATTTTCACACGGTGTAGCATTGTACATGGAACAATAATTTTTCCTGATATAGGATCATAGCCAGTACACCACCATATTTAAGGAGACATTGAACGTCCCCTTTCAGTAATCAAAATGCCCTTTCCATAACTGATCGTGTTTACTTGTGTGCATTATTATACCTCCTATCACTAGCAAATATTGCTTGAAATTAAGGTGGCTATAAAATAAAACTCACAAGGAATATACATTTTCACATAACAAATGTACAATTATTAAATGATCTAAAGAAATTTATTTTTACAATAGATATGTAATGTTGAATTATAAGTGTATCCTTACCAAGCATCCCACCATCCTCAACTCTTCTGCAGCTAGCCTGTTACATAAAGCACAATTTCAAAATAAAATTAATGACCATAGGTATATCCTAGAAACCCTGCTACAAAATTAGGAATGAGGCCTGATATATTACAAAACACCTGGATATTTAAAGAGTGGTTACATCTTCTAATACAACATATATCTTTGGATTCTGATATAGGACAAATGATTCTGATGTGTGTCCCATCGACACATCCGATTTTATTTGGGAAAAATTGTAATAGAATAGGAAGCCTCTTTTGTGGTTTTTAATTCAGCTGAGGGATGAGGATAACAAACATGCACATTTAGTTTGTCAAACATAGGGGGTCATTATGATGGCGGGCGGATCGCCCCCGCCGGGCCGGCGGTCGTCACCGCCAGCCCGGCGGGGGCGATCCGGTGCCATCCACACAGCAAAGACCCCCCGCCATATTATGATGGCTGGGGGGTCCGCGGCGGACGGAAAGACCGTCCGCCGCTTTTCCGCCAGTCGATGAGTCGACCGGCGGAAAACAAGGATAATATGGTGGCGGTGTCTCCAAGACACCGCCTCCATATTATGATGCCAGCGGAGATCAGCCTTTCCATGGCGGCGTTGCCGCCATGAAAAGGGATACGGTTTTTGCATTTGGGGGCCCGTTGCGGGCCCCCAGGATGTTGGAGGGTGCACATGGGGGGTACCTCTGGTACCCCCCTGCATTTGTATGCACAAGGTGGCAGGCACCGCGCGGTGCCTGTCACGTTGTGCATGCAAATGCACAACGTGCATTCACAGCATTGTGGCGAGCGGTGCGGTGAGCATCGCCCGCCACAATGCTGGGAATAGGGTGTCCCACCGCCACGGTGGCGGTGGCATCCTAATGGCAGGTGCGGGACCGCCGCACCCCTTGCGGATGGTCCCGCATTCCGTTATGGTGGCGGGCGGACAAAGTCATCGTAATGACCTCCATAGAATGTTCCTGAACTGTGTGCTGATAACGCCCAGATGTAAGGATGTGAAGGCTACATAAAACTTGAATCTGTGAAGGGATAGCCACCCTGTTCTGGTTGGAGCTTCTTAAAACAGACACCAAATCAGAAATTGAACTAAATATCACATACCTACTAAACCTGCACCTACAATACACTTCCTCATCTGGTTGTTCAAATAAAGAACCCTCTTGTAGTATTGGGGTACCAATCACTCGAGGAACCAATTTGTATTAACATCAGCCTTGCTTTATTCATGTATCATCCTAAACATTTCCCTCTTTTCCTGATCCTCCTCTTCTGCTGGACTACTAGAATGTACATTCATCTCACCATAGCCTAGAGTGCTGTCATTTTGAATGATTTTAATGTGAGTTGGGTGAGCTTTCATACCAAGTGTCTGGTTACCTCAAACCAAGTGTCTGGTTACCACTTGGTAAAATTACTGTTAAATTACGCTAAGCAATTATAGCAAGCCTACGTTTTCAAACTCATAATGCATCAAAGAAGGCCTCTGTAATGCTTGTAAATAAAATTGCAAATGGTTTAAGATTTGCATTTGTATATCAGGCCTCTAACTTTCAGAAATTATTTTGCTGCCCCTCTTTTGATGAACATTTTGTCATTCCATTGGTTCTTTGGTTTCAGTGCTTTATACTGAAACATTCTTTTAGGAGATCTGAGAGTCATTTTTGTAACCTTAGACATTTCTTTCATTTACTTGTTGCCGGACTAAAACAATATTGTAAAGAGAATTGCTTTGGGACAAGATCAATCCTGTATTTTAATTCTTTCTATACTTCTCTTCCAAATTTTGTAAACAAGGCAGAATCTGGCCCACTAGTTTCTCTTTTGACCTTGTAATATATGATTGTAGATCAAGAGATCCTCGCTGAATTTCAACAATTTCGTCTTCAGCATTGTATGTCTGATCACAGCAATCAACTGTACCCTTAAAGCATTATACCAGGATTGCCTTCTGCCCCCAAATTTGTAGCCAAGGCTAGAGGATTCCTAGTAGTACTGCATATAATAAACTCTACATTTGCATAATTCGTTATGTATTTATGAGATAGATATCTAGAAGCTCCATCAAATTTCAACTTAACTGAACCTGCAAATGGTGAGTCTATAGTTCCTTTCAGAAGCACTGTCAATTGTTGTAAAAGGCCTGAATTATTGGTTTAATTCTGGGCCTGTAGTGTCAGATTTTTCACACCCATTAGATGTTCTTGACATTGATCTATTTAATCTTGATCAGGCAATCACTTGTTTCATCCGACATATTGGTGTCAGTCAACATTTGTACTAAGATAAATGATTTTCATCCATTGCCTAAAATATCATCAGCCAATCTAATGGCAAATATTTTTTGCAGACGTTTTTTGATTGCATGGTCTTCACTCAAAAATAAGATCAGAGCAGGGGCATAGCCTGACTCAACATAGCATAAGACATTTTTCCCAGGAGCTCTGGACCCCACTGCCTTTCCTGCCACAATTTACTACACCGGGGCTGACACCCAGCTATTTAGCGACAGACTGGAGACCTGAGCATCCTTGTGGCCTCGGAAAATCCTATTATAGGTAAGAGGCTCAGCCCGGTGTTGTGGGCTGTGCCACTGCTGGAGGGCGCAAGTAGAGACAGAGCCATCACCATCTTGCCTAGGCCTCGAGATCCTGGTGGCCCGGGCCTGTGGAGACCAACGCTCCTCAGAACTTGGTGCCCCGTGGATGCATAGGCACCGGGTACTTGGAGGCGGAGAGCGGCTGACATCTCCTGGCCCTCCGGGTCAATGAGAGGTGGAGGGGCTGGGGATTAGCGGTGTACCACCTTGGAGGCAAGCCAGCCCTGGCGATTTGTGGTGAAGGCCTGAATCAGGCTGGAGATCCTGACCTGTACCGTGCTATGCCCGGTGGAATCCCTGATGGGCAGGGTCTCCTGTGGACACCAGAGCTCCCTAATCTTAATGATCCTTGGAGGTGACTCTGCAGTGAGTGAGGCACAACTATCTTATGGGTTGTAAATGGGACTCACTTGATGCTCCACACACAGAGCTGCTTGAAGCCTCCATTTCTTTGGAGGATCTTCATCGTGCCTTGAAGAGCCTCACCCATCATAAAACCAAAGGGCCTCCCACAATTACAAGAGCATATGCTGCTCCTATTGAGCACCTTCACGGCTGCTTCGGGGTCACTCCTACCATGAGATCTCGCTGATCCAAAAACCGGGCAAGGACCTCTTGCTCTGTGCCTCTTACCTTCCTATTGCGCTTCTAAACACCGATGTAAAACTGTATACTAAAATCTTAGCAAATAGGCTGGAGCTCTATCTCTAAGGTCTTATAGACCCAGACCAAGTTGGCTTCAAATACAACAGACAGGGCACAGACAGCCTTAGCCGTTTGGCCCACCTAGTGGAGAAGTCTCACTGCCATGCTATCCAGGCATGCCTCATCTCGCTTGACGCGGAGAAGGCTTTTGACAGGGTTAGCTGGCCCTTCCTAACGGCTGTACACCAGAAGGCAGAACTGTGTCCTGCAATGATTGACAGGTCTATCCGACATCATTCACTTACGGAAGGGCACCAGACAGTGCTGCCCCCTCCACCCCTTCTATTTGCCCTAGTAGTGACGCCATTGGTGGCCATCATTCCGTAAACAGAGGATATAGAAGGGATACCCTTAGGGGGGACACCCATAAGATTGCCTTCTTTGCTGATGATCTTCTCCTGACTATCGCTCAGCCAGAGAAGTCTCTCCTGGCACTCATGCACACTCTCCATGCCTTTGAGTAAGTCATATGCTTCAAGATCAATGTGTCCAAGTCTCAGGCACTAAATTTGACTATCTCTCCTGTGGACCTTCCAGCGCTTCAATCCCTTGTACCCTTCCAATGGGCCCCTCAATCCATCCAATACCCGGGCCTCGGGCTAACGCCAGCCTTGGCAACCTGAACAATGGCCAACTGACCAGAGTATCAGAAATCTGACTTGGAGGACCTCCGCCACTGGAAACCCCTCCGGGTTTCGTGGCTCGGCCATTTAAATTCAATAAAGATGTCTCTCCTGCCAAAACTACTCTACCTCTTTCAAAGTTTACCTACAACGATCCCCCAGAATGAGATCCTGTGCCTTCAACTGGACTTTCACCCCTTTATTGGTGGGGGGGAATGCCCTCGCTTTTTAAACACATTGCTGAGGCTCCCTCTGGACAGGGGTGCCCTACCTCCTTAAATATTACTGGGCAGCACACCCACAATTTGTCTCAGAATGGGTTGTACGAGAAAGCGATAAGCATTGATTTCATATGGACTGAGCCATGGTTTATTGATCCCCCTGTGACCTAGCATGGTTCCCCAGACACACGAGGCCACAAAGTACCTATATTATCATCCCTACTAAAATGGTCCTGGAAATTTGGGACACAGTTGCAGTGAAACGAGGCCACCCCCCAGACTTTACTCCTGCTCTGCAGCCACACTCCTATTGTCACTGAAGGGAGGGTGACTGTTGCTCTCGTAGGGATCTCTTTGATGGCGATTCTCTCAAGACATTTGACCAGTGTCGACATGAGTTTTGTCTTCCTGAGTCCACTAGATTACAATATTATCAACTGCGCCACTAGGCGGCCTCTCCTCCCAATGCACAGGGGGCTACTTGCCATCTGAAAGTTTTTGAGATCCTGGTTCGGTCATTTGTTGGGACCCACGGGCTCATCTAGCACCCTCCAACACTCCACCCCTATCCACCCACATCCTTATCAATCACAATGGCACGTAGACACTGGTGAACACTTCCTACAAAACAATGAGAACAACTCTGGTGCGACATCCCGTGGATTTCTAAAACCATAGCCCAACGTGAGATGGCGTACAAAGTAATGACGTGCTGGTATCTCACACCTACCTCAACTTCTTCACTTTCTGTATACTCGAAGAATGTGAAAATCATCTAGAATGATGAGTATAAGCTCATTCTAGAAGCTTCGTATAACCAAGTCTTAGTTAAAAACAGCATATCAAGATTAAACAAGACAATCAATTCAGTTACCTCAATGGAAGGTTTGGCTAACAAGCAGGTTCCACATTGTACTACTGGGAGTTCCCAGAATTGTGGGCTTCACCTAAATTCGTAGTAGGATGAATGCATGACTTACTGGGGCAAGAATGGATGAATAGAGTGAGTGAGTTGAGTGAGTTATTTTTGAGTGTAGAAGATGCATGGCATGTCAGAGGAATTTTGGGCTCCATGGATGGAATTTAGGACGATATTTATGCCCATTGCACGCAGCACAGCAAGGCACCTACACTGCTTGACAGGGAAAGGACAGGAATGCGCCTTAATTAAGTCAATACAGCACATTCCTGTCATTTCCCATGCGTTGGCGCCCTTTTGGCAGCCTAGTGCCAATGCGGGCACCCTTGCACCATGGTGCATGTTAGAAATGGGGGTCTCTAACTGGCAGAGGTATGAACCTTTGTCCAAGTAGGGACCCTTGCTTCTAGTCAGAGTAAGGGGGATGGCACACTTCAGATTACCCCTGCTCACCCTCTTAGTAACTTGGCACGAGCAGACAGGCTTATCCCAAAGGCAATGTGTAAAGTATTTGTACTCCAAACACACAGCAACACAGTAAAAAAATCACAAATGGACACCACACCAGTTTAGAAAAATATAGTATCTTTATGTAAAGTCAACAAGACCTAAGCGACAAAAATCCAACATGCATGTATCAAATTATGACTTTAGAACTGTTACTGCAAAAATAGAATTTGTTGAAACAAAATAGCTCCAACTGGGGCTATTATGACGTTGTGACAGGCAGAAATCCAAAGTAAGTTGCAGACCGCGAGGTGCACGGCAACCTTGGAAAACAAAGTCTATGGATGATGCACAATATCCTGGAGGTGAGGCATCGGTGCAGAGGTTGAGGCCAGTTCCCTGGTTGCCACGGGAGAGGTGAGGCGTCATGTACGTGCGGAGGTGATGCATGGAGTCCAGGACAGGGGAAGCCAGCAGCATTGGCGGTGAGGCATTGGTTCCGGAGAGGCGATGCGAAGTCAAAGAGTTTGTGAAGTCACCCTCATCAGTTATCGGCTCCACGATAACGGGATGCAGGCACTGGCCATGGTGGCATTGGTGCAAGGGCTGACATCGGGACGGCCGATAACTGCAGGTGTTGGCAGATGTCAAAGGGAGTCGGAGCTGCAGATCAGGCAGGGCGGAGTGTCGTGCACTTCATGAGCTGTGCCCCTGGCCTCGGTGCAGATCGCGGTGTCACTAGTGGCATTGCTGATGATTTTGGAGTTGTTTTTCATGCTTCGCAGCACCAACCACACAATTCTCAGGGCTCAGGAACTGTAATTGGTGCTCTTTTGAATGCAGGAGTCCAAACAGGATTCCAGGTGCTGGTCAGTGGGATGCAGGTGAAGTCTTTGTGTCCTGAGACTGCAGAACAGGAGGCCAGCACACACAAGCCCTTGGAGATTCTTCTTTAAGCAGGTTCACAGCAAAGTTCCAGTCTTTGTCCTTCCCTTGGCAGAAGCAGCAACTGAAGGACAATTCAACAAAGCACACAACAAAGGGGCAGGGCTCCTCCTCATAGCTCTCCAGCTCTTAACCTTGGCAAAGTTTACTCTTGAGTCCAGAAGTGATTTAATTCTCTGGGATTTAAGGCCAAATCCTTATACCCCATTTTGTCTTTGCTCTGTTTGTGGCAAGGGTCTCTGAGCCCAGTCCAAACCAGTTCTGTCCTCTCTTGTGCAGCTTCACTGCAGGAGGTGGGGACAGCATTGTGAAGAGGTGACACTGTCTATTCAGGTGTAAGTGAAACTCCTCCCACCACTCTAAATGCAGTCCAGGTCTATTCAGCTCAGTTATGAGTCACCCAGGACAGACAGGGCACACCTCAACCCCACTTGTGGCTGTCTACAGTGAATGCACATCCCCAGCCCTTGTCACTCCGAAACCACACAGTCAATACACAAAATAGCAGAAGCACACAGAATGGTTAAATAAGAAAATGCCTACTTTCTAAAAAGTTGCATTTTCAAACACACAATTTAAAAAGCATCTTCCTAAAAAGATGTGTTATTAAATTCTGAGGTCAGAGAGCCTACCCTCCACTTCTCTATCTTGTCCCAATGGAAAGTTAGACTTGTAAGATGTTACAAAGTAACTCCCATGTGAGCCTATGGGACAGATAGCCTTTCTATAGTGAAAAACAAAATACTCACTATTTCACTATCAGGACATCTAAAACACACCAGTACATGTCCCACCTTTTACATACACTACACCCTACCAATGGGGGTACCTTGGGCCTACCCAAGGGGTGCCTTGCATGTAAGAAAAGGGAGGGTTAGGGCCTGACAAGTGGGTGCACTTGCCAGGTCGACATGTTTTAGGAAGCTGGCTCTGTATATACCATACCAAAGTAAGGTATAGAGTTCCCAGAGGTATAGCATAGGCTAAATTAGGTAAGTACTAACAGCTCTCTTTGTGGTAGTTTGGGCGAGCAGGTAGGCTTAGCCAGAGGGTGTGTTCAACATTTATTATATTCACTCACTCAAGGACTGATTACACACACTGAGAGACAGAATCCAGACCAATTGGGTAAGTATAAAAAAAGGTATACTTATATTTTATTTCTAGAACCAAGCAGGACTTGGTACAGGTAGGTAAAATATACTTTCAATTGTAAACCTTTACACAGAAATGCAATTGGGAATGGATTGGCAATTGTTACTGGTTGATATGTTCTCAAAAAGCAGTTTAAATTACACAGTAATTACTTTTAGGATACTTTTGAATTACTTTCAGATTACATTGACTACTGGGGATGGTATGACTTTCAGATTACATTGACTACTGGGGATGGTATGCCTAGATACCACACCGAGAAATCTCACAATACAAGGTAAGTAAGACTTTTTTTAGTTTAAGTTGTAGTGACTTTTTCCTCCATACAAAACAACAGTTCAACACTTTGAACATTTTAGGCCCAAAATTCATAACACGGGTTCTATGGGAGAAAATTGGTTATTGGTTTCACAGGTAAGTAAATGTCTCCTGAGTGGGAGTTTTGGGGGTTAGGACCAAGGTTCCCCAAGTTCTAGGTAGGCACTCAAGTTGCACCACCAACGGCACTCAGGCTGCTGGGTGCAGAGTACAGGGGCCCAATGTTAGCCAATGGGACTAAGGGGGCCTTTGGTTAGAGACTGCTTATGAGCAGGCCACTTGAGTGTGAAAGCAAAGCTCCTGGGGCTAAGGTCAGCACTGCAGGGGCCAACGATCAGCACATGAGCTGCACCACCGATGGCACAGGCGCGGCCGTGTACAAGGTGGCAAGAAGACGTTGGGGACCCTGTGGTTTCCAATTGAGACCTTCGGTTCGGCAAAGTTGCTGCAGAGAGACTTCCTGAAGGTGACCACTGGCTGGGGTGGTATGTTGCGTTCTTGGTGGATGCCTGGACACTGTCGGTTGGGCCACCCAAGGGCGTGGGGCATCAGGTGCTGGGGTGTCTTTTGGTGTCTGGTTTCTTTACCAGCTCCGGTCGGGGGGACCCTTCAGGTTGAGGCTGCAGGTGTCATTTTGAAGCTTGGGGGAGGTCAGGGATCACCAGATCCCAGGTCAGGATTGCTGGGGAGACCTCCTCGTGGTGGTGGGTCACTCAAACTCAGACCATGGGCATCAGGTGCAGAATTGCGGAGTCACCAGAATCCGAATTCTGTGGTTAAGTCTTGGATCGAGCAAATCCGGTGCTCATGGGAGACAGAGTTTGTCTACTTTAGGGAGGTTGGAGTTGGGAAAGGCCCGTAGGGCTGGGGCCAAAGCAGTTGGTGTCTTCTTCTTCCTAGGTCAGGACGGCTCTTCGGTCCTTTTTCCTCAAATCTGAGGAGGCAAGGTTCAGGGTTGCCCCTAAATATTAAATTTAGGGGCATTTAGAGGGGTGTGCAGGTCGGGATTAATGGGTCCCTTCCTTGGGGTGGTTACACCCCCTATTATGCCACCCTCCAGTGGGAGGGGGTATGAGCCTCTCCCTAATTGGCTGAGTCCCTCATCTTCAAGATGGAGGGGACTGAGATGTGTGCTTCATCTCGCATCCCCCCACTTGAGGGGTGGGGTTGGCAAAGGTGGGCCCACCTCTCTTCCTAGCTTGGTTTTCCTGCCAATTCTCCTGCCCAAAGTGGGAGGGCAGAACCGGTGGGAGCCAGTTGCTGGGGGAAACAAAAGGCAGGGACAGCTTCCAAAGGCGTCAGGCCTTTGAAGCTTCCCCTTTGTGGACCCAGCGTGCATTTTCCATTAAATCCCACACACTGGCATCGGGGGCGTTGTCTCGCCAGTGGCAAGATGACTGCGCACTGAGCGAGCTCTGCCGGCCACGCAATTTCATCCGACATAATCTGCCATCAGCGGAGGGCATCCTGCTTCCAAAACTTCACCCCTGCATTGCGCATACCTGCTGAGCTGCCTGGAGGCCGCAGGGGGACGACGCCAGGGGCCCTTGCCGCACTGTGGTCCTGGTTGACTTCCCGCCCCCCTAGCGGTGCCTGGGGACCTACGCCAGTCCCTCTTGCCTGCTGAGTCCCCTGCCTACGCGAGCTGGTGTTTCCGCCTGGCCGGCGCAATGTCCCTGCCCGGACCTGCGTGGCGTCCTGCTGTGGCCGCCCTGTGCTCAGGGCTGTGGTGCCCTGCCTCGGAGGCTCCGGCCCGACTCAGGTCTCGGATCGCAGCCTGGGGGCGGGGCGCGGTCCGCGGCTGTTTCGGCACCGTGTAGGACCTGAGGTTGTGCCCCGGCCCGCCGGCCTGGGGCCTTGATTGCTTGCCCACCCCCTGGACTGAATGACGACTGTGCTGATGCACCCAGCGCACTACCAAGTAAGGCTCCTGTGCATACTGAGGGAACTGTTCTGCGGCCCGGCTGTCTTTGGCCCCGCTCTGCCTTGGCGTGGCCTGAGCGCCGGTGACACCTCTGGTCTTGGCGGTTTGCTGTTCCTGGCGGCCCCAGGGGACCTGACAAAGCGCGGCCTGAACTCAGGGGCTATCTAACCTGCCAGCCCCGGGAACACGCTGTTGCACGCCCTTGGCCAACACTAACTATCACCCACATCCGCTGGGGTGGAAGAACTCTGTGCCTGGAGCTTCTCCCCATTCCTGTCTGCGGCCCCCTTCACCTGCACTGACGCTAGGGAATCCCAGAGTCCTGCGCCTACTCCTGCTGCTGCAACCTTGCCTGGGGCGCTGGTGGCGGACTGCTGTACATCACTACTGGTGGCATCTAGGATGACATTGCCCACGCCTGACGCCCTTCCCCTGAGGCCTGCCGCGCGGCTGGCTCTGGTGGCCCAGCTCCGGCCTCGTATGGCCTTTCCAGAGCCGCCTCATTGCATCCTCCTTCCTTCCCCGCGTGGCTGAGTCGGCCCTTGACCTGGAGGGCCTCCGCGCATCTGCAGATCCTCTGCACTACTCACTCTCTCTGCTGCCGCTCCGCTGCGGGCCGCCATGGGGAAGACAGATACCAGGCAGCCCAAAATCACTTTCTCAGGGCGCGGTGCGGGCAAGGGTGGCGAGCCCCCCAATGCTGGTGATCAATCTACACAGACCGACATCCTTGGCGAACAGGATGATGGGCTCCGGACCATCCTTCTAGAAGTGCGGTCCAGTCTCCAATACATTGACGCAAAAATAGACCATCTAACATCCCGCCTTGACCAGGTGAAGCAAAGGGTGGACTCTCACGACGCACGTATCGATCAGCTCGAGACGAGGGTTTCGGACGATGAGTATGACGGAGCCTCCGGGGCGCAGAAGCTCCTCAAGGTGGACAAAATCCTCGAAGTTATTCGTGCTAAGAACGAGGACTTGAAGGCGCGCTCTCGGAGGAATAACATCCGGATCGTCGGCCTGCCGGAGTCCACTGCGACTGGGAAAATGGAAGATTATCTCGAAACTCTTCTCTGCAACATCTTTGGCCCAGTCCTATCCTCCCACTTCATTATTGAACGGGCACACAGATCACTTGGCCTCCGACCTCCCGGAGCTCCTGCGAGGCCCATCATCGCCCGCCTGCTGAACTATCGGGACCGAGACTCCATTCAACGCAGGGCCAGGGAGCTGGGTGAGGTCCGCCATCAGGGCAACAAGTTATCCTTCTATCCTGATTTCACGCTGTCTGTCCAGGCGGCCTGCAGAGACTTCCTTCCTGCCAAGCGTATCCTGCAGCAGCTCCACATCACATATGCGATGCTTTACCCCTCCAAGCTCCGCATCCACTTTGGGGAGAATCCAAAATACTTAACTGACCCCAAGGCCGCCCTCGACTTTGCGAAGCAACTGCAGAAGTCCTCCCCACGCAGCCGCCGCACCGAGCCCGAAGACTGCCACACAAGCGATAATGACTGACTCTTATAGGCCCAGCCATGCCTCACTGTTGCATACTTTTCATGTTGTTCCCTCCAGGCGCTCTGTTTAATGCACTGTTGTATGCCGCTTTATCATATATTGGAACCTGTAACTTTGCATGCTATGTTGGCTTGTGATGCATGGACACTTGTTGCATTGGGGATTCGTGGGTCCCTGGGATAGTTTCATTACCCTGTCAGTCCTGCCTGCAATCGACCACCTTCCTGTGACTGCACGCTCTTCCCTTCAGCCGCCTTCCACTGTACTACACCATGCTTGGCCACCATGCCTATATGGCTAAGGGTCAATGGCGATGCCCACGCACCCCGTCGGGATGATTCCCTGTCCCATATTCAGATGTCCAAGTTTGGGATCCCTGGGAGGGAGAGGTTCGGATTCTCAACCTAATTGGGGGGTTGGAGTGGGAGGCGGGTGGGATGGTGTTTTTTTCTTGGGGCACTGTTTTGTTGTTTCTGTTGTTTTGATCTCGGCATGTCACTGCTTGTATTCACTTCAGGATATTATGTACCACACCGCTCCAGCACCACACGCTCTCCTCCCGCACCGTAGGCACTGTGGCACTCACTGCTTCACTGCTGCCAAATGACTGATACTGTCTTCTTGACTTTGGAACATTCGTGGCCTGAACGACCATCGTAAAGCACGTCTTATGCATGCACAGACAGCTCATCAGACACCAGGTAGATATTTGTTTCCTTCAAGAGACGCACCTCCTCCCTGCCACTTCATCTAGACAGCAATCCCGCCACTGGGGAGAGTCCTACACTGCCTATTACTCAAATTACTCAAGCAGTGTTTCCATTCTTTTTAGGAGGGGCCTTCTCTGGCACGGCACCCATTCCCTCATTGATACAGAGGGTCGCTATGTGATACTCGCTGGCACTCTATACAACCAACCGCTGATACTAGCGGCGATCTATGGCCCCAACACTGATGATCCCGGCTTTTTCACACACGTCTGAGAGCTCATATCATCTCTGGGACCTCACTCCTTGATATGGGGGGTGACTTTAACATAGCACTTTCACAGGCGCTGGACCGCTCGGGTGACCGCATTCAGCACCCGCAGGCCACTTCCCTCCTCCACTCCATCATAGATGACAACTCACTACTGGATGCCTGGTGGCATGCGCGCCCTACTGACCGCGAGGGTACTTGCGTGTCGGGCTCGCGTGGCTCCTGGTCCTGCCTCGACCTTTGGATTACCACCTGTGACATTGCCTCCTGGACCACCTCTGTGGATCACATGGCCCACACCCTATCGGACCATGCCCTCATGCACTTATATTTGCGGCTCCCACTCACGCTCCGTCGCATGTTTGCATGGCGCCTGCCACCCAATGCCCACCGTGACGCCGCCTTTCACAAGGACATACGCGGGCCATCATTGCCTACTTTGAGCGCAACGTGGGCTCCGTTGAGTCACCCTCGACCCTCTGGGAGGCCTTCAAGGTCGTGGTTTGGGGGAAGTGTATTGCCAACTATCTGGGATACTAAAATGCATTAGGGGCACCGTCGAACGGTTGGAAAAATATATCATAGCTCTAGACCTCAAGCAATCTCAAGATCATTGCCCTGATATGCTCGCCTCTATCAGAGGCAAACTCATTGAGTTCCGCGAGGAGGCCGATAGGGAGATCTCATTCCTCGGCTATGGCGAGGTCGATTGCCCAGGCAAGTCCCTAGCAAACCTACTCAGGCAGCCACTTGCCTCTTCCTACATCACAGCCCTATGCGACGGGGCCGCGGGGAGGACCACCTCTCCCACCGACATCATTGATAGGATTTCCAATTTCTACTCCCAGCTCTACACTGCTGGGGCAGCTCCCACCAGAGAAATCATGGACCAATACTTTGATTCTATTGAACTGTTGTGGCTTGGTAATGGTCATAGGGAGTACATGGATGAGTCATTTACTCAAAAGGAGATCTGTAAAGTAATTGCAGGACTCCCGGGTGATAAAGCCCCTGGTTCAGATGGGCTCACCCCTGCCTTTTACAAACAGTATGCGCCCCTCCTGGTCCCCCACCTGGCTGACATGTATAATGAATCCCTCGAAATAGGTAGATTTCCCCCTTCTCTTCGTGAGGCCATGATCACTGTCCTCCTAAAGCCGGACAAACCCGCCGAGAGCTGCGACTCATACCGTCCCTTATCACTAATTAATACTGACCAGTTGGGGTTCAATCCGGCCCGCGCTGCATCGCACAACCTACGTATCATCTTTTCGGTTATTCATCAGATCAACCCCGCTCTCCCCGCCTTAGCCGCCTTTCTGGACGCCACTAAAGCTTTTGACACTTTAGAATGGCCTTTCCTTTTTTACCTTCTTCCTCGACTGGGCTTTAATCCAGGCTTTGTGCGTAAGATCCAGCTGCTGTACACGCTCCCAACGGCACGCATCAGGGTAAACGGACAGATCACCGACCCCATAACCATCTTGAGGGGTACCAGGCAGGGCTGCCCCCGTCCCGCATGTTATTCACCATTGTGATGGAGCCTCTGGCGGCGCGACTGCACCAGCATCCCACTAATCGGGGCATAGGTTTCTCAGCCCGGGCTTTGGTCGTTACCATGTACGCCGACGACGTCACGATCAACGTCCGCGAACCTCGCTCCCATGACTAGGGAGGTTGTCCGCTTTGGCTGCCTCTCCGGAGTACAGGTCAACTGGACCAAATCCGTTCTCTTCCCCCTCACTGATGCCACCTTGCCGTTCACGGCAGACTACCCTTTTATATGGGCGACCGGGCCCACAAGGTACTTGGGCATCTGGTTGAGCAGAGATGTGGACGAATTATGGAGATCCAATTTTGGCAGGGCAATGGACTGGCTTGAAACCAAGAGTCGTGTGTGGCAAAAACATCCGCTTTCACTTGCCGGGTGCATCGCCATCGCCAAGATGGTCATGCTCCCTAAATTCTTGTATCTCTTTTTAAACATCCCAGTCCCTCTCACGTCACAATTCTTCCAAAAACTGCGCTCTAACATTATCGCACTGATCTGGGCAGGATGTCAGCCTAGAATCGCTTATGATATTCTAACTCTTCCCCTAGCTAGGGGTGGTATGGGAGCCCCCGATTTTAAACTCTATGCGCTGTGTGCCCAGGCCAGCTTTCTCCAGGTCTGGCTCCATTCAACACCTTTCCAGCCTCATGTGGCAGTCGTGGTGGACTTGGCTTCTCCGTGGCCATTGCGGACAGCTCTATTTTTGCCGCACAAACCCCCGTGGTGAGATCGACACAGTGGAATGCCTCCGCTGGGCCTGGGACAGGCTGCGTAGATACACTGGCGCCGGGGCACTCTCCGCGCCATCCATGCAACTTGCCAGTAACCTGGCATTCCCCCCGCTGCAGACAGCGGGTATGGCTTGCCGCGCAGCCAGCCTGGGGATTCGCACTGTGGCCGACATTTACCCTAACAACAACTTTTTCACACTTCCTGCCAACGCAGCGCCACTTGATAAGCTACTTTACTACCAGATCAGGGATATGTGTAGAAGCGATAACCCTGCTTTCCCGCTCGCCTCCCAGTTTAACGCCGCACTCGAGTACACTCACTCCTCCAGTTCTCCACAGATAATGGTCACTAGACTATATGCTCTAACACTGGCGGCCTCTCCCGTTAACACAGAACGTGCCCAAGCTGCGTGGAGTGCGGACCTGGGGAAGGACCACTCCCTCGAGCAATGGCAATACTGTTGCAACCAAATCAAGCGCCTCTCCCCCAACTACCGCCTGCGGCTCATTCATTTTAAATATCTACACAGGCTTTATCGTACCCCCACATCATTACACAGAATGGGCCTGGCGGGTGCAGACAGGTGCGCGCGGTGCGCAGCCCCCGGCGCGGGCTTCGCGCACCTGGCCTGGTGTTGTCCCAAGGTCTCCATGTTCTGGTTGGAGGTGTGCACAATAATTAGCGATATCACACTTGAACGTATAGTCCCCGATCCCCTACTGTGCCTCCTGGGTCATGTTAAACACGTTTCAGACGGTAACCGCAAGCTGGCCGCGATGCTCCTGGTCCTTGCCAAGCGCCGGGTGGCTATCCACTGGGGTCGCAAACCGGCACCCTTAACTAAATGCTGGCTGGATGACGCTGCTCACTGCCAGACACTCCTGGGTGAGTTCTGGGACTTGATGCCAGCTGCAAGCAGAGCTCCTGACATATGCGGCCCTCTCATCTCCTACCTGCATCGCTTGGCCAACCTGGACGAACAGGCCACAGATTCCCCAATCACTAATGCCCAAATAGACAGCAGCGACCCGCCAGACTCCAGCCATAATTCCTGACTGAACACAAACAGCCCTCTCAAACACAACAACCGCAGACACCAAGTCAAGGTACAGTATCATGTGCCATTCTAAATGTAATTACTCTGTAATGCTGATCCCCCCTGCAGGAGGAAATCATTGTTATGCTACTTAACGGAATGATAAATGTAACATGCCACTTTTTTCAATAAAGGTTTTGAAAATCAAAAAGAATCCCACACTGGCATCAGTGTGGGTTTAATTTGCTGAGAAGTTTGCTACCAAACGTCCCAGTTTTTAATAAAGCATTATGGAGCTGTGGAGTGTGTAATGACCAACTCCCAGACCATATACTCTTTACTACACTTATAATATCCAAGAATGGATTTAGACACTGTAGGGGAACAGGGCTCATGCCAATGTACCCTCACCTGAGGGCTAGTGCACCCTGCTAGAGGGGTGACTTACCTAGGCCTCAGACAATGGGTTGCAGGCATGGCACACAGGGATGTGTGCCATGCCGACTCTTCTCTTTTCTAGTCACCAAAACATGCAGCCTGCAATGGCAGTGTGTGGGTGTTACGGTACAGGGCCTCTAAGGGTGGCACAATAGGTGCTGAAGCCCATAAATGCCTTCCCTGATCACAGTGCCCTTGCACCCATGGTGCCTTTTACAAGGGGCTTACCTGTGGCCAGAGATGTGCCAATTGTGGGTACAAAGGTACAGTCTTGGGAAAGAACACAGGCCCTGGGAACCTGAATGGCAGGGACCCAGGGCACATCAGGTCAGGTTGCATCAGATGTCAGGCATAAAGTGGGGGGGGGTAACCATGCAAAAAGGGGTACTTTCCTACACATGGCAATTTAAAACTGCACGCAGACACTGCAGTGGCAGGTCTAAGATACCTTTTCAGGGCTACTCATGTGGGTGGCACAATCAGTGCTCCAAGCCACTAGTAACATTTGATTTACAGGCCATGGCACACTCAGTGGAAACCATGCCAAGGATGCCAAGTCTAACAATTCAGTATTGTTTTTGTGCAGGAAGGGACAACTTCCTGCACAAAACAATCCAGGGAGGCATAGTCCTCTTTCTATGTGTGCTGCAGAATGCAGCACACATAGAAAGAGGAAGGAACAAGGAGAAATAGATATATTTCTCCTCGTTATGCCCCCCCTGGGAAGGTGAAAGATTTTGGCACATGCCCAGGTTTACAAGTTGTTGTAAATCTGGGGATGTGTCAACATCCATGGGATTTGCATGGGAACACACATGCAATGACCATGAAACACCATTCCGGGGTAAAGTAACGTAACACAGTGATTTGCGCTGCATTACTCCAGATTTTGGGAGGCACTCAAAGTGGCTTTGCATGGCTTTAAATATACATCTTAAGGTTTGCGTCGCTCTTGCACTACGTTGCATGGTGCAAGAGTGATGCAATCAGCCTCAATAATATGCCACATACATCTTTCTGGATGGGCACAGATGAGCTTGCGTTTGGAGCACCTGCCTATGCTATTGTTGTAAATAAATTGGTAAATGCAGTATAAGATTTTTCAGGTGGTACAGAGCAGTTTTCCATTTTATCCTGTTGTGAAAATACAGAAAAGCCTGGCTGCTCCAAAATGTATTCAGCATTGACTGACACCCCTTCCATTTATGAAAGAAATCAACGTCTTCACAGCCACATAAACCCTAAACACCTTTATTGAAGCTAATGTAAAAATATGCACTAAGTGAGATAGTGTGTCTCATTCTGGGATATTGAGCAATATACTAACTCCTACCTCAATTTACTCACGTTATTAATTTTCATCTCACAGGAAGCAAATGGGAAAGACACACATAAGAAAAACTGAAACTATGGACAGTGAGAGTTTTAGAAGATGTCAACTTTTCAAGAGTCTATATGATATGTCAAATACAGCAAATACAGTGCAGGCTTTGTATAACCTGGGCATATAAAATGCCTATGGTCATGGCACATTTATTAAGTGCAATAAAAATCAGCAAAACCATAAAAACAAAACAAGTTCACACAGCTATAGTCACTGAGGGTCTGATTCACAAACTCTGCTTTGTAATATGTATTGTTGTACTACAATATATTGCACTACAAATTACAATTCCCAAACCACATGCAGAGTTGTATTCCTCTGCATTACCCATACTTATGTTTCCGGAGTTCTTCTCCCGACTGAGTCTCCGCACACCTAAGTATACACAATTGTAGTAAATCTGGGTGTGACTGGAGGGAGTGGGTGGGAAAAGGGGCAGATTTACTATAAAAGGGGATGGGAATAGGGAGGAGTAAGAGGAGTTAGGTAGGGACAGGGAGGGGTTCAAGGAGGGATAGCACCCACCCACAAAAGAGTAAGCCAATTGCTTTACCCTGAGAGAGGAGAAATGTAACTTACACTTTTGCAGTAAGTTTACATTAAGAAGGACTGATTCAATAAAGTAGTTCAATAAAAACCCCTGACCAAATTAGAAACCTAGCAAATAAACAAAATTACATCAAATGACAAAAATCCAACAAAGTGAAGCAAAGGTGTGAATTTGTAATGTTTTAATTAGGAACAGCACAAATAGTCAATGGTCATGGTAGACTGGGACCTGGTCACATTTTGACACTGACCTTGACGGACACCACAGGTCGGACACACCAACTTCGTCTATCCTGGTCAAAGATTTTACCTTCTGACATTAGTCCTTTAAATCTCAATCCCCCACAGGAGTAAAACGCCCCCAGGACTTCAGGGGAGGTACTTAGGGTATCAGGCAGAGCACGATTCAGTCCATGACTAATTGCCACTGCTCAGCTGGGCATTTGTAGGAAATATCTCTTGTAGCTTAGTCTTGTGTACAAGCAGGAGCAGGTACTTCATCACAGGTCACAACAGCAGGTGCAGTCCTTCCTCTGTCTTTCACAAGTCGAGAGGTGTTTTGAAGAGGGTATTGGGGTGCCACATCTATGCCCTGTGTCAGCCTGTGGGTGGGGGAAACTCCAGGCCACAACCTAACCAAATGGGGTAAATGTTCCCAGGGTTGATCCTACTAATTTCCACAGAATTTACTGTAAACTATCCCACAGTGCCCCTCTCTACCCAAAACTAACATAGCAGAACCTTCCTTCTCCTGTGCAGAGCTCTCTGTGCCCACTCAGAGTTGTGGCTATAATGATGGGCAACCTGCCCTGCCCTGCCCCACCCCTCTTTTTCCAGTCCATCTCTGGAAGCAGCTTCTCTCCCACTAAGATTGGTGCCAGGCTGGTTAGCATGTCACTTGAGAGGTCAGGCCCAGGTGTAAGCTACAGGTGCCTGTGACCTGGTAGGTATCCTTTGAAGGTAATTAAGTTCCTGGGCACAGTCCAAATACCCATCCTGTCACGGAAAGGTCAAGTCGCTCTCCCTCTTCTCTTGATGTCACGTCACATCTAATCAACTCCTGGGTCACACTGAACACTGGCAGAAAGGCACATTTGACTCAGGCAGGAACATGACAACTTTCTAAAAGTGTCATTTTTAATATAGCAATATAAAATCATTGTTGAACATTAAGTTGGATTTTAAATTACTATTAAAATAAGTTCTTGAATCCCTTTCCTAGCTGCTCCTAAAGTATTATATGATGTTTTAATGTAATCCAGTGATTTTCAATGGGAAAGCCAGCCTTGCCACAGTGAAAACTGTTTTGGGGAGTTTTTGCTGTCAGGACAAGTAATGCATATGCACCAATGTCCTACATCTTAAACACCATGCACACTGTCCTATGGGCACTTCGGGTCAACCTTGGGGGTGACATATAAACATTAAAAAGAAAGGTTTATGCCAGGAAAGAGGTTTATGTTACCAGGTCAACTTGAAAGTTTTAAAACTCCATATCCAGGCTGCAGTGGCAGGCCTGGAAGCATGTTTTGCATTGTAACTTCAGTGGTAGCACAATTTGTGCTGCAGTCCACTCATGAAAGTTAACTTATAGACCCTGGCTGCA
Source organism: Calotriton arnoldi (assembly GCA_963921515.1). Lineage (NCBI taxonomy): Eukaryota > Metazoa > Chordata > Amphibia > Caudata > Salamandridae > Calotriton > Calotriton arnoldi. The sequence goes on along the minus strand of CAWUFW010000004.1, from coordinate 3,908,367 downwards.
CTTTTGTACCATATACTAGGGACTGACACTTAAGTTAAATATGCTAGTCTGGAGTGTTGCCAATTTCAACATGTTTATGGGTCAGTGCACATGCACTAGGGCCTGGTTAGCAGTGTTCCAGTGCGCAGAGTCAAACAATAGCAACATCAGTCCAGAAATAATGTGGGTGGAGATACAAAACGGTTCTATTTCCTATACCCTTGGAGTCCATATCTTAGTTCTGGTTACAAGAAGGAGCTCCTCTGGTCAAGGAGTGCTTCTGAAGTGGGTATCTGAAGATGCCACATTTATGCCTGGTATGAACTAGTGGGTGTAAATGACTCCTGGGCACACCTTAATCAATGGGGTAAAAGCTCCTGGGATAAACCCTACCTGCTTTGGGCATTTCCACAATGGTGAAAGCCTTCGGCCACACTAAACTTGGACTCTGAGAGCTGGGTGTGTGTACGGAGAAAACTATGGTAATCCTATTGTCTAACACTAACATGCAGATTGAGGCAACCACTGTATTTTCAATAAACCCAGAAACGGGAGTCTGTTAGAAAAAAAGTAGGGTTTACAGCAACTAGACAGTGATACACAGCAATTGTTTTGGCATCCTGTTTCCATCAACTGAAATGTGTCTTAAAATGTTATGTAAACCCAGCAGATCTCTCAAGCAGGGTTTACCATTGAAGAAGGATTTGACAGAGTAATATCAAAACAAATGCTCACAGACCCATCCCTGCATATTCTGTGAGGTTTAGAGGAGTCCTCTCTGCCCATTCAAGTTGGCCTATTGTTTGCTCCTGGGTTGAATTTCACACCCTTTTAACATCTATTCAAATGCTAATCCATGGCTGGAAGAAGTGAGACAGCAAATGCAAATTTAGCCTCCACAAACTTTAGGCGAAAAAAGGTAACTTCTGAAAGTTACTTTTCCTTAATATTTATTAAAAATCAGACTTCACCATTGAAGTAGATTCTTACTAATGACTAAAAATAGTTGTTTAGTCAATTTCTAGTAAGTCCTATTCCTGAGTTACAATATTAGGATGTTTACTCTGTACTTTGGTTTCTACAGAGCTCTGTTTTGCCTTTCTGCTTGTTTTACTGAATTGTATATGCAACCTGGATTCCATCGTGGTCGACCTTAACTATTGACTTTGCTCTGGTGTCACACAACCAGATACCTGTGATTCATGCTTTGATCTTTTAAGCACTAGATTTCGCTAAAAACCTCAAAAATCGATAACTCTGGTTCTACTGATTGGATGAAATCTGTTTTGGTACTATTTTATTTTATTTATTGATATTTTCTAAATTAGTTTTAGATTATTTCATGGTATTACTGTTTGTATGCAGCATACATCTTTAACACAGTGCCTCTAAGTTAAGCCTGACTGCTTTTGTGGCAAACAGAGGTTTAAGCACAGGTTATTTTAGTGACTTATGTGGTTCACCCTGATAAGGATTGTTGTTACTCATTGAATAGGGATTTTACCCCCTCAATCAATAACCCAGTTTCTTACAACAACCATCCAAGTGTTTGCATTTCCCAATAGAAAACTTTATTTTTTAAGATATTATATTTAAAAAAAATGTATAAGAAAAATTCCATTTTGTACAACATGAGGGGAAGCAGGATGGGCTTCTTGGTGTACCACCCTTGAGGCTGTCACCACGATTCTTAAGTCCACTTTTGTAAGCCAGCTACTACCTTGTTTCACGTGTCGGTAACTGTACAATGGTTTGTGAGTGGAACTGCAACTGTATTGCATTCTGAGTTGAAATTGGTAAGGAATGTCTCTTTTGCTCTGCTTACAAATTTGTTTTGGTTCATAAAATCCGATTTTCTGACTTTTCCAACTTGAAAAGTAGGTTTTGTACATTGCAAAAAATGAATTTTGAAAACCAAGTGATTTTGCAATTCAGATGGTTTACCATCGCAAAATCCTTGACATCTGGCCTGCTGTCTGGTTAGAAATCAGGAAATAAGTATTGCCAATTTTGATGTGGATGCCCATGTGCAAAGAATGCCTGTGAAATACTTGTCAGAAATATGTATTTCTCTCTTCAATTGCATCTAGGACCCTGGGTCAAAGATATTAAATATCAATTGTTAGAACTGGGGGTCTCTAGTTGGCAGAGGTAGGTACCTTTGTCCAAATAGGGACCCTTGCTTCTAGTCAGGGTAAGGGGGATACACTACTAAAATAACCCCTGCTCACCCCCTTGGTAGCTTGGCACGAGCAGGCAGGCTTATCTCAGAGGCAGTGTGTAAAGCATTTGTGAACACATACAGTAATCCAGTGACAACACTACAGATGGACACCACACAGGTTGTAGTATAAAAACAAGTATTTTAATATAGATTTAACACAAGATCCAAAACGACAAAAATCCACAATACACTATGAAAAATATGACTGTCAAATGGTAGAAAATAGCTCAGTTCAATAAAGATGATAAATGCGACACTTTACTCTCAATGTACCTTCCGATGCCTAATGCAAAACAAACAAAAGGGTCGCAGGGAAGGTAATGCTTCGATTCCTTACACGCAGAAAAGAGGATGCGTCGGTTTCTTACTGCGGCCCGGTTCCGATGCGATGATGATCTGGTGCGATGCGAGAAAATGGCGTCTTGCTTGCAGTGCGACAACGCAGACGGGACGCGTGCATGCCCGATGGCCGTGCGGCGACTCATCAATCTTCTGAGCCGGTAGAGGCCCTACGACACGCTTCTCCGGTGATGTGCCGGCGGCACGCTTCTCCGGTGATGCAAGGCGCTTTGGTGATGCGATGGCGGCAGCGGCGGCTCGCTTACTCTGCGATGCGCCGACAACCGATGCGGCGGCACGCTTCTCCGGTGATGCGGGGCGCTTCGGTGATGCGACAGCGGCAGCTGCGGCACGCTTACTCCGCGATGCAACGACAACTGCTGCAGCGGCGACACGCTTCCTCTTCGTTGAATCTCGCTTCCAGCTCCCAGCAACGCGCAGTCTCTCAGAAGGCCCAACAGCAGTAGGCACTTCAATTCCCAGCAAGGGAATTCAGGGGGGAGCTGGTAGTGAAGTCTTGTGTCCCTGAGACTTCAGGCAGGAGGCAAGCTCAATGTTCAAGCCCTTGGAGATCTTCTTCAAGATGAGGAAAGCACACTCAGTCCTTTTCTCCTTTCTTTGGCAATGAAGCAACCACTGCAGGCCAACCCTCAAACAGCACACAGCACAGGGGTAGTCTCCTCCTTCAGCTTCCTGGTTCTTCTCCTCAGCAAAGGTTCGTCTTGATTCCCAGAAGTGATCTAAAGTTCTGGGGTCTGGGTCCCCCTTTTTATACCCACAAATCCTTTGTCTCTGAAGGCAGAGAGTGTCTGTACCTAGTCTAAACCAGTTCTAGGTGCATTCTGCCAGTGCACAACTTCTCCCTTTGTCAGTGAGGGCCAGGGTCATCAGACGCACCACAGGAGGTGGAGCCAGCATTGTGGAAGGCAGGCACAGCCCTATTCAGGCCCAGGTGCTACTCCTCCCACCACTCCCTATGCAGTTAGGTCTATTCAGCCTAGTGCTGACTCACCCTGTCTCCTGGAGCCACCCCAGCCCCTGTCACTCACAAACCAGACATGCAATACACAACCTAGCAGAGGTAGGCTGGAGGGTTAGGTAAGAAAATACCTACTTTCTAAAAGTGGTATTTTCAAACACAGAATGTAAAAATCACCCACACTAAAAGATGTATTTTAACATTCTGAGTTCAGGCATACTAAACTCGAATTTCTACCTTGTTCCCTGGGTCAGTTAGGATTATAAGATGTTATAATCAAACTGCCCATTCTGGCCTATGGGAGCAGGTAGCCTTGCAATAGTGAAAAACGAAAATGGCTGTAATTCACTATCAAGACATGCCACACACATCAGGGCATGTCCTACCTTTCACATACAATGCACCCTGCCCTTGGGCCTACCTTAGGGGTGGCTAACATGTAGAAAAGGGAAGGTTTAGGGACTGGCAAGTGTGTGCACTTGCCAAGTTGACATGGCAGTCCCAGACTGCACACAGGCTCTGCAATGGCAGGCCTGAGCCATAGTTTACAAGTTGCTCCGGTGGGTGGCACAATCAGCGCTGCAAGCCCACCAGCAGCATTTGATTTACAGGCCCTGGGCACATGCGGTGCACTGTACTAGGGTCTGACAAGTAAATCAAATAATCCAATCATGGAATCACTAATCCATACAACAATTTACCATAGAGAGCATATGCACTTTAGCACTGATCAGCAGTGGTAAAGTGCCCAGAGTCATAAAACCAACAAAAACAGGTCAGAAAGAATACAGGAGGAAGGCAAAAAGTTCAGGGATAACCCTGCAAAAAGGGCCAAGTCCAACATCAATGTACCATAATATGTTACATTTATTGTTATTAATGATATCATACGGTCATACCAATAAAGAGCACTTCTGGGTTTCCATTAATCCTGTATTTGAAAGAGATTTAGCTGCTAAAGCCTCTATGAGTCGAATTCATTCAGCAATATTTTGTCCATGAGTGTGCAATATTCTCGGAAATTCAGGAGACAGTTACACCAACAGCATAAAAAAACACAATTCCACACAGTAAATGTTTTTAAAATCAGGCCCTAGTAGTTTGTCCCCATTGCCAGACATGTATTTATTACCATGCTCAGTTCATGGAATGAGCCAGCTTAAAACAAGGAATAATACTTTGAAACACCCCATCAGGTCTACAGAAGAATACAAGTAGGGTTGTGTTGTTGCAATTGCGGTTGTCTTGATGGATTTCAATGTTTTCATATGTGTTCCAATAACGTTTATTATCTTCTTCCACAGAATGCCCTGAGCACCAACATTTTACGGATTGTGGGGCTGGTTGTCAACAAAGCTGTGAAAATCAAAATAAGATTAAGCCATGTAACAAGATGTGCGTCCCTGGCTGTGTTTGTGATGACAAGTACATTCTGGAGCATGAGGATTCCTACAACTGTGTCCTGAAACAGGATTGTGAATCCTGTCCAGAAAATTCCTATTTCAGTCGCTGTGATAGGCAATGCCAGAGAACCTGCGAGAACTACAAACAAGAACATATTGTCTGCCCCATGATATGTGCTCCTGGGTGTGTTTGTAACAAAGAGTATGTCTTGCATAATGACAATTGTATTCACACAAGTGAGTGTGAGTAGACAATAATCCTACAGAGAGCTCGGTTAGTGAAAGAAGGAAGCACATTACCCCTGATTGTTTATGTTTCTGAGAGCAAAAGCCAAGCTGCACAACTAGCGCTCTATGTCTCACGTTCATGTAGTCTCTCTAGTAGCTTCTTCTGCACATATATCTTCCTAGAGCTGATGCGACCACTACCGCCATATTGGGAAACGCCAGAGTCTGGCCCAAATTATGAGTGTCAGTCCTTTGAACGGGGTGCAATGTGTTATAAGCAAGGGTGGGGTAGTTACAGAGTGTGGTAAACACCTTCTGGTTAAGATTTGCTACGCAATATACATACAATGGGAAAGTGTTAACAGCAGAGAATATGACATGTTTCTTGTTATTTTCCCCTGATAAATTTTATTAGGATCTTCCTAGTGAAATCTGCAATGGGAAAGTTGTGGGACTGTAGTAAAAAACCCACCCTGGGCAAATACCCCATGTGGTAATAGTCACACAGCTCACAATGTTTTCTGTGCAAACCTGTTCTGTACATGGATCATAATCTACCCCACTAGTAATACATGTGTCTACCACTACCAACAACATCTGTGTCTTAGACAAATTTATTGTGCAGCATCAGCTACTCTTTGGATAGGTGGCCATGTGCACCCTAACTATAAGTAGAGATTGCTCCCTCTATGATCTACAGGCACCCAGAACTGTTGCTAGCAATCCAGATGTACTATAGGTGGTTCCCTGCTACTAGTTTGCACCTATATTGTTTTAATTGCTATTGGTTTTAATCAAAGTAATTGACTAGAATTTGTGTTTTATACTGACAGTTCGATTAATGTGAATATATTGGTTAAATGTGGACCTTGTAAAAAAGGGTGGTCCCAAAACCCATACAATGTCCACTTTGACCTAAATTTCGCTCTCCCCCGAAATGTGGTTACAGCCCCGATAATTGTGTATTATTGTCTTTGAAGTTGTTTATGTTTCAATGTGTTCTTCCAAACTCGAGTCCATTCGCTATACAAGCAATTTTATTTTACAACAAACTAATTTGAATGCATTATATTAAAATAATCGCATATCATCTTTCTAAAGTATTGGTACCAGTAGACAAAACATTCATAGTTTACTGACTCTGTGAAAGAGGTGGTAACCCATTCGAAAACTGGAAGGGGTCCCTTTGTGAATGGGAGCGCCACCATTTTTTAAGAGCAGATAGTGGTCGCACAGACCACTGCCTACTCTTATCAAATTAAAAGGTAGCTTTTCATTTTTATTTTTGAAATGCATCGTTTCCTTTAAGGAAAAACGGCTGCATTTAAAAAAATAAAAATTGCTTTATTTAAAAAGCAATCACAGACATGGTGGTCTGCTGACCCTAGCAGGCAACCATTCCTGTGATTACCGGCCATTCCAATTGGGTCGCAAATTGCGACCTGCCGCATGAATATTGATGAGGCAATCAATTGCAGCCCCATTGGGAATCGCTAAACGTGTATGAGACACATTAGTACATTTCATTTTCGACTCCCTAATTGCGAATAGCAAATTATCGCAATTAGAGACTCGAAAAACAAAATGGTCGTACATCTGGCTCTATATTACATTTCGCTGAGACACATTAGTAAATTTCATTTTGCAAGTCTTTGATTGCGAGTCACTAAAAATCGCAAATAGAGACTGGCAAAATGTAATGGCCGTACATCTGGCCCTAGCTAACACACAAACTTAACAATCTAGTTCACATGAAAATCCCTCCTAATGAGAAAAGAATACCAAAATCCACATTATTCCACTTCTGAAAGCTCAAATGGAACACGTTTATTACCAGAATTTGTAAACATTTGATCTGCTTCAAAGCACTGACAAAAATAAAGACTGCATATTAATTGAGATGTCTAAAATGTTCTCATTGAAATGTTCCCCAGATTTAAATGAGCTTCTTACAGCCATCAATAAAATAATGCTGTTGTTTGTTCTTAAAAGCTGAAATCTTGCCCAGAAACTGCAGAGAAATGGGTTATGAAATATGCAAGGGATATCATTACATCAGCAAAAAAGAGAATTAGTGTCGTTGTTCGCTATATGTGGCATCCCTTGCAGTCATTCCCCAACTTGAACATGAGGGGCGTGGCCTGCTGGACCAGTTCAGCAAGAGTGTGAACTCACTGAAAAGAGGCTCTGGGTGCACCGATGCCACACACGTCACCTCTCCGGATTGGTGCTCATGTTTAACTATTGCTGTTGTTTGGGAAAGTGTGTTTAGGGAATTCAGTCTCTGTCACTGCTCACTAGGAGAATACAATTGAGTGTTAATTCAGTTTAATGCAAACCTTAGTGGACTTTTTTATTGAGGAGTGAGATGATTTTGTCCTGCGAAAGCAGAACAATCATGGACATGTACCATTTCTTTGCTCATAAGCCATACTTGAGACATCTGTAGCTGTGGTGGACAGAAAATATCCATTAGAGCAACACTTGTTCCCATAGAGACCATGTACGATGATTCACCAGATGCTAGGGGAACTGGAAGTGGCATTACATGCCCATTGACCCATTCCATTGCAGAATGTGCCATTATGTAATATTTGACCTTGGTGGCATCACAGGAAGTGATGTCACACATCATTGACCCTGGTGACAGTAACAAAAGTAGCAGGTCTGAAATTAATTTAAAAAAAACCTCACTAGGTGACAATGGGCAATGAAATAGCATACTAATGTAAATTAAAGTGCACTATTGACTAAACAAATGTGATCATGTACTAGTGGCACAACCACAAACAGCCATCAGCAGAGACCATGGGACCAGTAATCATAGGCCAGCTACAATCCTCATCCTCTTGAAACTAGTTTAAAATGTTCAGGGACACACTCAAATATCCTGGCTCAGATATCATACATTACTATAGACATAGACACAGCCTCAAAGACCAAAATGCAGTCTAAGTCCAGTCAGAATTTCCACATGCCAAACCAAAACCATTGAATGCACAAACATAACCACATGTGCTGACTCATAAAAACATATTTGTTAAACAAAACCTGACCCTGGGTGGTACAAGTATGTAAGATCTGCATATCTAAATCAATGTGCACACAGGGTGCTCCTACTGAGTCCCATGCGCAATTCTGCACATGAAGAATGTACACACACCCTTGTGAGCACTTAGCCACTGCTTGCTTGTTTGCCCCACCATGTATGCATGAAGACACCTCTAACGAATGTACACCTAGTTCAAGTCCTATTGCACATTTCTCACCATTGTGTAGGTGCTGCCTTCATCTCGAGTGTGTGCACTTAGGAAGCACTGTCATCTGTGTGGACCAAGCCACAACTCTCCTGTGTGCTCCCATTTCCTCACAGTAAATCACTTCAGCAACTCAGACCTACAGTAAGCAAATTGAGCTTTCACTGGTCATCCAGTGTAAACATAAATATACTCTCATTTGTGCGCATGTAGTTTTCTTTCACCTTTGGAAACATAACCTCCTATCTTATGTGAACTTTTAGCCATTATTGCCTGTGTGGATATGGTCTATCTAACTTATTTACAGCAGTCTCTCTCCAACCTATTTGTACCTAGCTCCTTCACCTGAGTGTATTTAACCTTTCATCTGTTTATATCCCAGGCACCTATATCGGTGCACGCAACCCCAGACATATAGCACCCTTTAATATATGGTCAGCAAACCTTCCCTAACCTGGTTGCAGTAATCTCTTCCCCACCTCTGTGCATTGATTTCTGCAGTGGGCGCTGCTGCCAATCGAACCTTGTAGAGCGGCACAAGGGGCATGCATAGGTGGAGAGGGGTTGGGAAATAAAAAATAAAAATCACTTACCTGCTGCTACACTCTGCTCTCGCTGCGGCCTCGTTGCTCCTACTACTACTACCCTCCTTCGGAAGTGGATGGGACTGAAAGCACAGGCCTCCCCTAATCCAGACGCCTCTCTCATAGTAAGAGAGTAGTGCCAGGATTGGTCTGAGCGGCCTTGTTTGCCACTCAGACAGTTCATTGGAGCCTGTGGCATTTCTCCAACCCGGCTGTTCAACACAACTGGGTTGGAGAACCATAAGAGCGAATGTCTGTTTGGCCCACCTAGGATGGCAGCCAAACAGGCGTGCACTTATAAGTGCCCACTACTCCAGCATGTCATGGCCCGGCCCCCTCCCATTCCCACGTAGGCAGCGCTGACATAAATAAAATGATAATAACAATGTTTTATTATTGTTTTATTTATCATCTGCTGGCAGTGAGGTGACCCTCCTATGCCATTACTGAGGAGCTCCCCTGGATTTCTGTCTCACTTATATAGATCTAGCCCTCTCACTTGTTCGGATGTAGATTCATTTGAACTGTGGGTACTGTGCCCTCACTCACATCTTCATACTGTGGACACCTCTAATGTGCATAGTTTAATACATACCTGTTCATAATATGGCTACATGCATACACATATGTATGGCCCACATTCCTAACAATAACATACACATATAATCCCTGAAAAAGCCAAAGGCTACAGAGACATTATAGTTAGGGTCAGATTTCACTTGTGTAAAACCAGAGAAATTCTGCAGTTATAGTTACCTGAGCTAACCATAACTTACGCTTTGATTTTTTTCAGTACTTTTCAAAGGTTTTTTTAAATTTTATTTGCTAACTACAACGTCTCTGTAACCTTTGATTTTTTCAGTGAATTTCTAAGTTTTTTTTAATGCTAATTCCTAACTATAATGTCCTTATAACCTTTGGTTTTTTCAGTGAATTTCGATGGTTTTTTAACTGGTAGTCGCGTTTGCAGAGTGGTGGAGAAAGGGGGCTGGGGCTCTCACCAGCTCTCAGGAATCCTGCTGTACGAGTTACAGGAGATACCAGGAGGGTTTCTTGGCCCCCAAGGTCCCTCAGGAGTAAAGTAGGCTTCATGTCCCAGCCAGTAGTGCACCACGAGCCATGTTTGCAGAGTGTTGGAGAAAGGGGGTGTGGCCTCCAAAGACCTCTTAGCAATCCCACTGTGTGGGACTTACTGGAGAAAACAGGAGAGGTAGTTGGCCCCCAAGGATGTGCTTGGGACCAACCACCTCTCCTGTTACCTCCAGTAAGTCCCACACAGTGGGATTGCTGAGACCTGGTAGGAGGCCATGCCCCCTTTAGCCACCACCCTGCAATACTGCCTCCTGGTGCACTACTAGTAGGGGGATGAAATCCCCTTGGCTATTGAAGGTCCTTGGGGGCCAACTACCCCTCCTGTTACCTCCAGCAAGTCGCACACAATGGGTTTGAGAGATTTTCGGTGGCCATGCCCCCTTTCTCCACCACTCTGCAAACGCACCTCCTGGCACACTACTAGTTGGTGGTTTAAGTCCCCTTGACTCTTGAAGGTCCTTGGGGGCCAACTAGCCCTTTTGTTACCTCCAGTGAGACCCACACAACTGGATTGCTGAGAAGTCATCAAAGGCCATAACCCCTTTCTCCACTAGAACTTGGGGTCTCTAGTTGGCAGAGGTAGGTACCTTTGTCCAAATAGGGACCCTTGCTTCTAGTCAGGGTAAGAGAGATACACTACTAAAATAACCCCTGCTCACCCCCTTGGTAGCTTGGCACGAGCTGGCAGGCTTATCTCAGAGGTAGTGTGTAAAGCATTTGTGAACACATACAGTAACCCAGTGACAACGCTACAGATGGACACCACACAGGTTGTAGTATAAAAATAAGTATTTTTATATAGACTTAACACAAGACCCAAAACGACAAAAATCCACAATACACTAAGAAAATTTTGACTGTCATATGGTAGAAAATAGCTCAGTTCAATAAAGATGATAAATGCGACACTTTACTCTCAATGTACCTTTGGATGCGTAACGCAAAACAAACAAAAGGGTCGCAGGGAAGGTGATGATTCGATTGCTTACGCGCAGAAAGGAGGATGCGTCGGTTTCTTACTGCGGCCCGGTTCCGATGCGATGATGATCCGGTGCGAAGCGAGAAAATGGCGTCTTGTTTGCGGTGCGACAACGTAGAGGGAAGCGTGCACGCCCGACGGCCGTGCGGCGACATGGCGATCTTCTGAGCCACGACAGGCCTTGCGACACGCTTCTCCGGTGATGCGAGGTGCTTCGGTGATGCGATGGCGACAGCGGCAGCGGCGGCACGCTTACTCTGCGATGCGACGACAACTGCTGCGGCGGCAGGCTTCTCCGGTGATGCGGGGCGCTTCGGTGATGCGACAGCGGCGGCACACTTACTCCGCGATGCGGCGACAACTGCTGCGGCGGCGACACACTTCCTCTTCGTTGCGTCGCGCTTCCAGCTCCCAGCGACACGCAGTCTCTCAGAAGGCCCAACAGCAGTAGGCACTTCAATTCCCAGCAAGGAAATTCAGGAGGGGAGCTGGGGGCGAAGTCTTGTATCCCTGAGACTTCAGGCAGGAGGCAAGCTCAATGTTCAAGCCCTTGGAGATCTTCTTCAAGATGATGAAAGCACACTCAGTCCTTTTCTCCTTTCTTTGGCAATAAAGTAACCACTGCAGGCCAACCCCAACAACTCGCAGCATAGGGATAGTCTCCTCCTTCATCTTCCTGGTTCTTCTCCTCAGGAAAGGTTCGTCTTGATTCCCAGAAGTGATCTAAAGTCTTGGGGTCTGGGCCCCAATATTTATACTAGCAAATCCTTTGTCCTCTGAAGGCAGAGGGTCCTGTACCTAGTCCAAACCAGTTCTGGGTGCATTCTGCCAGTGCACATCTTCTTCCTTTGTCAGTGTGGGCCAGGGTCATCAGACACACCACAGGAGGTGGAGCCAGCATTGTGGAAGGCAGGCACAACCCTATTCAGGCCCAGGTGCTACTCCTCCCACCAATCCCAATGCAGATAGGTCTATTCAGCCTAGTGCTGACTCACCCTGTCTCCTGGAGTCCCACAGCCCCTGTCACTTACAAACCCAGACATACAATACACAAGCTAGCAGAGGCAGGCTGGATGGTTAGGCAAGAAAATACCTACTTTCTAAAAGTGGTATTTTCAAACACAGAATGTTAAAACCAACTTCACTAAAAGATGTATTTTATCATTCTGAGTTCAGGCATACTAAATTCGTTTTTCTGCCATGTTCCCTGGGTCAGTTAGGATTATAAGATGTTATAATCAAACTGCCCATTCTGGCCTATGGGGACAGGTAGCCTTGCAATAGTGAAAAACGAAATTGGCTGTAATTCACTATCAGGACATGCCACACACATCAGGGCATGTCCTACCTCTTACATACAATGCACCCTGCCCGCAGGCCTACCTTAGGGGTGACTAATATGTAGAAAAGGGAAGGTTTAGGGACTGGTAAGTGGGTGCACTTACCAAGTCGACATGGCAGTACCAGACTGCACACAGGCTCTGCAATGGCAGGCCTGAGACACGCTTTCCAAGCTGCTCCGGTGGGTGGCACAACCAGTGCTGCAAGCCCACCAGCATCACTAATCCATACATTAATTTATCATAGGGAGCACTTGCACTTTGGCACTGATTAGCAGTGGCAAAGTGCCCAAAGCATCTATACCAGCCAAAACAGGTCAACAACAGAGGAGGCATATCGAAAAAATGGAAGGGAGACCCACGCCAATGGTACCAGGTCTAACACGTGTCCCCTCCAGCTGAAATGTGGGGAGAACTACCCTACCTCCTGGGAGTTCTCATCACTAAGGCGGAAAAATCTGGACAGACCTTCAGCATTGGCGTGTTCTGTACCAGGGTGGTGTTCTACCGTAAAGTCCGTCCCCTGTAGGGAAATGGACCACCTCAACAGCTTTGGATTCTCACCCCTCATCTGCATCAACCATCCGAGGGGCCTGTGGTCTGTCTGAACCCCGAAGTGAGTCCCAAACAGGTATGGTCTCAACTTCTTCAGCGCCCAGACCACAGAAAATGCCTCACGCTCAATAGCACTCCACCTCTGTTCCCGTGGAAGTAACCTCCTACTGATGAAGGCTACCGCTTAGTCTAGGCCCTCCTCATTTAACTGTGCCAGAACAGCCCCTACACCATGCTCTGAAGCGTCTGTTTGAACAACAAATTCTTTTGAGAAGTTGGGCGCCTGAAGCACGGGGGCCGTGCACATGGCAGTCTTCAAGGCGTCAAAAGCTCTCTGACAGGTGTCAGTCCAAATCACTCTCTTGGGCTGCTTCCTGGAAGTCAGCTCTGTCAAGGGTGCAACGATGCTGCCATACCCCTTGACAAATCTCCTGTAATACCCGGTAAATCCTAGAAAGGCTCTCACCTCTGTCTTGGGGGGTTCCCAAGCCAGAATGGTATCAATCTTGGGCTGTAGGGGCGCCACCTGGCCGCTCCCAACCTGGTGTCCCAAGTACACCACGGAACCCTGCCCGATCTGGCACTTACTCGCCTTGATCATGAGGCCTGCCCTCCGCAGCGCCATCAACACTTCCCAGAGGTGGCGCAGATGTTCTTCCCAACTGGCGCTGAACACTGCGATGTCATCCAGGTAGGCGGCACTGAAATCTTCCAGTCCAACCAACACCTCATTGACCAACCTCTGAAAGGTGGCAGGGGAATTCTTCGTCCTAGAGGGCATAACCCGGAATTGGTAGTGCCCATCTGGTGTGAAGAATGCTGACCTCTCTTTGGCCCCATCAGTCAAGGCGATCTGCCAGTACCCAGACGTTAAGTCAAACGTGCTGAGGTACCGGGCAGCCCCTAACCGATCAATGAGCTCATCAGCTCTGGGGATGGGGTGCGCATCAGTCCTGGTGACTGAATTGAGTCCTCGGTAGTCCACACAGAACCGGAGTTCGGGCGTGGCACCAGGCGCGGCAGCCTTTGGGACCAAGACCACTGGGCTGGCCCAATGGCTGTGAGAGGACTCAATCACCCCCAATGCAAACATCTTGGAGACCTCCTCCTTGATGCAAGCTCTCACCCTGTCAGTCACTCTGTAAGCATTGTGCTTGACAGGAGGGCTGACCCCAGTGTCCATATCATGGATGCACCAACCAATCAGTGACACTAGGAGTCAGGGAAAACAGGTCAGGAAACTGTCCCAACAGTTGGCGACAGTCTTCCTGCTGCTCAGGTGTCAGGGAGTTAGAGAGGTTCACACCCTCCACTGACCCATCTTGCTCTGTTGCAGACAGGAGGTCAGGAAGAGGTTCTGTCTCCTCTTCCATTCCATCATCTGTTGCTAGGAGCATGCCCACTTCGGACCTCTCAAAATGGGGCTTTAGGCGGTTGACATGTAGGACCCGCAAAGGGTTCCTGGGAGATCGCAAGTCCACCAGGTAGGTGACATTACTCTTGCGCTCCACCACCTCAAATGGTCCGGTCCACTTATCCTGGAGCGCGCAAGGCTCCACGGGGGCCATGACCCACACTTTCTGCCCAGGCTGAAACTTGATCAGAGTGGCATTCTGATCATACCACCGTTTCATCTCCTCCTGGCTGGCTTCCAGATTCGCCTCAGCGAGTTGCCTGAATCGCCTAGTCTGGTTTCTAAAGGCCAGCATGTAGCTAAATACATCCTGGGGAGGTTTACTGGGAGCTTTGCCCCAGCCTTCTTTCACCAGACTAAGAGGTCCTCTTACCGGGTGACCATAGAGCAGTTCAAAGAGGCTGAACCCTAAGGACTTCTGTGGCACCTCACGGTAAGCAAACAAAAGGCATGGCAAGAGGACGTCCCACTTACGCCTAATGGGTTCTTCCAGACCCATAATCATGCCCTTCAGGGTCCGGTTGAATCTCTCAACCAGCCCATTACCTTGGGGGTGGTAAGGAGTGGTGAACTTGTACGTTACACCGCACTCCTGCCACAGGGACTTCATATTCTTGGAAATGAAGTTTGCACCACGGTCAGACACCACCTGCTTGGGGAACCCCACACGGGAGAAAATCCCCATCAGTGCACGTCCCACCACGACGGGCCGTCACAGTCTGAAGAGGGATGGCTTCCGGGTACCGGGTGGCAAGATCCACCAAGACCAGGATGAACCTGTTGCCCATGGCTGTCTTGGGGTCCAGTGGCCCCACAATGTCAATACCCACCTGTTCAAAGGGGGTGCTGACCACAGGGAAAGGCTGGAGGGGAGCCTTGTGCTTCCTCCCACTTTTTCCACTTGCCTGGCAAGTCTGACATGTCCTGCAATGAGTGTCTGAACTCTTGCGCATCTGGGGCCAATAAAAGTGGGTGACAAGCCTTTCAAAGGTCTTGCCCTGCCCCAGATGTCCTGCTAAAGGCACATCATGTGCCAAACCCAGTAGGAAGGCTCTGAAGCGCTGAGGTACCACCAGCACACGGGCTGACCCAGGCTCAGCAACCTTAGGCTCGCTATACAGGAGACCATTCTCCCAGTAGATCCAATGTGATCCAGACTGATCACCTGCTGCCTGGTTTGTGGCCTGTTGCCGCAAACCCACAAGAGAAGGGCACTTGTTCTGCTCCTCACAGAACTCCTCCCAGGAGGGTCCTTCTTCTTGCTGCCAATGGGTCAGCTCAGGCAGGTCCCCCAGTTCGGCCACTTGCTCCCCTGTAGGTTCCAGAGCATCCCCCTCAGGTTCTGCTTCCTCCTGGACCGTGGGAACTACGGGGGCCGGTGTCCCGCACCCCCTGCCTCTTCTCTTCAAGGCAGGCACCTGGGCCACCTTCTCAGGCTGTAGGCCCTCTTGAACACCTCTACTGGCTGCCATAGACCGAGTGGTCGCGCACGCCCACTCAGGCAGACCCAACATCTCTAGATGAGACCTTCTCTCCACCTCTGCCCAAGGTGAACTTTCTAAATCGTTGCCCAACAGACAGTCTACAGGCATGGCTGGCCTCACAGCTACTTGAAAGGTACCTGAAACCCCCCCACTCAAAGGGAACCTGAGCCACTCTGCAGTGGCTCTCTTAGTTGTCCGTGCCAACTAAGGGGCAGAATGCATTGGGGATCACCTGCTCTTCAGACACCAGCCGACAACTGACAGCTGTCACACTGGCTCCGGTGTCTCTCAGAGCCTCCACCCTTTGGCCATTGTTGGTCACCCACTGCCTGTATTTTTTAGTGTTATCAGGCAGTTGGGTCCTGGGGACCATCTCACTGTCTCCTAAAGAGACCAAGGACATCGCTACGGGACCCCACCCACCTTGGGCACCCATCTCCTCCCCCAGGGCTACACTAGCCACCTGCCGGGGTGGTGCACCAGTGGGTGCTGTCTTCCCATACAAGGGACATTTGGAATCATAGGAGCAGTGGCCCGCTTGACCACACTTAAAACAGGTCTTGAGGCCCCTGTGGACAGGCTTATCTGTCGGGGCCCCGCCTTCTTCTCAGGGGGAGGCTGGGAACCCTTCCCTTGGGGATTACTTTGGGGCCCTCTCTGGAACTCCCTCTGTTTACCCGTGTCCCCCCCACTCCTCTGCTGGGGACCTTGCCCACCCTTAGCGGAGTCTCCCACGTGACCCTTGTGGACCCGGGTACTCACCCAGCGGTCCGCCTCCTCAGCAAGCTTCCTAGGGTTAGTCAGCCTACTATCAAAAAGGTGCTGGCGTAGCTCTGGAAAACAATTTCCTGACAAGTGCTCCCATGCAATCAAATCAAAGAGCGCGTCAAAATCATTCACTTTGCTACCCTTCACCCAACCATCCAATGCTCTGCAAAAAAAAGTCACATATTCCACCCAAGTACTTGACTCCAACTTTTTTCAATTTCTGAACCTCTGCCTATACAGTTCAAGAGTCAACCCATACCTAGACATCAATGCTTCCTTCATATGGCTATAAGAATTGTGGACTTCAGAGGGCAAGTCTAACAAGGTATCCTTCCCCTCACTAAGGAACCGTCCCCACAACCCCGCTCCCCAATCCTTCTCAGGGACCCGGTGGGAAGACATAGCTACCTCATAGGCCTTGAACCACTGACCAATATCATCATTCTTATAAAACTCTTTTACCACATCTTTAGGTACATACACCCTGGCTTCAACAGGCATGGATGGTGTGCTGCCACCAGAGGGAGTAATCTCTAAGCTCCTAGCTTTCAACTCCAACTCCGTCAAACTTCTCTCATGCTCCATTTGCATCCTCTTTTCCTCTAGGGCTAATTTATTAATTTCCAATTCCAACTGCCCACCCATCTTAAGCTTGGTCAGCTCCATTTCATGCACCCTACTTCTCTCCCTATCCTCCAGCTCTCCTGGGGACAGGCCCTTGGAAGAAACGCTGCTACCTGTTGGGGAAGGTGCCTTCCTCCCCCCTGGACCCAATGGCCCATCTAGCTGCCCCTCTGCCTCTTCAGCCCCCTCCTCATGCTCTTCCACATGCTCGGGGGTACTTCTTGCTTCCACCCAGGCCCTCAGCGCCTTTTGGTACTCATCCTTCTTGGTGAGACCTGTGGTAGCAACTTTCAATTTCCTGCAGAAGTACTTTAGCAGTTTCACATTGTAACTTTCCAGCTTTTCTTCCTCAAAATCTAAATCCACAGATGCAATGAATGCTGTTTTCCTCATGGTGACTAAACTTGGCAGTTCTTGGCAAAAAATAGAAATCCCAGGAAAAACAATCTACCAGAAATGTATGTGGTTGCGTTTGGTCTGCACTCACTAGTAGTGTACACCAATTACTGTATATGAGTCACAAATGCAAGTCCAGAATCCTCACCACTGACCACCAATGTTAGAACTGGGGGTCTCTAGTTGGCAGAGGTAGGTACCTTTATCCAAATAGGGACCCTTGCTTCTAGTCAGGGTAAGGGGGATACACTACTAAAATAACCCCTGCTCACCCCCTTGGTAGCTTGGCACGAGCAGGCAGGCTTATCTCAGAGGCAGTGTGTAAAGCATTTGTGAACACATACAGTAACCCAGTGACAACACTACAGATGGACACCACACAGGTTGTAGTATAAAAATAAGTATTTTTATATAGACTTAACACAAGACCCAAAACGACAAAAATCCACAATACACTACAAAAAATATGACTGTCAAATGGTAGAAAATAGCTCAGTTCAATAAAGATGATAAATGCGACACTTTACTCTCAATGTACCTTTGGATGCATAATGCAAAACAAACAAAAGGGTCGCAGGGAAGGTGATGCTTCGATTCCTTACACGCAGAAAGGAGGATGCGTCGGTTTCTTACTGCGGCCCTGTTCCGATGCGATGATGATCCGGTGCAATACGAGAAAATAGCGTCTTGCTTGCGGTGCGACAACGTAGACGGGATGCGTGCATGCCCGACGGCCGTGCGGTGACTCGGCGATCTTCTGAGCCGCGACAGGCCCTGCGACACGCTTCTCCGGTGATGCGCCGGCGTCCTCTGTGGTGGCGGCACGCTTCTCCGGTGATGCGAGGCGCTTCGGTCTTGCGATGGCGACAGAGGCAGCGGCGGCACGCTTACTCTGCGATGCGACGACAACTGCTGCAGCGGCACGCTTCTCCGGTGATGCGGGGCGCTTCGGTGATGCGACAGCGGCAGCGGCGGCACGCTTACTCCGCGATGCGACGACAACTGCTGCGGCGGCGACACGCTTCCTCTTCGTTGTGTCACGCTTCCAGCTCCCAGCGACAAGCAGTCTCTCAGAAGGCCCCACAGCAGTAGGCACTTCAATTCCCAGCAAGGGAATTCAGGAGGGGAGCTGGGGGTGAAGTCTTGTATCCCTGAGACTTCAGGCAGGAGGCAAGCTCAATGTTCAAGCCCTTGGAGATCTTCTTCAAGATGATGAAAGCACACTCAGTCCTTTTCTCCTTTCTTTAGCAATAAAGTAACCACTGCAGGCCAACTCCAACAACACGACGCATAATGGTAGTCTCCTCCTTCAGCTTCCTGGTTCTTCTCCTCAGCAAAGTTTCGTCTTGATTCCCAGAAGTGATCTAAAGTCTTGGGGTCTGGGCCCCAATATTTATACTAGCAAATCCTTTGTCCTCTGAAGGCAGAGGGTCCTGTACCTAGTCCAAACTAGTTCTGGGTGTATTCTGCCAGTGCACAACTTTTTCCTTTGTCAGTGTGGGCCAGGGTCATCAGACACACCACAGGAGGTGGAGCCAGCATTGTGGAAGGCAGGCACAACCCTATTCAGGCCCAGGTGCTACTCCTCCCACCACTCCCAATGCAGATAGGTCTATTCAGCCTAGTGCTGACTCACCCTGTCTCCTGGAGTCCCCCAGCCCCTGTCACGCACAAACCCAGACATACAATACACAAGCTAGCAGAGGCAGGCTGGATGGTTAGGCAAGAAAATACCTACTTTCTAAAAGTGGGATTTTCAAACACAGAATGTTAAAACCAACTTCACTAAAAGGTGTATTTTATCATTCTGAGTTCAGGCGTACTAAATTCGTTTTTCTACCATGTTCCCTGGGTCAGTTCGGATTATAAGATGTTATAATCAAACTGCCCATTCTGGCCTATGGGGACAGGTAGCCTTGCAATAGTGAAAAACGTAATTGGCTGTAATTCACTATCAGGACATGCCACCCACATCAGGACATGTCCTACCTCTTACATACAATGCACCGTGCCCGCAGGCCTACCTTAGGGGTGACTAATATGTAGAAAAGGGAAGGTTTAGGGACTGGTAAGTGGGTGCACTTACCAAGTCGACATGGCAGTACCAGACTGCACACAGGCTCTGCAATGGCAGTCCTGAGACACGCTTTCCAAGCTGCTCCGGTGGGTGGCACAACCAGTGCTGCAAGCCCACCAGCAGCATTTGATTCACAGGCCCTGGGCACACGCGGTGCACTGTACTAGGGTCTGACAAGTAAATCAAATAATCCAATCATGGAATCACTAATCCATACATCAATTTATCATAGGGAGCACTTGCACTTTGGCACTAATTAGCAGTGGCAAAGTGCCCAAAGCATCTATACCAGCCAAAACAGGGCAACAACAGAGGAGGCATAGCGAAAAAATGGAAGGGAGACCCACGCCAATGGTACCAGCTCTAACATCTACCACTCTGCAAATGCGCCTCCTGGCACACTCCTGCTTGGGGGAAGAAGTCCACTTTAGTCCTGAGGCCCTCAGGAGGCAAGGAGACCTCATCCCCCCACGTGCAGTGCACCGAGAGAGAGAGATTAATATTACCTGAAATGAAAGGGTGAACATTTGTAAGGGACATCTTAGAAAGTAATCAATAGAAACTATGTTGCAGCAAAATATTTCATGAAACTCAAGCTGTGCCCTTTTACTAAACCAACCTGCCCATCAGTGTCCAGTGTTATAGAAATTTATTATTTTGGGGGAGATGGTAGACTCATACATTATTATTATGGGAATTGAGAAACCTGAAGCAAAATGTAATGTTTTATTCTTCAATGGGATGGGAGACCCGTGCATCTCTCCCTCTTTCTCTCCACATGGAACTACAAAGAAAAGTTGCTGGTCTGGAAAAATATAGCTGTTCAACTTCTGCAAATCCAGATGTGGTGTTTAATGCAGTAGGGGATGACAGGTGAAGATATAACTGTGCATCATATATTTGTGATGGACAAGCGGATTGCAGAATCAGCTGGCAGAGGCTATACCCAATATGAAGAAGAGGTGCTATGTACATGGACAGATCCAGATCTACAACATCTGATCTAGAAAGGGACTGAGTAATGAAGCTGATCCCACCATACAACCCCTCCTTATTGAGAGGAGGTTCTCATCAAGTATGTGAAAATGAAAGACAGATCTGAAGCAGAGCAGAATGAGGGTATTCACATGGAAGGCAGCAAAATCACGATGTATTTGAGTTTTCTGCACTACAACCATGCTCAAAGGGAGGAAAGCTAGAGCCTACATGTATGTAATGGGTAAATCCAAAGCAACACTTTGGGGAATATTTACAAGCCCCTATCGCCACCACAACATCACTAAAAGTGATGTTGTGGTGGCGATAGGGGCCTCACCTTCTTTACAAGGCAGCCTTAGCCACTTAAAGTGACTTTACACTGCCTTGTAAATAAGGAACTTTCACACTGTACTTAGCATGAAAAGGGAGGGCAATTTGTGTTGCGGTGGGTGTTCCACCGCAAAACCCATTGATTTGGAATCTGCTCCCTATTTACAAGGGTGGCGTAAATAGGAGGAAGCGCTAAAATTAAGAACAGGGAAAACCTGGTCTTAATCAGGCCAGGCGAGGAGAAATGCTTTATTTCTCAACATTTTTGCTGTTTCCATGTGTTTCCATGTGTGCTGCACAACGCAGCACACATAGAAACAGCAAATTGCCATTGATTGTTTATGCGCAGGAAGGTGACCCTTCCTGCACATAAACAATCCCCCCAAAAAATGACGTTTTGCAACTTCTATATGTGCTGCATTAAGCATCACACATAAAAGTTATAAAATGTCATTTAAAGATTGTTTATGTACAGGAGAGGAGACCTTCCTGCACATAAGCAATCTTCCCCTCAACGCAGACACCCTTCCACAATGGTGCACGGGTGTCTGCGTTGGCGCTAGGGTGCTAAGTTTAGCGCCAGGGCTGCACCATATTCTTGAAAATATGGTGCAGCCCTGCATTTCAGAAGTGGCAGAGTGCGGCGTTAAGCCAGGAAGGCTAACACTGCACTCATTCACTTCTTAGTAAATTTGCTTCTCTGTTTACTCTGAAGCCACCGGGCCTAGTGGCTTAGTGGACTAATGCAGGGGGTCTGTGATTAACCTCATGGTTACAGGTTCAAATCCCAACGGGCCCACTCAGCCTTTCACCCTTCTGAGGTCAATAAAATGAGTACCATTGAGTTGCGTAACAGTAAACATTTGGTATTCAGCACCAAGATACCCTTCGAGATGAATGTGTGCTATACACATTATGTTATTTTGAAGAACACATTAAATAACAGTCCACAGACCTAAATTTGACATGGGAGGAAGAGCAAAGAGCTGAAAGCTGTAGATCATGACCAGCATGAAGAATACATGGATTCAGAGAGATTGCCTTCATCACCATCTACTGAGGCTAGTGTGTAAAAGGCTAACCAAATCACCGCTGTTACAGCACAACAAAAGTCTTCAGTTGATAACACTTCAAGAATGATCAGAGGGGCAGACATCTAAAAACATTGACAATAAAGATAAAAACGATATCCTAATAAACGACCATTTCAGTGGTGCATGGGGAATCACAACTGAGGCCAAACATATGCAAAGGCCTGAAAAACAGGATACCAGGAGCATCTAAAAGTGAGAAGAAAGTAGCTCTAATAAAAGAGGAATTCAAACAAAAACATGCATTGAAAGAAAGATCTTCATCACCAGACTCAAACAAATACCCTGGTCGCCTCACGTTCAGGACCCTATAGCATAGCATGGAGAAGGCTTGATGGGACTCGCCCAGTGATTCCCAAAACATGGAATCATTTTAAAGAAATGGATGAGTTTCTCTCTCTGAGGGAAGGAGGTATTGTGTAGTAAATTATGGTGACTAGCTCCTGCAAACCTGCAGTTCAGACGTTGGACACCTCTTTCTGCCTTTATCATGGGAAGGACGTCAGAAGGAAAATGGAGTTATGTAGAATAGTAATTTGTAGGGACAACCTGGTGGGAGATACGTTTTTCCAGAAGTAGAGCACAGAGCAACAAGTATGAGCGAGAACATATCTTGAATACAAAATAGTACAAAAATATGCATATGGCTTTGAGCTTCACTAGAGGGTACACAAGAAAGCACCACTTATAACTGGTAAAAGCAGGAGAAATGTCCATGCATAATGCAGTTAGCTTAGAAATCTGTTATATTGAATCTATCTTAGAAGTGAATATAAATATTTGCCAATTAAATATTTAGTTTCCTTTATGATGGGTTCAACACGATTCTGCTCTGGAAGGAGAAACATCAGAGTGTTGACCCTCGAGGGGTTAATTAAAAACTACATTCTTTAACATCAAGTACATCTCTAGGGCAGCCTTTATGAGAAATGGCAGGTTATGTCATGTCTCTTCATTTGAAATTCAACCAATGAGCAACAGGAACGTTCTAATACTTCTAATACTATCCTGCACCATTTAACTATATTAACCTTGCTGAGAAGACTGGTTAGCTTCCCCACTGCTTATCAGTGTCCTTTATACCAGTTCTGAAATGTAAAAAGTATGTAAGTTGGAAAAACCATAACCATACAAACCATGGCTCCACTATCTGAGACTGCCAATGGGAGATGGTAAGCCCAGCTCTCCCATTCTGCTGCATCGCTTTCTCCTGCTTTTGCCTCATTTTACTGCTTTCTCCTTCCTTTCCCCATTTTTCTGAGTGCTTCCTCCTGCTTGCTGCCTCTTTTTTACTGCTTTCTTTCTCTATTAGCCATTTTTCTGAGCGCTTTCCCCTGCTCTTCCCGAATTTTTTCACTGCTTTTTACTTTTTTCCCATCGCCACTCCCACCTGCCACCCATTTTCCTGCCCTCTGCCTAGCCCCGCCCACCACCTCCCAGCAACCCTCCTTCCTACCAGGACCTACTTAATGTGGCCGCACTGGTGGTGCACCGAAGGCAAGTCTGTCTGCACCTGTACGCACCTGGACTGCTCCCAGTGCCAGGGCCCCAGGCTCTTCCACCCCACAAAGACACACCGCCACTGACCTCCAAACCCTGGACCCTAGGATGCACCAACAACCACTGCTCCCGCACATCACTGCGCACCACCAGAGGATCGTTCTCCTGCCCGCACTTCAACTTCCAACTCCACACGAACGGAGACCATGTTCCAGCATCTGTAATGCCCTTCTGAAACTTATCTCCCCGCCCGCAATCAACTCCAAGCACTGCATCTTCCTTGGGGACCTCAACCTTCACCTTGATGACCCCAGCGTCGTCAACTCCATCGACCTCATGGAAAGCATGAGCAACATTGGCCTCAACCAGCTCATCATTGACCCTACCTACCTCGCAGAACACACGTTCGACTCCATCTTCACCTCCAGCGACAGAGTCAGGTACATCCACACCACACAACTTACTTGGTCCTGACCACCACATCACGCAATTTACCATCTCAGGACCCTCTTACCCTGGCACCATGGCCCCCAGATCCACCTGAAGGGACTGGAAAAATGTATCAAAAGACCAGTGGAATGACACTTTCTGATCCCAACTCCCAGACTCTACACACGACCCTGAACAAGCAGCTAAGAGCTTCTCCCAGTGGATCACAGAATGAGCCAACACAATCGCCCCCGCCAAGACAGCCGGGACCAAAGAACAAAGGATAAGTGCAAGATGGTTCCCCAAGGAACTGCACTCCACCAAATGCAACTGTCGACAACTTGAAAGAAAGTAGCGCACCAGCAAAAAACCAGGAGCCGGCACCACCTTTAGGTCCACTCTCAACCAGTACCACTGCCTCCTGAAAGAAATCAAGAAGATTTCCGTAGCAGACTGCATAACAGCCAGCACAAATCACAGCAAAGATCTCTTCTCCATATTGTAGGAGGACACCAATCCCGCAGCCAATGAGAATGGCATCGCTCCCTCCTAGGAACTGTGCAACAACTTTGCAGACTTCTTCGACAACAACATCTCAGCCAGCTATGAAAACTTTGAATGCCAACCCTCTGCCGCAGACAGCATTACCCAACTCACACCCACGAACACAAACCCCAAACACCTTCTCACCGACTAGACACTCCTCACCACGCAAGACACTATCTTCATCATGAACTCTGCACACTCAGCAGCACTCACGGACCCAGGCCCACATGACATCTTCAACCTCAGAAAAAAGAAAATCAGCGACAAGCTCAGGAAGTTCCTGAACACCTCCATCACCACAGCCTCCTTTCCTGCGACTGGAAACACGCTGAAGTGAGGCCCCTCCTGAAAAAAAACATCTTCCGACCCAGCCGAAATGAACTACCGGACCATCTCTCTGCTCCCCTATAAAGCAAAAGTCCTCGAAAAAGTGATCAATCAGCAACACACCCAACACCTAGAAGACCACAACCTCCTGGACCCCTCCCAATCCGGATGTCGAGCTAACCACAGCACTGAGACAACCCTCATCGCATCCACAGGCAACATCAGAGACCTCCTGGACCGTGGGGAAATAGCAGCCCTCATCCTCCTGGGCCTGTCAGCCGTGTTTGACAGTCTCCCTCCACATCCTGATCAACAGACTCCACCACATAAAAATTCAAGGAAACACTCTCAAATGGATCACCCTGTACCTCACCAGCAGAACCCAAAGGATCCACCTCCCACCATTCACCTCAGGGTGCAAGGAAATCATCTGCGGGGTCCCCCAAGGACCGTCCCTCAGCCAGACCCTTTTCAACACCTACATGACCCACTTGGCCACCACTGTCAGATCACACAGACTCAACAAATTCTCCTATGCTGATGCAGGGCAATTTAGCGCTGGTGGTGCCCGGTGTGAAAATGTTTGTTGGGGATCCCAATGAACACCTTCGTTATGGATACCACCACTACCACCCTTTAACAGTGCCCCTCAAGTCTCCATAACCACTCTCTCTATCATGCATTCTTTTTGTTTTATAGTGCTACTCAGAACAGTGAATCATAAGTGTGCAAATTTGTGTATAGGAAATGGTATATCAGACAGAGGACTACAAGGTGTAGGAGTTACTAGTAGACAGTATATTTTAAGAGTGCTTGGCCTAAAGAAGCACACACTCAGAATTTAAAACATAATACCACGGTTGGGGGTTGACTTTACTAATAAGAATTGATTTCTACCCAAGTGAAATCTTTTTGCAACATTAGGATAATGAAAGACTGGGGGAAAAAATTGTAACGCTCTAATCTATTCCTTGCAGTTTTTTCTGTAACTCTATGATGATAGTTAATAATTCACTGTTCTATATTTGAATTTAAACGTATAAACTGCAAGTAACAAAGGGGGATCTCTGACAGACGCAGTAACGTGCTAACCTATTTACATTGTAAGCAATTTGTAATCTGCATGGTATACATTCTTTGCAGCGGGCATTTTAACCTACTGCACTATTTTATGATGAGTAAAAACTTCTACTAGCCAAAACTCCGATCTCTCTGCAGCAGGTCCTTCAATCATCAGAGTTATCTTGACATTTTTATGGTTGACTGAAAATTGCTGGAGGCAAGGAACGCAGCAGAAGGTGCTTTTAAAACTATATTGTACTTGAAAACACGGCGCTCTTCCAGAATCTGTGCCCTGTATGGTGGCACCGATCGTACCGCCCTAGAGCCTACCCTGCTCAGACGACACACAGCTAGCTCTCCCTCTCACTGTCAGATGATCCCTCCACCACTAAAGCTAACTTCCACAGATACATAATGAAAGTCACGGACTGGATGAAGGACAACTATCTCAAACTCAACACCAAAAAAGTGTAAGTTCTCATCTTTGTGAACAACCCCTCGCCATGGACTGACACATGGTGACCACAGAGCTCGGCATCGCCCCGCCCCAACAGTCAAGTTAGTCTTATCCGCCTGCTTTCACACCCTACGGCTGCTCTACAAGATCCTCAGGTGGCTCCTGGCAAACACCAGAAGGACAGTCACGCAGGCCCTCATCACCAGCAGACTGAACTATGGAAACACGATCTACGTAGGAATCACTGCACGCTTCCTGAAGAGACTCCAGACAATACAGAACTCACCTGCAAGACTCGTACTTGACCTCCCCAGAAGGAATCACATCACACCACATCTCAAGAAACTGCATTGGCTTCTGATTCAGAAGATATGCCAGTTTAAGATGCTGACCCACGCCTACAAGGCCCTGCACAACGAAGGAACAGCAAACATTTACAAATGCCTGACCCTCCACCAACCAACCAGACACCTCTAATCAGCTTCCATCTCCCTCGCAGACACCCCATTGATCCGTCGAGCCAACAGCGAAGGACGCTCCTTCTTGCACGCTGCAGCCAAGGCTTGGAACAACCTCCTCTTGCACCTCAGGTCTGCACCGTCACTCCTTCAATTCAGAAGAGAATTAAAGACCTGGATGCAGCAGTATACAGTTCCAGAGCCTCGAGACCCTCATAAGTGATTCGCCACTCTCTATTAATGTTTGATTGATTGATTGATAATATCAGCCTGTTTCTGAGCACCCCCAATTACTTTTTGACCCAACCACTCCCTTCTAGGTTCGCTACTGGACCAGTTTTATACCAACATGACCAGTGTTTTAATGGCACTGCCAGTAGAAAAATTTGAAAAATCACAAGAATCTGGTATTTTTTCACCTTATCATTACTTATTTCGAAAGGAAATTTTACACTAAAACACTTCACAGCTGCCCCAGTGGCGTAACAAAAGTTGAGGGGGCCCCCCTGCCACGTACACGGAGGGGCCTCCACACCGGATTTAATCCGGAGCTTTTGGGCCTGAGTATTGGGCTGAGGGGGCCCCCTGCAGCTTGGGGGCCCCCCTGCACCGCGGGGGCTGCGGGGGCCTGTGTTACGCCCCTGAGCTACCCCAGTGACCCCTCACTGATAACTGAAGTAAACAAAGATAGAAAGGCCATATTAAAATGAATTAAGACATTTTATGTAAAGGTCTACTCTAGAAGCACGCCTGGGCCATTGCAGAATCATAAAACAGGAACAGATAGATATTTTTCCTCTGGGAAAGTTAGCAACTCTAGGGGCATATTTACAAGCCCCTATCGCCACTACAACATCACTTTCAGTGATGTGATGGGGATAGGGGCCTCGCCTTATTTAAAAGGAAGCGTTAAGCCACTTAATGTGGCTTAACACTGCCTTGTAAATAAGGCACCTTTCATGCTTTATTTAGCGTGAAAGGGGAGGGCAATGGGTGGTGCGGTGGGCGTTCCACCTCAACACCCATTGATTTTGATGCTGCCCCCTATTTACAAGGGCAGCGTAAATAGGAGGCAGCGCTAAAATTAAGACCAGGGAAAACCTGGTCTTAAACAGGCGAAACAAAGAGAAATGCTTTATTTCTCCTCGTTTTTGCTGTTTCCATGTACACAAGAAACAGCAAATTGCCTATGATTGTTTATGTGCAGGAAGGTCCCCCATCCTGCACATAAACAATTATTTAAAAAAAAAAAATCAGTTTTGCAACTTCTATGTGTGCGGCATTAAGCAGCACACATAGAAGTTACAAAATAGCATTTAAATATTGTTTATGTGCAGGAAGGGGTACCTTCCTGCACATAAACAATCCTGCGCATAAACAAAGCCAGGGAATGTCTCCCTGGCTTTTCTTCCCCTTTGGATTTAATCCGTTGCAATTATTTGTGCCACATATATTTGATCTGTGAATAATACCCTTGAGACATTGTTGTTTGTTACAGATTATTGCCCTGGTCTCCTTAGGGTTTATGGGCTACCTCCTGTAGTCTGTTACAGGCCGCTAAAGTTAGCGCCAGTGCAGGGGGAAATGCAGGGCTGCACCATATTCTAGTAAATATGGTGCAAGCCTGAGTTTCTAAAGTGATGAAGCGTGTCATTAGCCTTCTTGGCTTAATGACACGCTTCGCCACTTCATTGCAATTATGCCCCCTTTTCCCTTCAGATAAAGGAGGAGCACAACACCTGACCATACATGTCCTACATATACATATGAGTATTCTGCTGTTTCCGTTTTTTTTCAAAACAAATGCAGTTCAGTTAACTGCTCTATTTCACCAGATGGGCTGATCTGGAACACCCTCATCTTCTTTTCCATCTCTCTCATTCCTAATTTAAAGCTGAAAGCAATCACCTAAATTGTGGGAAAGGTCTAAGTTTACCATTTTCTGACTACTAATAAAAATAAGGGCACATTTACTATTATTTTACCATCTGTGGGGCAGCAAGCTTGCTGTGCTGTGTTGTGTGAAAGGGAGAGAGAGGAAATGCTCCATATTTACAAAGATATGGATCATCCCTGCTCTCTTCTTGCAATGGTGCATTTCGGGCTGCCTAGCGCCACCACAGGCACCCTTGCACTTTATGTTCAGAAGTCTCTATTCAAATATGTATCAAGCAGTTTTTCCCTGGCTCAGTGTTTGCAGATGGGTAAGCTGTCAAAAACATGAAGGACATCAAGTGTATTCAGATATAATTCACTTGTAACAACATGGACGGAGTATCCGTCACCATTGTCACGGAATATCCATCCATCAAATTCGAAATCACGCCTGTTAGGATGGAAAAGTCCCCTATATGGCAAAGGATGTGAAGACCTGCCCTAAGTGCCCAACTGTAATGTTGTCTGTACCTAATGATGATTTTTGTTGGCACGGGCAAACACGGATCATGCATGCGCACCCCGACATAGGCCTGTTTCACAAATTGTGGTCTTGTCCGACTGGGAATGGCGGCCAAGCGCTACCCTCATGGCAGTGGAAGGCTACTGCCTTCACGAAGAGTTGTGGTGACAGACGTGCTGTGGTGGCAGAATGGCATGTGAGGATCAGTAGGACTGATCAGGTCCTTTTTACCTTGTATCACTGGAGTGAGGCCTACAGGCTCACTCACCTTTTTAAATATTCTGCTGCTATGTGCTTAACTCACCCTTGGCCTACATGAGTTAGATGTAGGGTTCTGTGCAGCGCAGAAGTGGTGATTCCACAATGTATGCATGTGTGCCATTGAAAGGTGCAGTACAGGGATAGAGGAGTGCTGTGCAGTACATGAATGGTTAGTGCATGTCCTGAGTGTTTGTATGCCTGCAAAGAATACATTATATGAGAGATACAGTGTTGTGCAGTATGTGCGCAATGAAAGCTTGTGCTGGGTGTATGTATGCTTGCAAGATGTGCAATATATGAAGGGTGAAGTTGTGTGCAGTGCACGCATGGTGAGTGTCTGTGCTTGTATATAGTAACACCATGGCATATTACAATACTGAGCAGTGCGCACAGAATGATTGTGTGTGCTGGATGTATTTGCACCTGGGGTGGCTCAAACATGGAGGAGACAATACTGGGCAATATGGGTGCTGTGTGTTTACACAGAGTGCTAGTGTGCCTGCAATGGTACATTACATGGAGGACCCTGGGTTCCATTGTGGGAAGCCAAGGCCTGCCTGGTGAAGACATGTGGAGTAGGAGAATTACCCCCAGAAAAGGTTTGTGTATTGTTGCATTCCTAGGAACTGAGTGGGATACACTGAAA
Source organism: Calotriton arnoldi (assembly GCA_963921515.1). Taxonomy (NCBI): domain Eukaryota; kingdom Metazoa; phylum Chordata; class Amphibia; order Caudata; family Salamandridae; genus Calotriton; species Calotriton arnoldi. The sequence goes on along the minus strand of CAWUFW010000004.1, from coordinate 3,878,162 downwards.
AAAGGGAGAGAGAAACTCCCCCTGTACACTTCTAAAGGGTGTTCTTTGATTCAGTGACAGATCACAAGGAAAGGAATGAGATGGGCAGATAATGGAATCCTAAAGAGTAGGGCTGGAGGTGATTAACATTTGATGCACTCTGACTGACATCCAGGTGTGAACTCTAGTCATTCTCATTGCCTGGGTTCTGGGACTATCATATTCATACTCTCTTCTGCTTTGACAAACAACATTTCAAGAGGGAGAATAGTGTACCCTTCAAAAGAAGCAGAACTCCAACATAAAACATCTACGACCCTAAATCACATTTGTTGTCTGGAAATAGACTAAAAGAAGGGGAGATTGAGACCTCAAAAAGTGCCATCTGCCATGCAGCCAGAAAAGCTGTGTGAGAAGAGGAAGCTCTGCAAGACTGGGGGCCAAGACCTGCTGGGTGAGGGGACATCACCTAGGGAAACCTAGACCACCTGACCTGGAGCCTGGAGCAACAGCCTGTTTTCTAAGACCAGGATACCCTGTGAGGCGGAGGAACGCTTTGGGGGCAGCAAGGATCAGTGGGGAGCCAGACTGAGAGGACTCTTGGTGCAAGGTGTGAGGAGACTGCCCTGCAGAGATCAGGTTGTTGCATTTGTGCAGGAGTATACCAGGAGAGGGCCTCTATGGACTGAACATGTATTGAGTGCCATACGAGGAGCGCCAACCCTGTACTACCTCACTGCAGTGACCCCATATGCCAGAGGGGTCCACCTTAGAAGTGACTCTGCCAAAAAATAGCACCAAGACTTGTGTGAGCCTTAGCAGCGACCCCATATGCCAGGAGGGGCCACCTTGTTATAGGTGATTGCAAAGGACAGGTCTACTCCTTGTCAGTAGGCATTGCCTGAAGAGGTTGCCAGTACGGGGCATTACCAAGTGTAGGAAAGTCATCTGTTTGCCCTGGTCACCGTGATTTTTTGACTGAAGCTGGTGGTTATTGTCTCTGAAAGTGTCCTGGGATATACTAACCAGGCCGAGGGCCAGAGCTGTATCCTCAAAAGGTATATTGTAATTTGTGTAATTCTAATTGGCAAAGACACCATACCTCTAAGTCCCTAGTACATGTTAAGGCACAGAGGACTCTTGGTGCAAGGTGTGAGGAGACTGCCCTGCAGAGATCAGGTTGTTGCATTTGTGCAGGAGTATACCAAGAGAGGGCCACTATGGACTGAACATGTATTGAGTGCCATACGAGGAGCGCCAACCCTGTACTACCTCACTGCAGTGACCCCATATGCCAGAGGGGTCCACCTTAGAAGTGACTCTGCCAAACAAAAGCGCCAAGACTTGTGTGAGCCTTAGCAGCGACCCCATATGCCAGGAGGGGCCACCTTGGTATAGGTGACTGAAGCTGGTGGTTATTGACTCTGAAAGTGTCCTGGGATATACTAACCAGGCCCAGGGCCAGAGCTGTATCCTCAAAAGGTATATTGTAATTTGTGTAATTCTAATTGGCAAAGACAACATACCTCTAAGTCCCTAGTACATGTTAAGGCACAGAGGTTTGGAGACCCCTGTGGATGTGGACTTCAGTGTGCACTGCTGTGGTGTCTGATGTCATTTTAAAGCTAGACCTACCTTGAAGGCTGGTTTTAAAATAAATCTATGCCCAAATTTGACTTTGAAATTAAAAGTACTTTCAAAGTCCAAAACAACTTTTTTATTACTTATAAGTCACCCCTAAGGTCTGCCTAGGTGCCCCAAGGGTAGGGTGCTTTGTTATAAAAATCAAATATTTGATATATGCCCTGGTGGGGAAAAACAGCCAAAATCATTGTTCCCTATTATAGTGCTATTAGCCCCATAGACTAACATTGGAAGACTTAATTAAACTTAATAAAGCCTAACTTTTGATTGGAGCTAAGTAGACATATGACTCAAAGTGTCAATATAATGGTTACAATAAATCCAACAACTTGCCAAGGTCAAATTTATATACAAATTTCAGGAAAGTAGTTTTAGAACTTACTATTTAGCAGCTACCAAAAGTAGCGCTGTAGCAGCCTCCTCTGATTGGTCAGCTTTTGATAGCCTGAACCAAGCTGCTCCCTGAGTAGGTGCAAAGAGGTCCGGCACTAAAACAGTACAGCTATTTGGTGTGAGGAGATTTGCTTTCTGGATAAGCCAGGGAGAGAAAGAGGGCTGGGGAGATAACCAGGACTTCAAATGCAGGAGAACAGATGTCATAGGACCCAGGCCAGCCCCACTTTTTTGATCCCCAGTCAGATAGCAGCCCCCCCTAATTAGACGAGCAGAGGTGCTGGAAGGGGAGTGTAGGTAGCTGTTAGCCACACCTTTCGGCCAAGTTAAACAGACACACACACCAAAGAGAGATTTTCTCCTTCTTAATTTTGGAGAGCAGTGCATTCTAGGTCAAAACCATGCCACACTTCAGAAGAAGTGCTCATTGCAGGGTGAGGTAGCTTTACCCCTCCAGACTAAGGTGCCCCACTTCTGAAAGCCAACAATGGAGGATAAATATGGCAGAGCTGCAGAAACTCTTCACATCACTGACTGGAACATCTAAAAAAGAAGGACTGCCCTTCTGGACCCTTGGACTGCACCACAGAAGGCCTGCACTCTGGAAAACTGCACCTGCTGCACTCAAAAGAGTCCACCAAGAAAAGACCATGACTGACTCAAAGGAAAAGCATTTAAAGAAGTAACCTGAAAAAGTCAAAGAGAGGACTACCACAGCTGACCAGTTGCAACTGGATTTTCCTGGGCTACACAGGTGCATTGTGGGTAACCCTGGGCAGAGTTCGCTTAATCCCGCTAAGTCGTAAAAAGCTACACGGAGTTCGCAAGCACGCAGAGTTGCTTGTTCTGCCTGCTCGCGATGCGTTTTTCGTGTTCGGGTACGCTTATTGCGTGCTCGGGGGGAAATATCGCGCAAACTTCACCACGCGGTCGTCAATGGGCGCAGCCATCTTGTTTTTTCACTTTTTGCTATGGTTCTGGGCCTGTTTTTCTGTCCTCCCTATTTATTTTCAATCCTTTGTTTCTAGAAACCTTTTTTTGATCTTTTTTATTTATTATTTATCCCTCTCTATTCCTGATTGTATATTTTGCATTTTTTCCTACTTTTTGTGTGTTTCTATTACTTGCTTTTTTCATTTCTTTTACTTACTTTCTTACTTCCTACCTTTTCTTTTCCGCCCCCCGCCTACCCAGAACCATGGCAAAGAGCATTAAGAAAACTAAGGGCCAGGAGAAGAGGAGTAAGAGCTGCGACTGTCTTCCTTGCGGAAGGCGGCGCCCACAAGGGGTGAAGCCACGGGCCTTATTCACTGAGGCGGAGGTGGCCGCACTGTTTTTTTTTGTCCAGTGCCACCTCCCCTTAACCCTGGCAGCAGGCCTGGGTCTGGGTACGGGCTCCGGGAGCGTCACCGGTGGTGGGATAGGGTGCGCCAGGCAGTGTTTCGCTGCTCTGGGGTCCGGCGCACCCGTAACCAATTGACGCACCGGTGGTCCGACATCCTGGACCGGGAGCAGGACCTGCTGGACCTTCTAGGTGTTGAGGTCCCGGGGCTTGGTGAGTAGCTAATTATATTACTATTGTGTTCTTTTGTTCTGTGTTATTGCGAATATTATTTTTTCTCAAATAGCTAACATGCTGCTGCTGCTTACATGCTAATAACTAATCATACTTGTTTGCAACTTTGCGCTCTCTTGGGCTGGTTATGTAAGAGAGGTTAGAGAATTTAAGTTAGGTAATGCATATAGGAAAGACTCCAGTCCTTTCCTTTGTCCTGTCAGGCTATCCTGTCTCCTGTCACAAAGATAGTGGTAGTAGTTAGTTAGTAATATTTGGTAATTTAGCAGCGTGCGTGACATGTCCTCTCACATGACTTCAGTGCTAGTAGAACCTTTTGTAGTTCGTTCGTATAGTGAGTGAATAGAATAGCAACCAACCAATTTGGTGTATGCAATATGCATGCGTCCATCTATGCATTAAGAAGAATAAAAATGCAGACTTAGTAATTGGCTTGTCAAAGGGAGTTTGAGTTGGAGACTGAGAGATGATTGGGAATGAGATCAGAACTTAGTAGAAGCAAAAATAATTTTTTTGCAATTCATTCCAAAGTCTGGAATAGGCGGGCTAGGTATGTTTAGGGTTCAGGAATCGGAATTGAACTGTGGAATAATAATGATCGGATGGTACTCGACTGCGGTACATACTAGTTGACTACTACTAGTCGAATAAGTCGATCTGATTTAGGATAGGTCAATGTTACTGCAATTGTCTTTTCCTCTCTAAAAATATTTTAAGAGCAATTATATTTATTTATTTAGCACAAATCATTTTTTGTCTCTTTAATTATGTCTTACATGATCAGCATCCAGGGGAAAGAAGAAGACTGGGTCTGCTGGCAGTGCGGCGGGTGCGGGAGCTGGAGGGGCCTCCCAGGAGTAGCAGGAAGCAGCCTCAGGCGCAGATGGCTCTGCTGCTGGCCCCAGTAAGTCCTCCTGGTGTTGTTATATACTAATATTTCCCTAACTTTTACCGCTCTACTATTTCCATTTCCTAATTTTAATTTTTCCAAAATCCTCTTCAATCTATCTGTTTCTAAATTCTTGTTTTTGCTCCATTTCCTACTACTAAGTACTAGTACTAACATTGTTTCTAATGCCTGTTTTTTTTTTATATCAAATCAAACTGCATCTGACTAACCTCTGCTCTGACTCTGTATTAGTCTGTCTGTAGCTTGCTTTCTTCTGGGCTTCACTCAGCTTTCCCTCTCCCCTTATATGTGGATTGCATAGTAGTGGTACTGTAAAACTCAGAGAACCCATTGCTCCTAGGCTACTACTAGTACTAGTACTAGTAAGGACTCCTTACTACTACTAGTACTAGTAGCACTAATCTGCTGTGCCGATTGCATGCCCAAGTAAGGTATTCTCCGCAGGTTTGTGAGATGAGAAAGCTTTAGTTTCTTTTACTGTCTCATCATGGTCAATCAGTAATGGTGGTCACTCATGTTGAACACCCAAAAGTGGTGTATTTTACTTTTTCTAATCCAGGACTAGTACTTTTTTTAGTAGCTGCAGTTGATGGTGAACACTAAACAACTGATTACTGTGTTCCATGGCTGGAAGTAAGTAATGGAGTAGGAGGAAGGCACCATTATTTTCCAACTAAGAGAGACCTCATGTCCGCCCAGTTGGCCACTCGTTCTTCTTTTCCAAAAATGAGATGCACCAATAGCTCTAGTCACTGAGTCCAGTCCTTTGGGTTGTCCTAGTCTTCTTGAGAGGCTTTTCAAAAATTGCCACCAACAAAATGCCCAACCGGATATTATTTGTTATTTTTGATAGGACAATACTGTCTACTCTACTCTACCGAATTGTCAATAGTGATGTGTGTGGTTTATGTGTTATTAATTATGTATTATTTTCAATATTGCTAATGAAAAAAATAAATAGGGGAGGCATATATGGCATGTAAAAAAATGTGAAATGTTTTATCCAGGCGTACCGACCACCAGTGCCGGAGCCAGTGATGATGGCCATGCCACTCCGGAGGGAGCAGATGCAGCAGCTGCAAGGGGTGAGCCAGCAGCAGTAGCGGGCGGTGGTAAGTCATATCCTTACTTATTGAGAATGATGAATACACTCACTGCAAGGGTGTACACTCAGTAGTACACTGTACTTCTGCTGAGACTAAGTTGTTGTGAACACTGAACAGTTGACACCCTTTACTTAACATTAGCATTAGCGGCGGGGGTTGAGTAACTAATGGCCTATTCTATTCTATCTTCAACTCAGCAGAGACAGTTTTATGATGAAGACAAATAGTCAGACGACATGTATGACTGGCAGAGAAGGAAGCGTGGGTCAAGGAAGGGGCCCTGGGATGCATATAGGTGGCGGATGAAGATGATAGGATGCATGGGCAGTTGAAGGATGGGTAAAAGGTGAAAGAGAAAGCAGACAGGATGCCTGCCTGGGTGGGTGAAACTGTATGGGTAAAAGGAATCCTCCGGGGGTTTGAGGGGTCAAACTCTAAGGCAAGCAAGGACGCATGGGTGGTGGTTGGTTATATCTATGACAAATGTATATTGTCGGTGAAAGCCGGTTTATGATAGCCATGTTTGGATGAATGGATGCCTGGATGGTATCATAGATAGTAGGTGAAAACAGAGTCAGACTGGATGAAAAGAATGTTAAAGAAAATGAAACTGTGCCACAGTACCAAAGTCAAGGGTGAAGAATAAAATAATAATCCTAGAAGAGCAATGCATTGATAAATTAAAAAAGCCCTGGGAAGAACAAGGACTGTTTTTTTGTAAGGTTTTTGATTCAAAGGTTTGAGGTTATACTTGTATTTCTGAATGGAATCCTCCCTTGACTCACAGTAGTTTGCAAGCACAACATATATATTGTGCATGACTATTATGTACCCTACCCACCCATCATTAATCACCTCCCTCCGACTCTGAGGCCCACTTCTGCTCCAGTCCCTACTCATGTCATTTTTGACTGTATCAGCCATGGGTTGCCTATCGGCTGCATGGTAACTACTAGTATTTACAAATCACTCAGTATGTCATCATCATCATCAGTGAGTGACATGATGTTGTGCCGCTGTATATCATCATTCATAAGCATGTCATCATCATCATGTGCCTTATTGCAGTAGTCAGGGTGAAAGTGAAATTGTCTGAGCATTTGCCATTGATTTAACAGAATATGGCCGTAATGGAAAAATATATAATTGTGTAGTACAGCTGCCCCACATGCAGACACGAGTCTGTGCGACATGAGTATGTCTGTCTAGGGCACAAGCTGACTGAGCTGGCATGCCTACAAGATTAATTGTGCTAAACAAGAGAGAGAAGAAGAATACTACTACTCTGCTCCATAGTGCCTGAAAGTCTAATCATCACATCCAAATCTTAGGGGCAGAGGAAGTGAGGAGGATAGTACCACAACTGCTAGTGCTACTGTGCCACTATAATTTTTATGTGTGTAATTTTGTGTTACTGGTTTGCTAAGAGTATTGGGTACAATTGTCTTTTTTTTGTTTCTTGATATAGATACTCCTTCTCAACCCACCAGGCAGGAGTTAGCAGCCAGGGAACGGCAAAGGAAGCTGGAGGCCATCCGGGATGAATAATGCCGGCAGGTTGTCCTGGCAGAGAAGGCGGCAGCTGCAGCTTCCTCTAACGCCGTGCTCTGGCAGCCGCCCGCCACCCATCATCATCACATTCATCATCATCCACTGCTGCCCACCCCTGTTGTTCCTGCAGGAACTTTCGGCGCTGCCTGCTCCTCCGGATAGCGCGCCTAGAGGCCAAGCTGGAGGAGGTCCTGGAGCGAACTAGCCGGCTCCCCCGCCGCTAGACCTCAGTCTTCGACCATTGCCCCTTTTTTAATCTTTTTTTTGGTGGGTGGGATGTTGGGAGTTGAAGAAACTTGGGGTTTACTTTTCTTGAACTTTGACGTGGACATTGACAATCATGGATGGACATTTATTTAATTTACTTGACATTGGTTGGGGTTAGAGAGAGAGGTGGGTCAGGTGTTGTGGGTTTTTCTTCTTCTAGTTTATATTTGTTAGGGTAATACATTATTTATAGTTTTACAATACATATGATGCAAATCTTTTCTGGGATGGTTACCCTTTTATGTCACCTTGTTTGTTTCCTCCTTTTGCTGCAGGGCCGCAGCCAGTTTTTGAAATCTGCCAATAGTGTAACACACCGACAGATAGATGCAGTACCCTCACTTGTCCTACTACTGTCAGTCTCTCCTACTAGTCTATGCATTCTGCAACTAAAACCCCTTTGTAGTATGTACTCGGAAGGATGTGGGTGTGTGAATTAATTAATTTCCATAGTATATACATTATTGACTCCACCACACTTCTTCTCTTACCTGTGATTGATGTTTTGGCGAAGCGATGGCTGCATGGTGATGGTTTGGTTTCCTAAGGTGCCATGGTGGGTGGTGGTAGCAGTAGTAGACAGTTGCATTTGCAAAAAAAGAAAATGAGACAGTCAGTCACCTGAGGGAGACTAGGGAACAAGTAGTAGAAGTACAGTAAGTATTAAGTACACAAGAAGAAGACTGCCAAACAAGAAACCAGATGATGAATGATAAGCAATGCTAAAGTAAAATAAAACATAGTGGTGGCAGGGATAGCCTAGTACAAGTTACAACAAACTGAAGTTGACTCGACCTATGAAGTGGACAAGCGTAACCTTTAGTGCTGGAAGGATGATAAATCGATGCTGGCAATTAATAATTCATATTTGGTAAATAATTATGTTCCTCCAGAAAAAAAAGAGAATAGCGAATACTACTGAGCATGGGTGGGTAACTGGGCACTGGGCAATCTAATCTGTTGCCAGTGTGGCTGATATATATATATATATATATATATATATATATATATATATATATATATATATATTCCTTGTATCTTCGTTTGTACACATTCCACTTTCTTGGAAAAACGAATGCGAACTCCAAATTCTGTGCAAGATGTTTATTTCGCCCTCACACCGCCATGACGTGTTTCGGCCTCTAAAGGCCTTGATCACATGATATATATATATATATATATACTTAGAGCAGAAGAAGATCCTCACCCTGCCTTGAGTTAGTGTTGCTTACACCACATCTGCCCCAGCAAGTGTGTGATCAATTATTGGTGTAAATTTAATTTAGTCACACCTCAATATAAATCACACAGCCCGGGGGAAGAGGGTTAGGGTTTGATGAATGGTTGGGAAGGTGTATTTGAGGGAAAGGTTTGACAAAGACAAACACTACACATGGACACACACAATCTTGGCAGACGACCATCATAAATCTGTTAAGGGAGAAAAAGGAAATGCATGCATGATGATAACTTGATGGTTAATGATGAGTAGTACTAGACTAGTAGTACAGGCAGGGCAGCAATATATTATTAATTATTATTATTATGCAATTGCCTTGCTGTCTGCCCCCCAGAGAGACCCACATTACATACATTTTATGTTCTGTTGTACCGGGCTTCCTTTTAAAGCTAGCAAAGAAAATTAAAAAATAGCTGTAGGGGTCAAATGTATAAGCAAACATAATAAACAACAACACACACAGTCGTAATGATTGAAGAGAAAAAATGAATCAAATTAAAAGACGATGATACTAAGTTACTATGTTATGTTCAAATTGGGGAGTTGCATCTCGGCATTCCTCTTGGTCCTTCCTTCCATGGACGCCCCGTCCATCAATCTTGGGTGCCACTGCCTGCCTGGCGGATGCGGATTGGTAAGGTAAGTGTGAGTTGTCTTTCCCAGTATAGCACAGGATAAAAGCCGGCCTGTAAGTGTAGGTGGAAAAACAAAAGGGATATTGAAAAATCAAGGAGAAAAGTAAAGTTAAAATGCATAAATTACGGAGGAGTGCAACAAGAACACTTTCAGAGGCGGCATGGCTAAATCATGTCTACTCCGTTTCCAACATTAACCTACAACAACAACAGGACAGAGCAGGCCCGCGGCGCCCACCCAACCTCCACTTAGCTTAGATTTTGAGCCAGACAGAGCACACATATACAGCAACATAGCATTTTCCAAATTAAGTAACTAAATCAATGCACCGCTGTCAGTCATACCACTACACCCGCCTCCACCACTACACAGACATGTAGGTCTGCTGTGGTTGTTGTTGACTTGTTTACCTTTTAGGCCGCTTCATGAAACGCTCAAATGCCCGAGCTATTCCATCAATCATCTCCAATCCTACTGACTGACTGCGACGAGTATAGTATGGTCATCATGGTGTCCAACTCTGTAGTGTACCGAGTGAGTCCAGATTCCATATTCAAAAATGCAATGGATCGGCCTGCAGTAGAAGTACAATTTTGTTATTAAACAACAAGAAGGGAAACATTGACTTGAGTCACTTTTTTGTGTGTAGATTAAAAAATACTAGTACACTTCATTCACAACAACAACACAAACACCAATCAATCAGAGTCAGCGTCCAATGCATGCCATCATCATTACCTGTTCTTAAGGGGCAGTCCCTCTCGGCTCGGAAAGGAGGCTAGCTATAGTCATGTTCTTTGGAGGACTCTACGAGGCAGGCACACATTTCTTGTACTATTCTCCTTCCAATCTCTGGCTTAAGGGAAATGGATTTAGGGCGAGTCAGGAAGAGAGGACTGGAGCAGGACTCGGAGGAGTGGACTTACTTCTTTAATGACTGCACACAGTTGCAACTCTAATCCGGCAATAAAAGAGTAAGACAGTGGTGCTGGATTTGTTGTGATTCGAACCAGAAAGACAGAGACACACACAAATAATAAAAGTAAATAAGGAAGAAAGAAAGTAACAAGTTGACAGCCTAGTTGTCAGGGAAGTAGAGCTCATCCTCAAACTCTGGTGGTTCACCCAGAAGTAGGTCATCTAACAGCCTACAACCATGACCTAAGTCGCTGTCATTGTCTTCCTGCTAATCTACTTCAGGTATGGTGTAATCCAGTGGTATAAAGTGCTCATTCATTTTGATCATGGTTAACCTCTCCAGGGGTGCTCCGCTTTGCTCGGCCTCTTTTGCCTTTGCCTCAGCACTGGACCTAACAAGCCCTTGCCGTACATACCATTCCTGTGTTGATTTTACTGGGGCTGATGATCCTGTTCTTGCTGTTGTTGATGTTGTTCTTGGTATTGTTAGTGGTTTTGACTGCTGTGAGCCAACCGCACTGCCCTCAGGCTCTGAAGTTGAACTTGCCGCCGGCTGCCCTGCAGTACTTGTTGTGGGCTGGAGTAGCGGGCCTCTAATTCCCAGCCGTTCTTTTTCTAAGCGACTGGCTTCCGCAGCTATCCAAGTTTTGTACTTGGCAACATCCACTTCTGAAAAAGGAATCAATGTGTTAGTGTTCAGTACTGCTTTGTACCGTGGATCCAGAATTGTGGCAGAAATGTAATGGTTGGATGACACAATGCCTCTTTGCACCCTTGTATTTTCAGATAAGTGAAGGGTTAAGCTCTCCACCAACTCATATGCTTCTTTTTTTCCTCCACACCTGTGTACATTGCAGACACCCCCTTCAGCTGTTCCTGTAGCATGTGCAACAATGGGATAGCTTGGCCCATAGTACAGTCCTCCTTGCTGACTTCACGTGTGAAGAGCTCAAAAGGAAGTAGCATCTCTGTCAGGCATCTAACTAGGCCCCATTAGTCCATCTCAATGGTCATGCCTTTCACAGTAGCATCCCCTCTTTGCATGACATATTCATTGATTGGTCTGTACTGCTCAAACAGACGTTCAAGCATGCAAAAAGGTGAGTTCCAACATGTTGGCACCTCCTGGATGAGTGCTTTAACTGGCACTCTATGCTCACGTTCAATGATCCTCAGCTGCTTCCGGGCTTTAAAAGAATGGCTGAAATGTGTGCAGATTCTTCTGCAGGTGGTCATTAAGTTGCTAACTTGGTCTTCTTTTTTCAGAAAGTCTTGAACAATAATGTTAATGCAGTGCGCCAAACACAGGACCCTGAAATAGCCACCAACATACGTGGCGCTAAGTATATTACTGCCATTGTCCGTGGAAACAAAACCAATGTTAAGCCCTCTTGGGTGCAGCCATTCAAAGACCTTGCTGTTAAACTCTTCCAAAATGTTTGCAGCAGTATGAGATTTCTCCATGGCGAACATGGCTACAGTTGCATGTTTCCGAATGGCATTAAAAATCTCAGCAGTGTCAACACCTGCAGATAGCTTTTCTCTAACCCCCACAAAAGAGATCCAGTGTGCAATGATGCACATGTAATCAGTGGCTTGGCAACTGGTCCACATGTCTGTTGTCAGGTGGATAGTGTGAACAGCACTCTGCTGCAAAGCTTGTCCAAGCAATTCCAGCACGTCGTGATGTAGTGCTGGAACAGCAACTCTGGCAAAATAGGACTGGCTGGGAACCTTCCATTTTGGGCAGATGGCTATCACAAATTCAAGAAAACCCACCCCTTCCACAAAAGAAAAAGGGAGGAGGTCCAGCGCTAACATTTTAGCCAGCTTCGCATTGTACAAACGTGCCGTTGGGTGGTTGCGTTGGTACTGCCCCTCCGACCTAAACATGCTGAGAATGTTAGCCTGGATTTTTTTCTTTTCTGGTGCCACCGATGCAGGTGACATCTTCTTGATGCCAGATGTTGTTAGGCTCAACACACGTTTCGTTGCGGTACTCTCTTGCCTGGGACCCCTTGGTGTCTCAGCCTGACTCTTACTCTTGTGCCACTGCGCTGATGCAGATCTGGCCGGTACCACTGCACTGCTGGGGACAGGGCTACTTTGGGTACCAAAGAAAATGTCTCCCTCTTGTTCACCTTCCACTGTGATTGGATCTTCTACTCCTTCATTCCCACCAGCAACAATGGGTGCAGTTTTTTGGCCGCTAAGGTGCGCCTCCCACTGGACCATGTGGTGTTTTTTCAGATGGGTTGTTTGGCCTCCGGTACCATAGTTTGTACCAAGCTTACCCCGACTAACACCTTGTCCACAAATGGAGCATATCGCAATGTTCACCTCCTTCCTGATAACCGAAAAGAAGTCCCAAACTGGGGAGGTCAACTTTCTGGAGCTGCTGGTGCCACTTTCAATGCCGGATGAACTGGTCGGTGGGCACGGAGTTTGACTCTCTGCAGTACCTACTTCTACTGCGGTGGTTGTGCTGGATGTAGGTCGCTGCCGGGCCTTTGCAAATGCAAATATGGAAGCTGGAGGTGGTGTTGATGTTACATGGGTTGGTGGTATCTGTGCCACATCCCTCACAGCAATTTGAGATGGGGTAATGTAGGTCTCCACTGGGGCGGGACTAATGTCCATTATGACTGGCTCGTCATCATCATCCTCCTCTTCTTCTACATCTACCTCCATAACTCTAAGGCTTTCTGGAACCTTCATTTTTCCTAGCCTTGTCTCGTGGCATGTCGGACTCTCAGACTGAGGTGGTGGCTACCATGTGGCTTCTAGATCATCAGAAGGGAGACTTGCAGAAGAACCTGATGGACTAACCCTCCTTTTCCTTGCTAGGGATCTGGAAGACAATGGATCTTCTGAAAGAGTGGCTTGCTCTTCTTCTTCCTCTGCAGGAAGCCCGATTTCCTGAACTACCCCTACTTCGGGAGGAACAACTACTATTGTGGGCGGTGTTTGCGGCTGTTGTTGTCCACTTATGTGAGTTTCCTGCGTTGATTGGGTACTACTTTGCGATAACTATAAGTCAATTTCAACATCACTGCTCATTGGCGTTGTCGCGATTAGACTGGCTGCCTCTGCGACAGACATGGGCTTGGGCCTAGGTTGGTGGGGTGGGTCCACTGATGCGGGGTACTGCTCCCAGCTTGCTCCCCGGACAACACTGCTGCAGGCGCAATTTTTTGTTTCCCAAAAAAGATCTTGGGCGGCACACCAGTCTTGGTAAGTGGCAGTTCCTTCTTCTCACTGGCAACTTTCTTGGTACTGGAGGACTTGGTACCTTTCTTTGGGGTCATCTTCTTCAGATGTCAGCAGCACACAGTGGCACAAGTTGAAGAGATGTCTGTGGTCACATGTCACGTGACTTTGTGCGCAGCAGGACTTCTGTCTGGCAGTACAATGGGTGATGACGCCTCCTCCTCTTTTGTGCACCTAAAAGCAAAGAAGCTAGAAGAACATCAGTGAAATGTGGCATTTGTTGTTGTGGTTCAATTACCACTAGTACAAACAAACAAATATAATATATAACTTAGTGTGTGGTCACACTTGTTAGTGTTATTATTAATATTATTACATTTTATTAACTCAGTTATTAAAAAAACATGACAACAATGTAGCCATTTGTGAGACTTTGACAACAAGGGCTTTCATGGTGTACTGTGTACACTCAGGAAGGATAGGAAAGAAGAAGAACAAAAACAAAAATACAAATGTAATGGAACCTGTTTGGCATTGTGCACCACGTGGGATGCAGTATTCAGGGAGCTGCAGCTGGCCATGGGGATGGAAGCAGTAAGCCAAGAGGAACAAAGGAAAGACATGCAAGCCTATGGCAAAAGCAGCACACTAACTACTGCCACAAAATGGCCACCAGCCACATGGTCACTCACAAAACAATGAACTCAAGCAGGTCTATACGGCTAGACAAAGGAGGCATGCTAAACAACACAGCTTTAATGCAACAATGCAAAAACAAAAATCCACAGGGCTAAAAAAGGTTTGCAAGTTACACAACAACCACACCACACACATCCAACAAAGGCATTTATTTAACACACACAAAAAAAGTGAAATACTCAAAAAAACACAGTTTGCAATTCAATCCAATGCCATCCATGCCCTAAATGATGTTTACATTTAACAGACACCACATAAACAGTTGTTTCATGCACCCATGAGTAGCTCTGGGCCTATTGGTTGGAAAACCCACTGGCAGACTACTGGGCTAGTGAACTAAATAAATATTGCAAATTAATTTCAAAAGTTGGAGAAAATGCAGTGAACTGTGCAACATGTTTCCTTTATAAAAGATGAAAAATTACTTACAAAGAAACAACTAGGCTCCTACTGAAGTACAGGCCACCCACCACAATACATTTTAAAATAATGATGAAAAGTACAAAAAAATTGTAGGTGCAATGCCCCAATCAAACAAACAACACCAATTTTCCAACTTATTTGTGAAATCTCAGATTCAAAAGTCCTCAAATCCAATGATATATGATGCAGCAGTCACAAAGAGTGATCCTTCCAGCTCCAAATCCAAAGGAAAAGTGAACAGGAGATGGGCAAAGCAATGGGAGGAGCCAGCTGTACAGGGACAGGAAGTTGGAGACTCTGGGGCACGTCCTTCCTCTTAAAAAAAAGTAAAAAAAGAAAAAGGACTCCTTGCACAAAAAAGTATAGCCAAATGTCAACCTGAGGAGTTTTTTTAATCCAAATCATCATTTCGAGAAGATTTTGATGATGCTCGAGAGAGATTCTTCTCCAGATTGCAAATTCTGCGTGTTCGGGATCGCGATCTTTTCAAAACTTCCACCGGAAGTCCAATGGCACGCCCGAATGACGTGTTCGCAATCACACACTCTCGCGGGACCGTGTGGCTAGCTACCAAATCTTGTGGCGCTCGCGAACAGATGGGAAATCTCGTCGGCGATCAAAGGCATCCCGGTAAGTCGCTCCTGCGCGTCGAAAACGCATTTTGAGAGCGCGAGAGCGCAGATTTTTCGGTACCTCCGAGTTCTACGCGGAACGCGGAGTTGCCAAAAATCCGCAAACTCCGCAAGCGGAGCAGAGTTTACGCCCAGGGTTAATTGTGGGTAATTGAGTCCTAGCCATCAAGTGGCAATGCAGAGTCTATGAACCCTTGGCCAGAGTTACTGGACCCTTAAATGTCCCCAAGTTACTTTCAACACGAAAGATCTGTGGAAAAAGAAACTTTCTGCAAAGTTTTGCAGAAAAGCTCCAGGAGGAGATGTGCTTGACGTTGAGAGTGAAGCTGCCATTGTAGACTCTCAAATCCACCTGACTCCGATGGTTTGCTCCACTGAAAGCTGTGGAGTTCCTGTCATCGACGTCAAGGACAAAGACTTACAGAGGCTCACTGATGCATCACACTGCAGCAAGGCGCTGTCAAAAAATCAAACTCTGAATACTAAGAACCTGAGGACTCGTCAACAAGAGAAAAGCTCTAAGAAATAGACTAAGGGCCAGATTTTCAAACTGTCACTGAATGCAGAGCATTAGCCAAAAATGCTGCGCTGCAATATATGACAGGGAGGGAACAGTAGAGCACCATATCTACATAGATGTGGCACTCTCCTCCTCTCTTTCTAGCGCTGGTGCAGAATCTATCTGCTGTACACCATGCACTCAAATTTGCGCAACACCGCAAGGGTGTGTGCGTGAGACTAGCCAGCAGCCACCAGTCCATATGGGCAAAGGGGCTATAGTGTCTGTCAGGCTGAGCAAAGGTCAGCCTGACAGACACTCTTCCTTTTCAGGTCAGACAGCCAGGAGTTAGAAATGCGCTAAATGTTCAAGCTCCTGACTGTCTGAGCTGAAACTTGCCAGACTGAGGAATTAATAGCCCTGTAGGCGTGACCTCCTCACCCTGGCAAAAGTGCCTAGAGGCCCTTTTCCTCATGACGAGGTAGAGCGTCACCGATTGCCTCTGTTAGAAAGGGGTTTCCTGGTTGGCTGAGGTATGCACCCAGGCCAGGCACTCTAGTTAGGATAAGTTAAGTACACACAGAAAGATAAACTGTCCTCACCCTCTCGTAGCTTGGCACAGAGCTGTCAGGCTTATCTAAAGAGGAAATGTGTAAAGTAATTGTGCAACACACTCACACAGTAACACAATGGATACACCACAAAAAGTCTGCACACAGTTTTATAAAAATCGATTATTATATTAGAAAGAAAGCAAGACAAAAACGTTATAAATCCAATGTATAGAAGTTGAGATATTTAATTTCAAAGGAATAAATGCAGTAAAGCGCATAGAAGCAAGTAGCACTAAAAAGGTTAACTTATGTCTCGCTGAACCGGGGCCAAGTCAAATTTCGGACCGACCGCCATAGAGAACCGGCTGGCTACAAGACCCACGCAGGCCCCGATGAACAAAGTACTTTTCCTGGTCGCGAGCAATGAGATGCATCAATCTGCAGTCGGGGTCCTGAGTCAAGAGGTGTTGAGCAATGCACCAGATTCTGCCATGCAGTTGAGGGGATGTATCGATCTCACCAAGATGCAGCGGCGGTGATACGCTGTCCCATGCGTGGATCTCTGGCGACAAAGCACTGGTTTCCTACGCGATGAGACGATTTTACACCCACAACTGGGTCGATGCCATAGTTTTGCTACACGCAGACAGGAGAGGCATTGAAATCCATGCTGTAAGTATCTGGGCCACTTCCACTGAGCCAGGCACAGGAGCAGGAGATGTTCAAAAGAGAAGGAGAGTCAAGGCTAAAGATCCCGCACCAGTCAACAATACCCTGTCTAGGCTAAATCTATTTATGCATTTTGTGGTGCACAGGGGCCTGGAACATGACCTCCATATGTTAAAAAAAAAAAGGGACACAAGTGCCACTAGAACAGATTAAACAAGGAGTGGCCCAGCACTCAACTAGTGTATCATGTGAATAGAGCTTGTTTATACTCAACAAATTTTAAGACTCAACATCAAAAAACAGTATATTAAGATCTTCCCAAAAGTAAAAGAAACACAGATGAATTTTGATTGTAGTTGTAAAATCTTTATTCTTGTCTTAATTTCTTAAAATTCATAATCGCCAATCGCCAACGCGTTTCGTCCTCATACGGACTTCTTCAGGGCTCCGATGTATTTATAAGATCTTTATTTGGTTTAAGGAATTCTTATATGCGATCCGATTGAGTTTTATAAAAACAAGACAGTATGCTATGCAAACACAAATGCATGCACTTGTGTTGTTCCTCTTGTTCCTAGGGAATATAATTTCTATTCAGGTTTTCAGAGTTAGGTAATTTGGGATATGTATCTCCCCTCCAGCACAAGTAACGTCCGGTTCAGAAATGTGTTGAGTATAAACAAGCTCTATTCACATGATACACTAGTTGAGTGCTGGGCCACTCCTTGTTTAAACAGGAGCAGGAGATCCCTGAGTCTCAAGCAAAAGGAGGCAATCCAACAAGCCCTTGGATATTACTTGGAGTGAAGGCAAAGTCTAGCTCTCCTTCAGCAAAGTCAGAGAGCAGCATGCAGGAGGGCAACAAACAAGAAAGCAGGCCTTTCAGATCAGCAGTCCAGTTGAGTCCTTTAAGCATAGCAGAAGTTCTTCTGGCAGAGCTTCAATTACAAGTCCAGTAGTGTCTTATTTGGTGCGGTCAGAGACCCAGTACTCAAATGTGCCTTTGATATGGGTGGTGACTTCAAACCAGCTCTCTGAAGTGCACAAGTATCCCTTTTAACCCAGTCTTGTCTGCCAGGCTATCTGTGGGGGGTTATCAGTCCTCTGTGTGGGGACCGGACAAAGCCTGGTCAAGTGAAGTGTTAGCCCCTCCCTTCCATCCTGCCCATGCAAGGCCATTAGAATGCAGATGTATGTAGATTGGTACTCAGACACATCTATCCTTCCTGTGTTGTGGCTGTCTAGAGGGAATGCACAAAGTGTAGTTGTCACCCTGGAGACTAGCTGCAAAGCACACAGAGTTATGAGAACAGAGACATGTCAACTTTCTAAAAGTGGCATTTCTAATATAGTAAAGCCAACTCCAACTTTACTAATAAAGAAGATTTGTCATTACCATTCCAAACATATGAAACATGAAAAAGCCATTCTTCTCTGATCAGGAATTACAGCTTAAATGTGCATTAAGGAATTCCAAATGCTAACCTATGAGAGGAATATACCTCACAGTAGTGAAAAACAAAATAGGGTGTGTGTCACTGCCAGGACATGCAAAACATACTTGTACATGTCATACCTTTCATTTGCCCTTATGGGTGAAAGAAGTTTTGCACTGGAGAGTAAAATATAAAAAAAAATTGTGCTGGTTTGCGTCAGTTTTGTGATGCAAGCACAGGGCAAAATGTTGGGAAATCTGCCTCTCAATCTGAAGGTAAACTTTTGACCAGGAGCTAGCGATCAGCCTATCTAACCCGTGCTGTATCGTGGCTGACCTAAAACTTTGAGGCTTATTTACAAGCCTCTTGCGCCTCTGGTGCGTCACTTTTTGTGACGCACCTGTGGAGTATTTTTCTGCCCCGTATTTACAAGGACAGGAAAAGCCACCCTGCGTGGCTTTTCCTGTCCTTGTAAATATGGCCCCTTTACACGCAGCACTTTGCGTGAAAGGGGCGTTCCATCGGTGTTGCTGTGGGTGTTCCCATGCAACACCCATGGAACATGACACATTTCCAGATTTACGAGATTCTGGAAATGCGTCTGAATGCTACGCCTCCCCAGGGGAGGCGTAGGGAGGTGCAACGAGGAGAAATGTATTAATTTCTCCTCGTTTTTTTCCTCTTTCTATGCATGCTGTATTCTGCAGCACACATAAAGCGAGGAAATCACCTCTTATGATTGTTTATGTGCAGGAAGGTGTCACTTCCTGCACATAAACAATCTTTTAAAAAATATGCTTTGTAACTTCTATGTGTGCTAATGCAGCACACATAGAAGCTGACAAATGCCATTTCAGATTGTTTATGTGCAGGAAGGAACATCTTCCTGCACATAAACAATTATCCCTATGACACAGACATCCTTGGACCATGGTGCAAGGGTGCCTGCATGGCGCATGGCAGCCAATTGTGCGCCAGCGCAGGTGAAAGCACAGGGATGCGACATATTATTGTAAATATGTTGCATCGGTGTGCTTTGAAAGTGCCTCAGCATGGCGCAGCCAAAGGGTTTGTGGTGCCGCGCTTGGCACTGTCTTGTAAATGAGGCCCTTTGACTTTATCCCAGTCCAGAGGAACCAGAGAGCCGCAAATGGTGCTTTATGCTTTGTGGTTCTAGAATGCACAATTTGTGATTTAATCTTTAAAAATGCATGTCGCTTGTTTCCCTACAATACACTTTTCTTTTGGTCCTCATTTGCCGTAATTGTTCCTACTTAAACCTCAATATTTCCCTTTTACCTTAGTAGTCTGCCCAACAAGAAAGCCTTTGAGACAACAGCATTATGGAAAGGGGGTCTTGACTACCATGTCATGTCCCCAGATGGCTATAATCATTGGACCCAGTCGATAGTGTGTTAACTTGCACCCTTCCTAATTAAGCTTGAAAGTTACATCCATCCCTTCTTTTCAGCCAGGTAGTCAGGGGGGTCCCATAATTTAGCCACCTTTTTTGAAGACGTACTATTCATATCCATCTTATGAAGGTAAAAAACTGAGTTAAGCCATTCTGATTTTGAAGGTGGCGACGGTTGGATCCAATATTTACAAATCTCTCTTCTTCCCAACAAAATTAAGAAAAAAATTAATTTATTACGGTAGTCAAAATGATCTCCTACACCTGGTAGTAACCCAAAAATAATTAAATCCAGGCTTGCCTGAATTTGAGTATGGAAGAGATAATTTCCAAATTAACTCTCATCCTTACAGAAGTTCTGGATATTAGGGCCTGGATATAAACATATACACATCATTAGCGCTCTTTAAGCCACATTTCTTGCAGTAAACGTCATCAGAACCCCCTAGTTTACCTAGCCTTTTTGGTGACCAATAGGCTCTGTGGAGGGAAAAAAGATGATTCCGTCTTAGATATGCTGGTTTGACCACACTATATAACAACCGAAAGGATACTTGCCATAATTGGTTGAGATTTATATACGGCATTATTTCTCCCCATAGAGAAGTGGGTGTGCTCTTCCCTTTCTCTGAGTTATCCATAATTAAAGCACACCAGGTTGCCACCACCTTCTTTAGTTGTGATTTTTTTAATCAAGTGTTCTTCCAAATCGTTGGTATCACCTTTGTATTCATCCAGAGTTCAGGACCAGCTTTGTAGTTGGAAAAAGTTTAACTTGTTCACAGATTTACTGGTTATTTGTTGGAACTGTATTCAGGAACAGAGCTTCCCCTCCTGGAGGATCTGGCCCCATTCAGTAATACCTGCTTCCTTTACATTCACCACTAGCCTGTCTTTCAGACATTCTGGGGAGGCTGGTGAGTCGCATATTGGTGCATACCTGCTATAATATGACAGATTTGTTACGCGCCAAATCTGGGCCCATAATTGAGCCGCTGCCTGTAGCACTTTTTGCCTAATTTATTTTAAGTACCTTTGGTCTCTTAATCTATACATAAATATGGCCCCACCATTTCCCATTTCATTTAACAGGACCTCCCATAGCTGATCACTCTCTGACTCACCCTTTTCAGTCAACAAAACTTAAAGGGGGATATTACCAAGGACTTGCGATAATTCCCGCAAAGCGCGCTTAGCTCTGTTTTTTTTATCGCCGGCTACCGCTGGCTTTCATCGCGGAGATAACGCGTTATTATCAACGCTAATCTCCAAGGCGATAGAAAATCCAGCGATAGCGGCGAAACCCAGCAATAGCGCAAGAAATCCAGCGATAAATTCACTGTGCTAATGAAAAGCTCGCTAATAGGCAGGTGAGGACTTAACCTTACAATCCACCTCCCATTGACAAGAATGGTTAAGTCAAGTTTTTATCAGGTGTTAAATTCCAGCGATAATCGCGGTTAGCGTGACTTTTTTTATCGCTTCGCGGGCATTGGAAATAGGGGGAAGTTGTGTTTGCGACTGTTTGCAGTCGCTTTTAGTTGGGAACGCCTACTTTGCATGTCATTAGCGATAAATATCGCTGACATGCAAAGCGGCACCAAAACGGTTGCTTTTGCCATAAAGCTGTCGCTAACAGCTGTTAGCGACAGCTTGCTAATAGGGCGATAAAAATATCGCTGCTTTAGCGGCAAAAAGTGCCGCTAAAGCGGCGATGACGCCCTTGGTAATATGCCCCAAAGTTTTTTAATTGAAAAGCCCATGCATATAGTTGAAAGTCTGGCAATGAAATGCCCCCTTTATCATACTTTCTCCTCAACTTTCGTCTTGAAATTCTCAAACCGTTAGATGCCCATATAAATAAGTCTATTCTAGCATGTAGCTTTTGCAACCAGGTCTTTTTAAAGTGAAGGGGGATCATATTAAAAAGATAGGTGAATTTCGGGAGAATTGACATCTCAATTAAATTGGTCCTCCCCAGTATCAGAGATGGGACCAGCTAAGTAAAAGTATATTTGTTTCTACCATTATTTTGTGGAAGTTTAATTCTACCAGTTTTTATAGGGAGGGAACAACCTGTATACATAAATATTTTAGTTCCCTTTTAATCAACCTATGATTCTCATTTATATGCCATGCCATAACCTCTGTCTTGGAGGAATTGACCTCATACCTATCCTCTTTCCCAAAGATCTTGTGTATATACCTTAACATCATGGTCATAAAAGGATACTTTTCTTGACCATGTGCCATATAAAAAGGGGCTAATCCCCTTATTTTCCCAGCAAAGGGTTCAATATACAGGTTGAAAGGGCAGTGGGGAAAGAGGGCAGCCTTGTCTAGTCCCTCTTGTTATCTTAAAACTTGGTGTAAGATTGCCATTCGGTAAGATCTTTGCAGTGGGAGCCGTGTAAATGCCCTGCATTGCCTTACAGAACTTTTTACCCAGCTTATAGTGCTCTAACATGGTATACAAATACTGCCAGTTCACCCTATCGAAGGCCTTGGTAATGTCAAGTGTAATGATCGCCAGTGGTACTTTACTTTCTGTTGCCAAATGAATCGTCCCTATTAGCTCATGTCTTAGGTGGTGCATATATCTACCTTTCATAAAACCTTTTTGGTCTTCTGCTATTAACCCTCCTATTATGTTACTTTGTCTTTTGGCCAGGATACAAGTATAGGATTTATAGTCACACTTCAAAAGTGAAATTGGCCTATAAGATTCACAAGACATTGGATCTTTCTCTGGCTTTAAAAATAAGGTAAGCACTGCTTGCTCCCAAGATTACGGAATCGGAGCTCCTACCTCGTGTTAGACCTGGCATCATTGGCGTGGGTTTCCCCTGTATTTTTGCCTTTGCCTTCCGTGTTTTTGCTGTGTGTTGGACTTCGTTTTGCTGGTCTAGATGCTTTGGGCCCTTTGCCACTGCTATTTAGTGCCAAAGTGCAAGTGCTCCATTTGTAAATTATTGTTATGGATTGGTAATTCCATGATTGGCATATATGATTTACTAGTCAGTCCCTAGTACAGTGCACTGTGTATGCCCAGGGCCTGTAAATCAAATGCTGCTAGTGGGCTGCAGCACTGATTGTGCGACCCACATAAGCAGCCTGTAAATGTAACTCAGGCCTGCCATTGCAGAGCCTGTGTGTACTGCCATGTCGACCTGCCAAGTGCACCCACTTGCCAGGCCCTAACCTTCCCTTTTCTTACATGTTAGTCACCCCTTAAGGTAGGCCCCAGGAACCCCAGTGGGCAGGGTGCAGTGTATGTGAAAGGTAGGACATGCCCTGGTGTGTGTGGCATGTCCTGATTGTGAAATACTGCCAATTTTGTTTTTCACTATTGCAAGGTTACCTGTTCCCATAGGATAGAATGGGGAGTTTGCTTATGCCATCTTATAAACGTAACTACCCCTGGGAACAAGGTGGGAAATAAAGTTTAATATGCCTGAACTCAGAATGTTAAAATGCATCTTTAAGTGAGGGTGATTTTTACATTCTGTGTTTGAAAATACCACTTTTAGAAAGTAGGTATTTTCTTGCTTAGCCATCCAGTGTGCCTCTGCCAGGATGTGTATTGACTGTCTGGCTTTGGAGTGACAGGGGCTGGGGATGTGCAGTGGCTCCGAGAGTCTATATGAGCCAGGGCTGGGCTGAATAGAGCTGGGCTGCATCTAGGGTAGGGGGAGGAGATTTCCTTTCACCTGAATGGGCCTGGTCTGCCTTCCACAATGCTATCTCCACCTCCTGCCAGGAAGCTGCACCAGAGAGCACAGAACTGGTTTTGACTGAGCACAGGGCTTCTCTGCCACCAGAGAACAAAGGATTTTGCTGTATAAATATTGGGGCCCAGACCCCAGAACTTTAGATCACTTTTGGGACTTCAAGAGGAACTCTGCCAAGGAGAAGAGCTGGAGAAACTGGAGGAGGAGTACTGCCCCTTAGCTGTGTGCTGTCTGGGGTTGGCCTGCAGTGGCTGTTTCTGCCAAGGAGAGGAACTGTGTGTGCATCCTGCTTGAGAAAGTATCTCCAAAGGCTTGAAGTGGAGCTTGTCCCCTTTTCAAGAGGTCTCAGGAACAGCAAAGACCTCACCATCCTTCTGGGCACCATCTCTGGTTCCAGTCGCCGCAGAAGAAAAGAGCAGCCGACTCCGTCACCGAGTCCATCGCAGACTCCGTGTCCTGAAGGCACCGCAGAGAGCACTACCTCGCTTCGCAACGCAACTCTGACTCCTTCAATGAGCCGCTGCTTGCACAGCGACCTGTGGGCACCGCACTCCGAACCGCTTTGTTACAAGCTGCACAGACGTCACCGACTCTGTCGCTGTCCGGCTCAACCATCAACTGGGTCCCTCACCGCACCATGACCTGCCAGCACAGCATCGAGCACCACCTCACCCTGCAATGCAAGCCTTGTTCTCCCCGACTCCGTCAACGAGCTGCTGCCTGCACCAAGCCGTGAGGACTCCGCACGCTGCAATGCTTCCATCTCACATCGCAACTGCAACGGTTGCCCATGACCAGCTCATACCATTGTGTCGGCTGCAACAAGTTCAAGTTTCAAGTTTCAAGTTTTTATTTATTTATGATCTTGGAACTCCAAAGAGATCCACATAAACAGAAGAACCAACAACATATAAAAGCAAAAATTTGTACAACAAAGTTTCTACAAATATAAGCAAAAATCGACAATAAAAAAATCTAAAACTACAAGACATTATAATATTTTATACAATTGAGAAGCTTAAAAGATCCTTTGTGCCCTTAATACTATATAAGAATCCGGTAAATTCAAATTTAATAATTACATTCATCATATTAGGTGTATTAATATAGATTTAAAAAGCACTTAAAAAAATTAAAAATCCTGTAACAGAACATTTCATTGGGTGGCTCATAAATAGAATCAGTTAGTGCAGAGGCCGAAAGAATAGATAATTGTAAACAAATTGGTCTCACCCATTTACGCCGGCATAATAATAAAGCAGGACAGATAAATAGCACATGGTTAATGTCCTGGATGGAATTATTACACAAGTTACAAATCTCAGAGGAACCATACCATTTAGACAGTGCTTTATTTAAAGGAAGCATACCCTGCCTCAATAGGAGCCAAAAACGGCGCACCCCTTGAGGCAGGTTCCAGGAAATATAAGCCTGTGCCTTATTTATCATACAGGACTCTATGGCCGGGTGGATACCCTTCTTTAAGATACAAGCTTCCCTATCCCTAGTAAAGCTTAATTCCCAAGTGGCCTGTTTCAAAGTGGCCTTTAATTGATATGGCGATAGGGTGAAAAGCAGAGACTCATCTAATTGTAGCAAGTCGACCGCAATTCTAACATTTTTAAAAATTAAAGACTGTTCCTTTAAATTTTCTAACACTTCTTTCTTAATTAAAAATCTCAATGAACCGGGATCACTCTTTACCAGGCTTACCACCCATCGCACTATCCCCGCAAGACCCTGTACCCAACTACCTCTTAAGCCAAATTCTAGCCTTAGAACAGCCACGGGACAAGCAGAGCTGACTGAGACTAGGCTCCTTAAAATTTTGCCTTCTGATGTGTTTAAAAAACCCCATTTCTCTACATCAAGCAATTCAATTCCATACAACAGAGAAGCAGGAATTTTTGCACGGAAAACCTCTAATAATAGTGCAAAGTGTCTTTTCCCAGTTCATCTATAAAGGGAGCCCAAGCTTTTCCCTTGTGTGGTAGCTTTACGGATGTTATTTTCTATATGAGCTTTATTACTTAGATTACCACACACTGTTTTTCCCAGGAAGACATAAGATTTTACAAGTTCCAATTTTTGGCCACCCACAAACCATACAAAATTCCCATACTGCAATTTTTTTCTTCCGTGCAAGCACATGATTTTACTTTTAGATATATTAATCTTTAAATAATGTGCCTCTGCAAAATTATGCAATGCTTGTAGACGATTATTTAAACCTCTTGGCGTTAGGTCAAATATTATTATATCCTCTGCGTAAAGTAAACAAACTATCGGTTTTCCCCCAATAACGGGGCGATGCCCTCACTTAGAGCCAAATCATGAGGAAGGTCGGAAATATATAAAGAGAAAAGTAGAGGAGCCAGTAAACATCCTTGTTTTAGGCCGTTTGCAGTAGGGATAGTTTGGGAGAGACCCCTTTCTCCTCCCATTAAGATTTTACACCAAGTGTCCGAGTAAAGAGCACGAACTAACTCCAAAAGAATTACAGGCATACCCAGATCCGACAATTTTCTCCACAATAAAAAACGATCAACTTTATCGAATGCTATGGAGAAGTCTATAAAGGCTGTGTACACTTTTCCTCCTCTAACTTTAACATATTTTTCGATTATTACCTGTAAAGCAGTTAAGTTATCAATTGTTCCATGCTTTATCCTAAACCCAGTTTGTTCCAATGGTAAAATCTCAACCGTATCCAACCAATCATTGATTTGGATCAAAAGGCATTTAGCAAAAACTTTACCCACTGCATCAAGAAGTGCAATTTGACGATAGTTATGCGGGACACCTCGGTCTCCTTTCTTAAACAGAGGAACTAATATACTGCCCTTCCAGGAGGGGGAACCATCTTATTTGCATAACAATACTTGAATACTGGATAAAGAATTTTACTCCACAGTATACTATTTTGTTTTAAAACTGTGATGGGTAATTCATCCGGGCCCATCGCCCCAGAGGAACGCATCCCCCTGATCACCCTTTCAATTTCTTTTTCAGATGGTGATCCATACGAAAGGGGGTCCTCCTTTAATTCGATATACTTGATTGCCTTTACATTATCTGCATATAGATCCTGAATAAAGCTGACCCATTTTTGCTCCTCAATGGCCACCGGAAGTGGCCGAGATCTAGCACCACATCCCTCCCCAATAAGAGACCAAAATGTTCTTACTTGGCCCTTAAAGGCTGCTTCTCTCAATTTTATCCACATGTTATCTTCCCTCTCTTTTCTTAACTTAGCCTTTACCCGTGTCCTCCTCCTTTTTAATATTAATATTCTATGATATCTTTCCGAAGAGTAATTCAAGTATTGTTCCCTAACTAGTTTATTTATTTCGAGATTAAACAACAGGATGGGTCTAGGGACTACCTTAGTACTTTTCATTCGATTCGACATATTTGCAATTTCTATCGCTGTATTCATTAATAAGTTGAAACTGGCGATCTCTATTCCATTCCAACTGAACAGATTTTCTACAGCGACCTCTAGGACACTGTCAAGGCCCAAGATGGCTTTGCTATCCCAATGGCATCTCCCTGTTTTCTTAGAAAAACTAACGGATTCACCATTTAATACCCATGGATCCTGCGAAAGCAAACTTAAGTTTACGGTAAGAGTTAGTACTTTGTGGTCACTGTAGGGGGAATTAGAGACCTTTAGATCTTTTAATCAAAAGAAGGAGGAGCTTCCCACTATTACGTAATCTAAGATAGATTCTCCGCTCTGAGATTTGCAAGTTAAAGTAGCCGGAGAATCCGAAGGAGTCTTACATTTACTATAATACCATCAGCCTTCATTAATTCATCGATAAGAATTTTCCCTCTCTTATTTGTTCTAATATTTTGTGGAAATAATGCTTGTGGGATCTGCAATGATTCTTCCTTTTCTTTATTTCGGAATAAATCTAAAGTAGAATTAGAAATTTTACAATTCAGATCCCCTACCAGAATTATTTTTGGGGAAGTTCTACAACATTGACTTTTTCAATGTAGGAAAAAACCGCTTTAAGAGAACATCGAACGAGGCATCCGGCGGAATGTAAGCATTTATCAGCATTAACAGGGGACTTTTTACGTTATTATCGAAATTATACAACGTTATTGCCAAAAAGAGATTACTAGGATCTTTGTAGTAATCATAATTCCATTTTATCTTATTTGACAATAGGCAGGCCACTCCACCCTTTGCATGCCCCTCCTGGACGGGGTTGCTTTGCAGTCTAAGATGAAAAATCCTTACATAACAGATCTTCTGTGCACCAGGTTTCCTGAAGGCAAATCACATTTGCATCTAACGCATATAGGTATTGTAACTTCTCCCTACTATTCTTTATTCCTGCAGCATTCCAAGATATTATTTTTAATTCATTGCTAGAAAGATGGATGTTGAGAATGTTTACTGTTAGGTATGCTCGATAATACACCGGGTAACCAGTTCCATTTTGGGCTCTCTTCTTTAGAATTCCATTTAAAGGACCGTTGAGGGGCATCTTTAAGTTTTACTTGTCGACCATTTTTTGTAATACGAATTTTTAATTCCTCTGATTCATACATACTATCTCTATTATCTGAGAGTGAGTAAGTTAATGGCAACCTATTATTAAGGGCTCTATTTCGGGGTAACTCAAAGTAAGGAATGACGTCAATTCCCCTGCTTTGCAGGCCTTCTGACCATTGTAATATAAGGTTTACAATGATTTTGGAATTAAACCTCACCCTCGATTTATAACCAATTTCTGTTTTTAAGATGGAAACTAAACATATATCACTACTTTGAATAAGTTTCAAACTGTCAATCTCCAAGAGACATTTAAGAAGTAAAGTCCTATTTAAAATTAAATCTGTATCAAACAGAGGAATAAAAACTAACTGGTATGTGTCCATACTATCCCAAAGGGGATCAACTCCTGCTATCTCTGGTTTACCTCTCCTTTTTACAGTGTCAAAAAATGGGGTAGCCCGAGGGTTAAGTACAGATGAAAAAGGGATTGTTTGTCTCGGCCGCTCCGGTATTGTAGATAAAGGAGGCCCCCCTATTTCGGTATTTGCACAATCTCTTATAGAGTGTGCAATATTCGCAGGGGAAGCCTCACAAACTATCATTGATTCAGTTAAATTTGTATTCACAGGGTTCACAGAGACGATATCATCTACCAACTTTATATCTTGTGGTGTGTTTTGCAGGGAATGTGAAGAGTGCTCCATACTAACTGAAACCTCTGAGTTTTCTTTAAAACGAAATCTCCTTTGCTTCTTTTTTGAGAATCTTCATGTTGATTTCATCTTTTTCCCTCTATTCGTTACCTTTTTCCCCTTTCTCTTATTTTTTTCCATGTGTGAAGCACCTAAGATATTATCTTTATCATCACTTAGCTGGGTTTTAAAGATGGGGAATACTTCCTGATCTATCCTTCTGGCTACAGCCACCAAGCCTTTTACTTTTTGAGCTGAGTCAGAGATAGCCAGTATGGATTCAGATGAAAGTTCAGGGCTCTTCTCTTGCAACGCATCTTTATTCTCTATCTTATCAAAAAGGGTATTGCCAACAGGACCTGTACCTGTAGAATGACTACTAGCATTCTCGTGTATATTCTCTGAAGCCTTATCTCCCTTTTTTCGCTTCATTTTGTTCAATATATACACTTGAACTAACCTCCTTCTCCAGATTATTTTTTAACAATACTTTCAGTATTTGAGTTACGGTTTCCAACACACAGTCTGAACCTCCTACAAATTTTTCAAGCAGCTTTAGAATAGAGGATAATAAATGTTCTAAGGACACTAATGATTCTGAAACGAGTATATCCCTCCTTACACATTGGCTCGGTTGGGTATCACAGATATTTAAGTCAGGGCTCAAAGAGGGATTTAATTGCAAAAGTGAGTAATTCGATTTATTTGATTTGTTGGATGGGGTGCTACTAAATAGTTTTAGTCCTATAGGGACTGCTATTACTGGAGTATTTGCTGGTTCCATAACCTTACTAGTATCAAGAGAAATATACCTTCTGCAAAGCTCTAAATCTAGATCGGGGAGAGTAAAATCTTTATTTTGAGCATCCTCTACTAAATAGGGGCCAAGGGACTCTTCTTTGGCTCCGTGAGATGTATGTGATGTTCTGTATGGGATTACATTTGCCGTTTTAGGGGATGGTGAGGAAGATCCAGGAAGTACCCGGAGGACTGGAGAACCGGTCGGGCCCCCAGGGCACCGTACTGGATGCCTCTGTGTTTCTATGGGCTCTCCTCCTCCACACGCACCACCTGTATTTGTGGTATGCGATTCTAAGACCTGGACCATGTCTACCATATCAGCTATTTCAGTAACTGTGGCAGTATTGATATTGATATTATTATTAACCATCACGTCATTACTTCCAATCATATTATCTCCCCCATTATAGATGTTTGAGGTACTTGAGGTACTTGAGTCAACTTGAGGATTTTTTTCCTTTCCCCTCTCCCATAGACTGAATAGTTGACTTTTCCCTTTTGACTGCATGCCTGCGATGACCTTGTTACGTAGGGGATTTGATTTAGTCTTTGCACACGATCTACCCACAAGTAAACGCCCTGACCTTAGTTTTTTTGAGGTCATTATTTAAAACCTGAAAAATGTGCACTGCCTAGGGAGCAAGTTTTCAAATATCAATTTCAAATATACAAACTTTCTTGTCAGTTATATACCCTTATATACCCTTATAGGTTGTTGTGGACCAGTTTGGTGTATTTATCACAGATTTAATTACAGACTCTTTATTTGTCGTAGTTTTGGTCCAAAACCAAATACTCTCTCCACAGCAACTTGGACCAGAGCAATCCTTTCTTTATACTTCTTTGCGGATGACACAGATATAACCCAGACCCAGACCTAGGCCCCCAAACATTTAAAATAAAAGTAAGGGTGAGGGCCTGTTGCTGACCCACTTCAGCCGTTCACTGAATACGGTACTGCACTGTAATTGCTGTGATTGCCGTAGCTGCCGTAATTGCTATCAAGAAAGCCAAACAGTGCAGAGCACACGTATTAATGTGACAAAGGTGACGAAGTATAAAAGGTCCAATTAGTCAGTTATATCCTGCTCCCCTACAATGGAGCTTAATCCAAGGCTGCAGTTCTCGGGAGAGATTCACGGCCACCAGCTCACTGCAGCTGCAGGGCAGGGCAGAGTGCAAAGGCAGAGTGCAGAGGGGCCAAGTAACGAGACAGAAAAGCTGGCGCGTTAGATACCAACCATTCTCTTGCTCCCGCTTACCCTCTGCCTGCCAGCCGTTGCGGAGTCCTCCTCAGTCCAGCCCAGCCCAGCCCAGGGCTCCCAGGGCTCTGCGATACTTCAGGTCCGTTCCGCTGCGAAGGTGAAATCCTTGCCGCCCACCTGCTTACTGTCACTTGACTCAACTCGTCTCAACACGAGATCCAGTGGTCAGTCATTAAAATTCCTTCAGGGCTAAGTTCTCCCGCAGCTCCCCGTAGCACCACTCGGCTCCCCGCAGCTCCCTGCAGCGGATCGGCGGTTCCTGGTGCAGCTCGCGGTTCTCGATCCGCGGTTCCTGGCTCCCTGCGGCTCCGCTCTGCTCTAGAGCGGCTCGCAGTTCTCAATTTCGCGGTCCGCGGTTCCGGGCTCCCCCACGGCTCCACACTGCTCTGCTTGCCGCTGTTGCTGTTTTTCGCACTCTCTCGCTAGGTCTCTCACAAGACCTGCAACAAGAAAGGTACTGTCTCAGAGTCTGTCGACGCTTACAGGACATAATACATCACTCAGCTTTAAGTAAAATTCATTAGGCAGCCCATCTGGCCCAGCCGCCTTGCCTCTTTTACCTTTCTTAATCTTTAGCAGGACCTCATCCTGGGCTATCTCTTTATTGAGAGTCTCTTCTCCTTCTGCTGAAAGCTCCCCCACAAGCTGGCCATTCAACCAATTATTAACCTGCTCTTCCAAGACATTCAAATCCTCTGTGTACAAGGCTTCAAAAAATTAAACAAAGACTTGTTCCACTTCCTGAACTTCTCTTAATCTATTCCCCGTTCTCCTGCACTTTATCTTACTTATCTCATTTCTTATCACTTCTGTCTTAGTCTTCCATGCCAGGAGTTTCTCCGCATTCTCGCTATACTCAAAGTGTGCTATTTTGCTAGCTTCCCAGCGTGCTCGGCTCCTTTCTTCCAAATTAACACTAAGCCTAAGTTTCCGATCTTGAATCTCTTTTCGCCACCTCTCAATACAATCCTCCTCAACCGTAAGCTCTTTGCACTTTTTTTCTAGCACCACATTCTCCTGCTCCAGGTCTTCCACCACTTTACCTTATTGCTTAATCGTTTGTGCAGAAAAACTAATCAGAATCCCCCTTATATAAGCTTTGAACATGTTCCAAACTATATATTTAGCTGCTGATAGACTATTATCAAACAATTCAACAGTTTTATTTCTTAAAATATCTATTAATACCTGATCATTTAGTAGGGAACGATCTAATGTCCATCTTTTCACCATTTTACCTGATTCTAATTTTAACTCTAAAGCCACTGCCATGTGGTCCGACAGATGAGCAGCTAAATGATTCAAGCCTTTAACATTTACTCTTGAGGATTTGTCCCACAAAAAGTAGTCAACCCTGGAATGGTGATTATATTTTTTGTCATGGAAATTATACCCCTGCTCTACACCATGCTTCTCTCGCCAGATATCACAAAGGTCAAGTTGTTTAAACAGGGATCAAATGTAGGCATGCAATTTGGAGCAAACCATTGATCTACTATTATTACACCTATCCTGGTGATAATCCATCACCACATTAAAGTCTCCAGACATAATAATTGGATGTTGGGAGCACATCAACTCCACACATGCAGTTAATAGCGTCTCTATATCTTTATATTCGTACCATAGTATCCCATCAACGTTTAAATCCTATCATATACTTTCATGGTCCCACTTTCCAATCCAATATAGACACCTCTGCTGGTTTTTTAGTTAGGATGATCACCCCCATCACATCACATGTTTGTTCCAAGCATACCAGTTGCTGTACCCATTTTTGATTTTTAAAGACATCTAAACATTCAGCTTTAGATAAGTGTGACTCCTGAAGTATGATAATTTAGGCCGGGCCATTCCTCAGATATTGGGAAATATTTGCTCTCCTACTCTTGACTAGCAATCCCTTAATGTTCCAGGAGAGAATTTGGATTCCCTTACTGTTGGAAAACGAGGCAGCATCTGTGAGGCCTGCACAAATAACATGACTACATTTGTCCTTCACTGGGAACCAAACACCCAATTGTAGCGCCTGACTCTCAGAGGGTAGCGTTGCAGAGCAGTCTGAGGCTTACTCAAGGGAGGTGGTGTGGGCTAGTAATCGCCATTTGCAGGTGCGCAGAAATAACACTCAATAATTGATTGTCCAGTCTGTACTTTGCTTTATAAAAGTAAGAGTACATTTATTAAACACACACACTACTCAATACTATGCACCAATTTACAAATATACATAAGCTGTTGGAATTACTTTGTGACATTGCATAACATCTCCCCCCTCCCGCAGGGGGGGGGTGGGGTCTAGTACCACCACTCCCATGTATGCACATCATCTTGCCCCCTAATGCAGTGTGTTGAGCATAACCTGGAGCGAGGGCCCTGCGCACTGGCACCATCCCAGTGGCGACCCACCCCATTACCTCAACACGCATTAAAAATAGGTTCACCTGCCCTAGTGACACATAACCCTGACTGAGCATCTTATATTGACCATACAGTATGCACCCCTACATCTTCAGGGCTAACAGTCGGGGTTGTTCCTCACTTAAGCGCAGCAGCAAGAATACATGTTTACGCATTACCTTAGAATGACAGTACTCATCACATTTGTTGGACATTAGAATGTGTTGCAATTACAGCCCCTAAAGGCATCACAGATGAAATCACAGGATTACGCATATACAGCCAGACACCCTAGCAGGAATGTCTGGCAACATAACCCCACTTTGCTTATGACATCACCTTACACAGGCATTTCACATTACATATGTGACCTTCAGTCCCTCTAAAAAGGAATAACCCTTAGTAAATGCAGTTCTGGTGCAATTACACCTCTTCACCTACAGGGAATGCCCTTCTTCAGCCATCCCCAACTCAGCACTTCACTCCATGAAGCACTTCGCAATACACCCTCAGATGTAGAACAAAAGTTCCAGCCCAGAAGGTGTAATAAAGCAGGCTGAGCCCTTGAGGGGTTATCCTTTTCAAATCCCTAGGAAACTTAGGGTGGGACTTAACTTCATGCTGGGGGGAGACTGCGCTTCTCCAGCAGCTCCCCCAGCACCCTTGCACCAAGTTGGTGGTGACCCGGTCCTCCTGGGGCCACCACAAGCACCAAAATAGCAGATTTTACAATGCCTGGCAAGGCATTATGGGGCGCTTCGTGCTCCTCTCCTGAATATCGCATGAGCGGCTCTCCCGCTGTGCTGGGGAGAGCCGCGATCGATCTGGCGCTTCGCGCCGAGTCTTCTGGCCTCGGTGGGGGCTCGGTCCCACCCGGACCCCCAGGTAAGGGATGCGGCTCGGGGAGCCCAACCCCGGCCACTCCTGCCAACTTTCGGGGCCCGATCCCAACCGGGCCCCTCTTCTCTGGTACGGGGTCCCGGTCCCACCCGGGACCACCGCAGGACCTCGACGTTGGAGGGCAGCCCGGGGAGCCCATCCCCGGCTGCCCCTGCCTGCTCCCCGCCCGGCCAGCACCCTCGCGTGCTGCCGCGGGTGCCGGCAAGGCATATCTGGCCTGCCCGCACCAGCGGGCAGACATGCCGGACCTCGGGGGGAGTGCGGCTGCACTCCCCCGGCCTCCTCCTGCTTTTCGGGGCCCGGAGTCCCGGGCCCCCGGACATCTTGGCGCTCCCCTCCATCTTGCTGTCTTTGGGCCCGGAGATGGGTTCCCGGGCCCTGCCTCCTCGTCAGGGGGAGCGCGACGGCGCACCCCGGCTGCTTGGCTTCGGTGGGGGCCAGGGTGGGCTCCTGGCCCCCCCGCAGGGGAAATCTTCACGGGGAGTGCGACGGCGCTCCCCGACTTGACTTCGGGGCCCGGGGATGGGGTCCTGGGACCCCTTTGGCCACTTTTCACGGGGGGCGCGATGGCGCTCCCCCGCCTCCCGTCTTCGTGGGGGGCCAGGTTGGGCTCCTGGTCCCCAGCTGGGCACCTTCGCGGGGAGCGCGACGGCGCTCCCCGTCTTTACTTCTCTTTGGGGGCAGCCCCGGGACCTGACCCACCCTGGGGGCATCTTGGAGACCGGTGGCGGAGCCCCACGCGCTTCGTCGTCGGTCCGATTAGGGGTCAAAGGTCGCCTACCTTCCGGGGGCCATATCTCAGCCCCTGGGGGTCCGATCTGCCCCATTTCCGTGTCTTCTTGCTCCTGGCGGCGGCCCCCAGCCACTGGGAGCACTCTCCTTCGCCCTCCGGGTCTCCAAGAGGGTGCATTCTGCAGGGAGCGGTCTTCACTGACTCCCTGCGCCAGACTTTCGCCTGGCTCTCCTCCTGGGCCTCTCTTCTCCCTGCGCAGAGGCCCCTGCTTCTGCGCACCGGTCCTGGGCTCTTCTTCTGGCGCTGTTAGGGGCCTGGGGGCAGTCAGGGGTACCTCCTTCCAACTGCCCATTGCCAGGCTCCAGCACCTTCCGCCTCAGCAGACCACACCCCAGAGAGAGCTCTCTTCCTCTTCCAGTACTTTTTAAAAGTTGAGTAGGGGGGCTGGCAGGAAGTCTCTGTTTGTCCTATCAAACAGCGACACATCACTTCCCTGCCCCTGCTACCTCCTTGTCCAGCCTCTGGGTTTGTTCAAAATGGCATCGTCCAGGGTCTCTGGCCACATGGTCTCTGAAACCAGACCCCTTCCCTCCTCGCTGCCTTCCCTCCTTGGTGCAGCCTGGTGCCTGGCACCCAGTGATAGCTGCTGATGGATGAGCCTGTAGCCCCTCCCATCTTCTCTTCGTGGAGAGGAGGCCTTAGCTTGTGGAAGAAAGGTTATCAATCCATCCAGCTGAGGTCAGCCCTCAGCCTGGCCCTGGTTATGACTGACTCAGAGAAATGTGACATTTCTGGATGACCCAAAAGCAGTACAAATATGACTTTGGACTCTACAGAATACTTCTTTTCACATCCGCTACAGTGGACTTTAGTGCATGTCTGGAATCTGTAGGCCTTAGAAAAGTTAATCTAGCACATGGGCTCCACATCCCCATAGGGGAATAATGAAGTGAAAAACACAGTAAAACACACTGACTTTCCCTGGCATGTTCCTTCCCAGTGTATAAGGCCTATTCCGTGTCACCACCCACTTCTGCATAAGTCCCGCCACACCATTCACTTTGTAGCTGCTCCTGGACTGCACACGCCAGGAATCTCCCCTGCGCAACCCCTACACGTGTGCACACGCATGTACACAGGTGTCTGCATGTAACCAGCCCGGTGCCCCTTACTCCAGCTGCTGCGCAGCGGCCTAGTCAAGCTAGGTGGACACCAGTAAAATCCACATGCCGTCTCCTTCATCATGAGTTCACTGTGGATGAGTCCCAATTTATGAGGCTCTCCCACAGTAAAAGCTCAACACATAGGTGCTCAAAAAGCGAAAAATCCGGGCGGCCCATAGTGTCAGAACCACCTTCTAGCACACGCCGCGCCCAGCTGATTCCTACAGGGAAGAAGTAGCCACTCTACATGGGTATTCTTCCCGT
The DNA here is from genome assembly GCA_963921515.1 of Calotriton arnoldi. NCBI lineage: Eukaryota > Metazoa > Chordata > Amphibia > Caudata > Salamandridae > Calotriton > Calotriton arnoldi. Next base: position 3,841,941 of record CAWUFW010000004.1, on the reverse strand, counting down.
ATTCAGCGATAACTAGTTATAAGGGGTTCTGACCAGACCCCCCCTTACTCACCAGTTATCCGCTCAGACCACCTACTCCTCCCATCCATGAAATCTCCACCCATGACAGGGATCCCAGACTACCCTAAGAACCCTCCGGGCTCTAGGTTAGATACCTCTAGGTCACTCATGGTCTACATGGACTTGGCCTCACTAGGCCCACCTTTGCCCTTGGGCATGCAACACTATGCCTACCCCTTCTCTGGACAAGGGTCCAGTGCCTCAGCACCGATGCGGTCTTCGGGGATAGGTCTACATCCCATCCCCTGGGTCACTAGCTTGTCTCCCTTCTGGAGTTTGGTCCAACCAGTACCCTCTCTCCGTTTGGTCCTTGCACCCCAAAGATGCAACCTCTCTGGACCCTCACCCTCAACCTGCCGCTGAGGTCATTCTGCTGCCACCACCCTTTCGGGAGGACTGGCTTCCCTAAAGAAAGCACAGCCACTTGTGCTTTCCCCACTCAGAAAAGCACCCTTTGGCCACTGGCCTGGCTCCCTGATAGGACCTCAGACCGGCCTCACCACCATACTGGCAGTGCCAGGGAGGAACACTGAGGGTGCCTCGTCAGACATCCTACAGCTCATTTCCCCCGTCAGTAGCTCCACACGGAAACTACCCCGGGAACCTAGACCCCTTCTTTGTTCTCCACTGCGAGAACAGGGCCTATGCACCCTTCCCTCCGAGAGGCGCGCTCTCCTCCCGGAGTACCCTTAGAGAGCCTGTGGGCCCCGAGTTAGCTAGACCCAGGCCCACCTCTCATGGCTCTCCCCGGTCTCCCAGCAGCGCCTTGGGAGACCGCCCAGGGACCTACATGGTCCCTGGATGGCCTGCACCACCCCTTATGAAGAGCAGGGTCCCTTCCCTAAGATAGGCCCCACCTGCCTTCAGGGTAGTACTACCACACCAAGCCAGGGACCCTAAAGATCCCGGCTAGGCCTGCACCACCCCTTTGCGAAACACAGGGTCCCGTCACTTAAGATATGCCCCACCTGTGTTCAGGGTGGTACTAGCTTGCAGAAGTCCACCTCCTGCATCGAGCTGGGGAACACCCTCATGCTCCTGGTCCTTGGGTTCAAGTCCCACAGGACCTACCTGACTGGTCACCTGGCCAGGCATCGCCCCAGAAACCACCTCAGGCTCACCACACTAGCTCCAGGGTGACATCCAAGCTCAAAAACTACCCCTCCTTTGGGGCCACCCATCACCATGGGCCGCCCCGGTGTAACCACTCACCGGACCCTGACACCTCAGGGTCCATCACTAACCCTTTACCTGGAAACCAGGGAGTACATCACCCCCACTCAGATCTCCACTGGATCAGTTACCTAGCCCACCTAGGGTACCTAGGGGCTACCACTACACACCATCACTCAAAAACTACCCTCCTTTGGAGCCACCCACTACCGGGTCGCTCACCTCCCCACCAGTTAACCTGGGGGGCCTGCCGGACACCCAACTCTACCACACCCTCCTCCCACCGTGGGAAAAGTTCCTTGGGGTCCCCCACCATGGGAACCCCTGGGGCGTTACTACCTGGGGTAAAGAAACCTCCTGCCCCACCCTTCCAGTGGTTTTGGCCTGCGCCCATGGCAAGTAAACTTTCAGCGGGGGAGGGATACCTGGGGCCCCTTCTGTGGAAACCCTCCCTGCCCTTAAAAAGCGCGGGAATCTCCCAGGACCCTCTCTCTCTCCTGTCCCCCACAAAGGTCAATCCACCCCTACACCCCCACCTGTGATGTAGGTATCAGTTGCTGTCCCTATCTCTTGAGGAGACACCCTCCTCATGCAGGTGTAGTGCATGTAGTGTTAGGGTTCAAAGGTGTACAATATGGCTTAGAACATTTGTATGCAATCATTTCCTGGAAAGCACCATCCCGCCAGCACATGATAATCAACATAGCTCGGTCATATCAATACAGTTTACATTTAAACCATAATATCTTCACATGACACAGATGTGCGCGGGCTTTCCTTTCCCATACCTTTAGTTCACATAACCAAAACTTTGAACCCTTCTCAGAGCCTTGCGCTCTTCCATTTGCTCATTATTGCATAGGTAATGTGTGGCAAAACTGGACTTATCAAATGCTATAAATGCGCACCAGAATGGGATACTATGTATCCCGCCGCTAGACACCAATGTTGGAAAACGAGGCAGCATCTGTGAGGCCTGCACAAATAACATGACTACATTTGTCCTTCACTGGGAACCAAACACCCAATTGTAGCGCCTGACTCTCAGAGGGTAGCATTGCAGAGCAGTCTGAGGCTTACTCAAGGGAGGTGGTGTGGGCTAGTAATCGCCATTTGCAGGTACGCAGAAATAACACTCAATAATTGATTGTCCAGTCTGTACTTTGCTTTATAAAAGTAAGAGTACATTTATTAAACCCACACACTACTCAATACTATGCACCAATTTACAAATATACATAAGCTGTTGGAATTACTTTGTGACATTGCATAACAACTCCTCCCCTCCCGCAGGGGGGGTGGGGTCTAGTACCACCACTCCCATGTATGCACATCATCTTGCCCCCTAATGCAGTGTGTTGAGCATAACCTGGAGCGAGGGCCCTGCGCACTGGCACCATCCCAGTGGCGACCCACCCAGTGCTTAATTTGTAAAATATTAAGTGCAGGTGCTCAAATATTTTTAGGAGGCAACACCCACTTCCCCTGTCTCCACCCATCTCCTTCACTAGCTCCACTCATTTACTCTATTAGCTCAATCCATATCCACAACTGGCAGTGCTGAACGCCAGATGTAATGGCAGTGCATGTAAAACTGTAAGTGCCACATAACACATACAACAGCCCTGGCACGTCCCAGGTCCCACTGCCATTAAGATTCTGCAAGAGGTTAAAATTCAGTATTGGTCCTAAGGTAAAGCTCGCCTTTGGGGAAATGTAGAAGCATGGCAAGAAGATGGTTTTAACTATGTTAGATAAAGGTTGAAAAATATTTTTCCATACAAGTAAATGAAAAAAACTAATTTTTCTTAAGAAATTAGATTGGGAGACTTCCATTGAGAGCCGGAGCATGTGTGTAGGTGTGGTTTAAATGTTTAAATACACAAAAGTGTTATTGTTGCTCTCACAGGGGTAATTAAAGAGGGGGACGGGAGTCGTTTAATGGCTCGGATGTATAAGGCGGCGATAGCGCTGCTTCCATGCCATGACACGGAGGTGCGAGCGGCATGGGAGCGCGACCTTGGGCACCCACTAACGGACTTGCAGTAGAGTCGGTGCTTTGCACAGATACGTAGAGTGTCCCCTAACCACCGGCACAAGCTACTGCATTTCAAGTTTTTATGGAGGGTGTAGGTGACACCTAGTAAGCTGCATCACATTGACCCCGCTCGATCGAGTGCTTGCCCGAAATGTCATTCTCCGGGGGCCGACTTCGCACACATGACATGGACTTGCACCAGATTAGAGCGCTATTGGAGGTCGGTCTTTGGGGAAATATCCACGATGGTTGAGATGGAGGTTGCGCCTTCGCCTCTGATGGCACTACTGGGGTACGTGCATGACCTCCCTAGATCCAGGCGCCGTTTTGTTGCTATTGCGCTATTACTTGCTAAGTGTGAGATTGCCATCAGATGGGAATGTGCGTTCCCCCCCCACACTCCAAACTTGGTTACATAGCATGACTTATTGCAACACCACCAGTGACACCTATGCACAGTTACAGCCACCGGCTTCTAGACCAGTAGATATTTGGCTACCATTCCAAACCTACCTCATGACAACGCAGGATGGTGGTACCGCCCTATCACAGGGGCAGCTCGTGCCCATTAGTATTGCTCCCAATAATGACACAGCAGATGTGTATGCACCATAGTGGGAACTGTCATGTGCCCAACTGGTTATCTTACTACTGTACAGTTCTGTGTTTATTGTTATATGGGTCTTGTTCCAAGTGCACTTGGACACTTAACCATGTGTATGCTATTGTTTGCCTTGTTTTCTTGATTTACGCACTGCGAAGCTATGTTATTATCTTTAATTTGCAACTGTAAAACTCAATAAAATGTTTAAAAAAAAAAAAAGTGTTATTGTTGCTTACAAGTGCCTAAAATGCAAGCGAGGCAGAAGGGCTTGAAATGTTAATGAAACATCTGTCTCGTGCCAGCCAACCATTCAAATATTTTATTTTATAGGCTTAGATTAAACACCTCTTCAATTCTATTCTGTCTTTGGGACTCTCCTGTCTATAAAACGATACCAGTGTACATGTTGCAAAAAGCATGAGATGTGACGTAAAGGCTCATATTATCTTTACTCCCTGGACTAAACAACCATTGGCACTACCAACAGAGCAATGATGCATATGTTACCATGCATGCTCCCGTCTGAGTGATGATGATATGCTGGCCCCAACTTGGTGAATTATACTCATGGAGGAGTCACCAAACCTGTGCATGCATACATCAGGGCACGGTGGCCACCATTTGTTTCTAAAATGACAGATGCTGCTCACGGAAGAGTAAATGACATAGGTGCCTCTTTAAAATGGGGAGCGTGGGAGCAAATTGCAGCTGCTGGTCCCTCCAGGTAAAAATAAGACTGAAAATATGTTTCACTGGACGAGCGTGAAACAGTGGAGCAGGCTTGGAGCCAGTAAATGCTACTGATTATGAGTAGCAACAAGGTCAAGGAGGGGTTAGGGAGCAATGGAAGAGCATGCGGGAGGGATTTAATAAATCAACAAAAAGATTACTGAGGGTGCGTAAAAGAATGGATGAGCTTAAAGGGGGAGCAACAAAGCGAGCATCGATGGGTGGGATGTGATTGGGCGACCGCACTCAAAACAAGAGAGCAAAAAAAAAGGTCCCATTCACTCTTGTAAACACACTTTACATAGGCTGTAAGGATACGACTAGGATTAGGCCTGGCACCTACTGTGGGCGAGAAGGCAAGAGCTCCTGTCTGGGTTCCAGTGCTGGCAGTGAGCGTACCCAGGTAAACCATTAAATTAAAGTCCTGAACTTCTGTTCTTTTCTGATACTCCTTCTGACATGTCTCTCAGCTGGATTCATTTCAGTGCGTGCCGTGCGAGCTGCTAAATGTTAAAACAGTAAGTAGCTACTCACATTTATATTTTATTACTTCGACGACGCATTAAGTTTGTTATCTGGCTGAGACCTGAACTTTCCAGGACCAAACCTGCCTCAGTGCCTCGCCCCCAGCTCACACATCAGCCCGCCCTCATACGTGCCAATTAGCCAACGTGAATGACGTGCTCCTTCACAAACATGCGTGAGCTACTGACATCACTAACGTGATGCAATCATCGTGCCTGGATCTGGGTGAGCCATCCTCGGAAGACATACCAGGCAGACATGCATCCGAACTGAAGGAGGAGGACAGGACAGGTAAGTACATTTTTTTTTTATAATTACTGGGCCCATCCATCTGGCAGGGGAGAAAAAACCAATAGCCCCGGCCCTGTTGAATAAGTGCCGGTGCTAAGCACCGGAAACCACCAGCACAAATTAAACACTGGACCCACCCCATTCCCTCAACACGCATTAAAAATAGGTTCACCTGCCCTAGTGACACATAACCCTGACTGAGCATCATATATTGACCATACAGTATGCACCCCTACATCTTCAGGGATAACAGTCGGGGTTGTTCCTCACTTAAGCGCAGCAGCAAGAATACATGTTTACGCATTACCTTAGAATGACAGTACTCATCACATTTGTTGGACATTAGAATGCGTTGCAATTACAGCCCCTAAAGGCATCACAGATGAAATCACAGGATTACGCATATACAGCCAGACACCCTAGCAGGAATGTCTGGCAACATAACCCCACTTTGCTTATGACATTACCTTACACAGGCATTTCACATTACATATGTGACCTTCAGTCCCTCTAAAAAGAATTAACCCTTAGTAAATGCAGTTCCGGTGCAATTACACCTCTTCACCTACAAGGGATGCACTTCTCCAGACATCCCCAACTCAGCCCTTCAATCCATGAAGCACTTTGCAATACACCCTCAGCTGTAGAACAAAAGTTCCAGCCCAGAAAGTGTAATAAAGCAGGCTGAGCCCTTGAGGGGTTATCCTTTTCAAATCCCTAGGAAACTTAGGGTGGGACTTAACTTCATGCTGGGGGGAGACTGCGCTTCTCCAGCAGCTCCCCCAGCACCCTTGCACCAAGTTGGTGGTGACCCCGTCCTCCTGGGGCCACCACAAGCACCAAAATAGCAGATTTTCCAATGCCTGGCAAGGCATTATGGGGCGCTTCGTGCTCCTCTCCTGAATATCGCATGAGCGGCTCTCCCGCTGTGCCGGGGAGAGCCGCGATTGATCTGCGTCTTCTTGCCTCGGTGGGGGGCCCGGTCCCACCCGGACCCCCAGGTAAGGGATGCAGCTCGGGGAGCCCACCCCGGCCACTCCTGCCAATTTTCGTGGCCCGGTCCCACCTGGGCCCCTCCTCTCTGGTACGGGGTCCCGGTCCCACCCGGGACCCCCGCAGGACCTCCACGTTGGAGGGCAGCCCGGGGAGCCCAACCCCGGCTGCCCCCGCCGGCTCCCCGCCCAGCCAGCACCCCCGCGTGCTGCCGCGGGAGCCGGCAAGGCATATCTGGCCTGCCCGCTCCAGCGGGCAGATGTGCCGGACCTCGGGGGGAGTGCGGCTGCACTCCCCCGGCCTCCTCCTGCTTTTCGGGGCCCGGGGATGGGGTCCCGGGCCCACGGACATCTTCGGGGGGCGCGACGGCGCTCCCCTCCATCTTGCTGTCTTCAGGGCCCGGAGATGGGGTCTCGGGCCCCGCCTCCTCGTCAGGGGGAGCGCGACGGCGCTCCCCGGCTGCTTGGCTTCGGTGGGGGCCAGGGTGGGCTCCTGGCCCCTAAGCAGGGGAAATCTTCACTGGGAGTGCGACGGCGCTCCCCGAGTTGACTTCGGGGCCCGGGGATGGGGTCCCGGGCCCCCTTTGGCCACTTTTCGGGGGGGGCGTGACGGCGCTCCCCCGCCTCCCGTCTTCGTGGGGGGCCAGGGTGGGCTCCTTGCCCAAAGCTGGGCACCTTCGCAGGGAGCGCGACGGCGCTCCCCATCTTTACTTCTCTTTGGGGGGAAGCCCCCGGGACCTGACCCACCCTGGGGGCATCTTGGAGACCGGCGGCGGAGCCCCACGCGCTTCGTCGTCGGTCCGATTAGGGGTCAAAGGTCGCCTACCTTCCGGGGGCCATATCTCAGCCCCTGGGGGTCCGATCTGCCCCATTTTCGTGTCTTCTTGCTCCTGGCGGTGGCCCCCAGCCACTGGAAGCACTCTCCTTTGCCCTCCGGGTCTCCAAGAGGGTGCATTCTGCAGGGAGCGGTCTTCACTGGCTCCCTGCGCCAGACTTTCGCCTGGCTCTCCTCCTGGGCCTCTCTTCTCCCTGCGCAGAGGCCCCTGCTTCTGCGCACCGGTCCTGGGCTCTTCTTCTGCCGCTGTTAGGAGCCTGGGGGGCAGTCAGGGGGTACCTCCTTCCACTGCCTATTGCCAGGCTCCAGCACCTTCCGCCTCAGCAGACCACACCCCAGAGAGAGCTCTCTTCCTCTTCCAGTACTTCTTAAAAGTTGAGTAGGGGGCTGGCAGGAAGTCTCTGTTTGTCCTATCAAACAGCGACACATCACTTCCCTGCCCCTCCTCCCTCCTTGTCCAGCCTCTGGGTTTGTTCAAAATGGCGTCGTCCAGGGTCTCTGGCCACATGGTCTCTGAAACCAGACCCCTTACCTCCTCGCTGCCTTCCCTCCTTGGTGCAGCCTAGTGCCTGGCACCCAGTGATAGCTGCTGATGGATGAGCCTGTAGCCCCACCCATCTTCTCTTCGTGGAGAGGAGGCCTTAGCTTGTGGAAGAAAGGTTATCAATCCATCCAGCTGAGGTCAGCCCATAGCCTGGCAGTGGCGTAACGAAACTTGAGGGGCCCCCCTGCAAACTACATGGAGGGGGCCCCCCCTCCCATTCTCCGCGCCAGACAATAGCAATCTTGAGGCATTGCATTGCTTCATACACACTTTGACCCCAATTCCATCAGTCTCTCTCTCTCTCTGTCAGTCAGTCAGTCAGTCTCTCTCTCTGTCAGTCAGTCTCTCTCTCTGTCAGTCAGTCTCTCTCAGTCAGTCTCTCAGTCAGTCTCTCTCTCTCTCTCAGTCTCTCTCTCTGCCAGTCAGTGTCTCTCTCTCTGTCATTCAGTCTCTCTCAGTCAGTTTCTCTCTCAGTCAGTCTCTCTGTTAGTCAGTCAATCAGTCTCTCTCTTTCTGTCAGTCTCTCTCAGACACTCTCTCTGTCAGTCTCTCTCTCAGTCAGTCAGTATCTCTCTCTCTGAGTCAGTCTCTCTCTCAGTCAGTCTCTCTCTCAGTCAGTCTCTCTCTCTCAGTCAGTCTCTCTCTCTGTCAGTATTTCTCTCTGTCAGTCAGTCTCGCTCTGTCAGTTTCTCTCTCTCTCTTTCTCAGTCAGTCTCTCTCTCTCTGTCAGTCAGTCAGTCTCTGTCAGTCTCTCAGTCAGTCAGTCTCTCTCTCTCTCTGCCAGTCAGTCTCTCTGTCAGTCAGTCTCTCTCTGTCAGTCTCTCTCTCAGTCAGTCTCTCTCAATCAGTCAGTCTCTCTGTCAGTCTCTTTCTCTCTATCTCTCTCTCTGTCAGTCTCTCTCTCTCTCAGTCAGTCTCTCTCTGTCAGTCAGTCAGTCTCTCTGTCAGTCAGTCAGTCTCTGTCAGTCAGTCTCTCTCTCAGTCAGTCAGTCTCTGTCAGTCAGTCAGTCTCTCTCTCAGTCAGTCAGTCTCTCTGTCAGTCAGTCTCTCTCTCAGTCAGTCTCTCTCTCTCTGTCAGTCTCTCTCTCTCTGTCAGTCTCGCAGTCAATCAGTCTCTCTCTGACAGTCTCTCTCTGTCAGTCAGTCTTTCTCTACCTCAGTCAGTCAGTCTCTCTCTCTCTCAATCTGTCTTTCTCTCTCTCTGTCAGTCTCTCTCTGTCAGACTCTCTCTGTCAGTCAGTCTCTCTCTGTCAATCAGTCTCTCTCTCTACCTCAGTCAGTCTCTCTCTGTCAGTCAGTCAGTCTCTCTCTCAGTCAGTCTCTCTCTCTCTCTGTCAGTCTCTCTCTCTGTCAGTCTCTGTCAGTCAGTCTCTTAGTCAGTCAGTCTCTCTCGCAGTCAATCAGTCTCTCTCTAAGTCTCTCTCTCTCAGTCAGTCTCTCTCTCTGTCAGTCTCTCTCTCTCAGTCAGTCTCTCTCTACCTCAGTCAGTCAGTCTCTCTCTCAATCTGTCTCTCTCTCTCTGTCAGTCAGTCAGTCAGTCTCTCAGTCAGTCAGTCTCTCTCTCAGTCAGTCAGTCTCTTAGTCAGTCAGTATCTCAGTCGCTCAGTCAGTCAGTCTCTCTTTCTATTCTCTCTCCACTCGCTCTCTCCTCTCTCTCTCCACTGTCTCTCCACTCTCTCTCTCTACTCTCTCTCTCTGTCTCCACTCTCTTTCTCTCTCCACTCTCTCTCTCTCTACGCTCTCTCTCTCTACGCTCTCTCTCTCTCCACTCTCTCTCTCTACGCTCTCTCTCTCCACTCTCTCTCTCTCTCTCCACTCTCTTTATTCGCTCTCTCTCTACTCTCTCTCTCTACTCTCTCTCCACTGTCTCTCTCCACTGTCTCTCTCTCTCCACTCTCTCCACTTTCTCTCTCTCTCTCTCTCTCCACTCTCTTTCTCTCTCCACTCTCTTTACGCTCTCTCTCTCTATGCTCTCTCTCTCTCTCCACTCTCTCTCTCTCCACTCTCTCTCTCTCCACTCTCTCTCTCCACTCTCTCTCTCCCTCCACTCTCTCTCCACTCTCTCTCACTACGCTCTCTCCACTCTCTCTCTACACTCTCTCTCCACTGTCTCTCCACTCTCTCTCCACTCTTTCTCTCTCCACGGTCTCCCTCTCCACACTCTCTCTCTCTCTCTCTCTCCACTCTTTCTCTCTACGCTCTCTCTCTCTACGCTCTCTCTCTCTCAAAGCTCTCTCTCTCTACGCTCTCTGTCTCCACGCTCTCCCTCTCTCCACTCTCTCTCTCTCTCCACTCTCTCTCTCCACTCTCTCTCTACTGTCTCTCTCTCTCCACTGTCTCTCTCTCTCCAGTCTCTCTCTCTCTCTCCAGTCTCTCTCTCCCTCCACTCACTCCACTCTCTATCTCTCCTCCCCACTCTCTCTCCACTCTCTCTCCACTCTCTCTCAACTCTCTCTCCACTCTCTCTCTCCACTCTCTCTCTCCACTCTCTCTCTCCGCTCTCTTTCTCTCTCCGCTCTCTCTCTCTCTCCGCTCTCTCTCTCTCCGCTCTCTCTCTCTCCGCTCTCTCTCTCTCCACTCTCTCTCTCTCTCTCTCCACTCTCTCCACTGTCTCTCTCTCTACTGTCTCTCTCTCCACTCTCTCTCTCTCTACGCTCTCTCCACTCTCTCTCTCTCCACTATCTCTCTCTCCACTCTCTCTCTCCACTCTCTTTCTCTCTCCACTCTCTCTCTCCACTCTCTCTCTCTCTCTCTCTCTCCACGCTCTCTCTCTCCACTCTCTCTCTCTCTCCACTCTCTCTCTCTACGCTCTCCCCACTCTCTCTCTCCACTCTCTCTCTCCACACTCTCTCTCTCTTCACTGTCTCTCTCTACGCTCTCTCTCTCTACGCTCTCTCTCTCCACTGTCTCTCTCTCTCTCCACTGTCTCTCTACGCTCTCTCTCTACTCTCTCTCTCTCCACTCTCTCCACTGTCCCTCTCTCTCCACTGTCTTTCTCTCTCCAGTCTCTCTCTACGCTCTCTCTCCACTCTCTCTCTACGCTCTCTCTCTCTCCACTCTCTCTCTCTCTCCACTCTCTCTCTCTCTACACTCTCTCTCTACGCTCTCTCTCTCCACTCTCTCTCTCTCCCCACTGTCTCTCTCTCTCCACTGTCTCTCTCTACGCTCTCTCTCTACTCTCTCTCTCTCCACTCTCTCCACTGTCTCTTTCCACTGTCTCTCTCTCTCCACTCTCTCTCTACGCTCTCTCTCTCTCCACTCTCTCTCCTCTCTCTCTCCACTGTCTCTCTCTCTCTCCACTCTCTCCACTGTCTCTCTCCACTCTCTCTCTCTCTACGCTCTCTCTCTCTCTCCACTCTCTCTCTACGCTCTCTACGCTCTCTCTCCACACTCTCTCTCCACTGTCTCTCTCTACGCTCTCTCTCTACTCTCTCTCTCTCTCTCCACTCTCTCCACTGTCTCTCTCCACTGTCTCTCGCTCTCCACTCTCTCTCTCTACGCTCTCTCTCTCCACTCTCTCCACTGTCTCTCTCCACTGTCTCTCTCTCTCCACTCTCTCTCTCTCTACGCTCTCTCTCTCCCCACTGTCTCTCTTTACTGTCTCTCTTTCTCCACTGTCTCTCTCTACGCTCTCTCTCTACTCTCTCTCTCTCTCCACTGTCTCTCTCCACTGTCTCTCTCTCTCCACTCTCTCTCTACGCTCTCTCTCTCTCCACTCTCTAACTCCTCTCTCTCTCCACTGTCTCTCTCTCTCTCCACTCTCTCTCTCTCTCCACTCTCTCTCCACTGTCTCTCTCCACTCTCTCTACGCTCTCTCTCTCTATGCTCTCTCTCTCTCTACGCTCTCTCTCCATGCTCTCTCTCCACTCTCTCTCCACTGTCTCTCTCTCTCCACTGTCTCTCTCTACGCTCTCTCTCTACTCTCTCTCTCTCTCTCCACTCTCTCCACTGTCTCTCTCCACTGTCTCTCTCCACTGTCTCTCTCTCTCTCCACTCTCTCTCTCTACTCTCTCTCCACTCTCTCTCTCTACGCTCTCTCTCTCCACTCTCTCTCTCCACTCTCTCTCTCCACTCTCTCTCTCTACGCTCTCTCTCTCCACGCTCTCTCTCCACTCTCTCTCTCTCTCCACTCTCTCCACTGTCTCTCCCCACTCTCTCTCTCTCCACTCTCTCTCTCTCTACGCTCTCTCTCTCTCTCTACGCTCTCTCTCTCTCCGCTCTCTCTACGCTCTCTCTCCACGCTCTCTCTCTCCACACTCTCTCTCTCTCTCCACTGTCTCTCTCTCTCCACTGTCTCTCTCTACGCTCTCTCTCTACTCTCTCTCTCTCTCCACTCTCTCCACTGTCTCTCTCCACTCTCTCTCCACTGTCTCTCTCTCTCCACTCTCTCTCTCTCCACTCTCTCTCTCTCTACGCTCTCTCTCTACTCTCTCTCTCTCTCCACTCTCTCCACTGTCTCTCTCCACTCTCTCTCCACTGTCTCTCTCTCTCCACTCTCTCTCTCTCCACTCTCTCTCTCTCTACGCTCTCTCTCTCTCCACTGTCTCTCTCCACTGTCTCTCTCTCTCCACTGTCTCTCTCTCTACTCTCTCTCTCTCTCCACTCTCTCCACTGTCTCTCTCCACTGTCTCTCTGTCTCTCTCCACTCTCTCTCTACGCTCTCTCTCTCTCCACTCTCTAACTCCTCTCTCTCTCCACTGTCTCTCTCTCTCTCCACTCTCTCTCTCTCCACTCTCTCTCCACTGTCTCTCTCCACTCTCTCTACGCTCTCTCTCTCTACGCTCTCTCTCCACGCTCTCTCTCTCCACTGTCTCTCTCTCTCCACTGTCTCTCTCTACGCTCTCTCTCTACTCTCTCTCTCCACTCTCTCCACTGTCTCTCTCCACTGTCTCTCTCCACAGTCTCTCTCTCTCCACTCTCTCTCTCTACTCTCTCTCCACTCTCTCTCTCCACTCTCTCTCTCTACGCTCTCTCTCTCCACTCTCTCCACTGTCTCTCTCTCTCCACTCTCTCTCTACGCTCTCTCTCTCTCCACTCTCTCTACGCTCTCTCTCTACGCTCTCTCGCTCCTCTCTCTCTCTCTCCACTGTCTCTCTCGCTCCACTGTCTCTCTCTCTCCACTGTCTCTCTCTACGCTCTCTCTCTCTACTCTCTCTCTCTCTCTCTCCACTGTCTCTCTCTCTCCACTGTCTCTCTCCACTCTCTCTCCACTGTCTCTCTCTCCACTCTCTCTCCACTCTCTCTCTCCACTCTCTCTCTCCACTCTCTCTCCCTCTCTACGCTCTCTCTCTCTCTCTCCGCTCTCTCTCTCCACTCTCTCTCTCTCTCCACTCTCTCCACTCTCTCTCTACGCTGGATACCTGGACTGCACACCTTGATTATATGTTTTTCGTCTTAATATACAACAACAACAACAAAACAATGAGTTGTTAGCAAAACTGGAGAAACTTCGTTATTCCCCACAAAAATAGATTGGGTTGGCAGGCACCCTTCTCACCTGCTCCTGTCCACTCTTACCTCTTTGCTGCTGGCCCGCACCACCCCTGCCCAGAGCAGCAGCAGGAGGACGGTCCAGGCAGGCAGGGTCCGGCCCTGCAGTAGGCAAAGGATGAATGCACAGCATGTCCCAGTGTCCCCAGCAACCCTGAGATTCACAATGCTCTCTCTGGGGGCCCCCACCCCCATCCTTTTTCCGGCCTGGCGCGCTCGGACTGAAGAGAAACAATGTAACTTGTTACATTGTTTCTCTTCAGCCCTAGGACAGCAGCGCGAGGAGCTCAGAGCAGGCTGCAGCTGCTTTAGAGCAAGAGACAAACCGCTTTCTACCGATGAGCTGAGGGGGCCCCCTTCATGTACTGAAGACTGGGGGCCCCCCCACACCGCGGGGGCTGCGGGGGTGTTTGTTACGCCCCTGCAGCCTGGCCCTGGTTATGACTGACTCAGAGAAATGTGACATTTCTGGATGACCCAAAAGCAGTACAAATATGACTTTGGACTCTACAGAATACTTCTTTTCACATCCGCTACAGTGGACTTTAGTGCGTGTCTGGAATCTGTAGGCCTTAGGAAAGTTAATCTAGCACATGGGCTCCACATCCCCATAGGGGAATAATGAAGTGAAAAACACAGTAAAACACACTGACTTTCCCTGGCATGTTCCTTCCCAGTGTATAAGGCCTATTCCGTGTCACCACCCACTTCTGCATAAGTCCCGCCACACCATTCACTTTGTAGCTGCTCCTGGACTGCGCACGCCAGGAATCTCCCCTGCGCAGCCCCTACACGTGTGCACACGCATGTACACAGGTGTCTGCATGTAACCAGCCCGGTGCCCCTTACTCCAGCTGCTGCGAAGCGGCCTAGTCAAGCTAGGGGGACACCAGTAAAATCCACATGCCGTCTCCTTCATCATGAGTTCACTGTGGATGAGTCCCAATTTATGAGGCTCTCCGACAGTAAAAGCTCAACACATAGGTGCTCAAAAAGCGAAAAATCCGGGTGGCCCATAGTGTCAGAACCACCTTCTAACACTTACTCACTAACTTCATCTTGCCGACTGGAAGGATTCACTACCCTGGAGAATTATCAGAGCAAAAGGATATTTTTCTTGTTATTTCCCTCTATGCTCCCCACCTCGTGGACCCCGCACCTCCCCTTTCTCTCCCTCCCATCCCTGGAGAACCCTGCCCCTACTCTTTTTGGCAAATCTAGCTATGTGGCCCTGCCAGGGGGAAAGGAATACCAAAGTAATACCTCTAAATCAAAAGTGAAGGAGTACTAATAAGGCAGCATATCGCCAATATACTAATCCTACAACACACTTTTGATGTTTTGGTGTTATTTTAAAGATACAAATATTCTGTAATTTTATAAATTGCTTTTGGATTTTTTATAGTGTTGTGTCCATTACTTATTTGCTATTTTAGTGGTATAGAATGATTTACTCATATCTGTCTCCTAAGTTAAGCCTGACTGCTCATTTGCTAAGTTATCAAGGGTTGAGCAAGGATTAATTAACTTAGACTTGACTAAACCTATTAGTGATTGTGTTATTATTACTAGCTGAGGATGAATACCCCACCTACTAACGACTCACTTTCCTACATCAAGTCTAGGCCGTCGCCTTGTAAAAATGAAGCTATTACCTGTTGGTTGAAACTGACCCCTGAGACCTGCCCCCTGACTGATCCTGTGGAAGCCTGGAGCACCTACAATCACTGAAGAGGCTGCAGCATTGCACAGGAAAGTGTCTGCAACTGCTGGGTGCTGTCACATGTTCCGCAAGCAGCCCAACTCTGCTGCTTAAGATCAGAGCATTCCAAATCAATGGCGTAGCTTCAGTGGGGGTGTTAGGTGTGGAACGCCTCCCAAATAAATGTTTTCTTGGCTTGGTAGTTAGGGCTGGGGGCAGAGAGTGTTATTTCGCAGATCCTTCTGTTTCTTTATCATCACATATGAGTTCAGGATGTGCGCTGTACAAGCACCTCTTATGTTTGTTTAATAGACTATAATGTTGCTTCTTCTATAATAAGAATTTAGATCATGTTTAGGGTGTATGTGACTACTGACTTGCCCCTTAGTTCACAAATGGCATTGGGGGGCAAGCCATTAATGTTTCAAAGTTCAGGTTTTTATAAATGTCCGTCTATAATCTGATGTACTAAGGTGAAATGCTTCCACATGTTGAACAAATATTCTTTATCATCTTTCTACATTATGTTTGTTGCATGATACACATGACAAATGTTTCAATGGCTGGGCTCATACATGGACTCTTAGAGCCTTGCCCTATTAATTTGCTGGCACACCCACCTCCATATGCAACTTGGGCTTAGTACATGGGGCAGTCATTTACTTCATAAAATTATTTATAAAAGACCATGACCAGAAACATAGTCAGACCTTCCTGGTCAGTGTCACTGGTCTACCCCCATACAGCTCCACCATTGAGGGACTGCCCTTGAGCCTGAGCATCTTGCCAGGTAGGTGTTCGAGGCCCTCCTCCACCTGCATTCTGCTGCCTGCGCCTCATCCCTGGTGGTCTAGTGGAAGAGCACCCTGCTCCTCTGCTATTCCGCTCTGTTCTGTGTCCTCTGTGCCGGTTTTTCTCTTTTTTCTCTTTCTGTTTGGCTCTTTCTCTTTTTACTCTTTCTGCCTTGCTCTTTCCCTTTCTTGCTCTTTCTGGTTTTAGCTTTTCTCTTTTGCCTCTTTTCTCTTTTGCCTCTTTTTGCTCCCTCTTCCAGTGCTCCCCGCCACTGCTGCACCTGCGGCCCCTCCCCCCAGTGTGTCGCTCCCGCCTCCCAGCTGATCGCCCTCCCCCGACCCCTACTTAATGGCGGCTGCTGTTCGGCCGCATGCAGCGGGCGTGCCATTGGCACGCCAAAGGCAAGCCAGTCTGCCCCCGTCTGCAGCCCAACTGGGACCAGCACCAGGGACCCTGGTCCCCTGACCCACCACCGTTATGAACCCAGCAACCTCCATGCCCTCAACCCTGGACGCAGCAACAACTGCCAGCTCTCGACACTGAGCAACACCCAAGGCCCGATCTCCTGCCGACACTGCCGCTGCACCTTCACCCACCTCCGGACCCCAGCAGTAGCCCCCAGCCCACCAGACGCCAGCGCACACAAACCACTGAACTGCATCCTCCTCAACGTGCGCTCCATGCACAGAAACATCATAGAAATCTGTGATCTCCTCAACACTCACACACCAGATGTTGCCTTCCTCACAGAGACCTGGACCAACTCCAGCTCCGCACCCGACATCACAACCGCCATCCCTGACGGATACAAGATCCTGAGAAAAGATTGCCCCTCCTGTCCAGGAGGAGGCCTCACCATCATCCACAAAAGCTCCTTCCGCATGACAACCACCGACCCGGACGACGCCGCTACACATCTAATTCCAGATCCAGACCAACCCCAGAACAACGCTCCGCGGAATCCTTTTCTACAGACTGCCTGGCCCCCGAGCTCCGTCCACCAATGTCATCGCCGAACTCATCGCACCCCACGCCCTTGCCGCCACAGACAGAAACAGAGGCAATTGATAGGTGGGAAACAATCAGACTCATTCTCTGTAGGAAGAAAATCAATTAGTCCCTACTGTCATGTGGTTTGTGGCCTCATGGCCTGCCCTGCTAAGTTGGCTGCGGCCTGGCTGCCATGATGCCTTTTCTGCTTACGTTACTTTGTGACTTTGTTTTTCAAGCCTCTGCTTGTGCCCGGCTATATTAGGACTGTCTGCATTTCTGTCTTTCACCTTTTCTCTTGTCCCCTGTGGGTTGCTTCTGCAAGGTCGAAAAATAACGTCCCTTGTTCTTGCTGATCTGGCCTGTCGCTCGCACCTAGACATAACACTATGTGCAGCTGCACTGGAGAAATTTGTGTGCTTTTAATATGGTGATTACACTGTTAGAGGCACTTGTAGAAAAACCTTTCCAGAGAGAAGAGCTGTTTTTGTCTACTGATGTAAAACCTGCATCTAGTGATTGAGGTATGAGGGTCCGCCTAACAATGCCCAGAGGTTTTCTGTTTATATAATAAACTAGCTAATAGCATGGGGAGGGTGGTATTCAATCAATCAATCAATCATGTCACTTATAAAGCGCACTACATACCCGCGAGGGTCTCAAGGCGCTGGGGGAAGAGGGGGGTGGTGCTGTTACTGATCGAAGAGCCAGGTCTTGAGGAGTCTTCTGAAGGCCAGTAGGTCTTGGGTCTGTCGGAGGTTGGTGGGGAGGGTGTTCCAGGTCTTGGCGGCGAGGTGGGAGAAGGATCTGCCGCCAGCGGTCGTTTTCCGGATGCGGGGGACTGTGGCGAGGGCGAGGCTGGTCGAGCGGAGCTGGCGGGTGGGGGTGTAGAAGCTGAGTCGTCTGTTGAGGTAGGCTGGTCCGGTGTTGTGGAGTGCTTTGTGTGCGTGGGTGAGGAGCTTGAAGGTTATCCTCTTGTTGACAGGGAGCCAGTGCAGGTCTCTCAGGTGGGGTGTGATGTGGCTGCGTCGGGGGATGTCGAGGATAAGACGTGCAGAGGCGTTCTGGATGCGTTGCAGCCGTCTCAGGAGCTTAGCCGTCGTTCCTGCGTAGAGGGCGTTTCCGTAGTCCAGCCTGCTGGTGACGAGGGCCTGGGTGACTGTTTTTCTTGTTTCGGTGGGGATCCACTTGAAGATCCTGCGGAGCATTCAGAGGATGTGGAAGCAGGATGAGGAAACGGCGTTGACCTGCTTAGTCATGGAGAGGGTGGGGTCGAGGATGACCCCTAGGTTGCGTACGTGTTCGGTGGGTGGCGGGGCTGTTCCCAGTGATGTTGGCCACCAGGAGTCGTCCCAGGCTGAAGGGTTGGAACCAAGGATGAGGACCTCCGTCTTGTCCGAGTTCAGCTTCAGGCGGCTGGTCCTCATCCATTCGGCGACGGCCTTCATTTCTTCGTGGAGGTGGGCTTTGGCGGTGTGAGGGTCTTTGGTGAGGGAGAGGATCAGCTGGGTGTCGTCGGCGTAGGAGATGATGTTGAGGTTGTGCTGTCGGGCGACGTGGGTGAGGGGTGCCATGTAGATGTTGAACAGCGTTGGGCTGAGGGAGGAGCCTTGGGGTACGCCGCAGATGATCTTGGTGGCCTTGGATCGGAAGGGGGCGAGGCGGACACTTTGTGTTCTGCCGGAAAGGAAGGATGTGGTCAAGTCCAGGGCCTTCTCTTGGATCCCGGCGTCGTGAAGGCATGTTCGTAGTGTGTGGTGGCAGACCGTGTCGAAGGCGGCTGATAGGTCCAGGAGGATGAGGGCTGCTGTTTCTCCGTTGTCTAGCAGGGTCCTGATGTCATCGGTGGCGGCGATGAGGGTGGTTTCGGTGCTGTGGTTGCTGCGGAAGCCGGACTGGGAAGGGTCTAGTCATTTAGCTCTATATCCACTGCTTTATGAAATGCTTTCTCCGTTTGTATTCTATGGAATTGTAACTATGCTGATTATATTATCTTTATGCATTATGCTGATAGTACTAACACGTGTACTGTATCTTAGAGCACGTTAGTTGAAATAAACATTTTAAACTATACAGTGTCTCTTCTTACGCGCGTTGTGGACAGGTATGAGTGAGTGAGGGTGTTCTTGCTCCTGCGAGTCCTGAGAGAGCGATACCTTGTTCTGGGTTGTCTAATCATTGGTGGTATTGTTGCTAATGAGACGCTCCAGCTAGTCAGGTTGGGGTTTTAGGTGCTAAGGCTTATGGTTGGCTCACCACTATATTCCGAGGTCCTATTATCCTGTGCATAGCTCTGTGTATGTGCAGAATCCCTACAACATGGTGCCCAACGAGTGGGCTGCTTATCTGCGAGACGCTTGAGTAGTATTTTATGCTTGTCCACAACTCCCCTCGCAGATGCTTCCGGAAGCGTGTGTGACGGTGATACCTCCTATATTGACGTTTTTATAGGTTCTTTCAAGCTTGAAGTCGTTAAAAGGTTTTTTAGATCATACCCTATATTGTGCTGTCTTACATTAGGTTGTCGAAAACTTTTAGCCTAGGATGGCTATTCAAATTGTGGCACATAGCCGTGCAGCGCTCCGGGCTCACTTAACAGTGTATGGAGTGCCTGACGCGGGTGTCGATCTGATCTTTGTGGTACAAGCAGACCCAGCTTACCACTTTGAGGTGTTTTACTCTTGGGTCACCTTTCCGGCGGTGGATGCGAACGATAATTTGTTCTATGAATATGAAGCCACCGTAGTTCCTAATCACTATAGACCGTATAGGAACCTTGAAGTACCGCTCACGGCTTGGCAACACCGTGTTTGGTTTGATGGCGCCCTCCCCCAACCGACTACCACGGTTCGTTTAGGCCCCTTATCCATTGACGGGGCCACTTGGCCTGTTTTGGCCGGGTATACCCCACATCCGCGATATATGATGGTAGCAGTCACTGAATTGCGTGATATGCATTCGTCTTTGATACGAGTGCATCGAGCTTTAGTACAGTATGTTACAGGCAACATCCAGGGAGCTTTAATCACAAAAAGAAGAGGGAGAACGATATATTAATAATAGGTGTCAGTGAGTGAATTAAAGGAAAAAGCACCATGCGTTAAAAACTGCCCTCACACACAGCAAGCTGTATCATGCTTCATCATAGGGCTGCTAACACACCTCTGTGTAAACCCTACACTGGAGGTGGAGCAATAGGGAGGGGAAGACAATACAACATACAAATAGAACCAAGGGTGAGAAAATGTGCAGAAAAAGTGATCTAAAAGCTGGTCATAGGGAATCCTTCATAACAATTTTAATATTAGGTCCCCTGTCCAGTATTAAAAGATTTAGAAAAAATGGTGGATGCCTAGGTAGAGGAGCTTATTATGAGACTCCACCCGCTCCACACTGCATAAATGTCGACATGTTTCTGCCGTATATGAACAATACCCCGGCTTTCCTCAGGACTCTCACCTCTGTGGTCCTGGGTGCTATCTCTCTCTTCTATAAATTCAAAAGTAAGAGGGGATATCACCTTTCATGGAGTCCCTCACATGTGAAGAGGAACCTGTATGAAGGATACAGAAGCCACAAAGACACAAAACGAAATATATATAGTGCCCAATGCCTATATTCATGTTAAGCATTTATAAAAACATTCCCAGAGGTAATCATGGTGCTTCACCTCCAGTCACTCAAAACACAATGTTACAACCATGGGGAGCACTCCTTCTCCACAAATCTCGTGAATAGGTTGTTTAAACTCACATAAGTATAACTAATATCCCCACTGTATTTTCAATGGCCATTCGTCCATTAAATAAATCATAATGATAGTTGCTACTTTGTAAACTATCCCATGAACACTAAAGCATTCCTACTATAAGCACTTAAGAGTGCGAAAACAATCAGAGACACCACACTCATCCAAGTCGCCCATCCTTCAGACTTACCGAGTTTATATATATCTATAACTCGAACTGGCGGGGAAGGAGAACAGCTTCCTAATAGCACTCTCTGTAGATAAAGTAAAAAGAGCTCATTGAAAAGGGAAGGCGGGACCCTTCCCTTCTGGTGACAAACGGGGCCCTCTTTTAGGTGTAAATGAGGAAGAAATGGTAAACATAATACCATCTCGTGTATTACACTTGCCCCCAAATGACACGAGTGAATGTGAAAACGGGGCTCCTAGACCCTCGTTATTCACTGATTTCTTAATGACATCCCTGCAATCTTATAAAAGCCCACTTTGAAAAATGGCCAGTGATATAAAAATCGCCGCCTTATTTCTTTTATTTTGTTCTTCAGCCCCAATCCACACTGTTACTCAAGCACCTCTACACAGACTTACTGCTTGCAAGGTAAGCTGTTACCGCACACTGTCGTCTCTCCCGCGCGCCGCGAAGTACCAAGCCCTGTGTAAATGGCAGCCCTCTTCAAGTGTCAAGGCCACGCCCCCACGCACGTTAAAGATTGCGTGGGCAGCGTCAGTCTGGATAAATCTGTTACACACTAGAGCGCTACCCATTCAGGGCTGCAAGGTAATAGCAGCATCCATTTTGGGGACGATCTCAGGGAAAGTAACTCCTTTATTGGAGTACTCCACCTTTCTGCATTGTCACAATGGTGATATAACCAAATTGCCTCAACTCTGCACATATTAAATTTGTAAAATAAATTAAATATATTAATGCCAGAAAAAGTAATAATAACTGTAAAAAATATATATAAAAAAATAAAATATATAGAAATGGCTCACATATGACAACACTCACTCTGTCAGTGGGGAACTGATACATGGTGCCCATAAACAAAAAAAGACTGACCGTTAGTATTCTTAATAAACAGTATTACTGTAGATCCCCCTGTGGCATTCTCATGGACGTAGAAGGCAAGGTTAAGCCGGGTGTTCTTGACTCAGAGGAACAACTTGGCTGTTACAGTGACCAATACACTCCCTATGATGTTTCATGGGTTATTTAGGCTATTCCAGGGGATATCATCGTTCAATCCCCTGGAAAAACTCCGTACCCTATAAATCCATTTTTCTTCTCTCATGAATAATGCTCTCTCTGGATTTCCCACATTCATGTTAATGTTTGGTTTTTCAACTACCGTCCAAGAGAAATCCTCAGCCGAGTGCTTCTGCTCCATGAAATGGGTCGTCAGTTTGCTCACACTCCGTTGCCATCTAAAGGTGGATCTATGCTCCATGATTCTAGTTTTTACCTTTCTGGTAGTCATACCCAGATACATTAAATCACAGGGGCATTTCAACATGTAAATAACAAAGGAGGAATTACAATTAGTGTGTCTCCTTTGCTGCCAGGGGTAGGTTAATCCAACATCTATTGCTTTGGTGTCGATTGTTAAGTGGCATACATCACACATTCCACATCTTGTGTGGCCCAAAACTGGGGGGAGAAATCCCCTTGGATTCCCTTCTCCTGTATCCACTTGTGTCCTGCGACTCATTCTCGGTCTTGTATGTACCAAAATATCTTTGATACTCTGACTCTTTTTAAATGAAAAGAGTGGTTTATCTAAAGACAAGCCATTAGAATTCAGAATACGCCAGTGATGTAAAATAATCTTTTGAATACTGCTCGAAGCTGTGTTAAAAGTTGTGACACAAACTGTTCGTTCCAAAGATGACTTTTCAATGGTCTCTAGGAGTGTATCTTGATGACAGTTAGTTGCTCTTTTCCTTGCCCTTTTCACCACCCGTGGAGGGTAATGCCTTTGTAACAGTTTATTTTGAAGAGACTCAGCTTCTTCCCGGAAATCCATGATATTGGAACAATTGCGCCTCAGGCGCAAAAATTGTCCCACCGGGAGATTCTCCCTTAGAGATTTAGGGTGGAAACTTTTAAATGAAAGTAAGCTGTTCTTATCTGTTGGTTTATGGAACATTTTTGTACTTAAACCACCTCCTTCTGGGAAGATCAACAAATCAAGGAATGGTAAACATTCTTTGGTGATTGTGGAGGTAAAATGAAGGAGGGGATTTCTGCTATTGAGCCAGCCCAAGAAGGTATCAAGTGACTCTCTCTCCCCCTTCCATACCAAGAGGACATCATCTATAAAGCGCCTCCAGACCTTAATATGATGGAACCAGGGACCCCCATCGGTGTAGATGTATTGGTCCTCAAATGCGGACATATACAGCCCGGCCAGACTCGGCGCAAAGACACTCCCCATGGAGGTTCCATGGGTCTGGAGGTAGAAAGTCCCTTGGAACTCCAAATTTTTTTTTGTCAAGGCAATTTCAGCCAGATGTAAAATAAAGGGTCTGGGGGTAGAAAATTGCCAATCCATTGTATACAAGATGTCTTCAACCACCCTCAAGGTCTCCATTTGTGGTATATTCGTATACAAGGATTCCACATCCAGACCTACCAGAAAGTCTACCTCAGGATTAAAGTCCAAATCCTTGAGTAATAGAAGGACCTCTGTCGTGTCCTTCAGATATGCTGGTCTTGATTGAACTATAGGTTTGAAGAAGAAATCACAAAACTGTGACAAAGGCTCCAACAGTGATCCCATCCCTGAAACAATAGGCCTCCCGGGTGGGGGCCTAGTTGGTTTATGGACTTTCGGGAGGGTATAAAAATAAGGAGTTATTGGTTGAGGTTGACACAAAAACTCCCCTCCTTCTCTGTAATCCATTCATTATGGACAGCTTCTTCCACCACCGAGATTATTTCTCTCTTGACGGTCTCTGTTGGGTCCTGCCTTAGTTGCCTATAATTTCTAGTGTCAGCCAACAGTCTGAGGCATTCTGTTTCATACATAGTTCTACTTTGTAACACCGTGGCTCCCCCTTTGTCCGCCTGCTTGATCACTAGGTTTTCATTATCTCTGAGCTCCTCCAACGCTCTTCTCTCTTTTTTGAAAGATTCATGAAAGTCGTGTTCCTCTCTTGTGAAAGTGCTTCCACTTCACGCGTGACTGCCTGTTCAAAGGCCTCTATTTCCACAGGAAGTTGTCCTAAAGATGGAGTAAATTTGGATTTGAGGCGAAAATGTGTATCCCCCTCTCTGTATTTTCCATGGGCTGGTTCCCAAAGAACACTTTCAAACGAATATTCCGGAAAAAACCTGCTAGTTCTTGTCTTATTTTGAAGTTGTCTGGTGTATTAGTGGGTACATAACCCAATCCCTTCTCAAGAACCTCTACTTGAGTGTCTGTCAGAACTATATCTGTTAGGTTGATGACCAGGGAGGTTATTCCCGGCTCGTTCCTGGGGTTGGTTCTTTGGCCATACTCCTGGTCACTCTCTGTTCCAGGTCCTCCCACTGCACCCCCACCATATTCTTCTGTTTGCCCCTGCCCCTCCCTCGACCTCTCCCTAAAAAAGGAGGATTGGGCATTGGGGGATATTGTGTCATAGGGCAACCTGGCATTCCTTGAAAATGGGGTTGGTACAATGGTGGCCATCCAAAGGTATTATTAGGAAAAGGAGGGTATGGGGTATTGAACTGGGGACGAGGACCTCCGAAAAAACCCCTGCCTCTCCCTCTTCTGCGGGGTTTCCTCTCATAATCACTATCCCCACTACTTGAGCTCGTTCTATCTGATAATCTCTGTTCTCTATTGATACCCTTCTTCATATCATCAATTCTTTTCTGTGCATATTCATCTGTAATGTATGGATAGACCTTCTCCCTAGAGAATTTCTTTAAATCCTTCTGAAGTTTATCCACTTTGGATCTTAATAAGTAGTCCTTATGTTCAGCTATGTCATTATTGATCTCTTCCAGTTTCTTTTTGAAGGTGGCAGACAGGATTGTTGTCTTAATTCCCTGTTCATTCGCCTGGATCTTAATGTAGAGCGTATCGGCTGTTCTCTTGGCAGTATTAATAATGAGAATCAGCCAATCCCTCGTACACTTCCAGGCTATTAAAGACCAATCCTTCCTAAAGGCTGGGTCCTCTAGGAAAATGAGTGGTTCGTTTGTTACCAGCAGACCTCTTGGTGCTGCATTCCCTCGCAGATACTCTGTTAGAATAGCCCCATGTAAAATGGCTTTAACGTGGGACTTTTTCAACTCCAACAGAGTTATATCACCATCGTGACAATGCAGAAAGGTGGAGTGCTCCAATAAAGGAGTTACTTTCCCTGAGATCGTCCCCAAAATGGATGCTGCTATTACCTTGCAGCCCTGAATGGGTAGCGCTCTAGTGTGTAACAGATTTATCCAGACTGACGCTGCCCACGCAATCTTTAACGTGCGTGGGGGCGTGGCCTTGACACTTGAAGAGGGCTGCCATTTACACAGGGCTTGGTACTTCGCGGCGCGCGGGAGAGACGACAGTGTGCGGTAACAGCTTACCTTGCAAGCAGTAAGTCCGTGTAGAGGTGCTTGAGTAACAGTGTGGATTGGGGCTGAAGAACAAAATAAAAGAAATAAGGCGGCGATTTTTATATCACTGGCCATTTTTCAAAGTGGGCTTTTATAAGATTGCAGGGATGTCATTAAGAAATCAGTGAATAACGAGGGTCTAGGAGCCCCGTTTTCACATTCACTCGTGTCATTTGGGGGCAAGTGTAACACACGAGATGGTATTATGTTTACCATTTCTTCCTCATTTACACCTAAAATAGGGCCCCGTTTGTCACCAGAAGGGAAGGGTCCCGCCTTCCCTTTTCAATGAGCTCTTTTTACTTTATCTACAGAGAGTGCTATTAGGAAGCTGTTCTCCTTCCCCGCCAGTTCGAGTTATAGATATATATAAACTCGGTAAGTCTGAAGGATGGGCGACTTGGATGAGTGTGGTGTCTCTGATTGTTTTCGCACTCTTAAGTGCTTATAGTAGGAATGCTTTAGTGTTCATGGGATAGTTTACAAAGTAGCAACTATCATTATGATTTATTTAATGGACGAATGGCCATTGAAAATACAGTGGGGATATTAGTTATACTTATGTGAGTTTAAACACCCTATTCACGAGATTTGTGGAGAAGGAGTGCTCCCCATGGTTGTAACATTGTGTTTTGAGTGACTGGAGGTGAAGCACCATGATTACCTCTGGGAATGTTTTTATAAATGCTTAACATGAATATAGGCATTGGGCACTATATATATTTCGTTTTGTGTCTTTGTGGCTTCTGTATCCTTCATACAGGTTCCTCTTCACATGTGAGGGACTCCATGAAAGGTGATATCCCCTCTTACTTTTGAATTTATAGAAGAGAGAGATAGCACCCAGGACCACAGAGGTGAGAGTCCTGAGGAAAGCCGGGGTATTGTTCAAATCCGGCAGAAACATGTCGACATTTATGCAGAGTGGAGCGGGTGGAGTCTCATAATAAGCTCCTCTACCTAGGCATCCACCATTTTTTCTAAATCTTTTAATACTGGACAGGGGACCTAATATTAAAATTGTTATGAAGGATTCCCTATGACCAGCTTTTAGATCACTTTTTCTGCACATTTTCTCACCCTTGGTTCTATTTGTATGTTGTATTGTCTTCCCCTCCGTATTGCTCCACCTCCAGTGTAGGGTTTACACGGAGGTGTGTTAGCAGCCCTATGATGAAGCATGACACAGCTTGCTGTGTGTGAGGGCAGTTTTTAACGCATGGGGCTTTTTCCTTTAATTCACTCACTGACACCTATTATTAATATATCGTTCTCCCTCTTCTTTTTGTGATTAAAGCCTGAGTGGGAGGTCGAAGAGGGATTTTGTCCTCTCACCCCTCTGTTCTTGTGTGTTTCTAACATCCAGGGAGCCCCTCCTGGAGTTGCAGCCCATCCAGCTGGTGCAGGCGGTGTGACCATAAGTCCTGTCATGGTTAATTCGGTGATGGGCAAGCGCCCACAAAATAAGGATGATTTTCCTTATTGGCTTGCAGAAAAATTTGACCAGCTGGAGGCAGTTTTTCCTAACACCTCTCCCGTGGATAAACACAGGATTTTAACGATTAGTTTGCCAAAAGACTTAGTCCCCGAGTTGGCAGAATGCAACAACTGGGGTAGGGTATTCGCAGCAGTATATGCAAAGTGTTTCGGCACTCCTTCCATGACGGTTCTCCCCTCTGTAATTAAACGTGTACAGGATGAACATTGCCCTGAAGCGGCTGTGGAATTAGGGATGAGACTGGTGGGAGTGTTCAACGTAGTAGCTGATTTGATCCTTGCGAATGTCCAGGGCGATGCAGTGAACTTTCAAGTAGCTAATGCTTTGGCTTTGGTCCCAGATCCGGACAAGAGCAATGATGCATATGTTACCATGCATGCTCCCGTCTGAGTGATGATGCTATGCTGGCCCCAACGTGGTGAATTATATTCATGGAGGAGTCACCAAACCTGTGCATGCATACATCAGGGCACGGTGGCCACCATTTGTTTCTAAAATGACAGATGCTGCTCACGGAAGAGTAAATAAAAAAAACATAGGTGCCTCTTTAAAATGGGGAGCGTGGGAGCAAATTGCAGCTGCTGGTCCCTCCAGGTAAAAATAAGACTGAAAATATGTTTCACTGGACGAGCGTGCCACAGTGGAGCAGGCTTGGAGCCAGTAAATGCTACTGATTATGAGGAGCAACAAGGTCAAGGAGGGGTTAGGGAGCAATGGAAGAGCATGCGGGAGGGATTTAATAAATCAACAAAAAGATTACTGAGGGTGCGTAAAAGAATGGATGAGCTTAAAGGGGGAGCAACAAAGCGAGCATCGATGGGTGGGATGTGATTGGGCGGCCGCACTCAAAACAAGAGAGCAAAAAAAAAGGTCCCATTCACTCTTGTAAACACACTTTACATAGGCTGTAAGGATACGACTAGGATTAGGCCTGGCACCTACTGTGGGTGAGAAGGCAAGAGCTCCTGTCTGGGTTCCAGTGCTGGCAGTGAGCGTACCCAGGTAAACCATGAAATTAAAGTCCTGAACTTCTGTTCTTTTCTGATACTCCTTCTGACATGCCTCTCAGCTGGATTCATTTCAGTGCGTGCCGTGCGAGCTGCTAAATGTTAAAACAGTAAGTAGCTACTCACATTTATATTTTATTACTTCGACGACGCATTAAGTTTGTTATCTGGCTGAGACCTGAACTTTCCAGGACCAAACCTGCCTCAGTGCCTCACCCCCAGCTCACACATCAGCCCGCCCTCATACGTGCCAATTAGCCAACGTGAATGACGTGCTCCTTCACAAACATGCGTGAGCTACTGACATCACTAACGTGATGCAATCATCGTGCCTGGATCTGGGTGGGCCATCCTCGGAAGACATACCAGGCAGACATGCATCCGAACTGAAGGAGGAGGACAGGATAGGTAAGTACATTTTTTTTAAAATAATTACTGGGCCCATCCATCTGGCAGGGGAGAAAAAACCAATAGCCCCGGCCCTGTTGAATAAGTGCCGGTGCTAAGCACCGGAAACCACCAGCACAAATTAAGCACTGGACCCACCCCATTACCTCAACACGCATTAAAAATAGGTTCACCTGCCCTAGTGACACATTACCCTGACTGAGCATCTTATATTGACCATACAGTATGCACCCCTACATCTTCAGGGATAACAGTCGGGGTTGTTCCTCACTTAAGCGCAGCAGCAAGAATACATGTTTACGCATTACCTTAGAATGACAGTACTCATCACATTTGTTGGACATTAGAATGCGTTGCAATTACAGCCCCTAAAGGCATCACAGATGAAATCACAGGATTATGCATATACAGCCAGACACCCTAGCAGGAATGTCTGGCAACATAACCCCACTTTGCTTATGACATTACCTTACACAGGCATTTCACATTACATATGTGACCTTCAGTCCCTCTAAAAAGAAATAACCCTTAGTAAATGCAGTTCTGGTGCAATTACATCTCTTCACCTACAAGGGATGCCCTTCTCCAGACATCCCCAACTCAGCCCTTCACTCCATGAAGCACTTTGCAATACACCCTCAGCTGTAGAACAAAAGTTCCAGCCCAGAAGGTGTAATAAAGCAGGCTGAGCCCTTGAGGGGTTATCCTTTTCAAATCCCTAGGAAACTTAGGGTGGGACTTAACTTCATGCTGGGGGGAGACTGCGCTTCTCCAGCAGCTCCCCCAGCACCCTTGCACCAAGTTGGCGGTGACCCCGTCCTCCTGGGGCCACCACAAGCACCAAAATAGCAGATTTTCCAATGCCTGGCAAGGCATTATGGGGCGCTTCGTGCTCCTCTCCTGAATATCGCATGAGCGGCTCTCCAGCTGTGCCGGGGAGAGCTGCGTCTTCTGGCCTCGGTGGGGGGCCCGGTCCCACCCGGACCCCCAGGTAAGGGATGCAGCTCGGGGAGCCCACCCCCGGCCACTCCTGCCAATTTTCGGGGCCCGGTCCCACCTGGGCCCCTCCTCTCTGGTACGGGGTCCCGGTCCCACCCGGGACCCCCGCAGGACCTCCACGTTGGAGGGCAGCCCGGGGAGCCCAACCCCGGCTGCCCACGCCGGCTCCCCGCCCAGCCAGCACCCTCGCGTGCTGCCGCGGGAGCCGGCAAAGCATATCTGGCCTGCCCGCTCCAGCGGGCAGACGTGCCGGACCTCGGGGGGAGTGCGGCTGCACTCAACCCGGCCTCCTCCTGCTTTTCGGGGCACGGGGATGGGGTCCCGGGCCCCTGGACATCTTCGGGGGGCGCAACGGCGCTCCCCTCCATCTTGCTGTCTTCAGGGCCCGGAGATGGGGTCCCGGGCCCCACCTCCTCGTCAGGGGGAGCGCGACGGTGCTCCCCGGCTGCTTGGCTTCGGTGGGGGCCAAGGTGGGCTCCTGGCCCCTCCGCAGGGGAAATCTTCACGGGGAGTGCAACGGCGCTCCCCGACTTGACTTCGGGGCCCGGGGATGGGGTCCCGGGCCCCCTTTGGCCACTTTTCGCGGGGGGGCGCGACGGTGCTCCCCGGCCTCCCGTCTTCGTGGGGGGCCAGGGTGGGCTCCTGGCCCCCAGCTGGGCACCTTCGCAGGGAGCGCGACGGCGATCCCCGTCTTTACTTCTCTTTGGGGGGCAGCCCCCGGGACCTGACCCACCCCGGGGGCATCTTGGAGACCGGCGGTGGAGCCCCACGCGCTTCTTCGTCGGTCCGATTAGGGGTCAAAGGTTGCCTACCTTCCGGGGGCCATATCTCAGCCCCTGGGGGTCCGATCTGCCCCATTTTCGTGTCTTCTTGCTCCTGGCGGTGGCCCCCAGCCACTGGGAGCACTCTCCTTCGCCCTCCGGGTCTCCAAGATGGTGCATTCTGCAGGGAGTGGTCTTCACTGGCTCCCTGCACCAGACTTTCGCCTGGCTCTCCTCCTGGGCCTTTCTTCTCCCTGCGCAGAGGCCCCTGCTTCTGCGCACCGGTCCTTGGCTATTCTTCTGGCGCTGTTAGGAGCCTGGGGGGCAGTCGGGGGGTACCTCCTTCCAACTGCCCATTGCCAGGCTCCAGCAACTTCCGCCTCAGCAGACCACACCCCAGAGAGAGCTCTCTTCCTCTTCCAGTACTTTTTAAAAGTTGAGTAGGGGGGCTGGCAGGAAGTCTCTGTTTGTCCTATCAAACAGCGACACATCACTTCCCTGCCCCTGCTCCCTCCTTGTCCAGCCTCTGGGTTTGTTCAAAATGGCGTCGTCCAGGGTCTCTGGCCACATGGTCTCTGAAACCAGACCCTTCCCTCCTCACTGCCTTCCCTCCTTGGTGCAGCCTGGTGCCTGGCACCCAGTGATAGCTGCTGATGGATGAGCCTGTAGCCCCACCCATCTTCTCTTCGTGGAGAGGAGGCCTTAGCTTGTGGAAGAAAGGTTATCAATCCATCCAGCTGAGGTCAGCCCTCAGCCTGGCCCTGGTTATGACTGACTCAGAGAAATGTGACATTTCTGGATGACCCAAAAGCAGTACAAATATGACTTTGGACTCTACAGAATACTTCTTTTCACATCCGCTACAGTGGACTTTAGTGCGTGTCTGGAATCTGTAGGCCTTAGGAAAGTTAATCTAGCACATGGGCTCCACATCCCCATAGGGGAATAATGAAGTGAAAAACACAGTAAAACACACTGACTTTCCCTGGCATGTTCCTTCCCAGTGTATAAGGCCTATTCCGTGTCACCACCCACTTCTGCATAAGTCCCGCCACACCATTCACTTTGTAGCTGCTCCTGGACTGCGCACCCCAGGAATCTCCCCTGCGCAGCCCCTACACGTGTGCACACGCATGTACACAGGTGTCTGCATGTAACCAGCCCGGTGCCCCTTACTCCAGCTGCTGCGCAGAGGCCTAGTCAAGCTAGGGGGACACCAGTAAAATCCACATGCCGTCTCCTTCATCATGAGTTCACTGTGGATGAGTCCGAATTTATGAGGCTCTCCCACAGTAAAAGCTTAACACATAGGTGCTCAAAAAGCGAAAAATCCGGGCGGCCCATAGTGTCAGAACCACCTTCTAACACTTACTCACTAACTTCATCTTGCCGACTGGAAGGATTCACTACCCTGGAGAATTATCAGAGCAAAAGGATATTTTTCTTGTTATTTCCCTCTATGCTCCCCACCTCGTGGACCCCGCACCTCCCCTTTCTCTCCCTCCCATCCCTGGAGAACCCTGCCCCTACTCTTCTTGGCTAATCTAGCTATGTGGCCCTGCCAGGGGGAAAGGAATACCAAAGTAATACCTCTAAATCAAAAGTGAAGGAGTACTAATAAGGCAGCATATCGCCAATATACTAATCCTACAACACACTTTTGATGTTTTGGTGTTATTTTAAAGATACAAATATTCTGTAATTTTATAAATTGCTTTTGGATTTTTTATAGTGTTGTGTCCATTACTTATTTGCTATTTTAGTGGTATAGAATGCTTTACTCATATCTGTCTCCTAAGTTAAGCCTAACTGCTCATTTGCTAAGTTATCAAGGGTTGAGCAAGGATTAATTTACTTAGACTTGACTAAACCTATTAGTGATTGTGTTATTATTACTAGCTGAGGATGAATACCCCACCTACTAACGACTCACTTTCCTACATCAAGTTTAGGCCGTCGCCTTGTAAAAATGAAGCTATTACCTGTTAGGTTGAAACTGACCCCTGAGACCTGCCCCCTGACTGATCCTGTGGAAGCCTGGAGCACCTACAATCACTGAAGAGGCTGCAGCATTGCACAGGAAAGTGTCTGCAACTGCTGGGTGCTGTCACATGTTCCGCAAGCAGCCCAACTCCACTGCTTAAGATCAGAGCATTCCAAATTAATGGCGTAGCTTCAGTGGGGGTGTTAGGTGTGGAACGCCTCCCAACTAAATGTTTTCTTGGCTTGGTAGTTAGGGCTGGGGGCAGAGAGTGTTATTTCGCAGATCCTTCTGTTTCTTTATCATCACATATGAGTTCAGGATGTGCGCTGTACAAGCACCTCTTATGTTTGATTTAATAGACTATAATGTTGCTTCTTCTATAATAAGAATTTAGATCATGTTTAGGGTGTATGTGACTACTGACTTGCCCCTTAGTTCACAAATGGCATTGGCGGGCAAGCCATTAATGTTTCAAAGTTCAGGTTTTTATAAATGTCCGTCTATAATCTGATGTACGAAGGTGAAATGCTTCCACATGTTGAACAAATATTCTTTATCATCTTTCTACATTATGTTTGTTGCATGATACACATGACAAATGTTTCAATGGCTGGGCTCATACATGGACTCTTAGAGCCTTGCCCTATTAATTTGCTGGCACACCCACCTCCATATGCAACTTGGTCTTAGTACATGGGGCAGTCATTTACTTGATAACATTATTTATAAAAGACCATGACCAGAAACATAGTCAGACCTTCCTGGTCAGTGTCACTGGTCTACCCCCATGCAGCTCCACCATTGAGGGACTGCCCTTGAGCCTGAGCTTCTTGCCAGGTAGGTGTTCGAGGCCCTCCTCCACCTGCATTCTCCTGCCTGCGCCTCATCCCTGGTGGTCTAGTGGAAGAGCACCCTGCTCCTCTGCTATTCCGCTCTGTTCTGTGTCCTCTGTGCCGGTTTTTCTCTTTTTTCTCTTTCTGTTTGGCTCTTTCTCTTTTTACTCTTTCTGCCTTGCTCTTTCCCTTTCTTGCTCTTTCTGGTTTTAGCTTTTCTCTTTTGCCTCTTTTCTCTTTTGCCTCTTTTTGCTCCCTCTTCCAGTGCTCCCAGCCACTGCTGCACCTGCAGCCCCTCCCCCCCAGTGTGTCGCTCCCACCTCCCAGCTGATCGCCCTCCCCCGACCCCTACTTAATGGCGGCTGCTGTTCAGCCGCATGCAGCGGGTGTGCCGTTGGCGCGCCAAAGGCAAGCCAGTCTGCCCCCGTCCGCAGCCCAACTGCGACCAGCACCAGGGACCCTGGTCCCCTGACCCACCACCGTTATGAACCCAGCAACCTCCATGCCCTCAACCCTGGACGCAGCAACAACTGCCAGCTCTCGACACTGAGCAACACCCAAGGCCCGATCTCCTGCCGACACTGCCGCTGCACCTTCACCCACCTCCGGACCCCAGCAGTAGCCCCCAGCCCACCAGACGCCAGCGCACACAAACCACTGAACTGCATCCTCCTCAACGTGCGCTCCCTGCACAGAAACATCATAGAAATCTGTGATCTCCTCAACACTCACACACCCGATGTTGCCTTCCTCACAGAGACCTGGACCAACTCCAGCTCCGCACCCGACATCACAACCGCCATCCCCGACGGATACAAGATCCTGAGAAAAATTGCCCCTCCTGTCCAGGAGGAGGCCTCGCCATCATCCACAAAAGCTCCTTCCGCATGACAACCACCGACCCGGACGACGCCGCTACACATCTACTTCCAGATCCAGACCAACCCCAGAACAACGCTCCGCGGAATCCTTATCTACAGACTGCCTGGCCCCCGAGCTCCGTCCACCAATGTCATCGCTGAACTCATCGCACCCCACGCCCTTGCCGCCACAGACAGAAACAGAGGCAATTGATAGGTGGGAAACAATCAGACTCATTCTCTGTAGGAAGAAAATCAATTAGTCCCTACTGTCATGTGGTTTGTGGCCTCATGGCCTGCCCTGCTAAGTTGGCTGCGGCCTGCCTGCCATGATGCCTTTTCTGCACACGTTACTTTGTGACTTTGTTTTTCAAGCCTCTGCTTGTGCCCGGCTATATTAGGACTGTCTGCATTTCTGTCTTTCACCTTTTCTCTTGTCCCCTGTGGGTTGCTTCTGCAAGGTCGAAAAACAACGTCCCTTGTTCTTGCTGATCTGGCCTGTCCCTCGCACCTAGACATAACACTATGTGCAGCTGCACTGGAGAAATTTGTGTGCTTTTAATATGGTGATTACACTGTTAGAGGCACTTGGAGAAAAACCTTTCCAGAGAGAAGAGCTGTTTTTGTCTACTGATGTAAAACCTGCATCTAGAGATTGAGGTATGAGGGTCCGCCTAACAATGCCCAGAGGTTTTCTGTTTATATAATAAACTAGCTAATAGCACGGGGAGGGTGGTATTAGTCATTTAGCTCTATATCCACTGCTTTATGAAATGCTTTCTCCGTTTGTATTCTATGGAATTGTAACTATGCTGATTATATTATCTTTATGCATTATGCTGATAGTACTGACACGTGTACTGTATCTTAGAGCACGTTAGTTGAAATAAACATTTTAAACTATACAGTGTCTCTTCTTACGCGCGTTGTGGACAGGTATGAGTGAGTGAGGGTGTTCTTGCTCCTGCGAGTCCTGAGAGAGAGATACCGTGTTCTGGGTTGTCTAATCATTGGTGGTATTGTTGCTAATGAGACGCTACAGCTAGTCGGGTTGGGGTTTTAGGTGCTAAGGCTTATGGTTGGCTCACCACTATATTCCGAGGTCCTATTATCCTGTGCATAGCTCTGTGTATGTGCAGAATCCCTACAACATGGCGCCCAACGAGTGGGCTGCTTATCTGCGAGACGCTTGAGTAGTATTTTATGCTTGTCCACAACTCCCCTCGCAGACGCTTCCGGAAGCATGTGTGACGGTGATACCTCCTATATTGACGTTTTTATAGGTTCTTTCAAGCTTGAAGTCGTTAAAAGGTTTTTTACATCATACCCTATATTGTGCTGCCTTACATTAGGTTGTCGAAAACTTTTAGCCTAGGATGGCTATTCAAATTGCGGCACATAGCCGTGCAGTGCTCCGGGCTCACTTAACAGTGTATGGAGTGCCTGACGCGGGTGTCGATCTGATCTTTGTGGTACAAGCAGACCCAGCTTACCACTTTGAGGTGTTTTACTCTTGGGTCACCTTTCCGGCGGTGGATGCGAACGATAATTTGTTCCATGAATATGAAGCCACCGTAGTTCCTAATCACTATAGACTGTATAGGAACCTTGAAGTACCGCTCACGGCTTGGCAACACCGTGTTTGGTTTGATGGCGCCCTCCCCCAACCGAGTACCACGGTTCGTTTAGTCCCCTTATCCATTGACGGGGCCACTTGGCCTGTTTTGGCCGGGTATACCCCACATCCGCGATATATGATGGTAGCAGTCGCTGAATTGCGTGATATGCATTCGTCTTTGATACAAGTGCATCGAGCTTTAGTATAGTATGTTACAGGCAACATCCAGGGAGCCCCTCCTGGAGTTGCAGCCCATCCAGCTGGTGCAGGCGGTGTGACCATAAGTCCTGTCATGGTTAATTCGGTGATGGGCAAGCGCCCACAAAATAAGGATGATTTTCCTTATTGGCTTGCAGAAAAATTTGACCAGCTGGAGGCAGTTTTTCCTAACACCTCTCCTGTGGATAAACACAGGATTTTAACGATTAGTTTGCCAAAAGACTTAGTCCCCGAGTTGGCAGAATGCAACAACTGGGGTAGGGTATTCGCAGCAGTATATGCGAAGTGTTTCGGCACTCCTTCCATGACGGTTCTCCCCTCTGTAATTAAACGTGTACAGAATGAACATTGCCCTGAAGCGGCTGTGGAATTAGGGATGAGACTGGTGGGAGTGTTCGACGTAGTAGCTGATTTGATCCTTGCGAATGTCAAGGGCGATGCAGTGAACTTTCAAGTAGCTAATGCTTTGGCTTTGGTCCCAGATCCGGACAAGAGCAATGATGCATATGTTACCATGCATGCTCCCGTCTGAGTGATGATGCTATGCTGGCCCCAACGTGGTGAATTATACTCATGGAGGAGTCACCAAACCTGTGCATGCATACATCAGGGCACGGTGGCCACCATTTGTTTCTAAAATGACAGATGCTGCTCACGGAAGAGTAAATAAAAAAAACATAGGTGCCTCTTTAAAATGGGGAGCGTGGGAGCAAATTGCAGCTGCTGGTCCCTCCAGGTAAAAATAAGACTGAAAATATGTTTCACTGGTCGAGCGTGCCACAGTGGAGCAGGCTTGGAGCCAGTAAATGCTACTGATTATGAGGAGCAACAAGGTCAAGGAGGGGTTAGGGAGCAATGGAAGAGCATGCGGGAGGGATTTAATAAATCAACAAAAAGATTACTGAGGGTGCGTAAAAGAATGAATGAGCTTAAAGGGGGAGCAACAAAGCGAGCATCGATGGGTGGGATGTGATTGGGCGAAAAGAGAGCAAAAAAAAAGGTCCCATTCACTCTTGTAAACACACTTTACATAGACTGTAAGGATACGACTAGGATTAGGCCTGGCACCTACTGTGGGCGAGAAGGCAAGAGCTCCTGTCTGGGATCCAGTGCTGGCAGTGAGCGTACCCAGGTAAACCATGAAATTAAAGTCCTGAACTTCTGTTCTTTTCTGATACTCCTTCTGACATGTCTCTCAGCTGGATTCATTTCAGTGCGTGCCGTGCGAGCTGCTAAATGTTAAAACAGTAAGTAGCTACTCACATTTATATTTTATTACTTTGACGACGCATTAAGTTTGTTATCTGGCTGAGACCTGAACTTTCCAGGACCAAACATGCCTCAGTGCCTCGCCCCCAGCTCACACATCAGCCCGCCCTCATACGTGCCAATTAGCCAACGTGAATGACGTGCTCCTTCACAAACATGCGTGAGCTAGTGACATCACTAACGTGATGCAATCATCGTGCCTGGATCTGGGTGGGCCATCCTCGGAAGACATACCAGGCAGACATGCATCCAAACTGAAGGAGGAGGACAGGACAGGTAAGTACTTTTAAAAAAAAATAATTACTGGACCCATCCATCTGGCAGGGGAGAAAAAACCAATAGCCCCGGCCATGTTGAATAAGTGCCGGTGCTAAGCACCGGAAACCACCAGCACAAATTAAGCACTGGACCCACCCCATTACCTCAACACGCATTAAAAATAGGTTCACCTGCCCTAGTGACACATAACCCTGACTGAGCATCTTATATTGACCATACAGTATGCACCTGTACATCTTCAGGGCTAACAGTCGGGGTTGTTCCTCACTTAAGCGCAGCAGCAAGAATACATGTTTACGCATTACCTTAGAATGACAGTACTCATCACATTTGTTGGACATTAGAATGCGTTGCAATTACAGCCCCTAAAGGCATCACAGATGAAATCACAGGATTACGCATATACAGCCAGACACCCTAGCAGGAATGTCTGGCAACATAACCCCACTTTGCTTATGACATTACCTTACACAGGCATTTCACATTACATATGTGACCTTCAGTCCCTCTAAAAAGAAATAACCCTTAGTAAATGCAGTTCTGGTGCAATTACACCTCTTCACCTACAAGGGATGCCCTTCTCCAGACATCCCCAACTCAGCCCTTCACTCCATGAAGCACTTTGCAATACACCCTCAGCTATAGAACAAAAGTTCCAGCCCAGAAGGTGTAATAAAGCAGGCTGAGCCCTTGAGGGGTTATCCTTTTCAAATCCCTAGGAAACTTAGGGTGGGACTTAACTTCATGCTGGGGGGAGACTGCGCTTCTCCAGCAGCTCCCCCAGCACCCTTGCACCAAGTTGGTGGTGACCCCGTCCTCCTGGGGCCACCACAAGCACCAAAATAGCAGATTTTCCAATGCCTGGCAAGGCATTATGGGGCGCTTCGTGCTCCTCTCCTGAATATCGCATGAGCGGCTCTCCCGCTGTGCCGGGGAGACCCGCATCTTCTGGCCTCGGTGGGGGGGCCCGGTCCCACCCGGACCCCAGGTAAGGGATGCGGCTCGGGGAGCCCACCCCCGGCCACTCCTGCCAATTTTTGGGGCCCGGTCCCACCCGGGCCCCTCCTCTCTGGTACGGGGTCCCGGTCCCACCCGGGACCCCCGCAGGATCTCCACGTTGGAGGGCAGCCCGAGGAGCCCAACCCCGGCTGCCCCCGCCGGCTCCCCGCCCAGCCAGCACCCTCGCGTGCTGCCGCGGGAGCCGGCAAGGCATATCTGGCCTGCCCGCTCCAGCGGGCAGACGTGCCAGACCTCGGGGGGAGTGCGGCTGCACTCCCCCGGCCTCCTCCTGCTTTTCGGGGCCCGGGGATGGGGTCCCGGGCCCCCGGACATCTTCGGGGGTGCGCGATGGCGCTCCCCTCCATCTTGCTGTCTTCAGGGCCCAGAGATGGGGTCCCAAGCCCCACCTCCTCGTCAGGGGGAGCGCGACGGCGCTCCCCGGCTGCTTGGCTTCGGTGGGGGCCAGGGTGGGCTCCTGGCCCCTCCGCAGGGGAAATCTTCACGGGGAGTGCGACGGCGCTCCCCGACTTGACTTCGGGGCCCGGGGATGGGGTCCCGGGCCCCCTTTGGCCACTTTTCGCGGGGGGCGCGACGGCGCTCCCCCGCCTCCCGTCTTCGTGGGGGGCCAGGGTGGGCTCCTGGCCCCCAGCTGGGCACCTTCGCAGGGAGCGCGACGGCGCTCCCCGTCTTTACTTCTCTTTGGGGGGCAGCCCCCGGGACCTGACCCACCCCGGGGGCATCTTGGAGACCGGCGGCGGAGCCCCACGCGCTTCGTCGTTGGTCCGATTAGGGGTCAAAGGTTGCCTACCTTCCGGGGGCCATATCTCAGCCCCTGGGGTTCCGATCTGCCCCATTTTCGTGTCTTCTTGCTCCTGGCAGTGGCCCCCAGCCACTGGGAGCACTCTCCTTCGCCCTCCGGGTCTCCAAGAGGGTGCATTCTGCAGGGAGCGGTCTTCACTGGCTCCCTGCGCCAGACTTTCGCCTGGCTCTCCTCCTGGGACTCTCTTCTCCCTGCGCAGAGGCCCCTGCTTCTGCGCACCAGTCCTGGGCTCTTCTTCTGGCACTGTTAGGGGCCTGGGGGGCAGTCAGGGGGTACCTCCTTCCAACTGCCCATTGCCAGGCTCCAGCACCTTCCGCCTCAGCAGACCACACCCCAGAGAGAGCTCTCTTCCTCTTCCAGTACTTTTTAAAAGTTGAGTAGGGGGGCTGGCAGGAAGTCTCTGTGTGTCCTATCAAACAGCGACACATCACTTCCCTGCCCCTGCTCCCTCCTTGTCCAGCCTCTGGGTTTGTTCAAAATGGCGGCGTCCAGGGTCTCTGGCCACATGGTCTCTGAAACCAGACCCCTTCCCTCCTCGCTGCCTTCCCTCCTTGGTGCAGCCTGGTGCCTGGCACCCAGTGATAGCTGCTGATGGATGAGCCTGTAGCCCCACCCATCTTCTCTTCATGGAGAGGAGGCCTTAGCTTGTGGAAGAAAGGTTATCAATCCATCCAGCTGAGGTCAGCCCTCAGCCTGGCCCTGGTTATGACTGACTCAGAGAAATGTGACATTTCTGGATGACCCAAAAGCAGTACAAATATGACTTTGGACTCTACAGAATACTTCTTTTCACATCCGCTACAGTGGACTTTAGTGCGTGTCTGGAATTTGTAGGCCTTAGGAAAGTTAATCTAGCACATGGGCTCCACATCCCCATAGGGGAATAAGGAAGTGAAAAACACAGTAAAACACACTGACTTTCCCTGGCATGTTCCTTCCCAGTGTATAAGGCCTATTCCGGGTTACCACCCACTTCTGCATAAGTCCCGCCACACCATTCACTTTGTAGCTGCTCCTGGACTGCACACGCCAGGCATCTCCCCTGCGCAGCCCCTACACGTGTGCACACGCATGTACACAGTTGTCTGCATGTAACCAGCCCGGTGCCCCTTACTCCAGCTGCTGCGAAGCGGCCTAGTCAAGCTAGGGGGACACCAGTAAAATCCACATGCCGTCTCCTTCATCATGAGTTCACTGTGGATGAGTCCGAATTTATGAGGCTCTCCCACAGTAAAAGCTTAACACATAGGTGCTCAAAAAGCGAAAAATCCGGGCGGCCCATAGTGTCAGAACCACCTTCTAACACTTACTCACTAACTTCATCTTGCCGACTGGAAGGATTCACTACCCTGGAGAATTATCAGAGCAAAAGGATATTTTTTTTGTTATTTCCCTCTATGCTCCCCACCTCGTGGACCCCGCACCTCCCCTTTCTCTCCCTCCCATCCCTGGAGAACCCTGCCCCTACTCTTCTTGGCTAATCTAGCTATGTGGCCCTGCCAGGGGGAAAGGAATATTCAAAGTAATACCTCTAAATCAAAAGTGAAGGAGTACTAATAAGGCAGCATATCGCCAATATACTAATCCTACAACACACTTTTGATGTTTTGGTGTTATTTTAAGGATACAAATATTCTGTAATTTTATAAATTGCTTTTGGATTTTTTATAGTGTTGTGTCCATTACTTATTTGCTATTTTAGTGGTATAGAATGCTTTACTCATATCTGTCTCCTAAGTTAAGCCTGACTGCTCATTTGCTAAGTTATCAAGGGTTGAGCAAGGATTAATTTACTTAGACTTGACTAAACCTATTAGTGATTGTGTTATTATTACTAGCTGAGGATGAATACCCCACCTACTAACGACTCACTTTCCTACATCAAGTCTAGGCCGTCGCCTTGTAAAAATGAAGCTATTACCTGTTGGTTGAAACTGACCCCTGAGACCTGCCCCCTGACTGATCCTGTGGAAGCCTGGAGCACCTACAATCACTGAAGAGGCTGCAGCATTGCACAGGAAAGTGTCTGCAACTGCTGGGTGCTGTCACATGTTCCGCAAGCAGCCCAACTCCGCTGCTTAAGATCAGAGCTTTCCAAATCAATGGCGCAGCTTCAGTGGGGGTGTTAGGTGTGGAACGCCTCCCAAATAAATGTTTTCTTGGCTTGGTAGTTAGGGCTGGGGGCAGAGAGTATTATTTCGCAGATCCTTCTGTTTCTTTATCATCACATATGAGTTCAGGATGTGCGCTGTACAAGCACCTCTTATGTTTGATTTAATAGACTATAATGTTGCTTCTTCTATAATAAGAATTTAGATCATGTTTAGGGTGTATGTGACTACTGACTTGCCCCTTAGTTCACAAATGGCATTGAGGGGCAAGCCATTAATGTTTCAAAGTTCAGGTTTTTATAAATGTCCGTCTATAATCTGATGTACTAAGGTGAAATGCTTCCACATGTTGAACAAATATTCTTTATCATCTTTCTACATTATGTTTGTTGCATGATACACATGACAAATGTTTCAATGGCTGGGCTCATACATGGACTCTTAGAGCCTTGCCCTATTAATTTGCTGGCACACCCACCTTCGTATGCAACTTGGGCTTAGTACATGGGGCAGTCATTTACTTGATAAAATTATTTATAAAAGACCATGACCAGAAACATAGTCAGACCTTCCTGGTCAGTGTCACTGGTCTACCCCCATGCAGCTCCACCATTGAGGGACTGCCCTTGAGCCTGAGCTTCTTGCCAGGTAGGTGTTCGAGGCCCTCCTCTACCTGCATTCTCCTGCTTGCGCCTCATCCCTGGTGGTCTAGTGGAAGAGCACCCTGCTCCTCTGCTATTCTGCTCTGTTCTGTGTCCTCTGTGCCGGTTTTTCTCTTTTTACTCTTTCTGCCTTGCTCTTTCCCTTTCTTGCTCTTTCTGGTTTTAGCTTTTCTCTTTTGCCTCTTTTCTCTTTTGCCTCTTTTTGCTCCCTCTTCCCGTGCTCCCCGCCACTGCTGCACCTGCGGCCCCTCCCCCCCAGTGTGTCGCTCCCGCCTCCCAGCTGATCGCCCTCCTCCGACCCCTACTTAATGGCGGCTGCTGTTCGGCCGCATGCAGCGGGCGTGCCGTTGGCGCGCCAAAGGCAAGCCAGTCTGCCCCCGTCCGCAGCCCAACTGCGACCAGCACCAGGGACCCTGGTCCCCTGACCCACCACCGTTATGAACCCAGCAACCTCCATGCCCTCAACCCTGGACGCAGCAGCAACTGCCAGCTCTTGACACTGAGCAACACCCAAGGCCCGATCTCCTGCCGACACTGCTGCTGCACCTTCAGCCACCTCCGGACCCCAGCAGTAGCCCCCAGCCCACCAGACGCCAGTGCACACAAACCACTGAACTGCATCCTCCTCAACGTGCGCTCCCTGCACAGAAACATCATAGAAATCTGTGATCTCCTCAACACTCACACACCCGATGTTGCCTTCCTCACAGAGACCTGGACCAACTCCAGCTCCGCACCCGACATCTCAACCGCCACCCCCGACGGATACAAGATCCTGAGAAAAGATTGCCCCTCCTGTCCAGGAGGAGGCCTCGCCATCATCCACAAAAGCTCCTTCCGCATGACAACCACGGACCCGGACGACGCCGCTACACATCTACTTCCAGATCCAGACCAACCCCAGAACAACGCTCCGCGGAATCCTTGATAGGTGGGAAACAATCAGACTCATTCTCTGTAGGAAGAAAATCAATTAGTCCCTACTGTCATGTGGTTTGTGGCCTCATGACCTGCCCTGCTAAGTTGGCTGCGGCCTGGCTGCCATGATGCCTTTTCTGCACACGTTACTTTGTGACTTTGTTTTTCAAGCCTCTGCTTGTGCCCGGCTATATTAGGACTGTCTGCATTTCTGTCTTTCACCTTTTCTCTTGTCCCCTGTGGGTTGCTTCTGCAAGGTCGAAAAACAACGTCCCTTGTTCTTGCTGATCTGGCCTGTCCCTCGCACCTAGACATAACACTATGTGCAGCTGCACTGGAGAAATTTGTGTGCTTTTAATATGGTGATTACACTGTTAGAGGCACTTGGAGAAAAACCTTTCCAGAGAGAAGAGCTGTTTTTGTCTACTGATGTAAAACCTGCATCTAGAGATTGAGGTATGAGGGTCCGCCTAACAATGCCCAGAGGTTTTCTGTTTATATAATAAACTAGCTAATAGCACGGGGAGGGTGGTATTAGTCATTTAGCTCTATATCCACTGCTTTATGAAATGCTTTCTCCGTTTGTATTCTATGGAATTGTAACTATGCTGATTATATTATCTTTATGCATTATGCTGATAGTACTGACACGTGTACTGTATCTTAGAGCACGTTAGTTGAAATAAACATTTTAAACTATACAGTGTCTCTTCTTACGCACGTTGTGGACAGGTATGAGTGAGTGAGGGTGTTCTTGCTCCTGCGAGTCCTGAGAGAGCGATACCTTGTTCTGGGTTGTCTAATCATTGGTGGTATTGTTGCTAATGAGACGCTCCAGCTAGTCAGGTTGGGGTTTTAGGTGCTAAGGCTTATGGTTGGCTCATCACTATATTCCGAGGTCCTATTATCCTGTGCATAGCTCTGTGTATGTGCAGAATCCCTACAACATGGCACCCAACGAGTGGGCTGCTTATCTGCGAGATGCTTGAGTAGTATTTTATGCTTGTCCACAACTCCCCTCGCAGACGCTTCCGGAAGCGTGTGTGACGGTGATACCTCCTATATTGACGTTTTTATAGGTTCTTTCAAGCTTGAAGTCGTTAAAAGGTTTTTTAGATCATACCCTATATTGTGCTGCCTTACATTAGGTTGTCGAAAACTTTTAGCCTAGGATGGCTATTCAAATTGCGGCACATAGCCGTGCAGCGCTCCGGGCTCACTTAACAGTGTATCGAGTGCCTGACGCGGGTGTCGATCTGATCTTTGTGGTACAAGCAGACCCAGCTTACCACTTTGAGGTGTTTTACTCTTGGGTCACCTTTCCGGCGGTGGATGCGAACGATAATTTGTTCCATGAATATGAAGCCACCGTAGTTCGTAATCACTATAGACCGTATAGAAACCTTGAAGTACCGCTCACGGCTTGGCAACACCGTGTTTGGTTTGATGGCGCCCTCCCCCAACCGACTACCACGGTTCGTTTAGGCCCCTTATCCATTGACGGGGCCACTTGGCCTGTTTTGGCCGGGTATACCCCACATCCGCAATATATGATGGTAGCAGTCGCTGGATTGCGTGATATGCATTCGTCTTTGATACGAGTGCATCGAGCTTTAGTACAGTATGTTACAGGCAACATCCAGGGAGC
The DNA here is from genome assembly GCA_963921515.1 of Calotriton arnoldi. Taxonomy (NCBI): domain Eukaryota; kingdom Metazoa; phylum Chordata; class Amphibia; order Caudata; family Salamandridae; genus Calotriton; species Calotriton arnoldi. The sequence goes on along the minus strand of CAWUFW010000004.1, from coordinate 3,797,932 downwards.
CCCTCCTGGAGTTGCAGCCCATCCAGCTGGTGCAGGCGGTGTGACCATAAGTCCTGTCATGGTTAATTCGGTGATGGGCAAGCGCCCACAAAATAAGGATGATTTTCCTTATTGGCTTGCAGAAAAATTTGACCAGCTGGAGGCAGTTTTTCCTAACACCTCTCCCGTGGATAAACACAGGATTTTAACGATTAGTTTGCCAAAGACTTAGTCCCAGAGTTGGCAGAATGCAACAACTGGGGTAGGGTATTCGCAGCAGTATATGCGAAGTGTTTCGGCACTCCTTCCATGACGGTTCTCCCCTCTGTAATTAAACGTGTACAGGATGAACATTGCCCTGAAGCGGCTGTGGAATTAGGGATGAGACTGGTGGGAGTGTTCGACGTAGTAGCTGATTTGATCCTTGCGAATGTCAAGGGCGATGCAGTAAACTTTCAAGTAGCTAATGCTTTGGCTTTGGTCCCAGAATTGGACAAGCCTCGCGAATTACCAAAAATTATTGCTCAGGCTTACAAAACCATTGGTCGCAATAGCCTGGGAGTTAAGCCTTTTGCTAAAACGCAAACACAATCGCAACAACAACCAAAAACTCAGTCTGAGAAAGATGAGAAACCAGTTTTTACTAAAAAGAGCTGGAGGTTGTAAAAACAGGGTAAGCAACAGAAGAAGCCGGGGTCGCGAGGTGCATCCCCGGTTTCCGTCTCTTCTGAACGCACTTATGATTTGCGTGATAGGGCGAGAATTAAATCTCCAGAGAGATTTCAAGTCCCTGATTCGCGTTCTCCTCGTTCTTCACAGGCACCAACAACTTCGCAAGCTGGTGGAGGAGATCGCCAGGATAGAGGAAGGGGTCGAGAGGATCCACAGGGACGAGACCAACCTCGACAACAAGTCAGAGGGAAGCCAGACGACTTTCAACGTTCTCGCCCACAATTTCAGAAGAAAAAAGTTGCCGCTGTAACAGCGAAATATGCCACAGACGGTGAGAACGAGACTCCTGGATTGGACGTGGGCAGTGACACTCCTAGACACCGCCGCGGAAGTTACCATAGTGCGGGAGGCACTACGTCCTCATGTGGAGGCAATAGCAACTGATACATTCATTACTGTTGAGACAGCAGACACCCGAGTGGCACCCCCTGACAGATTATATAATATTGTAATTCAGATCGAAGGTGATATACAGCGTATTATAAAAGGGATTTTTTGGGAAAATCTGATCTCTTTGTATGACATTTTGTTAGCAGAGGCGGATTGGCCGCCCCCATTCGTACTTGCTGCGCGTAAAGGGGAGGAGGTAATCCTTACGAGCTTTTCTCGTCATGTACCAAAGGACAAAGCGGAGGCTCTAGCAGCTGAGTGGGCTGTGTCCCTGGCTCCAGCGTTATACCGCAACCACGTGGGATGGGATGAGGATTCTCCCCCCCATGAAATACCTTTGCGGTCGCTGCCACAGCCACAACCCCAATATCCCACCAAACGGGAAGCTAAAGGTCCCGTTTCCGAAATTCTGACTCAGTTAGAATATCAGGGAGTGATTGAAACCTGCGTGTCACCTATGAACAATCCCCTTTTCGCGGTTTCTAAACCCGATGGATCGTACCGCTTAGTTTTGGATTACCGACATTTGAACTCTCGTTGTCGGACCTTTGCGGTGCAAAACACACACAGTTCTGCGCTTGTAGACAGTCTCGTTCGTAAAAAATATAAAACGACACTTGACCTATCCAATGGATTCTACACGCACAACTTAGCCCCGGAGAGTAGCCAATGGAGCGCTTTTACCTCCGGTGGTAAATTATTCAAATTCCGGCGTTTACCTTTGGGCTACAAGAACAGTCCATGCGTATTCGCTGCCCGTGTTGTCTCTTTGTTAGACGGCATAGACCCAGATGCATGTTCGTACGTCGATGATATCTATCTGACAAACGACAAATTATTTCCGCATCTTTCCCGAGTGGACCGTATTATTTTAGAATTTGTGGTTTTAGGTTATAAGTTTAGCTTTGCCAAATCTCACATTGCTGAATTTACCGTTTTGTTTTTGGGCTATGAGCTCAACAATGAAGGTAAGGGCTTGGCCCCCCATTTCCTAGAGAAATGTGCACTTTTGTGCCCTCCTACTACTCTGAAGAAACTTCAGTCTTTACTGGGTTTTCTGAACTTCGGGCGTACTTACATTCCCAAATATGCCCAGCGTATCAAGCCACTGTATGCCTTGATACAACCTAACTTTTCGAAGTCATGCTGGCTTCCGGAGCATTCCTCCATTCTGCAGTCTTTGCAGACAGACCTTCTTGAGTCTAAATACTTGTTGACTCGTGATAACCGCACCAACCTGGTGATTAGAATAATTCCAGGGGCAGTGGGTTTCACGTATTTAACCTTTAACGAAGGTGACACAGTACCCATCGCATACAAGTCACATCTTTACACTTCCGCGGAAATGCGCTTTTCATCTGTGGAGAAAGTTCTGACTGCGGTGCAGATGGCGATTCTGAAGGAACGCGCACTGGCACAGGGAAAACGCATTCTGGTGGTAACACCATATCCTGCCCTAGAGGCAGTGACAAAGGCAAGTGTACCGAACTCTAAAGCTTTGCACCCCCGTTGGATTCAATGGGCGACCTCTTTGACGTCTCCGGATGTCACTTTTATTTTTGATTCTTCTCTTCAGACTCAGGAGTTTTTGCAGTATGAATTCGTTCATCCTCCTCCTCTGTCCTTGCTACCGCTTGAGGATTACGACTGTGTTATCTATACCGATGGTTCGGCACAACCGGCCACGGGTTCCAAGCATGCCTATTCAGCCGCATGTGCTATTGTTGCAGGCACTTTTGTGAACGGTAAGTTCAAGACTACTGTAGTGCATACTCAGGCACTCGGGGACAGTACTGCACAATTGGCCGAGCTGCGTGCATTGGTGCTCGCACTTGAGTTCGCTACTCCGGATGTGACCACTCTAATTGTATGCGATTCTTACTACTGTGTTCAGTCTTTCAACGACAATCTGTTCTTTTGGTCGCAAAACGACTACAGAGACGCCAAAGGTAGCACAATTAAGCATAAAATGCTTTGGGTTCGAGTGCCAGATTTAAAACAACGTCTGCCTCTCACACAGGTGGTTCACACCCTTGGCCACCAGCGTGTGGGCGCACACGCTGTTGGTAACGGTTTGGCAGACGAAGCTGCCAAATCAGCAGTAGCCACGTGTTCAGTCGCAGCAGTTACGAGATCCATGACTAAAATAGATACGGATATCTTGGCAGCTATTGCTGCAACGAAGGAAGGTACCAAATATCCCTGGGGTTTCCCTTCCAAATATACTTATCATTTAGGTCCCGAACAGGCTCCTTTCGTAAGCATTCCAGACGTTGGTGATCGGCTGATTCCCAACGCGGACCGCAGGCTTTCCTTGATAACGGCCGCACACGAGGGCATGGCTTCGGCTCATGCAGGCGTGTCTGCGACTGTTTCCATCTTGCAGCAGCGTTACTGGTGGCGTGGTTTATACAAACAAACCCGTACCTATGTGCTTTCTTGTGACGTTTGTCAGCAGATTAAGCTTTCCACGGTTACACGTCCACCACAAACATCGCTCTGCATTTCAAACAGACCTTTTGCGTGTGTTTACCTGGATCACTGCGGTCCATTCTCTTCAGACACTGCATATAAATACATCTTGGTTGCAGTGGACTCGTGCACACGGTTCCTCTGGGTCTGGCCACAACGGAGTGCTGACGCTTGAAATGTCATAAGGGATTTGCGTGTCTTTGTGGGAATTTTTGCCTGTGGCACCTTCCATTCCGACCAAGGTCCAGCGTTTGCCTCTAAGGCTTACAAGGACGCAATGGGTTCCCTGGGGGTGCGGGTGAAATGTTCGTCTCCATATCGGCCTGAGGGCAATTCGATTGTTGAACGAATGAACCGTGACTTAAAGCAATCCTTGACAGCTAGAGTCTTAGGTACTGGCAGGAACTGGCTGGCCCACTTGTATACCATACAACGTGCACTTAATAATCTCCCTAGAAAACCTCTGGGTGGGCGGACTCCATATGAAATGCTCTTTGGCATACGAATGTTTGTGCCCGACCTTGATGGTCTAGACATGGCGGCGCAGTCCGCCATCTTTGATGTAGATAACCATTCTATTATGTTACAGGGCTTACAAGAAGACTGAGACAAACTTGCAAATGAACATTTACCTTCGGCCACAGACGCTGCGTTGCAGATTCCGGTTGCCGGCTGGCTTCCGAAAATTGGAGATCTGGTTCAAGAGAAAGTGGAGAACAAAAAAGAATTTGGCCCATCTTATCGTGCACCAGTTCCAGTCCTTGGCTTGAAGGGTACTCGTACAGTCATCTTACCACCGCTTCCTGGTCGAAAGGACAACAGGTTCATCTCAGTGGACAATGTCAAGCTACAACATCTGTCCGATCCTGAATAGTGTAACACCAGCGGTCTCTTGTCCAGTCATTTCCCGGACATATGTTCGTGGCCCTCTTGCCCGAACGGTCACAGATGTTGCTATCGAGATGGTAGAGTTGCCTGATCGCTTACTCGACTTCCCGGCTTCCCCCTGCGAAGAGGAGCCTGAGTATACATACCCAGGCAACGAGTCGTTGGCACACGCACCAACTACGCCACTTAGCCCAACACGTTATTCCTTTGACTCGGATTCCACCTCATCACTAACCCCGTCAAAATTCAGCTTGTTTGTATCCTGGTACAGAGACAATTTTTTGGTTCCTCCCTGGACATATATTTGGTTGGTCTTTTTCCTGATTTTTTTGTTCATGTCCATTGGCTTTGTCACTGTCTTTTTTCTACTAATCAATGGTCACTATTTACCAGAACGCTCTGCAGTGAACAGTGTCGCTGGAACATTGGCTCCGCATTCTTCATCTCACATCATGAAGCGTGACCACACATTTGTGAACATTTCAGCCTTCCCAGTCGCTGATGGCATCGTATGGGATGCGGTAAATTTCCAAATTCATGGACCTACTGAAATTATTAATGTTCCGAATGTCCTCCGTGTTTCAATGGGTGATGTCGTTAAAAGTAATATTCATTCTGACGATTGGGATGTGCATGCATTTGAATCGTTATTTACTGATTTGAAATATTATGCTGCTTTTAATGCTGAAGATTTGTACATGAATTCCGCAAGTTATGCCTATTTATATTGTTATCAGCATTGGGGCAACCATTTCCTCCATAAACCAAGTACCCTTAGGGGTCCCGTTAATCACACCCAATGGGAACATTGTCCTACCCCTTTGCCAGGCAGCTCCCACACTCTTAGAAACAAGTTTACTTATTTTACCAACTTTGATAGATCGAACCCTGGGTCCTATTATTTTAAATTAAACGCCTCTTCTACACAGAAGATCATGTTGACCCACACCAAATTATTGTACTTGGGTTCCTTTTTGGCCGCTTTGGCTGTGGGTGGTTATGAGTACTGGCCGGACACCATTGACCTGAAATCTATTTGGGGTTCCAAATCATGGCAGGTGCAAGGCACAGAAGCCTTGCACCATGCTTGCCTCATCCCTACCCAAATTCTGTTTTTAAATCATTCCATCTATCAAACAACGTGTTGGGGTTTGGCTACTTCCAAAAAATTAAATGCCCCTTCCATTCCTGTGTTGTCTTCCACCACTAATGAAAGCTTGCATTTTAATATTTCACTTACTGATTTGCAGGCTTTGTTTCAGAACAATTCCTTTAATGTTTCCACGTTTGTTCAGTCACCCTGGTTGGCTTGGCCAACAAGGCCAACGCCTGCCAACTGCGTTTTCATGACTCAGCTCCTGGTTATAAACAGGATAGGCCAGACCCGAGGTTTTCTGACTCTCGTACAGTTACAACGTATTCTGTTGGAAAATTATGTAAACAGTGGTTGCAACACTCCTCCTTAGATTCTGTGAAACAGCATTTATCCCTCCTTTCAGGCAACATTGATCTGTCCGATTTTGTTCTGGGGCCTCGTGGCCCTCGACCTAAAAGATTCATTTATGTAACTTACAATGAACTCTGGAAGCTTTCGCAAATTGAAGCTGCCTCCCGCCTTCGGGAGATTGATCAGGCAAATTTAGAAAAGGTGCTTGCTGTTGTTGACAATAGTATTAATACCCTGTCTTCCCGCATTTACACGTTAGAGAATATTGTGTCCTCTGTTGTTGATATTGTACAAGATGATGTTTCTGTGTTATATCATGGTCAGAATCAATTGCGTTCAGTTATGCAGTTTGCATGGACTTTGCAGACACTTAAGTTGGGTGAAGTTCCTTGGCATTTTCTGAACACCACTGCCTTGTTTTTACCTTTTAATTTGACTGACAAGCAGCAGTTCATGTCCATGAAGGATGCCACCTACACTCTGTTACATATCGAGAAAATAGAGCCCTGACCGTTCTCTGTTGCAGAATTAGATTCTGCGGTGTGGCTAGTACATGGGGTTATCGCTTTACCTTTCTCTTTATTTGAATTCAGTTCCTGCATGAAACATTATCCAGTTGGCCGTTTTCAGCCTTTGGGCAGTGCCTTCTTGCATGAACTGTGGTCCCTACCTTTCATGTTTAAATGTCTTCGGGACGGGAAGGAGGTGTTTCTCACAGGCGAGACTTGTGATTCTACTGTGGGTCATTCCCTTATTTGCAAACACATTAAATTGCACGGCGCTTGTAACGTTTCAGCTCCGAATCTTGCTTGTGTTTTGAAGGGTATTCCTGCTCCTGCTATTTCTCCTACTTTACTGTGCTTGCAAATGGTAGCTATCTGCTTCTGAATAATCAGGACTGCTGTGGCATGCTGGCCGGTATACCCTATATCGTAACAGTTTCCCACAGAGTTGTCTGCTGCAAAAATGTGCTTTTTCCTCCCTTGCACGACATCATAGATAGTTCCATTTGGCCTTCCATTCCTACCTTGAAGGCGGATTTCAATAAATTGAGCAGAATAAAGGCGCTATTATTGAATCAGGAGGTTATGCTCACATCCGCCCGGGAAACATTCATTCTCCAGGTGGCAAGTACCCACAGTGAAATACAGGCCCTTTTGAACACTAACCTCCCACAGCATTTCGGTGAACTGATTCACCGCGTTTTTAATGCATCGCGCACCGAGGGTCTGGTGCACTTTTTTAAAGTTGTGGGCTCTGGCCTTGTGACCTCCTTTCAAACTATCTTTGGTGTAATACCGGCTTTTATTCATTCCATTTTTTCCAGCGTCTTCGGCGGCATTCCGTTGATCCTCGCTTTGGTGGCTGGTATTTTGCTTTTAGTCTGTTTGCTGCGCAATGGCTGCACTTCATTGGGCCCTTCTCGACCACGGTCGACTTCAGATGCTCCGAGAATGCATGCTCGCCGGCTTCAGCGTCCTGCCATTGGCGACCCTCAGTGTGTCCTACAGTCTTTCATTTCGCTTTGCGTATTTCACTTGCGTGCAACCTGTGATGACTTGCATCCGCTGTCCTTTTTCCTGGTCCTTGGATTATTGACTTTCCAATGCGTCTCTGTCTCGCCCGGATTTTGTCCCATTAATGGGTCCCTTAGAGGCACATGAGCGGGACTGTTCCGGGGATGGCTATATGGCGCGTGCGGCTGCACTTGGAATATTGGCGCAATGGAATGTTTGTGTGGCTGCTCAGACTCTCCTACAACAAAGTTATATTGAGTATCACGCAAGTTGTCCCGCAATGCTCTTCACTGCTCCCTCTTATGAGGAACATGACTGCAGTTTTGATTTATTGGACTGGATGGCATCTCTTTTTTATGATGGTTCCAACGATGTCCTCTTGGAAAGTGTGGCGTTTTTCTGCACCTACACCTTGATGGATTGAACAGGGCCTCCGCTTTCGGCTTCACCCTGCATTTTTTCTGCGGATTTTTATTTCTCTTTCTCTCCCATGCGTTGTCCTTCATGGGGACTTTTTCACGAACAGACGTTTCTGTTCTGCTCATTCTCTTTGAACTCCGTCTAGGTCGATGGACTGTCCAGGGGAGGGTGTCATGTGGTTTGTGGCCTCATGGCCTGCCCTGCTAAGTTGGCTGCGGCCTGGCTGCCATGATGCCTTTTCTGCACACGTTACTTTGTGACTTTGTTTTTCAAGCCTCTGCTTGGGCCCGGCTATATTAGGTCTGTCTGCATTTCTGTCTTTCACCTTTTCTCTTGTCCCCTGTGGGTTGCTTCTGCAAGGTCGAAAAACAACGTCCCTTGTTCTTGCTGATCTGGCCTGTCCCTCGCACCTAGAATTAACACTATGTGCAGCTGCACTGGAGAAATTTGTGTGCTTTTAATATGGTGATTACACTGTTAGAGGCACTTGGAGAAAAACCTTTCCAGAGAGAAGAGCTGTTTTTGTCTACTGATGTTATACCTGCATCTAGAGATTGAGGTATGAGGGTCCGCCTAACAATGCCCAGAGGTTTTCTGTTTATATAATAAACTAGCTAATAGCACGGGGAGGGTGGTATTAGTCATTTAGCTCTATATCCACTGCTTTATGAAATGCTTTCCCTGTTTGTATTCTATGGAATTGTAACTATGCTGATTATATTATCTTTATGCATTATGCTGATAGTACTGACACGTGTACTGTATCTTAGAGCACGTTAGTTGAAATAAACATTTTAAACTATACAGTGTCTCTTCTTACGCGCGTTGTGGACAGGTATGAGTGAGTGAGGGTATTCTTGCTCCTGCGAGTCCTGAGAGAGAGATACCGTGTTCTGGGTTGTCTAATCATTGGTGGTATTGTTGCTAATGAGTAACCCTGGGCAAAGCACTACGCTACGCTCGCGTAGTTTGCGAAGTTTGCGCTACTTCGCACAACGCGAATTGCACGTAGCACAGTGCAAACACGCGTAGCGTAGCGTAGTGCAGCGGTCATTTTTTGCTTGCTCGCGGTCCTCAACGTCAAGTTGGCGACCGCGAGCAAGCAAAATGACATCCCGGCGAGACTTTTTCCTCGTTCGCGATCAGCAACATCAAGTTGCCGATCGCGAGCGTGGAAAATAAACCTCCCGGCGAGATTCTCAACGCGGGGAGGTCAGGTTTCTCATTGCGAGTGGTCGCATATGCTTGCGACCGCTCGCGATGAGAAACTACCAGTTCGCGTTGAGAAAGCTGCTGCTCGAGTAAAAATCTACTCGAGCGGCAGTAAAAGACAGCTTGCACTGTGCAAGATGCCGTTTTCAATGATTGCACAGTGCGGACAAGCATCCGGCACTGTGCAATCATTGCGAACAGCTCACTACGCAGTTCGCGTAGTGCTACGCGTAGCTCGCGTAGTGCGAACTGCACTTTGCGTAGCTTCGCGTAGCGCTACTTCGCGAACTACGCCCAGGCTTACGTAATGAGACGCTACAGCTAGTCGGGTTGGGGTTTTAGGTGCTAAGGCTTATGGTTGGCTCACCACTATATTCCGAGGTCCTATTATCCTGTGCATAGCTCTGTGTATGTGCAGAATCCCTACAACACTACATGTGGGCACCTTGTCCCCAGGCTAATTATTTAAATAATTCAAACGCTCACCAAATCTGCCCCAATTAATTTACACTTTAGGCTTTTATATTTTCTTTTACAATGCATAACAATGCATTATCAAAGAAAATATAAAAGTCTACAGTGATTTTCTTCCTACAGAGAATGAGTCTGGTCATTTCCCACACATCATTTGCCTTTGTTTCTGTATGCCTTTAACCAGATGTGTCAGGGTGATTAGGGCAAACCCCTGTCTTCTGTATACTTGCCTCCATAGACTACATACTACTCGGAGACCTAAACTTCCACCTGGACAACCACGGTGACCCCAACACCACCGCCCTCCTAGAGAACCTCACCAAGATAGGACTGAAGCAACTTGTCTACGCCCCCACTCACACAGCAGGACACACACTCGACCCCTTCTTCGCATGAGGAAACAGCATCTTCTTCAGCCACACCATGGAACTGCTCTGGACTGACCACCACTGCATCCATTTCTCCTTTAGAAAACCCACCGCACATAAGCATGCGCACCGCCTTCCATGCAGAATCTGTAACAACGTTTCCGAAAAACACCTCACCTCCGACCTCACCTGCACTCCACCCACAACTACGACAGACGCCAACACCACGGCATGCAACCTTCACCAATGGATCGCCAATTGCGCCAACACACTCACCCCACTCCAGAAGACTACAAGACGACACAACAAGAAAGCACATTGGTTCACCACGGCACTCCAAGAATCCAAGCGCTCCTGCCAATGACTGGAAAAGACGTGGAGAAACAGCAAAACTCCGGAAACACGCACCGCCTACAAAACAGCCACCACGGCACACCACCAACTCATCAAATCCACAAAGAAGAACTTCCTCCAAGACAGAATCCTCTCTAATGCCCAGAACTCCAAGGAACTCTTCTCCATCATACAGGAATTTGCCAAACCCAACAGCGAAACAACAGATGTCCCTCCCTCCTAAGAGCTCTGCAACAGACTCAGCTCCTTCTTTCACCTCAAGAACAAGAAGCTCTACGACAACTTCGACGACCAAGACCTCTGCACCACCTCAACCCCCACCCCCAGCGATGCCACCCAACAGTCCCTACTTACTTGGACCCCACTCACAACAGAAGACACCCCTAAAAACCATGAAGAGCACCCACTCCAAAGCACCTTCAGACCCCTGCTCACCACACATCTTCCACGGGGCCGACACAGCCATTGCACCGGAGCTACCATCAACTGCTTCCTCGAGACCGCCTCATTCTCCAACAACTGGAAGAGCGCCGAAGTCAACTCCTCCTAAAGAAACCCTCCGCAGACCTGACGGACCCCAAGAACTTCAGGCCCATATCGCTGCTTCCTTTCACATCCAAGGTCATCGAAAAGGCAGTCAGCACTCAGCTAGCATACTTCATTGAAGCCAACAACATCCTAGACACCTCCCAATCTGGATTCTGTAGCAACTACAGTACCGCCTTCCTTGCCGCCACAGACATCTGTACCCTCCTGGACCAAAGCCAAACGGCAGCCCTCATCCTCCTGGACCTATCAGCTGCCTTCAACACTGTCTCCCACCATACACTAGCCACAAGACTCCACAACGATGGCATCCAAGGAAAGGCCCTAGGCTGGATACGCTCATTCTTGTAGGGCAGAACATAGAGAATAAGACTCCTGCCCTTCCTCTCAGAACTGACAGAGACCAGAGTACCCCAAGGATCCTCCCTCAGCCCCACCCTCTTCAACATCTACATAGCCTCCCTCGCAACCATCATCAGAAATCATGGGCTCAACATCATCTCCTATGCCGATGACACCCAGCTCATCCTCTTCCTCACCAAGGAACCTGACATCACCAGGCACAACTTCCAAGAAGGGATGAAAGCTGTCACAACGTGGATGAAGAACAGCTGCCTGAAACTCAACTCAGAGAAAACAGAAGTTCTCATCCTCGGCTCCATCCCTCCGCATGAAATGACACCTGGTGGCCCCTCGCCCTCAGAAACCCACCCACCCACCCAGACAGACCATGCACGTAACCTTGGCATCATACTGGACTCATTGCTCACTGTGAATCGCAAGATCAATGCCGTCTCCTCCGTATGCTTCAACACCCTCTGCATACTACATAAAACATTCAAATGGATACCCCCTGACTCCCGTAAAACAATCACTCACGCCCTCATCATCAGCAGACTGGACTACGGCAATGCCCTCTACGCTGGAATCAACAAATAACTCCTCCGCAAACTCCAGACTCATATCCCACTGCACAACCACATCACCCAGCACCTCCACTGGCTTCCCGATAAAAGAAGAATACATTTCAAGCTGCTCATGCACGCCTACAAGGCCCTTCACAACATCGGACCACAATACCTTGACAACCGCCTCTCCTTCCATGCCCCCAAGAGAAACCTCCGCTCAGCCAACCTCTCCCTAGCCACCGTCCCATGCTCTTCCAGGAACAGAGCGGGTGGAAGGTCTTTCTCCTACCTTGCAGCCAAGACCTGGAATGATCTCACCCTTCACCTCCAACACTGCACCAATTCAGAAATTACCTAAAGACCTGGCTCTACGAATGACCCCAACGGAGCTGCACACCCCCCCCTTTAGCACCTTGAGACCCTAACAGGTGAGTAATGCGCTTTATAAACCCCTGATTGATTGATTTATTGATTGATTGATTGATGCCTACATGCACCCATTTGCCAACTGTACCATCAAGGCTTCTCATAGCAGTGATGAAGAAGAATGCATGCAGTGAAAATACATTTATCATAAGTGATCCCAGGGTAGGTATCACTTTTTGCGGCCATTGTGTTGCACATGAGCATAGTCATGCATTTTCACCCACACCTACGAATTCCAGGTGGTACGGACAGGGGCATAGCTTCAGAGGGGGGTGACAACCACAAATTAGTTGTTAGCCTTGTAGTTGTGTCTAGGCCATGAGTCGTGTTGCTATACCTGTGTCATTTTTTCTTGTTCTTCTATTTTCATTAAGAGCTTTTAACGAGTTCATTTTTTGGAATGGAAACATGACTGTAGGTAGTGACTTATTTACAATAAAAATAGTAACTATGCACCCATAGAAGTACTCCTTGAGTTGGTGCAAATGTACTACTTTTTGGAATTCACAAACATTGGAAGTAGTAGGCTTGGAAAGTTGTACCTGTCTCAGGTTTCCAGGTATAATATTGGCAATCAAACACCCAAAAGGTGATGGGATGAGTGCTTGCAAGTAGTCTAACCAGTCGCAATTGTTCGGGGTAGAATTCCAAACCATTGTTTTAAGCCCACTGGCCACACTAGAGAGAGGCCCTTCTTATGCAAATCAGTACAGACCCTGTTCCTCGTGGAAACAGTCCATCCCAACCCTTTGACATTTCACCCTTTTACTCTACAGAACACTGCTTTTTAAGTTGGAAAATTTGAGATTCACCCCTCACCACTGAATCTCACTGACTAAGCTTCACTCCTGTTGCAAGTGCCTGCAGTCGGGGCACCCGCTGAAACACTGAGCGCTTCCATGCTACTGGAGCGGGTAAGAATTGAATGGGTCCTGACAGGCCCCAGTGGACATGCTGCAGCACCATAGACACTTTTGACTATTTCCTAGAAGTCAAAGGGGACTCTTGAGTAAAGCCTACTAGTGCGCATTCCCTGTATGCGGCTGCCAGTGAATGGTTAATAACCCCAACCTCACATTTCAAGGAAGAGGATGGGACAGAGATTTTCCAGGTAAACGCTCGAGCCCCTACCTCATGAGGATTGTGTTGTTGCTTAGAAATGTTGTATACTTCTTTGAATGCATAGAGTTAGAAATAAAATAATTATTTTCACATAAAAATAGGCATTTGACTGGACATTGATTTATTGACATTGCTAAATGCACTTTGAGTTGAGTCGTGATCACTAACCTGTACACTCACTTCCCCCGAGGGAGTTTTTGACTGGTCGGTGCAGAAGGGGTTCTTAGCCCTGTGGCTCACGATCCATAGTAGGTCGGGCGTTGGTACATCAGGAGTAAAGACCTCAAACACCACGATTGAGCCTAGTAGCCCCTGCGTGCCCCATTGCCCTCTGAAAGGGTTCTGACAATTGGCAGCAAGCAGTGGGGAGTCTAATAATAAGGACCCTAGATACAGAGGTGCATTGGCCATTTCTAGTCTGTGCCACTATTGCAATAAGTCCAGTTTGTTTTTCTTCTACGCACAAAGGTGACACACATAGAAAATGAAGCACACAGGGTTGGGAATTGACCCCAGCACCTCGTCCGTAGATCATATGAAGGATTTATGTAGGGATATAGGGCAGAGGGCTCAGGATTCAGGCTTTACAATCCTCTGAGTACAGATATATCCCAGACACACAGCAAATATGTCCTCTATGTCCTCTAATGCATTTTCCAGAGTTTTACCAAGACACTCACCACCTTCAGTTTCTACAATATCCCAGATGAGTACACCACCTTGAATTTCTACGGTACTACGGTCAGCATTTCCAGGAGTAAATCCATTGGGTGGGTTGAGTCTAGCAGAGTCCCTGAGCTTGCATTTGAAGCTTTAGAAAGCTAATGCTGAGAAACATTAAAAGGCCGGAGAGATTGAGAGGGAGAAGCTGAGACCGGAGGGAGAGACAGGAGGAATGGGACGGAGACGAGAAATTGAGAGTGATAGGAAAAACAGAGAGAAAGGGAGGAATAAATAGAGGGGAAAAGAAAGGGAACTGGAAAGAGAAAACATAGCCCTTGAGACAGAGAAACCTAGGATGGCAGCAATGACAACTCCATCTGGGATAAGTGACTCGACATCCAGTTCAGGCCATTTTGTGGCCAAGGTTTCAAAAGATCTTGTGCATGTGTATGTGGAAGGTCAGAATATTTTAGAATAGTTTGTGAGCTTTGAGGGCGCTTGTAAAGTGCAGGCCTTAAATGAGGTGTCTAAGGCAGCTGTTTTAATGGGGTGCATGCCACTGGAAGGGACAGCCATCAATGAGCCTGTGTAGACCAGATGGTCTATGAGCAAATGAAGGAAGCTCTCACTAGGTCATTTGGGCTCAAGGTAGCTCAATACCAGCAGAGATTTGGGGACTGCAAGAGAGCAGTATTGGATTTGTTGTGTATTGCCTGATTGGAAAGGGTGGGTAAGACGGATGGAGGCTGAGGATTTCCAGTCCCTTAGCCAGTTGATGTGACAGAATGACTCAAAGAGGAGTTCGCTACCCTATATAGGCAATACTGATCTGAAAGAGAGGGAACTAACAAAGCTTGCAGTATTAGCTTATAAGCGGTTATTTAACCAGGTTCACAAAGGGCTAGAGCAACACTGTTCTAAGCCAAATGGGGAGAAGAACTCTCCACAGACTGGTTCCAAACAGGAGGGTAAGGGCCACGCTAATTTTCATGGGACCCATTCAAACATTTTAAAAGAGATTGTCAAGAGAAATAACTTCAGCATGCAACACCAGTGATAGCAGATATGTTACATGTGGGTGAAGCTCCATAAGAGGGACCTAGTAGCTATGGATATTTGTAAAAGGGACCCAGGTTCTCTGAAGCACATTAATTCTAACATAATGGGATTTGTTCATGAAGTTAGTTAGAATGGTGAAATGTGCCTGCCCTGAGTGATACTGGAGCCTTCAGCACCATGGTTGAGAGGAAGTACCTGAAATCTGAGGAGATGCTCCCTGGAACCACCGTTACAGCAACAGCTCGCCTAGTGATTTTTTTCTAGGGTCAGATTGCCAAAGACAGAAATCTTAAAGAGGGAATCAATTTTATCTCTTCATACATGAGAGACATGTGGGAGCAAGCTGGTGTGACATGCCACTTCTCCATGGCATACCAAACACAAGCCAATGGTTTGGTGGAGCAGTTTAACAAGACACTGAAGAGCATGATGGGGTCCCTGCCAGAGAACCTGAGGAGATATTGGAATCTCCTACTTTCATGCCTTTTACCTGCCTACCAAGAGATTCTGCACACAGAAGTAGGGTTCAGTCCCATTGAACTTGTATGTGGACACTCGGTGCCTGGTCCACTCACCTTCCACTTCTGATCTCAATGATTAAGAAATCATGAGTTGGAATGTAGCAGGACTAGCTGGCAAGTGCACAGATGGGATATGGTTACATTTTATAAAGCCATTTAGGGTGATCTGCCTGCAGGAAAGATGGGACATGTCAAACTGTTTCCACGTAGGACTTTATTACGAGTAGAGGTGGTATTTACTGCAGATGAAAAATAATGATACCACAGGGTATATTATTTATCGAGTTCGATAAATACCACCTATTATGAGTTGTTGGGGAATAACATGCAGATTTTAGTGTTTAGCTCACCAAAATCCATATGATATGTTACACACTGTATGGTTTTCCCCCGTTAAATATCTGCAGGTTTGACCTGCTGAAATTTAATTTAAGGTTGAGTTATTTAATGCATCTGATAATTAGTGGATTTGTTAAAACTCTAATAATTTATAATTCCAACCCGTGCATAAACATGGGTTTAATACTGTATGTAAAAAGGTACCCCCTAAGATTGATTTATAGGTCAAGGAGCAAGGGGAAAAAACCACAAACATTATAAGAAGAAACTCCAACGTGACCTATATTCTTTATCTATTGGCTCACTAGAGCTCTATGGGCTGCCCATAACTGGAAATATCAAATCATGTACATGATCATATTGTTATTTATCATTTTATTATATTTTTAGACTTATTCATGTTTTCTCAATTTATCTTGATTATACAAAAGTAAAAACATGTTATTGAACCACATGGACATTTAATTATTTTTTATTGCTACTCACAGATAACTTCTTATTCTCATTCCCACTTTGGTGGTGGTTCTAATTTGTATTGGATAAATGCAGGAGTTTTATACATTTTTAATAAAAAATAATGTGTCAAATGCATATTTTTTTGGGCAGCCCATACGATAAATGTTTTTTTCTCTGATTACAGAACCCTACTCGCCTTTAAATTCATTAATAGATGGTCTTGATGAAGGTGGATATAAATTAAAAACTCCACTGAAACGTGTGTTGACCAGGTTGCTGTGAAACCCCAGCCTATAACACGATCACAGATATCTTTGAAGTGTTCTCTCTGTGATTTCCATCAGTGTATGTAATAGTGGCTGGGTAGACTATGTTTGTGATGAGCGATTGTCAGGGTGTTGTTGTGTGTGAGGTTAGAATGTGAGTGTGGTTGGTTTTAGGGGGTACATTAAATGTTTCAACTGATATGTACTATTTGCTAAATTTGAACATTTCATTAGAATAATCACCATATGTATTTTAATGAAAATCTACTGTATGTTTACATCAATGAATTCCCTGTGGTTCAATAACACAATTTTTTTACTTTTGTATAATCAAGATAAATTGAGAAAACATGAATAAGTCAAAAAATATAATAACATTATAAATAACAAAATGATCATGCGCATGATTTGATATTTCCAGTAATGGGCAGCAAATAGAGCTCTAGTGAGCCAATAGACAAAGAATATAGGTCACGTTGGAGTTTTTAACTAATTTTTAAACAGGGGTTTAACGAATGGGATGGAATTTAACAATCAATTTGTGATCAGGCACTTATATGGGTATAAATCTATCTCCATCCCTGCAACTGCGTCCAACTCATGGAGAGCTGAAGGAGGCATGACCATCTTGGTTTCCTTGCTTCTCAAGGATAAGCTGGAGGAGGTAGTCACTGGTGTGTGCAATCTTCCAGCTTTATCAAAAACTCTTCTGAGTGCTCCTAAAACATTATTGCTGAATTTTTATAATTTCAATCCAGCATCATGTAAGTTGGAAAACTTATAAGCCTTGAGTCACTTTCTGAAAGGTATCAAGGAGAGGAATTTTAATGTGTTGCTAGTTGGTAATTTTAACACCCATTTGCGTGCGGGCTCTAAACTAAATCCTAGCCCTCCATCCAGTTATATTATTAGTCCAGACCTACATATGGAATGCACAGAGCAAGTTGATTTCCTTAACATTATTCTTAGTGAGTTTAATCTAGTCTTTTACTTTGATAAACTTGCCTCTTCTGTTTTTCCCTATATCCCCCACCCTCTCAGGATAAGGATGTGCTTCGATAATTTATTTTGTCTTTGTTTCTTCCTCTCTTTATAGACAGATAAATGATATAAAGATTCTGGTAAGTAGTTTTAGTGACCATAACTCAACTTGCCTGTCCTTGGGGGTGACCAAAGACAGATTTAAGGAGCACTCAAGGTATGAACAGTGAATTGATCACAGCTAGTCAAGGGAGAAGATTAAGATTGTCACAAGTGATGCCTGATGATTTTAACAGGAAGTTGTTCTTCCAGTCGTGCTTCTTAACTTGCCATTGGTTTAAATCATGAGTACCTGCATAATGGTATAGTGAGTGCTTTTATTTGATTTACACATCAATCTGGGAACTGTCTCATGTTAGCACCATTAAGAAGGGTGAAGAAAGCTTGTAGATGTTTTAATAGGTTGTGTTTGTAAGTGTGTAGAAGATTGAAGAGAGCCCAGAGAGATCTAAACTAAAAGACAAATTATTTGAAGAAGAATTTGTTATAACAAAGATATCAAAAGGCAGAAAAAATGAAGCCTGGGCAAATGTACTTCTAGCAAGTTTTCTGAAGAATAGCTCTGTGTTCTGGCCCATCATTAACCGTTCCTGTTTTGACCCAAAAGATAAGCCATCTATCTACCTGTCAGCCATCAGTCTACCTGCCATTATTACCACAGACAGCGGGTTCTAAAGTTTAGTGGGATCTCTAAACACCTGGCTTCCAACATTGGTTATGATATCCAGCTGCCTACTGGTGGGGTTTCCAATTTAGTCATTAATTTAGAGGAAGTTAAAGTGGGTATCCTTGGACTTTCTTAGAGCAAGGTCCTTTGCCCAGATGCCAGGATTGTACTTAAGTCAACCGGATGTTTGGGCCCCTTTACACACACACGCATTAAATGCAGCTGTCAAGGAAGAGCCTCTGCCCTCTTGGACCACCTTCATTATAGTCCTGTTGTTTTAAAAGGCAGAAAGGACAATCTCCAGTGTTACAGGCTGGTTTCATTGATTGATTCTGTCGTGAAGGTCATTCATTGACTTGTCCTCAATAGATTGACAGCTTGGGCTGATGAGAGTCAAATCCTGTCAGATCTCCAGTATGGATTTAGTCCTGGGAAGGGGCCAGAGACCAATGCTGAAATTTGTGCCTGATTATCAACAAGTATACCGAGGCCAGAATAGGTTCTATCCATTTGGTCATCATGAACCTCACCTTGTCCTTCGACAGAGTCAGTTCCAAATTGTGGAAAACACTTCTGTCTATGGGATTTAAACAAGATATTGTTTTTATTTTTGACGGACCTGCACTCTCATACATCTGCTGCAATTCGTTATAACTCAGACTCCTCCGGAACTCTGCTTTTTATGACTAATTGGGGGGTTCATTAAGTTTGCATTTTGGCTCCATTTAATTGCACATTGTATATCAATAAATTAGAGAAGATACTAATAGAGTAATGGGCTGATTGCCCACTAACTGGGAAACAACCATTAGATGCATTATTTTATGAGGACGACGCAGTACTGTTAGCCAAAAACGTGTTGGGCATGAAAAAACGTTTGTTTGTGGCCATTATAAATGATCTGGATCTGCAACAAACTTTTATAAATATTTTGTAATGATTATTGGTTCACAAGCTACTAAAACCAAGACTTTACAGGTGTAGGGCATACATTAATGAAGGTTCTGGCCTTCTCCTGTTTAGGAATCCTGTTTGACTCGAGTTTGAATTGGACGCCTCTTCTTTGAGCAAAAAGTAAGGAACTATTGAGGGTGACCTCGGAAGTCAAAGGCTGTGCATCTAGGTTGGGAAGGAAACCGTTAGACTTGCCAGCCTTAGGGTGTCTCTCCCAAAACTTTTGGCCTTCCTCCTCCATTTTTTGCAGATCTCGTTTTTGCTGTCCTTAGGACTCAGCGGACTTTACTACTGCCGACCAATGCTAAAGTGCATGTGCTCAGTCCTTTAAACATGGTAACATTGGCTTCTCCCTTATTGGCATAATGTATTTACTTATAAATCCCTAGTAAAGTGGTACTACATGTACCCATGACTTGTAAATTAAATGCTACTAGTGGGCCTGCAGCACCTATTGTGCCACTCACTTAAGTAGCCCTTTAAACATGTTTCAGGCCTGCCATTGCAGCCTGTGTGCATTTTTAAACTGCCATTTTGACTTGGCAAAATAAACCTTTCTCCAGGCCCAAACCTCCCTTTTTAATGCACAAAAGTCACCCCTAGGGTAGGACCTGGACAGCCCACAGGGCAAGGTGCAGTAAGTTTAAAAAGCGGGACATATAATTTGAAGTTGTGAATGCCCCGGTAAAATTGCTTTTCATTACTGCAAGGCCTACCTCTCTTATAGGATAACATTGGAGTTACCTTATTGTATTTAATAGGCTGTTATTTCCAATTCGGAATAGGTAATTGGATCAAGTTTGGTGTCTTTGGAATTGCAAAGAAAAATCCTAACTTATGGTGAAGTCGGGTTTCAAATTATAATTTAGAAAATGCCACCTTTAGAAAGTTGGACTTTCCCCGCTTTAGCCTTTTAGTGCCTATAGCCTGTCTTTGGGTCATATGACTGGTTGTAGCTGACATTTCAGATTTGTGTATTCCTCCTAGACAGCCACACACCATAGGGAGATTAGGTGTGCGTGGATGGGCCATCAGTTACAGGATGGGAAGGTGGAGCTGAGCACAGCCCGACTTGCACTTGAATAGGCTGTGTCCTGCCTCTGCATAGATGACTGCATACCCCCTGCAATTAGTCTGGAGCCAAGACAGGAATGATGCCTGGGGATTTGAAAGGGAAACTTCTGAAGCTTCTACCCCACTTCAAAGGCACAACTGGGTATAAATACTGACTCTCAGACACCAGCTCTTCAGTTCACTTCTGCACCTGTGGATACTCTGCCAGGAAGAAGGAATGCTGTGCTGCTGAAAGGGCTGTCACTCTGCTGGACTATTGCTCTGAGGACTGCTGCTCTGATGTGTTGACCTGCTGCCCTCTTGCCTTGGTGAAAAGGACTGAACCTGCATCTGTTGAACCCAGGACCCCAAAGTGAATTGGCTGGCCTTCTACTAGAGCTTCAGGGACAGAAGGCTCCAACAACCTTGAGCCCAGCATAAGGACTCTGACATATGTGGGTCTACCCTGCCAAGTGATGTCACTCCAGTCCTAGACCCTTGGAAGTGGGCCTAAGGTGCTCTGTCAGTCTCTGTAGATCCAGTGGAACTGACAGATCTCCTCTGATGCATGGCACAACCCCGAGCAGTACCTACACATCACCACTGCTGAGTAGATCAGAATCATCCCAAAGATCCGCATCACATTGCAGCCCGTTGCCTCAATTAAACTGTCACTGTGTGACACATCCACAGCTCAGGCCCTTGCATCCCTCACAGACAGCTGCCTCGACGATGACACCGGACTCAGCATCGCAGCTGTTCAGAGCCACAGCATTGCCCAAATGGTGTGCTGCACCCTTGACGCCAGACTTTGCATCACAAGCCCTCATCAACAGGATCCTCAGCGACGATGTAGGACCTTGTATTGCAGCCCTGCTCCTACTCAGAACCGACAAATAGCTTCAGCTTCATGACACATCTTCGACGTGGATCTGCACAACGCTATGCAAACACGGATCTAAGATACTTTGTTAGGCGGTCCAAACTGGGTCCCTGTAATAAGCCCATGCTCCATCGTGGCGTCATGTAGTTCCTATAAATCTATACAGGATCTGCGCGTTTAAACAACATAAACTAAGGGATTGTTGGAAACAGTACTTTTCGCTCAGTCACTCGTGCTCACCTCGTCTCAGAGAGATACACAGAAGAAACGGTGGGGGCGTTTTCAATAAGTATTTGTTGAACCAGCGTCATTCTAGTATAAAATACGTGTGCCGCTAAAACCATCAGACAGAAACAGATATATACGATTCCAAGCACCAACAGAGTAAATAAAAGGTAGGAATGTACCATAGTACTAAAACAGTGAATATATACAGGCATATAGATACATGGCAGTAATAATAAGGCGTACTCCTATGATGCAAACCCTAACTAGATGTACCTATCATGTATGTAGATGTATAGCCAAGAATCCCCCTGGGAAAGAGCCAACCCCATTACCTGATGTGAGAGAAAGAAGGACCCCGTCTTTGTCTCAAATTCGACACCCCGCGAGGGATGTCAGACCACTGCGTGCTGGAGTGTCT
This sequence comes from Calotriton arnoldi, assembly GCA_963921515.1. Lineage (NCBI taxonomy): Eukaryota > Metazoa > Chordata > Amphibia > Caudata > Salamandridae > Calotriton > Calotriton arnoldi. The sequence continues at coordinate 3,776,129 of CAWUFW010000004.1, read as the reverse complement.
GCATGCAGGGACATCAGCGCCTCGTGCCAGCGTGTCAGCATGGAAGATTTTTCTCCTCTGGTTTGCCCAGCGAAGATGTGGTACTTATATACCCAAAATGTACCATCAGTGGTTCTACCTAGATGTGTCATGGTACGGTGGGCATGTCAGCCAAGGATGACGATATCGGTGACCCTTACACATAGTTACTATGCGGAAGATGCGGAAGATGGTTATCGTGCTGTGATACTAAGAATCCTCATGCATAATAAATGAGGCTAGGTTTCGGAGAAAACCTCATGACATCTATTTGGCACCTAACTAGACAAAAGGTCGGCGCCAGAACCGTTATGTAGAGCAAGGTAGGACAAATGTAGGTAAAAGGTCGTGCAACTATATAGGCCTATATTGGGGTACATTGGGGTTCATAACAACAACTCCTCATCCGACTGGACGACAAACTAGGAAATGCTAAAATATGCCTGCTTAAAAAAACATTAAAAACATTGAATATAAAAACAGCTAAAAACATGGTATGTGTTAAAAAGGTGATGCAAAAGTTAAAATGCTCTATAAATCTTCTAAATAGTCATTATACAGCCAGACCAACTGAGCACGCTGAAAGCCATAGTGCTCAGTGAGAGCAAAAGAGGAAAAATAAAGCAAATATGATGTTTTCGAATTCCAATTAAAGTTGTTTTCGAAAAAGGCCGAATTGTTCCCAGCACATGGAAAGCCAAATTTTTATGTGTCCTGTGTGGGAGATGCAACATCACTGTTGCTTGCCTTCACAGATGACGGTCCCTGTAACACCTCTCGGATCAGGTCAATGGAGCAAAGGTGATCTTCTCCTGTTCCCACAGCCGCTGCTGAGGAAGCACTTGATGCCTGTAAGCCTGACACAGAGCCGGTGTCCTTTCTGACAGGAGCTGAAGCATCCCGAGGTGGCTCTAAGAATGCCGACATCAGAATTGGAATACGCTGAGGACACTGCACTACATGGGCCTTTAATGGATCCAGCAGTACATCCACGTCCGGAGGCGCAACCAATGGAAGTGTTTGACAGATGTCCAACACGCACTCGTATCTGCAGTATAGGCAGCGGAGTACAGGCAAGACACAGTCAACCCAGACTGATCTGAATGACAGAAACCAATGCTCGCTTACCTCCAGAAGCCGAGGTGTGCCCAGATGGAGTACCATGCATTCACGGCAATGTTGCTCCAAGAGCGCTTTTTCCATCTCTTTGGAATTTGGGATGTCCATTGCGTAGAAGGAAAATTAAAACCAGGATACACACTACAAGTAGTAGGACCAGCGTAAGCGCTCCAAAAACTTTTCCCAATACGGAATGTATCAATGATGGAATAAATCTGAAGATCATCTGAAAAGTTCTTAATAGCCCAGAACCTATGTTCTAAAATAGGTGTACTATCCCACTTGTATCAGACATGTTAAAGATACGATGTACCATTTCCCCAAAATGGAGCGGCAAGTTAGTTCGGACTAGTGCCTGTATCTCAGCCGAAGACCTTGCAACCTGGAGATCAAAAGTCTCTCAGGCTGAGGTTAAGGCCACCTCCTTCTGTAAAGGTATGGCTTTCAGTTTGTTCAGAGAATCAAACCGTAGAAAGGAAACATTCAACGAAGGCCATAGCGGAGCCTCCCTGACTGTGTGGGCCAGTGGAAACAATACTTGCATACAACATGTATCCCAGGAACTTACTGTAACCAGATAGGCAATGTCTGGTAGCATTCCACACCAACCTTGATCATTCAATATCAAATAACTCCCATTCGAGAGCAGTTTGAACACCAGGTGAATCACGGCAGCCGGGGACCCTTCCAAGTAGCATGATAGGTTTGCAACCGAAGCATTACAAGCTCCGTGAAGCATAATATCCTGACAAATTAGAGACCCTCTTAACGAATTCTCACAGTCTGAACTGCTGAGAAAGACTTCAGTATCCTCATTCCTCCATCTAAATCTGTAAGGTAATTCCCAAGATTCATGTATGTATTCCCTACCCAATGCTTCATACCTGCCTACTTGATGGTACTGTAGACAATATTGAAATTGGAATGTCGTGACTGGCAATGTGATATGGCCATTCAATAACCATTCTTTGGAAGGTGACTCAGCCACGGTGAAAGGTAATTGGTCCAATTTTTCAATGTGCATCTCTTTGTGCCATTTTTGTCTGCCTTTCTGTTAGATTATAAGCAGAAAACAGAGACTTACTGTTGATATATTTCCAGGGCATGTAACCAGAGAGCAATGATTGTAGCTTCCAGCTTAATAAAAGGATGAATCGCAACTGCGATTGCCCATGTTGAAGAATGGACAGATCCTGCTCTATTATATCTATTGCAGAAGACAGAATGTTGCCCAGTGAATAAATTCTGGATGTTAGTGTGGTCATGCTATTGTCGACCACTGCCAAAGCCTTTTCTAAGTGAACGCTGTCAATTACACGCAATCTCTCCTCAGCTTCCTGTTGAGATATTTTCCATACTTCGTTGTAAATAGCGTATAAGAAGCACTTACAACTTGTTTCCTGGGACCTAACAAAAAATCCCTTAGATCCATGTCATCTGAAAGTAAGGACAAGTGTTGTTTCACTTGAGACAGTGTTGAGGTTCTAAGCCACTCTAGGCATAACTTCCCAACACTGTAGGATGTCACCACCCCCGAGTGTTCTTGTGGTATGTAGCCGAGGTCAGGCCTATTGATACTAAACCCTTCGATGGTACCCTTGAATCTTGGCTGACACGTGTTTGTGCAGACAGGCAAAGCCAACCATCCCTTCCAATTGGGGTCTGAAGAATTTTATGAGCCCTCATGTATAGTGTCATCTAGCGTATCCTCACTATGTTGTGTATAGTTCTGCCATCCCTCAAAGTGTGAAGGCGAGGTAATCTGAGGTGTGTTCAAATCCTTAATCTTCATTAGTCCAAGACAGGAAGTCTGGTGCACTGTGTTGTTCAGAAAGATAATTTGCTGTGGTATGAGGCACACTCTAAATAAAGCCTCAGTTCCCTGAACTTGCCAATCTTTAGTCCCCCAGACAGAATTTGTGTCTATGGTGTCCCTCCAGAAGCTGAAACCTTGTAAAGACAACTGGGAAATAAAGGAAGCAGAGTATATCTGTTTCGTATTAGTGGGCATAATTTTCTTTGCATGTGTAGGTGTACCCTTATAATAGTATGAGGTAGTGTTAAACCCAGAAAACGAAGCAATCATTTGTGCAAACATTTGTGAACTACCTTTCGGTGGTGCTGGGCAATGTTCCCATTGATGGTAAGTTAAAACATTATGTGGGATACTTGCTTTGTGCAAGAAATGATGACCATAATGTTGTTAACAATACACAGTATCAAATCAGATGTATCAACATACAATTCTTTTTTAGACAATTCACCAGATTGTTCTAAATCAGACAGCATACTATTCACAGTTTCAAAATCCCAATCATCGGATCCGAAATCACAATACAGATATATAACACTACTCTGTTAGCAAAATAATGAATTGTTTGGTTTTTGTGTATTGTTTGTTTTTATCTTATTTTTGATTATATTGTAAATAGTGTTTTGTAATTGCTTTTAGCCCTGAAGAAGTCCCATGAGGGATGAAACGCGTTGGCAAGCAATTTCTTTTCATGCATTTTAAGGAATGAAGTGTTGAATAAAAGGACAATATTTGCTACAATCAAGAAATACGACCATCTGTGTTCTTTTCATTTTGGGAAGCTATTTAATTACATGGTGTTCTGTTGTTGAAATATGGTGTACCATTACATTTACATACAAAGTACTTGTTTTTCTCGGGTGCAGGGTTAATTTTGTGTTAAAGAAATTTTAAATGCATGCAGTATTTTTAAAAGTTCAGTGGGACCAAATACATCATATGAAACCCTATCCCTTCAGGAATCGGAACTGCTGTAATGTTCACAAAAGACAGGTCTCCTCGTTCATGATGAGATGATGTATGTGGTTTCAGGTCCAAGTTCACAAGTAGTACTGTGGAGCGTTCTGGGAGATAATGTCCATTCAGAAGCAGGAAAAAGACAGTCACTACACCTATCCAGAGGACTAGGAAAACTAGGCCAATTGCCATCCAGAGCTGTAGCCAGGGAGAAGCAAAGTAAGTCTTTTTCAGTCAAAGGTAGAGTTTAAATATTTTTTCTTTGAGTGAAACAGAAGCTGACGGTGACTCAGGTTCACTAGGATTCAAAGAAAAGGTGCCACAATCGATGAAGGAACCAGACGCTGCTCGATCTATCTTTGGTAGCTCAGCAGGTTTTGTTGAACTGGCAGATGATTTGTCGCAAGACATATTCACATAGATGTTGGTATTTGGCAGAATTGAGATCTGTGTTTCATTTGTATTTTGTTGTTGTTGAATTTCGACAGGTACGAGTTCCATTCCATTGTTGGTAACTCCGTTAATTCGTAAAGTAGAATTGTCAAACATTATGTCTGAACTTCCTGAATGGTAGCGAGTGGAGATCGACGGCTACCCAAGAGCCCAAGCAGCCTGTTATTCAGTATCGTCCACATAGTGTGGTTTGATCAGATCAATGGAGACGAATCTCTTTTCTTTCTTTCCTGCAAGAGGCAGTAGAAGTACTGTTCTTGTTCCTTCGACAGCCAGGACAGGTACAGGTGCTCTGTAAGATGGCCCAAATTCTTTTTTGTTCACAATCTTTTCTCTGACCAGGTACCCAATCCTCTAACCCAGGCAGGACTTTCCGGAACAGCTTTCACTTCCCCAGTGGCGGTGCATTTTACTTGGACGTTGCTTTGTAGTGCCCAGAATTCACTGAGTTCCTGTAAAACAGCCAAGCGATCATTGATGTCAAATGCATTGTCATCGCCACTGTGCTGTCTCAATCTAGTTTGGGTACCCTGGTTCTCGTTCCAAACAGGACCTCATAGAGAGTACTGCCTCCCAGGGAACTTTTTGGCATGTTATTTAGTGCCCTCTGGACCCCGTATAGGTAAGTAAGTAAGTAAGTAAGTAAGTAAGTAAGTAAGTAAGTAAGTCCAGTATTTGTATAGCGCACGAATCACCCCCGAAGGGGTCTCTCGGCGCTGGGGGCTGACCCAACTACCACCCTTTACTAATACCCTGGCTGTTAAGGATTGCTTTTAGTCCCGGTTTTTCCTCTCCACAATTGAATTTCACTCAGGATGATACGGAGAGGAGTACTGCAATGCAACACCCAAACTTCCCATGGCTTCTTTGTAAGCCCGAGAGCTAAACACAGGGCCATGGCGGGCCATGGCAGAATGTAATGTGCCAAGTTCGTATGCCCCTATGAAGACTCGCAAATCCTTTATAACAGTTCGAGCGTCAGCTGAGCGCTAGGCCCAAACCCACAGGAATCTAGAGCATGAATCCACTGCCACCAAGATGTACTTGTAAACCCCATCAGATTGTAGGGGGCCGCAGTGGTCCAAGTAGACACATGCGAGTGGTCTGTCTAATATCAGTAGTGGTGTCTATGGCGGCCGTGCTACGGTGGAGCCCTTCATCTGCTGACAGATGTCGCACTTAAGAACAAAGCCCTTGGTCTGCTTTGGTAAGACCTACCAATAACGTTGTTTCAACAATTGAACTGTTGCAGTAATACCTGCGTGCACTGAGCCCAGACCCTCGTGGGCAGCTAGTATTAAACCTAATCTGCGATCCATGTTTGGTATTACTCTATCCCCAACTCCTGGAATTTGAGCATACGGTATATTTTGTGCATCTAACTTATAGGAGTACTTGCGTGGAAAACCTTTTGGTAAGGCTGAGCTGTTATTACGCGTAGTGTTGACAGGTACCATTATTTGCCCATCTATCCTCGTGCTAGAATGAGTGTTTGCAGCAATGGCAGCAGTTAGCACTGTCGCCTTAGCGGCTTCATCAGCCAATGAATTCCCTTTAACGTACACGCCAACATGCTGATGACTCAGCTTATGAATCCATTGAGCCCGTGGCAAGCCTCTTTTCAGCTCTGCTATTTGTTCCTAGAGTAACTCGTGCTTTATTGTGCAACCTTTTGAATCTTTAAACTTATTCTGTCCCCAGTAGTGAAGATATTCATTGTAAGACTGGACCCAATGAAATGAATCCCACACAATAAGTGTGGGGAATTCTCGATCTGTATTTTTAGTGCCAGAGTCAGGGCTTTTAGTTCTGCCATCTGTGCCGTGCAATCTCCTAGAGACTACGTATTGCTAGGGCGGAACTTTCCGTCCCGCATTCGTCCCTTTACAATTGCACAAGCTGCGCTGTATTGCTGTTTACTTCCTACGGCCGGCTGAGCTGAACCGTCAGCGTAAATTATGTATTCATTCTGATTTAGAGGCATTATTTCATTCGGAAGAGGATATTCTTGCTCGTACTGCAAGAATGCTTGTGTCTTTAATGTAGAATCGAATTTGTAGTCTACATCTGTTCTAGTGAGAGAATTAGTCCATTATATCCATCGTGGATGCAGTGCTTTCGCGTTTGGAATGCTTGCTTTTGTAACAGCTTGTAAGGTTGGTACTGGAGTCACGACAATTATTCGTTTCCCCTGAGCTAGTGCTCTTTCTCTCGCTACAGCAGTCTGTACTGCTGTTAGTAATATTTAGGTAGATGCAAAACACATCTCAGCGTTCGTGTACAAATGTGATTTGTATGCGATGGGTACAGTTTCGCCTTCATTGAAGGTTAGGTAAATGTACCCTGATTGACCCACGATTACACGGATCACCAAATTTGTGGTGTTCACACATGCATGTCAATGTTTTGAAGCTATCATGTCAGCTTGTAAGGAACAAAGAATTTCTGTATGTTCCTATGTCCAATGTAGAGCTAAGAAATCAGGTCTAATTAAGTCGTAGAAAGGTTTTACTTTTTCTGCGTAGTCTAAAATGTATATTCTGCCAAAATTTAGGAATCCTAAAATGGATTGTAAGTTTTTCAGAGTCTTCGGAGGTTGGCGCAGCACACATTTTTCTAAACAATTTGCTGCCAGGCTTTTCCCTTCACTTGAGAGCTCATATCCTATAAATAGGACATTGAGGTGGGCAATTTTTGATCTTTTAAAGTTAAATTTGTATCCCTCAGAGGCAAACCCCAGAATTATGTTGTTCACCCTGGTCAAATGATCCAATAGTTCATCGTCAGTCAGATAAATATCATCTACATAAGACAATGCCTCCTCATTAACATTTTGAAGCAACTGTGATACTCTTGCTGAAAACAACCCAGGGCTTTTCTTATACCCTTTGGGCAGTCTACAGAATTGACCCTGAGAGCCTAGGCCTAAATATGTAGTTAAACATCTGCTTTCAGGTGCTATATTTTGGCAGAAAAATCCATTTGAGACATCTAGTGTTGCTTTGTATTTTTTCTGCACGATGTTATTCATTAATGCAACACTGTGTGCATTCTGTACTGCAAATGTCTTCAAATTTTCAAATAGCTGTAGTCTAAAACTAGACGGTATTAATTATCAGGCTTCATTACTGGAAACAACAGATTTTTCATGGAAGAGGTGCAAGTCTCGATTACACCCTGGTATTCCAGCTGATCTAAGATCTCCCTGACTTATTTTTTGCATCATGTTTTATTGGGTACTGCCTCTGTGGAGTTGGAGTAGTTTCTACTGGGTTTACATGGTGAGGTGACTCAGCATCCCATCCTACATGATTGCGGTATAATGCAGGAGCTAGTGCTATCACCCACTCCTGTGCGTATGAATGTATTAATGATTCTGGAACGAGGTCGGAGAAAGCAGGTAAAATTATTGTTTCTCCGTTTGGGCAGTCAATAACAAACTCAGGTGGACAATCATTTTCAGCCAAAAGGATGTCACATTCATATGTCAGATTCACCCAAAAGAGACCCTTCACTTTCCTTGGTATGCCCCCCTCCATATGGAGTTTTATTTCATATAACTGATGTGGGACACTTACCCTAGTATCAGGTGTTTCTACTGTGATATGGTAATTAAAAATTAAGGAAGAAACCCTATTTCAAAAGATAGGGACGGGGTTATAGAATGTCAAAACAAAGAATGTCCCTAAAACTAAAACAATATTATTAATGCACTCATGTGTAATCTTGTGACACTCAAGGGGTTACATAAAACAAACACCGTTATCAATTGGTCATTTTAAAGTACTAGTAACACAACATTTCAAATATAAAAACCAATCCAAAAAAGATATTCATGCGTCTGCTAGACTTAGTTAATTTTTATTGATCATTGCGGTTAAAAACATCATACAAATATAAAAACCATATTACAAATTAAAAACACAGGTGACCCACAAGAGCGGATTGCAGGGTTTTTTCTTTTGCCTTTGCACTTTCACACAGCTAAGTATAGGCTAGTATAAAGATCACTAAACGGATTAGCATTAAGTTTGAGAGTGTAGTTTGGGAGTATAGATATGGTTCAACGCAAAGAGAGGAGCGTCGGGTTCTCTATTGAGTGGCCGATTGTTTAGTTATGATGACGTGTGACTATATACACTATGTTTGGACAGCGGTATGGCTCAAATTGCTGAATTTGTGTTTCTTAAAAGATAACAATTTTGTCAAATCCTTTTTAATAAATTTTACAATTGGGCAGCATATTGACATTGAGTGATTGCCAGTAGCGAGAGGGAATTTGTCGTTTAAAAGGTTTAAGCCGTGTTAAATGCGACTTAAGAACGGGAGACAGTTTATTTATTTATGTACAACATTAAATGGAATGGGCAAAGATATACAAGCCTCAGGTTCAAAAATATCCTGTTTTTGATATTTACAGGTTTTAAACCTAAATGCTGCAGAGTCAAGAGGGCAGTTAGATCAGGTAAAACAGCCTCTCTAATTGAACTACGAATGTTTATTACTATCACTAAAAAATTGAGTAGTGTTTGGTAAAAGGGCAAATTATAGAGATTATCAACTTATTTCTCTGTATACCCTAGAGACTTATACTCTATATAAAAATAAGAAGAAAGCAAGTGAAATCTCAATCATGGCCACTCTGATCTACGGTGACACGACATAGGTCCCTTTTCGGGTATGGTTTTGTATTATGGTATTTTTGTTTTTAAGAGTATCCTCATTTAAATAAATATGATTTAGTAATTTATTATTTCTGATTACTTTGAAGGATGTTGCATCATAGTTTCTAAATCTATCGGTGGCTCCCTCAATCGTTTAAAAATTTGGAATTGAACTACAAGGTGCGTTACTGTTAAGACATAATCAGGGATAAATTAGTATACTGTGATATTGGAGCTATTTTTTAATCTATAATTCATTCACAGGTAATTCCGTGGTGAATATAATCGACATATGTGGTTTGGTGAACAATCAGACGAGTAACCCCACAAGTTTCCCTAATGATTTCAAAAAGGAAAACTTTAGATATCACAAATAGGTAAATAAATCTCCTCATGTGTTCTTTTGTGCCTCAAGAATTATATACTTTGTAGAAATATGTTTAATCATTGGGTTCATATCATCGATAACAATATTAGTGATGGAATTTTTGGAACCCCTATGATGTTGTAGTTTATGTACTAGTACAATGCAATAGTGTATTTTTGTGGTTTGAGATTATGTATTTTAAATAAGGAACATAAACTGTGATATTTTTAATATCTTTTATTGATTTTGCCATTAATACAATGTATGTTTTTCTCAAAAGAGTCGTTTTTTGAAAACTTTGTCCTGAGGAAGGTGATTGATCATTAAAACACCGAAACGCCGCGTCGACTTTCTGTAGTTTTCGTATTTGATGAGCATTTGTGTGCAGCTTTTATGACATATTAAATTAATTGTATGTCTTTCAAATGTGTTTTTAATTTGTAATATGGTTTTTATATTTGTATGATGTTTTTAACCGCAATGATCAATAAAAATTAACTAAGTCTAGCAGACGCATGAATATCTTTTTTGGATTGGTTTTTATATTTGAAATGTTGTGTTACTAGTACTTTAAAATGACCAATTGATAACGGTGTTTGTTTTATGTAACCCCTTGAGTGTCACAAGATTACACATGAGTGCATTAATAATATTGTTTTAGTTTTAGGGACATTCTTTGTTTTGACGATCTACTGTGATATGCTCATTCAACACTGCTATCACCAGAAATTCCGAAAGACTATGGCGAGTTATTGTTACTTCTGCTGCACTACCTAGCATCGTCAGAGCCCATTCCCCGTTCAGAAGTTGAGTCCTCAGTAGCCTGAGCATTTTTTTTTTTAAGGCAAGCTACCTTCTTCTTTTTAAATTGAAGTTTATGCTATGGTTTATCTTCTTTTTTGATAATATAGTCAGAAGTGCGATGTGTGTCTCCTGGCTTGACTCGCTCTTCTAATCTGTCTTCTGACCATCGCTCCCTCTCAGAGTTTTTTGATGAACCCTGAAAGGAACGAGAGGAACGTTTATCAGTATCCTGATACCTGTCAGTTTTTTTTTGTGTTCAATATCTTTATTGTTTTAAAAAGTAAGAGTTCATACAATTGTATTAAAATGCAATACAACAGAGCAACACGGTCAATAAATAAGTAAGACATTTAAGAAAAATACAGACACAAAGATAACATTCATGTCAGAAAAATAATGAAATCACACATAGTACCGACACAATATCTCATATAAAAAGAGTATCTTATACTGGATTGATAACAAAAAATGAGTTGTATTGCATAGATACCAAGAAAGTACCATAATAAAAGAAAGAAGAAGAGAAAAAGGAAAGGATAGAAAGAGAAAGTAAGAAGCAGGAACAAGGAAAGAAAGAAAGAGAAAGAGGACGATAGATAGTTAAATAGATAAATGGGTAGAGAGATAGATAAATAGATAATACAGATAGATAAATGGATAGATGGATAGATGGGGACACCTGCAACAGTATGAAAAGTAAATTAAGCAGTAGAGACAAAAGGATATTGGGCTACCAACCCCTGAGATGACAATTTAATATATTTATTCAGTGAACTCCAAATAGTATTGGAAATGGAAGGAGTACAGTGCCTCTCTTCAACCGAAGTATGGGCTCCACGAAGAAATGATACCCAAGCCCACCAAGTATGATAGGACAGTAGATTAAAGGATTTCCACTCAGTTAAAATAATTTTGACAGCAATTGAAATAAGAAGATCTAATAGCTGCATATCAGTATCATCCAGAGGAAGAGGGGAACATGCGGCCCATGGTCCCAATAATATCATAGGCAATGAAAGTTCCACTGGAATGTCAAAAATTAGTGATAAGTGTTTCTGAACTAAATCCCAAAAGGGTTGTAGTAACGAGCATTCAAAACAAACATATGTTGGTAAGTGCCTGAGACCAAATTGCAATTCCAACAAAGATCCCTATCCCTCAGCTTCAGCTTATGTAAACGAGCAGGGGTCCAATGCAGAAGATTCATAGAAAAGAATTTAGATTGCATAAGGGAAGGAGCAATCTTATTTCGTAGTGAAACTTTCCCAATTAACTGCCATGACTCTTGTGAGATATGTTTAAAAATATCACTATCAAAATGATGTGACCATTTATCTTGTGTAATAGTAGCCTGTGAGGGAAGTGGCGCAGATAAAAATTTGTATATTTTCGAGGCAGTGACCTGAACGAGACCACATAGACAGAAGTGAAATAGTAGAGTCTGTACAGAGGGTCACTTTAGAGAGGGCAACCTTTAATTTTAAAAAATAATAGAAATCCATATTGTTAAGATTATATTTACTGGCCAAAGAAGAAAAGGGAAGAGGATCATGATTGGAATCATAAAGATGTTTGACCAACATAAGACCTATATTAGCCCAGGAAGACATCGTGGCAGGATCGATATCAGTAACAATTTTAGGATTATACCATAATGAGGACCATCTCGATTTATGAATGGGGTTGGAAACCTTTTTATCTATATGTTTCAGAGCATTAATTGTGTCTGAAATAATACGGCTTGAATGAGGTAGCACAAGTTTAGAGGCAGTGAGAAAAGAGGGGGTAGAGAGAGGAGAACACAACACTTGTTCAATACAAATCCACGGAGGAGTATGGTGTGAATTTGATAAAAACCAGAGAGTACCCTGAGACGATAAGAAAGCAATTTGATACAAATTCCAATCTGGAAGATTACATCCACCCAAGACAGATGGCTTCCTAAGATGTTTATATGCAATTCTAGCACGTTTGTCACCCCATAGAAACTTTGAGGTAAGTAGATCAATCTCACGGAAAAAGGATGAGGACAGCCTCACAGGTAGCATTGAGGATAAGAAGTTAATAATCGGCGTTATCATCATCTTGAGAGTTTGGAGCCTTCCCCACCAAGAAATATATTTCGGAGACCAGGAGGACAAAAGATCTTTAATCTTAGCTAGAATGTGAGATTCATTATAAGAAATAGTATCTACAAGGTTATTGCAAAACCAAATTCCTAAGTATTTAAGTCGAGTCGATTGCCATTTAAAGCCAGCCTCACCCATATGAGAAGGGAAGCACAACGCATTAAGAGGGAACATCTCCGTCTTGTCTCTGTTCAAAGTATACCCTGAAACGATTGAAAATTCTTTAATGGTATTAGAGATGGCAGGAATGGCAGTAGCAATGTCTTCAGAGAATATGAGAACATCGTCTGCATACGCAGCCGTTTTAAGTGTATGTGTACCAAATTGGAAACCTTTGATGTTGTCATTTGAATTGAGTAACCGAAGGAGTGGGTCTATGGCCAATAGAAAAAGAAGGGGTGATAACGGACACCCTTGTCTAGTTCCCTGACGAAGGTTGAAAAAGGAAGACGTAGCCCCATTAACTCTAATGTTGGCTTTAGGTTGGGAATATAGGGCCATTACCATGTTTATAAAAGAATCTCCTAAATTATGAGATTGGAGTACTGCGTGTAAAAAAGGCCAAGAAACTTTATCAAAAGCCTTTTCGGCATCAAGAGCAATCACAGGTGATGGCAAGTCAGAAAGTATCGCTTTCTCCAATATATGACAAAAGGTTCGGATATTATCTCTAGCAAGTCTTCCTTTTACAAAGCCAGTCTGGGAGCTATGGATAAGGCTAGGGATATGGCCCTCTAATCGCTTAGCCAGGATTTTGGCAAAAATCTTAGCCTCCATATTCAGAAGCGAGATTGGACGGAAATTTTTAGGGTCAGAATGATCTTTCCCTTCTTTCGGAATCACAACAATAGTAGCCTCAGCGGCTGAACCAGAGACTTTACCAGACACTACAAAATTATCGAGAACGTTCTTGAGTTATTTTATTAATGATGATGAAAAAGTCTTGTAGAAAGCAATAGGGTAACCATCAGGCCCTGCAGCCTTCCCAGATCGAGTCGACCTAATGGCCTGAATTATCTCTTCAGAATCAATCGGTTGCCCCAGAGCATTCATCTCCGACTGCGAAATAGTATGTGTAGGAATCGAGGACAAGAATTGCTGACACACAGATAAGTCACATTGATCCTTGGGAGTGTAAAGTTTTTCGTAAAAATCGCGAAAAACTTGTAGGATTTCTTGAGTATGGAATTTCCTAGAGCCATTAGTGTCATTAATATAAGAAATCTGAGCAGTTTTGACCTTATCAGTTTGGTACTTTAAAGTGGCAGCCAACATCTTACCAGCTCTATTCTGTAAGAGTAAGCATCTAGACTTTTGAGCATGTACACCAAGGTAAGCTCTCTTAGTAACAATGGAGTTAAAAGAGTATTTCAAATTCTTGATGTTTTGCAAGAGAGACTTATCATTAGAACCTCTATATAAAATCTCTTTACATTTGATCTCATCCCCTACAAATTGTAACGATTTTCTGATATCACTATTCCTTTTTGACATTTTTTTGATAATATGACCCCTAATAGTGCATTTAAATGCATCCCATAACACTATTGGGGAGTTAACCGAAAACTCATTATCATTGAAGAAATTGTCAATTTCCACAGATAATTCTTTAATTTCATCCTTATCATCCAAAATCTCTGTATTGAGGCGCCAAGTACGAGGACCTTGTTTATCCGTCAAGTTAAGAAGAGTAAAAGAGATGGCTGCATGATCAGAAACAACTATTGGGTGAATTATAGCATTACTAGTGTGTTTTAGAAGTGCACCATCAACTAAAAGATAGTCAATACGTGAGAAACTAGAATGTGGAGAGGAAAAAAATGTGAAATCACTACCAGTCGGGTTATGTAACCTCCAAACGTCAGCAAGTTGATGAGAGGAGCACATATTGAGCATGTGTTTATGTGACCTAGGAGGACGAAATTTAAAAGCAGAATGCCTATCTAAAATAGGATCTAAAGGCAAATTAAAATCACCTCCAACAATGGTTCTAGCATTTTGAGGGATGTCAGAGAGCTTTTTGGTTATTGAACGCCAAAAGAGTTGATCATCAATGTTGGGAGCATAAATATTCATAACATATAATTCGTCTGAGCCATTGGACAAACGAGAAAGCAACCATCTGCCATCCGTATCATGTTCCGTCGTGACAATGGACAGACCAGAGTTTTTAGAAATCAAGGTTACAACCCCGTTCTTCTTACCGGAGGCTTCAGAGCAAGCAACATCAAGAACCCACTGTTTCCGTAGAAGCAAAGCATCCTTAAAGGCTATCTTAGACTCTTGGAGAAGAACAACTTCACCTGATAGGCTTCTGCAGTAGTCTAGTATCTTGGCCCTCTTAACAGGATGATTCAATCCACGGACATTAAGAGATATTACATTTAGACCAGACATGAGGAGACATGACAGCAAACAAATAATAGCATCTGATAAAAGAGAACGGGAACACTATACAACATATCAACATGCACATGAATAGATGGACTACAAGAACAACATAAAAAAAAGGAGCCGAAGCATGAGTCCCCAAGGAAGAAAAGATCTAAATAGAAGAGGAAAAGGCTAGAAAGGAGAAAGGAGAGAAAAAATATGCTCCAAAGAAAAGAGGATGAGCATAAAAACAAGAAAAACCCCACCAGGGGATGTCTGAAACAGACAATTTGCATGGGGGAAAAAACATGGAGGAGCAACCACAGAGGCCCACACAGACAGTGTAGACCGCTCAGGAATAAAATTGATATATCATTGAGCAACAGAACATTACTGCAAAAGTAAATAATCCAGTCATAGATAAGAATAATAAATATTGTGAGTACTAGGCTAAGGCAATATTAAATTAAGGCATCATAAATAACCATAATAAATATTATGAATATCAAGCTAAGGCAATAATAATTAATGTATCATAAATAACAGTAATAGATATGATAAATAACAATTTAAGGCAATATTAGTTAGGGCCTCATAAATAACAATAAAAAAGATTATAAATAACAGCCTAAGGCAATATTCAGTTCAATAATCAATTAAGGCCTCATAAACAACAATAAGGCATCATAAATAACACTAATAAATAGTATGAATGCCACACTAAGGCAATATCAAATTAAGGCATCCTAAATAACAGAACTAGATATTATAGATAAGAGCCTAAGGCATGGTAAATAGTCATAAGTGATGCAATAATTAATAAAGTGAGGTGTTAGAAATATCAATACAAATAATTCATGAGTTAAATACATAGATAATAAGAGAATATATTCACAATATACAAATTGCACAAACACAAAATAGAAGAATATAGGAAAAAGGGTAACAGAGGGAGATATAAATGGATAATAACCACACGAAAAAAGATTAGTCACCAGCACAGAGTCAGAAAAAGAAGAAAAGAGAAAGTGCAAGCTAAACGGATAAAAAGCATATAAAAGATATTAAAGAGGGTGGAAAAGACAGAAAACCAATAACATGGTAATAGGAAGAAAGAAAACCCAAAGAAAATCAACTATTTAGATGTACAAATCAACAAAAATTCATCAGAACAGAAGAAGAGGATGAACGAAAATAGAAAAACATAGACAGAGTTGGAGTAGGCCAGAAATGACAAGAGATGAAAAAGAGATTAAGGAGAAGAAAATAGAGACATAATAACACTCATTATGTAATAGGACAGCACCTAAACACTGTCCACAAGACAGAAATAACTCTTAAGAAACCTGCCTAGAGGTATGAGCAATCTTAGGACCTGTGAAGAAAAAAGCAGATAAAATACATGTGAAGAAAAAATCAGTCAAGAGAGAGTAACCACAATAAACTAACAACATCTCTTCTGAATCTTATCATATCCGCAAAGAACACAGAGGCACGATAAGGCCGTATATCATGGCAAAAGCACAGGACAAATGAATCCAGGTTATCAACATTGAGATACATTAACAATGAGACGTGTTAGGAAGCGATTCAGAAGCCAACTGTTCCATCTGTGATTCAGACTGGTTATCCAAAAAAGTGGAAAGCTCTGCAGGTTCATAAAAAATCTGAGAGCGACCTCTAAAAGTTATTTTGAAACGCGAAGGTTCTGCAAAGGAAAATGGAATGCTCATATCAATGAGCCTTCTACGTAAATTCAAGAAACCTTTACGGCGAATGACAGTATCTCTAGCAAAATCCTGTGATATTGATATTCTGTGCCCCTCCCACTGTAATGATTTAATCTTCCTCATGTGAGCTAGGATTTGCTCAGAATGTTGGTGGCGCAGAGGTTTCAGAATCACTGGTCTTGGAGAAACTAACGTTTTAGGCTTAAAGGTGGGAACCCTATGAGCACGTTCTATTTCAAAGTCTTTTACAAATGAAATGTTCAAGACCGTAGGGATCCATGTAAGCAAAAAATCCACCATTGAAGGAGCATAATTCTCACAGTCCTCCGGTAGGCCAAAAATTCGAAGATTGCTTCTACGATTCCTATCTTCCTGCTCAGTCAGGTCTCTTCTCAATGAGGCCAAGGAACGCTCTAAACTTTGAGCATGTTTAGCTTGTTTATTCGTGAAGTCTTCCACAGAACTTATTCGTGTTTCTGCATTGGAGACACGTATTGAGAGATTCTTGAGGTCATTTTGGATAGCCGCCACCTCAACCTAAATTAAGTCTGTATTCGTTTTGGTGCTTTGTGCTATGTCTCGAACTGCATTAAGTTTAGTTATAATAGTATCTAATGTTGAAGCAGAATCCATATTGCCTCTCGCTAAAATGTCGGGCGTGGGTGAAATCTGTTTAGACCGCTTCAGATTCCCTTTCAAATCTCTATCCATGGGGGTCACACCCATACCGTCCGCCATTGAAGTGTCCAACAAAAAAAACCACACAGAATGACTGTATAAATGTGGAGAAGTCATAGAACAGGCGAAAATACTGTGTAGTATACTGAAGAACACACCACTGTAAAGCACAGCAAGGGGGAGCAAGCACAGAGGAAGACTTGAGGAGAATTAAAATTCCCACACGGACAAATGAATCGCCAACAGAAAACAAGCAACCACTGGTATCAGGCAATGGTGTGAGGTACAGACTGCTCACTCAGCCAGAGCAAATATGATCTTCAAAAGTCGCAAAATTATAAGCTAGCAATTGGACATGTGGAATCACCCCCATTGAAGTAAAACCAACTGAAAGCAGGTCGCAAATAAGTCAATCAGCACTCAAATAATTGCCGCCATTTTGTGAAAAAGATTGCCTCCTCAGCATAGCGTCTTTTAAAGAAAAGCAGAGCATGACATAGTGAAGCATAAAGGATATCCGAGCAATACCTCATACATGAAGGGAAAAAGATCAGAAAAAGCCATGATGTAGTTCAATGACCTACTGAAGTGATCCGTGAAGCAGCAGGGACTTTCACTTCTGCCGCCATTTTGAAGCTCGAGCTTGAGGAGAAAGTCGCCAAAACGAAAAGAACTCCAAAAGGTGTTCCGCCGCTCAAATCTGCTACATGATGATCGAAAAATCACTGATGCAGCATGTTCCGATGAGCGGTCGCACCCGCGATCGGACGGAGCTCAGAAAGACGCGGCCATCTTGGTTGCGCGTCAAACCACGCCCCCCCACCTGTCAGTTTTTTTACTGTTATCACGGTTCCTAACGTTATACCTCCTGCCAGAGGGTTCCTGTTGAGAAGACCCACCCGGTGATTGTGATGCATTCTGTCTACTTTTTTGTTGTTTGTTATTCCATTTCTTTTTAGAAGAATCGGGTGCTTGCTTGGAGTTATCCTTTTCAGGATCACCCATTTTGTGGTTTCGCAGGTCTAGCTACCAAATTATCTCTACCCAATGAAGCATGGGTTTCTTTGCTAATTTTAGGTAATTCTCGCTCCTGTTGTGCAGGAGTGCATTCCCTCAGGCGTTGGCGTATAGCCACCACTGATGCCTCCCCTTTTATGTTTGCTAACATAATTGTAGATACCTGGGAAAAAATGCCTATTAATTTCATACCTAAGTTCAGGGCAGGTTCTGCCCCATACTAATTCTATATTTGTCTTAATACTTCTGGTATCAGTGCTATTGAAGGGTTGACATAAGTCCTGGTATAGATAATAGCATCGAAACCTGTACCCCAAGTGGTACAGTCCTCTATCTGAGGGGCTATCCCTATTGGCAAGCACATCATTAGTATTCTGTGTGTTTTCCTGTGGGCCTGTGTGCGGAAACACTGCCTCTAGCTGTGCTATCTTCTGTGCTATCTAGAATGGCATGTGCCCACGTTTAGTGGGCATTCTTCCCATAACTGTGTTCAGTGTTTGTGGGGTGAATTTAGTTACGACCCCTTGTAGTTGACCTGCTGGTGTAACCCTTGTAGGTGTAGTGTAAGTGTTCTCATTATGAACTGTGTCAAGTTTCTGTAAAGTTTTATTATTTCTCTGTGAAGTGGATGTAAGTCTGCTACTGGTAATGTGTCAAATTTTGGATGCAGTGTGTAAGCATCTAGGACCGGCCAAGTCACTCCATTTCTACTGAGCGGGCCGAGTCTCACTTTTTCTGTGGTGTGTGGGAGGGCGCCTTTTAACCAGTTTATATGTTCCTGGCACGTTAAAGGGACTTCTATGTCCTCATATGGATTGTATTATTCTGAAATTTCATCCGCTATATAAGAATGAAATGTATGTGTATGCGCATCTGCAGGTGGGAATTTGACCCAAGAATAGAACACCTATATCCTATATCCTTTGTGTGCCTCAATCACGAATGTAACAGTTCCACCAAATGCTGAGACTCCAAAATCTGCTGGTTTTAAAGTAAGTGAATTTCTGACATTTTCTGAAATGTTTATTGCACCTTCCTGTTCCGCCTCCCTTGCATTCGCACTAAAATGCAGGCGCAGCCTCATCTTGGACTGACATTTTTCACTGAAGTCTTTTTAATATGGAAAAGAGATAAGGTTTTGCACAATGTGGGGAACTATAGTCCTTCAAGCTTGAACAAATCTACAGCCAATACGTAGGATATACCCACTCGGCTGTGGCGGATTTTTCCCTTCCCACTCCAGACGTCTCTGGATAAATGTGAGTAAGGGAATCTGAGAGAGCAAGACTGAACTACTCAGATGTGACTGTTAAATAAGAACCAAACCAACTTTGGCAGCTCCATGTCGTGTAATTCCTACAAATCTATATGGGAACTGCGCATTTAGACAACATAAACTAAGGGATTGGTGTGTAGACTGATTCCAGAAAACCCAAAGGATATGCTAGTCTGTAGACCAGTTAGCTCACAGTGCTACTATAAGCCTCTCACCCTTACAAAGGATCGAATAGTTTCTGACAACTAGCAAACATGACAATTCTGACCACTCAGGGATCGTGGAAACAGTACAGTACTTTTTGCTCAGTCACTCGTGCTTACCTCGTCGCAGAGAGATACACAGAATACACGGTGGGGACGTTTTAAAAAAGTATTTATTGAATCAGCGTCATTCTAGTATAAAATACATGTGCTGCAACAACCCTCAGACAGAAACAGATATATATGATAACAAACACCAACTGAGTAAATAAAAGGTAGAATTCTACCATGGTGCTAAAACAGTGAATATATGCAGGCATTTATATACATGGCAGTAATAATAATGCATACTCCTATGATGCAAACCCTAACTAGATGTACCTATGTGTACCTATCATGTCTGTAGGTGTATAGCCAAGAATCCCCCTAGGAAAGAGCCAACCCCATTACCTGATGTGAGAGAAAGAAGGACCCTGTCTTGGTCTCGAATTGGACACCCCGCAAGGGATGTCAGACCACTGCGTGCTGGAGTGTCTGCATGCAGGGACTTTAGCACCTCTTGTCAGTGTGTCAGCATGGAAGCTTTTTCTCCTCTGGTTTGCCCAGCGAAGATGTGGTACTTATATACCCAAAAGGTACCCTCAGGGGTTCTACCTAGATGTGTCATGGTACTTTGGGCATGTCGGCCAAGGATGATGATAGTGGTGACCCTTATACAGAGTTTTAATGCGGAAGATAGTAATGCTGCTGTGATACTAAGAATCCTCATGCATAATAAATGAGGCTAGTTTTCATAGAAAACCACACAACATCTATTCAGCGCCTAACTAGGCAAAAGGACAGCGCCAGAACCGTTATGTAGAGCAAGGTAGGACAAATGTAGGTAAAAGGTCGTGCACCTACCTAGGCCTTTATTGGGGTACATTGGGGTTCATAAAAGTAGTTGGCCTGAAGTTGTGACTTTGTCCCGGTTTGACGCAACCAGATATCCACAATGGGTCCTTGTGCTTTTTGGCTCTATTTTAATGAAATCTTTAAACACTGAATTTTTGTGATCTTGATCTTGGTCAAACTTTAATGGGAGCCTTTTATGGTGTGTTTTCATTGTGCTATTGTTTGTAGGGTTGCACAAAAACATTGCCTCTGAGTGAAGCCTGACTGCTCTGTGCAAAGCTACCTGAGGGTTGAGCACAGGTTAATTTAGGCTTTCCTTGTGACTTCATCCTGAGAAGAATCACTGTTACTGCTTGAGAAAGGTCCCCCCTCCCCCAACCAGTCACCCAATTCTTTATACTGGTGGCAGCAATGAGATTTGTACTTGTATTTGTGTAGGTACTTTTGTGTCACACTACCACCCCACATAAATAATGTAAGGCCAATTTTAGTTTGTAAATTGTCCTCCATTGGCTGTCTTTTGTTCTTTCCTACACTTGTCTGTCTGAAACTGTAGCTGCATTAATGGAGTTTGAGCTGGCCAACTTGGAAGGATAATGTGTGACTGAGCTTAAACATTTCTGCAAGGAAAGGGGACTGCAAATGAAGAAGGGCACAACAAGTTGGAGCTGTAGAAATCTCTGAGGGCCTGGCCATAGGTCCACCAGTTAACTACTGTTACAGAGGAGCAGAATGATGGGGATGATATGTATAAGCAAGAGCAGGATCTGGACATCAGCCCTGAGATGCAGACTTGAGTGGAGGATGAGGACCCCTCCCCTAAATTGGAACTTCCTGCCAGAGTAGTAAGGAGTGTATCCTTACATGGCCTGTCCCCAAAGTTGGCTTTAAGGAAGACTGAGAGGGAGTTTCAGCTGCAGATAGCCAAATTCAAAATGGAGAAAGAACTGGTGCTTGCAGGAAAGAAACATGGTTATGAACGGAGCCTGAAAGAGCTAGGTCTGAAGGCAAAACAGGCAGATTCCAGCAGCACTGGTAGCAGCATTCAGCTAGTGTCTGAATAGGGCAAGAAGGTCCGTATCCCCAAAGAGCAGTTACTCAGTTATGTGACGTGAGATGAGAGTGATTCATAGTTTTCATCTTATGAGGTGACCATAAGAGTACACAAAATCCCAGAGAAGCAATGGGGTTTTGGACAGTGGAAGCTTATGCCTCTACTGGGGAAGGACACTCTTCTGACACTTGAAGTAGAGGAGCAAACCAGGTACACCTCGAGAAAGACGATCCTTCTAGCAACATTTGGGGTGACCCCTGAAAAGTATCACTAAAGGTTCATGGACAGCTAAAAACTCTGCAATCAGTCTTGGGTGGATTTCCTGGACTATAATAAAAAGGCATTGTTGGAAAGCCGATTATTAGTAGTGATAAGTAGTGACTTACCACTAGAAACACAATGAAAGGGTCACTCGAGGTCTCAACAAATTATTCCCTTGCTCAACCCTTGGTACCTGGCAACAAGCAGGCAGGTGTAAGTTAGGAGACAGGTGTGTAAAGCATTTAAAAACACCAATACATTAAATAAGTAAGACACAGCACACAATAAAACTCTAACTCTAATTTATAAAAATAGATTATATAGTTATGAACAAACAGACACCCAAACGACAAAAGTCCAATGTAGGGAACCAGAGATATGAGTTTTTAAAGATTTTTGAAAGAATAAACACTTCTAAGTGCTTAATAACATATAGTGCCGGGCGTGGCCAAGGAGGCAAACCGTATGGACTCACCTTAACATCTTGCGGAGGCTAACCCCCGAGATCCAACATTAATCCAGATCACTGGCTGCCATCGGCGGTCTGGACCGCAGGGCGCACTTCGGGGAACATCAGAGCAGTGTCCTGGGTGCCTTCCAGGTGCCTCTGACCCCAGTTGTGGCGTGTTGCTGGAGGTCTGCAGCGGGAGCACACCCCGCCCATCGGGGACCACGTCCTTATATGACACAGGTTCCCGGCCTGTGTGCTCCCCCTCCAGCCCAGCTGCTGCTGCAGAGGCCGTGGTGGGCCCTGGGGCTAACGACTGCTGCTCTGTCCGCCCTGGAGCTGACTGGCGTGAATCTGGTGTGGCCCTCTTTGGTGGCCAAGACCGGCCTGGGCCCCTGAGTTAATTGCACAGGCAGAGGCCTGCAGACATCAGGGGAGTCTCTCTCCTCCTGCTCGGTTGGCTGGCGGTGGACTGCACCGGAGTGGTGTACCGGTCGAGTTGGGGTGGTGGGGCTCTGGCAAGGTACTGTACTGATGCAGGTTGGGAGGTGCCCGCCCAGGGCTTGGCTGTCAGGCGGGACCCTCCACCCCACTTGAACTGCTCACTTGCTGGGAACAGCTGGGCATCTCTGGGCCTCGGGGCTGGCGGAGGGGCCTGCCGCCATTGCCCTACACAAGTGGTCCGCACCTGCATATCTGACTTTGACCGGCCTACCCACAGGAGGCACCAGCCTTGACTCCTGGGCCTAAACTTTCCTCTCCTGTCTGGGCAGTACCATCAACCTTGGGCCTAGACTGGGGGTGCAGGGGCTGGAGTGGTGTGGTCCCATGCGAGAAGATCTGCATTTTGGGCAGTGGCACCCACCGGTGGTCCATCTTTTGCAGGGGCTCCCCCCCTTCCCACCTGCATTGACCACCTTTGCCCTGCTCAGGGGTAATTCCGGGCCCCAGATCTGAAGAGGGATCTTGACTATCTGGGCTGGACTGCTATCTGGTGCCTGCTGCACCTCCATTGAAGCCCAGGGGTGCATTGGGATGCTGTGGGCCTTGTGGGTCTCCGAGGACGCGGCCCATGGTTCTGCCCCCCCACCCTAGTGTTGGCTGGAGCCTTGTGTGGGGAACCACAGACCTTACATTACCCGCCTCGTCTGCCCTCTGCGGAGCTGCCCCGGGTGCCCCTATCATCTCCACGGTCCGGACACCACTGTAACTGAATGGACCCTTGGGTATTGCCCTTGGACTGATGGGGGACCTACCTTGCTGATCGTGGCTACACTCCTGGCGACTGGTCTGGCAATTTGGGCACTTGGGGCATGCGCCCCCTCACACTTACCCCCAGCATTGTTGTCGGTGGCCCAGGCATGATCTACTCTGCAACTGAGCTACCAGCCTGGTCAGGTTCCTCCCCACCAAGATGGGCAAGGACAGGTCCTCCCACTCTGCACCCACACAGACACAGTAAAAATGGATCAATTCACGGCTGGCTCCTCCACTGGCTCCTCCAGCTGGCCGGAGGGCGACGGACCCAGCCCCTTGACTCCAAACCTTACCACAATACTGCGGGCAATTCAGACTTCACAAGCAGCGGTGGAGAACAAGACAGGGGAAGTTTGAATGGACGTGGCCCTACTGCGCCAGGACCTCCGCCACACCACCGCAAGACTCACGGAAGCCGAATCCCGGATCTCTTCCACTGAAGAGGACGTCTCCAATCTTAAAAAACAAGTCTCCCCCGTACTCACAAGAACGGCGGACCTCCACAGGTGTGTGGAGGACGCCGAAAACCACTCCGGGCGCAACAACATTTACCTGATTGTGGTCCCAAAACAGATGGAGGGGGATGACCTCAGACAAGTGGCGGACCGGGTGGAGAGTTGGATAAAGTCTTGGATGCCAGCCGACCGTCTCAGTTCATGGTTCGCCACTGAAAGGGCACATCAGGCCCTGATCCCCAGGCCTCCGCCGGGGGCTCCACCGCGCCCCATCATCGCCTGAAACCTTAACTTTCGGGACAGGGATGCCTTCCTTCAAGAAGCCCGACAACAACAAAGCCTCCGTTTCGGGGACACCAAAGTACTTCTCTTCCCCGATTACACCTGTGAGGTCCAGCAGCTCCGACGCTCCTACACCGAGGTCGAGCTGAAGCTGAAAGCGATGGGGCTCCAATATTGCCTACTCTTCCCGGCATGCCTCCAGGTTCTACACCTGAACAAATCACACTTCTTTGACACACCTGAAGCCGACTGGAAAAGGAGGAGTGCCTGCTGCGTGGCCCTGCTGTTTCCCCCTCCTGGCACCGAGAACGCCCCGCACCTTGGGAGCACAGACTCTACCCAAACCACGTTGATAACACAACTGGTCATAGAGGGGGGCAGGAGAGAGCGATCACTGTCACCTATGGGGTCCCCAGGGAACCCCCCCTACATCCTCCTGGCAAGCTTTGAAACCTGCATTAGGAGGCAAGGTGGATGAAAAAGCGGCTAAAGAGCAGGGGGCCTCACAGCGGGTCTTGGCTGCCCCCCAACTCTGACTCTGATCCATTCCTCAGCCCCGTCATTGGATAGTTAGACAGCTGTGCTACTCCTTGTCCTAATAGAGACTCAGCCTTTACCTGTATGCACTGGCACAGCAACACTGAGGAGGCCAAGAAACTGTGTACGTCTCCCCCCTTGGGTCCCTTACCCACCTGAGTAAGAGTGTTGGTGGCAGATGCAGACACCACAGCGCTCGGGAGGGGGACAGCATCGGTCCTAGCCACATGTCTCTAGACCTGGCTGCCAATCCTGAGGCAACTGCAGTCCTGCCAGGGTTGAGAACCTGATCCCGACGAGGATACCTCTCCTCAGCTTTACACTGTCTCACCTGCCCACCCACCAAGGGGCTGCGCTGACTTCTCTGGGCCATGTAGGCCCGCCTGATAGCTAAACAGCCTCCATTTGCCGCTCCACAGCAACTTTGGTCAAACTTGGAAGATCTTCTACGTGAAGAAGGGGGTGCTCACATACCCAAGACATATAGAATGTTATTAAGCACATTGTTTTTTATTGTTTACATTCTTTATAGGGCGACAGATGCTTCTGTGGTAGAAGTATGGGTAGGGGTGGGCATTGGGCAGTGGGGATATGCTTGCACACTGTTAGTTGCCTTTTTGATTAACTCTTTCTTTTCCTCCTTATGTTTTGGCACACGCACAGACTGTATTCTTATGCGTAGTCCTGGGTTAACACTACCTTACCACACTCCACCAGCACACCTTGCAGGGTTTCACAGAGCCCTTCGGACCACCCACTACAGGGGTGAAGTGATGCACGTCCTCCACACTAACCCTAAACTCACACCCATACGTCCTTCCGAGTTATGTAATGCAATGTTAATGGCCTGCTAGATTGGGTGAAGCATGCAGGAGTGCTTGCCTTAGCTCACCGACATCGCCCAGAAGTCCTGTTGCTTTAGGAGGCTTATCATTTGGGGGATCTCTACCCCTTCCTGGCCCGGAAGGTCTATGACAGAGTATTTTATGCAGGGTATTCGCAAGGGTTAAGGGGATTGCCATCTTGCTCCATCGCTCCTTCCCGCTGGCAGTAACAAATGTAACACTTGATCCGCAGGGGCGCCATATCACCTTGGAGGGCACGCTAGAGGGCCAGGTGGTCCTACTGGTGTGTCTCTACATACCGCTCATATATTTGGCCTCTGGGTTACAGGATCTCTCCCGTCTCCTCGCCCCCTCCTGCAGGGACTCACGATGATTGAAGGCGATTGTAACGCTGTACCTGACCCTAAGGCAGATAGCTCCTGCGTCCCCACAGTGTCCAGCGGGATTGGCGTCCATCATCTTACTGACTGGGCCGCGGCTTGAGGGCTTTGCGACACGTGGATGCTTTGGCACCCTCGATGTCGGCAATTTATGCACACCTCAGTGGCTCACCATACCCCTTCCTGGATAGACCTGGCCTTTTTCTACCCGCCCCCGACTGCCAGAGGCAGTCCTTCCTAGAGATAGCTCAGACCTTCGCTCACTATTACCAAAACTTATATGCTAAACCCACGGCCAGAGACGTAATGGTAGCACAGGCCTTCCTTGACTCACTGCTTCCCTGCCTATCACCCCCTGAGGCCCTTGCAATGGATAAGCACCTTACGGTGTAAGAAATTGGAGAGGCGATTTCCGGTATGGCGCCAGGCAAAACTCCGGGCTGTGACAGTTTCCCCAAGGAGTACCATAGTGCATTCCGGGAAACTCTCATCCCCTACCTTTTGCAGCTCTACTAAGAGGTAGGTCAAGTTGGGTCTTTTCTGACTAAGGTGGGTTCAGCAACCCTAGTGGTGATCCCTAAGTAGCAGCCCCCCTCCACCTCATGTGCGGACTACCTCTCGATATCGCTCCTTAACTGCAAAATAAAAAATTTAGCAGCAAACCTGGCGAACCACCTTAGGCACGACATCACGGGACTGGTGCACCCAGACCAATGTGGCTTTCTGCCGCTCCGAAGCACGAGACACTGTATCCGAAGACTGCATGAGGCCCTGGCCCACCGTCATCGAATGGCCCCCCGGACTTAGCTTCACTTCTTATTGATTTTGAAAAGGCATTTGACTCGTTGTACTGGAGCTATCTCAAGTTGGTGCTAGCCCAAGCGGGCCTTGGGCCCAGATTTCAGGGTATGGTCTGAGCTCTTTACCCCAATCCCACCGCCCGGATCTGGGTAAACTGATTCCTCTCCGAGGACTTCCCCATAGAGTGGGGGACTCTACAGTGTTGCCTCCTTTCTCCCCACCTTTTTGCTCTGGCAATAAAGCCACTAGCTGTACTTATCCATACGGATCCCCTCTTCACCGGCTGTAGATGGAGTATAGACCACGAAGACCACATTGCACTGTCCGTAGATGATGTCCTGCTGTACTTGGCCCAGCCGGCTGTGATTGGGCCCAGATGTCTCCTGCTACTTGAGTGGTTCGGGCATGCATCTGGTCTGCAGATGAACCCCTCTAAGTCTGTGTTGATTCCTTTGGCACCGACTAGGGGCTTTTTTTGACTGGCAGGAACCAAAAAACCCCTGCGACGACTTAGCTTTAAGTACTTGGGCAAATGGATCACCTAACACCCTGCGCTCACCTGGGCCCTCAACCTCTGGTACGGAAAACTAAGTCAGACCTCACTAGGTGGCGTACTCTCCCCCTCAACATCTTAGGCTGTATCGCCCTCTACAAAATGATGATTCTCTCAAGCTTCCTTTATGTTTTTCAGAATCTACCACTTCAGCTACCCCGAACTTGGTTCTCTGCCCTTGACAGCGCAGTGAAATCATTTTTGTGGCGGGGTTCCCCGCCATGTATTGCCCTTGAACACTGTCAACAGGGGCCCTATGACGGGGGATTGGGTATGTCCAATCTTTGTCTCTACTACCTATCCTATCACCTGCTTGTCATTCATGACTGGTTCAATGGGGGGGTGGTTAGACCCCGCCTACCGGGTGGAATTCCCCCTTTTAGGCTTTTCTCGTCTCCGGGCCATGCTCTTTTGGGCACCGATCTCTCTCTCATTGCCCATAGTGACCCCGGCTGTGCTCCTTGCGTGGAGGGTGACCCTGCAGCATGTGCAGTGGGAGACTAATCTTATGCAACAGACACCACTTTGGGCTCAGCACTTGGTTAAAGAAAACAGCGTCTCTTAACTGCTTCTGCTCTTGGGACCTCATTGGCATCACAAGACTGGGGGATGTATGGGCGGGGACACATATGCGGTCCTTTCACGATCTGCAACAGTCTTACAACCTTACACACCCTCAGTTTTATAAATACCTTCAACTCAGACATGCCCTTCACACCCACTCCCTCCCAACGGAAACCCTTCTGGAATTTAACCCTCTGAAGTCAAGCTCATCATGGGGCACATGGGCAGGATTTCGCTGATTTACCACACACTCATTATCAATTCCACCGTATCACTGTACCACCTTAGGACCCGGTGGGAGGGCAGCGAAGAAGAAGCGAAGGAACAGTAACATAATCTTGGTATTTCAAAGGCTGCATGAATGGTTTCACGTCTGCTGTTTTGTTTTCTTAAATAAGAAGTGACTTTTATTCAGGCTACTGCAGCTGCTATGGATCAAAGTGAATTCAATTTTTCTCGGGGCTGGAGCACGCATTATGTGAAAGAAGAACTGTGATTATGAGACGCATTGGCAAGGACCGGAAGAACTTTAATATAATTGTTATAAATCAAGGACTGATTAGATAGATTGCTTACATTATTGTGTGCATATGGTCAGGACCAAATGTCGAATACCATTAGGGGAGATAAAAATTTATGAAAGTTATATTTTTCTGTGTGTGCAACAGTACGTTTAAAATTGCCGCAAATAATGACTCAGTATTGGGCTGTGGTGAATATAAATTATTTTTAACCCAGAGTGCTGGACAATTGCCAGTAATGGGGAGCTGCATGCAGGAAATCGAACAGTATTTTGTTTATGTCTATCAGGCAATCAGAGTATATATATGGTGTTCAAAATGGCATTTGTCAGGTGATCAAGGTTGTTGTACAACCGAAACGCGTCCTGTCCGGAGTGTTCTAATGGATTAAAATTGAGGCAACACTCTTTCATCTCGGAGTGCTGTTTCTTTCTTCAAAAGGGAAAGTTAGCAGTGTATATATATATATATATATATATATGCAAAAAAAGAAGCAGAGAACTCTGGGTAGTTCTCAAGTTTAGGTGGAAAGCTGCTCCAGTATAGAGCACTCTCAACACCAGCGACACTCTAAATTTGCTCACCTCAAATGTCTGCTTTTCCATCAAAGTCTTTAAGCGTAGGATTAGCACAGTGCTATCCATGCCGACATAGAAAGGGGCAAAGTCTTTTGCCATTTCTACAGCAAAGTCTTTAAGAATATATATATATTCATATATATTCACTGAAAAAACCAAAGGTTACAGAGACGTTATCCTTTGGCTCAGATTTCACTCGTACAAAACCAGTGAAATTTAGCAGTTATAGTTAGCTGAGCTAGCTATAACTCGCGCCCCTGCAATGCACTGCTTATGACCTTACATATTACATCACTCATGACATGGTCAGTGATGTCACTGATGACATCACTGATGACATCATCCAGTGACTGTGAGTGTTTTTAAGACATTTATGAGTGTTAAATATATACACCAAGGTGTATTGATGAATCAGTGGGTGTATAAGTGCCTGTATGGATGATTGAGTGGGTGGGTGACTGACTGTATAAGTGAGCAATTAGGTGTCTCAGTGAATGTATGGGTGAGTGACTAGGTTGTCTGACTGTCTGTATCAGTCTGTCAGCTGGTGCCTAAGTGGCTGTATAGGTTGATGAGTGGGTACGTGAATGGCTGTATGGATGATTCATTGGTTGTCTGAGTACCTGTATGGGTGTATGAATGTCTGTGTGCATGGGTGATGGGGTGTGTGACTGCCTGCACAGATGAGTGAGTGATTGAGTCAGTGTCTGTATGGGTTAGTGAGTGCATCTATGAGGAGCTGTATGGGTGACTGAGTCTGTGTATGGCTGTGTTGGTGAGTGAATGGATGTGTCAGTGGTATATGGGTGAGTAACTGCATATGTGAAAGGCAGTATAGGTGGGTGTTGGAGTATATGAGTGACTGTATGTGTAAGTGAGGGCCTGTGAGAGTGGCTGTATGGGTGAGTGTGTGCTTGTGTCACTGAGCAAATGGGTTAGTATCTGTATGAATAAGTGAGTGGGTATGTGTATAACTGTATAGGTGAGTAAGTGGCTGTGTGATTGACTCTATGGGTGAGTGAGTAGGTGTGTGAAAAGCTATATGGGTGACTGACAGTGTGTGAGTGGCTGTATGGGTGTATGAGTGGATATATCAGTGGCTGTATTAGTGAGTAAGTTGGTGTCCAAGTAGCTGTATGCGTGCATGAGTGGATGTGTGTGTAGACCGATTAATCAGTGAGTGGTTGTGTAGGTACTGGCATGGGTGTGACAATGGTTTTGAGAATGGTAGTTTGGAAGTTGGAGTGGGTGTATGAAAAGTTATATTGGGGTGTGAGTGGGTGCATCAGAGATTCTGTGCATGATGTAATCAGTGATGTCATCAGTGATGTCACTGGCCAAGTCATGAGTGATGTAATATGTGAGGTCATAAGCAGTGTATTGCGGGGTCGTGAGTTATAGTTAGCTCAGCTAACTACAACTGCTAAAATTCGCTGGTTTTGTACAAGTGAAAGCTGAGCCTAACTATAACGTCTCTGTAACCTTTGTTTTTTTCAGTAAATTTCAGTTTTTTTAAATTCCATTTCCTAACTATAATGTCCCTGTAACCTTTGTTATTTTCAGTGAATTTCTAAGTGTTTTTAAATGCAAATTTCTAACTAGAATGTCCCTGTAACCTTTGGTTTTTTCAGTGAATTTCTATTGGTTTTTTTAACGCTAATTTCTAACTATAATGTCCCTGTAACCTTTGGTATTTTCAGTGAATTTCTATGTTTTTTTAAATTCTATTTCCTAACTATAACGTCCCTGTAACCATTGTTTTTTTCTTTGAATTTCTAAGGTTTTTCAAATTCTATTTACTAACTATAACCTTCATGTAACCTATTATTCTTTTTTGAATTTTTAAGATTTTTAAATTGTATTTTTGTATCTATATTAGCTCTATTATGTGTATTTTTATCACCTTGTATTTTCTTCAGCGCATTAATAAGTGTAGTTTTTTTTTTCTATACATTTTTTATATTCACTATGAAAACGTGATACCCGCTGTGACGTCGCGAAAGGCGCATGTTTTTGAGGAAGTCTTAAACAAATATCTAGATAGATTTTACTTAATAGCAGACACTAGTTGTTTAGTAATATAGAGTTTATATTTCAGTTTGTGTGATGGTTTTGAGAAAAAACCTCTTCAATGTGGTGTTTTATATATTTGCAATGACTCTGTACACTGCAGCATCGTCGGTAGTCGCGAAGTGCGTGTGTTTTTTTAAAAACTCTGGAACACATACTTACACCTATTTTAATTAATATTTACCACAAGTTGTTTATTGATATACTCTTTAAATCTAACTTTTGTTCTGTTGGGGTATGGAGTTTTTAATTTCTTGGCCTGGGGAAGTTTTCCATTGAAAGTCACACACGTACTTAGAACAGATCCCACAAACACTCTGAGAGGCCCATTCAAATGTATCTGTGTCTTCTACAAGACTGAAAATCCCTTAATTATACAAAAGGACAATGGGGAAAGAAATACAGACACATTGTATACAGTATCTAATATGTCATAGTCAGTGTGAACTTACCCAAAACCTAGTGTAGCTTTGTGGTATCCTACTCAGTGAATCTGATTGTAATTCACTCTTCCATATATAAGTGATTCAAATGCACTCATGCTCACTCAAGATCAGGGTTACATATATAATCTAAAACTGATAAAAAGCAGTTTTGCTTAAGTGTAGCTTGGCTACTGGAACAGGCTTGTTAGACGTTTTTCCATATATTTTGTCATCCTTTGCACTAATGTGACCCAATCCTGAAGAAATGTAAAGGGTAACATTGGTCATATCTACCTACATTGGATGCTGGGGTGAGTTTATTATCTTTAATATGTAAAGTGGCAAAGAGCATGCGATTTATTGACTCCTGATGTTCAGGATGTCATAAAGGGGAGTTAATTGTACATGCTCACACTGCCTGTGATTAGACACCGTATGACTCACACTCCTCAAGCTGAATGTCAGTCAATATTGCATTCATTAAACTGCTAAAATATAAATTTTTCAGAAACTAATAAATATTAAAACAATTAAGCTATTTCTCATATTTACTATTGGGTTGTGGGAAACCCAGTTCTGACGGTTCAAGGGCAATAAGATGCTATTGGGCCCCAACTGTGTCACTGAGGTATTTTGACTATTGGTCTTATGAGCCTCTTTACTGAGGACCGTAAAACTGGGACCATATGCCCCTTTTAGCATCTGACAAATGAGGAGAGCCCAAGGCTGATTAAGGGAGGAGCTGTATGATGGAAACTAAAAATTCAGCATTGCTCAAAACAATACTCAATAAATCAATGCCAAGCCATTGTTTTTTCTTTGAAAACAGAAAAGTACTTTAATGCATACACAATAGAAAAATACATAATACCTAGGCCTATATTGGGGTACATTGGATTTCATAACAAACAGGGAACACTCTGGCAACACTAACACTGAGCAGTGCACAGGGCCATATTGCTCCCTTCCATTAAGGGGCAGCACGTGAGGAACAGTTTTGGCTTTGATGTATCTAGATGTATTTCCTTTTTTTTCAAATCAATGGTCACACTTGCAACATAGGCTTATTTTCTTCCAGTACACTGTATGAAGTTGTAAAATGATTCCTCCTGAAGACAGGAACAGTGCTGCACCATGCACACAAAAAATGTCACCTTTCAAGAAATGTTTCATTCATTCACTTCTTCAAACCAGACGTTTTCCTTCATCCCTCTTTTCTCCTCTCTTCTTATTCCCCATCCCTTCTATAAATTCCTCCTTCCTGTCTGCCTCGAGTCCATTCCTTCTTCTTCTTTCTCTTCCATCCCCTTTGCCCCTTCACTCTTTTCTATTCCCCCATGCTCCTCTCTCCCTCCCTCTCCTCCTTATTAATTAAGGGGCATATTAGCAAGACAAGCGATAAAATTATCGCCGTTTTAGCGGCAGGAAACTGCCGCTAAAACGGCGATAATGGGCTTGCTAATATGCGTTATAGAATTCCAATAGAAGCCCAGGTTAGATGTGCAGGACATCTAACCTGGGCTTCTATTGGAATTCTATAACGCATATTAGCAAGCCCATTATCGCCGTTTTAGCGGCAGTTTCCTGCCGCTAAAACAGCGAGAATTTTATCGCTTGTCTTGCTAATATGCCCCTAAATCCTCTTCCGATCTCTTCTTCAATTCTCCTCCTATTTTTTAACATTCATTTTTCACCCCTCTTTCACCCTCTTCCTTCATTAACTCATCTCCCCACTCTCTTCTTCCGCCCTCATATTCTCTGTTGCCTTAACTCATGTTTCTTCTCTCCTGCCTTCTATCTCTCCTTCGCCCCTTATCTTCTTACCCTCCCTTCAATAGCACCTTTCTCTCCTGGCACTAATTATCGCCCACCTGTGTCTCCCACAGGTTGATGCATGGTCTCAGGTGCCATCAGGTGCCGATGGCCGCGTCATAGTGCTTTTTTAAAACTTTAGGATATGTTGCACAGCAGCTCACGCTATTATGCGACATATCTAGTTTGTCGTGGTGCAAAATAAGGCAAGGACATGAAAACATCTGAATAGGCCTAGATGTAGCCAGTGCTTTATATGGGCCGGTACTCACTGCTTTATAGTATCACCTGTAACAGCACAACATATTGCCTTTCTCAATAAACAAGTCATAACACTTTAACGGAGTTTCAGTAAATTCTATTGCACAACTGCTCACCAAGCTAGAACTTACAACAACAAAAAAATATTATTAATCCCATAGGCGAAACTTATTGCATCTGCCAATGCTTGTTATGAGGTTTCACCTAACAGGGTGCATGGGCTCTTGCTGCGAGGGGTATTACATACAAAAAGGCATGGAGCTGCCAATTAGTTACTTTTTGGTGGCTTAATTTTCACTCTTCTTGGCTGCCTCCTAATTGGCCACCATAATGCCCACGCCATTCCCTTTTATCTCCCCAGCCCTGTACTGCTTGATTTCGTTTCATTGGTGTCCTTGCCCTGCTTCATCTTGCTTGCCCGTCCCCCGACCTCCTCCCTCTTTGCCCGCCCCTCCTTCCCTCTCTTGTCACTGCT
Organism: Calotriton arnoldi; assembly: GCA_963921515.1. Lineage (NCBI taxonomy): Eukaryota > Metazoa > Chordata > Amphibia > Caudata > Salamandridae > Calotriton > Calotriton arnoldi. Next base: position 3,742,055 of record CAWUFW010000004.1, on the reverse strand, counting down.
CCTTGCTCCCTCCATCTATCGTTGCTTCCCGCGTTCCTGCTTGTTTAATATGTTGCCTGGTTTTGACTGAAAACACTTCCTTTTTTTTTTTTTTTGCAGATTTATATAGTGCGAACTCGACCCGAAGGTATTGGAGCGCTTTACATGAGCACTGGTTACGTTACACAAGGACACGTGGAGATCAGGGGGCATATTAGCAAGAACGGCGTTAAAATTATCGCCGCTTTAGCGGCAGGAAACTGCCGCTAAAGGGGCGATAATGGGCTTGATAATATGCCCTTGAGAATTCCAATAGAAGCCCAGGATCACAGCAGAACATGGACTTCTATTGGTATTCTCAAGCCCCTAAGGGATTTGCCCAGAATCACAGGATGTGGACGGGATCCCGAGGATCGAACCTTGGTTTCCCAGCTCCAAGGTCGGCAATCTAGCCGTCAGACCACATCCACTTCCTTATGCCTAGCTGGGGTGCACAGACGGAGACGCGAGATGAAAGCATTTGTTGTTGTTTTAAGCATACATTTATGTAGACGAAGTTTAGTTTCTTTTGGTTCTCCTTCCCATGTTTCCTTCTTGCTTGACCCCATCCATACTTTCTTTTTATTTTTCACTTTGATTATTTTTGTATCCGTGTTTAGTTTGTTCCCATAACCTTTACCACCTTTCTCTTAATAACTCCACTCCATCAATAACAGACTCTTACAGACTTTTTGGGCAAACTTTTCCTGCAATTCTGCTGCAGGTTTTTAAATTTTACCTATTATGCCCCGTTATGTGAACAGATGTAATCGTTTTCAAAGCAGAACCTTTTGATTAGGACAAGATTGCATTTGCGTGCATACTTTCAGAGTTGTTTATTTATGTATTCCAACTCACGTTCTGTTCTTTTTGTTTAACCCTTTCTCTCCATCACCCTCCTATATTCCAATGTTGCTTGAGGAGCTTCCTTCTTCCCTTTCATGCTTTCTGGTACTGTTGCTCATCATCCCCATCCCGCCCGTTTATTGATCTGATCCCACGTCTCTGCTGCTTCAGTCAACTACCAACAGATGCTCTTTACAAGTAAACGGGACAATGTGGTCCCTTCACTTATTATAGATCCTGGGTGTCCAATAATGTCCCATGATGGCAAACTTCAAAGTCATAATTATAAACGTCAACATCCGAATTATAACCTAATCAACCTGTTTCTCATGCTTTTACACATTTGTTTATGTTCAGAGACATGCATTTTTGCTTGACCTTACTAAAGAAACTTTTTGTGGAATTTGGGAAAGACAAAGCTATTACTGGTTTGTCGATCACACATGCCCTTAAGTTCGAGCAACCAATCACCGGGTACAACTTTAACTGATCATAGGTGTCCAGCATTATCTCATGAGGGCAATGAGAAAAGTTACATTTGAAGTTAACACATAGTGCTTCTCCTGATCCTTTGACTTTAAATGTCATGAGAATGGTGAAATTCATGTTTTATGCATGGGCAGATTAAGTGATTTGCACAGAATCATAGGATGTTGTGGCAATGATGGGACTCTACTTTTTTAGGTCGAGCCTAGACAGCGCTTGCGCTGTCACTTAGCAGCCTCTTGTAGATGGTTTGTGGGGTTCAACTCCACCCATTGCTTGGACTATCTTTCCATTTGTCTATGTCAGTTTCCTTTAAAAGTACTTGTTTGCTAGTGACCAGTCCAGCCTCTTTGTCCCTCCTTTTTCTCTTCCATTCCTCCCACAGAGCAGAGACTAAGTACTGTGTCATTACTCTATGGTTCCTTATTTGTTCTTTAAGGAACTATTTTTTTCTCGGTTTCCTGCTCTGTTACTGTTTGCCTGTGTTCAGCTTCAACGACAGAGCTGCTTACATTTTAATATAGGATTCCTTCCACCTCCTCTTAATTTGACAGTTGTGTTAGAGCTGCCTCCCGCTTGTTGCTTGTTTTATTTTTAGCCTTTTTTGCAATTTTGGAAGTCGGTAGTCAGTTGGACTTCTTTTGGTAAGAAATTACTTTTGTTTTGGGCTTTCCTTTCAAGGGGGATTGGGCTTGTCTTTAGCCTTTTTTTACAGTGAGGAAACACCTTCTTTCTCTATCCCCTGCTCACCAGGCAGTTACTCCCTTTTGTTTCAGTTTATTGTTTGTGTTTCATTTTGTAGTTTATATAGTGCGAACTGGACAGGAGATATTGAGGCAATGCTGAGACTCCGAGACTTGAACCTGGTTCTCCAGTGTCAAAATCTGTAGCACTAACGTTACACCACATCCTCTCTGTGCGTTAATTGTAGCATTAGTCCCTCCCACACCTTCTAAGCCAGAAAAGACCAGCTGTTGTGCTCGGATCAGGTCTGCAGCGGCAGAGGTGTTCTGAAGCTCGGTGAGTACAGGCGCGCTCTCTCATCAAAGAGAGTTGGAAATGTGTTCTCCATTGTCAAATTGCTTCCCCAGTCATCCCTAGAGAAGAGTCATCTCTAGGTCCCCACTCTCATACCTAGCGAGTCGTCCATCTATTTTTAGGTCGCAAGGGCGACCCAAGTATTCCCCAAAAATGAATTAACACTACGTTTCTTAACATGGCACTACTGTTGCCCTCGTCCTTCCTGTACACTAGCCCTGCATTTCATGAACTCCCAGAGATGCCAGTCCATCCCTGCATAGCCTTGTTTTCTCACAGCTGAGGCCTTCTGGGGTTGTTTTTTGCAACTAATCTCCTGCCAGATCTTTCGGCTCTTATGGCAAACAGATGGCGATCTGTCCGGGCCAGCGGGCAACAAAGGTATGGACATTTTCGTGGAGAGGTGTGGTGCAGCGGCCAGGGCAGCTGACTTCGGAGCACAGGGTTCATGGTTCGATCCCCGGCTCCGGCTCAGCACCATGTGACTCTGGGCAATAGCTCACTTAATTTCCATGACGGCCCCCAGTGCCTTGAGACCCGTAAGGGTGAGTAGTTCGCGCTTTACAAATACAGATTTGTTTTTCATTTTTTTTGTACTCACTACGCCAAACCTCAATGGATCAATGACTGTCTGCCTCTGTGTTGGGTTTTCTGTGGGAGAGGGAGCAGGGGATGGTTTTAAGGATCATGGGCTTTTTTGTGTAGGAAAGGGGGGGCCCCCGATGTTATAAGAATTCTTAAGCGACCCCACTGGGAGGTAGGAAGAGGCTGAATAGGGTCCCAGAGAAAGAGTCTACAGATGCCTCAGATCTTCCTCGTTAGGTGATGACATGGTTTGCTTTTCTGTATTAAATTTGCTTTTTTCAGAGCCCTTTGTGTGATAAATCTGTACATAAAAAAACTAGACTAACGTAGACAGAGAGCTATGGTGGAGGTGCAAGGCTGGGGTTGAAGGACAGTGGAAATGCTACTCAGGTCGGTGCTCCAATTACGTTGTGATAAATAAAATAGAACAACAGTACTGCGCTGTATTTAGATGCTGTGTAATTCTCTAATAGAAGACGGACGGACTTTCCTGGTTGGTGAATTTTGCCTCACACATCCCCAGAGATCCTAAGATCGTGGCCTTCCACCAGGAACGGATGCAGACTCATTTCATGTATGCAGGCACCTCATATCCTGTCCAGGGCCATCGTTTTATAAATCATTGCCATTAGGTGTGTTTGGCCGATTGGTTCAACTGACAAAATCTTGTATCAGATCAGAAGCTGGGTCTTTCCTCGCCCCCCTTGCATATTGCATTTCGGTTTTCATTACCTTCCTGTGACCCAACAATTTTGATCCCTTGCACTCTGCATTTCTCCAGCCGTGCTTTGGACCTTGCATTTTTTACTTGAGCCTTCTCTATTGATGGTTCCCTCTCTCCTCTGCATTCAGTCCCCGGGGCTCTCCTTTCATTCTGGCTCCAGAGCGCATCTCCGTCCCCCACCTGCCTCTCTACCTCCAACCACCACCCAGCCCGGGTCCCGCACAACACAAAGGGTTCAAAACAACAAACGGTGCTGCAAGCACCCTTCCCAAAGTATAGCAGGCCCAGTGGCAGAGAGCCCAAACCCTGCACAACTCAAAAACCCTGATCAGACAGTAGCACACACCCACACTCCCCCTCTGTCTCATGAATGAGCAGGCGCCCCGCGCGCCTAGAGGAGGGGCGCCCTTAGTTGCACCACGGGGCCGAACATCCCATTGGGAGGCTATCGTGAGGAGGGGGCTGGCTAATGACGTAGAGGTTTTAGGATCGGTCAAGGAAACGAAACCGATACCTAATAGCTGTGGTATTTAAGGCAGTGCCTTGAGGGGATCGTCCTCTTTGTCTCCCTGGATCCCAGCCGCAGAGCACCGGAAAAAACAGTGGGAGTGCTGACATCAGGTTCCGGTCGACGGGCCCGAGGAGGGCAACGCGGTGGGTTCAGGGGGGCCGGCGTATTGTCTAATAACTGGTATTTGGTTACTATTGGTAAGAATTATTTAAGTTGCTGTGGTGACGGGGGTTCGCTCCGTTTTTCGGGCATCCAGGTAGCGGGTTACTATTTGAGGCGGCTGTGCTCGGGACTGCTTTCAAATACTGGCGCACATGTACTGCTTCGTACAGTCATAGATATTTCGCAATTTTTGTTCAGGTTATCGTTTATGGGCGCATGCATTGATTTGTCTACTTGCGTCTCGGTGGGTTGGTGCATCGACTGCCGAGGTCGCGGTGTGTGCAATGGGTTTCTTGTTTTCGATTGATTTGACGGCTGGGAGCATGTCTCGGGGGGTCGGGGCATCGCTGGTTCTTCATCTTCCTCTAAATCTCTGGTGGGAGTTTCACATTGCTTAGCAGGCTACATCTGGTCACTTATCTAGGCGAAACATAGGAAGAGCCATTAAAGCGCGTGCACCCCATAACTGCGCAGCCATCTTTCAAAGGCGCGCTGCGCCGAAGAGTTCATTTCATTTCCAAACCACTTGTTCTTTTTGTCACATATATACATTTCAAAGTAGCTCCCGTATCGATTTTCCATGTATTTTGTGCTATTTCATTTTCTCCCAAGAACAGTCATGCTTGTAGCCCGAGGGAGCTTTAAGTGAAATGAATAGGATAGTTTAGTTAACTGCAAGAAACTGCTTCGGACTCCGGACATGGGACGCATACACATTGTGGTCAAAGTGGTTTAAATAAAAATATACATTATGCACGCCGCGGTTTACATTCGTTGGTGTATGGCAGTTGTGTACGTTCATTCATGACCTATAAACCGTTTCCCACCCCATGTGTACACGTTGTGCACATTGCTTAAACTATGAATGCACGTGGTTATGAACTTTTAAAATGTATTTTTATTGACTTTTTCTTAGAAGACGTTTTTCCACAAATGCATTGCTTTTCTATCATCAACCTGGTATTTGTACACGATTTAGTGCACTTATTGCAACACATATACCTGAACTTTCAGCACAGCGATTAGCGTAAGATGGTGTGGTGTGGGGGTGGCATTATGGTGAGTTCATGAAGATAACGGTGTCTTTTGTTTTCGCTAGCAGGTTGTAACATGGTGCCTAAACGCGCTCGCCCCACTCCCCGGAAGCCTGTGGCCCAGGAGGATTTTCACGCCCTGAATGAGCTTTGGAAGGCAGCAAAGCGGCATGGCATGGAGGCGGCGCTTCAAAAGTTGGCCGGAGGGTCAGAGCAACAGTTGGACGGCAGGGCTCCAAAGCGGCAGAGGAAAGTCCCTGCTCGATATAGAGAGGGGCAACAGGACAAGTCGCGCATACAACCTGCAACAGTGGCCACTGTGGGGGGTGAGTCAATGAGTCCGGACATGGCGGCGCATAGCACAGACCAAGCAGCACAGGGGCCCGTGCTCAATATGACGGTGGGTGCGGTGGGGCAGAGCTAGCATGGCGATCTCCACAACAGCAGCATCTGTGGGGGCTCCCCAAGTAGGGGGTGCACCAGTAGTGTCGCAAGCGGCAGGTAGTGCTGCGGCCCTGCAGCCCCCAGGGAATGTGGCAGGGTTGATGGTACCGCCGACGCTTGGGTCAGGTGTGCCTTCCGGAGCTTCAGGGGGGTGCAAGCGGTGGGGACCTCTGTTGCCCATCAGTCCCCTGTGGCGTTGGGAGGGGCGCAAATTATACCACCACCCGGACCACTGTCAGTAACAGGAACACAAGGGGTGGTGGCAGCTCAAGTATGGTACAGACCGGTGGGACTCCAGTATCGGCGGGTCTGGGGGTAGGTCAGCCTTCTACCACATTGCCTGTGGCGGGAACAAGTGTAGTCCAATCACCCCCAGTGGTGACTCCTTTGATATTTGGGTCTACATCCTTGGTGCTGGCCCCCTCTTCCGCGATTACTTGGCATGTGCTGTTGGAGACAAGAGACAAAATTCACAGGGGGGACTTTGTGAACGTTTTTGATTTGATCAACGTGGGGGTGGTCCCAAGTCGTCCAAAAGCAACTAAGGAGAGCGAGTTCAAGCCAAAGACAGTGTGGGTTTAATGGTCCTTGCGGAATTGGGTAACAGGGTTTTCTATTTATGCGGCGATATTAACTGAGAAGACACCAGCATTAGCGCCGCAGTTGTTCGGGTACATGTCCCTTATACACGGGGCGGCTTCCGAGTTCCAAAGGTCTGCGTGGATGCACTACGACACTAAATTTAGGCAGATGAAAGCTGTCAGGCCGGAGATAGCATGGGACCAAAGAGAGATCAATATTTGGCATGCAGAGTTTAATATGGCTCCGGCACCTTGGAAGTCAACTCAGTCCTTTCGATTCAACAGTCTGGGAGACAAAAAATTGTCCTGCTGGCAGTACAACAAAAAGGAATGTAGCAAGGGGGCGGCCTGTAAGTTTAAACATATTTGCGCATTCTGTGGGGGACAGGGACATCCGGAGTTCAAGTGTTTTAAAAAACAAGGCAAGCAAAGAGAGCGCATACCCTTTAAGAGCATACTGCCCAAGCAATAATCCCGAGCGTCCTTCACCAATCCGCATGCATGTTCTCACACATTTACTTAGTAAATACAATAATCAGGAAGATGCTTCCATGCTGTATTACGGGTTCAAGGATGGGTTCCGCATTCCTTCCCGCGCACCCCCTTCATCAGTCCCGCCAAAAAATCAACAGTCAGTTCTGCACCAGCGGGAGTTGGTCCGGGACAAGATTATGGGGGAGGTGTTCGCGGGCAGGGTGCCGGGTCCTTTTAGTTCTCCACCTTGTGAAGCCTTAGTTTGTTCGCCCCTGGGGTTAGTGCCAAAGAAAGAGCTGGGCACATTTCGTTTGATTCACAATCTGTCTCACCCCGTTGGGCTATCGGTAAATGATGGTTTGGACCAGGCTCTATGCACAGTGCGGTACACCACCTTTGACGAGGCCATTGCAAAATTGCAGAGATTAGGCAAAGGGGCGCTAATGGCCAAATCAGATATAGAGTCCGCCTTCCGCCTTCTTCCCATTCACCCAGAAGATACTCGCTTGCTGGGTTTCACGTTTGAGGGTCAGTTCTTTGTTGACTTGTGTATGCCCATGGGTTGTTCCATAGCATGCTCGGTATTTGAGACATTCAGCAGATTTCTGGAATGGGCGGTGAAGGACTTGGTGTCATCAGACGATGTGGTGCATTACGTAGACGACTTCTTGTTCATGGGTCCCCCGGGTGGTCAGGCGTGTGGGAGGGCGCTGCAAGGTTTCCGGCAGCTTTCCCAGGCATTGGGGGTTCCCCTAGCGGAAGACAAGACGGAAGGCCCTACCACCTGTTTATGTTTCCTGGGAATTGAAATTGACTCAGTGGCAGGAGAGTGTAGGTTGCCACAGGAGAAGGTGAGGGCGTTTAAGGAGGCAGTTAACGCCTGCATCTTGGCCAAGAAGGTTACCTTGCACCAGCTGCAGGTCCTGGTAGGCCAATTGAACTTTGCCTTGAGAGTGATTCCCATGGGGAGAGTCTTTTAAAAAAACATAGCAAGAGCGATGTCCGGCCTATGGGCTAAGCACCATCACACAAGGTTGGCAGCAGATGTGAGAGAGGACTTGGAATCATGGCGAGGGTTCCTAGATAACTTCAATGGAACACTGTTATGGCAGCAGCCAGCGTGCAACAACAGTGAGTTAGCCCTCTTTACGGATGCAGCGGGCAGTATTGGTTTCGGGGCAGTGTTGGGCTCTCAGTGGTGCATGAAGCATTGGCCAGAGGAATGGGTTACATCAGGGCTCACACGCAACGTCACCTTTCTAAAATTGTTTCCTATCATTGTTGCCTTACACATTTGGGGGTCTTCCTTGGTGAACACAAGAGTGATTTTTTGGTCAGACAGTATGTCTGCGGTGATGGCCATTAATAATCAGAGCGTGAAATGCCCTTTGGTGCTGCGTTTGTTGAAGACTCTTATTCGCCTGTGTCTCTTGCATAACGTGCATTTTGCTGCCAAACATGTACCTGGTGTGGATAATACAGTGGCTGATGCTTTGTCTCGATTTAAGATGGCAGAGTTCAGGGCACGGTGGCCGCAAGCAGACGAATTGATGGCGGAGTTCCCAGAAGAGTTATGGAGGCTTGGTGTCCCATTGCCGCAGACCTAATTACAGCAGCATTGGCACCCCAGACTAAACGTATGTACGAGAGGGCTTGGGGGGTGTACAGCACGACGTTCGGAGCGGGCTTGGAGCACAACAGATTCACACCAGAAGGTGTACTGGGTTTTATTGTGGGCCAGAAGGGCCAAGGAAAGTCTCTCTCGTTAGTGCGGAGGCAATTGTCGGCCATCGCTTTCTTCGCCGGGTTGCATGGTGTTAGAGATCCTTCTAAAGATTTTAGGGTATGAAAGGCCATCAAGGGTTGGGAGCGTTTGGTGCCGGGAGTACAGGACACTAGGTGACCTATAAATGTAGAGAGATTATGAAGGCTTGTGGGGGCCCTACAGGCGGTGTGCCTGTGTCCATATGAAGTAACGCTATTCAGCTTGGCTTACTTGCTTGCATTTTTTGGGGCCTTGCGTGTCTCCGAGTTGGTGGCGGCATCTAAACAAGGTGAAGGTGGATTAGGGCTGGTGGATGTCTTTCTAGGCGAGGGGGAAGTCCATATAAGGATCCAGCGGTCAAAAACAGACTCGCGGGGAAGAGGCACATGGGTGAAATTGTATGCGGCCCACCAGGCAGCATATTGTCCAGTACAATTGACTAAGGAATACCTTAAAGTACGTCCAGTGGTGGCCTCAACGAGGCTTCTAGTGCACAGGGATGGTGTGCCAATGACAAGATATCAGTTTACCCAGGTGTGCAGGAAGGCATTAACATATCTAGGTGAGGATTCCATGCAGTTTAGCTCCCATTCCTTTCGCATTGGGGCAGCCACCACAGCTGCGGCAATGGGATTGCCAGCTGATGCAATCAAAAAGGTGGGTCGGTGGCAGTCAGAATGTTTTCAGTGGTACGTCCGGCCAAGTCTCGTTTAAGGGGAGGAATTTGCTCACAATCATCCCTGATACCCCATCACCCACAAACTCGCTTCCCACTCTGTGCACCCATCAATCCTGTACCATCCACATCCATCAGCCCCACCCCTTCCCATACATCACCAATCGCTGACAAGGCAGCACTAGTACCTCTCAAGCAGCAGCAGGGGCGGCACAGGAACACTCTGCAAGCCCCCACTGCAGTAATTAGTTACCCCTCTGCACTGCCCCCCCCACAAGAGTTATAGACCGTGTATATTCCCACACACACCACAGTATAGAGTAAACTAAGTAACCTCCCCTGATCCACTTTATGCTGCACAAAACACCAGCCGCGGTCCCCTGCTCTTTGCGCCCCCTCAATTGCATTCCCTGAAAACTCAGCAGCACCATCACTGATGTCTTACAGTCTACATTGACTACAGTTCACCTGGCAGAAGTTCCCTGTAAGCACCGAGGCACAACATGATTTGTAGCGCAAACTGTTTTGGCAGCTATGAAAACACAAGAAAGTCAACCCTCCCACTAAATCCTCCTAAATAATCTCATCCCCTATGCACTGCACACCTCCTACATAGTAACAAGCCAATAAAATAAGCTCCACATAATTCCACTCTGCTCCATGCCACAAAGTTTCACTTCACATAATACCACTCTGCTAGATAACAAATCAACTCCAGATAATTCCACTGCACATAATTAGACTCCAACCTACATATTTGCATTTCACATCACATATTTACACTCCATACATATCCACTCAATTCCAAAAAACATAAGTACACTCAACAAAATATATTCAACTTCGCAACATGCCATATAATTCTACACCATTATTTAATAGTACTCCACACCATGTCACATATCTCAACTCCACACCATGCCACATAATACCACTCCAAAGCATGCCACATAATTACGCGCAACACAATTCAGTGCCACATAATTCTACAGCACACACCATAATTACATGCCACATAATACCACTCAATGCCACATAATTCAACTCCACATAATTCTACTCTACTCATACGTCATAAATCAACTCTTTGCCGGGGCGGAGCTAACCACGCCTGGAGATGGCCGCCATCTGAGCGAGCTCCTCCGGTCGCCCTGATAATCCTGCAGATATCCTAAACGTCACGACCACAACTGCCCCTAGATAACAGTAATAGCGGACAGGAACACCACCCCGACAGTAAGGAGCCGTGCTTACCGACTGGAACGCCTCCCTGGGTGAAAAATCCGCCCGCAGCTCCGGGCCTGGAGTTCGGCCTGCGCGAGGAGTGGAGCGCGCAACTGGGTTGCTGCAGGGGGCGAGCTGATACGGGTGTGAGTGTCCCGCTCCGCGTGCATGAGTGGCGCTCTATTCTCCGATGCCCAGCTGCTGATCTCCGCGCGTGCACTCCGGAGGCCAGAGGAACGTCTACAGGCTTCGCCGGCGAGAGGGGTCTGCTCCGATCCTGGAGTGCGGCCGCGGAGCTGTGGTGCGGGCCTGACGGCGCTTGAGGCGGGACCGGGCCTGGCGGCGGCTGATCGGTGGCGGACTGCGCTGCATACAGGCAAGTGATCTCCTACTACGGGCGGCGCAGTAATTGAAGAAAGCTGTGCGGCAGGGAGTAGCGTGGCGAACACCCTGCTGGGGCCCTGTACCCTCTCCTGGCGGTTGTCGGGAGGGCGGCAGCACTGTGACCGACGAGTGGCTGACTGCAAACTGGCCGTTGGTGGGAAAGCTGAGACCTGGGGAGAAATCTGTGCACTGGGCCCAAAAGGAATGTTCAATATACCGGGGCGGCCTCTGAAATAGGCACAAGTGGACATTTCTGAAGTTATAAGGCCCCCTTCTCTGGAGTACAGCCATTGGAACGGCAAATAGCATTACTGTTACGGCACAAATGCCCATCGCCACTGTACTGCCATTGAAATATACGGGCGTACTACACCTGTTCTTATACTGCTTCCTGCGCCTGGTGTCTTCCTTGCCTGTGAACATCCTGCAACTGAAGTTGAGTGTCTGAGGTGTTGCCGCCCCTGGTATTTCTGGACTGCCTCCTACCACTACACAATGGGCAAACCAGACAAAGGACAACCCGAACTACATTTTGAGACGGCCAAGAAAGCAACAGAAACCGAGCAAGATGGACAGCAGGAGACACGATAAGTGGCCTCTGGGACTGCTGTTGATATACCGGCTATGTTCTCGACAATACAGACCTCGCTCACCGCCATAGACGGCAAACTGGATTCCCTTACATATCGAGTCGACCGCATGTCTGAGAGACTAGACAAACATTCTGAGCGTATAGATACAGCGGAACGGCGCATTTCTGACTCGGAAGATGCCCAGAGACAAATGGACACCAGACAGGGGAGGATGGACTCTCAGTTGAAGGCGCTTGTGTTAAAAGCTGAAGACTTGGAAGCGCGGTCGCGCCGATGTAACCACCAATACTGGGCCAATGGAGCGTTACGTCGAGCAGCTTCTTATTGCCATACTAGGAAGAGACACCTTCTCCGCTGTCTTTATTGTAGAGCGTGCCCATAGATCCTTGGCCCCGGCTCCGCCGCTTGGATCCCGCCCTCGCCCTATAATTGCAAAACTACTGAATTATAGGGACTGCAACGCCGCATTGCGCAGATCCAGTGAACTGGGTAGCCTGAAATATCAAGATATGGATGTCTCCATCTATCCTGATTTTACTCCACAAGTGCAGGAAGCCCGGAAGAAGTTCATCGCTGTCAAAAAAATCCTCCGAGACCGCAACATAGCCTACGCTATGCTTTACCCAGCAATGCTGAGAAAAACTGAGGGTGGTAAATCTGCAGTTTACAGTGATCCGACGGACGTGCTTCAACATTTACGACAGAAGGGATTGCATCCGCCACGTCGAAGATCCCCTCGCAATGACCCTGAAGATCGTCTGGGCACCTCTGACATTGAATGAGACTTTCAATACCGGATAGTAGTTACTGATAAGTATCGCATTGCGGACTGTTATTACTTAAGCATATCTGGGGATAGAGATCCGATGTAGGCTTTACACTCTTTCGTTCTTTTGCATTATGTTCCTGTCTACAATACTATATTGTCTGCAATAACTGCTAAATAATGCATATACTGCTGGTTGTGACGTTAAAATATGTTGCTACATATCTCAGGGAGACCCCCCTGGTGGGCATCTGTCCCTAGGGGTGATCGGCGGGAAGCTCTTGCCCCTGTGCGTGTACCGCAGTATTCTTTCTCCCTACTAGTTGGATTAGGGAAGCTGGGGGGACTATTTTGCTCCTCTCGCATGGGGAATGTCTTCGTCATAGTTGGGTTGATGAAGTGGGTGGGATGGGTGGTGGGCGGGGGGAGGACGTTTTTGAAATACATGTTTTTTTGAGTCGAGTCATGCTGCAATTGATAATACACGCACAATCTCTCTTTCTACCTGTCCGGTACACTGCGATGATGCGACTGATGTTGCCACTAGATACTAATAGCTCAAGATATTCTGCTTGGTATTCTAATCCAAAACGAAACGATGCACCCAGATAATAAATCGGCCCCATTGACACTAGCCACCTGGAATGTGCGGGGCTTAAATAATCCGAGAAAAATTCGTCAGGTGCTCGCGCATCTAGACAGGCATGCTGTAGCTATTGCCATGCTCCAGGAGACCCACTTGGCACCCACTAAGGCTGACAAATTAGGGAGACGTTGGGCAGAGTTAACTGTACACTCCTCTTATTCCAACTATGCGCGTGGGGTTGTCATTTTGATACGGAAGGGTACACATTTTATAGTGGAGCGCACCATCACTGACACGCAAGGACGCTATATTATTTTGACTGGTATCCTGAGAGGCACCAGACTAGGCCTCATAAATACCTATGGCCCCAATGTGGATGACCCTAACTTCTATCAGAAACTGTTTGCAGACCTGCGCGACCTGCCAGATATGGCGCTAATATGGGGAGGAGATCTTAATGTTGCTCTGGATAGCACGTGTGATAGATCCCCTAACATGACTGAAAGACACCAACATACCGCCGCTGTGATTAGGAATGGCATGATAGAATTCAAGTTGCACGACATATGGCGCACGCGAAATCCTGGTGTTTGTGAAAGTACACATACCTCAACAGCCCACAGTAGCTGGTCCAGGCTGGACTACTGGCTCCTCACAGACCACGTATGCACATGGGCGACTGATGTCCATCATCTCCCGAAAACATTGTCCAATCATAAACCTGTTGTACTGGCACTACAAATTCCAACATACACACCCCCGCTGTTTCTATGGCGCTTTAACGCCAACTCCCTTCTAGATCCGTTATACGCGGAGACAATCCACTCAGCGATAGAAGATTATTTCGCACTTAACACCTCCTCGGTTCAGAGTGCAGGCACCCTCTGGGAGGCTTTCAAGGCGACCTTGCGTGGCATCTGCATAAGCACCACGGCAGGGATCCTTAAGGATATCCGCGAGCAGCTGCAGCAATGCGAGACCCGTATTGGGCGGCTTGAAGCCGAGTACGAGGCAACCAATGAAGCCACTCTCTTGGGGACAATACGCACAGAAGTTAGTAATCACAATACTCTAGCAGAGGAGGAACTGAAATATATAACGAAGCGGCTGGTGGCACGTAGGATGGGCGAGGGGGGCAGACCAGGCCGTCTACTTGCTAATAATATTCGCACAGAGCACAAACAACATACCGTTCTCCATATAATAGATGATGATGGTGCACCACACTATGACACAGCTGGCATTTTAAAGACATTTATGGACACCTACAGCTCACTCTATAGACACCAACCCACTGCACCCATACCAGAACTTCTAACCTACCTTGATGACATTGCATTGGCCTGGCTCTCGGATGCGCAGGGTCACCTATTAGCACTACCCATCACGATAGAGGAGGTCCAGGAAGCGATAAAAACATTACCAAACAACAAGTCTCCAGGACCAGATGGTTACACTGGGGAATTTTATAAACACTACTCTGAATTGCTCTGCCCGTACTTGTTGGCAATGTATGATGAAGCCTACCACAATAACACCCTCCCCCCTACACTGAGGGAAGCCTTACTAGTGGCGCTCTTAAAACCAGACAAAAACCCAGAGAAAGCTGATTCCTATAGGCCATTATCATTAATAAATACGGACACTAAAATTTTAGCTAAAATAATTGCCGCCCGCCTACAACCACTAATGTCCAACCTCATCTTACCTGACCAACCTGGGTTTATACCGGCCCGATCAACGGCCCATAATCTCCGCACTATATTCGCCCTTCTTCATCAACTAAATCCAGAACTAGAGGCTGTGGCGGTACTACTGGATGCGGCCAAGGCCTTTGATTCAATTGAATGGGGCTATTTATTCACCATCTTGCAGCGAATCGGCCTTCCCCCTGTTTTATTGAACTGGATAAAATTATTGTATACGAAGCCTACTGCGCGCATCAGGGTAAATAGACAGATATCAGGAGCAATACCGATACAGCGGGGAACGCGACAAGGGTGCCCGCTCTCCCCACTCCTTTTTGCTATAGCCCTAGAGCCTTTGGCGTGTAAAATTCGCCAAAAGTACGCACATACGGCGCTACAGTTTGTTCTGCGGCCTGTTGGCATATCGCTATATGCGGACGATATGGTCCTCTACGTTAGGGATCCCCATGACAATCTGTCCCCACTGCTTCGGGAATACATTAAATTCGGTAGACAATCCGGTCTTGCGATAAACTGGGCTAAGTCTGCAGTAATACCATTGACTGCGAAAACCGCGGCCCCTCAGATGGATTTTCCCCTTGTCTGGCAGGAGGACCCCATTAAATATCTAGGTATCTGGGTTTACCGAGACCCAGTGCAGGTGTTACAGAGCAATTACGGCACTGCAATTACTAGAATAGAGATGCAGGTTGATAGGTGGATCACGCTGCCATTGTCCTTAGCGGACAGGATGTCACTGGTAAAAATGGTGATTCTCCCGAAGATGCTTTACCTTTTCACCAATATTCCTATACCCCCCTGCGCCTATATTTAAGCGCCTGCGCGCTAGCATGACGAAACTGATATGGGCAGGAAAACAGGCTAGAATCAGCCTTCTCACACTATCACTACCATATGCTGCCGGGGGATTCACAGTTCCTGACTTCTACCTATATTATTTATGCCCGCAAGCTCAGTACGCGCAATATTGGTTCCACCCAGTGAAATACATGCCGCACCTGGCAGTGGAAGATGGAGATGCTCACCCGATTAATCTAGCGAGTGTATTAACTCATAAAAGGCCTCACCTATCCAAAGATGAGATCAATACAATACGAACTACCTCACTGGCGTGGGAGCACATGGCTCGACTTGCAAACAAAATGCCACTGTACGCCCCGAATCTTCCATTGTCTCACCACTCAGCCCTATCGGTGACGCAGGAGAAGGATAGTATGGGGCCTGCTGACCCAGGTAGGCATTACAACAATGGGTGACTTATATCCTAGCGGGAGCTTTATAATGCCGCAGGTTCTAGCATTCGTGAGCAATCAAACGCTCCTGTTTAAGTTTACATACCATAGATTACGAGCAGCAGTGCAAGCACACTACCCATCATTTCGTAATGAACCTCCCACATTAGAATCATTACAACTCCTGATTGCTACGCAGACCCATACCCACATTGTGCAGAAACTATATAGAGCCTTACAGAGGGATATTGGGGCTGACACACATAAAGCGCAGACTAGATGGAATGCCATCCTTGACAAACCACTTGAGTCGACAGAATGGCAGGCATGATGTGCACTCACTGAGATTCTTACCCCAAATGGCAATTTACGTATCCTGCATTATAAATATCTTCACCAGGTGTACCATGCGCTAGTTAACCTACACAAACATGGGCTGAGGGCGAATGCGAGCTGTAAGAGGTGCCAAATGGATCAAGCTGATTTTGGTCATCTAGCGTGGTTTTGTTAAAAAATACATGCCTATTGGGAGCAAGTGGTCCAACTTTTAAATGATGTATTGCAATGTCGATTGGAATGTACAATGAAAAAATGTCTTTTAGGCTACCTGCCAAGCTTGAAGTCTGTTAAAAAGAAACTCGCAGCTATTCTGTTATTGTTAGCGAAGCGCAGGGTGTCTATGCACTGGGACAGCTCGAAGACCCCAACCATAAAAAGCTGGATATCAGACTCTATATATTGTAAAGATAACTTTTTGTTGTACGCAGAAGAACTACCCACGGCCGCTAAGCCGCTTAATTTCTGGCAACCATTGTCCGACTATTTGGGTGCCCATCCTGACTTAGGTGGAGCTCCGATATGATTTCTGGTCTTTTTACCCCATTTTTATTGATGTGGCCGGGAGATGTTGGAGTGACTGCTAAATTATATATTGCTATCTACTACTATGTACCGGACAAATGTTAATAATCGTTCATTGTATAATGTGCAAATGCACTTGACTCGTCGCGAATTGTAAACATGATAACTGTATCTTGTTTTGCAAAAATTAATTAAAAAATAAATAAATCAACTCTTTGCCCCATAGATACATAAGTACACTCCACACCATGCCACATAATTCCAATCAGCATAATTTCACTCAGCGCCACACAGATCCACGCCACAGAATTCAACTCCACACATTTCAATTCAACACCACATAATTCCACACCAAACCACATAATTAAATGCCACAACACACCACATACCTCCAATCCACACCACAAAATTCCACATCATGCCGCAAAATTCAACAGCACATCACATAACTCAAATCCACTACATGCCACGACACAATACACAATGCCATTACAAATAATTACACTCAATGACCCACAATCCCACTCCATATAATTCTAGTACACTCAATACCACATAACTACTATCCACATAATTCCAAAGCACACCATGACACTTAATTCCACTACACAACTCCACTCCACACCACACAGTTCCACGACAAACTATTCCAATCCAACACACACAATTCCACTCCACACCACATATATCCACTCCACTCCACAATTACACACGCTACTATTGCTAATTGGAAACAGGCATCTGGTTATCAGTCAGTTGCTGGATATTGTTTTATACTTTCATTGCTACAACAGCTTCCACTCTAATAACAGCTGTGGTGTCTGATGCATTTTGGGTGTCCTGCATGTGATGCGTGGTGCTCAGGGCTGGGTATGTCTGCACTTGTCTGTCTCTACAGCTGATTCTATAAACTGTCTCTCCAGTCTCCACATTTCATCTAAATACAGTATTAATAATAAGCACTGTCAAAGCCCATTGGTCTGGCGTAGTCTACCAGCATTTCTGCTTTGCCTATGCTAATTCTTTCGTTGTTGTCATGATTTTTGCAAAACGTTATTGTTGGTGATACTGCTGGGCCCTCATCAATCTAAAAAAATATATTGGCTTGAAGCAAAAAAAAATTTTTTTGGTTTCAAAAAGGACATCTACCATTATTTAACAATACTTACCATGTGTGGTAGAGGCATGCATGCTAAATGCTGGTGGTAAAGGCATTGCCTGGTAAAGGCACCCTTGTAAAGGTGGTTTCCCCTCACATATAATGCTGCCAACACGTAAATGACTCACCCCAGACACACTGGCTTCTAAAAGGCACTGACTTGTCTCACAATGTAAGTGGGTAGGGCCCCATGTCTTTTCACGACTATGCTTACAACGCAAAATGAAAAACACGAAACTGGGACGGATTGAGCAGTCATGGAAATTACCTTCAATTCACTCCAAGAGATCTGGACAGTGCAATTGAATTATTGGCAAAATAATTTAACTGAGTCTTAGCTGAGCATAATTGAACTAACTCAGTTTGTGTTTAAAAGGTCCCTCAAGAAAACAAATCAGCCATGGTACCTTCAGCGGATATGGCGTAATGGTAAGTCATGAACTCAGCCATTTCTAACAAAGCATTTTTTTGAGAATATATAAAAATATTCAGTGGGGAGTTTCGTTGAGCAAGCACTTGATCCTTACCCCTGGGCACCCATTGGCCACCCATACCTCACTTACTTTACTCTAGTGCTGGGCCGAACATTTCTTTACACCGTTTGTGGGTGACTATGGTAAACTTTTCAATGTTTTTTTGTTATTTCTTTTCTGACATCTCCCTTCTCCTGCTTATAATGATGCTTTAAGTCATAGATCAATCGGAACCAGTCCCCAGTCACAAAGTTCTTTGTGTGCAGGAATATCTCTGGCGTGCAGAACTTGAATCTCGAGGCACGCTAAGTCAGTTGTGAGTGAGTAGCTCATCTACACTTTGCATTCTGGCACTTGCAGTCCTGGGTCAGCCACTCACACCTGGCAAGGGACAGTCTGGCGAGTCCCCGCAAATGCAAATGTTGTTTTCGAATAAAAGGGATTTGCAAACGAGTAGGTTTTTGTTTTCTTCATTTAAGGTACCCCAACTGATACAAACACTCAGCCAGGCATCTGTATTCAACCTTCAGGTCATAAACGTGCAGTAATAGGGGTCAACTCAGCCTTCCATCCTTCTGTGGTGAAATTTCTTATTCTAATCATTTTATAATTCCTGCTTCAAGGATCAACCAAGATTCAGTACACTCTACCCCACTCTACTCTGCGCCACTGTACCCCTGCACTCTGTACCACTGCACCACTGTACTCTGTGCCACTGCACCACTGTACTCCGCGCTGATGCATTCTGCGCAACTGCACTCTCACCACTGTACTCAACTCTACGCCACTCTACTGCACTCTACACCACTGTATTCTGCATCACTGCACACTACTCCCCTGCACTCTACACCACTCTAAACCTCTGCACACTACCCTGCACCACTCCTCTCTACCCTGCACCTCTCCTCTCTACCCGGCACCTCTCCACAACACACAATACCATTCCACATTATTATGTCCATCACACACAATCTCACTCAACATATTTCCATGACAGTTAACACCATTTAATTACTCAATCAATCAATCAATCAATCAGGGGAATTGTAAGCGCGCTACTCACCCGTGAGGGTCTCAAGGCGCTGAGGGGGGTGGGGGGATCCGCAGGTCTGTTTAGCTGAAGAGCCAGGTCTTGAGAGTCTTCCTGAAGGTGTTCAGGGAGGGGGCGCGTCTGATGTCTGCCGGTAGCTCGTTCCAGGTCCTGGCCGCAATGTGAGAGAAGGATCTTCCGCCTGCTCTGGCTCTGTGGATGCGTGGGGTTTCAGACAGTGTGGTGGTTGGAAGATCGGAGGTTTCTTTTGGGTACGTGGAAGTTGATTCTGTCGTTGAGGTATTTGGGTCCGTTGTTGTGTAGGCATTTGTAGGCGTGAGTGAGGATTTTGAAGGTGACTCTTTTTTCCACGGGGAGCCAGTGGAGTTTTCGCAGGTGTTGGCTGATGTGTTCATGCCGGGGGATGTCGAGGACGAGTCTGGCGGCGGTGTTCTGTATAATCTGGAGTTTGCGGAGTAGGGACTTGTTGATGCCGGCGTATAGTGCGTTTCCATAGTCCAGTCTGCTGGTGATGAGTGCGCAGGTGACTGTCTTCCTTGACTCAGGGGGATCCATTTGAAGGTCTTGAGAAGTATGCGTAGGGTGTTGAAGCAGCTGGATGTGACGGCGTTAACCTGTCGGTTCATGGTGAGTGATGAGTCGAGTATGATGCCGAGGTTCTTGGCGTGGTCTGAGGGGTAGGTGGGCTTCCGAGGGCGGTCGGCCACCAGGTGTTGTCCCATGCTGAAGGGGTGGTTCCAAGGAGGAGGACTTCTGTTTTCTTGGCGTTGAGTTTAAGGCAGCTGTTGGTCATCCAGACTGTGACGTCTTGCATTCCTTTCTGGAAGTTGAGTTTGGCGGTGGTGGAGTCTCAGGTGAGGGAGAGGATGAGCTGGGTGTCGTCGGCGTAGGATACGATGTTGAGGCTGTGTTGTCGTACGATGGCTGCGAGGGGGGCCATGTAGACGTTGAAGAGGGTCGGGCTCAGTGATGACCCCTGTGGGACTCAGGTGGTGATTTCCATGGGGTCGGAGAGGAAGGGTGGTAGTCTAATTCTCTGGCTTCTTCCGGTGAGGAACGATCGGATCCAGTCCAGGGCTGTTCCTTGTATTCCAGCGTCGTGCAGTCTGGCCAATAGTGTGCAGTGAGAGACAGTGTTGAAGGCCGCTGACAGGTCTAGTAGGATGAGGGCTGCAGAGTGGCCTTGGTCCAGGAGGGTGCAGGTGTCATCTGTCGCGGCGAGTAGGGCGGTCTCAGTGCTGTGGTTGCTTCTGAATCCGGATTGGGACGGGTCGAGGATGGCGTTCTCTTCGGTCAATCTTGTCAGATCCCTGTTGACCGTTTTCTCTGCAACTTTGGCTGTGAAGGGAAGCAGCAAGATGGGCTGGTAGTTCTTGAGGTCGGTGGGGTCAGCTGTAGGCTTCTTGAGCAGGGGCCTGACTTCTGCGCACTTCCAGTCGTCTGGGAAGGTGCCTGTTTTGAAGATGGTGTTGATGGTGCGCTGCAGTACGGGTGCAATGGCGGCTGCGGCTCTGTGACAGATGTGAGGAGGGCAGGGGTCGGTGGGGGCCCCTGAGTGGGTGCCTTTCATGGTCGAGGCGATGTCTTCGGTTGTGATCGGTGTCCAGTTGGAGATGGTGGGTTGACTGGTGCCCTTGGGGGTCAGGGGGCCAGCTGTGGCATCTGGAGGATGGTCGACGAAGTTGTCGTAGAGGGTTTTGATCTTGAGGTGGAAGTAGGTTCCAAGCTTGTCACAGAGGTCTTGGGACGGGGTGATGTCTGTGGCTTCGCTGCGTGGGTTGGTGAATTCCTGGATGACACTGAAGAGTTCCCTGGAATTGGTGGAGTTGGCGAGGATTTTGTTGTGGATGAAGTTCCTCTTGGTGGTTATGATTTGGTTGTGGTAGTCCGTCATGACATCTTTGTAGGTGGAGTAGTTTTCGGTTGTCTTGGTGTTTCTCCAGTTCTTCTCCAGGCGTCTGCAAGTGCGCCTGGCTTCTTGGAGAGCGGTGGTGTACCAGGCGGCTTTCCTGGGGCGCTGTTTGTCGGGGTTGCGTAGCGGGGCGAGCTCATCTGCGCAGTTGGAGATCCACGTGTGGAGATCTCTGGCTGCGATGTTTGCGTCGGGAGTCCAGGTGAGGTTGTCTCGGGTGAGGGTGGAGTTAAGTTGCTCATCTGTGACCTTGCTCCAGTTCCTCTGTGGTGGGCGTGGGGCTGGTTTGGGTGCCTTGGGTTTGTTGACTGTGAAGTGTACGCAGTGGTGATCAGTCCATGGTGGTTGCGTTGTGTGGCTGAAGTGGATTCTGTTTCCTGCTGCGAAGATGGGGTCAAGGGTGTGTCCTGCTCTGTGGGTCGGTGTGTTGACGAGTTGTTTGAGACCGATGCTGGCGAGGTTGTCTCGAAGGGTGGTGGAGTTGGGGTCGCTGGGATTGTCGAGGTGGAAGTTCAGGTCTCCAATGAGTATGTAGTTCATTGAAGCGATGGCGTGGGGTGCGATGAAGTCGGTGATGGTGGTGGCGAAGGGTGTCCGGGGGTCTGTAGATGAGGGTTCCTCGGAGTGTGGCGTTGGGGGTGGTCTGGATCTGGAAGTGCAGGTGTTCGGCAGAGGGGAAGGTTTCGCTGGAGGTGGTGAGGCGGAGGGTGCTCTTGTGGGCGATGGCGAGGCCCCCTCCCGGGTGGTTGGGGCGGTCCTTCCTCTGGATCTTGTATCCGTCCGGGATGGCGATGTTGATGTCGGGGGCGGAGGAGGCGTTGGTCCATGTCTCCGTGAGGAAGGCAATGTCGTGCGAGAGGGAGTCGAGTAGGTTCCAGATTTCCATGGCGTGCTTGTGTACGGAGCGTACGTTGAGGAGGATGCATCTTAGGCTATTGCTGGTGCTGGCGTCGGCGGTGCTGAAAGCCAGAGTTGTGGTGAGGGTCTGGCGGCAGTGGTGGCAGGAGAACTGGCCGTGGGTCTTGTTCGGCGAGGCTTGTTGGCAGTCTCTGAGTCTTCCGGTGTTGAGTGCGAGGAGAGTGGTGGTGTCGTAGCGATGGATAGTCGGAGATCCAGGGTTCCTGGCGCTGGCCGCGGTCGAGTCACGGACGGGCGCAGACGGGCTTGCCTTAGGCGCGCCTTCGGCACGCCAGCGGTGCGACTGCTGTTGGGGAGAGAGCAGGCCTCAGACCAAGGGTCGGAGGTGTTGCTCGCGCTCCCCGCAGCGGCCGCCATTAAGTATGGGAGGGGGAGGGACGTGCAGCTGGGAGGCAGGGGCGGGGTCAACGGGGCAGAGGCGGGAAACGGCGGGAAGAAGGGCAACGAAGCAAAAACGGAGGGGCACAATTATAATGAAAAACGAATGAGAACAATGGCACAAGCAGGAAAAAAAAGGAATAAAGGTGAATGGCACAAGGTACAATGTTAAACAGGAATAACAGAGATGTAGGACACGAGATCAGACAAGAGGCACAATAGCGAGTGATGATCACTGCGATGGGCACGAGGCACAGCGGTCTCAAACCCTACCTGGAGGAGATCGGGGATCTGCGGCAGAGCAACGCACAGCGGAGCTGTTGGGGAGAGAGCAGGCCTCAGACCGAGGGTCAGAGGTCTTCCTCGCGCTCCCCCGCAGCAGCCGCCATTAAGTAGGGGAGGGGGGAGGGACGTGGAGCTGGGTGGCAGGAGCGGGGGCGGGGTCAACGGGGGCAGAGGCGGCTGCGGGAAATGGCGGGCAGAAGGACAACGAAGCAAAAACGGAGGAGCACAATTATAATGAAAAATGAATGAGAACAATGGCACAAGCAGGAAAAAAAAGGAATAACAGTGAATGGCACAAGGTACAATGTTAAACAGGAATAACAGAAATGTAGGACACGAGATTAGACAAGAGGCACAATAGCGAGTGATGATCACTGCGATGGGCACGAGGCACAGCGGTCTCGAACCCTACCTGGAGGAGATCGGGGATCTGCGGCAGAGCAGCGCACAGCGGAGCTGTTGGGGAGAGAGCAGGCCTCAGACCGAGGGTCAGAGGTCTTGCTTGCGCTCCCCCGCAGCGGCCGCCATTAAGTAGGGGATGGGTGAGGGACGTGCAGCTGGGGGGCGGGGTCAACGGGGGCAGAGGCGACAGCGGGAAACGGCGGGAAGAAGGGCAACGAAGCAAAAACAGAGGGGCACAATTATAATGAAAAACGAATGAGAACAATGGCACAAGCAGGAAAAAAAAGGAATAACAGTAAATGGCACAAGGTACAATGTTAAACAGGAATAACAGAAATGTAGGACACGAGATCAGACAAGAGGCACAATAGGGAGTGATGATCACTGCGATGGGCACGAGGCACAGCTGTCTCGAACCCTACCTGGAGGAGATCGGTGATCTGCGGCAGAGCAGCGCACAGCGGAACTGTTGGGGAGAGAGCAGCACACCATGCCACATATTTCCACTACACAACTCCACACCACACAATTCCACAACACAATATTCCACAACAAACAATTCCAAAACAACCCATCTCTACCTCACACTTCCATCAACCCTGTCCTCTCTCCCCCGCACACCCACTGCCCCTCTCATCTTTCCCTCACACTACCACTACCCCCTCTCATCTCCCAATTCCACTGCAACCCTCTCATTCCTCCCTCACACTCCCTGTCTCCTCTCTATACTGCCTGCTCACACATACTACCTTCCTATACCACCTCGCGCTGTGCACTGGTCCACCTCTCACCTACACCCCCTCTCTCTCTCTCATACTCTCTCTAACACCTCTCTCTCGCTCTCTCATGCACTCTTCCCACCTCCCTCATATGGTTCACTTCAGGTCTTCGAGCACAGTTTCTTTCCTGTGCCTTTTCAAGATTTCCATCCCTCAAACCCACACTCTCTTCCTCTTTTTAGGGTGTCTTCTGCATACATAGGAGCTCCCTCTTTATGAGTCGATGACTTGCTCTCCCCTTCTTTCTCTCTTTCTCACATACTCTTTCTGCTCCTCTGTCTGAAGTTCATTCAACACTTCCCCTCTATCTTCCTTTCTATCTATTCTGTGAAGCTCTCATCCCTATCTACTCCCCATGCCACATAATTCCACTACATAAATAAACTACACACCTCACAATTCCATAACTAACAATACAATTCAGCCCACAAAATTCCACTCCACACCACGTACATCCACTCCACTCCATAAAAAGCACATGGGTAAAAGACATCGTCATTTACAATGCCAATAGCTCAAACTCTCGTAAATGCGAGACCTAGTCCATCACATATGCTCATTTCAAAATTATTACATCATTGTTGTTTGCATAGAAACGTGGAGTCTACATTTGCATTTATATCTTATCCAGTAACTTCTTCTTACCTGAAACAATGATTACGTCCTCTGTATATATCTATCAACGTGTTGGACTATTCTATAGAAAACAAAAACATAACTTTAAAAAGGAACTCCAGGGTAAGATGGTGCTATAAAACCTAGAGCGACTGCGCAAATGGCAGATTCACATGTCCATGAAATTCATATTTAAATGCATTGTTCATTTTGAATATTTTGCAGTGAAAAGAAGAAAGCATAGTGCTCATCACATTATAAAGCAATTTACATAGTCAATCCTGCTTGCAATAATGTGTGGGTGGCTCTCCTTTATCTTGTTCTGTTTATCCCTCCCCAGAAACATGCCCTCATTATTGATGCCCTTACACTGCATTCTTTTAATACTCCATTTTTAGGTCTCACCACAAACAGTGCATGCACTGCCAATTAAGAAACATTTTATTTACGAAAAGGGCCTTAGAGGCCGCCCTTAATTAGCATTTATTGGCTTCAGTGTCACTCTTATTTGTTGTCTTCTAATTGGCCAGCACATCCCGCTGTACACATTGCTTCTTGCCTCCCACCCTACCATTGTCCATGTTGCTTATTCCCTCCCACTATGCCTTCTTTGGCCCACCCACCACCCAACATATAAAACAATTAAAACAAAACACAGGCAGTGCTGGCCGTGTGATACTGCTTTTTCAACTTGCCCGTTGTCGGTGCTGCTTCTTCCCTCCTGCCATAAGAAAAAAGCATTATGGCGTGGACAATGCTAGCCATGTCATAACACTTTAAAAACAAAAATTGACATGCAGAACAGCCACACTTTTATACAACACATCTCAAAGAGATTGGCAAGCCAGTAGCTCTCACATAGGCGAGACCTATTGGCTTTCCCAACGCTTGGTTTATTTGCTTCAAGACCTCCTGAGAGATCAAGATTGACAAATACAAAATTAAACAAAAGAGAAAAAAAACATTTTGAGCTTAAGTTTAGTACAATTTGAAAAGCCGTTTAAAAAGTTTCAAAGGGAGTGATAGTCTCATTTACGTCAATTCTTCTAGCACCGTAGTAGTCTCGTTATTAATAAATGTAGGGAGTACAGGCTTTCAACAGACATTGATTAACTATGCACAACCCAGAGAGAAATGATTTAAATCCTGATTACAATGTTTACATAAAGATCAATAGCTTTGCTCCAGACTCATATCTGCCCATCTACATGTAATAGATTTTAGGGGGAAGTTCTGTCTGCTTGAAAACTAGCTTTTGCAATCCTAACCTTTAAATCCAGTTTTAATAGCCACATTGTCTATCACAAATAGACGTATGATGAATTATCTTTCATTCCAAAATATTTTCAAAATTGGCCACAATGTCACATTTCTATTCAATATTCTTCTTCTTACAATTCCTTAAAGGAGCTTACATGTATTGAAGTTCAAGTAAAATAATAATATAGCCATATAGAAAATGTTTTCCAAAGATAAAAGGAAAAGCTTCTGATCAATTGTCCTGTTGGTCAAAGTTACACATATTGAGACATCACGTATTTCGAGGAGATACAGGCCACTTCTTCAGGGCTTTCTTTAAAATAATTGTTAATAGCTTGGACTTCTTGTCAGTATAACCTGTATAAAATATCTACGATGTAACACATGCTTTGCGTGGACACTTGCCGAATATTCAGGGCTGAAATAAAAAAAAAACATTGATTTCATTCACTTTGTGAATACACATGTTATAAATACATTTTACAAATCATTTGCTTGCACAGGTAAATACCACATGAAATCTCGCTATTAAGAGCTGTCACAAAAATTCTTTAAATGTATGCAATAGTTTTGAAAAACAATTTTGTGTAAAACAGATTCTCAGGCTCAAATATAACACAAAATTATATATTTCTCGATGATGAAGAGATGTGTGAATCAATATCAATGTTCTACAATGCGAGCGTTTAGATATTGTCAATTTCTAATAACAAAACCTGTTAGCTGTATAGTGATCCTTGGATAGTCGTCTCAAGCCCTGGGATTGTGTGTCAGTTCAAGACAAACTTAATTGTTGCAGGGCGTATAAAAGCTTATTTAATAAAACTTTAAGGAATGCACGTGTTGAATGTTAGGTCGCTTGTTATTGCACATGTACTATGATATATGAGGTATGCTATACATAATAAATCTCGCCTGCTACTGTCAGCACAGAGACAGTAGAAAAACTCTGTCTCAAGACCTCTACGACAACCTTGCCACTTTCTTCCACCACAAGATCAAGGAGATCTACAACAGCTTTGCAACCGATGACTCACCCACCACACCCACAACCACCGCACCCAATGGCTCCAGCCCCCAGCAGACCTTGACCAGCTGCACTACCCTCACCTCTGAAACACCCTCAGGATCATGAAGACCATCCACTCTGGAGCCCCTTCGGATCCCTGCCCTCCCTATATCTTCAACAGAGCTGGCACCTCCATCGCACCCGAACTCTGCCTCACCATCAACTGCTCTTTCGAGTCTGCAACCTTCCTGGAAGACTGGAAGCAAGCAGAGATCAACCCCCTGCTGAAGAAACCTTCTGCCGAACCAACAGACCTCAAGAACTACAGACCCATATCTCTGCTCACCTACCCAGCCAAAGTCATTGGGAAAGCCATCAATGCCTAACTCTCTGAGTTCAACAAAACAACAATATCCCGGACCTCTCACAATCAGGCTTCAGAAGCACAGCACTGAGACCGCCCTCCTTGCCGCTACAGACGACATCTGCACCCTCCTCGACTGAGACGAGACTGCTGCCCTCATCCTCCTGGACCTCTCAGCCACCTTTGACAACGTCTCCCACCACACCCTCTTCGCAAGACTCCATGACGCCGGCCTCCATGACAATGCTCTGGGATGGATCTGCTCTTTCAGCACCGGCCAAACGCAAAGAGTCAGACTTCCATTGTTCAACTCAGAACCCACAGAGATCAGGTGCCGGGGCCTCAGGGATCCTCCCTGAACCCCACCCTCTTCAAAGCCATCATCAGAAGCCTCGGACTCAACATCGTCTCCTACGCCGACGACACACAGCTGATTCTCTCATTCACAGACAAATCCACAGCTGCCCAGAGCAACTTCCACAATGCGATGAAGGCAGTCGCCACTTGGATGAAGGACAGCTGCCTCAAGCTTAACTCAGACAAGACCAAAGTCCTCATCCTGGACTCCTGCCCCTCCACCTGCGATGACTCTTGGTGGCCAGCAGTGCACAGAATCCCCCCCACACCCACGGACCACGCATGAAACCTCTGTATCATCCTGGACTCCTCGCTCAAAATGAGCTATCAAATCAATGCCGTTTCATCCTCCTGCTTCCACACACTCTGCCTCCTTCATAAGATCTTCAAGTGGATCCCCGCCGAGTCCAGGAAAATGGTCATCCATTCTCTTGTCAGTAGCAGACTCGACTATGGCAATGCACTTTACGACGGCACCACCCAGAAACTCCCCAAAAAACTTCAGACCATCCAGAACACCTCCGCCAGACTCATCCTGAACATCCCACACCACAACCACATTACCGGCCACCTGAGAAACCTTCTCTGGCTACCTGTCAACAAAAGAATTACCTTCAAGCTTCCCACGCACGCCTGCAAAGCCCCCCACAACGCCAGACCTGCATACCTCAACAACCGCCTCTTCTTCTACACTCCCACCAGACATCTATGCTCTACCCAACTGGCCCTGGGCACCATCCCACAGATCGGCAAGACCACGGCTGGAGGAAGATACTTCTCCTACCTCACTGCGAAGACTTGGAACTCCCTGCCTCTGCACCTCAGGCAATCACCATCGCTGCCGCAACTCAGGAAGGATGTCAAGACCTGGCTCTGCGACTGAACTGCAAGCCCACCCCCCCCCACTCAGCGCCTTGAGACCCTCACAGGTGAGTAGTCGTGCTTTATAAGATTACTGATTGATTGATTACTACAGTCTCTATTGTTGCAAAGTAGATGCAAAGTATGTTGAATTCTAAATGAGGAGCTTTCACTTGTACAATTTTGAACAACATAAACTGGTCAAAATCTTGTTATCAATTTTACTAAGGGCAAGATATGACTGTATGGCTTTCAGCACAGGTGCTTTAACTGGCATCCCTGCAGATGTACCATCCACAGGCACACTGTGCACAGACCTCTTGAGTTGCATAAACCTGCTGGTCTACCTGGCTCCCAGTATTCTCCTTTTAGATACTGTGTAGGGAAGCTGCCTTTTTCCACTCTCTTCACAGACCTCCCCTGTTACTGTCCAGGGAGAGGGTTATGCAACCAAAGCAACCAAAGTCTTGCGGACCCTTATCACACAGGGCCAGGGTGCAGAGGCAGCAACTTCCTGGGCAGGGTGATTATTCCAATCTGGGCAGCCTCCCACTTTTAAGAGTTTCTCTGGCACAACATCACAGGATTCTTTAACATTCTGCCCTGGGACCCAAAACCAAAATGACTACCAAAATCCTATAATGAGGTTAACTTAGGGCCCGTGCTAAGTCTCCATTTTAGTTTCACATTTTAGCTTGGCTGTCTTTTTTAATAAGTGACTATTTACATGCTTTACTTTTACCTAACAATGTGCTGAGAAGTTGTTCAACATACAGTTCAGTTTTTATAGGTTTTATTATCATGGTATTCTTACACTCTCTGAAAAGGCTAGGCGAATGGAACGCAATGCTCCTGCATTTGTTTTGGCTGATTGGAGATAGCTCTAAATGCACAGACAAATATCGCATCAGCTCTGCACCTTTGATACAGAGCAATTGAAACTGTGTTTTTATTATATAAGTAGCCTCTGAGTCACATTTGGCAGAGGAACCCTTCGGCTGGGATTATCCTGGAATGAAACGCAATGACATGCAGCCCTGCTGACTTTGACCTCTATCCTACAAAGGACAGCAGCCTGCTCTACACCAGATTGGCTTCCTGCTACATCATACCCATGTATGGTGGTCAGGTTCTCCCAATAGATCTGGCAGAGGGTACTCCTGCTACACTCTTGATAGTGTAGGTAGTGTTAGGTAGGAGTATAATCACACAATAACACAATCATGGTTGAACAGTTTTTCTTTTTCACCATTTGCATAATGCTGGTTACAATGCTTCGTTTCATCTGCCTAATAATCACAGTACTCACTTTCTATAGAAGATTACGATTGCTTCAATAAATGTTTGAAAATCCAATTTGTATCATTCTTGTTTTTATACCTTGGCCATGCAAAAGTAAACAACAATAAGTTAGATCGGTTTCCATGATTTCCTTGGAGAATAAGACTGGTTGTGTTCAAGGTTGCCAATATCATCTGGTACCCGGGTTAGGTTAGGGTTGAGATGGGGCACTATGAGCTAGCTAGGAATTTGGTCAACATTTTCTGATGATATGTGTGACGCGAGTCTCCATATTTTGATGTTTATGTTGTCCAGATACACAGTCCTACTTAATTCATAGGAACCATATAACAAGCCTATAATGTAATAAAACTGGAAATTTATTTGTGGTAGTAGTCTGCCCACTTCAGATTTCAAAATGCTGCACACAAGTGTCTCCTCTAGATGAAGATAGCTTGGTCTCCCCAGACTGTTACATTTCTTAGGGGTTGGTGGCCATCTGATCTTAGTAATAGGCTCCAGCCTCCAAGACCACCTTCTTGGGGCCTCAAAGCCCTCCAGTTTACTGAAAGATTTTCAGTAGCATTTACTGAACTCTCTGACACTACTGCATCTTCCTCCTTAGGAGCAGCATAGCTACAGTGCCAAGGCTTGGCCTACTGCCCAGAGATAATAATGTTCTTCCTAACTTGAGATCATCCTCTAAGCACCCTTGGTTACTCCATGGAAGACCAATCCACTAGCCTGCACTTCCCTGCCATCCAAGCCTTGAGCCACTTGCAGGGTAACTGTGAGTGACAGCAAGATTCTGAAGTGCTCATTCCTGTGGCACTACCAGTAGGACCAGCCTATTAGAAGTCGATTCCACAAACCCAGTGAGAACAAGCTTCACTGGGCTTGGGAAACAGTCAGTGAGCTGGTGTCACTAGCCCTAGCCAGAGTCCACATAGTCTAAACTACAATTTTAGGTTGGGTGCACATCTAATCTGAAGAAAGGAGTTTGTCAGGTATGCTGCTTATTGCTCTAATATTCCATGTTCCTGCTCAACTTTGAGTCTCCACAGTGAAATCAAACTCCTCACACACTGCCCCAGCCTCCAAACCCATTAACGTCATTAAAAAACAGACCCAGCTAATTGTATCGCCCATAACTTTGATGCATTCTGGATAGGAATTCAAATGGCAGTTCAGACCAAAAGTGAGGCACATGTCTCTCTGAGCCAATATCCACCTACTGAAGCCATCCTATTTCCTCGAAATCTCTGCAAAGTACAGCCAGTAGCATAGGCCCTCCCTCTGTCAATTCCTGTGAGAAAATGCGCTCCTCTCTGTCTCCTTCAAAAGTGTGGCACCACGCAGGGCCCGCCAGACAATCAAGACATAAGCAGGTAAGTGGTAAAGCCTGGAACTGGATGTTTCCCTCGCCTCCTGCATCAGCAGCAGCCACAATCTCCCTGCACATGCGAGAATGGCTAGGACGTGCAAGACCACCAAACCCACCCAGAATAGATGGCAATTTTGAAGCAGAAGCATTAAAGGCACAGGCATTAAAAAATGTATGGGGAACTGCACAAAGTACCCAGTTCCATCTCAGGCTGCATGGCCAGCTCCAGGTGGCTGCCATTTTAGGTGTAGTCCCGGATACAAAACGCTGCTGGCAGTGGAGCTGGGCGGGGGCCTTAGCTCAAACTACACCAATGTGTCCCCCAGTGACATTCCCACCTACCCCAGCAAGCACCCAGATGATACCCTTCACATCTGATCTCTCCTTCACAGCCTGCATTCAGGCCAGGACGTGCTGCCACGGGCTCCCACCCAGTTCCCAGCTGCAGACGGATAAATCTCTACAAGTCATTGCGCTGCATTCATTCAGCAGCCATCATATCTCAATCGGCTTCTGGTGTTGTCCACTACTCCCGTCAACATAGTTAGTGCATTTTTAAATAACTTTGCCACTGATACTTTTCATTTCTGGAGCCTTGGACAAGAGCTCCGTAAAGAATGGACAAACTGATCGGTGGTTAACCCCGCCCCCAAATAGGATCTAATTTAGAGATTGGTGGATTGAGTAATGGCAGGGTGGTGTAGAACTTTATGTCCGCCGCCCTACCTTTATTCCACCTGGCAAATTTAGAGTTCACTGATGGCTCTGCGGTGAACTGTATGAATTTTTATGAACCTCTGTCACAGCAATTCATACAAAACCATTTAAATATTTGGTGTATGACCGACATTGGTGATGGATGAATACACCATATTTTCAAAAGATTTTACATTCCTAAAAACACCTAACTCACATACTTGGACATTGTTTTGGAAAAGTTAAAACTAATATCCCCAACACCTTAGAAGTTGTTTTTTTGGCATAATTCCGGTGGTTCACCCAACTCAAAATTGAGCAATCCGACTAGGAGTTGGGGGGCAGGGGACTCCATCACCACTGCCACTGAGTACCGTGTCCACCTTACCTTAGGATGCAGGACTTGGGAGCTGACAGGAAAACATGCCCAAACAAGACCATAAATAGGACCTGGATTTTGGAATGGTTATAACATGGAGTAGCTTTGGTGGCAGAATCCTTTTATCAGAGCAGCCTTCTCAGACAGGGGAGATCTTCTGTCAGGAAGAGAGGGTGGTCACTCATTGCATAGGTCACAACTAAAAGACAAATGTGAGCACATGGGAGAGGAGCGCAACTCTTGTGATAGCCTGCAGAGATGCACGACAGGAAGTGCTGCAAAAGTGTGAGTGTTGTTGGGAGAATTGTTGGGAGAATTATACAGTGATTTGAACTAGAAATGTCACGAGTCACTAGCTAATGCATTGTATGAAAATCACAACAACAAGCTCATCAGAACACTCCTGAGAATATAGAGACACCAGATGGAAGTCTTGTTGCTGTCAGCTACCTGCCTTTGAAGATGTCAGATGTGTGATCAGCTCTCCACTTATGCCCAGTGTCTTCAAGGTCTTTCCAAGCGACATTTTCCTGTACCCCTCTACTTCCGCAGGAACACAAAATTCTGAAGAAGGGCTTCATTTTGTGTGAGAGAAGCTGCTGCCCAACTGGGTGTTGAATGTAGTGGATTCTTGAGAGCCCTGTCTACAGAGAAGCTAGGATCCTAGGTGATGTACCTACAAGCATTGGACATGTAAGACAAGTTAGAAGTGACTTTCCTATCATTTCCAAAAAATCAAGCTGTAATGGAGAGGGCTGTCCCACTTTGAGCTTTGACTGGAGTCCCCCAGAAGACCACCAGAAAGTCTGAAAGCATTGGAGGGTACTGTCAAGGAAGGTAACTGACTCTGCCCCTTGCTTCCCTGGATCAATGAGACAGAGCAGTTTGCTGGTAATTTCCTTTGATACCACATAGTGTTCTGCTGAATTTTAGCTAGGTTTTGCACCATACAAATACTATAGACATACATACATACAACTTTTACTCAATGTATCCGACTTGTCTTGATTTTTTCACAATCTGATTTCAAATTGTGTTCTGTTGTTTTTGATGTTTGGTACTGCTTCAGCTATCATGCATCAGAGCTAACAGGGGTTTAGAAGAGTTTTTCCGGTACACAATATTGTAGCATAGCAACACCATGCCATATTGAGGTAGAGGAGTGACCTCCCCCAGATAAATATTCTATTTTCTATCAGTGCTCACCTATTACTCTTCTGGATGGAATATTTGAAGGCCCTTGCTTGAGGGCCTATTG
The DNA here is from genome assembly GCA_963921515.1 of Calotriton arnoldi. Taxonomy (NCBI): domain Eukaryota; kingdom Metazoa; phylum Chordata; class Amphibia; order Caudata; family Salamandridae; genus Calotriton; species Calotriton arnoldi. The sequence continues at coordinate 3,708,535 of CAWUFW010000004.1, read as the reverse complement.
GATATTAACTATCATAGATCCTCTCCTCATTCAGTTCGGGCAAAGACTCTGATTTACAGTTTGTCGGATTGAATACTCCATCACAAACGTGACTGATAACCTGTCTGGCTTAGGAAATAATGTATTTGTAATATGTCGGATGGGATATCTGTCACGTTTGTGAAGGAGAATCCCATCTTCCAAAGCCAAAATCAGGCCCCAACTTGTTTAGTGCGTAGTTAAGCACAATGCATGTCATTTTACCTTGCACTCTGTTATTTGCACTTTAAACAATTTGTTTTGAATACACTGGGCCTCATTTATGAGGTTTTGCCGAAGGACACCGCCACAGGCCTTCCTGCTGCACTGACCTACAGCAAAAGAAAAGGGCAGGAATGCACTATATGTATCAGATACGGCACATTCCTGTCTTCCTCCGTTGCGCTGGCGCACAATAGTCTGCCGTGCGCCAACGCAGGCATCTTTGCACCATGGTGCAAGGGTGCCTGCTTTGCGGGGATGATTATTTTTGTGCAGGAAGGCAAACCTTCCTGCACAAAAACAATCACAAGAGTTTTTTCCTCTTTGTATGTGTGCTGCAGCACACATAGAAAAAGGGAAAAAGGGAAGAAATAAAGATATTTCTCCTCGTTGTGCCTCCCTTATGCCTCTCCTGGGGAGGCGTAAGTTTTTGGCGCTGCCTCAGATTTACAATTTCTTGTAAATCTGGAACAGTGTCAAAAAGACATGGATGTTGGTGGGAATGCCCGCAGCAACACCCATTGCAGGCCCCTTTAAACCAGAAAACTGTGTTAAAGGGAACGATATTTATGAGGCAGCATTAAGCCAAAAAAAAGCGCTTAGTGCTGCCTCATAAATACGGAGCAGGCTCCTGTGCCACGGAATGTCACAAAAAGTGGAATTCCGGCGGCGCTATTGTATTTACTTGATTACTATTGCTTTGAATAAAAAACAATTTCATTGAAATATGCTCACTATGTGTGCCTTTGATTAATTTCTTTTTTTCTACTGGAAAAGGTTAAAGGTAATTCCCTATTACATTTGTGGTGCATCCACATATTCAACCTTGCACATTTGATTATTGGAAACCAGACTAGGAGTTGTACACGAGAACCACTGTGCAAGTATAATATACCCCTAAGGATATCGGTACTGTGGATCTGAGCCTCCATGCAGCAAAAGAGTACCACTGTGCAAGGTGTGACCTGCTGTTGGACTTTGCTCCCTCGACCCAGGACATCAGGGCTGTTTAGCCATGTGCAGAACAGGGCAATGTAGCAGTTTCCAAAGACATTTCCCTACATACACTCGTTTGGTGACTTAGGTAGTGGCATAGGCTGCTGACAGCAGAGAAAGAGAAGGCCAAATAAATAACACTTTGTGCAGGGTTTGTGTTAGAAATGTGATGCAAACTGGTGCAAAGTGTTGATTTTTAATTAACTTTGCAATTAAAAATATGTTTTGTGCTGGAAAGAAGCCCCAAAGTAACCCAAAGTAGTGATTTGCTCTACTTTGCATAATTTTGTGTCACGCTTTACCATGGGTGTTACAGGGGTGTCCGTCCCATGCAACCACTCATGTGTTTTTACTCAAATCCCTCTGTACTAACATTGGGATACAGTTTAATCCTTCTTGAGGCGGGTTACCATTAAAAAAATACGTATTTTCTTAAAGATTTTCTTACTTTGCATATGAACTCTATTGTACAATACATATACCCTGTTATATAAATGTTAAAATATGTCAGAGGGTCCCCTCTCAGTTCAAAACCTAGGGGCCGATTCACAGAACTAATCTGAGATAAAATCCTAAACTTACTACTTTTGGTATTCACAGAAGGCATTTAGTAGTAGTAAAGTTAGGACTCCTAACTTTACTACTACTAAACTGAGATAAAATCCTAAACTTACTACTTTTGGTATTCACAGAAGGCATTTAGTAGTAGTAAAGTTAGGACTCCTAACTTCACTACTACTAAATGCCTTTTGTGAATATCGAAAGTCGTAAAGTTAGGATTTTGTCTCAGTTTAGTAGTAGTAAAGTTAGGACTCCTAACTTTACTACTACTAAATGCCTTCTGTGAATACCAAAAGTAGTAAGTTTAGGATTTTATTCAGTTTAGTAGTAGTAAAGTTAGGAGTCCTAACTTTACTACTACTAAATGCCTTCTGTGAATACCAAAAGTAGTAAGTTTAGGATTTTATCTCAGATTAGTTCTGTGAATCGGCCCCCTAGAATTGAAATCACGCACACCTCTTTGCACTGTGGTGCAAAAGAGTGTGTACTGGTGGAAGACAACTGAAAGTGTGCCAGCGCAGGGAGAGAAAAATACAGCAACAGGTTTTAGTAGATATGATTCTGTTCTGCTTGAAACATATTCACGCAATGCACCACAGCAGCTTAGCTTGCTGCACTGTGTTGCAGTAATTTCTTCATAAATTTGCCACCAGAATGTTAGTTGCCCATTTGTGCTAGGGTGCTAGTTCCGATGGGCCTTGTTTGGAATGTCATGCGTGACTTCCATGTCTTTGAGGTGGTCCAGTGTCTGGGACTATCAAAATTAAAAGTACAACAGGACACCTCCTGCCATGTGGATTTCTATTATTTCAATTCCAAAGCTATGCTAGTGAAAATGTAAACTCCATATGTCATGGTTAGTAATTACAATCAAAGAATGAACAATGTAACTTATCAGTATTGTTACACTTCTCTCTACACTAATTGCAATATTTTGCTATGAATGGCTCATGTGTCATTAAATCAAACTAAACTGGAAAGAGAGACAAATTGGTCAAATGAAATAGAACAACTGAAAGGGGTTCAGCTGACTTTTACCACTGACTAACTGGGGTCATACAGCTTTGAACATTAGCTAGAGTGGGACATTTTATGGAAAATTCCTATAACTGAAAATGACAGTGACAACTGCAGCAAGACTTTGTTTTCACTAGTGTCATGAGACGTCAAAATAATTAAATAAATGTTTTGCAGTCGACACCCTCAAGGCTTCAGGTAACAAACTCCTACCCAAAATAAATAAATACAAAAATACACTGCTTTGTTTACCTTCTCAGAATGACGCTTTCGAATGAGCCAAAAATGCAATGCCAGCATGAATTAAAATGCAACTTCTTACAGTGCAGAACTTCCCATAGAAAATAGAATTTGACTTCGTCAGAAAAAAGATGACAGCACAGAAATGAGGCGTTTTAAACGCCCTGTGATGTTGCTACTAAAAAAGCATCTTAAAATGTTAATATTTTGGTCAATGCAAAAGTGACTGTAAGCTCACAATGTTGCTCATAGTCTTTAATTTAGGAGAAAGTTTGGGCAAATTCCAGCTATGGGCTTTGTATATGTGGAAAGATAACTTTGGCATTGGATGGCTGCGCCCGTCTGCGCCCGTCCGCGTCCGGCCGAGTCCAGGGGCCAGGACCCCTGCTCCAATTAACCTGGTGCCGGCGAATATACGGTCCTACTCCAGAGATGCAATGTTGGCCGTTGCTAACTTTTCCTCTCCAATGCTCAGTGCCTGCGTAAAGATGTCTCCAGAACTTGCAGAAGGACCATTTTCCTGCCTTAACTGCAAGTGGTGCAGCCTACCTAAGGCTGAGATGCCACATATTGACACGGGGGACCATGTTAAGCTTAAATGTTTATACATGAATGCTAGATCAGTGCCCAAACACTCTTTTGAAATTTGGGACACTATTAATGAGTCTCACCCCGACATGGCACTGAAACCTGGCTGGGAGACAACAACTGCCCCGACATTGACCACTCCCTACCCCCAGAGTATAAAATCCTGAGACAAGATAGACAGGGGAGAAAGGGTGGGGGACTTGCTATCCTATTCAAAGACCACCTAACCTGTTCACAGTTCTCTGTAGCACAGTTAGGGGAGCATGAAATACTCCCTTTTCAAGTATCCAGAGGAAAGCACACCATACTGGGAGGAGCTGTAATCTACAATCCCCCGGGCTACCATGTTGAATTAAGTGCGAAGTTACTCACACAATTCTTCCCTGCCTGTCTAAAATACAGACACTTTCTAATGGTGGGAGATTTTAATGTGCACTTTGAAAAACTAGACCATACGGAGGTTAAACACCTACACAATGACATGCAGATTCTCCAACTTAGACAATGGATTGAGGGACCCACTCATTCTGCAGGCCACACTCTGGATCTTTTATTTTCCAATATAGCATCTATTACTATTGAGGAGATTAAAGCTGTCACTTGGACTGATCACTCGCTCATTACCTTCTCATTTACTCAACCTGCAGCTTCTATTACAACTTATGCACCAACACATGAATTTTACCGCGTTTGGAAATCTATCACGCCCGACCTCTTCCGACTCCATTTTTCCTCTAACAGCCTGGAGGCGTTAGATTTACTCCCCACGGATGCGGGAGCAGCATGTCTCGAAAAAGAAATCTACAATTCCTTAGATCACTGCGCCCCCAAACGCAGGTCTAAGCCTACGGAAAGACGTGTATCAGAAAAATGGTATTCGACTGAACTTAAAGCATTCAAAAAGCAATGTAAAACACTGGAACATAATTGGAGAATGTCCAGATCCGAGACGGACAAACTTTTATTCAAATCCATGCTCAAGAAATACCATAATGCCATCAAAGGAGCGAAACGTACCTATTTCGCACACAGAATAACTGAAAGCAAGAATTCAGCGAAAGAATTGTATAAAATCATACACGACTTATGCAAACCCGCATGCATGTCGCAAACTTTACATCCCTCCCCAGACTGCTGTGAAATGATCAGTGATTTTTTTATAGATAAAATAAATTCTATCTACTCATCTTTTAACACAAATGACCCAACTGACTTTAACAGCTGGGTAAACACGGATCCTTGTCCTAATACCACAGCACAGTTGGGCAGTTTCGTCCCCTTCTCTCAAGATGAAGTAGCCAAAACTATGGGGGAAGTCAAGTCTGGCTCTCCCCTCGACCCCTGCCCACACTTCATCTTTTCACAAATTATTCCCACCCTCTGCCCCTATGTTACGGAACTCTTCAATAGATCACTTGAGACAGCAGTATTCCCGGAGGCCTGGAAACATGCAATAGTCACTCCCCTGCTTAAAAAAGCAGGTGTAGATGTGACAAATCCAGCCAACTATAGGCCAATATCTCTACTCCCATTTCTCTCTAAAGTAATGGAGAAAGTGATCAACAGACAGCTGTCTGTCTATCTGGAATCTAATGGCCTTTTGGACCCATCTCAAACAGGCTTCAGGGCTACAAATAGCACGGAGACAACCCTGTTGGCCGTGTTTGACAATATAAGAGCACTACTGGATCAAGGCAAGGTAGTTGCCCTGATCCTATTGGACCTGTCGGCAGCATTCGACACGGTCTCCCATCAGCTCTTACTTCGCAACCTCTACGGAAAAGGAATACATGCCAAAGCACTCCAATGGCTCAATTCATTCCTCAGCAATAGGAAACAAACAGTACAACTGGGTGCTTTTTCTTCCAAACCAAAAACTCTGAGTTGTGGTGTCCCACAGGGAGCTTCTCTTAGCCCCACCCTTTTTAATGCTTATGTTTCACCATTGGCAAAAATTGGCTCTAAATGGGGCTTTGATATTTGCTCATATGCGGATGATACGCAATTAACAATAGCCATTGGTAATGACCACGTGAGCACAAGGACCAAGCTTAATGACTGCCTTACTGAAATGGCAGTCTGGATGTCCGATCACTGTCTCAAGCTCAATGCTGACAAATCTGAGATCCTGCTTTTCGGTGGAGCCCACCACATTTGGGACGCTTCATGGTGGCCCCATTCTTTGGGACATGCCCCAGAGCCCAAGAGGTGTGCTAAGAACTTGGGCGTCCTTATGGATGACAAACTATCCATGCAGGATCACGTACGGACCCTCTGCGGGAAAAGTTTTGCTTTGCTAAAACTCCTAAAAAGGCTTTTTCCTTGGATCCCTTTGGACGATAGGAGGACAGTTACCCAAGCACTGCTTGTTAGCAGAATGGACTACGGTAATGCCCTGTTTGTGGGCATGCCAGACTACCTGTTTAAACGTCTCCAGGTGGTACAGAACGCTGCAGCTAAATTGGTCTGCAATAAGGGCAGACTAAGCTCAGCTACTGAATGCCTGAAGCAACTTCATTGGCTGCCGGTGCGCCAAAGAGCACGATTTAAGCTCCTGGGGCATACCTTTAAGGCATTACACCGCATTGGTCCTAAAATTCTCCAAGATAAAATCCGATTCTACACCCTTCCAGATGCTTACGGTCACAGCATCTTGCGCTTGCAGAATCAAAAAGGATCAAAAAGGTTAAAACCGGGGGACGCACCTTTTCGCACCTCGCGGCCTTACACTGGAATGGGCTGCCAGTCGAGCTTCGACTTATCAATGACTATAATACCTTCAGAAAAAAACTAAAAACACATTTATTTCCCACCTAAGCAGACCCTTACTTCCTCCTGTCCTTCTTTTCAGTACCAGACCTCGCCTCCTCAGCGCCGCGATATCCCGTTGGGATGAATGTAGCGCTATACAAATAAATAAAAATAAATAAAATAAATGGCTGAGCTGTAATTTGCCTAATGATTTATTTGTAAACCTATGCCCATTTACCGACCAGCTTATATCTTGTGACGTCACTTCTCCAAAGTATCGAATTGCCCCTTATGCCTTGTGACTTCATTTTGATGCTGTTAGTTATCGAACTCACCTTATTCTACAGTACAATGCCATATTAATAAATGAACAGGAACAATGATGTTGAGCCAAAAAGTTTATTGGCCCGAAAAACGCTGATAGATGCAAGGGAGTAGAATAATGAAAAAATATTTGGCCCATATTTACTACTGTTTCACACAACACAGCATTCAAATTTGTTGCAACACAACACAGTGTCATGTCTGCATTGGGTATTTGGGATTGTTAGAAATGGCAGTCCCTAGTTGGCAGCACTATGCACCTTGTCCAAGCAGGGACCCTTCCTTCTAGTCCGGGTAAGGGGCTTACACACGTTAGATATGTGTAATGTGTAAAGTATTTGCATCCAAATGCACAGTAACACAGTGAAAACACCACAGAAGCGACACCACGCCAGTTTAGAAAAAAAAGTAATATTTTAGCTACATTTTGACAAGACCAAAATGGCAGTAATCCAACATACACAATACCAACAAAAAGAATGTCAATTGCCCAAAAGTGGGTCCAGTAAAAACGGTACGGTTTTGTTCATAGGAGAGGGAGCGTGGGGTTACTCACTGCCGAAAGTTGTTAGTCGATCCCCAGGCTGTTTACGGCAGCCCCCATATTTTCTGTTGCTGCTCCTTGTAGTTCAGCAAGAAGGGCTCCTCTGCTCCGCTGATGCAGGGCCCTGGATCAGGCGATGGGAGCAGTACCGTGTCTCCGACCTCCCGCTCCTCACACAAACAAGAACTAGTGCTGCGCCCTGCCTGGCCCTTTGTACCGGGATCTTCAGTTAGGGCTTCTGAGGCCAGGTACATGGTTGCCGTGAGCACAGTTGCCATCCCTCGTGGCAGCTGAGCCAACGACAATGCCTCAGTCCTTTAAACCGGTGGCCACGAACTCTCTCTGCAGCTCTTGGGCAGGTGCGGTCGGTGGGGCTGGGCTCACTGTCAGGCCTGCAAGGCGTGAGTGCGCACACTCAGTCCCTGGGGTGCCTGAGAGGAGCCATACTACCATATGCTGTGGTTGCTTGGCAATGCAGGGGACGCCCTCAGGAATCTTCTGTGTGCTGGCCTGCGTTTCCAAATGGGGCTTGGACTTCGTTGTCCCCCAGCCTTCCAACTCAACCCAAGCTTTCCCACGCTTGTGGGAGTTGCTTGGCAACACGGTGGGGGGACCTGCATGGTGATCCTGAATGCGCTGGCTGTGCTGACGAGAAGGAATCTTCTCTCGCAGTCCTCTGGCTTCCTGACACAGCACTTGTTTCCACAGTGCCTCAACTTCTGTCATGGCACGTGTTTCCACAGTGCCTCGAGTGATGGCGGTGGGAGGGGGAAGCAGACCCAGCAGAGTGCTTGGTAGATTCTCAAGATGAACACAGGGAACACTGTGTTGTCCCTTAGTCTTCCACAACAGGAGGCAAGCACACACAAGCCCTTGGGGATCTTCTATCAAGTAGGATGCCACAATAGGGCAAGAAGTGTCAGTCCTTTTCCTCTGCCCACAGACAGAAGCAGCAAATGCAGGCAAACCCAACAAAGCAACAACACAGCAAAGGGGCAGTACTCCTCCTGGCAGCTCTTCCACTCTTCTTGGCAGGGTCCTCTTGGTTTCCAGAAGTGATCTAAAGCTCTGGGGTCAGAGCCCCAATATTTTTACTATGTTTATCTTTGAAGTCAGCACAAATAAAAGTCTTTGCTGCACACATAAACCAGTTTTGCCTAGCACAGGCCACATTCACCACAGGAAGTGGAGGCAGCTTTGTGAAAGGCAGCCATAGTTCATTCAGGTGCAAGTGACAACTCCTCCCACTACTCTAAATGCAGCCAGGTCTATTCCGCCTGGCTATGAGTCACCCACAAAAGGCAGGACACACCTCAACCCCCATTGTGACTATCTCGAGTGAATGCATATCCCCAGCTCCTGTTACTCCAAAACCAGACGTGAATATACAAACAGGCAGAGGCACACAGAGTGGTAAAGCAAGAAAAGTGGCATTTTCAAACACACAATTTACTAAAAGGTGTGTTATTAAATTCTGTACTCAGGTAACCTAAACTCCGATTTTCCAACTTGTCCCAATGGAAAGTTACACTTGTAAGACTTTTCAGGGTGGCTCCCATGTTAACCTATTGGGACAAACAGCTTTTCAATAGTGAAAAACTAAATGCCCTGTATTTCACTATCAGGACATGTAACACACACCAGTACATCTCCTACTTTTCACATACACTGCACCCTGCGCCCACAGGGCTACTTTGGGCGTATCTTAGGGGTGTCTTACATGTAAGAAAAGGGGAGGTTAGGGCCTGGCAATTGGATGCACTTGCCAGGTTGACATGGCAGTTAAAAACTGAATGGGCAGACACTGCAGTGTTGTCCCGATTGACATTAGTAAGTGTAACATGGATCTTTGGACTCCATTGTTGACAAATGTTGCCGCATAATTGATACCGACTAATTTATTACCAGCATTTTTTACACAATGACAGAACAACTGCACAGCACAACAGAGTAGTAACAGCACACCGAAAACCGGTAACAGAAGTTTTAGAATGGGAGACAGCCACGAAGGCATCCAGTCAAAGTTCAACCAATCAGTGGCTGTGTCTGCAATGGCACCTCCTTCAGGAATCATTTACTTTTCTATGTTGTTCAAGTCCTCGGTGACCTTGGTAATGGAGCCTTTTTCTTCATCGTTGGCAGGCACTTAATGTGCAGCACGGCACAACAACTTTTTGTTTTTTTTCCACTGATGGAGTCCTTCCGGACAAAGATCTGTGTTCCGGGAGGGATGAGTAGGAGCTCAGGATCGATGGTGCCCTTCTCCTTCTGCTTGGATATCTGAGTAGAAAGAAACTTCACAGCGCATGTTAACTCATACAAATACTCTTACATTTCAGATTTCATAATTTCAGAAGAACTTTCAGTATCGGTTTTAGGTCTAGTTGCTGGTACTGATACATTTATTAATTGTTCAGTGAGAAGTATATGGGCCGTTAGTTGATGGTCAGAACTTGGAATATTTCTGAGTGAAAATAGGGTAATTGGTAGGCCAAAAGCCATTTTGTTTTCTTAATAAAAACTTTTTTTTCTTTTTTTTTCTCAATTGTGGCACTTATCTTGCTTACTTTATTTTTAAGCAGAAATTCAGGCATTGCTGAAATTGGCTGCTGCTTTAGCATCACAGTGGACACATGGTCCAGCTTTGATCCAAATGTGTGGGAAAATGTAGTGGGGCCTGTGGCATGACATGTTTTCCTGTTACAGTCTGCCTATAGATAAAATCTAAGAGATCTAGTTGCAATCCCCTCTTTTTTTGTATATGTTCACACCCAACCCACCCGTCACACCAAATATGTTGTCTACTCCTCACCAAACATTCTCTGTCTATGACCTGTGGCTAGGTGTGAAACAGTTGTTGTGCAATTGTGCAGGCATAATGTTCAGAAATAAAAAAAAACAAATGCACTTGTGGAACTCCTAACAAGACATGAGGAGGTGGAAACGTGAACATTGAGCATATGTATGCAAAACATCTCGAAAACAGGAAACCTAGTACGCTGCTTAGGGACGAAGGGAAGAACCCAAAAATAATAATATATGCTGTATGCAAAACCTCAAAACATCGAAAGCAAAAGAAGAACCAAAACTTTGTACCATAATTGCTCCCAAGAGATAGGCACATCTTAAGAATCTCTGTACCAGTAACACAATTGGGAAACAAAAACTCATAGTAGTTGAACTGCTAAATATTTGCAACCATCCTTAAAGTCTGCACCTGTAGTCTAAAAGGCATTTTTAAATCTACACACATTGTATTCTGAAGAAATTGCAATACTGGGTATCGCTATTTAATGCATATTGTCCTTCTACGTTGAAATACTCTTTATATTAGCACGTATTATTCATTCTTTGTATTTCCTAGCACTGGGGTGGGTGTGGAGGAAGTCCGTGTGGTGGCTATCTGTGGTAATCTATTCCTATGGATCTCTGGTCGGTGTACCATGTTACGTATGCTGCACAGAGCTACACATATCCCACAACTACTCCTTCCCTCCTTTCACACAGCTGCACTCATTGTGCCCTTGTGTTAGGAAGGGCTTTAATGTATCACAATTTAGAACAACAGTGTATTAATAAAGGGATGTCGCCATCACGTCCCCTGGACAAGATCCTGACCTGACGTATTTTGCCACCCTTCATGTTCATAGTCTGCAAAATGTGTCACTGTAGGACATGTGTTTATTTATATATCCATGTACACATAACTGACTTTATTTCAAGCAGTGGTGATGCCGGTGGTATTTCACGTAGTGACATAATCCCTTATTTGACTTTCCTGCTTTGCTGGCTTGTACTCAAATAGAGCCTATTTTAACATAACATGTGCAATTGTAAAGCGCATGTTCACCCAGAAGTGTATCTTGGCGCTGAATAGCAGATGTTTATTGTTCCCAAACTCAATGGCACTCATTTTATCCACCTCAGAAGGATGAAAGGCTGAGCAGACCTGGCATTTATCAACCTCAGCAGGATGAAAGGCTAAGTAGACCTGGCAGCATTTGAACCTGTGACCATAAAGTCAAACACAGGCCCCCACAGACCCAACTGAGGTGCATTATGTGTCATGCATGTTGTGTAATACGCCTGCTCTTTTTAGTGTATGGTGCCTGGAGGGGTGGCACTGTTTGCTGCATAGGCTGTTGTTGAATTGGAGGCAAGTAGGAGTAAATTATTTGGTGCTGAATTGCTTGAGTCTGTTACCTGCTAATGTATATCATGGTACTTGCAGTGTAACTGGGACCATATGATGGTGCACATTTTTTTGTTGTTAATAGAGTACCGTCATATTGTGCTTCTGTTAACGGTGTTCCTTTTATTCCTGCTTTTAGTATGTCTTCTGCTTCCACTCCAATCAGGGAGGTGAGCAGGCTTTTAATGTCACCTACTGCTAAGGTGATACCAGCTGTATGTTTTCCTAAGGCTGTTATCCATTTACTAGCACCTTCTGTTAGCGGCAGTAGCTTTTCTTTCAAATTGTCTTTGTCCATTTGGGGCCATGGGACACATTGAGGGACAGCGACTGGGCTTTTGAACAGTAGGGGCATTTGATAAGTCACTGGGGTATTTGTTGTTGTGGGTCGTGGGAGCATCATTTTTCTGTAATTATTATTATTTATTTTTTTTCGTCTGCCTAGTGGAACATATTATGGCCGTTGACAGAATGTCACTTTGATGTGCAGTAATTGGTGCTATATAGTCTTATTGACTGTTAAGTAAAGCAACCGGTCTGTTGTGCAGTAGGTGGGGAATTACTTTTGTTCTCTCTCTACCTTCATTACTCATTACCCATATCAATCTTTCTAGCGTTTGCCAGAAATGTATATTTAGCACAACTGCTTCCCCTGTTTGAAGCAGTTGGCTAAAAGTATCACGCTTGTCGAAGAAGCAACAGCCCTCTTCCCTATTTGCCTTTACAATTTAATGAAGCTGCAGAAATTGAAAAAAGAAAATGTTCACAAGGACCCCTCTTCTTCTCTCTGTCCGGGTGCCCACAAGCTTCCAGAGTTTCAGCCTTGTTCCGGACAAGCCAGTTGTCGCAGGCCCATTCTGTCCACTTGGCCGGTGACCCCTTGGAGCTTTGGCGATTACAGCTTAGTTCAGGTCATGCCAGAAGTCGCAAGCTAGTCGCTTCAACTCTAGTATTTTCCGCTAGGTACCTCCTCCTAACGCTATCTGCCACTTGACTGTGCAATCAATTGAGATAACCCACGGCTTTCGGACCAGCCACACACTAAACCTCTTTGTTCTAGAGAGGAAATTGAACGTTGCCTTCCTGCTTTTATTTGTGGTAAATAGGTACAGGGGGATAAGCATTAGCTGTGTCCAAGGGTGTTTTTTATTGTTGTCTTTTTATGATAGAGAGGAAGAAAAAACAAAACTTTTATTTTATTCACAGTCTAGTTCATTAATTGGTGAGCCTATTTTAATCTTTTTCAAAGGGCTTCATCAACAGGAAGTTAAGCCGGTGTTTTTAGGCTGAATGTAACAATGCACTTTAAACTTTTTATATTCTACCAACATGATATGGGCAGGGACAAGGAGGGGTATTTTAAGCTCAAACTAACAGGGAAGTAACAGGGTACACATATACTTAGCAGAATGGAGCACTCCAAAATGCACACGACATATAAATATACAATTTGATACACCTAGATTATTTCTCGCTAAAAGATAAAAGACAATTTGTATACCAAGAATGCAACACTGAGGGGCCGATTCCGATCTCGGCCGGTAGGGCTCCGAATCGGATTTGGCTTAACCGGATCCGATTCGGAGCCCTATTTCCCGACCGATTCGTACGCGCGTCCGGGCGAGCGAGTACGATGCGAAATCGCCGACCGACTCGTCCGGGCGTCCCGACCGCTCCGACCGACTCGTTCCCGGGTCTAACCGCACCGACCGACTCGCTCGGACTCGACTCGCACCGCGCAATGGAGACGTTCCCCAGCCGGGTAAGTACGATGCGCGCCGCGAGCAGTCCGACCGAGCCGCGCACTCCGGCTCGAAAGAGCAGTCGGAGCCGTACTTTGGGGGTTCGTGTCGGACCCCCCTGTACACGTAGCCGCGCGAGTCGCACACAGGGGGGACCCATGGGTCCCCCCTACCTGTGCGTGTACTGCGCGAGTCGCTTCGCCACGTACACGCTGTAGGGGGCGCCCTTGTCCGCCTCGCACCCATTGAGTCAATGGGAGCCCGCGTACGCGTTGAACGACCGGCTCCCATTGACTTCAATGGGAATCCGACCGACTCGAGTCCGATGGCATACGTGCGCATCGTACTCGTTCGGTCGGGCTGCACGGGTCCGATTCGGTCGGAAATCTCTCCGGGTCCGGCTCGGTCGGAGAGATTTCCGGCCCGAATCGGAATCGGCCCCAGATACCGATCTTAGAAGGAAACACAACAGAGTCACTTGAAAACGTGGAGATAGAAAAACCATGAGGTACCCACAAGAAAAGCAACAGTTTTTTCTCAAAAGGTCGACAATTACTTCACAATTAATTAAAAGATAAGACTGCGCACTCCTTTGCCAGAAAATAGAATGAGAAGACGAATTTGTACATTAAAATAAATGTTGACATAGAAATAATTTATTTTTCTCTTAGTTGGAGAAAGCAAGAAGCTGAGAAGGGGACTAGTTTCGAAGGTGAACGTTTAAAATGCGAAAATATGAGACGCTAGCCGGGCACTCTTTCACAAAGCTATTTATTTTGTCTGTCAGCTGTTACCTCTTTAAGTCTGCGGAAGCCGGAGATTTCTACTACTTTCAGCACTAAACCTCCCTTCCCTGCCACCATACAAAGACAGTTGAAAACATCAGGGTCTCTATCCCTGAAAACCGGCAAAAACTGAGAGATGCTAGACGCACTCTCCTCTTCCTGTCGCAATATAAAGACAGTTGAAAACTTCAGGGACACTCACCCTGAAACCAAGCAAAAGCTGAGAGCTGCCAGATGCACTCTCCTCTACCTGTCGCAATATAAGAACAGTTGAAAACTTCAGGAACTCTCACCCTGAAACCATGCAAAAGATGAGAGCTGCCAGACGCACTCTCCTCTACCTGTCACAATATAAGGACAGTTGAAAACTTCAGGTACTCTCACCCGGAAACCATGCAAAAGCTGAGAGCTGCCAGACGCACTCTCCTCTACCTGTCGCGATATAAGGACAGTTGAAAACTTCAGGGACTCTCACCCTGAAACCAAGCAAAAGCTGAGAGCTGCCAGACGCATTCGCCTCTCCCTGTCACAATATAAGGACAGTTTAAACTTCAGGGACTCTCACCCTGAAACCATGCAAAAGCTAAGAGCTGCCAGACGCACCCTCCTCTACCTGTCACAATATAAGGACAATTGAAAACTTCAGTGATTCTCACCCTAAAACCATGCAAAAGCTGAGAGCTGCCAGACACACTCTCCTCTACCTGTCACAATATAAGGACAGTTGAAAATGTCAGGGACTTTCTCCCTGAAAACCTGCAAAAGCTGAGAGCTGCCAGATGCACTCTCCTCTACCTGTCGCAATATGGGGACAGTTGAAAACTTCAGGGACTCTCACCCTGAAACCATGCAAAAGTGAGGGATGCCAGACGCACTCTCCTCTAACTGTCACAATATAAGGACAGTTGAAAACGTCAGGGACTTTCACACTGACCATCTGCAAAATCTAGAGATTTGTAATCCTGGTAACACTAAACCTCCCTTACCAGTCACTAGACATGAACTGACGAACACTTTTAGGGGTTCTAGACTCTTCTAGAACCTGCAAGAGCTGAGAGAAAAAAGCAACTCTCCTTTCCCTATTGTACTAATTAAAAAGGTGCATGACTTCACGCATCAGGTATTAAAGAAAATACACTGGCATGCCTCTAGGCGCATGAGAGATTTGGCTTTTCCCTATCTACTCGCATGACATGTTTCACGGACAGACGTGAGACAAGCGATCCCTTATCTTGTTAGACAGGTAATATGAAGAAAAATCCACAATATTAAAACCGTGCACGGGAAACCCAAAAACCACAACCTCAAATGTCAGAATCTAACAATAAATCCTGGCTCAGTGCCTGCTCACGTGTGTCATATTAAAAAAAAGGGTTGTTTGTCATGGCAAGACACCAGTCAGCAAGAAACGGTGACCTAGGCAGTACTACACCTGTAAGCCCTCAACCAACCACAGGAAAACACTACACCGAGGCAAGGCAAAGAGAAAAAGCAAAAGGCTCTTTGACTTACCCGTGTGTGTCCGGTGGTTCAGTCAGGAAGGGCCAAAGAGGGGCAAACTCCGGCCGTTGCCTCCCTCCTTGCAGTCTCGAAAATTTTATGCACGCTGCTCTGTGGTCGCCAGCTGTTAGAGGGTGGTTTTTACCACATAATTTAGCACAGAAATGTGCTATCTAAAATAACAAGACACACGTGCGAAATGCAGGAACTCAAGAGAGGCACGATTTATTCAAACAATTTGGACAATAAATGGCAAAGACACATTATTAATAAAAACTAACACCATGCAATCTAGCAAGTAACAAGTGTCAAAGACACATCGCAGATCAGAAACAAAAACATGCAATCTAGTAAGTTTTAAAATCATGGCAATCCAAAGAAAAAGAGAGAGAGAGAGAGAGAGAGAGAGAGAGAGAGAGAATATCAAAGTACAATGAAGCATTACAACCTCAATCAAAATGCTAAATAAAACAGTTAACCGGGAGCACCAGCGGCGTGAAAAATACACTGCAGAAGATGGTCAACGAATGGGCCGAGGAGCAGCCCTTTAATACATTTTTAATGAGGAACCATTGACCGCAAGATCTAATTTTGGCAGGTGCTTGACTGCAGAACATAACAAAAGTTTGAACTTTTTATCAAAAACACTTTGCATCACCTCTCGGAAGTTTTAAGGTGGAAGCTCCTTATAAGGCTATTGTTTATTTTAAGCCCTCTCGCTGTTTTAGTTTCCAAAGCTGCGGAAAGTCCCAGTTGGCCCCCACTGAAAATCTTAGCCCATTTTGTTCTTCTAGATGACAGATGCATCCTGTTATTGCTACATTATCTTGATGTTCACAAAGATGTACACGTAGAGGACAGGGGCTCGAAGATTTGCTCACCAGAAATACAGGGACCTGAGGTTATTGGCCTTCATAGAAGAAATACATCTGAGGTTACAGGAGGGTGTGAGACCTACTGGCTGTGTAGACGCTCAAGACAGTGTGGACAATTTTAGCACAACCCTGTCTAAGGGATGGCAGGGACAATTGAGACTCTCATGCTTCATATGTGGGCAGAATGGGCCGGGGGCACTGTATGGTAAAACTAGACCCTGCCAGGGTCAGTTGGCCTCCAGTGTCTGTCACTGGGGCCAGATCTGGGCCTCATCAGGCTGCCGCCGAAGCAGGATCATCACAGGGCTGCAGGCTCCCTGACAGTGGGTCCACAGGTTCGCTGCCGTGACTCTGCACCCGGTGCCTCCAAACCCCAAGAGGTGGGCACTGTTCATGCACCCCCCACCAACAGGAGGCCCGCCGTACTGGTCAAGCCTGGACCACCAGGCATTTCCGCAGCACACTGTCTTCTGGAGCAGCTGCTCAGTGGGGTCTGGTCTGGAGTGCCCCGATGCGCCACTGTATATTAAAGTTGGGATTCACTAGCGGTTGGCTCAGCCGAAGTAAGGCCACTATGACGCCATCTTCCCACCACCGCATTCTCCTTCTCTCATCACCTGCTCTTGCCGAGACCCTCACAGCAAGCCAGTGTACACGCTGCTCCGCAGGTGCCCCGCAGGCTGTCTGGACCAGATTGCATTAATCTGGGGTAAAATTCCCGGTGTGCTGGCTGTAGTATGGGATAAATCGGTGGCAGAGATGGAGAGACCCGGGATCACTTCTCAACCGTCCACCATCTTAGTCCCACCCCCGAGAATATTTATAATGTAATTGGGGAATATGTAGTCTTGAAATAATTAATCACATTAAAAACGGACCCATTTTTTACTGCATTCCAGCTTCCATCAATGCCATCCATTTACCCTGACCGCCTCAACATAATCTCCTACGCCGACGACACTCAACTGATCCTCTCCCTCACCAAGGACCCCCTCGCCGCCAAATCCAACCTCCATGAAGGAATGAAGGCCGTCGCTGATTGGATGAAGATCAGCCGACTAAAACTGAACACGGAGAAGACAGAGGTCCTCATCCTCGGCTCCAAGCCCTCAGCCTGGGACAACTCCTGGTGGCCAACGACGCTGGGAGCAGCCACGACACCCACCGACCATGCACGCAACCTGGGAGTCATCCTCGACTCAACGCTCTCCATGGCCAAGCAAGTCAACGCAGTCTCATCCTCCTGCTTCAACACCCTCCGCATGCTTCGCAAGATCTACAGGTGGATCCCGACAGACACAAGATGAACAGTCACCCAGGCCCTCGTCAGCAGCAGACTTGACTATGGGAACGCCCTCTACGCGGGAGCCCCGGCCAAGCTCATCAAGCGACTGCAACGCATACAAAACGCCTCCGCACGCCTGATCCTCGATGTACCACGCCACAGCCACATCACCCCCACCTGAGGAACCTGCACTGGCTCCCTGTCGACAGGAGAATCTCCTTCAAACTCCTCATCCACGCACACAAGGCACTCCACAAGACTGGCCCAGCCTACCTCAACAGACGACTCCTCTTCTACGTCCCCAACCGCCAACTCCGCTCCGCCGACCTCTCCCTCGCCACCGTCCCTCGCATTCGAAGAACCACCACCGGCGGCAGATCCTTCTCCCACCTCGCCGCCAAGACCTGGAACACCCTTCCACTAAGCCTACGACAGACCCAAGACCTGCTGACCTTCAGGAGGCTACTCAAGACCTGGTTGTTCGACCAGTAGCAGCACCCCTCCCCTTTTTCCCCAGCGCCTTGAGACCCTCGCGGGTAAGTAGTGCGCTTTACAAATTCATTGATTGATTGATTGATTGATTGATTGAAAATAGTAGGGTTGAAAATAATCACCCGATGGACGTGTCACCCTTGATTTAGCAACACATAGGCTTCTCCTAAAGATGAAAGGTAGAGAGAAGTAGCTCACAAGTGTCATTGGTGCACCCAGTAAATGAATCAATTGCCAACTTTTTAAGGTGGCCTATCCTGGACCAGAAGAAACCCCCGGTGGTCCCTTCACAACTCAACAGCTCTGCTGAAATCAAAAGCTTTTTTTCTTTGCAGCGAAGCATAGACAACATCAAACAAACCTGGGCCGTGCCAGAGATTTAATTTACATGATGATGCCATCATTCTTTTTAATTTTTTGCTGTTGCTGGCACAGTGTATGTGGTGCTTAACCCCTTGTGTGCTCAGGACGGCCCCCGGCCGTCCTGCGTCACAGTGGGCCGGGGGCCGTCCGAACGCCGCCGATTCCCCAGCGCGGTGCAAATTCCCCGCCTGTGCGGAAGAATTAATTAGTGGGCGGAGTTCGGACAGCCCCTGGCTGTCCTCCGCACACGCCTACTGAGACGTAGGATGGCCGGGGGCCGGGAGCACGCAAGGGGTTACGCCCCCTAATTAAATCCCCGCACCGCAGCGGAATTCGCGCCGCAGGGAAGGAGTTAAATCATTATCTGCACTGCAGTGCTGCTGCTCTCACGTTTACAGGGAGCAGCATAACATGGGGCAAGTATGTTAGGCTAGGTTGGAGGTTGGCACTATGGATGACTCACCTGCCCTATCTGTGTTGAGTGAGAGGTTTTAGCGCCTAGAGGGTTGGGTTAGAGCAAGGCTGGCACTGTGGACGATTCACCCATCTGCACCTGATTAAAGAGTGTTAGGAGCCAGTCTATGCAGCGCTGCAGGAAGGAGAGAGGAAGAAGAGAGGATGACGAGAGGAAGAAGAGAGGAGGGAGAGAGAAATAAGAGAGGAGGGAGAGAGCATGTAGAAAGGAGAGAGGAGGGAGAGAAGAAGAGAGGAGGGAGAGAGGAAGAAGAGAGGAGGGAGAGAGCAGGTAGAAATGAGAGAGGAGCGAGAGAAGAAGAGAGGAGGGAGAGCGGAAGAAGACAGAAGGGAAAGAGGAAGTAAGGAGGAGGGAGAGCGCAAGAAGAGAGGAGGTAGAGAAGAAAAAGAGAGGAGGGAGAGCGCAAGAAGAGTGGAGGGAGAGAGGAAGAAGAGAGGAGGGAGAGTGGAAGAAGAGAGAAGGAGAGAGGAAGAAGAGAGGAGGGAGAGAGGAAGAAGAGAGGAGGGAGAGCGGAAAGATAGAGATGAGGGATAGAGGAGGGAGAGAGCAGAGAGAGAAGATTGAGAGAGCCAGGAGAAGAGGGAGAAGAAAGATAGGAGGCAAACGGGAGAGGCATGGTGTATAACACGAGGTCGACCTTTGGGCAGTAATTAGTCAATATAAATAATTAGCATTCATGGCTGTACACTCTGCTTGCTAGAGGCTGGTTAGTGGCAGCCAGGTTGTGCTTAAAAAGTGTAGGAAACCCCGGCTTGGCCAAGCAGACGGACACAAAGCTCTGGGGCATATTCTCAAGAACGTGTGATAACCATCGCAAAAGTTACTTAACGCAACCTCCAACATCGCAGTACATCGCGGGAAATTAACGCCGTGTTAACCAAGTATTCACAACACAGCGGTACCATGCGATAGTCACCAGATAACGCGTCAAATGGCCGCGTTAAAATCAACGCCACGCCGCAAAAATGCGAAACACGAACGCAAAAAAAGCTGCGATGAGGCCAATCGTGATACAAAAAGCAGTAAAAACCAGCGGCAGGCCTGCAAATGGCGGGAAAATGCACTATAAAAGCAACAAAAACAACACACCAGAAACAATCCACAGTGCGTAGCAACATGGATGCACCCTGACCCAGCGCAGAGGCCAACGCAAACCCCACAAGCCCCACAGACCACCAGCAAGGACCAACGGGGTCGGGGAAGGCCAAGGAGAAGAGGGAGAGGAAGACGGGGTGCATTCCGTAGGGAAACAAGACCAGCGTCACGGATGTGACAGAACACTACCAGCAACTGACCCACAATCAGACTACCTTGAATGCAGCCGGAGTGTCGAGGAGGCCAATGGAGGAGGCCAAGAGGCGCTGGCACGACGTGAAAACCTAAACCAGGCCCAAAGCCGCTGCCAACAGGAAGGCAGCAACGGCGACAGGAAGTGGGTGTCCTGCGCCACAGGAGGAGCTGGAGGAAATGGAGGCCAGTCATCAGTGTGGAGACGGTGCAAGGAGGTGGGAGTACGGACACAGCTCAGGAGGACCCGAGCCAACAACAACAACAGGGTGAGTAACGAACAGGGACTGGGGGACGGGGGGAGATGGGCACAATGACACACATGCACAAGGATGTGTAGCACACTGCACACCCACAATTACCCAGGGTCATGTCCCCCATCCCCGTGGCACACTGCAGCACACACACATGGCAATCACAGCACATCCCATGACAATGTGGCACAAAGTGCAACACCGACACTGCAGAACAGGGGACACAACTGGGTCCACCCATGCGCAGAAACAGGCCAATCACATTTGACAGAGCAGGGAACTGTGAGATGCATATGTACGGGTACAACCTCACATCAGTCATGTAGTCCAAATGTCCACTGTCCCCCCTCAAATTGCCAGCACCGCCCAAACAGTTGCAATGTACATTGTCACACAGTCTGCATGTCTACAAGAACAATGTGCCAACATAAATGTCAACACAATGTCAACATGCATCTCCCCTTCACATTGCAGAGGGACAAACAACACCTCCAGCAGGTCAGACCAGACAATCCATCAGAGATGCCGGAGACGACCAGCACACCTTCGACACCGACGCCCTACAATAGCCCATGGACATCCCACGCAACCCACCACCAGGACCAGGGCAGACAAGCTACTCAGAGGAGAACCCAGCCCCTGCAACAGACCACACAGCATGAAGCACCCGCAAGCACGGCTGGCTCACAACACTTCACCGACCCACACATGGCACCCCAATACCAGGTGTCAGAACACCAAAAGGAGGTTGCCGAACGGGTGCGGGTGTGGTCCGAACCCATGGAAGGCGAACTAGATCACATACGTGGATGTCAATTACCCTTCAGGGACCACCTACACCCCACAAAGGAGACCCACACTGCCATAGAGACACATGCAGATGCACATTCCCAGTACAGAACCACGCCCAGGGGCACGCACATATCAGTCACACACCCACGTTGGCTCTGCGTACAACGGCCCAGTCCACTCCCCTTACGAATTGAGTGGGTGACGACAAAGCCACATGCCCAAGCTCTAACCCGCTGCCTGCGGTGACATGTCTGTGTCCGCTGTACACAGCACACTGTAATGTCGTAGGGCCCAGGGCCCTCATGCATACAACAAGACCACAGGGACACACGCAGATATTATGTTGAACTGGCTACGGGCACGTGCGCCCGGCCCCTTTATTGGCAGGGCCACATGTACAGTGACGCCTGTGCTGGATGTGTGTGGGGTGAGCATAAGCCAGCCCGCACGGAGTGCTTGGTGCTGGCAACAACTTGAACAGTGGACACCAGTGCAATGAAAACAGAAAACACCTGCATAACAGAGTCAACTGCTGAGCAACATGGAGGGAGCTGGAGCAAGTACAGAGGTCACCCAACATACAAACAGAAGTGTCCGTGAGTTGCAGTGCACTGAGGTTGGGGCACTAGAGCTGAGCGCGCTCATGTGATGCAAATGACTAGGATTGTGTCCATTCGGGATATTCCTGATGCAGATGCAGTGGGGTGGGTTAGACCTGCATCAACTTCCTCATCAATGTCCCAGGTCTCCCACACTGCCGGAGGTGACATTGCTGCGCAACCTCTCCACAGCACAAAACTCAATCAGTAAGGGTCCATGGGTTGCGGTGCACTGAGTCAGTGGCACCTGGAGTGCTGAGCAGGGGATCAGGCAGATGATGGCATCCACGACAGGTCTGAGCAACTCCGTTAGTCTGCCAGTACCACTGTTTCGACTCTGGCAGATTGTGGTTGGAGTTGGCCCTGGCGATGGTGGCATGTGCCTCCTGCGGTGATGCGACGTCCGGGCCGGTCAGGACTCGATATGATGTGTGAGCCCTGGTGGTCCGCAGTTTAGGCCAGAGGCAGGGACAGCGCAGGGCCACATGCACATGGCGTCGATGACCCCAAGACCACCGTCACAGAGGTCATCCAATATTCATTCAGACAGGGTCCCTGACTTGAGCTGCACAGAGTTGGTGGCCCCGGAAGCACAGCGGCAGGCACAGGCACAACACCACGGGACGGTGACTTGCGGTCCACTGAGGTAGGGCCACGCAGACTGAGCGGGTCCCCGTCAATGTCGAAGGTGAATGTGGCGGAGGGTTTCAGGGGACAGTGGAAGCTATCCGGAAGCAGCAAATGGAGGAGTGGAAAGCGACTGCCTCATTGCCACCACCATTTCGGCATCAGCTGCATGAGGATGAAAACTACCCCCTAGTCCATAGACTCAGACGCCACCAATGTACGACCAGAGAGTGTCTATGAATGTCGGGGAACAGACTTAGTGGCACAGGGGCTGAGAGGGGATTCAGTCTGCGATGATGCCCGTACACTGATATGTACTCCGGCATTGCCGAATCAAGACTCTGTGACCTACTGGACCGCAGTGTAGGCCGGAGGCAGCGGTCAGCAGTGGGCCACAGCCACGTGTCATAGGCTCGCGATGCACAGCGTTAGTGACATCAGGCCAGTTGTCGGTAGTGTTCGATCACCTCCGTAACGATGATCCTTTTTTCCTCCCAAATGCAACGCGTCATCCTCTTATGCCTCTCCTTGCGTGCAATGATTCGTACTCTGCCTTTGAATAATCGATGTTCAGTTCCAATTCTGTGACCTACTTGAGCGCAGCGTAGGCCGAGAGCAGTAGTCCGCGTGGGCCCACAGAATCTTGCGGCTGTGATGTAACACTAAGACCTGTTGGCACCACATCGAAGGGTGTATAGTGACATACACTCAGCCATGATTGATGTGCTCTGCCATGGTGTAATCAAGACTCAGTTCCAAATGTGTGACCTACTTGTCCGCTGTGCATGCCGGTGGAGTACGTCAACGAGAATGGAGTTCTGCGGGCCTGTGTTGCGGAGGCCGTGATGGTCTGAGGAGGCTGCCAAGGTTGCAGGCCTCGGGCTTGGAGATTGCACCGGCACGTGGTGGGCCCTCTTCGACACACGCCGGTGTCGGAAGGTGGACATTGAGGCCTGGGTGCGCAGGGGCGGGCAGGACTGGTTCGAGGACCAGCGTCCCGGGGTGCAGCAGGCACACAGGATAGCTGGCAACATTGCTCACGGCGACGGCCTTGTGGCGGGGTGAGAGGTGCTGCCCTGGCAGAGACGTTGGGCACTCCGGAAGAGGACCACGCCCAGAGTTACGTGCCTTTTATTCACACCCCCTACGCTGGTCTGGCGTACCCTGGGCCAGCCCACTCTGCTCACGCTTATGGGGGGGACGTCACAAGCTACATTTCTGCGATCTTTCCCACTGGCTGGTGTGACATGGTTGTCTACTCTGCA
Source organism: Calotriton arnoldi (assembly GCA_963921515.1). Lineage (NCBI taxonomy): Eukaryota > Metazoa > Chordata > Amphibia > Caudata > Salamandridae > Calotriton > Calotriton arnoldi. Next base: position 3,684,741 of record CAWUFW010000004.1, on the reverse strand, counting down.
TCTCATTAGCGATAGTTGCGATGTTTTTTTGCGGCTGCTATCACGGGTAAACTGGTGTTATGGGCTGTTAACACCAGCTTGTGAATGGGGCGATGAATTTATCGCAACTTTGGCTGCAATAAAGTGCCGTTAACTCGGCGATAGCTCCTTGAGAATATGCCCCTCTGAGTCATGAAAGAGGAGGCGGGGCATTCCAGAGCCTCTGACTGGAAATGGCCTGCACACTTCATTAGAGGCCTGGAATAAAAATCCCTTTTTATCAAGCCTACTCAGTTCCATTCTAAATAGTCTTAGCTGTTCAGTCACTTCATAGCGTGAAAGCAAGCATCCTCGCCAAGGCAGCTGCCATCGCTAACCACAGCAGGGCTAAGATCACACATGCTTAATCACTCTCAATCCGTCGTTTGCCAGTAGGGAATCAGATCGATTTATGCACTCGGCTGCTTGGGAAAACAGGCGCTGGCCAATGCAATGTACAGTGGTGTAACCTTTCCATGTGTTATAGGTGGTTATCTGATCCGGCGCACTGCGCACGGGTGTTCAGCCTCTTACCGTCCATTTTAGAAGGCAGTGAAGTCCCCTTCTACCGTCCTTGCGGTTGTTCTGCTCTGAGCTGAGCACGTCTGCAGGTCTGAGAGCTAGTGATGGATGTGATAAGCACTGCACCCTGGTCCTGTGTTTCCCTGGGATGCTTGAAGAAGATCTGTAGTTTACAGTCTTCCTACGGCTCCCGCTGTTTTAGCCCTCACCTCTTGTGCTGTGCACTGGGCAGCCCACTCCTGCGCTGCCTCCATCATGCGTCCATTTCTATCGATAATGGCAATACTCCTAGTCCTACTCCCTCGCCTTCCTTCAGTACAATTGAGGCCCCGCCTCCCACCCAGACCCACCCCCAGCATAAAAACCCTGCCCGCCCCCACCTCTACCTGTACGTAAACAAGCCGAGCTAGCACTCAGATGTACCGCACCGGGAGGGAGGGAGGGTCCTCGAAGGAAGGCGAGGGAGTAGGACTAGGAGTAATGCCATTATCGATAGAAATGGACGCATTACCTCCCGTCCCTCCCTCGCCTTCCTTCAGTACAATTGAGGACATAGCAAGCAGAAGAAAACAAAGACGGACAGCTGAGTGAGAAAGAACACCAAATCAAAAAAAGTGCCCCAAACACAGCAGATCAACATCCCAGGACCCGCACAGAGGACAAGACCCAGTGGCCCAGAACAGTATCCAAACACTCCAGACTCACAATCCGACAGCAACAGACAAACGTAGAGGGAGAAGACCAGGTCGCAGCCCAACAGATCCCACAGAGGAACCCAGCAACGCAGCCACCGAAGCCGCCAAACAGCGAGAGGAACACCCCCGAACACACAGGAGGATCCACCCCCAAAAGACGGACAGTCAGCAAGACGGTGGACCGAATCCAACAACCCAACAGAGCAGAGGAAGGCTAAACAACCTTCGTAGCCGGACCAAAGCGAACAAACAAAGAGAACCCACAGCCTAGGAAGGAGCAGGACAGAACACAGGCAACACACCCCCCCCGACTGAGACAAAATGCCAAAGCGACACCAGGGACAAAGGACGGAACTGACCCCAAAACCAACAGACCCGAGTAGACCCGGCAGAAGGGACTGACAAGACAAAGCCCCCAACACCCCCAAGCGACGCGCAGAGGTGATTGCAACCAAAAAACAAGTCTCAAAAGACAAGAGTCGCAACCCGAGACCCCCAAGGGGCCCAAAGGGAGGACTGGACAGGACAGCCAACACCAGCAGCAAAGACCCCGAAGGGAAGGACCCGCCAGGGCGGGGAAACAAATGCACCAGACCCGGAAAAAAAAACAGGCAACAGACCCCGTCATCCCGCAAGTACGCCACGAGCACCAAGAAGCCGGAAAGCCGCCCACTGCACCCTCAGAGGAGCCACCGACAACCCCAGAAGAGCCCCAACCGGAAGGAATCGCCACACCAAAAAGAGGCCAGCAACCGTGGGAACAACACCCAGAGCAGTACACCAGGCCGAAAAGGCCCGTCAATGCCAAGCATAAGACAGCAGAGAGGAGGACCGACGGGAAGCCTGCAAAGCAACCGCAAACTGGACAGGAACCCCCAACACAGCAAAGCCCAGCCTCACAACCGCCAGGCATCAGGCGTAACCCCCGCACAGAACCCAGGGGAAGGGCCGGAAACTCCAAAGGGGACGGAACCACCAGAAGGACCCACTCCCGAACGCAATACAACCCGGTCAGGAGAGGAAACCAAGTCGCCCGAGGCAAACGGGGAGCAACCAACAACCCCGAGCACAGACCCACCGGACCCAAACCAGAAAGGCCCGGAGCAGCGAAAAAAAAGGGGGGGGGAGGCGCACAAAAGACCCCGAGGCACAGGAGAGGGTAAGCCAACGACCCCCCGAGCCCCGGGACCCCGGCCCAGAGAGCAGAACCGGCCACCAAGGCCCTCCCTGGGTCTGCAACAGGACCACCACAGGGAGGCCCCAACGACCCACCAACAGGCCGGACACACTGGGAAGGAGAGAGAAATCCCAGGACAAAGGAAGGACCCAGCACAACAGATCCGCCAGCACATAGGCCACCCTCCGAAGGTAGAGAGCCGACAGCCCCAGCACCCAGACCGGAGCCCACAGAAACAGGACGCTGGCAATCAAGGAACAAGGACCAGAACCTGAACCCACCCAGACGGTGGACAGAGGACCACGCCACCAGAACGTCAGACTGAACCAACACCCAAGGGCCCCGCAGAGAGCCCCAAAAGAGCACCAGGGCAAGCCCAAACGCCCCCAACATCCGCCAGCAGGAGGACCTCCGGGAGACCAGCAGGGACCAGCACCCCTGAACCCGAACCGACCCCAGCCAAGCCCCCACCTGGATAGGCCGGCGGCCAAAGTCACCACAAGCGGAGCCGGAGGAGCCAGCGAACATCCTGCCAGAAAGTGACGACGGGCGAGCCACCAGAAGAGCCCCCCCCCCGGACATGGACCGACATGGGCAGCGGGGACAACAGACTCCGAGACCCCGGAGACCAACCCAACAGGATCCAGATGGTCAGGCGGAGAAGAAGAAAAAGAGCCCCGGGAACCAGAAACACCACAGAAGCCAGGAGCCCCTGCACCTGCAGCCGCAGGACTGCCGGAGGAGCCCCCTGGACAACAAGGCCCGAGCCTGCGAAGGAAGAGAGACCAGGCGCTGGCAGGACAAGGGAACATGGCCGAGCAAAGGCTGAAAACGAGCCCCGAAGAACACCAAGTCCCAAGAGGGGACCAGAGAAGACACACCCCAGGTCACCAACAAACCCCAACCCCTGAAGAACCATCAAGGTCCTCCCGAACAGACCGAGCAAAAAAGACACTCCGGCCGCATGTAGCAAGAGGTCGACCAGAGAAGGACGAAGGAAAACCGCCGCCGCATGAAGGAGAGCCATGAGAGGCACCAGGACCTGCGGGAAGACCCAGGGCAAGGGCCTGAGGCCGAAGGGAAGGACGCAAAACAGAAAATGGGCGTCTCCCACAGCAAACCACAGGAAACGCAGAAATGAAGCGGCAACTGGGAAGCGGAGAGAGGCGTCCCCAAGACCCACGGCTCACCAAAAGGCACCAGGCAGAACCAGCGGAAGGACGGCCGGAAGGGCCAACACACGGAAGGGAACGGGCAGAACCCAGGAGCAGACCCACAGGAGAGCCAAGACGGGCCAAAGCCGCCGGACACCCCCAGCCCCAGAATGGAGTGTGCCCCAGACCCGAGCTCCCCAACAGGAACCCAGCAGATGGAGTACATGGCAAGCAAACAGGACACCCCGTCCAGCAGAGCCACCCCGCGGGGACCGGAGACAGGCACCGGAGTCAGCCGAACCCCCGATTCCAGAGGAACCTGCACCAAGACGATCCCGTACCCATGACCCACAGTACACAGGACCCAGCCATCAGAAACGTCCCGCCACCACCGAGGAAGAAAATGCCGAAGACGATCACCCACCGTCAGGGAACAGTCCAGACAGCAGTGACAGGGACCCACCTGGGCAGGGCCCACAGGCGAGGAGGCAGCGAGCCAGGGCGAAAAACTGGCCAAAACCGCTCCCACCGGAAAGACGGAGGAGACACCCACATCGGGGACGACTGAGAGGCCCCAGTGCAAGGCACCCCAGAAAGTCAGGACGCCCCACACAAGGAAAGGTACGCAGAGGCCCCAAGGCGGCCAGAAGGACAGCCACCCCGCACAGCCACCGCCAAATCCATGAAACCCCGCACCAAGGAGGGTGCAGAAGAAGCAGAGAACAGGCCAGCCCCCAGCGCCACGGCAGCAGCCAAGCAGAACAGCAGACCCGCCAAGCAGCGTGGCCAGAACAGAGCCCAACAGCACAATGGGGGGAAAGGGGAGACCCACTCCAATAAGCAAAGCTGCCGGAGGAAGCGAGGGACCCACAGAACTGTAGTGAAATCCTACTGATGCAAAAGAGGGCACAGAGAAACCTGAAACTATTCAGGACCAGCACAGCGCAGAAGGAATGCGTAGGGCTGAGGGAAAGAGACCGCACACGGCAGGCTCCGCAGGCAACCGACAAGCAACAGTCAGCTGGGCGTTTCACAGTCGGACAAAGCAGCAAGCACAATTCATACAACAGTGGACACAGCATTAAAAACAAGAAGCACGGTCAACGCACGCCACTCCCACAGCACCATCCCCCCACACCGGGACCGAAGGGCAAGCCCAACCGGGAGGGCCGGGAACACCAAGGAAAGAATCCCACAGTCCCTGCCCAGCCGGGAAAGGAAAACCCTGCCGACCAGCACAGGAGCCCAAGCGACCCACCTCACCACCCCGGAGCCATATGCATTGCCAGAGGCGGGAGAAGGACCCTCAATATCCCAGGACGCAGATGGGAACCAGTCGCCCACAGGATCCGCTGGACGAGGATGGGACGGCCCAGAAGGCACCGGCCGAACCCCAGAGCACTGGACAGAGCAGCCTCAACCAAGCCCAGCACCATCCGCAGACATGAGAGGCAGTACACCCCCCACGGAGCCCATGCGACCAGGGCGCCCCAGGGGGATGGGAGACCCAGCAGCAGAGGAAGAGGACACCAGAATGCCCCCAACAACCTCATGCGACCCAGTGGCAGACAACCATGCAGGCCAAGCAGGAAAGGGAAAACAAGCAAAAAACGGGCTCAAACCCGTCCTACCAGGTCTTTGGGAAGATTGCAGCCCGGAAGGAGGCAGCCACGGCAGCCCAACCCGGAAACACAGCCCCAGCCACAAGAGGACCGCCCAACACCGCCACGGATTCCTGAGCCACCGCTCCACCCCCATACCACGAGGGAGACCAGGAGAGGAGGCACCGCCGGGAGAACGCTGCCGAGGGCACCGCCGTCGCAGAGAACCATCACGAAGACTCCCCGGCACTGCCACAGGGAGGAACTGAAGGTAAGTCTCACTAGGGAGACAGAAAAAAAAAGGTAGAGGTGGGGGCGGGCAGAGTTTTTATGCTGGGGGTGGGTCTGGGTGGGAGTCGGGGCCTCAATTGTACTGAAGGAAGGCGAGGGAGGGACGGGAGGTAATGGGCTAGACTCGGCCGCCCCACATCCCTTGAACCAATCCAGACACTGAAATCAGCGCCAGGGCTGGCTGGAGCAGGCAAAACCAGCACTCCGTAGAAGACCGGTGAGGCTGAAGCTGAAATCCCCAGCTCACTAATAGTGCAGAGATACAAGAGGACCTTAAGTGCGCATGTCGGGTTGGTTGTAGAAAGACACCCGTCCAACCTGACATACGCACCGTCACTGCAGTTGAGTGCAGACCTAGGCAACCTGTGTCTGCTGTCAATAATTAGCCCCCCCCCACCCGCATAACACAAACTTATGATTAAAAGGCATACACCTGTGTGTACCCAACCGGGTTAGTGGCAGTGGGAAAAATACTCTTCAAAGATTTTAATTATTTCACATTTTTAATACCAGGGTCAGGTGGGCAACAAATACAGGGGAGTGACGCTCCTACCCACTCATAGAGGAATCGCCTCTGCTTGATACTACTTTACCGCTTTTATAATCTGTTTTTCCTCTGCAACTCGTCAGTGAGGCAGCCTGTCGAGTGAGGAGCGTTGCAGCCTCCAAACCCCTCCCAGGCGGCGAGTTGCTTCCCCCTCCCTTAGTCCTTTTCCAACTGCCCCCTTTTGACCTTTGAACACATCATGGACAACTTTCTTGGTGCCAAAAACGGTTGCGGTTTATTAAACACTTAAACATTTTATACATTTGTTTCTCGTGGTTATACATAACATTTTGTTGCCTCGCTTAACGATTTGCCATCGTGGCTCATTCAGTCCATTTTTGGTTGTTATCTGCTTTCAAACAGATCGCCTTTTGGAGGGAGGGCCCCAATACCACGGCCACTGTTGCCCAGGGGTTAGGCTTCAACTTGCTACCGACTTGGTGGGTGTTTGCCCGGGCCGCAAGTGCCGTCCCGCTTGCCTTCAGTGCCACCTTGGCCGTCGGAGGGGAGTGAATGCTCGAGGGGGCTGCTTGCCCCCTTCTTAATCCCCTCCGCGGCTTGCGGCCTGCTCCCCCTGATTGGGGGAGGCCGAGTTACACCTGGGGCGACCAATCGCGGTCGCCCCTTTTTCCGGGCTTGCGCCCGGGGGGGGGGGAGGCTTCCCGCCTCCGGGCGGCGTTTGGCCCGGGCCTCCATTGGGTTCGGCTTTGCCTTCCCCGGCCCAGGCTCCGTCTCTGCACTTGGAGGCAAAGAATATTGCCTGGTCTGTATTTCTCTTGTTGAAATCGTGATTCTAGCACCCTGATCTGTTACCTGTATCACTTTGATCTTTTTATAGCAAATTTCAGTGAATCTCTGGTGCAGAGCTCTCATTTGACCAGCAAACAGTATATCAGCTGCTGTAGGAAATGCGGATACCCACATCACTCAAAGAATTACATTTGGGCAGATGATGTCCGGAAGAGCCCAATCACGGAAGAAGGACCTTTTACTCATGAAACTTCCATCTTTGTGCACATTCTGATTTTCTTTGCATTCATTAAACACATCTATTCGGAGAGGATACTTTGCTTGCAGTGCACACCACACACAGCCTTTGTATCTGACACACACAATTTCAGTTAAAATATGAGTAATACATGCAATGATATATAGGAAACACCCCTATATCTTCATCAGACATTACTGGAGGAGCTTCCTGGAGGATGATTGCTACTGAGTAAATCCTATAACACTTTAAATATTCCACTCGTCAACACAGGCTTTGCCCACTTGCGTAATCTTCACCTAGATCGGTTCACAGATTTTGTTAAGAACCCTTTATCTCAGGTCACACAATTTAAATTTGCGAAGGTACTTACTCGTTGAACAAATAATATGCCTTGCCTCTTAAAAAAACTTTCTTAAAACACATTTGCATCCTCCTTAAAGTGATTTGGTGTTCAGCTGGGATATCCTTTAATACAAATACAGGAAAGCATCTCTGTATCAATTTCCAGAGCAGCGCTCAACTGACTACAGTCATAAATTCTGACTTTGGAAATGGTGAATCATGCTCAAGTTACGTGTCAGTGGCTCTGTGCATGTGTATATTTTTTAGTTTTTGCCTGCCCAGTGCTTGTATTTTTTTTAATTTGCTATCTAGCACTTCATAGGAGTGCATATAAAGGCCGTCTCTCTTCTCCCCAGTGCTCTTCCCACATCGTTCATTACCACTCTCCCACATTTGCTATTTAAAAAAAAAAATGATTTCTAATGTACTTTATACCAGTGATTTTGTGAGTGTTTTTTTTGGTATTAGCTGTGCGTCCTCTCACAGACTTTATTAATTTTCCCAGCATGTTTTTTTCAATTTTAAAATGCACTGCTGTGCAACATGTAAAACAAATATTGACAAAACCAAGATATTTCACAGAAGAGAAATGTATTGACTTTGCCAGTGCTTGTTTAAAACAAAGTTATTTAAAAAAATTACTGTTTTGATAGGCTCTAAGCATATAAAAGTGTCAGATGATCTAATTTCCATATGCACAAGAATTGAATTTTCTTGAATACTCCCAGTACTTAGTTCTTGCTATGAAAACGTCTAATCCGGTGGTTTTGCCAATATCTTGTTTTGACTCATCCGTACCGTGGCACTGAAGTGGAATCTTGGGAGCACTGATTGGAGATGAGCTAGGATCTTAGGAGCTCATCATCAAAGTCTTGGACCTGTCAGACAGACCTTGTGTGACTTTGGTAGCATTTCCCCTGCCCCCTGATATTATTAGTCCGGTCAATTGTCTTCAACAAAGTCGACCATCCAACCCTTATTCACATCCTGGAGTCCCTAATGGGATTTCTGGAAATATCCTTCACTGGTTCTCCTCCTACCTTTCCAACTGACACCATTTCATTTACATGGGCATCTGTAGGTCCTAAAAATATCCCTATCATGTGGAGAGTCACTCAGGGTTCCATACTGTCGACTGCCATCTTCAGCCTATACATGGATCCCCTTTGGGCTATGCTCACAGACAACAGCATCAACATTCACTAGTATTCTGCAATAGACAACTCTGCTTCAAAATATTCTAAACTCAAACAGTACCTACCTCTCATTCAGACATGGATATATAGCGTCCCCCTGAAGCTCAACCTCACAAAGACAGATTTATGTTATTTGCTGAGAACAACATGCAGTAAATAGTATAAACCTGGCTCAGTGACATGAACTATGATGGCTTTAGACTCACTGGTGTAACAAAACTTGAGGGGGCCCCCACGCTCCAGACCCAGTCAGGAGCTCTCCCGCCAGGGTCCCCTGCCAGTGCATAGTGCCAGAGTGGACCCCCTGGAAGTCGGGCCCCACCACAGAGGCCAGGGGGGATTTTGTTATGCCACTGTTTAGATTTCAACTTTTACTGATTGCCAAGTCATTAGGATTAACCCTAGACGCCTACTTCCCCCTCAAGGAACACATTGTAAAGGAAACAAAGATGGCCAGTTACCATGTCTCACTTCTAAAAAAAGTGTAGCTGTATCTTCGAGAAAGCAAGTTCACAATAGCGCTTCAGGCTCTCATACTCTTGCATCAGGATGATAGTAATGCCCTACTTCATGGCCTCTCCATCTTCACATTGCCCCCCTTGAGGACACTCTACATCCCATAGCATGTATCATCCAGTCTTTGAAGAAATATGATCACATCAACCCCTTTCTGATGGAAATCCCTTGATTTCCCTTGACAGCTCACATCATCTTCAAAACTAGCTGCATGATTTACAAAGTTTCTATGACTAACACACTGCTTATCATGCAGACTAGCTCCCTATATCTGGTTACTGTTGCCACCCCCGAAGCCAGGACACCAGCATATTGGGGACTAAGAAGTGTAAAAAGAAAAAAAGAAGGCAATAGGCATTTTCCTTCTATTTATCAAAAATGCCCCAATTCTGCTCCAATTTAGGAAAACATGGAAGGTTGTGGGAGCTATTGTGAGTTAAATAAAATGTGCATTATTAGCAATATGCAGAACAGAAATCTACACTTGAATTCACATATGTGTACACAGACATGATGCTATTGCAGTTAAAGTGCATTTTCCCAGTTTCTGTTAATTAGGCCACGATTAGATCTTGACACCATCTTTTTCAAAATGTATGTCACATTCACAATTTATTATTTCTGCTGCTCATAGGTAAGCAACTCATGTTTGTTTATTTTTGGATCACACTGTTCTCGTAGAAGACTATCTACCAAGGGCTCACTAATTTAACATTTGTTCAAGGTTCATCTGCTTGCACGCAGTATTACATTCAACTTAATGGTTCACTGTTGTTTATGTACCTAGCTTGTTCTAACACCTCCGGATCACACTGGTTCAAAAGCTCTGAATCAGTATTCATGTATTGGGTAGTGCTTAGGTGATAAGGCTGTATGACGATTTTTAAATGCTTAATATGATTAGTTGAAAATGTATTTCTTTGTTCACACTAGGGTGCTTCTGCACTTTTCGTGCTGTTCTGTGAGGAGATTTCCTATATAACCCCTTGATTTCGGGAGTGAACCAGAACTCTTGATACCCTTCCAATGCCAGTAGCGGGCTGTCCAATTTCTTACTTTTTTGTATTGATTTTTTTCATCATACAATGCTAACAGCAGCCCAAAGCAGGTCTGAAATCCAATAAAGATAAGTAACAGCAAACAGTAAGTACAGCGTGGCATACAAAGTCACACAGAGCATGGCCATTTCCAATTATATCAAGGGGTGTATGGTGAGCATGTTGTTGGCAGTAGCCGGGGGTCCCACTCACAGTCTTATCATTCAAGCCCCAAGGGGCCATTCCAACATTGTCCTCCCTGTGCATTGCTGTCCAATTCTAGGAAGCTCGAGGGGACCCACACTTTGCGTCTACCAAAGGACCACAGCAGCCTGTATTACCCCTGTGTAATTTCCTCAGTGGTGGCGGGGGGGGCAACAGTTAATCAATGTCATGGCTCAGCAAATACGATTGCAAGGGCCTCACATGTTCTTGCACCAAAGCCCCTGGGGGTTCCAGATGTTCTTGGGTCGGTGCTCCTAGGGCAGCGTGGAATAGTAAAGTTCCAACTGGTCATTACAGTATACCATATCTTTCAGCCAGTACTGGATCCTGGCCAAGCCACAGCCACCTCACACACACTGCACCCGCCTCTTCGTCAACAGAAGGACAAGGGTTGTGAAGTGTCTGACTCCTCAATGGATTCCTCTTGTTCATTCCAAAAGAATGATCTTAGGTGGCAGGTCAAGAGCCATTCCAAACATTTTGGAGAGCACATTGCCCACTGCCTCATAGTATTAATCTATCACCCGGAATTGCCACGCAAGATGCATGAATCCGGCCTCAGATTCCCCACAGCGGGCACATGGTGAGTTTGCTTTAAGATGGAGTGCAAACAGTTGTTGGGGAGGATGGTATGTTTGGTGAAGATATTTAAAGTAAAGTAGACGTAATTGCCTATTAGGGGAGACTTCACCCATTATGCTGCAGCAGTATGTCCAATCCAACTCCGAAAGTGAACCCCCAAGTCCAATTCCCACTGTTCTCTAGCCTTAAAATGAAGGTGTTGGGGTCTCTGACCGTATGGAGCAGCATAGATTGGTCACCATGTGCCTAAATGTAGGTGCAGTCAGAAACATTGAAAATGTGTGTGATATTGGGGGTTCCTCTGGAAAAGAAGGGTACTGTGCCCTACATAGAGTCCAGAGTTGATAATTTGGAAAAATATCCAAACGGATATGATCAGCATCGTCAAGTACAGTCATGCAGTTTAGAAATCTGCCATCAGGGAAGAGATCCCCCAATGTAATTAGTTCCTGCAGGGGAGGGTAAAGAATAGGCGAGTATAGTCTCCTTCAAATCCCGGTCCAAGCCAATTGCATGCTAAAGATCATGTGTTTTTAAGCATGGCTGCAACAAGAGTTCTGACCCAGTAGCACTGCAAGTGGGAAGGGATGGGCGTGGTCATTCTCAATTGCTGTGTGTGCCATGCATGGTGGAGGCTTATTCCAGAATTATGCAATTGCATGTGCCTGCAGGCACAAATAATAGAGCTCAAAGTTCAGAGCATTATGCCCTCCCCTGTCATATGGCAGCGCCAATGTCTCCAAGCGTACGCAAGGTTGGCGCCCAGACCAGTCTGACCAGATACGATTTGATGGTCTTAAAAAAATGTTGAGAAAGGTGTATGGGAATATTATTAAAGTAGCTTGAGCAGGATGACCATTTTGACCAGTGCGATCCTCCCCTTCAGTGAGAGCGGAAGGGTCTTCCAGCAGGCGACCGGCTCCTCAATAAGGGTCATGACAGTCCTGTAGTTTTTTCGGACCACAGAGTCCCTCTTCCAATAGATCTAAACTCCAAGATACTTGATGGGCTGTGTTGTCCAGGCAAGCCAGAAGTCTAATGTTCGGGGTCTCGTAGCTGGTGTGAGAGGAAATATTGTGGATTTATTCCAATTTATTGAGATCTCTGAAACAATATGAAGGAAAGTGAATTCCTGAATATCTGGGCTGAGGTTTCAGACTGGGTCCATCAATTATAAGGCGATAACATCCGCATAGAAGGATGCTATTAGGTTTTGCGGGGAAAACGCCAACCCCCTCTGTCCATGGAGCTGCCGTAGTGTGCAGGATAATGGTTCCAAGGTAAGGGCATAAAGGAGGGGGGGGACAGTGTGCAGCCCTGCCTTGTGTCCTGTCTGATGGGGAAAAGCTCAGAAAGGAGCCCCCGATGCACACCTGGGTTGTCGGTGAAGTATACAACAACCTCACCCAGTTTATAAACTGTTGCAGGATGTCAAAGGCTTCGGATGCGCCTAAAAAGTCTGAAACTGCCTCTTTTGTGGGGTTAAGCTGGTGCAGAAGTGCAAATAGAGTTCAGCAAGTTGTGTGCTGTGGATCTGCCCGGTATAAACCCTGCCTCGTCTTGGAGGTCCCGAGGGGGCATCAGTAGTGTCAGTCTACTGTCTGGTATCTTGGCCAGAACTTTGGTGTCTAGGTTTATAAGGAATAATGGGCAGTATGAGTCAGGGTTGTCAGGCGGCTTGCAAGGTGTAGCGTGATAAGGATAGATTACCACATCGAAGGGGGAAGCACCTCATTATACACTTTCAACAGCTGTGTGGATAGCAGGGGTGCATAGCATTTATAAAATTCAGCCGGAAACCCATCTCCCCCTAGTGCCTTCCACGCACGGAGCCCGGCTGTGGCTGACTGAACTTCCTCCAAAGCAATTGGCTCCTCCAGGTGTCACCTGTGCGGTCCTTTAATCAGGCCAAAGACAGCCGGTCCAAATATGTGGCATAGCCCTCGCTATGTGGAGGAAGACAGGAGGCATACAGAATAGTGCAATAGATTAGTTCCAACAAAATATCAGTTGCCTCATATATTGTAGTGCTGTCCACTTTGGTTAGGCATGTGATGGCTAGAATATGTCTGTCTAGTCTCGAAAGTATAGCGAGTGTTCGGCCTGGCCTCCCCCCTCGCCATAGGTCTGAGCCCGTGTATGAATAATTAGCCTCTAGTTCTGCAGTATCTGCAAATTCCATTTGTTTATGCATAATCTCTTTAAGAATTTCTGCAGATGGTGTGGCCTGATAGTCAGCCTCTAAGATTTTCATGAGCCCTTCGATCTGCTCAAGACTGTTTTGGAGCCCTATCCGTACCCCTTGTTGTTTCGCTTTGCAAATTCCCCTAATATATGGTTTGAAAGCCTCCCATACCACTCCAGGAGACTGTACTGATCCCTCATTGGTCTAAAAGCACTGCAATATTTCAGTTCTCACCTCATCTGTACACGCTGGGTCAAATAATGCGGCCGCGCGCAGTGGGAGCACCGACGGAGCGCCGAAGGTGCGCCAAAGGTAAGCCCGTCTGCGCCCGTCCGCGCCTGGCCCGCACCCAGCGCCAGGACCCCTGGATCCCACCGATGCAACACTACTCGACGGACCTACGACGCCGCCACCCTCACCGCACTCAATGCCGGCCGGAACCCTGCCTGCTACCGAGCCTCACCGAGACGCACCCACGGACCCTTCACCTGCCAAGCCTGCCGATTCACCTGCCCCCGGACGTGCACCACCTCCGCCAAGTCGAGCACCAGCAGCAACCACCTGAAATGCATCCTGTTGAACACCCGCTCCGTCCACAGGCACGCCGTGGAACTCTGGGACCTGCTCGACACAACAGCACCGGACGTCGCCTTCCTCACCGAAACCTGGATGAACGCCTCCTCAGCGCCCGTCATCGCCATAGCCATCCCGGACGGATACAAGATCACCCGGAAGGACCGCGTCAACCAGACGGGAGGAGGCATCGCCATCGTACACAAGAACACCATCCGCATCTCGACTAACTCCGACGAGACCTTCACCGCCGCCGAACACCTACACTTCCAGATACACACTGACCCCAAGACCACCCTTCGAGGCACCCTCATCTACAGACCCCCGGGACCACGCACACTATTCAGCGAAGACATCGCAGACTTCATCAGCCCGCACGCCATGCCCTCCGCCGACTACATCCTCCTAGGGGACCTCAACTTCCACCTGGAGAACAACAACGACAGAAACACCACCGCCCTGCTGGACAACCTCGCCAACCTCGGACTCAAGCAACTGGTGAACACGCCCACCCACTACGCCGGCCACACGCTTGACCCCGTCTTCTCTTCCAGCAAGCACATCTCCTTCAGCCACGCCACCGGACTCCACTGGACCGACCACAGCTGCGTCCACTTCAGCTTCAGAAAGACTGCGACCCACCACCACCCGCAACAGGCTCCCCGCCGGAGCTGGAGCAAGATCACCGCCGAGCAGCTCACCGCCTCCCTCAGCCAGAACACACCCACCAACACAACGGACCCAAACGAAGCAGCCAGCAACCTCGCCAAGTGGCTGACCGCCTGCGCCGACGACCTCGCACCACTAAAAAACCCTCCCAGCAGACCCGGAAGCAAGAAAACCCCTTGGTTCACCAACGAACTCAAGGAATCCAAGAAGAACTGCCGCACTCTCGAGAAAGCCTGGCGACTCGACCAGACCACAGACAACAGGACCGCCCTCAAGCACGCCACCCGCAAACACCACCAGATGATCCGTGCCACCAAGAAGTCGGCACTCAAAGAACGACTGGACAACAACGCCCACGACAGCATCGTCAAAGAGTTCTCCAACCCCAGCGCCGGAAACAACGACATCTCCCCCTCGCAAGACCTCTGCAACTCACTCGCCGCGTTCTTCCACCGCAAGATCACCGACATACATAACAGCTTCGACGCACAGACCACGCACCCTACCGCCGAACCAACGCCCGCCACCACCACCCTCTGCAACTGGACCCCGATCAGCACCGAAGACACCACCCGCACGATGAACTCCATCCACTCCGGATCACCAACCGACCCCTGCCCACACCACGTCTTCAACAAAGCCGACGCCACCATCGCACCCCATCTCCGGGACATCATCAACTCCTCCTTCCACACCGCCACCTTCCCGGAGAGCTGGAAGCACGCCGAGCTTACCGCCCTCCTGAAGAAACCAACGGCGGACCCCACCGACCTCAAGAACTACCGTCCCATCTCGCTCCTTCCGTTTCCGGCCAAAGTCATCGAGAAGACCGTCAACAGACAGCTTGCCGCCTTCCTCGAGACGAATGGATCCCTCGACCCTCGCAGTCCGGGTTTCGGGCCAACCACAGCACCGAGACCGCCCTTATCGCAGCCACCGACGACATCAGAACCCTAACCGACAACGGGGAAACAGCAGCCCTCATCCTCTTGGACCTCTCCGCGGTGTTCGACACCGTCTGCCACCGCACCCTAGTGAAGCGCCTCAGCAACATCGGAATCCGAGAGAAAGCACTGGAATGGATCATCTCGTTCCTCGCCGGAAGAACCCAGAGAGTTTGCCTCCCCCGTTCAGATCCGAGGCCACCGAAGTCATCTGCGGCGTTCCACAAGGATCTTCACTCAGTCCAACCCTCTTCAACGTCTACATGAGCCCCCTCGCAGCCATCGCACGCCAACACAACCTCAACATCATCTCCTACGCCGACGACACCCAGCTGATCCTCTCCCTCACCAACGACCCCACCACCGCCAGAGCCAACCTACACGACGGGATGAGAGACGTCGCCGACTGGATGAGGAACAGCCGCCTTAAACTGAACTCAGACAAGACGGAAGTCCTCATCCTGGGCTCATCACCCTCCGCCTGGGACGACTCTTGGTGGCCCCCGGCCCTGGGCACCGCGCCCAAGCCAACGGACCACGCACGCAACCTGGGCTTCATCCTGGACTCCTCCCTGTCGATGACCAGACAAGTCAACGCCGTCTCATCTTCGTGCTTCAACACCCTGCGCATGCTCCGCAAGATCTTCAGATGGATCCCCACTGAAACCAGGAAGACCGTCACCCAGGCACTCGTCACCAGCCGACTGGACTATGGGAACACCCTCTACGCCGGAACCACAGCCAAACTTCAAAAAGACTCCAGCGCATCCAGAACGCCTCCGCACGACTCATCCTGGACATCCCCCGGCACAGCCACATCACCGGACACCTGAAAGACCTGCACTGGCTCCCCGTCAGCAAGAGAATCACGTTCAGACTCCTCACCCACGCACACAAGGCCCTCCACGACCTGGGCCCCAAGTACCTCAACGACCGCATGACCTTCTACACGCCCACCCGCCAGCTACGATCAACCAGCCACGCCTCGCCACCGTACCACGCATCCGCAGAGCCACCGCCGGAGGAAGATCCTTCTCCTACCTGGCAGCCAAGACCTGGAACTCCCTCCCCACTCACCTTCGGCGAACCCAGGACCATCTCTCCTTCAGGAAGCAGCTCAAGACCTGGCTGTTCGAGCAGTAACTTACCCCCTCCCCAGCGCCTTGAGACCCTCCCGGGTGAGTAGCGCGCTCTATAAATGCCGTGATTGATTGATTGATTGATTGGGGAAAGGTGCTGTGTAAAGGCACGCTGCTGAACTGCAGGTGTGCTTATGGTCAGCTTAACAGGTGAGTGGTCAGACAGGGTGTGAGGGAGATGGTCTACATCTGTCGCCCACCTGCTTATGTCTGGCATTCCCCGCCAATAGTCTAAGCAAACCCAAGTCCCATGGGCCATTAAAACATGCGTGCCCTCCATACGGGCAGGGAAGCGGGTCCGCCACAAATCCCTCAAGTCATGTGTGGTAATGATGTTGGTGAGGGAAGTCGCAGCTGCTTGGTTAGTAAGGGTAGCAGTGTGAGAGAAGTCAAGATGTCTGTTGTGAACTGGATTAAAGTTCCTACCACAAAGTATAGCAAGAGGTGCTAAAAATTATACTTTTTCCATAGGCTTCTGATGCAGTCAGGGTTGTCAGTATTGGGGGCATCGAAAGTGATCAGTGTGATATGCTTGCCCCCTGCAATATGTTATAGCGAGCCTTCAGGCCATTATCTTCATGAGACAAACGATAATGTACACCTCTTTCAATAAGGATGGCCATCCCCCGGGGCATTCAAGGAATAATTAGAGTAGGAGCGGTAGGCACTCCAGCGGGAAGCAAAGTGAGTCTGGGAGCACGGCGCAAGGGACGCCTCCTGCAGGAGGGCAATATTAATTTTGCAGCGTTCCAGATATGCCAGCACATGTCTGGCTTTACGGGGGTTGTGGAGCCCTCTTGCATTCAGACAGTAGTCAGATCAGAAGGAAGTCAGTCAACATGCGCACCAATACAGCATAATGATAGGCTCCTTAGCGTCATAGTGGGAGCCCTGTAGGAAGCGCATGTGCAACTCGCCAAGTCTTGCGCTGCAGTTGCATATGCCCTGTGAGTGCAACTGCTCATTTTCAAGTTGTGTGCCAGCTGTATTAAACCTGCAACCCCTTTCACACACCAGCCACCCCAACCTGCCATGAATGCACCCAGTAGAACACAAACAACCTTCTGTAACAAACACCAAAATGCTAAAATATAACACTGATCTTGCCCAGGATCAAACATGGGTTCACCCCAAGGGGGAGTCCAGAGCGCCAGCCTATCAACACCACCACTGTGGGAGTACCTGCTAGTCAACATATAAGAATGGAAAGACATGAGCAGTCATCCAAATCAAGTGCTAGAGAACATCCTCATCTGTGAAGAGAGGTCCGTCAGTCCAACTCAATCCACTGCCGTGTTGTGGTCTTTGCAAGTGTGGGTATCTCATGCTCTGTCGACGTCCGCACTCTCCTGTGTCTGTATTCCTTTGTGAGTTGTCAAAACTGTTCCTTCAGTAGTTTATTGACAAATTGCTCTGCATTCTGGGGCGAGGCGATGAAGTGAGATTTTCTCCTATGCGTGATTTTCAGATGTGCAGGGTACAACATAGCACATTGCATTCCACCCAGGCGCAATTTATGTTTCATGGGTACGTACTCATGGCGTGTTTCCTATACCATATGGGGTAAAATTTGAGAAAATCAAGATCCTCGAGCTCTCGTATGTGAGGTCCTATTTTTCCAGGCAAATCTCAGGGGATAATTGAACATGCTGGCAATTATTGGGTGTGGGGGCGCCACAGGCAGCGGCCTAGGGACAGGTGTGCCAATTCTATCACAAAGAAAGAGGAGAAAGGATCAGCTCTCAGAAGCATTTTGAGTAGAGTTTCAATGTTATCCACCATATTGCCCATGGCATTTGACTCTGGGAGGACCACTATGTGCAAGTTAGTGTGACATGGCCTGTCCTCTAAATCTTCACTTTTCACTTTGATGATGCTGACCATCTTCTCCATATCCAAGAGTTTCTCAGCGTGACCGGAGGTATCATCTTCCAATTGTAAATACAGTTCTCAACTGTGATAATGTCTTTTTCATGTTTGTCAAGTGTATTTGTTTGTTTATCAAACCAGGTAGTGAGGGTGTCTATTTTAGTGTCTATTAATGTGAGGCTTTTGTGTATATGCAGCATTAGGCTAAATACATCTATTTCCGGCTCCGGCAAGGGGTTGCGGGTGATGGTGGCCTCAGAATCATTCTGTTCTTTTGCCACCCGCTTGGCCTCAAACTGCAGCTTTGTGTGGTAGCCCTCAGATTTACCCATCCTGGGATTCAAGGCTCCAGGGGGCTGCCATCGACAGATACCTCGTCTCGCCCCGTGACAAGGTTCCAGATATCCCATGGTCGACAGCACACTCCCCAGAGGTCCACCAGCCACTTCACCACCCTAATCCACCACAGTTGAATCCCGACCACAAGAACCTAACAGGAGGAGGATGGGCATCACATTGCAGGCTTCTGTCCATGGCACCACAGTGAGCTTGAGGAGCCTACAGACCCTGATCTCACTGCAGGCCTCTGCACCACCACAGCACCTCAAGCCAAGCCCTGGTAGCACCAATCAGTATGAGGGTGGAGTTAAGAGTTTCACCTCTGGGTCAGTTCACAGCACCAAGGAGCACACTTGGGTCTCAATAGTCTGCCTCAATCTGAGTCAGCACCCCCAAATAATTCAAAGTGGGCCCGGGGTAGGCAGCCAACAGTATGAAAGGGGAATGTGACCCCACCTACCGGCCAAGTCGCACCACCGAAGGCATGAGCAAGCCCTCGTAAATCATTTCCTCCACCCATGGCTCTTCCAGTAACAACCACCGCTGTCCATGCCCGCAGGTCTCCCCTCGCACGAGGAACATGCTCCACACTGGTTTCACTCCCCCAGCCTCACCTCTGATCTAGCTGGTGTCCAGGTGTGTCAGCGATGGTGGGCAGCAAGCATCTGGCAGTCCTTAGCCGCATCACTGGAGGCTGTCTCAACCCGCAATCTCCGCCGTGATGAAGCAGGCCTATCAATATTGGGTAAAGTTTGGGGTCCATCCTCCGGGTCAATGCGCAGCGCCAAGGGGCAAAAGCAAGTCTTGCTGTTCCGCCTCAGTCAGAGCCAATGACCTCCACTAAGGCAGAGCAGGCCCCGGGGGAAAGTCGGCAGCATGGAGGAAAATGGTGGGCCCCACCTACGGGTGCAGTCACAGAACAGAAGTCACAAGCAGGCTGTGGCTGACTGTCACCTCTGGCTTCTCCAGTTACTGCTGCCTCTCCTGCAGCTGCCAGCACACACAAGTTTCTTTCTGCCTGGGAAGCATGTTCACTGTCTGTTTCACTTCACCTGGCCTCACCTCTGTGCTACGGCAACAAGTGGCAGGTGTCCGGCGGTCACCCCTTGCTGGTTCACTGCGGGCCGTCTCGACCAGCCATCTCAACAATGTTGTAGTAGGCCAATGCACGGCCTCACAGACCACTGCCCAGACAAACTTTTTATCATCACCCAGAGATGGCAGCAATAACTGCCCAAGATGAAGACGTATCACCTGGGGCAGACGGGATCCCTCTTTGGGAAGATATTGCCCTGATGGTGACATATCATTAAGCCAGCACAAGGAGCCTCACTAGAGTGTGGCCATCTTGGAGCCAGGCACTCTGGTGCCCTGATTTGCTGCATACTTAGGACTTAATCTATTTCTGATGTTGCCTATTTTTCTGTATTGTACCATTTAAAAATTATTTTTGTAATAAACCCACATAAAATGTCTGATTCTGCAGAGTCCTCGGTTAATTTGACTGTATTTTTAAAATGCTGTTTTGTACCTTATCTAAGGAGACATTGCCTCATGAAATGGAGGTTAACACCACCCCTGATCCATTCAACCCGTAGTCATGCTTTTAAGGTGTAATAATTTACGGTAGAGCGTCCACACAATGTTCACCTCCTTAATGAACACTACATCACAATGCAGTATTAGTTGACTTCTGTTCTCAGACCACAGCTGCTTCTCCTATCACTGTTTGATAGTCTTTTTCCTTTTACCCTGTACAGTACTTCACTGCTGTTTGGATAGGTTTGCGCTATACAAATCCAACATACATACATCTCGAGGACATTGATACTATTGAGGGGAACCTGAAACAGAATCAGAGATATCTATTTCAGTTTTCGAGCTATGACTAAAGTCCCACAGAAGACGATTCGGTAGACTGAAAGCACTGAAGTTTACCAATATGGAAGGTAACTGATTGTCCCTAACCGCCAGGCATCCTTGAGACTGAACAGTTTTCTGGCAATTGCCTTTGACACTGCATCCTGATGACCTTTGGCTAGGTATGCACCATACAAATACCACATAAATACATATATTTCTAGCTCAAGGTATTTGTTTTTCCATGTAATTTTACTTATTACAAGTTTCTTGACTGTTATTATTGAGTTGCAATTTATTGTGTTTTCTTGACTTTCAATGATGTTAATTACTGCTTGAACCAATATCTGGGAAAATGACTTTTGCTTAAACCAGAGCTACCAAGGACTTTGTAGTGTTTTCTGAGAGAACTGTATTGTAGCCTAGCAAGATCGTGCCTTTTTAAGACGGTGGAGTCAGCGCCTCACAAAAAAAATCCCTTTGTACAGTGCTCAATGATGCCTATTACCCTAGTCGACTGATTCTTTGAATGTTCTTTTTTTGAGGGCCTATCTGATATTAACCTCTCTAAGTCTCTCTGCAATTCGGTTCAGACTGTGTTGCTTGGCCAACCGGTGAGTACAGGCCATGTTCCATCACCTTGCACTCAGCCATATGCACTTTTGAAAATCTGTTTTGTACACTTGTATTCAATTGATTACAATTGCCTCGGATAAAAACAAACTCTTTGAAATATCCTATGTGTGCCTTTGATTAATGTCTTGTTTATCTATTGCAAAATGTTAAAGTTAATTCTCAGTTTGTTTTATGGGGAATTCAGTTAGTCAAACCTTCAGCATTGATCATTGGAAACTAAACTGGGATGCATCCATGGGAACCACTGTTCACGCATATTACATATCTGAGGACAGCAGCTCTGATGTTCTGAGCCTATCTGCAGCGAGGAGTACCTTGGCGCAAGGCATGGCCTGCGGCTGGACTGCACTTGCTGGACCAGGAGCATCAGGGCCGTATCCTGATCTTTGCAGAATAGAGCAATGGACCAGTGTCAAATGTGATTCCCCTACATACACTCAGTTAGTAACTTGGGGACAGTGCTTGATTTGTAAAAGAAAATAGGTGCCAAGGCCCTCTTCAGGAGGCCACTGCATCTTGCGCCACCTATTGACCCTGCCAATGACAGTACCAACACAAATATTAACATCAGACTCCGACACGTGTGACAATGCAGACACTTCAAGACCTAAAAAGCTATAAGAATGGCTTGGGTGGCAGGTATTAATCACCAGGTAATAATCATAAGAATTAATAAACAACTGTTGAGTGCTCACCTCTAAATTAGACAAACAGCACTGCAATGTGGCAGAGTGTCATAAGTGGTGATGTTGACAATTAAGTGCTGATGCTGTGCACAGGAAACTACTGGCTCACATTAAGCACAGCTTGGGTAGTGATGTGAGTCGTTGACAATTGAATGGAGAAACAGTGTTAGTTGCCCCTTCATGCACCCAAGCACAGCTGTCATGATCTTGCATGGAGTATTAACAAATTAGTGCATCCAGTGTAGTAAGCGTAATTTTGTTCAAAAAGGACGCATGGCTCCTTTCTCTACCTGCACCCCGACTGCCAGCCCTGTGCTGGGGTACAGGTTCGGGTGAGCCTAGGGTGAGATGCCACATGGCTATCCATGCTTTTGAGGTGGTCCAGTGATTGGGGCTGCCAACAACAGTTCATGCATGGCACAAATTATGAAAAACAGGACACTTCCTGCCATGTGGACTGGTAGAAACACAATGTCCATAGGCAATGTGTTAAATCCTGGAGTGTCTTGGAGGATGTCAATGAGATGCACTGACATTCTCTAAGAATGTTGTGGGGTGATTCGGGGAAAAAAAGAATGTTCAGGAAAAGACGTTGGTAGCTGGCTGGCTTGCAGCACCCAATTTTTTCTCTAGCACTTTTACTGAATAAAGGACATTATCTATACTCACACGGCCTTGTGTGAGGAATTCTTTCGCTGGCGACAAGGAAGACGAACTGGAAACTGTGCGCCCATTTGCGGGGCCAGCAGCACCAGAAAGATAGATTAGGAACTGCAGCACCAGTATGCGAGGCTGAAAATAAGACATAAGGAGCAGTTACAGACGCTGGTGGAGGCCATTATCCTGAGCAAACATTTAAAAAAAACTGCGTTTAACCGCAAGTTTTGACTACGAGTCGCAGCGCGAGCAGCAGGGACATATTCTGAAGGAAAAGCAG
Organism: Calotriton arnoldi; assembly: GCA_963921515.1. Lineage (NCBI taxonomy): Eukaryota > Metazoa > Chordata > Amphibia > Caudata > Salamandridae > Calotriton > Calotriton arnoldi. Next base: position 3,662,010 of record CAWUFW010000004.1, on the reverse strand, counting down.
ATATCAACGACCACGTGCACGCATAGACGCTTGCAGCGTGGCCAATCACGAGTGGCAACTGCAGGCAAGTGTTGCCTCAGAACGCTTGCTTCGTAAACACGGAATCGTGTGTTTACCTAGAGGCTCGTGCGTTGTGCTGTCTCTCTGCGGCCCCAGATGCCCTATCCCCTAAAATGTAGCTGCGCTAGGAGTCACACTAAAGCAGCAGAATTTTAGATGTTGCAAAACACTGTGACTTATTTTATACAAAATACTTGGAAATTCGAAATAAATTCTTCTATAGTACTGCATTTTCTCCAAAACGTTATAATCTTTCGATATGCACCTCAACTTTTTAATCCTAAGCATTTCTGCATACTGTTGGATTTTTTTTTTTACCCTACAATAATTACTAGGGGTGGGCAGTAACTCTGCTCTGGCGGTGCTTGGCAAAACTCCACCAACTCCTCTAGCAACAAGCATTTGTAATGCAATAGGTCTCGCATTTGTGAGAGTTAGAGCCATTGGCGTTGTAAATGAGAATGTGTTTTACCTATGTGTTTTGTTTTGGAGTGTATTGGATGTATGTAGTGTGGAGTGGAATTATGTGGGTTGTATTGCAATTGTTAGTTGTGAAATTGTGTTGTGTTGTGTAGTGTATTTGTGTAGTGGAATTATGTGGCATGGTGAATAGATAGTGGTGGGAGCTGCAGAGAATAGACAGAAGGGAAGAATGAGAGGGATAGGTAGTTTGTGTGGGAAGCGATTATTGAACTTGAGACAGAAGAGCATAAATACTGTGTGAGAAAGACAGAAGGGGAGAGCAGGCCATAGACGCATATAGATGGAGGCTTTGCGCTCACAGAAACCACCCTAAGAAGGATAGGAGAGCGTGGGATTGAAGGACGGAAACTTTGAAAAGTTACGGGCTAGAAACTGTGCTTGAAGCCCTGAAGTTACCCACATGATAGAGGTGGAAATAGTGCGTGAGAGAGCGAGAGAGATGGGTGAGAAAGAGTACGAGAGAGAGAAAGATAGAGGTACAAGTGGAAGGGGCACCTAGAGGGGGGAGGCGAGAGGTGGACTAGTGCACAGCGTGAGGAGGTAGAGGAAGGTAGCATGTGTGAGTAGGCAGTATAGAGAGGAGACAGGTAGTGTGAGGGAGGGGGAGACTGCAGTGGTATTGCGAGATGAGAGTGGATGATGGGATTGTGAGAGATGAAAGGGGAAGTGGGTATGTGGGGGAGAGATGACAGTGTCTACTTGGGACATACAGACGTGGAGCACTAACAAAAACTGCCTAGTGAGCAGGAATACGTTTCCTTACTCTAACTGTTGTCACATTGAAAGGCTTGCTGAATTGACAGGCATGCCTCCACGAACATAAATGTTATGGTTTTAAAATCAGGACCTCCTATTTAACATGAGTTCCATGAATACCATTTGGCATTACCCATACAAGCAGCACAACCTCCTCTTAAAAACTCAGGCGGCATTTGCAACTTTTCAAACAAGGAATGCCCGTGCTGGTGATATATGGTGGTGGTTACAGCTCCTCCCCCTCGCAGCACCCCACTCGAGTTCAGTGGACAAAGCGATGGCTTTACCAGGTGAAATGGATCCCTCCCCAGATGAGCCTGGCACTAGTCAGCTCTCACTGCCTGCTCCTACTGCAGCCAGGCACTGTGACCCATTGTGTCCCATATGCTTGGGCTCATATCTTCACCTGGCTGTTATTGAACCCTTTCGCCCACCACACATCTCAATCGCAGCCCCAGAATACGGTAGAGGAGCAGAAAGCCAGCTTCGGAAAGAAAACCTTAATATGGACAATATCAGCACAGCTTGTCGGTGTATGATGATTCTTATATTGCAACTTAGAGTTGGCTGTTTACAGCCAATTCAGAAATAAAGCAGGCTGTTTTTAACGTTTCGCAATGGCAAGGCACTCTACTCGTTATAGTTTGGGGCCAGAATGCAATGCCTAGGTCCTGGGTCAAGGCCTAGAATGGTTTTGTGAAAAAATGTTGGCGCAAAGCCTGAGAAGACGGATTTATTACAGATGGGATATATCCCGCTCCGTTGTATTGCTGGCACTCTTAAGTACTTGTCTTCTCTTCAAACTGCCGTCTTCCTTTCATAAAAGCTTGGTGCAGCCATACGTTAAACTGAAGAAAGTCGGTGATGTGTGGCATAACTGAAGATGGGCATAGAGGGGATGTCACAATGAAATAGGGCCCCTCGGTCAATAGAAGTAACAGAAACGAATAACTGAATCTCGTCCATCATAGCTTTCCTTCTACCAAGTGCCTTATTTAAGTTTTACCAATAGAATATCGTCTCAGCGGCAACCTCCCTCCCCCACCACCACGAGCACCTAGTAATGTCGCGTAGGGCCACCGCACACGTAGCCGAGTGTATCGCGTGCATTAGGCGGGCAGGCTGTGCACCCGCATCGAGTGCACTCCGCTTGCTCCAGATCACGTTCTCTGCATTAGGGAATCAAGTGCACTGAAAAAATTAATTTTTGGAAGGCTCTTTTGCAATACATATTTAATTCACAGGATAATTATCTGTTCGCTAATTGTGCTGATGACACATTACGGTTTGATTCCTGTGGTTAGATTTGGCCCGCGTGGCAAAATAATTAAATAAATAAACAAGCGCGGCTGAAGCGGACTGCGCTGAAAATAACAAAAAAAGAGTGCTCACTGACTTATGGAGACCGTGGGTGTAACGCCGCAATCAAACGATCCAGTCCGTGTGGGCCGTCCTAGAAGGAGACAGGGCAGTAACAAGGAGGGACTAAAAAGCCTCATTTACAACCAAAAGCCAGCGTTTAGCATAGCCGATGACGCCAGCCAATCAAAAAGATGGGCGGGGCTTCAACTCCACTTCTAAAATCTCCTCTACTACAATATGCCTCGCAGAGTGAGCAGCGCATGCGCGCTGCAAGGCTAGGTCTGCGAGACCTAAAAAGGTATTGCCTCCCAGCATGCAATTAAAATAAGAAAACACCTTTATAGAGCGAATAGTGCCCGTTATTACAGTGCAACCGGGTGGGATACTTTTGAGTGTATGAAAACTTCACCAACCCCAGCGTGGCTGAGTTTTTCTCACGCGCGGCTCACCAATGTTAAGTTGGCCAGCGCAAGCGAGAAAAAATGAGCCCCAGACCACTCCCCAGTGAGATTTCGCGACACGGCAGTTCCTACTGCTCACGTTGACAAAATTGCCGCTCACGTTCCGAAAGCTGCGCTCGAGTAGAAAATCTACTTGAGCGGCAGACAGAAGCAGTGCTGCCTGGCGGGCCGCATGGTGCCGTTTGCACAGATTTTACAGCGGGGACAAGCTCCTGGTGCTAAAAATCAGTGTGAATAGCGCAACACACCGGAATACCGCCGCTCGCGGAACTCAGCGAAATCTCACAGAGTTTTTAGGTAACTGCGGAATTCCACAGAGTAAAACTCTGTGAGTTCGACCCACTCTAATAATTATACTTGTTACTTTGTAATGGAAGGGATGATTACACCAACAAAACTTTTGAATTCAACAGGGGAGCCCATCACAGCATGGGATGATTGGAAGGACGGTTTTTAGACTTACTTGGAATTAGTAGGGACAGATAATTTTACGGCTTCTCATATGTTGGCCCTGCTTACATTGTTTGGGAGCAGAAAGGCGGCATATATTGAAGCATCTTCCACCTTTGCCTGAGGAGGACGATGAATCTGACTGAAATGCCTACCATATAGCATTGATGAAACTATATCAGAACTATGGGAATAAGGGGAATGAGGTAGTAGAACTCTTTAAGTTTTTAAAGAGAACACAACTCCCAGGTGAATCTGTGGACAATTACGTAGCGGCCTTATAGTTATTAGGATCCACTTTGGATGACATGCTATGAGATCAGCTGGTACAAAAGGTGTATGACAAAAGACTACAAGAAAAACGTTTAGATAGGGAAAACAACACTACAGAAGGCATTAGATATTGCTAAGAGAGTGGACAATATTGAAAGACTAAAGGAGATGGCGGCTAGTGACTCGAAGATAGTAGAAAGCGTACAAGGAGTAATTGCAAAATGTCACTGGAAAAGAGAGAACCTACAGTTTCTCGAAGGAGAACAGTGTGTTGTTTGGGAAGAACAACAGCTGTTACAAGTGTGGATTGAAGGGATATATTGCTACCGATATCTATTGCCCTGCCATAGGTCAAATGTGCAGTAAAATGTAAAATAAGGGGCAATTTGCAATGGTTTGCAGGGGAAGGATGGACATGTGTCTAATGGGATCTAGGAGGTCTTTGTAGTGATGATGATGTAAATGTGGAATGTGGACATGGAACTACTATTGTGTGAACGGGAACCAGTACTGGAGTTGGAGCTGCTGCTGAGAGGCAGCTGGATATATGCTGGGAGCATCTGGTGACAATAAACCATATGAAACCTTTCTCATGAGATTCCTACATACAGTGAGAATGAGCTGTGGGACTGCGCAGGGGCAGTTGTGTGATGCTTCATCCCTGAAATACACGTGCAAGAAACCCTACTTTTCAAGAGGATGGTAAGAACAATCCTGTTTATACCAAGTGTGCTTGAATGAAGGGACAGCACAAATTCAGTGAGAGACCACAACTTTCAGTGTTTAATTGACTCTAAGTTAAAAGGAATCCTCCGTGACCTGCAAGTGTATCTGAATGCCAAAGAGCTCTTTTCCTTTGAGCATGAATTGTAATTCCCTTTGAGCGGTGTGTGCCCCAAAAGACTTGATTATAGGGATATTGGATGATTTGGAATTGGATTGTTAGGACATGGTCCGATGTTTTCGCGTTTTATGAGGTCCCTGACCGATGTGGGACTTTTGAAAATCAGCGCTGGAATTATCGTGATGCCGTTGTCCAGAGCGTGCACTTACTGCGTGTACTAGGAGTGCATGTGCCGCCTGCCTGCATTGTTTGGGAAGGAGCTACCAGCGCGACGCCCTTGTATGCACATCTTGTGGAGCACAGCGTGCACCGACATTTGAGGACTTGGGGGTAGATTTACAAGCCCCTTGCTTGCGCCACTTTTGCGTCACTTTTACCATGTTAAAAATGACGCAAAAGTGGCGCAAGGGGCTTGTAAATAAGCCCCTTGGTGCCTGCCTACTTTGGCGCAGCACATGCACAGCTCTCTGGTGCGTGCCTCATTGAGCTCTGTGCACGCACCAGCACCGCCACAGCATGTCAGGCACTCATTAAGTAGAAGAAGTACACTGCTTCACACCGCGGCAGAAGCAGAAGCAGTGAAAGCGGCAACAGTACGGTGTGTAAAGGAAAGAAAAAAGAAACAAACAAACATCAAATAATAAATCAAATTAAGAAATACACAAAGAAGAGAGCAGCATTCCTAACTTCATTCTGTCTGTGTTTTCATCGTTGGTGTGTCTATTCCAGTCACGTCAACATAGACAAGCATTTGCAATGCAATCGGTCTCGCTTTTAGGACCTTATAAGTATTTAGCTATGCACCATATTATCCATGGGACCACCTGCACTCACTTTTTAGTTAAAGCCCATTGTCATGTAGCGTGATGCCAAAAGCAAACTCCGTTATGGAATTTTTTAGCTTATGTTTACTGCGATAAAGTGAAACTATGAAACTAAAGTGAAACTATGAGTAGAAAACATTCAAAACAAGCTCCAACAAATTAATATATATATTTTTTATTTTAGTTTTCATTATGTTGTTAGCAATACTGACTTCAGGATTCACACGATCCACAGAAACACCATATATTAAGGCACGCTTTACATCTAAGTAATTAAAAACATCCCTGTAGATGGAAAGGCAGCTGCCTCCTCTTTCAATCTTTGTCCACTGGCTCAGGGGCGTAACAAACACCCCCGCAGCCCCCAGTCTTCAGTACATGAAGTGGGCCCCCTCAGCTCATCGGTAGAAAGCGGTTTGTCTCTTGCTCTAAAGCAGCTGCAGCCTGCTCTGAGCTCCTCGCGCTGCTGTCCTAGGGCTGAAGAGAAACAATGTAACAAGTTACATTGTTTCTCTTCAGTCCGAGCGCGCCAGGCCGGAAAAAGGATGGGGGTGGGGCCCCCAGAGAGAGCATTGTGAATCTCAGGGTTGCTGGGGACACTGGGACATGCTGTGCATTCATCCTTTGCCTACTGCAGGGCCGGACCCTGCCTGCCTGGACCGTCCTCCTGCTGCTGCTCTGGGCAGGGGTGGTGCGGGCCAGCAGCAAAGAGGTAAGAGTGGACAGGAGCAGGTGAGAAGGGTGCCTGCCAACCCAATCTATTTTTGTGGGGAATAACGAAGTTTCTCCAGTTTTGCTAACAACTCATTGTTTTGTTGTTGTTGTTGTATATTAAGACGAAAAACATATAATCAAGGTGTGCAGTCCAGGTATCCAGCGTAGAGAGAGAGTGGAGAGAGAGAGAGAGAGTGGAGAGAGAGAGCGGAGAGAGAGAGAGAGAGCGTAGAGAGGGAGAGAGAGAGAGTGGAGAGAGAGAGTGGAGAGAGAGTGGAGAGAGAGACAGTGGAGAGAGAGTGGAGAGAGACAGTGGAGAGAGAGAGACAGTGGAGCGAGAGAGACAGTGGAGAGAGAGAGAGTGGAGCGAGAGAGCGTAGAGAGAGAGCGTAGAGAGAGTGGAGAGAGAGAGAGCGTAGAGAGAGAGTGGAGAGAGAGAGACAGTGGAGAGAGTGGAGAGAGAGAGCGTAGAGAGAGAGAGTGGAGAGAGAGTAGAGAGAGAGAGTGGAGAGAGAGAGACTGTGGAGAGAGACAGTGGAGAGAGACAGTGGAGAGAGTGGAGAGAGAGAGTAGAGAGAGAGCGTAGAGAGAGACAGTGGAGAGAGAGAGACAGTGGAGAGAGAGAGCGTGGAGAGAGAGCGTAGAGAGAGAGAGCGTAGAGAGAGTGGAGAGAGACAGTGGAGAGAGAGTGGAGAGAGAGAGAGTGGAGAGAGAGAGACAGTGGAGAGAGAGAGGAGTTAGAGAGTGGAGAGAGAGAGAGCGTAGAGAGAGAGTGGAGAGAGAGAGACAGTGGAGAGAGACAGTGGAGAGAGTGGAGAGAGAGAGAGAGTAGAGAGAGAGACAGTGGAGAGAGAGAGACAGTGGAGAGAGACAGTGGAGAGAGAGAGAGCGTAGAGAGAGAGAGAGTGGAGAGAGAGACAGTGGAGAGAGACAGTGGAGAGAGTGGAGAGAGAGAGCGTAGAGAGAGAGAGAGTGGAGAGAGAGAGAGTGGAGAGAGAGAGACAGTGGAGAGAGAGTGGAGAGAGACAGTGGAGAGAGTGGAGAGAGAGAGAGAGTAGAGAGAGAGAGTAGAGAGAGACAGTGGAGAGAGAGAGAGACAGTGGAGAGAGAGAGAGAGTGTGGAGAGAGAGAGCGTGGAGAGAGAGCATAGAGAGAGCGCAGAGAGAGAGAGAGCATAGAGAGAGAGAGAGAGTGGAGAGAGAGAGTGGGGAGAGACAGTGGAGAGAGTGGAGAGAGAGAGAGAGTGGAGAGAGAGCGTGGAGAGAGAGAGCGTAGAGAGAGAGAGTGGAGAGAGAGAGTGGAGAGAGAGAGTGGAGAGAGAGAGCGTAGAGAGAGAGAGTGGAGAGAGAGTAGAGAGAGAGAGTGGAGAGAGAGAGAGACAGTGGAGAGAGACAGTGGAGAGAGTGGAGAGAGAGAGAGAGAGAGTAGAGAGAGAGCGTAGAGAGAGACAGTGGAGAGAGAAAGACAGTGGAGAGAGAGAGTGGAGAGAGAGAGAGCGTGGAGAGAGAGCGTAGAGAAAGAGAGCGTAGAGAGAGAGAGCGTAGAGAGAGTGGAGAGAGACAGTGGAGAGAGAGTGGAGAGAGAGAGAGAGTGGAGAGAGAGAGAGACAGTGGAGAGAGAGAGAGACAGTGGAGAGAGAGAGGAGTTAGAGAGTGGAGAGAGAGCGTAGAGAGAGAGTGGAGAGAGAGAGACAGTGGAGAGAGACAGTGGAGAGAGAGAGAGAGTAGAGAGAGAGTGTAGAGAGAGACAGTGGAGAGAGAGAGACAGTAAAGAGAGACAGTGGGGAGAGAGAGAGCGTAGAGAGAGAGAGTGGAGAGAGAGAGACAGTGGAGAGAGACAGTGGAGAGAATGGAGAGAGAGAGCGTAGAGAGAGAGAGTGGAGAGAGAGAGACAGTGGAGAGAGACAGTGGAGAGAGTGGAGAGAGAGAGTAGAGCGAGAGCGTAGAGAGAGACAGTGGAGAGAGAGTGTGGAGAGAGAGCGTGGAGAGAGCGTAGAGAGCGTAGAGAGAGTGGAGAGAGAGAGAGAGAGAGAGCGTAGAGAGAGAGAGAGAGTGGAGAGAGACAGTGGAGAGAGTGGAGAGAGAGAGAGACAGTGGAGAGAGAGAGGAGAGAGAGTGGAGAGAGAGAGAGCGTAGAGAGAGAGTGGAGAGAGAGAGACAGTGGAAAGAGACAGTGGAGAGAGTGGAGAGAGAGAGAGTAGAGAGAGAGCGTAGAGAGAGACAGTGGAGAGAGAGAGACAGTGGGGAGAGAGAGAGAGTGGAGAGAGAGAGCGTAGAGAGAGAGAGCGTAGAGAGAGAGAGAGTGTAGAGAGAGAGAGAGTGGAGAGAGAGAGAGCGTAGAGAGAGAGTGGAGAGAGAGCGTAGAGAGAGACTGGAGAGAGAAAGACAGTGGAGAGAGAGAGACAGTGGAGAGAGAGAGAGTAGAGAGAGAGCGTAGAGAGACAGTGGAGAGAGAGAGACAGTGGAGAGAGAGAGCGTAGAGAGAGAGAGCGTAGAGAGAGACAGTGGAGACAGAGAGAGTGTGGAGAGAGAGAGAGTGGAGAGAGAGAGAGTGGAGAGAGAGAGTGGAGAGAGCGTAGAAAGAGAGAGTGGAGAGAGAGAGAGAGTGGAGAGAGAGAGAGAGTGGAGAGAGAGGGCGTGGAGAGAGAGAGAGAGTGGAGAGAGAGAGTGGAGAGAGAAAGAGAGTGGAGAGAGAGAGTGGAGAGAGAGATAGTGGAGAGAGAGTGAGTGGAGAGAGCGTAGAGAGAGAGAGAGTGGAGAGAGAGACAGTAGAGAGAGAGACTGTGGAGAGAGTGGAGAGAGAGAGAGAGTGGAGAGAGAGAGAGCGGAGAGAGAGAGAGCGGAGAGAGAGAGAGCGGAGAGAGAGAGAGAGCGGAGAGAGAAAGAGAGCGGAGAGAGTGGAGAGAGAGAGTGGAGAGAGAGAGTGGAGAGAGAGTTGAGAGAGAGTGGAGAGAGAGTGGAGAGAGAGTGGGGAGGAGAGATAGAGAGTGGAGAGAGTGGAGGGAGAGAGAGACTGGAGAGAGAGAGAGAGACTGGAGAGAGAGAGACAGTGGAGAGAGAGAGACAGTAGAGAGAGAGTGGAGAGAGAGAGAGAGTGGAGAGAGAGAGAGAGTGGAGAGAGGGAGAGCGTGGAGACAGAGAGCATAGAGAGAGAGAGCTTTGAGAGAGAGAGAGCGTAGAGAGAGAGAGCGTAGAGAGAAAGAGTGGAGAGAGAGAGAGAGAGTGTGGAGAGGGAGACCGTGGAGAGAGAAAGAGTGGAGAGAGAGTGGAGAGACAGTGGAGAGAGAGTGTAGAGAGAGAGTGGAGAGAGCGTAGTGAGAGAGAGTGGAGAGAGAGTGGAGGGAGAGAGAGAGTGGAGAGAGAGAGTGGAGAGAGAGAGTGGAGAGAGAGAGAGTGGAGAGAGAGAGAGAGCATAGAGAGAGAGCGTAAAGAGAGTGGAGAGAGAAAGAGAGTGAGAGAGAGAGAGAGAAAGTGGAGAGAGTGGAGAGAGAGAGACAATGGAGAGAGACAGTGGAGAGAGTAGAGAGAGAGAGTAGAGAGAGAGCGAATAAAGAGAGTGGAGAGAGAGAGAGAGAGTGAGAGAGAGAGCGTAGAGAGAGAGAGTGAGAGAGAGAGAGAGAGCGTAGAGAGAGAGAGCGTAGAGAGAGAGAGTGGAGAGAGAAAGAGAGTGGAGACAGAGAGAGAGAGTAGAGAGAGAGAGTGGAGAGACAGTGGAGAGAGAGAGGAGAGAGCGAGTGGAGAGAGAGTAGAAAGAGAGACTGACTGACTGAGCGACTGAGATACTGACTGACTAAGAGACTGACTGACTGAGAGAGAGACTGACTGACTGAGAGACTGACTGACTGACTGACAGAGAGAGAGAGACAGATTGAGAGAGAGACTGACTGACTGAGGTAGAGAGAGACTGACTGAGAGAGAGAGACTGACAGAGAGAGAGACTGACTGAGAGAGAGAGACTTAGAGAGAGACTGATTGACTGCGAGAGAGACTGACTGACTGAGAGACTGACTGACAGAGACTGACAGAGAGAGAGACTGACAGAGAGAGAGAGAGACTGACTGAGAGAGAGACTGACTGACTGACAGAGAGAGACTGACTGAGGTAGAGAGAGAGACTGACTGACAGAGAGAGTCTGACAGAGAGAGACTGACAGAGAGAGAGAAAGACAGACTGAGAGAGAGAGAGAGACTGACTGACTGACTGAGGTAGAGAAAGACTGACTGACAGAGAGAGACTGTCAGAGAGAGACTGATTGACTGCGAGACTGACAGAGAGAGAGAGACTGACAGAGAGAGAGAGACTGACTGAGAGAGAGACTGACTGACAGAGAGACTGACAGACTGAGAGAGAGACTGACTGACTGACTGACAGAGACTGACTGACTGAGAGAGAGACTGACTGACAGAGACTGACTGACTGACAGAGAGACTGACTGACTGACAGAGAGAGACTGACTGAGAGAGAGAGAGACTGACAGAGAGAGAGATAGAGAGAAAGAGACTGACAGAGAGACTGACTGATTGAGAGAGACTGACTGAGAGAGAGACTGACAGAGAGAGACTGACTGACAGAGAGACTGACTGGCAGAGAGAGAGAGAGACTGACTGACTGAGAGACTGACAGAGACTGACTGACAGAGAGAGAGAGACTGACTGAGAAAGAGAGAGAGAGAAACTGACAGAGCGAGACTGACTGACAGAGAGAAATACTGACAGAGAGAGAGACTGACTGAGAGAGAGAGACTGACTGAGAGAGAGACTGACTGAGAGAGAGACTGACTGAGAGAGAGACTGACTCAGAGAGAGACTGACTCAGAGAGAGAGATACTGACTGACTGAGAGAGAGACTGACAGAGAGAGTGTCTGAGAGAGACTGACAGAAAGAGAGAGACTGATTGACTGACTAACAGAGAGACTGACTGAGAGAGAAACTGACTGAGAGAGACTGACTGACTGAGAGAGACTGAATGACAGAGAGAGAGACACTGACTGGCAGAGAGAGAGACTGAGAGAGAGAGAGAGACTGACTGAGAGACTGACTGAGAGAGACTGACTGACAGAGAGAGAGACTGACTGACTGACTGACAGAGAGAGAGAGAGACTGATGGAATTGGGGTCAAAGTGTGTATGAAGCAATGCAATGCCTCAAGATTGCTATTGTCTGGCGCGGAGAATGGGAGGGGGGGCCCCCTCCATGTAGTTTGCAGGGGGGCCCCCTCAAGTTTCGTTACGCCACTGCACTGGCTGTCACCGTTAACCACACAACAGAGAAAGCCATTCGCTTCCTCGACCCTGTCAGTCGAGACAGTTCCTGTTCCTTTTCCTGTCAAAGTAACTGAATCATGGTGAATATCGCCACGTGTGGCGCAAACGAGGAAGGAGGTGTCACCAGCCGGCCCTGGACGTGGGGGGAGATAACGGAATACAAGCCTGATCCTCGTTTGGCAGTGTCTGCTCTTGAAGAAAGTTAGGGAGATTAGGGAAAGTTAGGGAGGGGGCTGCCTCTTCTGCTAGGATTCGAGTGAAGCCCATTTAACGAAGGCACAAAAATTAAACGAAGCCTATGACTGTGGGCTGGCTTTTTGTTTTCTTTGTTTTATAAAGCGCGAACTCGACCCGAAGGTAGGAGATCCAGTTATATTATATAAGGTCACTTTTTTGCACGGAGAGATTACGTGATTTGCCCAGAAGTACGGGTTGATGAGCCGACGCCGAGACTCGAGTCTAGTTCCTCAGTTTCAAAGTCGGCAGGTCTGGCCGTAATGCCACATCCTATGGTAACACAATTAACAACGTAACTGAAAGCTAAGAGGCGTTCCCTCACCAAGGACGGACGAGCACAGCCGCTAAAGTGACAGACATGCTATAAGGACGCAGATCAGTACATTGGTCTGCGCCCTGGTACGGGTCCAGTGCCACCAAAGGTACAGCTGCAAACTGTTACAATACTGGGGTTGAGGAGGCGCATACTGACTTCACAGTGAAACCAGTGGAGTCACAGCTACCACCGAAAACCAGGGTGGACGTTCACGTCTCACTGTACTCGATTAAATCATATAAACCAAACACAGAACGCACAGCAAATTAACAGAATGCACAGGGCCGCAGACTGTATGCACACCATAACAGAATGCACAGGGCTGCAGACTGTATGCACACGATAACAGAATGCACAGGGCCGCAGACTGTATGCACACCACCTGGGAAAGATAGTAAGCCACATTCACACAACCTAAAGGAAGAGCTGGAGTTGTGTAATGAGTTATACAGCAATAATTCAGAGGCACCGTACTGCAGGAGAGGTGGCATACACAACCACAAAGGTGGGGACACAAAAAAGGGTTGCGGATGCAAGCAGGAGTTAACGCTGCCCGGGGAGGGATAACACCGGCAAAATAATGTTACAGCAGAATGAGTGTACTGTGTACAGGGAAGATGCAGAGTCCAGTTTGACTCTGCACACGGGGTAACAGACACAACCAATGAAGTTACAGCAAGATGGGAAATGCCCAAGGTCACACTGCGCAACAGACATCCGCAACCACACTGAGGTTACGTGTGGTTAGGTGGAGACTTGGGTAGCGAGTGATGTCTCTATAGTTCTGAGCTATACGACTATATCTCGATCCCCAGCAGGTACAAGACGCAGGCAGTCACTCAATTTACTGCTAAGTGATGAGAGACCGAGGTCTCTGAATTAAGGCACGAGGGATAAAAGGTGCAGAGTGACGTCGCGGTGCACACACGAAACGTGTGTCCACGGCCAAGTCACAGGAAATGGACATCCGGCTTCAGAGATGATGCAGAGCCAGTGATAACACTTCCGTAAAGGGCGGGCGCTGTCCTTACATGGGACATCTGCGGCCGCAGGTTGATCTCCTTCAGGTTGATGGAGAGGGGGTGCAGGTTGTTGAGCAGCTGGCAGAGCAGCACCCCATCCCGCAAGGTGTGCGCCAGATCGAAGACCTGCGCTGTGTCCCATGTCACCTTGTGGTTGGGGGGCAGGCAGCACCTTGCACTTGATGAGCCAGTGCGCGCACTGCTTCCAAGGCTCCATGGCAGGTGCACTGGCTGGAGGGCTGCGCTGCTGCTGCGGGCGCTGCGGCTTCAGGGTGGCGTGTGCATGGGTGGCGCTCCTCGCACTGACTGGGTCTCTGCATCAGCGGAAGCGCGCTGTCACTTCCCTGGCGCTATGGGCGGTCAGATGCTGCTGACATGACATGTGTGCGCTGCTGAGCGCCGGCCGGAGCGCGGCTGCTGCTGCAGTACACTGGGACGGCTCACTGGCTTGCACATGGTGGCCGCTCTGTGTCTGTGGCCTGTGCCGTGAGCCGGCGCGCGCAGTTTCCTCTCTGTCGCGGACACAAAAAAAGAGTGCAAATTAAGCCAGCCAATCCCACGAAAAAAAAAGCATTTGCAATGCAATAAGACTCGTATTTACGCAAGACCTATTGCATTGGAAATGGGATTTCGTGCTTCCAAGAAGGAACGAACGGGAGTGGGGAGTGAGGGGGGGGCGAAAAGTCACGGACTGCGGGAGGGGGTGGGGGGGAACACAGGGAAGAAAACACTGTTGGAGTAAAGGGGCCAATAGCCTCGGAAGTGTACTAATGATGACATGGACTTGAGGAGGAGGGACAAACAAGCCTAAACACAATCAGAAGGCAGCATTTACGATGTAAGCCAATCCAAACGATGGGCGGAGAGTGGGCGGAGCTTAAACTAAACTTCCCCGCTATAGTATATACTGCATGCCTCACAAAGCGTGCAGCGTATGCGCGCTGCAATGCTAGGCGAGACCTAAAAAAGGACTTCCATTGGAAGATACTAGCAGACGTGTACACTAGAAGGCTAATATTCCTATGTACGTGTGTCTGTTTCTGCCACACCAACTTAAGGGAACTGATTGGAAGTCAGCAAGTGTAAAGGCTGGGAAGTTGCACAACAAAGACACTTTATGAAGTTTTTATTTTGACTTGTTTTGGTTGCTTATTGTTTTATTTCATTATTTTGCTTTCTTTTTTGTGGAAATTACTAAGGATTTTCAGTCCAGGTACAATCAGTAACCAGGCATTGGTAGCACCTCCAACTTTCCTTGCAACATCAGGTGATCCTCCAGTTCTGTGTAAACTATGGAAAAAAACTTTCACGTACATTTTTGCGATTGGAGGGAATAGGTATGGACCGGTGAGAAAACAGGCAATATTACTCCATCACCTAGGAGTGGATGGGAGAAGATTATCAGAATATCTTCCCAAGATCTCTCTGAGGATGGGGGATAGACAGCCTAACAATGTGTATGACATGTGACTGCAGATGCTGGATTTGTGTTTTATTACTAAAGTAAATGTTGTAATGAAACGTCATAAGTTTTTTCCAGGCTACAAAAGACGGAGGAGGATGTTGCCACTTATGTGGCAGCCTTGTGAAAGAAGTGGCCCGATTAGGGTCACCCGGGTCACTCACGACCACCTCTCAGCCTTCCATACCAAATGAAGAGTCGGTCAGACAGTAGAGAAAACAAACCAATATCTATTTATTCAGGTGCACTCAGAGTGGAGCCCAGTCTGCCCAGTCGCTTAGGAGTGCTGCAGAGGGACTGACATCAGCAAGCATAAAGATACATTATGTACATTTCAGAATCAACGAAGGCACGCCCACAATGGAATTTTCCAAGCAAATGCAGCAAAACAGTGAAATACAAAAAATTAAGTTTTGATTCTGACGGGCACACACTATCTACTATTCAAGGTCGTTCTGCCCGTGCCCGCCACTAGACAAGTGGGAGAAGGCCTCTATCTAGAGGGAAAGGTATGCGCTAATAAGAACAGTGTATTCATTAGTGAAGCAAAACCTAACCTTGAAGAAACAGAACCTAGTATTGGCCCTTTCTCGGAAATAGCAGAGTATAAGTTTCGATTATAACACAAAATGGCGCCAGCATAGAAAATGGCACAGCGAATGCTAACATACATAGAATAATGCATAAACCTGATTTTTCTATTCTAACACTTGTGAGGAGTATCCCTGACACGTCAATTTGAAAACCTGTGTGATTCCCTTCTTAGGCATCAAATCGTAAGGTATACCAATGACAAGAGAGTAAGGGAGACATTGTTAACAAAAGATCCTACTTTAAAAGAAGCCATCGAAGTGGGTAAATGGATGGAACAAGCAGTGAAGTGGAAATAGATACGTCCACAAAAGTGATGAACAATGAGAGTAAAGTGTATGCTTCTGTCCAGGAAGTGTGGTCTCCAAAGGAGGAGGTGAAGACAGACAATCTAGATGCAAATATAAAAATAGAGGCTAGGCCTAAGGAGATAAAATGCTACCATTGTGGATCACTGGGTCACATTGCTTCAAATTCAAAGTGTGCAGCCAGGGGCGCTGTGTGTCGAAATTGTGGCAAAAAAAGGCACTTTGCCAAAGTCTACAGAGCAAAATCTACACTAGTAAAAGTAAGAGAGGTAGACGACATATGAGAAAACATCAGGGAGGTGGTTTTAACAATTCAGGATGAACAGTTGCAAGGAACGTTTAACAGCATCTCTAGCTTAGATACTAAACGCAATGTCATAGGGAGAAAGCAAACAAGTTAAGAAAGAGAGCACTAATAAGCTCGAACAGACACATTGCTGTGTGAGTGCTTGATCTGCAGGTAAAAGTGCTAGTGGATTCAGGCACCTTGTATACATTGATATCTAAAGACACCCTTTGCCAACAGCATTCAGAAGAATTGAAGGACTGGACTGACCCAGACATAAGGGCAGTGGGGTATGGTGGCAAGAAGATCAAATCCCTCGCAATGACATGGATGGCTATTGGGTTTGAGAAGAAAACGGTGTATGGTTGGTTGAACATGACAGACTTTGGTTCGAACTTGTTAGGCTGGCAACACCAAATGGATTTGGATATGATCTTAAATCCTAATGCAGAAAAATCTGTCATGGCAATTACCAAAATGCCGGAACAAACGTCAATGTACCAAGTCGACGGGCATGAAGAATCCATTGTGAAAAAATATCCCTGAGTGTTCAATGACAAGTTAGCCATGCTCAATGGTTTTCGACACAAAATTATTTCCTGTAGTGCACAGGGTTAGAATTGTGTCTCGTTTGATGTTTCTAGCACAAAAGATAATCAAACCCATCAAATCATCAGAGTGGTTGGCACTGGTAGTGGTCGCTCCTAAGGAAGGAGGAAAAATCAGACCATGCTTAGACTTGCAAAATCTTAATCGGAACATAAGGATTGACGGACAACCACTCCCAAACATTTTTGAAATGCTGTCAGCCATGGTTGATGGAAGGGTGTTCAGTGTTGTCGAGATGTCAGCAGCGTATCATCAGATTAAAGTGCACAAAGACACTAGGCATCTCACATCATTTGTCACCCCTCTTGGTGCATTTCTCTATAGTAGTAGTAAAATACTTTATTGCATTAATCATTTGATTACAATAAATAGAAAATGAGCAGGCATAAAAATAGAATAAAACAATCACATATTTACCATGCATAGTATCCTAAAAAGAAGATATACATAGGTCGTAATACCTGTCTTTGCATCTATATACAGAGCCGATAAAAATCATCTAGTCGAGTAATGTTTTATAAGCATGTTCTAAAAACTGTACCCTCCTTCTAATTGCACTTTCCCCTGTGAGCCTAAAACAATAACGTATAGCCTCTGTAGTTGTTCTTATTTTGGCATTATTAAACATGGGGCGTAAATATAACCTCCGTGTGGGCAAAAGTCTCGGGCAGATGCATATTAAATGTTCAAGAGTTTCCTTGCCGGTTCCACAAAGCCGACATCCCTGAGTATCTTTAAGCGCCTTATTCCAAGTCCCATCAAACTCCCCTATCGGAATATAGAGTTGTCTAAACCTTACGTATTTCCATTTAATGTAGCTGGTCACATTCCATCCCAAGTATTCTTGAGCCTGCAAGGTATATGTATCAATTATTAAGTCTGTGTGTTTATATTTCCCGGCTTGTAGGCGATCTGAATTCCACTGTGTTAGCCTTAATGTTTTACCTATTAGTTTTTTCCGCACATCCCTGGTCATTCATCCCATCTCCTGAATATCAGGCAGTTAATTAGAGTCTATTTCCATCATTATAATAGAAAGTTGCAGAGCTCTTACTTTATTACTCCGGAGTTCCTCCATTATTAGATGTTTCAATGTACATGAATCGGCCTTAGCACAATCGATAATGTAGTTAACACAACTGATCTTATGCAGCATTTCCAGAGATTTTAGGCCAAATTCCAACCGTATCATACAATGTGGAGTAGCCTGTCGTAAATGGAGTATGGTACGTACGCTTTTCATGAAACATTTTTCAAGATCACAAATGACTTTCTTGTTCATGGCAGGAGATGCATACAATAGAAACGGAATCATTTTCATCTGTAAAGCTTTTAGAGATGGGATAATTGCATTCCCTCCGCACAGTTTCATAAATCTCGCAATTGATTTTGTAATAGTTATAGATTTCACACGTTTGCAGACCGTATGGTTTAACCATGATAACGTTTTGTCGAATGTTACGCTGAGGTAGTTATATTGGTCCACTACCTCGATTGGATTGTCTCCTAAAGTCCACGTTTTTGATTGTGTAGACCGTCCAAACGTAACAATTTTTGTTTTAGATAAGTTAGCTATCAAACCATTCATTTTGTTGTATATGTCTAGTTGGTTCAGTTGATGCTGTAATCCATTAGGAGTTAAGTATAAAATTACTAAATCGTCGGCATATGCTAGGTATGATATTTTTTTGTCCCCTAATTTAGGTGCCACACCCATATCTGAACTTAACATCGAGTCGATATCTGCAATGTACAAGGAGAATCATAAAGGCGCAAAGACACAGCCTTGTTTAAGACTGTTAGTGGTATCCATTTTTGGAGATAGTGTATTATCATGAGCCAGCTTCACCCTGACCCATGTATCCGAGTGCAGGGCAATAATAAAATTTAAAAGGTTTAAATCAACCTACCATGCTATTAATTTGTTCCACAACCTTTGCCTGTTGACCTTGTCGAATGCTGTGGAATAGTCCACAAAGCAGGCGTATAATGTTATTTTCCGCAAGCTTGCCTTTTTTCCCATCATGGCCAGTGAAACAATGTTATCCAGGGTCGAACACCCTAAGCGAAATCCAGTTTGCATTATTGGGATTAATGATTTTTCCTCCGCCCATGCCCTCAATTTATTCTGGAGATGCTTCGCAAACAGTTTCCCTTCAAAATCCAGCAACGCTATTAATCTATAGCTGGACGGATCCTCTTTTGGGCCTCGCTTGTAAATCGGATGAATGATCGCTCCTTTCCAGGAAGATGGTATCATTCCGCAATTAATTACCTGTAGGAACAACTGTTTTAACAACGCACTCCAAAACGTTATGTTAAATTTTATCAAGCCAATAGGGATACCATTGGGTCCTGCTGCCCTGGATGAGCGAGAACTCTTTATTAATTTGACAATTTCATCTTCAGCTATTTCTGCACATAAACCATCCACGTTAGTTGTCATATATTCGCTTATAACAGATGATTTGTATAAAGATTTGATATGATTTTCCCACTTATGACTTGAGACAAAAAAATCATCTGGCTGTTTATGCAAATTTGTGCCATGTCCCACCAGGAACCAAAAAGCTTGCTCATTCCTGGACAAAATAGCATGATATAATTTAGCATAAGCGGTATCCACACTATCCCGCTTTATCTGTAAGTTCCTATTCTTAAATACTTTCTTTATGTCTTGTATTTTCATATTCCTCTCATTCGATATTGGAAGTTTTAAGATATAACGCATCTCCTTACGATAGATTCTCTTTGATTCCTTTAATTTTGCACTCTTTGTTACGTTGACATTTAATCGCGGCTTTTGTATACTTGCCACAAGACTAGACAATATATTTTTTAGAATAGATTGCCAGGCATTCAACCAGTTGTCACCAGACTTTAATACAATCCTGTCTTTCTCGGTACAGGCTGTCATGGTTGTTTCCAGTTTCGATGCCTTCATTTGTAGTTTATTGTTCCAGATAAGTCTTTTCCCATTTACAGCGGTCAGTCTTCCACTATTGGCCATTATGTGAGTCTCCCAATGATCATGCTTGATGCTGATGACTAACCTTTGAGGATCATGGTCACTCTCGGCTCTAGGTATAATGGCATACTTTTTACATAAGTAAAAATTGGCGTAATGGATAAATGTAAAGTCTATAATGGAAAACCCCATCGGCCCACGGAATGTTAAGGAAGCTGGTTGATCATCTTTTAATCTTCCATTGAGAGCTCTATATCCTAGATCCGACAACAAGACATATGTATCTCTACAAGAGGTAGCAATCTTTTTACCTTGTTTTGTGAAGGAAATACTACTTGCGGAATATTGTAAGCCATATCTGGTTCATCCCCGGTTACAAGATTATCCGCCAGGAGCAACAGAGTCTGATTAAAATCTCCCGTTAGTATGACTACCATGTGTTCATTCATTGCCATTATTTTTTCCAATTCGTTCAGCGTCGCTTGATAGCTACACTTATTTTTCACTAATTGAGGAGGGAAAAAATGTTAATTATCAAACATTTAGTAAGGTTTTGATGTATTAAAATAACTGGCAGTATATATTTAGATAATGTTTTGAGTTTTTACTTATCAGACATAATTTGGTACTTATTGAAATCGACAATCCTCCGCTTGATCTTCCGAAGGCGTTTTTTTTGTGCCTGAACTTCATGTGTTATAAAATTTTGTATATTTAAATTCCCGGATTGCCAGGTTTCCTGTAAACATATTACACATTGATCTAGTAGAAAGCTCATCATTTTATCCCCGGCCTTTTTTAATTGTCGCTCAAAACCCGCTATATTCCAGGACAATATTGAAAACTCACTTTGTTGGACTTTCCTTATGTTAGATCTTTCAGGAATACTTCTTGGCCTCATATAGATACTGCCTCTCCCTAAACATGGAGCATCAGCAGGAATTCCATTATTATCCTGTTCTTTCCTTGTGGTGATTTGAAAGTTCTCAAATCTGATGTTATCTTCCGCACCTTTGTATGTAAATCTGGTACTTAATGGTTGTTTTTCGTATTCTGTAAGTCTGTTGGCAGTTCTCAAAATATGTGGATATTTACGTTTCTCCGGCTGTCTGATTATGATTCCCCAGTCGGTTAAGAAGTCTTTAATGTTTAGTATCTTTAGTACCACACTCTGAGATACCCATGTTGTTCTTGTGATTTCGTACTCTGTGTTGGCTTTATCATCTGAGACAAAGCAAACAGCCATGAGTGATTTTGAGTTGAGTTCTTTCAAATTTTCAAAACAGTTTAATAACTTTAGTATGTTTTGCCGATTTAATATGTCATGATAGCCTTCTGACTTGTATACAGGTGTAAAGTCAATTATACAATTTTCGTCACTACATGAAGATTCATTATATGGAGACTGGGTCTCTTGGCATAATTTCCCTTTGTTTGATCTTTGGAGTTCCCCACTCTTTATCTGTTGAATTCCCACAAAACATTCCCTTTGTACATTTTCCAAATCTGTACAATTATCCATACCCTCTGTTTTTTCCATATTTATGGTTTTTATTGGACGACTTGGGTCCCTGACTTCCAGTTTTTCTGTTATCTCTAGTATTTTTCAATAAGGGTTCCTCTTTGCTTTGTGATGACATAGTTTTGTCCTCATTCTGTGTACATAAGGTAACCGAGGTAGTACTAGTGTTTTCTATTCCTTGTTGTAACACTTCACTGTACCTTAGCTGTGGTACAGTTGTTACATGTCGGGCATTTGTTGGTGTCTTAACGATGGATGGAGTTGGTGACATCGATATGGCATCGGTTACCACTCTTGGTACTGTTTCGTGCTCTGATGTTTTATCGGTTGATATTGTGGCTTTAGCTTGATTAGCCAAGAGACAAGATTTGTCCTGACTTGGCCTGTTTACATCGGACATATGAGCCCCATTTAGATCCCCTTGATCTTTTGACTTTTTTGCCGATGTGTTAAATATTGGAAAGATCACATTCTCCTTTAGCGCTGATGAATCTGGTGATGTTAGTTTGATCTCGTTTTTTCTCTTGAGTTTTCTTAGTTTTTTTAATCTCCTTTTACTTAAATAGGGAGCGAAGCCCTCTTGATATCCATCACATTGTAATCCACTACGGGTGTTTATCTTATTTAACTTTGGCTCTGACGATGTATTTACAGCGTCTTTTCTTTGATTGGAGCTGTCATTTATTACGTTACTTGTTTCGTCTTTTGTTTCAATCGACCTCTCTCCCGTGTCTGGAAGGACATTTTTATTGATGCAGTTCCCAATTTTATTTGGTAATAATTGTAATAGATCCACGATATCATCCATACGCTCTAGATGTTTTACGGCATTAATTAATTCGCCCATGTCCTGTTTGATTGATGACAGTATTGCAGAATTATCCTTTATTGATATAATTTCTGCTGCCATTTGTCTATAATAATCAACCTGTTCTGTTAATAGCTTCGATTGTGTTGTTAAAATTTCCGACATTTGCGTCAATGTACTACTTATTGCCCCCATTGCAGATAGTACCGGGAATTTTGGCGGCGTGTGACCCACCCCATTGGGTTTGCCTTCATTATTTTCCATTTCCTGACTATTTATTCCCAGGACCAGGTCTTGTTTACGTCTTCGTTTTATAATTGGGCTATTTTTCATTGTGTTACACTGAGCCCTCGGTGTAATTGAATATATACTTGATTTTGAAAGTGAGATTAATGAGTTGGCTAAATAGTCCAGCTCTCTCAATTGACTAGATGAAATTGAAGCATTGAATGACACATATGAACCCTCGGCTTGATCAAGATCTAAGTCGACACTACTATCCTCATTCCCTGATACATTTTGATCTTCACGACCATAGATTGAGTCTGTTTCCGAGATTGTTACATCTTTGCTCTCTACATTATTTACTGATTCTAAATTGCGATGTACCCTTCCATCCATTACATCCACATCCGCATCCACATCCGCGTCCACATTTCTTTTTTCCATCACTCCACACAAGGTAGACAGGGGAGAACCTTCAGATGTGGTCAGAAGGTCCCCTCCCTTTGTATTTCCCTTTGTATTTTTGTTACCTCCTAAGGTACACAGCACAACTGGTGTTGATTGTATAGGCAGAGTGTTAAATGTAGGAGATAAGTTTCCTTTATCTCGAGTCATCGGAAAAGATGATCGTGCGACTTGTGACATGGATGTACTTGTGGATAAACTTGCGTCCCAAGTTGCTTTGTCATTTTCTCCAAAGCCATGATCAGCCGTACTCCCATTTCTCCTAAAACATTCCTTAAGTGACTGCTGTTTCAGGGCAGGAGAGTCTATTAAACCCATTCGATCATGGGATAACTTTCTTGAAGTATCCTTTATATCTCCAGATCGAGCCTTATACGGTGTGTCACAGACGGTGCTCTTCTCTACGCCTCTCTTTTTTAATCTGGGTCCACCGTGTCTTCCTTGATGCAGCGCCCTGGTCATAGCACTTGGGCTTGACTCTCTCCTCATATCGCTTCCAAAACAGGAATCCTTGGTCATAACTTTTCTGGGGTGTCTCGCTTTCCCTTGAGACTCTTGAGTCCTTCTGCTTATATTTTGCTTCTTCTGACCCGAATTTGTTGCTGATCTCGTTTTCATCTTCAGCTTGCCCCCCTATATTGTACCGATATATTATATATATAATGCAATATATAAGGAGCTACGATTCGTAGCAGGACTCGCCTTCTCTGCTGATTGCTCTGCTACCACCGCTTAAGTTCAGCTGAGATTTGATTGAGGTTCGGTGCAATTAAGTGAAGTAAATGCCACTATGCGCCCAGAAACAGGACCGAGCTCTAGATGGACGCTCTGACCGGCTGAATGGACACTCTTTGCTCGGCCGCCCACAGCACCACGGCGTCGTAATCCCAGCAGTCACAATCACAGTCACAGGGATCTAAGGGATCTAAGGCTCTGTCTCTATCTCTGAGCCTGTCTCTGACCACCGATGTTTCCCAAATGTTCCCAAAAATGTTCCAAATGTTCCCAGAGCCTATCACTGATCGTCAAATGCTCCCGGGGCAGCCGCTGCTGTACAACCCCCACACAGCGCCCCACACTGCGCCCCTCACCTTTGCTAGGCTCAATCGGCCTCACCTCCTTCCAGTAGCAGCTCACGGAGGAGGACCGAGAGCCTTGATGGGCCTTGATGAGAATGAGAGAGTGGGGGTGGGAGCGGGTGGTCCGGAGTAATCCACGGTCCAGCGGCAGCAGCTCCCTGCAGCCCCCTGCCGATAACTTCCGATAACAGAGCGGCGCCTTTCCTGCGGCAGTTATAGCAGCAGCAGCAACCCCAGTCTCTGTTTGACTCCGCGTCGCCTCACACCGCCTTTGTAAAGAAAATGCCCACAACAACGTCAGGGCTTGGCGGGACTTGGTGGAATTTTTACCGAACGAGGGAACGGGGGAGCAGGCAGCAATCCGGCGTCGTCCTCTCAGCTCTCAGCGCAGAGCAGTCGTTTGGAGAGAGCGCAGAAACCTGGTCTGGATCAGCTTGAGTCCTGTAGGGTAGGTTACTCTATATAAGGATGCCATTTGGCCTGGAATCTGCCTCGGCTGTGTTTCAAAGGGTGATGAAGCAAATTGTCAATGGCATGGAGAAAGTATGGTGCTTTAAGGACGATGTTTTGATTACTCGGAAGGATGAATTGCACCATGATAATTTGTTTGAGGAAGTCATGAAACGATTTTAAAAGCATGGCTTGACGGTCAGGAGAGACAAATGCCAGTTTAAATATTGCACTGCGACCAGAGAACAAGGACAAATTAAACTCGTTCTTAGGCTTAGCAAATAATTGCTCAGAGTTCATAAAGAATTTTACTGAGGTGCTTGAGCCTTTGAGAACATTAATGAAAAGGGATGCTATCTTTGAGTGGAGTGATGTGTGTGAGGGAGCCTTTAAACGGGTACAGGAAAGAATCATGCAAGCTCCTACATTGGAACATTTTGAAGTGATGGTGAAGACCTATTTGACCACAGATACCATTAGCATAAGTGTGGGAGCAGTATTAACCCAGGTGGCGAATGATCAGGAGAGCATTGTGGGTTTTGCGTCCTGGAGGCTGCAAGGTGTGCAGAAGTCCTACTACGTATTTGAAAGAGAGGCCATGGCATGTTGCTGGGGTATTAAGTACTTTAGATACTTTCTCTTTGGCTTACCTTTTAAGATTGGGACAGATCATAAGCCTTTAAGGTGGTAAAGGCTTGGAGAGTAATGTGTCGCCTAGGATTTCCAGATGGATGCTATTGGTCCTAAAATATAACTTTGAGATGGAGTACCTAAAAGGATAAAAGAATGTGGTGGCGGACTGCATATCAAGGCTACCTGTGAATGAAGGTGAACAGTACGAAGAGATTGATGTGAGTAAAAGATTGGGATACCAGGAGGAAATATTGTTGAGCAAGGAAGAATGGAAATTTGTCATGAATGAAGATTCGATGCTAAGGGATGTGAAAGAGTATGTGAAACATGCGTGGCATTGCAAGATGCATCAGAATATTGAAGTTGAAGAATATCGTGGGGTGAAGGATGAACTGAGCATTTGCGGGGAAACGGTAATCAGGAGGAACCGTATTATTTCTCCAGCAGGTGTTCGCAACCGCATCATTCAAATTGCCCACGAGGGACATCCTGGAAGGAATATGACCAAGAAGGGGATAGTGTAACTGCAACAAATGATGGACGGAATGCTGAACGATTCAAACATTCTCCCCCAGTCAAGAGATCTGGGTTCTTTTGCGCACTACGTGACTCCAGTTTGGACCCAGCCATATGCAAATCAGTCTTGACCCTGTGCCTCATGGGAACAGTCCAGACCGAACTGCCAAGTCAGGTCCTCCCTGGACCGGAAACAAGCATCCTGGGACCGGTTTCGGGGTATGTCACCCTTCATCAGCCAGGCTAGCTTGAATCCAGTGGCACAGTGAGCAAGGGACCCACGTCTGGGCATACCCGTCCCACTTAGGGCGAAAAGTGTAACTGCAGCAAATGATGGACGGAATGCTGAATGATTCAAACATTCTCCCCCAGTCAAGAGATCTGGGTGAAATCCATAGTTCTTTTGCCCACTACGCCACCCCAGTTTGGACCCAGCCATATGCAAATCAGTCTTGACTCTGTGCCTCATGGGAACAGCCCAGACCGAACTGCCAAGCCAGGTCCTCCCTGGACCGGAAACAAGCATCCTGGGACCGGTTTCGGGGTATGTCACCCTTCATCAGCCAGGCTAGCTTGAATCCAGGGGCACAGTGAGCAATGGACCCACATCTGGGCATACCCGTCCCACTTAGGGCGAAAAGTGTAACTGCAACAAATGATGGACGGAATGCTGATTGATTCAAACATTCTCCCCCAGTCAAGAGATCTGGGTTAAATCCATTGTTCTTTTGCCCACTACGCCACCCCAGTTTGGACCCAGCCATATGCAAATCAGTCTTGACCCTGTGCCTCATGGGAACAGTCCAGACCGTACTGCCAAGCCAGGTCCTCCCTGGACCAGAAACAAGCATCCTGGGACCGGTTTAGGGGTATGTCACCCTTCATCAGCCAGGCTAGCTTGATTCCAGTGGCACATTGAGCAAGGGACCCACATCTGGGCATACCCGTCCCACTTAGGGCATCCTGGAAGGAATATGACCAAGAAGAGGATAGGGCATTTTGGTGGCCTATACTATATAGTATGGTTCAGGATGTGGTGAAACATTGTTATGCTTGTGCAGACAGCGATAAGGCAAAAACTGTGAGGCAGCCTGCCCTAAAATGTGTGGACTTACCCAATAGACCATGGGAAAGGTTAACCATTGATTTTCTTGGTCCAATAAACAAACTGGGAGCTGAGAATAGGCACATGATTGTTCTAGTGGATTACAACACCAAGTGGTTAGTGGCTGAGACTGTGGACCTCATAGATTCAGAAAGGGTGGTGGACATCTTGGAGAGGGTTTTACTATAAGAGGGTGCACCAAAAACCATAGTTTCAGATAACGGTGCACAATTTGTGTCCAGGATGATGAAAAGATTTATGGATAAGTGGGGTATTGTGCATGAAAGGGTGGCCTTGTTCATGCCACAATCAAATGATATGCTTGAGATAGTAAACCGTATGATTGTGGAAAACTTACAATTGTCATTGGCCAACGGTTCGTCTCGGACCACGCATCATTCAATAACAGGAATTTCAATCTTTGTCTCCTTAAAGGGAAGAGAGCTGGGAAGGATTTAGATTCCTGCTTGGTTAGTTGACAAGGACCAAGTACTGGGTTGCCTATAAGGAAATTAAAGCAGGAGCTGATGAAAGGCAGAAATGTATGGATGGAAACTTTCATGCGAAAAACACGTGACAGACATTCATTTGGACATTGGTGATTGGGTGTTGATAAAAGGAGGTGGAATTGTGAAAAAGGGGGACAGTAAATGTTCATGTCCATTCAGAGTCACTGGGGTAAAACAGAGTGTAGTTGAGTTGGAAGATGGTTCAGTGTGGAGCTTGAGGAATCTAGATAAAATTGCAAATTATCAGAGAGAAAGGGATGCCTTTTAAGATGTATTTAATTTTAATATTTTGATAATGTTCTTCAAATCAAATCAAATTAGTCTTTATTTCGATCATTTCAATCATTAAAGACACACAAAACAATACAATACAAAAACTTTTGTTCTTCACAAGTACATATATAATATCATTACAACAAGTACTTAAAAGATTTGTTGATACATTTAATAAAAGTATAAAAACTAAAAACATTAAAAAAATGAGATTTTGTTGTATATTACAGTCTTCTTTCTCAGTAGCATAGATTTAACAACCTGTATGATGCATATTTCCATAATCTCATTTTCTTATTTGTATAAGAGTAGAACGCAATCCTGATACAAGTCAACAGCTCCCCTATAAACGGTATGTAGTATATACTTGAACATTTCTAGGAGACAAGGTTGCTACTCATTGCACCTAGCTTCTTCAGGTTATTTATTTGGATACCCCACATCCAGCTCAAAAACTTAGCTGTGGCTATTGCTATGTGTTCGTTCGTGTTAGTCTTCAGGATACGAAGTGCAAATTTACTAGATCTTGTGCCCAAGTTAGAACAAATCGGCTTAAGCCATTTGTCTCTGGGGCACTTGTATGCTGGACATACGAACAATATATGAAGGATAGACTCATCCATTATTTGACATGTTCTTCACAATTGTGTAAAATCTTGAGCTGTATCTTGATGCAAGGTTTTGCTAATAGTTTTTTTAGATTATTTTAGAAAGTTTCAACCAGCTAGTATACAGTTTGGTTTCCTACTCTTGTTTGCTTCGTAAAGGTGGGAGATATGTAGAGATGATGATGTAAGTGGAACAGTGGAATGTGGACATGGAACTATGGGGGAGAATGTTATTATGTGAAAGAGAACCAGTACTGGAGTTGGAGATGCTGCTGCTGAGAGGCAGCTGGATATATGCTGGGGGCATCTGATGACAATATGAAAAGGAAACCTGTTGGGATGAAAAGGTTGTTAACTGAAAAAGGTTGATAGGCGCAAGGGATTAGTACAAAAAAAACAATTCCTTAAGCCATATTTACAAATTTTTCATTCAGCATCCAAATTTACTGCACTGCATTGCACAAGCTGGAAAACACAGCGCAGAGCCATATATACATTGAGGGGCGTATTTATTAAGCTTTCATGCAGTGCATCAAGCCACCTTGCTGCCCTACGTGAAAGGGCAGGAATGTGCCATATTTAACATAATATAACTCATTTGTGTCCTTTCCTTATGCTCGTGTACTTTTGACTGCCTAGCGCCAACACAGGCACCCTTGCCCCATGGTGCAAGGATGCCTGCATTGCAGACAGAATTGTGAAAAAACAAGGAGAAATTAAGGATATTCCTTCTTGTTTCACCTCCCCTGGGGAGGCATGGCATTTTGATGCATTCCCAGGTTTGCCAAATTTGGGAATGCACCTAAATCCATGGGTGGATGCATAGCAACACCCACGCTTAATCCATGGAACGCATCCCTGGGGCAGAGTAACGCAATGCAGTGATTTGCGCTATGTTGCATTACTCTGGATTTATCAAGCCATGCAAGCCACACAAGGTGGCCTTGTATGGCTTGATAAATCCAACTTAGGTATATCAGCCCTTGTGACCCCTTGTGTGGTGCAAGGGAGACACAAAACCTTCATAAATATTCCCCAGAGCACATGGGATATAATGTAAACAACAATTTAAAAATATGTATTATTGTGTGTTTCATGAACTCACATATTAACATAAATGCAGGCATTTGTAAAGCACATTTCTCTAATATTTATGCTGTTGGAGTTCTTTTGGAATTTGACAACCTACTACATCTTGGGAATCTCATTGAACGAAACCATGGTGGAATGTGTGTGTTGTAATATGTTGTGTTGTGTTTGGTACTGATTAGTAATGACTCATATTAAAGATGATCTTGTTTTGCAATGACTTGTACTGGGTAATGCATGGCTAGATTCTGTTTTGATCTTTTTTATATGTGCATGGGCATACATTAAGAGAGCAGTGCTGCAAGTTTGTTCTTTTGGGGTGGCCAGTTGTTCATTGCTTGGCTTAGGGTAGCTTTTTAGTTAGGTGGCATCATTTGCCTAGGCATATGAGCAAGGAATATTTAAGTTTACTTGTTCTGAATCGTTAAGATATAGGTTAGTGAGATGATATGTATTTAATGTTGATGTCGCAGCAATTGGCCAGCTATATGTTTTTAGTGATTTGTTGGTCATATGCCCTCAACTTCGAATATCACTACCAAGGAGGTTTCTGTCAAACTTCTACTAACACACTATAGGTTAGAATGAAAGATCACTGAACTCTTGTGAGGAAAAAGGGTTTCCTAATACAGCAGAGAAGCACATTTTCTGCAACCCAGCTACACCAAAGGAGGTAGATGTGTGGCATGCACTTATTAGAACAGTGATAACAATAAGGCAGCCATTTCTCAGAATATAAATGTTGGGTGCAGCAAGTGAGGTATCTATCCAGTTCTTCCACTGATTTGTCACTCCTTCCTAATGAGAGGTGTCATGAAGTATTTTTTAAAAGAAAGAAGGAAGTATCTCTGATCCATCTGTGGAGCCCAGTGTGGACCACACCTGTTGCCATGTGTATAATATCAGTCTTGATCCTTTCACCTCCAGGATCATGAGGAATCACTCTAACTGACTCCATGTAGTTTCTGAGGTGGCTAGTGCCAATTGTGCAAGGCCTTGAAAAAGATGCACTTCAATCTCGTCTCTTTCATAACTTTATCATGCATGAGTAGTAGGTCTTGATCAATACATTCATGTCCAAGATTTAATTGTGAGACACGTTTTAGAAAACTTCTTAGTTTTATGCACTATACTTCCAATGTCCAATATATTGCTGCAAACGGGATTCTGTTTAATTGAAAAGCTGTTTCCTAGTTTGCTAGATAAGAATTGCTTTATCTGTTGATATCTCCACATCTGCAGATCAGGTAAAGTGTATTCCTTTTGGAGATCTGTAAAATATTTCATCGTTCCATTGGAGAGGAGATGACCAAGTGGCATTATCCTGAGGTTGGCCCATGCACATTTATTTATGTGGAGGCCATCATTCTTCCACAAGGTGCAGAGGAATAGAGAAGTACATTCTTGCCAAAAACTTTGTGAGTTCTGTACTAGATGGTATCATTTTCTAAGAGCATTAGATTATTTAGATATGTTGTGTTTTCAGACCCATAGTAGAATGGTGTGAGTTTATTGGAGAAACCCAACAATTGGTGTTCTATTGTAACCCACTCTGAGGGCTCAGAAGTTGGATCATAATTTGCCTTAGATGAGAGAGGTGATGGAGTTCCATATTTGGCAAGGCAAGCCGCCCAAAGTCATGGCAGCATGAAATCTAGCCATTTTAAGACTTGGTTTTCTGGATCCCAGATATAAGGTGTGGTGGTATTGTCTGTTTCATGGATCAAGCCAAAGAGATACGAGTGGGGAGCAAGCCAAATACATAGTTAAAGTGTGGTACTATGAAATTCTTTTTAGTTTTGACTCTTCCCCACAGGTAGAGATTTCCATGTCGGAAAATTTCATTTGTGTTGTCCAGAAGATTGTGAAAAGCTTTGTGATTTTTAAGGGTATGCACTGACTAATCCAGATTCTCAAAGACCTTATTATGTTCTGCATCCATGTGAGGGAAGGGCAGAGATCGAGTCTTTCATCATATGTGCATTCCTGGGCAATACCTCACTCTTAGTCGAGTTAACTTTGAGTCCAGAAGACTCAGTAAATTGAAAGATATGGGATTGTAAATATCCCTTACATAGTAATACCTGAGATTTGGGCAAAAGGTTGTATTCACCAGCTGTGGTTTGGATAGATTTTATCACTTTGAGACCAATGACCCACTGCTAGCATAAAAAGAAGTGGGGATAAAGGGCAACGTTGAATTTGAAAGGTGTATGACAAGAACCACTTCTGTTCTTGCTAGTGGCAAGATGGAGAAGCACCTTCAAAAGAAGCATCATTCCTCTCCTTCTTCAAGCAAGAGGTACCTTGATGATGTAAGAAGGAGTAGTGTCTAATGGTTGCAATCAGTTCCTGAGAGGGACCTTCAGGAGATGGTTAGGTCTCTTTCTGAGGCCTACAATTTGCTTCATGGTAGAACCTCTCCTTCGCATCAGGCTTCATTTGCTTCAGATGATTCTTACATTTCAGTCTCATTACCCTTCGCGTAATCTTCTTGGGCAGCTCTTGATTATGATGAGGAGGAATCCAGATTTCCAGGTGACTCTGCTGCCACAAGCTGTAGTTCATTTTGAAAAAGGACCTTAATCTAGTGATCTCCTACCTCTCTTTTAATTTACAGCTCCAGTTTGGAAGACAATCATACTAGTACCAATGAGGAGTGGTTTCATCAATTACATAGACCCTCCTTCCCGATGGGTCCAGTTATTACTGCTTTGCAGAGCCTACTAAAAAGAGGGTGCAAGGATCAGAAAAGTGTATCAGTGCCCAGATTTATGCTTAGATTATATCCTGTATCTATAGGGGATACTGTTCTTCCATAATGTCTTTCAGCAAATTTAGTGTGAAAACCTTCTTGCTGACGTAGGAATTTGTAGCCTCTGATCCTATAGATAAGAAGGTGGATGGTGTTTGCAAAAAGGATAATTCTGGTCGTAGTATTGAGATGACATCAGAAATCTATGTTGTTTACAGTTCTCAGTCCCAGGTAAATGATTTCCAGACCTCGGCTACTAACATCCTTTAAGTGGAAGATTATTATATACAAGGACTCAGAACAAAGCCCTGGGAGCAAGGAAAAACTCTGCTTGGGTGATATCCCTGAGAGTTTGATGCCCCATTAATATACACTGCTCTTTAAAAAAATAACATTCAGCTCACCCAAAGACATATTTGATAAGTGAACTGGTTAAATGGCAGAGAACCTGTTCCAAACTAGTGATTTTATATTTTCTCTATGGATCAACAGAACATTCCCTCTCAGACTGGATGTTTAGAACTGAATTGCTTTCCATATCACCAACAGCTATTTCCAGTTGGAAGATTTGTTCTTGGTCTTGTTCATTTCCGTCGAAAGACCCGGTGCTATCTGGAACTCTACAACTGCTCCCCATCCCAAACTGTTGGCACTGTAGTCAATATCACTGTATCTGGAAAGACAAACATTGTCCTCTTGCACCAGAGTTGAAGGCATCATCTCTTACAACAAGTGTTCTTGTATTGTCAGAGAAACCGGTATCAGAGCTTTGTAGGTCTCCTGGGCTGGTTCTCAATGGCTCAGAACAGGAAGTACAACCTGCTCCAGATGAACCCATGTCCAAGGGATAATGAATAAAGTGTCAGCCTGAAAAAAAGGGAAGTTAAGGCAACTATGCTAAGTGATTCTCTACAAATGGGAAAAACACAAAAAAGTCGAGAAAACAAAACAGGAGGAAAGAATTACCATGTCCCCTGAAATCAAAGCCATTCCCTCACTGTGGCTTCCAATTTTGTCAGTAGTGCTTCCAGATGACCTCCAATCTTCAATTGTCTGATCTGAGGAAGAAAAATCATTCCACCGGACATGGTGAATTGAGCACCGATGTATTCAAGTTTCTGCATCGGGGTCAGATGAGACTTTGTATAATTTATTAGGCAGTGAAATCTCTGACGGATCTGATGGACATAGGCATCCTTCTCTGGCTGCTTCTTTGAGGGCGAGTAAATAAAAAGATCATCCGGATAAGGGTAGATTTTTATTTCCCAACTGAGAAGAAGACTTACTACCTGACCTAACATCTTTGTAAAAACTCTGGGAGCAGTCTATAGCTCAAGGACCAATGGTAACTGCAAATCTGAGGAACCTTTGGTGAGAAGGCGCAATTGGAATGTGGAGATATGCATCTTGAAGATCGATCTTAGTCAGAAAAGCTCCATTTGTGATGAGAGGAATTATCTTTATCTGTTGAAGAGTGTTCATTTTGAAATAGCTAAAGGAAATGAATACAGACCAACACCAAGACCACGATAAGGGGCACCCTCATATACAGACCCCGTGCCTCTGACCCGCCTTCTGTGTCGCCATCTCTAACCACATCGCCCCCTAGCCATCAACTCCTACCACTACGTCCTATTTGGCTATCTCAATTTCCACGTCAACGCCCCCAACAACGCCAACTCCTTCACCCTCCTGCCCAAGATTGGCCTCACCCAACTGGTCACCGAACCCATGCACAAAGCTGGACACACACTCAATGCTATCTTCACCACCAGCGGCAGAATCAAATTCAGCCCCGTCTCAGAACTCACCTGCACCGACCACACCATCGTTCACTTCACCATCTCCGATGCTTAGCACAAACTCACCAATCACAGCTCCCCCTACCGCAGCTGGAGCAAGTTAACCGAGTTATAGTGGATGTAGGCCCTGAGCACCACCCAACCTGAAGCCTCTTCAGACCTTGACCAAGCTGTCCAGAACTTCTCCGCATGGATCACCAACTGTGCCGTAAGAATCGCCCCGTTAAAACCAGCAAAAACTAACAAAAATCAAGCTGGTACAGCCCAGAGCTCAGAACCATCAAGCACAACTGCCACCACCTCAAGAAACGTTTGTGCGCCACAAGGAACCCCTTCAACAGAACTGCACACAAAGCAGTCCTAAACAACTACCACCTCTCATCAAGGAAGCCAAGACATCAGCCCTCACAGCCCTCACAGCCCGCATCGACACGACGGCCAACCACATGAAGGAACTCTTCAAAATAGTCAAGCAATTCTCCAACTCTGCAGCCACAGTGAACACCATCCACCCCTCCCAAAATCCCTGCAATACCCTTGCGGACTACTTCCACAGCAAGACTGCCACCATCTACAAAAATTTTGATCCTCAACCCACAGCTCTCAACAACCTCAACCAACCAGCGCACACCAGCCTATCTATCAGCACCTGGTCTCCGCTCACAAACTCAGCCCACCACGGCTATCATGTCCTCCATCCACTCTGGGGCACCCACCGACCCCTGCACCCACCATCTCTTCAACCTCAGAACAAACCCAATGAGCATGGAACTCACCAGCATCATCAACGCCTTCATCTCCACAGCAGCCTTCCTGAACTGATGGACAAATGTAGAGGACAGATCCCTACTAAAAATCCCTCCGCCAATCTAAAAAATTATCATGCAATCTCCCTGCTCCCCTACCTGGCCACAGTACTCGAGAAATCTATCAATCAACAACTCACTGCATACCTGGAACAAAATCACCTACTTGACAACTCACAATCAGGATTTCAGGCCAATCACAGCACTAAGACTGGGCTGATTGCTGCCTCAGACAACATAAGATCTCCCCTCGACCACTGTGGCCCTAATCCTCCTCGACCTCTCCACTGTGTTCGACACTGTCTCCCACCAAACCCTCATCGACAGGCTCCACAACATTGGCAAATAACAAAATGCCCTCAAGTGGATCGTCTCTTTCCTTACAAGTTGCACACAGAGGGTCCAGCTGCCTCCCTTCACCTCCGAACCCAAGGAAATCATATGCGGCGTACCCTAAGGATCATCCCTCAGCCCTACCCTGTGCAACACCTACATGACCCCCTCACAGATGTCATAGGATCCCATAATCTCCCACGCTGACTACACTCAACTTGTCCTCTCACTCACCAAAGACCCCTCCAGGCCCGCTGTCCTGGGGCACCCACAAGCAGAAGAAATGGGTGCATCAGTTTCAAGCTCTGCAGGGCATTATTGGCCACTTCTCTGAAGCAGTGAATATTTTATTAGCGGCTCTCCCTCTGAGGCAGGGAGAGCCGCTGCATTTCGTGAAGCCACGTGGCCTCGCGTGGCTTTCTTTTTATTTTTTTCTCTCAGGCAGCCCTGTTTCACTTGGGTACCCCTGCATGCCTCCTTTGTTGAGCAGCAGCTCCCCAAACCGGCAATACTTCTTCAGCTTCCTGCAGGAGCCGGCAGTTTTCATCTCCCTGATGATTTTCTGTGGGCCAGGTGCCGTCTTCTGCAGTAACTGCCCTGCCCCACCCAGACTCAAGGACGGGGAGGGGGGCCAAGGCCACTTCCTCTGGGGGGAGCACAACATCACTCATCCCTTAGTTTTGTTGGCCGGAGATGGGGTCTCAGCCCCACTTTTGTCATAAACAGCCTCTGACATCACTGTCAGGGCCTTTCCCATCAACTTTTCAAAGTGAGCCCTCTCCTGGGTTAGCTCCAGAGGTATGGGCTCCCTTCTTTGTTCAGTGAGCTTGGGCAGGGGCATCCATGGTACAGTTTGACAGCTGATTGATTGATGCAGTGCATTCCACTCAACCCCATTCTGCCTGAGGAGCTGAGTGAAGCACTGCTAATTGCTCCCTTTGTGTGGGGAGGCATTTGTTCCTGCCGCTGGAGACAAATGCAATTACCTTGGCACAGCAGGGCGACAAAAGACCTATGCTCTGATTGATGGATTTAACCCAGATCTCTTGACTGGGGGTGAATGTTTTGATTTGTTCTGCATTCTTTCCATCAATTGTGTGTCTTTTGCTTTCTCGCCCTAAGTGCGCCAGGTATGCCCAGACGTGGGTCCTGGGCTCACTGTGCCACTGGAATCAAGCTATGCTGGCTGAAGAGGGGTGAAACCCCGAAACCGGTCCTAGAATGCTTGTTTCCGGTCCAGGGAGGACCTGGCTTGGCAGTTCGGGCTGGACTGTTCCCATGAGGCACAGGGTCAAGACTGATTTGCATATGGCCAGGTCTAAACTGGGGTGGCATGGTGAGCAAAAGAATGATGGATTTAACCCAGATCTCTTGACTGGGGGTGAATGTTTTGATTTGTTCTGCATTCTGTCCATCAATTGTGTGTCTTTTGCTTTCTCGCCCTAAGTGCGCCAGGTATGCCCAGACGTGGGTCCTGGGCTCACTGTGCCACTGGAATCAAGCTATCCTGGCTGAAGAGGGGTGAAACCCCGAAACCGGTCCTAGAATGCTTGTTTCCGGTCCAGGGAGGACCTGGCTTGGCAGTTCGGGCTGGACTGTTCCCATGAGGCACAGGGTCAAGACTGATTTGCATATGGCCAGGTCTAAACTGGGGTGGCATGGTGAGCAAAAGAATGATGGATTTAACCCAGATCTCTTGACTGGGGGTGAATGTTTTGATTTGTTCTGCATTCTGTCCATCAATTGTGTGTCTTTTGCTGATTCTGAGGTGAGCCAGAGAAATATGACAATCCTGGATGACCAATAAGCTGTACAGATATCTTTTTGGAACTTGCAGAATTGATTTTACTGCAAAGGTTATGCCTCAATTTGATATGTCTCTGGTCTCTGTAGGCCAAAGGGAAGTTAAGCTTTACTCTAAGGCAGCTCTCCATAGGTGTATAATTGAGTGTCACTACAGATTAAAAAACGTAAACCCTACTGACTTTCCCTATAAGTGTACACTAGCATTATGAGGCCTACCCGAGGTCAATATCTAGTCCTGCAGGGACCCCCCTGCACCAGGCTACCTGTGTGCAGTTACCGGGCAGCACAAGACAGAAGTCTTCCACAAGCGGCCTAACACGGGTGCGTATGTGTTTCTGTGGAACCAGCCAAGTGCCCCTTAGACATGCTGCGTCTCAGCAGCCTCATCTTAAAAGGTAGACACTGGCAGTAAACATACGCAGTCCATTTACCATGAGTTTACCGTGGGTGAGTCACAGGTTATGAGCCCCCCCCCCCAGTAAAAGGTCAAAAACCAGGTCAAAAAGTAAAAGATCGGGATGGCTTAGATGGGCAGAACCCATTGTCTCACAAACTGGAAATCAATAAGCTCAGAAAGACAAAGAGAATGATTCCGGTGATCTGGGGCTTTACCAGGGCCCTGGCATCAGGGTGCTCTCTGGAACTTATCTCTGCTGCTTCCTCTTCCTGTGAAACCTATCATTACAAAATATTTCACTACCTAATAACAATGTGCTAATAACTAGATAAGGAGTCACTTGCTTCCCAGTAAATTCTGACCAGTTAAAACAGTTACCTAATTGTCACCGTCAAGGACCCTATGGTATGATAATCTTAGGCGATTAGTACGTAGAAAGTAGGTGCTGCTTAAAAAAACAGAAATGTGCTTGGTTAAAAAGCGGGATGTGGTGACCTGATTTGGTTTGCCTTGCAAGTTATTTTTAGATGTTTTCTGCCCATCGTTTCCAGTCACAGCAAATAAATCTGTGTAAAAGTAAGTCCAGTGTTCTGAAGAGCAGCACTTGGTTTTTCAGTTTCTACTGTCCTTCATCTCTAATGCTGTAAAGTTCAAGTTCAAGTTCAAAAATACTTTATTCGGATAAAAACCATCCATAAAAGTGCATCAAGCACAACAATTTAAAAACACAAATAAATAATCACAGCGGAAATTCATTGTCACTTGGGCATAAATACACGTTATTTTGAAGCACATAAAACAAATTTCAAGGGTTACACATCGTATTACGGGCCCGCACGGCAATTCTCAAGAAAGTGCCATCGCGAAGGATTAACTCTTCATCTGCCAATGTGAGGATGCTCCTGTGAGCATCTACCAGAGTAATGGGCGCAATTTAAAAAAAAAACTGAACTAAAAGCCATTTGGCGTACTTTGTATAAAACTCACAGAAAAATAAAAAGTGTAAAATGGTTTGACCGCTCTGTGCGTCACACGGGCAGGGTAGGGAGTCAAGATTTGCGTGATACCCTAGAGGAAAACAGAGCAGATATTTTACAGTGCCTGCCCTTAGACGGAAGAGGAGACCCCTCTCCCAGTGACTCATGGGCAGGGTGAGATAGGTAGGTAAAGGATGCCCAATATGACCAATGGACATGTAACTAAAAACAGACCGTTTCTTGGTTTCTCTCTCCGTCCTTTCCGTGCCATAGAGTGTGCAGAGTGCTGTAAAGCATTTGGCAAAAGTGTGCTGGTCCCTTGTGGGCTTCGCTTTCTCCAGCATGTTTTCGATGTATAGAGTGAGGAAAAGTTAGCATCTCTTTTCCCTCCACTACACTTTCAGAAGTAACTAAAAGTATGCTGTTGGGCCACTGGGAACTAAGGGACTGTGAAGCCTCACCTAAAGTACTGCCTTAGACCATCAACAGTCTCTAATTGGCTGCTGAAAGGCCATGGGAAAGACGTGAGATTGTGTTAAGTAGAAATCTGAAGCAATTTGCGGAAATTGATCTACCACAATATTATTGTTGAGATGGCGCAAATCTATGCAGAGCCTAATCTTGCCATTGGCACGCCTGGCAACTACGATGGGTGAAACCCACTCAGAGGATTCAATCTTCTCAATAATCCCTTCTTCAACTAAAACTTCAAGTTCTTTCTTAACTTCTTCTCGTACAGTTATGGGAATATTGCGTGCTTTGAAAATTTTGGGGCAAGCATTTTCTTTTAAGCGTATCTCATGTTTAAAACTAACTAATTTGCCAATACTATCTCTAAACACACTAGGAAATTTTTTAAGCATGAGATTACTAATGCCATTTTGTTCATCAATAACCATGACGGGATCTGGGCTGTTGGGATTAAGGATGATATCAAGCTTACCTTGTTCAAACCAGCTGAGCACTGAAGGTCCCTTCTTAGAAACATATAATTTAGCAATACATTCACGATTCTTGAACCTGAAAACTAAAGTTCTAAAACCAACAATCTCAATCCTTTCTCCAGAATAGCCTTCTGGGTTAATATCTGAAATTTCTAGATCATTACCCAATCTTTTAGCAAACTGAGACTGCCACACATTTTCATTTACAATTGAATAAGGTGACCCAGAGTCAGCGTACATTTGGGTGTTCACACCTCCAATAACCATGTCACAAACAGGTTTTTTTTTAATGGAGAAATTATCTACATTGAGAATGGTGGGATCAGGATCCTTAATGTTGAGAACAAAAGAGTTACTATCACTACAAAATGTGTTATCTTCTTCCTCACTGTCACAGTTCTGTTCAATGCATTTAACCTTGTTATTTTTAATTCTTCTGCAAGCTGCAGAAAAGTGTCCAATTACACCACAATTAGAACATTTCTGTTTAATTGCTGGACAGAATTTATAATTGGCAAGATGTGACTTGCTATTGCACCTGTAACATCTCCAATTGTCTTTGTTGACCTCAATTTTTACCTTTGTAAGAATTAATTTGTTTTTATACTTAAAATCTTCCTTTTTTGCATCATGTTTAAGATTGACTTTAGCCACAATTTCCTTATTGGAATTGTTGACATCACCTTTGACCTGTTTGGCACTCCTACAAGACATTTCAGATTTCCTTACGATAGCTAAAATACTTTCTAGATCACTATCACCATTAATCCATAATCTCTCTTGAATTGTGGAGTTATTAACGTGCATAACGACCTGATCCCTAATTAAATCTTCTTGTAAGGTACCAAACTTACAATCAAGAGACAAGGTTTTAAGAGCAGAAACATAGTTGTCTACTGACTCATCAATTTGCTGTTTCCTTTGGAAAAATGTATACCTGGAAATACCTATACACACCTTGGGAGAAAAATAACGGTCAAAATCTGAAATGGCTTTTTCAAACACGTTTCTATCACCATCACTTTCAATTCTAGGCAGTTGGTTAAATGCCTTGAGTCCTTCAGGACCTAAGGAATGTAAGAAAATGCCTTTTTTTCAGGTGCTTTCATTTTTCCATTAGCATCTAACGTTTCAATATAATTTAAAAAATAAGCTTTCCACTCAATCCATGGCATACAAGGAGAATTACCAGCAGGCCAAAAACATTGTGGTGGAGCAAGTGTGTATCCTTGAGCACACATTTTAAAAGAAAAGAAAAAAACCACAAAGAAAACAGTTAAATGGAATTCCTTCCGGCGGAGATCAGTAGATAAAATTATGTACAGGGAATTGTTCACTGAAAACAGATACGGAAAGTAGGAGTGTCCGTTCTTCACCCTGTACCTAGAAGTAATTAAGCAGAGCAATCAAAATGAAAGTGAAGAGAAAATAATGAACAGTACCGTTTCGAATTGAAAGGGATTCTCTTCGGCGAATGACAAAAAATCTAAAGAAAACTCTTTGAGAAAAGTTGTTGCTTTGTAATCTTGAAGCGTGTAACTGCAATGCGTGAAATAGCTTGTGCGAAGAAATACGTGAAGAGTTGGTTACCTAGGTAACGTTGGTAATGTTGTAGTACATAAAAAAAAAAAAATGAAAGACCTTGCGCGTAGGACGTAATGCGCAGACGTTTTGGTAACCAGGGTAACGTTGAATAATGCAAATGCGCAGTAGAATTGCGTGTTGGACATGATAACGTCACAGCATAGAAGATTGTTGCAGAGAAGAAATTCCACTTCCGAGTCAGATGCAGGCAGTAAATTCCACAAGAGAAGGAAAAGCGTTTAAAGCTCTGTTACGGAACACAAAGACTCACTGGTAAGTGGAACGTTTCATCGTTTTGAAGAAAAATAAAAGATGCGAGGCGTGTAAAACGTTGAAAATTGGTCCGCTAAGTAGCTGCAAAAATCAACACGGTTTTTGACACATCCTTCCAAAACAAACTTAAAAGTAGACACTGGCAATTCACAAAAAAATAAGCTCGAAGTGTTACCTGAAAGTAGTTATTGGAAACGGATGCAATCCTGAAAACCACTCCAAGTAGATTCCCAAAGGATTTTAAAAGTAGAGTATGCAGAAAATCTTCAGAATAATAAATTGATGAATTAGTAAAAGGAGTTTCCCAAAATTATTTGTAGAAAAGAACAAGGTCCAAGAAATCCGTAAATAGGATGAAATAATTCACACGTAAGGTTCGTGAAGATGGTGCTTCTTTCATCAGCTCGTCGCCAATTGTTAAGTAGAAATCTGAAGCAATTTGCGATTGAAGAGAGGTTTATTCTCATAAACAGAAACACCACCGGTAACAACTCCACCGGCAACGCCAGGCTCCAGGAAACTGACTCTCTCGGTTCACTGGCCCGATCAGATGTCCTATTCTAGAACATCATGATCGTGCCATGAGCCAGGAGATTCAAAAGGAAACATACAATACATAAAGCGTGCGTGCAAGCACGAGAACACGAAGGAAATGCATATACAACAGATTGGTTCTCCAAAAACAAGATGTTGTATCTTCTCCTCCAACACCCTCTTGCAAAATCTGAGCCAGGGATTGCAAGGGCAGTGGTATGGGAAAGAAAAGGTAAGCAGTGAATAGCACTTGAGACCAGTACTTACTTTGTAAATGAAAGATTGCCAGTGCCCGAAGCTCCCGCTTAGAAGTTTGCAGCCTGTGCAGTTAAACATCGGCCTCTTGAATCCACTACCAGAGAGCCCTGCACCTTTATCTGACTTTTGCACTTTCCTGCTTTCTCCCTTTGTGACAGTTTTTCTGTCTTTGTCTTCCTCCATTTTTCGGATTTGTATGTTTTGCTCTCTGGAAATATCTAATGTAGAAATATAAGTGCCGGTCCCCAAAAAAGGAGTGCCAGTGACCCCTATCGGCAATCACTGGTTAAATACTGCCCGAGACCTCCCTAATAATATTCATGCATTCAAGAACTCACACCATTTCCTGATACAATTAGCGAA
This sequence comes from Calotriton arnoldi, assembly GCA_963921515.1. Lineage (NCBI taxonomy): Eukaryota > Metazoa > Chordata > Amphibia > Caudata > Salamandridae > Calotriton > Calotriton arnoldi. The sequence goes on along the minus strand of CAWUFW010000004.1, from coordinate 3,620,607 downwards.
CAGCAACCTCCCTGCTAACAGTACACACGAAACCATTGAAAAGAGCAGCACTGAGGAGAACCTGAAAGAAGATGCACTGAGATGTCCGTCAAGTACCCCCTGAGTCATGAAGCATCATATAGAACCCTGTCTTCCCACCCTGATGCAAGATGGTCCTTGAAAGTTTGGGACCACAATTCCTACAATAAACCTGGCCAAAACCCTTAAAAGTCCCCTGGAAGCACTCCAAGCAAGGGACTCTTGGTGGAGTTGATGCAGCTGAGCTCTGCTAACCTGTAGCTTGAAGGGAGTCACTTGTGAATCCTTTTGCAGGAAGGTACCTCCTTCAGGGCTGTAGTTTCAGATTGTGCAGCAGGGGCAGTCAGTCGGAATGCAGGGCCTGGTGATGCAAGTCAACTTTCCAGCATGGCAGGCCTTCTTCTACTCTTAGTTTCAAGCAGCAGATCTTATAGGCTCTGTACCTCTCAAATATTTATTCAGTGTTCTCTGGGGTCAAACAAGGGAGCAACCGTGTACGATGAGGTGTAAGGAAACACCCCAAAACATGACTACTTCCTCCAAAGTGTACCATAATCTGCTCCCATAAAAAGCTATCCATCAAATTCTTCATGGCTGAAATCTCAGCAGAGCATAAAGACCTAACTAAACCAACTCTCAGTGTGACTCATTTCCATTTCTCTCCACCCCCTACCATCTGCAGTTTCCTTCCTTAAGCCTACTATCTGGCTGGGTCAGAGGAGATGAGGGTAGGAAGACCTGGCATTCCCTGCCTGTCCTGTTCCTCCTTCGAAGCTTTATGCTTTATGACGCCTCCCACCTGCGCTGGTGTTTCTATGTACCTTCCCAACCTAACAACCCCACTTTTTTGGCTTTCTCCCCCCTTACGATAGACCAAATTACCAATCTGTTTAGGCAAATTAAGTCAGGATCACCGTTCGACCCATGCCCGCCTAGAGTTCTCCAATTGGGATCAAGCATAATTTCTGGCCATCTTCTAGGGATTTTTAATCAAATGCTTTGATCTGGCTACTTCCCCAAATGCTGAAAAGTCGCGTCAATTCTTCCTCTTTTAAAAAAAGCTAACTTGGACGCTGACATTTCTAATAACTATAGGCCAATATCTCGACTCCCCTTTCTGGCCAAACTGATAGAGAAAGCCATAAGCACTGAGCTCTCTCTTTACATCCAGGAACACGATCTACTGGATTCCTTTCAGTTTGGCTTCAGAGGCCAACACAGCACTGAGACAGCCTTGATCACAGCTGCAGAATATGTCAGAGCAACTTTAGACAAAGGAGGGAACGCTGCCCTAATTTTACTTGATCTTTCGGCAGCGTTCGCTACTGTTAACCTTCAACTCCTGATCAACCGGTTGTTCGAAATAGGTGTCGGAGGTACTGCTCTTAGTCTCCTCAGCTCTTTCCTTTCTGACAGAATGCAGTACGTGGAATGTAACGGCCACAGATCTACTTTTTTCACCCTTCCCTGTGGTGTTCCACAGGGTCTTCTCTGAGTCCCACTCTTTTTAATCTGTACGTTACACCTCTGGCATTACTGATCAAAGGCCTTGGCTTCTCGGTTGTCTCCTACGCTGACGACACCCAAATTGTGGTGTCAGTCACAGAAAATGCCGACAACACACCTAATTGTTTCCACAACTGTATGCTGCAGATAGGGAAATGGATGTCTTCCAACTGCTTGAAGCTGAACTCTGAAAAAACGGAGGTGCTACTGTTTGGCAACAATACATCATTTTGGGGCCTTAGGAAATGGGTCCACTTCCCACTCCAGTGCCAAAGGTGAAAAATCTGGGAATTCAGTTTGACGAAAAACTTTCCTTTGTGGGACATGCCAATGCTATCACCTCTTCGTGTTTTTTCATTTTTAATTCTCTCAGGAAGATCTTCCCTTGCATCCCTCTGGACCTACGGAAAGCGGTGATTACCACTCTAGTCTTTGCTAAAATAGGCTATTGCAATGGACTTTTAGTGACGGCCCACAAGAAAGCCTTAGACAAACTACAATTAGACCAGAACGCGGCTGCCAGGCTTCTTTTAGGGATTCCAAAACATCAGTCGGTATCCAAGTCTCTCCCTTCACTTCACTGGCTCCCGGTTAAGAAAAGGGTTATGTTCAAATCCTTGTGCTTAGACTTTAAAGCCCTCCATTCCGAGGGACCAGTCTCCATTAGGCAACTCTTCCATCGCAATATCCCAGCCAGAAACCTAAGATCGGCCTCCCAGGTTAATCTGGTTGTCCCCAAGTTTAGGAGAGCTACCTGGGGAGGAAAGAGTTTTGCAGTCACGACTGCTAAACTCTGAAATACCATGCCACTTACCCTCAAAACCTCAAACAATCTGCTCACCTTTCGCAAAGCGCTTAAAACCTGGCTTTTTAATAATTAGTTCAAATATGTTCTTCATTTCTCGGGAGCCTCACTGCTGTCTAGTGTTTTGCCACCCTACTTCTCTTTCCCCCTGGAGCTTCAGCGCCTAGACACCCGTGGGTATGAGTGCGCTTTAGAAATCCTATTCTCATTTCATTCCATTTCATGTAGCAGAGCTCTCTCCAGCAGATAGCCTCTCCCCTGGTGAGCCAGAAATCACTTCATCAAAGCAGCCTGGTTAATCCTGTTAACTCTGACCAATCAGGGAAGACAGTACAATTTAGGATCAATTCAACAATGGCATATTGTTAGATTTATCAATACCATTCTCCTAAGTCTTTGAATGATATTTATTCAATTCCTAGCAATAATTATGTGTTCATAAGCTACTGCAATGTTATCCTTTGTGGCTAGGCATCTAAAATGGGGAAAATGAAATGTGCAATTTCTCCCTTACCAAGGCAAATAAAACATCTTTTGTAATTGCCCTGCTTATAGTTACATGCCCCCCCCCACCCCCACCCCTGGGACACCAAAGGGAGACCTTGGGGGTCCAGAAAAGGCAAACATACGGTAAATCCTCACTCCACAGTGCTCATAGCATCAAAATCGATTTTGGGAGGCACATTACTACAATGAGGGAAGTGAAATGAGCATTTTATCTATCCACCGGGCTTATAAAACCTATTTTATAGGGACCATGCCTATAATTACATGGCCCCCCACCCCTGGGATACCTAGAGGAGATCCTTGGGGTTCCTAATATGAAACAATAATGTAGATTATCACGTGTTAAGTGCCCCCACCAACAAAGTCGAGTTTGCAGTTAATTTACTTTTGAAAACAGTGCTGCAATGCAGGGCTGCTTTTAAAATGCCTGCAGGTGCTCAGCAGTGCACACATGCAAGTGCAGAAAGGGCTGCTGGCCTCTAAACTGCAATGCCCCATTATATACTAGGGACTTATAAGAAGTTTTAATCACCCTGCCGTATTTTCCACTAAGGACTTATATATTAGGTCATGCCAATTGTAGGTTTACCCTAATAAATAGTATACCCTAATGCATGTGTATGTTTTCACTTGTGTTTTCAACATAGCAGTGGGTGTTTTCAACATAGCACTGGCCTTGGGCCTGCCCAGAGCAGAGCCTAGGGCCCTCTCAGGGTCAGAAAACCAGCATCCAGGGTTCTCAAATGGGGCAAAAAGTAGGGGGGACGCTGCAAACAGGTCTTGATTTCCTACAGTTACGACCTCCCGCGTTGAGAAAATCTCACCGGGTGCCACCCTAGTGCCCGAAAATCGCACTGAGGATGCAAATACTTGTGCATCAACTTGCCGTTGGCGAGCCACGCACCAGAATAAACTCTGCCACGCGGTGGTTAGTTTTGCTGGAACTCTGTGTTACATGCATAACGCAGAGTGGGCAAACCTCTGCGAACTCCTCTAGCGTAGCGGAATTAATTTCCCACCCCTACTCTAAACCTCCCTCATTATAGTTCTCAAAAACACTGTTCCAAAACAGATCATCGTAGAGACAGGAAGAATGGAAAACAGCCAACAAATGTTAAGGATTGATCTGTCAGTCACAAAAAATAATATCTTTCTCTGTATGTTTAAGATGTGTTTCTAAACTATCAACCAAGGTGAATTCTGTCAGTTCTGAGAGATGCTTAAAAACTACCAACACTCCTTTGTTCAGAGTGACGTAGCAAGGGTGCCATGTGCCTTAAATGCAAGCAACGTTATGCCTCCCCACAGAGCTTGGTTTGTGGTAACATTCAGCAGTACCTGGTGTGGAGTGGGGCCCTAAAACTGGTGCAACGGCAACATCTGCACTTTTTATCAATCTGCCCAACTGTTCAAACAATAGGTAGAATTGCTCATTAGAAAGGGGAACCAAGGAAAGTTTCAGGGTTGTGATTCCAAACCACAAAATGTATTGTTCTAAACAAATATGGCCTTTAGGCATTTTTTCTTTTTCTTTTATGTTTAATAAGATGTATTGATGATGAAAATTACAAAGAGTAAGCCAAGAACTTAACATATTAACATTGAAATGGCAAAAAGGGAAAGTAGGCAGCAAAACAGAGTAGAAAGCTATTTTCATTTTGACAATATCATAGGGGGAGGGGGGGGAAAGGGAACATAATATAAGTCAACAACTGAAGATCTAGTGTCAATAACAATACAAGCTACTGAACAATAAGGAAATAATCAAAACACCTAAAAAACGATTCAATGATGGAAAATAGTTTAAAGAAAAAAATCAGAGATAATAATACTCTATGGAGGTTGAAAATTCTCAGAACTGGTACGTGATACACAAATCGTTGTAATCTTATTTAATTAATTAGTTAAAGGTGACCAAAATGCATCCCTGTTTAAAGCTGGTTTAAAAGAGGAGGCAAAAGCAATATCCAGTCCGTGATAGAGACAATTATTCCACTAAGACTTCACTGAGAAATTAGTGGAACATTTCCAGTTTAGTGTAATTTGCTGCAAGGCTAAAGCTAACATATGGTCAAATAATCCCTTTTCATAAAGAAGTAATCCCAACGACTCTGATAAACTTTGGATGGAGGGGTATGCAAATTAAAGATAATTGAAATACAAGACCAGATATTCTTCCAAAAGGAGGCTACAGCAGGGCAGGAGAACAGGAGATGCATCAAATCAGCCAAGGGAAAGTCACAAGACCAACAAGTCTTATTATTAGTGTGGGTAAAGTTAGCTATGGATAGTGGACTAAAATATAATCTATGATATAAGAAAAACATAGATTGAGTGGGGGATCTAGAGATCCTCAAAGATCTAGCCCAGATCTTATTCCAGAAATCGGTGCTCCAAAAGCAACCCAAATCTGTCTCCCAGGTGAGTCGCAATTTAGATTTAGGACGCCCAGAGGATGGGGTAAGTAGATGTTTATAGATCAGGGATGCTTTGGGAAGTACCCCTAAAATTCTATGAAGCGTATCCTCTGCGGGTGTAACAACATTTGAAGGAAGAGCAAAAAAACATCTAGAATAATTCCCATAAGGATTGAGAATTCGTGCCAAAATGAGCGAGGACACTTAAAGGTAGCCTGAAACTAATTGAAAGAACAATGAGTCATACAATCGAACACATCTTAGACCCAAATAATTCCCCTAGATATATAGGATTTCCAATAAAGAGGTCTATTGTTAATGGTAATGAGATGATTGTACCAAAGAGGAGACTGTAAGAAGGAGTCTCTAGAAGTGATCTTCAATTGGCAATGAGGCCTTAATATTGAATAAGTATGTTTGAACAGTGGGAGGGAAGTAATATTACCCTTTGTAGTAAAGGCAAGAACTTCCTTTTCAGAGAAAGGTGCGAGTAGGGACCATTCAACGGTGACCCATAAAGGTGTGAAGGGGAGGAGCTAGTAAGAAGCCACTTAGAAGCTAGCCTAAGACAAAAGAGCCGAAAATCTGGAAAATTCACTCCTCCGTTAGTGTCCAAAGAAACAGGCAAAACAGATTTCAGCAGAGAAGGGGGGGGGGGGGGTCTTGCTTAAGCCTTTTGTTAGCAGAAGAGGGTGATTGCATTTTTGATGGTGCAATGGACACAGACGCTGATCTATAAGAACCAGATTGAGCCATATTGACAGAATTATGCAAATCAACCATGGAGGGCTCTAGGGAGGGGGAGCCCGATGCAGGTAAACCAACAGTAGGTCTCCTTCTTGAATGTAGTAACTGTTTACTTCTGCCCATGTGTTAAATGAAACATTCATCCAGCGTGAGCACAAGAAATCAATAAAAGTCACCTCCCAATAGAAATAAAATAGCTCAGTGATGTAAATCTTCAGTTTTAAGAGTAAATGGAATCCAAAAATTACTGAGAACATGCCCAGCATTAATAGAAGAAGCGTGAATAAACAGTACCTCAGCAGAGAGGAATTCCTTCAGTCAGAAAGGAATTCAAAATGGTATCCAGTCTGCAGTAGCCAGTGTCCCATGGCGTTATAAGGAGCCTGAAGCATGAGAGAAAAAATTTAAACATAGCCTCATGTGCAGATGCTATTCCGCTACATGAATTTCCCCATTTAAAAAGAAAAACAGCTCGGGAACCGCTAGAACTGACGCAGTATTTCTCAACGTGATGCGGAGTTACGAGATCAGGTGGCCATCTTGAAAGGCACCACACGCGCGTATAGGCATTTTTTCATTCAATGTCTGGTTCTAAAAAGTTTCATAGACCTAAAATCTGGAGATTCAGTGTCTGCAAAGTCTATTATGTGCTGAAAAAATACAGCAGGGAGTAGTGTAAGGTTTACAAAACATTTTCAGAGAGTTATACACACCATTCATTCTAGGGCACATTTAATTGTCCTGATCACCATTCTCAGAAATCTCTCATCCCTATCGGAACTCTAGCATTGGATCTGCTACTCAGCGCATGTGGACATATTGGACCCACTTCAGTTTGTTGATTAATAACAGTCACGTGACAAATGTGAGCACAAGAAAATAGAGTACGTGCAATTGTAATTTTCCCAGTTTGCAGACTATGGGGTATATTCACAAGAACGTGCGATAAACATTGCCATAATAGCTTACCGCAACTCCTCACATCGCAGTCCATCGGCAAATGACTGCGAAACAACTATCGCAACGGCGGTAAAAATCCAAACCCTAACGCGAAAAAAGCTGCGATGCGCCCAATGGCGATGAAATAACCGTGATAACCAGCAGGAGGCCAGCAATACCCACGCGCCATGCATGAAGAGGCGCCATAAAAGCACCCAAAAAAACCACCAACAAGTAAACGAACTGCGGAGCACCATGGAAGCACCTGGCCCGAGTGCCGATGCCAACTCGAACCCCACAAGCACAACAGAGGACCAGCCCGGAACCCCGGGGTCGAGGAAGGGCAAGGAGAAGAGGAAGAGGAAGATGGGGCCCCACACCGCAGGAAAACCGGATCCCCCACACGGTGTGGACAGAACACCACCAACAACTGTCCATCACCACCACCTTGTCATTGGCAAGACAAATGGAAAAATGGCAGTCCAATGAGATGACTGCGGAGGACTGAACTAGCTGTGGGCACATCACCCATGAACAACATACTCGCAACCCCCCAACGTAGCCCCAAGTCCATGTAGGAAAGAGGTCTGTGTGAAAAGATGTCAAAGTCGGTAGCAGGCCGGTCACAACAGTGACAACAGTACCTACCGTCGCAAACCCACCCACACCCACCTGGGCGGACACAGACTGTCCAGAACGATCACAGTGACCCACATGCCAAGAAATCCAACCCCATACCCACAATGGTGACGTCACGGAGCTGCACAGGTCTACCAGAAACTATTCCAAACCACAAAGTCTTGCGCACAGAGGTGGACCTGCCAATAGGGACACACCCCTAAATGTAATGCGTCATCCAGTCCCACCCTGTGTACGGACAATGCCCAATGAGGCACACGAATTTCCATCCTACCCAACACCCATCACAGTTGAACACAATTGTGGCAGCGCAGACTTTATTGGAATGTGCGTGGAACTATGGGCATGTCAAGCACAAAATCTTTACCTTTTTTGATAAAATTCACTTCTTTTGCATGTATAATTCACACACATTTATTGTTTTATGTTGGAAAGTAAGATATTTTAGCGTTAACAGCGAAACACGGCGTTTTCCATCCGGCACCCACGTGTTTACTTTTTGTTTATTTAGTGTAAATAGCGGACAGTCAATTTCATATTTAATAGTGTGATTATGTATTTCATTCAGTGAATTCTGAGACGGAACCCTGATGAAGGCATTGCCGAAACGTGCGTAGAATAACAACATACCGCCAGTTTCCACATACAGTGTTCATCCATCACCGAATTGTTGAAATGTGATTATGGATTTGATCATTGAATCGCCTATTGTATATCTCTAGGTCTTTTGTCCTCTGTATATTAAATTATGCAATATTGATTCATGTAAGCATAACACTGAATGATTATAATTGATTATAACATCGAATGATCTATTGGATTATTGATACACATATATACATCAAAGAAACATAGACAAATATTTTTATATATGACTTTATTTAATAAATATCTATTTTTGAATACACGTTTGATCTATTATTACCGTTTCCTGACTGATTTGAAACTGTCATGCCCGCATAAGTTGTAATCCACCTTGCCCAGGTGTTCCTTTACCATTTACAAGACAAGGGCCACAACATGCAGAGCAAGGCATCAGACAATCACAGGCAGCATAGGAATGCAGCTATGTCCACTGTTGTTGTGGGAAATGTGGACTCATCATCAGAATGCAACAAGGTGCTGGGACCTGTGCCATGGGTTACCATCAGTCGTGGCTGCTGGAACGTCTTCAGTCGTCCATGAATGCAAGCGCAGCTTCCTGTGCTATCAGTTCCAGGAGTACGTTGTTGTTGAGCTCAAGGAACATGAGTGCGAGCCAATCCATCAACTGGACCGGACAGATGTGCTCCGTCCACGCTGTCTCACCAATCCACAGAACAGCCCAATAGGGGGGCGCCTCAATGTGGTCACTGCACATGAGGAATCGTGCAAACTCCCATGTCCAACTGCCAGCACATATGCCATACATCCAGGCATCCCATGAACGGGAATCACGGTTACACTCATGATTGTGGGCCAACAGGGGGCGCACACACAAGTCATAATCCAGTTCAGCCACCGTTGCATTGGATAGGCAGACTTCCATGGGCCACTCGAATATGCATGTTCGACAGTGGAACCAGGGCTGGTCGCAGGTGGCGTACGCAAGACGGAAGCTCAGACGGTAACTGATGCACAACACTGCAAGTGGCAGGGCCCCCAACATTTGCAGCATTCGGGCACGGTACAGTCCCACATGACTGGGGTTGTGCATGTGCCCGTGATGTTCGGCCATTGCGGTGGTGGCACTCGCAGAACCGCCACTCCTCTGACTTGTGGCGGTCATGTGGATGAAAAGCCACAGCTCGGAGCAATGAGTCGTATGGGCGTGCGACGTTAGGACGTGTGTGTAGTCCTGTACGTAAGTGTGAAGGCCATTCCATGCAAGAGTAACCCGGTCAAGGGCCTCTGTGTGTGGGGTGTGTATACGTTGGTCCTTCATCATCGCTGTGTGAAGTGTGGGAGTCGTCTTCATCTGCTATGATATCACTCACAGGGTGTTTCTGCCGCATGCTGTGTCCAAGGTCGGAGGTGCAGATGCCCGTCCGCCTCCTGTGTGGAGACAATGGAGCATTCATCCCTGATGTCAGTCTGACTACTGCTTGCAATGTGGAAATGTGATGTGGTCTACACGCTGCAATTGAGGCTAGGCCGTAGGCCCATGGCGCACCAAGAACGATACACATGGCAGTTGGCATGCTTGAGCCAGGAGCCCGAGCGGACTTGTGCACCTTGTACATTCCCACGTGCGCATGCGCACTCTGGCTGCATGTAACATTGCAACATTGCAAATCACGTCCCGTGTTGCACAGACACTGTGACAGAGGCACACGCATATGTACATTTCCTGCCCAGCCCAGCACAGGACCACACCCAGACCCCGGAGATGATACTTCACACCCCTACGCTGGATGTGCGCACGCAAGCCCAGCCCACTCTATATACGTATAAATGGTGGGACGACAGAGCTACATGGACCAGATCTTCCACAATGCCCGAGGGGACAATGTTGCGCCCGCCTGCCATGTCACGTGACGCAATCATGAAGGGACCATGACTTGCGGGGCACAGAGCCGAACTGCGTGCGGCACGGCCCGCGCGACACGGGAAGGTGACTTTCGTTGCACTGGGTTAGTGGCAGCCGGAGCACATCGGCCGGCACGGGCATGCCGCCATGGGTCGGTGACTCACGGGGCACTGAGGTAGGGCCACCTGATGTGCTGAGCGGGGGCACAGCCTGCGATGATGCCCCGTCCTGGCTGTCTGGGCTGGTGAGGGTTGGTGTGGGCCCTGCTGGACCGCAGTGTAGGCCGGAGCCTGCGTGCGACGCGGCCTACCGCCACGTGGCGTTGCCTCAAGGTTCACGGAGTTAGTGGCACCTATGATGCTGAGCGGGTGTGCAGCCAGTGTTGATGACGTGTGCACTGTTATGGACTCTCCCATTCCGAAATCAAAGCCCAGATCCAGGTGTGTGACCTAGTGGCACGCGGGGCGGGTCCGCGTGATGTGGAGTCTGCCAAGGTCGCGTGTCAAGGGCTCGGAGCATGCACCGGCACGTGGTTGGAGACACACCGGTGGCGGAAGGTGAGCAGTGAGGCCTGGGGGCGCATGGGCGGACAATGTCCAATGGGCGGCGGGAGGGGCTGGGGTGCAGCGGCATGTGTGCGCAGGGGCGGGCGGGCGATGTTGCCGTGTGCAATGGTATGTACCATTATTACATCTGGACTCCATTGCAGATGAAAGGACATGGTGGACTGCAGTGGATACCGGCACTTGGGTGGAGACACACCGGTGGCAGCAGGTGGGCTGTGGGGCATGGGTGCACAGGGGCAGCTGTCTCTCGCCCTCTCATCCTTTCACTGTCTCTCTCTCCCTCTCTGTCTCTCTCTCCCTCTCTGTCTCTCTCCCTCCCTCTCTCTCTCACTTTCTTTCTCGCTCTCTCTCTCCCTCTCTCTCTCTCTCTCCCTCTCTTTCTCTCTCTCTTTCTTTCTTTCTCTCTCTCTGTCCTTTGATGTGCGCATGACACAGGTTCTCATCTCGGATTTTGTCTTGCAGGCTGTGGCTTCCAGATTGTCCGGAGTGGATCCGCAAGGACTAATCATATTTGTTGTTTTGTGTTGTGTATTAATAAAGTTTTGTTATGGGAATTTCACAGTTGAATGTTTGATTCTCCTTATTCTGACCACACATGTGTGTTTGTTGCTGTGAGTGTGCGACATCAGGGTCTTTCTTATCTCGTGATTTTGTGAAGTTGCTGTGGCATGTCTTTGTCCGGGGTGGGTGGGCCGGGGGAGGGCCCAGGGGTGTGGGGGGGGTCCTGGGGATGGTGGCGGTGGGTGTTGTGGGCCTCTGGGGTCTCCGAGCTGCATGAGCAGTGGCTCCATGGCATCTGTTGTTCTTCAGGTGTGGCTGTGGGCTGGGCTCCCTTTTGTGGTGCAGGTAGTCATCCTGCTTAACACCAGCAGAGAGCAGGTGTAAAGTCGCTGCTGCTACCGCAGCTTATCGCCTGTTTTTGACTCGCATCGCGGATCTGGCTGTCCGTTGAGAATGTCACGATGTGGTGTTTTCGCACGCGAACGCCTACTCTGCATCTCATTAGCGTTAGTTGGCAGTGTCAACTGTGGCGATGTTTTTTGCTGCAGCTATCGCGGGTCATGTGGTGATGTAGGCAGTTACCACCAGCTTGCGAAAGGGGCGCTAATTCTATCCCCACTTTTGCTGCGCTAAAGTGCTGATAACTTGGCGATAAGTCCTTGTGAATATGCCCCTGTGAGTTCTGCTCACTACTCTGCCTGCCTTATGATCAAGGTCCTAGTGAAAACTTCCATGCAGACTCTTAACAATTTCGAAAAGGTGTGCACATTTCTTGAAGACTTTACAGCTTTTCCTTAAAAAGGAACGGCGCACTGTTTCAGTGCCTACGGTTAACAAAAAACATCTTCCTGTCACAGTTTTCCAGTAATTGAACGCTGGTATTGTGGCAGACATTTTTTAACAAACTGTGGCAAACGTTCTGCCATGCAATTGTGCTATGGTGGACCTTCTGTGAATACTGAAGATAGACCCCGGAAGTGAAGGTGTAGTTGCAAGACCCATGTACCAATTGCCGTACCAACACCCATATGCTGGATTTGGTCTCCCAGCAGTGGATCAATTAAGAAAGATACTGCCCGAGGTGCATGGTTTCAGTATGAGTCCCAGACAGAACAGACTAGTGATGACCTGGACATGCACACTTCTACAAGCCTGTGAAAATGGGCACATGAAGCTAGGTGACAACACAATTTGTGTAGAGAATATTACAACTTTCCCAGTTCCACAGCCTGCAGTTTTGTTACTAGACTACTTTGCCAAAATAGTACAAAACCCACATTAAGAACACCTCAATTATACAGCATTCGATTGAACCACGGTGTAAATGGTTGTGTTAAACTAACTTTATCATAATCAATGTTAGATATAGGGTAAGTATAAAGAATCAAGTCACTTGTTCTGGCTTCAAAACAGGTCTTACGTTTCGCTAATGATAAGACCCAAAATGTAAGCGTCCATGCTAATAACAAGACACATATTATAGGCATCATGATTTCTAATCATGAGACAAAATATATGTGCATTCTTGTGCGTGCGTCTCAGACTCCAACAGCAGGATGTTGCCTCTTCTATCACATTTGGCTCTGTCATTCTTGACATAAGAATGTCAAGTGATCTTCAATACAACAATCTATAAAACAAAATCCTCATTGGCCATATAAGCTGGAAGTGGCTCCTAGCAGCAGTACATTTCATCAGTTGTGCTTCTGGAAGCTTAGACAGCTGAGGTGAGTTTTATCCACCAAGATATTCATTTTCATTTGTGTAACCTCTTAGCAAAGTAGCTTCATTGTCTTCAATTCAATAGTTTAGTTGAATTCATTCATGAACAACTGTTTTTTTAACTTAATTTTCCAATGTCAGTAAGGACTACAACAAATAAAGCACATATAAGGCCACAATCATGGAAAAGTGATGCAGCAAGTCACCTTGCTGCGCTGCGTCACTGGGAAAGGGCAATACGGCACATTCTTGTCCTTTCCCCTGCGCTGGCGCACAATGGGTTGCCTAGCGTCAAAGCAGGCACCTTTGCACCATGTTGCAAGGGTGCCTGCATTGCATGCAGGATTGTTTTTGTGCACTGACAGATTATTGGAATCCAAATATCATGTGGACAGAATATTGTGTCAAAAATATCAAGGACAAGAATATCGGGTAGGTAAGTGCAAATAGGTAAGTATAAATTTACTATTCTTAATTCCAGATCTACATACCTTGAAGATATATATATCATCAAGGTACATATGAGGAGTTATATATAGTAAAACTTTACTTTCCCACAGAAAATGACCTCCTCAATATTCTTGTCCTTGATATTTGTGACACAATATTCTGTCCCAGGATATTTGTGTTTCCGATATTTTGTCCAAATACCACAAAAACAATCCTGAGAGGCATTTTTCCATTACAAATAAAGATATTTCTCCTCGTTACGCATCTCCTGGGGAAGTTTATCTTTTTGGCTCATTCGCAGGTTTACCTGTTCTTGTAAATCTGGGAATACGTAAAAATCCATGGATGTTGTGTGGGAACACCCACGGAACACCCATGTAAACGCATAGTAATTCAACGCAGTTATATACGCTGCGTTACATAACTTGAGATTTATGAAGGCGCACAGGGCCATGTAAAGTGGCCTTGCATGGCTTCATAAACCTGATTTTTTTCATTTGCATCACTCTTGCACCACAGTAGCATTGCAAGAATGATGCAAAGGGCTCATAAATACGCCACATAATGTATTTCATGAGCTTGCAGGAAGAGCGCGTACAACACTCTGCGCTTAATGTCAACTGTAACACTTCTTCCTCTGTGAAAGGGTGTAACAATATAACAGGATATAGTTTGTATCTTGGGCACCCGGGGCATTGATGGGATTCTCATATCCCCCTATCCAACAGTCTCTTTTGACATGTTATTTTAGGGATAAATCTGACTCGTGCTTGTTTTGCTGGGATCCAAGCTGCCACACATCCCTTCTTTTTCTTAAAAGCTTTATGAGAGATCTCTCATATAGTCAACATTACAAATTATCAAGCCGAAGAGTAAGAACAAACACAATCTCCGAAGGCAAAGCTGATCAATCACAGAGACATGAGGACTCATGTTTTGTTGTGCCATAACACAGGATTCGGGTCATAGAAACAATAGTGTGTGACGTTCAACACCTGAGATAAATGTACGGGAAGGAGGAGAACAGCACGTCCTCAATAACATCACATTTGGACATTAGGTTGGGCATTCATCTGTAAGCGGTCAAAAGAGGCATGTTGGCAAGGTTGGCTATAGCGCTTCTGGAGCCAGGTGTGGCAATCTTTGTTGGCGCCCCTCCACGGATTCCTTCACTACCACCCTCCAAGGGTGCCTCTCATCTCTCCATAGGACCATCCCACATTTATTTAATATAGCCTTATAGCCCGCCGTAGCGGGCTATACCGGCTATTAAAGGCCCGCTACCGCGTTAAAGGCCTTAGCCGAAGGCGAGGGACTTTAACAAGGTAGCGGGACTTTAATAGCCGGTATAGCCCTGCTACGAAGGGCTATAAGGCTATTAGAACATTCTGCCACTAGAGGGCAGAATGTTCTAACAAATAAAACAAAGGCATCTCGAAGCTCGAAGGGATTTAAATCCCCTCGAGCTCCGAGAGGCCTTTGTAAGACATTGGAATGTTGCTCTGCGGGCCTTTACCGGCCCGTAGAAGCAGGGAGCACTCCATTGTCTACAATGGAGCTCCCAACATTCCAATGTTCTAATGTCTTTTATAGCACTTCTCCTCCCTATGTATAGTGTCAGAGTGCTTTACCTCAGACTCACTACAGACAAGGGGTCATATTTATGAGAAAATGTCACAGCTCAGAGCTGTGCCAAATTTGGCAGCGCCGTGCTCCCACATTTTCAAAATGCAGGGATGCACTGTATTCACAAGAATACAGCGCACCCTTGTGTTTTCCCTAGCACTGCCACTAAATTTAGCTGCCTAGAGCAAATGCAGGCACCCCGGACCATAGGTGAAGGGTGCCTGCGTTGCAGGGAATGATTGTTTATGTGCAGGAAGGTGTCCCTTCCTGCACATAAACAATTACTAATGTAAATTTGTTATTTCCATCTGTGAATGCAGCACACATAGAAGAAGCAAATTATCATTATTTAATTGTTGTTTATGTGCAGGAAGGGACACCTTCCCGCAAATTAACAATCATTAATGGTGTTTTGCCATTTTTGTGTGTGCCGCAGATTTTAGCACACAGAAAAAGCAAAAACAAGGAGAAATAAAAGTTTTTCTCCTCAATTTGCTATTCTAACGTCTGCTCTTGCTAGGCGTTAGTTTCTGGCGCTGCCTCAGATTTACACCTCCTTGTAAATCAGGGGCAGTGTCAAAATGAATGGGTGTTGCGGTGGAGCACCCACAGCCACACCCATTGCACACTCCTTTCACGCTAAGTCATGCATATAAAGGGGCATTATTTACAAGGCGGCGTTAAAACACAAAAAGTGGCTTAATGCTACTTTGTAAATATTGAGAAGGGCATACCGCCACTCGAACGTCGCTAAAAGTGATGTTCTGGTGGCAATATCCCCTTGTAAATATGCCCTAATGAATCATGCAAGTTTACAAAACAATATATAGAAAATGGTAAGGGCAATGATGGATTTAAGGGGAAAGAGTCACATATCATCCTTACAAGCGGGCATTTTATGTTAAGTCCGCTTGATCTGGAGAAACATAAAATCAAGGTTTAAAATGTAAGAGAGATTGGGGATGCCTTCACTAAAAAGAATATATTTCACGTGCTTTTCACCAGGCATTTTAACCCGCTATACTACGTTGTGATTAGTCAAACCTGCAACTACACAATACTCAGATTTATCCAACAAGCACATTTATGCCTGTATGATATTTTAAAATACACTGCTCCATCGACCCCACTGGAGATTGTAAACCGAGCATTTTTAGAATGAAATCAAACTTAACAGGGCCGAATGTTATAGAACTCCCAGCTAGACACTCATCTGGCGTTCAAGCAGTAACATGGCAGTGCTCACCTCGTACACAACACAAATACAAGAATTGAACCCAATAGTATTTACTCAGGGCACAGAGTTCAAAGCCTCTGGAGATGCAAAGTACAAGGTGCATTTGTCACCAGCCTATGACTAAGGTTGAAGCATTGGTGTCATGGGCCTAATTCAAGCATGGAATATGGCATTCCTGCTACCATTTGGGTAGTAAAACAGAGCCATAATTTGGATGCAATGGGCCTCCTAAACACCTGGTGCCTGGTGCCACTTCACCAGGTGCATATTGATAGCTATACCCCAGCCAGCAACAGGGCACATGTCAGAGGATAGCAAGACTGCAATATTTATGAATCATTAATGATTAAATGAGTATGGGGGGAACAGCCTTTGCCACACGGTAGGAACTATGCAATGCCATTATCACACATTCATTACCATGTAATGCCTTTACTGCGCATTGCCTTTACAATGCAAGCCTTTACCATGAATATGCCTTTACCATGCATGCCTGTACAACACATCATAAGTATATTTAAATTAAGTGTGAATGTGTGTGTGTGTAATAAAAAATTAAGGGTGGGTAGGGGTATTGTGTGGTAATGGTATTTTTAGGTTTTAGGGAAGGATAAGGGTATGGGTATGGGTGGTAAGAGTGTTTTTAGGGTTTAGGAGTGGATAAGTGTATTGGGTGGTAAGAATGTTTTTAGGGTTTTGGGTGGGTAGTGTATAGGGTGGTAAAGGTGTTCTAAGGGTTTAAGGGTGGGTAAAGGTATTGGATGATAAGGGTGTTTTTAGGCTGTAGGGGTCAGTAAGGGTATTGGGTGGTAGGGGGGTATTTAGGGTTTAGGGGTGGATGAGGGTATTGGGTGGTTTTAGGGTTTAGGAATGAGTAAGTGTATTGGGTGGTAAGGGTGTTTTTAGGGTCTGGGGTGGGTAGGGATATTGGGTGGTAAGGGTGTTTTTAGGGTTTAGGGGAGGGAAGGATTATTGGGTGGTAAGTGTGTTTTTGAAGTTTAGGGGTGGGTAGGGGTATTGATTGGCAAGGGTGTTTTTAGGTTTATGGGGTGGTAAGGCTATTGGGTGGGAAAGTTGATTTTAAGGTTTAAGGGTGGGTAGAGGCATGGGTTGGTAAAGGTACACATACACACACACCTAGGGTAGTAAAGACATGTGGTAAAGCTATGTGCATGGTAAAAAATTGAGTTGTAAAGGCAATGCATGGTAAAGGCATTGTGTGTTAATGGATGCATGATAAAGGCATGCGTTTTAAATGCATGTGTGGTTCCGTCATACAACCCTGAGTATGGATCTCTTCATTCACTAAAGGAGTCCAAATGTATTTAACGACATTCAGGCCTAGATTGAACAATAGTTGATGCAATGCCGCACAGAAACCAAAGTTGCTGCTCTGCGTTGTATCAAAGGGAGGGAGAATAAATGTTGAGCTGTGTTGTATCAAAAGGAGAGAGAAAAAATGCACCATATCTTGTAAATATGGTACATTTTTTCTCTCCTCCAGCTCTAATTCACTTTTGGCTGCCATGTACCAATCCACACAATCTTATGCCACAGTGCAAGGGTGTGTGCATTCTCTAAAGCATAGGTCTTCCCCTCGAAGGGAGCCTTTCCACTACACAAAATATTCTTTAAGACTTTTCCAACATTGTATGTGTGCTGTGTAATTCAGTATACATGCAAAGTGGGAAAAATAAGGAGAAATGCTTACATTTCTCCTCGTTATACCTGCCTCCCGGAGCGTATGTTTTTGGTGCAAATCTCTGTCTATGAATGTTACTACATAGAGATTTGTGTCAAAACCTACGGGCGATTGCATGGGTGTATACCCATGTAAAACCATTGGAAAGCCCCCTCGATGCAAAGTATCACAAAATAGGGTATAGCTCAAATTTGTATTACTTTAGAATAGTTTCCAATGCTAATCTCATCCCAGCGCTTTGCGTCACAAAACTAAATCTGGGCTCCATTATATAGGCTCATGTTGGGAGCACTGAGTAGTGATAGTACTTTCTTTTTCCTCTCAGCTTGCATTAAGTCGGAGAGATATCAAGTTTTGTTTTTAACAGCGCAAATGTACAAAAACAGACAACAACTGTTCATGATACAGCTTCAGGTATCTTCATTTCCAGACTCGCCTAAAAAGCACCTTCTACCAAAAGGTTTCCACCAGACAGACCATAAGCAAAATCATTAGTTATTTATATCATTAAGCTTTACCTATTTTGCAAATGGTAGTTTGCATTGCTAATCGTATTTAAAACTTCTTTCATTGACAAATGTCACTTGCATATTAAAAAAAATGAAACACAGGCTAGGCTAAATTGCTGTATTTATTTCTAGGCTACTAGGTTTTTCTTTCACTGGTCGTGTGCGAAATTGTAAGATGTAGCTTCTAAATGTATTGGGAAATTCTATGAAAATGTTTGCACATTTCAGGAAACGATCAAAATGTTTTGAAAGCATGCAAAAATATTTTGCTTGTGGGAAAACAACAAATGAGTGGCATTTTTTTTAGCAGAATAATAAACAAGCTAGCAATATTAATTTTCAGCAAACATTTCCCTGCAAAACCCATCAATTGGTGGGAATAGTAAATCTGAGAAAAATTGTAAACTCGTGAAATTTCAAACTAGGGAATTTCACATAATCACACCAACATAGTAATAATTTTGATTTCCCCTGGTTTGAAAGCGCCATTGCAATCATTCTAATGCACCAGGGAACAGACGGAGGAGCCTACTGAAGGATTATCAAGTTAAAAGAAAGTGAAGAACGCAGGGAGTGAGTGAGTAAGTGAGTAAGTGAGCAAACAACTAAATAAGAAAGGTACCTGGGCAAATGGCGACTGAACCTAGACACATTATTGATAAACCTAAACACAGGATAGATATACCTCAGCATAAGTAAACAGAAAATGACCACGTGCTCCTTTGCCTAATTTACAGCAACTGTAGCTGGGCTTAAGAATCTTATGTGGTATACAATGGCAGTGTCTCAGAATACTCACACACACTTAACATGGTCTGCAACTAAAGGTGTCTACAGGGTATCCTATTTCCTGGCCTCATGAAGGAAAAAACATGCATTGAGAAGCATATCCGGAGCATACGATCTCACTGGAGATCACACAATAGGGCAACAAGTCTGTGTACATGACAGTACACAGCCGCCTTGCATACACTATACACAATGTGCAAACAACTGTCGTGAACACCCATCAGCAAAACCAAAGGGGATGATGGACGGAGTGTTGAACATTGCAAGCACTCACCCCCAGTCAACTGATCTGGGTTTAATCCATCATCATTCTTTAGCTCACTCCGCCACCCCAGTTCAGACATGGCCATATGCAAATCAGTCTGACCCTGTGCCTCATGGGAACAGTCCAGCCCGAACTGCCAAACCATGTCTTCCCTGGACCGGAAACAAGCATCCTGGGACCGGTTTCTGGCTATCAGCCGTCATCAGCCAGGCTATCTTGAATCCAGTGGCAAAGTGAGCAAGGGACCCACGTCTGGGCATACCCTGCCAACTTAGGGCGAACATAGCAAAACCAAAGGGGATGATGGACGGAGTGTTGAACATTGCAAGCACTCACCACCAGTCAACTGATCTGGGTTTAATCCATCATCATTCTTTAGCTCACTCCGCCACCCCAGTTCAGACATGTAGAAAGAGTAACAATTTATCCACTGCTCTAAAAAAGGGTATAGACATGTTTTTCTGACGCTGAATTATATAAACTGTTTAGGGTAGAAGATAACAAATGTTGCATTTTTTATTCTCATCTCAATACACATTGAAAAAAAGAAAAAAATGCATTATTTGAGGGCTTTTGCTATTAACATTCTCTGTGCTGTAGAAAAAAAAACGTCATTCAAGTTGTCCCCATAAAGTTGTGCAGGTGGGATTGCTACAGTGAAAATATTTGCAATTATTAACTTAATACAAACTGTCAACCTGGAGATAAATGAATATGAGTTTGTCAATGAGAGGAAAGCTTTTCTGCATGGCTGGTAGGCCTATTCTAAATACTGGAAGATTTGGCTTCTGTTTAATGCTACATGTTAATTTTAGAATTGACCCGGACGCGTTAAAAAATGAACTATGAATGTACATTAAAAAAAAAACTGTTTTCCTAATAGACTTTTCTGCACATCAGCCCTCCCTCATCTTTGCTCTGTAGTGGGCAGGGCTAGCTCTAGGGTGGTGCGACCGGTGCCACCGCACCAGTTGCTGACATCGGGTGGGGGTGCCTTTTTCAAGCATATTATGGTTATAAATCCCCTGCCGCCTCGTTCCTGGCCTCCAGCAATTTTCAGCCACCAATAAAAATGTCAATATATTTCATGAGATTAATGTTCTTCCTGGAAAGAGATCAGCGTTTTGTCTAGTGGAAGTTTCGACTCATCGTAAGATAGCACCAAGGGTTAATATGCCTGCTGCAAAGAACGTGTGCTATGCAGATTACAAAGTGCATATAATGTAAATAGGTCAGTGAGTTACTGCTTTTGTCAGAGAGATCATTTTGTTACCTGCAGTTTATAAATTAAAATCCTAACATAGCACAGTGAGCTATTAACTGTCTTCAAAGAATTGCATGAAAACTGCAAGGTCTAGTTTAGAGCATTATAATTTTCTCCCAGTCTTTTATTATCTTAATGCTGCAAAAAGTGTTCATTTTGGTAGAAATGAATTCTTATTATTATAGAGAACCCCCAACCATAATGTTACGTTTTAAATTCTGAGTTTGTGCTTCTCCAGACCAAACACTCCTAAAGTATGCTGCCCACCAGTATGGATTACATGAATCCTACACCTGGTAGGTTCTGTCTTATGTAACATTTCCTATACACTGGTTATGTGTGTGTGAAGTAAATTGCTCTGACACCCTGGCGCTATAAAACTAATTCAATGCATCTGAGAGAGAGAGTGGTCATGGAGACTTGAGGGGCACTTTTAAAGGGTGGTAGTGAGAGAATCCATGGCGGAGGTGGTCATTGGCAGGGGCCAACGAATATTGTCTCACTGGGCACCACCAGTGCTAAAGCCAGCCCTGGCAGTGGGAAATTAACACTGCAAATAACGCATATGTATGCATCCGTGTATTCATGTGTTAGCTATTTGAGTAGCTCAAACCTACGCGAAGTGCAGTGGAGAGCTGTACAGTGTAAAAGCAAAGATGCATTTTATGCATGAGCGCAACCGGGGTGTTAGCCTGTTTCAAAGAGTGAAAATGGACTGCTGCTGCATGAAGTGTTCTTTATAGAGGTGAATCTCCAGCTGTTCCTTAAACTGGGTCAGGGTTGAGGCATCCCCCTTGGTGCATAGATGGATAAGACATATTGCCGTCTTTCTTCATCTCTGGTCTGATGTTGTCCAGGCTGCAGTTGCTTCGAGACCCAGTAGAGGGAGTGAGCTTGTCAGTCAGATACGCATGCTTACAGGCTTTGATAGCTTTGTAGATGATACAGTTGGTTTTGAAGATGGAGTGGACCATCATGGGGAGCCAGAGGAATTCATTCAGGGTGGGAATGATATACCCATATTTCTTAAAGCCCTTAATAAGGCGTTCCGTGGCAAGTAGGTTACTCAAAGGGCATTGCCACCATCCAGATGCAAGTGTATGAAGATTAAAACAGCAGTTCTAAAGTCTCTTTGTGGGAAGAGCCCTTTAACTTTCTTCAGTAGAGATGGCTTGTACCAGGCTCTCTTGATTTTCTTTGTAATGGGACACTGGTGGTTCAGGTCCAGGGTGAATCTGAGCGACTTGAATTGGGTAAAATGTGGGTGGAATTCGAGTCATGTAACTGAGCAATGTTTCGCCTAGGCATTAATTTTCTTCTTTACAAATTGCAGGGATTCTTTGTTAGTGGGGATGAGCTTCAACTAGGTGCTGGTCATTCAGGTGTAGATGAGGTGCAACCAAAGTTTATGACAATGAATGTCTGGATCAGTGGAGACCCTTAAATGTCTTCTGTGTATTGACAAACTCTAGTGATGTAATCCCATATAACGGTTTAAGATGAGAGGGGACAAGATGGAACCTTGGTGGATGCTTCAGGTAATAGGGATCTTCTGGAACCTGGAGACACTCATGTAAACCAACCGGTGCCTGTTAGACATGCATCATTACTATGGTTTACAGGCCTAATATCTTAAAGGTGTCTGAATACAAGATTCAGGCAAATATTAAAAAGACTACAGTACTGGGCTTAGGGATCTCCTCTAGTGTAATTCCTAAATGTTTCATTTAAAAGCATGGGATTTAATAAATAAAGCTTGATAAATTGGTACACAAATTATTATCTTTTATGCTACTTCTTTTATCAAGAAGAAAAAACATTTAATTATTTGCAAAACTGGTGTATCACCAATGGTGGGCTACTTATGCAGTCTTACTGTTGGTCAATTTTGACATTTCTAATAGCATATGGATACTTAAAAATTTCGGAAAAGCTGTGTAGGAAAGTCACCCTTTTCACCCTGCCATTTTTTTTTACTAATGTTGGTGGTTACTGACTTTGAAAGTGCCTTGCACTTTGCTAACCAGGCCCAGGGCCGGTTCTCTGTCCTCTAAATGTATATGGTAATTGGTGTAATTCTAATTGGCCAAGACAACCTGCCTGAAATCCATAGTATATGGCATGACATGCACGTTTAGAGACCCCAGTGGACTTAAGGCACTTAAATGTGCACTCTTGTGGTGTCAGGTGTCATTTTAAAGCCAAGACTGCCTTTCAGGCTTGTTTTAAAACAAAACCATGTCCAAATTCGACTTTTGAATTAAAAGTACTTCCAACGGCCAAGTCTACCTTTTCATAACTCATAGGTCACCCCTAAGATCCACACTAGGTACCCCAAGGGTAGGGTGCATTGTCACAAAAAGCAGGGATAATATAAAATATGTTTTATATGCCCTTTTGTAGTCCTGCTAGCCCCATAGGCTAACATGGGAAGGCTTTATTGAACTTAATAAAGTCTAACTTTGATATCATTCAAAGTATCAAATTCATGGTCACATTAAATCCAACAACTTGTCAAAGTTGTATTTAAAGTAGCTATTACAGGAACGTAGTTTTAGAGCTTACTATCCTGGAGTTACCTAAAACAGCCCTGTAGCAGCCTCTTCTGGTTGGTCAGCTTTTGATAGTCTGGGCCCATCTGCTCCCTGAGTAGGTGTGAAGAGGCCTGGGACTGAAACAATACAGCCATTTGATGGGAGGAGATTTTCTTCAGGGAGAGGATGGGGGTTGGGTAAATAAGCTGGACTTCAAACACAAGAGAACATATGTCACAGGACCCAGGCCAGTCCCACTTCCTTGATACCCAGCCAGATGGGAGCCCCCTTAATTAAATTAGGTGTGGGGCTGGAAGGGGAGTGTAGTCAGATGGTAGCCATACCTTTGGGTTGGGTTACACAGACACACACACCCCAAGAAGTGATTTTCTCCATATTGATTTATGACAAAACATTGCATTCTGGATCAAAAATATGCCACACTTTGCAGAAAATAGTCATAGCAGAGGGAGATAACTTTACCCCTATTGGTTGCCAGACCATAATGGAGGATAAATATGGGAGAGCTGCAGTAGGTCCTCAGATCACTGCCTGGAACATCAAAAGAAGAAGGACTTTCTTGCTGGACCCTTATACTGCATCACAGAAGCTTTGCACCCAGAAGGACTGCACCTGTTGCACTCAGAGGGATCCACATAGAAAGGTCTATGCCTGACTCAAAGGAAAAGGAGTGGACTCCATGATCAGCAACAGGTACAACAAAGCTGGAAGAAGTTGCCTGCCAAGCCAAAGAGAGGATCACTCCAGCTAACCAGTTGCAAGTGGATTTGTCCTGGACTGTACAGGTGCATTGTGGGAAATTGACTCCTAGCCCCCAAGAGGCAATCCAGAGACTTTGTACCCTGGCCAGTGCTACTGGACCCTTATTTTTCCCAAAGTAACTCAGAACCAAAAATGTCTCAAAGTTTGGAAACTTTCTGCAAAGTTTTACAGAAAAGTTCCAGCAGGAGACCAGCTCGACATCGCGAGTCAAGCTACCATCATTGGCTAAGTCCAAAGGTAAACTTATGACTGGGACCTAGTCCTTTGCTTATCCAACCCACACTCTATGGCTGTTGGCCTAAAACTTTGACTTTGTCCCGGTCAGCGTGACCAGATAGCTGAGAGTGGCACTTTAACCTTTTGGACGCTAGAATGCGCAATTTTTGATTTAATCTTTAAACGAACATTCCTCCAGTTCCCTATATTAAATTCCATCTTTTTATAAAATGGTGTTGGATTTTTATTGTGTTGTGTCTTTTACTTATTTACTGTTTTAGTGGTACTAAATGCTTTCCACATAACTGTCTCCTAAGTTAAGCCTGACTGCTCGTTTGCTAAGCTACCAAGGGTTGAGCAACGATTAATTTGTCGAGATTTGACAGGACCTATTCATGATTGTGGTAATATTACGAGCCGAGGGTGAATACCACCACCTACTTGTAACCCACTTTACTAGAGGTGGTGTTGTGCATCACATATGAAGCAAATATGTTCATATTTGGACATCTTTGGCCTTATTAGGATGTCGGACGGACTGCCACTAACAGGCCATCGGTGGCGTATGTCCGACATCCAGGTCATCGGTCCGATTGACGGATTACGATGCCGGCAGTCGAAGCAATGTCGTTAGAGGGACTGACCGCTGCTTCTGACAGGATCCGTCGGGGCATCGGTCAGAGGCCTAATCCCTACAAAGGAGGTTGCGCCTGCGGAGGCACCGCCATAGGGATTAGGATGTACTTTCTGACAGCCTTTCCATTTTGGCCTTTCTGACATGGAAAGGCTGTCGGAAAGGGACTTTGGGGGCCCCTAGCAGGGCCCCTGCCCCCCAGGCCTCCCCTGTGTGGCCTGAGGGCACATGTGCTCCCCCCAAACATCTATGCACAATGTGGCAGGCACCACATGGTGCCTGGCACACAATGCATAGATGTTTAGAAACATACCCTTTACCGTTGCAGCTTGTGCTGCATCCTTTTTTCAGGGCCACAGCACAAGCCGCAATGGTAAAGGCAATGTTTCAGACCACTGTGCTGGTGGTCACATCATAATATCAGGAGTGGAACTGCCAACTACTTCTTGGGCGGTGCCACTCCCGAAACGATGTCGGTTGGACATCATAAAAATGGCATTAATATTTAATATATGTTTTTCATATATGTTCAAGTTACCAATATGCATATTTGTCCTATTCTCCTTAATTGGTCACAAGTGCAGGAAAATTAGACAAATACCTACAACTGGTTTCGGGGACACTTTGGTTACTTATCCACATCAAGATAACAAGTATAGTTGTATATCTGGAAAGTAGAATTATATTAATTACTTAACTTCAATAATTAAGACTTTCCTTTCAAAGGGAAGCTTTAGTGAGCCAAAAAGAACATGACATATAATTATCCAAAACATGCAGCTATTGTGTTCTCTTTGCATCTAGATTGTCTAGCCTAGACCAATGACACTCAGTACTAAGACAATTGATAATGAAACATTTTGTCCCTTCAGGTTCAGATTTGTACCAGCAAGCCGTCAAAACAGCAGAATTTCATGATGATTAAAACTAAGCCTTTCTTCCTCCTACTGGCTCTTGGTGAGTGCACATGTATAATGAGCTGTTTTAGCGTACCTTTTTATAATAGGTTGTGACAACTGCTATGAAAAAGATGAGGGCATAAAACAAAGAGAAACAAATACCGCTTTCATTTACACTTCCAATCATACAAATGTTTGAAGGCAACATTTTTGCTTCTGACTGTTGGCTCAATGTCAACGTGGAGGGGTTGTAAACAAACACAAATGGCCATGCTAGACTGAGTGCAGCAGTGTAGCAATGGACATGCAAGTCTGCCTTCTGTGCCCTGAGGCACATTGGTAATATGAGAGTCTTGAAGGAGAGATCCTTTATTTGCCTAGTTGCTTCTGTGCCTTATTACAGATATTACAAAGTATACCAGTACTGATGCTCATTCAATCATCCTTTCATACCAAGACCAAAAAGACCTAAACAATCTGATCTGAAACTACTTTTTATTTTGATTCTTTTCAGTTAATTTCGATCTCTTCACCTTATTTTTTAGGAAAAAGATTCTTTTCTTTTAATTTGCTAACATGAACATTTACAAAGTTTAACATACACTAAACACACAACAACATAAAACATTATATAACACAAAAATATTGTCAGTATACAACCAGCTCATATCACATTACAAACATATAAAGTCCATTTTCCGCTCTGGTTCTGTCTAATTTTTTAACCACAAGTTCATAAATACACAATGCCTCTGATAGTTTTTTATCTTCAATTTATTTCAGAGGCCAAGGCCAAATGGTGTACCTACTCTGCTCACTTCACATTTATGACAGTTAGCAGACAAAGTATTTGGTGAGCAAGAGTGATATCCCATCCACATTCTAGGCCAATCATGGCCCGAGACACACTTAGGCAGGGTTTCTAGGAAGAGGTTGGTGGGTAGGTAGAAGGGCCAATTAGGTGGCTTTTGACAAATGGGGGTTTGACCACTCCTCTGGAAGTTCACCCACAGTATGTGGGCTGAGGGCAATAGCCGTTCAATCAAAGGATTCCACACTGTGCCGTCTGGCATCAGCCCAATTCTGAAAAGCAGAGGGGTGGGGTCACATAGTCTTTTGACGTAGTCTTTCGAGCACGAAGTCGATGTGTCACACAAGAGAGATGTGGCATGATCGACAAAGCGGGCCACGTGAGGTCCTGCAACTGGTGAATCCGCTCACCACCAACAAGATGCTTTATGCGTGCTGAGACCCCACGATGCAGGGGCAACACACTTTAGATGTGGGTGGTAACTTTTGGTGCTCCAGGTACAATACTCAGTTCAACAATCAATTGGGATCCAGCAGACGATGTGGGCACTTAAGAGGGCATCGCTCTCCAAGTGTCACAAGTAGACGGTGTTGGTCCCTCGTGGGAGGTCTTTGATGCCCCTGAGACCTCCACAAGAGAACAGGATCCAAGCAAATAAGTCCTTGAGAGCACACTTCAGGTTGTCACACAGCAGCAGGTAGTCAGCCCAGGCCAGCTACTATTCAGGAAGGATGCGTGGTGCGTTCCAATAGCAGTGATCCTCCTTCTGCACAACAGATTCCTCTGCAGTGTATCTCTCCCCTGCTGAAGTATGGCACCAGTAGTTATACTGTAGTGTGCCTTTAAAGTTGGAGGGGTGGTTCAGAGATTTTCCCTTTACAGCACAGATGTTTCCCCTAAATTTCAGCCCTATCTGCCATGAGACCATGGAATGCACATCTTAATCTTTAGTGGGGCCATAATCTGGCTCCCAGAGATCAAGTGTCAAAACCTCTACCTCCAATTTATCCAACAGGGTCCTCAAATGGCAGAGGTCTGTCATTCAAGTTGTGTGCCCAATGTTTATAGCTTTCTCTGGGGAATGCACAGATGTGCTCTTCCAGCCTCCAGTGTGGACTGGAGCCAAACGTAAAGCCACACAAAGAGTTTTAGAGCAGAGAAATACCCACTTTCTAGAAGTGTCATTTCTAAGCTATTATTGACAAATCCCTCTTTACCACAGGAGAGGGTTTGTCATTGTGAAGCCAATGATAGGAAACATTATAAGGCTGCTTCACTGTAAGCCACTATAGCATCTTGAAGTAATTTCAACCATTACCCCATATTGACCTATGGGGAGACCAAACCACATAAGTATTGAAAACACACATGGGTATTCTTCATTACCTGGGCAGGGAACACACATGTCTACCTGCTCTGCCTTTCCCCTACCACTTGCTTGACCTCTTAAGACTTACCCCAGGGGTGCCCTATTTGTAGTGAAAGGTCCCCTCAGGATTGGCCAGTGGTTTAGAAAGGCCAACCTGAGCATAAGTGCATTTGAGCACACTCAGGCCTGCAATGGCAGGCTTGTTGCATGTTTAACAACCTTTTAGGTGGAAGTGTGCACCCACAAGCCTGCAATGGCAGACTGGAGATATATTAAAAAACATCAGGTAAGCAGCCCCTTCCTAACGTGTGTAGGAAAGGCGCGCGCTCTTACAGATGGCATTTACAGTGGGAAAGTGCCCAGAGCCGAAAACCTCTAAAAGAGAATCAGCAAAACCCTTGAGGAAAAAGCACAACGTTTAGGGAAAAGCTACCAAAAGTGTGTCAGGTCTAACATGTGTCCCCCCAGCTGAAAGTGGGGGGTTCTACCCAGCATCTAGGTAGTCCTCCTCACTAAGGCAGAAAAACCTAGATAGATTGGTGGATTGTTGGATTGGTCTACCCCAGTCAGTGCTCCACTGTAAAGTCCATCCCCTGTAATGAAATGGACCACCTCAACAGCTTCAGTTTCTCATCCCTCATCTGCATTAGCCGCCTGAGGGGTCTGTGGTTAATTTGAACCAAGAAGTGAGTGCCAAACAAATATGGCCTCAACTTCTTCAGGTCCCAGACAACCGCTAAAGTTTCTTTTGATAGCGCCCCCCCTTTGTTCTCGGGGAAGTAACCTCCAAGAGATGAAAGCTGCCGGCTGTTCTAGGCCCTCCTTATTCAGCTTAGACAGTACCGTCCTGATACCGTGTTCAAGGCATCCATCTGAACAATGAATTCCCATGAAAGGTCACAGGCCCTGAGCTGGCCTTAGTCCATATTACTTTTCCGGGCTGCTTACTTGAAGTCAGCTCCATCACGGGAGTCACAATAGTGCCATATCCCTTGATGAAACTCCAGTAGTAGTAGTAAGCAGCAAGGCCCAAGAAGGCTCTGACACCCATCTAAATTTTGGGGGGCTCGCAGGCCAGGATGGCTTCCAACTTGGCCTGGAGTAGTTGCACCTTACCTCGGCCCCCCGGTGTCCCAAATACACCACTGATCCTTGCCATATCTGGCACTTACAGGCCTTGATAGTCAGATGACTGCTTACTGCAGGGCTGACGTACTTCCTTGAGGTGAAAGAGATGATCCTCCCAACAGTTACGGAAGATGGCAATGTCATCAAGATAAGCAGCAGAGAAGGCCTTGATACCAGCAAGGACTAGGTTGACCAGCCTCTGAAAGGTCACAGGGCCATTCTTGAGCCCTAAGTGCATGACTCCGAATTAGTAATGCCCTTCCGGAGTGGAGAAGGTAGTTTTCTCCTTGGCTCTCTCAGTGAGGCTGATCTGCCAGTACTTGGAGGTGAGCTCAAAGGCACTTCATTACTGGGCTGTGCCCAAACCTAGTGATCAATTCATCCGCCCATGAAATTGGATGGGCTTCTGTCCGGATCACCAAGTTCAGCCCCCTATAATCCACGCAGGACCTTAGTTCAATTGTGGTGCCCGCAGGGGCGCTTTTAGTGGCAGAACCACCAGGGGCTGCTAGAGGTTTCTATAAAACTCAATTCTAGCATCTTAGACACCTCTGCCTGGATGCTAGACCTCACTTTATCCTGAAACTGTCTCCCCTTTCCTCTCAATCACCTCATAGGGCCTGGTCCAGCAGTCCTGCAGGGCCCTCGGCTCTACAACCTCCATCACACATGCTTTCTGTCCAGGTGTCAACTCCACAGGAGTGACGTTCCTGTCGTACCACTCCTTCATGACATCCTGGCTGGGTCCAGAAGGCCAGCATGTAGCATACTCCATCCCGAGGAGATGTCTTGGGAGAATGCTTCCAACTGTCCTTGACTGATCTCAGAGGTCGCCTGGCTGGATGCCTGAATAGAAGTTTGAAGGGGCTAAAAACCCATTCCCTTGTGAGGGACCTCCAGGTAGAGAAACAACTGGCAAGGTAAGAGGACATCCCACTTTATCATCAGGGCATCTGGAAGGCCTCTGATCATGCCTTTCAGGGCCTTGTTGAATCTCTCAACAAGCCCATTTGTTTGGGAGTGGTAATAGGTGGAGAAATTATATGTCACACCACACTACTTCCACATGTCCTGCAAGTAAGCAGACATGAAGTTCTTGCCTTTGTCAGACACCACCTCCTTGGAGAATCCCACTCAGGTGAAAATCCCCATCAGGGCCTTTGCCACTGCCGGTGCGATTGTGGTCCTCAGAGGTATCGGCTCTGTTTACCGGGTAGCATAATCCACCAGAACCAGGATGGACCTCTGCCCTGTGGCCATCTAGGGATCCTTAGGCCATACAATGTTGATGCCTACCCTGTCAAAGGGGGGTGTCAACGACAGGCAAAGGTTTAAGGGGAGCTTTCATTTTTTGTCCCGCCTTGCCACTGGCCTTGCAGGTCCTGCAGAATGCATCTGAGGACACGCTGAGTGTGGGACAATAAAAGTGAGGAGCAAACTGTGCAAATGTCTTTTCCTGTCCCAGATGTCCTGACAGGGGAATGCCATGGGCCAATCCCAGTAGGAAGGCCCGATAACACTGGGAGACCACCAGGGCCCTGTGGGCCCCCTGGCCAGGAGCCTTAGACTCACTATACAGAAGGTTGTCCTCTCAGTGAAGGTGATGAGTCCTGGATCCATCACCGGCTGCTTGGGCCTCGGCTTGCCGCCTCAGGCCTCTGAGAGTGGGGCACTCTCTCTTTGTCCTACAGAACTCCTCCCTGGTGGGGCCTCCTTCCACTTGCCAGCCGGCAAGCTCGGTCAGGAAACCAGGAGAAGCAATGTCCTCTTCAGTGGAATTTGGGGTGGCCAAGGTCAGTTCTCCCTCCATCTCACTGGATTCTGAGCCGGTCCCCCCTTCCTCGTCCTCTCCCCTCTTAGCAGGGTCTGGGCCATTGTCCCAGATTCCAGCCCTTTCTGGCTCTCTTCTCGTGCAGACATGGACTGTGTGGTAGAACAGATCCAGTTGGGTAAACAGAACATCTCCACATGAGGCCGGAGCTCCACTTCCTTCCAGATAGTGTGCTCCAGGTCATTACCCAACAGACAAGCCACTGGCATGGCAGGACTCACGGTAACCTTCAAAAGGCCCAAAAACTCCCCCCATCCAAATGGCACCTGGGCCACCGGGAAACAACATTCTCTGTTGTCAGCCACTACCACCTGGTGGATGGCTTGGGGAATTACCTGCTCTGGGGAGACCAGCTGACTCATTACCATAGTCATGCTGGCCCCTGTATCCCTGAGAGCCTCTACCCCCCAGCTCTTTGTTGGTGACCCTTTGCCTATACTTTGCTGTATTATCAGGCACTTGGATCATCTCACTGTCACCTAGGGACACTAGGGTGACACCCCTAAACTCCCCCTCATTACCTAGGACTACCTCCTCCCTGATTACCACGCCAACCCCAGAGCTTTTCCTCCAGTGCATGGGGGCACTCGCTTTGGACACTTAGGATCTCTTTTGTGGTGTTCGTACCCATAACACTTGTAACTCTTATGAGTCTTTGAGTTTTGTTCTGGGGGCCCGATTGGGAATTCGAGCCAGACCCTTTTCCCTCTGAATGTTTTTGAGGGCCTCAGGCCCTGGCCCCCCTTTTGGGAGTCCCCCGTTATCTATTTGGACACTCTGTTGCTGGCCCAGAGGTCCGCTTCCTCAGCAAGCTTCCGGCAATCAACCAGTTTGCTGTCTACCAGATGTTGGCAAAGGTCGGTACTACGGGTCTCGAGGCGGTACTTCCTCAAGACTAAGGGGGATATTCACAAGAACGTGCGCTAAACATCTCCAAAAAATCTTAACGCAACTTCACACATTGCAGTCTATCGCGGGAATTCACAACACGGCGGTACCATGCGATAGCCTCCTGAAACCGCGGCCAATGTCCGCGATATAACCACTGCGACGGCGATAAAAACACAAACCCCAACGCGTAAAAAGACGCAATGGGCCCAAACGCGATAAGAAAACAGTGATAACTAGCGAGAGGCCAGCAATACCCACGCGTAATGCGGGAAAAAGCACAAGAACAGCATACAGAAAATGCCACTAAAAAGGAAATCAACAGCGGAGTACCACGGATGCACCCTGACCCACTGCAGAGAACAACATGAACCCCACAATCCCCACGGAGGAACACCCAGGAATCCAGGGCTCGTGGAAGGGCAATGAGAAGAGGAAGAGGAAGACGGGATACAGTCTGCAGGAAAACACGATTATCGTCACGGATGAGATAGGACACCACCACCAACTGTACGTCACCTCCAACGTGTCATTGGCAACAAAGAGGCAAAGATGGCCCACCATCTCGGACCACGTGAATGAGGTCGCAGCACCGAGGAGGACATTGGAAGAGGACAAGAGGCGCTGGGTTGATGTGAATGGCAAAACCAAGCAGAAACTCGCTGCCAACACGAAAGCAGCAACGCACTTCGGAGGAGGGGGGGCAGCAGAACACCAGGAGCTGAATGACATGGAGAAGATGGTGGCCACAGTCACCAGTCGGGAGACGGTGACAGGAGTTGGGGATCCGGACACTGCCTAACATGACCCGACACTACATCAACAGGGTGCGTACCGACCATGGAGTGGGTGGACGGGGGGAGATGGGCCCAATGGTACACATGCACAATTAAGCAGAGCACACTGCACACCCACAATGACTCAGGATCATGTCCCTGATCGCAAGGGTACACTGCAGCACACACACAAACACCAAGTAGTCCCACGTACACCATGTGCCCAAAGGGGCACCCACCCAACACATCAACAATCACACAACCAACACATGCACACGTGCGAAACACAGCAAACATGCATATACGTCAGCCACACTGACAATGCAAGAGACACCGCATGATGAGTAGCATGACTGCAGTCCAATCATCATGACTATGTACACGGCACAACACTGAGGTGGCTGAGTGCGGACCACAACCCGAAAGGAGCAGGTCACACTCGGACACAACCACCTGCACAAACAACCCCTGACGTCAACGACACATCTGCGGACAAACCATGCCCAAGAGTCACAACTCGACAAAGAGCACAAGTTACCCAAGTCTGCAACATCTCAGCACTGTGGAAGCACAGAACTGAAAGGCACACCGCATGAAAGGGATAAGTGGCAGCCAAATCAGAGCCGCAGGAGCGACTCACCCACCTTACAGCATACGCACATAAGAATACTCGACATTGACAACATCCTGGTACAAACAGCAACACCTCCACAACAGAACACAGGACACAACTGGTGCCGCATATGTGCACAACATGGCCAATCACATCTGGCAAAGCAGGAAACTGTGACATGACAATGTACAAGTACAACCTGTAACCTGCAAATATTTTTTATTCACACATGCTGTGCTTGTGGACATTTTGTACTGTCCCATGATTGCCAGGGACGGCCACAATGTGACGTGCTCATGAGAAGAAATTGGCAATGAGGCTGTTCCTACGGGCCATTCCTGCCGCAGCTGCAGTGGGACGTGGGCCACCTGCCCCATCGTCCTCATCATCGTCCGGTACTTCTGGAACCTGGATCCATGGGGCATTGGTGCGTACACAGATGTTGTGCAACACACAACATGCAACGATCATCTTGCACACGATGTCTGGGCTGTACAGGAGCCTTCCACCTGTGGCGTCCAGGCACCTGAAACGTGACTTCAACATGCCAAATGTGCATTCCACGATGCCCCTGGTGCGTATGTGGGCCGCATTGTACTGCCTCTGGGTGGGTGTGTTCGGGTCTCGGAGGGGTGTCATCATCCAAGGGCAGAGTGCATATCCTTGATCACCTGTGACAGTGCAGAGAGAAAAGAGTCAATACTTGGTTCGGCATGATGTGTTGGCAGGCCCACTAGTCCAGTGACGCCTGTGCTGGCTGTGTGTGTGGTGAGTGTAAGCCAGCCCTCAGGGAGTAGCTGGTGCTGGCAACAACTTCAACAGTCATCAGGCACTCAGGAATGCAATGTTCAAACAGCAAGAGAGCATGACTTGAGTTGCACAGGGTTAGTGGCCCCGGATGCCAAGCGGCCGACACGGGCCTACCGCCACGGGATGCTGACTTGCGGGAGACTGGGGTAGGGCCATGAGGGCAGAGCAGGGTCTCGAATGTATCAAAGGTGGTTTTCGCGGAGTGTCTCGGGGGAGAGTGGGAGGTGTACCCCCAGGGCATGATGCAGAGGGCACATACCAGCTTTGTCCGGCAACATGGCGGATATGAATGCCACAGACTCATGCCAAACACCAAGTCCGTACCTGCCCGTTGCTGATGATAACCCCCAGGCCACAGGCTCAGACACCAACAATGTTCTGCCGGAGGCTGACGGTGACTCACGGCGCACAGGGTTAGTGGCACCAGGTCAGTCCTTGCTACTGGTTGACCTCCTCCGTAATGGTGATCCGTGTTTCCACCGGACTGAAACGCATCTTTCTCTCCCTCCTCTCCCTGCGTTCACTGGCATGAACTCTGCCATTGATTAATGAAGACTCAGTTCTAGATGTGGGACATACTGGACTGCAGTGTGGGCCGGCTGCAGCGGTGGAGTATGCCAACGAATGAGGACTCCTGGGGGCCTGTGTCACGGAGGACAGCGATGGTCTGAGGAGGCTGCCAACGTCGCGGGCATGGGTCTTGGAGCTAGCACCGGCACGTGGTGGGCCCTCTTTGACACACGACGGTGTCGGCAGGTGAGCAGTGCGGCCTTGGAGCGCTGGGGCGGGCAAGCCGGGTCTGGGTATCAGCGGCCTGGGGTGCAGCAGGCGCACAGGCTCGCAGGCCCTGCTGCTCATGGCCTCGGCCTCGTGGCGGGCTGAGAGGCGCCGCCCTGGCAGTGACTTTGGCCATTCCGGGAGAGCACCACACTCAGCGCCACAGTGTTTTTATCCACACCCCTGCGCAGGCCTGGCGTAAGCCGGGCCAACCCACTACGCTCACGCACACAGGAGGGGACGCAGCGAGCGACATTTCCGGGATCTAACCCACAGCCTGGGGTGACATGGTTGCGTTCACTGCTCTCCAGACACCAGCAGTTAATGTCTGCATGGACATGTCTGTGGTTTGCATACCCAGGTCTGTCCAGCACATTCCCGCCACACTTGTCGTTGTGTACATTCCCATTTATGGGTCACTTTCATCCTTCGCACATGCCTGCTTTCCGCCTCTCCACACGTTCAGCTGTTGTGTGGCTGTGGTGCCATGATATAGCTGGCTTGTGTACATGGGAAGCCCAGGATCCCAATGGAGTTGTGTTGTCGTGTCTGGTAGGTGGGCATGTTGATTGACATGTTGTATGTGGTTTGGTCACCTGTGCATTCCCACAGTTGTTCGTTGTGTGATGGTGGGTTTTGAGGTGTGTGGTGTGTTGATTTGGTACTTACCAACGAGCAGTCCAGTTCCATAGGTGCCATCCTGGAAGCGCTGGTTGATGATGGATTGTCGGAAGATGTAGGAATCGTGCACACTGCCTGGGTAGTTTGCGACGACATTGGTGAACATTCCCCGGTGGTTCACTATTGCCTGCACATTGATGGAATGTGTGTGCTTTCTGTAGCGGTAGATGTGTGCAGTGTCGGCAGGGGGCACAAGTGGGACATGTGTGCAGTCAATTGCCCCCAACACGTGCGGGAATCCAGCTATGGCATAGAAGCCTTGCTTGGTCTCCAGCTGTTCCTGCGCAGTGTGGGGGAAGTGAAGGTACTGGGGTATGAAGCTGATGGTGGCATCCAGGACAGGTGTGAGGAACTTTGATAGGGCTGGCTGTGAGACTTCTCCGACTCTGGCCGTTGTTGGTTGGAAGGTACCAGAGGCCAACATGTGCAGCACAGCCAGCAGCTTTGTCTGCGGAGGGATGTTGGTTGTCCGCTGTGTTGGGACCGTCAGCCTGTGGCCGATGTGGGTCATGATGCGGAGGATGGTTGTCCTTTTGAGCCTGTAGTGGGCAATGACTTCCTCGGGCGTTAGGTCTGTGAGACTGGTGCGTTTTTGGTAGGTCCGCTGTCTTACTCTGCGCTGCCTCTTTGGTGGTCGGGGGGGTGCCGGTCCGGGTCCTGGGGGTGGTGGCGGTCCTGGGGGTGGTGGCGGTGGGTGTTGTGGCCCTGTTGGGGCTCCAAGCTGCATGATGAGTAGCTCCATGGCGTCGGTTGTTCTTCGGGTGTGGCTGTGTGCGGGGCTCCGTTGCCTACTGCAAGTAGTCGTCCTGCTTAACACCAGCAAGAGGCAGGTGTTAAATACCTGCTGCTACCGCGGCTTATCACGTGGTTTTGACTCGCATCGCGGATCTGGCAGTTCGTTGTGAAAGTGGTGTAGTGGTATTTTCGTGTGTTTTTGCACGGGAACGGCTACTCTGCATCTCATTAGGGTTAGTTGGTGGTGTCACCCATGGGGATAAAATTTGCGCAAGTTATCGCGGGAATACTGGCGATGTCTGCAGTTTGCACCCGCTTGTGAATGGGGCGTTAAATCTATCTCCACTTTTGATGCGTTAAGGTGGCGATAACTCGGCGATAAGTCCTTGTGAATATGCCCCTAAGTTGTACAATCCCTCATAATCATTGACCTTACTGCCCAACACCCATCCCTTCAGTGCCTTACCCGCGTATTCTAAGAAGTCTACCTAGTTTTGTGTAGTCATGTTTGTGTATGACCCTAAACCTCTGGCGGTCCATCAAGGGAACATGGGGCAAGCCAACAAGCCCTTGGAGAGCACACTTCAGGGTGCCACACAGCAGCAGGTAGTCAGCCCAGGCCAGCCACTATTCCGGAAGGATGCATGGTCCCTTCCAATGGCAGTAATCCTCCTTGCGCACAACAGATTTCTCTGGCAGTGTGCACCACACAGTTCCAGGATCTCAGGACTCACGTCCCTACAAGTGTATCTCTCCCCTGCTGAAGTATGGCACCAGTAGTTATACTGCAGTATTCCTTTGAATTTGAGGGTGGTTCAGAAGGTTTCCGTTTGAACCACAGATGTCTCCCCTAAATTTCAGTCCTGACTGCCATGAGGCAGTGGCCCAATGTTTATAGCTGTCTCTGGGGAATACACAGATGTGCTCCCTCAGCGTGGAATGGAGTCAAACTAAAAGGCACAGAAAGAGTTTTAGAGCAGAGACATGCCAACTTTTTGTAGAAGTGGCATTTCTAAGCTATTAATGACAAATCCCTCTTTACCACAGGAGAGGGGTTGTCATTCTGAATCCAATGATAGGAAACATTATGAGGCTGCTTCACTGTCAGCCACTATGGCAGCTTGAAGTAATTTCAACCATTCCCCCATGATGACTTATGGGGCGAGCAAACCATACATGGGTACTCTTCACTACCTGGGTACTACAGTGGTAAAGAAAGGTCCCCTCAGGATTGGCCAGTGGTTTAGAGAGGCCAAACTGAGCCATGTGAGCACTTGTGCACACACGGGCCTGCAAAGGCAGTCTTGACATATGTTTAAAAACCTGATAGGTGCAAGTGTGCACACAGGGTTGCAATGGCAGGCCAGAGGCATGTTTAAAAACATCAGATAAGCACCACTCTCTAACATGTGTAGGAAGGGCACACACACTTCAAAATGGCATTTACAGTGCGAAAGTGCCCAGAGCCCTAAGGCCACTAAAGAAGAATGAGCAAAACCCTAGAGGAAAAACAAAAACTTTAGGGAAGCACCAAAAGTGTGTCAGGTCTGACATCAACTGAATCATGTGTCATTGACTTTCATCGCAATGCAATTTCCCGTCATGCTAGTCAGACCTTTTACATGTTAGTTGGTTTATTTTCATGGTCTAGTTCTAATTCTGCATTTCACACCCACAAATTATATTAAAACTGGAATGTGCATGTTAACGTAGCAGTAGCATTATCAAGATCCTAGTCTGCAGCCGTTTTTGAGGGACCTGTGACGTATTTGTGAGCTGTGCTATCTGCAGGATGTTGATTTACTGGCGTTCCCAGTTATTTTGTGCATTATTAGCAGCACTTTTTCTTCAAAAAACGCCATACAGTTCCATCCAGCGCCTTTGCAGAGCGGCAGATTGGGATCATGACATGACCTAGTCGATAAAAAAATGGGTCCAGGTCTGGTGCATTTGAACTCAATTGAATTGTATTTCCATTACAACCAAAGTCAGGGGAATTTGCAATGTTTGATGCCAATTTATTCTCAAAAATGACATCCATTTCTTAATGTTCGAGATACTCAATAGTTTCTGGAATGTATGCATCTTTGTCATGATTGCTTTGTCAAAAATGCACTATTGCCATGCACCACAGCAGTATCTGTGGCAAGAGAAGATGCTATGACTTAGCTTAAGACTGGGCAAGGAATAGCAAACGTGAACACCACCCACAATTAAACAGCATGTTGATGCATGTTGTACATGTGTCAAAGAAGCAGACTTTATTTTCAATGTGCGAATGCAAGTATTAATTTGTAAAAGTATTTGATATTGAATGAGTGGTTGTAACCACTGATTTGCATACATGTACGCTGATAATTAATATTATGTAAATGAGCCCACTGGAGTTGTTTTTCCCACTAGTGCATTAGCGAAAGAAGCCTAATGCTGATGAATATGACTTAGAGACCCTATTACACGGACTGATGCGCTGTAAAAATAGTCATATAATAATGATTTACTAGGTACAATTCATCACCTTTTACAAAATACGAATTTTCTTTTGTTGGTGGATTTTGTAATCAATTAGAAAGAAAATAGACACCCTCAGTAAATTATTCATCCAAGGTTTAATCATGGAAAGGCTTAAACCCAGTCAGATTCATTCCCTTGTGAAACTGCCCTATCTAGACCCCAGTTAGATCATCAGTCAATTTACAATCATCAACCTTCATTCCTGGGAAGATGACGGAGAAGGCAGTAGTGATCCAACTCAAAGGTAAGACCAGTTTGGGTTTAGGCCACGGTGCTGTCAGGAACTTGGAATATTCCAAGAGGCTGTTCGCAACTTACTGGGTTAGAACTGCGCCAGCCCCTCACTCCCTGACCTGCTCACTCCCCTGCAGCCTCCAGTTATCAAAATGATAAAACGTAGGGGCATATTCTCAAGGACTTATCGCTGGGTTAGTGGCACTTTATTGCAGCCAAAGTGGTGATAAATTCATCGCACCATTCACAAGCTGGTGCTAACAGCCAATATCACCAGTTTCCCTGCGATAGCAGCCGCAAAAAACATCGCCACGGATGACACCGGCAACTAACGCTAATGAGATGCAGAGTAGGCGTTCCCGTGTGAAAAACCTGCGGAAACACCACTTCGCAACATTCCCAACGACCAGCCAGATCGGCGATAAGACCACAAAACATGCGATAAGGCGCGTTAGCAGCAGGGATTTAACACCTGCTCTTACCTGGTGTTAAGTCGGACGACAACCTGCACCACAAAAGGGAGCCCAGCCCACAACCACACCAGCAGAACAACAGATGGCATAGAGCTACTGACCATGCAGCTCGGAGCCCCAAGAGGGCCAAAACACCCACCGCCACCACCCCCAAGCCCGCTACCCCCCCCCAGAACTCCTCGTTCCCGTGGCCCCACCGCCGGCACCCCCTCCCGGACAAGGATATTTCACATCTACCTCACAAATTCATGAACACAACAATTCGCCTGATGTCACACAAGTACACCAACCAACATCCATGTGTGGTTCGAAAAAGGAAAAACATACACACATCTCAGAATTCCAAAAATAATCAATTTATTCAAATTCAAATCAACATCAATAATTGGAAGAGTCATGGTGGGTCTTCTCCGGACAAACCGTAAGTCACAGCCTGCAAGACAAAATTGAAGATAAGAAGATGTGTTATGCGCACAACAAAGGACAGAGAGAGAGAGAGAAAGAAAGGGAGAGAGAGAGAGACTGAAAGAGAGGGAGAGAGAGAAAGCGAGAGAAAGGGGGAGAGAGGGAGAAGGAGAGAGAGAGAGAAACAGAGGAAGAGAGAGAGAGACAGCGGAAGGAAGAGAGGGAGGAGAGAGAGTAACAGAGGAAGAGAGAGAGACAGTGAAAGGAAGAGAGGGAGAGACAGTGAAAGAAAGAGAGGGAGAGAGAGAGAGAGAAAGATAGAGAAAGAGAGGGAGAGAGAAAGAGAGAGAAAGATAGAGAAAGAGAGGGAGAGAGAGAGACAGTGCCGACACTGCGCACCCAGGCTGCTGCACCCCAGCCCCTCCCGCCGCCCAGCGTGGATTGCCCGCCCCTGCGCACCCAGGCCTCACTGCTCACCTGCTGCCACCGGTGTGTCTCCAAGAGGGCCCACCACGTCCTGGTGCAAGCTCCGAGCCCGGGGCCCGCGACCTTGGCAGCCTCCACATCACGCATCCCCGCAGCGCGGGCCACCATGTCGCACACTTGATTCTGGGTCTTGATTTTGCAATGGCAGAGATCATATCAGTGCACACGTCATCCTCGCAGGCTGCACACCCGCTCAGCTCTCTAGGTGCCACTAACTCTGTGAAACGTGAGGCAACGCCACGTGGTGGTAGGCCCGCGCTGCCCGCTGTCTCAG
Organism: Calotriton arnoldi; assembly: GCA_963921515.1. Lineage (NCBI taxonomy): Eukaryota > Metazoa > Chordata > Amphibia > Caudata > Salamandridae > Calotriton > Calotriton arnoldi. Next base: position 3,580,018 of record CAWUFW010000004.1, on the reverse strand, counting down.
GCCTACATTGCGCTCCACCAGGTGCACACTTGACTCTGGGTCTTGATATTGCAATGGCAGAGACCATATCAGTGCACACGTCATCATCGCAGGCTGCACACCCGATCAGCACTTTAGGTGCCCCTACCTCAGTGCACAGTAAGTCACCGTCCCGTGGCGGTAGGCCCGTGCCGGCCGCAGTGCAACCGGTGCCACCGACTCCGTGCAACGCAAGTCATGGACCCAATATGATTGAGTCTCGTCGTAGGCCAGGCGGACACAGCCATGTCACCTCAGGCAGTGGGGAAGAACTGGGACATGTAGCGTCGTCGTCCCCCCTTTATACGTATGCCGAGTGGGCTGGGTCGGCGTACGCCAGGCCAGCGTAGTTGTGTGAACAATTATCCCTGGCCTCTGGGCGTGGTTCATATCTGGGCTGCACAGGAAACCAACTGATGCGTGTGTCTCTGTTGCAGTGTCTGCGCCACACGGCCCGCAATCGACAATGTTGCAATGTTGCGTGCAGCCGGAGGGTGTCCACGCACGAAGGGACTGTACAAGGAGCGCAAGGCCGCTCGGGGTCTTGGCTCATACATGGCAACTGGTGTGTGTGTACATCGCTTTTGGTGCACCATAAGCCCAAGGCCTAGCCTCAATTGCAGCACGATAGCCACATCACATTCCCAGGATACAAGAAGTAGTCTGACAAACATTAGGGATGAAAGCCCTTTTGTCTCAATACAGAAGGCAGAAGGACATCTGCACCCCCGACCTTGGAAATGCATTCGGCAGGCACCCCCTAAGAGAGATACCATGGCAGACGAAGACGACTCCCACACTACACACGGCGCCAATGAAAGATCAACGTATCCACACCCCACACACAGAAGTCCTTGCTCGAGGTACTCCTGCATGGAACGGCCTTGACACTTACGTACAGGACAACCCATACGTACAAACTTTGCACACTCATACGACTCATTGCTCCGAGCTGTGGCATATCATTCACATAACAGCCGCAGGTCAGAAGAGTGCCGGTTCTACCAGTGCGAACAACGCAATGTCAGAACATCCCGGGCACATGCACAACCCCTGTCACGTGGAACTGTACCGTGACCGAATGCTGCATTTGTTGGGGGCACTGCCACTGGCAGTGTTGCGCATCAGTTACCGTCTGAGCTTCCATCTTGCGTACGTCACCTGCGTCCAGCCCTGGTTCCACTGTCGATCATGCATATTCGAGTGGCCCATAGATGTCTGCCTATCCAACACAACGGTAGCTGAACTGGATTATGACATGTGTGTGCGCCCCCTGTTGGACCACGACAAGGAGTGTAACCCTGATACCTGTTCATGGGATGCCTTGGTATTGGGCATATGTGCTGGCAGTTGGACATGTGAGATCGCACAATTCCTCGTGTGCAGTGACCACATCGAAGCGCTCCCCTATTGGGCTGTGTTGCGGATTGGTGAAACGGCGTGGACGGAGCACATCTGTCTGGACCAGCTAATGGATTGGCTCGCCCCCGTGTTTGTTGAAGTTGACAACGACGTACTCTTGGAACTGATTGCCCGTGAAGCTGCGCTCGCTTTCAGGGACGAGTAACTACGTTCCTGCAGCCACAAAAGATTGTAACCCATGGCACAGGTCCCAACACCCTTTTGCATCTTGGGGAAATGGACACATATCCCACCATGACAGTGGACATGTCTGCATTTGCCTGGACTCAGAATGCATGTGCGTGCAAGACTGCGGGTTGACACACACCTGTGCAAGGTGAGTGGACAGCGGCGCCTGGCAACGTTCCTCAACCTGACACACCGCTGGAGGGACAGTGCACACATGGCAATGTAGTACTACATGTGGCCTTGTTGTACTCCTTCACCTGCTCACTGTCAGCAGAGCAGACAGTCAGCGCTGTCCGGTGGTACAGGACTATGCAGATCCCATGGGCTGTGAGTGGTGTCCCCTGACACGGTGCAATGAGCATTCGCCAAACACCACATGACTCGTCCAGCAAGGCAAGGTGGGCTGAGACCGTTGGCATCCGTCATGGTTGGTGTTCATTTGTGCCTCCCCATGTCTTGCACCTCTACATGTTCCTTGGCTGCCTGTTAGTGTATGATGCATTGGTCTGCATGTGGTGGCCCTTGTCTTGCCCGTACTGACACGCACATGCTAATAAAGTGTACGCAGCTTCACTAGTGTTCAACTGTGATGAGTGTTGATTTGCATGCCAAATCGTGTGCCCCAATGAGCATTGTCCGTACACAGGAGGGACTGACTGACGCATTTCACTTAGGGGTGAGTCCCTATTGCCAGCTCCACCTCTGTGAGCCAGACATTGTGGTTGGGAGAGTTGCTGGTAGACCTGTGCGCTTACGTGTCTTCAGCAATGTGAGTATGGTGTCCAACTTCTTGCCATGTGGATCAATGTGTTCCGTCAAACCAGGCTGTGTCCACACAGTTGAGTGTGTGTAGGTATGCGAAGAGATGTTCTGTTGTCACATGTGATGTGGGACACTACTTTAGGCCTCCTACCGACTTTGACATATTTGCACACAGCCCTATTTAATACATGGATGTGGGGCTACGTTGGGGGTTGCGAGACTGTTGTTCATGATCAATGAGGCCACAGCTAGTTCACACCTCCACAGTCATGTAATTGGCCATGTGTGTCACAGTCAAACATGCACATTGATGTCATTTACAAGGGTGTACCTTTTTGTGCAATCAATGTCCCTACAGTCATTCATACTGTTATACTTGATTGAACATAGACATGACACATCTGTGTGATTAGGAATGTTTTATTCACATCCTGTGGAGTGTCGGAGCTGGAGCAGTCATGGCCATGCACACCCCACATTATATGGTTGCCCAGTGGAGGGCCAAACAGAGTCCTTTAGGGGATGACAGGTTAATCGGTAGAGGAAGGGTTGAGTCCGCAGCCTGTTTGCTGTGTCATTGGTAACCAGAGCAGATATGGCAGTCCATGTCGGGGTCCAGGTGAATGTCGCAGAGTGTTTCGGGGGACAGTGGAAGGTGTGGTACCAGGGCATGATGCAGAGGGCTGTACCAAGCAGGAACAGGCCATTTGGTGGGGGATGAATGCTACAACCTCCTTTTTGACACAGAGTCATTACCGTCCACATCTTCGTCCTCTGATACGTCTTCTGTGTCAGGTGTGCCAGGTGTGTGTGGTGGTGTTATGGCTGCATCACTGTGTGCCACTGACACATCAGGGGGCGGATGTGGTATGGCTGCTTCACTGTGTGCCACTGACACATCAGGGGGCGGAGATGTGTGTGTCGAAGTTCCTGCAGCAGTCATCTGGGACAGGCTCTGTGGCAGCAATGACAAAATGAGGATCTGCAGGGCATGGTAGATCCCAGCTACATCTCGCTGGTGTTCAGCCGTGGCAGCCATCCTTCCTGCCTGCATCCGCTCCATGTTCTCCATTGTCCTCCCCATATGTGCCAACTCTGTGCTGTCGTCGCTGGAGCCTCTCTGCCTAGACAGTTCTTGTATCCGAGTAATGGATCCAGCGAGGTCAGCCAAGGATTGTTGTAGGGCATGGAGCAGACTGTGGGTGTCCGTTAGGGACTGTAAGTGGTCCCTGATGGGACTGAGACACCCACGTATGGCATCTAGTTTGGCTGCCATAAGGTCGAAACCCACCCGCACCTGTTCAGCCAGCCCCCTCTGGCAGTCTGACACACGGCGTTGGAATGCCATGTGTTCTTCGGTAAGGTGCTGGGAGCCAGCTGTGGTGGTGGGTGCTTCCTGCTGTGTGGTCTTTGCAGGGGGTGGTATCACCTCGATGCAGCTGGGCTGCCCTGCTCCTGGAGGTGGGGTGCGGAGGCTGTCCATGAGCCGTTGGAGGGTGTCGGAGCAGATGGCCAGGGGTTCCTCCTCCTCATCACTGAAGAGATGTCTGCTCTGCTCTGCAGGAGGTGTTTATTGTCCATCTGCAATGTGAAGGGGAGATGCAGGTTAACAGTGTGTTCCATGTATGTGCACGCATTGTACATGTTTACATACTGACTGCATGACAATGTACATTGTGACTGTTTTGGAGGAGCTGGGTATTTGATGGGGGACAGTGGACATTCCGACTACATGACGAATGTGAGGTTGTACTCGTACATTATCATCTGACAGTTTCCTGCTATGCCTGATGTGATTGGCCATTTTCTATGCACATGTGGCACCAGTTGTGTCCTCTGTTCTGTGGTGTACGTGTGGCACTTTCTACCACATTGTGGTCAATGTTGATGTGCTGTGATTGCTATGTGTGTGTGCTGCATTGTGGGAGAGTCACCCCTGCAGCTCTGATTTTGCGGCCCCTTATCCCTTTGAGGCGGTGTGCCTTTGACTTGAGTGCTTTTACGGTGCTGAGATGTTGGCGACTTGGGTCATTTGTGCTCCTGTACGGATTTTGTACTCTTGTGCATTGTTTATCTGCAGATGTGTTGTTGACGTCAGGGGTTGTATGTGCACGTGGATGTGTCAGAGTGTGACCTGCTCCTTTGAGGATGTTATCCACACTGGGCCACCTCAGTGTCGTGGCGTGCACCATGTCATGTATTTTGACTGCAGCCATGCTATTGGTCATGCAGTGTCACTTGCATTGTCAGTGTGGCTCACAGATCTGCTGCTTTGCTGGGTTCAGCACATGTGCATGGGTAGGTTGTGAGATTGGTGAGAGGGGGGGCATTTGTGCACATGATGGACGGGGGCCTACTTGGTGCTTCTGTGTGTGCTGCAGTGTGCCATGGCCATAAGGGACAGGCTCCACAGTCATTGTGGGTGTGCAGTGTGCTATTCTTGATTGTGCATGTGTGCCATTGTGCCCGTCTCCCCTCGTCCCCCCAGTCCCTGGTGGTTACTCACCCTGTTGCTGTTGGGTCAGGTCATATCGAGCAGTGTCCGGACCCCCAACTCCTTGCACCGTCTCCGCACTGATGACTGTGGCCACCATTTCCTCCAGCTCATCCAGCTCCTCCTGTGGCGCAGGACTCCCACCTCCAGTGGCCGTTGCTGCCTTCCGGTTGGCAGCGAGTTTCTGCTTCGTTTGGCTTTTGACGTCATGCCAGCACCTCTTGACCTCCTCCATTGACCTCCTCGACACTCCGACTTCATTCACGGTGTTCACGATGGACTGCCATATTTCTGTTTGTGTTGCCGATGACACAGTGGAGGTGACGAACAGTTGTTGGTAGTGTTCGGTCACCTCCGTGACGATGATCCGGTTTTCCTGCGGACTGAACCCTGTCTTCCTCTTCTCTTTGCCCTTCTCCGGCCCCAGGGTTCCTGGCTGGTCATCTGTGGGGCTTGTGGGGTTCGCGTTGCCCTCTGCACTCGGTCCGGGTGCGTCCATAGTGCTACGCAGTTGCATTTTTTTGGCTTTTTATTTCTCTGCTATTATAGTGCATTTTCCCGCATGACACGTGGGAATCGCAGGCCTGTCGCTGGTTATCGCTGCTTTTTGTTTCGCGATTTGGGACATCGCAACATTTTTGGCGTTCGTGTTTCGCATTTTTTCAGCGTTGCGTTAATTTTAACGCGGCCATTTGTCACGTTCTCGTGTGACTATCGCATGGTGCCGCCGGGTTGGGAATTGTGCGTTGACACAGTGTTATTTTCCCGTGATAGACTGCGATGTGAGAAGTTGCGTTAAGCGATTTTGGCGATAGTTAACACACGTTCTTGAGAATATCCCCCGTAGATTTAGAGTAAGTGACATTATACAACCTTTTACAGTGACGTAGCAGGGGTGGGGGGGAGGGGCTCTTACCTGCGGCCATCGCGGCAAATGCAGTTATTGCCAGAACCACACCTCCCCCCAGGTTCTTACCTGTGGCCATCGCGGCAAATGCAGTTATTGCCAGAACCACCCCTCCCCCCAGGTTCTTACATGCGGCCGCCGCGGGAGGCAAACGTAGAGACCGTGACCGTTAGAGACCATTATGGGCGGCACAAGGTCTGGCTACGGTACTGCCCTTTTATGCCTCATTGCCTCACAGAGTTGAATCCTTGTCCCAACCATGGCCTCTGATCATCGTTTGTTTGCTGTTGAAGGTCTAGCATAAGAGCAAGGCAGGGAAACTACAGAAGGTGGCTCAAAGGCCATATTTATATTCTATATCTGTTGCTTCCTTCATGAACTTTGAGACAAGAGGTTGCAGGGGAAGTGCCAGGGTTAAGCAAAAAGGGTAAGCCCTGGGTAGCAGCAGATATCAATGGCTGCCCCTAAATGATGTGAATGCTGCAATCTTTATCACCTTCAACCTTCCAGCCCTTTTCAACACTGGCACATTCGGAATGGCTTCCTAATGAATTGCCCTGCAGTGGTTTGAGTGGTACCTGAAAAACAGAGATTAACTTGTCCAAATAAACTCTTCAAGATCGATGGCCATGTTCACCTCCTATAGTGTCCTCTGGGCTTTAGTTCTAGTGCTATTGAACGGTGACTGCATATGGAGCTTGGCATTGCAGCTTGTTGAAGGCAACATTCAATTCCACCGGTATATACCCTAATTACAAGTCTTATCAAGCTATGCAGGACTATCTTGTCATAATCGAATCCAAGATGCCCAAAGCCTGTTTCATTTATTTATTTATTTGCAATATTTGTAAAGCGCAAACACTCACCCCTAGGTGGATATCACTGCTCTGAAAAGCCATATATGCTGCCAACTGAAGCACTGGGGGCATGGAGAAAGTTCTGTCAGTGTGTAAGGATTATTCTGTGAAAAACCATGTTTTTAGATTTTTCCTTAACATGGAGAAAGTCCAGGGGCAGTAGGTACAAATGGTCTGCTGCCAGATGGGTAAAGAAGCGGCCTCCCGATCTGGCTATTTTGATACGCTTAGTTTTGGCTAAAGCTAAATGTAATAATCTCAAGTTTCAGGTTGGTTTGCAAAATTCAACCTTTCAATGGAAGATCACAGAGCCAGAAGCATAGAGTGCCTTATGGGTGTGGTAGAGGAGCTTACATTTGGCTCTCTTGCGGATTGGTAACCAATGGAGGGTTTTTAGGCATGCCGTTGCCGAGCTGTGGCTATCTTATTGCAGATAAGATTTTGTATCACCTGCAATAGTGTGAAAAGATAATCTGCCATTCCCATTGAAAAGTTTCAGCACTCCATCCATCATCTCCTTGTGTTTACTTTTTTGCCCTATGTTGGGAGGGTATGCCCAGACATGGGTTTCTTGCTCACTTTGCCACTGGAGTCTAGCTAGCCTGGCTGATGAAGTGTGTTATCCAGAAACCGGTCCCAGGATGCTTGTTTCCGGTCAAGGGAAGACTTGGCTTGGTAGTTCAGGCTGGGCTGTTCCCATGAGGAACAGGGTCAAGACTGATTTGTATATGGATGGGTCTGAACTGGGGTGGCGAAGTGAGCTAAAGAACGATGATGGATTCAACCCAGATCTAATAGTGACTGGAGGTGAGTGTTTGAAAAGTTTCAGCGCTCCATCCATCATCTCCTTGTGTTTGCTCTCTTCATGTTTCTCCCAGATTGAAATGGCCAATTGGGTGGGGTCTGCATATGATCAAATGCCCAACTTCTGATCATTATGGTCAGGGGTGAGAAGTACACATTAAAAAATGGCGGGCTCATGGAGGAGCTCTGAGGTACCCCGCATTTAGAGCCGTGGGCAGGAGATCTAAAAGTGTTCAGCTGAATGGACTAAGTCCTTTTGTTTAAAAAAGATCCAAACCATCGAAGTGCTGTGGAGTGGAGCCTAATCTTGTGAGGTGTTTTTATCAACAGCGTATGCGAGATGGTATAGAATGCCACAGAGAGGTCACGTAGAATCAGGACAACCGCCTTGCCCTGATCTACTTCTAATCAAATATTGTCCAGAACAGCTAGAAGGGTAGATTACGTACTGTTCTAGGCTCAAAATCTTGTCTGCGAAGGATCCAGTAAATTGTTGCCCTCCAGAAAGGCCGTCAGCAGCATGCTGACAAGTCTTTCCGGGTCTTTGGACATGTATGGGAGCAGGGATATCAGGCATTAGTTAGATAAGGTAGAAACGTCTAGTCTTGCTTTTTTGACCAAAGGAAGAATTAATGCTTGCTTCCAGATTTCCGGGTACTCAGCATCTGTGAGGGAGAAATAAACATTTTAGGTAAAATAGTGATTCATGATGGGTGGTAAGCGGGAGAATATGAAGTGGGGACAAGGGCCAAGTGGGTTGCCTAATTTGACCTCTGTCATCACTTTCTTGACCTGTTCTGCTGACACATTTACAAAACTCCCTAAGTGGGCATTCACCACTGGGTGCGGGCCTAGCTGTGCCCAGGGTAGCTCCTCTAGAAAGGGTTGTGTGTCTAATGTTGAATACATTTTATCAACAATGCCCAATTCTAAGGCACCTGGCCCTGATGGGGTACCTGCTTATTTATTTAAGTCTGAACCAAAAGTCTAGGCAAACATTTTAACCCATGTAGGTAATGCTGTCTGCTGGAAGGGTATTCCACAGTCCTGGTCCAAGGCCATAATTGTTCCTGTGTTTAAAAAGGGGTCAAGATCACACCCGAAATGCTATCAACCTATTTCCCCCATAGATACGACCATTAAGGGCTTAGGTAAAGTTAATGGATTGGTCTGAGCAGAGCAAAGTGATTCCGGGTCTCCAATATGAGTTCAGGCCAGATAAGGGTTCCCTGGACCAATGCCTGAACCTACAATTGATCATCTGAAAATACACCATGGCAAGGAAGGGCACATGGCATTTATGGACCACACCTCCGCATTCAGTCATGTGACCAGATCGAAACCGCGGAGGGTGTTGATTGACCTTGGGGTGGACCAGAAAATAGTTAATTTCTTACATAATCTACTTCTGGATCTTGCTGCCTCTATAAGTAGGACCTGGCAGGGAACCTGTCAGATTCTGTGAGTCTACACAGGGGATGAGACAAGGGTGTATCTTGACCCCATTTGCTTTATTTTATACATTAATAAGTTGGGCCATAAACTGGGTGCAGCTTGTAAAGATATTCCGAGGGCTGGCTGATTGGTAGTGCCTGCCCTTCTTTATGCGGACGACACTGTTTTAATTTCTAGGTCTGCGGTAGGTCTGCAACAGTTGGTTGACTCCTTTGTGGCCTTTATGAAAGAATTAGATCTAAATACTAATTATTCCAAATCTCACACCATGGTTGTTTGCAGATTGGAAACACCAGAAAAGGTGCTTGGGGGGCTTGAAGCTTAGAGTTGGTTAGGGTCCCGACTTTTTCATACCTAGGGGTCCTTTTTGATGAAAGAGGCTCTTGGACCTCACAAAAGAAGATACAAAGAAATGCATTTTCAGGAGCTGCAGCAAATGGGAAGGGGTGCCATGGAGAACACACAGACAGCTGCCTACTCTTAAAAAATGAAACTTCAAAATTTCATTTTTTTTTCTTTTTACATGCATCCAGTTTCCTTTAAGGAAAATTGGCTGCATTTAAAAAAATAAAAAAATTGCTTCATTAAAAAGCAATAACAGACATGCTGTGATGGCTGTGATTCCAAATTGTGACTACCTCATCAATGTACATGAGGTAGGTCGATTTGCGCAATTCTAGATTTTTGTACAACTGGCCCTATAACTTGTGAATTTTATAAAAATGTAACTTCTAAAACGTTACATTTAAATTAAACATTTTACCTAACTATAACATCACTTTAATTTTCCAAATATATATATATATATATATATATATATATATATATATATATATATATATATATATATATATATATATATATATATAAATATATATTTTTTTAGTTCTCCATTATATATTTATACTTATCTATACATCCAAATGCCTACAATATTTTGAAGCGCAATATTTTAGAGATGATACTCTGGGGCCAATCATGATGGACTGGCCTGGCTCAGCATAGACTTGAGCACTTGTTTTTATGTCCCTGCAATGTGTAAAGAGAATGTATTCAAACCGAAATTTCTACGCGTTAGTGTATTATTTTAAACACCCTTATCACGGTTTATAAGATGCACTGTCTAAAATTTAGGCGTAATCTTGCTATTTGTGTTTTAATAAAAAACACATTGTTAACTGATATAACTTCTCTGTATTGCCCTATACAATGCCCTCTATGATATAACACAAAATTATGCTTCTGTAGGTAATGTACAGACCATAAGACTGCCAACACGTGGACTAACAGAATTGCTTGTGTTCTCTATTAACAGTTTTTGCCTTCATGTTTGAGAAAGGACTAACCGAAGGTGAGAATGTATTAAAATAAAAAAACTTTTATGTCCAGTAGAGGTATTCAACGTTGAAAATAAGCCAGGTCCTGTAATAACTATCATGTAAAAATAAACGTAAAAAGAGGCGCATATTATTTATACAGATTGGTAAAAATAATACCTCAACATTTTTAAACTGTAGATTACAGATATGTGAATGCGTGATAGATGTATATTTTAGTGATGTCCCTTTTCTCCCATTGTTGGCGCAAATTACAATGCAACGTGTAACATGTTGTATGCTAAACCTGGCTGTGGTTGTAGTTTTTATGGCATTAGAATGCATGGGACTGATCATGCAATTCTAGAATATGTAAGGATGTAACCTCAACGCAAAATATTGAAAAAACAGTACAATATTACAAATGGCAGTGAAAAGATGCACCTCACACACGTTTTTATGACTGTGTCTAGAGCAGACATGCCCCTTAGAGTGTATGTCCTTTTAAAAATGTTATTATATATTTAAATGAATTAATAACAGGTTTGAGGTACAAAATAAAAATTATAACTATTTCTTAAAATGCTAAATTTATTCAGTGGTTTAATTTGTGATTGTTTTCTCACAAATATTATAAATCAATGTATATATTCTTGCATTACTTAATTGATGGTATGTGCACGGATTTCCTGTGCAGTGGGGCAATAATGTGAATTATTTTGTTGCCAAAACATTTAGATGCTGTGAGAAATTGGATCTTTGGTTGACTGGTATGCTAGCTCTGGTCAAGCAACAGCACCCATCCCTGGCATGTGAACCACAAAAAGTCTCTAAATTAACTTGTGCTTAACCCTGGGTTGCTCTGCCCAAAAAAGCAGTCAGGCTTAACTTAAAGGCAGTGTGTAAAATATTTATGCAGCACACAGCCAGTAATAAAGTGAAAACACAACATAAGAAAAACCCCACACTGATTTAGACAAAAAGAGTAAGATGTAACAATTTTTTTTTCCACCAAAATGACAAAACTCAAATCAGTAGAACTGGAGTTCCTACTTAGGTGATAGAACGTGGAAATGACCCTCTACTGCAGAGGCACTTGTCAGTTCTACGCCCTTCTGAATTCAGTGGGCTCCCTCTGTCTACACTCTCCTGATCCACTGAACATACCCATGGGAAACCCTTCTCACCTGTGGACCCAATCTGTGAGCACCTAAACTTAACTTGCTTACAGATGCACCCCAGTAGGCAGAGAGTACCACCATGGGCAACAAGATGATGTGGCCGATTCCACCCCTTGGGCCAGACTTCTGTACTCAACTGTCTCCACTGGCTGCTGATAGAACAGAGAGTCCAGTTTAAGACTCTCTGTACTACACACAAGATCCTGCATGGCCAGAGCCCCCAAATTCTACAAGGGCTGTGCTCACTGTATGTCCCGACTCGAACCCTGCCCTCCGCTGATCTGCAATTAGCCTGTACCCCCCGAGTGCGGAGGCTGAGAGCAGGGGGGTGCTCTTTCAGGGCTATGGCACCCGCCCTATGGAACTCTGCCCCTCTTGCTGCTCGGGGCACACAAGATCACTGGGCATTTAGGAAACTGATTAAAACCTGGCTTTTCTCTAACCTTTAGTTATATCCTTCTCGATAGCCACTAGTCTGTCTCAGCGCTGGGATGCCCCATTGCTGGGGCAGCCATGCGCTTTATAAGTATGCTTAACATAACATAACATACCTAAAGGAAAACAATACCCAAAAGGACAGCAAGCAACAGAGGCCACTGACAGCTATCAGTGTCAAGAGCCAGGCCCCAGCCCATTCAGGGATCTCTGACCGCTGAGGTTTTTCAAACTGAGGGGCACCAGCCCCAGATGTTAGGCACCCTTCTTCCACTCTCCTTTCCACCAGTCCAGAGTTGAACACCTGGGACTGGTCACTCAGTCCCGGGTCTATAACCTGAGGCTGACCAGGAGTCAGAGGAGAGTCTTTCACCCCCTCCATCTGGGCCTCTGTAACATCTGTTTTGGAGTGGTACTCGCATAAATCTGAGAATTCAGGGCACCCTAGGCTGCCGCCCCCCCCAGCTCTCCACACACTGGTGGCAACTCATTCCCACGAATACAATCAATGGGCCTCTGGGGACTAACTATGACCATTCTCTAGGTCAACTCCCCTCCCACTCCAGGAATACCATGGACATTGACCGGTAAAAGGTCTGCCCCTGGACCTGAGTAACCCTCCACACCTGACCGGTGTACTGCTCTTGGGAAACCAGCCTTTGCACTACCATAGTCTGGCTGGTCCAGGTGTCCCTAAGATCAGTGTCAGGAATAACATTCACCTTGACCTGGTGGAAGTGAAAACTACCACCCTGAGGGATCACCAGTCTACCCTCTGAGTTCACCTCCAACTAAGGGAGATTAGGGCATGATCAACCTGCTGCCCCTGGGGACTACCTACCCCAAGGCAATATTGGCCAAGGTTGGAAATGGGGTGCTCTAGGTCACCACCCACCAGAAAAACCCTTCTTCTCAGAAAGGGCATGGGAATCCTTTCCTTTCACCTGAGTCTGAGACTTATGTGTGTCTCTTTTGACTTCCTCCTCACTCTGCTGGGGAGAACCTGAACCACCCTTCTTGGGGTCACCTTCAGGTACCTTCTGGACACTCTGGTGCTGATCAGAGGTCCACCTCCTCAGCAAGCTTCTTGGGGTCAGTAAGCTTACTATCTACCAGTTGTTGACTCAGCTCTGTAAAACAGGTATTGAGCATGTGCTCCCTCAGAATCAGGTTGTACAGCCCAGCAAATTCATCCACTTTTCTGCCCCTCACACTGCCCTTCAGTGCCTTGCTGGAGTAATCTAAAAAATCCACCTAGGACTAGTTTGGGAGTTTGTGGCTGTCCCTCAACCTCTGATGTTATTTCTCAAAGGTCAGCCCAAATTTAAAAACATTGATGGATTTCATGGGGGCATACTTGGTCTCGCCTTCGATTTCAAATGTAAGAAGTGTGTCCCTCCCCACTCTAGGCATGCATTTCCACAAGCTACCCCCTCCAGTACTCCTCTGGGACCTTGTGTGCCCCCAGCTAACTCATACGAGGAAGCCTGCTGATATTCTGTCACCACTATTGCTGGACTCTGTTTGTTTAGCTTTTTTGTCCAGCTCTCTCAGACTCAGTTCATGAGCCAGAAGCCATTTCTTCTCAGCTAAGGATCTCTCTGCCTCAGTCTTCTTCTTCTCTGCCTCTAGCTTCATCCTGACCACCTGAAATTTGAGCTCCCTCTCTGACTTCCTGTCCTCCAGTTCCTGTCTGGTCAGGCCCCTGGCTGACACTCTGCTCCTGCCCCATCCTGAGCATCTTAGACATCCTGGACATCCGTTGGCTTTGAGTTGGGTTCTTCTTGGCTACCTGGAGATCCAGGGGCATATTTATAAGCCCCTTCGCATCTCTCTTGCACCATGCAACATGGTGAAACCTACACCTCCCCAGGTGAGACGTAAATATGCTTATCACTCCTCGTTTTTAGGAAAAAGCCTCTCAGGATTGGTTTTGTTCAGGAAGGGGCCCCTTCCTGTACAAAAACCATTCTGCCTACAACACAGTCACCCTTGCACCATTGTGCAAGGGTGCCTGTGTTGGCACTTGACTGTCAAAACTGCACCAGTGCAGGAGGAAAGGACAGGAGTACATCATATTGGATAAGTATGGTGCATTCCTGCTCTTTCCCTGTGACACAGAGCAGCGCAACTAAGTGACTTTCTGCGCTACCCTGTGCCACAAAATGCCTAGCTATGCACCCTGGTTTGGTAGCATTCTTGTCTGCTTTCAGTCCCTTCTGGTTGCAGAGTTTCAGCAGCACAGCCCTACTGAGAGTGTCGAAGTTGCACAGCTCCATCTCCATGGTGAGAAAAAAAGAAAAGTAGGGCATTTATATTTAGAAAGGGGAGATACAGCCAAAAGAATACTAGGGATAATTTAAAAACAGGAAACTCTGGTGTCAAATCATTTATCTGGGATTTTTGTGTAACACAAATCACTGAATGGTACTGCACATGCACAAGTCCTGATCACACTGCTGAACACCAATGTGAGAAATTGGGTTGTTTGTTGACTGAGGTGTGAGAACTGGTCAAGCAGCAGCTACAATCCCTGGTCACAAAAAGTAACTAAACTATCCTGGGTCTTAACACTGGGTAGTTTGGCTCAAAAAGCAGCCAGGCTTAAATTAAAGGCAATGTGCAAAGTATTTTTGCAGCACACAAACAGTGATAAAGTGAAAACACAATGAAAGACATTTCAAAAATAGAGTACATTTTGATAAAATATTTGACACCAAAACAACAAAAATACAATTGGTAGAACCAGAGGTATGAATTTTTAACGTCTTTAGTAAAAACTAGCACGTACAATATCAAACTGCCATCAGCAAAGATCTAGTTGCACGAGACCGAGTCAAATTTTTAAAAAATGACTGATCGAGATGGGGCGCAGTTCAGATACAAGAAGTTGATTGGGCCCGGTCGGCGCTTACCTTTGGACTTAGAAGATTTTTCAAGAAAAATGCTCTGAAAAGGCAAAGTTTAACAGAGTGAGGTTGCAGGCGGTGTCCGAGGAGGAAGCAACATCGGCAGGGAACCTCTGGACAAAGTCAGAGTGAAGATTTCTATGTGTAGACTTACTTATATTTTTGGGAGTCAAAAATTTCTAGTGGGCCGAGGCAGGAGGCTGTAGTTGAAGACAATTCCAGGAGTTCGGATACAGCTTTGGAGAAGGACAGCTAAAAGGGATTTGCTATTGCAGAGAAGAAAGTAGCGGGAACAGCCGCAAAGTAAGGCCGACTGATGATGCACCTTGAGGGGATCGACAAGCAGGTTGGTCACGGGCCTCCCTCGGTTTTCAGAGCAGTTTTAAGCCAAAAAAGTTCCCATGTTTTGTATTTTGGCTATCTGGGCACATTTAGCACCACAACCAAAGGTGTAGGACTGGTGAGACACTATGTTGGGGTCCAGGACTCACTCAGAATGGGTCCAGGTGCAGGTTCTAGAAGGTAGGAGACTTTAAGGTCCCTGTTGCTTAAATAGGAGGCCAGCAAACTAGCACTCTGGTAGTCCTGGGTTCAAGTGAATATGCAGGGCTCAAACAGCATGGTTGAGCTCTGACGGTTTAGGGCAGGCCTCAGGCAGCAATGCAGTCCTTCCAGGTGCAGCAAAGCAGTCTTGTGAAGTACACAGCAGGCACAGCAGCAGATAGTCTCCTGAGAGCCCTTCTGCTGATCCATAAAGTAAACAGAAGAGTGGGTCTGAGGGCCCTATTTTTATACCTGGTGCCTCCTATGAGGTGGAGAGATGTTTGTAGAGGTTTCTCTTTGAAGTGCTTGGAACCTCCTCACTCCCCTGCCTTGGTTCCAAGCTTTCTGTAGAGACACTATGAAGGTGAGAAGCCCTTTGTGTGAATGCAGAGCACAACTTATTCAGTTGCAAGTTAGGCTGTGTCTGGCTCCACTCACTCACCATCCTGCCAGCAGATGGCCCATGCAGCTACACCTAATCCCTCTATTATATGACTGTCTGGGAGGAATTCACAAAGTCTGTCAGTTTCACCCAGTCTTGTGACGTAAGACAAGCTGTAGGCACCAAAGGGCTCAGAGCAGTAAAATGCCCATGTTCTAAAAGTGTAATTTTGAAAATTGTAATTTAAAATCCGACTTTAATATCATTACAATTTCATAGATACCAAATATGAAATGTTTACCTATCCCAATCAAAAGTTAGCACTTATTAAATGTAAAAGGCAACTGTTAGAAATTGGGTCTCTAGTTGGCAGAGGTATGCTCCCTGTCCAAGTAGGGACCACCACTCTAGTCAGGGTAAGTAAGATATGCACTAAAGGTTTACCTGTGCTCACCCTCTGGTAGCTTGGCTCAGAGCGGTCAGGATAAAATAAGGAGGCAATGTGTAAAGTATTTGTGCAACACACTCACATAGTAACACAATGAAAACACCACAAAAAGACTCCACACAGGTTTAGAAAAATAGGGGCAGATTTACAAGCCCCTTGCGCCACTTTTGCGTCACTTTTCCCATGTTAAAAATGACGGAAAAGTGGCGCAAGGGCCTTGTAAATAAGCCCCATAGATTATGTTTTCATAAATAATTCAAGGCCAAAACAACAAAACTCCAATAAGTAAAAGCTGAGTTATGAATTTTAAAAGAATAAAAACAGTTCTAGCACTTAGAAGAAATAAGTGTCAATGGGAGTTATCTGGTCACGCTGGACCGAGGCAATGTCAACAATTCAAGCCAAACATGAAGTGCAGGTCGGGGACCAGAGCCAAGCAGGCCCAGTGAACAGAGTACCAGGATCCTGGTCGCAAACAGTGAGATGCGGGGTGAAGAAGAGTGATGCGTTGATGTCGGGCCCGCAGTAAAGGTGTGCGTTAATTTTTTTTCACGCAGTGGTGTTGATGCATCGGGACCGTTGAGAAAAGCGCCAGTTCTGAGTGCGTTGGTTCTGAAGACAATGCACCAGGTTAATCCATGCAGGAGGGTGATGCGTCGATTTGCTCCACTCGGTGGCGGCGATGCGTTGGTTCCGAAGTGGTGGTTTTGTGCGCAATGCAGCAGTTCTGAGTGTGATGTGTTTGTCCTACTCCTGTCACAGGGCCGATACGCTGGGTCTGCTACACGCAGAATGGAGATGCATCGATTTCTCTGGTGCAAGTTTCGGGGTCCACTTCCAGTGAATCAGGCACTGGAGCAGGGGTAGATACTTGGATATACTTGAGTCTAAGGCAACAGGATACAAGTCAACAAGCCCTTTGAGATCACTTCAGTGGCAAGGAAGAGTCCATCTCTCTTCAGTGGGGTCAAAGAGCAGCAGGCAGCAGGACAACACAGCAGAAAAGCAAGCCTTCAAAGTTAGCAGTCCAGCAAGGTATTGGTCCTTGATGCAGCACAGACTTTCCTCTGACAGAGTCCGATTGTAGGTCCAGAAGTGTCTGATTTGGTGGGGTCAGAGACCCAGTTACCCAGTTTTGCCTTTGAAGTGGGGATGACTTCAAAGAAGTGTCTTTGAAGTTCACACAACCCCTTTCTTCCCAGCCCTGGCACCAGACTATTAGTAAGGGGTAATCAGCCCTTTGTGTAGGGACAGAACCTCTCCTGTTTAGGTGCAAATGTCAGTCCCTCCCTCACTTTCTGCCCAGGAAGAGCCATCAGAATGCAGATGAGCGCTCAGACGCACCTAACCTTTCTGTGTTTGTGGCTGTCTAGAGGGAATGCACAAAGTGTAGCTATCACCCACCCCAGACGTGTATTTTAGACAGGCTGGAGGCACACAGAGCTGCAAGAGCAGAAAATTTCCACTTTTTAAAAGTGGAATTCCTAAACTAGTAAAGTCAAATCCAGCTTTACCAGTAAAGAGGATTTGTCATCACAATTCCAAAGAGATGAAACATGATACAGCCATTCCTTTCTGATCAGGAATTACAGCTTAAAAGTATATTGAGGAATTCCCAATGTTAACCTATGAGAGTTGTGAAAAATGAATTTAGGTGTTTTTCACTACCAGGACATGCAAAACTTAAAAGTACATGTCCTACCTTTTACTTACACAGCACGCTGCTCTCTGAGCTACCTAGGGCCTACCTCAGGGGTGACCTATGTGTAATAAAGGGGGAGTTTAAGGCTTGCCAAAGGGTTTTAAATCCCAAGTTGAAATGGCCGTAAACTGCAACCCACTGGCCAGGCAGTGGCACGCCCGAGACAGGTTTAAAATGCTACTTGTGTGGGTGGCACTATCAGTGCTGCAGGCCCACTAGTATCGTTTAACTTATAGGCCCTAGGTATATGGTATTCCACTTTACAAGGGACTTACAGGTAAATTAAATATGCCAATTGTGTATACACCAATTTCACCATGTTGAGGGGAGAACCACATACACTTGAGCACTGGTCAGCAGAGGTAAAGTGTTCAGAGTCCCTAAGGCCAACAAAATGAATCAGCAAATACAGGAGGTTTGGGGGAAGACCATTCTAACGATGACATGTCTAACAGCAACCAAATGTTATCCTATGGGACAGGTAGGCCTCACGAAGTGAAAAAAACAAATTGAGAGTTTTTCCCTACAAGGACATGTAAAACGTAAAAATACACGCCTAACCTTTTTATTACAATGCACCTCCCCTATGGGCTACCTAGGCCCTACCTTGGGGTGACCTATGTGTAATAAAAGGGGAGTTGAACTGAGTTATATTGCAAAGTCAAATTGGCAGTTTAAAACTGCAATCAGGGTGAAATGGCAGACCAAGGACATGTTTTATGGGGTTTCTTAAGAGGGTGGCACAATATGTAGCATTTAATTTATAGGCCTTGAGTATTTGGTATACTATTCTACAACTGACTTATATAAGTAAATTAAATATGCCAGTCAGGTGTAAACTAATTTTACCATGTTTAGGGGGGTTAGCACATACACTTTAGCACTGGTTAGCAGTGGTAAAGTGCACAGAGTCCTAAAGCAAAAAAAACAAATTCAGTAAAAAATGGAGGGAAAAAGGCCAAAAAGTTTGGGGATGACCCTTGAGTCGGCCAGGCCCAACAGATACATAATAAGGAGGGTTAGCTTATACAAGTGGTTTATTGAGGGCTATAAGGAGAGTGAGTAAAAGATACCATAGCAAGCTTTGGCAAAGCCATTGTGGCTGACTTGCTTTTTCAGTTAGAATGAGTCTTATTAGTTTGGGTTATGGTTGTTGGTAGATATTACTTGAATAGGACAATGTCTTTCATGGGTAGATTATCAGCTGTCACTGCTGTGACTGTACTACACCACAAATGTGTTGTAGTATCCTCTCTTCCAAACTATCTGTCTGCCTCCTCTGTTATGAGTTGGACGAACTGCCATGCATCCGCATGCAAAGCCCCAACTGGCTCTGCCGGTGGAAAAATTGGAACGACCGGTTATTAGGCTGTATGAATGCCTGATTGTTTGCCTGATTTAGGACGGACGTTCTTAGCTAAATCTTTTCCTGTTCAAGATGACAGGAAAAGCCTGGTAGTGCTGAACAGAACAAAATACCTCCACCCTCTGGGAAAAAGCTCTCTGAGCCAATATTACTTGCTTTTCCAAAACAAATTCCTATTTTGGGGACTTTAAAAAACAAAAAACTTTGCTGGGTGGTCGCATGAAACAGGGTGGTCATCAGGAAAGCTACAGTGCCTATAGTGGAACTGCCAGGCAGGTGGAGTTATTTGAACATAGCAGGTAGTCATCAGCTAAGGTGGTTGAGGTTATCACCGCTACCTACCTAGTGAAGTGGGAGGCTGCCTGCCAAAATCCTAAGTTCCTACTGGTCACTCTTACAGCCTCCAAGTCCTCAGGGAATTCATGTAAGCAAGTCTGTTTCAATCTAGGTCTAGTTCACCATGGGCAGCTGCGCCTTCTACTAGGCAGGAGGTCATTTTGGTTCTTGAATCCCTATTGCAACAATAGGAAGACACCTATTTGACCCTTAAAACAATATTCCAGTGATTAACAACAGTAAACTGGAATCCTTGGGTCTTCCTTCATCCAATAGCAGACGGAGTCCTCTTTTCTTCAAATATTTCTTCTAAGAGCCAGGAATTCCCTAAGATGTTTAGACAGAATATCGGAAACACAAATATCGTGGGACAAAGTATTGTGTCAAGAATATTGAGGACAAAAATATCATAAAGGTAAGTTTCCATAGGCAAGCAAAGTTTTATTGTTTATAACTCCACATAAATGTACCTTGAAGACATATATATCTTTAAGTCATGTAGATGTGGAGTTAAGAATAGTAAATATATACTTATCTATTTGCACTTCCCTTCTTGATTTTTGGTCCTAGAAATGTTTGACACGATATTCTGTCCACACAATATTTTTGTTTCCGATATTCTGTCAGTGATTCATTCACCAAGGAGATGGTCTTGAGGTACCAATCTTATCCTGTACACCCTCAACTTTTAGAGAATTTTGTATACCCAATGCTGTCAACTTTCTCACAAAAGCCCAATCTCATTTTGCAGCACTTTCTTTCTTAATTACTGTAAAGCATCCAGAAGTCCCTCGTCTATAATAGCCCTATAATGACCCCAGTTGCTGGAGCCTTGTCTCTTCTTGTAGCCAGGCAATAAGGAATAGGAGGTTTTCTCCCCACTGTCTTTGCTGATTTTGGTCCTGGTGGGAGCACAGACTGAAAACCTTGGTTGACTGTGGGTATGAAGGATTCAATCCCTAAGATCCCCTTTTGCGATCTCCACTTAGGAAGAATGAGCTAAGAAAGCTACCCTTGGTGTTGTGAACTGTTCCTGCCACCCTATCATGTATCTACTGCCTACTAAGTGACAACTGTACACATAATTACAGTGTCCCTGCTCAAACGGAGATAAGCCTATTGCTTTCCAGGAAGAGAATCGTTAATAGTTAACCTCAGATGTGCATTCAGTCTCTTCAACAGGGCTACTGGGTAAACCAGTTTGCTACCATACAGCTCAAAGCACACTTTTAATAAGCTAATTTACTACTAATTATATAAAATATTGACTTTTACCAGTGAAGTACATCAGTAAAATGTAAAGTTGTTTGATTAAAGTCCTATCATTTTCCCAAGCAAACATAAAAAGGGCTTTTATTAATTAATAACTGCGCCTTTTCAATGAAAACTTAGCTTTCAATAAAGATCAACAAGCAGCTTTTGGAACCGGTTTACTGTAAAAGATCCATAATACCTGACATTTTCCAAAGATTAAGTTCACAGCGCAGTGGGCATACCACCACGGACTGGTCTTCTCAACAATGCCTTTGATAACTTCTTATCACATAGATAAGGTCTGATAACCTGTAAACAAACTGGTGTGTCATCAGAATGCAAGCTTTACAGCGTTCAAAACATAGCTGTACAAATGCATGTAAATAAGCAAAGATCTTACCTGCTTTCCTATACATTTGTCATGTTAGTTGCCCAAAAACAGGTGAGCAGTGTCCTTTGAAGACTGTAACATTATGGTTGTAAATCCTTCAAAGGGAGGTAACTCCCTTATAAAATTAGTGGATATGTGATCACAAGAATTAGACAGTGTTTCTAACAGTTGAAAATCTCCACATTTAGTCGGATGACTTCCTTTTGAATCAGCACATACCTTACTAGTAGAGACATTCCTGAATATCTGTATGAACGGAAGATCAACTTTCTTGTTGGGAAACCAGATTTTCAGCAGATTTGAACCTAAGTGGTTACAAGAAGAAATGTAAAAATGATTGTTTAAGAATAACAATTCTTTTTCACTCACATGTTTATTCACTAATCTAATGAGCTAATCAAAATTGTAGTAAACATGTCAAGATAACTGACACTAAAAAAGGCCTTGGGTGGTAAGATTATTTCTTCATTTGAGATAGATTTCTTTCTGGGTATTTCTGAGACAACCAATCAACAACAGTATTTTGAGAACCTAGAATGAATGTGATGAAAACTTCTTACTGTTCAAAGAAAATGCCTAACAAGCGTGTTGACTGTTTCTGCACTCTGCTTGTTGCAGTCCTCTGGTCAGAGAAAGACCAGAGGACTTTGCTGACTCCACAATTGCCTCACTCCAAGGACCTTAAATCTGCAGCACAAAGCAGAGGAAGGAATCCCCTAGCCGCGAGTGTCAGACCCTCCTAATCAAAATGCATTCCCCTGTGATGCTGCAGCTTCCATTAGTCTACCAAGGGGAGAAAGAGGTGAGGCCACCCAAATGGGCCTCTGTGACCCTGAATGCAATATATCACCATGAGACTGAAGACCTGCACCTCAGGTAACACCAGCGATTCAACAGAGACTGAGAACATGACTCATGGCTGTTGGTGGGAATTTGTTGCGATCATTGAAGACTACTTAAAAGACCTGCCTACTTAAAGGCTGCAGACTGACTAAGTCACAGAACTCAGGAACTCAGAACTCCAGTTCACCATAGTGAGCATGCTTCTGTGGTTAAATCTAAAGTTTCTGTTTGTATAATAACAGCCTTAGCATCCTTAGTATACTTTCCCTGTATGCACAGGGTCAAGACGGATTTGCCTATGCATGGGTCTAAACTGGGGTGCATGGTGAATAAAAGAATGATGGATTTAACCCAGATCTATTGACTGGGGGTGAAATTTGATTTGCTCTGCATTCTGTCCATCATCTGTGAATCTTTTGCTTTCTCGCTCTACTTTCCCTATTGTTCAGCTTATACGTTACTTTTATTTTTATTTAAGAAGAAGGCTGGTTAGATATTCACTTATTGTGCCTTGAATTGCTCACCCTTGCTACACTGAGAGTCACGTTCAGTAGGGTGTACTTGCTCCATTGTGCAGATTCAAAGTAGGACAGACCCCTGTAAACTTGAGGAAAAAGATCCTGTATCCCACTGAACTTTGTCACAAAAGTGCCCTTTAAATCAAGTTTATTGACATGCTGAACAGCTTCTTATATGTCAGAAATCACAGATAGTGCATACCTATCTTTTTTAGTTATCACATTTAATCCTTTAAAATTAACGAAATGATGAAGCTCAGATGAGGCTTTCTGTGGAATGGAAATTAAAGCTCCAGCAGTGGATTGTGATGGAGTGATTTAACACATCTTCAAATTTTCTTTTAGTTATTGTCGCATAGATTGTGTTTTTTGTCTGCAAAATGACAAGAATTCACCCAAATGGAATGACAGAGTTGCTTAGCACCTCCATTGAGCAATTATACTCCCTTTGAGAGGATTATATTTTTTCTCTATGTTCCATTAAGGCATCTGCATATTCATGATATTCATTTTATTTCATTGGTGTGTTAGATAGGTGAGCGATCATTGACATACTTAGAGCAGATAACATAATTTGACTAAGAAACCTTTTTAGAGCAATTTTAGACAGAAAACTTGAAGCGGGAAGCACTGTTTTCGGCTTTCACTTCCTGAATCAATTAGATAAATATAATATAGCTCATACTGAGAATAATGAGCTATTAAGGAGTTGTTCTTAGTTCAAAATTAACTATATCCTGATGGGTGAGCAAACTGTTTGATTCGGGTTGGTTCCATCACTGGGACTGAAGAAATAAGAGTGCCATCAACTGCTTCATCAACATTTGCATTGTACTTCTTCCTAGTTGGTAAGTGATTTGATCAAGCTCAGTCTACATCCATGTACACACTTGTGACTCCACATATTACAAGGGCATGTATAACTCTAGCCCTATTAACCAAATCTATAAAACCTATCATCAATGGAAGCAATATGAAGCTTATGAAATTATAGGAATAAGTTGATGAAACAAGGGCTGGCAGAGTGTACTTCACTGAGAGAATGACAGAGTCTTGTCATTTCACAAATTTGTTCTCAGACATATCGAGCTTTCGCTAAAAACATGACATTTCCGTCCATAAATCCAGCTATGATTTTCCTATTCCTCTATTGTTGAACTTCAAGTCATTCTCCATGGGTTTTTTGGATTCAGAGATTTAAACAATCACCTTTCCTGTGTCCTGCTATCAGTTGGAATAGTTATTTTAAAAAAAGAAAAATCTTGAAAAGAGGAAGGTCTTAGGGGCACATGCATCAAGGTAGGCTTTTGCGATTCCTTAATTGCGATTATTAAGGAATCGCAATTAAGGAATCGCAAAAGCCTATGCATGTAGGAATCGCTATAAAAATAGCGATTCCTAAACATTCCTTAATTGCGACTCGCTAATTGCGAGTCGCAATTAAGGAATACCTCCCATTAATTCCTATGGGCCTAGAGGCCCATAGGAATGAATGGGAAGACATTCTCAATTAGCGATTCGCAATTAGAGAATCGCAAATTGAGAATGCAATTTCAGAGGTGCCAGGGTGTCAAAATGACACCCTGTTGCACCCCTGAAATTGTGATGTGCACCCATGTTGCAGCACACACATGCCCCATGGGCATGTGTGTGTAACCTAAAACTTAAAAAAATGCATTTTAGAGCATTTTTCGAAGGTTTTGCAAATTACAGACAAGTTTGATTTGTCTGTAATTTGCGGTCCCAAATAGCGAAATCGCTATTTGAAAGTGCTTCTAGCATTGCATTTAAGGAATCGCAAATTGCGATTCCTTAAATGCAATCGCAATTTAGGAATTCGCAATTAATTGCGAATTCTTAAATTGCGCATAGGAAACACTTTCATGCATCTCCAAAGGCCAATTTGCGATCGCAAACGGCCGATTTTTGCGATTCGCACCGTTTGCGATCGCAAAAACCTTTGATGCATGTGCCCCTTAGAACCTTCAACCCTGCAACATATGGCTATTACCCTAGAGTGGTATCATTTTCACTTGCTGAAAACATTCTCTCCTAGCAGTTAAGAAACTATATGATATTACAAAAGGCTCACGACATTCTAGTTTATAGTTATAAGAGAAAAGGATAGACCCAACAGGTAAACAGGCCAATAGACACCAAAGATCTGCTGAGTCTTACCAATGCAGTGATCAGGTTTAGCTCTCTTCTTCAATTTTTCATATGTCTGTAGACTTCTAACCATTTCCCTAAGTTCTATGGGACATTTGTTTATTACCAAAATCAAAAGTGAACCAAAACATTCAAATCGCAAATAGGACAGTGAATGAATTTTCTGGTTATGGGAATGTGCAGTGTTAACAGCTTGCCAAATGCCTGGATCTCTTCAAGCAGCTCTAGGTAGCTGGGGATAAAAATATGGAAAGAGTAGAGCATCCTCCAAGACTGGTATAGTGCCACAGAACTGAACCGTCACAATGACTCTTTTCAGAAGAAACCCTTGTATATTAATTCAAGTTCTTTGTAAAATATAAATATTGCATATTTTTCAGTAAATCCCACATTATATATTTTGGTCTGGATATGGATACTTTTCAAGACAGGGCAAATTGTGAAAATAAAATGAACTATGAATGGATCAAGCAATCCATTAATCATTTCTTACTGCATTACACTAAGAAGCACAGGTGTGCTCAGATGTGAGTGTTGCAGTTCTCTGTGCCCTATGCTTTCAAGCTGTACCTGACAAAGTCAGATTATGTAAGTGGTAGCTTGTGTTCCATGTTCAGATCAGAGCTAGGGCCATGGTTGGATTGAATATGGTAGCTCTTGTAAGTAATGATCAAGTAAACTAAGCAACAATGGCATGGAATGTACCCAGATTACTTAGAAGTGGCTTTGCTTTCAGCCACCACATTTTAGGTCCGTCTTGACAGCTTTGCCTTACACCAAGATCCGAGCGGCAAACGTCTGCAGAGCCTCAGCCCCATGGTTTACTGAGGCCCTCAGGAAGAGCAGAAGTGCCTGCAAACGTCTTGAGAGAGTCTGGAGGAAGAATTTTAATCCCTCGGATAAAACGGCGTATAAATTGGCACTAAAAGCCCATTACGCCAAAGTTCGCAAGGGAAAAAAGAGTTTCCTGTCCTCGAAAATCGAGCAAGCTGGGAATAGCAGCAAGGAACTTTTCAAAATTGAGACAGCCTAGAAACAGCACATTGTAGCAATTTATCAGCATGCCAAATAAAGGAATTTACATATCTTCTTTAACATTTTTAGGTGGAAATTGTATTATTATTTGGGGTGGATGGCTACCCACCTCAAGGTATGTTGACAACCCTTGTCTTGGTGAACCCTTATAGTCACAAACTTAATCTAAGCTAAATCCCCTGGTAGCTATGGCACAGAGCAGACACGTTTAACTTAGGGCAATGTGTAATATATGTAGGTGCCAAAACTGTATTGAAGTCAAAATGCAAGGCAATAAAAACCTCAAACTAAGTCATAAACATAGAGTACATTTTTACAAACAAAATCCAATAAGAAGAATCAGAGATATGAATTTTATAAATTTTCATGTTCCAGTTTTTTATTGGCATTTAAAATTATCATAAGATAATACAAGGATGCATAGACCTTGCGACCTACAGAAACCCAGTACAGTAAAATAGAATTCATAGTGTTGCAAGCCATAGATCATAATAAATGTACAAGCACAGCATGTTGCATCTCACCATAGTCTATCACAGATGGTGAAAATCATGTACGAGCAACAGACACAAATTCGAGTAGACAATTTCTAAAGATGCCTAGAAGCATGTTATTGACAATCAATGTAGCGGTCGTAAAAGTAGATACAAAATCTTTCCTATGGCAAAAAGGAATAAGAATTGCTTACCTTTGATAGTTTCCTTTACAAGATCTATGCAATGGTTGAAAGAGAAAAAAAGGCTGTATTCATGTACCAGGATGCCTTCAAATAGTAAGATGTACACAAGGTGTAGCAACCAACTGTGTGAAAAGACTAATAAAAGTAGAGAAAGGGGAAGAGGGTGAAGGGGAAGAATAAGGTAACTGGGGAGTGCTCAGCAATACCCAATATGGATCAAAGAAGCTAATGCAGTGACTTAGCCTACATGGCTATCATTTTCCCTCAAGAGCAACAAACTTGTCCAAAGTAACCCAAATTACAGACGAATTTTAAGTAGGAGTAGCACCAAGAAGCAAAAAGAGCCAGTGATAGTCAATGGTCGAGGTACACTGGACCTTAGGTGGAATTTGAGGCTGAGAGCAATGGAGCATGAGTTGTATACACCAACCAGGTTCATCGTGGTCAAAGGTTTTACCTTCTGACCTATTCTCTTAAGTTCCAATCCACCACAGGTGTACACTTCTAAAACCCCCTTCCGTACTTCAGGGAGGCATCCTTAGACTTACGGGGCATCAGGCAGATGCCAACAGCAGGGTCCAGTTCAAGTCATTGGTCACCTGGACAGTTGCATGAAAATCTTCTTGTAGCTTGTTGCCTCCCTGTAGCCACATATGAGGTCGGGCAGCTGACCATTGAAATCCACTTCTTTGCTCTCGGTACAGGGGAGAGCATGGTCAGTTCTTCAGGGCTCCTCTCAGGTCACAGTAAGCAGGTCCAGCCCTTTTCTGATCTTTCACAGGTCCAGGTAGTGATCTGAAGTGGGTGCCTGGAGTTGCCACATTTTTACCTGCACCCTAGCTAGTCATGGAAATGGCTTCTGGCCATGCCCTAACCGATAGGGTAAATGTTTCTGTGGCCAATCTGACCCCTTTTGGGCATTTTCAAGATGGCAAATGTCCTCAGCTATACTTAGCTTGAGCTCTGAGGCCTGGGGTGTATGTGGGGAATGTACTATGGTATCTTAGTGTCCTCCCACATCTGACACTAAAATCTACTTTAATGCAGACACTGTAGCCACAACAAACCCAGAGACAGAGGTCTGGTAGGGCAAAAACAGGAATCTCCAGCTACCAGACAGTGGATACACAAGATTTGTCTTGGCATCCTGTTCTCTTCCTTTCAAGTATGCCCTAGTGTTATGTGAACTCAGAAGAGCTCTCAAGCAGGATTTTGACACTCAGCCAGGATTTTACACTGTAATGACAAAAAGGATGCTCACATCCCCACCCTTCTGCTGTGCTCCAAGGAGTCATCCCTGCCTATTCAACTCGACCTCCCACCAGGGAGGAAACACATGTCTCCAGATGGGCTCAGCTAGATTGTTGGTTAGGCGCACAAAACATATCATCGTAGGTGAAATGGGTAGAACATTTCCCACGTACACTATCGGACCACTTCCCTGTCCAACTCATACTGGAGATGCCAGCATCTAAGCATAAAGCTGCATGTGACACTGGAGGCCCTCCAGGACAATATGTTCAGTGAGGAAGTGAGGAAGGAAATCTTACATTTTTCAGATTAATGAGGGCTTGGTTGACTCTGTGAGCACCTTATTGGAAGCCTTCAAGGTCTACTTGAGGGGCATCTGCCAAGCACCTGTACAGCCCAGCAACATGAGGTATGTAAAGCATTGCATAGCCGGCCCAGCTTGACAAGCTAGAGACTGACATAAAAGCCCTTGAGGATAGTTCATCACAGTGCCCGGATACGCGGAGGCTGACTAGGCTGCGGGCCAAACTTGAGAAATTCACATCTCTTGCTGAGGAGCGTCAGAAGCACCTTCCCATGCTATGGTGTACGGGGAGGTGAAAGACCAAGCAGAACACTGGAGGCACTACTGCGTGACCACGGGGCATCCCTGGCAGTCGCCCAGGTGGAAATCGATGATGGGTAGCTTCTATATGAAGCAGACAACATACTTTGGGAATTTGTGAACTACTTCTCTGTCTTATATACCTCACATATACCCAACTCATCAAGGGAATACTCAGCCTACTTTCATCTTATAGCTGTAGCATGGTTATAAAGCCCAAGGTGGCATTTTCTGGCTGCACCACTTACATTGGATGAGATTACAGTACTAATGGGTCATCCCAATTCTTAGAATCCCAGAAGGAACGGCTTCCCCACAGAATTGGATAAAGCCAACTCATACCAATTGGACCCCTATCTTCTGAATGCATATAATGAGGCACAGGAGAAGAAGCCATATTGATATCATTTGTAAAACGAGGGGTGCCCGCGTAATTAGGAGAATTTGGTGACTGTGCATTACTCTTGTAATGCAAAGTTATGGCCAAATTCTGGCAACCCCTGCCTGGCAGAATATGTTTCCCTCAAGGCTCCAGAAATGCGAACTGGTGAGTGTGAGCATAATTTGGTGTCCCCTACCGTGATTTTCTAATGCAGGCGGTCATGGTCAGAGGTCTGCTTCTTGAGTAAATTTGCTGCTGCTCAGCTAGATTTTCTAATCGAGCGAGAACAAAATCAACTCGAATGGCCATGCACTCTTGTGCCCCATATGGTGCCATTTGTGCTAATTTTTTTGTGCTGCTTGTACTAACGACGTTAAATTGCAGCGTGAGCAAAGCAACATGCCTATTTTTCACCCATCGCCATAACTCTGTGAAATCTCCCTGAGTTTTTATGTAACTCTGCGAGTTCTGCCCACCCTTAATTAAAACCCAAGAACCCTTCCTCCTCCTGTGACACCTACCATCCACTGTCCTTCATAAATGTTGATCGACTATTGCTCTTCCTGCTGGATCTCGTTCTCCCTGACCAAGCAGGATTAATTCCTGATAGATCTACTTCTCACAATCTCCACACCCTCTTCCCCCTGATGAATCAATTGAACCCCCAAATCAACACTGTGGTGATCCTCTTGGATGCCACAAAAGCATTTGACTCATTGAAGTGGACCTTTCTGTTTGCCGTCCTCACCGGCATGGGTTTTCCTGACAGCTACATATGATGGGTAAAGTTTCTATATACAAAACCAACCACTAGGGTGTGCTTAAAGGGCCTAATATCTCAACCAATTTCAATGTAAGAGGCACCCAGCAGGGTTGCCCTTCTCCCCACTGCTATACACCTTAGCCTCCAAACCATTGGCTTGAGCGATCCACCAGCTGCATGAGTGACGTGGCCTTAACTTCACTTCTTGAAATCTTATTGTGTCGCTCTATGCAGAAGACATTGGGCCAGATGTAGGTGGCCAAATAGCGAGCGCTAACGCTGAAATTCTCAGAATTTCAGAGTTTGCGATCGCTATTTGGCTGCGAGCAATGTAGGTGAGTTTAAACCTACTAGCAAAATAAGGAATCGCAAAATTGCGATTCCTTATTTTGCTCTTGCATTTAAGGAATCGCAAATTGCGATTCCTTAAATGCAATGTAAGTAGAACAAAAGAAAGTGCACTTTAGCCTTAAGGAATCGCTAATTACCACCAACTTCAAGTTGGTGGTAATTAGCGATTTCCATTAAAAAAGCACTTTTTTGCTTTTTTTAAAGTGCCATGTGGCACACATTTATGCCCTTAGGGCATGTATGTGCGCCACATGTGCACACATGCACATTTCAGGGGTGCAGCAGGGTGTCCTTTTGACACCCTGGCACCCTTGAAATAGCTCCCGCTATTTGCGATTCTTTAATAGCGAATCGCAAATAGTGAATATCTACCCATTCATTCCTATGGGCCTCCGAGCCCATAGGAATGAATGGGTAGGTATTCCTTATTAACGAATCTCAATTTGCGATTCGTTATTAAGGAATATTAAGGAATCGCTAATATTTTGGCGATTCCTACCTACATTCAATTTTGCGAGTCCTTAATAGCGAATCGGTAAAATTCGCTATTAAGGACTCGCAAATTTGATTTTACCTACATCTGGCCCCTAGTTCTCTATCAATGCCACCCATCTCACAATCTCAGCTTCATTATTAGGAAGTTCACACTATTCAAAGCACTGTTGCACATCACAATAAACTGGAACAAGTCTACAGTATTCTTGTTGATCCCCAGCAACTCCAAGGTTGTGCTGGAGTTTCATATTCTGTGGTGCACTTCATTGTTCAAATATCTGGGTGCCTGGGTCAGCCTGGATAAAAATGTGTTGCTCTCTGAAAACTATGGGGTAGGCATGGCCAAGGTTGAGGAACAGTTTGACAAAAGACAGCACCTGCCCCTCTCCTTGATGGGATAGCTAGCCCTGATGAAAATGGTCTTCTTACCCCGACTATTGTACCTTTTCCACAACATCCCCATTTTTCTGACCAAACACTTCTTTATAACACAGTGTACACATATGATATTACTGGCATGGGAGGGCAAACAGTTGAGAATCCAATGTGAAATGCTTACACTGCCCTATGAGCGGGGTGGCCTTGCATCACTAGATTTTGAGTTATACTACACCTGTGCATAAGCCCACATACAACACATGTAGCAATAGAGTACAACACAGTACAGTCCATCCCCTTGAAGCACTGATTGGTCAAAGAGGCACTTGCGGCCATGCAGAGATTAACTCGGGGCTTGCACCCAATGAGCCTGTAAACTGAAACTACGTACGCTTCATGCCCCAGCACAATCACTGATCCATTACACACTAATACAACCTATCCGGAGACACAAGTCCTCCATAAGCTATAGAGATGGGGTTTGCACATAATTGGGGATATTTAGCCAGAGGGACAATTTGTGAACTACTCCTCCATTGAAGCAGTTGTAGAGTGCACTATAGTGGATAGGTTTACCTACCTTAGGCTGACGGCACTTTGTAAAACACACAATCCTACCTTCCCAATGGAGGCGCCATCATTAATTGCCCTGGAACCAATCATTACTAGCCCAACAAACAGACAATTAGTGACTGTCTTGTACTCTATTTTAGAGACAGACACCCATATGGTGACAGCTGGAGACACATATCGTTGAGAGGAGGACATTGAGAGCACAATTACTGATAGGGTGTGGACATACTGTTGCATGCAGACAGGGAAATTGACTCCTAATGGTCGATTATACTTTATCCACTTTAAATTGTTGCGTTGCCTATACTGCACGCCTCTCATTCTGGCCAAACAGCGACTTCTGCTAGATTTCCGTTGCCTACAGTGTGTTACTCGCAATGCAGACTTAATCCGCCTCATCTGGAATTGCCCATCCATTTTTGCCTACTGCTTCACAGTATTTTACATTGATTTCAGAGATGGTTGGGATATCAGTGAGTCACCCTACGAAAGTGGCAGTCTTGAGCTGTACAGCTCATATTCAATGTAATATATGATGGCTTGTCACTATTGCTCTTTACTGGAAAAGAGGCGAGTCACATCTACATGCAGGAGGGATAAATACCCTATAGTGAGAGGAGCTTCGCTAGATATGGTCTACTGTGAGGTACAGCTACAACTTCACTACTCAACATTACCCCCACCAGCAGGCCAAAAGATAAATGGAGCCCTTTTAAGCACTGTATGCTCGTGTTGTATTGGTGGACTAACAATATGACTGGGACACAGTTGGAAGTGCAAGGGGAGTTTGGGGATGATTGCGGGTGCTCCCTAGCTAAACTTTCTGTACATTGGAAATGCGGTGTGCTGTCTCTCAGAGGTGAGGCTGGAGCTGGTGATGATGGACTTGAACCTGTGCATGAACCCGGGCTTACCAGTGGGTCTCTCGCCTCTGCCTGGGCTATGTATACACTCTGATATATACTGACTATGCTATTGTGCTTTGCTAAATATGCAATGAATATGATTGATGGTACATTGTATGTGCGCTCTACCATCATGCTGTCTGTTGTTATGCTGTTGGTTTACTGAATACTAATAAAGGTTTTAAAAAATACACTTACTAAAAGTTACCTTTCCTTAGTATTTATTAAAAATCTAACTTCACCACTGAATTGGAATTTTAATAACTATTAATAATTATTGTTCAATTACTTCTATAGCTAGTCCCATTCCCTAGATACAATATTAGAATTCTAATCTGTACATCACACAACTAGGCCTGCCACAGTGAAACGTATTTCGCTTTTGGGTGCTAGTTACTGCAAGCACATGTAAACATTACATTTCTGCATGTCCTACTTTTAAAATGCCATGCACCCTGCCTTGTGAGCTAGAAGGCCTACATAGGGGTACCATAATACTTAAAAAATAGGTTTTTATGTGTCAAATGGCTTTATTTTGTCAGTCTGGATTTCAGATTTTTCACTGCTACAGCCATGCTTCACAGGTTAGGCCTAAGGCTATGTAAGCACTGTAGTGGGTGGCCCAAAAGGTGCTCATGTCCACTGGTGGTATTTAACTTCCAGGCCCTGGGAGCACCTTGTACAACATACTAGGGACAGGTAAGTTTAATATACCACTTACGAGTATGCCAATTTGACCATGTTTAAAGGTGGAGTACAGGCACTTTACTACTAGTTAGCCATAAAAAAAGAGGCTCCAGCAAAGGGCAACAATATGGGATGACAAAGCAGAAAAAATGAATTACTTGTACCTGGGAATGTAGTGTTAGAGAAGTTACTAGAAAGAAGCCAATGTATTTCAAAGCAGTGACTAGAGTAGGCGGGGGCGGGGGTGGCGGGGGACAAGATCAAGGAGCTAGCAGAAGTCCAACAAAATCTCAAAGGAGCCACCAAATGTGAGGACTATGTTCTTGTACAATGCTGAGTGAGAGTTTTTGATTCTCCTTTTATCCTGCCCCCTGAACTGCCTAAGTAGGTGATCAATTATGTGTCATCCACGTAGATCATAAAAGTAACGCCATATGGGCTAATGAGGTGGGCCAGAAGAGTGGTATATATATTATACAAAGTCAGGATCAAAGAAGGTCCCTAGTTGAACTCCATGATGCACTAATTTAGTTGTGGAGAGATAAGAAGAAACCTTTACAGCTTGCATGCAATCTTGACGGTAAGAGATAATTCAGTCAATGGCAGCATCCTTAATCCCAGTATCATAGAGTCTGGACAATGAAATGTCATGGAAGATGGTGTCAAAGTGGCAGAGAATCAAGGTGAATCAAAGATGCTTTGCACCTTTGTTAATCAACCAGTGTCATTCATACACTACTGCAACCAAAGGCAATTCAGTTCTTATGATTTAAACCAGATCGAGCTGAATTTAGCATAGAATCCTTCACAGGAAAAGCAGTAGTGGTAGTGTTGACTTGTGTTAGAAACTGGGTTACTGGTTGAGTGGGGTGTTTACTCTGGTCAAGCAGCAACTGCAATCCTAGGTATGGTAAGGTACAGGCACACCCTAAATTAACCTGTGCTTACCCTCCGGTAATTTGGCACAGAGACGTCAGGCTTAACGTAGAGGCAATGTGTAAAGTATTTGTGCAACACTTCCAACAGTAAGAACAGTAAAAAGACCACACAACATGGATCCCACACCAGGTTAGGAATAAACAAAAGAAGACCAAAACAACAAAAATCCAATTAGTAGAACTGGAGATATTGAATGTCAATGTTTATAGTGAGAAATAGCTCCAAAAAGCACAAAGTGCTGTCATGTAATTTCCACTAATCTCTAGGAACTGCGCATTTGCGGATGACATAAACTTAGTATGGTCTCACACTGATTTCATGCACCCCCTCAGGATATGTTGTGCCTTGGACCAGCTAGCTCACAGTGCCACCGTTAGCCCCCCTAAACCTAAGCAAACAGTTCTGGCAACCATTGAACATGACAACTCTGTTGCCTTCGGAACTGTGGTGAAAGACTTCAAACTTTTCTCTCAGTCACTCGTGCTCTCTTTTGCTCAGAGAAATATACAAAGAATACACAAAGGGGCGTTTTCAATATTTATTGAACCATAGTGATTCTTGCATAGAAATTGCAATGATTAATAGACAGAAGCAGACAAGGTTATAATGAGTGTCAACAAAGTGAATAAAACAAAGAGTTCCACCATCTTGTTGAGACAGGTTATATATTTTATATATGCAGACTGCTCTTTGCTTGACCCTAAAATGGCGACAGTATGAATACACTTCAATCACCTCCATTGCCTGACCATGAAATGACTGAGCTCCTAATACAACGTGATTATCCTCACCCTCACTAGCTATCTCTCGAGAGCGGCCAACCACTTATCCGCATCCTCGTCAGCTATTCTCTCTAGAGCTGCCAACCTGGCTCCTACACTAAAAGGGCACTCCCCTGTGGAACTGCCACAGTACAATTCTGGCTCCCGCACGGTGGGCAGCCCACCTTGCTGTATAACTGTCCCTATTGGTGCTCGAGCAGCCCACCCGAGCCAACATGGCAAGACCTGACCTGTCCGCTATGGGGGGAAATTCTTACACTCTGGTCTACCCCCCTAACCTCTCCAAAACCACCACAAAATCCTTCAAGCACTCCACCCTGAAAAGACACCCTGAGACACTGATCTCTGACCTGCGTTACAGCGCAGACAACGGCATAGTCATTAATGACCTCATCTTCTATTCTAGAAGAACCTCTGCCTGGCGCAAAACCTTTGCTCACCACTTCAATGTACGTGCTACTAAGAACATTCCGTACAGCACTAAGCTAACTATAGCACCCTCCTCAACCCTGCGAGCTGACCTCACCATCACTCTCTATAAAAACTGCATCGTTTTGATCAAAGCCTCAACCAAAAACTTGAATAAATTTGCAGAACTTTTTACCCTCCTCAGAAACCACGTGCACGACACTGGCAGGGTAATTAACTCACACCCCGATGAGCCCTCGTCCAGCCCATCCAGCCCATCCAATGTGGCTAGCCACCCACAAACCCTTCTAAGATCTTCCAACCCTGGCCACCCTAACCACTCCAGCACGTCTCCCGGTCTTGTCAACAGAATCACCTCTAGACCTTTGGTCCCCTCCCTACTAGCTCCCCAAGTAGACCATGTAAACGGTACGCCCCCAATGAACTACGATACAGGTCGCGCTTACCTTTCCCGCACCGTTGAGTCCTCAGCCAGCCCATCCAGCATGGCCAGCCACTCACAAACCCCCCTTAGGTCGCCCATCACTGACCACCCGAACCACTCCAGCACGTCTCCCGGCCTCACCAACAGAATCATCCCTAGACCTTTGGCCCCCTCTCTACTAGCTCCCCAAGTAGACTATGTCACCGGTACGCCCCCAAAGACTTACGATACAAGTCCTGCTTGCCCTTCCTGCCCTCAATCCAACCCGCAAAGGGGCTCCAACAGAGATCCTATGGCTTACAACACAGCCCGTACTAGTCCTTCCCCCCTATCACCTATTCACGCTGTCAGAACTGCTCCCGAACCACTGCCCCTTGCCCTCTAGCACCTCCTTCTTATAGGGACATCGATTCTCTGCACGCCAGAGCTGCCAAACTAACCCAGAGCATTCATATTTCCATCCTGGAGCTAATGAACCTTCTCCACCTCGCTGAACTCTCCCTCGCCAACCTTATGCCCCTACCAAACGCTACCCCCCCACATTTGACAGAGCTCTCTAAACAACCTCTTCCGCTATCCTTGAGACATCTTCGCCCCCGCAAGCACCCATGCCACCTCTCAGAGGAAGAAACCCGTGCTCTTGTCCTATCCTACAACTCTACCTTTGCCACTCCAAGTCCACTAGATCTCACTGAAATGGAAATCCTTGCCATTCTCCGAGACTACAACTCTACCCCAGCTATCCATCATCCTTTAGACGCAAAGGCCGAACACGCCATCTGCACGGTCACTATCAACCCCAACAGACCAGCTACCCTCCGCAACAGAATTGTGGTCAAGAGTAATCTAGCGCCTGTTCACCTGTCCGCCCAGACTCACGAACCTCCTTCCAAATCCTCTCTATTTGGTCTTTTAATTAATTGCCGGTCGGCAGCTAAGCATGCCGCGGATCTGGCTGATCTCATCCTTTTCAAATATTTCGACTTAGCGATCCTTACGGAATCATGGCTCAACGAATCCTCATCTCCATACCTGGACCTCCTAGTCCCTCCTAACTACCACATCGCAAGGCTAGACAGACAATCTAACAAGAAAGGAGGAGGCATCGCCTGCATCTACCGCTCTAACCTTCTGGTCACGGAACTTCTGGCGGACACCACTGACTCCTGCGAATACCTCGCCCTCGCTATTCACAGCAACTCCACCCTACTGTGCAACCTGCACATCTTTTACCACCCCCCAGGCATGAATGACTCCTTCACCGACCACCTCATGGAAATCATCACAGCTAAGAGATCCAATAGTGCCAAAGATATTTTCCTTGGTGACTTTAACTTGCACTGGAACGATCCAAAGGATTCACATGTCAACGCCATCAAGGACCTCCTAGCCGATCAAGCCCTGACCCAAGCCTGATCACTACCAACTCACTCAAAAGGGGCCACCCTTGACTGGATTATCTCCAAAGAATCAACAGTCAAGCTTATCTCTATAGACCCATGCGACTGGTCTGACCACCACGCCATCACCTTCCTCCTACCTGGCACCCACAAGACAAGGGCACCGCAACCGGTGATTCCTAAACGCTGGATCAGAGACACTAAGAACCTGGACCGCAGGGAACTCGAGGCTCGTTGCAAATCCGACCCCCCCGCGCATATCACAACAGTGAGCGGCCTCAACGATCACTACTCTGCGACTATTTCGAACATCCTGGATGATCTAGCCCCACTAAAGCTGAAAAGAACCCAAATCAAAGACAGAAACCACTGGTTCACGGGATCCCTTAACAACGAGAGGAGTGTCCTCCGACAAGCTGAAAGATCCTGGAGGCAGCACCCCTCTGCCGCACATCTAAAACTCCTCCACCAGGCCAGAAATGCCTACAACAGGAACATACTCAAGTCTAAAAAAGAATTCTTCAGAACTGCACTAGAGAAGGCCAAGAACAGACCCCACAAGCTCTTCGAACTGGTCAAACACCAATCTAATAAATTGGCCAAAACTTCAAAAGAAACCCCCAAGTCTCTTATATCCTCAGAGGAATTCTCCTCCTTCTTCGCTGACAAAATCTCAGCCCTTGGAAACGAACTCAACTCCATCACATACCCTCAAACACCTCTCTACCCGCCTCCTCCAGCCACATCGCCCCCACAGGCTTCACCCAAAAACCATGCTCACTGGACTGACTTCAAACTCTATGACGACGACTCAGTGTCCAAAATCCTATCTTCCCTAAACCCTAATAACCATTTTAATGACCCGCTCCCTTCCAACTGCCTAGCTGCCGTCGCCCAATCCATTATTCCTAGCTGGACTACAATAATTAACGCCTCTCTCAGGCAGGGAACGATGCCCGACTCTCTAAAAGCAGGCCAAGTCCTCCCCATTCTGAAAAAGCAGTTGCTGGATCCAGCCTCCCCTGACAACTTCAGACCCATCTCCAACATCCCCCTCTTAGCCAAAGTGAAGGAGAAATATGTGCAGCAGCAGCTAAGTCAACACATCAACAACTTCCACCTCCTCGATGACTTCCAATCCGGATTTAGACCAGGGCACAGCACCGAAACCACTATGCTCCACATCGTTGATGATGCTCTTCAAGCCCTTGACCAAGGCAAAACCGGTCTCCTAATCCTCCTGGACCTATCCTCGGCCTTCGACATGGTCAACCATGAAAAACTACTCGAACGCCTCAAATTCAGGATGGGTTTGGATGGCACTGTTCTAGAATGGTTCAGGTCCTTCCTCCAAAACCGGTCCCAGAGATTCCTTGTCAACGGCAACCTATCGGCACCATCCCCGGTCACGGTTGGAGTCCCTCACGGATCAACACTGTCCCCCACCCTCTTCAATCTTTACCTGGAACCGCTTACCGAAGTACTGTGCACTGCTAATATCTCCTATCATATGTACGCTGATGACACTCAGATCTACATCAAAACCTCATCTCTCGAGGTGATCCTCTCCCTGAACGAATCCTTAAAACTCACTGTCCAATGGCTCGCATCCAATCAACTCAAACTCAACGCAAAGAAAACTGAATTTCTCCTGATCGACCCGCCCAATACCAACCTTGAGATTCAATCATGGATTAAGGCTATCACAGCCTTGAATTGCCCACCGACCATCGTGGATTCGGCCAAATCCCTGGGAATCACCCTCGACAGCAACCTGAACATGCGGGACCACATCAATTCAATGGCCAAATCAGCCAGATTCCACCTGAGCTACCTTAGGAAATTGAAACCCTTCCTCGATGCTCCCGACCTAAAAATGGCAGTTCAAGCACTTGTCATCTCTAGACTGGAATATGGCTGTTCTACCCTCTCGGGTCTACCCAAGATCTCCCTGGCACCTCTAAAAGCATGCCTCAATGCAGCCGCCAGACTACTCACCGGCACGAGGAAATACGACCATATTTCCCTGCCTCCCCTGGAGGCAAGAATACAGCTCAAAGTAGCATGCATCACGCACAAAGCCTTATATTCTAACTCCCCTGCATAGCTGAGGCAGAAACTTGTGATCTCCGGAGGAATCAGAAACTCCCGATCTGCCAGAGACCTCCTGCTCCAACCTATTAGCTTGAGTCTCTTAAAATAGCAATGCGACACTTTGAGTTCAATGTATCTTAAGATGCGTAACGCAGGGCAACGAAGAGTGTTGCAGGGAAGGTGATGCGGTAGTCCCTTACACGCAAGGACGGTGATGCATTGAAGATCTGGTGCAAAAGAAACAAAGTGGCGTCTTCTTGAGGTTGCGACAACGAAGAGGTGATGCGTGCACGCCCGACGGCCGTGCGACGATTTCGATGAGTCTTTGGAGCCGCGACAGGCCCTGAGACACGCTTCCCTGGCGATGTGACGACGATCTTCTCCTGGGAGGCGGGGCGCGCCTCGTGTTGCGATGCGTCGGCGTCTGATGTGAGGTCGATGCTCTGCCCCGGGGATGCGACGGCGTCTGATGCGACGGTGACACTTTTCTCCGGTGCTGGGAGGCGCTTCAAAGGATGCAGCGCGCTTCTTCGGGGATGCGCCGGCGTCTGCTGCGACGTCGACACTCTTCTCCGGCGATGCAATACTCAGCGGCTGCGGCGACACGCTTCTTCGTGTTGAGTCGCGCTTCCAGCTCCCAGAGACACGCAAGTGTGTCAGAAGGTCCAAATTCCCAGCAAGGGAACACAGGGGGAGCTGGTGGGTGAAGTCTGTTGTCCCTGAGACTTCAGCAGGAGGCAAGCTCTAAAATCAAGCCCTTGGAGATCCTTCACAAGTTGATGAAAGTCACAGCAAAGCAAAAGTTCCTTTCTCCTTTCTTTGGCAGTCAGGCAAACCACTGCAGGCCTATCCCCCAATTAGCACTTCAGGCTTAGGGATAGTCTCTCCTCAGTTTCTTCTTGGTTCCGCTCCTCAGCAAAGGTTTCTTCTTGTTTCCCAAAAGTGATCTAATTTCCTAGGGGTCTGGGTCCCCTTTATATACACCTTTTCTCTTTGTTCTCTGGAGGCAGAGAGGCCTCTGCCTAGCCCAAAACCAGTTCTGGTCAGTCCTGGAGCACTTTCTTTTCCTGACTCCTTCTTTCCTTTCAGAATGTGGGGCAGAGTACTCAGCCGCCCGGCAGGAGGTGGAGCCAGCATTGTGGAAGGCAGGCACAGCCCTATTCAGACCCAGGTGCAACTCCTCCCTCCACTCTGGATGCAGATCTTTCTATTCAGCCCTGTGCTGACTCACCCTGTCTCCTGTAGCCACCCCCAGCCCCTGTCACTCAATCTCCAGACAAGGAATACACAACCTAGCAGAGGCAGGCTTGGATAGTTAGGCAAGAAAATACCCACTTTCTAAAAGTGGTATTTTCAAACACAGCATGTTAAAACCAACTTCACTAAAAGATGTATTTTATCATTCTGAGTTCAGGCATACTAAATTCGTTTTTCTACCATGTTCCCTGGGTCAGTTCTGACTATAAGGTGTAATAGTCAGTCTGCCCATTCTGGCCTATGGGGAGCAGGTAGCCTTGCAATAGTGAAAAACGAAAATGGCTGTAATTCACTATTAGGACATGCCACACACACCAGGGCATGTCCCACCTTGTACTTACAATGCACCCTGCCCTAGGGCCTACTTTAGGGGTGACCAACATGCAGTAAAGGGAAGGTTTAGGGACTGGTAAGTGGGTGTACTCACCAAGTCGACATGGCAGCCTAGGCTGCACGCAGGCTCTGCAATGGCAGGCCTGAGACACATTTTACAAGCTGCTTCTGTGGGTGGCACAACCAGTGCTGCAAGCCCACCAGCGGCATTGGATTTACAAGCCCTGGGCACACTCAGTGCACTGTACTAGGGACTGACAAGTAAACCAATCATCCAATCATGGAGTCACTAATACATACATCAATTTACAATAGGGAGCACTTGCACTGTGGCACTGAATAGCAGTGGCACAGTGCCCAAAGCATCTAAACCAGCAAAAACAGATCAATAACATTGGAGGCATCATCAAAAATGGAAGGGAGACCCACGCCAATGTTGCCAGGTCTAACACGTGTCCCCTCCAGCTGAAATGTGGGGAGAACTACCCTACCTCATGGGAGTTCTCTTCACTAAGGCGGAAAAATCTGGACAGACCATCAGCATTGGCGTGTTCTGTACCAGGGCGGTGTTCCACCGTGAAGTCCATCCCCTGTAGGGAAATGGACCACCTCAACAGCTTTGATTCTCACCCCTCATCTGCATCAACCATCTGAGGGGCCTGTGGTCTGTCTGAACCCGGAAGTGAGTCCGAAACAGGTATGGTCTCAGCTTCTTCAGTGCCCAGACCACAGCAAATGCCTCACGCTCAATAGCACTCCACCTCTGTTCCCGTGGAAGTAACCTCCTGCTAAGGAAGGCTACAGGTTGGACTAGGCCCTCCTCATTCATCTGTGACAAAACAGCCCCCACACCATGCTCTGAAGCGTCTGTCTGAACGATAAACTCTTTGGAGAAGTTGGGGGCCAGGAGCACGGGCGCCGTGCACATGGCTGTCTTCAAGGTGTCAAAAGCTTGTTGACAGGTGTCAGTCCAAATCACTCTATCGGGCTGCTTCCTGGAAGTCAGCTCTGTC
The DNA here is from genome assembly GCA_963921515.1 of Calotriton arnoldi. NCBI lineage: Eukaryota > Metazoa > Chordata > Amphibia > Caudata > Salamandridae > Calotriton > Calotriton arnoldi. Next base: position 3,538,564 of record CAWUFW010000004.1, on the reverse strand, counting down.
AAGGGTGCAACCATGCTGCCATACCCCTTGACAAATCTCCTGTAATACCCGGTGAGTCCTAGGAAGGCTCTCACTGCTGTCTGGGTCTTGGGGGGCTCCCAAGCCAGAATGGTATCTATCTTGGGCTGTAGGGGCGCCACCTGACTGCTCCCAACCTGGTGTCCCAAGTACACCACAGAACCCTGCCCGATCTGGCACTTACTCGCCTTGATCGTGAGGCCTGCCCTCCTCAGCACCATCAACACTTCCCAGAGGTGGCGCAGATGTTCTTCCCAACTGGCGCTGAACACTGCGATGTCATCCAGGTAGGCGGCACTGAACTCTTCCAGTCCAACCAACACCTGGTTGACCAACCTCTGAAAGGTGGCAGGGGCATTCTTCATCCCAAAGGGCATCACCCGGAATTGGTAGTGCCCATCTGGTGTGGAGAATGCTGACCTCTCCTTTGCCCCATCAGTCAAGGCGATCTGCCAGTACCCAGACGTTAAGTCAAACGTACTGAGGTACCGGGCAGCCCCTAACCGATCTATGAGCTCATCAGCTCGGGGGATGGGGTGTGCGTTAGTCCTGGTGACGGAATTGAGTCCTCGGTAGTCCACACAGAACCGGAGTTCGGGTGTGGCACCAGGCGCAGCAGCCTTTGGGACCAAGACTACTGGGCTGGCCCAAGGGCTGTGAGAGGACTCAATTACCCCCAATGCAAACATCTTGGAGACCTCCTCCTTGATGCAAGCTCTCACCCTGTCAGTCACCCTGTAAGCCTTGTGCTTGACAGGAAGACTGTCCCCAGTGTCCACATCATGGACGCACCAGTCAGTGACACTAGGAACCAGGGAGAACAGGTCAGGAAACTGCCCCAACAGTTGGCGACAGTCACCTTGCTGCTCAGGTGTCAGGGAGGTAGAGAGGTTCACACCCTCCACTGATCCATCTTGCTCTTGGGCTGACAGGAGGTCAGGAAGAGGCTCAGTCTCCCCCTCCATCCCAGCATCTGTAGCTAAGAGCATGCCCACTTGGGACCTCTCCAAGTGGGGCTTCAGGCGGTTGACGTGCAGGACCCGCAAGGGGTTCCTGGGAGACCGCATGTCCACCAAGTAGGTAACAGTACTCTTGCGCTCCACCACCTCAAAGGGTCCGGTCCACTTATCCTGGAGCGCACAGGGCTCCACTGGGGCCATGACCCAAACTTTCTGACCAGGTTGAAGCTCAACCAGAGTGGCATTCTGGTCATACCACCGCTTCATTTCCTCCTGGCTGGCTTCCAGATTTGCCTCAGCAAGTTGCCTGAAACGCCTAGTTTGGTTCCTGAAGGCCAGCATGTAGCTATATACATCCTGGGGAGGTTTCCTGGGATATTGCTCCCAGCCTTCCTTGACCAAACTCAGAGGTCCTCTCACTGGGTGACCACACAGAAGCTCAAAGGGGCTGAACCCTAGAGACTTCTGTGGCACCTCCCGGTATGCAAAAAGAAGGCATGGCAAGAGGACGTCCCACTTACGCCTCATGGGTTCTTCCAGACCCATAATCATGCCCTTCAGGGTCCGGTTGAATCTCTCAACCAACCCATTTCCTTGGGGGTGGTAAGGAGTGGTGAACTTGTACGTTACACCGCACTCCTGCCACAGGGACTTCATATACTTGGATATAAAGTTAGTACCTCTGTCAGACACCACCTCTTGAGGGAACCCCACACGGGAGAAAATTCCCATCAGTGCCCGTCCCACCACGGGGGCCGTCACTGTCCTCAGAGGGATGGCTTCAGGGTACCGGGTGGCATGGTCCACCAAGACCAGGATGAACCTGTTGCCCGTGGCTGTCTTGGGGTCCAGTGGCCCCACAATGTCAATACCCACCCGTTCAAAGGGGGGCTGACCACAGGGAATGGCTGGAGAGGAGCCTTGTGCTTCCTCCCACTCTTTCCACTTGCCTGGCAAGTCTGACAAGTCCTGCAGTGAGTGGCGGCACTCCTGCGCATCTGGGGCCAAAAGAAATGGGTGACAAGCCTTTCAAAGGTCTTGTCCTGCCCCAGATGTCCTGCTAAAGGCACATCATGAGCCAAACCCAGTAGGAAGGCTCTGAAGCGCTGGGGTACCACCAGCACACGGGCTGACCCAGGCTCAGCAACCTTAGGGCTCGCTATACAGGAGACCATTCTCCCAGTAGATCCAATGTGATCCAGACTGATCACCTGCTGCCTGGTCTGTGGCCTGTTGCCTCAGACCCACGAGAGAAGGGCACTTGTTCTGCTCCTCGCAGAACTCCTCCCTGGAGGGTCCTCCATCTTGCTGCCAATGGGTCAGCTCAGGCAGGTCCCCCAGTTCAGCTACCTGTTCCCCTGTAGGCTCCAGGGCATCCCCTCAGGGTCTGCCTCCTTCTGGACCGTGGGAACTTCGGGGGCCGGTTTCCGCGCCCCTGCCTCTTCTCTCTCCGGCAGGCACCTGGGCCTCCCTCTCAGGCTCCAGGTCCTCTTGAACACCTCTGGCTGCCATGGACCGGGAGGTCACACACGCCCAATCAGGCAAGCCCAACATCTCCAAATGAGCACTCCGCTCCACCTTAGCCCAAGGGGAGCTCTCCAAATCGTTCCCTAACAAACAGTCAACAGGCATGGCTGGCCTCACAGCTACTTGAAGAGTACCAGAGACCCCCCACTCAAAGGGGAACCTGAGCCACCTTGCAGTGGCTCTCTGTGTTGTCAGCGGCAACAACTGGATAGAATGCATCAGGGACCACCTGCTCTTTAGACACCAGGTGACACTTGACAGCTGTCACACTGGCTCCTGTGTCTCTCAGAGCCTCCACCCTTTGGCCATTGATGGTCACCCACTGCCTGTATTTCTTAGTGTTCTCAGGCAGTTGGGTCCTAGGGACCATCTCAGAGTCTCCTAAAGAGACAAGGGACAATACTACAGGATCCCACCCATCTTGGGCACCCACCTCCTCCCCCAGGGCTACACTAGCCAACTGCCGGGGGACTGCACCAGGTGGTGCTGGCTTTCCAAACAAAGGGCAATGGGGATCATTGGCCTTGTGGCCTAGGGCGCCACACTTGTAGCACATCAGGGGTCCCCTATGAACAGGTGGACCTGTCGGGGCCCCGTGCTTATTATCAGTGGGAGGCTGGGAACCTTTCCCTTGGTTCCCTTGTGGTTTACTTTGGGGCCCTCTCTGGAACTCCCTCTGTTTACCCTTGTCCCCCCCACTCCTCTGCTGGGGACCCTGCCCACCCTTGGCAGAGTCTCCCACGTGACCCTTGTGGACCCGGGTGCTCACCCAGCGGTCCGCCTCCTCAGCAAGCTGCCTAGGGTTAGTCAGCCTACTGTCAATCAGGTGCTGGCGTTGCTCAGGAAAAACAATTACTGGACAAGTGCTCCCATGCAATCAAATCAAAGAGCGCCTGAAAATCATTTGCTTTGCTACCCTTTACCCAACCATCCAAGGCTCTGCAAAAAAGGTCACATATTCAACCCAGGTACTGTTTTCAATCTTCTTACAGTTCCTGAACCTCTGCCTATAGAGTTCAGGAGTCAACCCATACCTGGTCATCAATGCATTTTTCATGTGGCTGTAGGAATTATAGACTTCAGAGGGCAAGTCCAACAAGGTATCCCGCCTCTCACTAAGGAACCGACCCCACAACCCCGCTCCCCAATCCTTCTCAGGGACCCGGTGGGAAGTCATGGCTACCTCATAGGCCTTGAACCATTGCCCAATATCATCATTTTAAAAAACTCCTTAACCACATCCTTAGGAATATACACCCTGGCCTCAGCAGGCACTGACGGTGTGCTGCCACCAGAGGGAGTAATCTCTAACTTCTTGGCTCTAAACTCCATCTCCCTCAAACTTTTTTCATGCTCATGATCCATTCTTTTATCCTCTAAGGCCAACTTTCTAGATTGCAATTCAAATTCCAACTGCCCCTTGAACTTGAGCTTGGTCAGCTCCATTTCATGCATCCTACTCTTTTCTCTGTCCTCCAGCTCTTCTGGGGACAGACCTCGGGCAGAAACACTGCTACCTATGGGGGAAGATGCTCTCCTCTCCCCTGGACCTACTGGCCCATCCAGCTGCTCAATTATATTCTCAGCCCCTCCTCATTCTCAGGGGTATTCCTTGCTTCGACCCAGGCCCTCAGCGCCTTTTGGAAATCATCCTTCTTGGAGATTCCGGTCATAGAAACTTTGAACTTCCTGCAGAAATGCTTGAGCTGGTTAACGGTGTAGCATTCCAGTTTCTCCTCTTCCCAATCATTATCAACAGATACTACGGATGCTGCTTTTTCCATGGTGATTAAACTTGGCAGTTTTTAGCAAAAATAGAAAGTCCCAGAAAAGAATATCTACCAAAAGTATGTGGTTGCGTTATGGTCTGCACTCACTAGGTAGTGTTCACCAATCACTGTACATGAGTCACAAATGCAAGTCCAGAATCCCCACCGCTGACCACCAATGTTAGAACTGGGGGTCTCTAGTTGGCAGAGGTAGGTACCTTTGTCCAAATAGGGACCCTTGCTTCTAGTCAGAGTAAGGGGTACACTCCTGAAATAACCCCTGCTCACCCTTTTGGTAGCTTGGCACGAGCAGACAGGCTTAGTTCAGAGGCAGTGTGTAAAGCATTTGTGAACACATACAGTAATCTAGTGACAACACTACAAATGGACACCACACAGGTTGTATTATAAAAATAAGTATCTTTTATATAGATTTACCACAAGACCATAAATGACATAAATAATCCACAATACTGTACTTTAAAGGTGGTAGAATTAGCTTGAGTCTCTTAAAATAGCAATGCGACACTTTGAGTTCAATGTATCTTAAGATGCGTAACGCAGGGCAACGAAAAGTGTTGCAGGGAAGGTGATGCGGTAGTCCCTTACACGCAAGGACGGTGATGCATTGAAGATCTGGTGCAAAAGAAACAAAGTGGCGTCTTCTTGAGGTTGCGACAACGAAGAGGTGATGCGTGCACGCCCGACGGCCGTGCGACGATTTCGATGAGTCTTTGGAGCCGCGACAGGCCCTGCGACACGCTTCCCTGGCGATGTGACGGCGTCTGATGCGAGGTCGACGATCTTCTCCTGGGAGGCGGGGCGCGCCTCGTGTTGCGATGCGTCGGCGTCTGATGTGAGGTCGATGCTCTGCCCCGGGGATGCGACGGCGTCTGATGCGACGGTGACACTTTTCTCCGGTGCTGGGAGGCGCTTCAAAGGATGCGGCGCGCTTCTTCGGGGATGCGCCGGCGTCTGCTGCGACGTCGACACTCTTCTCCGGCGATGCGATACTCAGCGGCTGCGGCGACACACTTCTTCGTGTTGAGTCGCGCTTCCAGCTCCCAGAGACACGCAAGTGTGTCAGAAGGTCCAAATTCCCAGCAAGGGAACACAGGGGGAGCTGGTGGGTGAAGTCTGTTGTCCCTGAGACTTCAGCAGGAGGCAAGCTCTAAAATCAAGCCCTTGGAGATCCTTCACAAGTTGATGAAAGTCACAGCAAAGCAAAAGTTCCTTTCTCCTTTCTTTGGCAGTCAGGCAAACCACTGCAGGCCAATCCCCCAAGTAGCACTTCAGGCTTAGGGATAGTCTCTCCTCAGTTTCTTCTTGGTTCCGCTCCTCAGCAAAGGTTTCTTCTTGTTTCCCAAAAGTGTTCTAATTTCCTAGGGGTCTGGGTCCCCTTTTTATACACCTTTTCTCTTTGTTCTCTGGAGGCAGAGAGGCCTCTGCCTAGCCCAAAACCAGTTCTGGTCATTCCTGGAGCACTTTTTTTCCTGACTCCTTCTTTCCTTTCAGAATGTCGGGCAGAGTGCTCAGCCGCCCGGCAGGAGGTGGAGCCAGCATTGTGGAAGGCAGGCACAGCCCTATTCAGACCCAGGTGCAACTCCTCCCTCCACTCTGGTTGCAGATCTTTCTATTCAGCCCTGTGCTGACTCACCCTGTCTCCTGTAGCCACCCCCAGCCCCTGTCACTCAATCTCCAGACAAGGAATACACAACCTAGCAGAGGCAGGCTTGGATAGTTAGGCAAGAAAATACCCACTTTCTAAAAGTGGTATTTTCAAACACAGCATGTTAAAACCAACTTCACTAAAAGATGTATTTTATCATTCTGAGTTCAGGCATACTAAATTCGTTTTTCTACCATGTTCCCTGGGTCAGTTCTGACTATAAGGTGTAATAGTCAGTCTGCCCATTCTGGCCTATGGGGAGCAGGTAGCCTTGCAATAGTGAAAAACGAAAATGGCTGTAATTCACTATTAGGACATGCCACACACACCAGGGCATGTCCCACCTTGTACTTACAATGCACCCTGCCCTAGGGCCTACTTTAGGGGTGACCAACATGCAGTAAAGGGAAGGTTTAGGGACTGGTAAGTGGGTGTACTCACCAAGTCGACATGGCAGCCTAGGCTGCACGCAGGCTCTGCAATGGCAGGCCTGAGACACATTTTACAAGCTGCTTCTGTGGGTGGCACAACCAGTGCTGCAAGCCCACCAGTGGCATTGGATTTACAAGCCCTGGGCACACTCAGTGCACTGTACTAGGGACTGACAAGTAAACCAATCATCCAATCATGGAGTCACTAATACATACATCAATTTACAATAGGGAGCACTTGCACTGTGGCACTGAATAGCAGTGGCACAGTGCCCAAAGCATCTAAACCAGCAAAAACAGATCAATAACATTGGAGGCATCATCAAAAAATGGAAGGGAGACCCACGCCAAGGATGCCAGGTCTAACAGGCGTTATGAAGGAGAAATGTTTTCGTTTCACCTTTCTTTTCCGAATTTGTATGTGTGCTACACTATACAGCAGACATACAAAGCGGGAAAAGGTTTCAAGTTAGACTAAGCATGGTATTTTGTACTAGAATGGTTCCCTTGAAGTACAAAACCTGTGCTAGACATCCTTGCACTATGTAGCAAAGGTGTGTCCGTGGCACATAGCAGCATATTTCTGCACCGGCGCTAGAGAGAGGGGAGGAGAGTGCCATATTTCTATAAATATGGCGCTCTCCTGCTTTCTCCTTATCACGCAGCACAGCATTCGCGGCTGCTGCACTGAGCTGCGTGAGAAACTGTTGAAGGGATTCTGCACATACACAGAACTATGCGCAGCATTATGGGACCTCGGTGTATAGGGGCTAAGCCTTCCTACCGCCTTAGTGCCCACGAGCCCAGGACCGACTAGCTATACTGTCTCACTCACTCTCCTACTCACAAATGGAGAAACCAATGATTAGACACCCCAGAACACAACACTCCCGGATCGCTCAAGAATCGTGGTAACAAGACACACCTTTTCGCTCACACTCTCGTACTTGTCCACAATAAGATCTTGCAGTAACACGAAAATAGTTTAAAATATTTATTTTAACTAATGTGCTCTAAAATGCAGTATAGGAGCCACCACCATCAGCAAAATGCATAATATCAATACAGTTAGCATTGCAGCAAGGCCATATATCATAAATAGAGATGTCATTTTATAAAGACAGTGGATAAAGTACAATAAGGCCTAAGCACCCTCCCCTTGGTAAGCAGAAGTATTATAATATAATAGAAGATCTCTGGGCTTTGTCAGCAGACCCCAAACCTCAGGCCATAGATCGTATGTCTACATCACAGGTGCGGGTTGCTCTTCTCCCTGGAAAGGTCCCTCTCCAAGTGTGTGTTACGTAAACGTGCATTCCCATAATATCAAAGTACGAGTCTCCAGCAAAAACAGCTGCATTGGTATGGTTTGTCTAAGTGCTAGGGCCTGACCAGAACAGAATAACAAGAGGCAGTGTTTATCGACCTTGCTCACAATGTTCAGACCAAACTCCAGGAACTGGCAGAGAACGAGCACAGCAGAGAGTTCTCATGTGAAAGGCATAAACAGAGTAATGCAAAAATAAAGACATGCAGTGTTGTGGGCAAAAGCAGCGTCATGGCTACCGGGCTCATGCTAACTTGAAGATGTCGACAATGACTCTAGCGACCACGTGCCAAAACTGGCAAATCTGCCCCGAAATGCGAAAAACAGTGTTTGTAATCTTAATGTTAAACACAAGGGGGCCTATTTATGAGAGGCTTGCGCTGCAAGCGTGTCACTTTTTTTTATGCTCCATCAGTACAAGCCTCCCAATCATATCTATGAGACCATATAAAGACACTCTGCGTGGCTTTGCATGGCCTCATCGATTTGGAGTAAGACAATGCAGCGCAAGTCACTGCTTTGCTTTACTCTTCACCAGGGAGGCGTTCCATGGGCGTTGCAGTGGGTTTCTCCACTTAAGGCCCTTGGATTTTGATGCTGCCCCAGATTCACTTAATCAAGTAAACCTGGGGCAGTGCCAAAACCTAATGCCTTCCCAGAGCAGGCGTCTTTGTTTTTTCCTCTTTTCATGTGTGCTGCATTCTACAGCACACATAAACCTCTTGGGATTGTTTGTGTGCAAGAAGGTGCCCCTTCCTCCACAAAAACATTCCTGCCTGCTATGCAGACACCCTTGCACCATGGTGCAAGGGTGCCTGCATTGGCACTAGACAGCAAATTGTGCGCTAGCGCAGGGGGAAAAGGATGGAAATGCACCGTATTCCACTAATACGGTGCATTCCTGCCCTTTTACATTGGTGTTGGGCAGTGCAGCAAAAAGACTTGCGGGGCTTCCCTACGCCAATTCTCAATAAATAAGGCCCAAGATATTTATATTCGCTAGCTAGTAAACCGACATGGGACACAGGACATTGTGGAAACATTTTTGCAATGCAAACTTCCTCAGTCTCCATACCACCTCTGCCCACCATACAGCATTTGAGCACTGGAGAGAGAAACATGGGAATGGTGAAAGACATGCCATTGTGAGCAGCTCTGGCTGAGGTGTGGTAGACCACTGTTTGTTTGTAACTGATTCCAATGGACCACTGGAAGACTCAGGTATTGGTAAGTTTCTATCTTAAAATAGAAGTAAAGGCAGTATGTATCTACAATGATGAGTGCATAACATTTATTACATTATCGTTCTGACTCACAGTGCCTGCTGCCGGAGCCAGCTTGCAGAGTCATAGGCCAGTAACAGAGCATAATTTCAGCTGTGGCTTAAATAACGACAACTTAAACAGCATTTTCCTCCTTGTGATATGTTTTTTTTAATATAAAGCATTCAGCAGGAAGGAGGTGTTTATGGCCTTGTGTTTATTTTTTCTCCTCACTGTAGGTCATCACAAGCATCTTTTTATGAAACTCATACTAATAATTTATGGCAAACATTACTAAATGGTGTGTTTAATTTTGCAGTATATATTCTGCTTTTATACTTTTTAAATATATTTTCTATCACATTTTACTTAGTTCAACACATACATGTACATTGACAGCGGAACATGCTGTTGCATAAATACATCCTCACTATAAGCCTCCATTCTCCCCACGACCCTAAACAGTACAATGATAAAGGGAAGATTTCATATGGTGTTTTCCCCATATGTCACACCTCGACCCCTTGCCGTTGTGTTTTCCTTTTCCCAAAAGTCTGAATTTCCTTGTCCAAAGAAGGAGCTGAAGTCTCCTGCCTTTTCAAAGGAATCCCCCTGTACTGGGCCCAGGGGGCCCGAATTTTATAATGTTTCTGAGGACAACCCCTGGGTGCATAAATGGGGAAATGGGGATTATAAATTCACATATCCGTCTACGCCGAACTATAGCGCTCTCTTCTTGAGGGTAGACTTCGTTGTTCCTCGCCTTGACGATATCCCTATTGACCATGGCAAGATCGAGCCACATCAAGGCCATCTGATACCTGTTGCTTTCAATGTCTGTGGTGACATGTAACAGAGCAAATTTGGGGTCTCTAGGTAGTCTTTATCCCAGTACTTGTCCCTGGCATGTGAGCACTCCTTTCAAAAAAGGCAACTATCCCTCTCATGCCCATGCCGTGTGAAGGAAGATCCCATCATTCGTATCACATCGCAGGCTTGTCAGGGATGCTATCACCCCCATTTTCCATAGTCTTTCTCATGTGAAATAGACTGTATGGCTGTATTTCAGTTGGATCATTCTAAATTGTGAGGCTATTGCTGTTCCTCTGAGAGATGCAGATGCCTCCCTTCAAATGTAGTCTATCAGCGGTCCCAGATCTTTGTCTCAGGCCACCCTTAATGTGTTACATTTTTCTTTGCAATTAATAACCAGGCTAAGGCAAATCTGCGAGATATTGTGGTTGGTCCATTATCCAAGCAGGATTTTGGCTTTGAGAGGACTATTGTCTGGTAGCTCAGTCAGGGACTTTATGTATGTGATAAGTGCATGCCTGAGCTGAAGGTACCTAAATAAGTCAGTCTTGTGCATGCCATACTCTTCTTGGAGGTTGGCAAAGGATTTGAGCATAATACCAGTCATGATATCTCCCAGCTTAGAGATGCCGATGATGTCCCAGATGTTGAAGCTCTGTAAAGCGGGCACCTGGCTTAGTGAGGACACGTGCCACAGGGGTGTCTCTTTGTTTAGGCATTGCAACCACCTCCATCCCTTGTGAGTATCCCAGCAAATGTGGAGTGCCAATCTAGTGGCCAGAGGGGGTCGGTCTGTTGAGGGGTTGCCAAAGAGTAAGCACAAGAGAGGGATATTCCTCATCTCCCAATCTTCCGATGTTAAAGCCGGGACATCCTCAGCCCCAAACCACCATTTGTTGATGACCATTTTGTGGGACTCTCTATAATAGGAGGTCATATCCTGGGTAGCTATGCTACCATCATAGTGTGATTTGTAGCACTTGGAGAGGGCAATTCTCGAATCCTGGTGGATTCCCCGAAAGGCTTTCAGAAATGCCTCTAATTTATTTAAAACAATGTGAGGAAGGGTGAAGGCTAGTTCTATAGCTGGTGTGGCAGGTGCGGTAACACTATCCTATAGTTGGAGGAACAGCCCCTGACTGACAATGGGACCCTGGACCAAAACTCTGTGTCACGGGATAGCAGTTCCAGCTGGGGTTGGATGTTCTTCTCTCATGCCCTCTGCTGAATGATCGGCAGGCAGACACCAAGGTATTTAAACCCTCTGTCTAAATCTGCAGGCCCTCTGTCCACTCCAGCTCAGATGCAGGGCAGTTAACTGGGAATATCGTGGATTTGGCCTTATTTATGGTGAGCCCGGAGAAAGTGCCAAAAATGTTTGAGTATCTGGAGGATCCAGGGAACAGACTCCCGAGGCTCCACCAAAAATATCAAGACATCAGCATCACACAGTGCCATCTAATTTGAAACACAATGTGTCCATTGCAGTCCCTTGAGCAAATAGTCCACTCGCAGCCACTGAATCCAAAGTCTCAATTGAAATTGTGAATAGTACAGGTAACATGGGGTATCCCTACTGTGTTTCCCTGTATATCCTGAAAGTGTTGGATAGGGCACACCCACCTGTACCCCGACTGACAAGTCGATGTACAGCAGTTTCACCTTACCAATGAATATGGGGGTAAATTTCAGTCTAGCTAGAAGGCAGAGCAGGTAGTCTCATTGTACTGCATCAAAGGCATTTTGGAAGTAAGCAAGCAAAGATGTGTTTGCCCTGAGCCGGTCCTAGAGCAGGACCATTGCATTGAGGACCTGTGGATATTTTGAAGTGTGGTGTGCTGGGGAATGAAGCCTGATTTCTTTAGGTCGACAAGAGAACAAACCACCTGAAGCACATGGTTGGCCAATGCCTTGGCCTAGATCTTTACTTCAATGTTTAAAAGGGAGATGGGGCGGTAAGATAAACAGTGTTCCAGACGATATTACGGCTTCGGTATGACTACAATCTCTGCTAGTCATATGTCAGGGGCAGTATCCCTGGTTCTAGGGCTGTGGTTCAGGACTCTGCAAACGGGTGCAGGAGTTGGATTTGGTATGTTTTGAAAAATTCCACCGAAAACCCATTGAGGCCCTGAGTCTTACCTGATTGGAGCTGAGCCAGGGACTCTGCTAATTCCTCCTTTGTGATATCCACTTCAAGCGCCATCTTATCCTGGGTTCAACCCCAGCAGCAACACCGGGATCTCTTCTAAAAATTCTTTTAAGGTCCTCAGGTTGGAATCTCATATGTCTGTATACAATGCCTGGTAGTAGACGGTGAAGCAAAGAGCATTGTATCAATTGCTGGATGTCCACTTGCCATTTGTACCTAGGACATATTCAATTAGTTTGTGGAGGGCGGTGTTGGTGCATAGCCAGTGTAGTGTTTTACTCGTCTTGTCCCGCCCACTGATAAATTCTGCTTTGTATGGTGAACGATGCCATCCTTGCCTCATTTAGGAGCGTCTGCTGAAGGATCCTTTGCATGTGTAGGTAGTCTCATACAAGGGCCAATGAGAGACATATGGTGAACTCCCTCTCCAACTTAGAGATGCATGATTCGAGGTTAGACATCTGCTGTTGCTGCCAGCGCTTTCCACCTTTACAACTGAGAATGTCTCCTGTCAGAATGGCTTAAAATGGCTCCCACAGTGTCACTAAGGAAGTCACCAAGCCTCTATTGATATCTAAGTACTGAGCAATGGCTTTGGAGATGTACAAATTAGATTCCGCGTTTCGCAGCCACCATGCATTAAGGCACCAGTGTGATTTTATCCTCCCAGACCCAGCTCTTTCTTGAGCTCCACCGGAGAGTGGTCTGGCAATCCTCTCACTAATATGCGTGTCTCAGATATTCTGTGCGTGTGAGAAAGTCATCCTTTTGGTCCTGATCACCCCCATTGTTTGCTTGATACTGGTGGTAACTGACTCTGACTGTGCCCTGGGCTCTGCTTACCAGACCCAGGGCCAGTGCTCTGACTATAAGGTATATGGTAAGTAGGTTTAAATACAATTGGTACTGACAGCCTAGCTGTAAATCTGTAGTATATAATAGGGCATGTAGGTTTAGAGGCCCAGCAGACTTAATGCACGTAAGTGTGAGTTACTGTGTTGCCTGCTATCATTTTAAAGGCAGCACTGCTTTTCAGGCTGCCTTTACATTACATTGATAAGCAAATTCAAATTTGGAATTAAAGATACTTCCAAAGTCTCAAGCTACATTATTTTTTAAATATTTCACCCCTAAGATCTCCCTAGGTGCCCCTGGGGTAGGGTACTTTGTAACTATTAGCAGGGATATTATAAACGATTTTTTACAAGCCCTGGTGGGGGAAAACTGCCAATTTCTTATTTTCCTCATTGTAGAAAACTAGCTCAATAGGGTAACATGGGAACATTTTATGTAATTATAAATATTTTCAGGAGCCAGCTAGAAATATCTTTCAAAGACTCAAACTGATAGTTATGATAAATCTAACAACTTGCCACTGTTAGATTTATAACTATTACAGAAAAGAAGCTATAGAAGTTTCTTTCCTGTAAGCCAAAATCAAGCCTTCCAACTGCCCTCTCCTGGATGGCCAGCCTCTGCCAGGATGAGCCAAGCTGTCTTAATGAGGTATGAAGTGGCCTTCTAAAGAGACAAAGGATTTCCTCTGAGTGGAGAACTGCAGCTGCAGAAGCAAAAGACAGGATGGGGTGGAGTAGCCAAACTGGTCTTCAAAGGGAGAATGAGACCTTAGGACAGCACAGGGTCATTTCCACATCCTGCACACCCAGCCACACAGGAGCCCCCGTAATTCGATTAGTGAAGGGGCTGGAAGGGGAGTGTTAGAGAATGTTAGCCACACCAGTGCGTTGGCTTAGCCAGATCTAACCCTTCAAGAGAAGGTTTCTCCATTTTGGAAGAATAGTGCTCTCATGGACAAGAATTTGCCACACATTGGAGGGAGTGGTCATACCTGAGGGATTCACCCTTCATCCCATTGGTCAGGGGTGCCCCTCTGCTTGATGCCCAGGAACACTGAATAAATATGGGAAGGTTGCCAAGCAACTAAGATCCCTGCCTGGAAAAATCAAGATAAGAAGGACTGCCCTGCTGGAACCCCTGGTCTGCACCCAAAGAGGACTACACTCTTAAGGACTGCACATGCTGAACACTTTCGAACTACAGCCCTAAGGACTTTGCCTTGCTTCAAAAGGATTGAGGAGGGTCTCCCTGAAAGCAACAGGTACAATAGAGCTACAAGAGATCCCTGCCAGAAACTACAAGTAGAAGGACTACCCTGATGGAACCCTGACCTTCACCCCGAAGGATTGCACTCTAGATGACTGCACCTGCTGCACACTTGCAACTACAGCCCTAAGGACTTTGCCTTGCTTCAGAAAGTGGAAGGAGTGGACTCCATGAAAGCAAGAGGTTAAAAGAGCTCCACCCTCATCACCTCCAACAAGAAGAACTCATCTGGAGGGTGTCTAGCGGACGTTTAAGGATTTGGCCGGGTGCATTGTCGGAATTGTAGTCCCAACATCCCAACGCCCACCTCAGAGCTTCTAGACCCATTGGATTGGTGTTTTGGACACTTTGAACCCCTAAAAGAACACTGCTGGAAGTAAGTGCAAAAGTGTTACATCATGGGCAGCCAGATCTTTTGACTTTGTCTCTGTCCAGCATGACCTTTTTTGAACTCTTTGACCAGTATTTGCTTCTAAGCGCTAGTTTTTCTATCAATCTTTAATAATTTGTATCTCTGGATCCCTTTATTGGATGTTTGTTGTTTTGGTGTTTATTTGTTCATAAAATATAACCTATGTTTATAAATAAGTGTGAAATTTCTATTGTGTATTGTGTCTTATTTATTTAATGTATTTGTGTTTTTAGATGCTTTACACACCTACCTCATAAGTTAAGCCTGCCTGCTCTCAGCCAGCTAGCAAGGGTTGAGCAAGGGAATAATTTATTGAAATCTTGAATGGGCCTTATATTGTGATTGTGGCCTTATTACTAAGCCACTGAGTAAAATGTGTAGCATCATTCCCTGAGAGTCAAAAGCCCTCCACACACTTGAGAGGCCAAAAGCCTCACAAAACCACCTAAGCGGCATCTTAAGGGCATGCGCTCTATTACCCTTGGAGGAACTGTCAAGATTCAGGTTTCCCACCCCATATAGTACCCCCCTAAAATCCAGGGTCCAGTTGGAATTGAGCAGCTAGCATTCGCAAGGTGTGAAGGAAGTCGACATTGAGGGGCAGGGGGGCATCCACACCGAGGTTTATTAGGGTCCCCCATGGAGGAGGCCAGAAATCACCACCTCTAGTCATGCTACACCTTGGCCACTTTCAATGGTAGACATTGGTGTATCAACACCGCCACTCCCGTAATCCCTGCACAAAGCCTGCCTGGAACACTTGTCATGTTGCACAAAGTGACCTTTTTCATTCTCTTCAACACACACAAGATGTGCTAAGAAAAATACTCTTGAAGTAAAAAGCATGTTTATTTCTACAGGTGCACCCTGTTGCTCAACACATCTAAAATATATACACAGAGTATGACTAAAACTGCATAAATGCATGTTGCAGACAACAAAAATAAAATGAACATTTCTACCATGTTTAAAATGTCATATAAGAACCTAACACCCTAAAATCTACTTCTGCGCTCTACGCTTTGAGTGCAAGGAGTATAATATCTTGCATCTAGATTTTCTTAGAGAGAATGAGTGAACTACATACATTTTTACAGCAAAGCATTGTAATTATCAGGAGTCAAGGAGGCCATGTTCCCTGTGAAAGGCAAACATGTGCTGCATCAGGATCAGCTTCTCCCAGACTTGGGCTGGGTATCAGCTTCAGTAGTAAGTGCTATACGGCAGCATGTCTGGCAGGCAAGATCTTCTCTGGCAGATTCTTGTTTGCAATTATCTCGGGCGAAGGACCTCTCCTGACAAGTTCTCAAGTGACGCTCCTTTTATACTATATTTTTATCTAAGATGGAATTTCCAAAATCAGCTTAGTAATGTATGATATAACCAGTAAACATCAATATGCTAGACTAAGATGCATTCTTTTAAACAAATAAAGTAAAAATACTGTTTTTGCTATTGTTCTTGTTTGACCTTGAAATTGATATACCAAGACTGTGGTTGCATCAGGTGCCTTGTTGATGTCTATATCTAAATGACTGGACACTTTCGCAGTTCTTGGAAAGGTAAGGACAGATGACATCCGCATAAAAGGCAGACATGTTGATGATTCTGCAAAAATACAGAAAGTGGAGTCTGCTTCAAATGGAGTTGACCTTTTATTTTTATGTCATTTGGTACCCAATCCGGGCTAAGAATCGACACCTGTTGCCCATTAAATGTGTCTCCTGCAGGGGGAGATGTCAGCGCTGTATTGTTTGGTGGCCCATAGGATTGTCATCAATTCCACTGGGCCTAGGATTCCCTCTGATTACCTTAGGGTTAGGATTTCTAATCCTCTTTCTTTGTTGCCTCAGATTTCTATATGTAGCCTCTCTATCCCACACACTTTGGCTGCCATTTTAAAAATTCATGAAGCTTCCAAAATGAAAGCTATTTTCCCAGCTCTGAAGATCTATCAGGCCATGACTCAAGCAGCTGCACTTTATGGAGCTGAGCTATGAGGAAATACAATTCTCAACATCTTAATATCTAAGGAGTTTAAGATCCTCAAGTCCCTGCTTCAGCCGCATCAGTCTGCTCCCACCTTACCTATTATTTTGGACACTGCCCCTAAAGGGATAGAGTTTCTTGCTGCTTTAAGACCTCTTCCTTATTAGATCAGAATGTAGTCCAATCCTGAATTGGACCTGATAGAAGGGATCTGCTAGAAATCAAACGTTTAGACTCGGGCAATATGATCAAGTGGCTTTTCCACCACAAGCAATGGGTTACTTGCAGCCCCTTTATACCTTCCCCGAGTTAATTCCTTCCAACTCTAAGGCCATTCAAAATAAAACCTACTGTGATTTTTTAGTGACACAGTGGCACCAATCATCACATGTGGGGTCCTTTTCACTTCAACTTTTGACCTTTAAACCTGCCCCCAAATTCAAGTATTATATTGAGAGGTTACCCCTCCCCTGACAAAAAGTCTATTCATCAAATTTCGCTTTGGCATTCTCTCTTAAGGTGTTTCACTGGTAAATGGTCTTATGCTCCTTCATTAATGG
The DNA here is from genome assembly GCA_963921515.1 of Calotriton arnoldi. Classification (NCBI taxonomy): domain Eukaryota; kingdom Metazoa; phylum Chordata; class Amphibia; order Caudata; family Salamandridae; genus Calotriton; species Calotriton arnoldi. The sequence goes on along the minus strand of CAWUFW010000004.1, from coordinate 3,521,552 downwards.
CCGAATATCGATTGTACTAGTGCAAACATGAGGACATTAACCACTTTCAGGCTTTTTGCCCATTTTTCTCGCCCTCTAGGCATAAATGGACTCACCCTCTTTGCCTCAACTTGGGCATCAACAGATGTTTGGTGTCCTGCAGGATTTTTTTAACTGACCCCTCAAGGGCCACAGTATTTACCATCAGTAGATACTTACCCGCAGGCTGGCCTACATTTCTAGATTCCTTTCTTCTGACTCTTCAAACCCTTACTGAATTACCAAAACTTGCAGGACCTCTTTTTCATCTGAACTCACGACAAACTAAATTTCGGTCAAACAGAACTTGAAAGTGCCAACATAGACATACATAGAATATTACAATTTACATATTCTCAATTCATTAGATTCTTCAAAACAGCTCATTGGAACATAAAAACAATTTACATATAGATTACAAAAAATAAATAGGGAACTATATCCACTTAAAATCATTTGGCTAAAAGGATAAAAATGTATAAAATAATGAATTATTGGATCTCAAGCCTTCCACTATTGTAAGTTAATGCGTTGTGTATTTAGGGCAGTCCAAACTGATGTTCAACGGTCAGGGTTAAAAGATTGCAATAAAACACTTTGTTGAGGTAGATAGTATCAGTCGTAACTTCCTTGTATACCTTTCCAACACACGTTTAAAGTGCCAACGTGCATAAGCAAAGGTAAATACTAGGTACATATGAAACAGTAAATCAATGTGCCGCAGGCCTTCAGCTTTTTTTAGTTTTTTTTAATATTGAAACATTGTGAGCTTCAAAACAATACAAGTTGCTGTTCGCTGACCATGGTTAGGGAAACACAATAGGACTAGTTGACAAGATACATGGTTTAAATCGTGCCTTCCTTCTGATTCCCCACATATGACTTAAATGAATATGGTACATTGCAACGCAATGTATTACATCGCGTGCTTTTACAACACGGTCGTTAGTACGCGATGCATTTACATCGCAAGTCATTACAATGATTTGCCCCAGGGGGTGCGCTGGACTTAGGAATAGTATTAATTACTATTCCTACTCCAGTTTGCGCAACAGTAGAGAAGCTGTTGGAATTCATTTCCAATACCTCAGCGCCCCCTAGTGCAAGTCGTTGTAACGACCGCGTTGTAATGGTACAGCGATGTAATGACAGCGTTGTAAACGCTGTTTCCCGACTTAAAAACTTAGTGGTCGCACAAACAAACAAAGATCTTGCATCAGTTTTTAAAATGGGCAGGGCCTCACTGTGGTCCCTAGTGCCCAGTTGTTTGCATATGGGAACAAGCCTCCTCCTCCTGGGGACTGAATATGCTAGGCAGCGAAACAAGGCATGGCCTATAGTTTCTCTAGGGGTAGAACAGCATGGACAGCCCCTACTGGCAGAGGCATTACCTGACCAAGAACTTGTGAATGTGTTCAGAGGAATTAAACCATGTCGAAATTGTATATAAAGCTTTCTATCAGCAGGGACCTGTATCAAGTCAAGGAAACTCTCCAGCGATCGCTGTTGTTTAAAAATTTAGGAATTTCCCTGTTAGTGTTCCTAGGTCTCATTTCCAAACACCCAATCCCAATACATGGATTTTAGTTGTTTTTTTGTGGGGAGGTCTTTGGGATAATTGCAGACCCCTATTAATCCAATACTTTTTAATAAAGTGTTTAGATTCCTTATCCACCTTATCTTCTTCTGCGTATCTAAAGTACATACTTCCTCACAAGCCAAGGCATATGGGTGCAGATCTGGGATTGTAAGGAATCTCAGCCAGAACAAAAGAGGACGTAATTTGGCCAGGTCCTTTATAGATCTGATGCCCATATCAAATTTGAGAGGAAGTAATGGTGTGCTTGATGGAAGTGAGACTAAATTCCTCAAGTACCTGTTTTCAATTGCAGATAGATCATCCATATTATCAAACCCCAACAACTCTGCACCATAGAGAGCACTGCTTACTGCCTTGGTCTTGTAAATATCTAGTGCAGGAGCGACCGGTTTAGTGTATGATCCTGAGTGTTCCTTTCTCAGGGCTCCTACTATCTGTCTAAACTTAAAGTTGGTCTTGATCATGTGGGACTTCCAGGACATTCCCTCAGCCAGCTTTACACCCAGGTATTCGAAGCTACATTCACTAGAGGGTAGCTGTCTCTAAGAAAGAGCTGACCAGTCCAGTCGCTAGAAGGACAAGTGACAGGAACTCTGTCAAGGAGTGTAGGTTAGATAATCTAAAGGGGGGAATTCCTCCTTGTTAAATGGGTGTCATGCTTCATCATCGGGCGTTGCTCCTCGTGGGGGTGGCACTGCAGTCGGAGATCTTTTTGAGGATTGCCGCAGTGGTGAGTGCGGGTGTGTGGGGAGTGGTGCTAGTGAGTTAAAAGTATCACACTAGTACCCTGGAGAAACTTTATTTTGGGGTCCGTGCGATATGGTTAAAAACTGGAGTCAAGAGGAATACTCTTGACAGGGTAGTCAGAATAGGGAGTATTTTCCTTCTTCGTACTTTAGTGCTAGTGGTGATAATAACTGATGGTATCAGGTCGACATGTTTCACGCCTCTCGTGGTCCGTAGTGGATCCAGTGGTGCTTCTTCAGGACCGTGCAAAAGTGTGTAAAGTGAAGTACAGAGGTCTGGGACGATGACACCCAGTAAACCCTGAAATGATACCTAGATTCAGGTATGGTCGGGGTGACTCTGCACCCAAACGGATGTGACCACTTTAGTTGCAAAATCCAACCCAAAAAGTCGTGAGGGAAGGCTACAGCGGCATGGAGCGCGATATAGAGAAGTAAACATTGACTTCCCGTCAAACAAGCATGTTACCTGCCCTCCGCTGCTCAATCACCGGCGATTGAAATGGTCGGAGCTCATGATCAAATCGAGTTTTTTGCCCTCCTTCCTTTTTTTTTTGCTGGGACCTTAAATCAAACATGCAATCTACTCAATATTGGTACTATGGTCTTAGGTGCTTCTAATATTTGCAGTGTTGTGACCTGTTTTAAAGGTTTAACTATTGTTTTAGATACCTTTATGCCATAGCTGAACCACTAGGCCAAGTGTGTTTTTGACTGTATTATGCTGTTCTGTCGAGAATATCCCATCGTTACATGATGTTGTGCTATGTTGTATTTTATTTGGACATTAATTGTCGGCTTTTAATGTATTTTTACGTTTGCAACCTGTTGTTTTTATATGCTCTGTAATGTTCCGATCAAACAATTTCTGCTAACTTTGCATTATATATTCTTTGTTGTAGATTTATGGCCTTTGGCCGGAATAACGTTTTACTACTACTACCACTGGGTCTAGGAGGCAATTGACGTTCCAAGTGAGGGGCTGCACATAGCCCTGAGGCCAGGCTGATTCAAAGGCTGTCATATGGATGCATGATTAATTGATCCGGAGTCACAGAATATAGGTGTGCAGTGAGAAGTTTGGAGACTAAGGGCCTGGTGGATCTGGTCTGCTATTGCTTTTTCTGTGGTTTGTTTGCCCTCTGACTTGGTGGTCTTCCTGCTGTATTTAGAAGTTGGAGGGTCTCTGGAGGGAAGACAGTCAGAGTCCTGCCGCCTCCACCAGAATGTTTCTCCCACGTCGATGGCGTCAGAGGCAGAAGCGACTGTCGGATGGAGTCCCGCCCTAAATACTACCATCCCAATTACGAGGTGCCTTTCTACAATAGATGCTTCCAGTTTATGAAGCATAGGGAGGAGGATAACGCAATAGAGTACTGTTAGCCAGCAGAGAAGATCATTGAGCTGCTGGAAAATGGCTATTGCCGCAACATCTAAATACAGCAGGCAGACCGCCATCAGCTTGAAGGAGTAATTGGAACCACTGCAGTGGCAGGACGACGGTAGTCCCGCTAAGGTCTAAATGAGGCCCAAAGTGTAGAATGCCCAACTGGAAGCATCTATCATAAACTGGGATTGGGGGGGCCTTGGGTCTTCTGAGGCACAGTCCGCTGGTGTCTCTGATATGTTCGCATTTTGTGAAGGGACTGTTTCCACTTCCGCCCTCTTCCGGTATGCCCCCACTGTCAGAGAACGTTGAAAGTCCGATCTCTCCTCTACCCACAATAAGATGGCCTCCGATATGCCAAAAAAGAGAGAGTTATTTCTGAAGATTACATTAAGACAGGCCCGGAAAAGGCAGCATATATTTTATTTGCATGGTCCTCAACTTTTGTTTCATTTCCAAGAATGAGATTCTCTCTTGTTGGACTTTTCAGCATGTCCAATTTAGAGGAAGTCCTAAATATCATGTCTCTGTCAGCAAAATTGAAGACACGAGCAATGCTGGTGAGCAGGGGTCCCCTGGTATGGGTTTTGGAGCCTGTGATCTGTGGGCTTGTTCAACCGCGCAACAGGGAGAGAGTTCATCTTTAGGGACCCGAGTTTGTAGCCAATCCGTTTTGAAACGTGAGATTAGGACACCCTCGAGCCCCTTTGGTATACATGTGATCCTTAGGTCATTATTATGGGAATGCCTGTCGGCATCCTCTGCCCGCACCTCATGTTGGTTGACCAGTTTTTTAGGTCAGAGACCATGTTGTATACATTCTTCAGAATGTCCTTGATCTCTGATACCCACCCTTCTGTCTCTGTTACTCTCGGCACCATGTTACGGAGGTCCTGACATAATAGTGAGGGTTCTCTGATTTTCTCCTCCAGGGAGAAGTATGAGTCTTGAATGACCTGCAGGATGATGGCAGATTGATCAGTAGGCGGCGGGGGAGGGGACCCATTATCTGGGGCATCGCGGGCTTTCCTAAATTTGGCAATGCGCCTGTGCAGTATTTGTTCTTGGAACTTTAGTCTTTTCCCATGGTACATGCTCAAGGGATCAGCGCACCAACCACACGTAGTCGACTGCCACACCACCACCTGCTAATGAAGCCAAAACCACAGGAGCAGGGTGCCCGGGGTGGGATCGAGCCAATGTCCATGGAAACCCAGTCTCTTCTGCACTACATGTCAAACAGCTCATTTGGTTTGTGGCACCCTCTGTGACCTTCATCGCCATCCCCTCCCCATTGTACCCAGCTTGGGCAGAATGAGGACCAGGACCCAAGGTCCATCCAAAGCCTCACATTCTAGCCTCGAAGGCCCCCATCCATCACCGAGACCTGTCCCCATCAGTCGTTTGGGTGGATGCGCCTCAGGGGGTTCCTTCCCCCACCTCAATAACTATGCTTCGTCCAGCTCATCGTCCACGCAGAGGATTGTGGGGCCCGGTAGCCCCACCACTGGCAGGGGTACAGTGCCCCCAACCAGGTGGGCCCCACCAAGCAGGGTGGCTGCCTAAGTATATGTTCTTCTCACAGCCTGCAGACAGCAAAATGGAGGCCCCTTTCAACCACTGCTTGGGTACATGCTCAAGGTCATAGTCAGCAGACCCATGGTGGTCTGATTACTTGATGCTGTGTTTCTTTCTGCTTTTAGGAAGAGGGACTCTTTGATTCCATGGACACCACATAAAGGTTGTTATATGTTTGTTGTCTCTTTGGTGCATGGACACTACAAGCAAGCAGCATCAACATAAATCATTGTTCGTTTTAGTAGTAGCACTAAGTATTTATTATTATTATTATTAAACCCTATCCTCACTTGTTTTTAAACCCATGTTTCATCCACCGTACCATGTACACACTTGGACGTGAAAATCAAGATTCAATTCCTCCTTTTTTTCAAAAAGAAGAATTAAGAGAAAATTATAGACAGTTTTTGGAGTGTCTGGTGAACTAAAGGAATATTACTAGGGTTGGATCTACTAGCTTCCGGTGAAGTCTTGAAGCTTGTCTTTCTTATGATTTCCATGCTTAATGTGATTGGAAGTAGTAAGGATTTCTGCTGTCTACCTTCATGGAAAACTGGAAGGACCTGATATCACATTGGGTAGCTTGTACTGATACCGCAGAAGTGATGGAGGAAATTAACTAGATTCATTTTAAAGAGTCATGAAGAGTAAGAAAATATTTTGTTGGTTGTTCTGCTACTTGCGCTGTGATTCTAGAGGCTAGGCTAATAATGATTATCTAACGGAGGACAGACATCCATTATTTCACAGAAAGTATACTGTGATATCCGGATGGAAATTTCTTTTTTGTATATCTAGGCAAAGCAAGCTTTAAAACTTGAAGATCAAGAATTTGGAATCCTGGTTAGATAGAAGCCATTTACAGTGCCAACTGAACCTGTAAGAAATTCAGAAGGTCTGCAAATGGATAACCTAATGTAGTAAGGAATAAACCATTTTCTACAGCCTTGCATCACACCTCGACCATTAATATTATTTTTTCATAGTTGAAGTCTTTGACTTTTTTGATTTTCTGTGTTAACCTAATGTTTCTGATCAGTATTTGAGACCATGTGGAGACCATACATATTATGTTATGTCAATATAGCTTACTATCGTGCATAAATCACCCCCTAAGATGTATCTCCGCACTGACGATAAACACAGGCAAGACTGAATGCTAAGATTAAAATAGAACAGTCTTAAGCAGTTTCCTTAATTTAACATAATCAGAACAGATGTGGATATTATAAGGCAAGTTATTCCAGCTGAACGGGCCAGGTAAGTCAACCATCTCATCTTGTCAGTCAAACACGAGGAACCGTAAGTAAGGCTTTATCATTGGAGCACAAATTCCTAACTGGACAGTAGTATTTGAGTTTCTGAAACAAATAGCAGGGACTGTTACCCGTTAGTGATATTGCGGCACATGCATCAAGCATTTTACCGGACCCAAATGGGCCGATTCGCAGCATCGACCCGTTTGGGACTGGAAAAATGCTTTTTCCAATGCATGTACATTTTTGCATTCGCAATAGGTAATCGCAACTTTTTGTGATTACCTAAATTGCGAATGCATTTAAGGAATCGCAATTTGTGATTCGCTATTTGAGATGCATGTAGCACTTCCTAAATGCAACTGTGCATTTAGGAAACGCTAATTACCATCAACTTCAAGTTGATGGTAATTTGTGCATGCATTGGAAAATGCAAACAAAATGCATTTTTTCAATGCGCTATGTAGCGCACACATGCCCTTAGGGCATGTGTGCGCTACATATGTGCATACTTACCTTTTTTGGGGGGTTGCCTCAGGGGGGCCTTAGGCCCCCAGGCACCCTTGGATTTGCATTCGCAAATTGCGATTACCAGTTTGGTAATCGCAAATTGTGAATGCATTCCTGTAGGCCCATAGGAATGAATGGGAATGCATTCCCTAATAGCGATTCGCAATTTGCGAATCGCCATTAGGGAATGTTAAGGATTCACAAGATTAATTGTGAATCCTTCAAGCATAGGCATTTACGATTACCAAATAGCGATCCTTAAAATTTGCTATTTGGGCATCGCAAATGATTACCTTGATGCATTTGCCCCTAGATGTGTAAGACAGCACATTTAAATTTGTCCTACTCTTAATTGTCAGCCAATGCAGGACTCTCAGCAAAGGTTCAATAGCATAGGTAAGAATACATTCTTAGAGCCCCAGAGGAATGTTTAACTAAGTTTAATACCTTTGGAACTACTTATCCACTGTTCTTCCTTTTGAAGAAGGTATACTCTACTGGAAATCATACGTGTTTTGGATCTTCAAGTTATTTCTTGTTTTACTTTGAAGAGCAGGTTAGGCAGTCTACAAATGTATTTAATGTTAGCAACAGTGTATCCTTCTCTGAAAAAAATGAGCTATACTTGCGGGTGTCCACGGTCAAATAGTATGATATCTCAGTTACAGCTTCCATCAAGTGAGTGACCTCTCTACCCCTTCGGCTGTCAGGAACAATGCCACCCTTCCACACTAGTGATTTTGCAGTAAGTACATCATCAAAAAAGTGTTCAAACTGTAGAGCTGTCTTCGTGGAGATCAGAAATAGTATTAGTGTCAAGAGATCCATGGTGCACAAATTGCCACAGGTACTATAAAAAAAAGAGCAATATGTGCAAGAACAATAGGTTGGCAATTGGAAAATTGTACAAATGTCAAATAAAGTAAACTGGCATCCTCATAATATTTGCCACATTGTTCAGAATTGGAAAGTGAAGTACACTTGGGAAAAAGGCAAGGCCTGGTTGATCAGATAGATTTGTAAAAAGGTCCTTATTATTCTCATATATCTGAAATAAATGCATATACACAAATGCAGACACGTAGATTAAAGTTATTTTCCACAGAAAATAGACCTGTTTTACAAGTTTCCAAGCTAATTACTGTTCATTCTCCTTATATACCTGAGATGCAGCATTTCATTATCTACTAGTGGGCTACGAATAGGGGCGTCCAAGTGGTGTGTGCAAAATTTGTGTCATTTTCTTTGTCATAATTAAAGGGTAATTTCGCAACAATTATGCGAAAATACACAAAATGATGCAGAATGCCTATATGTGAAAAACCGATTTCGTTAAACAACATCTTTCTGGTTTTTCGCATTGTTCCCATACAAATGCACTGTAATTTTGCCACACATGGCAGCATAAATAGGCAAAATGAAATAATGACATATTTTCTAGGATTTTCCATAACAGGAAAAATCCCCGAAATTACACGAGTTACGCTGGGATAATTAAAATTTCGCGCAGGCCTATGTACAACTGAATGATGGGTGTATGTTCAGATTGTCAGTCCCTTACTGCATTTGTATAATGCTAACTTAAAGATTTACTAATTATTAAATATATGGTTGCTTTATTTGTAAAAAAAAAAAAATACTCTGAAACCTAAACTGATCAATGACGGAACATTTTGAATGACAGTGACAAACTGGAAATCGGATAAAATGGGAACATTTTCAGACATCGTTCCTCTTACGTACATTAAATTAATAGAAAGAAACATTTTATATTGAATTATTTCCCTGATTACTTTTTATTCAGTAAGTACAAAATAAAGTGATCCAAGGAATGCTAGATAATGGTCATCTATTGTGAAGAGATGCCCTAATGGCTAGGTAGTTCCTCTTCAAATATATAGCCATTTGGGTTGTACGTAAGTCTTTTCAAAATGATAATTAGATGTTTGTGAAGTTACACTACTGAGACACTTAACACGGCTACCTGGGTGGTGCAAAATGTGTCATGCCAACTTTTCTGGTGACTATTTGTACTTAAAATAAATAAACATAATCACATAATTTCCTTGATGTGACAAAGTGTTCAAAATTTGGAGCTACCATGGCAGCCCTACCAATGAGGCCTGATTTGAAGGTTCAAGTTCACCCAGGACTCTAGGAGGCCAGATAGATTCTCTCGAATGTCCCCGTCTGTCACTTGGTATGCAGGAATTACAAGCATGTGTAGGGATCTGGTGGGCTCCGGGTGAAGTCTCCCGGGACCTGGCCCTAGTCCGAGCTCCAGTCAAGCAATCCCTTGTCCTGGGCATCATTTTCTGTCCGCCGTGTCACAGAGTGACTGGGATGGGGTCTCGTAGGCACCAAGAGGGATCCCCTGCTTGGCCAGGTTAAGAAGATCCAACTAGGCCCTGAGTCAGTACTCTGGCTCGACCTGGGTTGGAAGCCCTCAGCTCTTGGCTCCTTTGTCCAGCCTAACATGTCACTTATAGCCCAGGATGGGGTACCACAGACCCGGAGAGGTATCCTCGGCCCGAGTTAAGAAGCTCTGGCCAGTCCCCAACTCAGAGCTCCGGATGGCCCTGGGGTGGAAGCCTCTGCCACTGGGCTCAGTTCTCAGCCAGCTGTGTCTCAAACTGCCCAGGAGGGGGTCCTGCAGGCCTGGAGTTGTTTCCCCTGCTTAGCCCAGTTAAGAAACTCTCAGTGGGCACTGTGTCAAAGCTCTGGCTGGCACTGCGGTGGAAGCCCCCATCCCTGGTCTCCATTCTCTGCCCCGCTGTGTCTCAAAGTGCCCAAGATGGAGTCCCACAGTCCTGAGTGTATGAAGGTGTTCTTCTGGCAGTGTCGTGGATTAATTCAAGCATTCTATCCATCACCTTGTTGTAGCAAAATGCAACCATGGAATGGAAAGTTTGATGTCACTTATGGACTACAACACTACGGATAAGACATTCATTTGTTGTGTTTTTTGTTGCATTGTTGATTCTCTAGCCCACAGCACCTTTGAAAGTAGTCAGGACTGGTTTACTTTTAGCAACGTTCTGGTGGTCAAATGCCCTTCTCCATATTTACAAAGCAGCGCTAAGCCACTTTTTGTGGCTTAACGCAGCCTTGTAAATAAGGCCCCTTTACGCGCGTCACTTAGCGTGAAAGGGGCATGCAATGGGTGTTGCTGTGGGCATTCCACCACAACACCCATTGCTTTTGACGCTGCTCAGATTTATAAGAAGGTGTAAATCTGAGGCAGTGCCAAAAACTAACGCCATGCAAGAAAAGGCATTAGAATGGGGAAACAAGGATAAATACTTATATTTCTTTTTTTTTTTTACTTTTTCTATGTGTGCTGCATTCTGCAGCACATGTAGAAAGAGCAAGATGCTATTAATGATTGCTTATGTCTCAGAACATGATATTTTCAATTTCAACTTTCATTGAATGCCAGGTCACTTGGATTCAACCTGGACACGGTCCTCAGACTCAAGAAACATATTGCCAAAATTAAGGACTAGTAACAGCTATCAAAAGAAAGTGAAACTGTATCTTCCTGAACGTAACTTCCCAGCTACTGTTCAAGCCCTTATATACTTGCATCTGGATGATGGTAATCACAATCAAAAAATCAAATCAAAATAGGACCTGTAAAGCGTGGCTAATCACACATAAGAGCATCACCTACTTCATAGCCTACCATACTCTACACTGGCACCATTAAAAGGCATCCTAAACTCCGCAGCATATTTCATCCAAGGCCTGAGCAAATATGATCACATCTCCCCCATCCTGTGGAACTCCATTGGCTTCCCTTGCTGGCTGCACCATCTTCGAAACCATCAGCATCATTCACAAAACGATTACAACCAGTACCCCCACTTATCTTGCAGACTGGCTCTTTGTTTCTGGTGGTTCTTGGCAAACCCACAGCAAGGACACCATCAAACTACAGAATAATAAGTGTATAAAAAAGGAAAAGCAAGGCATCAGGCATTTTCCCTTCATGCATCAAGGATCTGTAACAACATTCCTTTGGCCATCAGGATAGTACCATGGCTTCTCCAATTTAGGAAGGAGTTGAAGACGCAAGAACACTACAAAACAATGCATTAAACATTCACAACTCAGCTACCTCTCATCACTCATTACCGTTATGCTTGTTTTTAACACTGCTAAACTGCCTTTTGGCTACGTTTGTGCTGTAGAAATTCCCTATACATAAATGCATACAAATGTTAGAAATGGGGGTCTCTAGTTGGCAGACATAGATACCTTTGTCCAAATAGGGACCCTTGCTTCTATTCAGGGTAAGAGGGATACACTTCTAAAATAACCCCTGCTCACCCCCTTGGTAGCTTGGCAGCAGACAGGCTTATCTCAGAGGCAGTGTGTAAAGCATTTGTGAACACATACATTAATACAGTGAAAACACTACAAATGGACACCACACCAGTTTAGAAAAATAAGTAATCTTTATCTAAACCAAACAAGACCAAAACGACAAAAATCCACAGTACAGTAATAAAAATAAGACTTTCAAATGGTAGAAATAGTTAAGTTCAAAGCAAATTGCAGATGCCACACTTTTCACACAAAGTACTTTGGATGCGTCGCGCACACAAACAAAAAGGGTCACAAGGAAGGTGATGCGTCGGTTTCTTACACTCAGGGAAGGTGATGCGTCGGTTCCTTACCGGAGAGGAGGTGATGCGTCGGTTTCTTACTGCGTGGGGAGGTGATGCGTCAGTTTCTTACTTCGTCCCCAAGGACACGACAGACTTGGCGCCGTGATGCGACGATCTGGGACGATGCGTGGGTTCTTGCAGCCGCATAGCAGGCCTTGCGTCAGAATCAATGCGGTGATCTCGGACTTCGGCGATCGGTGCACTCGATGCGGCGTGCGGCGATTTCTTGAGCCCCAGGCAGGCGCTGCGATGATTTCTTCGGCGTTGCGTCAGAAACAGGTGCGGCTGCGTCGCGCTTCTCGAAGTTGCGTTACTTTTTCAGCTCCAAGCAGCAAACAGCCTCCAGAGGTCCAAACCAACAGCAGGCACCTCTTAGCAGGTCTTCAGAACAGGAGGCAAACTCAGTTTCAAGCCCTTTGAGATCTTACTCAAGCAGGGGACACAGAAAACAGCAAAGTCATTTTCCCTTTCCTTGGCAGAAAGTAGCCACTGCAGGTCAACCCCAGACAGCAAACAGCACAGGGGCAGTATTCCTCCTCAGCTTCACCGGCTCTTCTCCTTGACAAAGGTTCCTCTTGATTCCCAGAAGTGATCGAAAAGTCTGGGGTCTGGCCCCTCTTTTTTATAGAGTACATCTCTTTGTTCTCTCCTGGCCCAGGGCTCGAAGCCCAGTCCAAATCAGTTCTGAAAGTGCACAACAACCTCCATTGTCAGTGTGAGCCCTCGCTCCAGACACACCACAGGGGGGTGGAGCCATCATTGTTGAAGGCAGGCACAGCCCTATTCAGGTGCAGGTGCTACTCCTCCCACCACTCCAAATGCAGAACAGGCCTATTCAGCCTAGCGCTGACTCATCCAGACTCTCTGGAGCCACTGCACATCCCCAGCCCCTGTCACTCCAAAGCCAGAGAGTCAATACACATCCTAGCAGAGGCACACTGGATGGCTAAGCAAGAAAATACCTACTTTCTAAAAGTGGTATTTTCAAACACAGAATGTAAAAATGACCCTCACTAAAGATGCATTTTAACATTCTGAGTTCAGGCATACTAAAAATGTATTTTCCCACCTTGTTCCCAGGGGTAGTTAGGCTTATACGATGTTATAAGCAAACTCCCCATTCTATCCTATGGGAACAGATAGCCTTGCAACAGTGAAAAAGGAAATTGGCAGTATTTCACTATCAGGACATGCCACACATACCAGGGCATGTCCTACCTTTCACATACACTGCACCCTGCCCACAGGGGTACCTTGGGCCTACCTTAGGGGTGACTATCATATAAGAAAAGGGAAGGTTAGGGCCTGGCAAGTGGGTGCACTTGACAAGTCGACATGGCAGTATTAGACTGCACACAGGCACTGCAATGGCAGGCCTGAGTTACATTTACAGGCTGCTTATGTGGGTGGCACAACCAGTGCTGCAGGCCCACTAGCGGCATTTGATTTACAGGCCCTGGGCACACACAGTGCACTGTACTAGGGACTGACTAGTAAATCAAATCAGCCAATTATGGAAACACCAATCCATACATACAATTTACAGGGAGAGCATATGCACTTTAACACTGCCCAGAGTCATAAAACCAACAAAAACAGGTCAGAAACAGAAGGCCACAAAGCAAAAAATCTGGGGATAAACCCGCTGTAAAAGCCAGGTCTAACACATACATTCATACATACATAGAAATATGCATGCAAACAGGGGCGTCTCCTCCGTTATGGCGGAAGAGCGCCGTCCCACTGCTGGAAGCAGCGGGGAAAACGTAAAATAAAATGATAATAAAGCAATTATTAAAACTGCTTTGTTATCATTTTGTTTTACCTGTAGGAGCCGGTTAGAACACTGCAGCCGTCATCCGAGGCCTGGGGGCGGGGCCATCCGCAGCAGGAGTGGTGGGCACTGGGCACTGCTGTCAGTGCGCATGTTGGTTTGGCTGGCCCTATCAGGTTGGCCAAACCGACATACGCACTGACCTCTCCTCAACCTGAGCTGCATTGCCGGGTGGAGAAAATAGCATGCACAGACTTCCAGTTCCCTTTGGAGCGGAAAACAAGCCCGCTCAGGCTAATCCCAGTGCTTCTCAAGAAGCACTGAGATTGGCCGTAGGGGAGTCTGGGAGCCTGTGCTCATGGGAACTGCAATTTGCAGTTCCTGGAGCAGAAGAACAGCGAGGCGCGGGAGAAGAGGATCGCAGAGGCAGCGGCAAGCAGCAGGAAGGTAAGTGTACTTTCTTTTTTCTTTTTCTTTATTGTTTTCCCCCTTGCTCTCCCCGCACTGCACCCCCCACATCATTTCGGCAGCAGCCGAGGCTGCATGCACACATACATACATACAAAAAGCGTGCCAAGATATTAGAAGTGAAAGCCCTTGGCCGAGTAACTGATTTACCAGGAAATCCTTGGAATGGAATTTCCAGTACTAAATTAAAAAATTTTGTTTTAACCCCTTCATAGATAGTATGTCTGTTTGATGTTTTTTCTTTAAACAAAACCTATTCAGGCATTTAAATAGTGCATCATGAGTAACAGGCCAATGTAACTAATATACACAAGAGTTGAGGAGTAATCTACCCTACAGTTGTAGTCCGCACCAGTTTCTGCAGAAGACAAATGTAAGAGGGGCAAGGCAGAAATGCAGACACTATGATAGAGGCATCATGCAACAGGAAAAAGAAAAAAATTGGTCATTTATTGTTTATTTTCCACCAGCATGAGTGGACATTGTTCATGTGCATGGCATGAAAAGACCTGTTGCCAACTAAAGGAACATATAGGCAGCACGTGAGTTAGAAGCCCTTCCACGACTTATTGGAGTTGCTTAGGTGAGGGTCAATCCAAGACTGTTCTATTTGTTTCTGGGAAGTGCAGTTGTGTTTTTAATAACCCTGGGCGTAGTTTGCGTAGTAGCGCTACACGTGGCTACACGAAGTTCACTTTGAACTACGCGTAGCTACGCAAATTGCATAGTGCATAGTGCGTAGCTGTGTGCTTGTCTGCACTGTGCAATAATTGCCAACGGCATCTTGCACAGTGCAAGTTAAGATAAAATAAGTATCTCTATCTTTATATGCTAAAATGTATATAGTCATTTCACAAAAGTGAAAACGATAAATTAACAAGCAGTGAGAGAGGTGATGATTTTGGGATCCTCCCTAACCTAGGGAGAGAACCAAGCAGATGCCTTGAAAACAAAAAGCACATCTTGTTGAACGATTCGGTGGTGGTCCCATCCTCTTAGGACCACCCCAAGCACAGTTATTGGCAAAAATACAATCCCAACCAAAGGCCCTGCAAAGCATTATGAGACGAGATTAGCAGTGGGCAGTGAATATTATAGTATCCAATATCAAAATAATTCTACAAAGAGCTGCAGTTCAACTAGTCGTTACTAGATGTCCCTCACGAGTCAAATGCAAAAGCATTGAAATTATTATTACATCAAGCTGCAGTTCCACTAGTCGTTACTAGATGTCCCTCACGAGTCAAATGCAAAAGCTTCATGAAAGGGTTTCAATGCTTTTGTTCAGCTTCCAGGTATTCGCAGGAGGAGTAGCCAGAATTATTGACGAGGGATAGCTGAAGTTCATTTTTAAAGATAATGGCTAGACCACCCCCAACTCTGTCAGGTCTATCTTTTCTAAGAATAGAGTATCCCGGGGGGGAGAGTAGGTCAAGTATGCTCGTTGAGTGGTCTTTGAGCCAGGTTTCTGTGAGGAATGCAATGTCAATGGATTCACTCAGGATAGTTTCTGAAATTTCCGTGGCATGTTGGACTGCGGAGCAACAGTTGACCAGCATACATGTAAGTGGTGTGGGGTTGCATAAGGTGGGTGGGCAAGTGTGGATCGACGTGAGTTGGGGCAGTGGTCTGGGGGAAGCGGGGGAGGAGGGGATTCTATTAGTCCCTAAGATAACAGGGATGTGGGAGTAGGGGAGTGGAGAGTTGGTGGTTGGTAAGCTAGGAAGGTAAGAGTTGCATAGGTCGGAGAGGTCGGACGGGGAGAGATGGTTCAAGGTGCGGTGAGGTCTATGTATGCGGAGAGGAGTCGATCTCCAATGATTGTGTTTGTGTTAGGGATTTTCGGGGGAATTTTTGGGGGGATTTCTGGGGGGATTTTTGGGCGGGGCTGGGTGGGGATTTTATGGTGAGGGAGGGATTTGGAGCTGTGGAACATAAAATCTTTCCTGAATTGAGAGAGTTTAGTAATCAAATTAGATAGGTCAAGTTCGATGTTGTGTAGGCTCTGGGCAATTAAGGTGAGGGGAGGTACCGAGGGGGGGTGGTCTGGGTTAGTTACGGAGGGTGGACTGATGTGTGAGGGGGGAGATAGGGAAGTGGGTGTGGAATGAGGGGTGATGGGGCTGTTAGGTGTGAGGGGTTCGGTAATCAAATTGGATAGGTCAAGTTCAGTGTTATGTAGGCTCGTGTCAATTGGGGTTGAGGGGGGTACTGAAAGGGCATGGGCGGGGGGTAGGGAAAGATATGGGTTAGTTGCAGAGGGTGGACTGATGTGTGAGGGGGAAGATAGGGTGGTGGGAGTGGAGTGAGGGGTGACGGGGCTGTTATATGGGAGGGGTTCAGTGATCAAATTAGATAGGTCGAGTTCACTGTTGTGTAGGTTCGGGGCAATTAGGGTAAGGGGAGGTACTGAGGGGGCGGGGGGAAGGGAATGATCTGGTGGTAGGGAGTGGTCTGGGTTAGTTGCGGAGTGTGGACTGAGGTGTGAGGGGGGAGATAGGGTAGTGGGTGTGGAGTGAGGGGTGTCGGTGCTGTAAGGTGTGAGGGGTTGGGCTAGGTTAGACATGAGGTTAAGAACTTCAGGAGATGTGGTCAGAGAGGATAAAAGGGTATAGAGTGAGTGGAGAGCAGATATATTAGGGTGGAGGGGTTGTGTATTTATCGGGGGTTGGGATAAAGGATTGGGAGGCAGAGTTAGGAGGGCCTGAAGGGGCAGGATAGGGGGATGGGGAGGAGAAGAGGGTGTACGGGATGGGTAGGAGGAGGGGGTGAGGAGTTGTGTTAGGGGATTGAAGGGCAAGGACGGTGGAGTACGTGAGTAGTTGGGTAGGGGGAGAGAGGTTGTGGGGTCAGGCAGAGGCGGGGTTATGGGAGGGAATGATAAGTAGATTGCAGGGATTGGGGCAACCGTTTTTAGTGGAGGGGTCCGAGGAGTGTGAGTTCCGGGTGTTAAGTGGAGAGAGGGAAATTAGAGGGGGATGAGAAGTAGGTAACGGTGGTTGGGGGATGTTATTTGCTGTAGAGAGGTCCAGGGAGGGTGATGGTGAAGTCGATTGTTGGAGGATGGTGTTAGCTGGATGGTTGAGGGTGGAGGTGGAGTGAGGGGGAAAGGGAGAGGGACAGATTGGAGGGGCGTTATTCAGTAGGGGAGAAGGAGTGTTAGGCGCAGAGTGGTCGTGGAGGAGAGACATAATGCTGAAGTGGTGTTCGAAGATGGAAAGGTGGGATACCGTGGCTTGTATGAGGATGTTACCTGTTTTGAAGATGGAGATATCAATATCACCAAGAAAGGCTGGGGAGGGAGTGGTGGATACTTTGAATCCATATGGTATTTTGGTTGATTTAGAGATTGGGAGGTGTTGTAGGAAGATGCTTTTCCATTTGGAAGGACGTATGGAGTAAAAGATGTAGTTGGTTATAATGGGGGAGGTGAGGCTGAGGTAGTTATCAACAATGAGTGTTTCAGGGTTACGGATAAGGAGTTTATGTTTGAAGTTTTTCTTGGCATGTTTGGAGAGATTGGGGGGGTAGAGAATGGTCCATGAGTTGGGGCCATGTTTGGAGAGAGTAGGGTCCTGGGGTCCTGCACAAAAACAATCTCTGCTGGCATTTTCCTCTTTCAATGCGTGCTGTAGAATGCAGCACGCTTTGAAAGAGGAAAAAACGAGGAGAAATGAAAACATTTCTCCTCGTTGCGCCTCGCTACGCCTCCCCTGGGGAGGCGTAGCTTTGACACGCATTTCCAGATTTACGATTCCTCGTAAATCTGGAAATGTGTCTCCTTCCATGGGTGTTGCGTGGGAACACCCACAGCAACACCCATGGAACACCCCTTCAACGCAAAGTGCTGCGTGTGAAGGGGCCATATTTACAAGAGGAAAAGTCACGCAGGGTGGCTTTTCCTCTGCTTGTAAATATGGAGAAGTGAAATGCGCCTCCAGGACGTCACAAAAAGTGACGTACTGGTGGCGCAGGGGGCTCGTAGATCTGCCCCCGAATGTTTTATAATGAGATAACCAGGACTTCAACTCCCAAAATACAAAGAAAAATCCAATGATGCCGAGGTTGAAGGCACACATACGTTTGATACTGACTCGTAGATTTTATATATGTGAGAGCCACACAGAGACATAAAAATGACAAGCTTACTTGAATCAAACAGGTGCACGGTGGTCGCAGTGCTGGTTCACCTGGTAGGCACTACAAGCTAAGAACCACTGTAACAACTTAACGCTTCAGAAAATAAACATGCTAATTTGCCTATTTAGAAGAGTGTCACACTTTTTTTGCCAATAATGTTGAATTTTTATCTTTTTAAAACCACTCATTCCTAAGAAATGTCTTTCTCTTCTGCCTCTAAACCCCGAAAAATACCCTTCTCAAAGCAGATTATTGTATAGATAGAAAGAAAGGGAGAAACACAAAATGTGTCAAGCAGTGATACATCATTCACAACTAAATGATGTCGTTCTCTGTGTGTTCATGTTGAGCTTTCAAGCTGTCAGCCAGGGTGGATTCATTCATTCTGTCAGGTCTGCGAGGCACATAAACGTGTGTTTAAACGGATGAACGAAGCAAGAGCCTCATGTGCCTTAATCTAAGCAAAAACATTTCTCTCCACCCCTATTGGTTTGTGGCAAATTACAGCCTTAATCGGGGTGCAGTGTGCCTCCCTAGTGCCACAACACCTGTTGCACTATTGTTAGGCATGCTAGATTACTCTGTTAGCTAGGATTGGTCAGTTAGAAAAAATAAACAATCAAAGAAAACCCCCTGCTCCACACCTGACATTTTATACCCTTTGGCCTTCATCTATACTCCACAGGGCGTATTTACGAGCGGAGTTGTGTTGCTCTTACACCCCGCAATGTAGTGCCAGAGTGACGCAAGTACAAAATGCGATTTCTGAAGCCACACAGGGCCACCTTGCATGGCCCTGTGTGACTTCAAAAATTTGGATTAACGCAATGCAGCGCAAATCACTGCATTGCGTTACTCTGCATTGGAAAGGTGCTAGATGTGCATTACATGGTTGTTCCCATGCACTTCTCATAGTATTTGATGCATTCGCAGATTTACCAAACGTGGTGACCTTGAAATGAGCCAAATATGCCTTCACAGGGGAGGCGTAACGAGAAGAAATGTCTTTATTTCTCCTAGTCACTTCCTCTTTCTGTGTGTGCTGCATTCTTCAGCACAAATAAAAAGAGGAATAAGCCTCTCAGGTTTGTTTTGTGCTTCCTGCACAAAAACAATCCTGCATGCAAGACAGGCACCATGGTGCAAGGGTGCCTGCGTTGGCGCTATGCACAGCGACAAAGGCAGGACTGCACCGTATTCTTTTAAATACAGCGCATTCCTGCCCTTTCCGTCATGCAGCACAGCAAACTGACTTGCGGCGCTTCCCTGCACTGTGGGACATTTTATTAAATATGCCCCCAAGTGTCCATTAGGCCAGCAATGGTCTGGTTCATTGTGGATGCTATTGGCTTTGAAAATACAACAACACCGACTGCTGCACAAATAGGAGACAACCTCACGTACAAAGAAAGCAACACTGGATGCTTATTCCAGTGGCACAGGCTTCTCATCACAGGTGTGCTCCAATGCGTGCAGGTATGTGGGGCTGTTTATCTGACCTAGTCAGCCCTATGCAATCACTCTGTCCCTAATGCGATCGCGATCATATCATGTCCCTGCTTACTTGTGTGTCTTTTCTGGTCCCCTGTTCAGAGAGAGCTATCCTACTCTCCATCAATCTCATGAAATTCAAAAATGTGCCCTAGGAGGCACCAACACTTTAATTACATATGGTGCCTAGGGGCATGTACAATTCACACTGGGAGATGTTGCACCTGAGTCTGGCCAACATGATTCACTGCCGCTTCCCGTCATGGCAAATTCATCAGGGCCAGAGGACCAAAGTGCCACCAGAAACCGTCTGTCTCCAGGGGGAGAGCCTACAAGTGGACAGGATATCAAAACATTTTTTGAAAAGTTTCTCCTTTCGACCACCTGCGGTGACGGTGCTCTCTTTTGCTTGAGTGAGGTATTTTTCTTAGATTGTTTGACTATATGAGTGGAGGGCACCCCCTGTTTCCTCTCTCCCTCTCTGCTTCTTGTTTGATGCATTGCAATTAGAGAAATGAACAAATGTTTGTGGCTTGCTGCACTCGTCATAACTACTTTGTCATTCAGTGACTGGTTCTAGAGAGTTTCAAAGAACTGAGCTCAGCAGATTCCGAGTCCTTAAAGTGCCTCTTGTGGTGAATAAATCCAGCAGAAAGAAGTGGTAGATTTACCAAACTCCTTGACGCAGGTAGCTGTGGAAGGCACGGCCTTCCTTCGGCATCCCACTTACCTGATGTCTCCACATCTCATGTTCCGCTACTATCAGAGCTTTAGCAGGACATAAACCCCTAGCACATGATCTATGTCTCATTACCCCTGGATCTATTGCTGCAGTTTGCGGTGCTTTGCGCTTCGTGGCAACATTGTGCATCTCATAGTGTCACACAAACGCCAATGCAAACCTTTGGTTAATCTGATCCACTGACCCGCTTTAGTTGCATTCACTGACACAGTCATGCGACTAATGTGAGGGCCAGAGAACAGAGTAAATGTAATAGCAATTTGCAAACAGACTAAAGACTCCGAGGTCCTCTCACTAATTGGCCTGTCATGCGTTCAAGATCAGTCTGAAAACTTCCATACTGGATATTTGGGTCGTTTCTTATAGACTTTAATACTGAGTCTTACCTAAGTAACACCCTCGCTATAATTTTGTATATGGTTAAAAAAAATCGTTCTGCTACTGTTTTCAGTAGCATTTTTACCCTGATGTGACTTTCACATAAATTGCAGGAGATATTTGTAGGCGGGAGGGTGTGGAGAATGGTGGCATGGCAGAACTTCTGTGACTAATGTGACTCCTGATGAAATAACCCCAAAGTGAGGTTCTATCTGCAAGACCAACTTAATACAAAGTGGGGTACAATTAAAAATATTCTGCAGAGGGCCACCATGGTTTTACTGTAAGTCCTGGACAGAACAGACCAGTGCTTTTTACTCAAGACCTGTTGAAAAGATCTTCCTGCACATGAAGCCAGTGATGAATCAGCCATAGAGAGTTCGGCTCACTGTTTGCCAAAATGGGGCAAAGGTGTAGTGTGTTGACAGCCTGTTCCAGTGGTGGTCAGATCCTACAGCACCGGGCAGGGATTGCACAGCACCTGTACAAGCATTCACAACCTTTTCAGAGAGGTGGGCACCTGTGTGCCTGTCTAAAACAAAGTTACATAGGCTATGGCTGGGATTCTCCAAAAAAAGACTTTGCAAATATCCACTAGATAATGGCTAATTGTCAATGCATGGAAAGCTAAAGAATCAACAGAAACAGCAGGTCTTCAAGTGACCGAAGCAGAACTTTCTTGATGCTGATGTAGATCTGTGTCAGAACTTGTATATTCACTCACTCATCAGCCTATGCATTCCTTTCAGTGAGTTAAGGATTCGCTCCATTGATAGGTCTGCAACCTATCTGTCACTCATGTCACTCTTGTCTTAATTGTACATGTTCTGTGAAAGCTAAAAGTGTGCACTAGCATGCTGAATATGGTCTAAAGAGAAAGCATCATTGCACTTGCTGCCTTTTGTGCGAGATGGAAGCTTGGTTTTCTGCTGCCATTCTGTACTTGTTCTGTGTGGAAGCAAGCTTGCATTGCTGCTGCTTTATTTCTATGTGTAGTGTGATAGGGCAAGCGTGCACTGCTGCTGCCCTACCTGTGCTCATCCCCGGAAGGAGGAAAGCTCACATGGTTTCTGCTCAAATGGTACCTGTTCAATGAAGAAGGAGTGAGTGTTCCACTGCTGCTGCCCCATCATATGAAAAATAGAGGATATATTACATGAATTGCATAACATGCCCTATGAACCAGGACTGCTTCACAGTATTTGATAGGAGATACCTAGAGCTATAGCCCTGAGGAAGCAACCTGAGCATGTAGGTGTAATATTTATGTACCGAAACAAATTCTGTTCTAGGGAGACACCAGTATAAAACCTTTTAGGTCATCCACACGCAATTCTCATAGAGGTCTGAAGGATTAATGATGGGAGAGGACACAATTTCATTTAAAGGTTGTACCACACTCACTGGTAGGTGTGGAACCCATAGATAAGGCATACCATGCTAAATATCTTCCTGTGTGAGTACATCAACAGATGTCAGTCCATAGGTTTGTCTGTTTTCTCCCAGATGTTTGTACTTATTGTATGTTTATGACCATCTACAGGGGATGTACAACTATTCAGTGTGTTAGCTAACTATGGTGTCCCTCCATTGTATGTGTGTAGCATTCCTCTTGCTACTGCCACCTATTCTATGCGTTTTCTATGTGTCTAGAAAGATTGCACATATTCTGCCTATAGTGTACCTTTGTTGTGTTGGGAAGCTTGATATGAAGATATAAAACTTTCCACTACACAAAATAAAAAACGATTTAGGTTGCCAATGCTTATTTTAATGCATAATGTAAATGAAACACTGAATACTCACATAGTATGGGCTCAGAGTTTAATTGTGGGTTTATGTGTAAAACAAGGACTTCTCAAAATGCAGTAGATGACTTAAAATATAGCTGAGGTTTTGAGCCCATAATGAAAGTGTTAAACGAAAACTACACACCCTACAATGGAACTTGCTAGTGGTTGCAAAGCCTGGAAATGCTGGTGGTATCATAATTGCCATTTGGACTTGTGAAATGCAACATAACATGTATTTCAAAGCCTACCAGACAGAAGAACTGTCCAGTTGCAAAGACTTGTTGTGGGCATTCTGAAAGCCTACCTAGAAATCCATTCTGACTATTGCGCATGTTGGACTTGGTCCTTTTGACAGGTTTATCCCCAAACATTTTGCCTTTTGCCTCCTATTTTACTGACCCTGTTTTTGAGGCTATAGGACTCTGAGCAATTTACCACTGCTGATCAGTGCTAAAGTGCATATGCTCTTTGTGTAAATTGTGATTATGATTCTTTATTTATCATTGCATATTTGATTTGCTGGTAAGTCACCAGTAAAGTGCACTGTGTGTGCCTAGGGACTGTAAATCAAATGCTATTAGTGGGTCTGCAGCTCCGATTATGACATCCACACCAGTAGCCTTTCAAATTTGTCTCAGACCGGCCACTGCAGTGTCTGCTCGCTCAGGTTTTAACTTCCATGTCGACCTGGCAAGTGCACCCACACCATCATTGAGACCATTGCCTGCACCTGGGCTGAGGGTACTGCTTGTGTAGCACACGAAGCACCGCCCGACTGATGCCAGTGCCTCCAGCACACCATCGTGGAGTCGATAACCAACATGGGTGACTGTCCGATGCTGCACCGTCGTAAGGAACTGCTGCACCACCGCTGATGCAGTGTCACCGCCCCAGCACAGAAAGGAACCGACGCCTCACCTCCTCTTCAACAGTAATGAACCAATGCCTCACCTACCCTGCATAGCCGTAAGGAACTGACACCTCACCTCCCCTGTGGCAGTAAGGAAATGACGCCGCACGGTACAGGCAACGAATCACCTCCCTGAAACTGTGCGATACCATTATTTAGATCATCACAAAAGGTACTGATTCTCTGGTGGTCTGTGCGACTCTGTGGCCAGCCAACACACCTCGCTGTTGGCGCTGTAATTTGGATTTGTACCTGTCTCGATGTGGAGATAGCCCCAGTTGGAGCTATGGTCTTCTGAGAGCTGTATGTTTGCAAGAAACCTTTTAAAAGTCATATTTTGATAACTGTATGTTGGATTTTTGTTGTTAAGGTCTTGTTTGGTTTAGATAAAGAGACTTTATTTTTCTAAGCTGGTGTGGTGTCCATTTATGGTGTTTTCACTGTGTTACTGTGGGTTATATACAGATGCTTTACACATTGCCTCTGCAGTTTAGCCTGACCGCCCTGTGCCAAGCTACCAGAGGGTGAGCACAGGCTAACTTAGATGTGTACTTTACTCATCATGATTAAAAGGAAGGGTCCCTACTTGGACGGGGATCAAGCCCCTGACAACTAGAAACTCCCATTTCAAACAGCTCACCACTGGTTTATTGTTTTGTCACTTAGGGTTGTTTGCTTTCTATTCACTGGCTCTATATTTTTAGTTTGCCTAGCATGTTGAGAATGCTCTGGGCCGTTTCTTCCAATTTACTCTGGTCAATAGACCTTTCTAGTAGCCTGAGAGGAAAAGAGGTAAGCAACATTTTTTAATTTTAAGGTACAGTGTGACCATTAGCACCACACAATAAAAGTCTGAGTCAGTAACCTAAAGTCAGAAGGTTTATTACAAACTCAAAGCCAGACTAATTTAAATCAATCCCAAGTTCAAGATCACTAAGTTTCAATTAAATTTTCACAGTGATCCTAAAATCCCTAGAACTCGTTTTCCCTGTCATTTTCAAGAAAGTATGTCCATTCAGGGGATGAGTACCTCTGGCAGGCCACTCTCACTCGCTTTGACCTCCTCAGTGTCATCTCTTCTCCTTCCCTCATGTCTGAATCCTCTATATCCTCAGGGATATCTGGGGGATCACTTTCTCCTTGTGGAACCAGTCTCCCTCTCTCCTTCCTTCTCTGTCAACGTTCTTCTGCTGCCCCTCGCGGTGCTCTAGCACTAGGCCCTTTGTCAGGGTCCGAGTCTATCTCTGTTACGATCACTGGATTAGCCTCTCCTTCACCAGTCTCATCATTCAACTCTCCAGAACGCTCCTCAGGCCAATCAAGTGCTATTTTAGTTTTTGACAGTTCCCCTACAGCTTGACTAACCTCCTCTTGTGATCTCTCAACCACCAGTTGCTCTGCTGGGAGAGGTGCTGTTATTTCATCAAGGGGATGTAGAACCCAGCGAGTATGAGCAGCATGGATCCATTGGGGCGACCTCCACACTTCACAGCAGTGGTAGTCACAAGTATGACTTTGTATAGTCCTCGCCAACGAGGCTCCAAGTAGGACTTCTGTACATGCTTCTTGACCACCACCCAGTCTCTGGGACTTGGGTCATGGCACTGCTCCTGATGTGGCGGGGCTGTAGCAGCTACAAACTGATGAGACATAGAACACACCATGTCAGCCAATCCTTTGTAGTAATCTAGCATTCGATCATCAGTAATGTTCACAAGCGCATTTGGCGGTACAGCTGGCAATCTCATTGCCCTTCCCATGATGGTCTCATGAGGAGACATCCTATCCTATGATCAGGTGTGCTGCACAGACTCATCAACACCAACGGCAAAGCATCTGGCCAATTAAAAGTCATGGAAGCACACACTTTGGCAAATCTTGATTTCAATTTCCCATTGACTTGCTCCACCAGACCTGAAGCCTCAGGTCAGTAACTACAATGCAGTCTCTGTTCAATCTGCAAGGCAGCACACAGCATCCTCAGACTTTGTTATTGAAGTGTGTGGCTCGGCCTAAAGAAGTCGGGAAGCTGATCCTTGGTATCAACTCCATCAACAATTTTGCTACTGTGAGACTATCATTTCTTCTTGTGGTATATGCCTCAAGGCATCGTGAAAAGATGCACACAATAAGCAACACATATCTTAGTCTATTGCACACAGGAATCTCAATAAAGTCCACTTACATCCTTTTGAAGGGACCACCTGACCTCCCTATGTGGCTCAATGTCACTAAAGTACTTTTCCCTACATTATTCTGTTGGCACACAACACATCTGTGACATAACGCCTCCATCATTAACCTCAACCTTGGATTAAACCATGTTTGGCAAAACAATCTTACTATACCATTCCCCCCTACATGAGTCGGACCATGATAATGTTTAGCCATTGGTGGCAACAAACTATTTGGTACCACAGGTCTGCCATCTTGTGAAACCCATATTTCATCTTCATCTCTTAACACAACCTGCATTTATGCAACTCTGCTGTTCTGCTTCTGACACCTCTTCCTCTAACCACTCAACTTCCTCCCAAGTATCAGCTGCTGCGAGCAAAAGGTTGTAATTGGTCTAGTCTGTTACTTCATTTACATACTCTCCATTGAAAGTATAAGCATTGTAAGCACAATACCTTGCGACTTCGTCAGCATATATGTTGTTGACTGTCACATAGTCATCTCCCTTGCAATGTGCGAAGTTTTCTCACCTGTTTGCGATTATAGATAGGGGATCCTGAG
This sequence comes from Calotriton arnoldi, assembly GCA_963921515.1. Lineage (NCBI taxonomy): Eukaryota > Metazoa > Chordata > Amphibia > Caudata > Salamandridae > Calotriton > Calotriton arnoldi. The sequence continues at coordinate 3,495,349 of CAWUFW010000004.1, read as the reverse complement.
GACATCATAAATGCCCTCTGGGACCATAACAGTCCAAAGTCCAGCACTCAAATTTCCTTGGTGATCTTGCAAACAAGAGCCATCCACAAACAATACATAATCAGATTCAAGTAGTGCTTCATCTTGTATATCTGGTCTCAGCTTGGTGCATAGTTCAGTGACATCTAGACAGTCACGCTTTGTTCTCCCCATCATCATTGTTAAATCATTGTACTCTCGTCTTTGTTAAATCCTTCTCCTCCCCCTCCTACTCCGACCATCAACCCTTCCCCTCCTGCCCCTACCACCTTCCCTGACTCTACCCTCAACTCTCTACCTATTGTCTTACCCCATCTGGGGTTGTCACCGCACTCTCCGCTATATCTTACACCTTGTCCTCTCCTCTTTCCTTCGACCGACACCCCCCTGACCTTTCCATAGTCCCAGAATCTCCCTCAATCACCTCCCATACTCAATCAATCAATCAATCAATCATGTCACTTATAAAGCGCACTACATACCCGCGAGGGTCTCAAGGCGCTGGGGGAAGAGGGGGTGGTGCTGCTACTGATCGAAGAACCAGGTCTTGAGGAGTCTTCTGAAGGCCAGTAGGTCTTGGGTCTGTCGGAGGTTGGTGGGGAGGGTGTTCCAGGTCTTGGCGGCGAGGTGGGAGAAGGATCTGCCGCCGCCGGTCGTTTTCCGGATGCGGGGACTGTGGCGAGGGCGAGGCTGGTCGAGCGGAGCTGGCGGGTGGGGGTGTAGAAGCTGAGTCGTCTGTTGAGGTAGGCTGGTCCGGAGTTGTGGAGTGCTTTGTGTGCGTGGGTGAGGAGCTTGAAGGTTATCCTCTTGTTGACAGGGAGCCAGTGCAGGTCTCTCAGGTGGGGTGTGATGTGGCTGCGTCGGGGGATGTCGAGGATAAGACGTGCAGAGGCATTCTGGATGCGTTGCAGCCGTCTCAGGAGCTTAGCCGTCGTTCCTGCGTAGAGGGCGTTTCCGTAGTCCAGCCTGCTGGTGACGAGGGCCTGGGTGACTGTTTTTCTTGTTTCGGTGGGGATCCACTTGAAGATCCTGTGGAGCATTCGGAGGATGTTGAAGCAGGATGAGGAAATGGCGTTGACCTGCTTAGTCATGGAGAGGGTGGGGTCGAGGATGACCCCTAGGTTGCGTACGTGGTCGGTGGGTGGCGGGGCTGTTCCCAGTGATGTTGGCCACCAGGAGTCGTCCCAGGTGGCCAACCTGGGATGCCTCCCCCCTGGAACACCGCTTGTAGGATTGCCAGAATCTCCCCCAAACACCTCCCATACTCACATACCTCCCCCTGGAGCACCGCTTGTAGGACTGACTTCCCCGGTCAACACTAACCCTTCCTCTTCCCCTTCGCCCTTTTCAGCTGGTTTCCTCCCCAATCTTATAGCTCAGTCTCTTATCAACATAGAATCCAAACTCTCAGCTATGACTATTGAACTAACTCGATTTAGAGAAGATTTCAACTCCCTCAATACCAGGACCTTCCCCAATCACACTGGCACCTCTTGCTCCCATAACTTTTCCCAACACACTCGATGGTTGACTACACCCCTTTGCAGTCGAACACATAGACCACTCTGCACTGTCAGCTACCTCTCCACTTCTGACCTAATTACCCTATGTAACTCCTACCTATCTAAGCCTCCGATAACTAATGCCACTTCCCTTACTCCAACATCCCAGTTATTTTGGGCATTAATAGAGTCCCTGCCTCACCCAGCTCACCTAGACCTCCATCACAACTTACCACTATCCACTCGCTTAATCCTGTCAATGACAACCCAAACCACCTTTCTTGCATGCTTGTCAACTGCAGATCGGCAGTCTGACATGCGACTGAATTATAAGAAACCATCCTCAGCGAGGCTATTGACATCGCCTTCCTCACCGAAACCTGGCTCAATGACCACTCGATGGCTATTCTTGACTTACTCACCCCTCCCGGCTACTCCATCATTAGGCAAGACAGACCCGACAGAAAACGGGGTGGACTAGCCATAATCCATAAAAATGAATTTCAACCCTCCCTTTTACAGAACAGGGATCACTCAACTTTTGAATACCTTGGCGTTGAACTCACGGTCAAGGGCTCCTCTCCGATTAGACTACATACCATCTACCACCCTCTGGGTGAACCTCTCCTCTTCGCTGACGAACTATCCGATCTTCTCACACACTCCTCCCTTTCAGACGCGAAAAATTTCTTTTTAGGAGACTTTAACATCCACTGGAATAATTTATTTGATCCCACTGTCATGCGCCTCATCAACCTTCTAGAGTTGAATGACCTCAAGCAATTATGCCACAATCCAACCCATATCAAAGGGGCCACACTTGACGCGATCATCTCCAACACTGACTTGGCCTCCCTTTCCAACATCATCCCCATTGACTGGTCTGACCATCACCTAATTCTGTTTAAGATCGCAACCAGTGCCCTACCCCCCTATAACAAATAACAAACCCATGAAGTGGATCAGAAACCTTAAACAAATCCCTCCTTGTGAACTTGAGTCTAAATTCCAAGCTCAACTTCATCTCACCCGACTCTCCCAAAATGTTGCTGAGCTCACCGAACATTTCAATAAGACCGTTAATGACGTCCTGTACCAAGTTGCCCCTCTTAAACTAAAACAACAAAGAAAAATTCAATCCAAATCTTGGTTCAATCCTGAATTGAATAATGAAAGATGACAACTTAGACTGGCAGAAAGAACATGGAGACAACCCCCTCCTCCCTCCCACCTTGCCCTCCTCAGATCTGCTAGATCAACTTATAAGTAGCACATTTTCAATGAAAAGGCTCCCTTCTTTCGAGCTCAACTTGATCGTGCCAAAAACAGGCCCAGAGAACTGTTTAACATTGTTAGAAAACAAACATCATCTGCCCCTGCAGAGATGACGGCTTCAATCGAGAGATGTGGGGAAATTGCCAACTTCCTCTTGGAAAAAATTACCAAAATTGACCAATCCTTCCCTCTAATCCAGGACCCGCTCAACCCCCAATCTGCCTTTGACGCTGCCATATACATACCTCCTTGGTCGGCACCACCCCTACCAACTAATACTACCAACCACCTACCCATTCCAACCTCACCCGTTATCATCCATCCTAACTTACAACTGACAAATAATGCCTCCTGGCATAATTTTCGTCCTATGACTGAGCTCGAAGTCTTTAATATCATAGCTAAACTAAAGCCAACTTCACACACCAAAGACCCTCTCCCTTCTACCCTAGTTCCAAATCTTAACCACATCGTTGCCCCTTACTGGACTAAAATCATCTATACCTCCCTCGCCACTGGATGTGCCCCTGACTCCTTCCAACTCGGACAAATCACTCCCATCCTTAAAAACCTCACTGCTGACCCCAATGATCCTAACATTCTCTGCCCTATCTCTAACCTCCCTCTTCTTGCTAAAGCCCTTGAAAAATGTGCTTTGCTCCAACTGGACAAACACATAGGCAAATTCAACTTACTTGACTGCCTTCAATCCGGTTTCAGGAAAGGCTGCAGTACAGAAATCGCCATGCTGAACATTGTGGATGACATCCACAGATCCCTAGATAATGGTGAGGCTTGCCTTCTCATACTCTTCGACCTCTCTGCAGCGTTCGATACAGTTAACCATTCTTCCTTACTTAATTCGCTTAAAACTCGCTTTGGCCTCAATGGTGTGGTCCTCAAATGGTTCTCCTCTTTCCTCCAACACAAAACACAGCAAATCAAAATCAAAGCCTGCCTCTCTAACCCTACACCTGTCACCCTGGGCGTCCCCCAGGGCTCTATTCTGTCCCCTTCTCTCTTCAACCTCTTTATGGAACCCCTTACCCTCATTCTGGAACAAGCTGGAATCAACTATCACCTCTATGCTGACGACTCCCAACTCTACTACAAAATTAAATCCCACTCTGATATTCTTCATTTAAACAATACCCTGAGTAAGATCAATCCTGGTTCTACTCCAACCATCTTAACTGAACCCTAAAAAAACTGAAATTATTCTCTTCTCACCAAAAAACAATCGGCTCCCCATCCAAGGCTGGATCACGGATCTAAATGCCCTCAATTGTTCGCTCTCCCTATCTGACTCGGCAAAATCCCTAGGTTTAACTCTTGACAAAAACCTGGCTCTTAAAGACCACATAAAAAACTCCTCAAAGGGAGCACTCTTCACTCTCCGACACCTTAAGAAAATCAAACCCTTCATTCCTTTAGATGACTTCAAATGGGTCGTCTAATCACTAGTCCTATCGAAATTGGACTATGGCAACGCTATCCTCTTAGGAACCCCCAAAGTTCACCTAGCCCCACTTAGAGCTGTGCACAACTTGGCGACCAGACTCATCACCGATTGTAAACGATTTGACCACATCTCCCCAGCCCTTAAAGCCCTAAATTGGCTCCCCGTTGAAGGAAGATGCTTTTATAAGACTGCATGTATCACGCACAAAGCTCTTCACCAACAAACCACTTTGTACCTAACAAACAAACTCAATAAGGCGAGCTGTACCAGACTGATGAGAAGCACCAATGCGCTCCTTCTCGTCCCCCCGCTTTTAAAAAAGAAATCCACCCAATCTCGCTCCTTCTCCGGGAACGCCCCGAACATCTGGAATGTCCTCCCGCACGACCTGCGCTGTAACCCCTCCTACCTCAACTTTAAAAAAGACCTAAAACATCACCTTCTCAACCTATACTGGGGTCCTTAATCTCTCCTTTGACCGTACTTTCTATTTCCCCTGCATTGGTTATCTTCAGGTTTCTTTTTCTCCCTGACCCTCTCTTCATTCTCCCTCTTTACATATCATCCTCTCTGCTCTGACCTTAACTGCTACACCCATGTATATTATTTATATGTTCATTACCTGCCAATCACCTGGAATTTCTACCCCCCTTTTCTTAATATTGAGATGTACCAGCGTGTTTTGTTACCCTGAAAAATTGTTAAAGTTATTTTTGCCCACTGCTAACTTTATAAGAGATGTACTCGCTTGTTTTTTGTTTATCCTGAACAACTGTTTTTCTTGATTTCCTCTGTTCATGTTAAAGCGCTCTGATACCCCCGGGTCTAGCCAGCGCTATAGAAAACCTTTCAAATAAATAAATAAATAAAATCATTATCATGCTTGGGAAGGGGTAGCAAAGTGGCAAATTTTAAAACAGAACACCTTTTAAGGGACCCGTTCTCGGCCGCCAGTATGATTGCTCATACCGGGTCAGGAGGCTGTTTGTCAGGTGCTATGTCCTCGTTCTACTTAACAAAATTTAGACAGAATAAGGAACATATACAGTAAAGGGATTGTTGTATGATGGAACAATGCATGCCATTAGAAGGCATGCCTTAACAGTGCTGTCATTATAACGACTACCTATTCGGGGCACTGAAAGCACATTAGAAACCATCCAGATGCCATCAGGATTACAAGTAGCACTAACCAACTCAGAGTCTATTTACTCCTCATTCAGAGATGGGGCAACCGGGAAACATCTGACCTCCGACCCTATACCATTGTCAAGCAGACATGATAACATCGGCAGTGCATGCCACCGATTCACACAAGAATTAATCTTTAGTCACTCGGACACGCTGGATAAACAACCCAATTCAGGGGGATATTCACAAGGACTTATCTCTGATTTATCTCCACCTTAACTCATCAAAAGTGGAGATAGATTTAACACCCCATTCACAAGCGGGTGCAAACTGCAGACATCGCCAGTAATCCTGAGATAACTGCCCCAAAATGTATCTCCACGGTGGACACCACCAACTAACCCTAACGAGATGCAGAGTAGGCGTTCCCGTGCAAAAACACACGAAAACACCACAACACCACTTTCACAACGAACTGCCAGATCTGCGATGCGAACCAAAAATAGGCAATAAGCCGCGGTAGCAGCAGGGATTTAACACCTGCCTTCTGCTGGTGTTAAGCAGGACGACTACCTGCAGTACGAAAGGGAGCCCAGCACAGAGCCACATCGGAAGACCCACAGATGCCATGGAGACAATGATCATGCAGCTCAGAGACCCATGAGGCACACAACACCCACCGCCACCACCCCCAGGCCCGCCACCACCCCCAGGGCCCATCCCGCCCCCCCGGGAACACCACAGAGGCAGCGTACACAAAGACAGCGGACCCACCTGAAACGCACCTGCCGCCCAGACCCAACGCCAGAGGAGGACATTGCCACTGCAGGCCCAAAAGGACAACCAACCCACGCATCCTGACCCACATCCCCCACCTGCTGACGGTACCAACCCAGCGGACAACCAACATCCCTCCGCAGACAAAGCTGCCGGCTGCGCAGCACATGTCGGCCTCTGGTACCATCCAACCCACAACTGCCAGAGTCGGAGGAGTCACACAGCCAGCCCCATCCAAGGTCATCACCCCTGTCCTGGATGCCAACATCAGCCTGGTACCCCAGCCCCTCCACTTCACCCACAGTGCGCAGGAGCAGCTGGAGACCAAGCAAGGCCCCTACGCCATAGCTGGATTCCCTCACGTGTCAGGGCCAACTGCACACATGTACCCCTCGTGCCCCCTGCCGACACTGCACACAACTACCACAACAGAAAGCACATGCATCCCATGAATGTGCAGGCAATAGTGGACCACCCGGGACCCCTCAACAATGTCGTGGCCAACTCCCCGGGCAGAGTGCCTGATTCTCACATCTCCCGACAGTCTATCATCACCCAGCGCTCCCAGGATGGCACCCATGGCAATGCAGTGCTCGTTGGTAAGTACCAAATGAACACACCACACACCTCGAGCCCACAGTCATGCAACTCATGACACTGGCAAGCGGCACGCAGCACAACTACATTCAACATGCCACACAACATGCCAACCGACCAGACACAACAACACGACTCCATTAGGAACTTGGCCTTGCCATGCCCACAACCCAGCCACGGCATGGCACCACAGACACACAATAGCAGGATGTGAGGAGAGGCATGGAGCAGGCTTGTGTGAGAGCGGCAAGTGACTAAGGAATGGGAACCTACCCAATGCCAGATGTGGCGTGGAGATGCCGGACAGACCACAGCGTGCAAATCACGGAAATGGCCATGTGGAGATCAACTGCTGGTGCATGGAGTGTAGTGGCCAGTGGATGCTACCATGTCCCCACAGGCTGTGGGGCAGAACGCGGAAATGTCGCACGTTACTTCCCCCTGCATGCGCGGGCGGGGTGGGTTGGACCTGCGTAAGCCAGGCCTGCGTAGGGGTGTGAACAAAAAGCCCGTCGCATTGGGCATGATTCTCATTCAGAATGGACAATGCGTCTGCCAGGGCAGCGCCTCTCAACCCGCCACGAGTCCTGCGCCGAGCGCGGCGGGGCCTGCGTCCCTGTGCGCCTGCTGCACCCCGAGCCGCTGTGCCCCAGACCCGTCATGCCTGCCCGAGTGCACCAACGAGGCTCCGCTCACCTGCCGACACCGGCGTGTGTCAAAGAGGGCCCACCACGTGCCAGTGCAAGCACCAGGCCCCAGGCCCGCGACCTTTGCAGCCTCCGCAGACCATCGCTGGCCTCCACGGCGCAGGCCCACAGTACTCCTTTTACATTTACATACTCCACCAGCGTCCTCCTCGGCCCAGTGGGTCCCACATGTGGAACTGTGTCCTCAGTCATGAATGGCAGTGACCCCAAGTCCGTGGCAGCAGCCACAGCACCAGACTCTCTTCGATCAGTGAGGCATAATTCCATATCGCAGGCCGGCGACATGTGGTGCCACTAACCCTGTTCAACGCAAGCCGGCGACACGTGGTGCCACTAACCCTGTTCAACGCAAGCCGGTGACACGTGCTGCCACTAACCCTGTTCAACGCAAGCCGGCGACACGTGGTGCCACTAACCCTGTTCAACGCAAGCCAGCGACACGTGTTACCACTAACCCTGTTCAACGCAAGCCGGCGCCACGTGGATGAGGGCACAGGCCTACACAGCGGCCCAGTGGGTCCCACATGTGGAACTGTGTCCTGAGTCATGAATGGCAGTGACCAGATGTCTACTCCAGGGGTGATATCACTAAACTCCTTGCTATCTGTGAAGCAAACAAATGCATCACAAGCACACGACACGTGTCTGTGGGCCCGTGCTGACCGCTGCCCCCGGCCTACACTGCGGTCCAGTAGGCCCCACATCCAGCACCCTGTCGTGATTCATGGATGGCAGAGTCCATACCAGTGAATGCACGGAGAGGAGTAAGAGGAAGATGCGGTTCAGTCCGGATGAAAGCAGGATCCTCGTTACGGAGGTGACCAAACACTAGCAACAACTGACCTGGTGCCACTAACCCTGTGCAACGCAAGTCCGCGTCCCGTGGTGCCACTGAACCTGAACTACGCAGGCCAGTGGGACCATCCAACCTAAGCCGGCGACACTCGGTGAATGGCCCCTGCTGGCCGCTGCCTCAGGCCTACACTGTGGTCCAGTAGGCCACACATGTGGAACTGTGTCCTGGGTAAGATATGGAGGAGTCCACACCATTGGACATGCCTCATCGCAGGCGGAAAACCCCATATCAGCACTGGTGCCACTAACTCTGTGCGCAATGACTCATGGGCACTCCCTGGTTGAACTTTGGTGGCATCTGAGTCCATGGCCTGGGGGTTGTCTGCATCATCATCTGGCTGGGACGGACTTGGTGTCCGACATGTGTTTGTTCCACTCATCTCCACCATGGTGACTGTTTCAGCGTGGTTCTGCCCTCGGCATCATGCCCTGGGGTACACCTTTCACTGTCCACCGAGACACTCCGCGACAACCCCCCTAGTCATCTGCGGGAACCTGCTCTGCTCTTGTGAACCTGCCCCAGTGTACCGCAAGTCAGCGGCCCGTGGCGGTAGGCCCGTGCAGGACGCTGTGCATCCGGGGCCACTAACTCTGTGCAGCTCAGGTCATGGTTCCTTTATGGTTGAATGGTTGTGTCCTTTACGATGTACACTGTTGTCGTTTTTTTACTGCACCAGGCACTCCATGGCGGCTGGTGTACACACACCCCACACACATTCAACACAGGTGTCACTCGACATGTGAGCCTGCTAATAAAAGTGGCCGGGCACACGTCCCCGTGACCATTCCCAACATCTAAGCAAGTGTGTCCGTGTGGTCATTATGTCAGCATGATGGGCCGGAGCCCTGCAACATCAGTGTGCTGTCTTCAGCGGAGGATACCATGTCACCTTAGCGCTGTGGCTGAGACATTGGACATGTAGCTTCGCCCGCCCCCCCCTGCATGCACAAGCGGCGTGTTCTGGTCAGGCGTACATCAGGTCAGCGCAGGGGTGTGCTGATTCGGCAGGTGGATCAGGGCGTGGCTCTGGTCTGGCCTTGAACAGGAAGTGAGGTAAGTGTGTCCTTGTGTTGGGGTGTTGTCGCCACCAGGGCCACAGTAGTCGATGTTGCAATGTAGCATGCACCCGGAGGGCAGGCCCGCACGTACGGGGAAATGTAGGAGCGCAAGCTCGCTCAGGGTCTTGGCACATGCATGCCAAGTGTTATATGTATCAGTCCTGTGGCTGCATGAGTCAGGTGTCTGGCCCCAATCGCGGTGCGGTCACAGCCAGCCATGGACTGTACACCTGTGTCTGCCCTGTCCAGACCAATGGCCTACACTCACGTGGCCGCACACCCTCAACGGCCAGCTTACAGGTGTTGTTGGCATGCCGCTGGACATGCGCGGACAGGCATGACAATGGTGTGCCGTAGGAGTGCACGTGATACAACCGTGCAGCGCACACATGTGTGGAGGCTCGTGGGAGGGAGGAGCAGCTGTGAGGCAATGTGACACACAGTGATGCCGCTCATGTGCCACGTGCTAGGCATGTCATCCATGATTCCCTGGGTCGCAGACATCCCACCCCACCCACGATAGGCCTCTGTGCATCTCCTGTATGCATGCAGATGGTGAAGTTACTGTAGGGATGAATGGTCCTTTGTCTGCACTACCGGGCAGTAGCATATCTGCAGCTCCTAGATGTGACTTGCATGTGCCCAGCACCCCCTGACAGATAGGATAGCATTTCCAGGTGACTCCCACACTCCGCACTGCCAGACGTGAGGCCAACGTGTACACATCCCACACGCAGAAGTCCTTGGTCGTAGTTTGCGTGCGTGAAATGGCCTTCACTTGTACTCCCACCCCAGGCCTGCACCCGTTGCACACAGACACTGCTCATTGCTCCGAGCTGTGATGTTTCATCCACAGGACTGGTGCAGGTCCTCACAGTGCCGCTTCAAGCAGAGCCACTGACGCAATGGCAGACCATCCCGGACACATGCTCTACTGCAGGCACGTGGACCTGTACCGTGCACGTCTGCTGCATGTACTGGGGGCACTGCCATTGGCAGTGCTGCGGATCAGTTACAGGCTGAGCTTCCGCATTGCCAACGTCACCTGCATTCAGCCTGTGTTGCACTGTCGCTCGTGCATATTCGAGTGGTCCATGGATGTCTGCCTCTCCAACGTTACAGTAGCTGACCTGGATTTCGACGTGTGTGTGCGCCCCCTGTTGGACCACGACCAGGAGTGTCACCGTGATGCCCGTTTATGGCATGCCTGGATGTTTGGCATGCATGCTGGGAACTGGACCTGGGAGATTGCAGGAGTCGTCGTGTGCAGTGACCACATTGAGCCGCTCCCTGATTGGGCTTTCGTGCATATTGGGGCCAGGGGTTGGAGTGAGCACATCTGTCCGGGACAGCTGATGGGTTACGTCGCCGACATGTCGGATGTGGTGGACAACGATCTCGCATTGGAAATGTTGGCCTACGCTGCTGCACTCGCGTTCATGGACGAGTGACAAGGTACCTGCAGCCAGGACTGCATGTGACCCATTGAACGTGTCCCGACACCTGGTTGCATGTTGGGGATCTGGTCACATGTCCCTAGGAGACAGTGGACATGGCTGCATTGGCCTGGACTCTTGATCCATGCACGGACAACATACGCGGGTTGGCAATGACTTGTGTTGGTGATGGACTCGCCCGGGGTGGACATGGGTGCTTTCCAACGTTCCTCATTCAAACATGCTGCTGCATTGGTCTGCATGTCGTGGCACTTCCCTTGGCCGTACTGACACGCAATTGTTGATAAAGTTTCCGCATGTTCACTTGTCTCCAACTGTGTTGAGTGTTTATTTGTATGCCAATGTGTTTGTCACGGCCTATCTGGGTCCCTGCCTTACATGCATTGCTGCCCCATCAGGGCTGTGGGTTGGTACTTGTGCATTATCATGTCCCTGTTTCGTGCTTTGCCAGATGCGTATGGCCATTTACCGGCCACAAGCGGGTGCACTTGTGTCCTGTGTTCGGTTGTGCAGATGTTGGTGTTTGTACCACATTGTGTTAGATGTTGGGGTGCTCTGCTTCCTATGTGTGTGTGCTGCATTGTGTGTGAGATGGCCCTTCAGCTCTGATTTGGCTCACCCTTCTCCCTTTCAGGCAGTGTGGTTTTTACTTCTGTGCTTGTTCAGTGGTGTGATATTGCTGACTTGTGTTGGTTGGTGTTGTTCCTCTTGGGCATGGTTTGTCTGCAGTTGTGCTGTGCTTAATTGTGCATGTGTGCCATTGTGCCCATCTCCCCCCGTCCTCCCAGTCCCTGGTCGTTCCTCTCCCTGTTGCTGTTGTGTCTGTTGATTTTGAGCAGTTTCCGGTCCCCGACTCCTGCCACCATCTCCAGACTGATGTGGTGGACACCATTTCCTCCATGTCATCCAGCTCCTGGTGTGGCGCTGGACTCCCACCTCCGGTGTGCATTGCTGCCTTCTGGTTGTTGGCGTGTTTGTGCTTGTTTGTGCGTTTCGCATCATTCCAGCTGTTCTGGTTTTCTGCCATTGTCCTCCTCCGCTCTCCGGCTGCATTCACCTTGTCCACGATGGCCTGCCATGTCTAATGTTTTGTTGCCAATGGTGCTTGTGGGGTTGTGTGCTAGCTCCGACTGCCTCCATTGTGCTTCGCTGTTTTCTGTTTGGTTTGTCTTTCTTTTTCCTGCTTTTGTTGTGCTTATTCCCACATGCCGTATATGTGTCGTGGGCCTTGCGCTGCTTATCGCTGCTTTCCTCCTCGCGAATGGGCTCATCGCATGTTTTTTGGTGTTGGGGTTTGTGTTTTTATCTCCGTCGAGGTGGTTGTATCACGGACATTGTCTGCGTTTTCGGGAGACTATCGCATGGTACCGCCGTCTTGTGAATTCCACGTTAACACGGGGTGATTTTCCCGCGATGGGCTGCGATGTGTAAAGTTGCGTTAACATATTTTGGAGATGTTTAGCTCACGTTCTTGTGAATATACCCCTCAGAGTCTAAAGATCTTTTAACAAACCCTGCGGCTATAACAAATCAAAGTAATACAGGTACCATCAACGTTGTGGTAGAAGATCACAAGAACATATCATTGACTAGTGAAATCTTGAACGATCATAAAACCGACCCATTATCCAACTCGTGTAGGCCCACAACAATATTTAAGCAACTCAAGTTGGATAAAATGACAGTAATAAATATCAACTTGTTAGACTCCGCAATGTCATCATTGCCTCTTTCTAACACTGTAGTCTCCTCAGCTCACTACTCAACCAACAGAGGTTCTGAACATTCCATTCCACCCCACTCAGGAACATGGAAATCTAACACAAATTTGCATGGTCCGAATAAAAGCTTGTCTTCCTTCGCTATGGATAGGCTGCACAACAAACATACCTCAAGATGTGTCAGCTCTAATGACAATTTGGCATCCCAAAACGTATCATAAGGTAACAGAAATGCTCTGAATTGGGGTAACATAACCAAACTTCAGGGCACACACTCAAACCTTTGTCATTTAAATACCAACAACATCACTGCTATACAATTCATACCCTCAAATATGCACAAGGAAGCCACTGCCATGACGTGGTCAACCAAATCTGCATTCTTCACAATCTGCGAAAATCAGAAAATCCTAGAAGATTGGGGAATTCTGGTGACTCTCGCCAAAAGGCCACGGTATCCAAAAGGTTTCTTGAAGAAGGAATTTGGTCAACCCCCCAGCCAGCACTCACGCAATCTGGAGAGAACCAACATGCATCCTGGCATGGATCAAATTCAAAGAAAAACGTCACTATTAAGAAATGAAGCAGGCCCTCTTCAATCAAATAATGTCCACCAATTTTCAATCATTAATCATTTCCACGCACAGACAGACATTGGAAGTATGTCACTCCACTGGCAGAAAAACCCCAGAAGGACTGGGGATGTCTTGCGTCCTCCTCACTCAAGCCCCAACCAAACTGACTCGTAACCAAAGATCACATCAAACTAAAGGCAAATATCAAGAATAAGGAGCAACTATGTCTTTAGTGTCCTGGAATGTGGCAGGACTAGAAAATCTATTAACGGATCCGACGCAATATCTTTTTTAACAACAGCTGATATCATATGCATCCAAGAATCTTGGCACAATATGGAAACACCGATAGAAGGCTACTGCGAGTTTTTCTCTCGTGCCACAAGATTGCATACAAAGGAGCAAGCAATGGGGGGACATTCCATCTTCTTGACAACTCGCTGGGATTTTGCAGGCTCTGAGTATACAACTGGTTACAAAGACTTTTTATGTGTTGAGATAAAAAATTGGAGTTATAATTTCACAAGGCGCTAACTATTTTTGATAAATGTATACATCAATCCAGCATCAGCAGGGAAAAATCAGAAGGTGAAGGAGCTGGAGCAGTTAATTTTGGACATCAGGCATAGGCACGCTCAAGCCCACCTGCTTCTTCTCAATCTAAATCTTCTCCAGAACCCCTGTTGCAGAGCCTCAGAAAAAAAGGCAGACTCCAGGTGGCTGGTTCCATTTCAGGTAATAATGCCACAAAGAGCTGACTCTACAGGCCACACCCTGCTTGCTGCCTTAGAGGGACTGTCTCTGCGAGGTTTGAATGGTCGCTTTCTGGAAGATGAACCCTCCCACCCTACCCATTTCTCCAAAAAAAGATCAGCTGTATTAGATTACACATTCTGCTCAGTTTTTCTGTTTAACAGCCACCTCATATTCCATGTATTTATGTGGCAAAAGTGATCACATGCCCCAGAGCCTGTCCATAACAAATTGTATTAACCAAACACAATCCTAAGTTCCATTGGTTTAAATGGCATCCATCATAACTGGAAACGGGTCAAGTGGAGCTCGGAAGTGGCTGCAAAAAATACAATTTGGAAAGCAAACCTACTTGATCAGTCTTGCCCTTTACTCCATACAATCAATGATTGGGAACTCCTTGTGCAAAGCCTACACTCGGCTCTAGGTAGCAGCCAACATGCCAAATTAACAATAAGTTCACCCAGACCTACGATCTCAAGATAGTGGTTCACAAAAGATCTCAGGTTCCAGAAAAGATTGCTCAGTAAGAAGTTAAGATCACTCAGATCAATGTCATGTCCCGCTTCGCTTGCAGAAATCAACATCTTATGCTGTCAATATAAAAAACTAAATTGGCAAGCAAAACAAAACCATGAGGAAGCACTTCAACTTGAACTCTTTCAGTCCAGTCGAAATAAAAATCCTAAGGACTTCTGGGTCATCATACATCATCTTAGCAGGGGGCTAGAAACAGTTCAAATAAACGGGAACAATGTCATCTCTGAAAACTGGATCGCACATATTGGCTCCAATCAGCAATCCATCCCCATCAGCCAGAATCTTGCACAAGGAAAGCCAGAGGCAACAGAAGAACAACATGGTCAATACATGACAACTTTCATGGCCTTAAGAAGAGCAAGCCTGATCCAGAAAAGCAGAGCTGACGGAGCTCCTGTCCCCAGTGGAAATCCTGCATCAGTTTACTAACAAGATTCCAACTTGTGATCCATCTCCCTGAAAAATCTATTTAAAAAACGCATGATTTCCAACTCCATTCCTTCATCGTGGCAACTATTCTATTCTACATCCCATTTATAGCAAGCATTTGCAATGCAATCGGTCTCGCCTTTGCGACCTTATAAGTATTTAGCCATGCAGCAGATTATCCTGGGTGCTGGAACATCTACTGTTCTTTAACATAGCAGTGCATTCACAAGTACTTGCAGTTTTATAGAAGGCTGCAATTCCTGCCAGAGCGGGGTATGAAGGCTATAAACGTAGGCAGGAGTCCGGTTTGATCTCCTGTAATCACAGGAAGTGCTTGTCTGTTTGCAGAAATGTTGTAGCCCATTTAAAGCACTGGATGGGACAGAAATCCGTTCACGCGCTGGGCAACAAACACTGTTGTGTGTGCATACACCACTGGACTGATGCTGAGAAGGCATCCCTGTGTGACGAGAAAAGTGTGCCAGGATGGCAGAGTCCATCAGCTGTGCTCACCAAGTGCCATCATTTGCGAAAATGTACATCAGTATTTACCACTGCTGCCAACACAGTGAGGTTGGCAACACCCCGCCAAGTGCAACAAAACACTCAGCAAAAATGCAGGAGGGCAGTGTGAACCTGCAGGGTCCAACAAGAGGCCCTTTATGCATGTCCTCGGGCAGTCAGACCTGGCTCCTAGGAATTGTCTAGCAGCTGCAGCGTAGAGCCTCAACTAAGAGAACCAAGAACAAGGGGCAGGCTGGGGACACAGGGAGGTGGGAGTGGGATTCATGCCCTGACATTCACTGAAAGAGCCCGCAAGCCCACCGTATGTTAGAGCTGTAGATACTCAGCTAGATAGTTGAGAAAAGTATTAAAATCACTGTGGAAAACTTAGCATGAACGGTGTCCTACAGGGTATGATGGTGGTTTGCTACGGCACCTGTGGTGTTAGGCATTTTAAAAGAACACCGCCAGACTGGTGGCAGCGCTGACGAAACAACGGTTTGTGGGGACTGGGAGGATGTGAAAGCAGGGCACGAGAGAGGCCGGGGAGGCGGTGGAACAAACAGGGCAGCAGGTGTACCGACACCATTTAAAAGAACACAGTGTCGAGATTATATACATAAATAAGTTTCTTCGTTTTCAAAACCCCACCCCGAGTCTGTGTGTCCCATTTTCATTTTAGACCTCACCTACCCGCAATGGAGAAAGGTCCTACTTTTGGCAAAATTCCAGATTTCTGTCAAACGAGTCTTTTAATTGTGCAATAATGCTGTTATGATGTATTCAAACCACCAACTGCAGAACTCTGCGATGAAATATTTAAAAAAGAGCCATGGCGGAGAGCTCGAGCACCCAGCAGACCAGCACGGGGAAACTCACCAGCCATCTCCCTGGATCCAGCGCAGTCTTTTCAACAAATCAATTCCAGCTGGGTGGTGTGCGTGCAAAACAATCCGCAAGCCATTGGCCTCCCCCTTTAGGCATTGGGTGAATGGTGTGTCCATGAAGTTTGGTAATATTCCAGAGGATTGGCAAAGGCAAAAGAGTTAAAACATAAAGTGCGGTGTCCCTGAAGCGGGCGTCGCGCTCACCTTTAAAGTTTAAAAAAAAAGCTGCAACATAAAGCGCGGTGTACCTGTAGCGGGTGCCACGCTCACCTTTAAAGTTTTTATAAAAATGCAGAAACATATAGCGCGTCTCCCCGTGCCTACTCAAAAATGAATGTGTCCGTCTGTAACGTAACTGGTGCTCTTGTAATTTGTGCTATATAAAACTACAAAACAAACAACGCCTGACCTGCAATAGCCAGATGGGAGGAGGTAACACACGCTGTACTGTGTGATGGCCAGCTAAAATGTTCTCAGAGCGAAATCGCCAGAAACAGAACTAAACACACAAAGGTTGTACTTTGACAGAAATGCACCAATAAGAAGCCAGCATTTCTGAATGCCACAGATAGTAACCAATGGCAATCGGTGAGTTTGCCAAACCCCACAGAAGAGATATAACAGGTCAATCGAAGCTCGACCTAAAAAGGGCCCAGTGGCACTTCCCCACAGCTATCGCCTCATAGCCCTCCAAGATGTCAAGGCTAAATACTTTGCATCACTATTATTGGAGGTCTTCGAAACACGGGCAAGCTAAAAAAATCTAATATCCTTCAATCAAACTGGCTTTAGACCTTTTTCATGCACCACTGACAATCTAGAGGCCATAAGGATGCTTGTCACAAAACAGATAGGAAAGAATGATAAATACTACACAAGGCATAAAACAAGAGTGTGTGTATAAGGTCCGGCTCTTTTTAACTTGCTGATGTGCGATCTGGTACCTGCTCTTCACTCTGTAATCAGCCATGTGCCAAAACTGGTAAACCAACATATCACTTCTCTTGTCTACACAGACGACATGGTCCTCCTCAGCCAAATGCCTATGGGTCTACAAAGACTGATCGATATTATAAACAATCATTGAAGCTCAAATGGAATTACAATAAACTATGAAAAAACAAATGTTGTATTTGGAAGGAAAAAGGAAAAAACTGGCACCTGGTATTTAAATAATCATCGCCTGACTGTCTCAAATTGATTCAAATACTTGGGGTGCTGGTTGGATGACAAGGGGGGTCAATTAACACACCTTAACTCACTAAAACCAAAATCTGCCTCACTACAATTCTCTTTGCAAACCATATTCAAGAGCATAAAACAGCCCACAGTTGAACCCCTGCTGAAAATAATAAATGCTAAACTGATCCCGACCCTGGCATACAGCACAGAAGCAATCCCAGGGAAGCTTAGCGTTTTTCTGAACAAAACCCAGAGCACTATCTTCAGGACACTGTTTAACCTCCTCCATAACTCCAGTCCTCACCATCTCAGATCAGGATGGAATTGAAGCTGAGCGAACAAATCTTCAAACAGAGAGGCAAAATCTTCATACAGAGAGCCAGTCTGCTGAAGTACATGCACTCAGCATGGACGGTCAGAAAATGATCTCTGAAAAATCTCACCACTCTGCAAATGCTCCTCTCGGCGCATTGCTGGTGGGGCGAAGAGGTCCTCTTGTGTCCTGAGGACCTCAGGACTAAAGTGGACTTTATCCCCCAGGCAGCAGTATGCCAGGAGGCGCGTTTGCAGAGTGGTGTAAAAAGGGGGTGTGGCCTCGGACCATTCTCAGCAATCCAGCTGTGTGGGGCTTACTAGAGATAACAGGAGGACTAGTTGGCCCCCAGGGACCCTCAGGAGGCAAGGGGACTTCATCCCCTAACCAAGAGCACGCCAGGAGGCGCGTTTGCAGAGTGGTGGAGAAAGGGGGCATGGCCTGTGTCCACCTCTCAGCAATCCCACTATCTGGGGCTTACTGGAGGTATCAGGTAGGCTAGTTGGCCCCTAAGGACCCCAGCAGCGAAGCGGACTTTAATCCCCATCGAAGAGCGCCCTAGGGAGCACGTTTGCAGACTGTTTTTAAAAAAAAAAAAATTATTTTACGGAGTTTTATATAGTGCGAACTTGACCCGAAGGTATCGGGTATCAGAGCGCTTTACATAGCACCAGTTGCGTTACATGAGGACACATTCAATTTTGTTAGGCACGGGGAGATTAAGTGATTTGCCCAGAATCACAGGATGTTCAGCGTCATTGCCGAGACTCGAACTCGGCTCCCCAGATTTGAGGTCAACCGCACTAGCTTTTAGACCAACTCCTCTCCTTTTGGTTGTCAAAGAGGGCGTGGCCTGCTATGAGTACTTACCAATGCTGCTGTGTGGGACTTACTGGAGGTAATAGGACGGGTAGTTGGCCCCCAAGGTTGTTCTTGGGGGCCAACTACCCATCCTGTTACCTCCAGTAAGTCCCACACGGTGGGATTGCTAAGAGGTCTTCGGAGGCCACGCCCCCCTTTCTCCACCACTCTGCAAACACGCCTCCTGGCACACTACAGGTTGGGGGATGAAGTCCACTTTACTCCTGAGGGACTTTGGGGGCCAAGAAGCCCTCCTGGTACCTCCTGTAAGTCCTACACAGCGGAATTCCTGAGCACTGGTTGGAGGCCCAGCCCCCATTCTCCACCATTCTACAAACGCGACTACCAGTTAAAGAAGCATTTGTAATGTAATAGGTCTCACATTTGCAAGAGTTAGAGCTATTGGCATTGTAAATGTAAATGTTTTTTACTAATGTTTTTGGAGAGGAGTGGATGTACGTTGTGTGTATTGGAATTATGTGGTATGTTGTGCAGTGAAATTATGTGGATAGAAAGTATGTGGTATTTAGTGTAAAGGAATTATGTAGAGTGGGATTATGTGCTATGGAGAGTAATTATGTGGTATGGTAGTCTGTGTTGTGAAGTGGTAACCTGAGGTTTAGTCTTCCTCGTTTCCATAGAAGCTAAACTATGATTTCAATGAGACAAAAAAGAAGGAATCACTGAGGAGCACTTCTGGACCTTGTCAGAGATATGAGCAGGGCCACTGGAATTATGCGACTGTTTGGCTGCACCGACTTTCGGACAATTATACATTTTCCGCATTAGACACATTGTTGTAATTTGGCAGCATTTAAGTTAAGCATTGGCTGAAGACAGCCTGTATTTAGAGGCTAAATTGTCCGCTTGTGGAATCCATTTTGTATTTCTGGCAGCCATTTTGGCTGCCATGTGCTACCATGTGCTCGCCATGTGCTCTGTCCTACCTTCCTGTCAACTGCTCTTGAAATCTGCCTAGAGACAAGTTATATTTAGTTCCTCTTGCTTTGCACATGCTCAGTTGAGCTTGCAGCTGTTCCGAGTTTATAAATGTCAGGATGTGTCTACTAAAAGTAGAAACTGTTAGCTCCACCCACTTGTCGACTGTGCATTCTCTGTATAACCTTATATGTACCTAAAACCAGCATTTGTGTTTGTACCGCCTTCATTTGAGCCCCTGTGTGGGTATAAAAGGACCAGGATCCTTCCATTCAGTGTGCTACTTCATGCATTACTGAAGGGTGATGTGCGAATGTTAGCTCCACCTCATGAGGTTTAATAAACTCTGTCTTTTCTATTCCAGTTTCTATTGCCAACTTCTTCCTAAGTGTCTGAGGACTCTGTGCAGAGAAGGGAGAACCCCTAAGCACTGGTAGGCCTTACTGAGGGTAACTACTACAAATTGGCGCTTCCAACGTGGGACTCATCAGTGACTCGGATGCCCGAAGGACTGGTCGCGACGAAGGATTGGAATCTCGCTTTGGACGCGATCGCTGCCTGAGGAGACCTGAGTCTTGGCACCCATGGCGTTTTCCTTTCTTTCTGATCTGACCATCCCGGCGGCGCCGGTCCTTGACTGAGATCTCTTTTGTTGATTCGCCGTGCAGTGACCATTTGGTCGATTTGAGAACTTGGCAGTTGGAACCTGGACACCATTTGATTGGTAAGAGCCGTTTTGCGGCACTTGCTGTTGGTTTGATGCCTTTGATTGGTAAGGTAGTTTTAGTAACACTTACTGTGGCTTTGTTTGTATGATTGGCCAATTTTGGAATCTGTTTTGTAGTTATATATGCATTGCAATACATATAGGCAGGTAATGAGGAGATTTTTCTCTATTTGAAATTGTTTGAACAGCGCAACGTACGAAGAGTACCTTAAGCGCTACTTTGATTATAATACTGCATATTCTGCACTAATTTTGGCATGCCTGTTTCCAGTACACTTCGTAGAAAGTGTTGCTGTTTTGGAGGTACCAATATGGATTGAGTAAGTACTCAGCTGACTCCCCTCAGAGGGGATACCTAAATAGGGTTAGGTATAGTAAAAAGATATTTCTTTCTTGGTGACTAAGTACCCCATGGAACTAAAAATGTACATAAAAGGGATCCTGATCTGTGCACTTAGTAACATTCATAAGTGGTGATATGCAGAGCGCTTTTTGAGTGTTCTACCAGCCAAAACTGGCAAATTTGGTGTATTTTGGTCTTTTTTTAACATGGAGCACTCTTTTTTGGCTGTTTTGATGCAGATTTTTTGGACTACTTTTTAGAGCTCTTCTTGTAAATATGACTTACAATTAGTATTTACAAATAGTTTGGTTTTGCGTACAGTCTGTAGGCTGTCTCTTGTTTTTGCCCTAAATGTTGATTTGTGGGTTGATTGTTTCTTTGTTGTATTTGGTTCTGGACTGATATGCTTGAAAGTACTTGTTTCAGTAAAATAGACTATGTTTTTTGTGTAAGAATGGCTAGCATTAAGCGCGCTGTGTTGTGTGTTATGAGTGTATGACCCCTTCTGAAAATGTCTGGAATGAGCTAAAATTGGTTTTTGTTGTCATTCTGTTATGCAAATGTCATTTAAAAAAACTACATTTTTTTTAAATTCAGGGAATGAATAATGAAACATATGCTAAATAGCTGCACGCTACCATTAACATTGATAAAGTAAGAAATTATAGATATGTGCAAATTGCCACACTGGTACAGATAAATCAGACTTTACACTCAGTAGAAATAAAATAGGCCTCATAGAAAGGTAGGAAAAACGAATTTGTGTGCTTTCACACAATTAGGACTAAAATGCAAAATGTTACAGTATTATCCTTATATATTAATATTGAAAAGCATTCACATCATCTAAGTGAATCGGTTGTTGCTGAAATAAACACCACATTACAGAACGATAGATTTGTGCTGGCTTGAAAAGCGTGAGATGTTGACGCCTGCTGGTCAGAACACAGCTGTGTCAACAACACATGGCTATTTTTGGTCCCAAGCCATGAGGCCGAGTCGACTAGATTTTCAGTTACTGCAAACACGGTATAAAGGCGTGCATTAAACACTGCTGATTTTATAAATCAGAAAAACCAGTTTCATTATTTTGGATAACAGAGAACAAAATTGAAAGTAGGGATTTCCTTTCTTAATGCCTTTTTACATAAGTACATCTGTGGTTCTGATGTTAAATAATAACTGTCCTTTAAAAGTGACGCAGACTTTTTCATGTTTCAAGTAAGGCTTCTGTGCTTAGAGTTATAACTGAATGCATTTAATGGTGATAGGAAAGGAATGAGGCTTGCTTTTCAAATATGGAACCATCAAAAGGGTTTGTGATCATTAGTTTAAAAAAAAAAAAAAAAAGGAGGAGAATTTTGATTCTATGAAGGGAAAAATGTTTCTTAAAAATAATTGCCATAAAATTGTTTTTGATCTTTTGCAATGTCTGATAATCATATTGTGAATAATATATAGCTCCTAGCATCAACGTTGGATTTGAGTAGCACTTTACCATGATGTGGGAGTGCAATGTGAAATTTCACTTTATCTAGGCATATAAAAACCTATTTTTTAAGGGTATACCTTATACATTTCTGATCCCCCATCTCTGGGATATCTAGAGGACACCCTGGGGATCCCTAATATGCCAAAATATTGTAGGTTATTCATTTTTAAGTGCCCCTACCACCAAAGTCGAAATTGAGCAAAAGTCACTATTTAAAAGCAATTCTGCTACTCAGGGCAGTTTTTAAACTGCTCTCAGGCTTCAATAAAGTATACATGTAAGTACAGACCAAATAGCTGACCTTTAACCTGCTAGACTGCACACCGTACCCTGCACACAGATAGAGACAAGTATTGAAAAAAACCACAGCAGAAGTTATTATCCTACCTTTAAATTACTGGCAAACACACCGGACAGGACTGCCTTTCAGCTGTGATTCTCCAGAGTTGCTTTGAATTGCAAAAACCGCATGGAAAGCCTTGCAAACAAAAATGGACAGCTGGTGAAAAGGGTCAAAGGTCGGAGATCTGCATTTAGCAATCTAGCAGGGTGAAGGGTAAGGTTTGCTTGGACACTTCGACCTCCGAAAAGTTTTTGAAAGAGGAGATGACAGCGCAGAGAGAGGAAGAGAAGCTTTGATTCCTATTTTTGGCAAACGCACGTTTTGCGCAGTCATATGAAACGAAGGAAAAGCAGCCTTGAGTAGAGCATTGTTCTGCCATGTATATAAAAATAATGCTTTTAGTTTAAAGAATACTGTGCAAGGGCTGAGATAAGGAGGAAATGGATTTTAGTTTGCATTCATGCGCCCTCATGTTAATCTAGTACAATTGCTGAAGGAATTGGTTTAAAGTTAACTCAATGTGCTTGTGTTAGGCTGAATCAGAAAATAGCCACTTTCTAAGATATGTCCTACAAGTTGTTTGTGCCCAGTTGCCACAAATAGGGGTAAATAGTGTTGACAGAAGGTAAACCTGTTTTCAGGTTTTCCTACTGTCAAAATGGGGGAAGGAGGTTAGCTCCTCGGCAAATTAAGGGTAGGGAAATTTATGTTTTCTCTCTCTTTTTCTCACTCTCTCTTGAGTCTGTCTAAGCTGTCAAGGCTTCTGAAAAACCTGGGCCAGTAGTTGACCTGAAAGCCTTAGCTGTGTCAAAGTCTTCTTGTACTATTGGGTGAAAAAAACATCAGTGATGGAGGAAGTCGTATTACAGCATACAGTGTTGAACATTTAATTGGCTATTCAGTAATACTGTTTTAAAAATTGTTAGAATTAATACAATGATTAAAATATATGCTATGTTACTGCCCATCCTGTATGACAGAATGAGTAGAACAGATTGATGTTCCCTTATTTGACCTTTAAAGGGAACTGTATAGTGGGGGTTTCTGTTCAAAAAGCTCAGGTGGCAATACCATTATTGTTTATGTTATTCTCATGTTCTATACAGTTTTGCAAGGGCATTGCTAGTCTTTTATTAGCTAGTCTCTGTAAATAAGCTGACAGCCCTTATTAGAGCTGGAGATAGGGTTTTTTTCCTTTTGAAAATGATATTGCATAGTCCGGATCGTGAAAAGTAGAATGCAGGAAAGACGCCCATGTGATCCTTAGCAAACATTTTGAAGGAAAATATTGTTTTATAGGAGTTTGTTTGTCATAACATGTTCTGCTGGAAAAAATGTACCCACTATGTTGAAGTTTAGTTCTTTTTGCAATAAGAATCCCTGTTCAATTAGCAGTTTTAGATTTTCCTGCTGCGCCTATAACATGAGAGCATGGTCCTAAGCATAACATGTAAGAGAAATTATTTTACAAGTGTCTGCAGTCCTGTACAAGTAATGTAAAATCTATGAGTAAAAGTGTAGAACATTTCCTTTTTCTTGAGGGTTCTTCAGATTAGTAATATAGGAATACACCAATGTAAGTATTTGGAGTATGTCTGTATTGTTTTTCTCTTTTCCTCAGAATTTAGTAAATGAACACAGACTTCCTTGGCTGCTTGGGATTGGGTGATGTATTACTCTTGTCAGTTCACCAAAACGTTCCTTTTATACTTGCCAATAGGTCCAGGGTTTTCTACTCTTAGATAGATGAAGTGGTTCTTGGGTGCCTTGTTAATGTATGGGGCGCCCCAAGACTAAGGAAGTATTCTGTTGTTAGATTATTTCTGTGCCTTGTCTAAAGATCTTTTTGTTCTGCCCACCAATAGATATTTGCTGCTCTACAACCATTGCCAGAGGGGCCCGGACATCAGATCCAGCCTGGGAGTCAGCACCAGTCCAGCCTACAGTCAAGATAAAGGGAACCAGCACAGACGTTGCTGGCAACTAGGACCTCAGTGAAGGCCGGAAGCACTGGGACGTAAAGTGTGTACCCCTGCCACTGTCTTGGGCGAAAGACGGGGTCACAAATCAGGATGGAGAAATCTTTGTGTGGATCCAGTTTTTGATGCCCAGCTGAGAGAGTCACAGAACGACAAGGACGGCAAGGAGGCTTTTACTTGAGGTGACCCCCTTTGAAACAAGGGTTGCTTCACATATCCCAGCATCAGGCCTTTTGAGTCCTGGTCCCCAAAGTGAATGCAAGTCTACGCCTTTGTTTGTTGATCAAGGGATGCCTGAGCATATTGGCTACAATTTGTGGCCCCAACAAAAGAGCAGTGCACCAGCGGAACAATACAGGAGTTAGGGAAGGACTTGAGTTTAGGGTACTGGTGCTGTACCCTTGGTGCCTGTTAGATTAAAGTGAAGAAAACTGGTGCACTGCCTGAGACACTGGACAGGATCATTGAGGGTATTTGCCCTGGGGGGGTGATTGCCCTATCCTGAAAGAAAGACTATTCCTTCTCAAACTGGACCGTGATTCTTGAGTTGCGAGTTGTGCAGCTCCACCGTGGGAACAACAAGAGCCTGCCTGTGAGGCTCAAACGGACACAGGGAGAAGACTCCCCTCTGGCTGGTTGTACTACAATTTCCCAAGGACTCTTTTTTTTTGTTGTTAGTAATGTACCCCTTTGGTCGTCCCATTTTTGAGGAGGAGCAGCCCTTTGCAGCTCCTCGTCCTAATTCCTATGGCCCTGTGTGGTCCTCCTGGTCCCCCGGAGCAAGGATTGTTTTTGTAATAATATGTCTGACTGCTTTAATATTTCTTTTAGGAGTAGTGTTTATTCTGCACGAGAAAAGTTCAACTGAGCAGTTTAAAAATATTACTTTACTCTTTTCTTGAGTATATTAATTGATACTCTAGCCCTCATAAAAGAAATACTGGAAAAGTCTATTGAAAATGTTTTTATTAGGTATGTGCTGTTGGCTATTCTGAAATTGAAATAGATAGTCACTGAAATACATCAGAGCCCTGAAACTTAGAATTAGACTAGATGGTTTTGGACTCTTGTTTCTGCTTGGGGCTGGAAGCTACTGACTATCCTGTGTGTAATAATTGATACTTTTTACATGCTGTGTATGTATCCAATGTGGTCCAATGCTTTGCTCCATTTGCATCTCTGCTTGTATACCTGCCAGAGGGAACTTTGCTGAAACAAAGGCCCAACAAATGTTGAATAAAGAGGTGGCCGAAATAATGTTAATAGATGTACGGGATGAATATCTAGATTACCCCAGATAAACGAATGTCTTCAGCCAATGCTGAAAGGGTCGTCTGTTGTAATTTGGCAGCATTTAAGTTAAGCATTGGCTGAAGACAGCCTGTATTTAGAGGCTAAATTGTCCGCTTTGTGGAATCCATTTTGTATTTCTGGCAGCCATTTTGGCTGCCATGTGCTACCATGTGCTCGCCATGTGCTCTGTCCTACCTTCCTGTCAACTGCTCTTGAAATCTGCCTAGAGACAAGTTATATTTAGTTCCTCTTGCTTTGCACATGCTCAGTTGAGCTTGCAGCTGTTCCGAGTTTATAAATGTCAGGATGTGTCTACTAAAAGTAGAAACTGTTAGCTCCACCCACTTGTCGACTGTGCATTCTCTGTATGACCTTATATGTACCTAAAACCAGCATTTGTGTTTGTACCGCCTTGATTTGAGCCCCTGTGTGGGTATAAAAGGACCAGGATCCTTCCATTCAGTGTGCTACTTCATGCATTACTGAAGGGTGATGTGCGAATGTTAGCTCCACCTCATGAGGTTTAATAAACTCTGTCTTTTCTATTCCAGTTTCTATTGCCAACTTCTTCCTAAGTGTCTGAGGACTCTGTGCAGAGAAGGGAGAACCCCTAAGCACTGGTAGGCCTTACTGAGGGTAACTACTACAACATGATCCATCATCTGCTGCCTAATCTGCAGATTTGAACACAAAAAGCCTGGTTTCTAGCTCAAACGGCTCAAATGTTACCAAAAATGCAGCAACAAGTGTTACAGTGTGGTGGAATGTCCTTTGCAAACCTAGAATGGTCACGTGTTACTTATTGCTAAATGTGGGTGTTAAATTGGCACTAATGGTGTGCAAGCCACTCTTGCTTCTTTCTGCTCCTCTCTTGCCTCTTTCTGCATTTCTGTTGCTTCTTACTGCACCTTTCTTTCTTTTTCTGCACTTCTCTTGCATCTTTCTGCAAATCTCTTCTACTTTCTGCACCTCTTTTGCCTCTTTCTACACCTCTGTTGCTTCTTTATGCACCTCACTTGCTTCTTTGTGCACCCCTCTTGCCTCTTTCTGCACCTCTCTTGCCTCTTTCTGCACCCCTCTTCTCTCTTTCTGCACCCCTCCTGCCTCTTTCTGAACCTCTGTTCCTTCTTTCTGCACTACTTTTGTTTATTTCTGCACCTCTCTTGCTTCTTTCTGCACCCCTCTTGCCTCTTTCTGCACCCCTCTTCCCTCTTTCTGCACCAATCTTGCCTCTTTCTGCACCTCTGTTCCTTCTTTCTGCTCTTCTTTTGTTTCTTTCTGCACTCCTCTTGCCTCTTTCTGCACATCTGTTCCTTCTTTCTGCACTTCTTTTCTTTCTTTCTCGACATCTCTCGCTTCTCTCTGCTTCCCTCTTGCCTCTTTCTCTACCCCTCTTCCCCCTTTCTGTATCTCTGTTACTTCTTTCTGCACTTCTCTTGCCTCTTTCTCTACCCCTCTTCCCTCTTTCTGCACCTCTGTTGCTTCTTTCTGCACTTCTCTTGGTTCTTTCTGCACCCCTCGTGCCTCTTTCTGCAACCCTTGTGCATCTTTCTGCACCTTTCTTGCCTCTCTCTGCACCTCTGTTCCATCTTTCTGCACTTCTTTCATTTCTTTCTGCACCTCTCTTGCCTCTTTCACCACCCCTCTTACCCCTTTCTGCATCTCTGTTGCTTGTTTCTGCACTACTCTTGTCTCTTTCTCCACCCCGTTCCCTCTTTCTGCAGCCCTCTTGCTTCTTTCTGCACCTCTCTTGATTCTTTCTGCACCCCTTGTGCCTCTTTCACACCCCTCTTCCCTATTTCTGCACCCTCTTGCCTCTTTCTGCACCTCTGTTCCTTCTTTCTGCACTTCTTTTGTTTCTTTCTGCACCTCTCTTGCTTCTTTCTGCAGCCCTCTTCCCTCTTTCTGCACCCCTCTTCCTTCTTTCGGCATCCCTCTTGCCTCTGTCTGCACCTCTGTTCCTTCTTTCTGCACTTCTTTTGTTTCTTTCTGCACCTCTCTTGTTTCTTTCTGCACCCCCTTGCCTGCTTCTGCAACCCTCTTCCCTCTTTCTGCACCCCTCTTGCCTCTTTCTGCATCCCTCTTACCTCTTTCTGCACCTCTGTTCCTTCTTTCTACACTTCTTTAGTTTTTTTCTGCACCTCTCGCTTCTTTCTGCACCCCTTTTGCCTCTTTCTGAACCCCTCTTGCCTCTTTCTGCACCTTTGTTCCTTCTTTCTGCACTACTTTTGTTTCTTTCTGCAGCTCTCTTGCTTCTTTCTGCACCGCTTGCTTCTTTCTCCACCCCTCGTCTCTCTTTCTGCACCCCTGTTGCCTCTTTCTGCACCTCTGTTCCTTCTTTCTACACTTCTTTTGTTTCTTTCTACAGTTCTCTTGGTTCTTTCTACACCCCCTTGCCTCTTTCTCCACCCCTCTTCCCTCTTTCTGCACCCCTGTTGCTTCTTTCTGCACTTCTCTTGTCTCTTTCTGCACTTCTTTTGTTTCTTTCTACACATCTCTTGCTTCTTTCTGCACCCCTCGTGCCTCTTTATGCACTCCTCTTCCCTCTTTTTGCACCCCTCTTGCCTCTTTCTGCGCCTCTGTTGCTTCTTTCTGCACTCCTCTTGCTTCTTTCTGCACCTCTCTTGCTTCTTTCTGCACCCCTCTTACCTCTTTTTGCACCCCTCTTGCCTCTTTCTGCACCCCTGTTCCTTGTTTCTGCACTTCTTTTGTTTCTTTCTGCACCTCTCTTGCTTCTTTCGGCACCCCTCTTGCTACTTTCTCCAACCCTGTTCCCCCTTTTTGCATCTCTGTTGCTTCGTTCTGCACTTCTCTTGCCTCTTTCTCCACCCCTCATCCCTCTTTCTGCACCTCTGTTGCTTCTTTCTGCACTTCTCTTGCTTCTTTCTGCACCTCTGTCCCTTCTTTCTGCAACCCTTGTGTCTCTTTCTGCACCCCTCTTCCCTCTTTCTGTACCCCTCTTGCCTCTTTCTCCACTCCTCTTCCCCATTTCTGCACCCCTGTTGCTTCTTTCTGCACTTCTCTTGTCTATTTCTGCACTTCTTTTGTTTCTTTCTACACATCTCTTGTTTCTTTCTGCACCCCTCGTGCCTCTTTATGCACCCCTCTTCCCTCTTTTTGCACCCCTCGTGCCTCTTTATACACCCCTCTTCCCTCTTTTTGCACCCCTCTTGCCTCTTTCTGCGCCTCTGTTGCTTCTTTCTGCACCCCTTTTACCTCTTTTTGCACCCCTCTTGCCTCTTTCTGCACCCCTGTTCCTTGTTTCTGCACTTCTTTTGTTTCTTTCTGCACCTCTCTTGCTTCTTTTGGCACCCCTCTTGCTACTTTCTCCAACCCTGTTCCCCCTTTTTGCATCTCTGTTGCTTCGTTCTGCACTTCTCTTGCCTCTTTCTCCACCCCTCATCCCTCTTTCTGCACCTCTGTTGCTTCTTTCTGCACTTCTCTTGCTTCTTTCTGCACCTCTGTCCCTTCTTTCTGCAACCCTTGTGTCTCTTTCTGCACCACTCTTCCCTCTTTCTGCTCCCCTCTTGCCTCTTTCTCCACTCCTCTTCCCCATTTCTGCAGCTCTGTTGCTTCTTTTTGCACTTCTCTTGTCTCTTTCTGCACCTTTCTTCCCTCTTTCTGCACCTCTGTTGCTTGTTTCTGCACTTCTCTTGCTTCTTTCTGCACCCCTCATGCCTCTTTCTGTACCCCTTTACCCTCTTTCTGCACCTTTCTTACCTCTCTCTGCACCTCTGTTCCTTCTTTCTGCACTTCTTTTGTTTCTTTCTGCACCTCTCTTGCTTCTTTCTGCACCCCTCTTGCCTCTTTCTCCACCCCTCTTACCCTGTTCTGCATCTCTGTTGCTTGTTTCTGCACTTCTCTTGTCTCTTTCTCTACCCCTGTTCCCTCTTTCTGCACCCCTGGTGCTTTTTTATGCATTTCTCTTGCCTCTTTCTCCACCCTCCTTCCCTCTTTCTGCACCTCTGTTGCTTCTTTCTGCACTTCTCTTGCTTCTTTGTGCACCCCTCGTGCTTCTTTCTGCACCCCTTGTGCCTCTTTCTGCACCCCTCTTCCCTCTTTCTGCACATCTCTTGCCTCTTCTCTTGCTTTTTTTGCACCCTCTTGCTTCTTTCCCTACCCCTCGTCTCTCTTTCTGCACCCCTGTTGCCTCTTTCTGCACCTCTGTTCCTTCTTTCTGCACTTTTTTTGTTTCTTTCTACAGTTCCCTTGCTTCTTTATGCACCCCTCGTGCCTCTTTCTGCACCCCTCTTCCCTCAATTTGCACCCCTCTTGCCTCTTTCTGCACCTAAGTTGCTTCTTTCTGCACTCCTCTTGCTTCTTTCTGCACCTCTCTTGCTTCTTTCTGCACCACTTGTGCTTCTTTCTGCACCCCTCTTACCTCTTTTTGCATCCCTCTTGCCGCTTTCTGCACCCCTGTTCCTTCTTTCTGCACTTCTTTTGCTTCTTTCTGCACCTCTCTTGCTTCTTTCTGAACCCCTCTTGCCACTTTCTCCAACCCTGTTCCCCCTTTTTGCATCTCTGTTGCTTCTTTCTGCACTTCTCTTGCCTCTTTCTCTGCCCCTCATCCCTCTTTCTGCACCTCTGTTGCTTCTTTCCTTCACTTCTCTTGCTTCTTTCTGCACCTCTGTCCCTTCTTTCTGCAACCCTTGTGCCTCTTTCTGCACCCCTCTTCCCTCTTTCTGCATCCCTATTGCCTCTTTCTCCACCCCTCCTCCCCGTCCTGCATATCTGTTGCTCTTTTTGCATTTCTCTTGTCTCTTTCTGCACCCCTCTTTCCTCTTTCTGCACCTCTGTTGCTTCTTTCTTCACTTCTCTTGCTTCTTTCTGCACCGCTCGTGCCTCTTTCTGCATCCCTTTTCCCTTTTTCCACACCTTTCTTGCCTCTCTCTGCACCTCTATTCCTTCTTTCTGCACTTCTTTTGTTTCTTTCTGCATCTCTCATGCTTCTTTTTGCACCCTCTTGCCTCTTTCTCCACCCCTTTTACCCCTTTCTGCATCTCTGTTGCTTGTTTCTGTACTTCTCTTGTCTCTTTCTCCACCCCGTTCCCTCTTTCTGCACCTCTGGTGCTTCTTTCTGCACTTCTCTTGCCTCTTTCTCCACCTTCCTTCCCTCTTTCTGCACCTCAGTTGCTTCTTTCTGCACTTCTCTTGCTTCTTTCTGCACCCCTTGTGCTTCTTTATGCACCCCTTGTGCCTGTTTCTGCCCCCTTTTCCCTCTTTCTGCACGTCTCTTGCCTCTTTCTACACTTCTCTTGCCTCTTTCTGCACCACTATTGTTTTTTCTGCACTTCTCTTGCCTCTTTCTGCACCTCTGTTGCTTTTTTGTGTACCCCTCTTGCCTCTTTCTGTACCCCCTTCCCTCTTTCTGCACTTCTCTACCCTCTTTCTGCACTGCTCTTCCGTCTTCCCTCTTTCTGCACTTCTCGTCTCTCTTTCTGCACCCATCTTGCCTCTGTCTGCACCTCAGTTGCCTCTTTCTGCACCTCTCCTGCCTCTTTCTGTACCTGTCTTGCCTGTTTCTGCACTTCTCTTCCTTTTTTCTGCACCTTTCTTGTTTCCATCTGCATCTCTCTTGTCTGTTTTATCAGTTCTCTTGCTTCTTTCTGCACCTCTGTTGCTTGTTTTAGCACGTCTCTTGCCTCTTTCTGCACTTCTTTTGCCTGTTTCTGCAACTCTCTTGTCTCTTTCATCACTTCTCTTGCTTCTTTCTGCAACTCTGTTGCTTCTTTCTGCACCCCTCTTACTTCTTTCTGCACCCCTCTTCCCTCTTTCTGCACCTCTCTTACTTCTTTCTGCACCCCTCTTTCTGCACCTCTCTTGCCTCTTTCTGCACCCCTGTTCCCTCTATCTGCACCTCTCTTGCCTGTTTCTGTACCTCTCTTGCCTCTTTCTGCACCTCTCTTGCCTCTTTCTGCACCTCTGTTGTTTCTTTCTGTACTTCTCTTGCCTCTTTCTGCACCCCTCTTGCCTCATTCTGTACCTCTGGTGGTTCTTTCTGCACTTCTCTTGCTTCATTCGACACCTCTCTTTCTTTCTGTTGCACCCTCTTGCCTCTTTCTGCACCTCTCTTCCCTCTTTCTGCACCTCTCTTGCCTCTTTCTGCACCACTGTTCCCTCTTTCTGCAGTTCTCTTTCCTCTATCTGCACCTCTGTTGCTTCTTTCTGCACTTCTCTTGCCTCTTTCTGCACTCCTCTTGCCTCTTTCTTCACCTCTCGGTTCTTTCTGCACTTCTCTTGCTTCTTTCAGCACCTTTCTTGCAAATTTCTGCACCTCTCTTGTCTCTGTCTGCACCCCTGTTCCATCTTTCTGCACCTTGTTTGCCTGTTTGTGCAACTTTCTTGCCTCTCTCTGCAGTTCTCTTGCCTCCTTCTGCACCTCTGTTGCTGCTTTGTGCACGTCTCTTGCCTCTTTCTGCACCCCTTTTGCCTCTTTCTGCACCCATTTTGCTTCTTTCTGCACTTCTCTTGCTTTTTTCTGTACCTCTCTTGCTTCTTTCTGTACCTCTATTGCTTCTTTCTGTACCCCCTTGCCTCTTTCTGCACCCCTCTTCTCTCTTTCTGCACCCCTCTTTCTGCACCTTTGTTGCTTCTTTCTGCACTTCTCTTGCTTCTTTCTGCGTCTTTCTTCCTCTTTCTGCACATGTCCTACCTATGTAGGCATATTTAGAAATTAGCATTTAAAAAACCTTAGAAATTCACTGAAAAAAACAGAGGTTTCAGGGACTTTATAGTTAGGAATTAGCAGTTAAAAAACCTTTGAAAATTCACTGAAAAAACCACAGGTTTCAGGGACGTTATAGTTAGTTGGACATTTCACTCGTACAAAACCAGAGAAATTCGGCCATTATAGTTAGTTGAGCTAACTATAACTCGCGCCCCCGCAATGCACTGCTGATGATGTCACATATTACATCACTCATGATATGGTCAGTGACATCACTGATTACATCACTGATGACATCTCAAATGGCATCACTGATGGCATCACTGATAACATCATCCACATGATCATCTGATGCACCTCCTCATTTGATACACCCACTCTAAAATACAGACTACCATTCTCGAAATCATAGACACTCCAATACCAGTTAGTACATACCCACTCACTGATTCCTAGGTCTACACACACATCCATTCACTTACCCATACAGTCACTCAGACATGCAGTCACTCATCAATACAGCCACTATCATATACACTTATACACCAATACAGACACTCACACACTGCCATTCACCCACAGAGTTATTCACACACCTAGTCAGTCATGCAAAGAATCAATCACACTCCCATTTACTCACCTATACAGTTATACACACACACCACCTCACTTATTCATACAGATACTAACACATACTTACTCTCTTATACAATCACTGACACAAGCACTCACTCATCCATACAGCCACTCTCACAATCACTTACTCTTACATATTGTCACTTATATACTCCAACACTCACATATACTGTGTTTCACATATGTAGTTACTCACACATGTACCACTGAGACATCCATTCACTCACCAACACAGCCATATACACACTCACCCACCCATACAGCCCCTCACAGTTGTACTCTTGAACCCATACACCCAGTGAATCACCCACTCACACATCCATGCAGGGAGTCACCCACCCCCCACCCACCCACACAGACACTCAGGCCCCCATACAGGTATTCAGACAACCAATAAATAACCCATATAGACACTCATGTAGCTACTCACCAACCCATGCAGCCGCTTACACACCAAATGACAGACTGATACAGATATTCACACAGATTAGTCACTAACCCATACATTCAGTAAGACACGTTTAATTACTCACTTATGCAGTTAGTCACGCACCTACTAAATCATTCATTCAGACACTCATACACCCACTCACTCTTCAATACACCTTGGCATATATATATATATAAAACATACTTAAACTTTTCAGAAACACACAGTCACTGGATGATGTCATCAATGATGTCATAACTGGCACCCCCGCAATGCACTGCTGATGACATCACATATTACATCACTCATGACATTGTCAGTGACATCAGTGATGTAATATGCGACGTCATCAGCAGTGCATTGCGGGGGCGCGAGTTATAGTTAGCTCAACTAACTATAACGGCTGAATTTCTCTGGTTTTGTACGAGTGAAATGTCCAACTAACTATAACGTCCCTGAAACCTGTGGTTTTTTCAGGGAATATCTAAGGTTTTTTAAATGCTAATTTCTAACTATAGCGTCCCTGAAACCTATGGATTTATTCAGTGAATTTCAAAGATTTTTTAACTGCTAATTCCTAACTATAACATCCCTGAAACCTCTGGTTTTTTTCAGTGAATATATACATATATATATCAGTGAAGTCATTTGAGATGTCATCAGCGATATCACCGACCGTGTCATGAGTGATGTAATATGTGACGTCATCAGCAGTGCATTGCGGGGGCATGAGTGGCTGAATTTCTCTGGTTTTGTACGAGTGAAACGTCAGTCTAACTGTAATGTCCCTCTAACCTTTGGCTTTTTCTGTGAATTTCTAAGGTTTTTAAAATGCTAATTCCTAACTATAATGTCCCTGAAACCTGTGTTTTTTTTGCAGTGAATTTCTACGTTTTAAAAATGCTAATTTCTAACTATAACGTCCCTGAAACCTGTGGTTTTTTCAGTGAATTTGTAAGGTTTTTTAAATGCTAATTTCCAATTATAACATCCCTGAAACCTGTGTTTTCTATGGTTTTTTAACTAGCCGTCACGTTTGCAGAGTGGTGGAGAAAGGGGGCTGGGCCTCCAACCAGCTCTCGGAAATTCCACTGCTTCTTGGCCCCCAAGGTCCCTCAGGAGTAAAGTGGACTTCATTCCTCAACCCGTAGTGCGCCATGAGGCGCGTTTGCAGAGTGGTGGAGAAAGGGGGCCCTGGCCTCCAAAAACCTCTTAACAATCACCCTGTGTGGGACTTACTGGAGGTAACAGGAGGGGTAGTTGGCCCCCAAGGACGTACTTGGGGTCCAAACTACCCTTCCATTTATCTCCATTAAGTCCCACACAGCAGGATTGCTGAGTTCTGATACCAGGCCACACCCCCCTTTATCCACCACTATGCAAACGCGCCTCCTGGCAGGCTCTTGGTTGGGGGATGAAGTCTCCTTTGCTCCTGGTGGTCCTTAGGGGCCAACTAGCCTACCTGTTGTCTCCTTTAAGCGCCACACAGTGGGATTGCTGAGAGGTGGTCGCAGGCCACGCCCCCTTTCTTCACCACTCTGCAAACGCACCTCTTGGCAAACTGCCGGTGGGGCGATGAGATATCGGTAATGTCTAGCCGATTGCATGAGTGTACAGATAGTGCCTGGGTGATTGAAGGAGTACATAGGTAGTGTCTGGGTGATATTATAAGTGTATGGTTACTAGCTACGTGACTGCAGAACTGCATAGATAGTGTATGGGTTATTGGAGGAGTGTGGGAACAGTGCCTAACTGTATAGATGACTGCATGGGTAGTGTTTGAAAAAATGGATGAGTGCAGTAAAATTCACTGTAAACATTAGTTCATATTATCATGCTTATTACATTATTTGTTCTTACCTTTTTTATTAAAGAAAATACAAAACTCAGTGGAACTATTTTACAGTAGTTTTGTTGTAAACTGAATTTAAAATCTTTTCAAACTTTAGTATTATCTTCTGTAAAAAAAAAGAGGAAAAAGTGTTATTGCATATAAAATATAGGGGCATATTAGCAAGACCCACGTTAAAATTATCGCCGTTTTAGCGGCAGGAAACTGCCGCTAAAATGGCGATAATGGGCTTGCTAATATGCGTTATAGAATTCCAATAGAAGCCCAGGTTAGATGTGCAGGACATCTAACCTGGGCTTCTATTGAAATTCCATAACGCATATTAGCAAGCCCATTATCGCCGTTTTTGCGGCAGTTTCCTGCCGCTAAAATGGCGATAATTTTAACGTGGGTCTTGCTAATATGCCCCATAGTTTTAAGAACACAACATAATTTTAGAATTACATAACATATTCAGTTACCCTTTTTTGCTGTTCTCAGATTCTACTGAATTTCACCATACACAGTGATTTCAATGTAGATCATCATACAACAGCGGGGAAAAAAACTGAATTGTGGTAAGTGGAATATATGGAGAAGTGTATAGGTAGTGCATATGTGATTGCATGAGTGCATGGGTAGTGTCTGGGTGATTGCATAAGTGCATGGGTAGTGCCTGGGTGATTGTAGGAGTGAAGGGGCACTGCCTGAGTGATTGAAAAGGTGCATTGGTAGTGTCTGGGTGATTGCATAAGTGCAAGTATAAGGTCTGGGTGATTACATAAGTGCA
The DNA here is from genome assembly GCA_963921515.1 of Calotriton arnoldi. Classification (NCBI taxonomy): domain Eukaryota; kingdom Metazoa; phylum Chordata; class Amphibia; order Caudata; family Salamandridae; genus Calotriton; species Calotriton arnoldi. The sequence goes on along the minus strand of CAWUFW010000004.1, from coordinate 3,459,274 downwards.
TGGGTAGTGTCTGGGTGATTGGAGTAGTGCATGGGTACTGCCTGAGTGAATGAAGGAGTGCATGGGTAGTGCCTGCGTGATTGCATGAGTGCAGGGGTAGTGCCTGGGTGATTGAAGAAGTGCATGGGAACTACCTGAGTGATTGAAGGAGTGCATGTGTAATGCCTGGGTGATTGTATGAGTGCAGGTGTAATGTCTGGGTGATTGGAGGAGTGCATGGGTACTGCCTGAATGGTTGAAGAAGTGGATGGGTAATGCCTGGGTGATTGCATAAGTGCATGGGTACTGCCTGGGTGATTGGAGGAGTACATGGGTACTGCCTGAGTGATTGAAAAACTGCATGAGTAGTGCCTGGGTAATTGCATAGGTGCAGGGGTAATATCTGGGTGATTAGAGAAGTGCATGGGTACTGCCTCAGTGATTGGAGGAGTGCATGGGTAATGCCTGAGTGATTGAAAAAGTGCATTGGTAGTGTCTGGGTGATTGCATAAGTGCAAGGATAATGTCTGGGTGATTGAATAAGTGCATGGGTAGTATCTGGGTGATTGGAGTAGTGCATGGGTACTGCGTGAGTGATTGAAGGAGTGCATGGGTAGTGCCTGCGTGATTGCATGAGTGCAGGGGTAGTGCCTGGGTGATTGAAGAAGTGCATGGGAACTGCCTGAGTGATTGAAGGAGTGCATGTGTAATGCCTGGGTAATTGTATGAGTGCAGGTGTAATGTCTGGGTGATTAGAGGAGTGCATGGGTACTGCGTGAATGATTAAATGAGTGGATGGGTAATGCCTGGATGATTGCATGAATGCATGGGCAGTGCCTGGGCTATTGGAGGAGTGCATGGGTACTGCCTGAGTGATTGAAAAAGTGCATGAGTAGTGCCTGGGTAATTGCATAAGTGCAGGGGTAATGTCTGGGTTATTAGAGGAGTGCATAGGTACTGCCTCAGTAATTGAAAGAGTGCATAGGTAATGCCTGAGTGATTGAAGAAGTGCATGGGTAATGCTTGGGTGATTGCAGGACTGCATGGGTAGTGCCTGGGTGATTGGAGGAGTGCATGGGTAGTGCCTGTGTGATTACATGAGTGCAGGGGTAATGTCTGGGTGATTGGAGGAGTGCCTGGGTACTGCCTGAGTGATTGAAGGAGTGCATGGGTAATGCCTGGGTGATTGCATGAGTGCAGGGGTAATGTCTGGGTGATTGGAGGAGTGCATGGGTACTGCCTGAATGATTAAAGGAGTGCATCAATAATACCTGGGTGATTTTGTAAGTGCATGGGCAATGCCTGGGTAATTTTGTAAGTGCATGGGTAATGCCTGGGTGATTGCATGAGTGCAGAGGTAATGTCTGAGTGATTGGAGGAGTGCATAGGTACTGCCTGAGTGATTGAAGGAGTGCATGGGTAATGCCTGAGTGATTTCATGAGTGCAGGAGTAATGCCTGGGTGATTGCATAAGTGCATGGGTAGTGCCTGGGTGATTGGAAGAGTGCATGGACACTGCCTGAGTGACTGAAGGAGTGCATTGGTAGTGCCTGGGTGATTGCATAAGTGCAGGGATAATGTCTGGGTGATTGCAAGACTGCATGGGTAGTGCCTGGGTGAATTGAGGAGTGCATGGGTACTGCCTGTGTGATTGAAGGAGTGCATGTGTAATGCCTGGGTGATTGCATGAGTGCAGGTGTAATATCTGCATGATTGGAGGAGTGCATGGGTACTGCCTGAATGATTGAAGGAGTGGATGGGTAATGCCTGGGTGATTGCATGAGTGCATGGGTACTGCCTGGGTGATTGGAAGAGTGCTTGGGTACTGCCTGAGTAATTGAAAAAGTGCATGAGTAGTGCCTGCGTAAATGCATATGTGCTGGGGTAATGTCTGGGTGATTAGAGGAGCGCATGGGTACTGCCTCAGTGATTGAAGGAGTGCATGGGTAATGCCTGAGGGATTGAAGAAGTGCATGAGTAATGCCTGGGTGATTGCAAGACTGCATGGGTAGTGCCTGTGTGATTGGAGGAGTGCATGGGTACTGCCTCAGTGATTGAAGAAGTACATGGGTAGTGCCTGCATGATGGCATGAGTGCAGGGGTACTGTCTGGGTGATTGGAGGAGGGCATGGGTACTGCCTGAGTGATTAAAGGAGTGCATTAATAATGCCTGGGTGATTTTGTAAGTGCATGGGTAATGCCTGGGTGATTTTGTAAGTGCATGGGTAATGCCTGGGTGATTTCATGAGGGCAGAGGTAATGTCTGAGTGATTGGAGGAGTGCATGGGTACTGCCTGAGTGATTGAAGGAGTGCGTGGGTAATGCCTGGGTGATTTCATGAGTGCAGGAGTAATGCCTGGGTGATTGCATAAGTGCATGGGTAGTGCCTGGGTGAATGAAAGAGTGCATGGGCACTGCCTAAGTGATTGAAGAAGTGCATGGGTAGTGCCTGGGTGATTCCATGAGTGCAGGAGTAATGTCTGGGTGATTGGAGGAGTGCATGGGTACTGCCTGGGTGATTGGAAGAATGCATGGATACTGCCTGAGTAATTGAAAAAGTGCATGAGTAGTGCCTGCGTAAATGCATATGTGCAGGGGTAATGTCTGGGTGATTAGAGGAGTGCATGGGTACTGCCTGAGTGATTGAAGGAGTGCATGGGTAGTGCCTTGGTGCTTGGAGGAGTGCATAGGTACTGCCTGAGTGATTGAATAAGTGCATGGGTAGTGCCTGGGTAATTGCATAAGTGCAGGAGTAATGTCTGGGTGATTAGAGGAGTACATGGGTACTGCCTCAGTGATTGAAGGAGTGCATGGGTAATGCCTGAGTGATTGAAGAGGTGCATGGGTAATGCCTGGGTGATTGCAAGACTGCATGTGTACTGCCTGAGTGATTGGAGGAGTGCATGGGTACTGCCTAAGTGATTGAAGGAGTGCATGGGTAATGCCTGCGTGATTGCATGAGTGCAGGAGTAATGTCTGGGTGATTAGAGGAGTGCATGGGTACTGCCTGAGTGATTGAATGAGTTCATAGGTAATGCATGGGTGATTGCATCAGTGCATGGGTAGTGCCTGGGTAGTTGGAAGAGTGCATGGGTACTGATTGAGTGATTGAAGGAGTACATGGGTAATGCCTGGGTGATTCCATGAGTGCAAGAGTAATATCTGGGTGATTGGAGGAGTGCATGGGTACTGCCTGAGTGATTGAAGGAGTGCATGAATAATGCCTGGGTGATTCCATGAAGGCAGGAGTAAGGTGTGGGTGATTGGAGGAGTGCATGGGTACTGCCTGAGTGATTGAAGGAGTGCATATGTAATGCCTGGGTGATTGCATAAGTGCATGGGTAGTGCCTGGGTGATTAGAGGAGTGTATGTGTACTGCCTGAGTGATTGGAGAAGTGCATGGGTACTGCCTGAGTGATTGAAGAAGTGCATGAGTAGTGCCTGCATGATTGCATGAGTGCAGAGGTAATATCTGGGTGATTAGAGGAGTGCATGGGTACTGCCTAAGTGAATGAAGGAGTGCATGAGTAATGCCTGGGTGATTCCATAAGTGCATGAGTAGTGCCTGGGCAATTGGATGAGTGCATGGGTACTGCCTGGGTGATTGCATGAGGGAAGCAGTAATGTCTGGGTGATTGGAGGAGTGCATGGGTACTGCCTGGGTGATTGGAAGAGTGCATGGGTACTGCCTGAGTAATTGAAAAAGTGCATGAGTAGTGCCTGCGTAAATGCATATGTGCAGGGGTACTGCCTGATTGATTGAAGGAGTGCATGGGTAGTGCCTTGGTGCTTGGAGGAGTGCATAGGTACTGCCTGAGTGATTGAATAAGTGCATGGGTAGTGCCTGGGTAATTGCATAAGTGCAGGAGTAATGTCTGGGTGATTAGAGGAGTGCATGGGTACTGCCTCAGTGATTGAAGGAGTGCATGGGCAATGCCTGAGTGATTGAAGAGGTGCATGGGTAATGCCTGGGTGATTGCAAGACTGCATGGGTAGTGCCTGAGTGATTGGAGAAGTGCATGTGTAGTGCATGTGTAGTGCCTGCGTGATTGCATGAGTGCAGATGTAATATCTGGGTGATTAGAGGAGTGCATGGGTACCGCCTAAGTGAATGAAGGAGTGCATGAGTAATGCCTGGGTGATTCCATAAGTGCATGAATAGTACCTGGGTAATTGGATGAGTGCATGGGTACTGCCTGGGTGATTGCATGAGGGCAGCAGTAATGTCTGGGTGATTGGAGGAGTGCATGGGTACTGACTGGGTGATTGAAAAAGTGCATTGGTAATGCCTGGGTGATTGCATAAGTGCAGGGTTAATGTCTGGGTGATTGGAGGAGTGCATGGGTACTGCCTAAGTGATTGAAGGAGTGCATGGGTAATGCCTGGGTGATTGCATGAGTGCAGGAGTAATGTCTGGGTGATTAGAGGAGTGCATGGGTACTGCCTGAGTGATTGAAGGAGTGCATAGGTAATGCCTGGGTGATTGCATCAGTGCATGGGTAGTGCCTGGGTAGTTGGAAGAGTGCATGGGTACTGCCTGAGTGATTGAAGGAGTACATGGGTAATGACTGGGTGATTGCAAGAGTGAAGGGGTAATGTCTGGGTGATTGGAGGAGTGCATGGGTACTACCTGAGTGATTGAAGGAGTGCATGGGTAATGCCTGGGTGATTACATGAGTGCAAGAGTAATATCTGGGTGATTCCATGAAGGCAGGAGTAAAGGTGTGGGTGATTGGAGAAGTGCATGGGTACTTCCTGAGTGATTGAAGGAGTGCATATGTAATGCCTGGGTGATTGCATAAGTGCATGGGTAGTGCCTGGGTGATTGGAGGAGTGCATGTGTACTGCCTGAGTGATTGGAGAAGTGCATGGGTACTGCCTGAGTGATTGAAGAAGTGCATGAGTAGTGCCTGCGTGATTGCATGAGTGCAGAGGTAATATCTGGGTGATTAGAGGAGTGCATGGGTACTGCCTAGGTGAATGAAGGAGTGCATGAGTAATGCCTGGGTGATTCCATAAGTGCATGAGTAGTGCCTGGGTAATTGGATGAGTGCATGGGTACTGCCTGGTTGATTGCATGAGGGCAGCAGTAATGTCTGGGTGATTGGAGGAGTGCATGGGTACTGACTGGGTGATTGAAAAAGTGCATGGGTAATGCCTGGGTGATTGCATAAGTGCGGGGTTAATGTCTGGGTGATTGGAGGAGTGCATGGGTACTGCCTAAGTGATTGAAGGAGTGCATGGGTAATGCCTGGGTGATTGCATGAGTGCAGGAGTAATGTCTGGGTGATTGGAGGAGTGCATGGGTACTGCCTGAGTGATTGAAGGAGTGCATAGGTAATGCCTGTGTGATTGCTTCAGTGCTTGGGTAGTGCCTGAGTAATTGAAGGAATACATGGGTAATGCCTGGGTGATTGCATGAGTGAAGGGGTGATGTCTGGGTGATTGGAGGAGTGCATAGGTACTGCCTGAGTGATTGAAGGAGTGTATGGGTAATGCCTGTGTGATTCCATGAGTGCAAGAGTAATATCTGGGTGATTGGAGGAGTGCATGGGTACTGCCTGAGTGATTGAAGGAGTACATGGGTAATGCCTGGGTGATTCCATGAAGGCAGGAGTAATGTGTGGGTGATTGGAGGAGTGCATAGGTACTGCCTGAGTGATTGAAGGAGTGCATATGTAATTCCTGGGTGATTGCATAAGTGCATGGGTAGTGCCTGGGTGATTGGAGGAGTGCATGTGTACTGCCTGAGTGATTGGAGGAGTGCATGTGTACTGCCTGAGTGATTGGAGGAGTGCATAGATCCTGACAGGGTGATTGCATGACTGCAGGGGTAGTGCCTGCATGATTGCATGAGTGCAAGTGTAATGTTTGAGGATTAGAGGAATGCAAAGGTAATGCCTGGGTAATTGTATGAGTGTAGGGGTAATGTCTAGAGGATTAGAGAAGTATATAGGTAAAACCTGGGTCATTGGAAGAGTGCATCAGTAATGTCTAGCTGATTGCATGAGTGTACAGATAGTGCCTGGGTGATTGAAGGTGTACATAGGTAGTGTCTGGGTGATATAAGTGTATGGGTACTAGCTACGTGATTGCAGAACTGCATAGATAGTGCATGGGTTATTGGAGGAGTGTGGAAACAGTGCCTATCTGTATAGATGACTGCATGGGTAGTGTTTGAAAAAATGGATGAGTGCAGTAAAAGTCACTGTAAACATTAGTTCATATTATCATGCTTATTACATTATTTGTTCTTACCTTTTTAATTAAAGAAGATACAAAACTCAGTGGAACTATTTTACAGTACTTTTGTTGTAAACTGAATTTAAAATCTTTTCAAACTTTAGTATTATCTTCTGTAAAAAAAGAAGAAAAAGTGTTATTTTATATAATATTATAGTTTTAAGCACACAACATAATTTTAGAATTACATTACATATTCAGTTTCCCTTTTTTGCTGTTCTCAGATTCTACTGAATTTCATCATACACATGGATTGAATTTCACCATACACATGGATTTATGTAGATCATCATACAACAGCGGGGAAAGAAATTCAATCAATGAGATTGTAAAAAAACAAACAAATCTGCATTGAAAATAATTACAACAACTGCAACTATCTGTTTAACTATCTACAGTTTGTAAATTACATTCTTCAACTACATTAAATCTTTTAATTCTCTCAAGTACATTTTGTAAAGTATACACTCTCATTTACATCGCGTATAATACAAAGATCAAATATATAAACTACTTCTTTCAAACACAATTTTGCAAATGCAATAAGAATTAGCTCAAACAATAATCCAAACAGTAATTGTTCACATCTTCCCAATAGGCCGAATAATGTTTTCAAAACCATTTGCATTGAAAATATCCAAAATAAACTCGTTAATTCGTGTTCGCATCTTCCCAATAGGCCGAATGATGTTTTCAAAACTTTGGCATCAAAAATATCAGATATGAGTTTGGTAATTCGTAAGGCAACCGACATTTAAATTCCAAATGGGCATCATTACAATGAGTCCATCCTTTACTGCACTTTAAATACACAGTATTTTGTCCAGATGTTGTAGTAGGTCCATCATGAAAAATAATAGCCACTGCTTTAAAAGTTCTTCCTGAAATTGATACTTGACTTGCCACAACATTTTTAATTTTTGTTTCCAATTTTCTTCCATCTGCTCTACAATGCTGTAGCATTAAAATGACATATTGTCCAAATCTTTCTATAAATAATGTTGACAGCATTTCTGATTTGCAATGAGAACATTTCATATCTAGATTAGCTGTTTTTACAAAATTTGTTAAAAGACACTGTTTTGCAATCTGGTATCGTCAAATATATGAATCGTTCAGTGTCTATTTCAGTGGTAGAAGAAAATGAACACTCTTCACATTTATGATCCCATCTGTAACTTAGTCCAAACAAATTTTCAATTTTGATTCCTTCATCTTCCAATACTGCAAGCATAAACATAAGAAATTCTTGTGCATCTAGTTGTACATTAAGTGTAAATTGCGAAGAACCAGTACATATATACAAAAGATGCCGTATGCCAGAAGCAGTATGGATTTTAGTTCTATCAGTTACCAACTTTTGAAAAATATAATGTAATATAGAACAGAATCTTTTTTCTCGATTTTACATAATTTCTTGATGAAGATCTTCTAGATAAAACACAACGTTCACAATTACATTAGCATAGCAGTTGATACCTGAACTATTTTCTAACTGGTATCCTACAATTTCATCAACAGTGTCCATTTTCATTTTCTTTGCAGCTTCATCATTCTCTTGATTTGTTTTCTTTTTTCGAACCTCACTAGAATGTTAATCACATTTTCGTTTTGAACACACTACACGTTTTTCATATATGGGATATTCACCTAAGTTAGGAGCATACAGTCCTCTTAACTGATTATACTCTCTTACACAATTTGCATCAGCAATAACCTTTTTCTCATCAAAATCAATCAAATACAAACCAGATAATGTTCTTACTCGAGACAATGCAATGTCTGCCATGCCCTCTTTAAACACTGTACTTCCAATATTTACCAAAGCACTGTCTACACTTAAACCTTGAGATTTATGAATGGTTACTGCATATGCTAAAGAAAGAGGAAACTGTTTTCTACGAACATACAAGCCTTTAACAAGCAAAAAACGAACAGCACAACGTCCAATCTGTTTTACCTCTTCAATCTGATCAAATTTAATCTTAAAAAATTCAATTCCATCTCTGTTCTGAAAATTTACATAATCAACAACTTTTCCCATTGCTCCATTTACTAAACCTTCTTCTACATTCAAATTATGCCGTAAAATTACCCAACAATTTACACATACATATAAAATCTTTTCTAAACCTGCAGTCTTAGACACCGACTTTTCCAAAGAATCCAATTTTGACTGTAATTTCTCTGAGAGAAGAATAGTAACTCCTTCGTGTTCCATTTTATCAATAGCTTCCATTTTCACTATTGGTTGTTTTTCCAATTTCAAAAGTTCTTGATTGAACGTAGAACACTCTTGCAGTGTAGACATTAGGCAAACTATAGATTTATTTTCTGCAATTTCTTTGTACATTATTTCAGATGCTATGTTTTCATTTGCAAACAAGTTTGTTAAAAGCCGACTTTGTAAAGCTTCTTTACCATCCTTAGTCAAAACACCAATTCTAATATCTTGAAGAATGTTTCCATAATGTTCACCACTTGCTTGTCGCATATTCTTAATAAGTTCTTTATATTCAAAATGAGACCAAATGTTGACATTTCCAATACTTCCCAAAGATTTCCTAGTGTCTTCATGGACAAGTGTTTTAAAAACAGGTTGCCCTTTTACAGGAGTAAGTTGTAGTGGGTCGCCGAATACAATTACATGTTTTCCTCCAAATAGAACATCATAATCTTTTTTTTAAATCTGTTGCATTCTTAAATGTACAAAGGCAAGCATTAAATTTGACACCATGCTCGCCTCATCAATAATTAGAAGTTTCATTTTCTTGATTATTTTTATTGCAGATAAAAGACATCATAGCTTGAAACGTATGAATAAAATATCTGCACACATTTACAGGATCCAACAAACACAGTTCTCCAGCTGTCTTCAAATCAATGTTTTTTACATTTGAATTTGCTTCTCGTAGAAATTCAAGTAAATCGTCCCTTGCGTATTCAGCACAGCTAAGCGTAACAAACAATGTAGGGGTTCCTAAGTTTCCTAACATACATTTAAGCTCTTCGTGACGACGATACCAATACTCATTAGTACCACATTGACACGCCATCAAATTAATTAACTGAGATTCGAAATGATCATCTCCTTGTTGAACTTTGTCCAAGAATTCCTTTGCAGAAACTTGTGTAAGATGAACCCCTGTTTTTAATATGTGGTTCACTGCATATGAAAGTCCAGACAAGTCACTTTCAAACAGAAGATGAAATAAATATGGAACACACTGTCGAAATCTTGGATCACTCCTGGAATTGTCCACTTTTTCGATTTGGCCAGTTGAAATTTCTCTATCATCTTCTAAAGATATTTCTTTTTTTTTTTGTCCTCATTCGCCATTACCCATAGTAAACAGACAGTCTGTACATACCCCTTCTCGATGACCTAGGATGACATAGGCTTTTTCAGCGGATTCTCTCGGTACCATCAGCCCGTAGAGGTATGTGTCCAGACCGAAAAGTCACTTCCCCTCAATATATAGAGGATAAGTATCACTCCAAATTGATCTAAGAAGACCATGTGGACTCTCTCGATCCCTGTCCTAGGTCTATTGATGACGATGAACTTTCTGTATTCAGGTTAAGGTCCTTTAATTACTCCTTGATTATTATATATCCATATATATGGAGCTTACTACATCTTCAGGGAGTCCTTATTCGTAAACATTCTGATCGACAATTTATGGACTATACTCGCGGTACAATTACATATTGACTCGTGATGACATAATCTGTAAATTTCCTATTGAGCCCTTTAACACATGTGTCATTCGACTATATCTTACTATGTGTGCCTTGATCACCATTTTGGCCAATGGTATTTATCACAGCCTCTTTTTATGTCGACATTGTTTTGTGTTGTAATATTGGGGATGGACTACTATCCGCTCCAAGATGGCCGACATGCTTTTCATCACTCGCATCAACGCACGCTGATAGATCACATGATACGGCTGATAGATCACATGATACACCTGCCCGGCAGCTGTTTCTGATCAGCTTCCCGCCACCCTCGTACGGCTAGCGGCTTGGTGCATATAAGCGGGATTGTTTGGCCGCTCTGCACCATCCCGGCTTCAGCGCGAGGGGTAGGTAAGCTGCGTGGCTTCTAATGGAAGCGGGTGAGTTTTGTCTAGCTTTTAAAGAATGAAAACCCAGCACCCTGTGACGACTAGACTAAGGTAAGCGGGTAGCTTTGATGGTGGTTTGGTCTGTGGCGTAATTACTGAATCTACCCCCTGGGCCTTACTCGCTCGCTCTCTCTCTCTTTTTACCCCAATCTGTGGTGGGCGGAGGAGCGGGCCTTTTTTCACACAGAGACCAGCTGCGTGAACCCGTTGGGTTTTGGGACTGGTATGTGGGAATTGGGTACCCGCGCCACGCCCCCTGTCCCTTCTTACTCCGCTCCGACATGGCGTAAAGAGGGCTTGCTCAGGGGGTTGCTTCGTGACTGCCCTGACACACTTCCCTTACGCTCTCTTTACCGGACGAGGTCCCAGAGAGTTGGGTCTGATTTTCTGCGAGCAGACAGTACAAGACCTGTCTCTAACCTTCCATAAACATGCTTGCCTCCCAATTTTGATTAGACATCCTAATATAGATGTCATTATTTGTGCTGAAGCAGATGGGGCGAAATGTTCACCAATTTTAGGTGAGTCCTAGAGCTAAGTTCACCACCGCTCACAATGGCGTGTTTTATCACATACTTATGATGTCACTTACCAACTAACAACGAGAGTCCCTCTGTTGCTTCCTCTTCTTCTCCTATTATTTATTGTTTGTTGCTTTCTGTTTTTTTATATAAACTATTGACCGCCGGCATTTCAATACAATGAATAAATTGTATGGGGCTATTAACCCCTCATCAATTGACATGCAGTCAGCACCATTTGGGCATTACCATAAACTATTGTTTTCTCACGTTCTTGCATGCAGGTTTGTCCCATTGCCCACAGCTAATATGCTGCACCTTCGTGGTAGTAGGTAAATTGGTACCAAACCACAGTTTTATATTATTTAGTGGCATACACCATTAGTTGTAGATAGTTTAAGTCACGGTCCTGAAGAAACGCCGCCTGATCCTTAAGACAGATAGGCGTGAAACATGTCGACCATCTAGGAGCAGAGCGCCTCTTGACTCTTGATAGCCTGACAGTCGCCTCTCCTTATCTTTATTTTTAACCAGGCAGGGATCCCCCCCAGATTAAAATTGTTCTAAAAGGATTCCCTACTTGTTTTAATTTCACTAAATCAACACATCTACACATACACTAGGCCCCTCACACCCACGGCACCCATACGGCAGGAATAAAAGATCTCCGGCAAAGAGCCCCATTTATGGGTGCCCGTCGGGTATTGCAGCGCCGACCCGACGAGGAGCAGGCCCATATAATGAAGCATGACACCTAGCTTGCTGGGTGTGTGAGGGCCCTAGTTCCGAAAGGGGTTCTTTTCCCCCCCTTTTCTTGGGTGCCTGGGACAGTACTTGCACACTGACCTACATTTTGTAGGTCTGACTTGCACATGTTGAGGAACAGCGTACTTCTTTTTGTTTAAAAGACTCTCTCGATACCCCATGACCCATGGGGAGGCTCAACTCGGTCCAAGGAGTGTCTAGTTGGCATAATCATTGGACCCGTAAAAAAAAAGAAAGAAAAAAAAAAAAAAAAAGGAGAGAAAAAAAAAAAAATCTCACCTCCACTGCAGCAACAAGTCCCAATATGCAATCTTTTTCCTGCTACAAACTCTGGCCAAATCCATCTTAGATGTTTCATATAGAGAAATCAGCCAATCAGAGTGTTTGGGAGGGGCAGGGTCTACCCATTGTTTACAGATTTGTCTTCTTGCCAGTAAGATTGAGTAAAATAAAAGAGATCTAGCTGGTCCTAGTATCTGATTGTTTAGTCCAAAAATTATTAACTTTAAGTCCATTTGAATTGGTACTCCCAGGATACTCTCCATTGTTCTCCGTATATCTTCCCAAAATGCACCGATGAAGGGACAGTCTCTGAACATGTGTAAATCTGAGGCTTCTACTAACCCACATTTTTTACAGTTGATTTGAGAGCTTTTAAAAATTCTTGATAGCCTGAGGGGGGATAAGTATGCTCGATGAGCCATAAATAAATGGTTCCTCCTCAACCATGCTGGTTTAACTGTACTAAAAAGAATTTTAAAAGACTCCTGCCATAGGTGATCGCACTGTTCATTAGGCAGCTGTTCACTCCAAAGCTCGTCAGCCAGCTTGAATTCCCCATCCACCTCCTCTTCTATAGCCCAATACCAGTATGAAACCTCCTTCTTACCCACTGGCCTTTCCACTAGCTGCTGCTCTAGACTGTTTCCCTCACCGATAGTTATTTTATTTCTAAACTGCGACTGTGCCCAACTCTGTAACTGAATATATTTAAATCTTGAAAGGCCACTACCCACTCTCTTCCTTAGATCTTCCCATGAGATAAATGTTTCATTGCTGACTAGATCTCCCCATACTTTTAATCCAGCATCTCTAAGTGGGATTGCCAGCCTGTCCCGAAGGCATTCCGGCGAGCCCGGGAGTCCCAGAGTGGTGCTAATTTGGAGAAATAACTGAGTCCTGCCAAATTTCTTAGCCTTGCCCATATTCTGGCAAAACCCTGAAGGACCTTAAGTTTAATTTTTTTGTAAAATTTCTGGTCACCGAATTTAAACATAAACCCTTGTTCTGGTAACCCCGCCCCTTTCAACATAGCCAGAAGCATACCTCCTCTCCCTGTACCACTCGGCATTTTTAAAAGCATCCGAGAATGTGTAAGTTGGAATGCCCAAGCATAGTATTGTAGATCAGGTAACACGAGCCCTCCTTTCTCTCTCCTACGCCTTAGTTTCTTCCATGCTATTCTGGTAGATCTATATGCCCAGATAAAAGAGTTTATTTCTCGTTGGAATTTTTCTATAGTGCGTTTGTCAAAATGGAGCGGAATTGTATTAAAAAGGAAAGTAGCCTTAGGTAAAATAGACATTTTAACGAGATTTACCCTCCCCAGAATGGATAAGGGGAGGTGGACCCATGACTTCATTTGTTTATGACAGTCGCGGAAGACTCGCGCTAAGTTGGTATCTGCCAGTTTATCTATATCTTGGGTAATTCTAACCCCGAGGTAACGCATACTGCGATTTATCTGATATACAGCATGCAGGATATTCCAGGTCATAACTTCTGTTTTACCAGCGTTTACCTCATAACCGGAGACCCGACCGAACTCCTCCGCCAGTTTAATTACTACCGGAAGAGTTCTATCTAGGTCTGCTGACAATATCAAAATATCATCCGCATACAGCGCAACCCTTCTCTCCCAATCCCCGTGTCTAAAAGACACAATATCAGGGTTATCTCTCAGCCTCTGTGCAAACGGTTTGATATACATATCAAACAACAGGGGGGAGAGGGGGCAACCCTGTCGAGTTCCTCTGGTTATATCAAATGACTTTGTAAGGCTACCATTAACCAAAAGTCTAGCCGATGGAGATTGGTATAGCAGCTGTATGGCTCGGCAAAAATTGGCACCTAAATGAAATTTCTCCATGACTTCCGACAGGTAAATCCAATTTACTCTGTCGAAAGCCTTGGTAGCATCCAGGGTCAAGGCTGCCAGGGGGAGTGAAGAAGTGGAAGCAATATCTATTGCACCGACCAAGTCGTGAGTGAGATCTGCCAATTGTCTCCCTTTCACGAACCCTTTTTGGTCGGGGTGGAGAATATCTTTAGCCACCTCCCCAATCTAGTTGCCAAGATGGTAGTGAAGATTTTGTAATCGGCATTTAATAATGATATGGGCCGGTAAGACCCACATCTAGAGGGATCTTTGCCCGGCTTCAAAATGAGGACTACTGTAGCATCATTCCATGTTACCGGTGGGCTGACTCCGTCCGTAAAGATTTTATTAAAAAGATGGGTTATTGTTGGAATTATGCTCTCCCCAAGTGCTCTATATAGTTCAACTGGGAGTCCATCCGGACCAGCCGCTTTACCCCTTCTTCCACTCGCCAATGCCTTCCTCACTTCCTCCTGCGTGATGGACTGACCCAGATCTAATTGTTGGTCAGAACTAATTGGTGTTAAAGTGATATTCTCCAACCATAATCTTGCCTTAAGTTTGTCCTCTGTAGAGGTCTCTTTATATATCTCCTGAAAATATTCCAGGAAGGCCTCACCAATACCTTCGTCTGAAGAAATGGGGGGTACCCCATTACCCACAGAGATCTCCTTTATGTGGTTCCGGAGCTGATCTGCTTTGATTTTCCAAGCTAATAATTTTCCAGCTCTTTCCCCATACTCAAAGTGGGCCATCTTACTAGCCTTCCATCTGCGCATAAGCCGCCCCTGAAGAACACTCTCCATTTGCTCCTTTAAATTCCTACTTTTCTCCAGATCTTCCTTCTGACCAATTCCCTCTTGGGTGTTTAATTTTACCTCCACTTTCCTTATTTCTTCCTCCAAAACTGTGAACTCTTCTCTGTATTTCTTACGTCTATAGCTCGACCTATTGGTTATTATACCCCTCAAGAAAGCTTTGAGAGTATCCCATACTATAGTGATATCGGCAGTTCCCAAATTGGTCTCTAAGAATTGATTGGTTTCCCCAGAGAGAAAACTCGTCACGTCTTCTTCAAGTAACAAAGTACGGTCAAAAGACCATGCTCTAGCCTGTTGTATCTGTAGGCATTGAAGAGTCAGTAGAATACTAGAATGGTCCGACATATGTGATGGCAGGTATTTTATATCCTTAACTCTGTCTCTAAGATTATGACTGAGCAGAATATAGTCAATTCGTGACTTATGTTTATACTTGAAATTTCTATAAGATACCCCCATCTGTTGCCCTGACCTTTCTCTCCAAATATCACTGAGACCCAATTGGGACATTATTGCCAAGAGGGATGCCCTAGATCTCGAAGGGACAATTGCTCTACTATTAGGAGATTTGTCTAACTTGGGATCAAGAAAGATATTAAAATCTCCTGCCCATATCACTGGCTCTGGGAAATCCAATAGGTGCGAAAAAATAGTTTGGAGATTAGAAGGGTCGTCCTGATTCGGGCCGTAATAACCAACTAGTGTGAAGCGAAAACCTCTTAAAGTGACCTTCAAAATCAACCACCTCCCCCCTGGGTCACCCTTATATTGTAAAATCTGTACTTTAGCTAGTTTTTTAAAGAGAATCCACACCCCTCTAATATTTGCCGTCTGGTCAGTACATACGAAAGAATCAACCCATTTCTGTGATCTTAATATTTCTTTCGTTTCTGCCTCAAGAATATGAGTCTCCTGAATAACCAAGACCTGCGCTGGGGAATCTCTTAAATATTGTAGGATTTTTCCTTTACGTGACCCCCCCGCAGGCCATTCACATTCCAGGACAATATCTGGAAAGTATTCATTTAATTGGAGACTCCACCCTCCCTAATACAAGACAGCAATAACGTCTTAATTTTAGCTCTCCGGTCAATCCCGGCCTAGCTAAAACTATCAGATCTAAACAACCTAAAATTAAGGCGAATTAGGTATTTTTATTTTTTATTCCCCTGTGCTCCCCTACCCCCTCCCTCCCCCACCCTTGGAGAACCCTTCCCCCATTTGACTGGACTAGTTGTTGTCCAGGTGTGGTGTCCGTGCTCTCCTCCTCCTCTACCTTAATCGCACCTATGTGTTACCCGCCAGAAAAAAGAAGACCGAAAGGGATTATATCGTGCATCATATATCAAAAACATATATATATATATATACATAGATATCTTTTTTTTTTTCTTTTTTTTTTTTCTTCCCTCTGTACCTTCCCTTTTTCCCCTTTTTTTTTTTTTGTACCTTTCCTTTTTTTTTTTTCCCTCTTCTCTTCCCCCTCTTCCCTCCATTTTTCATTTTCTTTTCTTCCCCTTTTTTTCTTTTTTCTCTCCTTCCCTTTATTGTGACAAATCTTTAAGCTATTTACTTCAACTGCAAAAATACCATGATTGTTTGATTGCTTTAAGGGGGCCCTTTACTAATGATACCCAACAATTCATCTGCCTCTTGAACGGACCTGATGTTGTGCATTTTATTATTGTGTATAACCTTTAAGAAGGCTGGAAATTTAAGTTGCACCGTGGCTCCGATCTTCTTAAAATTGTCCATCCTTCTCCCGAGCTCCCACTGCCTTTCTAATGTATCTCTCGATAAATCCGAGCGAACTTCAAAGGAAAAATCCTTGCTTCTTAATGTTTTCGTCTTTAATGCCAAATTCAAGATTTTTTCTTTCACGGCGTAGGTAAGGAAATTGATAAGAATCTTCCTTGGCTTAGTCCTATTTGGATTTAGACGGAAGGGGTCCCTATGAATTCTTTGTATGTCCTTTGTCAAGAACTCAACAGGGTCGTCGAGTGGCAGAACTTCTTTAAACAAATTTACAATGAAATTTCTTAAGCCTGACCCCTCTTTCCCCTCTGGGATGTTCAAAACGCGGAGATTGTTTCTGCGGGAATTATTTTCCAGCGTTTCCATTCTTTCTCGCAACACAGCCTCTCCTTTTGTAGG
The DNA here is from genome assembly GCA_963921515.1 of Calotriton arnoldi. Taxonomy (NCBI): domain Eukaryota; kingdom Metazoa; phylum Chordata; class Amphibia; order Caudata; family Salamandridae; genus Calotriton; species Calotriton arnoldi. The sequence goes on along the minus strand of CAWUFW010000004.1, from coordinate 3,442,503 downwards.
TCATATATTTTAGCCTCTGCCGTCCCTAAGTTGGCCTTTAGCTCATCTACGGAATGCTCAAGGGATTCAGTTCTAGCATTTAGGAGATCTACCTTCCTTTCTAGAGTCTCACACGAGTTCCTAATCTCCCCTTGGTTAGCGGCTGACACAGCGAAACATTGCTTAATATCTTCTTTTAGTGACGTAAATAGAGCTTCCATTGAGAGTGAGGGGGGTCCAACCTGCTCTTGAAAGCCTAATCCTGACCCACCCCCATTCACGCCATGGCTAACAACTATGGCAAAGGCAGTGGCAGTGTCAATGGCAGTAGCAGTAGTGGGAGTACTCTGAGGACCTATTTCTGTTTGCCCTGCGGGACCTGTTTCAGACCCCGGTTCAATTGGGTCAGTAAGTGACCCAGTTTCCACCGCTGATGCTCCTATGGACTGCATCCTAACCTGCGGTATGTCCATAGAGCCAAAATATTCAGATGGACCAGTGTCGTTGTTTTTATACTCTGCCCCTGCTTCGTAATAAGTAAAACCTCTGGTTGAACCCTGAAAAAGACCTTAGTGAGGGGGTAACCTTCACTTTATGGGATGTAATCTTATTTTTCCCCCCTTTTATACTCCTACCTTTAACCTGGTAATTTTGAAAGGCAGAATTCTCGCTGGGCAGACTAGAATTTTTAGGGATACCAGGACTGCTTATTATGGTTGTGGCTCCCAAAACTTGCTCTTCCTCTAACTGATTTAGGGGCTCCCACCTCACTTCCCCTTTTTCCTTAGTTTTCCCTTTTTTATTTTCAGTCACGCTCTTTCCAGCTTTCCTACCTTTTTTTACTTTTGGCTTGTCGACAGGGTTACCTCGTTTTTTTTCTCGGGACCTTGACTTAACCCCTACACCGTCTTGAGTGTGTGGGAGGACCTGTTCACCTTGCACGTTATCCTTTTAAGGTAGGATCGGGGGTTCCACATTGTGGGAACAAGAAAGGGTCTGCTCACCGCCCAAAGACGACTCTGGTACAAGAATAATATGGGAAACTGGAGCCAGCAGATTTGTAGTTTCTTCCCCAGCGCGCCCGGTTCTGTCAGCTCGTACAGCACCCGCAGCACCAAAGAAGCGCCCGATACTGGCGCTGCCGCTGCTGACACGGAGGAGGCCGCGGGCCGCCGCTCTGCGGCCGCGCCTCAACTCCTTGGCAGCCGTGCACCAGCGCGGGAAGCAGGGCGGGCGGGGATCGCAGAACAGCCCCCAGGTCATCCGCTCCCAGAGATCGAGAACCACTCTGCCGGCCTTGGAAGGGAAAAACGGGAAGACAGCGCCTCAAATGCCAGGTAACATCGGGCTGCTAAAGCACGGTGGGAGAGGGAGATACGGACACGCGCGGCTGCTCAACCAGCAGACGCCATGTTCTCCATCCAAACCTTCTAAAGATATTTCTTGTTCTTCCACATATACATTTTTATAGTAAATATTGTTTTGTATAAGATATAATGTAGCCTTTTGAAGTTTGGTGACATCTACTAACTCTTGCCATATTTTCTGACTCTTTGTTGGTACACCATTAACTAGAATAACTACAGGTTCACTTTCCTCTCTCTCTAGACCAACAGTTTCAATATTTTTCTTAAAATCTAAAGGTAAATACACAACTCTTCCTTTTAAACCTCTTTGTAAATCTGTTGGAGGCAGCTTACCTGTTTTAGGCTCCATACGAACTATAGCCTGAAACGGGTGCACAGATTGAATAAGAATGGACTCATTCATATTTAAATCTAGCAGTTCTGGAGGAATAGCTACCAACTCTAGGTTATTATGTACAGCTCTAGCTGGCATTTATTTCTCTTCTAATTTGTTGTAACAATATTTATAAATACGTTGATCACTACCCAACTCAAAACGACCTTCCACCAACAAATAAGCACCAATTTGCTCCCATTTATCATTGTTTTCCTTTTCACTTTTTAAATATACATCAACATTCCAAGTTTGAGTTCTATAGTGAGTACATCGACAACAAATACAAACATAGGGGGTCATTACGATGATGGGCGAGTCGCCACCGCCCGTATGGCGGTGGCGATCCACCCGCCATTCCCCTCCGCCCGCATGCCATTTCCCCCCCACCACATTATGATGGCGGGGGGGAGCCCGGCGGACGGAAAGACCGTCCGCCGGTTTTCCGCCGGTCACACAGGTGACCGGGCGGAAAAGGGCACTAATATGGTGGCGGTGTCTGCGAGACACCGCCATCCATATTAGGATGGTTGCGGAGAGCAGCCTTTCCATGGTGGCAACGCCACCATGGAAAGGCATACGGTCTTCGCTATTGGGGGCCTGTTGCGGGCCCCCAGAGTGTTGGGGGGGTGGGGGGTGCACATGGGGGGTACCTATGGTACCCCCCTGCATTGGCATGGACAAGGTGGCAGGCACCGCGCAGTGCCTGTCACCTTGTGCATGCCAATGCACGATGTGCATTTCCAGCATTGTGGCGGGCGGTGCTGTGAACACCGCCCGCCACAATGTTGGGAATAGGGGATGCCACCGCCACCGTGGCGGTGGCATTCTAATACTCGCGGCGGGACCGCCGCTCCTATGGCGGACGGTCCCATTCACCGTTACGGTGGCGGGCGGACTTTGTCCGCCAGTCATCGTAATGACCCCCATAGTTTGATTTTTCACAAGAAACTACCTTAAACTTTGTGATTTCTTCTGCAAACTTCTCAGTAGTACTATCTTCCACCTCTTGTTCAACACCTACTCTTATGAAACTCTCACTTTCTATACACTCCTCTTGAGGACCAAAGAAACGAAACTGTATATCATCAGAAACTTTTTTTACATCCAATACTGAACCATGCAAAAGAGCTGTGTTTATTTCACTTAAAGATAATGCAGGACTTTTTACATAATACAATCTTCTTACTAACTTCCGCATTTCTGAATGATGTACTGCTAACATTCTTAAATGATGAAAAGTACTTTGACACACTTTTCTAGAAAGCCAAGCCAGAGAATGTCCCTGCAAGTTAGTATATTTTCTCACTTTACAAGGATCTAGTCCTTGCAATGTCTTAATCTTCTGTTTAACACTTTTATTACCATAATCTCGTAAGAAATTTCGTAAAATATCAATAGATTCCTGTCATATACTACACATACTACTACAATCCCACTTATACACTGGAGCTTGTGTACGTCTCCCTTGAACTTCTTCAGCTATTACTTCTTCCACATTTCTAGGAACCATCTTTTCATTTTCAATTGGACAACCGTTTTTAACCTCATAACAATGACCACTGATATCAACTGCGTGAACTAATGTATTTTGTTGAAAATAACTCTCTTCATTAAAAAAAGGTTCAGTACTAGAAGTGTGCTTCCATTCACCCGAAAAAAGTTTGCAAAAGTTAGTTCTATTCACCAGTCTTTTTCTTTTACTTTTCTCCTTCATAAAGTGCATTGTTTTATTCAATGTTTTCATTCTCTTCAATACTAATATAAACAATCTTCTTTTCAATTCAAAAGCCTTTTCGATTACACTTTCAATCTGTTGTTTTTTCTTGTAAAATGCAGATCTTTTTATATTGTTGCAATCTTTCAATGAATTTTGTAGTACTCTACTTTTATACATTCTCTTTCTAATGTCTTTATATTCTTTCATCCTTCTTTCAACATAGATTGTTTTCCCATAACCTGATTTTCCATTAATATGTCCTTTTTTCGTTTCCTTCTGAATGGTTGAACTACTTTTCTTTTTCTTTTCCCCATTTTGAAAATTCGATACGTTTTTTAAAAGTCTTTTAAGAAATTCTTTAGTTCTCTTACCAGAAGTCTTTTTCTTCAATGTCAAAATGTTGTACTTCATCGAATTTCTCCTTTTCTCTTTCCTTTAAATAGTAGTTTTTTTTCTTTTCTTTTGATCTTTTCTTGCCATACTCAATCTTTATTACTAATAATGGTGAATATCTGAAAACAAAGAAAAGTTTAAATACTTTCGTTAAATAATTTAATATTATTAAAATAATTATATACAAATATTCTCATGTATAAATAAAAAAATATTTTTAATTCCATTGCAAAGATATGTCAGACACTGCACAATTCCTACAATTAGAAGACATCACAACCTATACAACAGAATCACACAGCACAACTAAAGGATTTCTCTTCTGCTACCCAAATCAAATTTAAAGTGCACTCTGTAGTGCCTGGGTGATTGCATGAGAACAAAGGTACTGCCTGGGTGATTGGAGGAGTACTCGGGTAGTGCCTGGGTGATTGCATAAGTGCATAGGTAGTACCTGAGTGATTTTATAAGTGCATGGGTACTGCCTGAGTGATTGGAGAAGTGCATAGATCCTGAAAGGGGGCTTTTAGGAGTGCAAGGGTAGTGACTGGGTGATTGAACCGTTGTATACCTAACAGATTGGTGAATCCATGATTGCAGAGGTAATGTCTGGGTGAGTAGAGCACTACATATATACTAAAGCATTAGTGATTGCATGAGTGCAAAGGTGATGTCTGGGGAAATACAGAAGTACATAGGGAGTGCCTGGGTGATTTTATAACTGCATGGGTACTGCCTGGGTGATTGAGTAGTACTGTGGTAGTGTCTGAGTGATTGGAGGATTGTAAAGGCAGTGCCTGGGAGATTTTACAACTGCATGGGCACTGGCTGAGTGTTACATAACAGAGATAGTGCCAGCGTGATTGGAAGAGTGCAAAGGTAGTGCCTGGATGATTATATAAGTGCACGGGTAGTGGCTGGGTGATCGAAGGACTGCAGGGGTAGGGGCTGGGTGATTGAAGAAGTGCAGGGTAGTGCCTACGTGTTTGCATGAGAACAAAGGTACTGCCTGGGTGATTGGAAGAGTGCTAGGATAGTGCCTGGGTGATTGCATAAGTGCATAGGTAGTGCCTGAGTGATTTTATAAGTGCATGGGTACTGGGTAAGTGATTGGAGGAGTGCATAGATCCTGACAGGGGGATTAGAGGAGTGCAAGGGTAGGGCCTGGGTGATTCAACTAGTGTATAGATAATACATTGGTGATTGCAGGAGTGCAGAGGTAATATCCGGGTGATTAGAGGACTACATAGGTTATATCTGAGTGATTGCATTAGTTGAGGGGTAATATCTGGGGGATTACAGAAGTACATAGGAACTGCCTGGGTGATTTTATAAGTGCATGGGTACTGCCTTAGTGATTGGAGGAGTGCATAGATCCTGACAGGGTGATTAATGGAGTGCAATGATAGTGCCTGGGTGATTGAATCAGTGTATAGATAAAGCATTAGTGATTGCATGAGTGTAGAGTCCACAGGTAATGTCTGGGAAATTACAGAAGTACATAGGGAGTGCCTGGGTGATTTTATAACTGCATGGGTACTGCCTGGGTGATTGGAGTAGTACTGTGGTAGTGTCTGAGTGATAGGAGGATTGTAAAGGTAGTGCCTGGGTGATTCAACTAGTGTATATCTAATGCATTGGTGATTGCATGAGTGCAGAGGTAATGTCTGGGTGATTAGAGGACTACATAGGTTATATCTGAGTGATTGCATGAGTTGAGGGGTAATATCTGGGGGATTACAGAAGTACATAGGAACTGCCTGGGTGATTTTATAAGTGCATGGGTACTGCCTAAGTGATTGGAGGAGTGCATAGATGCTGACAGGGTGATAGGAGAAGTGCAAAGATAGTGCCTGGGTGATGGAATCAGTGTATAGCTAAAGCATTAATGATTGCATGAGTGTAGAGGTAATGTCTGGGGAATTACAGAAGTACATAGGGAGTGCCTGGGTGATTTTATAACTACATGGGTACTGCCTGGGTGATTTGAGTAGTACCGTGGTAGTGTCTGAGTAATAGGAGGATATTAAAGGTAGTGCCTGGGTGATTTTACAACTGCATGAGCACTGGCTTAGTGGTTACATAATTACAAGGATAGTGCCAGCGTGATTGGAAGAGTGCAAAGGTAGTGCCTGGATGATTATATAAGTGCATGGGTAGTGGCTGGGTGATCGAAGGACTGCAGGGGTAGGGGCTGGGTGTTTGAAGAAGTGCAGGGGCAGTGCCTACGTGTTTGCATGAGAACGAAGGTACTTCCTGGGTGATTGGAGGAGTACTAGGATAGTGACTGGGTGATTGCATAAGTGCATAGGTAGTGCCTGAGTGATTTTATAAGTGCATGGGTACTGGGTAAGTGATTGTAGGAGTGCATAGATCCTGACAGGGTGATTAGAGGAGTGCAAGGGTAGGGCCTGGATGATTCAACTAGTGTATAGCTAATACATTGGTGATTGCAGGAGTGCAGAGGTAATATCTGGGTGATTAGAGGACTACATAGGTTATATCTGAGTGATTGCATGAGTTGAGGGGTAATATCTGGGGGATTACAGAAGTACATAGGAACTGCCTGGGTGATTTTATAAGTGCATGGGTACTGCCTAAGTGATTGGAGGAGTGCATAGATCCTGACAGGGTAATTGAAGGAGTGCAAGGATAGTGCCTGGGTGATTGAATCAGTGTATAGCTAAAGCATTAGTGATTGCATGAGTCCAGAGGTAATGTCTGGGAAATTACAGAAGTACATAGGGAGTGCCTGGGTGATTTTATAACTGCATGGGTACTGCCTGGGTGATTGGAGTAGTACTATGGTAGTGTCTGAGTGATAGGAGGATTGTAAAGGTAGTGCCTGGGTGATTCAACTAGTGTATATCTAATGCATTGATGATTGCATGAGTGCAGAGGTAATGTCTGGGTGATTAGAGGACTACATAGGTTATATCTGAGTGATTGCATGTGTTGAGGGGTAATATCTGGGGGATTACAGAAGTACATAGGAACTGCCTGGGTGATTTTATAGGTGCATGGGTACTGCCTAAGTGATTGGAGGAGTGCATAGATGCTGACAGGGTGATAGGAGGAGTGCAAAGATAGTGCCTGGGTGATGGAATCAGTGTATAGCTAAAGCATTAATGATTGCATGAGTGTAAAGGTAATGTCTGGGGAATTACAGAAGTACATAGGGAGTGCCTGGGTGATTTTATAACTACATGGGTACTGCCTGGGTGATTTGAGTAGTACCGTGGTAGTGTCTGAGTGATAGGAGGATATTAAAGGTAGTGCCTGGGTGATTTTACAACTGCATGAGCACTGGCTCAGTGGTTACATAATTACAAGGATAGTGCCAGCGTGATTGGAAGAACGCAAAGGTAGGGCCTGGATGATTATATAAGTGCTTGGGTAGTGGCTGGGTGATTGAAGGACTGCAGGGGTAATGACTGGGTGATTGAAGGAGTGCAGGGATAGTGTGTGGGTGGTCGCATGAGAGAAAGGTACTGCCTGGGTGATTGAAGGAGTACTAGGGCACTGCCTGGGTGATTGCATGAGTGCAAGGGTAGTGCTTGAGTGATTTTATAACTGCATGGGTACTTGCAAAGTGATTGGAGGAATGCATAGATCCTGACACAGTCATTGGAGGAGTGCAAGGGTAGTGCCTGGGTGTTTGAACTAGTGTATAGCTAATGCATTGGTGATTGCATGAGTGCAGAGATAATGTCTAGATGATTACAGAAGTCCATAGGTAATGTCTGGGTGATTGCATAAGTTGAGGGGTAATATCTGGGGGATTACAAGAGTACATATGAACTGCCTGGATGATTTTATAAGTGCATGGGTACTGCCTAAGTGATTAGAGGAGTGCATAGATCCTGACAGGGTGATAGGAGGAGTGCAAAGATAGTGCCTGGGTGATTCAATCAGTGTATAGCTAAAGCATTAGTGATTGCATGAATGCAGGGGTAATGTCTGGGGGATTACAGAAGTACATAGAAAGTGCCTGGGTGATTTTATAACTGCATGGGTACTGCCTGGGTGATTGGAGTAGTACTATTCTAGTGTCTGAGTGATTGCACGATTGTAAAGGTAGTGCGTGGGTGATTATAAAACTGCATGGGCACTGGCTGAGTGGTTATATAATTACAGAGATAGTGCCAGCATGATTGGAAGAGTGCAAAGGTAGTGCCTGGATGATTATATAAGTGCATGGGTAGTGGCTGGGTGATCGAAGGACTGCAGGGGTAGTGGCTGGGGTATTGAAGGAGTGCAGGGGTAATGCCTATGTGATTGCATGAGAACAAAGGTACTGCCTGGGTGAATGGAGGAGTACTAGGGTAGTGCCTGGGTGATTGCATAAGTGCATACGTAGTGCCTGAGTGATTTTATAAGTGCATGGGTACTGGGTAAGTGATTGGAGGAGTGCATAGATCCTGACAGAGTAATTGGAGGAGTGCAAGGGTAGTGCCTGGATGATTCAACGAGTGTATAGCTAATGCATTGGTGATTGCATGAGTGCAGAGGTAATGTCTGGGTGGTTAGAGGACTACATAGGTTATATCTGAGTGATTGCATGAGTTGAGGGGTAATATCTGGGGGATTACAGTAGTACATGGTAACTGCCTGGGTGATTTTATAAGTGCATGGGTACTGCCTAAGGGATTGGAGGAGTGCATAGATCCTGACAGGGTGATTGAAGGAGTGCAAGGATAGTGCCTGGGTGATTGAATCAGTGTATAGCTAAAGCATTAGTGATTGCATGAGTGTAGAGGTAATGTCTGGGGAATTACAGAAGTACTTAGGGAGTGCCTGGGTGATTTTATAACTGCATGGGTACTGCCTGGATTATTGGAGTAGTACTGTGGTAGTGTCTGAGTGATTGGAGGATTGTAAAGGTAGTGCCTGGGTGATTTTACAACTGCATGGGCACTGGCTGAGTGGTTACATAATTACAGAGATAGTGCCAGCGTGATTGAAAGAGTGCAAAGGTAGTGCATGGATGAATATATAAGTGCATGGGTAGTGGCTGGGTGATCGAAGGACTGCATGGGTACTGGCTGGGTGATTGAAGGAGTGCAGGGATAGTGCCTACGTGATTACATGAGAACAAATGTTCTGCCTGGGTGATTAGAGGAGTACTAGGATAGTGCCTGGGTGATTGCATAAGTGCATAGGTAGTGCCTGAGTGATTTTATAAGTGCATGGGTACTGGGTAAGTGATTGGAGGAGTGCATAGATCCTGACAGGGTGATTAGAGCAGTGCAAGGATAGTGCCTGGGTGATTCAACTAGTGTATAGCTAATGCATTGGTGATTGCATGAGTGCAGAGGTAATATCTGTGTGATTAGAGGACTACATAGGTTATATCTGAGTGATTGCATGAGTTGAGATGTAATATCTGGGGGATTACAGGAGTCCATAGGAACTTCCTGTGTGGTTTTATAAGTGCATGGGAACTGCCTAAGTGATTGGAGGAGTGCATAGATGCTGACAGGGTGATAGGAGGAGTGCAAAGATAGTGACTGGGTGATTGAATCAGTGTATAGCTAAAGCATTAGTGATTGCATTAGTGCAGAGGTACTGTCTGGGGAATTACAGAAGTACATAGGAAGTGCCTGGGTGATTTTATAACTGCATGGGTACTGCCTGGGTGATTGCAGTAGTACTGTGGTAGTGTCTGAGTGATAGGAGGATTGTAAAGGTAGTGCCTGGGTGATTTTACAACTGAATGGGTACTGGCTGAGTGGTTACATAATTATAGAGATAGTGTCAGCGTGATTGGAAGAGTGCAAGGGTAGTGCCTGGATGATTATATAAGTGCATGGGTAGTGGCTGGGTGATTGAAGGAGTGCAGGGGTAGTGAAAAACACATACAATATCTACAGTGTATTTTAAGTGTACCTTTCCCCAGACTCATAAAAAATACCCTAATCACTAATTCCTCTGCCAACATGTTTTAAACAACAGTTTTGAGCTACAGCTTCACCATTCTGCAACTACTTATGCTAATGGCCCTGCACAAATATAAACTTGCAACCCTTCACAAGTCTCTACTATAAGGCTCACCATATTGCAAAAAGCATGCATACATATGTCTGTACCTTTTGCTACCAGCATCATATATAAAAGTAATATACAGATACATATATACTTCTGTTTTATACATCTATCATCTTCAGACACATAACACATACCAGAATACATGTGCAAGTAGAGACATACCTCAGTCACAACACCATCCATAGCTCAAAATTTCACAGACTATACTTTAAATTTCAAACAGACACTGAAAATGATGCGGTATATATAAAATATACCTTTCCACACATCATACATATTACTCTAACAAATAATATCTTTACAAACATATCTCAAACCTCACGTTTGTGCTGCTGCTTTATCATTCTACAACTACATAAATGTTACACCTAGCCAAATACACAGCAGAAACCCTTCACATGTCTCTGTTATAAGTCTCACCATATTCCTGAAAGCATGCATGCATATGTCTATACCTTTTTCTAGCAGCATAATATATAAAAAAATATATAAATAGATGCATACATGTGTTTTATACATCTAGTATCTTCAGATACATAACACATATGAGATTATATCTCCTAGTACAGACTTTCTTCTAACACAACACTATGCACACCTGAAAAATTCACACTACAAACTTCCAATTTCAAGCAAACACCAAAAATTATGTGGCATATTTCAACGGTACCTCTCTACAGACTTATAAAAAGTAGCCTAATCACTAATACCTTATGTCAATATCTTTTAAACCACACTTTTGTGCTGCATCTTCACCATTCTACTACTACTCAATGGGGCCGATTCACAGAACTAATCTGAGATAAAATCCTAAACTTACTACTTTTGGAGTTCACAGAAGGCATTTAGTAGTAGTAAAGTTAGGACTCCTAACTTTACTACTACTAAACTGAGATAAAATCCTAAACTTACTACTTTTGATATTCACAGAAGGCATTTAGTAGTAGTAAAGTTAGGACTCCTAACTTTACTACTACTAAACTGAGATAAAATCCTAAACTTGCTACTTTTGGTACCCAAGAAGGCATTTAGTAGTAGTAAAGTTAGGACTCCTTACTTTACTACTACTAAATGCCTTTTGTGAATACCGAAAGTCGATAGTTAGGATTTTGTCTCAGTTTAGTAGTAGTAAAGTTAGGAGTCCTAACTTTACTACTACTAAATGCCTTCTGTGAATACCAAAAGTAGCAAGTTTAGGATTTTATCTCAGATTAGCTCTGCGAATCGGCCCCACAGTCTTGAGCCTACCACATAAAAAGCAACAACACCTCTTTGTTATACATCATGCACCTTGAAATATATAAGACATATGAAAATACATATACAAGTAGAGACATACTTCAGACACAAGCCCATGCACACCTTAAAATTTGACAGACTGCACTTCCAATTTAAAAGCGCACCTAAAATTATGCGGTATACTACAAATGTACATATCAACACACTAAAACAAACTACCATAATCACTAATCCATCTTCCAATATACACATATTACTATACAGAATCTATTTCAAACAACATTTAACTACAATAAAACAACTACAATTCACATCTCTACATTTAATAATACATTTCAAACATTATAGTACTTGAATAATTTTTAAAGATTAAAAATAAAGCTATTACATAATACACCTCACAAATTTATAACTCACCTTCCAAATTGACTTGTAGAATATGAAATATCACAAACTCATAAAAAAAATTCTAAAGCACACAATCAATGTAATGCACCACTCTCAGCAAGGTAAAACCAGTAATGGCAAACTTTCCTTCTCTTTCTCCACACAAATACATGTAAGTAGCAAATCACATTGCTTCCTACATTATTTCAAATTGTAAAACACATTTCTATTGGTTAGACATATTAACCCTTACCAACTGACTTCTAAAAGTGCCCAAACTGGTTCTTGAATTTTTGTATTCGCGATTCCACCGTGCACCAATGCGATGGAGCCGCGAATCCATTAGGGAGTTCAAATATATATTCCAGATAAAAATACCACTATTTTTTAAGAACACACCACTTCTAAAGATAGTACTGACTTGGGAAATCTTACTTTATTAACATATCACTAATATATAAATTACAATTCCATATTTTAAAACCACAGATAACATTTAACCCTTCCCCCATTCTGCATAATGCCAGTTTCCATAGTAACAGTTCATGGAACATTCAACTGAACTAACAGGTCACAAGTTCATCATATTTACACATTCAGCACACAAGGTTGCAAATGCAAACAGCAGGTGTGGTTGACGTTTGCAAAATATGAGCTTATCCTATCCTGTACCTTTCAAACATTTTTTACTAACCAATAACAAACATGCTTTTTAAAGAAAGTAACATGCACCCTATGTTTGAGTGTACAATGTTCTTAAACAGCCAATCAATTCTCTACTTTTTAAAAAACAGCATCTTGTCCACCATTTTTGAGACCTCTCATTCTACCAACTGACTACCTCAGCTACAGACATATTTTCATTACTTCCGGACATCCCTTCAAGATGTTTACAGTATGCATTGTTGGGCACAGCTATGTTTTCTGGTGCAAAAGGTATGCTGAACGCAGAGGTATTGACAAAAACCTAGCTTTACAAAATGTGGATATTAAATGGATTGCACAGAGAGGATTAAAGTGGCACCAATTGATGCCTTTGGTTAAAACCTTTTTGCATCTCCAACCCCCTGACCTCATGATTGTGCACTGTGGTGACAATGACCTAGGCACATTGACTGGGGTAGGACTGGAAATGCTCATGAAGGATACCTTTGCAAAATTGATGTTGCTTTTCCCCAAAACTGTCTTTGTATACTCTAATATATGCCAAAGACAGAAATGGAAGTGGTCAAATCGATTCTGCCCACAGATTGAAAAAGCTAGGAAAAATGTCAATAAAGCTGTTTCTGCTTACCTCAGAGACCATAGGATGGGCTCCATATATAACAACAATCTAAGTTTTGATATGGATGACATCTACAGAAGTGATGGAGTACACTTCACAGATCATGGGAACAGAGTCTTTCTCAACAACCTAAAACTCTGCATCTGCACTTACATGTAGCTACAACAAAGTCATAATGAAAACAAGGGCTCTTTTTAGAGCCACCCTATAACACAATAGTGAATATAATTTTTTTTTTACACATACATATTTTTTTAAAATTTTTTGTGGATTCTCGCACCCGACGCGAATCTGCAAAAGCATGAATTCAATGTACTACAACACAACACACTTTTCAAGTTTAACTATTAATTTTTAATTTTATATATTTTTAACAACTCTATCAATTGAAATCTCGTCATTAACTTCAATCACAGTACCTCTTTAAAACAACTTCACAAATAAAACACTACCTTCTAAATTATATACTACTAAATTATTTATTTGAGGTGGATTCGCGAATCCAACGCAACGTTACAGGGGGGCCACACTGAGAGCTGCATTGGAGTCGCGACTCCAAAATAGAAAGAAAAAAAACACCCCCCACTTCCATTATTCGTAATCCGCCCCGGGGACCCCATCCCCCGGGGCCTGCCAGTTTTTTTGTTTAAAAACAAAATTATGGAGGGTGGCCGTGTGGCCCCCCCTCCTAAGGCCACAATTGGCCCTGGGGATCCCATCCCCTGGGGCTTACCGAGACTTTATTTTATATTATTTGGAGGGAGGCCGAGTGGCCCCCCTCCTAAGGCCACCTCTGGCCCCGGGGACCCCATCCCCCGGGGCCTGGCCTCAGCATTGGGGACCGTGGGGGGAGCCCCAATGCCCCCACAGTCCCTGCCAGGCCCCCGCCTCCTGCGGGAGCCGGCATTGCTTTTGGGCAAGGGGAGCTGATAACATGCAGCTCCCCTTGCCCAAAAACAATACTGCTTTGCTTCTTGGAAGCGAGAGCAGGTTTCCTGCTCTTGCTTCCAAGAAGCAAAGAAGTGATTGCTCTGGCAGGGCGGGAGCCGTGCTCCTGCCCTGACATAGCAAACGGCAATGTCCCAGGGATGGGCACCCCGGGGCATTGCAGGAGCCGGCCCTGGGGGGTGGTGGTCCCCAGGGCCAAGAAGGGCTCCAGGAGGGGGGCCAAATAGCCCCCCTCCACTCTGTTGTGAAGCCCCGGGGAGGTGGTGGTCCAAAGTGTGCCCCGGGGAGGTGATGGTCCCCGGGGCAGTGTGGGGGGGCTTGAGCCCCCCCACACAGTTTCAGAAAGTAGCCCCGGGGATGTCCCAGGGGCTGCGTGGGGGCCACGTGCCCCCTGCATATAATTATCTAACCCCCATATTTTGACATGGCCCACCCGAGGGCTTATAGAAAACGAGGCGCGGGAGCCTGCGCTTCATTTTTTTTATTTTTTCGCACATATTCGTACACCCAGCCTGAATTCCGACTTTTTGTTTTAAAAAAAAAAGCTTTTTTTGGCCCTAGGGGTCCTTGTGCGACCCCCTGAGCAGACCTACGGGGTCAGGGTGTTTCTACCCTGCCCTCTTTTCTTGTTTTCTATCCTTTTTAAAACACATTTTTTGTGACTCGGTTTTACCGAGTCACAAGATGGCTGCCAACACTTCCTGGTTTGGAGTGTTCACAGCCAATCAGAATGAAGCCTGTGCTCGGCAAGATTCACGAATCCTCCTCGGGGCTCAGATATCAATATTTTTCTTTTTGGAATTTCTCAGCAACTACTGAAGGGATTTACACCATTTAAAAAAAGCACGCTTTCTAGACCAAGCCCTACCTTTTTGCCAAATTTGGTGTAATTCCGTTCAGCAGTTCGGGCTGTAGCTTTGTCTAAAGTTTCCTATGTAAATTAGCATGGAGAAAACGCGTTGTGGGTCCCCCTTTTTTCTCTGCCCCCGCATGACGAATCACCCCGAAACTTTCAAGACATGAGCTGACTGAGCTGGTCATTAGTTTGGAAAATTTCGCGAAGATTCATCAAACGGCGCCAAAGATATTGGCAAAAGAAGAAAACGCTTTTCCTATGGAAACTAGGTCGTAACTATACCTACCTACTGGCGACCGCCAGTAGGTTATATATATATATATATATATATATATATATATATATATATATAATGCGCCAAACTATATATATATATATTACCTACTGGCGGTCAGGGGGTGTCACAGGGAGTCGGAACGTAAAAAAACATTTTTATATGTTTTCGGCGGGATTTGCGTAGGGACTGGAAATCACGGCGGGAAAAAGAAAAACGAAGCGCGGTGTTGAGTGCTTCATTTATTAATTAAGCCCCCGGGTGGACCAGTTCCCGGGAGCAATGTTTAGTTATGATGCGGAGTTTACTTCTGTCACGGGGACCGCCACTTCCTTGGAGCAAATATAATGATATGGGGGGGTATGCGTTTTCCCTCCGTCTCCGCTCTGAGGAGCAGCACATGTTTGGAGGTATACGTAAAATTTAAGTGTGGAGGGGTGAAGCTTCCCCCACACTGTCCCGGGGGGCACTACTTCTTTGGGCATTCATGAATTAAAATGCGGGGTCTGTTGCGGACTGCTGGCCCCGGGGAGTACGATGTTCACGGGCTTTAAATTGGATGGAGGCGCATCGTCCAATTTCCCTTGAGGAGCTTTCCATGGCCCTGGGTATCGTTATCTCCGAGGGCCGGTCCGAACAATGAGCCATGGTGCCTATGCCATGGACATTGTAGTTTGCTATGGCAAGGCGGGATCTATGCAGAGTTCCGGCTCTGTCATAGCAAACTTTTGCTTCGCTTGATGGAAGCAAGAGGAGGAAATTCACTCTCGCTTTTATGAAGTGAAGCAGATTTGCTTTTGGGCAAAGGGAGCTTGCATGGAGCAGCTGACTTTGTTGAAAACAAATGCCGCCTCCGCAGGAGGCGGGGAGGTGGCAGGGAATGGGGGGAATTGGGGCTCTTTGCCTGGTTCCCAAACATTTTGGCGAGGCTCTGGGGGATGCGGTTCCCTGGGTCTAAAATGGCCCGGCTGAGTTGTGAGCTATAGGGTGGCTCTAAAAAGAGCCCTTGTTTTCATTGTGAGTTTGTTGGAGCTACATGTAAGTGCGGATGCACAGCTTCAGGTTGTTGAGAAAGACTCTGTTTCCAAGATCTGTGAAGTGTACTCCATCACTTCTGTAGATATTATCCATATCAAAACGTATGTTGTTGTTGTAGATGGACCCCATTCTATGATCTCTGAGGTATGCAGACACAGCTTTATTGACATTCTTCCTAGCTTTCTCAATCTGAGGACAGAATTGATTTGACCATTTCCACTTCTGTCTTTGGCATATATTGGAGTATACAAAGACAGTTTGAGGCAAAAGCAACATCAATTGTCCAAAGGTATCCTTCATGAGCATTTCCAGACCTACCCCAGGCAATGTGCCTAGGTCATTGCCACCACAGTGCACAATCATGAGGTCAGGGTGTTGGAGATGCAAAGTGGTTTTAACCAAAGGCAACAATTGGTGCCACTTTAATCCTCTCTGTGCAAACCATTTAATGTCCACATTTTGTAAACCTAGGTCTTTGTCAATACATCTGTGTTCAGCATACCTTTTGCACCAGAAAACATAGCTGTGTCCTACGATCCATACTAGCATTTTGAAGGTATGGCTGGAAGGAATCAAAAGATGTCTGTATCTCATGTAATCTGTTGGTACAATGAGAGATATGTTGAAAGGTGGAGAAGAAGCTTTTTTTGAGAAAACGATAACTGATTGGGTGATGAAGAACATTGTGTAGTGAAAACTAGGGTGCATGTTACTTTCGTGAAAAAGTATGTTTCTGATTGGTTAATAAAAATGTTTGAAACGTACACTACATAGGATACAATCAGACGTGCGGAGAGCAACCACACCTGCTACTTGCATTTTGACGGTACTGTTCTGAACTTAAAAAAATGGTTACCTTGTGACCTGCACCTGCTGTTGAGTGTTCCAGAAACTGTTAGGATGAAGTATGGTGAACTTATGACCTGCACGTGGCGATGAATGTTGCAGAAACTGTTGGGATGAAATTTGGTGAACTTGTGACCTGCAGCCTTCCGTTGAATGTTGCAGAAACTGTTGGTATGGAAATTGGCGAAAAGGTGATTGAGGGAGGAGTAGAAATAACTGTGGTATTAAAATATGAAATGCAAAATTAATTACAACTTGTAAGCTATTAAAGTTAATTTTTCAAAATGAGTAGTATGTCTAGAAGAAGTGTGTTGTTTAAAATTTGCAGTAGTATTATTAGAAATAGGCTTCTGAATTGTTGTAAGGGTTCGGGGCTGTATGGCGATGCGGCAGTGTGGGGAGTGTCCAATCCACAAATTAAGAGAACCAGTTTGGGGCGTTTTAGAAGAGAGTTAGAGAGGGTTAATATGAGTAACCAATAGGAATATGTTTTGCAATTTGAAATAATGAAGGAAGGATTTTGATTTGTTATGTACATGTATTTCTGTGCGGAAAGGAGGGAAATTTTGCGATTATTGGTTCTATTTTTGACGAGAGTCTTGAATTACATTTATTGTCTGAGAAAGAAAATATTGCATGCGTTTGTGAAATTCAAATCTGCATACCAACTACAGAGGTGAGTTACAAATTAATAAGGTGTGTTATATATTGTGTAGTAGTGGTTAAGTCTTTGAAACGATATTTTTAAGTTTGAAAATACTTTTTTTTGGTAAATAACATAGTATTACTGAAGTGTGCTGTTTCACATTTGTTACAAAATGTGCATAGAGTGTGAGTAGTTGCTGAACAAGTACCCCATATATATTTAGGAGTTTTCGAGGTATAGAAGAAGTGTAGTTTGTCATGTTTAAAGGAGTATATGGTTTTGAAAGTGAGGTACAGGGTTAATTTGGGTTCCAAACTGGATTCGGGCACATAAAGAAAATATTGCACGTCTGCACGCTAGTGGGGAGCGGGGGGGGTTAGAAGAGGCACGTTTTATTAACTTGAGGGAAATTTAAAAAAAAAGAAATGTTGCGTGCAGACGTTGTGCTCGGACTTTTGACACTGGTGAGCTATATTTGTAGGCAACTGTCACAGTCCCTGGCCGTGCAGAATGTGCAGACATTAGAAGGCCGGCAGATCGAGAGACTAAGAATAACACGCCCCTTTCTATATGTATTTTTACAAGTGTTATGCATCAGAAGATTTGATAACTATATAACAGTGGTATATATCTATTTGTATGTTTCTTTTAAGTATGTGCTACTTGGAAAAGACACAGGTCCATCTACGCATGCTTTCGGTGATATGGTGACACTCTCAACTGTGATATAAAAAGGGTTTCTGCTTTGCATTTGGATAGAGTCAACACTGTTAGTAGTTGCTGAGTAGTGAACAATGAAAAGACAGATGAGGTGAAATACATGGTGGTAAAGGGATTAGTGATTATGGTTCTTCGTATGAGTGTTTGGGAAGGTATTGTTGAAGTGCGCCGTATATATTTAAGTGTTTTCGTGAAATGAGGAATGCAGTCTCTTATGTTGAAAGGTCTGCATGGTGTTGCGAGTAAGGTACAGGGTTGAATTAATATTGAAAATCGGCCCGGTCAATGTAAGAGAAATAGGGATGTTTGTAGATTGTGCCTTGTCAGAAAATACAGGTGGGGGGGGGGTTTTCTTTACAAGAGATATGTTTTCTGAATGCGTGAGCAATAAAAAAGAAATGGAAATGTTCCGAGCATATTTTGTGTACAAATTTGTTCACACTGGTGAAGTACATGTGAATATAAATGGAGGGAATTGTCAGGGTCGTTCCATGTGCTGAATCTGCGTATACTAGAGAGTCGGCAGATCAAGAATTTGGGAATGATACGTCCCTTGACCCCCCCCCTCCTTCCTCCCGCTCTCTAACGGTTTGTCTCCCGTCGTTTGTAAAAGGAAGGTAAAAGAGGCCCATGTACCCTGAAAAATAGCACCTAGACCTTCACTGGCTTGTTGGTAGCACCGTACAGCGCAGAGAAAGTTGCAATCGGTTTCAGTGGTACACAAGTGCAGTGTGTGATGTTGCAAGGGTTACATGGTCTTGTGTCTAAGGTACAGGGATGAATTGGGGTCCAAAATCCGTCGGGGTAATGTACAAGAAATGGCCTTTTGCAGATTGAAGCTTGTGGGAAAATACTGGAGGGGGGCTTTAACACGCACATGCTTTATTAACTTCAGTGAGATGAAAAAAATGAAATGTTGTTTGCACACTTCGTGCATTGGTTTGTGCACACTTGTGAAGCACACATGAATATAAGTTAAGGTATTGTCAAGCTTCCTGCTCATGCTGAACCTGCGTACATCACAGGGGCGGCAGACCGAGAGAGTGGGAATCACATGTCCCTTGAGCCCCCCCCCTCCTTCCTCCGCTCTTTAACGGTTTTTCTCCTGTCATTTATAAAAGGAAGGTAACAGAGGTCCATCTGCATTGACCGTCACTGGGCTGCTGGGGGGGTTAGAAGAGGCATGTTTTATTAACTTGAGGGAAATAAAAAAAAAAAAGAACTGTTGCGTGTAGACGTTGTGCTCGGACTTTTGACACTGATGAGCTATATTTGTATATAAGTGTAGGCAACTGTCACAGTCCCTGGCCGTGCAGAATGTGCAGACATTAGAATGCCGGCAGTTCGAGAGACTAAGAATAACACGTCCCTTTCTATATGTATTTTTACACGTGTTATGCATCAGAAGATTTGATAACTATATATCAGTGGTATATATCTATTTGTATGTTTCTTTTAAGTATGTGCTACTAGGAAAAGATACAGCTCCATCTACGCATGCTTTCAGTGATATGGTGACACTCTCAACTGTGATATAAAAAGAGTTTCTGCTTTGCATTTGGATAGAGTCAACACTGTTAGTAGTTGCTGAGTAGTGAACAATGAAAAGACAGATGAGGTGAAATACATGGTGGTAAAGGGATTAGTGATTATGGTACTTCGTATGAGTGTTTGGGAAGGTAATGTTGAAGTGCGCCGTATATATTTAAGTGTTTTCGTGAAATGAGGAATGCAGTCTCTTATGTTGAAAGGTCTGCATGGTGTTGCGAGTAAGGTACAGGGTTGAATTAATATTGAAAATCAGCCGGGTCAATGTAAGAGAAATAGGGATGTTTGTAGATTGTGCCTTGTCGGGAAATACAGGTGGGGGAGGGGGGGGCGTTTCTTTACAAGAGATATGTTTTCTGAATGTGTGAGAAATAAAAAAGAAATGGAAATGTTCCAAGCATATTTTGTGTACGAATGTGTTCACACTGGTGAAATACATGTGAATATAAATGGAGGGAATTGTCAGGGTCTTTCCCTGTGCTGAATCTGCGTATATTAGAGAGCCGGCAGATCAAGAGTTTGGGAATGATACGTCCCTTGACACCCCCCCTCCTTACTCCCGCTCTCTAACGGTTTGTCTCCCGTCGTTTGTAAAAGGAAGGTAAAAGAGGCCCATGTACCCTGAAAAATAGCACATTAGACCTTCACTGGCTTGTTGGTGGCATCTGTACAGCGCAGAGAAAGTTGCAATCGGTTTCAGTGGTACACAAGTGCAGTGTGTGATCTTGCAAGGGTTATATGGTCTTGTGTCTAAGGTACAGGGATGAATTGGGGTCCAAAATCAGTCGGGGTAATGTACAAGAAATGGCCTTTTGCAGATTGAAGCTTGTGGGAAAATACTGGGGGGGGGCTTTAACACGCACATGCTTTATTAACTTCAGTGAGATGAAAAAAATGAAATGTTGTTTGCACACTTTGTGCATTGGTTTGTGCACACTTGTGAAGCACACGAGAATATAAGTTAAGGTTAAGGTATTGTCAAGCTTCCTGCTCGTGCTGAACCTGCATACATCACAGGGGCAGCAGATCGAGAGAGTGGGAATGACACGTCCCTTGAGCCCCCCCTCCTTTTTCCCGCTCTCTAACGGTTTTTCTCCCGTCGTTTGTAAAAGGAAGGTAATAGAGGTCCATCTGCGTTGACCGTCACTGGGCTGCTGGGGGCATCTGACGGGCAGAGAGAAAGTCATAATCGATTTCTGTGCTATATATATTAGCCGCACACAGTTGCAACTTGCATATCGCCCCAATTTACATTGCTCGATGATTGGTGTTAACATTTAATTTTGCTGAGGTATGTCTATGCTTGAACATGTATTTTCACACGAGTTATATATCGGAAGATGCGATAGCTATAAAACACAGGTATAGATGTAGTTGTATGTTTCTTTTAAGTATGATGCCACTACGAAAAGGCACAGGAGATGCATGCATCCTTTTAGTAATATGGTGAGACTGTCAACTGTAATCTGGAAAGGGTTTCTGGTTTGCATTTGGTTAGGCCGGAGATTGTTAGTAGTTGGTGGGCAGTGAACATGGAACAGGCAAATGACGTTAAAGACATGGTGGGAAAGGAATTATCTGTCAGTATTGTATTTGTAACATATGACACAGACATGAAACATTTAAAAAAAATTATTTTAAAGTACATGGCGTAATGTGCAGTATATGTGCCACAACAAAAAAGAAACTGCATGATAGAATTATAATCAGTATAGTAGTGAATCGATATCTGATAAAGGGAGATGTCATCAGAAAAAGAGAATAGAGAAAGGACCATCTTGAGTTACGTTTCTGTCTGAAGTGTTATCATACAATAGAACATCTCAGAGGTTTGTGTGCAGACTACATAACTTTTATTAGAACATTGGAATGTGGGGAGCTCCATTGAAGACAATGGAGTAGCTCTGGGCTTATAATGGCTGGTATAAGCCCAGCGCTCCAACATTCCAATGTTTGTCTTTTTGTTTCTCCATTTTTAATTTAGAACATTCTACCCTTAGTGGGTGGAATGTTTAATAGCCTTATAGCCCTTCTGCCTCAGGCTATACTGGTTGTTAGCAGCTTTCCCTCGCTATAGGCCCTCGCCTGCAGCTCGGGCCTATAACTCGGGATCAGGGCCTTTAACAACTGGTATAGCCCTCGGCAGCGGGCTATAAGGCTATATTAGAACATTGGAATGTTGGGAGCTCCATTGAAGACAATGGAGTTGCTCTGGGCTTATAATGGCTGGTATAAGCCCAGCACTCCAACATTCCAATGTTTGTCTTTTTGTTTCTCCATTTTTAATTTAGAACATTCTACCCTTAGTGGGTGGAATGTTCTAATAGCCTTATAGTTCTTCTGCCTCAGGCTATACCGGTTGTTGAGTGCCCTCTCCTCGCATAGGCTCCTCGCCTGCGGCTCGGGCCTATAACTCAGGATCAGGGCCTTTAACAGCCGGTATAGCCCTCAGCAGCGGGCTATAAGGCTATAATATAGATAGTAAAGTCCCCAATGGCCAAGTCGCCCGTTTCGACGAATAGCTCTGTAACAACCAGGCAAACAGAGCGGAAACATCAAGAGAGCGTAACCAAGTCTGTAAAGGGGAATTCGTAAAGAAAGTCAATGTCTGAAAATCCAAAAAGGAAGGAAAAACGAAATAGGAAAAATAAAATAAAACAGTGTTCTCGAAGTGTAGAAATAAGAGCTCGTCAAATCGGGTTACCATGCGCACTTATGGAAATTCATTGAAGCTCAAGAACTCAGAAGCACCGTGATATGCAATGAGTTCCAAAAGGTCATCTGCACCTCTCCAAGCAAAGAGGGTTGCCATCCAATTCAGCAAGTCGAAAGAACAGACATGGTCATCGTAATCTTCTGCAAGCAGAACCATGTCAGGGCAACTTGCAAGATATTCGATGATAGTGTGCTGCAAGAGGCTCTCCGTATGAGCGCATATACTCCATCTTCCCCTTATTGCATTATTAAACGCATCCATCAAGCGTGTGTCTCCGGAACAGTCCTGGTCATGAGCCAGTAATGGTCTCAGCAACAGTTCATAATCCAGAGGATCGCGTGAAGTAGTAGAGAGGCAGACATGCAGGTTGCATTCAAAGGGGCACCGGAGACAGTAGAAGACAGGTTGCATGCAGGTGAAATACACGTAGCGAAAATTCAGCCTATATCTGATGCCAAATGTCGCCAATGGCAAACATTCAAAAAGTTGTAGCATTCGTTCACGGTATAGCTGCATTTGTCGTGGATGGGGTTGAAGCAGAGGATGGGCAGCCATTTCATAGTAGGAGCTAAACAACGACTACTGCGGAAACAAGGAAAGAGTACCAAGGGATCCGCCAATTGCGCTTGCAAAATTGGAATGAATGAAATCCGGTATTAGTATAAAAATAGTCTGAAAAGAGATAACAAGGCGGGAGTCAGATAGTTTAGAAAAATGTGGTAGGCCTTGAGTTTCAGAGTGATTAAATATTTGGTGTATAAATTGTGCAAAATATAGTGGGAGATTTCCATAGAAAACTGAGTCAATGTCACTTGCTGGTTTAGCCACCTGGTATTTCAAGGTCTCACGAGGTTATGTGAGAGCCGTTTGTTGTTGAAACAGTAGCGTTTTCTGTTAGTGTTGCCTATTAATGTATGTTTTCAAAGTAAGAATGGAAGGCCAGACCAAACTATCTTTAAGCGCATGTGGGGGTGTTATGTGCTGGATTGAGGCCCTAACATAGGTGCGCTGTTTCAGAGGCTCAAATACTTCGTGCCACAGAGACAGGCAGGACCTTTCATCTACATTGGCCCTCCCTTCACAAATAACGAGCAACAGAGTCTGCCCCTTATCTGACGTGTGCTCTGGGTGCAGAAGACGGTCCATTCTAAATATGTCATATCCATGTCCAAAAGTGACTAACCTATGTCACAACGAGATCTTAGACAAAGACCCTTCGCTCTTGGGATTTTTCCTAGCACAGAATTATTGATTTCTCCAAGGACTCATTAAATATGCATGAACCACTATTTCCTAAGGGTTCATTCCTGACGTCTTCCTCTGACTGACTGTACGTCAGTATTAACACTCCAAGGCATCTATCAGGTATAAATATACCTCCCTTTTCCCAAGCAAACTAGAGGGGACCGAGACATTCCATGCCGACACTCTGACGCTGCAACCTGCAACATGCCACAGCTCCAGCTGGCAGAGGTCCATCCACCCATCCTGGGGTGTCCAGCTCAACACCAGGATGAAGTCCCACTAAGGTAATGGGGTTAGACTAAATCCTAGGGGGATTCTTGGCTCTCTAAGACCTACACACATGCTAGGTACACTTAGGTACATCTAGTTAGGCATCATAGGGGTATAGGCTTTATCTTAATGCATTCTGCATTTCATGTATGTGTTCATTACTATTGCACAATGGTAAAACTGTACAATGTATTTTTATTTAACTGCACTGCTGGCCATATTTCTCTGCTACTGTCCAACAGTTGTCGCAGCACATATAACCAGTACTAGAACAACAATTGTGCAATACATTTTATTGTAAACACACCCGACTGTTTCTTCTATGTACTTCTCTGAGATGAGTGACTGAATGAAAAGTAGTATATTGTTTCCACGATCCTGAGGGATCAGGGTTTTATGTTATGTGGTTGCCAGAAACTATTCCCTTCTTGTCTTCAAGAAGTTTCTAGTGGCCTCTGAGCTAGCTGGCACAGGTAATTAAGTTTAATATAATCGATAGGGACATACCGACCTTAGTCCTATGTCAAACCTATAGGTTATATTATTCCAATGCGCAGAGCCTATTAGGGAAATAGGAACTACACTACAGGGGAGGACAAAAGACATTGGTGGAACATGTTACACGTTGTGAAAGAGTTGCTCTGTACGGGACGCCTGCTTGTAGGTCACAGCACTTGCGGTTCTTTGGAATAAGATAATTGCTTTTGAAAAGCACACTGAGCGTGGGATTAACAGCAGCTACTGGAGTTTGTTTAAAAAACAGTTTAAATTAGGGGCGGAAATTCCGTTTAATTTAGCTTGTGTACAAACTAAATAATATTGAACGGAACAAAGTGTGGTTCTCTGTTACGAAAACTTACTTATCTTCATTCTGACAGCAAAATGCAAAACCAAGGAATCTAATTAATGAATAAAAGTAGTTTCAATGTAGTTAAATGTATGAAAGGGGTAATGTTTTATGCAATCATGGAGGCTGTGCTATACAGAGATCAATCAATCAGACATTACCAACAGAATTATGCAATCCCCCCGTTTGTATTCTTGCACTTAATTAATGAGTGAGGCAGTACGAAAGCACTCATTGATTCCCTCAGGTACTACCCATGCACTCCCACAATGACCCAGAAATTACTCTCGAAGTTATCTTTTTACTCAGGCAGTTTCCATGCAGTGTTGTAAACAGGTAAGTATTATCTTTTTACTGATATACTTACTTAGGCAGTAGCCATGCAGTCATAGAATCAAGTAGGCACTACTACCACACAAATTAAATCAATCATAGATTACTTATGCAGTTATGCAATGAGCGAGGGAGTACTTTTGCACTGAAGCATTCACTGAGGCACTATGGCACCTTAATAACAAGGCAGCATTAAGACACTTAGGGGCCGATTCCGATTTGGGCCGGAAAACGTACCGACCGACTCGGTACGGGAATTTAGTCCGACCGACACGTACCGGCGCCGTCCGACCCGGGTAGTATGATGAAATGCATGGGAAACACGACCGACTCGTACGGAACTCAAGGCGAACGACCGACCCGGACGGAAACAAGCTATCCGGCCGGGAAACCACGCAAATCGAACCGACCGACACGCACCAGGAAATAACCCGAACGAAACGTACCCGCAAACTCCGACCCGCGCAGTACGATGCAAAGGGTGCAAATTCTGACCGATTCGCATGGAGCCCAAGCCGTACGACCGACACGCATACAAAAGCCAGCCGAACAAACACAATACTCCGCGACCGACGCGTACGCCGCATATGAAACTGAGCTGAAAGACAGCGGGAACGACTCGGAGAGGCGCGCACGAGACAACTGCAACGTCCTACTCGGTCAGAAGAACGACTCCTACATGCACAATAATCACAAATGAAAAAACACAAAAAAAAGGGCCAAACAAGCAATGACAAAGCCAATAAATACAGGGGGCGGAAAAATGGAACAAGGACACACCCCCAACTCCACCTACATAAAGGCCACAAATCCCTACCATGATCCTTTGCAAATTCCAGTGACCTGCCAGCAGAGAACACCATCACACAGCAAACACAGACACACACACAGCTCATCCAACACAAAAGCCACACACCATTAGCACCTCAACAAATAGCACCCTCACACACACCCAGCAAAACCTACACTCACACACCCTCACTTGCACACACACACACATCAATCACCCCCACCACCCATCACCATGCCCCTAAAGAAGAATCCAAAGTTCCTAGATAGTGAATTGGAAGACATGGTAGACGAGATCCTGAGGGTAGAGCCACAGTTGTTTGGCACATTGGTCCAACAGACCCCCATGTCGCAGAAAACCAAGATGTGGGCGAGGATCGTCGACAGGGTGAACGCACAATCACCATGTTTGCGCACAAAGGAAGACATCCAGAACAGGTGGTATGATGTGCGCAGGAGGGTCAGGGACCTACTGAAGAAGGATTACCTCCTGAGCCAGCACACCGGCAGTGGCCCTCCTGCCAAACCAGTATACCTCAGGCCCTGGGAGGAGAAGGTGCGGGCCATCCTACCACCAGTGAGCGTATATGGACTAACAAACATCCCAGAGCCTGGTGAATACACAACTAATATACACAATATTGTGTGCCAATACACACACATCACTGTCAAGGGGACAGTCAAACCATGCACCCCTAGCAAATCAACAGCAACCAAAAGATAATCATCCCAAGAAGTGTATGTTAGTCAGATAAACACAATACATGCCATGTCATAGTGATATGTAACTGTGTCATGACATGTACAAATCCAATACCAAATTGAGCTAGGCAGTGGCACAAATCTAACCAACAAACACTGTCAGATATTTAGCCACCACTAGAACACCACCTCACAGGGAAGCTCACTGAAAGGAAGGAATTCTGTGTATGCTGGTGAAGTCAGTGTAACCAAGAGCATTATGGGACTCGTAGTAACAGATAATGGGCAGCCTCACATTTGGACCATCAACACCACTCTGAACCATGCTCACATCACAGGGAGTGGATAAGGACTGACAAGATGGCTGACACTGGGTTCTGCTGTGGGGAGCACAAGGCCCTGCTGGGAACTGGGCACCAACAAACAGCAGAACACCACTGCCTGACATCCTGAAAGCCAACTTGCACTCCCTGCAATGCAAGCACGTTGCATGGTGGGATATCTGGCTGGGTGGGAAGGAGGACTCACAGCACTGACCATAGTTACAAGCAGCTCACCTCACACACACCCTCAACACAAACTCCACATAACCCACCTGGCAGAATGCAATGCCTCACATACCAAATGAAGATCCCACAAAGAACCACCACCCTGGGTAATGCTGTGTGAAGCACAGGGACACTCTTGGGACTTGTAGCCAAACAAACGCAAGGACAACACTGTCAGCCTTCCTGTCAGCACAGGCACACTACCCCACAGGGAAGCAGAGTCAAAAGGAAGGAAGTACGGGCATGCTGGGAAGGGGGTGTAGGCAATAGCATGATGGGAGTTGTAGTCACAGATACTGCTCACCCTCACAATTGGCCCATCAACACCACTCTGAACCATGCTCACATCACAGGGAGCTGGATAAGGACTGACAAGATGGCTGAAACTGGGTACTGCTGTGGGGTGCAGAAGGCCCTGCTGGGAACTGTGCAACAACCAACAGCAGGACACCACTGTCAGCCATCTTGCCATTGCTGTCACACTCACACACAGTAAAGTCCACTCAAAAGGAAGGAAGTATGGGCATGCTGGGAAGGGGGGTGTAGGCAATAGCATGATGGGAGTTGTACTCACAGACACTGCTCACCCTCACAATTGGCCCATCAACACCACTCTGAACCATGCCCACATCACAGGGAGTGGATAAGGACTGACAAGATGGCTGACACTGGGTACTGCTGTGGGTGCACAAGGCCCTGCTGGGAACTGTGCAACAACCAACAGCAAGACACCACTGAATGACATCCTGAGAGTCAACCTGAACCCACTGCAAGGGTGGCATGCTTCATGGTGGGATAACTGGGCTAGGTGGAGAAGGATGGCCGGATGTCCACCAAATATAACCAATGCTGGCCATGCACACACCTCAACATTCACTTTGAAATGCCCCAGGTATGCATGACAATGTGCTACACCAATATCAACCTCTTACTGTGACAACTTAGGACAACGCAATGTACATGCCCACATCCAGAGGTACAGTCACAACTGTCAGGTGTGTGAACCATTGATGCCTGTAGAAACATAACATACAATGTGTGTCTCTTCCAAATACAGGTGATGATGATGGGGACACAGCAGCAGGCGAGGAGGAGTCCCTGTCCCAGGCTCCGGGGGACACAGAGCTCACTGGTGTGTAACAGCCTCTGCCCTCCTCGGATGGCGAAGACCTACCTGGCACCTCCGGTGTGAGTCATCATGCAGCACCAGCTGGAACAACATCTGCACCCCCTGCACCCACCCCTCCAACAACTGCCAACACACAGACCACCCCCGCCGACACGGACAGACCAAGGACCACCAATGATAACAGCACAGGGCCCCAGGCCCACCGTGGAGCAATGGACGACAACACCACTAACAACCCCCAAGGGGGCCTCGGGTCACCTGTGCGTGCCATCGCAGGTCCTGCACGTGTCGCCAGGGGTGGTGGGAGGGGTGGTAGACATAGGTCGCTGCTTGCAGAGGGGTCTGGACTGCATGATGACCCACAACTGGCACGCATCGCTGATGCGTACCAGGATAGCACCGGAGAGGTCAGACAGGTAGTGGGGATCCTCAAGGACATACAACAGCAGCAGGCTGCCCATCATGCCCGCTTGGACTCCCACATGTCCCGTGTGGAGACACACATGTCTCGCATGGAGTCCAAGTGGGACACATTGCAAGAACTCACAGCGGTGCATAGGGACATATTGACATGCCTCCGCAAGATTAGCACCAACATGGCCACACCTCCCTGTGTGCCCACAACATCTGGTGCTGCAACAACTGACACCGCCACAGGGAGGGAGGAGGACTCTGGCGGAGACTCCCTGCACCGCAGCAGCCTGCACGTGAGGGTCCCCCCAAAGAAGAGGGGTCGTCCGAGGAAGGAAAACTGAGAGGTTGATGGCCACGTACATCCCCAAGGAAGCCAACACCTGTTCCGGAAATTCTCCTTTGTGTGCAAACGTTTCACCCTGTCGAATGCAACACTACTCTCCCACATGACATGGGGAGTTCAAGTTGGACTAATGTATCATATGACTGTGGACTTCACTCAGGACATTTCTGCTACCAAGACTTCCAACTCATCTGGGAACTTTGGATCACAATGCCAATGTACAGCACCCACCATCCTGTGCACTATACACACACACATTTCTGTAAATAAAATCACTAGTACACCATACTTGCCTCTGTTGTTATTCAAATGTGGATACTGTTATGGTGATGATGATCTGCTAAATTACACTGTGTATGCTAACTGCTACAGCAAGTACAACACCGTCGTGTGAGTCATGGTGACGTGACACATATGAGGGAGACACACCACTAGGGCTACACAACACAGAGACACCAGGGCCATCGGACTCATCGCCCACAGTGATGTTGCCAGGAAATACAGTGGAATGCACAGACACCACACCTATTCAGAGTCTGTGGCAACTATCCCACAGGTGCAGTAAGCAAATGTCAGTCAGATGTGTGACCACAGACAACGCACATCCCAAAGTGAAGCACAGGTTCATTACACATTTGCAACATGTTGTTTCCACTACAAATGCAAGGTTTACCCACGTGGCAGTGGCCACACAGTCAACAAGTGCAGAAGATATGAAGTCCAGGGGTGTGTGGCACATCACTTGTAGGCAAACTACTGCTGCCACCCTGAAAGCTGAATCATGGTGTCGGGGGATCCAAGTTGACCAAAGTACTCAGTAAGCACCCTGTGAAGGACAGACATGACACACAGTTAAAACCACTGAAGAACAGGACAGAACTGCAATACTCATGCCCAATACATGTCACAAGACAACTACACAAAACCAAGTTAGCATGTCAAAACTGTTGGGGAGTACAGACTACCTGTAAGGACACATTGCTGCACGCATCCAGTCAAGTAGCTACCATGGCCACACTCAAACAGCACCAGAGCACCACCCACACATATCATGCAAACTCACATCATTCACATTACATCTCCCTGGATACTCACATTCAGCTGAAGAAGTTGGTGTTGAGCTGTGTGCGGACATCACCATCATCATCATCATCATCACTGGCATCGTGGTCCAGGCCAGGATCCTCCACAGGTGGCGGACGTTGGTCATCGTCATCCAGGATGAGAGGCAACTCCTTCCGCACTGCCAGGTTGTGTAGCATGCAGCAGACGATGACAATCTTGCACACCTTTGCTGGGGCATATGGGAGGGCCCCTCATGTCTTGTCCAGGCAGCGGAAGCGGCTCTTCAGGAGACCAAAGGTCCGCTCAATCACTCTCCTGGTCCGACCATGTGCCTCATTGTAGCGCATCTGGGCTGGTGTCACAGGGTTCCTGAGGGGTGTCAGAAACCACGGCATGTTGGGGTATCCGGAGCCACCTACGGACAGACAAGTGCACATTAGCTGAGTTGGAAAAGTGGGTGGAATACTACAGATCAGAACACACACAATGGTACAAAGTCAGTACACACCGACAAGCCAGGCACGCTGGTTCTGCATCTGTGCCATCATCCTCGGGATGCGACTACTCCTCATCACGTAGGCATCGTGTGCTGAACCAGGGAAACGGGCACACGCATGTGTGATGCTCATATCTGAAAGACATACCACCAGAGCATTGATCGAATGGTAATGTTTACGGTTCCGGTATGCCTGCTCATGTGCCTGTGGTGGTATCAAAGCCACATGTGTCCCATCAATGGAGCCAATGACATGTGGCATCCTCCCCAGGGCATAGAAGTCACTCTTGACATCAGTGAGTTGTTGACATGTAGGGAAATAGATGTACTGGTTCAGGCATCTCAACATTGCCTCCAAAACATCGCGTAGCACACGGCTGAACATAGTCTGTGACATCCCACCGGCAGTCGCCACAGTGTGTTGAAAGGTACCGGTGGCAAAGAAGTGTAGGGCTGCCATTACCTTCACCTTGGGGGTCAGCGCCGTAGGGTACGGCCGGCCAGGTTGCAAATGTGGTGCCAAGCGCACTGCCAAATCCTCAATCAGCTGCCTGGTGAAGCGGTACCGTCGGATGCTGTCACATTCCACCATCGTTACCAGGTCAGGGAATGGTCTATGGACAGCTGGAGCCCTGCAGTGCATAGGTTGAAGAAAGAAAGATTGTCAGTCACCCCACATATGTGCCATTCACCATACTCAATTTCACATGATACATCATTACGAGACACAAGTACTTGATGTGTGTGCCGTTCTGTTCGGACATAACTCGCACCTACATGCCCATCATCTAACTTCTCAGTACAACATGTGTGCACAACTGGTACCAGGTTGTGCTATGGGAAACCATTAGGCTGTGTCACAGTACCCATTTACTGCTGTCACGTTCCACACACACACCACAGTGACATGTCTGGACAGATGCGCCACAGGCATCACAGCTCATTGACAGGTAGATTACCAGTGACCCTGTCTTGCCACGTGGACACTGGCATGACATGGCGTATCATGTACACGTCAGAAAAACAAACATGACTCCCACAGGTAGTGGCCCCTGTCTCCATCAATTGTTTCTTTTGCATTTGTCGCCCTAAGTGGGAAGGGTATGCCCAGACGTGGGTCCCGTGCTCACTACACCACTGGATTCAAGCTAGCCTGGCTGAAGAAGGGTGATGCCCTGAAACCGGTCCTAGGATGCTTGTTTCCGGTCCAGGGAGGACCTGGCTTGGCAGTTCGGGCTGGACTGTTCCCACAAGGAACAGGGTCAAGACTGATTTGCATATGGCTGGGTCCAAACTGGGGTGGTGTGGTGAGCAAAAGAATGATGGATTTAACCCAGATCCTTGTGACTGGGGGTGAATGTTTGCATTGTCCAGCATTCCGTCCATCAATTGTTTCTTTTGCATTTGTCGCCCTAAGTGGGAAGGGTATGCCCAGACGTGGGTCCCGTGCTCACTACACCACTGGATTCAAGCTAGCCTGGCTGAAGAAGGGTGATGCCCTGAAACCGGTCCTAGGATGCTTGTTTCCGGTCCAGGGAGGACCTGGCTTGGCAGTTCGGGCTGGACTGTTCCCACAAGGAACAGGGTCAAGACTGATTTGCATATGGCTGGGTCCAAACTGGGGTGGTGTGGTGAGTAAAAGAATGATGGATTTAACCCAGATCCTTGTGACTGGGGGTGAATGTTTGCATTGCCCAGCATTCCGTCCATCAATTGTTTCTTTTGCATTTGTCGCCCTAAGTGGGAAGGGTATGCCCAGACGTGGGTCCCGTGCTCACTACACCACTGGATTCAAGCTAGCCTGGCTGAAGAAGGGTGATGCCCTGAAACCGGTCCTAGGATGCTTGTTTCCGGTCCAGGGAGGACCTGGCTTGGCAGTTCGGGTTGGACTGTTCCCACAAGGAACAGGGTCAAGACTGATTTGCATATGGCTGGGTCCAAACTGGGGTGGTGTGGTGAGCAAAAGAATGATGGATTTAACCCAGATCCTTGTGACTGGGGGTGAATGTTTGCATTGTCCGGCATTCCGTCCATCAATTGTTTCTTTTGCATTTGTCGCCCTAAGTGGGAAGGGTATGCCCAGACGTGGGTCCCGTGCTCACTACACCACTGGATTCAAGCTAGCCTGGCTGAAGAAGGGTGATGCCCTGAAACCGGTCCTAGGATGCTTGTTTCCGGTCCAGGGAGGACCTGGCTTGGCAGTTCGGGCTGGACTGTTCCCACAAGGAACAGGGTCAAGACTGATTTGCATATGGCTGGGTCCAAACTGGGGTGGTGTGGTGAGCAAAAGAATGATGGATTTAACCCAGATCCTTGTGACTGGGGGTGAATGTTTGCATTGTCCAGCATTCCGTCCATCAATTGTTTCTTTTGCATTTGTCGCCCTAAGTGGGAAGGGTATGCCCAGACGTGGGTCCCGTGCTCACTACACCACTGGATTCAAGCTAGCCTGGCTGAAGAAGGGTGATGCCCTGAAACCGGTCCTAGGATGCTTGTTTCCGGTCCAGGGAGGACCTGGCTTGGCAGTTCGGGCTGGACTGTTCCCACAAGGAACAGGGTCAAGACTGATTTGCATATGGCTGGGTCCAAACTGGGGTGGTGTGGTGAGCAAAAGAATGATGGATTTAACCCAGATCCTTGTGACTGGGGGTGAATGTTTGCATTGTCCAGCATTCCGTCCATCAATTGTTTCTTTTGCATTTGTCGCCCTAAGTGGGAAGGGTATGCCCAGACGTGGGTCCCGTGCTCACTACACCACTGTATTCAAGCTAGCCTGGCTGAAGAAGGGTGATGCCCTGAAACTGGTCCTAGGATGCTTGTTTCCGGTCCAGGGAGGACCTGGCTTGGCAGTTCGGGCTGGACTGTTCCCACAAGGAACAGGGTCAAGACTGATTTGCATATGGCTGGGTCCAAACTGGGGTGGTGTGGTGAGCAAAAGAATGATGGATTTAACCCAGATCCTTGTGACTGGGGGTGAATGTTTGCATTGTCCAGCATTCCGTCCATCAATTGTTTCTTTTGCATTTGTCGCCCTAAGTGGGAAGGGTATGCCCAGACGTGGGTCCCGTGCTCACTACACCACTGGATTCAAGCTAGCCTGGCTGAAGAAGGATGATGCCCTGAAACCGGTCCTAGGATGCTTGTTTCCGGTCCAGGGAGGACCTGGCTTGGCAGTTCGGGCTGGACTGTTCCCACAAGGAACAGGGTCAAGACTGATTTGCATATGGCTGGGTCCAAACTGGGGTGGTGTGGTGAGCAAAAGAATGATGGATTTAACCCAGATCCTTGTGACTGGGGGTGAATGTTTGCATTGTCCAGCATTCCATCCATCAATTGTTTTTTTGCATTTGTCGCCCTAAGTGGGAAGGGTATGCCC
Organism: Calotriton arnoldi; assembly: GCA_963921515.1. Lineage (NCBI taxonomy): Eukaryota > Metazoa > Chordata > Amphibia > Caudata > Salamandridae > Calotriton > Calotriton arnoldi. The sequence continues at coordinate 3,408,563 of CAWUFW010000004.1, read as the reverse complement.
AGACGTGGGTCCCGTGCTCACTACACCACTGGATTCAAGCTAGCCTGGCTGAAGAAGGGTGATGCCCTGAAACCGGTCCTAGGATGCTTGTTTCCGGTCCAGGGAGGACCTGGCTTGGCAGTTCGGGCTGGACTGTTCCCACAAGGAACAGGGTCAAGACTGATTTGCATATGGCTGGGTCCAAACTGGGGTGGTGTGGTGAGCAAAAGAATGATGGATTTAACCCAGATCCTTGTGACTGGGGGTGAATGTTTGCATTGTCCAGCATTCCGTCCATCAATTGTTTCTTTTGCATTTGTCGCCCTAAGTGGGAAGGGTATGCACAGACGTGGGTCCCGTGCTCACTACACCACTGGATTCAAGCTAGCCTGGCTGAAGAAGGGTGATGCCCTGAAACCGGTCCTAGGATGCTTGTTTCCGGTCCAGGGAGGACCTGGCTTGGCAGTTCGGGCTGGACTGTTCCCACAAGGAACAGGGTCAAGACTGATTTGCATATGGCTGGGTCCAAACTGGGGTGGTGTGGTGAGCAAAAGAATGATGGATTTAACCCAGATCCTTGTGACTGGGGGTGAATGTTTGCATTGTCCAGCATTCCGTCCATCAATTGTTTCTTTTGCATTTGTCGCCCTAAGTGGGAAGGGTATGCACAGACGTGGGTCCCGTGCTCACTACACCACTGGATTCAAGCTAGCCTGGCTGAAGAAGGGTGATGCCCTGAAACCGGTCCTAGGATGCTTGTTTCCGGTCCAGGGAGGACCTGGCTTGGCAGTTCGGGCTGGACTGTTCCCACAAGGAACAGGGTCAAGACTGATTTGCATATGGCTGGGTCCAAACTGGGGTGGTGTGGTGAGCAAAAGAATGATGGATTTAACCCAGATCCTTGTGACTGGGGGTGAATGTTTGCATTGTCCAGCATTCCGTCCATCAATTGTTTCTTTTGCATTTGTCGCCCTAAGTGGGAAGGGTATGCCCAGACGTGGGTCCCGTGCTCACTACACCACTGGATTCAAGCTAGCCTGGCTGAAGAAGGGTGATGCCCTGAAACCGGTCCTAGGATGCTTGTTTCCGGTCCAGGGAGGACCTGGCTTGGCAGTTCGGGCTGGACTGTTCCCACAAGGAACAGGGTCAAGACTGATTTGCATATGGCTGGGTCCAAACTGGGGTGGTGTGGTGAGCAAAAGAATGATGGATTTAACCCAGATCCTTGTGACTGGGGGTGAATGTTTGCATTGTCCAGCATTCCGTCCATCAATTGTTTCTTTTGCATTTGTCGCCCTAAGTGGGAAGGGTATGCCCAGACGTGGGTCCCGTGCTCACTACACCACTGGATTCAAGCTAGCCTGGCTGAAGAAGGGTGATGCCCTGAAACCGGTCCTAGGATGCTTGTTTCCGGTCCAGGGAGGACCTGGCTTGGCAGTTCGGGCTGGACTGTTCCCACAAGGAACAGGGTCAAGACTGATTTGCATATGGCTGGGTCCAAACTGGGGTGGTGTGGTGAGCAAAAGAATGATGGATTTAACCCAGATCCTTGTGACTGGGGGTGAATGTTTGCATTGTCCAGCATTCCGTCCATCAATTGTTTCTTTTGCATTTGTCGCCCTAAGTGGGAAGGGTATGCCCAGACGTGGGTCCCGTGCTCACTACACCACTGGATTCAAGCTAGCCTGGCTGAAGAAGGATGATACCCTGAAACCGGTCCTAGGATGCTTGTTTCCGGTCCAGGGAGGACCTGGCTTGGCAGTTCGGGCTGGACTGTTCCCACAAGGAACAGGGTCAAGACTGATTTGCATATGGCTGGGTCCAAACTGGGGTGGTGTGGTGAGCAAAAGAATGATGGATTTAACCCAGATCCTTGTGACTGGGGGTGAATGTTTGCATTGTCCAGCATTCCGTCCATCAATTGTTTCTTTTGCATTTGTCGCCCTAAGTGGGAAGGGTATGCCCAGACGTGGGTCCCGTGCTCACTACACCACTGGATTCAAGCTAGCCTGGCTGAAGAAGGGTGATGCCCTGAAACCGGTCCTAGGATGCTTGTTTCCGGTCCACGGAGGACCTGGCTTGGCAGTTCGGGCTGGACTGTTCCCACAAGGAACAGGGTCAAGACTGATTTGCATATGGCTGGGTCCAAACTGGGGTGGTGTGGTGAGCAAAAGAATGATGGATTTAACCCAGATCCTTGTGACTGGGGGTGAATGTTTGCATTGTCCAGCATTCCGTCCATCAATTGTTTCTTTTGCATTTGTCGCCCTAAGTGGGAAGGGTATGCCCAGACGTGGGTCCCGTGCTCACTACACCACTGGATTCAAGCTAGCCTGGCTGAAGAAGGGTGATGCCCTGAAACCGGTCCTAGGATGCTTGATTCCGGTCCAGGGAGGACCTGGCTTGGCAGTTCGGGCTGGACTGTTCCCACAAGGAACAGGGTCAAGACTGATTTGCATATGGCTGGGTCCAAACTGGGGTGGTGTGGTGAGCAAAAGAATGATGGATTTAACCCAGATCCTTGTGACTGGGGGTGAATGTTTGCATTGTCCAGCATTCCGTCCATCAATTGTTTCTTTTGCATTTGTCGCCCTAAGTGGGAAGGGTATGCCCAGACGTGGGTCCCGTGCTCACTACACCACTGGATTCAAGCTAGCCTGGCTGAAGAAGGGTGATGCCCTGAAACCGGTCCTAGGATGCTTGTTTCCGGTCCAGGGAGGACCTGGCTTGGCAGTTCGGGCTGGACTGTTCCCACAAGGAACAGGGTCAAGACTGATTTGCATATGGCTGGGTCCAAACTGGGGTGGTGTGGTGAGCAAAAGAATGATGGATTTAACCCAGATCCTTGTGACTGGGGGTGAATGTTTGCATTGTCCAGCATTCCGTCCATCAATTGTTTCTTTTGCATTTGTCGCCCTAAGTGGGAAGGGTATGCCCAGACGTGGGTCCCGTGCTCACTACACCACTGGATTCAAGCTAGCCTGGCTGAAGAAGGGTGATGCCCTGAAACCGGTCCTAGGATGCTTGTTTCCGGTCCAGGGAGGACCTGGCTTGGCAGTTCGGGCTGGACTGTTCCCACAAGGAACAGGGTCAAGACTGATTTGCATATGGCTGGGTCCAAACTGGGGTGGTGTGGTGAGCAAAAGAATGATGGATTTAACCCAGATCCTTGTGACTGGGGGTGAATGTTTGCATTGTCCAGCATTCCGTCCATCAATTGTTTCTTTTGCATTTGTCCCCCTAAGTGGGAAGGGTATGCCCAGACGTGGGTCCCGTGCTCACTACACCACTGGATTCAAGCTAGCCTGGCTGAAGAAGGGTGATGCCCTGAAACCGGTCCTAGGATGCTTGTTTCCGGTCCAGGGAGGACCTGGCTTGGAAGTTCGGGCTGGACTGTTCCCACAAGGAACAGGGTCAAGACTGATTTGCATATGGCTGGGTCCAAACTGGGGTGGTGTGGTGAGCAAAAGAATGATGGATTTAACCCAGATCCTTGTGACTGGGGGTGAATGTTTGCATTGTCCAGCATTCCGTCCATCAATTGTTTCTTTTGCATGTGCCTCATTGTAGCGCATCTGGGCTGGTGTCACAGGGTTCCTGAGGGGTGTCAGCAACCACGGCATGTTGGGGTATCCGGAGCCACCTACGGACAGACAAGTGCACATTAGCTGAGTTGGAAAAGTGGGTGGAATACTACAGATCAGAACACACACAATGGTACAAAGTCAGTACACACCGACAAGCCAGGCACGCTGGTTCTGCATCTGTGCCATCATCCTCGGGATGCGACTACTCCTCATCACGTAGGCATTGTGTGCTGAACCAGGGAAACGGGCACACACATGTGTGATGCTCATATCTGAAAGACATACCACCAGAGCATTGATCGAATGGTAATGTTTACGGTTCCGGTATGCCTGCTCATGTGCCTGTGGTGGTATCAAAGCCACATGTGTCCCATCAATGGAGCCAATGACATGTGGCATCCTCCCCAGGGCATAGAAGTCACTCTTGACATCAGTGAGTTGTTGACATGTAGGGAAATAGATGTACTGGTTCAGGCATCTCAACATTGCCTCCAAAACATCGCGTAGCACACGGCTGAACATAGTCTGTGACATCCCACCGGCAGTCGCCACAGTGTGTTGAAAGGTACCGGTGGCAAAGAAGTGTAGGGCTGCCATTACCTTCACCTTGGGGGTCAGCGCCGTAGGGTACGGCCGGCCAGGTTGCAAATGTGGTGCCAAGCGCACTGCCAAATCCTCAATCAGCTGCCTGGTGAAGCGGTACCATCGGATGCTGTCACGTTCCACCATCGTTGCCAGGTCACGGAATGGTCTATGGACAGCTGGAGCCCCTGCAGTGCATAGGTTGAAGAAAGAAAGATTGTCAGTCACCCCACATATGTGCCATTCACCATACTCAATTTCACATGATACATCATTACGAGACACAAGTACTTGATGTGTGTGCCGTTCTGTTCGGACATAACTCGCACCTACATGCCCATCATCTAACTTCTCAGTACAACATGTGTGCACAACTGGTACCAGGTTGTGCTATGGGAAACCATTAGGCTGTGTCACAGTACCCATTTACTGCTGTCACGTTCCACACACACACCACAGTGACATGTCTGGACAGATGCGCCACAGGCATCACAGCTCATTGACAGGTAGATTCCCAGTGACCCTGTCTTGCCACATGGACACTGGCATGACATGGCGTATCATGTACACGTCAGAAAAACAAACATGACTCCCACAGGTAGTGGCCCCTGTCGCCTCCGCAGGACAGACATGGACGCCAGTGACGCACAACATCAAAGTCCATGCACAAACAACGTTGATGTGGAGACTGTCTCCCATCGTGCACATGGAATCAGAGACATCGGAAACACAACATGCACACAGACTGTGGAGGGACATCACTATTGTGGCAATGGGTCATCCTGTGACGTACATGTCTTCCCCCATGGGACCCTGGGGGTATGTGACTTGTCACACACATACACAACCTGGAAATGTGACCATGCCACATGCTCCGAAATGAACTGTTGCACATCACAGTGGTCATGTGCACAACACACAAAGGACCCTGTCCCCATGAACACATGCACAGCCTGGGTGTGGCTGCCCACAAGTGCCACCACAGAAACCACATGTTAACCCCCATACACAGAAAAGGTAATGCAGCATTACATGCCTTAGGAACTAGTGTGGACTGGGTGTGGTGTTGTAGGTGTGCCCCTGGGTCTCTGGCAGGTATATGTGGCTGGCATACGTTCACCAGTGACAAGCATGGTGACATATGCGACTGACCTGTACAGGTACGCGTTGTACAGCAATGGACCGATCTGTGTGCCCGGCCGGCCCATTGCATCTGTTGTGAGCGGGTACGCGTTGTAGCAGCAATGGACCGATCGGTGTGCCCGGCCGGCCCATTGCATCTGTTGTGAGCGGATACGCGTTGTACAGCAATGGACCGATCGGTGTGCCCGGCCGGCCCATTGCATCTGTTGTGAGCGGGTACGCGTTGTATCCCGAAATACGCGTTGTACAGCAATGGACCGATCGGTGTGCCCGGTCGGCCCATTGCATCTGTTGTGAGCGGGTACGCGTTGTACAGCAATGGACCGATCATTGTGCCCGGCCGGCCCATTGCATCTGTTGTGAGGGGTACGCGTTGTATCCCGAAATAAGCGTTGTACAGCAATGGACCGATCGGTGTGCCCGGCCGGCCCATTGCATCTGTTGTGAGCGGGTACGCGTTGTACAGCAATGGACCGATCATTGTGCCCGGCCGGCCCATTGCATCTGTTGTGAGGGGTACGCGTTGTATCCCGAAATACGCGTTGTACAGCAATGGACAGATCGGTGCGCACGCATTGGCTGGGGCCTGGCATGGCAACGGACGCGTTTCGAGCTCCAACAAGTCTGATGCAGTGAATTCAGTTGGCCAGCCACAACAATGTTGCAAAATCATGGGTGTCATGAAGTTGAAGATTTGAAGGATGCTGTGGGTGTGTATTAGTGCTGCTATTCCATGGATTGGTCAGATTCAGAAGATGCAAACGACTTGGACCTATCACTTTGGACACATGGGACAGTATCTGCCTCTGCAGCACACATATAATGCTGGCTGTTCCCCTGAGAGCTCACTTGCCTGCACTACATGCTCCAGGACGACATCTGCCACCAACACTGCTGCTGTCTCTGCATCCTCTGGCTACCTCAATGGCACGTACTGTGGAGAGAGCCCCAGCCTTCAGCCTTGAGGAGAACCAGGCCCTGCTGGACAACCTCCTTCCACAGTACAGCAAGCTGTATGGGAAACCAGGGGAGCAGGTGAGTGTGCTGTCCACTGCCTTACTAATTGTGCATGTTGTCTGACTAGCAGGACTTACAGTGTGCACACCACTGGCTAGCATGCTCACTGAGTAGTTGTCACACCCCAAAGTGTGTAGTTACATGCACTGAACAGGTACAGTGCAGTAACAGTGCTTTCCAACAAGGTTTACCCCCCATGCAATGATACCATGTAGTGACTGCTGGCAAACTGTTCATAGCCATTGTTGCACTGCCTATGTACATCATATGCCCCTGTGATTGAGACATGTATCTCCAACTGTGTGATGCACGTATATGTTGCATGTGTAGTAATGGCCTTTTCACTTTGTCATCCTCACAGGTTGATGCCCACCAGAAGCAGGAAATCTGGCTGACCATCGCCCGGGCAGTAAGATCCGTGGGGGTCTACAGGCGCAGGATCCGCAACTGCCAGAAGAGGTGGCAGGACCTTCGGGGCTGGACCCGGAGGATCGCAAGGGTCCAGCTGAAGCTGTCGCCTCCTCGCAGGAGGGGCGGACACCGGACCCTGACCCCCACATGCTCCGGATCCTGGCGGTGGTCTTCCCTGACCTGGATGGGCAGCTGAAGGGCAGACAGCAGCAAGGAGGGGGTGAGTCCATGACTGCACTGTGCACTTTGTCTGACATGCTATGTGCCCTCCTCTGGCCTGGTTAAACTTCCACAGTACATCAGTCATGTGGTCCAGGACCCATGTCCCTCATTTGTGACATGCCCACTTCTCCTCTGATACGCATTTGTGTGGCCCTTACAGTCAGGAAATTGTGTCACTTGGGGACTGTGTCATTGCATTTAGCTTCGCTCAAGGTGGGGGACAGCATTTGTTCCCGTGACTATGTTGTGCGATTCATGGGTGGGTCAATTGCTTACACAATGCCTAAGTTCTGACATGTAATCTGGGTGTAACTTTGATATGTGATCCACTTGCTGATCTGAATCACCACATGTCCCTGGGGAATTAGGCACACACCCATGCTGCCGGTGGGAACAATGTTTGGGCCTCAGGAGTATGTGTATCAAGTGTGTCACACATGCTTAGCCACCTGCCTACTGTCCATGACTCATCCCTCTTACAGGTGGAGCTGGACAGTCATGCCTACTCCAGGGCATACAATACACTCTGTACTCCCACTCCCGTGTATCATCTGGCATGTTGTGATCAGTGAAATGTACCCTCAGGTGTCTGCCTCTGTCTCATTGTGCTGTGTCTTCGTTGTCAGGACTACTGGTATGTTTATCGGTTAGGGCTCAGCATGCCATCGGAGATGTGACCATGATAGACGATACTTCTGTGACTTATAGGTGTCTGATCACTTGACTGTGCACACAGGTGTATGCGACTGTGACTTTCAGGCAGCTGTTTTTCATTCACAGCACACTGTGAGGTGCTCATGTTCAGAGAGTTGTGTTTCATGTCCCCCATATGCCCAATTGGTATGACGTGGATAAATAGTAGTTCAGATGATGTGGTTTTTGGGGGATGGACATGTGCACTTGTCAGTTACATAACTTGCATTCCCCATGTCCTAGGATTGTGACACAGTGCAGACTGTTGTTGGCTGGCTGCCATGGCCATGTGACTGGAGACAGTGATGTATGACTTTGCACGCATGCCTGTGTCATGGCATTAAACTTCCTAAGACTGATCCTGCAGGGGAGTGACATGTGCAACATGCACCCCATTGTGGCATTGACTATCCGGACATGGGTGCATCATGGTGTCTGGTGCTGGTATGCATCACATGCATTTCTATTTAGACTCTCGCCATCCCTTTATCCGGACACCTGCACTGACTCAGTGGCAAGAGGTGTGATGTGTGCATGTTCACATACTTCACCGTGTTCCCTGCAATGTCCAACAACTGTGTAGGTGGTGCATGTGTCCACACTGGGGTCTTACCATCAGACAGGCACCAGACAGATGGGTGCAAGGGCAGGAGGGGTGTGAGTCCCATGGTTGACCATCAGACTGACAATTGGCTTCCCCGAATCTGTGTGAGGACTTTAGGCAATGTTCAACTAAGGATGCCAAGTCTTGCTCTGTGATGTGCTGTACTTACTGTGGTGTGTGCGGTCAGTGCAGGTGACTGATGTTTGTCTGTTTCCCTAATTGTTTGCAGATACATCCACGGCCACAGGAGGGGACAGCTCCACGGACCAGGAGGAGCATCGGAGCCAGACTGGGTCAGCATCCGACGAGTGGTCAGAGGGACCCAGTGGCACAGAGGGCGAGGGGAGCCACACCGAGGAGTCCTCAGCACCATCCACCTCAGCTGAGGACCACAGCAGCTCAGAGGATGACTCCCTTGTGGAGGCAGGTCTCAGCAGCCACCAAAGGCCAGCTAGTCTGTCTGGCCCCGCCACCACCACCACCGCCCTCCCATTGGCTCCCATTCCTGAGGTCCGTGGAGGCTCCCGTGCTCGGGAGCGTGTCTCCTTCGTGCCAGGCACCGCACCCCCTGCCCCTTTGTCCCCTGCTGCCCTGAGTGAGGAGTCTGTGTACCTCCTTCGGCAGCTCCATGTAGGGCAGACAGCAATGCTGAGTGTCCTCCATGCACACACAACTCTGTTGACACAGCTGGTGTCGTTCATGGAGGGCATCTCGACGGGTATGTCTGCCCTACAGAGGAGCAATAAGTCCATGGACTCCTCCCTGACGGCAGCCGTGCCCCTCCTCCAACAGTCCCTCACCCCTCCCACCTCTGCCCCATCCACACTTCCTGCCACCCTACCTGTCCAAAGCACATGCACACCTGCACAATCACCCAAACACACAGACACGAGCAGCACAGACATACCCAAGAGAAAGGCAAGACGTGCACACAAGCATCCTCAGGGGACTGATACCACACACACAGGGGATGGGGAACAGACACACACAGGCATCCACAGTCACTCCGCAGTTCTCCAAATCCTCTCCCTCCAAGACCCCTTCCCTTGCCTCACCTGCTACCCCACCTACACAGCAGATCTTCCTCTGTGACCTCGGCCTCTTCCCCTCCGATCCTGCTGATCCAGCATACCGGGGAAGAGGAAGTCCACCCACACAGAGGGGAGTGCCCCTCGCCCCCGGACACCCTCCCCCAGGCGCAGGCAGACACAGGACCCCATTCGGAAGTCCCCCCGGACCAGGAAGAGCAAGACCCCACCACCACGCAGCTCCACCACCCAGTCTCTCTCCTCCATCCCCCAGGCCACCACTCCACAGGTTCCCCCGCCACACCCTGCCCCAGGTTCCCCCACACACCGATACCGCATCCCCAGACTGCTTAGGCCCTCCCCCCCCTGCCACTTGCTCTTCCACCCCCAACCCAGATGCTCTGCCTGTTAGTGCCACTGGTGTGGAGACCGGGTCCCCTCCCTCTGTCCTGCCCACCTCATCTGCCCACCCTTCCACTCCCTTGGAGTCATGCACTGCAGTGGAGTCCACAACCACCCCGTCTGACTCAGGCACTGCAGTGGGGACCCAGTTCACTACATCAGACCAGCCCACTGCAGTGGTTGCAGCACCCACACCAACTGACTTGTGTACCACAGTGGTGCCGGCCCCCTGAGTCAGACACCTCCACTGCAGTTGCCGGTGACACTCCTGCACCCACCACCCCTTCACTGCCTCACTCTGCCATCCCCTGATCCTGTCCCTGCGGTGCCTGGCCTGCCCCTTGTATGCCCCTCCAAGGGGGATGTCCCCTGTCCGTACCAGTGCAGGCAAGCAATGGGTGACCAGTTGTCACTTATCACCCTGTTGGGACTGTGATTTTGGACTGGCCATTGGCCTTAGTTTCTTTTGGACTTCAGAGTTTTCCTTGACATTTGCTGAATAAAGCCTCTTTTTGTTTAATTGTGGGTTTTCTTTTGATGTACATGATGTGGATGAATAGCATCCTGCATTTGCAGTTGTAATAGTGTTCATATCAGGAAAATGAAGTGTTGCTGTGATGGACTCCATGTGGTCCATGGGATATGTGTCCTGTTGTACTCTGGATCTATGGCATCCTTTGCTGCAGTCTGAGGGTGTAATGTTCAGCATTTGACACAGGGATGTACGTTTTGCATTTGTAAATTAACATCTTTGTCTTACACTGATGCACATCTGGTGGGCTTACCACTGTTCAATGTTCCGATTTCCCTGACTGTGTGCCCAGCTCCACTGGACATGCAGTTTTGCACATCAATGTCGAAGGACTCATCTGTGTATACAGTGCAACTTGCTTGACACGTGTTTTGGGTGTATGCAGATGACTGACGTGACACTCCCGTACCCAGGCTGATGTGAGCAGAGCCTTCTGTGTGTTGTAGTTGTTGACTCACTGACGGAGTGTTCTGCTGACATGTTTGGGTCGTGCACAGACAAGGTTTGGCACAGCGGACCTTCCACAGGAGTGGAGTGCCCTCATGGGAGTGTGTAATCCGGTGACATTGCATGAGCCTGTGTTGTGTGTTGTGTAAGCATGTCTGTGCGTGTTCCCTTCCCTTTTCCTACACAGGCTGTGTCCCTAGGGATGTTCCTGTTTGTGATGCTTGCTGAGTTGTTCTGTGTTCATCCAGCATCTTGGACCTGGTTTCTCCGTGATGTGGGTGCATGGCAAACTAATGTTCATGAGGTTGTCATCCCAGGTTGTCTTTGTTGTCAGGGCTGGGGATGTGGTCAAACGTAGATGGGACACATTCAGGATTTCCCTTGGCACTTGTTGTTTACACAAGTCATGTGATTTACAGTTTGTGGTAGCTTTCAGTGATTGTGACACGTTGTGTGTGTGACTGCTGCCACTCCTCAGGGTCAGCTCTGCAATGTTGGAAGTTGTGTACGTGTGTTCTTAGTGTGTCACCTTGGCTTCTTCATTGGTGTGTGACTATGGCCAGGATCCCATTGATTGTGGTGGATTTCACATCATGCCCATGTACGGCGTACTGTGCTGTGTGTCAGACATTGACGAGTCTTGTTGACTGGCCATGTGTGATCGGTTTCTGTACCTTAGTTCCCACCACCACCCCTGGTATTGTCATGGGTGCATGTGCAATGTCACCAGTCCATGTGAGCTTCACTGCTGCACATTGGTGGAGATCAGGGAGTGTGGTGTTGAGTGTGTGCAAATGTGATTTGTTGCACGGCTAGACCCCTACCTCCATATTGGCCTTGGCTGGCAGGCCGTGCTGATTGATTAGAGCTTGTGTAGGTGTGATGGTAGTTTGTTGCTCAGGACACATGGCTGTGGTTCACAGTGTGAACGACATCTACCTTTGTCATCACAGTGGGATTATCATGCAGGCTAGTGTCAGCACATTGTGGGGTCCCTGGGGGTAGTGCTGTGGTGGGTCTGTCTCTTGCTGTGTTAGTTGCTGTTCCTACAAGCTTGTGTGATATGTGTAATTTGGGCTCCCTCTCATCTAACAATGCCTGATTGCCCACATAGGGGTATCCGATCCATGAGTAACTTTTGTATGGCACTGTATACACATCGGTGTGGTTGGAATTCAGGCCTCCTCATGTGTTGTGTGGTTGCCTGGGGACACTGGCACACACCCCCATCACCTGTTGTGTTTGATATGCAGTGTGAGTCTGCCTGTTTGTGTTTGTGCCTTTGCACCACTGCATTGGCATATCTTGAGTGTGCCATTGGCTGTATGTTGTTTGGTGGCTTTCCCTGCTGTCCCTGGGACTCCTAGGTCATCAGTCAGCACAATAATCATGGTTTGTATGTCCCATTGCTGCCATGGTATGGTATTTGTTCACCTGACATCTACAGTCTCCACAGGATATCTACATTTGTGTGTCCATTGGTGCAGATATGTGGGTCAGCATTATGATGGTCACTTCTGTCATTGTGTTATTTGTGAATGTTGACAATGTGGGCCCCCATGGGTGATGTTTGTATGCACATGGCCAAAACGATGTTTCAGTGACACTGCACTGTTTGCCTCGACCAATCTATGTTGCTATGGGACACAATCACTACTATGCCACTGATGTGTTTGTTGTTGTGTGACCAGGATTCATCCATGCAGTTTGGCTTTGGCAGCTTTTACCATGATTACACTTACCTTATGATCACTGTGGTGATGGTGCTTTAGGCCCCATTGCCACACTGTTCAAAAATGTGCATCAGCTATGGACACCACACTTACCTTTTGGTCACTGTGGTGATGGGGCTTTAGGCCCCATTGCCACACTGTTCAAAATGTGCATCAGCTATGGACACCACACTTCCCTTTTGGTCACTGTGGTGATGGGGCTTTAGGCCCCATTGCCACACTGTTCAAAAAGTGCATCAGCTATGGACACCACACTTCCATTTTGGTCACTGTGGTGATGGGGCTTTAGGCCCATTCCCACACTGTTCAAAATGTGCATCAGCTATGGACACCACACTTCCCTTTTGGTCACTGTGGTGATGGGGCTTTAGGCCCCATTGCCACACTGTTCAAAAAGTGCATCAGCTATGGACACCACACTTCCCTTTTGGTCACTGTGGTGATGGGGCTTTAGGCCCCATTGCCACACTGTTCAAAATGTGCATCAGCTATGGACACCACTCTTCCCTTTTGGTCACTGTGGTGATGGGGCTTTAGGCCCCATTGCCACACTGTTCAAAAAGTGCATCAGCTATGGACACCACACTTACCTTTTGGTCACTGTGGTGATGGGGTGTTCGAGCCCATTGCCACAGTGGCCATGGTCGGCTTGCATTGTGGAGGCCACACACATTTATGTGTGACACATGTGATAGGGGATCACATTGTATGTTCAATGTCATGTTCAGTCTTGTAGGCATTTGACACAGACTACACACGCTTGTCATGGTGTTGGGGGGGATGTAATTTACTGTCATTCCTTATGTGGGAGTATGCTGGTTGTGTCATGCATTACCCGTCCTATGAGTAGGCGTGGTGTTAGTGGTAGGCATCCATCCCCCCATGAGTGGGGATGGTAGTAGTGACAGGCATCCAGCCCCCCCTAAGTGGGGGTGGTGGTAGTGGTAGGCATCCATCCCCCCATGAGTGGGGATGGTAGTAGTGACAGGCATCCAGCCCCCCCTGAGTGGGGGTGGTGGTAGTGGTATGCATCCATACCCCTAAGGGTGGGGATGGTAGTAGTGACAGGCATCCAGCCCCCCCTGAGTGGGGGTGGTGGTAGTGGTAGGCATCCATCCCCCTTAGGGTGGGGATGGTAGTAGTGACAGGCATCCATGCCCCCTGAGTAGGGGTGGTGGTAGTGACAGGCATCCAGGCCCCCTGGGTAGGGGTGGTAGTAGTGGCAGGCATCCAACCCCTAAGGGTGGGTATGGTAGTAGTGACAGGCATCCAGGCCCCCTGAGTAGGGGTGGTGGTAGTGGCAGGCATCCATCCCCTAAGGATGGGGATAGTAGTAGTGACAGGCATCCAGCCCCCCCTGGATAGGGGTGGTGGTAGTGGCAGGCATCCATCCCCCTAAGAGTGGGGATGGTAGTAGTGGCAGGCATCCAGCCCCCTAAGCATGGGTATGGTAGTAGTGACATTCAACCAGGCCCCCCTGAGTAGGGGTGGTGGTAGTGGTAGGCATCCATCCCCCCATGAGTGGGGATGGTAGTAGTGACAGGCATCCAGCCCCCCCTCAGTGGGGGTGGTGGTAGTGGTAGGCATCCATCCCCCCATGAGTGGGGATGGTAGTGGTGACAGGCATCCAGCCCCCCCTGAGTGGGGGTGGTGGTAGTGGTAGGTATCCATACCCCTAAGGGTGGGGATGGTAGTAGTGACAGGCATCCAGGCACCCATGATTAGGGGTGGTAGTAGTGACAGGCATCCATCCCCCTAAGGATGGGGATGGTAGTAGTGACAGGCATCCAGCCCCCCCTGGATAGGGGTGGTGGTAGTGGTATGCATCCATACCCCTAAGGGTGGGGATGGTAGTAGTGACAGGCATCCAGGCCCCCCTGAGTAGGGGTGGTGGTAGTGGCAGGCATCCATCCCCCTAAGGATGGGGATGGTAGTAGTGACAGGCATCCAGCCCCCCCTGGATAGGGGTGGTGGTAGTGGCAGGCATCCATCCCCCTAAGAGTGGGGATGGTAGTAGTGGCAGGCATCGAGCCCCCTAAGCATGGGTATGGTAGTAGTGACAGGCATCCAGGCCCCCCTGAGTAGGGGTGGTGGTAGTGGTAGGCATCCATCCCCCCATGAGTGGGGATGGTAGTAGTGACAGGCATCCAGCCCCCCCTCAGTGGGGGTGGTGGTAGTGGTAGGCATCCATCCCCCCATGAGTGGGGATGGTAGTGGTGACAGGCATCCAGCCCCCCCTGAGTGGGGGTGGTGGTAGTGGTAGGTATCCATACCCCTAAGGGTGGGGATGGTAGTAGTGACAGGCATCCAGGCACCCATGATTAGGGGTGGTAGTAGTGACAGGCATCCAGCCCCCCCTGAGTGGAGGTGGTGGTAGTGGCTGGCATCCATCCCCCTAAGGGTGGGTATGGTAGTAGTGACAGGCATCCAGGCACCCATGATTAGGGGTGGTGGTAGTGGTAGGCATCCATCCCCCTAAGGATGGGGATGGTAGTAGTGACAGGCATCCAGGCACCCATGATTAGGGGTGGTGGTAGTGGTAGGCATCCATACCCCTAAGGGTGGGGATGGTAGTAGTGACAGGCATCCAGGCACAAATGATTAGGGGTGGTGGTAGTGGTAGGCATCCATCCCCCCATGAGTGGGGATGATAGTAGTGAAAGGCATCCAGCCCCCCCTGAGTGGGGGTGGTGGTAGTGGTAGGCATCCATACACCTAAGGGTGGGGATGGTAGTAGTGACAGGCATCCAGGCACCCATGATTAGGGGTGGTGGTAGTGGTAGGCATCCATCCCCCCATGAGTGGGGATGGTAGTAGTGACAGGCATCCAGCCCCCCCTGAGTGGGGGTGGTGGTAGTGGTAGGCATCCATACCCCTAAGGGTGGGGATGGTAGTAGTGACAGGCATCCAGGCACCCATGATTAGGGGTGGTGGTAGTGGTAGGCATCCATCCCCCATGAGTGGGGATGGTAGTAGTGACAGGCATCCAGCCCCCTGAGTGGGGGTGGTGGTAGTGGTAGGCATCCATACCCCTAAGGGTGGGGATGGTAGTAGTGACAGGCATCCAGGCACCCATGATTAGGGGTGGTGGTAGTGGCAGGCATCCATCCCCCTTAGGGTGGGGATGGTAGTAGTGACAGGCATCCATGCCCCCTGAGTAGGGGTGGTGGTAGTGACAGGCATCCAGGCCCCCCTGGGTAGGGGTGGTAGTAGTGGCAGGCATCCAACCCCCTAAGGGTGGGTATGGTAGTAGTGACAGGCATCCAGGCCCCCTGAGTAGGGGTGGTGGTAGTGGCAGGCATCCATCCCCTAAGGATGGGGATGGTAGTAGTGACAGGCATCCAGCCCCCCTGGATAGGGGTGGTGGTAGTGGCAGGCATCCATCCCCCTAAGAGTGGGGATGGTAGTAGTGACAGGCATCCATGCCCCCCTGAGTAGGGGTGGTGGTAGTGACAGGCATCCAGGCCCCCCTGAGTAGGGGTGGTAGTAGTGGCAGGCATCCAGCCCCCTAAGGGTGGGTATGGTAGTAGTGACAGGCATCCAGGCCCCCATGAGTAGGGGTGGTGGTAGTGGTAGGCATCCATTCCCCCATGAGTGGGGATGGTAGTAGTGACAGGCATCCAGCCCCCCCTGAGTGGGGGTGGTGGTAGTGGTAGGCATCCATACCCCTAAGGGTGGGTATGGTAGTAGTGACAGGCATCCAGGCACCCATGATTAGGGGTGGTGGTAGTGGTAGGCATCCATCCCCCCATGAGTGGGGATGGTAGTAGTGACAGGCATCCAGCCCCCTAACGGTGGGTATGGTAGTAGTGACAGGCATCCAGCCCCCTAACGGTGGGTATGGTAGTAGTGACAGGCATCCAGGCCCCCCTGAGTAGGGGTGGTGGTAGTGGTAGGCATCCATCCCCCATGAGTGGGGCTGGTAGTAGTGACAGGCATCCAGCCCCCTAAGGGTGGGTATGGTAGTAGTGACAGGCATCCAGGCCCCCCTGAGTACGGGTGGTGGTAGTGGCAGGCATCCATCCCCCTAAGGATGGGGATGGTAGTAGTGACAGGCATCCAGCCCCCCCTGGATAGGGGTGGTGGTAGTGGCAGGCATCCATCCCCCTAAGGGTGGGGATGGTAGTAGTGACAGGCATCCATGCCCCCCTGAGTAGGGGTGGTGGTAGTGACAGGCACCCAGGCCCCCCTGAGTAGGGGTGGTAGTAGTGGCAGGCATCCAGCACCCTAAGGGTGGGTATGGTAGTAGTGACAGGCATCCAGGCCCCCTCAGTAGGGGTGGTGGTAGTGGTAGGCATCCAGCCCCCCCTGAGTAGGGGTGGTGGTGGTGGCAGGCATCTAGCCCCCCATGAGTAGGGGTGGTGGTAGGGTGGTGTTAGTGGTAGGCCTCCATCCCCCTATGGGTGTGTATGGCATTGGTGTTGGCCATCCCACCCCTATGGTTCTGCTGTTGCTTGTGTACGTCATTTGTGCATCCCTATGTGTGTGTGACATATTTCGGGTACGTGTAGTTTGTTTGTATTGTTGGTGTTTGACTTACCGTCTGCGCCGTACGCGTCCGTGCCGGTCCCGGTAATAGATGTAGAGTATAGGTAGGACCTGCGCAATGGGATTCATGCTTGGATCGTCTCGTTCGGGTTTCTCGTGTCTTCGACTCGTACTCGTCGCTGGCTTGTTCTGTCTCGTAGCCGTGGATCGTCTTGTGGCGCAAAACGGAGCTTATGTACGGCTCGCCCGGATGCTCAAACGTGCCGGACGTAGCGACGGGTTCGGCTCGTACGGAATGCGCATCGTACTAGTCCGGCCGGAAGGTGCTGTGTATTTGGTTCCGTGCGGCTTGAATCGGCGTTTACGGATCCGGCTCGGGCGGGGAACAGGAGCTGGATTGGGTGAGTACGGCTCGCTTGGAAACTGCGTTGTTATACGCATTGTACTTGTTCATCCGGACGAGTGTACGAATCGGTCGGGAAACACGCATTCGGTTTGTATTTTTTCCGGACGAATACTGTTAGGTGCGCTTCCGGCCGAGATCGGAATCGACCCCTTAGCGTTGCTTAACGCTGCCTTGTTAATAAGGCCCCCTTTCACGCTGTGTTTAGCGTGAAAGGGGCGTGCAGTGGGTGTTGTGGTAGGCGTTCCACCACAACACCCATTGATTTTGACGCTGCCCCCTATTAACAAGGGCAGCATTAATAGGAGGCAGCGCCAAAATTAAGACCAGGAAAACCCTGGTCTTAATTTGGGGAAACGAGGAAAAATGCTTTATTTCTCCTTGTTTTTGCTTTTTCCATCTGTGCTGCCTTGTGCAGCACACATGGAAAAAGCGAAATGCCATGGTTTGTTTATGTACAGGAAGGTGTCTCTTCCTGTACATAAACAAACCTTTTTTCAAAATGCCGTTTTGTAACTTACATGTGTGCTGCATGAAGGAGCACACACGTAAGTTACAAACTGGCATTTTAGGTTTGTTTATGTGCAGGAAGGGACACCTTCCTGTACATAAACAAACCTCCCTGCTCGCAGACAGCCTTGCACTCTGGTGCAAGGGTGCCAGCATTGGCGCTAAGTTGTGAAACTTAGTGCTATGGCAGGGGGAAACGCAAGGCTGCACCATATCTTTGTTAATATGGTGGAGCCTCGCGTTTCTGAAGTGGCGGAGAGAGGCGTTAAGCCAAGAAGGCTAATGCCTCTCTCCGCTACTTCCTTGATAATATGCCCATATGTATGCAAAGATGAATTTTTTGAAGTACTATCTATGAACTTATCCATTCAGTGATGTACAATGGAAGCATTTTTCCAATTATCCTGGCAATGCACTGTGACTCATAGAAACTGTGAGGCAGTATGTTATGACGGCCACTAACCTGTAATCCAGATTGTTCAGTCCTGGCGCCGACAGTCCCCCAACCCTTCCGAGGTGAAACAGAATGGCAGTAGTAGAATATACACGGCCACACTATATCACCCCAGGGGAGAAAGGGAATAGGGACAAGAAGAGAGAAAAAGAGAAATGACGAAATGTCATCAAGCGTCTTACTGCGTCAATGTTTCTGTTCTCAGGGACTCGGGAATGTAGGGTTTCTCAAGGTATTCACTGAGGCACTATGTATGCAGAGATGAATTTTTTGAACGACTATCTATGAACGTATTTATTCAGTGATGTACAATGGAAGCATTTTTCCAATTATTCTGGCAATACACTGTGACTCATAGAAACTGTGAGGCAGTATGTTATGACGGCCACTAACCTGTATTCCAGATTGTTCAGTCCTGCTGCCAACAGGCCCCCAACCCCTCCGAGGTGAAACAGAATGGCAGTAGTAGAATATACATGGCCACACTATATCACCCCAGGGGAGAAAGGGAATAGGGACGAGAAGAGAGAAAAAGAGAAATGACGAAATGTCATCAAGCGTCTTACTGCGTCAATGTTTCTGTTCTCAGGGACTCGGAAATGTAGGGTTTCTCAAGGCATTCACTGAGGCACTATGTATGCAGAGATGAATTTTTTGAAGTACTAGCTATGAACTTATCCATTCAGTGATGTACAATGGAAGCATTTTTCCAATTATTCTGCCAATACACTGTGGGGTATATTCACAAGAACGTGTGATAACTACCGCAAGAGTAGCGTAACGCAACTTTCAAAATCGCAGCCTAGCTCGGGAAAATAACCCTGTGTCAACGTGGAATTCACAACAAGGCGGTAGCATGCGATAGTCACCAGATAACGCGTCAAATGTCAGCGTGAAAATCAACGCCACGCCGCAAAAATGCGATACGCGAACGCAATAAATCATGCGATGAGGCTAATCGCGGTACAAAAAGTAGCGAAAACCAGCCAAAGGCCTGCAAATCCCACGCGTCTGGCGGGAAAATGCACCATAAAACCCACAGAAACAACACACCAGAAACAAGCCAAAGCACGTAGCAACATGGATGCACCCTGACCCAGTGCAGAGGTCAACGCGAACCCCACAACCCCCACAGACCACCAGCAAGGAACAACTGGGTCTGGGAAGGCCAAGGAGAAAAGGGAGAGGAAGACAGGGTGCACACCGCAGGAAAACAAGACCAGCGTCACGGAGGTGACAGAACACTACCAGCAACTGACCCACAAGCAGACCACCTGGAATGCAGTCGGAGTGCCGAGGAGGCCAATCCAGGAGGCCAAGAGGCGCCGGCAGGACGTGACAACCTAAACCAGGTACAAACACGCTGCCAACAGGAAGGCAGCAACGGCGACAGGAGGTGGCAGTCCTGCACCACAGGAGGAGCTGGAGGAATCCCAGGCCACAGTCATCAGTGCGTAGACGGTGCAAGGAGTAGGGAGTACGGACACAGCTCGAGAGGACCTGACACAACATCAACAGGGAGTGTAACGAACAGGGACTGGGGAGATGGGCACAATGGCACACATGCACAACGAGGTGTAGCACACTGCACACCCACAATTATCCAGGATCATGTCCCAGATCCCCTTGGCACACTGCAGCACACACACATACGAAGAACAGCACACCCACATCGACGATAATGTGGTACAATGCGCATAGCCGACACTGCAGAACACCTCCCCCAATTAATTTTAGATTGAAGTTGAAATAGTAAATTAATTAGGGTCACTGTCCAGCACCTACCTCAATTAATTTTAGACTGTAGTTGGAATAGTAAATTAATTAGGGTCACTGTCCAGCACCTACCCCAATTAATTTTAGACTGGAGTTGGAATAGTAAATTAATTAGGGTCAGTGTCCAGCACCTACCCCAATTAAATATAGATTGGAGTGGGACTAGTAAGTTAATTAAAGTCAGTGTCCAGCACCTACCCCAATTAGTTTTAGACTGGAGTTGGAATAGTAAATTAGTTAGGGTCACGGTCCAGCACCTACCCCAATTAATTTTAGAGTGGAGTTGGAATAGTAAATTAATTAGGGTCAGTGTCCAGCACCTACCCCAATTAAATATAGACTGGAGTTGGAATAGTAAATTAATTAAAGTCAGTGTCCAGCACCTACCCCAATTAATTTTAGACTGGAGTTGGAATAATAAATTAATTAGCGTCAGTGTCCAGCACCTACCCCAATTAAATATAGACTGGAGTTGGAATAGTAAATTAATTAAAGTCAGTGTCCAGCACCTACCTCAATTAATTTTAGACTGGAGTGGGAATAGTAAATTAATTAGGGTCAGTGTCCAGCACCTACCCCAATTAAATATAGACTGCAGTTGGAATAGTAAATTAATTAAAGTCAGTGTCCAGCACCTACCCCAATTAATTTTAGACTGGAGTTGGAATAGTAAATTAATTAGCGTCAGTGTCCAGCACCTACCCCAATTAAATATAGACTGGAGTTGAAATAGTAAATTAATTAAAGTCAGTGTCCAGCACCTACCCCAATTAATTTTAGACTGGAGTTGGAATAGTAAATTAATTATCGTCAGTGTCCAGCACCTACCCCAATTAAATATAGACTGGAGTTGGAATAGTAAATTAATTAAAGTCAGTGTCCAGCACCTACCCCAATTAATTTTAGACTGGAGTGGGAATAGTAAATTAATTAGGGTCAGTGTCCAGCACCTACCCCAGTTAAATATAGATTGGAGTGGGAATAGTAAATTAATTAGGGTCAGTGTCCAGCACCTACCCCAGTTAAATATAGATTGGAGTGGGAATAGTAAATTAATTAGGGTCAGTGTCCAGCACCTACCCCAATTAAATATATATTGGAGTGGGATTAGTAAGTTAATTAAAGTCAGTGTCCAGCACCTACCCCAATTAAATTTAGATTGGAGTTGGAATAGTAAATGAATTAGGGTCAGTGTCCAGCACCTACCCCAATTAAATATAGAATGGAATGGGAATAGTAAATTAATTAGGGTCAGTGTCCAGCATCTACCCCAATTAATTTTAGACTGGAGTTGGAATAATAAATTAATAGGGTCAGTGTCCAGCATCTATTATAATTTAATACAGAGTGTACTTTGAGTAGTAAAAAAGGTTAATTAAATAAAAAATAGTATTAGGTGTTTATGTTGAGTTGAGTTGTAAGTATAATTTAGGTGAGTATTTTTTAAATATAGTGTAATAATATTATTTAAGGTAAACATATTTAAAACATGTTGAACAAGAATATATTTTTTATATATATTTTATTTTATTAAAATTATATACTTTAAATAAATTAATTATAAGAAAACATTTTTTTATGTACATTTAAAGTGATAGCAATGAAAAGGTAGTTCAGAAAATAGAGATTTTTTTTATTTCACCAATTTTATTATATAAAACATAGAAGTGATAAGTTCATTAAAAATGTTATTTTTTATCGAACAGTAGAAAAATAATCACAAAATATAAGTATTTGTAGGATAGTGTATTTATTACAGCGAATTCTTTTTTTATTAGTATGTATATTTTAACAAGTACATTATTGTAACAAAAATTTTATAATGAACAAAATTATATTTTACAATTGTATATATTTTACAAATATAGCATGATGCATTTCAATTTTTTTAAATGACATTTTGTAAATTGGTATATATTTTTTAATAAGTACAACATATTGTTTTTCAATTTTAATATTGTTACAACTGTTACAAAATTTGGTAAGTATTTATTCACATAATATAATGCAAATATTTTATAATGAAGTTCACAAAACAATAACATAGTTTAATTTTATTATACAAACTAAATATATTTTTATTATTAATATTAATATTAAAATATGAATATTAATAATTATTACACATTAGAACAGTTTTTAATTTTATTAACATTTTACATATTTTTTTAAACAATAAAGAATATTAATACAATGTTTTAGTAATTGTTGTTTAACATATATACATTTTATAATTATAATAATAAATATTATGTCATAATATTTATTATTATAATTTTACAATAGGTAAAAAACACATAATATATTTAAAAATATAAGGTATATTTTTAATTATTTTATTACAATGCAACAGTAATTTTTAAATCATTATTTAATATTAAATAAATTGTTTAATCATTTATTTAACATTTTTATAGTTGACATCTTTATTTGGGCCTTTAATTTAGTAACCGCTCGTTGTTGTTTTGGGTCATTTGGGAAGAAAGAAGCTCGCAGTTGGGAGCTGCTTCGCAATTGAGAAGGTAAGAGTAATTTTCTTTTATATTAAACTATTTTAAGTGTGTTTTGTAGGTAGTAGTGTTGTGATTAGGGTGCGTGGAGTTATGTTTTAGAAGTTATAGTGTTTTTAGTTGTTTATTTAGGTATTAATTATTAACATTGTGTTTCGTATTTGCGGCCTAGTTAGTATTTTTCTATTTATGTTTAGTTTACGTTAATATTGTGTTAATAATGTTTGTAGTGGTGTTTTCAAGTGTATTATTTGTACATTTGTGTGGGTGGGAATGTTTGTTTTTCTATTTTAGGTTTTACGACGAAGCATTTTGGAAAAACGGAGCATTGCGTTCTTTTTTTTTAAAGGAAGTGTGTATTAGTTATATCAACTAATATTTATTTTACAATTCCTTTATTATTCGGTTTTCATGGAGCGGTTTTTAACTTTTTTACGAATTTTCAGGGTTTTTATGGTTATTGGATTGTCGATTTTTACTTGGAGGATCTACTTTTTGACACAGTTGTATTTTTGCATTTTATTAGGGTCTGTTTTTAAAAAATATGGATTGTGAACTACATGGATTATTTTGGATGATGTGGATTTTCGTATTACAGCAGTGGAAAAGGTAAGTGTTTTTAACATTTTTTATTGTGGGAGGGAAATACTGTAGTTGTTTAGTTGTTTTGTTGTTTAATTATTTTGTCTCTATATATGTTGTTATAAAATAATAATATATGTTAGACAAAATAATTATTTTGTTTATTTAATAGAATGCACTGTTTTTATTCCAAAAATTGTTTTTTGAGATTGGTAAATTAAAATTGTTTCATGTTTTAGACTATAGTTTTTGCTATCATATTTAAGTACTCTAGGCCTCTTGTTGAAGGATATAGCTGTACTTGTTGTTGAAGATACTGATACATTTGAGCAGTTTGTCTAGATAGTTTTGGCTTTAATTGTATGATAGATTGTTCCATTCTTAGGGGGTCATTACGTTGTCGGGCGGTTCGCCCCCCCGGGCCGGCGGTAGCCACCGCCGGTCCGGCGGGGGCGACCCCCCGAAACCACACCAGAAAGACCCCCTGCCATATTAGGATGGCTGAGGGGTCCGCGGCGGACGGAAAGACCGTCCGCCGCATTTCCGCCGGTCGACACGTCGACCGGTCGGAAAACACCATTAATATGGTGGCGGTGGCTGCAAGACACCGCCATCCATATTACGATACTTGCGGAGAGCAGCCTTTCCATGGCGGGGTTGCCGCTATGGAAAGGCATACAGTGTTTGCTTTCGGGGGCCCGTTGCGGGCCCCCAGGGTGTTGAGGGGGTGGGGGGTGCACATGGGAGGTACCTATGGTACCCCCCTGCATTTGCATGCACAAGGTGGCAGGCACCGCGCGGTGCCTGTCACCTTGTGCATGCAAATGCACAACTTGCATTTCCAGCATTGTGGCGGACGGTGCTGTGAGCACCGCCCGCCACAATGCTGGGAATGGGGGATGCCACCGCCACGGTGGCGGTGGCATCCTAATAGCAGGTGCGGGACCGCCGCGCCCCTGGCGGACGGTCCCGCATTCCGTTAGGGTGGCGGGCGGACTTTGTCCGCCCATCATCGTAATGTGCCCCTTAGTTCTTGGAAGCTTTGTTCTTTTTGTATGGCAATTAATAGTTTATGTAGGGTAGGAGTGCTTCGTCCTGTAGAAGATAGGAAGGCATTATGCCAACATTCAACTGCGTTGTTTGTTTTGGCTTCTTGGTTAAGTGTACTTAGGTACACATTCCACCAAGGAATTTGGAATTTAGGTTGCCGTCTATGGCCTGATCTGTGTAATCTCCCCATCCAGATATCCTCAAAATAATCTAGGAGGGGAGATAATTTTTGTTCATTTTGGTGGTAAAATGGACTTTCTATTAAAATGTTATAGTGCTCAGCCACATCTGTGACTGGCACGTAGGCCAGGGCTATTAGATGTTTTATTTGATATGCAAACGTAATATTTGTTGCATATTCTACACAAAGGGGCCGATTCCGATCTCACTCGGACAGCCCTCCGAGAGCTGTCCGTAGCCTTACCTTGCGACCGACTCATACTGGGAGACGGTCCGTCCGGGCGATGAAGTACGATGCGCAAAAGTGCCACAATTCCGAACGACACGTAGGCTTCGATTCCAACAACATTTCCCGTCCGAGCCGCTTATCCAAACGCCCATCCGAGTCGCCCGGAAGCAGTTTCCACAATAGTTTCCGGCCGGACAAGTAAGATGCGCAAATCCTACGCGCCGAACGGGTCGCCACTAGCAGCACGTCACAGCATCCGGGAGAGATGAATAGCAGGTCCGATTCGCGCCACAACACGATCCACTGCTACGAACAGACCAACTCACAACGTGTACGAGACGGAGCAACAATTAGCAAGTACGAGACGAACCAATGATGAATCCCATCGCGCAGGTCATCCCAGTACTGCATATCTATGACCGGATCAGGAACAGACGCGTACGTCGCAGACGGTAAGTCAGACACCCACAGAAACAAACGTCACGAATACGCGAAATGCTACACACACATAGGGGGGGGACATGCCGTCCACCAGCAAAAGCAAAACCACAGGGGTAGCATGGTCCACACCACCAGCAGTGGCCACACCTAGGGGGGGGTGCCCAGCACCACTACCATCCCCACTCATA
The DNA here is from genome assembly GCA_963921515.1 of Calotriton arnoldi. Classification (NCBI taxonomy): domain Eukaryota; kingdom Metazoa; phylum Chordata; class Amphibia; order Caudata; family Salamandridae; genus Calotriton; species Calotriton arnoldi. The sequence continues at coordinate 3,383,372 of CAWUFW010000004.1, read as the reverse complement.
GGGTGCTGGATGCCCTGCACCACTACCATCCCCACTCATAGGGGGCTGGATGCCCTGCACCACTACCATCCCCACTCATAGGGGGCTGGATGCCCTGCACCACTACCATCCCCACTCATAGGGGGCTGGATGTCCATCAATACCAGTACCCCCCACTCATAGGGGTCTGGATGCCCTGCACCACTACCATCCCCACTCATAGGGGGCTGGATGCCCTGCACCACTAACATCCCCACTCATAGGGGGCTGGATGCCCTGCACCACTACCATCCCCACTCATAGGGGGTTGGATGCCCTACACCACTACCATCCCCACTCATAGGGGTCTGGATGCCCTGCACCACTACCATCCCCACTCATAGGGGGCTGGATGCCCTGCACCACTACCATCCCCACTCATAGGGGTGTGGATGCCCTGCACCACTACCATCCCCACTCATAGGGAGCTGGATGCCCTGCACCACTACCATCCCCACTCATAGGGGTCTGGATGCCCTGCACCACTACCATCCCCACTCATAGGGGGCTGGATGCCCTGCACCACTACCATCCCCACTCATAGGGGTGTGGATGCCCTGCACCACTACCATCCCCACTCATAGGGAGCTGGATGCCCTGCACCACTACCATCCCCACTCATAGGGGGCTGGATGCCCTGCACCACTACCATCCCCACTCATAGGGGGCTGGATGCCCTGCACCACTACCATCCCCACTCATAGGGGGCTGGATGTCCATCAATACCAGTACCCCCCACTCATAGGGGGCTGGATGCCCTGCACCACTACCATCCCCACTCATAGGGGGATGGATGCCCTGCACCACCAGCATTCACACGCATAGGGTCACTAAGCAAACCCCCACCCCTACCATCTTTGCAAGATTCAATGTATGTGTGTCCCAAATGCCCACAACACTGATTCTGATAGTGAACATACAATGTGACTCCCATCACATGTGTGCACAAAAGATGGCTGTGGGGCTCAAAACCCCAGCATCTCAGGAACATTGTTGTAATGGGTTCCAAAGTCCACATCACTACGGTGACCAGAAGGTGAGTGTGGACAAAATAATAGCAGCATCACCAGACCAGCATTTGTGCTCACTGGCCCCAAATCCACAACCAATGCAGTGGCAATGTGGTGGTTGTGTCACATACAAACATAGATTTGAGAGGCAAAGATTGCTGTGTATCACAAGAACTCCCTCTGCCATGTGCAGACAAGCATTGGCCATGTGCCCTGACAATGCCCACAGTGACCAATTAGACTATGTGAAAAGTGAGCATCATGATGCATACACACATATCTCTACGAACAGACACACAAACTGAGGAATCCTGTGGAGACTGTCGATGTTAGGTGACAAAGTCCCATACCATGGCAGCAATGGGACATACCAAACATGAGCAATGTGCAGGATGATGAGCTACAAGATGCATGGACATTAGGGAAAAACCTCCAAACTACATCCACACAATGGAACGCAAAAGAAATACCAATGCAGAGGTGCAGATGCACAAACACAGACAGGCAGACCCACACTGCATATCATACACAACACGTGTGTCTGTCTCAATGTCCCCAGGCTAGTACACAACACATGACGGTGGGATGAACTCCAATCACACAGATGTGTCCACAGTGCCATACAAAAAGTAACTAATGAACTGGGCACCCCTTTGTGGTCAAGCATACATCGTCAGATGAGTGGTATAGCAACGTATTCATGTGACACAAGCTGGGTGGAACAGCAACCAACACAGCAAGAGACAGACCCACTACAGCACTACCCTCTAGTACCCTAATTTGTGGTGACAGTAGCCTGTACGCCAATCCCACTGTGATGACAAAGGTCTGTTTTGCCTATACTGTGGAGCACAGTCAGCTGTGCATACTGGGTCATGTGTCCAGAACAACAAACTCACATCACACCTCCATAAACACAAATTACTAGCCATGTCCTGCAACCAATGTGCAAAATGTGGGAAGGGGCCTAGACATGAAACAACTCACATGTGGCCACCCTCAAAACCCCACACCCTGATCTGCAACAATGTGCATCAGCTAGTCACACAGGGACTGTTGACATTGCCCAAGCACCCATTACAATCCCAGGGGTGGTGGGGGGATCTAAGGTACACAAAAATCAACACACATGGCCTGTCAACAACACATGTGAATGTCTGCCACACTGCACAGTATGCGGAACATGGGCATAATGTGAAGACAACACGATTCATTGTGAACCCTGCCACACACCTACACCAATGAGGAACCAAAGTAGACCCACAAAGAACACATTTTGACACCTTCCAACATTGCAGCAATGACCCTGATAAGTGGGAGTAGTTACACACACATACGAGTGAGCCTCACACTGACAGATACCACATAGGGAAAACATCATGATGTTGGAAACACATAAGTGCCAATGGGAATCCTGAATGTGTCCCATGTGCGTTTGACAACATCCCCTGAAATTACAACTAAAACAGCCATGGATGACAACCTAATGACCAGTAGTCTGCCATGCACCTACATCCCAGTAAACCCAGGGAAAAGAAGTCTGATGAACACAGGACAACTCAGCAAGTGCAGATAACAGGAACATCTGCATGGAACGCAGGCTGAGTCGAAAAAAGGGAAGGCAACACACACAGACATGCTCACACAACACACACCATGTGCACAGGCAATGCCACGGAATGACACAATGCCATGAGGGGTCTCCACTCCTGGGGAATGTCAGCTGTGAAAAACGTTGTTTGTGCAGGGTCCTGTCATGCCAGCACACCACTTGCACAGTGAGCCAACAATTACAACACAATGAAAGCTCTGGTCACAGCAACATGTGTACGGGAGTGTCCCTCAGTCATCTGCACATACGCAATACACATGTAGAGATAGTTGCACTGATGACACAGCTGACTTGTGTACCATGGATGCACAAACCTGCCTGTCCAGTGTAGATGGGCCCAGTCAGGGAATCCCACCATGTGCCCAAATGTAAGTACAACATATGTGCAACAGTGTATGCCAAAGATGTGAAGTAGCAAACCCAAAGAGATAATCCTGGTTAAAACATTTTGCAATCATTACACCCTGTAATTGCAGCAAAGGATGTCATGGATACATAGCAGAGAAGTGCACATATCCCATGGACCACATGGAGTCCATCACATCAACAAATCATCCTGTTGTACCTTCAAAACACAAGTCCATGATACTCATCATCAACATCATGTACATTTGTTGCAACAACAATGGATACCAACAATTTGCTTTATTAAAAAATATAACTCCTCAAAACTGGTAATTCGAGTCCACAATGTCAAAAGGCCAATGGCCAGTCCATTTCTCAAATCAGCCAGGGTGACATGTGACAAGTTGTCACCCATTGCTTGCCTCCACTGCTACGACCAGGGGACATCTCCCCTTGGAGGGGCATACATGGGGCAGGCCAGGCACCGCAGGGACAGGATCAGGGGACAGCAGAATGGGGAAGGGGAGGGGTGGTGGGTGCAGGAGTGTCACTGGCAACTGCAGTGGAGGTGTCTGACACAGTGGGCACCGTCACAACTGCAGGGATAAAGCCAGATGGGGTGGTTGCCGGCACCACAGCAGTGGGCAGGTCAGATGGTGTGGACGTAGTCTCCACTGCAGTGCCAAAGTCAGACGGGGTGGATGAGCTCTCCACTGCAGTGCCAACCTCCAAAGTAGTGTCATGGGGTCCAGGTGGGGTGGGCAGGACAGAGGGGGGAGACACGGACTCCACACCAGTGGCAGGAACAGGCTGAGCGTGTGAGGTGGGGTTGGAAGTGTATGTGGTAGGGGGGAGGGCCTAATCATTTTGGGGATGTGGTATCGGTGTGTGGGTGAACCAGGGGCAGGGTGTGGCTGGGGGACCTGTGGAGTGGTGGCCTGGGGGCTGCAGGACGGATACTGTGTGGTTGAGCTGCGGGATTGTGGTGGGGTCTTGCTCTTCCTAGTCCGGGGGGACTTGCGGATGGGGGCCTCAGTGTCCGTGCACCTGGGGGAGAGTGTCCGTGTGGCAGGGGAACTCCCCCCTGTGCATGGTGACTTCCTCTTCCCCTTGTGAGTTGGAGCAGATTGATCGGTGGAGAAGAGGCCAAGGTCACAGAGGAAGAGCTGCTGGGAAGGGGGGGTTGCAGGTGAGGCAAGGGAAGGGGTTTTGGAGGGAGAGGCATCTGAGGACTGCGGAGTGCTTGTGGATGTCTGTTTGTACGTCTGTGACCCATCCCCTGTGTGTGTGCCATCAGTCCCCGGAGTGTGCATGCCTGTGGCTCTGGATTTTGGCTTGCGTGGCTGTGTGCTGCTTGTGTCTGTTGTGGTGCGTGCCGGTGCTGGTGTGTGTGTGCGTTGGACAGGTAGGGCAGTGGGGATTGTGGATGTGGCAGAGGTAGGAGGGGTGAGGGACTGTTGGAGGAGGGACACTGCTGACGTCTGTGTGGAGGCCATGGCCTGAATAGTCCGATGTAGGGCAGACATGTTTGATGAGATGCCCTCCATGAAGGACACCAGTTGTGTCAACAGACTGGTATGGGAATGGAGGACACTCAGCATCGCTGTCTGCCCTACATGGAGCTGCTTCAGCAAGTCCACAGACTCCACACTCAGGGCAGCAGGGGAGACAGGGGCAGGGGGTGTGGTGCCTGGCACAAAGGAGACATGCTCCCTTACACGGGGGCCTCCACGGACCTCTGGGATGGGAGCAGATGGGAGGGTGGAGATGGTGGTGGTGGCGGGGACAGACTCCCTCGGTGTTGTCTGGGGTCTGCTGACACCCGCCTCCACAAGGGAGTCCTCACTGGAGATGCTGTGTTCCTCAGCCGAGGTGGTTGTAGCTGAGGTATCCTCAGTGTGGCTCCCCTCACCCTCTGTGCCACTGGGTCCCTCCAACTCCTCTCCAGCAGACCCAGTCTGGCTCTGCGGCTCCTCTTGGTCCGTGGAGCTGTCTCCTCCAGTAGCCGAAGATGTTTCTGCAAACAATCAGGATAAACAGATACACATAAGTCACTCGTTTCACCTGAGACATCACAGTCATCACAGCACATTACAGATGACGCATTTTCCGCATTTGCTAAATATTGCTAGAAGTGCTGGCACATATTGAAAAATACACCTATCATTCTGCCAGTCAACCATGCCACTCATACACTTCCCCTCCATGGACCCATCTGTCTGGTGCATGTAGTATGCCACTACTTATATGTGCACACATGCACCGTATAGACATATCTCAGAACATCTTAAATTGTGAATGAAATGTGTCAGTACACACATATCCCATCTCCTGCCACTGACTCAGTACATGTGTCAGGAGAAGGGATGGCCAAACTCATTGTCAGTAAAATGGATATGCTTCCTTCACAAGACACCATGATGTGCCCATGTATTGATGGTCAATGCCACAATAGAGTGTATGCCGTACAACTGACATAACGGCAGGATACACATTAGCAAGTGGGATACCATGCTACGGGCCAGTCTGGCTAATCAGTCATCACTGGATAAAGTCACAGGGGCAGTGCATCCATAAATAAAAAAGTCTGCACTGTGTCACAATCATAATCATTTTGGGGAATGTAAGCCCTGCAGCTGTCAAGTGCACATGTTCCACTACTGCTACACACATCTTAAGGCATATGATGATCCCACGTAATACCAATGTGACAGTTGAGTGACTGCAAGCACCAATCTGTGAACATGATAACATCACAGTCTGATGAGAATGAATTGAGGCTGCCTGCACTATTATGTATGATACATCATTGTGCACCGTCAAGTGATCACACACCCATGTTTTTCCCCATTGTGAGGATCCATTAGCCACACCTCAGCTAGCTGCCAAAACCAAAATGCTCAACACCACAGGAGTCTAAGATGCTAGGCCACTCCAGAATGACACCGAGGCAGACACCATATTGCATATTTCACAATTAACTAAATGTAGGCTGACACACAGGAGTAGGAGCACAGAGTGTTCCTCATGTCCGGAGTAGGCATACCTGTCCAGTTCCATGTGCAACATGGGATTACCCTGAACACTAGGCATGTGTTCATGCATGTGTGACACACATGATGTACATTATTATGAGGCCCCAAGATTGTCTTAACTGCTGCATGGCTGTGTGGTAAATACCACAGACACATATGGTGAGCCAAAGCATCAATTGGAACACATATCATTTGCCCACATAGAGTACATGTCTGATTTCTGGCAATGTGCAGACACATGGCAATCAATTGCCTCACTCATGAGGACAAAACAATGCACCGGTAGCAGATGCTGTTTACAACCTTTAATTTTGGACAACAGCAGGGACGCCCAACACAAGTGACCCAAGTCACAGACTGAAAGGGCCACACCTGTGTATCAGATGAGGATGGTCCATGAACTAATTTAGGAACATAACTCCTGTTCAAGCAGACAGGAGATCTGTGGGAGTGTAACCAGGATTAAGGAGTGCAAAGAGCATGTGAGACATAGTTCACAGAAATGGCATGCACTTACCCCCTCCTTGCTGCTGTCTGGCCATTAACTGCCCATCCAGGTCAGGGAAGACCACCGCCAGGATCCGGTGCATGTGGGGGGTCAGTGTCCATCGTCCGCCCCTTCTGCGAGGAGGCGACAGCTTCAGCTGGACTCTGGCGATCCTCCGGGTCCAGCCACGAAGGTCCTGCCACCTCTTCTGGCAGTTGCGGATGCGGCGTCTGTAGACCCCCACAGAACGAACAGCCCGGGCAATGGTCAGCCATATCTCCTGCTTCTAATGGGCATCAACCTGTGAGGATGACAAGGATAAAAGTCCATTACCAGAAATGCAACATGTTTGTGCAACACACAGTTGGATATACATGTCTTCATCACAAGGGCATATGATGTACACGGGTAGTGCAACTATGGTGATTGACAGTTGTCCTGCATTTACAAAATTGAAACATTGCCTGAGTATAATAACTGTGTCAAAATGCCCTTTTCGTGCACAGTACCTGTCCACTACAGGTACATATACACTTTGGGGTTAACAGCTACTCAGTGAGCATGCTAGCCACTGGTGTACACAATGCCATTAGTGCCAGTAAGACAACATGCACAATGAAAAAGGGATGTGGACTGCACCCTCACCTGCTCCCCTGGTGTCCCATACAGCTTGCTGTACTGTGGAAGGAGGCTGTCCAGCAGGGCCTTGTTCTCCTCCTTTGTGAAGGCTGGGGCCCTCTCCACAGTACGTGCCATTCTTTGAGCCAGAGGATGCAGAGACAGCAGCAGTGGTAGCAGAGATGGCAATGTGGAGCATGTAGTGCAGGCAAGTGAGCTCTCAGGGGAACAGACAGCCTTATATCTGTGCTGCAGAGGCAGATTCTGTCCCATGCGTCCAAAGCGATAGGTCCAACACGTTTGCATCCTATGAATCTGGCCAATCCATTGCATTGCACGGCTCGTACACGCCTTCCGCATCGTTCAAATATTTCAAACCCATTACACCAACGAGTCTGATACATTGTTGTAGGGAGCCAACTGATTTTTCACAACACGAATCGTACAAGGGCCAAATCCGCGGCAGTCCCCATTGCAGGCAATGTGCAAGGCGTGTGTGCAAGGCGTGCGCTCGCCTCGTTCCCTAGGTGTCCGACGCGTCTTTTGAATTGGTCACCCGCGTCAGTCCCCATTGCAGGCAATGTGCAAGGCGTGCGCTCGCCTCGTTCCCTAGGTGTCCGACGCGTCTTTTGAATTGGTCACCCGCGTCAGTCCCCATTGAGGCAATGTGCAAGGCGGGTGTGCAAGGCGTGTGCTCGCCTCGTTCCCTAGGTGTCCGACGCGTCTTTTGAATTGGTCACCCGCGTCAGTCCCCATTGCAGGCAATGTGCAAGGCGGGTGTGCAAGGCGTGCGCTCGCCTCGTTCCCTAGGTGTCCGACGTGTCTTTTGAATTGGTCACCCGCGTCAGTCCCCATTGCAGGCAATGTGCAAGGCGTGTGTGCAAGGCGTGCACTCGCCTCGTTCCCTAGGTGTCCGACGCGTCTTTTGAATTGGTCACCCGCATCAGTCCCCATTGCAGGCAATGTGCAAGGCGTGTGTGCAAGGCGTGCGCTCACCTCGTTCCCTAGGTGTCCGGCGCGTCTTTTGAATTGGTCACCCGCGTCAGTCCCCATTGCAGGCAATGTGCTAAGTGTTCCACCCACAATAGCTTTCCATGGACTCATGGGCACACCAACAACAATAGAGCCTGTGACACAGTATATCAAGGGGCATGTCAGGCTGCATTACCTGTGTGTGCATATGTGGGTAAACATGTGATTTGGTATGTGTCACTTAGTGGCACCCACTCCCAGGCAGGGCAAGGTGTCATGGGGACAGATACCGCTGTGTGTTGGACACATAACCACTGTGATTGACGACTGTACAGTTCAGGGCATGAGGCATGTACACAGTTCCCGGGGTACATTGTGTATGACATGTGACATACACCCTGACTCTTAGGTGGAATGGGATGGGTGTCACAGGGTGTCCCAGTGCCACAATTGTGATGTTCATCCACAGTATGTGTGCATTTAGCTATGGAGATTACTCTGATTTCATGTGCTCAATGTTAAACGGTCACCACATACATGTGTATTGTCAATGTGAGTTGATGTGGCGTCTGTGTGTCACAGACACCATGTGTGAGATGCAAAAAAACATTGTGGCACTTCATGTGTGTGTCATGTGTGCGTTGTGGTGTGTATATGAGACGCTACATCATGATGGTGTCCTTGTGGCGACACAAGGTCCCTGTGTGTGTCTGTCAAAAACCTGTGCTGTGTGGTAGACATCTGTCCTCACTAGTGACTGTGGTGTGTGTCTGGTATGTGACACTCATACTGATGTACTGTGGCAGAGCCCATAGATTGGTCACAGCACAACATGGACCTTGTTGTGTGGACCTGTAGAGCTGAGATTTCAGATGATGGGCATGTATCTGACATGTGTGCACATACACTACAGCACATACATCATGTCTTTGTGTCCTGTTGTTTCATGTGCTATTTAGCATGTACACTGGCACCTAGATAGGGGAACTGACAAACTGTCTTTGCTCATCTATGTACTGCAGGAGACCAGCTGTCCACAGACCGTTCCCTGACCTTGCCACCATGGTTGAACGTGACTGCATGCGACGGTACCGCTTCACTAGGCCACTGATTGAAGATTTGGCGGAGCAGTTGGCACCACACTTGCAACCTGGCCGGACCTACCCTACTGCGCTGACCCCCAAGGTGAAGGTGATGGCAACCCTACACTTCTTTGCCACCGGTACCTTCCAACACACAGTTGCTACTGCTGGTGGGATGTCCCAGACCATGTTCAGCCGTGTGCTACGAGATGTGTTGGAGGCGATGTTGCATTTCCTCAACCACTACATCCATTTCCCAACACCACAATGACTCTCTGACATCAAGGGTGACTTCTATGCCCTGGGAAGGATGCCACATGTCATTGGCTCCATTGATGGGACACATGTGGCTTTGGTACCACCACAGGCACATGAGCAGACCTACCGGAATAGGAAACATTTCCACTCAATCAATGCACTGGTGGTATGTCTGGCCGACATGACCATTTCACATGTTTGTGCACGTTTCCCAGGTTCAGCGCACAACGCTTACATCATGCGGAGTAGTCGCATCCCAACGATTATGTCACAGATGCAGCACCAGCGTGCCTGGCTTGTCGGTGTGTACTGACTTTTCACTATTATGTGATTTTGATAAAGTTTATTTACACCCTCTTTTAAGACTCATCTAATGTGCTATTGTCTTTATGTAGGTGACTCCGGATACCCCAACATGCCGTGGTTGCTGACACCCCTCAGGAACCCTGTGACACCGGCGGAGATGCGCTACAATGAAGCACATGGTCGGAGCAGGAGAGTGATTGAGCGGACATTTGGTCTCCTGAAAAGCAGATTCCGCTGCCTGGACAAGACAGGAGGGGCCCTCCCATATGCACCTGCTAAGGTGTGCAAAATCTTCATAGTGTGCTGCATGCTACACAACCTGGCAGTGAGGAAGGAGTTGCCTCTGATCCAAGATGACGATGACCAACCTCCGCCAGCCATGGAGGATACTGCCCTGGGGCATGATGCCAGTGATGATAAGGGTGAGGATGATGTTCGTAGCCAGCTGATCCTCAACTTCTTCACATGAATGTGAGTATACACTGATGTGTCTTCAAAGTATTGTGTTTGCCTGATATCTGTTGGTGGTGCACTTGTGCTGCTTGAGTGTGACTGTGTGCTACTTGTCAGGATGCTTGCTGTGATGTGTCCTTTCAGGTAGTCTGTACTCCCAAACAGTGTTTAGCTGATTGATATGTTGTGTGTATGTAGTTTTGTTACATTTGTGGGAATTTATATTGTTGTTGTATGCTGTAATTCAAGGTTTTTGATTGTGTTTTCTGTCTGTCCTTCACAGGGTACCTTGCCTGCTGTATGGTGAGGTCTGAACCCCAAAACCCAGATCCTTGTTCCGGAGTGCAAGTAGTCGTTGTCCCAACCAATGATGTGCCACACACCCCTGGACTTTCCTTGTTTACAACTTGTTTAATGTTTGCTCACTATTACGTGAGGTTAACTTGCATTAGTTGTGGGCTTTTCACGTTGTGAATCTGTAATAAACCTGTGCTTCACTTTGGGATGTGCTCCGTGTGTATCTACACATCAGACAGTCATTAGCATCCTGTACCTGTGGAATGCTTGCCACTGACCCAGGATGGGTGTGGTGTATGTGCATTCCACTGTATTTCCTGTTGACATCACTTATGAGGATGAGTTAGCTGGACATGGTGAGTATGTCTTGTGTTGCCCTAGTGGTGTGTCTCCCTCATATGTGTCACATTACCATGACTCACATTACGGTGTTCACATTGCTGTGGATGTTTGCATGCACAGTGTTCCTTATCAGATCATCATCGCCATGACACAGACAAAGTATAAATCACGACAGAGGCAAGTATTGTGTGAATGTGATTTTATTTACAGACATGTGTAAGGATGGTGAACGGAATTTGAAGTGATGTACAATGTGATGGTAATCCAAAGTTCACAGGTGAGTTGGTAGTCTTAAGAGATGAAATGTCCAGAGTAGAATCCACAGTCATTAGCTGCATTGTCACAGCTTTGACCCTCCATGTCAAGTGGGAGATTTGTGTGTCAGTCGACAAGGTTAATTGGTTTGCACACAAGGGACGACATACAGAACAGGTGTTGAGTTCCTGGGGGATATGCATGGCCATCAGCGTCTCAATTCCCCTTCTTTGGACGACCCCTCTTCTTTCTCGGGGGACCCTCATGTGCAGGCAGCTGCGGTGCAGAGGACTCTCCGCCAGAGTCCTCCTCCCTCCCTGTGGCAGTTGCGGATGTTGTGGCAACAGATGTTGTGGGCGCACAGGGAGGTGTGGACATGTTGGTGCTGATCTGGCGGAGGCAGGTCAGTATGTCCCTATGCACCGCTGTTAGTTCATCCAATTTGTCCCACTTGGACTCCATCCGGGACATGTGGGAGTCCAAGCGGGCATGATGTGCAGCATGCTGTTCTTTGATGTCCTTGAGGATCCCCACTACCTGTCCAAATCCTCCGGTGCTTTCCTGGTACGCATCTATGATGCATCCCAGGTGTGGGTCATCATGCAGTCCAGCCCCCTCTGCAGGCCGTGTCCTCTGCCTGCCCACCCTCCCACCACCCCTACCCACACGGGCTGGAGCTGCCGTGGCCGGCACAGGCAACACTGGGCCCACTTGAGTGTTTGCGACAGTGGTGTTGTCCCTTGATTCCAGGGTGCCCTGTGTACCTGTTCCGCTGTTGTTCAGTGGCCTCGGCCTGTCCGTGTCGGCAGGGCTACTCGGTGTGGTATCAGATGTGGCAGGTGTGGTTGCAGGGGGTGCTGATGTTACTGCTGCTGGGGCTGCACGATGAGTCACACCGGCGGTGCCAGGTAGTTCAGGGTCATCGTCCGAAGAGGACAGGGACTGATCCACACCGGTGAGCTCAGGGTCCGCCAGAGTCTGGGACTGGGACTCTTCTTCAGGTCGTGCTGTGTCCCCAGCATCCCCTGTGTTTGGAGGAGACACACAATGTATGTTATGTTTCTACCAACATCAACGTTTCACACACATTACATTTGCCAATGGACATCATAATGAGAGTCTGTACATTGCATTGTCAAAAGTTGTGACAGATTGAGGTTGATATTGTTGGTGCACTTTGTCATGGCAACCTGAAGCATTTCGATGTGCACGTCAAGCTGTGTGCATGACCAGCTCATGTATTGATCAATTGTCAGTACATGTCCATTGCTACTCAGGTTCCATCACATGCCTGACACAGCTGTATCATCCCTGTCCACATTTGTGCTATAACAATGACATACGTACAATTCCACTTAGGGTATGTATCAAGCTTGGTGCATGTGTGGTGGAATTTGTTGCGTTGCTCTGTGCGTCACATTGGTGGGTCTGTGCAACATGGTCACAGTCCAGTATGCCTGTGATCCAATGTGAGATAGTTTCTGGTTATCTGTGTTCCTAGTTCACATCTCATTACAAACAAGTCATGGTGTTACCGTGCCTACTGATGTTGGTGCAGAGTTTTGTCAGTGCTAACGTCTTTTATCTTGTCTATTTCCTTCACAGTGAGAGGGATTGGGCACAGCGGCACTCTTTCTTTTCCATGCTCATGACAGTGATGGGCAGAGGTGTGTGTGTTACAGTTCTGCTGCTGTGAGTTGCATGCGTCATCCGATGCAGTCCAGGATAGTCATTGTGTTTGGATTGTCCATGACAGTGAGTGATGTGTTGTGTGAATGATGCGTACAACGCAGACCGATGTGGTATTGACATGCAGCTCACAACTGCACATTTTGTGTATGACACCATGCTACAGTGTCAGCTATATGTGTGTGTCCATTCTAGTCACTGTCAGGTGTCCACTGTCAATGATGTAAATGTGACATTGTGTGTGCTTGGTGCTATGTACTATGTCTGTATCTCCCCAATTGTCATCTACGAAACACACCTTCACAGGCAGGTCAGGGGACACCCCAGGGACACTGAATCTCCAGACAGTGGGAGGATACCTACAGTTCCAATGACTGTGAGTGTAAATGTGTTTGAGTTGGCCAGTGCGTAGGTGTGACTTGCAGCCAATTCATACATCTGGACCATGTGTCAGTCATCTTGCCAAGGCATTTACTTTTGGAGTGACTGGTCCCAGGGTGCAATTTGTTCGAGCAGAGAAGGTGTGTTTTGATGCGGCATTGATGGCATTTGGAGTCATTGCAGGACCTCCTTCACCCACAGTGGCCAGGTAATCCCCCATGTGGCATGCTTCCATTGCAGGGAGTCACAATTTACGTTCAGGCTGTCAGTCAGTAGTTTCCTGTTGTTTGTTTGAGCACAAGTCCCAGCAGGGCCTTGTGCTCCCAACAGCAGAGGCCATTGTCTGTGTTCTTGGTAGAGACTTTTCACTCACTCTCTTGTGGAGCATAATTCTAGGTATGTATTTTGGTGTTTGTGTTAAGGGGTGTGTGTGTGCAAGTACCTGCTGGTAGATGTGGTCAGAGCAGGCAGTACTCCTCCCCCAGTCCAGTTATCCCACCATGCAGCATGCTTCCATTGCAGGGAGTGTGAGTTACCTTTCAGGCTGTCAGGCATTGGTGTCCTGTTGTTTGTTTGAGCCCAAGTCCCAGCAGGGCCTTGTGCTCCCCACAGCAGGGCCTAGTGTCAGCCATCTTGGCAGTGCTTTTGCACTCCCTGTGAGGTGAGCATGGTTCAGTGGGAGCTTGCTGGGACATGTGGGTGGGGACTGTTGGCTGTGACTTCAACTCCCATCATGCTTTTGGCTACACCCACCTTCCCACAATACCTGACCTTACTTCCTGTGAAGCTTTTTCCCTATGTGGTGGTGTGCCTGTGCTGACAAGTTGGCAGCCAGTGTTGTCCTGGTGTTTGTTTGCACAAAAGTACCAACAAGCCCATGTGCTTCACACTGCAGAACCCAGTGTGTTTAATCTTTGTGGGTTATTTAAATGGATTCTGAGGGAATGCATTATACCAGGTGGGTTGTGTTGCGTTTGTGTTAAGGGGGTGTGTGTGCAAGTACCTGCTGGTAGATGTGGTCAGAGCAGGCAGTACTCCTCCCCCAGTCCAGTTATCCCACCATGCAGCATGCTTCCATTGCAGGGAGTGTGAGTTACCTTTCAAGCTGTCAGGCATTGGTGTCCTGTTGTTTGTTTGAGCCCAAGTCCCAGCAGGGCCTTGTGCTCCCCACAGCAGGGCCTAGTGTGAGCCATCTTGGCAGTGCTTTTGCACTCCCTGTGAGGTGAGCATGGTTCAGTGGGAGCTTGCTGGGACATGTGGGTGGGGACTGTTGGCTGTGACTTCAACTCCCATCATGCTTTTGGCTACACCCACCTTCCCACAATACCTGACCTTACTTCCTGTGAAGCTTTTTCCCTATGTGGTGGTGTGCCTGTGCTGACAAATTGGCAGCCAGTGTTGTCCTGGTGTTTGTTTGCACAAAAGTACCAACAAGCCCATGTGCTTCACACTGCAGAACCCAGTGTGTTTAATCTTTGTATGATATTTAAATGGATTCTGAGGGAATGCATTATACCAGGTGGGTTGTGTTGCGTTTGTGTTAAGGGGTGTGTGTGTGCAAGTACCTGCTGGTAGATGTGGTCAGAGCTAAGCCTGGGCGTAGTTCGCGAAGTAGCGCTACGCGAAGCTACGCAAAGTGCAGTTCGCACTACGCGAGCTACGCGTAGCACTACGCGAACTGCGTAGTGCACTGTTCGCAATGATTGCACAGTGCCGGATGCTTGTCCGCACTGTGCAATCATTGAAAACGGCATCTTGCACAGTGCGAGCTGTCTTTTACTGCCGCTTGAGTAGATTTTTACTCGAGCGGCAGCTTTCTCAACGCGGACTGGTAGTTTCTCATCGCGAGCGGTCGCGAGCATACGCGACCACTCGCAATGAGAAACCTGACCTCCCCGCGTTGAGAATCTCGCCGGGAGGTTTATTTTCCACGCTCGCGATCGGCAACTTGATGTTGCTGATCGCGAACGAGGAAAAAGTCTCGCCGGGATGTCATTTTGCATGCTCGTGGTCGCCAACTTGACGTTGAGGACCGCGAGCAAGCAAAAAATGACCGCTGCACTACGCTACGCTACGCTACGCGTGTTTGCACTGTGCTACGTGCAATTTGCGTTGTGCGAAGTAGCGCAAACTTCGCAAACTACGCGAGCGTAGCGTAGTGCTTTGCCCAGGGTTAGTCAGAGCAGGCAGTACTCCTCCCCCAGTCCAGTTATCCCACCATGCAGCATGCTTCCATTGCAGGGAGTGTGAGTTACCTTTCAGGCTGTCAGGCATTGGTGTCCTGTTGTTTGTTTGAGCCCAAGTCCCAGTAAGGGCCTTGTGATCCCCACAGCAGGGCCTAGTGTCAGCCATCTTGGCAGTGCTTTTGCACTCCCTGTGAGGTGAGCATGGTTCAGTGGGAGCTTGCTGGGACATGTGGGTGGGGACTGTTGGCTGTGACTTCAACTCCCATCATGCTTTTGGCTACACCCACCTTCCCACAATACCTGACCTTACTTCCTGTGAAGCTTTTTCCCTATGTGGTGGTGTGCCTGTGCTGACAAGTTGGCAGCCAGTGTTGTCCTGGTGTTTGTTTGCACAAAAGTACCAACAAGCCCATGTGCTTCACACTGCAGAACCCAGTGTGTTTAATCTTTGTATGATATTTAAATGGATTCTGAGGGAATGCATTATACCAGGTGGGTTGTGTTGCGTTTGTGTTAAGGGGTGTGTGTGTGCAAGTACCTGCTGGTAGATGTGGTCAGAGCAGGCAGTACTCCTCCCCCAGTCCAGTTATCCCACCATGCAGCATGCTTCCATTGCAGGGAGTGTGAGTTACCTTTCAGGCTGTCAGGCATTGGTGTCCTGTTGTTTGTTTGAGCCCAAGTCCCAGCAGGGCATTGTGATCCCCACAGCAGGGCCTAGTGTCAGCCATCTTGGCAGTGCTTTTGCGCTCCCTGTGAGGTGAGCATGGTTCAGTGGGAGCTTGCTGGGACATGTGGGTGGGGACTGTTGGCTGTGACTTCAACTCCCATCATGCTTTTGGCTACACCCACCTTCCCACAATACCTGACCTTACTTCCTGTGAAGCTTTTTCCCTATGTGGTGGTGTGCCTGTGCTGACAAGTTGGCAGCCAGTGTTGTCCTGGTGTTTGTTTGCACAAAAGTACCAACAAGCCCATCTGCTTCACACTGCAGAACCCAGTGTGTTTAATCTTTGTGGGATATTTAAATGGATTCTGAGGGAATGCATTATACCAGGTGGGTTGTGTTGCGTTTGTGTTAAGGGGGATGTGTGTGCAAGTACCTGCTGGTAGATGTGGTCAGAGCAGGCAGTACTCCTCCCCCAGTCCAGTTATCCCACCATGCAGCATGCTTCCATTGCAGGGAGTGTGAGTTACCTTTCAGGCTGTCAGGCATTGGTGTCCTGTTGTTTGTTTGAGCCCATGTCCCAGCAGGGCCTTGTGCTCCCCACAGAGGGCCTAGTGTCAGCCATCTTGGCAGTGCTTTTGCACTCCCTGTGAGGTGAGCATGGTTCAGTGGGAGCTTGCTGGAACATGTGGGTGAGGACTGTTGGCTGTGACTTCAACTCCCATCATGCTTTCTGCTACATGCACATTCCCAGCAGCCCGACCTTCCTTCATTTTGACTCAGCTTTCCTTTGAGGTGGTGTGACGTTGTTGGCGAGATGGATGACTGTGTTTGTTGGTGATTTATGCTCATGCCTTGCAGTATTTGTCGTTAGGTTTGTACATGTTATGTCGTAGTTCCATTTTGCTGTGGGATGGCAGGTATTGTGTTTGGGTAACTGGCATACACATCACAGGAGACTTGCCTTTATGTTGCTATGGCTTTGCTGCCAGTAATTGGTTTAACAGTCCCATTGAGAGTGATATATGTGTATTGCCGCACAAAATTGAGTCTATTGTTTGTGTACTCACCAGGCTCTGGTATTCCTGGTAATCCATGGATGCTCTCCGGTGGTAGGATGGCCCGCACCTTTTCCTCCCAGGTCCTGAAGTGCGTTGGTCTGGCAGGAGGGCCACCGCCAGTGTCTGTGCTCAAGGCGTGATCCCTGTTGATGAGCTTCTTGACCCTCCTGCGCACATCATAGTACCTGTTCTGTATGTCGCCCTTTGTGTGCCGACAAGGAGCTTGTGCGTTAACCTTGTCGACAATCCACTCACAAATTTTGGTTTTCTGTTGCATGGTGGTCTGTTGGATCAATGTGCCAAACAACTGTGGCTCTACACTGAGTATTTCGTCTATCATGACTTCCAACTCACTATCTGTGAACTTTGGATTCTTCTTGGGGGGCATGGTGCTGGGTGGTTGTGGTGATTGATGTGTGTGTGAGGGTGTAAGTGAGTGTGGTGGGTGTGAGTTTGTCAGTGGATATGTGATTTGGGTTTTGAGTGGTGCAAATGGTGTAGTTGTGTTTTGTGTGTGTTGTGGTGTGTCTCTGCAGTGTGGTGGGGTTGTCTGCTGTCCTATGCCTGTAGTTTGCACAGGATAATGGTAGGGATTTCTGGCCTTTATATAGTTGGAGTTGTGGGTGTGTCTTTGTTCCTTTTTTATTTTTTATTTATAAATTTGCTGTCATTGCTTTTAAAAAAATGTTTTTGTCTTATTTCCTTTGCTTGTGTTGTGCATGATGGAGACGTTCGTTTGACCGGGTCGGACGCTGCCTGTGGCTCGCGCGGGGTGATCCGAGTCTGTCACACTGACAATCTGCTGGGTTTCGACGTTGGTGTACGCCTCGGACGCGAAGGGCTCTATTGTTTGCTAGTCACTATTTGCTGTACGTCTCGGTTTTCATGCTCGTGCTCCATGCGAGTCGGTTGCGTTTCACACATATTGCAACGTACTACGCGGCTCGTGCATCGCTGGTACTTTTCGCTCGCGTCAAATCCTAATGCGTGTCGGTCGGTACGATTCCCGGTCAATTTACGGGCGAATCAATGATTTCCGAACGGGTCGGGCGTGCGGCTTGGTTTCCATGCGGGTGGGTTGTAATTCACACACAAGGCATCGTACTGCGCGGGTCGGACGGCGCAGGTCCGTGTCGGTCGGTCTCCATTCCGGGTCCGAGTCGGTCGGTACGGTTTACGACCGGATTCGGAATCGGCCCCTAAGTGCAGATTTCTGTAAATGTCTCCATAAACATTGGTTGAAGTGGAAGTAACATCCTTGTATAGATGTGTGGGGGTATAATTTGAAGATAGAATTTATCATGGCTTGTTCAAAGTCTATTACTATTCTTTGAGGGAAAAAGTCGTTTCTTTCTTGCTTTATTTTACCTAACATTTCAGTATATGTTGCATTCTGTTTGTTTGGTAATAAAGCATATATTAATGGAATGCAAGTGTTATGATATTGCCCATGGATACTGTACAGTTGGTAGAATGGTTTAGGGCATATGCTGAAGGTGCCATCCATCATCCATGTTTGGCATTGTTGAAGTTTAGTTATATTGTTTGCTGTAGCAAACATAATAATCCTTTTATCTTTATTTTTGTTGTCAAAGAAAATAAAAGGTTCATCATTGTGTGTTATACTAAGCTCTGGGGGAATTATGACATCCTCAAAATTTTTAGGTGTAGGTATTGTTGGTGTTGTTGATTTTTTGGTCCTAGCTATTGTTCTTTTAATAGAAGCAATTGATGGTAATTGACCTGTTGCTTCTCTGTGTACTTTAGGTAATAGTTCTTTAACTATAACACTTGTAGGAAGTTGTGAGGTGCTACTTAATTCTTTAATATTTTCAAGGGTTGATCTCACTTCAATTTCAGAAATATTTGGTGGATGGTTATGCTCCCTTGTATATAATACAGTTGTTTCCTGGTGGTAGCACGACCATAACATTTGTTTGAGTAATATTTTGAACATTTCCAGTTCACTTTAAGGCCTGTTTGCTTCTCTTGGGTGTAGACGTACCCCATATAACACAATAAGAATTTCCCTTTCTGAGATGTTATAAATTGGGCATCTTCAGTCATTGTGAGGTGGTAAAATCTATAAAAAATGTACATGAAAGTATATGTAAAAGAATATTATACATGCTTATATGAATAGTAATAAATGCATTTTAATTATATACTTACCAACTGTTATTTAGTTGTAGTTGAACGGAGATGTTCTTTGTTCATCAAATGTTGTTTGTTTGAAGTGCTCTGTGAAAAGAAAGTAAAGCATATTTTATTTCATGTTTTACAATTTATATGTGGTGGTCTTGGTGTTTATGACAGAGTATAGTTTTATTAACGTTTTAGTTTCATTTTACAAACGTTTTAAAAAAAGTTTAAAAGTATAAATGGGGTCATTTTGGCGGTTAGAACATCTTAGGTGTTGAGTTCCCTTTTAGTGAGATTTAACAAGTTATTTTTAGAGTATACTTACTTAGGGGGTCATTAGGATGTCGGGCGGTTCGCCCCCGCCGGGCCGGCGGTAGCCACCGCCGGCCCGGCGGTGGCGAACCGCCCGACATCCACACCAGAAAGACACCGCCATCCATATTAAGATGTATGCGGAGAGCAGCCTTTCCATAGCGGGGTTGCCGCCATGGAAAGGCATACGGTGTTTGCTTTTGGGGGCTTGTTGCGGGCCCCCAGGGTGTTGAGGGGGTGGGGGGTACACATGGGGGTCACCTATGGTACCCCCCCTGCATTTGCATGCACAAGGTGGCAGGCACCGCGCGGTGCCTGTCACCTTGTGCATGCAAATGCACAACGTGCATTTCCAGCATTGTGGCGGGCGGTGCTGTGAGCACCGCCCGCCACAATGCTGGGAATGGGGGATGCCACCGCCACGGTGGCGGTGGCATCCTAATTGCAGGTGTGGGACCGCCGCACCCCTGGTGGACGGTCCCGCATTCCGTTATGGTGTCCGCCCGCCATCGTAATGGACCCCTTTGTTAGTTATCTGTTTTTGTAAGGTGACATTTTTTTCTCGTTTTTGGAGTAATATCTGTTGTGGAAATATAAAGACATAAAATATATGAGTTAGTAATTTAAGTTAGCCATTGAAATCTGTGTTCCATTTTAATTTAACAGTTTATTTAGAAATGCTTATTTACTTACTTTTTCCTAGGTGTAGTAGGCTTGATTTTAGAGGTGTGTTTGAGAGTGGTGAAAATCCGGCAGAGTTTCTCCTTCCTTAATTATTTTTGTTGAAGGTGTAAAAGAAGACCTATTTTTTTGTTTATATAGTGTGTTCTTAATTGTTTGTTGAAAATCATTGGTCTATTTCGATCTTCTCTGTTTCTATTGGTTAATTTGAATTTTTTTGTTTGTTTTGTAATTGTTTTACTTGTATGGAAATCGCAAATTGAGAGAAAATGTTTTTTTAGGTGAGGAAGGAGATGTTGAATTTATTATTTAAAAAGAAATGTATAATATATATTTTAAATGTTGAATATGTTGCTATTATTTGTTTGTAAATATTATTAGTGTAGTTGTTATGTTATTATTAATTTATGTTGTTATTATTTTGATAGATATGTTTATATATAAATTTTATGTGATATGTGTATTTATGTCATTTATTGTATTTTTGGTGTTGAAAGTAGTAGTTTTAATGTGTATTTGAGTTGTCGATATTTTTAAAAAACGATAGTATTGCTGTCTATATTTTCGTTCTCGATATTTTGGACATGTCCTATACTTATTTATAACCGTCGATAATTTGTATTGCGATATTTATGTGTGCGATATTTGTGTAGTCAATATAGTTTTATTACGATAATGTGGTTTCGATATTAGTGTATTTTTATAATTAAGTATACAATATTGATATGTTTGATGTAGATATTTTTGTGTCGAAATATTTGTATTTCGATAATGTGTCTTTCGGTATTATGTCAGTGATTCGTTGTCTCGGCTTTTGTCACGGGAACGCCTACTCTGCATCTCATTAGCGATATTTGCGGGGGTCCTCTGTGGCGATGTTTTTTGCAGCTGCTATCGCGGGTAAACTGGTGCTGTGGGCTGTTAACAACGGCTTGTGAATGGGGAGGTAAATTTATCACGACTTTGGCTGCGATAAAGTGCCGTTAATTCGGCGATAGCTCCTTGTGAATATGCCCCTGTGACTCATAGAAACTGTGAGGCAGTATGTTATGACGGCCACTAACCTGTATTCCAGATTGTTCAGTCCTGGTGCCGACAGGCCACCAACCCCTCTGAAGAGCAATAGAATGAAAGTAGTAGAATATACACGGTCAGACTATGTCTCCCCAGGGTGGAAGGGAATGGGGACGAGAAGAGAGAAAAAGAAAAATGACGAAATGTCATCAAGCATCTTACTGCGTCAACGTTTCTCTTCTCAGGGACTCGGGAATGTAGGGTTTTGCAAGGGAACTGTGTCTTCTGAATTCTGTCTCGTTGTGAACAGGAGTTGGTGACGTTAGATGTAAATGCAAATAAACAAACAATGTAACAACTGAATATCAAACACACATTGAACATTTTAGCATCTTTTATACAAATACCTAAAGTTTCGATATTTTGATAAGTCTCAATATCCAGATATAATGAATGTTTTTTCTAAATATTATTCTTTCAAAAAATACTTTTAGTTACTTGTTTCCTAGAACACAAGAAGCAATTACAATGGTTAATTCCACCATTCGGATAAATAGTCACATATTATACATATCTACTATTCCTTAATCCAACAACTTACAAATCCGTAACCTCTTTAGTTGTCGCAGAAGAAGAATCCGACGTAGGAGAAAGGAAGCTGGATCGCATACTGGACACAGGTTACTGACTCGCAAAAACGAGACTAAGTGATTCTCAAAGGGCTGGGTGTGGTTTATATAGTCTTTGGTTACCAAGTAGTCTATGGAAGCAACGTGCTGCCCCACGCATCTATATATCACGTTTTTCGGTTAACATGTGCTCACGTTTTGACTGTTTGACATGTGCACCTGTTGGCAAAGGTTAAAAACTGTTAACCGCTAAAGCTTCTCATTTGCATCCTCACACGTGTTAACTGTTTGACATGTGCACTCGTTGGCAGAGGTTGAAAACTGTTAACCGCCAAAGTGTCTCATTTGCATCCTCGTGACTGAAAACGCCTAACACTTGCTATTATTCTGAATACAAGACATATGAATAAACTATGGTTCAGAATACAAGAAATAGAAATAAACATTGGAAACATTTAGCACCACCATGCTTCAATATCTTGATCAGTGCCCAACTGTGGGCCCGATTCACAGAACTAACTTAAGACAAAATCCTAAACTTACTACCATTTTGGTATTCACAGAAGGCACTTACTCAGTTTGGTATTCACAGAAGGCACTTACTCATTTTGGTATTCACAGAAGGCACTTACTCATTTTGGTATTCACAGAAGGCACTTACTCATCAATGAGTAAGTGCCTTGTGAGGCACTTACTCATTTTGGTATTCACAGAAGGTACTTACTCATTGATGAGTAAGTGCCTTCTGTGAATAGCAAAATGAGTAAGTGCCTTCTGTGAATAGCAAAATGAGTAAGTGCCTTCTGTGACTAGCAAAATGAGTAAGTGCCTTCTGTGAATAGCAAAATGAGTAAGTGCCTTCTGTGAATACCAAAATGGTAGGAAGTTTAGGATTTTGTCTTAAGTTAGTTCTGTGAATCGGGCCCTAAGTTTTAATCATGGCTGAATTAAGAGTCATGACACAGTACTGTTGCAGTCATTGTTTCAGTACAGAAGTATGCATGTATTTATGTAATGTGGAACACAGTTTAGTTATAGTTAGAGAATGCCTTACAGTAGTACAAAAGAGCTTATGCAATCACTCAATGACGCCTCACCTGCCTTTTATATTTTTAAAAGTAATTATGGACAGTTGGATTTATCAAATAATAGTAAAAAAAATATGTTGAACATTTTCTTTTTAAATTTGTTTTTAATTTGTACATTTCAACAAATACAAGTTTCAATGATACATAAGTGTAGTGTGTCATGTTGAAAGACGTATATGGTCTTGTGTCTGAGGTCCTGGGATAAATTGGGGTTCAAAATCGGTTCAGGGAACGTAAAGGAAATGGCCCAAGTTTGCAGATTGTTCCTTGTTCGAAAATCAAAAAATATTTTGGGGGGGGGAGTTTTAGAAGACACATGTTTTATTAATTTCAGGGAAATAGAAAAAAATGAAATGTTGCCAGGACAGTTGGTGCACAGGTTTTCTCACAGTCGTGAAGCACACGTGAATATAAGTGAAGGTAGTTGTCAGGCTTCCTGTCGTGGTTAATTTCCGTATATTACAGGCCCAGCAGATCGAGAAACTGGGAATGACACGTCCCTTGACCTCCCCCTCCTTCCTCCCGCTCTCTAACGGTTCTTCTCCCGTCGTTTGTAAAAGAAAGGTAACAGAGGCCCATCTACCATAAAAAATAGCACTTACACCTTCACTGGCCTGTTGGTGCCATCTGTACAGCACAGAGAAAGTCGCAATCGGTTGAATGCTACACGAGTGCAGTGTGTCATGTTGCAAGGACTACATGGTCTTTTGACTAAGGTACAGGGATGAATTGGGGTGTAAAGTGGGCTCAGGAAGTGGAAAAAAAAATGGCCTTCTGGAGATTGAACCTTGTGGGAAAATACTGGGGGGGGTTTTAACAAAGATATGCTTTATTAACTTCAGGGAGATGAAAAAAATAAAATGTTGCCTGCACACTTGGTGCACGGGTTTGCTCACACTGGTGAAGCACACGTGAATATAAGTTAAGGTAATTGTCAGGCTTCCTGCACGTGCTGAAGCTGCCTACATCACAGGGGCAGCAGATCGAGAGACTGGGAATGACACGTCCCTTGACCCCCATCTCCTGTTTCCTCCCGGTCTCTAATAGTTCCTCTCCCATTGTTTGTAAAAGGAGGGTAACAGAGGCCCATCTGCGTTGACCCTCACTGGCCTTCTGGGGACATGTGACGAGCACAGAGAAAGTCGTAATCGACTTGTATGCTACAGAAAAAAAACGCACACAGTTGCAACTTACATATTACCCCAATTTACAGTGCTCGATGATTTGTCTTAACAGTTTAACTTTGCTGAGGTATGTCTATGCTTCAACATGTATTTACACACGAGTTATGTATCGGAATATCTGATACCTATAAAACACAGGTATAGATCTGTTTGTATGTTTGTTTTAAGTATGATGCCACTAGGAAAAGGCACAGGGAGATGCATGCATCCTTTCAGTAATATGGTGAGACTTTCAACTGTGACATGAAAAGGGTTTCTGGTTTGCATTTGGGTAGGACCAACATTGTTAGTAGTTGCTGAGCAGTGAGAGGCAAGAGGCGAATGAGGTTAAAGACATGATAGGAAAGGAATTAGTGATTATGGTACTTTGTATAAGTGTTTGGGAAGGTATTGTTGAAGTACGCACTATGGGGGATATTCTCAAGAACGTGCGATAAACATCGCCAAAATAGCTTACGCAAGTTTCCATATCGCCGTCTATCGCGGGAAAATAACTCTGTGTTTACGTCGTATTCTCAACACGGCGGTAACATGCGATAGTCCCCCGACAACGCCGCAAATGTCCGCGATAACATCACCGGGACGGCGATGAAAATCCAAACCCGAACGCGAAAAAAGTTGCGATGGGCCCAACCGCGATAAGACAAACAGCAAAAAGCAGCGCCAGGCCTGCAAATCAAACACGTCAGGCGGGAAAAATCACTTCAAAAGCAGAAAAAAAAAACACAAACAAAAAACGAACTACAGCGAAGCACAATGGAGGCAGCCGGAGCAGGTACAGAGGACGGCCAGAACCCCACAAGCCCCCAGGAGGAGCAGCCTGGGACCTCGGGGACTGGGAAGGGCATGGACAAGAAGAAGAGGAAGACGCGGTTCAGTCCGCAGGAAAACAGGATCCTGATCACGGAGGTGATAGAACACCATCAACAACTGTTCATCACCTCCACTGTGTCATTGGCAACAAAAAATGCAACATGGCAGTCCATCCTGGACAAGGTGAATGCAGTCGGAGTGCTGAGGAGGACAATGGAAGAGCACAAGAGGCGCTGGAATGATGTGAAGCGCAAGACCAAGCAGAAACTCGCCAACAACCAGAAGGCAGCAATGCAGACTGGAGGTGGGAGTCCAGCGCCACAGGAGGAGCTGGAGGAGATGGAGGAAATGGTGTCCACAGTCATCAGTGGGGAGACGGTGGCAGGAGTTGGGGGACTGGACACTGCTCAACATGACCTGACACAACAGCAACAGGGTGAGTAACCACCACCAGGGACTGGGGGGACGGGGGGAGATGGGCACAATGGCACACACGCACAATTAAGTATAGCACAGTGCACACCCACAATGACTCTGGATCATGTCCCTGATCCCCTTGTCACACTGCAGCACACCTAGAAACAGCAAGTAGGCCCCCGTCAACTTTGTGCCCAGAGGGGGCCCTTCCCACACATCACCAATTTCACAACCAACCCATGCACATGTGCTGAACCCAGCAAAGCTGCGGGTCTGTGAGCCACACTGACAATGCAAGTGACACTGCATGATGATTAGCATGGCTGCAGTCCGATCATCATGACATGGTGCACGCCACCACACTGAGGTGGCTGAGTGTGGACCACATCCGTAAAGGAGCAGGTCACACTCTGACACATCCACCTGCACAAACAACCCCTGACGTCAACAACACATCTGCGGACAAACCATGCCCCAGAGTCCCAACTCCCACCAAGACCCAAATTCACTCAAGTCTGCAACATCTCAGTACTGTATGGGCACAGAAGTCAAAGGCACACCGCCTGAAAGGGACAAGGGGCAGCAAAATCAGAGCTGCAGGGGCGACTCTCCCAAAATGCAGCACACACACATGACATTCAGAGCACATCAGCATTGACAACAATGTGGTACAAACTGCAACACGTTTATAACAGGACAAAGGACACAACAGGTGCCGCTTGTGTGTAGAAACTGGCCAATCACATTTGGCATAGCAGGGAAATGTGAGATGTCAATGTACTAGTACAAACACATATCCGTGATGTCGACGAAATGTCCACTTCCCCGCATCAAATAGGCAGCTCCTCCTAAACAGTCACAATGTACATTGTCATGCAGTCTGCATGTGAACTTGTACAATGCGACAACATACATGTGAACACAATGTAATACTGCCTCTCCCCTTCATATTCCAAAGGGAGCATCAACACCTCCTGCAGAACAGCCCCAACAACTCCTCACTGATGACGATGAGGACATCTCCGACATCGACCCCGAAGCCCTCCAAACCCTCTTCTACAGCTTCGGCCCCCCACCTCCAGGAGCAGGGCAGCCCAGCTGCATCAAGGAGACCACACCCCCTGCACAGACCACACAGCAGGAAGCACCTACCACCCCGGCTGTCTCCCAGGACCCCCATGAACAACACATGGCCTTCCAACGCCGTGTGTTAGAGGTCCAGGAGAAGATGGTTGATCAGGTGAGGTCTCTGCCGCGGGAGCGCTCACTGTTCTTAACTGTTGCTGATAATTTTTAAAATCAACATTGCTGCTATCTTTTTTTTTAAAAACTGTTCTGCTATCATTTTAAAATATCTTGCTGCTATTTTTAAAAATCTATGCACTCGGGGGAGCTGTGTTATAGCTCGGGTGGAGGGTAGACCGGGAACTGGAGCAGACTAGGAAGATGCTCACGCAGGAACGAGCGCCGGGTCAGCGGTCTAGTTGCTGGACCCGACGCTCTGCTGATGACCTCAAAAGCGCTGCATGATGTGACCGCGTGCCAAAGGCAAGCCCGTCTGCGCCCGTCCGCTCCAGACCAGGCCCAGGGGCCAGGACCCCTGCCCCTTTTTCCCCGGATGGATACTACTATTCCAGTTTGCAGCTCAAACAATTAAACAGACCTGTAGGGTCAAAATGTACCCACACCATTCTCCCTGAGCAGAATCAGGTGAGCTGCCCACATTGTCCTTTCAATCTCCGCCCACAACCTACCCCCCCTGTTGCCCCCGACAGGAAACCCCTTAAATTTTCACTATTAAACTGCCGTTCCCTACCCAAACATAAGACCGAGATCCTAACGTTGTTAGAAGACACAGGCCCGGAAGCCCTGTTTCTGACAGAAACCTGGCTCACAACTAACTCTGAGCCAGATATTGTACAATCACTTCCTCCTGGGTACCTTATCCAGAGGAAAGACAGAACCACGGGGCTTGGGGGTGGTATCGCCATCATCTATAAAGACTACATGACCTGTCGCTTATTAGGCAGTCCCTTATCAGATTGTGAGAACATTCATTTCTCTATTGAACTGACTCCCTCTTTGTCACTTTCCGGCATTCTGATCTACTGTCCACCAGGGACAATGGGACAATTCTGCAACTCCTTGCTGGAAACAGCCATAAATCTGGCCAGCAATTCGGCTAATTTTATTCTTCTCGGACACTTCAACATGCACTTCGATGACCCTTCAGCTGTAGCGACGACTGAGCTAGCTCTCGATCTCAGGGTCTGCCAACTGTTTCAGAAAGTGTCAGAACCCACCCACATCAAAGGGCACCTCCTGGACCCTATCTTCTCGAACCTGGAGGCTCTTAAAGGGAAAGCCCCCCTCCCTATACCCTGGTCAGACCACTTCCTTATTCCTTTTACCTGGCACCCCCCATCTACGGTAGCACCTACCCATTCGACTCGCAGGCTCATCCGTCCTTGGCCCCAACTCCCCGTGGAGCGGTGGATACAGGAGCTTGAAAATACTAAACCATACCTTGATCCCAATCCTGTGACAGCTAACAAAAGCGTTGTCGACTGGATTGAGGGGTCCTTGAACACCGTACTCCCCAAGAAAACTATTCATAAGAAATTGGGACCTAATAAGGCTGCCTGGTTCTCCCCCACACCACGCAGCCAAAAACAGCATTGTAAAAAGCTTGAAAGGATCTGGAGAAAAGATTTCTCTTCCAGCAAAAAACAAGAATATAGGACATCCATCTGCTTGTGTAAGGCAGAAATAAAGAAAGCCCAGGCTGCCTACTTCGAGGAAAAGATTATAGCCGCAGGGAATTCTTCTCGAGAAACCTTTCTCATAGCCAAAAAGTTATTTAGAGTCCCCAAGCCCCCGACAGCACCCGATCCGTCGGGAAACCGCTGCAACGAGCTTGCGGAATATTTTTCCACTAAAGTACAGGATATCCTCGAGCAACTCCCCCAAATTCATAGTGATACTTCAACATTCCCCGCAGACCTTAGCCAGCGCCAAAATGAACATCACTTGGAATCCTATGCTCCACTGATTAACGAGTCCTTTTTAGCTATTATTTCCTCAGTTAAATCTGGATCACCACTTGACCCTGCGCCACCCAATATTTTAAAACTGGTGGTACCCACAACTGCCCCCGTTTTCATGGGTCTGATTAATGCCTCCCTTGCGTCAGGAATAGTCCCTCCGGAGTGGAAAAAGGCAATGATAAAAGCTCTGCTAAAAAAACGCACCTGGATCCTGCGGATTTGGGCAATTACCGCCCCATCTCGTTGCTTCCAGGAATTAGCAAAATTGCGGAGAAACATGTCAATCATCTACTTTCCACATTTATCGAGTCCCACAACCTGCTCCATCCCTCACAAATGGGCTTCCGCCCCCGCCAGGGTTCAGAGACCGCTTTATTAACGGTTGTGGAAGAATCAAGAAAGATCCTGGACGCAGGAGGCTCCGCTGCTATAATTCTCCTCGACCTGAGCGCAGCCTTCGACACAGTGAACCATCTAACTTTGATGCACCGTCTCAGGAGCATTGGTGTGTCCGGGAACGCAGCACTATGGCTCCAATCTTTTTTAGGAGACAGACGCGTTCAGGTATTCGAAGGCGGCACCCGCTCCAAACCCGTCCCCCTCCAGTGTGGAGTCCCGCAGGGCTCCTCCCTCAGTCCAACTCTTTTTAATATTTATATGTCCCCCCTGGCGGATATTACCTCCCCCTTTGGGATCCACACAGTGACATACGCCGACGACACTCAGCTTGTCGTCGCACTTAACCAGAGCAACAGGATGCCTATCGACCTCTTTTCTTGCCTCGAAGAAGTGGCAAAATGGATGAGCTCATCTCATCCAAAACTTAACGGCGGAAAAACCGAACTGCTGCTGTTAGGCAACCACTTAAATTTTAAATCAAACAGCATGTGGCCATCCTGCATGGGTCCGGCACCATCCCCAAAAACAGAGATCAAAAGTCTTGGTGTTTGGTTAGACCAAGAACTTTCATTTAAAACGCAAGCCAGGAAGACGGTAGCATCGTGCTATGGGCTGTTAAAAATGCTACGCAAGGTGCTTCCCCTTCTACCCAGCCAATCCAAAAAACTGCTGGTCCAAGCTCTAATTTTGTCCCGAATAGACTATGGCAACGCCCTCTACTTAGGCGCCCCCAGCTCAGCACTTATGAAATTACAGATCGTGCAGAACTCGGCCGCAAGGCTGCTTACGGGGACCCCCAATCGGTGCTCAGCAAGACCTTCTTTGCGTGCCCTCCATTGGCTCCCGGTGCAGGAAAGGATCCATTTCAAAGCCCTGTGTGTAGCCCATAAGTCTCTGAGAGGAACCGGACCACCTATTATCAAAAATCTGATCCGCCCCTACAGAGCCAACAGAGGACTACGCTCAGATGAGCTTTACTTAGCAGTAACACCTTGGATCAAGAAAGCCAGAAGCGGGGGACGGCTCTTTTCCTACAATGCCGCTAAACTTTGGAATGCCCTCCCTCTGAACCTCCGCAAAGAAACCAACCACCTCACGTTTCGAAAACATCTAAAGACCTGGCTTTTCCCTTAGAGGCGTGCTCCCTCTTTGGTTACTGCTATAGCGCTGGGATGCCTCCGGGTAGCCATGCGCTCTATAAGAACCCTTTTCATTTCATTCAGGTGCGGGTGGGGTTCGACCTCATGGCAGCAAAACTTGATGCCATACATCGGTGTCTGAGTACCATCAGGGACCACTTACTACCCTAACGGACACCCACAGTCCGCTCCATGCTCTCCAACGATCCATGGCTGACATCGCTGGAGTCATGATACTGAGACAAGAACAACTGTCCAGTCAGAGTGGCTCCAGCGATGTCAGCCGGGAGTTGGGACAGATGCGGGGGCTCATGGAGAACATGGAGCGGATGACGGCGGAAAGAATGGCTGTCACGGCTGCACACCAGCGAGATGTGGCTGGGACCTTCCATGCCCTGCAGCACATCGTCATGGCATTGCTGCCTCAAGGCTTTGCGCAGATGAATGCTGCTGCTGCTTCTACATCCACATCTCCGCCCCCTGATGTGTCAGTGCCTCACAGTGCGGCAGGCAATCCACCACCACCCACGTGTGAGGCACATGTGACATCAGAGGATGAAGATGCGGGTGAATCAACCTTACTGGTAAGGAGGAAGCAGTAGCATTCATCTCCGCCATATGGCCTGTTTCTGCTTGGTTCTGCCCTTTGCATCATCACCTTCCACTGTCCCCTGATACACTCTACGACACTCACCTTGGACCTCGACATGGACTGCCATATTCTGTTTGGTTACCAATGACACAGCGATCAGATTGTGGACCGAACTCTTCCTCTTCCAATGTACTTGTCATTCCCTGAAGGACTCTGGCTGGCCCTCCACAGGCCTATAATGTGATGTGGGGTTTCCATGGCCCTGTACTTCTCCAGCTGCAACACTCCACTGGATGTGAATTAAACATACAGAATCGCACAGATGTGTCATGTCTTTGATCATTCAAGTATGAAAGTATGGATGAATGTAGGGTCAGTGATTCTCCCTTACGTCCATGTTGCTCATGTCGTGGGACTTGAGTCACAGGGTGCAACATTGCCGATTGCGGTCCGGGTGGCATAGACACTACAACAGAGACACAAGCATCAGTTACTTCCATGTCCAGCCCAGAACTGAAGCACGCCCAGAGCCCCGGGCTCATTGTTCCCACCCCTACGCTGGCCTGCCATACGCCAGGCCAGTCCACTCTGCTTACGCTCAGAGGGGGGACGACAAAGTTACATGTCCCAGGTCTTCCCTGTAGGGATCTGCTGATCACTGGTCTAATTGTCAGCATGCCACAGCCACTCCCTGAGGGCTGGTTCACACCCACATCACACCCATCCAGCACAGGCGTCACAGGACATGTGACCCTGCCAATAAAAGGGGCCTAGCACATCACATTCCCCACTGCCAGAGTTGACATGATGGCGTCCACACCACGCGACCCAATCATGAAGGGTCCATGACTTGTGGCGCACTGAGTTGGTGGCACCCACTGCACTGCGGCTGGCACGGGCCTACCGCCATGTGACGATGACTTGCGTTACACAGGGTCAGTGGCACCCGCTGCACTGCGGCTGGCAGGGGCCTACCACCACGTGACGATGACTTGCGTTGCACGGGGTCAGTGGCACCCGCTGCACTGCGACCGGCACGGGCCTACCACCACGGGACGATGACTTGCGTTGCACAGGGTCAGTGGCACCCGCTGCACTGCGGCCGGCACGGGCCTACCGCCACGGGATGATGACTTGCATTGCACAGGATCAGTGGCACCCGCTGCACTGCGGCTGGCAGGGGCCTACCACCACGTGACGATGACTTGCGTTGCACAGGGTTAGTGGCACCTGAAGAGCTGAGCGGGTGTGCAGCCTGCGATGATGCGTTGGCCTCGATACGGCGTCCAGCGAATCAAGACTCAAATTGAACAGTGTGCCCTGCTGGACCGCAGTGTACGCGCAGGCAGCAGTCAGCACACACATGACTCCGCGGTGCGGTGCCGCAGGGTGCGCTGGGGGCCTGTGGCGCGGAATCCAGCGATCGGCTGAGAAGGATGCACTGGCACATGGTGGGTCCTCTTGGAGACACGCCGGTGGCGGCAGGTGAGCATTGAGGCCTGGGTGTGCAGGGGCAGCCACTCATCGCTGGGCGGAGGACCGGTCTGGGGACCAGGGCTGGGGTGCATCAGGCGCACAGGATCGCACAGGCACCACCGGTCACGGCGGCGGACTCGTGGCTGGGTGGGGTGCGCTGCCCTTGCTGACACGACCCTGCATGCAATGATCGTGATGTGCGCGGGTTGGTTTGGGACATAGCCACCTCGTCTCCAGTGTGAATGTGCCCGTTGAAGTTGGTCGGCCATGTGTGTGTAGGCCTATGGGCAGGTTGTGGCGGAGACTGAGACACACGCAGTAGTCACTTTGGTGGTGGATTGGTGACGTGTGCATTCCCACAGTTGTGAGTTGGGGGATTGTGGAGTTGAGGTGTGTGGTGTGTTCAGTTGGTACTTGCCGATGGGCAGTGCATTTCCATGGGGGCCATCCTCAAAGCACTGGTTGGTGGCGGACTTGCGGACATGTGGGGATTAGGCACACTGCCTGGGGAGTTTGCAACGACATTGGTGGACAGGCCACGGTGGTCCACTTTTGTATGCACAGTGATGGCATGCGTGTGGTTGCTGTTGCGGTGATTGTGTGCAGTGTCGGCAGGGGGCACAAGTCATACACGTGTGCTGTGAATTGCCCCCAACACGTGAAAGACACCAGCTATGGCGTGGTTCCCTTGCGTGGACTCAAGATGTTCCTGCGCAGTGTGGGGGAGTGAGGGACAGGGGTATCGAGCTGACAAACACCGTGATGCTTTCAGGTATGATGAGTCCTGCATGATGTGACCGTAACAGCAGTTCGTGTGGTCGTTACCTTCCTCTTCATTCCTACGACGGTTACGGCCACACGTAGTTCTGTTACGGTCTTCTCATGCATGGTTTATCAGGCCTGTGAGCATTCCGGTTTGTCCAAGTGCAGTACACTGTACCAGATTAGGCATCTGACTATACGGAAGTTTGACCCTTGTCACCATTTCTCCCACAGGTTTCTGAAGACACGTTGCCCTGTTGAGGTTCCCCGTTGGGAATGGAACGCGTTGGCTGAGCTTTTCGTTTTGTTGATTTATGTATTTGTAATAAAGTTCTGTTTTTACACTACTGTTGACTACTGGACTTCATGACCTGGCGCACCCACATTTCGGTTACTACGATCTTGGGTCTGGGGCATGGAGGCATCTAGCACGGCTGGCGTTGGGGTTGGTTTGCCAGGTACACTACGAATTGGAACTATCGTGTGGTGCGGATACAGGGGCCCGCTGTTGCTTTTGTGGACAAACATCCATGACATGTGTGAGGGAGTTTGATGGGGCTGGCTGTGTGACTCCTCCGACTCGGGCAGTTGTTGGTTGGAAGGTACCAGGGGCCAACAGGTGCAGCACAGCCAGCAGCTTTGTCTGCGGGGGGATGTAGGTTGTCCGCTGTGTTGGTACCGTCAGCCTGTGGGCAATGTGGGTCTGGATGCGGAGGATGGTTGTCCTTTTGAGAATGTGTTGGCCAATGGCTTCCTCTGGCGTTGAGTCTCTGGGGCTGGTGCGTTTTAGGGTCGTCCGCTGTCCTGCACTGCCTAGGTGGTAATCCAGGGGGGGGGGGTGGTCTGGGTGGGGGTGCCTGGGGGTGGTGGTGGTTGGTGTTGTGGCCCTCTTGGGTCTCCGAGCTGCATGATCAGTGTCTCCATGGCATCCGTTGGTCTTCAGATGTGGCTCTGGGCTGGGCTCCCTTTCTACTGCAGTTGGTCATCCTGCTTAACACCAGTAAAAGGCAGGTGTTAAATCCCTGCTGCTAACGCGCCTTATCGCCTGTTCTTGGTTCGCATCGCAGATCTGATTGGTCATTGAGAATCTCGCGAAGTGGTGTTTTCATGTGTTTTTGCACGGGAACGCCTACTCTGCATATCATTAGCGGTAGTTGTCGCACTCATCCGTGGCGATGTTTTTTGCGGCAGCTATCGCTGGTAAACTGGCGATATCAGCAGTTTGCACCAGCTTGGGAATAGGGCGATAAGTCTATCGCCACTTTTGCAGCGCTAAAGTGCCGATAAATCGGCGATGAGTCCTTGAGAATATGCCCCTATATATTTAAGTGGAATGAGTAGTGTTTTGATATTTGAAATCCAGAAAATAGTAATGTAAATAATTGCTTGGTAGTTAATATCAGTAATCATATGTAATTATTTTAAAATATTGAATAGATGTAAGAAACTATTGAAACTGTTCTTTGTTTTTCAGAAAATTATTTTGTTTGGATCACAAATTCAAGATGGCAAGAAAAGATGAAAAGAGAAGGAAACAAAAAAAAGAGATCTACTTAAAGAAAAAGAAAGAAAATGTGTTAGAAAGAAATGAGAATGTTACCAAGGATAACGTTTGTTTAAGTAAGACCACTAAACAGTTTCTTAAAAAAGTTGTGGAGAAATTATATGAGATCAATAGGAATGAAAGGAAAAAGAAGAGTTTTTCAACTAAGGAGAAGGAGAATGACACTTCAGATGGTAAAAAAAAAAAAAGAAATTAAGGAAAAAACACAAGTTACCCGAAGACAAAAACAATTTCAAGAGATTCAACAACGACTCTTTCGACGTAGAGTAATTCAGAAGTTATTGAAAGATTGTAAGAAGTATAGAAGAAGATTACTAACTTACAAACAGAAGCAGCAGATTGAAACTGTAGTAGATACTGCTTTTAATTTGAAACGAAAATTATTTATTTTAATATTGAACAGAATGAAATCATTGGATAAAACTATGAAGTTTCTGAAAGACAAAAGCAAAAGAAAAAGACTTGTTAATAGGAGTAACGTTTGTAAAATTTTCAGTGGTGAATGGAAACACAGTTCTACTAGTGAGCCTTTCTTTAATGAAGAAAGCTACTTTCAACAAAATAATTTACCTTTTGCAGTTGATACTCGAGGTCACTGTTACAATGTTCGGAATGGTTGTCCCATTCCAAAAGAAGAAATAGTTGCTATGAGTGCAGAAGAATTAATTGCTGAAGAAGTGCAAGGGAATCGCACACAAGCTCCAGTATATAAGTGGGATTGTAGCAGTATTTGCAGTATTCGACAGGAATCTATTGACATAATGCAACAATATGCACAGAAAACTGTTAAACAGATTAGGTTGTTACAAGGACTAGATCCATGTAATGTAAGAAAATATACTAAGAAGCATGGACATTCTCTGGCTTGTCTTTCAAGAAAAATGTGTAAAAGTACTTTTCATCACTTAAGAATGTTAGGAGTACACCACTCAGGAATGCGGAAGTTTGTAAGGAAAGTGTACTATGTAAAGACTCCTGCATTATGTTTAAGTGAACTGAACACAGCTCTTTTACACGGTTGTTTATCAGATGTAGAAAAAATGTGTGATGAAATTGAGTTTCATTTTTTTGGTTCAGAACAGCAGTGTGTAGAAACTGAGAGCTTGACAATTGTAGATGTTGAAGAACATGGAAAAGAGATTAGCATTGATCAGTTTCAAGAAGAAATTAGAAAGTTTAAGACAGTGTGTTCTGAAAAACCAAACTATGGGGCACATACCCGCCACCGTAGCGGTGAATGGGACTGTCCGCCATAGGAGCGGCGGTCCCGCCACGAGTATTAGGATGCCACCGCCACAGTGGCATCCCCTATTCCCAACATTGTGGCGGGCGGTGTTCACAGCACCGCCCGCCACAATGCTGGGAATGCACGTTGTGCATTGGCATGCAAAAGGTGACAGGCACCGCGCGGTGCCTGCCACCTTATCCATACCAATGCAGGGGGGTACCATAGGTACCCCCCATGTTCACCCCCCACCCACCCAACATCCTGGGGGCCCGCTACGGGCCCCCAACTGCGAAGACCGTATGCCTTTCCATGGCGGCATTGCCGCCATGGAAATGCTGCTCTCCGCCGCCGCCATCCTAATATGGATGGAGGTGTCTTGCAGACACCGCCACCATATTATTACCCTTTTCCGCCCGGTCCCCTGTTGGACCGGCGGAAAACCGGCGGACGGTCTTTCCGTCCGCCGGGCTCCCTCCCGCCATCGTAATGTGGTGGGGGGGAAATGGCATGTGGGCGGAGGGGAATGGCGGGCGGATCGCCACCGCCATACGGGCGGTGGCGATCCGCCCGTCATCGTAATAACCCCCTATGTTTGTATTTGTTGTCGACGTACTCATTATAAAAGTCAAACTAGGAATGTTAATTTGTATTTAAAAAGTGAAAAGGAGAACATTGATAGGTGGCAGAAATTTGGAGCTTACTTGTTGGCGGAAGGTCAATTTGAGTTAGGTACTGATCAACGTATTTGTAAATATTGTTATAACAAATTAGAAGAGAACAAAATGCCAGCTAGAGGAGTACACAACAACTTAGAATTAGTACCTATTTGAGATGTCATCAGTGATGTCATCAGTGATGACACTGACAATGTCATGAATGATGTAATATGTGACGTCATCAGCAGTGCATTATGGGCGCGAGTTATAGTTAGCTGAACTAACTATAACGGCTGAATTTCTCTGGTTTTGTACGAGTGAAATGTCCAACTAACTATAACGTCCCTGAAACCTGTGGTTTTTTCAGTGAATTTCTAAGGTTTTTTAAATGCTAATTTC
This sequence comes from Calotriton arnoldi, assembly GCA_963921515.1. Taxonomy (NCBI): domain Eukaryota; kingdom Metazoa; phylum Chordata; class Amphibia; order Caudata; family Salamandridae; genus Calotriton; species Calotriton arnoldi. Next base: position 3,346,759 of record CAWUFW010000004.1, on the reverse strand, counting down.
TAACTATAACGTCCCTGAAACCTGTGGTTTTTTCAGTGAATATATATATATATATATATATAAATATATTATCTACTGGCGGTCGCCAGTAGATAGTTATAGTTACAACCTATTATCCATAGGAAATCCGCGACATTCTATTTGCAATAACGTTGGCGCCGGTTGACGAATCTTCGCAAAAGCTTCCAACTTGTTGGGGCGCTCTGGTCCGCTCCTACCCTGAAAGTCTCGGGGTGATACGTCAAGCGGGGGCCGAGAAAAAAGGGGGGTCCCAAAACGCGTTTTCCCCATTCATTTTTCCATAGGAACCTTTAGTCGCAGCTACAGCTCGAACTGCTGAACGGAATTACCCCAAATTTGGCAAAGAGGTAGCCCTTGGTTCAGACTGGTGCCTTTTGCTAAAATGGTGTAAATCCGTTCAGTAGTTCCTGAGAAATTCACAATTAAAATCACATATATATCTATGGGCGCGTCGGATCCGCGTACCCTCCCGATCACGAGCTGCATGCTAATTGGCTGTCAACACTCCAAATCAAGAAGTGTTGGCAGCCATTTTGTCCCTCGGTAGAACCGAGGACAGAAACAAGTGCGCAAAGCGCAAAAGGGGGCAGGGTAGAAACACCCTGACCCCCTAGGTCTGCTCAGGGGGTCCCACAAGGACCCCCTGGGCAAAAAGATTTTTTTTTTTAAATCGGCGGGATGCGCTTAGGGTGCGCGTATCCCGCCGAGAAAAAAAAAGAAACAAGTGCGCAAAACGCACAAAGGGGGCAGGGTAGAAACCCCTAACCCCCTAGGCCTGCTCAGGGGTCCCACAAGGACCCCCTAGGCAAAAAAGCATTTTTAAAAAAAAAATCGGCAGGATGCGAATCCTGCCGAAAAAAAAAATCGAAGCGCGGTCTCTTGCGCTTCGATAGTCAATTGGCCCCGGGTGGCCCAAGTCCCGGGGGCATGGTGGGGGGGATAATTTAATGTGTGGGGGCCTCAAGGGCCCCCAAGCCCCGGGGACCACCACCCCCGGGGCTTTTTAAAAATGGTGCGGGAGGGCTCTGAGCCCTCCCGCAGCCCCGGGGACAACCACCTCCCGGGGCTTTTTTTAATTAAAAATAAAACCAGTTTCGGGGGCTCCAGCCCCCCACACGCCCGGGGACCGCCACCTCCCGGGGCACTAAACATTTTAATATGGGGGTCCGTTACGGACCTCCAGAGCCCCGGGGACCACCACCTCCCCGGGCTGTGTACTGAATGGGAGGGGGCCGCGCGGCCCCCTCCTGGAGCCCTTGATGGCCCTGGGGACCACCACCCCCAGGGCCGGCTCCTGCAGTGTCCCGGGGTGCCTACCCCCGGGACACTGTAGTTTGCTATGGCAGGACGGGAGCCTCGCGGCTCCCGTCCTGCCATAGCAAACTGCTTTGGATATTGGAAGAGAGAGCAGGGAAACCTGCTCTCTCTTCCAATATCCAAAGCGATTGCTTTTCCACATGGGGAGCAGCATGTCAGCTGCTCCCCATGTGGAACAGCAATGCCGGCTCCCAAGGGACGTGGGGAGCCGGCGGGACTGTGGGGGATTGGGGACCCCCCACAGTCCCCAACGGAGAGGGCCAGCCCCGGGGATGGGGTCCCCGGGGCAAGTAGTGGCTCGGGAGGGGGCCACGCGGCCCCCTCCCCAAAAAAGGAAAAAAATAATAATTTAAAAAAATGGAAAGGCCGCCCCAGGGGATGGGGTCCCCGGGGCCTTAAAATGGCCAGAGGAGGGGGGCCACGCTGCCCCCCTCAAAATAATAAATATAGAGGCCATGCCCCGGGGGATGGGGTCCCCGGGGCCAATACAGGCCCAGGGAAGGGGGCCACATGGCCCCCTTCCCGTTTTTTTTTTTTTTTGTAATTTAAAAAGGGGTAAGGCCCTGGGGGATGGGGTCCCCAGGGCCCAAAAAGAGAAAAAAGGAAGGGGGCTACACAGCCCCCTTCAGGGGACAAAAAAACAAAAAAACCGATCGGGCCCGCAGGCCCCGCCCTTCCTTTACCACTCTGCAAACGCGCCCTGGCGCGTTTGCAGAGGGGGAACGAATTCCCCTTGAATACTGGGGGTCCCTGGGGCCAACTAGCCCACCAGGAACCTCCAATATGCGCCAGGGGCTGCGTTGCAGAGACGTGTAGAGAGGCCACACCCCTTTACACCTCTCTGCAACTCAGCTCTGTGGCGCTTTTTGGAGGTATATGGTGGGCTAGTTGGACTCCGGGGACCCTCAGGATTCAAGGGGACTTAATCCCCAACTTAAAACGCGCCACGGGGCGCGTTTGCACAGTGGTGAAGGGAGGGGGCGGGGCTTCAGGTGACATGTGTGCAAACAGGCCCCGTGGCGCGTTTTAAGATGGGGAATTAAATCCCCTTCAATCCTGAGGATCCCTGGGGGCCAACTAGCCCAACAGGTACATCCAGAAAGCGCCACAGAGCTGCGTTGCAGAGAGGTGTAAAAAGGGGTGTGGCCTCTCTACACGTCTCTGCAACGCAGCCCCCTGGCGCATATTCCGATTTACTCACCTGTTATCAGGAGAGACCTCAGTGCTGTATCTTTCAGCCCAGTACTGGTCCTGAAAAGTAATTCTAACCATACTTACCAGTAACTTGAATTTCCTTCCATAGGCTAACATTGACTGGTTTCACTTGGAAATTCTTCTAAGTGTGGAGTTTTGGAACTTTAAAATATTCCTCTAAAATCAGCCGAAATACGAATTCCGATTTACTCACCTGTTATCAGGAGAGACCTCAGTGCTGCATCTTTCAGCCCAGTACTGGTCCTGAAAAGTAATTTTAGCCGTACTTACCGGTAACTTGAATTTCCTTCATAGGCTAACATTGACTGGTTTCACTTGGAAATTCTTCTAAGTGTGGAGTTTTGGAACTTTAAAATATTCCTCTAAAATCAGCCGAAATACGAATTCCGATTTACTCACCTGTTATAAGGAGAGACCTCAGTGCTGTATCTTTCAGCCCAGTACTGGTCCTGAAAAGTAATTTTAACCGTACTTACCAGTAACTTGAATTTCCTTCCATAGGCTAACATTGACTGGTTTCACTTGGAAATTCTTCTAAGTGTGGAGTTTTGGAACTTTAAAATATTCCTCTAAAATCAGCCGAAATACGAATTCCGATTTACTCACCTGTTATCAGGAGAGACCTCAGTGCTGCATCTTTCAGCCCAGTACTGGTCCTGAAAAGTAATTTTAACCGTACTTACCGGTAACTTGAATTTCCTTCATAGGCTAACATTGACTGGTTTCACTTGGAAATTCTTCTAAGTGTGGAGTTTTGGAACTTTAAAATATTCCTCTAAAATCAGCCGAAATACGAATTCCGATTTACTCACCTGTTATCAGGAGAGACCTCAGTGCTGCATCTTTCAGCCCAGTACTGATCCTCAAAAGTAATTTTAACCGTACTTACCAGTAACTTGAATTTCCTTCCATAGGATATCATTGCCTGCTTTTTGCTGAAAAAGTTTCTAAGTGTTGATTTTTGAAACATACAAATATTCCTCTAAAATCAGCCGAAATCCGAATTCTGATTTACTCACCTGTTATCAGGAGAGACCTCAGTGCTGCATCTTTCAGCCCAGTACTGGTCCTGAAAAGTAATTTTAACCGTACTTACCAGTAACTTGAATTTCCTTCCATAGGCTAACATTGACTGGTTTCACTTGGAAATTCTTCTAAGTGTGGAGTTTTGGAACTTTAAAATATTCCTCTAAAATCAGCCGAAATACGAATTCCGATTTACTCACCTGTTATCAGGAGAGACCTCAGTGCTGCATCTTTCAGCCCAGTACTGATCCTCAAAAGTAATTTTAACCGTACTTACCGGTAACTTGAATTTCCTTCATAGGCTAAGATTGACTGGTTTTCAGCAAAAAAGTTTCAAAGTGTTGATTTTCACAAACTACAAATATTCCTTAAAAATCGCCTGTATGACTTAAACGCATTTTTTCAACAGTTTACAGGAGATGCACCAGTGCTGGATCCAGGATCCAACACTGAGTAAGAAAAAGTAACGATAACAGTTTTTACCTGCTAAGTGAATTTCCTTCCATAGGATAACATTGGTGATTCTATGAGAAAAAGTTTCTAAGTGTCAACTTTTAAAATACAATAATATTCCTTAAAAATCACGACTGTAACCAAAACGCTTTTACTCAACTGTTTACAGGAGATGTACCAGGACTGAATCTAGGATCCAGTCCTGTGGTTACAAAAGTAATCCATAAAGTAACTAATTGCATTTAACTAGAAATTCACATTGAGCTGAATGTTGCATTGTGTTTGAAAATGTGTTGCCCATTGCAACAACTGTAACTACTGTACTTAAAAGTCTATTGCCTATCTGCAAAGTATTTAAACTAAAGTAATTCATTCTGAGAAAGTATTTTTTGTAATGTAATGTATAATGTAATTACAATGTAATTTAAAAAATAAAATATGTAAAAAAAAATTGTTTCTAAAAATGTAGTAAATCAGTATGAAAAAAATTAATATAACAATTAATACATTTAAAAATTGTCATTTACAAAACCTTTGAAATTCACTGAAAAACCGTAGGTTTCAGGCACGTTATAGTTAGAAATTAGCATTTAAAAAACCTTTGAAATTCACTGAAAAAACCATAGGTTTCAGACACGTTATAGTTACAAATTAGCATTTAAAAAACCTTTGAAATTCACTGCAAAAACCATAGGTTTCAGACACGTTATAGTTACAAATTAGCATTTAAAAACCTTTGAAATTCACTGAAAAAACCATAGGTTTTAGGGACAGTTTTAGTTACTTGGACATTGCACTCGTACAAAACCCGTGAAATTCCCCTGTTATAGTTAGTTCAGCTAACTATAACTCACGCCCCGCAATGCACTGCTGATGACGTCACATATTACATCACTCATGACATGGTCAGTGACATCACTGATGACATCACTGATGACATCTCAAATGACATCACTGATGACATCATCCACGTGATAATCTGATGCACCTCCTCACACCCTAATATAACCTTTGATACACCCACTCTAAATTACAGACTGCCATTCGCAAAACCATAGACACTCCAACACCAATAACTACATACCCACTCACTGATTCTTAGGTCTACACACACACATCCACTCACTCACCCGTACAGTCACTCATACTTACGGTCACTCAGTACAGGACTATCATATGCACTCTTACTCCTATATAGACACTCAAACAACGCCACTCATCCATAGAGATACTCACACACCTAGTCAGTCATGCAAATAATTAAACACACTGCCATTTACTCACCTATACAGTTATACACACACCAGCTCACTTACTCATACAAATAGTAGCACATTGTTACGCTCTTATACAATCACAGATACAAGCACACACTCATCCATACAGCCACTATCACAATCACTCACTCTTGCTTATAGCTATTTATATACTCCAACACACATATATACTGCCTTTCACATATGTAGTTACTCACACATGTACCACTGGGACATACATTCACTCACTAACACACTCTTACACACACTTACCCACCCATACAGTCTATCACAGATGCACTCTTGAAACCATCCACCCAGTGAATCACCCACTCACACATCTATGCACAGAGTTGCACACACCCCTCCCACACAAACACTCAGGCACCCATACAGATACTCAGACAAGCATTCAATAACTCATATAGACACTCATTTAGCTATTCACAAACACATGCAGCCACTTACACAGCAACAGACAGACGGATACAGACATTCACCCAGTTTAGTCACTAACCCATGCATTCAGTAAGATACGTTAAATCACTCACTTATAGAGTCAGTCACGCACCTACTAAATCATCCATACAGACACTTACACACCCACTCATTCTTCAATACGTCTTTTCCTATATATATTAAAAATATTTAAACTTTACAGAAACACACAGTCACTGGATGATGTCATCAGTGATGTCATTTGAGATGTCATCAGTGATGTCATCAGTGATGTCACTGACCATGTCATGAGTGATGTAATATGTGACGTCATCAGCAGTGCATTGCGGGGCGCGAGTTATAGTTAGCTGAACTAACTATAACGGGGGAATTTCACGGGTTTTGTACGAGTGCAATGTCCAAGTAACTAAAACTGTCCCTAAAACCTATGGTTTTTTCAGTGAATATATATATATATATATATATATATATATATATATATATATATATATATATATATATATACACACACAAACACACACACCGTAGGCCTCTGTGTTTCTGTAATATTTAGCCCCCGGGTGGGCCAGGTCCCGGGGGTATGAGGAATTTAGTAGGGGCTACCTCCACCTCTCGGGGGCACTGTTTTTAATCAATGTGGGGGTGCCCTGGGGACCATAGTCCCCCCTGGAGAAATCTCTATAAATAAATGCGGGGAGCCCACGTGGTCCCCGCAGCTCCAGTGACTGCCACCTCCGCAGGCCACTTTAAAATATGTATGTAGACGGGCCCGCTGTGCCCACCCGTGGCCCGGGGACCACCACCTCCCCGGTACAAATCATGCTAAACTAATGTGGGTGGGCCTGCGCAGCGCCCCTGCAACCCCAGGTACTGCCACCTCCCTGGGGCAAAACATTTACAATTAATGCGGGGGCCTGTACAGCCTACCCCCCAGCTCCTGGGACCGCCACCTCCCCGGTGAAAATTACGCTAAACTAATGAAGGGGGGCCTGTGCAGTCCCTCCCCTGCAGCCCCGGGGACTGCCACCTCCCTGGGACAATTCATTCACATTAAGGAGGGCTGCATGATCCCCTTGCAGCCCTGGGGGCCACCACCTCCCAGGGCTAAGTACTACAATGGAAGAGGCCTGTGCGGCCCCCCTCGTGGAGCCATGGATGGCCCTGGAGACTGCCACCCCCAGGGCCGGCTCCTGCTACCTCCCAAGGAGCCCACCCTCAGGAGGTAACGGTTTGCTTTTGCTAGGTGGGAGCTGCCTCTGCTTTCTGCAACTGGGAGCCTTCAAACAGCACACAAATATGCAGGCAGGCAAACAGGGAGCTGCATTTCCAGCAGCTCCCTGCGTGAAAGAGCAATGCCAACTTCCACAGGAGCCAGGGAGCTGGCTGAGATCACGGGGGCCTTGAGGCACGGAAAAAAGGAGAAAGAGGCAAAATAAAGGTCAGAAACGAGGAGAAAGATGCAGAATAAAGGTCAGAAATGAGCAGAAAGAGGCAATATAAATGTGAGAAACGAGAAGAAAGAGGAAGAATTAAGGTAAGAAACAAGCGGAAAGAGGTAGAATGAAGGTCAGCAAAGAGTAGAAAGAAGCAAGATAAAGGTGAGAAACGTGCAGAAAGAGGCAGAATAAAGGTCAGAAATTAGCAGAAAGAGGCAGAATAAGGGTCAGCAACGAGCAGAAAGAGGCAATATAAAGGTGAGAAACGAGCAAAAAGAGGCAGAATAAGGGTCAGAAATGAGCAGAAAGAGGAAGAATAAAGGTCAGAACTGAGCAGAAAGAAGCAAAACAAAGGTCATCTATGAACAGAAAGAGGCAAAATAAAGGTCAGAAATTAGCAGAAAAGGGCAGAATAAAGGTCAGAAGGGAGCAGAAAGAGGCAGAATGAAGAGGGTGGGGCCTCCTATGAGGTCTCAGAAATCCAGCTGTGGGGGACTTACTTGTGACAACAATAGGGGTTATTGGTCTCCAATGACCCTTAGCAGCCAACTTCATCCCCCAACCAGTAGTGCCCCAGAAGGCCCCTTTGCAGTGATTGAGAAGGGGGACGGGGACGGATTCCTAGTGAAAGGGCACGGCGAAGGCTTTCTCTCAACTCTAGGAAGGCAACCAGATAGTCATTGTCCCAAGGCACCGGATCTGCCACATCCTTGGGTGTTAGTCTTTCTAAAGGCTTGGCCACTAAGGAAAAGTTGGGTATCCACTGACGACAGTATCCCACCATTCCCAAAAAGATACTCACTTCTTTTTGTGTTGTTGGCGGACTCATTTGCATGATCGCAGAAATTCTCTCTTGCGACCCCCTTCTCGCATCTTTCTCAATATGATGACGCAGATATAGGACTTCTGTCAAAGAGTACTGCAACTGATTCGGGGACACCTTATGTCCATTTTCAGGTAAGTGGTTTAGAAATGCAACAGTGTCAGTTTTGCATGTTTCATGAGTATTTGACGCAACCAGCAGGTCATCAATATACTGGACCAGGACAGAATTACAGGGCATACCCAAAGATCCACATTCTTCTATAGGATCTGGTTAAAAATCCACATGCAAGGGTATGGAGAAGAATGCCTGGTAGAAATCAATAATAGTAAACCACTCAGGCTCACATGGAATTTGAAACAATACTACAGCAGGATTCGGTACCATGGGACATGAGGGACTCACAATATTATTGATTGTGCGAAGCTCCTGCACTATGCTGTACTTACCATTAGGCTTCTGCAGGCCATAATGTGTGAGTTACATGGACTCCCCATGATCTCCTTCAATATACCTTGTTGAATCATTGTATTGATCACTTCGGTTATTCCAGCACCTGTTTCAGGGGGCCAATTATACTGTGGTGTTCTGGGATATTTCACTTTTGGCTTTATCTGAATACAGACAGGCTCAACTCCTTTAATGAGTTCATAGTCCTTTCCTTAAAAATCCCAAACTTCTGGTCTCACAGAATCTCTGAGATCTAAAGGCAAGTCTTCTGTCATCATCAATGGATACATTCCAATAATTAGATTTTGATTTGCCAACTTGAAGGCAATGTCCTCATCATGAGTCTGCAGTTCTATTCCTTTTGGGGAACTGTATATGGTGCAGTTCAGTTTGCACACCAAATTGTGTCCTAACAAACTCACAGGACTCAAATCACAAACTATAAATTGATAATGATCCTCAAAACATCCTATCTATACAGGGACATACTTGGTAATGGGGTTATTCATTTGTTGATTAGCAACTCTAGCAACTAGGAAATTTCTACCAGAGAGGGGTAGGTTTGGAACTTCCACTGATCTTACAATAGAATGAGTAGCAACACAATCAACCAAAAATGATAAGCCGTAGGCTATTACCTCAGCATCTATAAATGGGCCATTCTGGTCTAGCTCCAAGACTGCGCCAAGCACACAATCTTCCTCCCCCTAATGCACCATCAGGAAGAGTGATCAATGCCCAAATTGTCACTTGTCTCGAACATTGGAAATTGTTGGTAAGGATTAGTATTTTGGAAAGCATTCTTATTCAAATTGGGGGCCGGGTTTGAAGAAAATCTGGGAACATTAGCAGCTTGCTGTGGCATAGGAGGTTGAGGAACCTGCATCACTGGGGCTTGTGGCACATTAAAAGTCTGAGATCTAGGTCTGGGTACGTTCTGTTGATGCATGGAATTACTGTTCTGAGGTGGCACAAACACTGGATTTTGACCCTGATTTGGAGGATTAAGATGACATTCTCGTCCCCAATGCCCAGCCTTTCCCAGTAGTGGCAGCAAGACCTCCCACCCTCGGTCTAGGTCCACTCTCTCCCCGCAGCTCTGCTGTGCCGTCTCTTGCCTCCAGACCCCGACCTCCTCCTTGGGAGGTTCGAGGCTGCTGCCCGCTCCTGCCCCTGCTGCCCGCTTCAACTGGGACCAGACTGCCTGCAACCACCGTAACCTTTCTCAGCCGTTTTTTTCTTAACTTTTCCCTGTTGTGCCACTGTTATTGTGCCCATCTGTGTCTTGCTCTAATTCCACCACTGTTTTTATTTTCTCGTGCCTGCCTGTTCCTTTCGCCTTTCCCCGCTGCTGCCCCTGCGGCCCCTCCCCCCGGAATTCCCCCCCGGAATTGCCCTCCGGAATTCCCCCACTCCCACCTCCCAGCCTCTCCTCCCTCCCACCTCCCCTACTTAATGGCGGCCGCGCGCAGCGGTCGCGCCGCCGGCGCGCCAAAGGCAAGTCCGTCTATGCTCGTCCGCGACCCGACCGCGGCCAGCGCCAGGAACTCTGGACCTCCAACTACCCATCGCTACGACACCACCACCCTCCTCACACTCAACCCTGGAAGACTTAGAGAATGCCAACAGGCCTGGCCGAACATGACCCACGGCCAGTTCTCCTGCCTCCACTGCCGCCAGACCCTCACCGCCACCCCGGCCTCCAACACTGCCGACGCCAGCACCGGGGACACCCTTAAATGCATCCTCCTCAACGTACGCTCCGTACACAAACACGCCATGGAAATCTGGAACCTACTCGACTCTCTCTCGCCCGACATCGCCTTCTTCACAGAGACCTGGACCAATGCATCCTTCGCCCCCGACATCAGCACCACCATCCCAGACGGATACAAGATCCAGAGGAAAGACCGCCCCAACCACCCAGGAGGGGGCCTCGCCATCGCCCACAAGAGCACCCTCCACCTCACCACCTCCAGCGAAACCTTCCCCTCCGCCGAACACCTGCACTTCCAGATCCAGACCACCCCCAAAGCCAGACTCCGAGGAACCCTCATCTACAGATCCCCCGGCCCCCAAACACCCTTCGCCACCACCATCACTGACTTCATCGCACCCCACGCCATCGCCTCAGCAAACTACATACTCATTGGAGACCTGAACTTCCACCTCGACAACCCCAGCGACCCCAACTCCACTATCCTTCGTGACAACCTCGCCAGCATCGGACTTAAACAACTCGTCAACACACCGACCCACAGAGCAGGACACACCCTCGACCCCATCTTCGCGGCAGGAAACAGCGTCCAATTCAGCCACACAACGCAGCCGCCATGGACCGACCACCACTGCGTACACTTCGCCATCAACAAACCCAAGGCACCCAAACCAGCCCCACGCCCACCTCGAAGGAACTGGAGCAAGGTTACCGACGAGCAACTTAACTCCACCCTCACCCGAGACAACCACACCTGGGCACCCGACGCAAACAACGCAGCCAGAGAACTCCACACCTGGATCTTCAACTGCGCAGACGAGCTCGCCCCGCTACGCAACCCCGACAGACAACGCCCCAGGAAAGCCGCCTGGTTCACCAGCGCTCTTCAAGAAGCCAGACGCACCTGCAGATGCCTGGAGAAGAACTGGAGAAACACCAAAACAACCGAAAACCACACCACCTACAAGGACGACTTGACGGACTACCATAACCAGATCAGAGCCACCAAGAGAAACTTCATCCACAACAAAATCCTGGCCAACTCCAAGGAACTTTTCAGTGTTATTCAGGAATTCACCAACCCACGCAGCAAAGCCACAGACATCACACCATCCCAAGACCTCTGCGACAAGCTTGGAATCTATTTCCACCTCAAGATCAAAAACCTCTATGACAACTTCATCGACCATCCACCAGGTGCCACAGACGGCCCCCGCCCCCCAGAAACACCAGCCAGCCCACCATCTCCAACTGGACACCAATCACGGCCGAAGACACCGCCTCGACCATGAAAAGCATCCACTCGGGGGCCCCCACCGACCCCTGCCCCCCTCACATCTACCACAGAGCTGCGGCCGCCATCGCACCCGAACTACAACGCACCATCAACACCACCTTCAAAACAGGCACCTTCCCAGATGACTGGAAGAGCGCAGAAGTCAGACCCCTGCTCAAGAAGCCCACAGCTGACCCCACCAACCTCAAGAACTATCGGCCCATCTCGCTCCTCCCCTTCGCAGCCAAAGATGCAGAGAAAACAGTCAACAGGAAACTGGCACGATTCATTTAAGAGAACGCCTTCCTCGACCCGTTCCAATCCAGATTCCGAAGCAACCACAGCACAGAGACCGCCCTACTTGCTGCCACAGACAACATCCGCACCCTCCTGGACCAAGGCCACTCCGCAGCCCTCATCCTACTCGACCTACCCCACACTAGTCGCCAGACTACACGACGTAGGCATACAAGGAACAGCCCTGGACTGGATCCGATCATTCCTCACCGGAAGAATCCAAAGGATCAGACTCCCACCCTTCCTCTCCGACCCCACGAAAATCACCTGCGGAGTACCACAGGGTTCATCACTGAGCCCCACCCTCTTCAACATCTACATGGCCCCCCTCGCAGCCATCAGCTGACAACACGGCCTCAACATCGTATCCTACGCCGATGTCACCCAGCTCATCCTCTCCCTCACCAAAGACCCCACCACTGCCAAACTCAACTTCCAGAAAGGAATGCAAGACGTCGCAGTCTGGATGACCAACAGCTGCCTGAAGCTCAATGCCGAGAAGACAGAAGTCCTCGTCCTCGGTACCACCCCTTCTGCATGGGACAGCACCTGTTGTCTGACCGCCCTTGGAAGCCCACCTACCCCCTCAGACCACGCCAAGAACCTCGGCATTGTACTCGACTCATCACTCACCATGAACCGACAGGTCAACGCCGTCACCTCCAGCTGCTTCAACACCCTCCGCATCCTCCGCAAGACCTTCAAGTGGATCCCCCCTGAGTCAAAGAAGACAGTCACCCACGCACTCATCACCAGCACACTGGACTATGGAAACGCACTCTAGGCCGGCATCAACAAGTCCCTACTCCGCAAACTCCAAACAATACAGAACACCGCCGCCAGACTCGTTCTCGGCATCCCCCGACGTGAACACATCAGCCAACACCTACAAAGTCTCCACTGGCTCCCCGTGGAGAAAAGAGTCACTTTCAAAATCCTCACTCACGCCTACAAATGCCTGCACAACAACGGACCCAAATACCTCAACAACAGAATCAACTTCCACGTACCCAAAAGAAACCTCCGATCTTCCAACCTCGCACTGGCCGAAACACCGCGCATCCACAGAGCCAGAGCAGGTGGAAGATCCTTCTCTCACATTGCAGCCAAGACCTGGAACGAGCTACCGGCAGACATCAGACACGCCCCCTCCCTGAACACCTTCAGGAAGACCCTTAAGACCTGGCTCTTCGGCTAAACAGATCTGCGAACCCCCCCTCAGCGCCTTGAGACCCTCACGGGTGAGTAGCGCGCTTAAAATTCCCTGATTGATTGATTGGCATGGATTACACTTCTTAAATGTAGCCACATGAATTCCAGTACTTGAATCAATAGGGTCACTCCAACCTCTACCTTATGACTGAAATCCACTTCCATCCTGCATCACCAGAACTTCCTGTTGATACACTCCCTGCGTTGGTGGGGCATTCCCTACAAACAGTGGATTTTGAATTCCTCTCTACGCAGCCTACATTTGTACTAACATCAATGGCTCCTTTAACTTTTTCTGACTCATTTCATTCTTATTTTTGCATTATTTAGCATATTGCGAAATCTCGTCAACTGACTTATTCTGCCAACAAATCAAATACTGTTGAATCAATCAAACTAATCTCAGGCCTTAATCCTCTCACAAACCTGGGCACAAAATGTCCCATATATTTAGGCTCCAGTGTTTTCATTCCACTATACGGTTTGAATGCCTGTAACAATCTCTCATTGTACTGCATGCATTATCTCTTTTGGTTCCTGGGCCTATGGCTATTTTTAATGCCATCCACAAATCACTTGGGACCACAATATCAACCAAGTTATTCAAATCAGTCCACAAAACCTTTGACATTTTCACAAACAGCTCAACTTGGTTGTACCACTCCACAGGCGTCTCTCTTAATTTAGGGAAATAATTTTTAAATGACGCAAGATCACTCCTACTCCACAGTACATATATGTAACCTCTACTAGGTACCTCCCATAAAGGAAAGCTTGTAGCTCCTGTTTCTCCCTCTCAAGTCATCCTCTTAGGAGTCCTTCTTTGTGACCATTTAGCTTCACACTTGTCTAAATCATGCCAAATTCAGATGCTGAGGATTAATTCGAGAATTTGCATCTTCATCCCTTGTATTCTCATATGTTCTATGTCCAGATCACTAAAAGCTAGTCAGTGGCTTGTATTGCTCTTCCTAGTGACATCCTTACTCATGAACAAAAGTTCACGCTGCTAATACACTTCTAATCGATCCAATGCAAGACAACGACTTATCATTTGATCCAATCTTTCATTTTCTCACATCCTCCAAATTTACTTTCAAAGTGGACTCAAAAGTTCCCTGACTCGCTTCCGTACTCCCACTCTCATTTGATGTAGAATTTAGAGCTTTCAAAATGTCTTTCAGTTCCTGGACATTAAGACCAGGATGTACCTCAGGGGTTAAGGTGTGCATATTTAAAGGTGGTTCCCAAGTAAGTGAATCCAAACCTGGTAACCCTGGGAATTACCTTAAAGGTCCAAATCCAGTCCGATGCACAGATGGGTCTGCACTTGCACCACATGGAGAACTTGAATTAATTGGACTTAAAGTAGCAAATTCTCTGACACATGAGTGTAACTTCTGTAGTGGGTGCAGCTAAGTTTTGAATCCCATTTCCCCCTGAACCAGGTTTATACACAGAAACCACTGGTCCAATGATAAGACGGACTGTAAGTGCAGCTGGGACTGTGCAGACATTGGGGGTCCCAGGAACACAAGTCCCTGCAATTCCTCCTATCATATTCTGATTCACTGTGATAGTTCCCATCACACTCTGCTCCTTCTGCACAGGAAAAATCCCTATTATACCGGGGCTTGTACTTACTGATGCAATCCGTATTTCCACCTGCAACCTCACTCCCACCTCCGTGTGTTCGAATCTCATTATACAGAGGTGGTCGCTAGGACATTAACACGTCTAAAAGACTATCACTAGTATCACTATCACTATTTTCATCTTTCTCTCTGGATTGTCTTATTATATCCTTCCTTCTGTTTTCAGTCCCTTTTTCCCCTTCTCCGCTTTGCAATAATGGGTATAATTTTGCTCCTTCTATCACGTCAGTTCTCCACCTTTTCTGCTCTGCATCTCACTTTTCATCTGCATAAGTACGCACTGCCTTTTACACTCGCCCCTGATACCTCTCTTTATCTCTCCTGTGAGCCACATGATCCCACATGTTAAGCACTTCACATTGCATCAGTCTAGGCTCTGGTTTAATTTCATGTAAAATTCTCCTCAAATTTTCACTAATTCTCATGATTAAATGTGCCATACCGTGGAGACGCCAGGTCACCTTCTCTCCATGATCTTGTGTCATTGTTCAAGCCAAATATGTGTGTGTAACCCAACATTTATCGCCATATAATGACCTGCAATATCTTCGGGCGGGGCTTCTCCCCCCCCAAGAGGTATCTGAACATCTGCTCTAAACAAATGTCGGACAGCTTTAAAACATTTAATTTTCGTTTAAAATGTACTTGTTTCAACACAAAATCAATATTTTATGTAAAATCTCATTCCAAATCATCAATCAATAACAACCTGGCACCTCGTGACGTAGACAGCCAATAACAAAGTGGCTTCACACCAAACGATCTATCCCAGCGCGGCATGCTGTGATGACAATCTCACTCCTCAGCAGCTCACCCTCCTTTACAGTTTTCAATAACGCACTCTTTTCAGCAACACACTTTCAACTAAATACAATGCAATAGCAACAAGTAACAATTGTTTGCTTTACTAAAGAATCAACAGAAATCAATCATGCAAAAGTAACACAAGCACACATTCAAATAAAGCCTCGTCCTTCAGGGAATCACTCTGATCGGTGCAGCACTCCTTTGTGCAAAAGCTCCACCACACTAATCATACCTCGCTTTAACACAAAAGAAAAACGTCCCTATCTCGATTAGGATGTCGACAACATCCCATGGCAAACCCAAAAAAATCTCAGCAGAGAATTACAATACATTGTCTTCTACACTTTTTAATATCATTCCGGGATTTTAGGCCACTTCGGACCCAATAACAACCTCCGCAAAAAGCACTACACTCACACTATCTACTTACCACATCATATCACAGAATCTCCACGAGACACCACACAATTGCCACAAACATTGCAAGCTAAGCATAAGCTGCTTACACACAACCGTACTGTTACTCACTCCTTCTCTGTTACAACTCGCTCTCGAATCACTGGAACATCACAGACACTGATTCTCCAAATCAAAACATGGACACTAGGGATTGGGATTGGATCTGGCCTAATCTTAAATAACAGTTATTTAACTACTCTGCTTCAGGTACTAACCATCCTCGGTCTGTTACAATCTGAGAACGCTCTGGGCCTTTTCTTCCAATTTTCTCTGGTCAATAGACTTTTTTTAGTAGCCTGAGACGAAAAGTGTGAGCAACAAATTTAAATCTTAAGGTAACGTGTAACTATTAGGACCACATAATAAAAGTCTGAGTCAGTAACTTGAAGTCAGAACGTTTATTAAAAACTCAAAGCCAGACTAATATAAATCAATCTCAAGAACATACTATACAGGATTATCAAAGGAAGACCAAAGTGACGTGCAGTATTGGTCCTCAACAGCAAGTATCATATAAGAATTTCTGTGGCATCAATGCAAAATATAAGGAAAAGGATTTGATGACTGGACAAATGGTTTGGATCCTTTTCACCCTGCATGGTAAAGATTCACAACATCTACTAAACCCTACACTAAGCTAGGGATAGAGAAAACCCTATTACAATGTTACAGATAGATAGCTAGCTAGATAGACAGATAGACAGATAGATAGATAGATAGATAGATAGATAGAAACGTTGATAGATAGATAGATGGATAGATAGATAGATAGATATATAGATAGATAGATAGATAGATAGATAGATAGATAGATAGATAGACAGATAGATAAAAGATAGATAGATAGATAGATAGATAGATAGAGTTGTAAATCCATACATTCTTATCATCATAACAGATTTGTAGTCATTATATTGGCTACAATATTATTTTTGCCACACATGTTTAAGATTGATATTCTAATATAACACCACTATTGAAAATTTCTTTAAAAACTATTGTAGCCAAAATATTGACAACCACAAAATTAGTGAAGGGAAGCATATATAGGTGAGCATATATTTACTAAACTTAACTCCCTATATATGCAGCTTGATGATACAAACAGATTTTCCAGTTGTGCAGACGTGGAGGTAATAGTAAAGCTATACATATGTATACATACTTTCCTATGCAATATTGTTGTAGTCAATATTTTGACTATGACACTTTTGTGGCATGGTATTTTTTGGCCCAATATTCCGACATACAATTGTTTATGAGTTTCAGGATGGAGTAATTAAAAACAAAGGGGCACATTACGATGGCGGGCGGAAGCACCACCGCCGTGCTGGCGGATGCAAAAACCACCAGTTACCGCCGGCACGCAGCAGTCCACACGCCCGTCCAATTACGATGCGAAAAGTAGGCCAAACACCGCCGGCAAGCCAGCAACACCGTCCGCCATCAAAGTGCGCCCGTACATGTAGCGGCGCAGCCCAACTGACACACACCGTCCGACGAAACACGTCCCGCCCGGCGCATAAATTACGATGCCGCAAACAAACGGCTCCCACGGCCAAGAGATACCGTACGACAAACCGAAGCGGTAACACGGATGCCGAGCACGGACAACGAAGAAGCGGCTCCTCGAGCATGAATCCAGCACTGCAGGCACTCCCCATGCTTCTGCTGATGCACCACCAAGGACGCAACGTACCGCGGAGACGCAGGTAGGCACACACACAACAAGTGCACGCAAACAGCGCACACAGTGCAAGGGCGGAAAAAGCGGACAACCCCCACCAGCGCGTGTACACTACACATCCACCATCGCATCCACATATGACACACAGGCCAAATCGTAACATCGCAGAACACATGTGTACACACCACCTGGGACTAGTAACCAACCACCCCGTCACGGCCCCAAAGCGCCGATGACGCTGCCACACATGCGCACAACGCAGAGGCCAACCGCAGCGCCATGCATGCGTCGCACACAGACACAGGGACACAACCAAGCAGCACACACATCAGCCCCACCCCGAACGCACATGACACGTGACAGGCCGGCCACAGACATGTCCCCAACGCCCAATTCACGGACAACACCCAACGCCACACAACCGACGCACACATGTCAGTGAAGACACGCAACAGCAGGACACACCCCAGTGTAACAAACATGGCGTAGCACACAGCGGCGGCAACACCAACTAGGAGAAGCAGGGCCCCTTCGGGAAGAGGAACGCCAGTACCACACAGAAACACCCATACCACCCTGCACATATGAACAAGACATATAAAACGGAACACCAAAGAGCCCGGGGACCGACAACAGGTGGCCCAAGAATAACATTCACACACAAGGCCCAACGCAGAGCGGAAAGGCAGCCTGCCGCCCACACAAGGGAGAGCAGACAGCACTGAATGACCTTCCATTCCAACTCCGAAACCACAGCCCTACGACAGAAGCCGGTGAATACAGCCATTGTCCAAGAATAGACCAACACAGGCATGCCGAGGAGACCGACCACAGGGCAGATAGCGCATATCACAGAAGCACACAACGGACGGGGAAGAAAGAAGAAAACACTCCCCATGTCGGCCACATGCAAGTTAATTGGAAGGAGTCACACAGCACTGACCTTGAACTGTCTGAGAAGCATGTGGGAAGAGGGCCCGTGTCCTCCAAACAAGCCAACAGAACACAAGTCCTGTCTCCCTACGACTACACAGAGCTCACAGCAACCCCGGAGCGTGCACATTGCAGACTGCACACACAGCCGGAGCACGCCACCTCAACGAACCGCTGCGAAATGGCAACCGCAACACACCTACCCAACTACGCCGAACAGCTCAAGCTGTACAAAACCAACCTGTGCCATACATTGGGATGCGATCTCCTGTCCCTGCTGAACGTAAGTTACCGACTGACTTACCGCATCACATTGTTCAGCTGCATCATGCCCGTCTTCTACTGTCGGAGGTGTCCCTACCAGCATCCCGTCGAGATATGCCTCTCCAACCCGGCATGTCTGAAGGCGGACCTGCTACCACTACTCCTCCCTCTGGACGCACACGACAGGGCCTGCTCTGCCTATGGGGGCATGGCGTATGTGGCCAACATCGCACCCGCACTGAAATGGGACCACTGTGCCTCCACACGACGGATCATCGATAACAGCTACATCGAATGTCACCCAGCATGCCCCATCATGGTCCTCCAAGGGACAACTTACGAACAACACCTTGACAGCCACCATCCGCTACATTGGCTGGCAAACATGTACACCACCAATGACATGGAAGCCCTGCTGGACGGCATCGCATACCTGACAACCTGTAAATTCGTCGGACCACAACGCAGGTTCCCCGATTGACCTATGATGTCCAACCCCGCACCCATGCTTAGCTTCCGCACGGACTGGCCAGTCACCACCACAACAGCCATACCAAACGACCGGCAACTGTAACCACACCATCAACGACATCGCCATGACATCGGATATGACCGGGACATGCACACTGTTCCCCATCACATCCAGGAACACCGCATGCATCGTGGGAGGCAGTGGCATGGGCTCTGTGTATCGCACCCACATGGACGGAACTGCACGAACAACCAGGACACGACATGGATCCAGCGCACATGGACACACACACCGCTCAGTGGACATGAATAGGTCGCCTGGAGTCTGTGGGTGCTGCACCCCTCCCACCCCCACCCCGGGAATCCCATACCAGGACCTTTGCATGGACGACAAGTGCATACAACAACAACACGACCCCAGTGACTGTGACATGTCCAGTAACCACCACAGTGCAACAACAAGTGGCACGCCGCTGCATGCACGCAAGCACATGCCCTGATGTCATCTCACATGCACGCGTGCATGAGGAACAACCGCAGCAAACCTGTCACATGGAACTGAGATGGACTGTGCCCATGATGCCAAGCGGTCTGGTAGGCTACATGTATACAGTCTGTGTCAAAGTCCGCAGCTCCGCAGCTATACGTAAATGTACATTAGCACAGCCTTGGCCAAGCAGATGTCACTCTGAAGCCCACATCCCACATGCAACAGCCAATCACATGTAACCCCACACCCTATCCCATTTGTAATCATGCTCAGTATATCCTCAACATGTATTCCGCTGCCAGTAGTGTCCACTATACTGCATCACAGAGGACAGAAGACTCAATATAATGTTTGAAACCAAAACTGTCTCCGCTGACTCATTTCACAAGTACGAATGAGAGAGGATGAGAGTATGCGAAGTACACGGCAGTCGTGACATGACCATGTAGTCCACTGGTATTGGATGTCAACGCAAATGAGTAGCACTACAGTGGAAGACACACATGTGTCGTGTGAAGTCGTATGGACGCAGTGCTCAGGTGGGTGGGTGCGACGGGTAGATGCGCACATGCCAAGTTGGAGCACGCCGTGTTGGGAGGGGTCATGAACAGTACACCACCGCTTCCCTGGGCATTGTGAGAGGACACCTGTCGGGGGAGTGAACACGTGTGTGCACAGCAGCCGGGCACACGTACAAAGCGGTACCAGGCGCACCTCAGCCCACCCTCTGTGGACAAGCTGGATCCTGTTGTGCGCCCGCCATGCCCCTTGACAAGGCACACACAGCCCCAGTCGACCAGGTGTAACCCCAACATAGTCAATCCGCACAGGCGATACAGGGCACGGGATGGCAGTGGAGCATGGTGTGTGAGAGGTCTCCTCGCGCTCCTCCTGGTCATATCACGCAGGCAATAGAACCTCAACGTCTAGCATGGCACAAGTCAAATGGAAGTGTAGGGGGACGCACCACAGCACGAGCAGCACTGACATCACGGGAGGTGGCTCGCACCATCCCATCCATTGCCCATCATACCAACCACGCCACATGCCATTGCGACTAAGTGCAAGCGCGTGCGCCACCACCCCCGAGCCCTCCCCAGAGAGGCCAAAGAGTGAATGTGTGGGCCATCAGCCACAGACGGACGCGGCCTGGCCGCAAGGGCAGCCACAGCCACTGGGTGTCGCAGGTGGCGGATCCGGAAGGCGAAGACTGTGATGCATAGTCCATGCAGGCCGGGTCTCCATTTGGGGCACCACGCAGGTGGACGGCGTCCCGCCACACATCATACCCTGAGACAGCCCACTCGTGCAACTGGACCCACACATACACTCCTTGCCCTCTCTGGTGCGAGCTTGGGGCTGCCTGTGCAAGCGCTAGCCTCGCAGGTGAGCATGCACATTGGGGGAGCGAGGGGAGGACATGAGGGCTGGGGCGAAGATGACTGTATCACTGTCAGTTAGTACAAGGGATGACCCAGATGTGGAAAGGAAGAGACGTGTCCCGTGTGTACTGCAACTAGTCGCCAATACAACTACCCCCATGTCCGGAATGTAAGCCCGCACCTAGGCCCGCCCATCCGCCACATCGAACATACCACCAGCACGACAACCTTCCCATTCGAAACACTGACTGGGGGTGGCGACCAGTGTACAATCATGTGTAGCCTACCCACGCGTACATGTGGGCCCTCCATGATCCATGTCACCTGCGGCAAAGTCATGACATGCGCAATGAGGGAAGTGAGGAGAGCTGCCCGCCCCACGCGCAGAAGGTGCATCAGCTCCACAGACCCAGCAGCGAGTCCAGCAGGGGTCACATGTGCAGGGGCAGCTGTGCCTGGTGTGAAGGCACATGCATATAGACAGCACATCGACCAATGTGTAGTCTGCCCACATCTACAGTCCATCATCATGCGGACATAGGAATTGAACACAGGGCAACACATCTTAGTGGGTGCACCCACCGTGACCAACAATGCGCAATCATCGACGTACCCGCCCTGTGCATGGCCCCCCACCCAACGGAGGCACATCCAGTGCCACCATCCCACACACACAAGCCTTCCACGGAACATGCTGTGTCCAATGGTCAGTACAGAGTCAGCGCCCATCTGGTGGATCCTGAACAGGAGACACATGCACACACATGCCAGCTCCCACTATGTACGACTGCCACCTGGCACGTGCAATGTAACCTCTCACCTGTGACGTGTGACTGCAAGCACACAGCCGTCTTGGCATGGGGCTGTCAATGTGGACACCTGTCAATGTTTCGGGAGGTGTGATCCGTACAGTGCTGTACATAGGGTGCAGTGCTGACACCTACTACTGTCTCATATCCCCTCGTGCCACAGGTCCCACTTGTTTTGGCCGCTCAGCCTGTGCCCACATCGTCGTCGTCGTGTGCCATACTCATCCAGCCGCGGAAGCAGTTCCATGCTCAGCAGACATTCATGTTGCCGTGGCGTTGCCGCTTGACGGATATGCAGTCAGTCCCCATCAGCACGCCCCGCAAGTCATTGGGGCCTAGATCCCCATGTGCATGCACATGGCAGTGGTTTGTATCACTAGCCATTGCCATTGTTGGGAGACCTGTGTAAGTGTATTGTGGCCGTGCCGTCCCAGCTTGACAGCTGGGCTGTGGCTCATGTGCTTGCTCAGTCATGTCAGTGATGTGTATGCGAAATTGCTATGTGTCGTGTTGCATTGACATGTGTCCTCTGCCATTGTCCCTAGGCGGAGACCGAACATTGACCGCCCATACCAATTGCTGGCGGACATGGACGATACAGAGGTTATTAGGAAGTTTCGGCTGGACAGGCCAACCCTGCATCGCCTGTGTACCATGTTAGAACCCCATCTCCGTCCCCGCAGGGTGTATCCGACTGCTGTCACCCCCACGGCTAAGGTGATGGCCGCCATGCATTTCTTCGCCACTGGGTCATTCCAGCACACAGTGGGCAGTGGAGGAGGGATGTCCCAGCCCATGTTCAGCAAGGTGCTGAGGGATGTACTGGCAGCCATGATGCTGTACCGGAACAGGTACATCCGCTTCCCCAGGGCTCGTGAATTGGCGGCAGTGAAGGGTGCATTCTATGCACTTGGCAGAATCCCACACGTCGTTGGAGCCATTGACTGCACACATGTCGGCCTTGTTCCACCACAGGCCACTGAGCACCTGTACCGCAACAGGAAGCACACGCACTCCCTGAATGTGCAAGTGGTGTGCCTTGCGGACATGGTGATCACCCACGTGTGTGCAAAGTTCCCAGGCTCGGCCCATGACGCACACATAATGCGCAACAGCATCTTGCCACGACTGATGTCCAATATGCAACAGGATCGTGCCTGTATTGTCGGTGAGTATGTGGAGTGGTGTAGCGTGCTGGCTGTGCGATGCTGTCCCCTGTCCAGTTGGATTAGCAACGGTTCTCTGTGTCCCTCACACCCAGGTGACTCTGCGTATCCGAATGGGGCATGGCTGCTCAGTCCATTGAGGAATCCTCGCACCCCAGCAGACGATCGCTACAATGAGGCACATGGGAGGACCAGACGTGTGGTCGAGCGTACCTTTGGCCTCCTCAAGTCCAGGTTCAGGTGCCTGGACCGCACCGGGGTGCGCTGGCGTACTCCCCACAGAAGGTGTGCCGGATAGTGGTGGCGTGCTGCATGCTGCACAATCTGGCCATTCGGAAGCAGATCCCCCTCATCGTGGATGACGGAGATCAACCAGGGCCCCAGCCCGCAGACCAGGACAGCTCGAGTGAGGAGGACAGCGGAGAGGAGGAAGCTGGTAATGTGCGGCAGCAGCTCATCGCCCGCTACTTCACTTGACGGTGAGTGTCCATGTACGACGGCTGATGTGGCTGTATCTGTGCAGGTGTGTGTGTGCTGTGTCAGGGTGGCCGTTTGTTCACTGCGTGCTGTGTGTCAACGCTCCATGGCCAGGGTAGTATGCCACTGTTGGTGGCTGTGGCATTGTGCCCTATTGCTCTGTGCGATGTGTGTACATTGCTTGTAGTTGTTGACATGTACTGTGTGATGGGTGTGTGACACACTCATTGAATGTGCTCCTGTTCTGTCTCCCACCCCTAGGTCCCTACAGGCCCTCCGGATTCAAATGCCATGCCACGCATCAGGTGCCTTTCCGCCCAAGGTGGCCGTTGTATTCCGTACAAATAAGACACAGGGCACAAACAGCAGTTAGTGAAAAAGGTGCATTTATTACAAACTGTGACATGTGATTGTGTGTAAGGTGATGACAAAAGTGGTGCGTGCAGTGACAATGAGCTGTCGGTCATGGCTGCGTGATGATCAGGGTGTACCCACTGGTTCTATGTCCATAGTCCAACACACACATGCCATCCAGATGGCTGTGTGGAGTGGGATCGTAGTCCAAGTCAATGCAGTGGCTGGTCAAGGAAGGCTGGCTGGCTGCCTCACTTGCGTCTGGAGCGTGCAAAGTCCTCCCGGGAGATCTGTTTCCTCTTCGGACGGCCCCTTCCACGTTTGCGAGGGGGTGCCTGCTTGCGACATGCTGGTGGTTGAGGTGTGATCACTGGCTGTGGACGCAGGGGAACTGGACACTGCTGCTCCACCCTGCGCCCCGGCAGGTGGTGGCGGAGGGGAGCTGCTGTCCCTGGCTGTGACCTCACCGCCACCACCAGCTGTCCCATGAGGTCCACGATTTGGCCCATACGGGCGTCCATGGACCTCAGCACCCCCAGCACCTCACGCGTGTCTGAAGCAGACCGGACCCATTGTCCTTGGGCCTCTTCATAGGCCCCAAGGACTCTGGCCATGTGAGGCAGGGCATGGCTCCCAGGGGAGGCTGGCGTTTCCCTGACCCTGCTCCTCCTACCAGTCATGCTGCCACCGGCCTGCCCACTAGCCACATTCCTCACCACGGTCCTCGCTGTGGCTCCCAGGGTGGATCCAGTCGTCCGGGCCACCACCTGCGCTGGGGCTGGTGCCAGCGAAGACGTGGCGGTGGTGGCGGCGGTGGTGGTCGGTGCGGCGATGGTGGCGGTTGCGGCAGTGGTAGTGGCCACAATGACCGTGGGTGTGGCCGCAACG
The DNA here is from genome assembly GCA_963921515.1 of Calotriton arnoldi. Taxonomy (NCBI): domain Eukaryota; kingdom Metazoa; phylum Chordata; class Amphibia; order Caudata; family Salamandridae; genus Calotriton; species Calotriton arnoldi. The sequence continues at coordinate 3,321,959 of CAWUFW010000004.1, read as the reverse complement.
ACAGTGGCAGCAGGGGGCTGGGAATGTTCAGCAGCCCTGGATGATGGGTTGGTGGGTAGGAGGGGTCCTGGGGAGCGGCTGGGCCCTGCCACACCAGATGGGCCTGCTTGGTTGTCCGTGTCCGAAGAGGAGGACAGATCCTCCAGATCCGTGTGTCCTCGTTGGGGGCTTGTAGGCTGGCTGTGCTGGCTGCTGGCTCCATCCCCAGCATCCAGCAGTTCGTCACCTGTGGAGAGAATGAGATTTGTTATTGTGTTGCACCTGGCGAAGTATGTATTTGTCGTCTGACATTGACAGTTCGTGCAATCTCGTACATGGGTTTCCCGGAGGCGTGTGTGTGGCTGTAGCATCTGTAGTTGTGTGTGCTTGGCAATGGGACTGTGTGCTGTGCACATGTGGCATGGGACGGATTGGCCATGCCGATGGGTGTGTTGCTGTGCCCCTACTTATTGTGACTCTGGTGTATGCGGGCTCCTGGCCCATCCTGGGTCTGGTTTGTACTTTGCTTTTGGGGTTCAAATGGAACGCTTAGGAACGCATATGGCAACATGGGGGCCATGCCCCAGATTCGCATTTGGGAGGGGATATGCTTTTGGGGTTCAAATGGAACGCTTAGGAACGCATATGGCAACATGGGGGCTATGCCCCAGATTCGCATTTGGGAGGGGATATGCTTTTGGGGTTCAAATGGAACGCTTAGGAACGCATATGGCAACATGGGGGCTATGCCCCAGATTCGCATTTGGGAGGGGATATGCTTTTGGGGTTCAAATGGAGCGCTTAGGAACGCATATGGCAACATGGGGGCCATGCCCCAGATTCGCATTTGGGAGGGGATATGCTCTTGGGGTTCAAATGGAACGCTTAGGAACGCATATGGCAACATGGGGGCTATGCCCCAGATTCGCATTTGGGAGGGGATATGCTTTTGGGGTTCAAATGGAACGCTTAGGAACGCATATGGCAACATGGGGGCCATGCCCCAGATTCGCATTTGGGAGGGGATATGCTTTTGGGGTACATGCTGTGAGCCATGGGTGCCGAACGTGACATGTGTTGTGGCAGCATGACAGTGCATGGTTTGAGGTGTGTGCATGCTTGACATGGCCTGCATATTTGCTGTCTGTTGTGATTACTGGACATGGCATTGGACGCATCGTTATGAGTGAGTGATAGTTGTGTGCCAGCCAACGTATTGCAGTTGTCCCATCTCCTTGGTGTGCGTGCTGCCCTGTGCCATGTGCATCACTGCAGTGCTCGGGGGTGTGGCCCATGTTGTGTGTTGTTGCTCACAGTGTGTCGTGTGCTTAATTGACTTCTGGCACATGGTTGGTCATGGGCATGTGTCTTAGCGTGACTGCTGTATGTGTGGCAGCTGTGCGGATGACATGCCTTTCATGAGACTGGGGCTGACGGATGGGATGGATGGTATGTTGTATGTGCATGGTGTGTCTGTGAGTTTGATGGGTTCAGTGGTGTTCATGTGCATTTATGTTGTTCCGCTCTGTTGCGTCTAGTGTTGTTTGTCTTACATAGGCGTAGTTGTGGGGTGTGTTGTTGACAGGCAGTAGGGGCTACATGGACAGGACTTCAATGGTGTTTCGGTTGTGTGTGATGAGTTGCACAGTGGCTGCCGTGTGGGACTATATTCAGTGTGGCTTGTGCATGCAGACGTGGCTCCTTGGGTGTTGCTATGTCTGTGATGGGTCATGTGGGGTGTGAGTCTGTTGTTCATGTCCGTGTGCACATTGTTCACTTGTTCGTGACGGTGGGCGGTGCTGCGTGTTCGTCTGCTACGTGACATGTCCCATGTGTTGGTCGTGTTATGGTCCTCATGCCTCCAGTAATCCAGCCCTGTCCAGTTTCCCACCTGCAAGTTGTTCGTGCGTGCACTGTACTGGATGCCACATGGCTCTAAGCGGGGGTGCTCCATGTTGCAGGTCTGTGGGGGTGGGGGGTGTTGTGGGTCGTGGGGGTGGCTGGACACCCACTGACACCGATTGCTGTGGACCGTGATGTCTGCCTTTCGGCTGTCGTTGTGCACTGCGGTGGCTGACACGTGGCTGTGGGGTGTGGGGGATGCTCCTCCTTGCTGTGCTGTGGGACTGGGGCCTGGTGTGTGTTGTACTTGGGCTGTCCACCGTCCCACCCACTGCACTTTGTGTTCCTGCCACTTACCTGTTACTTGTCGGTTAGTGCAGCTGTGGCAGACACATGGGTGTGGTGGGTGCTCGTTGTGGCGCTTCTGGCATATTTGGGGACCTGTTGGTGGTTACGTGGCTGGCTTAGTGTACACATGTCCCCACGCATCTTACAGTTGTTCGGTTTGGGCTGTGTGTGGTAGTGTCTGTTGCATGTGTGTGTGATGTGTTGTGTATTGTGTGCTGGACATGGGGGTGTTTGTCCCTGGGAGCTGTGGCATGGTGGTAGTGCATGTGAGTACATAGTGGTGTGCTGGTATACATTAGTTTGTACTTACCAGCCTCCACTCCCCTGCTAATCCGGCGAGGATCTCCGGATGGATTACGACTCGCACCTTCTCCTCCCACGCTTTGAAGGTCTTAAAGAGCGCGGGATTCCCTCCGCCAGTGACGGCAGCCAGCTCTCTGTTTTTGCCCTCCTTCTTCTTGACCAGGCTCTTTACGTCATTCCAACGTTTGTTAATCTCGACTCTGTTCCTGGGCAGGGTCCCGACTGCATTGACCTGGTCTACGATCCGGTTCCACATTCTGTTTCTGGTGGCTAGTGGTGTGTGCTGGACCATGTTCCCATAGATTTGTGGGTACACCTTGATGATCTCGTCGACCATGACCGTCAGCTCCATGGGCGTGAACTTGGGCATTCTTTGTGGTGCCATGATGTTTGTGGTGCTGGTGCGGTGTGTGTTGTGTAATGTGCAGGGGGTTTGTGGTGCCGGTGTTTGGTGGTGGTGGTGGTGGTGGTGGTGGTGTTTGGTGGTGGTGGTGGTGGTGGTGGTGGTAGTGATGTGTGCGTTTCTGTGGTGTGCTGCTGTCCTTGCTGTGTCACTGTGTCCTCTCCTCTCTAGTTTGCAATGTAGCAAGGGGTTGTGGTCTGTGGGAGTGCTGCTTTTGTACTCACCTATGTGGGTGTGTCCTCATGGTCTGTTGTTTTCAGGTGTGTTGTGTCTGGGGTTCTGGCCTTTGTATTTTTTGTTTGTCCGGGGGTGTTTTCGGGATGTGTACTGTGCTTGTGTATTTGTGCGTGCCTTGCTGTGTGGACTTGTTGGCCATGCTGTGTGCTATTGGTTTTGTGTGCGGATCGTTTCTGTGCAGGTACGTTGGCGCCATGGCTTCTGCCGTGTCGATTCTCATCGGCGTTGTTTGCGCTGGCGGGCGGTATATTTGTGGTTTTTCCGCGCTCATGTCGGTGCGATCGTAATTTCACGTGCGGTGTGTCGGCCGTGAGGGCGGGCGGTTTTGTGTTGTCGTGCGTGTTTCCATCCGTGGCGGGCGGTTTGACTCCGACTCGGACGTTGGCGGGCGGTATTTTGTGTGATTTTTCCGCCGATGGCGGTTTTCGGTTTGTGTAATCGTAATGGCGTGGTCGGTGTTCAGGCGGTGTGTGCGGGCGGATTTTTGCCGCTTCCATGCCTGGCGGATTTATTTACGCCGGGTATCGTAATGGGCCCCAAAGATACCAATTTATTTTAGATGCGCCTGCAGTAAAAATCATTACAATAGAGCCCCCAGTTCTTCGGCAAGTAATATGTAAGCTTAAGCGCTAAAAAGAGAAACACAGAGACCAATCATCAAAACAATTAAAAAGGCAACAATTGAAGGAAGTAACCCGTTTAGGGCCACCCGGGTCGCTAATGACCACATCTCAGCCTTCCGTACTAAATGAAGAGTCGGTCAGACAGTAGAGAATACAAACCGATAACTGTTTATTAATATACACTCAGAGCGGATTCCCATCTGCCCAGTCACTAAGAATGCTGCAGACGGAACTGAAATCGACAAGGATAAAGATACATACAGGGATGCTGAGAGGGAGACAAGATGGCGGCCGGACCTCCGGCCGAGTGAGCTGCTTATGCGGCTCTCTGCTGACTGATCCCTCCCCCCCCCTGCTCGCTCCTGTCGGTGTCCGGGGAATCGCACCGTGAAACTACCCGAGATGGGGGTATGAATGGCAATGATTTGGCGATTCTGGTGGTCTTTGAGGCGGCTGTCTGGGCTCCCGGTGCCGCTGCGGCTGGTGTGTGCCGGCGTCTTCTTTCATCTTGCGGCGGCGGGTAGTCCGTCCGTCGCCACTTTCCGAGCAGCACAGAGGGCTCCTGCGATGCCTCCGAAAGCGGCTGCGAAAGGCACTAGGACCCGAGGGCAACCGGGCCCAGTTGTAGCAACCCCGGCGAAGAACAACATGGCAGTCCGGAAATGTGGAAGCGCACTGCATAATATGGATGGGGAGACTCCGGGACCGGCTGAACCTGCCGGGAAGAGTTGCCTGGCTTCACGAGGGCTCCAGACTGTTCCGGCGCAGTTTAAAGCTCAGGCGGGGAAAAATAAAACCGTAATCGACGCAGCGGAGGTTGGCAGTGGCAACAATGTTGCAGGGAGATCTTCAGCGAAGAAACAAGACACAGTGTTGCAAGGTACTGTATGTAAGCTGCCGGTTAATGGGTCTAGCGCTGTGTTTAACGATGATAGGGAAATGGCCCAGAAAGATTATGGGGGAAACTCTGATTTGACAAATTTAAATACCACGGTGCTGTCTGGAACTGGAGATAACCTGCCTGAGAATCAAGAGAAGACAACAGACCAGGATCCTGGGATTAGTTTTCAGATGGGCGAGGAAACACAGGAAATACAGGAGCAACAGGATACTTGCCAGAACGCTGGTAGAAATCCTCATAAGAGTGGCCAGACAGATGATTCAGACCCTCAAACCTTCCAATCTCTTCAGAACGACGATTTATCGGTGATGTCCTGTGCTAAGGAAGGAGACTCTGGAGATAAATTTTACTCTATGTCGGACCCCTCTAACTCCTCAGGAGATGAGAGCCCAGGCAGGGACTGGGCAGAGGACGAGAGTGACATAAGCAGTCTGCATATGGAAGAGGGGGAGGTAGGAGATGATGTTCTTACTACCGTCCGAAAACAGAGGGAACAAGACAAGACTTTATGTAACACAACTTTGGCTCCCGCTGGCTCATTGGTATGGGATTATTCTTTTCTCCACAGCTGAATGAACCAATGACTGGAGGAGCGTCCATTGGAGATGTCACATCGGATATAGCTGCCCCATTGGGCCCAGATGAAATCACTCTGTCCACTATATATCACAGTATTATGGCCCATCGCGAGGAGACCCGGGCAGAGAGCTCACGGACTCAAGGTGCTGTACGTAAACTTCAGAACTCGGTGCGTCGAATGGCAAAAATGTGTTCTGAGCATGCGACCAGAGTTGGAGAAGCAGAAACTCGAATCTCGGCTTTGGAGGATGAGTTAAATATACAAAAAGTATTACGGAATCCTGGAAAGCCCAGAAGGACGATACCAATTGGAAGCTGACTGAGTTGGAAAATCGCTCTAGGAGAAATAACTTAAGGGTTTTGGGGGTTCCAGAAGGTTTGGAGGGCAGTAATGTCCGGCAGTTTATGGTGGAACTTTTTGGAAGCCTTTCCGGAGCTCACACAATGGGATTGGGCAGTCGAAATACAGAGAGCTCACAGATTCCCCTTCAATCAACGTAAAAAAAGACAGGGCAATTTTCTGACCACCCCAGAGCCATCTTGATCTGTCTTAATAATTTTTGGCACGTGAAACCCTATATGATCTGGCAAGACCTGATAGGAAGAGGGCAGGGAAGGGCTGCGAGTTTTTGTTAGGCCCGATTTTTGCCAGGCGACGGTTGAGAAAAGATGGCATTTAAGACAACTGATCCCACTCTTTCAGGCAAAAGGGGCGCAAGTTTTCCTGCTCAATCCAGCCAAATTGAAAATTATATTTAAGGGTCAGACTCAATTCTTTACCTCTGAGATCCTAGCAAAAGAGTGTTTACAAACGATGTGATCCAGGACATTAGACCTCTTAATGACCTTTGCTACTCTTTGAATGCTCAGGACCTATACTGGATGGATTTGCACTGTGTCTTTTTGTGGTTTTTTTGTGTTTTTTGCTGTTGTTTTCACCAATCTATGTACAGGGGGGAGAGGGGGACGATCGGTGGGGAGCTGATTGACAGCTCCACATCATCGAGGACACTGGTCCTTATGTCTCATTTAAGGGGAGGGAGGGAACGACGGGGGTGTGGGGTGGGGGTGGGTCAGGGGAGGAAGAGGGAGAAGGGGGTCAGGGTCTGGGTAAAAGGGAAGGGAAAATAACATAAAAATAATCCACAGTCTCATTGGAAATTTGAGGATCATTATGAAAGCTTATTGTGATAGGTTTCAATATATATTGGGATTTTTTGGTAATTTATGGCTAGGTTAGGCCTTAGAATTTGCACATTTAATGTTTGTGGATTAAACGGCTATAACAAGAGATGTAGAGTTGCTGCCGAGATCCGCATGATTCAACCAGACATAGTGTGTTTGCAAGAAACTCATGTACCATGGGGGAAAAGGAATATTTTGTTAGAACTTGGTTATGAGGTTTTAGCGGTCTCAAAACAATCAACTACTACAAGGGGTGTAGCAGTTTTAGCCAGGCCGGTTGTACAAACAACTGGTCGAGTAGCAGTAGATACTCAGGGACGGTGGGCCATTCTAGAATGTCTTGTTGGTAATATGAAGTTTACCCTCTGCACGGTTTATGGTTCTAACCTCGATGAAGCTCCGGTCTTGGAACACTTAAATGGAGAACTTGCACTATGGCCGGTGCCTCTAGTGCTGTGTGGTGATTTTAACATTAATGTAACCAAGACAGATTTTCAGGCTGGGGGCTCAACTACAAGGGTAGGAAACCCAAGGTCTTTAAAGCTTTATATTATTTGTTGGCTGATCATGGACTGATGGATGCGTGGGGTAGTTTAGGTTTACAAGATCCGGGGTATACATTCTATTCCTACCCACATAGTAAGCTAGTGCGTCTCGATTATTTTTTTGTGCCCTCTTTATTACTCTCGGGTATTAAGATGCAAATTTATCCAAGAATTACATCCGACCATGCACCAGTAGTTGTGGATATTCCCACATTTGCTGTCTGCGTAGCTCCGAGGTGTTTTTCTTTTGATAGGAAACATCTTTTGGATAAAGTTTTCTTGGAGCATATGAAAAAGTGGATAAAGGATTTCTTTCAAATTAACAGACACTCTGCGGGTTGGGGGTTGTTTGGGATGCATTCAAAGCCTCTTTTAGAGGTGAGGCCCTGAGTTATGGATTATATAAACAAAAACAGGCAAAACTAGGAATTCAGGAGTTGTATAATAAACTTAAAGTAGCAGAGGAGGACTTGGCAGGAGGAATTGCAGTAGGGCATAATATAACTGAGTTTCAATCTAGATTGGCTAGATGTAAGGCCAATATTAATCAGGTTTGGAGTAAAGAAATAGCATTAAAATTTCAGACCTATAAAAAAGACTGCTATGAATATGGAGAGGCTACCGGTCGCTGCCTAGCTCAGAAGCTGCGTAAGAAGGAAGCAGGGCAAAGAATTATATGCATGAAAAATGCCCAGGGTAATATTGTATATGACTCTCGGGAAATTCTTAACATCTTTTATGACTTCTATGATCAACTCTATACAGAACCAAATAAAGGGCAGCACTCTGTAGATGTAAAACTTCCATCTTCATTATGGGAACAGCTAGATAGCGAAAAAGCCGGAATACTCGATTATCCTATTACTGCTGATGAATTAGAACAGGCCATTAACACCCTAGCGATTGGGAAAGCTGCAGGCCCGGACAAACTTCCGCTGGAAATTTATAAGACCTTCTTCCAAGTTCTTAAAGAAGATATTCTTGAGGTTTTCCAAGCAGCACAATTGGGGGATTCACCTCGATCATGGGATGAGGCCAATATTATCATATTTAAAAAGAAAGACAAACCACCCGATATACCTGGGTCTTATCGTCTGATTTCCCTCATTAATTGTGATGGAAAAATTTATGCTAAGATTTTGGCGAATCGTTTAGCGAAAGTTATTTCCTCCCTTGTCTCAATCAGGCAACATGGTTTTATCCCGGGTAGAGGGACTGTAAACCACATTAACAGAGTAGTAACGCTATTTGATATAGCGCAGGTAGAATCTAGGGACTTAGGCTTGATTTTGCTCGACGCCGAGAAAGCGTTTGATCGCGTGGCTTGGGACTTTTTATGGGAAGGGTTGCACCAAATGGGGTTTGGTCAGGGATTTATCCGGGCTCTCCAGGTCCTATATCGAGCTCCCTCTGCTACTATATGTATAATGGGGGTACTTCCGATAGGATCCAGATTTCTAGAGGGACACGCCAGGGATGTCCCTGTTCCCCGCTTTTATTTGCCCTGTATATTAACCCCTTTATAAAAATGCTGGAGCAGAATGATCAGATTCCACCTTTTATTGTCAGACAGGATAGGTTTAGCGTGTTGGCTTATGCGGATGACATTGCAGTTATAACATCTAACCCTACCATAGCCTTACCTGAAATTGAACATCTGGCTCAGGAGTTTGGTTTTGTCTCGGGTTATAAACTAAATACAGACAAAACACAGATTATATGCACAAATCAAACTTTGTTGAACGACTCTAGGACAGTTAGGGAAGCTGTTTACTTGGGTATTAAGATTAGGCCCTGTCTGAAAGAGCTGGTTGAGATCAATTGGGGGATATCATCGGCAAGATAAAAAGTTCGTTAGAGAGATGGGAGGTTCTACATCTCTCTCTGGTCGGTAGATCAAATGTCTTAAAAATGAATATCTTGCCTAGGGTCATGTACTTCTTCAGAGCAGTACCTTTAGAAGTACCTAGTAGGCAACTCCAGCTATCTACAATCTTTATGTGCTAGATATTTATGGGCCCCAAGGAAACCACGCAGAGCTGCGCGTTATATGACATTACCACGAGAGCGAGGCGGATGGGCAACCCCGGATTTTACTCTTTATTATTATGCCTGTATCCTGTCAAATATGCGTATTTTATTGACGGGAGAGGAAGTAGATAACGTAGCTGAGGCCCCTTCAATTTATCGGATGGTTTTAGGACCAGAGGTTAATCACTGTCTGTTTAAGAGACTCGACGGCAGTTATTATAAAAGAACCCGTTTTAAGGTGTTGGAAACTGCCTTTAAAGTCTGGAGCACGATCCGTAGAAAATTTCAGATACCTGGGTTAACATTCTATACACCTATGAATGCTGCAGGACTACTCCCTTCGGTATTTTGGGATTATGTGGCAACTCAGTGGAGTTTAAAAGGAATCACTATATTGGGGGATCTGTTTCAGGCTGGGGGGTTTGTTTGTCATTTTCACTTTTGATGGATAAATATCATTTATCTAAAAATAACTTTTTCAAATATTTGCAATTACGGGACTTTCTAAACAAAAATGTGAATAATATGGTGCCATATAAAATAGTTGAAGCCATCAGGTGTCAGGGGAAAATTGGGTCTCTTTATAAAATATTGTTAACTGAGAGACCAGATGATTTAGATAGACAGAATGCTAAGTGGGCTAACTTGCTGGGAGATAGCTCGGTTTCTCTAGAAAAATCAATTGATATGGCAGGGGAAATTCTCCTTATAGCTAATCTTAAAGCACAACATTATAAAACACTCTTTAACCTTTACCATACCCCGGCAAAGATGCTAAAATGGGGGGGCCCACATAACGGGAAATGTTTTCGGTGTGGAGCGGATGACGCCGATATTCTCCACATCTTTTATTCATGCTTCAATTTGACCCCTCTAATAAAAGATATGGAGAGATTTTTGACTGAAGTAACTGGGACACCTATAAGAATATCGGCCTCTATGATGTTGCTTGGTATTGGAGAAGAAACCATTCAGGGTAGACCAATGTTTAAATTTCGTTATTTGATGTTTATGGCTACAGCAGTAGCCCGGTTATCTATAGCATCTGTTTGGCTGCAACCACAGGCTCCACCCTTTGAATTCTGGCGGGCTAAGTTTCTTAACACATTTAATATGGAATTTAGTTTGTATTCCGTTAAAGGGCCAAGAAAACGGAAAATTGGTCTTTTGGTATGGGGAGCAATGATTGATTATTTGACAGATTCTTGAGTCTTTCGAACCAGTGATATGTGTTTAAAGTCTCAAACTATATGTAAAATGTTATTTGGTGGTGTACTTTGGACATCGATGATCTGTTTAGAGGCAGAAATTGAAATGTTTGTATCATTATGATTTATGATTTGTTTTTCTTTCTTATTTTTTTTTTTTCGTTTACTTTTTTGATGGTTGTACATATTTATGAACTTGAAACTGTGGATTAAAATAAAACATTTAAAAATAAAAAGGATAAAGATACATTATGTACGTTTCGTAACTGGGCGAAAACACGCCCACAGTGGAATTTTCCAGGCAGGTGCAATTAAACAGTGAAATTCAGAAAAAACTGTTTCAGCGCTCATATCTTACAAAAAGTAACACAGTCCAAGGTCGGTCCAGCCGGAGCCCGCCACCAGACAAGGGGGAGAGGGCCTCTATCTAGTGAGAAAGCTATGTGCTAACATGAACGGTATGCTTATTACTAAAACAGGACTAAAAAGAAGAAACAAAACTCACAGGGGAGCATTTCTCAGAATTGAACTGGATCAGTTTAGAACAGCCTAAAATGGCGCCCAAATAGAAAATGGCGCAGCGAATGCTAACTTAATTAAAACAACGTAAGCATAAATGATTTCTAACAGACCCTACTTTTAGCATGAGCTAAAACATTTTCTAACGGCAATAAGAGGAAACAGAACTGTAAACAGTTATAAGAAATCTCATTAATAAACAATTACGAACACTCCATATTATCAACATCAGGAAGTGAAACAGTAAGGAGTGAGGAATTCTTGAAAATTCCCTCATCGATGTTCATCATATCCTCAATATCCTTTTGAATCATGACGGCAGCATTGGTGTCATGAATTGATATCTTCTTTTTAGGAGCGAGAATAGTGGTACAATAGGAACAGCAGAAGGGAAGACACTGAATAAGAGCACAACAGAGCACCAATATCACAATTCGATAAATCACTTTCTCGAAAATCCAGCCCCAGCTACCAAAAAGAGACCAACTCCAATTTCCACTTTCCATTCCTTTTACATTTTCAAGGATATCTAAAATGTGTTTGGTAATATTCTTTTCCATATTTTTGATCCCGACCACACACTGATCGCCCACTACCACGCATACACCACCACTCTTCGCTAGGATAAAATCCACTGCATATCTGGTCTGTTCCGAATATATTCGCATTCTCTTCAACTAAGTGGTGATGTCACGGAAAACTGCTACTGTGGTATTAGACAAGATTTGCAGCTTACACCCAAAGTATTCTCTAGCTTTCTCACCCCAGGCCATGGAAGTGCCTCCAAACGTGAAAATAGAAGAAAGGATGTAACCAAAAGTAATCCCATTACCATAACTGTTGATCTCTATATCGGTCACTCCCTCGCAGAATTATTTCGTTAAAGTCTTTTTTAACCCATCATATATTAGGCTTAACATATTTGCAAGGTACACCCAAAGGCAGCACCATTCCAAGAGCTACATCATCTGTACCATTGTGGACAGTGGAATATGTTCCATTGGACAAAAAATAAAACCCAGGATGTGCATAGATCGGACCTTCATAGTCTACTGCCGCATACCTGGAGTTCATTCCAAAAGTACTTGGATCCTCGTCATACACCAAAGGGATCGTGCTTTTATACAGCACTATTCCTGAAATATTTATGTACAGTGAAGTGTCAGTACTATTCAGGATGGGGCAACAAGCAGGATAATAACCAGCCTCCCAGGTGACTATCAGTTCCTTGTAATGCCAACCCACCAATGTAACATTTTGTTTTCCATATAGAAATTATCACAATATGACTTATTATCACAACCTGGATAACCCATTCCCCCTGGCTTTCTATGGTATAGACATGGTCCTGGATAACCAAAACCAAACACTCCTTTCACTTCTGTGAACTGGGGTGGCCGAGTGTAAGTATAGTTTACAAGTGACAATGGATATGCAGTCCACAAACTAGTGACAGATTCAGTGGGATAACAAGCAGTCCCTTCTCAGAAGAACCTCTTATGTGTCTCCAAAAATACATTGCTCAGGGCTGTTCTTTTGTTTCTTTTCAAGGAGACAACCTTACCCTTACTGCATAAAGGTACACTTTGATCATTTCTGAAACCCATGACACCCCGCACAATATTATTATCAGCAGCACCAAGAGAACAACACATATTATTTTGCTCTTCCGTGTCCACATCGTATTATGCTGTGCAACAAGAACCATTGGTTGCTCTTCGTCAGCAACCTTTCTACCAAAGGGATGCATAATAAATTGCAAAGAAGCGCGAATGCAAAGGAAATATACAAGTTCCCAGTGTCCGTCAGAGCCTCACTGGTACAGGCTCCTATTGTTCATCAATCAGTTGGCGCTCTTGAGCACCGGCGGTGGAGCTTGCTCAGTCCTAAGCTCTTTTAATGTATCCTTCGTCGATTCAGATGCTATACCTTCAAGGTATACTTCTGTTCTCCCAAGCTAATTGTTCAAACTACAAGAACAAAGTAAGCACAAAATTCTCCACTAATTTCTGTTAATGCCATTGGTACTGTAACTCAGTACTAACTATCTTGCACAGTCCATCCCTAATCTTTTTTCTCCTTGGGCTCAATATCCCTCAGCCGAGGGTGCAAATTGTACCTGGTAGCCCCAGGCACCGTGTGAGCAACAAACAAAGGCTCTTGGATAGCTCTTATTTCTGGGGGAACAGCCTCAATAAATACATCCTCGTTCTCCTTATCTGTCTGGGTCCGGATCAGCTGGGCGCCACTGAAGGGAACAAACCTGGGCGTCTGCTCGCACTCCGTATCGCCCATGCCCTCTTTCACTCACTGATCATATGGCAACGGCAAAGGAATCCTTCGGCAATGCGTAGCACGTACCCAGTTTTTTCGACCAGCAACCTTTACAGCCATCCGTGTCACCAACAGAACTTGCTCAGGACCCTTCCAGCGTGGCTCCAAACATTTCTTCCGCTAGAAATTACTAATAAGCATGAAATCTCCAGGCTGAATATCGTGGCCGGGTCCCTCTGGTGTAGAAGGTAGGGACTCCTGCACTTGTTGGTGAATAGAATGTAAACTTTCTGTTAACTGGCCAAGATAATCAAGCAACACAGGATATTCAATATCGGAGTACTTACGAGGACGTGGGACACCCCAGACATTCGCCGGGCGTCTGAACACGACCTCATAAGGTGACAATCCTATTCTAGAATGAGCTGTTGTTCTTGTTGGCAAAAGAGCTAACAGTAGAGCATCTGGCCATTTTAACCCTGTTGTTTCTTGAATTTTTGCCAATTTCAATTTGAGAGTACCATTGTACTTCTCAACAAGGCCAGCTGACTGAGGGTGATTGGCAACGTGAAATTTCACAAATCAATTTAATCACTTTCCCATTAAAATGACTTCCGTTGTCACTCCAGATACCTTGGGGCAAGCCGAAACGAGGAAAGTACTCTTTGAGGAGTACCTTCGCAGTCGTAATGGCTGTATTATCTTTAGTGGGATAGGCCTCAACCCATTTGCTGAACGCACATATAACCACCAAAACATATTTAAGATTATTGCATCTCTCTAATTCGATATAGTCCATCTGAAGGACTTCAAAAGGAAAAGGGGTTGGTGTGAAATTACCTGGTGGTGTAGGGGTGCCCTTCCCTGGATTATGCATCATACAGACCATGCAGTATTTCATCAAATGCGCAGCCGTCTTGGAGATGTTATCATTATGCCACACAAGGGCTAACAATTTACGAATGCCTTTTGCACTAATATGAGCTGGACCATGTGGCATAGTAACCATGGGCAGAACATATGCATTGGGCAACATCCATTTCTGTTGCCCTGATTTATCAATCCAGCACCCTTCCTCATTCAACTGGGCTGTACTCTCCTGCCATTTTGCCAATTCCTCTATCGTGGCTTCACTTTGTATCTCATTTACACTCTCAAGGGTATTCTCAAAAATGACGACCTCAGGAACCCACCTAGCTGGACCTGCAACAAACATACGTTTCATTTTACTTCGGACCGTTTCCTCAGCTACCTGGTCTGCAAAAGCATTTCCCCTACCCACATCGTCTGTAACCTTTCTATGGGCACTGCACTTGATTATTGCCAATTTCTTGGCACGCGCTAAAGCAGACAAAAGCCGAAATATAAGGTGACCATGCTGAATCTTGGTACCATGGGAGGTAATAAACCCTCTCTCTGCCCAAAGCTGCCCAAAATTATGCGCGACCCCGAATGTGTACTGGCTGTCAGTATAAATATTGACAACCAACCCTTCACTCAATTCGCAAGCTCAAATAAGGGCAGCAAGCTCAGCAGCTTGAGCCGACTGATAGGGGACCTGTGATGTCTCTACCACAGTACGCAACATAGTGATAGCATAAGCTGCAGTAGTGGTGCCATCTGGTAATTTAAAACAAGAGCCATCAAGATATAGTTCCCCTTGAGGGTCGGATAAGGGAACATCAGTAAGGTCTACCCTCCTTTTGTCTCTTCTTCCGTCCGAAAAATACAGTCATGTTTGTCAATTGCATCATTCTCAGAAGGTAGGGGTAGTAACGTGGCTGGATTCAAAGTGGCACATCTTTTGATTGTAATATGCTTAGCAAACAATGTCAATTCGGTAAGACGTGCACTGGTGAGGTGCTGTGTCTTTGTTTTATTCAAAAGTGTATCCACAGCATGGGGTACCATAACTGTGAGGTCAGTATCAAGTACGAGCCCAGCCGATGGCCTGATCAAAGGGGCCACAGCCGCGATCGCTCTCAGACAACTCGGGAGGGCCCTAGCGACAGGGTCAAGCACAGCAGAAAAATAAGCGCAAGGCCTCTGCCTATCTCCAAACTTTTGTGTTAGAACAGAAAGTGCGCAACCAGCCATCTCATGGACATAGAGCACAAACGGTTTGTTATAGTTCGGTGTGCCAAGCACCAGAGCCGAACAAAGCGCAGTATTTAATTGCTCAAAAGACTGCTGACATTCTGGCATCCATGGCAAAGGCTCATGCACTGCATTCGTTGTTAATACAAGCAAAGGTTTGATTAGTAACGAATAGTTTGGGATCCACTGATGACAGTAGGAAGTAATACCTATAAAAGCACGTACATCTTTCTGAGTTTGTGGAATGGGTATTTTAACAATGGTACTAATACGCTTATGGGTCAACCTCCTACTCTCCTTCGACAGCAGGTGACTTAAGTAGGTAACCTCCTGTTGACAATACTGAAATTTAGAAAGAGAAACCTTATGACCATGATGTGCCAAATGCAATAACAATTTCACTGTACTGTCTTTGCAACCCTGTTCCGTATCAGAAGCAATCAACAGGTCGTCGACATATTGGACCAATACATTACCTGGAGCAAGCAGCAGTGAATCCAATTGACTTTTCAATGCCTGCCTATAAATACTAGGACTTTCTGTATAGCCTTGAGGAGTGCAACAGAATCTAAAGCTTCTGCCGGCCAATGTAAATCCAAATAAATACCTACTGTCTGGGTGAATAGGAATACTAAAAAAGGCATTTTTCAGATCAATGACAGAAAAGACCTTAGCAGTAGATGGAATCATTGTTGAAAGCGTGGTGCTATCAGGAACCATCGGAAACTGCGGAATCACAATTTTACTAACCTCTCACAAATCAATCACAAAACGATAAACATCATCAAGAGCATCAGGGGAACCCAAAGGTGTCCTCTTAAGGAACGGAAGAATAGGGCTATTACAAATGTTGGCAGACGTTTCCTTAACTACTCCGTTACGTATCAAATCCTGAATAATTTGAAGAAGAGCTCGTTCACCTGCCTGCGGTATCTTATACTGAGGAATGCAGGGCAGAACAGCATTATCTTTAACTTGTATAGAAACTGGTGTTTTATGCAACAAACCCACATCCGTATCACCTGTGGCCCAAAGTGTTGGTGGTACCTAAGCAAATTCAGCTGGAAGGGGTGCATCCTGAGACAATCATTGCCTAGTACTCACATCCGGACTCATAGTAATATAAACAACTGCAGGGGAGCAATAGATAGTAGCATGTAGTTTCTTCAACAGGTCCAAACCCATCAAATTTTCACCACAATTAGATGTTAACAAGTACGGAGATTCCACCGTGAAAGGAACAACAGTCAATGCAAGGGGTTGGGAAATGGGGCTTACAATCGGTACACCTGAAAAACCTACCGAAACATTATTGTGGCCAGACAGAGCTACCCCGGGGACCATATGTCGAGAAACAGAACTCTTTGTTGCACCTGTATCCACCAAAAATTCCTTAGTCGAGCCTTACAAATCTGCTGTGACATAAGGGGACACTGCAGAACATGGGCAGTTATCGGGTCCTGTAAAGCATCAACGTCCGGTTGCGCACATGATGGGAGTGTCAGACAGAGATCTAACACGCATTCTTCTCCGCAAAACAGGCATCGGAGATCAGGTAAGATGCAGTCCATCCAGAATGGTCTAAATGACAAAAACCAAGATGCACTTAGTTCTCTTAGGCGAGGTGTGCCTAGATCTTGTACCATGCGATCACGGTATTTTTGCTCCAGGAGTACTGTTTCCATCTCTTTGGTGACTGGGACGTCCATTGCGTAGCAGATTAATGACAATCAGGATACCTGCTATTAGAAACAGGATCAGCGGCAGCCCTCCAAATATGCTTCCAAATACGGAGTGTATAAAGTTTGGTTTAACTCCGAGAACTGTCTGAAAGGTGCTTAATAGTCCGGAACCTATGGTCTTAAATAGGTGGACGATGCCTGTCGTATCAGAAGTGTTAAAGATACGATTTACCATTTCTGCCAAATTGAAGGGGCAGTTTGTACGTATGAGTGCCTGTATCTCTGCCGAAGACCTTGCGACTTGAAGATCAAAAAGTCTCTCGAGCGGAGGTTAAGGGCACGGATTTCTGTATAAGCCTGGCTTTCATTCTGCTCAAGCATCAAACCGTATTAATGAAACATTTAGCGGAGGTCATAACGGCGCCTTCCTGACTGTATGTGTTGGTGGAAACAATACTTGCATACAGCAAGTAACCCTGGAGCTCACGGTTACCAGATATGCGATGCCCGGAAGCATCCCACAGCAACCTTGATGGTTCAGCATCAAGTAACTCCCATTTGAAAGTAGTCTGAACACTGGAGTGATCACGGCAGCTGGGGCACCCCTTAAGGGACAGGATAAGTTTGCTACCGAACCGTTACAGGCCCCATGAAGCATTATATCCTGGCATATAAGTGATCCACTTAAAGTATTCTCGCAGTTTGTACCGCTCAAGAACACTTCTCTTTCCCCACTCCGGCATCGAAATCTGTACGGTAATTTCCAAGATTCCTTGATGAATTCCCTACCCATTTCTTCATATATGCCTGCCTGCTTTTGTTCAAGGCAATATTGGAATTGAAAATTAGTGACCGGAAGAGTTATGTGGCCATGGATTAACCACTCCGTGGACGGTGACTCTGCCACTGTAAAAGCTCATCTGTCCAGTTTCTCAATACGCAGCATTGTATACTTTGCTCCCCTTTGTGCCATCTCTCTCTGTTTTTCCGTTAGATTGTATGAGGAAAACAGTGACGTGCTGTTAATGAAATGCCAAGGCACATAGCCTGCGCGCAAAGATTGCAGCGTCCAGCTTAATAACATAATAGAACGCAATTGTGATTGCCCGTGTTGTAATATGGACAAATCCTGTTCTAGTAAATCAATAGCAGAAGATGCAATGTTGCCTAGTGAATATATCCTGGAGGTTAGTGTAGTTAACCCATTGTCCACCACTGCTAGAGCTTTCTCTAGGTTTATACGATCTATTTCTCGTAATCTCTCAGCGGCCTCTTGTTGTGATATTTTCCAAATCTCATTATAGACAGCATATTAGAAACTTTTTTGACGTGGCTTCCTAGGACCTAATAAAAAATCCCGTAGGTCCACATCCTCTGTAAGTAAGGATAAGTGTTGTTTCACATGTGTAAGTGCTGAGGTCTTTAGCCAACCGAGGCATAACTTCCCAACACTGTATGATGTCACTACCCCTGGATGCTCTCTCTGTAAATAGCGTGGATCTGGCCTGTTGATATTAAACTCTTCGGATTTACCCATGAATCTTTCCTGACATACATTGGTGTCTGTGCGCCAAATCAACCATCCATTCCAATCGGGGTCTGATCTGTTGTATTGCATGATCTTATCTAGCGTAATCCCTTCTTGTGATGTTATGTTACCCTCGGTGTGTGATGGTGGGGGCATCCAAGGTGTATTCAAATCTTTGTTCTTGGCTAGTCCAAGACAAGTTGTGTGCTGCACTGTCTCATTCAATAACATGATTTGCTGAGGAATAAGACATGCTCTAAATAGTGCCTCTGTTCCCTGGACCTGCCAGTCTCTAGTACCCCAGACAGATTTTAAATCTATGGTGTATTTCCATAAGTCGTAATCTTGTTCAGACAACTGGGCAATAAAGGAAGCAGAATAAATCTGTTTGGTGTCGGTCAACATATTTTTCTGTGCTTGTGTTGGTGCACCTTTATAATAATATGAGGCTGGGTCTGACATGTTAAACCCTGAAAAATATGGAAACTTTTGTGCAAATGTTTTTCAACTGCTTTTCGGCGGTGTTGGGCAATGTTCCCATTGGTGGTATGTGAAAACATTTCTCGGATTAGCAGATTTATGCAGAAAATGATGACCATAATAATGATAGCAATACATTGTTTCAAAGTCTGGTGTGTCTTCCAACAGTTCATTATTAGAA
Source organism: Calotriton arnoldi (assembly GCA_963921515.1). NCBI lineage: Eukaryota > Metazoa > Chordata > Amphibia > Caudata > Salamandridae > Calotriton > Calotriton arnoldi. Next base: position 3,303,014 of record CAWUFW010000004.1, on the reverse strand, counting down.
AATGCAGCAGAATTTTCTAAATTAGACAACATATTATTTAGAGTTTCATAATCCCAATCATCGGAAAATGTACTGGAGGTAATGATATCACTTAATGACATTTTAAATAAATGTGGTATTTTTAAAAGTTCGGTCAGGCCAAATATATCGTAATCAACCTTGTCCCATACTATGCAGTCAGGTATAGGAACTGCTGAAATGTTCACTGATGATAGGTCTCTTTTTTCAAGATGTCATGATAGTTGCAGTTTCAGAATCACATTCACTTTTTGTGCTGCAGAGCTTTTTCGGAGATAAGTTCCATTTATAAGCATACTAAAGACAGTCACTAAGCCTATCCAGAAAAGAAAGAAAAGTATCCCGGTAGTTACCCAGAGTTCCACCCAAGATGATACCAGCTAAGTCTTTTTAAGAAAGTTCAGAAAATCTTTAATGCACTGTTGGTGAGTTTTTTGGGCTGGCATTGTTTCAGGTTCACTTGGATCCAATGAAAAAGTATCAAAGTCAATGAAATAGCCAGATGCTGTTCGATCAATTTTCGTTAGTTCCGCATGTTTTGTGGAAACTGTAGCTTGCTCTTGTTGGGGCATGTTGATGTAGATATCCGTGTTTGGTCGAATTGAAATTTGTTTTTCATTTAAGTTCTGATTTTGAACTTCATTTCAAGATGAGCGAGTTCCATCGCATTGTTGCATAGTCCATCATTCCGTGCAGGTGACGCTTCAAACGTGATGAGTCTTTCTGTTTGAACTTCTTGTATCGTTGCGAGAGGAGGGTGTCTGTTACTCAGGAGTCCATGCGGCCTACTACTCAGTATCGGCCACATAGTGTGGTTTGATTCGATCAATTGAGATAAATCATTTCTACTTTTTACCGGCAAGAGGTGGCAGAAGTACTGTTCTTGTTCCTTCAACTGCCAAGACAGGTACAGGCTTTCTGTATGATGGCCCAAATTCTTTTTTGTCCGCTATTTTTTCTCTGACCAGGTCCCCGACTTTAGGGATCCAGACATGCCTTGCCGTGACAGACTTAACTTCCCCAGTAGCGGTCCGCTTCACCTGGACATTACTTTGTAGTGCCCTGGATTCATTTAGTTCCTGTAAAACAGCCAAACGTTTATTGATGTCAAAAGGTTTTTCATCCGCCACTGTGCCTTCACAATCAAGATCAGGTACCCACATTCTCGTCCCAAATAGGACCTCATAAGGAGTGACACCCCCTAGAGAGCTTCTTGGCATATTATTCAATGTTCTTTGTACCCCATACAGATGTTTAACGCAACTTGCACCCAAGCCTAATACTCTAGCTGTTACAGACAGCTTTAAGTCCCAGTTTTTCCTCTCCACAAGCAAATTTCCCTCAGGATGGTACGGAGAGGAGTACCGCAATGCTACACCCAAACCTCCCATGGCTACCGTGTATGCCCTAGAGCTAAACGCGGGGCCACTGTCAGAATGTAATTTGCCAATTGCGTATGCCCCTATAAAGACTCACAGATCTTTTATAACAGTTCGAGCGTCAGCCGAGCGCTGGGGCCACACCCATAGGAATCTAGAGTAGGAATCCACTGCAACCATGATATACTTGTAAGCCCCATCTGTTTGTAAGGGGCCGCAGTGGTCCAAATAAACACACGCGAGTGGTTTGCCTGATATTAGTAATGGTGTCTGCGCTGGACGTGTTACGGTGGAGCCTTTCATTGTTTGACAGATGTCGCATTTCAAGACATAGGGCCCATGCATCAAACTAAAAACCGGTCGCAAACGGGCAGATTCGCAGAATCTGCCCCTTTGCTACCGGTATTTTTGCATTTGGGATGCATCATCCCAAATGCAAAAATCGCAATTTAAGTAATCGCAAATTTGTGATTACTTAAATTGCGATTGCATTTAAGGAATCGCAATTTGCGATGCCTCAAATGCAATGCATGATGATATTTAGAATAGCGATTTCACTATTAGGGGACGCTAATTACTGTCAAATGAAACTTGATGGTAATTAGCGAAAACTTTGAAAAATGCACTAAAGTGCATTTTTCAAAGTTCAGAGTTACACACACACATGCCCTTGGGGCATGTGTGTCGCAACTATGGGTTCACTTAGCAATTTCAGGGGTGCTACAGGGTGTCATCTTGGCACCCTAGCACCCTTGAAATTGAATGCGCAATTTGCGAATACCTATTGGGTACTCGCAAATTGCGCATGCAATTCCCATTCATTCCTTTAGGCCTCTAGGTCCATAGGAATAAATGGGAAGCAATTCCTTAATTGCGACTCGCAATTTGCGAGTCGTAATTAAGGAATTTGTAGGAATCGCTAATTTATTTGCGATTCCTACCTGCATAGCCAATAGCGAATCTTTAATTGCGATTCCTTAAAAATCGCAATTAAGGATTTGCTATTGGCTATTTTGATGCATGTGGGGGCAAGTCCTTAGTTTGCTTTGTTAACCCTGGCCACCAGTAGCGCTGTTTTAGTAGCGAAACAGTCGCTGTAACTCCTGCGTGTGCATATCCTATACCCTTGTGTACTGCTAGAATTAAACCTATCCTGCGATCCATATTTGGTATTACTCTATCCTCCACTCCAGGAATCTGAGCAAATGGAACGTTGTTTGCATCTAACTTGTAGGAGTACTTGAGTGGATATTTCTTCGGTACTGCCGTATTATTGCGTGTAGCAATAATCGCAACCATAATCTCACCGTCTATTCTCGTTTTTGAATGAGTGATTGCAGCTACGGAAGCCGTGCGTACAGCCCCCTTTGCGGCTTCATCAGCCAATGAATTCCCTTCAACGTGAACGCCATCACGTTGATGACTCAGTGTGTGTATCACATGAGCCCTCGGTAGTTCGTTTTTCAACTCCACTACCTGTTCCCATAGCGTTTTGTGCTTAATTGTGCCACCTTTTGCATCTTCAAATCCATTTTGTCCCCAGTGGTGTAACTATTCATTGTATGACTGCACACAATAAAAGTAATCACACACGATTAGTGTGGGGAATTCTCGATCCGTATTTACCACTGCCAGTAACAGGGCTTTTAATTCTGCCAGCTGCGCCGTGCAGTCTCCTAGAGACTGCGTTTTTGTACAACTGGGATGAAACTTTCCATCCTGCATGCGTCCTTTAATGACAGCACATGCGGCGCTGTATTGCTGCTTACTCTCTATGGCTGGCTGAGCAGAACCGTCAGTGTAAATTATATATTCATACCGATCCAGAGGCATTATTTCATTTGGTAGAGGATATCCTTGTTCGTATTGCAGAAATGCTTGTGTTTTTAGATTTGGGTCGTACCTGTATTCTACATCTGTTGCAGTTAGAGAATTAGCCCATTGTATCTATCTTGGATGTAAGGCCTTAGCGTTGGGAATGCTTGCCTTTGTCGCAGCCTCTAAGGCTGGAACTGGTGTAACGACAATAATACGCTTCCCTTGAGCCAGTGCTCTTTCTCTCACTACAGCAGTCTGTACTGCTGTTAGAATTTTTTCTGTTGATGCAAACCGCATCTCAGCATTTGTGTACAAATGTGATTTGTATGCTATTGGTATGGTTTCACCTTCATTATATGTTAGGTATTTGTACCCTGATTGACCCGTAACTATACGGATCACCAGGTTGCGTACGTTTACGCATGTCTGTAACTGTTTGGAAGCTATCATATCAGCTTGTAAGGAACAAAGGATATTTGTGTGTTCCTGTGTCCATTGTCTAACTGAAAAGTCAGGCTTTATTAAATCGTAGAAAGGTTTTACTCTTTCTGCGTAATCCAAAATGTATGTTCTGCCAAAGTTCAGGAATCCCAGGATTAATTGTACATGTTTTAATGATTTTGAAGGTTGGATCAGCGCACACTTTTCTAAAAAGTTAGCCGCTAGACTTTTTCCTTCACTTGAAAGCTAAAGGGCTATCTTTGATTTTTTAAAGTTGAATTTGTAACCCTCATAGGCAAATCCCAAAATTATGGTATTTACTCTGTTCAAGTGTTCCTCTAGGCCATCATCCGTTAGATAAATATCATCCACATAGGACAATGCCTCTTCATCCAAATTGTGAAGTAATTCAGTTACTCTGGCTGAAAATAATCCCGGGCTGTTCTTATACCCCTGGGGGAGTCTACACAATTGTCGCTGGGAGCCTAACGCAGTGAATGCGGTTAAATTCCTGCTTTCAGGCACTATATTTTGGCAAAAAAATCCATTTGAGATATCTAGTGTCGTTTTGTATTTTTTTCACACAATGTTGTTCATTAATGCGGCACTGTGTGCATTTTAAACTTCAAATCTTTACTTGGGTGCGGACAAGGCTTCTGTTCGCCGTCTTCAACTCATTCAAAATGCGGCCGGTCGCCTGCTTTTTCAGCTGCCCCGTCACATTTCTGTCTCTCCTCTGCTCCATCAACGCCACTGGCTCAGGGTTACCAAACGTATTGAGTTCAAGGCCCTATGTTATATGTTTCGAGTTCAGCATGGCTTGGCACCCTCTTACATTCAAAGCCTTGTCCAGCCTTACCTACCCCGCCAATTGAGATCGGCCAGCCTTTCTCTTTTTTCAGTTCCTAGAGTATGGCGGACCCGTATGGGAGGTTGCTCGTTCTCCTACCTTGGACCTAAGTTGTGGAATTCTCTTCCTCTGGAACTGAGGATCTGTCAGTCCCTTTTAACGTTTCGTAAAAAGCTAAAGACAGTCCTTTATAGTCAGGTCTAACTTCCTTTGCCAATCCTGCTGCAACCTCACTCATTCTGCTCAGCGCCGGGAAACCCTGTTGGGTAGCTGCGCGCTTTATAAATCTTTAAAACAAATAAATAAATAAATGTCTTAGTGCAAGTGTTTAAATGTTTGTAATCCAAAACTAAACGATTAGAATTGTCTGGTTTTGATACGGGAAACAAAGGGTTATTCATTTGAGAGGTGCAAGTTTCAATCACCCCTTGGTACTCAAGTTGATCTAACATCTCCCTGACCTGTTTTTTACTTTCTTGCTTTATTGGATACTGCCTCTGTGCAGTCGGAGTGCTTTTTAATGGAATAATGTGGTGGGTTTAATCCTCATCCCATCCAACATGCTTTTTGTATAATGCCGGGGCCAGGGCTACCGCCCACTCCCGTGCATATGTATATTTTAGATATTTGGGAACAGGGTCGGAAAATGCTGGTAAAATTATTCTTTCTCCTCTAGGGCAGTCCATGACGAATGCTGGCGGCCAATCTTGTTCAGCTAACAAAATGGCATAGCCAAACGTCAGGTTCTCCCAAAAGAGACCTCTAACTTTCCTGGGCTTGTCCCCCTCCATTTGGAGTGTTATTTCATATAACTTATGTGGGACACTTACCCTAGTATCAGGTGTTTCCACCGTGATGTAATCATTCAAGTCTGCTATCACCAGAAATTCCATCAGGTTCTGGTGAGCTATTGTTACTTCTGCCGCACTGTCTAGCATCGTCAGAGCCCATTCCCCGTTCAGCAGTCGAGTACTCAGAATTCTGGGCATGTCTGATCTTTAGACCTGCAACCTTCTTCTTTTTTAACAGTGGCTTTTGTTTTAGTTTATGTTATTTTTTGGAAGTATATTCTTGAGCGTGCTGCTTGTCTCTGGACTTTGTACACTCTTCTTGTCTGTCTGACCGCCCTTCCTTTTCAGAGTTTTTTGTTGAACCCTGAAAGGAACGAGAGGAACGTGTATCAGTATCCTGATACCTGTCAGGTTTCCTAATATTGTCCCTATTCCTAAGGTTATACCTCCTTTAGGAGGCTCCTGTGTAGGAGATCTACCTCTGGATTGAGATCTGTTTCCTTTAACTTTTTGTTCTTTGTTATTGTCCCACTTCTTTTTTGATGAAGCAGGTGTCTGCTTGAAGGTGTCCTTTTCGGGACTACCCACCAGTTGTGGTTTTAATGCTTTTCCACCCAAACTGTCCCTGCCTAATTCTGCATAGGCAGTTTCAATTATTTTGGGTAGCTCGTGCTCCTGTTTTAAAGGACTGAACTCCCTTAGGCGTTGGCGGATAGACACTGATGCTGCCTCCCCTTTAATATTTGCTAATAATATGGCTGATACCTGGGCATAATTACCTAGTAATTTCATCCCTAAGTTCAGAGCAGGCTCTGCTCCGTACTCATTTTGTATTTGTCTTAATATGTCTGGTATTACTGCTAATGACAGGATACCATGCGTTCTGGTATATATGGCAGCGAAAACTGCACCCCAAGAGGTACAATCCTCTATCTGTGGCGTTATCCCCATGGGCAAGCAGATTGTCAGCATTCTGTGTTTTTCATAAGGGCTAGTATTCTGGAATACTGCTTCTAGCTGTATTATTTCTGAGCTACCCAGAATGGCATTTTTCACATTTTGCGGGCATTTTACCCATTACTGCATGTAACGTTTGTGGTGTTATTTTAGTTGCTGTAGTTTGAACTGGAGTAGTATTTTTTGTAACCATTGCCGGCTGGACTGTGAGTGTCCTCATGACAAACTGTGTCATGTTCCGGTAAATTTTTATTAATTCTTTGTGAAGAATAAGTAAGTTTCCTCCTGGCCTTGTTTCAATGTCAGGATGTGGTGTATAGGCCGCTAATATTGGCCATGTCGCTCCTTCTCTTCCGAGCGGACCGAGTATCGCTCTACTTCTTGTATGGGGGAGTCTACAAAATTGTCGCTGGGAGCCTAATGCCGAGAATGCGGTTAAATACCTGCTTTCAGGCGCTATATTTTGGCAAAAAAATCCATTTGAGATATCTAGTGTTGTTTTGTATTTTTTTCGCACAATGTTATTCATTAATGCTGCACTGTGTGCATTTTGAACTTCAAATGTCTTAGTGCAAGTGTTTAAATGTCTGTAATCCAAAACTAAACGATATGAATTGTCTGGTTTTGATACGGGAAACAAAGGGTTATTCATTTGAGAGGTGCAAGTTTCAATCACACCTTGGTACTCAAGTTGATCTAACATCTCCCTGACCTGTTTTTTAGCTTCTTGCTTTATTGGATACTGCCTCTGTGCAGTCGGAGTGTTTTCTAATGGAATAATGTGGTGGGTTGAATCCTCATCCCATCCAACATGGTCTTTGTATAATGCCGGGGCCAGGGCTACCGCCCACTCCCGTGCATATGTATATTTTAGATATTTAGGAACAGGGTCGGAAAATGCTGGTAAAATTATTCTTTCTCCTCTAGGGCAGTCCATGACTAATGCTGGCAGCCAATCTTATTCAGCTAACAAAATGGCATAGCCAAACGTCAGGTTCTCCCAAAAGAGACCTCTAACTTTCCTGGGCTTGTCCCCCTCCATTTGGAGTGTTATTTCATATAACTTATGTGGGACACTTAACCTAGTATCAGGTGTTTCCACAGTGATGTAATCATTCAAGTCCTCTATCACAAGAAATTCCATCAGGTTCTGGTGAGCTATTGCTACTTCTGCCGCACTGTCTAGCATCGTCAGAGCCCATCCCCGCTCAGCAGTCGAGTACTCAGAATTCTGGGCATGTCTGATTTTTAGACCTGCAACCTTCTTCTTTTTTAACTGTGGCTTTTGTTTTAGTTTTTCTTCTTTTTTAGAAGTATATTCTTGAGCGTGCTGCTTGTCACTGGACTTTGTACGCTCTTCTTGTCTGTCTGACCGTCCTTCCTTCTCTGAGTTTTTTGTTGAACCCTGAAAGGAACGAGAGGAACGTGTATCAGTATCCTGATACCTGTCAGGTTTCCTAATATTGTCCCTATTCCTAAGGTTATACCTCCTTTCGGAGGGCTCCTGTGTAGGAGATCTTCCTCTTCATTGAGATCTGTTTCCTTTAACTTTTTGTCTTTTGTTATTGTCCCACTTCTTTTTTGATGAAGCAGGTGTCTGCTTGAAGGTGTACTTTTCGGGACTACCCACCAGTTGTGGTTTTAATGCTTTTCCACCCAAACTGTCCCTGCCTAATTCTGCATACGCAGTTTCAATTATTTTAGGTAGCTTGTGCTCCTTTTGTAAAGGACTGAACTCCCTTATGCGTTGGTGGATAGCCACTGATGCTGCCTCCCCTTTAATATTTGCTAATATTATGGCTGATACCTGGGCATAATTACTTAGTAATTTCATCCCTAAGTTCAGAGCAGGCTCTGCTCTGTATTCATTTTGTATTTGTCTTAATACGTCTGGTATTACTGCTAATGACGGGACACCATGAGTTCTGGTATATATGGCAGCCAAAACTGTACCCCAAGAGGTACAATCCTCTATCTGTGGTGTTATCCCCATGGGCAAGCAGATTGTCAGCATTCTGTGTTTTTCATAAGGGCTAGTATTCGGGAATACTGCTTCTAGCTGTATTATTTTCTGAGCTACCCAGAATGGCATTTGTTCACGTTTTGCGGGCATTTTACCCATTACTGCGTGTAATGTTTGTGGTGTTATTTCAGTTGCTGTAGTTTGAACTGGAGCAGTATTTGTTGTAACCGTTGCCAGCTGGACTGTGAGTGTCCTCCTGACAAACTGCGTCATGTTCCGGTAAATTTTTATTAATTCTTTGTGAAGTATAAGTAAGTCTCCTCCTGGCATTGTTTCAATGTCAGGATGTGGTGTATAGGCCGCTAATATTGGCCATGTCGCTCCTTCTCTTCCGAGCGGACCGAGTCTTGCTCTACTTCTTGTATGGGGGAGGGCGCCTTTAAACCAGTATAAGTGTTCCTGGTACGTGAGCGGAACTTCAATGTCCTCATAGGTGATGGAGCAAGGACTCGCAAATGAGACTTGCTCGGAAGCAATCCTCTCGTTTAACTCATTAACGAATTACTAACAACGTGTTTTGTGATTAATAATACGCATTTCCTTCATACGCGGAAGAAAACGAAGCTTGCATATGTGTTTACTAACTGCGATAACACAAACAAAGGACTAAACTGCATTTTAACACGGGATCTTTACTGTGCATGCGTCTACTGCATCTACGTAGTATGACGTTCTAATGCTTGGAGGGAAATTCATGCGCTTGCGCAAAGCTAACCAAAATGGCCGCTTGAAACTCACATGCATGGCACCTGCTTGGCCGAGAAAGAAAATAAGTTTTATATTAACGCAAATGCAGATAGATTAATAATAAATGGAGTGGGTTAGAGTAGAGGTTGGTGGTATACAGTGAAATCATTTTAATTTGAAAAATAACATCTCTTCTTTTGACTTTATTATTAGTGCGCATTTGGGCCTTAAAGCTTGTCTGAAATCGAGCTGACTGACGTAGTCTCACGCAGGCGCACTCAAGAGAGAATGTGACCCGATGAGTAAGGACTTGTCACGCGTCCAAGGCCAGAGAAGATGTGCCCTGGGAACATGAGGGTGAAGAGTTCATATGAAGAAGCTTTATTCATTAAACTGTTACATTTTGTATTAATAAAGGTTGGAGATGTATGGGAACGGAAGAGATGTAATAAAGTTTGAGGGGAGGGGTTTGAAAACAATGGTTTAAAGAAATAAATGACATGTAAGTATGGTGTGACGATCATCCCTCTTTCGCCTGTCCAATCAGAGTTAGTACTTTACCAAATTTGAAACATTAATGGGTGGTACATGGTAATAGAAAGGTATAAATGAGGTAGTTTTAGTAAGTTAGAGGAGATGCCGTTGGGAGCAGATGCAGCTTGACGGGAGCACTGAAGCAGAGCTCGGGATGCTGTCGGTGCTGGGGGTGGTGCTGATGCTGTGAGACGCTGAAGAAGAATTCGAATGCAGAACCATCTATTTAATTTAATTGGGTTAGAAAGAAGATCGCGGAAGAACCACGAGGAGGAAGAGAGTGTCAGAGAGGGTGCGACGCAGTCGTCGGTATTTAGAGAGGTGAAACATCCTGTCCTGATTCCTATCCTGAAGTCTTTGTCTCCTGAACCTGTCCTGGGGACCCTTTACCAGCCCTTTGGCCAGAGGGTTTGGTCTTCACACCATTCTGGGTAATTATGAATTCATCGCATTGATAAATGCTCTTCTCTCTCTGTCCTCTTCTTTCTGAGCACAGTTATTGTATGGATCTGAATTGCTATTGATTTAAATGCGATATGATTGAATTGACACTCTTGTGAATGAGGATATTTGTACTGAAACTTTGAGATGGTTCACACTCAATTAAGTTAGATAAAGACTTTAAAACTTCCCGAGTCTGTGATTATTTTATTCAAATAGAAGTAATAATTAGTTATGTTAATATCGCCATCAACTAGGCTATCTAATAGGTCCATTGACCTGAGGAAAGAATTTTATGATTAATAAAGGTTTAGTTAAATGAAAGATAACTAATCCAGGTAGAGCAAATCTATAAAATTCAATGAGAAAGACAAATGGGAAAAATTGTATTTTTTTCCCCCAGCGGTTTATCAGGTAGGCAGGTTCGTTAGTGAATGTGAGTTATATGGGCCCAGGTGAGTATATGGTAGTGGAGTACCTGCTGCTGGTGCGCCGCTGGATCAGTTTTCTGGTAGCAGAGCTATGGTTGTTAATAACTAGTTTGGTGATGAGTATAGATTATTGATTAATTTATGTTTTAACAAAAGAGTTAGTGTCCTTGTTTCATGTTGTCTGGAAAATTCCCGGGGAATGAATAGCGGGTGGCGATAGAAACCACACTGCAGTGAGGTTACTCGTCTGTTGGAATAACACTGAGAAGCTAGGTAGGGCTGGCAGTGTTAAAGTAGGGACTATTTTCTGTGTAAAAGGGAGAGTGACTGATAGCGAAGGGTTCGCTGGTGAAACTTTAGGCGTTATATCACCTAGAAAGGGTAAGCCTGAAGGAGTAGGAGGTTCTTCTGAGCTAGATTGATAGCAAAAGGAGTTCGCTGGTGAAATTTTGGTCTCGATTTACCTAAATACGGGTGAGACCGGAGGAGTAGTAGGTTCTCTGGAGCTTGAATGAAGGGTAAGCGGAAGGGTTTTACTCGCAGTATATAAAGATTAAGCGGAAGGTTGTACTCGCAGTGGAAAGAAATAAACTATCCTTTGATTTAGTGGAACAGACAGAGTAGCGAATGTTTTTATGTCGTAAATAACAAACAATTTAAGGAAAATATCAAGAAATAAAGTTTTCGTATTACCTTGTAAAGGGAGGGTCAGTTGCCGGAGTGGTAATGACGTCACAGTGAGCTGCGCTGGGATTGGTAGAAACAGCGGGCGTGTGATAGGAGCAGCTTTGTAAAGGAGGGGTCAGTAGTAAGGAGCAGAACTGACGTCAGGAAAAGGCCACGCTGGCATTGGTCAGATCGCAAGTGTGAGTCAGATTTGATCGGATAGATAGTTAGAAACCGCGCTAGGATTGGTGGAGAGAAGGATTGTATGCGGGATTTTGATTTGACTGTAAGTGAAAGGCGTACAGGTAGAAGATTTCAAGGGTTTGCAGAATATAATCTCTTACATCGTTCTTCAAGAATGTATGGAGAGAAAAGAAAGATGTCACTTTTTAAGAAAATTAAGAATTTCTTTGTGAAGGATAAGCCTGTGTTGACTAGAGAGGGAATTCCTATTCCGCCTCCGAAGACACCAGCATCATTTATGATGATGGAGAGAGGATATCATACTTGCGTGTGGTTGGAAAACTGGATGGAATATACAAAGGATGATGGAGTGTTAGCGTTTCCTAAAGATGGTACGTTTAATGGAAGTATTCTTCAGAATTTGAGATTGAAAATTAATGATTTAGACCCTAGACCTGGGTTAACTCAATATGAGGCTTTGGAAGAATGGGAGACTGAGTCATATGAAAGAGAGAAGTGCAGAGGTGGAAGATATAGAGGATTCTTTCCCAGACATTTGCATGAGTCACGTGAAGGGCAGATGAAACAATGGAGGAGAGCTATGGTATCAGAAGGTTTATATCCAGTGTTAATGGCTGAGGAACAGTCTGGAGGAAAGTGTAAGGAGAAAACGAAACATATGAATTCAGCCGGGTATGGTGAATCAGACAACGAGTTGTTAGAGGATATTTTAATTAAGAATCCACCGCCATATCATGAAACAACTAGTAAGGTTACCCCAAGTGCACCAGAAATGGGAATGCCATTAACCCCACAGATTTTACATGACATGTCATATAACAGAGTGTTGCAGGATAATAAAAGAGATGCTTTGAATAAAACTAGAGAAGAATTAGTTCAAAAGATAGGTCAATTAAATTTGAATACTGAAGCTTTGACGGTACCAGTGACTATTGGTCCGGTAATCCCATTGTACGGAGATAATAAGATTTGCCAGAAACCACAATCTGTGACAATTCCATTAAATAGTCCTAGAAAATAAATAATAATTACAGATGATCAGGTTAGCGAAAGTGAATCAGTTATTTCATTAATGGATCTCCCCAATGTGGAATCCTCAATTGAAACTCCGAAAAGAAATACACCCATGATTTTAACAGAAAAGAGGTCCTTGGTACCTATAAGAACTGAAAGTGCAACGGTAGTTACCCCAGAAGAAATAGAAAGATGGGCACAGGAAATTGATAATCGAAATCCACCACCAAAAATGTTAGACCTCAGCAGATTGAAAGTGGAATTGGAAGAAATGATAACTGGAAGCGTGGGCATGGAAAGATTGAATGTTTATAATGATGAGGAATTGTTATATTTATGTAAGAGTATAACCAGAAGAGCAAGAGTGTTTCATGAAGATTGACTGAAGTTGCTTCAGAGATTGGAATAGACATAAGGAAGTCAAAGTTGTTACAGAAACCATATAGAGTGGATTTCACTGGCAAAGATTTAGAAAGTGTAAATGCTTCTGGAAAAAGACTACAGATTAAGGAATTAATGGGCATTTTGCGAAAATGGGGCGACATTGATAAATGGAGAATTAGATGGATTAGAAAAAAAGAGGAAGTACAAGAGAGAGAACCAGCTGTTGCCTTTCCAGTGAGAGAAGCAGGCAAGGTAGAAAAGTTGTGTCCAATGAGAGAGGTTCCTGGAGGTGGATATGTTCATGTGCCTTGGAGTAGACAGGACATTTTGTCATTTACCAATGTCTTTCCAAAATTGAGAGAAAAACCAGTGGAATGGTATAAACAAGTAGAGAGATTTGTGAAAGTTTCAAAAGTTCTATTGAAGGATTTGGATGGTCTATTTGATATAGTGGTACCTGCTGATTTATGGACAGAATGCAAGATTACAGTTGATTGGCCTAGTGAGGAGTATCCAAGAGACTCAAAGACAGGAGCACCCTCAGAGGAGGTGATGAAAAAGTATCATCAAGTGGTTACCTATTTGAAAGGGAAAATTCCTCCGAAAGAAACAGACTGGGTAAAGATAGATAGAACCACTCAAGAACCAAACGAATCTGTACATGCATATTATGAGAGATTATTGCAGGTGTTTAAGCAGTATAGTGGTTTTGAGAATATTGGTGACAAGGATATGGGACATTTTGTGTATCGATTTGTATATGGTCTGAAACCGGAGATTAGTCAAATGATACAGCAGCATATGTTGTGCTGGCAAAGCAAGACAGTGGATGAGATTTTAAAATATGCAAAGTATTGTGGCGACGATATTGAGGCCAGGCGTAGGAAATTAAAAGAGAAAATGATGTGGGCACAAGTTAAATTAGCCGAACAACAAGAAGAGAAAACAAACGACCAAAACAATAGTCAAGTGAAAGAACCGAGTCAGAATAATCAAGGAGTGAATGGTAATAAGTATAGGGGACGAATGGACAGAGAAGAAGCGAAAAAGAAGTTTCCTTGTCATGCGTGCGGAAAGCTTGGACATTGGAAGAACGAGTGTAAGAGTACTCAGAGTAATAATAATAATAATGGGCCAAATCAAAATGTAATCCCACAGATGCAGAATTAAGTACTTTTGAATCAGCAGCAGCAGGTAGTTACAACACAATATCAGGTGCCACCAGCTCCTATGCCAAATTTTGTGAATCATCAGAGTTTCAGTGCGAAAACCGGATTTCAAGGAGAGAGTGGTAAGAATAACAGAACGATTTCACAATATTATTTGCAGAATGGTGAAGACAATTCAGATGAGATGCAATGACGGTGCCTGAGGGGGGAGGAAGAGGAGTGTGTGCTTGGCGCATCCTTGCCGGTAGATCAGTCAGGTCCATTTATTGATGGGAAGGTAGAAGGTAAAGACGTCACTTTCCTATTGGATACTGGTGCACCAGGTCTACTGTGAGAACAGCAGACATCCCAAACCTACCCCTCGGGAGAATCCATCCAAGTCGTTGGTGTGTCGAATCAGCAAATTAGAACCCAAATTACCAAACCAATGGAAGTACACATTGGAAATTTTAAAGAAATGCATCGGTTTGTAGTTTGTGATTCTAGTCCTGTAAATCGGTTGGGAAGAGATCTTCTGTGCAAGATGAATTGCACGATCTGTTGTACACCGGATGGTGTCGCTTTCCAAACCCCTGATGAGGACGTTGTCTACAAGATGATGCTGGCCAAACAGGGAACAGAAGTAGATGAAATGTTTTCACTTATAACTGAAAATGAATTACCTGAAGAGTTGAGAGCCACAGTTAATCCAGATGTGTGGGATTTTACAGGAAAAGACATTGGGCTAATGACTAATATAGACCCAGTAAAAGTGACAGTGAAAGAAGGTGCAGTGTATCCGAATACCCGACAGTGCAAAATGAGTCCAGAGTTAAAAGCAGGAATTATTCCAGAAATTGAACGAATGGTAAAACAAGGCATCTTAAAAGAGGTGATGGGTACTCCTTGAAATTCGCCAATAATAGGACTAAAGAAGCCCAGCGGAAAGTACAGAATAGTCCAAGATTTACGAAAGATAAATAAAATTGTGGTTCCTTGTTGTCCAATAGTGCCCAATCCAGCTGTGATTCTTTATCAGATACCATGGAATGCAGGATGGTTCACAGTAATTGATTTATGCCAAGCGTTCTTTTCTATTCCATTGCACCCAGACAGCCAGTATCTTTTTACATTTAAGTTTGAGGATCATATTTACGCATGGTGTCGTGTTCCTAAAGGGTACACAGAAAGTCCTTCAATTTTTAATCAAATTCTGAAAAAGTGGCTAGAGTCATTGATTATGCCTGGAAATTCTGTTCTGGTTCAGTACATTGATGACCTACTGGTGGCATCAAAAACACGAGAAGATTGTGTCACAGATACAATTGCATTACTGAACCATTTGGCTGAAGGAGGACACAAGGTGTCTCCAGAAAAATGACAGTTCTGCCAACAAGAAGTTAGATATTTAGGGCATAAAATAGAAAGAGGAGTTAGAAAAGTGACACCGGAAAGAATAAAAATAATCAAAGAAATGCAATTGCCACAGACTCAAAGTGAGAATATTTCTGGGAGTGGTTGGATATTGTAGACAATGGATTAATGGGTTCTCGATGCTAGCAAAACCATTGATACAGATAATCCGGAAAAGAGCAAAAGATCCGCTTGAATGGAATGACGAATGCTTAGAAGCTTTTGTGAAATTAAGAAATTGTTTGTGTGAGGCTCCTGCTTTGGGCATGCCTGATTATTCAAAAGATTTTGCATTATTTTGTTGCGAAAGAGAGAATTGTGCACTTTCAGTCTTAACACAGAGACATGGATTAAGTCGGCGTCCAGTGGCATATTTTTCAGCCACATTGGAACCAGTGGCTTCAGCATTGCCTGGCTGCTTAAAAGCAGTAGCTGCTACTTGTATGAGTCTGGAGCAAAGTGAGTCGATAGTGATTGGACATCCAGTTAAAGTGTTTGTTCCACACTCAGTTGAAATTCTTTTAACAAGAACAAGAACACAGCATCTCACTCTCAGTCGATTGACCAAGTATGAAAGAGTGATTTTGGGAGCTGAAAATGTGTCTGTGATAAGGTGTACGATTATGAATCCCGCCACTCTATTGCCAGATCCTTGCAATGAAGAAGTGAGAGATGAGAGTGATCATGATTGCTTGGACGTGACTGAGTTATGCACAAAGCCCCGGCCGGATATTAGAGAAACACCTTTGAAGGAGGCTGACCATGAGTTATTTGTAGACAGTTCTTGCCTCAGGACTCAAGAAGGAGGACTAAGTGCTGCTTATGCAGTTTGTAAAATATCTGGGGGTAATTGAAGTATCCTGTTTACCAGGGGTCAAGTCTGCACAAGTAGCTGAATTAGTGGCCTTAACAATGGCCTGTAAAAAGGGGAAAAATTGGAGAGTAACCATATTTACGGACAGCCAATACGGGTTTGGGATTGTGCATGACTTTGGCCAGCTTTGGATGCAGAGGGGAGTTCTGACTTCTTCAGGATCTCCTATTAGAAACAGCAAAAATGTGAAAGATTTGTTGGAAGCATTACAATTGCCAAAAGAGATAGCAGTTGTAAAATGTGCTGCACATCAGTCAGGAAAGGACTATGTGACTGCTGGCAATAATTATGCTGACCAGGTGGCCAAATACTGTGCTAAAAATACAGTGGCCATAAACAGAAAAATTGAAACGGGTGAAACCAGATGCCAACTTATGTTTTTCTCAGTACCAAAAACATGGGATGAGATTAGGCAATAGCAAGAAGAAGCTGAAGAAAGGAAAAAAGAAATTTGGATAAAGGCAGCATGTACAAAAAGACCCGAAGATGAGGTGTCGGTATATATAGATGGAAGGCCAGTCATGCCAGATTGTTTGCTTTCAAAAATGGCAAGAGTATATCATGGTGCAACACACATAGGGAGAGATTCAATGATCAGATTATTCAGACAGAATTGGTATAATCCGAAGTTCAGGGTAGTCGCAGAGAGCCTTTGCCAAAGATGCCTAACCTGTCAACAGCAAAATCCAGGTAGGAAAACAGTGGTTAGTTGGGGAAAGATTGGAAAGGCAGAAGGACCTTTCACCAGATTACAATTGGATTTTATCGAATTGCCCCCATCTAATGGACTGAAATATATACTTGTCATAGTATGCCTTTTCTCAAGATGGGTGGAAGCCTACCCCACTCGAAGAAATGACAGTCTTACAGTTGCAAAATTGTTGTTGAGGGAGCTGGTGCCACAATTCGGTTTTCCGGTCACTTTGGAATCGGATAGAGGTCCTCATTTTAATAATGAAATAATTCGATTAATCTGTGCTGCATTTAACATTGAACAAAAATTGCACTGTGCTTACCGTCCAGAGGCTTCTGGAATAGTTGAGCAATTGAATGGCACAATCAAGTCAAGATTGGGAAAGGTGTGTGCATCCACAAAGCTGAAATGGCCAGATGCACTACCTCTTGTACTGATGGGTCTCAGAAGTATTCCAGACAGAAAAACAGGAATGAGCCCACAAGAGGTTCTCATGGGAAGAGCCATGAGACAGGCATTCATTCCTGGAAATAAAATAATGAGTATAACTGATGATCTGGTATTGGACTATTGCAAAGGCTTGGCTGAAATGGTACGTTATGTCTCCCACCAGGTTGGAGGAGACGCAGTTGAAAGACAGCCAGAACAAGCGCATGATTTGAATCCTGGAGACTGGGTGCTAGTGAAGATACACGCAAGAAAGTCGTGCCTAGCACTGAGGTGGGACAAACCAAGGCAAGTCATACTAGTCACTACCACAGCAGTGAAGTGTGCAGGTTTGCCCAATTGGATTCATGCCAGTCATACCAGAAGAGTACCGAGCCCATCAGAACAACAAGAGCCACTACTGACTGAACAGGCTGAAGCATCAGGAATTGTCAACTGTGAAATTGAGGACTCTAGAGTGATAGATTCTGAAAGACAACCATATGATGAACAGCCAGGTATAGATCAGGAAGAGTGGATACCTCTGATTGAAATAATTGATGATACCATTGAAACGAAAAGAAGAACAGAACTGAAAAGACAAGAAAGTAGTCAGGAAGAGATAGGGGAAGAAGAACACACTCAGGTGGAAAATAAAAAAGACATTCATGAACCTGAGGAGGGAAAACTAGAAGAACACGTTCAGGCAGAAGAAGAAAAGTTTGAATTAAGACCTGAACAGGATCAGATAGAGTTAGAAGAACAAGTTCAGGCAGAAGAAGAAAGATATGAAGTAAGACCTGAACAGGGTCAGATAGAATTAGAAGAACAAGCTCAGGAAGAAGGAGAGCAAAACACTGTAGAACCTGAGCAGGTGGAAGTAAAAGCAGGTACAAGCACAGAATATAAAGAAACAGAACAGATTGTGCAAAAAGAAATGAAATAAAAAGAACTTTACAAGGAGATAAAGAAGGTGAAAACGCTGTACAAATAAAAAGAATCAGAAAAGGTGATAATTGGCCAACTGGAGTAAAGAAACTAAAGTACCATTTGAGAACATCTGAAAAGAGACCTGAACAAGTAAATGAAGTCACAAGTCAGACACAATCTAAACAAACATTGGCAAAAATAACTTGAAAAAGTCCAAGACTAAGAAATTTAAACAGGAGATACAAGGCTCCTGAATGGACTTACGTAATACTCGAGGAATTTGAATCTCTAGATATGACTGATGAGACAGAAGAGATTCATATTGTTCAGATTGATGAAAACAATTTGAGGCCTCCTTAAAATAAAAAGGAAAAAGTTGAACTGACAAAGAAAAGAGAAAGAGAAAAGAAATTTTCTCAAAGACTAAAATGGCTGAAACTGAAGTTGCCCGAAAGACCAAAACGTGGATTAAAAAGAAAATGTTTTAGATTTTGTTTTTGTAGTATTTTATTAGCAGTATTAGTATGGTTATTCCTAACAGTAGGAGTACCTTTGTTAATGAAAACAAGTGAAAAGAATAACACAAATACTAATGATAGGGTAGAGAAAATAAAAGATACTAAGATAGAAATAGGAGTAGAAGATGAAGTGAATTATCATAATGGATCAGATTTTAATACATCTTCAAATGTTTTTATTAGATTATTATTTCAGTATGTAAATACCATGGAGATTAGTAACTGCTACGTATGTATGAAGTTACCCTCATCAGTCTCAGAAGGGGTGACGTATCATCATATACCTTTGACGTATGGTGTATCATGTAGTATTTTGTCAAGTTTATTTTATGCTACAGGGAGACTTCAATATTTTTATTCAGATATAGATGTAGTATTTTCAGAATTACCTATTAGAAAGAATATGAATCCAGTAGCCAGTATTAAACATGCACAGTTTATGGGTGAATTTTTCTTAACAATGAGTTCAATAGACATAGTACAGGCACATAAAGATAATCTAACATGTACATTAAGAAAAGAAGAAAAATAATTTTTGGATTTGGTAGAAGAAAGGAGCCAGGATTTAATAAAGAAAGCGAAAGAACAGAAAACCCATGTACCTCCATGGGCTGGGAAAGTGGGAATCTATGCAAATGGCAAGGCTCATGCTGCGAAGTACCTGGATTTCGTGAAAAGGGGAAAATTCTGGCTCCATAGATTAAAGACAGATTATAACAATAATTACATTGGTTCCAGTGAATGTGAACACAACTTCCTAATTTTAGGAGGGTGGGGACTAAAAGGGGGAACTGATCCTGTATTTCCAGGAGTGTATTATGTTTGTGGGAACAATGCCTATTATAGGTTACCTGCAAGATGGTATGGGAGCTGCTACTTTGGAATAGTTTTTCCAAAAATATATCATGTAGACAAAATCAGTGGAACCAATGGAAATTCTAATGGACTAACACGTAGAAGAAGAGCAAGTTTTTCTGAAATTGTAGGAGATATTTTTAGTGCATTGATACCCTCAGTTGGAGTCATTCTTAATTCACGGAAAATTTGTAAGTTATCAACCATAGTTGATCGTCTTTCTACAGATACTGCAGGAGGATTTTTAATGATTAACACAGAAATGGTTGCAATTAGATCTATGGTTTTGCAGAACCGTCTTGCTCTTGATATATTATTAGCAAAAGAAGGAGGAGTCTGTGGTATGTTGAAAATTCAACATTGCTGCACTTATATTCCGGACAAGAGCAGAGAAATTAAAGGATATATTGAAAACATTACAAGAATGCATAAAGATTTGACCCAACTGGAGGTTGACAGTGTATGGGGAAGACTAACAAAAAGTATAACATCAATAGGGAAATGGTTTGTTAATTTTGGGAAAAGTTTTATAGGTCAAATAATAGTACCATTAGTCATGATAATAACCGTAGTGATGATAATGATGATTACCTATAGGTGTTGTAGAAAAGGAAGGAAGGAGAAGATACATTTTGAAAGAAAAGGAAAGGGACAGAAACGGAAAAGAAAGTATGAGGAGATACAGTTGGAAGAAATGAAAGGCAGGTTATATAAGAAAATGAGGGACATAGAAGGAAACGAGTTGATTGATGAAAATTTGAGAGGAGAAATAGAGAGAACTGAGAAGTGTTAAAGTTGGTATCTGGGAAAGGGATGGGAAATTTTGTGATGGCTTAAGATGCCATCAGAGAGGGGATTGATGGAGCAAGGACTCGCAAATGAGACTTGCTCGGAAGCAATCCTCTCGTTTAACTCATAACGAATTACTAACAACGTGTTTTGTGATTAATAATACGCATTTCCTTCATACGCGGGAAGAAAACGAAGCTTGCATATGTGTTTACTAACTGCGATAACACAAACAAAGGACTAAACTGCATTTTAACATGGGATCTTTACTGCGCATGCGTCTACTGCATCTACGTAGTATGACGTTCTAAGGCTTGGAGGGAAATTCATGCGCTTGCGCAAAGCTAACCAAAATGGCCGCTTGAAACTCACATGCATGGCACCTGCTTGGCCGAGAAAGAAAATAAGTTTTATATTAACGCAAATGCAGATAGATTAATAATAAATGGAGTGGGTTAGAGTAGAGGTTGGTGGTATACAGTGAAATCATTTTAATTTGAAAAATAACATCTCTTCTTTTGACTTTATTATTAGTGCGCATTTGGGCCTTAAAGCTTGTCTGAAATCGAGCTGACTGACGTAGTCTCACGCAGGCGCACTCAAGAGAGAATGTGACCCGATGAGTAAGGACTTGTCACGCGTCCAAGGCCAGAGAAGATGTGCCCTGGGAACATGAGGGTGAAGAGTTCATATGAAGAAGCTTTATTCATTAAACTGTTACATTTTGTATTAATAAAGGTTGGAGATGTATGGGAACGGAAGAGATGTAATAAAGTTTGAGGGGAGGGGTTTGAAAACAATGGTTTAAAGAAATAAGTGACATGTAAGTATGGTGTGACGATCATCCCCTTTCGCCTGTCCAATCAGAGTTAGTATTTTACCAAATTTGAAACATTAATGGGTGGTACATGGTAATAGAAAGGTATAATATGAGGTAGTTTTAGTAAGTTAGAGGAGATGCCGTTGGGAGCAGATGTAGCTTGACGGGAGCACTGAAGCAGAGCTCGGGATGCTGTCGGTGCTGGGGGTGGTGCTGATGCTGTGAGACGCTGAAGAAGAATTCGAATGCAGAACCATCTATTTAATTTAATTGGGTTAGAAAGAAGATCGCGGAAGAACCACGAGGAGGAAGAGAGTGTCAGAGAGGGGTGCAACGCAGTCGTCGGTACTTAGAGAGGTGAAACATACTGTCCTGATTCCTATCCTGAAGTCTTTGTCTCCTGAACCTGTCCTGGGGACCCTTTACCAGCCCTTTGGCCAGAGGGTTTGGTCTTCACACCATTCTGGGTAATTATGAATTCATCGCATTGATAAATGCTCTTCTCTCTCTGTCCTCTTCTTTCTGAGCACAGTTATTGTATGGATCTGAATTGCTATTGATTTAAATGCGATATGATTGAATTGACACTCTTGTGAATGAGGGTGTTTGTACTGAAACTTTGAGATGGTTCACACTCAATTAAGTTAGATAAAGACTTTAAAACTTCCAGAGTCTGTGATTATTTTATTCAAATAGAAGTAATAATTAGTTATGTTAATATCGCCATCAACTAGGCTATCTAATATGTCCATTGACCTGAGGAAAGAATTTTATGATTAATAAAGGTTTAGTTAAATGAAAGATAACTAATCCAGGTAGAGCAAATCTATAAAATTCAATGAGAAAGACAAATGGGAAAAATTGTATTTTTGTCCCCCAGCGGTTTACCAGGTAGGCAGGTTCGTTAGTGAATGTGAGTTATATGGGCCCAGGTGAGTATATGGTAGTGGAGTACTTGCTGCAGGTGCACCACTGGATCATAGGGACAATATTCTGCTGGTGCTTCATCTTCTGTGTAGTAATGAAATGTTTTTGCTCTTGCATTTGCTGCTGGGAATGTAACCCACGAATAAAATACCTCTGTTCTGTTAGATTCGTGTGCCTCAATCACAAAAGCTACTACGTCACCCTTAGGTGTTAGACCATGCGCAAGCAGTTTCAGGGTGACCGTATTTCTAACATTTGCTGCAATATGTATTGCATTTGCATCTTCCTTGTCTTCCGAGAGGGGTAGTGGCTGCTCTAGTGGGTCTAAGACCTGGTTAGTCATTGTGTTTAGAACACGTAATAACTTTTCAAGGGAACCAAGATAAGGTGTTTCGCACAATTTAGGAACACAGTGTCCTTCAAGCTTGATTAACCAACAGCCAAAAAATAGGATTTTTCACCTACTCAGCTGTGGCGGAGATTGTGCCTTCCCACTCCAGACGTCTCTGGGGATTTGTGAGTAGGGGTCTCTGAGACTAGCACGACTGAACTACTCAGATTCTACTGTTAAATAAGTACCCAACCAACGTTGGTGGTGCCATGTTGTGTAGCTCCTATAATAGTTATACAGGATCTGCGCGTTTGGACAGCATACACTGTAGGATTGGTGACAGACTGACTGAACACCCCCACCGGGTATGTTGGCCTTTTGTACCAACTAGCTCACAGTGCCACTAGAATCTCCTCTTACCAAGGAGAGAATAGTTCTTGGCAACCATCGAACATGACAACCCTGATCCCTCAGGACCGTGGAAACAATATACTACTTTTCGCTCAGTCACTCGTGCCTACTTAGTTTTTTCTCAGACAGATACACAGAATAAACAGGCTGGGCGTTTTCAATAAGTATTTATTGTACAGTTGTTATTCTGGTGTAGAATAGATGAGCTGTAACAACCGTGAGACAGTATAAGATATAAATGATTAGCAGTACTATAAAGGTAAATGGATGGTATAGCTCTTCCATCTTACAATAATCATGAATACATACGAATATATAAAACACATGATAAAAAGATGCGTACTCCTATGATGCCTTCCTTACTAGATGTACCTACATGTATCTAGCATGTATATAGGTGTTAAGCCAAAAATCCCTCTAGGATTTAGTCAACCTCATTACCTGAAGTGAGAGACTGTGGGACCCCGTCTTGGTCTTGAGTTGGACACTCGGCGAGGGATGTTAGACCACTGCGAGCTGGAGTGTCTGCATGCAGGAACCTCAGCAACTCTGGTCAGTGTGTCTGCTGGGAAGTCTCGGTCGTCTCTATCTATCTTAGCAAGATGTGATGTATATATACCCATAGGTCTCCCCAGGGGTTCTACCTCGCTGTATTACTGTGTCGACCTAAGGATGACGTCGGGCATGAACTTTATACATAGATATTATACAGGAGATGGTAGTCCTGCTGTGCTTCCGAGAATCCTCATGCATAATGTATGAGATTTAGAACTAGGGAAAACCCGCGTTCTGAATGCAGTGTCGTATCTACGTAAAAGGTCAGTCCCTGTAAACCGTTACCAGTGTAATGTAGGGAAGATTATAGGTGAAGGGCAATGAAGTTACCGGGGCCTATATTATGTATCTTTATGGAATATAACACTGGGCCATATTTAAAATAACAGAGGAGGAAGACGTAGACCAAGTACTCTCAGACGCCTGCAAACGAGTCATTATTTCAGGAAGAAGATTAGTAACAAACCTATCAAGAAACAATCAAACTCCCCCCTCAGTGGACATATCTTGCCCACTATAATCCAAAAATGTATCTTCAAACCGAGTAAAGAAATCAGACACACTCTCATCCTTCTTCTGCCGACAAGCAGTCAATCTGTCCCAACTGACCATCTTGGGTAGAATAAGTGTGCGCATGTATGTAATAATACGACCGGGCAAAGCAAGTATCTCAGCGCGGGGTTTGTCACCTGGCTTCCTCTCCTGATCCCGTCCTTTAATTACATCCCATGTACCGCCCAACTCGGCGACATGATCTTGGGTATGCACCTGTCTCCAAATATCAACTGGAACAAGAAGATCAAAAAACATTTCAATATCAGCAAGAGTCATTACAGTAAAAGAAGCAGCCTCTGTTAGTTCCTTATAATAAGCTGTAGGATTTTTCCTAGGATCGGGCAGAGTAGCCCTAAGGGCTAAAACCTCACTCCTTTTCCACGGAGTATAAACCCATTGCTCCTGAAAATGGGCCGCTATGGCTGGTCTAGTGACGTTACCGAGCTGGTCAGTTAACTCAGGTATTTCTGAATGATATATTGGATGAACCTCACACATAGGGAACTGAGTAATTTTAGTGGGACTCTTTTCATACAATCGAACTCTATAAGAAACTATAGTGGCGATATTTGGAGCACCTGTCCTGGGGCTAAATCAGCTATATAAACACAATCCTTAATATCGAATAGCACTTGTGGGGCCTCGATTTTAATGTGTGTGCGCCAAAGGTCAATCAATGTAGCAGACATATGTTGAAGAACGTGCTGCTGTAGAAAAGGCTCAAACTCACGCACAGCTTGCCAAATGTCCTCAATACCATAAACTGGATTACTAGCCCACTTCATAGCCTGTCTCGCTAACACCTCCTTCTCATCTTCTCCTACTCCAGAGCACACCAACGGACCAATTTGTTCCCTACATTTCGCCCAATCACTGTCCTCAAACCCTCGCACTGGCGTCTCAGCAGGCAAAAGAATCAGAGGATGACAAACCAGAGAAGGGGAAACGACAGAGGTAGCAGGTCCAATCGTTGTTAACATTTGCACTGGAGGGGAAAGAACGGAGGACACAGGAGTTGAAACAGTAGATGTACTAGAGGTCAAGGTCAAGATGGCGAGGACAAAGAAAGAGCAGGGGGTGCGGTAGCCAAAGCTGTCGAGGTAACAGCCATCGATATAGGAGCAATCTAAACAGATGAAACAGGCTGCTGTGACTGTAATGGAACAGTGGGATATATCCTTTGTGGGGTATAAGGAGGCGGGGGTCGAGTATCTAGCAGCTCCTCCACAAAAGCATCATTTTCCTCTTTGGCCAAATAAGACTTATCAATATGCAACCAAAATCTCTTATCTTCACATTCAATTCCTGTCTCCTGTTTCTCTCTGTCATATGCCACATCTTTCTATGACGTTTGCATTTTCCCTTTCCGTGCGTCCCTCTCCATCTTTAACCACCTCTGTCTGGCCTCCTTCTGCCAAGTCCTGAGGGAGTCAAACATCGACAGTCTACTTCGTCTTTTAAATAACTGTTCCTGTAAAAACCCAATCTTTTGTTCATCAAAAGTGCCCATCAAAGGCCACTGCAACTCGGCATTGTCCCTCGTATATTTGTGCCATAATGTACTAAACATAATAGGGCCAAGGCCATGCTTCCCATACATATCAAAGTTAGGGCTGCCCTCAGGAGGTGCAGGCTGAGCTTCTTCCAATCAAGCATCTCCAGAACAACAACAACGCAAATTCCAAAGTTTACTTAACCCCTTCGCTGCGGGGGTAATTCCCCTGCGGTGCGGCAGGGGGGGGCCGCGCCGCGGAGCCGCGGTGCTCGTGACGAGCTCAGCTCATCATGAGGCACAGTGGAGCTGTGCTCATGACGAGCTGAGCTCGTCACGAACCCGCCCACTCAGTGGAACGCCCAGCACAGCAGGGTAATTAGCCCCGCACAGGCGTTCCGCGGCGTTCCGCGGCAGTTATGACGAGCTCAGCTCGTCATGAGCACAGCTCCACTGTGCCTCATGACGAGCTCAGCTCGTCATGAGCATACAAAGGGTTAAGCCAGGCATTTCGGAAAAAAACCAAATCGTTAGTTTGACCTGGCAAAGTATTTGCAAATACTTTTTTATCAAAAACAGTCTTTAGACCATACCAAACTCAAACCCAAACGGTACCATATACACAAAGAACCGAAACAAACTCACCTGATATCAGTGGTACAAACGAACTAGTTCTCCACTGCCGACTCTTCAGACCAAATGGTCAGATCCAAGGGTTTCGCCGTTCAGGACTCCAGTCGGGATGACCACTGGGTGAGGCACCGTCCGGCGGGACAAAAGGAGCAGCTGCGAGCAATAGAAACTCTTCGTGCACGGATGCCTGAGCCGTCACTCCAACCCGACGATGTCCTCGGCCTGCCCCCCCTCTGCGGAAAGGGATGGATCAATCACCTGAAGGAGCCCGTGTTCGGGGGCCAACTGAAGGAAGTAACCCGTTTTGGGCCAACCGGGTCACTAATGACCACGGCTCAGCCTTCCGTACTAAATGAAGAGTCGGTCAGACAGTAGAGAATACAAACCAATAACTGTTTATTAATATACACTCAGAGCGGAGCCCCATCTGCCCAGTCGCTAAGAGTGCTGCAGAGGGAACTGGAATCGACAAGGATAAAGATACATTATGTACATTTCGTAACTGGGCGAAAACACGCCCACAGTGGAATTTTCCAGGCAGGTGCAATTAAACAGTGAAATACAGAAAAAACGGTTTCAGCCCTCATATCTTACACAAAGTAACACAGTCCAAGGTCGTTCCATCCGGAGCCCGCCAACAGACAAGGGGGAGAGGGCCTCTATCTAGTAAGAAAGCTATGTGCTAACATGAACGGTATGCTTATTACTAAAACAGGGCTAAAAAGAAGAAACAAAACTCACAGGGGAACATTTCTCAAAATTTAACTGGATCAGTTTCGAACAGCCTAAAATGGCGCCAGTATAGAAAAAGGCGCAGCGTATGCTAACTTAATTAAAACAACGTAAGCATAAACGATTTCTATTTTAACACAATATGAAGTAGAAAAGACTAAAAACAACATTTTTAAATGAAAACCTTCTGCGTTCAACACGGTAAGTGCTGACTTGGCCTCTGATGCCTGGATAAAGCGCAACATTTTTAGCAGTATGTTCAATTAAATAATAATTGTCTGCCCTCCAGAAGACCATAAAGTGCTATGATCGCCTCTGATGAAAAGTCCAGTTCTGAGGCCTGATTAAAGTGCAGAATTTCTAGCAGTGTGTTGAATTAAAAGACCTGCCCTGGCAATATTCTTGTCTGACCTCCAGAAGTCCATAAAGTGCTCAGTTCACCTTATGCTGCTAAACTTGCAAAGTCATTTTTCCAGTGTGTTTGAGTCGAGTCCGATTGATGTTCAGTGGGTAACCCATGCCAATCCCCAGAATGGCCAGAACTTATTACCAGCATATGTATGTGTGGTCATACAACGGCAATACTATTATCTTACTTCCAGCAATGTCCACCACATCTACAAAGTTGCTAAAGCATATTTGATAAGTTTAAAAAATCGAGCCTCTAACTGAGATGATTCACCTTTCAAACATGCTTGCACAGCACCTTGACAAGTCCTGATGTTTAGGGTACACCATATTTGGCGCAACCAGAACTTTGTTTAGCTGGAGCATCTTTCCACAGATGCAGAGGACCTGGGACAAGAGTTCCTCTCCCTTTGCACAAAAAACGCGTTGCCGATTGGATTTGTCAAAATTCCTCCGACCATATCAGTAGGCTTTTAAGGAGATTAACCCAAATCTTACTCTCATTAGCCGTTTTTTCATATCCTTGCCAAAAGGTAATGAGAGATAGGTCTGGAGGGTCACTGGATCATACAATGTTACTGCCCTAGCTCAATGTGCCTGTTTCTTCAGGGCCTGCACATCCTGTTCCCTCGACATTAGGTTTGCTTCTTTAACCAACAATGTTGAGACTCGGGTCTCAGGGAGGTCACTTCCAGATCTTTCAAGCCTCCAAAACATCCAGTGCAAAGTTTAGATAACTATGCTCGCTTGTCAGAGGGTTGCTTATGATTCCCAGATTGCATGTTTTAGCAGGTTGTTCTTCGTCTGCTGGGCTTTAAAACAATAGGCCACAAATTTTGCCTTCTGGATCAAGTGCTGCGAAAACAGGCAAAACTCCAGCCGGATCTGGGCATGTGAAGTGCAGTCTGGTAAGTAGTTGACTCTTCTGTAGCAGGTGGATTGTGTCCTGCGTGTAATAATCATTACATTCGTTTTTGCTACATTAATCTTCAAATTGTTGACTTTACAGTAAATGGCAAGTGCACTGAAAAGTCTCAGCAGGCCTATCGGTTTCTGATCAAAAAGTATTGTGTCATCTGCATACTGGAGTGATTGGACTCTGATACCGGCCATCCTCGGAGGAAATGCCCTCTTCTTTTCAAGGTTCTTCATTAGCTCACTTATTCGTTCTTTAGCTCACTTCGCCACCGCAGTTGAGACCCAGCCATATGCAAATCAGTTTTGACCCTGTCCCTCATATGAACAGTCCAGCTCCGTCCATCATCTCATTGTGTTTGCTTTGTTTGCCCTAAGTTGGCAGGGTATGCCCAGAAGTGGGTCCCTTGCTCACTTTGACACTGGATTCAAGCTAGGATGCTTGTTTCCGGACCAGGGAAGACCTGGCTTGGCAGTGCGGGCTGGACTGTTCCCATGAGGCACAGGGTCAAGACTGATTTGCATATGGCTGAGTCTTAACTGGGGTGGCGAAGTGAGCTAAAGAACGATGATGGATTCAAGCCAGATCCATGACTGGGGGTGAGTGTCTGAAAAATGTCAGCGCTCCGTCCATCATCTCCTTGTGTTTGCTTTGTTCGCCCTAAGTTGGCAGGTTATGCCCAGACGTGGGTCCCTGGCTCACTTTGCCACTGGATTCCAGCTAGCCTGGCTGATGAGGGGTGTTACCCCGAAACCGGTCCCAGGATGCTTGTTTCCGGTCCAGGGAAGCCCTGGCTTGGCAGTTCGGGCTGGACTGTTCCCATGAGGCACAGGGTCAAGACTGATTTGCATATGGCTGGGTCTGAACTGTGGTGGCGAAGTGAGCTAAACAGCGAAGAGGGATTCAACCCAGATCCGTGACTGGGGGTGAGTGCCTGAAAGGTTTCAGCGCTCCGTCCATCATCTCCTTGTGTTTGCTTCATAATTAGGTTTGCACCACACTTATATATATGAATAGCATGGTTAAATAACTTGAATTGACAATGGTTAACACTGTGGCAGACGGCCCTATTAGCAGTGGTCGAAGCGGCCAGGAAAATTTTGGATAGTGGTGGGTCTGCAGCTATTGTATTACTTGACCTCAGCGCGGCCTTTGACACGGTCAATCACCAACTATTGATTATCAGACTCAGAGAGATTGGGGTCTCTGGTTCTCTACTTAAGTGGATTGAGTCTTTCTTGGCCGATAGATTTTTCCAGGTCTTTGAGAATAACTCTATCTCAGAAAGTATGCCTCTGCGATGTGGGGTGCCTCAGGGCTCCTCCCTGAGCCCCATACTTTAATGTTTATCTCCGCCCTCTGGCCGAGGTGGTCAAGCCCTTTGGGGTTAGGATCATCTCGTATGCTGATGACACTCAGCTGATAGTATCCCTCAACCTTTTGGATAATTCTAAGATTAATCTGGCCAATTGCTTGGAAAGGATTTCCGCGTGGATGGATGGCTCTTTCTTAAAACTGAATGCAGCCAAAACGGAGTTAATGTTTCTGGGCAAGACTACTAATCTTGACACCAGCGTACTTTGGCCTGAATGTTTAGGGTGTGATGCCCACCCCCAAAGAGCAAATAAAAAGTCTTGGGGTTTGGTTGGATCACAACCTGAACTTTAGGGAACAGGCGCGCAGGGTGGCAGGTACCTGTTATGGTCTCTTAAAAATGATTAGGAAAGTTCTGCCCTTTTTACCTTTTACTGCAAGGAAGCTATTGGTACAAGCCCTGATTCTTTCAAGGCTTGATTATGCCAATGTGCTCTATCTTGGAGCTCCCTGCTCAACTATTAAAAAACTCCAAACGGTTCAAAATTGTGCGGCCCGACTTCTTATGCAGGCTCATAATCGGGAGTCTGCTAAGCCACACATTATTGCTTTGCATTGGCTGCCGGTAGCCGAAAGGATCCAGTTCAAGGCTCTGTGCATCGCCCATAAGTCATTGTCAGCTAGGGCTCCACCAATTCTGCAATCTATTATTTCCCCATACCTCCCGCTACGAGCATTGCGCTCCGGGGAAAAACTCCTAGCTACCGTTCCTAGAATATATCGAGCACGGAGTGGCGGACGTCTGTTCTCCTTCATTGCGGCAAAATGTTGGAATCAGTTACCTGACTATATCCGGCTGGAGGCTAATCATCTCTCCTTCCGCAAACTTTTGAAGACTCTGTTGTTTCCTTGATCGTCTTTGCCACTCTTTGGTTGTTGGCTCTGTCTCTAGCGCTGGGAGGCCTTTGGTAGCCATGCGCTTTATAAGTGTATACTCACTCACTCACTCACTCAATGGAGGTGTGTGCATGTTAGTAATGGGGGTCTCTCGTTGGCAAGGCTCTGCACCTTTGTCCAAGTAGGGACCCTTCTTCCTAGTCAGGGAAAGGGGGATACGCTTGTACAATAACCCCTGCTCACCCCCTTGGTAGCTTGGCACGAGCAGACAGGCTTATCGCAGAGGCAGTGTGTAAAGCATTTGTGCACACATTCAGTAATACAGTGAAAACATGACAAATGGACACCACACCAGTTTGCAAAAATGAGGAATCTTCATCTAAACCAAACAAGACGAAAACAACAAAAATCCAACATACAATAATCAAAATGTGACTTTTAGAAGGCAAAAACAGTTCTGTCTATAGCAAACTATAGATGCAATACTTTCAACACAAAGTACCTTGAATGCATCATAATCATAACAAAAACAGCAGCAGGGAAGACGATGTGTCGGTTCCTTATGCCCAGGGAAGGTGATGTGTCGGTTTCATACTCCAGGGGCGATGATGCGTTGGTTCCTTTCTGCCACGCAGGGGAGGTGATGCATCGGTTCCTTACTGAAGAGGAGGTGATTTGTCAGTTTCTTACTGTGCGGGGAGGTGATGCGTCAGTTTCTTACTGCGCCCCGGCATTGATGTAGACTTGGCGCCCCAGTGCGATGCATGGGGATTCGGGGATGTGCCAGCTCTCAATGTGGCGGTGACGGCAACAGCACTGCATTGATCTTTCCAGCCGCAGTCCCACAATGCATTGGTTCTTGTAGTCGAACAGCAGGGCCTGCGTTGGAATCGGTGCGGTGATCTCAGACTTCGGAGATTCGTGCACAGGATTCGGCATACAGCGATTTCTCCAGCCGCGGGCAGGTGCTGCGTTGGTTTCTTCAGTGGCAAGGCGGCGATGCGTCAGAAACGGGTGCGAATGTGTCGCGCTTCTTTAGTAGCATCTTTGGCAGGAGACAGCATTGTGTAAGGCAGGCCAGGCCCATTCAGGTGAAAGGAAATTTCCTCCCCCTACTCTAAATGCAGCCCATGTCTATTCAGCCCAGCCCTGACTCATCCAAGAAAGGCAGGACACACCGCAACCACCCCAGTGGCTGTCTACAGTAAATGCCCATCCCCAGTCCCTGTCACTCCAAAGCCAGACAGTCAATCCACAAACCAGCAGAGGCACACAGGATGGCTAAGAAAGAAAATAGCAAAACCAAAGGGGATGATGGACGGAGTGTTGAACATTGCAAGCACTCACCCCCAGTCAACTGATCTGGGTTTAATCCATCATCATTCTTTAGCTCACTCCGCCACCCCAGTTCAGACATGGCCATATGCAAATCAGTCTGACCCTGTGCCTCATGGGAACAGTCCAGCCCGAACTGCCAAACCATGTCTTCCCTGGACCGGAAACAAGCATCCTGGGACCGGTTTCTGGCTTACAGCCGTCATCAGCCAGGCTATCTTGAATCCAGTGGCAAAGTGAGCAAGGGACCCACGTCTGGGCATACCCTGCCAACTTAGGGCTGAACATAGCAAAACCAAAGGGGATGATGGACGGAGTGTTGAACATTGCAAGCACTCACCCCCAGTCAACTGATCTGGGTTTAATCCATCATCATTTAGCTCACTCCGCCACCCCAGTTCAGACATGGCCATATGCAAATCAGTCTGACCCTGTGCCTCATGGGAAAAGTCCAGCCCGAACTGCCAAGCCATGTCTTCCCTGGACCGGAAACAAGCATCCTGGGACTGGTTTCTGGCTTACAGACGTCATCAGCCAGGCTATCTTGAATCCAGTGGTAAAGTGAGCAAGGGACCCACGTCTGGGCATACCCTGCCAACTATGGGCGAACATAGCAAAACCAAAGGGGATGATGGACGGAGTGTTGAACATGGAATGGCATGGTGAGCAAAAAAACGATGGATTTAGGCCCAGATCTCTGTACTGGGGTGAATGTATGACATTGTTCTGCATTCTGTCCATCAACTGTTGTTTTTGCATTTGTCACCCCGAGTGGGACGGGTATGCCCAGACGTGGGTCCCGTGCTCTCCATGCCACTGGAATCAAGCTATCCTGGCTGAAGAGGGTGAAACCCCGAAACCGGTCCTAGGATGCTTGTTTCCAGTCCAGGGAGGACCTGGCTTGGCAGTTCGGGCTGGACTGTTCCCATGAGGCACAGGGTCAAGACTGATTTGCATATGGCTGGGTTCAAACTGGAATGGCATGGTGAACAAAAAAACGATGGATTTAGGCCCAGATCTCTGTACTAGGGTGAATGTATGACATTGTTCTGCATTCTGTCCATCAACTGTTGTTTTTGCATTTGTCACCCCGAGTGGGACGGGTATGCCCAGATGTGGGTCCCGTGCTCTCCATGCCACTGGAATCAAGCTATCCTGACTGAAGAGGGGTGAAACCCCGAAACCGGTCCTAGGATGCTTGTTTCCAGTCCAGGGAGGACTTGGCTTGGCAGTTCGGGCTGGACTGTTCCCATGAGGCATAAGGTCAAGACTGGTTTGTATATGGCTGGGTTCAAACTGGAATGGCATGGTGAGCCAAAAAACGATGGTTTTAGGCCCAGATCTCTGTACTGGGGAGAATGTATGACATTGTTCTGCATTCTGTCCATCAACTGTTGTTTTTGCATTTGTCACCCCGAGTCGGACGGGTATGCCCCTACATGGGTCCCGTGCTCTCCATGCCACTGGAATCAAGCTATCCTGGCTGAAGAGGGGTGAAACCCCGAAACCGGTCCTAGGATGCTTGTTTCCAGTCCAGGGAGGACCTGGCTTGGCAGTTCGGGCTGGACTGTTCCCATGAGGCACAAGGTCAAGACTGATTTGCATATGGCTGGGTTCAAACTGGAATGGCATGGTGAGCAAAAAAACGATGGATTTAGGCCCAGATCTCTGTACTGGGGTGAATGTATGACATTGTTCTGCATTCTGTCCATCAACTGTTGTTTTTGCATAAGAAAGAAAATACCCACTTTCTAAAAGTGGTATTTTCAAACACAAAATATAAACATCATCTTCACTAAAAGATGCATTGTTATATTCTGAGTTCAGGCATACTAAACTCTATCTATCTTGTCCCAATGGGAAGTTATACTTATAAGATGTTATAAGTAAACTCCCATTGTAACCTAAAGGACAGAAAGCCTTTCAATAGTAAAAAAATAAATATACTGTATTTCACTGTCAGGACATGTCACACACATCAGTACATGTCCTACCTTTCACATACACTGCACCCTGCCCACAGGGGTACTTTTGGCCTACCTTAGGGGTGACTCACATGTAATTAAAGGGAAGGTTAGGTTGGGCCAGGCAAGTGGGTGCACTTGCCAGGTCGGCAGGGCAGTAGTAACTGCGCGCAGACACTGTAGTGACCGGTCTGAGACCCCTTTGAGAGGCTGCTTGTGTGGGTGGCACAATCAGTGCTGCAGGCCCACTAGCTGCATTTGACTTACATCCCCTTTGCACATACAGTGCACTGTACTAGGGACTTAATAGTAAGTCAAACAAGCCAAAAATGGAAACACAAATCCATATTTACAATTTACAGGGAGAGTATGTAGCAATGATTAGCGGTGGTAAAGTGCCCAGAGTCCTAAAACCAACAAAAACAGGAGGCCCAAATGCAAAAAGTCTGGGGATTAACCCGCTGGAAAAGCCTGATCTAACAGTGCACAACATCGTTTTGTAGAGTTTCTCATCCAATTCTGGTGCCCTCCCTGGGGTAGGGGTTTAAACCCTGTTAGGCACCAGGGTAAAAATACAGAAGATGTGAGGGTGGCCTGGCCCTGCATTAGGCCATACCCCCACCCCTACAGCCTCACAGTCTCTCCGCACGCCTCCCTTTCCCAGGGAGGATTGAAGGATTTTCCCACTGGCAAAGCCTACTGGATGCCAGCGATTTAAAAAAAAAAAAAAAACATGATGTGGTTCTTTTCCTATCATGGGGGAGAGGCTCAGTCAGCCAAGTGGGGTACACTTTTATCTGGAGAAATGTAGGAACACAGAGTGATAGGAAGTCTGTGGATTCCTGTAGATTCTGAAATGCCCCCTTACAGAAATATGCGGAATATGAGGATAGTGTTTGATCTTAGCCAAAGTTTGAGGTTTACATGGCCTCTGGGTAAGAAAACCTTGTGGGATGCATGCAAGTCGCTCATCCTGGAATTTCCTGGGTATCTAGTTTTCAGAAGTATCTGAGTTGAGTAGGTTTCCTTGGGTTTCAGCTTCCGTGGGGCCAAATACCGGTGCTACCCACATTAACATTTTGGTAGCAAAGATTTGATGTCTCCAATGTGCGTTTTAGAGCATTTTGGGGGAGATTTACTAAAATTTTGCGCTGTGTTTGCATCACAAAGTGGTGCAAAATGGGGCAAAATCTTTTTTTCCAAATTTACTTTCGAGCGCTAAACTTGTTTAGTGCTGGAAATAACGTAAAACGAATGCAAAGCAATGCATAGCGCTGCTTCGCATTACTTTGCACCGTGGGGGCATGCCAAGGGTGGTGCATGGGTGTTCCCATGCAACCACTCAGGGTTTCTCACGTTAACCCAATTTACCAAATACAGTAGAATGGGTTTAGCGTGAGAAAAATGAGCCCTTTAAAACTAGACGCAAGGAATGAAATTCATTTCTCCTTCCTTTTCCAACTTTGCATGCGTGCTGCACTGTGCAGCACGCATACAAAGTAGGAAAAGCTTTCCCTTGTGTCTAGGCATAGCATTTTGTACAGGAAGGATATCCTTCCTGTACAAAACCTATGCTGGACTCACACACACACCCTAGCGATGTGGAGCTAAGGTGTGTGGGTGGCGCACGGCAGCTGTAATCAGCGCCGGCGCAAGGTAAAGGGGAGGAGAGAGCCATATCTTTGAAAATATGGCGCTCTCCTGCTCCCTCCCTGTCGCGCAACGCCTTGCAGCCTCACGGGGGCTGCACTGCGTTGCGTGGAGATTTGGTAAATCTCCCTCAAAGTGTGTATATTTTTTAGAAGTTTCTAAGTTTAGTAGGTTTCCCTGGGTGGCAACAGAGGGCAGGCCCAAATACTGCAGCTAGCAAATTTAATGTCTCAACCTTTCCTGTGGCTGATGCTAGACATAGTTAGAAAAGTGGGGTGCTATTTTACTGAGAGAAGTGTGGGATCCTTGGGTGGTAGAAATGTTTGTGATCCTTCACAGAATCCCATAGAAGTTCTAACATGCCAAATCTTCTATACGTCTTTCTCCCCCTCCAGTTGTTTTAATAGTGTGTGTCTTGTGCATTGTTTAAAACGAAATAACCTTTTTACTAATCATTTGACTGCTGTGTATTCAGGAGGAAATGTCCTGGGGCATACATTAATGCTTCTCTGCTGTTATCTAAGTGCCACAAAAAGCGTGTGCTCCCCTCCCTTGTAGAACAAACAGTGCACACCAGCACTACTAGGACCTCTATTTGACATTCTCTGAAGTCTGCGAGTGTTCTGTTCGGCATTGTGAGCAAACAATCTTGCTGATAGAACCCTCTGAGGCGTTGCCTGGCACTGCAAAGTGCATTATTGCAGCCCCTCCCTGAATCAGTCCCTGAAACAATTCTGCACAGCTTCACAGACAGAACGAACAGCAGTCACATTATCTGGAAGCCGGATTTTGGAAGTTTAATAGACAGGTAGGTTGTATGTATATTCACTAATTATCGCAGACATCACCTACATCTCTCTTTGTTCCCGATGTTTACTTCTCCTGCATGATTGGTGTAATGGTGTAATCTAAATATGTGTGATGTAAATATGCATTAACAATACAGGTACCGTGGGTAGTCTAGTAATGCTGAAAATACCTGGCACCAACATAATGTTTTCTACATTCCAAACACCAATATGGTGTAGAAATGAGGTTTTTGCAAATGCTTGCAATATAAAAAGGCACAACTTGGAGCAGATTGAAGAAATTAACTCGTTTACAATGCCCTCGGAGCATGTGTTAGATACTTCTTTCATCAGTGCCCATAAAAAACAGCGACAGGTAACAAGGCATGCTGGGATACTACAAAAGGTTTTTGTGATCGGTTAATTTGTACCCAATACATTATATGCAGCTGTGGGTAGGAAACCATCTTTATATCCCTGGACAGGGGAGAAGTGGGGGACGCTGGGCAGCTGCATGGATGGCAAGAGTTTCACAGTAATGTACGCTTCAATGAAATGAATGAGAGGATAATAAGCACTGGTAAAACCAGTAGCTCTGGCTTATTGTTAGGGGAAGTGTTTATTAATAGTTGTACGACTTTGAATGTGTAGACCGAGCTGTGCAGAAAGAAGATTCCATAATGAAGTAATAGCTATGCTTATAAAAATACAGGCATAGGGCCACTCTGCTTAAGAGACTGCAGAGTTAAGCTGCACCCACAAATAAGAGTATTATGAAAAAGAATCAAACGATGAAGTCTGTATCGAAAGTGATGATATAAAAAGGCTTACACATCACACTATTGCATAGTAGATACTTTTGACGAAGGTCCGGTGCCTCACATATGAAAGAAATCCAGTCATTTCCATCATGTGAATGGGTCTGAGGAAAATTATGAGAATATACACAAGCTCTTGGGCTTGAGGGCATTTCCAAACATTTCCGGGAAACACCACCTTGTGACCTCCTGTAGTATTGGGGTATGGCTGAAAGACCAGGATGAGAGATGGTAGTGGAGAGTCCAAAGAGGGTTTATTGAACAAGTCCAAAAGTAAGGACCCACTGCTGAGACCAGCTGCTGGAGTGAATGGTCAGGGGTAACTGCCCATTCACTTAGCATCAATAGACAGAGCAGGTATTTCACCCAGAAAATTGGATTTTGGTGCCCCGGTTTTAAATTAATATCTGGGGCCTCATTTACTATATTTTGACACACGGCAGCACAGCAAGCTTCCTGCTGCGCTGCCATGCGTCACAATAAAAGAGCAGGAATGCAAAAGATACAGTGCATTCCTGTCCTTCTCCCTTGTACCGGTGCACAAACACCTGTGCGCCAACGCAGACAACCTTGCGTCATGTTTCAATGGTGCCTGCGTTGCAGGGAAGATTGTTTTTGTGAAGGAAGAGACACCTTCCTGCACAAAAACAATAATTGATGGCGTTTTCCTCTTCCTAATTGAATACAAGACTGATTCCCAGTTGGCCAATATTTTATCTCTTCTGGCTTGTAAAAGCTCTCATGGGCTGACC
The DNA here is from genome assembly GCA_963921515.1 of Calotriton arnoldi. Lineage (NCBI taxonomy): Eukaryota > Metazoa > Chordata > Amphibia > Caudata > Salamandridae > Calotriton > Calotriton arnoldi. The sequence continues at coordinate 3,265,431 of CAWUFW010000004.1, read as the reverse complement.
CAAACTTAATTTACTACATACAAGTCAAATTAATGAACATACATCAATTTTACTTATTTTTTTGTTTTTGGAAAAAGAATGTGGTCATATAAAAAAATCTTTAGTACATACAAAATGCTTTTCATCCATGTAGAGTGCACACTTCTTTTTCAATATAATACATTTACTTTAGATCCAATACAGACCTCTTAAAGTTGATTTTTTGAAATTATACAATCATATAGAAACAATTTTTAACATATGTCTTGATCTGTCCCTCAACCAACAACCACTTACATACTGCACACAACAGCACACATTCACATACACATTTCATTCATAAGCATCCCAACCACAACCTACATACACAGAGCACAGAGCAGACATGCTTGTCTCTAAAGTTTATAAGTTCCAAAGCAGTAAAAATAAAGTAAAATCACAGTACAATAAAAGTCTCACTGCAAGGTATACCAATAGACGATAGTTTAATGAGAAAAATTACACCAAAATGACAAGAATCCAATAAGAGGAACCATAGATATACATTTTTAATGATTTCAGTAAAAGAAAGTCCTGAAATGGTAAAAAGGGCCAACGGTAGTCAATGGTCACAACAGACTGGGTCGTAGGTATGATTTGAAGCTAACCGCAACGGAACCCGGGTCATATGCACTACCAGGTTTGCCCTGGTAAGTGATTTTGTGCTGATCTTGAAGATATTCCCGGCTTGCAGGGAAGAGCCACAATGAAGGCTTTACTACGAGGGTCATGTGGTCAGATTTCTTCACCTAGATGAGCCATGCTGCCGAATAAAGGATGTTTTTCCGGAAAGGGTAACCTCTTTATGATATTGAGAAGGGTGTTGCCTACATCTAGATTGGTGACCTTGAACTGTTTTTCTGAAAACTTCTCCTCAGAGAAATAGTTTCAGAAAAAGTAGGAACCAGGCTGTATCGGTTTTCTTGGCAATATTTTCTTTGAGTGAGAGGTGACAATCGAGGGTACATCTGATTGTTTTAGCCTGGTCTGCAGTTGGGGAGTGAAGCCTGTTAGTTTTACGTTGTTGAACCATTGCTGAACCAGACAATGTTTGGCATTGTTGCAAACTGGGGCAATTCAATCTTTGTGGGGTTTAGTATGAGTAAGTTTGTTGGCATCCAGGTTTAGATGCATTTGAGACAGACTTTGAATCTCTGCATATGATTGGTGTAGGAGATTGTAAGATGGAGTTGGGTGCCATTCACCATGCTGCTGAATCCTGATGTTGCTGTCTGCAATGATGAATCCCCAAAGTTCCATATAAAGGTTGAACATTAGAGTTGACTGGATTGACCCCTGCACTCTGCAGGAGACAGAGATAATCCAAGATCTGGTAGTTCCTATCTGAACAAGTTTCTAATGGTTGGTGAGGTAGGATGTGCACCACTGTAGAATTGTGCCAGTGAAGCCAATTTGGGTTTTTAGGGTGTGGATCAATGGTCAAAACAATGTGAAAAGATCTAGAAGGACCAAGATGCAAGAGTAGTTTTTTGTCGTTGAGGAAGAGGGTGTTGCGACTACTCAGAGCATGGCTGTTTCAATACTGCAGTGTCGTCTGAATCCCCTTTAATAGTCTTAATGTAAGTCATTCTTGCTGATGTGCCTTTGTGATAATTTTTCCAACAAATGGAAGGTGGATTATAGGACAGAGGTTGTCATGGCCAGCTGGAACAGGTTTCAGCAGAAGGGTCTTGAGGCAATCTGGGAAGGGTCAATTGATAAGCAAGATATTTACTAAGTAGGGAAGAGTATGAGAGCTTCTCCGTGCAGAGACTTGATGTAGTAGGCACACTGTTTGACAGCCTTAAAGAGTGCCTTGCTTCTGTTGATTGCTTGGTTGATTGCAATCTTGTTGTAGGAGGATCTACCTAAGGTGATGGCTGAATGATGGTGCTCCAGTCTTTGTATAGCACTTAGACTTGGAGGCTCACATTTTCTGAGGAGAATAGCAACCTTTGTGTTTCTGTAGAGTGGTGTTGTAGATGTTGAGAATGGTGTTAACATTTGTTGCTGCTGGAAGTGTCTGAGTAGGCTGATTAGTTCTTCTTGGATTTCGTCTAGATGGATTTTCATAAAGGAGCAGAAGGTTACTTTCTGTTACCCTTCATGTGGAGGAGTGGCATGTCTGATGGGGAAGGTGACGGCAAGATGATTAGTCCAGTACTGAACAGAAGTAAAGAGAAATGGTGGTGGAGGTTGGAGGAGTTATGTGTGCAAGTAAAGAGTATGTCAGCAGGACTAAAAAGTGAGAATGGTGTTTGTAAAGGTGTTTGAAAAACACATGATGATGGTTGCCCTGTCATTGTATCCGTGGTTCTAGCCTTAAGTCATTCAGGTCCAAACAAAGTCCAAACAGGCTACGCTATGTCTTAGTGACCCTTAGCTTGGATTGCCCTGGTGAAGAATGCCCTGATGGACAGGCCTTTGAAGGCTGAGGAGGTGTTAAAATGCAGTGATGTAATTTCCTGTACAGATGAAGGCTGGTAAATGCAGTGATGCTGCTTTCTGTTGAGATGAAGTCAGAGTAATCCAGAGATGTCTTTTACATGAGATTGATGCTGGAAATGAAGCCTACTTGTCTGGCTTCTTATTTTAATTGTTTATTGTTTATTGGTAAAGTTTTGTATAGCGCGAACATGACCCTAGAGGGTATAAGAGCGCTTTACAGAGGAATGCAACACATATGAGGGGGGGCAATCGTGGAAGAATCATAGCAATAGACAAAATAACAATAGTTACATGACGACATGGTAGTCGAAAAATAGCAATAGATACATAGCGACTTAAATAGTGGGCAAAAAGAAATAGTCAGTCAGTAGGAGAAGGCGAGAGAGTCATCAGCGTGATAGAAGATGCAGTGACTCAGGCCCCCATTGGACTTCAGGATAGGCAAGTGTTCATCAGTAGCGCTTTCATTTCCTTTTTGAAGGACACTGTTGATGGAATCAGTCTCATTTCTGTTGGAAGGGAGTTCCAGATTCTTGGGGCGATTCCTGAAAAGGAACGGTTGTAGGTTTTTGTTTTTTTGAATTTCTTTGGTTTAAGTAGGAGGGTGCTGGAGCTCCTGAAGGTACGGGCACCACCCGACAGCTCAAGTTTTTTTGCGAGGTAGAGAGGTGTGTTGAAGTGAAGGGCTTTGTGGGTCATGCAGGCAAGTTTCAGGTGTATCCTTGCTTCAAAAGGTAGCCAGTTGAGAGTTTTCAGATCCGGGGAGATGTGATTGTACTTCTTGGGGCCTGTGATGAGCCTGGCGGCCACATTCAATGTGGCTCTGAGGGGGGCCAGTCTGTATTTAGGCAGATCGCAGAGTGTTGCACTGCCATATTCCAGTCACGATATGACTAAAGCTTGTACTGCGGACTTGAGGTCATCGGGGGGAAGGAAAGGTTTTAGTTTCCTTAGGATGCTCAGTTTGAAGTTTGCTCCTTTGGTAGAAGCACTAATGTGATCCTGCATGCTCAAGTTCCTATCCAACACTATACCCAGGGATTTCGTAGAGTCAATGATATGTGGTGTGCAGTTGAGAGCAGACAGATTTTTTATGTATTCCTCAATGATGAGTGCCTGCTTGGCCGGGGAAATAATGAGGAATTCCGTTTTGATGGCGTTTAGTTTGAGATGGTTGAGGGTAAGCCAGTTAAGAGTTTGTGTAAGGTTCCGTTGAGTGACTTGATATCGTCAGGCGAGGAGATTTTCATGTACAGCTGGGTGTCGTCTGCATACATGTGGTATTGGATGTTAGATGCTTTGAGGATTTCAGTGAGGGGTTCAATGAATAGATTAGAAAGTGTGGGTGAAAGCGAGGAGCGTTGGGGCACCCCCAGGGTGCAGGGACTGGGATGGGAGAGGGATTGGTTGGATTTAATTCTCTGTGTTCTGTCATGGAGAAAGGAGGCGAACCATTTTAGTACTGCGCCAGAGAGCCCCATCCTATGTTCCAGAAGGCTCAAGAGGTTGTCATGTTTGACCGTATCAAAGGCTGATGAGAGGTCGAGTAGGATTAATAGGCAGGATTCGTTCCGGTCAAGTAGGTAAGCGCGTCATCAACTATGTGAGAGATGGCTGTTTCGGTGCTGTGACCTTGACGGAAGCCCGATTTAAATTGATCTAGTAGCTGGAATTCCTCAATGTGGTTACATAGTTGAACCTGTATCCATTTCTCAATCAGCTTTGCCAGAGTAGGGATGTTAGTGATTGGTCGGAAGTTACTCAGATCCTCAGGGTCCGCCATAGGTTTTTTGAGAATGGGGAGAACTAGCCCAGACTTTAGGCAGTCAGGAATCTCACCTTGAATTAGGGAGGCATTAACGATCTTGGTCCAGAGCGGAACTAGAGGCCTTAACATATCTTTGAAGAAATATGTGGGAAGGGGGTTGTTGAAGTGATTCGAGGGTTTCAGGGTAGAGAGAATGTTGAGAATGGAAGTGTCATTGAAGGTAGAGAATTTATTCCAATGCGCATTGTTTTTAGGAGAGTGGTAAGTAGGGAGAGGAGACTGGGGAGTTAGGTGGGAGTCTGGTGAGGATGATAGTTCGAGCAAGGCCGACTTTAGATCGGATTCAATTCTGTTGGATTTTTCGAGGAAGAAGGCAGCAAAGTCCTCGCAATTAGGTTGGGGATTGGCGGTGATTGTCGATTGAGTGGGTGTGTTGTTGGATTGCCGTTTGATCAGTTCAAACAGCATTTTCTGGCGATTTCTGGCTTTGTCTAGTTGGTTTCTGAAGAAGGTTGCTTTTGCAGTTCTGATGTGTTTGTTGTACAGACTCCTTGCTCTCAGAAGTTTGAGGAGTTCGGCCGATGGAGAGGATCTCCAAGCTCGTTCCACTAGTCTTCAGTTGCGCCTGTCTGAGTTTAGGCAGTCATTGAACCAAGGATTGGAGTCTTTGATGGATTTTCTTTTTAGTTGCAAGGGGGAAATTGCATCCAGAACACTTAGCATGGAGTTGTTGTAGTGATCGGTGAGTTCATGGACATCTGCCATGAGCGTGGGTGGAGACAGGGACAGATTGCTGCATGATATGAGGTCATCTGTGTTTGCGTTTTGCATCGATCTTTTCCAGTGTTTCAATTTCTTGGGTTGAAGTCTTTGGGTGTTCCATCGTTCAAGTATGAGGAAGGTGATAAAGTGGTGATCTGACCAGTCACATGGGGCTATCGATTCAATCCGGATGGTGCCAGGGTTGGAGATGATTAGATCGAGGGTCGAGCCCAAGTTGTGTGTTGGGCTGTCGCAGAATTGAGTCAGGTTGAGGTCAAGTAGGAATCTTTTAAGACTGATCACAGCCAGGTCATTCGGGTCATTCCAATGAAGGTTGAAGTCTCCGAGGAAGATCTGGGGGCAATGATGCCCTAGATTGGATGTGATGGTTTCCATGATTTGTTCTATCAGAAGGAGGTTATCTCCTGGTGGATGGTAGAAAATGTGTAGGTTGCATAGGGGTTTTTGTTTGCTGAAGATGTTGATGCTTAGGTATTCGCAAGATGAGAGCGAAGTGGACAGAGACTGTTTCACTGAGAGACTGTTATGGTAAATACAGGCTACGCCTCCCCCCGTACTTTTAGCTCTGTCGAGTCTGATAATGTTGTGGGTAGGAGGAACTAGTATGTCCAGGACAGGACCCGAGGAGGCATTGAGCCAAGTTTCAGTGAGAATCAGGAGGTCAAGTTCCTGATCAAGGATGAGGTCAGCGATATCCGCGGCATGTTTCACTGCGGATCTGCAGTTGAGAAGGATGCATTTCAGGTGAGTTTTGGAGTCAGTGGGAGTAGATTGTGCAATGTGAACTTGCATGAGGTTCGCAGTATTTAGTGTGTTGGAGTTATAAGTTGGGGTTCTGTACAGGTTTAGAGTAATGGTGTGAATGGTCTCCGCAGTGACTGTCAGATGACTAGGATCTTTAAAAGAGCTAGCGGCATACCTTGGATAGGTCCAGATCTGACTGGGATGTCAGGTTGAGTGGTGTTGTAAGTTAGAAGTAGGGAGAGGATGTCCGGGCCAGAGAGGTAGTTCTTAAATCTAATGGGTCTGGATGCGGCGTTCGGGTAGGGAGTAGTGTTCCAGGACCGGAGGGGGGATGTGTGCTTAGGGACCCTCCTCATCTCAGCAGGAGGAGTGGGTGTCTTAGGGTAATGGTTGGGCATTTTCTGGCAGGACTGAGGGGTCTTATTGGACGATAAATCTGAGGCCAGCTCTGAGGTGATGGTTATGAGCTTTTGAAAGTCATTTTTGAGTTTTTGTAGCTCCCAGTTGATTTTCTTTAGTCTGGCGGCTGCATAAGGCTGAGTGTCAGTGAGCGTGGGGGGGGAGAGGGGTCAGACCCGGGTGTGGTAGTGGTAGGGGAAAATATGCGAGGGTGGTAATGAGAGGGGGTGATCCCGGAAGGGAAGGACTGTCGGTGTTGGCCAGGTGGGAGAGGAGGGTGGTTAGATGTTTTGGAGTAGTTAGGAGGTTTGGGAGGCAGAGGGGTTCGGTTCGTGGGGTTGAGCTGTTCAAAGAAGCGGGAGAAGTCATTGCGTGATGTAGGAGGATTCCTTGAGGGGCCTGAGGTGTCGCGAGGGTCTAGAGTCCCCGGATGGTATGGGGTGGACATTGTTAGTGGGAGAGATGTTTATGTCGGCATTGAGCAAGAGAGTGTTGTTCAAGGTCTCAGGTGGAGTAGTATGGTGCTTGGGAGTAAGAATGTAGGCTTCATGGTGGTCCTGAGAGATGGGTGAGGGATTAGAGTTCACTGGAATTTTGGGAGGGGCACTGTTGGTAAGAGAGTTCTTAATGTTTAATGGGGGCGAAACATTTATCAAAGATTTCTAGGTTATGGTTTGTGGCTTGTATCAGGATAATCCCATTATTATAAATGGTTATGGTAGCCGTCGCTTTGAATGCGGGTGAGGAGACTACAGAGAGTCTTAGGGCATGAGGTACTTTCTTAGAGGAGGAGATACTGAGTAGTGAGTAGAAGGCAGTTCTCCATTGTGCCATTCTTTTAGAGTAAAAGATCAGGTCATTTGTGATAGTTCCTTTTTTGAGGCAGTAATAAGTGTCAGAGATTAGGGTTTCTGGGTTCAATTTAAGGAGTCTGTGTTTAAGGGATTTGGCTGCATTTTTAGATAGGTTCGGTGGGTAGTTGATTGTGTAGCTATTCTGACCTAGCCTCATAAGACTGGCGTCCGGACTGCTCGGTGCATAGGAGGCCAAGGTTCATTAAGATGTCGAAGGGCTTGTGTTGAGGAGACTCAGGAGTAGGGTAGCAGAGGGGTGGTGGAGTCTAGTGAGTCCTTAGTGGTGTAAGTGGGCATTGGTATTGTCTGAGTAAAAGGACCTACAGGCGACATGAGGCTTACAGAGGAGCCCTTTACCTGTGGTGATGGCGTGATTCAGGGGGTAGACAGGGTGCTCTGGGATGGTCGCATAATGTGAGCAGTGTGAGGAAGGTAGGAGCTGAAAAGAAAAGCAGTGTGTAGTGTGTTAGTGAAGATTAATGAGGAGCGTGGGGTGAGGGGGAGGTGTATGAGTGTGGGGGATTAGGTATCTGGACACGGGGTACAGGGAGGGAGAAGGGGGTAGAGTATGGTTGGCTCAGGTCTGCATTGGGGTCATAAAGCACAAACTGTGTGGTTGAGGTAGCTCTTGGTGAGAAGAAAAACTCTCGCCTGCATATTTGTGAGTGAAGAGTCGGGCGTTGAATCAATTTAGGGATCCATCCATAGAGAGTCGGTCAGTCCAAGATGGCCACCCTATTTACTGTAGAGTACAGTAGAATGGCAGTGTCTGCTTAGATGCTGGTAGTCCTATTTCCCTTATTAGTTTCCAGCTTAAGTCCTTCTTCTATTCTGGTGAGGGATGGGCCAGTCCTCTTTCCCTTTAGTTTGCAGGGAGGGCCTTCATTTCAGATTGAGGGAGAGCAGAGGGGCCCCAAAATGTCTGCCCTGCAGAGAGTGGAGCCTGGCCAAATGCTTTCAAAAATGGGCGCTGTGATCTGCCCCCCCCTCTCGATGTGCAAGAGAATCAGGCCAAAAGGCACTTCCACAGTGCTCCCACACGTGACCCTCCGTTCGCCATCCTCTCCGTGTCAGCCCCAGGTCCCAAATCTGCCACTATGATATAATCCAAATCAAAAACCCGGCACCCGGACCGACCGGACAAGGTCTTAGGTCCTCGTGAGGCCAGACAATGAGGGCTCACAAGTGCAGCCGGAGCTCGCCCCTTGGATCCTTCAGACCGCTTGAGCTGTGAGAGGTACAGATGGTCCCACGCTAGAGGGCACCGTCAGCTCACGGCCGGCTCTCATCCCCAGTCAGCTGCTCACGGGACTCACCAGCGGGCGGAGCAGCGTCCAAGAACCCCGGCATCGAGCGTCGTCAGCCCACCAACGCTTCCGTGAATCCTTGGCCCCTCGTCGCGAGGTGGAGGGCACTGTGCGGAAGCACTGATGTGAGGTGGGGGTGCTCCAGCAGCTCATCAGGATCGTCCGGAGCCAGTGCGGAACATGTCGTGAGCGATCGATCATGGGGCAACAAGGCTGAGTCGGCTGTCCGGCGCAGGGGGTGAACCAGTCTCGACCCTCAATGCCTCTACCAGGCAGGCATCGCCAGGGCGTCTTGCCTCCTTTTGCGATCTGTTTCTACGGGCCTGGGTGGCCGGGCAGCGTCGGTGTGGATCGTGCTTCGCAGCGGGTGAGTCTCGTCAATCCAATGAGTACACTTCGCACCAAAATACAATTACTCACTCTATAGTGGATGCTGTGAGCATGCTAGGTAGCACAAGGGTGGATGGCATGGATTAAGGCGGAATTTCACGAGTTCGTGATCCCAAATCCTGGAGCTCTCTTTTGGTGCTCCATCTTGGTGGTCATCTTGCCTTGGTGATAAAAATTGTTTTGGTGGGAAGCCAGTAATGTGGGCTTGGATGAGGAGCCAATGTAGTTCAACAGGATTGGAGTGATAAGCTCAAATATCTTTAGGTCTACAATAAGATACCCTCATGCATATTCCATGGTTTTAGGGAAACTAGTACTTTTTGATTGTCATGTTGCACAATCACTTATAAATCAATGTAGAACGAGACCTGTATCTAGTATAGAAAGGTAAAATTAAGTGATCACACAGTGCAAGTGGGTCCGAACACCTTTAATATTTGTGGGCATAAAAACATTCTATTACGGTGTTATAGTTGACCAGGAGCTAATAAGAGATTGATTGATTTTTTTCTAATTTTTTATGAAAATAAGTTGGTATATCAACTCTGTAACAAGCCACTGGACTATCTACTGCACTTTCTATGATCACCTTTTATGTTTTCCTTATCACTGCACCCACTTGCACTGTGTGATCGCTTTATTTACCAGAGCACCATTGTTAATTCTTGCAGATCCATGTGTACATTGTCTGTTCTTGACATTTTCTTATAAATCACACATATATATATATGTGTGTGTGTGTGTATATATATATATATATATATATATATATATATAAATATATATATATATATAATGATTTTGAGAACTGGATACAGGTCTCTTTCTATATTTATTGATGTATGATTGTACAAACTGACAATCAAAAAGTGTTTATGATGTATGTTACTAAATGAAACCTAATGGCATACTCGATTATTATATACCCTATCCTCTCTAGGTATATTGGTTGTTTCTTTTGTAATTTTAGTACCCAAAGTGAAGTAAAACATTGTAATTTTTAATAATGTGACCCAGTGTTTTCCTATGGGAGGGCTAGCCTTGTCACAAAATGACTTTGTAGGTTTTTCACTGCCAGGATATATATGTTCTTATTTTTAAATGCCATGCACTCGGCCATAAGGGCTTTCAAGGCCTACCGCAGAGGTGACTTAAAAGTATTAAATGGAAGGTTTAGGTCCAGTAAAAGGTTTATTTTGCCAGGTAGAAATGGTAGTTTAAAAATACACACATGCTGCAGGGGCAGGCCTAGAGAGGTGTTGTGCTGTGCTACTGTAGCAAGTAGCACAATGAATGTTGTTGACCACTTGTAGCATTTAGTTTACAGGCCCTACATACACTTGGTACCATGTAGTTGGGACTTATATGTAAATTAAATGTGTCAAATAGGTGTATGCCAATTTAACTATGAAAAACCACAAGCAGGGGTAAAAGGCACAGAGGCCTATGGGCAGCAAAACAAGGTTCAGAAGAAAGGGGTACAAATCTGGGGGAATATCACGCAAATGATGGTCATCTCCAACAATATGGAATTGCAATAGGGTTTGCCACATGCTTGGAATTCCATTGACCTTTACAAAGGAATGACAAAGTATTGCTTTATTAATTTTTTATTTTTAAAGTACTATGTTACTTTAAGATGTACAGGTACTGCACTGAACGTTATGTTCTGTTTAAAACCCATGTTGTAACACACTCGTACAGGGAGTTCACTAAGAAATGAATTCTGGTCCAGGGAGGACCTGGCCTGGCATTTCAGGCTGGACTGTTCCTGTGGGGAGTAGGGTCAAGACTGATTTGCATAAGTCTGGGTCCAAACTGGGGTGGCATAGTGAGCAGAATAATTATGGATTTAACCCAGATCTGTGACTGGGGTGAATATTTGACAGTGTCCAGCATTACGTCCATCACCCTTTTGTGTTGCTATGGTCGCCCTAAGTGAGAAGGGTATGCCCAGACCTCAGGACTGTGCTCCCTAAGCCACAAGATTCAAGCTAACCTTTCTGATGAGAGGTGTGAAGAGAAGCACGACTGGAGACATCAGTAGATGCACTACAATAGTTTATTTAATACAGAGGTACATGGAGAGACTTCCCACCCACGAAGTCTGCCAACTGATAATACACTCACAGACATTCCAACCCTAGCAACCTTCTCAGAGCAGGATTTCACATTCTATATTCTGAGTCTCTACAAACTAAGGCTTATACTAAGAGTTGCTTACACAGCAGAGACACCACAAGACCACACATCTTAACCCCAATACTAAACATAGAGAGAAAAGAAATATATACAGAAAAGTTGTATATTATACATATCTTAACATAATCCTTCATAAAACTAGGCTGAGATCCAGCGGGTTACTAGCAACAAGCATTCATACACCGAATACTCACCTGGGCCCATTCATTCATACTACGCTAGCAATTTCCGCTGGTGGGTCAGTTGTACTCTTTATCAATATCCCTGCTACCAATTACTTTTCTGATTGAAGAGTAATGACTTACCAATGGACCCTTTGATAATTGGGAAGTTTAAAATGAGTGACATTCAATACAATTCATAATCCTGAAATAATCACTGAGTCAGGAAGTTTTAAAATGTTTATCTAAAGATTTAGCAGAGTAAATTACAAAACCACATAATACTTAATCGTATATCAAGGATGAAGCATACTAATAAATCAATTATTGATCAATGACGGTTCCTCAGAAGAAGAAGATAGAGACAGCAGCACAGCTAAAGGTTGCATTTATATTTACCTAAAGATGTGAGAACCAAACCCCTTGGCCAAGGAGTTGGAAAGATAGGTCCCAGGAAGGATGAAGACCAAAGACCTCCGGACCAGGTTCAGGACAGAATAGGTGACCTCTCTATCAACGACGCCTGCATCGTTCCCCTCTCTGACACTTGGCTCCTCCTCGATATCTTCCATGTCTTCCTTCTAATGGAATCCGCCGCCCCCACCTCAGGACCTCTCTGGACAGCGGTTCAGTCTGCAATCGATCAGCATCAGTCTGCTGAGCACCAAAGCCTGATCTAACTAATTAGCTAATTCTATATCTATTATACCCTTCTACACCCAGGTACCTCCCATTAATGTTTCAAAATTATGGGCCCACTACTTCTGATTGGACGGGGACAGGGGGTTGATCCTCACACCATGTCAATTTAGATCACTTTCTTTAAGCCTATTGTTTGAAAAGACTGCCCCTCACAATTAATACATTTGCTTTATTTCCCACCCGTCTCACGACAAAGTTTAATACATTGTTTATATAAATTGTTGCATTCTGCAGGAACATCGCGGATGCAGTGGAGTTGGCCACCAGGTCACGGCCTTGGATGACGTCCAAGTTGACTTCATCGCTGTGCCTTGTTTACCGGGCGCATGCGTACTTCACATTGGCTCCAAGCTGCCTCTCCGTTAACCCATGCCCCATTTTACGAACTAATAAAAGTCAAAGAAGAAAACATTAAAATCACAAATAAATGTCTTCACTGTATACCCCTTATTTCTACTCTATTCCCATTTAATTATAAATCTATCCCGCATTAGTAGCATTAGAATACCACAGTTTTAATTGCAGCAACTGCGCAAGCTTTAGCACGTGAAAACATTAAGCAGCCATTTTAATACACACTGCGCAGAAGCAAAGTTTTCCCTCCAAGCAAAGAAAGGACGTCATACCACGTGATATGGTTGACACATGCGCACTGGAATTCCCGTGCTTTAGCGGCCATTTTGGATTAGACAAGCGTTACTTATTAGCTTAAACACATAGGCAAGCTTCACTCGTATAGTGTTCATGTGTGCATTTGTTAGTAGAGACATTACAAAGTTTAATAAATTAATACTGTGAGAGGATTGCTTACGAGCAAGTCTCATTGTGAGTTCTTGCTCCATCAATCCCCTCTCTGATGGCGTTTCTGAGCCATCAAATACTACCCACAACCAGATGCCAACTTTTAGCATAAAATTGTCTCAGCTTCATTTTTACACTTTCTATTTTTATCATCTCCTTTCAGTTTCTTGTATAATTCACTTTTCAGATCTTCTAGTTCAATTTCATCAAACTTTCGTTTCTTTCCTTTTCCTGTCACTCTAAAGTTCTCATTCGTTCTGCAACATTTGCACCATATTATTATTGACAGTACTATTATTGCTATCCCTGCTAAGGGTACTAATATTTGACCTATAAGTCCTTTCCCTACATTAGCAAACCAGGTACCAATTGACGCAGTACTACTCGTCAATCTTTCCCATACACTATCAACTTCCAGTGGTTTTAGTTCATTCTCAAGTTTTGTTATATTCTGTATATACGTTCCAATTTCTGCACTTTTGTCAGGTATGTACGTGCAACAATGTTTCGTTTTCAATAATTTACAGACTCCGCCCTCTTTTGCCAGTATTATATCAAGAGCAAGTCGATTTTGCATAACCATTGATCTAATCGCAACCATCTCCGCATTAATCATTAGAAATCCTCCAGCAGTGTCCGTTGATAAACGATCAACCACTGTAGATAATTTACATATTTTCCTTGAGTTCAGAATTATTCCCACTGAAGGTATCAATGCACCAAATATGTCACCTACAATTTCAGAAAAACTAGCTCTTTTACTACGTGTTAATTCACTATTATTTTCATTGCTCCCAGTGTTTCTTTTTACGTGGTATATTTTTGGAAATACTATTCCAAAATAACAACTTCCATACCACCGTGCAGGAAGCCTAAAGTAAGCCTTATTCCCACACACATAATAGATTCCAGGAAAAACTGAATCTGTTCCTCCTTTTAGTCCCCAACCTCCAAGAATTAAGAAATTATGTTCACATTCACTGGTACCGATGAAAATATTGTTATAATCAGTCTTTAACCTATGTAGACAAATTTTCCCTGTCTTTACAAAATCCAGAGCCATAGCAGCTTGAGCCTTGCCAGGTGTGTAACTACCCTCTTTCTCAGCCCAAGGTGGCAGATGAGCCTTATGCTCAGATGCTTTCTTTTGGAAATTTTGTCTTCTATCTTCTACTAAATTCAAAAATATCTTTTCTTCTTCATGTAACGAACATGTTAGATTGCTTCTATGTGCATGTGTTATATCTATTGACTTCATTGTTAGGAAAAATTCTCCCATAAACTGTGCATCTTGACTACTAAGCACTGGGTTCATATTCTTTCGAATCGGAACCTCAGAAAATATCACATCTATATCTGAATAGTAATACTGAAGTCTCCCTGTTTTATAAAATAAACTAGTCAATACACTACATGATATGCCATAAGTTAATGGCAAATGATGATATGTTAACCCTTCTGCTACTGATTCGGGTAACTTCATACAGACATACCAATTACTAACTTCCATGGTATTTACATATTGAAACAATAATTTTGTGAAAACATTTAAACTAGTGTCGTTATCTGCTAGCATATGATGAAATTCTGGTTCATCTTCTGCTTCTAATTTTACTCTATTACCTTTCAAGTTATCTATCCTTCCCTTCGTTTCGTTGTTAATCTTTTTATCCATTATCAAAAGGTAAGGAATTGCTACGATCACAACTAACCATACTACAAGCACCACTACCAGACTACATATGCATATAGCACAGCATCTTTTACAACATTTCCGTTTCGGTCTCCCAGAAACTCTGTCGTCAGGCATTTTGACAAGGAAGATTTCTCTTCTTATCTTTTTCTTTCAAGACTTTTAACGTTATCAAGGTGGTTTTATTTCTTTCTCATAAGTCAGTTCCGCACTTGTTCTTTCGTCACCACTTTCACTTGACTCTGAACTCTCGTAGTCTTCAAGGATTATATAAGTCCAATCAGGACCTTTAAATTTATTGTTCACAAGTTTCAGTCTTTTGCTTTTTCGTTTTTCAGTTCCACTTGTTTGTCCAGTTAGGCTTGTTACTTCATTTACTTGTTCTGGATCTTCACTTCTGGTTTCTATGTGGTATTTCACTCTTTTAATGACACTAGGCCAATGATCACCTTTTCTGGCTTTCTTTGTTTGCACTGTCTCTTCACTTCTTATTTCTTCTTCAGAAGTTCTTTTATTTTCAGGTTGTGGCACAGTTTGTTTTTCTTCGTTCTCAGTTTCTTCTTCTATTTGTTCTTTTTCAGGTCTTATTGGTTTTTCTTCAGTTGCTCCAATGTGAGTTTCTAGTAACTGACCCTGTTCAGGATTTACGTCTTCATGCTTGAGGTTTTCCTGCTGCTGTTTTCTTCTTCTTCCTGAACGTACTTTTCTTAGTTCTAACTGGTTCTGATCAGGGCTTATTGCACTTTGTACTTCTGCAGCCTGACCGCGTTCTTCTAAACCTGTCTGTCCCTGCTCAAATTCTGTTGTTTCGTTGTCGTTTTGAGCCCAATTTCCTCTCCCTATCTGGTCCTGCTCAGGCTCTTTTATCGTGTCATTTTCTTCTTCCTGAGCTGCTTCTTCTTCACCTATCTGGTCTTCCCTAATTTCTTCTAATTTTGCTCGGCTTCTTGTTCTGTTGTAAACTTCTGGTATCTCAACCACTGGTATCCAGTCCTGACTTGTGCTCGGTTGTTCTTCCTCAGCTTCTCTTGAATCTCTCACCTGGGATTCTTCAGCTGGCCAACCTTCAGCTTCCTCAGTTATTGATGCTGTCTGAGGATCTTGTCCTTCAGGCTCTGGCACCCTTTTGGTGTGGCTTACATGAATCCAATTAGGCAATCCTGCACATTTCACTGCTGTGTTCGTAACTAGTATGACCTGACAAGGTTCGCCCCACCTGGGTGATAAACACGTTTCTCTGGTATGATGTTTCACAACCACCCAGTCTCCAGGGTTTAGATCATGCTCTTGTTCAGGCTGCCTGGAAACTGCGTCTTCTCCAACCTGGTAAGAGACAGAACGCACCAGGTCAGCCAATCCTTTGCAATAATCTAGAACCATATCATCAGTTATGTTCAGCAGTTTATTTGTAGGTCCATATGCTTGCCTCATTGCTCTTCCCATGATTATTTCATGGGAACTCAATCCGGTGTTTCTATCAGGAATGCTTCTGAGTCCCATTAAAACAAGAGGCAATGCATCTGGCCAGTCTAGCGATGTTGATGCACACATCTTTGACAGTCTTGACTTTATTGTGCCATTCATTTGTTCAACCACTGCAGAAGCCTCTGGGCGATACGCACAGTGCAATTTCTGTTCAATTTGGAATGCTTCACAGATTATTCAGATCACATCGTTATTAAAGTGACTTCCTCTATCTGATTCCAAAGTTACTGGGAAACCGAACCTAGGAATGAGTTCTCGTAGCAACAGCTCTGCAACTGTAATACTGTCATTCCTTCTGGTAGGGTAAGCCTCCACCCACCTTGGAAACAGACACACTATGACAAGTACATATTTCAGTCCTTTACATGGTGGTAACTGTATAAAATCTAGCTGCAATCTCACAAAGGGACCTTCAGCTTTTCCAATTTTTCCCAAACCAATTACTGTTTTCCTTCCTGGATTATTCATTTGGCAAGTTAGACACCTTTGGCAAAGACTCTCTGCTGCAGCCCTAAACTTTGGATTATACCAACTTTGTCTGAAGAGTCTAATCATGGCATCTCTCCCTACATGTGTGTCTCCATGATACATTCTGGCCATTTGTGAAATCAGACAGTCGGGCATGACTGGTCTGCCGTCTGTGTATACCCATACATCGTCATCTGCTCTTCGGGTACATCCTATTTTTATCCAAACATCTCTTTCACTCTCGTCAGCATCGTCTTGCAATCTTTTCACATCATTCCATGTTTCAGGTGGTGCACATAACATAAGTTGGCAGCTGATTCCCATCCTTTCAACCTTTTTATTTACTGACAACCTGTTTTTGGCACAGTGTTGAGCCACTAGATCTGCGTATCTGTTACCGACTACCACCCAGTCATCTCCTGACTGGTGTGCGGCACATTTCACCACCGCCAATTCTTTTGGTGATTGTATTGCTTCCAATAATTCTTTTACAAACTGTCCATTTTTGATTGGGGATCCTGAAGAAGTCATGAAATCCCTCTGCATCCACAGTTGGCCAAAGTCATGCACAACCCCGTACCCATATTGACTGTCCGTGAATATGGTTACTCTTAAATTTTTCCCAATTTTGGAAGCTTTGATCAGAGCAATTAATTCAGCTACTTGTGCAGACTTGACTCCTGGTAAATAGGATGCTTCGACTATTCCAGTTAGTTCACATACAGCATAGGCTGCACTCAGTTTACCATCCTCATGCCTTAGGCATGAGCCATCCACAAACAGCTCCCTATCTGGATCTTTTAGGGGCGTCTCCTGTATGTCAGGTCTCGGTTTTGTACATAATCCTGTGACCTTTAGACAATCATGTTCTGGATCGTCCTTAACTTCTTCAAAAATTGGATCTGGCAATAACGTAGCAGGATTCACAATAGTGCACCTAACTATGGTCACATTTTCAGCACCAAGGATAATTCGTTCATACCTTGTCATCCGACTAGGTGTGAGATGCTGAGTTCGAGTTCTTGTCAACAGGATCACAACTGCATGTGGGACAAATACTGTTACAGGATATCCCATTACTATTGACTCACTTTGTTCAATGCTCATACAGGTAGCAGCGACTGCTTTCAAACAGCCTGGCAATGCTGCCGCCACTGGGTCCAATGTAGCAGAAAAATATGCTATAGGACGCCTGTCTATTCCATGTCTTTGAGTTAACACTGAAAGTGCACAATTTTCTCTTTCATAGCAAAATAGTGCGAATTCTCTTGTATAGTCAGGCATGCCCAAGGCAGGTGCCTCACACAATGCATTTCTTAATTTTACAAATGCACCAGCACTTTCATCATCCCATTCAACTGGATCTTTGGCTTTCTTTTTGGTTAACTGAATTAAAGGTTTTGCTAGTAGTGAAAACCCTATTATCCATTGTCGACAGTACCCTACTATTCCAAGAAACATTCTCACTTCTCTTTGTGTTTCTGGCATTTTCATTTTCTTGATTATTTTTATTCTATCAGATGTTATTCTTCTTGTTCCTCTTTCAATTTGGTGTCCCAAATATTTAACTGCTGTGGTACAAAACTGCAGTTTTTCAGGCGACACTTTATGTCCTTCCTCAGCCAAATGGTTGAGTAATGCAATTGAGTCTTCAACACAGTCATCATGAGTGTTGGATGCTACCAGTAAGTCGTCTATATACTGCACCAAGACTGAACTCCTGGGTAGCACTAATTTCTCCAAACACCCTTTCAGTATTTGATTGAAAATGGAGGGACTTTCTGTGTATCCTTGAGGAACACGATTCCATACATAGACTTTATTTTCGAATTTAAACGAAAAGAGATATTGGCTATCTGGGTGCAACGGTATTGAAAAGAATGCTTGGCATAGATCAATCACAGTAAACCATTCTGCACTCCAGGGAATCTGATATAGGATTACTGCAGGATTTGGTACTATAGGACAACAAGGTACCACAATTTTATTAATTTTGCGCAAATCCTGAACAATCCTATACTTTCCACTAGGCTTCTTCAAACCCATGATTGGTGAATTACAAGGGCTACTCATAACTTCTTTTAATATGCCTTGTTTTACCATTCTGTTAATTTCCTCAACAACTCCTGCTTTTACCTCTGCACTCATTTTGTACTGTCTAGTATTTGGGAAAATTGCACCTTCCTTTACAGTGATTTTTACTGGGTCTATTTTGACCATAAGTCCTACTTCTTTCCCAGTGAAATCCCATACTTTGGAATTTACTGTAGTTCTTAGTTCTTCTGGTAATTCGTTTTTCGTTATCAAAGAGAACATCTCATCTATTTCTGTACTTTGCTTGGCTATCATAAACTTATAAACATGATCTTCATCCGGGGTCTGTATTGCAACACCATCCGGTGTGCAGAAAATAGTACAATTCATTTTGCACAGTAAGTCTCTACCCAATAAGTTTACTGGACTAGAATCACACACTACAAATTGGTGCATTTCTCTGAAGTTTCCTATTTTTACTTCCATTGGCTCTGTAAGGGGTGTTCTGATCTTTTTATTAGCTACACCTACAACTTGGATAGCTTCTCCAGAGAGAGGAAGGTCTGGGATGTCTGCTGTTCTCACAGTAGAACGGGTAGCACCAGTGTCCAAAAGGAAAGTGATATCATTACCTCTTACTTTCCCTTCAACATATGGACCTGACTGATCTACCGGCAAGGATGCGCCAAGTACGCATTCCTTCTCCCCCTCTCTTAGGCACCGTCATTGATGGTCATATGGACCAAATTCATCCTGTAAAAGAAACTGTGAAGTCACTTAGTCATTCTTACCACTTCCTCCTTGATATCCGACGTCTGTACCGTGCTTTGCTCTGCTTACATTATCCTGTATAGGGGCAGGTGGCAACTGACTCTGAGGATTTACACCCTGCTGTGAGTCATTCTGCGTCTGTGGATTTAAATTATGATTTGGGCCATTATTATTTCGAATCTTTTTACATTCATCCTTCCAATGCCCCAACTTTCCGCATCCATGACAAGGAAATTTCTTTTTAGCCTCTTCTCTACTCATTCGTCCTCTCACTTTTCCACCATTCCCTGTGTCACCATTCGTTCCAGAATCTTTTCCCTGATTATCAGTTGGATTATCCAAATTAATTCCCTGTCGCTCAGCCATTTTCACCTGAGCCCACATCACTTTCTCTTGCAGTTTCTTGTGCCTATCCTCAATATCGTCTCCACAATATTTTGCATATTTCAAAATCTCATCTATGGGCTTCCCTTGCCAGCACAACATGTGTTGCTTAATCATCTGACAAATCTCTGGCTTTAAACCATAAACAAATCGGTAGACAAACTGACTCATATTTTTATCTCCAATGTCCTCAAATCCACTATATTGTTTGAACACCTGTAATAGACGTTCATAATAGGCATGTACCGATTCATTTGCTTCTTGGGTGGTCCTGTCTATTTTCACCCAATCTGTTTCCTTTGGTGGTATTTTCCCCTTCAGGTAAGTTATTACCTGCTGATACTTTTTCATTACATCACTTGACGGAGCACCTCTTTTTGCATCTCTAGGATACTCTTCACTCGGCCAGTCAACTGTAATTTTACAATCTGTCCACAAATCGGCAGGTACCACTATGTCAAACAAACCATCCAAATCTTTCAACAATACCTTTGACACTTTCACAAACCTCTCAACCTGCTTGTACCATTCAATAGGCTTTTCTCTCAACTTTGGAAAATCATTCGTAAATGACAGAATATCTTGTCTACTCCATGGAACATGAACGTAACCTCCTCCAGGTACTTCCCGCATCGGGTACATCTGGTCTACTTTCCCTGTTTCCTTCAATAAATATTCAGAAGTCGATCTACTGTACCGTGCCTCTTCCTTTTTCTTTGTCCATCTAGCTTTCCATTTATCTAGATCTCCCCATTTCTGTAATACTGACATTAATTCTTTCACCTGTAATTTTCGGCCAGAGGCATTCATGTTTTCTAAATCTTTGTCAGAAAAGTCTGCTCTTTAGGGTTTCTGTAACACTTTTGACTTTCCTATTTCAATTCCCATCTGCAAGGCCAAATCTGATAATTTCTCATGAAATATCTTTACATTTCTAGTTATGCTTCTGCATACGAACAATAGTTCTTCTTCATCGTAAGTATTTTGACGATCTACTCCTACATTTCCTGCTATCATTTCTTCTAACTCGACTTTTAATTTGTAGATGTCCATGATCTTTGGGGGTGAACTCTGTCTGTCTGATCCTTGTGCCCACCTTTCTAAGTCTTCTGGCCTTACTACTGTGGCACTCTTAGTTCCAGATGAAGTTACTATATTTACATCTTTAGAGCAACCAGGTGTTATTCTTCTAGGAGTGCTATTTACAGATCCTCGAATCGGTAAATCCATTAGGGATATCATAGATTCACAATCACTGATATGGTCATCAATTATTAAAGTTTCAGGTTTGGGAATCTCTACAGGTGTAGGCATGACTAGAGGTTTCGGATAATTTACTTTGTCACCATATAAGGGAACCACTGGACCAATTGTTACAGGTATGGTCAGGGAATCAGGATGTACATTCAGCTGTGTTATTTTCTGTATCAATTCTGCTCTGTTTCTGTCTACAGCCTCCTTTTCTTTATCCTGAAGTACCCTATTAACTGGTGGATTATGCAATACTTGCGGTACCAATGGTGTTCTTAAAATTGGTGCACTTGGGGTACATCCACTTGTCCCTTCCTGATATGGTGGCGGGTTCTTTAATATTTCTTCCATAAATTCATCTTCAGAATCTCCAAACCCTGTCAAGTGTTTTGTCTTTTCTGTGCATTTGCTCCCTAATGACTCTTCTGTCATAAATACTGGATACAAACCCTCGTTAAGCATCGCTCTTCCCCACTGCTTCATTTGACTCTCTCGTGTCTCATTTTGGTGTCTAAGAAAAAATCCCCTATAACCCCTATTGCTTCCGGGTCTATCACGTTCAAATGCCTCTGTTTCCCCTTCTTCTAGGGCTTCGTATTGCGTTAATCTTGATCTGGGTTCTAAGTCATTCATTCTCATTCTCAAATTTTGAAGAATTCTCCCATTGAAAGTACCATTCTCTGGGAATGCTAATATTCCGTCATTTTTGGTATATTCTATCCAATTTTCTAACCATACGCATGTATGATAACCTCTCTCCATCATCATGAATGAAGCGGGCGTTTTTGCTGGTGGAATGATAATTCCTTCTCTAGTTTTGATGGGTTTATCCTTCTTAAAATAATTCTTAACTTTTTGTAGAAATGACAATTTTCTCTTTTCTCCATACATTTTGGGTAAATATCTATGTATCGAATTATATTCTGCAAAACCTAGGAATCTCCTGTCTGGACGGGTTCCTGTTAAAGTCGGATCGCGTTTCCACATATAATCTCCACTATCCACTAAGATTTTGACTTTTATGCTGACTACCAATTAGATTCTAGCTAACATTTGTCTCCGAACCAATCCTAGCGCAGCTTTTTAGTGACGTTTGTCTGACGACCCCTCCTTTACAATCTGCGCTTTTCTGTCCCTCGCTGTTTCAACCAATCCCAGCGCGACACCTGTGACGTCAGTATTGCTCCTGACTACTGACCCCTCCTTTACAAGAGTCGTTCCACGCCCGCTGTTTCAACCAATCCCAGCGCGGCGTTTTGTGACGTCAGCTTCCTCTCCGGCAGCTGACCCTCCCTTTACAAAATCATACGCAAAACTTTATTTTCTTTATACTTCTTATTAAAATTCAGTAACAACATAAAACATTCGCTATCGTGCCAGTTTCGCTAAATTGAAAAAGATAGTTTCTCTCACACTTAGTAAAACCTTTCCGTTTACTAAACATACACTACGAGTAAAAACCCTTCCGTTTACTCTTCACGTAAGCTTCAGAAATACCTGCTACTTCTTCAATGTTACCCTTTCTAGGTGATATAACATCAAATTTTTACCAGCATATTCCTTTGCTATTACTCACACGCATAAGTCCCTAACAAGTACTGATAGCCCTGCTTAACCTTTCAGTACTATTTCTGCCTGACAGATAACCTCACTGCAGTATGGCTTCCACTTACCATCCGCTATTCAATTTTCCCCGGGGATTCTAGACAACATAAAACAAAACTTTTGAACAAATGGATGTTAGTTTATAAAAATAAAATTCTCATTACCCAATTAACAAAGTGCAACCATCCTCTGATAACCAGAAAACTGATCCAGCGGGTTACTAGCAACAAGCATTCATACACCGAATACTCACCTGGGACCATTCATTCATACTACGCTAGCAATTTCCGCTGGTGGGTCAGTTGTACTCTTTATCAATATCCCTGCTACCAATTACTTTTCTGATTGCAGAGTAATGACTTACCAATGGACCCTTTGATAATTGGGAAGTTTAAAATGAGTGACATTCAATACAATTTATAATCCTGAAATAATCACTGAGTCAGGAAGTTTTAAAATGTTTATCTAAAGATTTAGCAGAATAAATTACAAAACCGCATAATACTTAATCGTATATCAAGGATGAAGCATACTAATAAATCAATTATTGATCAATGACGGTTCCTTAGAAAGAAGAAGATAGAGACAGCAGCACAGCTAAAGGTTGCATTTATATTTACCTAAAGATGTGAGAACCAAACCCCTTGGCCAAGGAGTTGGAAAGATAGGTCCCAGGAAGGATGACGACCAAAGACCTCCGGACCAGGTTCAGGACAGAATAGGTGACCTCTCTATCAACGACGTATGCGTCGTTCCCCTCTCTGACACTTGGCTCCTCCTCGATATCTTCCGTGTCTTCCTTCTAATGGAATCCGCCGCCCCCACCTCAGGACCTCTCTGGACAGCGGTTCAGGCTGCAATCGATCAGCTCGTCGAGCACCAAAGCCTGATCTAACTAATTAGCTAATTCTATATCTATTATACCCTTCTACACCCAGGTACCTCCCATTAATGTTTCAAAATTATGGGCCCACTACTTCTGATTGGACGGGGACAGGGGGTTGATCCTCACACCATGTCAATTTAGATCACTTTCTTTAAGTCTATTGTTTGGAAAGACCGCCCCTCACAATTAATACATTTGCTTTATTTCCCACCCGTCTCACGACAAAGTTTAATACATTGTTTATATAAATTGTTGCATTCTGTAGGAACATCGCAGATGCAGTGGAGTTGGCCACCAGGTCACGGCCTTGGATGACGTCCAAGTTGACTTCCATGCTTTGCCTTGTTTACCGGGCGCATGCGTACTTCATATTTGCTCCAAGCTGCCTCTCCGTTAACCCATGCCCCATTTTACGAACTAATAAAAGTCAAAGAAGAAAACATTAGAATCACAAATAAATGTCTTCATTGTATACCCCTTATTTCTACTCTATTCCCATTTATTTATAAATCTATCCCGCATTAGTAGCATTAGAATACCACAGTTTTAATTGCAGCAACTGCGCAAGCTTTAGCACGTGAAAACATTAAGCAGCCATTTTAATACACACTGCGCAGAAGCAAAGTTTTCCCTCCAAGCAAGAAAGGACGTCATACCACGTGATATGGTTGACACATGCCCACTGGAATTCCCGCGCTTTAGTGGCCATTTTGGATTAGACAAGCGTTACATATTAGCTTAAACACATAGGCAAGCTTCGTTCGTATAGTGTTCATGTGTGCATTTGTTAGTAGAGACATTACAAAGTTTAATAAATTAATACTGTGAGAGGATTGCTTACGGCAAGTCTCATTGTGAGTTCTTGCTCCATCAGCTGCACCACCACCTTTTACTTCCCCTTAGATCTGGGCGATGCACATTCTCCCGTTCAGGAATGCGGTGACTAGAGGAACCAGGAGAAATTACAGCAATCCTGCTTAGATTCCAAATGTGGTTGTCCTCCAGTTTAACTGCATTGAAAAACAACTTGACAACCTTGTACGGTGGGGAGAACTTTGTGATGACACCCTTTTGAGGATATGTACCTTCACTGTATCCCCCACCTTCAACTTCGTTATTGAGATGGCATGTCTAACACCAAAATAATTTTCTTTTTCATTACTTTCTGATTTTGGGCTCCTTCAGAGTCAACAGCACTCCTCTCATTTTGCATGCTACGGGCGTGGCGTTGGCCTTAAGCACACAATCTTATGAGAATAATCAGAGAGATACCCCAATTTGTCACTGAAGACTTCTTTGAATTCCTTCCGCAAACATTCTACCAAATGATTCCCTTCTTTACTCAAGATTCACACATCAACCACATGCTCCCCTCAATATGCCTCCTAATGAGCTTCACCTCTTTGTGTGGCATCATTTCTTTTAAGATAAAGCTAGGCTCGTTGTTAGAGTAAAGCATAACATTGAAATCTTTCTGATGGAACCAGCTTAATATACTGCCCACTTTGTATGAGACATACATTTTCCCGGCAGCTAAGTGACCATTACTCACCCAATAAATCCTCTAATAGCTTTATGGGTGGGCCACTTTAAGCCGAAGGTCTGATATCCGGCTTAAAAAGTGAACCTTTGCCCTCTAACTTTGCCCAGTAAAAGTCCTTTAAAACTAACGAAGTCTTGGCCCCGGAATAAAAAAGCATCTGAATAGACTCACCATTGACTAGGACAGTGTCAATGGGACCTTTACCCTTGTTTTGTTCTACCTGGAGAACTACCTCCCCGCAATGCCAATCATCATAATCACAATTACTTTTGTCATCCTCCAAGTTCACTTCCTTCGCTTAGTTTTTTGTTGGGTCTTGCAGTATTTAGCATTGTGGCCCATCTTTCCGCAACTGCCACACTCAACAGAATCAGCTGGGTAAGTCTTGTTGGCTAGATGTGAACTGCTTCCACATCTGAAACACTTCCCTTTGAAATTTTTCTTCGCATATGTCGCAGAAGGACCCTCTGAGCATTTATTAACTGCTCTGTTCACAGACTGCACTTTCTCACCTACCACTGTGACATTATCATTTTTATGACTTCCACACATGCTAGGGAGTGCTCGATGCATTTGGCCACCACCAAGACCTCGTCAAGTTTTGGTTCATCTTTCTGCCTAAGCTCGTCTTTCATCTTCTCAATACTGAACCCAAGCATAAATTTATTCACTCTTCAAGGGCACCTGCAACCTTGCAAGTTGCCTCAAATTTACGCAGATCCATGACATATGATTCAACCGACTCCTGCGGTTTCTGGACTCTCTTACCGAAATGGTAATGCTCAAATATCATGCTCACCTTTGGAAGAAAATGTTTGTCAAACTTGCACAAACACACTTCAAAGTCATTCAAATCCTCAGATTCACTACCCACAAGCTCAAGCATATGTTCAAAAACCTCCTGGGCTTTGGGCCCTGAACTATACAACAACAATGAGGCTTTTCTCTCCGCACGCAGCGATGCACCACAAACACGAGCGTAATGTAAAAAAAACATTTGCCACTTTGAACATTTGATAGTTGGTTCACAAGGAGAAAACAAAAAGAAATATGGTGGTGTAATGTTTTGCATGATTCCAGGACCATTCCATTGTGCTTTGTATGTGTGGGTTCGTATCCCATCCTCATCGCCATTGTATAGAAGAACTACTTGAGTTGGCAGTAGATGTACCACAATAGTTTATTTAATACAGAGGTACACAAAGAAATGTCCCATCCATGAGGGCCTGCCAACTCACTCACTGATATTCCAACCCCAGCAAGCTTCTCAGAGCAGGGTTCAACATTCTACATTCTGAGTCTCTACAAACTAAGGCTTATACTAAGAGTTGCCTACACAATAAAAACACTAAGACCCAGGGTGATTGTGTCTGGTCAAGGGAGGACCTGGCAGTTCAGGATCAACTGCCCCCATGGGGAGCAGGGCCAAGAATGATTTTCATATGGTAGGTCTAAACTGAGGTGGCATGGTGGGCAGAAAAACAATAGATGTAACCCAAATCTGCGACTGGGGGTAAATGTTTGATTTGTGCAGCATTCCGTCCAGCATCTGTTCTTTTTGCATTTGTCAGCCTGAGTGGGAGGGGTAGTCCCAGATGTGGGTCCTGCGCTTGCTATGCCACTGAATTCAAGCTAACCTGGCTGATGAGGGGTGATACTCTGAAACTGGTCCCAGGATGCTTGTTTCTGGTCCATGAAGGACCTGGCCTGGCAGTTTGGGCTGGACTGTCCCCATGGGGAGCAGGGAGAATACTCATTTGCATATGGCTGGGTCCAAACTGGAATGGCATGGCAAGCAAAAAAGCGATGGATATAACTCAGATCTGTGACTGTGGGTGAATGTTTGATTTGTTCAGCAGTCCGTCCATCAACTGTTCTTTTTCTAGCTGTGGTCCCAGCAGAACCGATGCATCAGAGCTGTTGCATGATACATCACTGACTAGAAGCCCCGCATCAGAGTTGCTGCATGATGTATCGGCTCACCAATCTCCGCATCTAGATCGCTGCATAGTTAATCTCCAGTGCAGAACCTTGCATCACCGCCCGCAGTCTTCCAGGAATCGCCACTGCGAGATGCATCCTTAACGCAAGCCTTTGCATTGCAAGTCCTTTGTCGATGGCCGCTCCGATGATGATGGAGGACTCCGCGTTCAAAGCTATTTCGTTTTTTCAGAACCAGCCAGTGTGCAACACATCTTGAGGCAGGACTTCATATCACAAGCCCCCCCCTTGTCAACGGCATTCTTGATGACTATGCAGGAGCTTGAATTGCAGCTCTACAGCTCCTAGAAACCACTGCTGCAGGATGCATCCTTGACATAGGACTCCATAACGGTCGACCTGTGCTCCATTTCAGTCAACCTGAACTAGTAACTTTGTCCTGGTCCAGTTCAACCAGATAACCGCAGTTGGTGCTTTGCGCTTTTTGGCGCCATTTTTACTTAAATCATTAAAATTGCATAACTGCGGTTCTACTGATTGGATTGTTGTCATTTTGATCTTATTTATTAAATATATTTTTCTAAGATGGTGTATGATTTTTTTTGTTTTGTGTTTTACTACATTACTGTTTGAAATGTGGCATAAATACTTTACAGATTACCTCTAAGCTAAGCCTAATTGCTTTTGTGCCAAGCTAACAGAGGGTTAAGCACAGGTTATTTTGGGGTGTGTTTGTTACTTCACCCTGACAAGGGTTGTGGTTGCTGCTTGAGTTGTTCACCCCCATCAACCAGTAACCCACTTTCCTACAGTACACCACTACCAGGTGCAAACTTTGCACATTCAAGGTCCCAGCTGTGGTGGGGCTAGTACGGCCTGCTGGTTATATCACCAGAAGATGCAAGCATCATTGACTCAAGGTTTCGGAGGGTATAGTACTGCCTGGCTTTTACACAATTATCAGGTGCAAGTTTCAAAGACTGAAGGTGCGCAGCAGTACAGGTGAAAGTCCCGCCCACGTGGAAGCTTCAAATATTCAAGGGGCATGGCTGTAGAGAGGTTAGTACCTCTTGCCTGGTACAATCCCCCTGGTTGCAAGCTTCACAGATGCTGGGGCCTCAGTTGCAGATAGGCTAGCACCACCCATCTAATGAACCACCAGTGGGCGCAAACTTAGTGGGCAAAAAGGGCATGGCTGCAGAGTGTCTAGTACTGTGAATCGTGTGCACCATTACTGTGTGCAAGCTTCACAGCCTGAAGGAGCCTGATTTGGGAGTAGTTGTATCAACCCCCTGGTACACTGCCAGCTGTGTTTATGGAGTAAAGGAGCTCGACTGCAGGTGGAAGCTTCAAACACTCAAAAGGTTGGGCTGCATAGACGCTAGTACTGCCTGGCCAGTACACCACCACCAGGTAAAATATTTACAGAAGGGTCGGGCTGTAGATGCCCTAGTACTAACCACCAGAATTATAACTACTGGGAACAAGCTTCATAGACTCAAAGGAGACACTAGTACCGCCTGCCTGGCAGACTACCACTGGGTGCAACTGCACAGACTCAAGCGGCTTGGATTTGGAGACACTAGTACCACCCACCCAGTAGACCAACCCTTGGTGGAAGCTTGACATTCTCGAGGTATCTTGCTAAAAATAATGTTTTTTGTTTCACTAATAACTTTGGCGCTATTTGAAAAATCTTTCGGGGGTAAAAAAGGTTCATCTGCCTCAGCTCCTTCATGGATAGTTTTACGGTGATCATTAAGCAGGCACTGAGAAAAAGGGGACCCCGAAATGCTTTTTCCACATACAACTGCCATAAGGAAAATAAGACAATGATACAAAAAAAAACTGAACAGAATTACACCAAATTACACCACATTGAGCAGAGAGCTAAGGGCCTGATTACGAGTGTGGTGGTCTTCCGCCAGCAGCACTCATGGTGGCACAGCAGTGGCAGTCCACCATCTGCCGGATTACGACTTTTACCATCGTACCAGTGGTGGACAGCCACTTGTGCCAGGGAACCTCAGTCCCTTGCGCTGGCACAGCGGAGGGCCAATACAATATGCAGAGTGGGACTGGCACAGTCTCGCTGAGCATATTCTGAGCTCCTCCACCGCCAGCCTTTTCATGGCCGTGAGCACACCATGAAAAAGGCTGGTGGTGGGAAAACAAAGGAGGCCCTATAAGGCTGCTATGCCTCCACTGCCATGGGGATGCATTCGGGGGGGGCACAACATGTGCCCCCCTGTCTGCTTGCACCCCAAGTTCCAGCACGGCATGGACTTCATAGTCCATGCCTTGCTGGAACATTTTTGCCATTCCCATTGCAGTGTCTTTTTTCTGGCACTGCCGTGGGAACGCCAAAAAGACCACGCACCTCGACAAATTACACTCATAATCAGGTGGATGGTCTTTGCGTGGCTTTTGCGCAGATGTGCTGGCAGAGAGCTGGCGTAACTGCGCCAACGTTGTAATCAGGCCCTTAATCTTTATCCAGAAAGCATGTTTTTTTGTTAGCCCTGCTGGACCCCTAAAAATATATATATTTTTTAAAGGATAACGTGCAATAAGGATCTGTGGGTGTTGTCCATAGGCAGGGAACTAGCCACCCACAGGGAGTTGGTCTGCTGTGTGTGGCATGTGGTTGGATCCTGGCATGAGGCTGGCCACAGGGCCTTTGACCGTGTGTGGTGGGGAGTTAAGTGCCTATGGGTGGTCTTGGGGCCAACCACACATGGCCAAAGACCTTGCGCAGTGAGGGGGATTAGCCGCCCATACATTTTGTATATAGTATGCTTTATGTTAAAAAAAACAATTGCTCTGCTGCAAACACAAGTGTAAGTTTACATTTGTGAATCAGACCCATTGTTACTAGCCAAACTCATGTTGGCAATCAACCAGGCATGAGTAGGAAAGCCTGTGCTGCACAAAATTTCACCCTGTGAACAACTTTACGTGGAGAACACACTCAAGATACCAAACACTCAGTAGGTGGCCAGGACCCTACCACGCACAGCATTTCTCCTGTACTAAATCCTTCTTGGAAAGCGGACCGCACATGAGCAATCAACCACACATGGTTTAGAAAGTACCTATTGCAAATTATTTTTACCCTGTGCAAAAACTTTCTACAGAGAGCCAACTCCCTCTATACGCTGCTTAATGCCCCTTATGCAGGTGAAGGTCCTACTATGCACAGCCTTCACCCTGTACAGAATACTTTGCAAATAGCTGACCTCTTGTGGACAATCAAGCAGACATGAGTTGGCAACTAACTGGTGCATACAGACTTAATTCTTATGCACACTCAAGGCACTTTAGGAGATTCCGCACCTGCTACATACAACCTTCCTCCTGTAGCAAAACCTTTACAGAGAGTCAACCTCTTCAAGGTACTCAAAGGGACATGAGTCAGCAAGTCTGCATTTAATCAGTGATGTCAACAATGATGTAATTAAAAGCATCCTTTAATCAAGTGGGGGGAGAAAGAAGGAATTGTAATCCATTCAGCTTCCTTGCAGAAATACAAAATATGAAAAGGGGATGGATCACTTGACCTGAGTAACCAGGGTTTGCAACGCGTTGGTTGTTTTACTATAAAAAACCCTCATTCACGTACACAAGTCGTATGGTGGTATATCTTGGTTCTCCGCCAGGTTAAAAACGTGACAGCATCATCATTGGGTTTCTTTTTCATATGCTTTCCTCCGCCCGGAGGAGAACCACTGGTTATTGCAGTAGTGATCAAAGAGAAGTGTCAAGTGCTCTGGTGAAGTGAATTAAAAACTAAGATCCTCGTATGTCCTGGACTGTACTTTTATTAAGTCTGGAATCGAGGTGAATAAAAACAGTGTTGTGCATGAAAAGACAGATTATTAGTCTAACGCACTTAAAAATGTGTCCAAAAAATAGGTCGACATGTTTCAGCCCTTGGGATCGCCCAATCGGGTCGGTGGGGCTTTCTTCAGGACCTCAGAAAAGAAGTGGTGGCTGTGTGTGATAACAACAGTCCTAGAGAACCATACTATAGTTCACTTGTTTTCAAATAAGGTCATTGAGTACCTGTTCATTGTGAGAAAAGGAAAAAGAGAGAGAAAAAGAGAGAACCAGAAAGTCACATTTCAGTATTCTTGATGTACTCCCAATAATATGTGTACTTTCAATAGTATGTGCTTTCCTAGAAGTACACATAAGTATTAATGGTGCACTGGAAAGAAAGGTAAGAAACTAAAAAATGGCAATTCTTTATCCCCATCTCAAATTAAAATTAAAATAGGGCTTCGGGGTCACCCACCCTATTTCGTGCATGGCATAATGTTGGCTATTTCGAATTGCAACACACATAGCGATGTCGCATAAGTTCAGCACGAGTGTATTGGTTAAGCATACGTATGCTGATGGCTTTTAAAATTTCCTCTACTGCAAGAGGTTGCATGTCAAGTTAAGAAAACTGCGTTGTGCATAATGAATTAGCAACATGCTGGGATGTCAGTCTCTGTGCGCTCTGGGATATCAGGCATTTTTTGAGCAAGATAGTAATTATATACTGTGCGGTATACATCTAGTCGCGGCGATCCCCGTGATACAATACAATCATTCAGGGTATTCAAGGTGTTAGTGCATATGTAAAGTATCGCATCATGGAGCGCAGTGAGGCATTGTTACATGGCGGCATACCTTTTAGTCCGGAATTACGGACTTCAACGGGGTTCCGGCGGGCATATTAAACTGCTGAAAAGAAGTGTGCATTAAAAATAACACAGTTTGAAGAATACGATACGTGTCTTGTAGTCCGTTCGTTTCCATCCGCAGTACCTACTTCCGTCGTGCAGAGCGACTTGTGCTCGTTCTTCCTACGGCGCCCCGGGTGAGGCGAGGCAATGAGTGTCGACGTATTATGGCTGTTGGGGGAGTAGCCATGGAGGAAAGACTATGCTGTGTATGTACAGCAAATGGAGGGGGAGAAAATTAACTATTCTGGAAATGATGGAAATATTTATCCGACATTACACAAAGAATTAAGGAGGTCGATTAACATGTAAAGATGTTATTTAGCAGAAGGCATAATTGCCATGGTAAAGAGAGAGACTCTGCCATAAATATATACATACAGTTCCTGGTGATTTGAAGTATATATATTGGATAGTTGGAATGGCCTGGTAGGATGCTTCCCAATAGTGTCTTTTCAATTCACATTCGTGGGTATTTATTATTTATACCAATACAGTCGGTAGTTCTCATTATGCCTCAGTATCAGTGGGAGATTCTGTGTTGAGATTTTATTTTGGGGTTCTGCATTGAAATTATTCCTTTTCGCCTAGACTGAGCCATGGGATATTATCATTAAGGCCCCTGGTGTTTGTCTTAAGGCGATGTACCCATCTCTGCTCTTTTTCAAAGAGTATTCATTCTGCATGGTGGTTTTTAATCTGTAGGGTTTCTAGAATCACCCATTTAAGATCATCAACAGTGTGTCGTAACTCGATGTAATGGTTACTCATCTTGGTCGTGGCCCTCTTGCATTTGACGTTGTTTCTATGTTCGCAAATTCGTTGCTTTGCGGCATGTCATCCCTATATATCGTAGGGCACATGGATACGTGATCATGTAGATCACGTGTGTAGAATTACAGTTAGTGTGGTATCTGATTGTCCACTTTAGTTCTGGTGAAAGTTGGATGGTTTTTGTTGGCGTCGTCAGGTTACATACTGAGCAAGAGCCACATGGATAGTGTCCAGTGATAGGGGGCATGTTCCATAGTGTGGTCGTCAATTCATTCCTAGTCGTTGGGGGTGGCCTCGTCTGGACCAGTATGTCTTTTAGGTTCTTGGTTCTTTTATTGGCAAACCTTGGTTTTGGCCAGTCAAGTGAGCCTGATGTTAGGATACGCCAGTTCTTGTTTATGATCTTCTTCACGTTATTTGAGGCAATGCTGTATGTGCTGACACAAGTTACTATGTCCTGTGATGGTTCTTTTGGTATGGTTTCCAATAGGCTTTCTCTTTGTTGATTTCTGGCCCTTTTCTGGCACTTGTTGATCGTTTTCTGTGGGTAGTCACGTTTTCTCAGTTTCTCACGGAGGTTTTTGGCCTGGTTCTTGTATTCTACCAGATCGCTGCAATTGCGCCTGAGGCGAAGAAATTGGCTGTATGGGAGATTGTCTCTGAGTGGGCGCGGATGAAAGCTTTTGTAGAATAGTAAGCTGTTTTTAGACTAGGAATGAATTGACGACCACACTATGGAACATGCCCCCTATCACTGGACACTATCCATGTGGCTCTTGCTCAGTATGTAACCTGACAACGCCAACAAAAACCATCCAACTTTCACCAGAACTAAAGTGGACAATCAGGTACCACACTAACTGTAATTCTACACACGTGATCTACATGATCACGTGTCCATGTGCCCTACGATATATAGGGATGACATGCCGCAAAGCAATGAATTTGCGAACATAGAAGCAACGTCAAATGCAAGAGGGCCACGACCAAGATGAGTAACCATTACATCGAGTTACGACACACTGTTGATGATCTTAAATGGGTGATTCTAGAAACCCTACAGATTAAAAACCACCATGCAGAACGAATACTCTTTGAAAAAGAGCAGAGATGGGTACATTGCCTTAAGACAAACACCAGGGGCCTTAATGATAATATCCCATGGCTCAGTCTAGGCGAAAAGGAATAATGTCAATGCAGAACCCCAAAATAAAATCTCAACACAGAATCTACCACTGATACTGAGGCATAATGAGAACTACCGACTGTATTGGTATAAATAATGAATACCCACGAATGTGAATTGAAAAGACACTATTGGGAAGCATCCTACCAGGCCATCCCAACTATCCAATATATATACTTCAAATCACCAGGAACTGTATGTATATATTTATGGCAGAGTCTCTCTCTTTACCATGGCAATTATGCCTTCTGCTAAATAACGTCTTTACATGTTAATCGACCTCCTTAATTCTTTGTGTAATGTCGGATAAATATTTCCATCATTTCCAGAATAGTTAATGTTCTCCCCCTCCATTTGCTGTACATACACAGCATAGTCTTTCTTCCATGGCTACTCCCCCAACAGCCATAATACGTCGACACTCATTGCCTCACCTCACCCGGGGCGCCGTAGGAAGAGCGAGCACAAGTCGCTCTGCACGACAGAAGCAGGTACTGCGGATGAAAACGAACGGACTACAAGACACGTATCGTATTCTTCAAACTGTGTTATTTTTAATGCACACTTCTTTTCAGCAGGTTAATATGCCCGCCGGAACCCCGTTGAAGTCCGTAATTCCGGACTAAAAGGTATTCCGCCATGTAACAATGCCTCACTGCGCTCCATGATGCGATACTTTACATATGCACTAACACCTTGAATACCCTGAATGATTGTATTGTATCGCGGGGAACGCCGTGACTAGATGTATACCGCACAGTATATAATTACTATCTTGCTCAAAAAAGGCCTGATATCCCAGAGCGCACAGAGACTGACATCGCAGCATGTTGCTAATTCATTACGCACAACGCAGTTTTCTTAACTTGACATGCAACCGCTTGCAGTAGAGTAAATTTTAAACGCCATCGGCTTACGTATGCTTAACCAATACACTCGTGCTGAACTTATGCGACATCGCTATGTGTATTGCAATTCGAACTAGCCAACATTATGCCATGCACGAAATAGGGTTGGTGACCCCGAAGCCCTATTTTAATTTTAATTTGAGATGGGGATAAAGAATTGCCATTTTTTAGTTTCTTACTTTTCTTTCCAGTGCACCATTAATACTTATGTGTACTTCTAGGACAGCGCATACTATTGAAAGTACACATATTATTGGGAGTACATCAAGAATACTGAAATGTGACTTTCTGGTTCTCTCTTTTTCTCTCTCTTTTTCCTTTTCTCACAATGAACAGGTACTCAATGACCTTATTTGAAAACAAGTGAACTATAGTATGGTTCTCTAGGACTGTTGTTATCACACACAGCCACCACTTCTTTTCTGAGGTCCTGAACAAAGCCCCACCGACCCGATTGGGCGATCCCAAGGGCTGAAACATGTCGACCTATTTTTTGGACACATTTTTAAGTGCGTTAGACTAATAATCTGTCTTTTCATGCACAACACTGTTTTTATTCACCTTGATTCCAAACTTAATAAAAGTACAGTCCAGGACATACGAGGATCTTAGTTTTTAATTCACTTCACCAGAGCACTTGACACTTCTCTTTGATCACTACTGCAATAACCAGTGGTTCTCCTCCGGGCAGAGGAAAGCATACGAAAAAGAAGCCCAATGATGATGCTGTCACGTTTTTAACCTGGCGGAGAACCATGATATACCGCCATACGACTTGTGTACGTGAATGAGGGTTTTTTATAGTAAAACAACCAACGCGTTGCAAACCCTGGTTACT
The DNA here is from genome assembly GCA_963921515.1 of Calotriton arnoldi. Classification (NCBI taxonomy): domain Eukaryota; kingdom Metazoa; phylum Chordata; class Amphibia; order Caudata; family Salamandridae; genus Calotriton; species Calotriton arnoldi. The sequence goes on along the minus strand of CAWUFW010000004.1, from coordinate 3,230,354 downwards.
CAGGTCAAGTGATCCATTCCCTTTTGATATTTTGTATTACTGCAAGGAAGCTGAATGGATTACAATTCCTTCTTTCTCTCCCCACTTGATTAAAGGTAGCCCTAGCAGCGAACAGCTGTGGGAGTAAATCCTAAGATAATCTGATTTCTTTAGATTGATTCTTCTTCCAAACGCCTCCAAATTGGCTCGGCGAGCAAGAGATTCATCTTGAAATATAAAGATGGCCGAAAATCTAGGCCTAAGCTATTCCACCGAAGAAATAAATGCAATTCTTTCCCTACCCTCACTACTGCAAGAAAGCAATCTTACCCAGACATTGGCACAAATGAATGATTGGGATGAACTCTCAGAGAACAAAAAAGAGCAAGTGAAAACTGCCATCCATGGCATTATCATGACGGAATACCTGCGCGCCAATGCGGCCCCAAAGGGACTCTGGGTACACAATGCTCCACGTATCTTTCTACAAGATATGGCCTTCCGCAAGGACTGGTCAGCCATATCATGGAAATGTACTAGAGACTATTTGGTTCTTATTATCAAAACAGCTGCGAGACTCACGGAAACACTCACAATTAAAATTCAAATGAGTGAAACTAAACTGAAAGGTATGGTACACATTTCAGTGTATAAAAAAAGATTGGAGGAAATCAATCACGAAATGAATGAGACAAAAGAATATATAACACAGAACAAGATACAAAAACTGGGAAAAGATTTAAAACGGTTCTCAATGGAAAGAATGCACCTATACACCAAAGAGGACTATAAGGCGCCAGATCAACAATCTGACAATGATTCTACTGGAGGAACCTCCACAGAAGGCTCAGACTGGAGTGGTGATGAAATAATAACACAAAGAAAATACAGAGGACAGAATAGACGCCAACAACGTTGAAGGCCTAACACATGGCACACACCCCAATTCGGAAACCAGCCACCGCCACCCATGTTCCAACCATTCAATCCCAACTATCATGGATGAATGAACCCCTACTTCCCAGGGCCACCACCTATGGGACCACCAATGGGATCAAACTACATGCAAAGACTGCCTTTTTTAGGGAGAGGCCAGACCACCCAGAGGACAAGAAGAAAAGGAGTAACTTGGACAGACCAAGAACGACAGGTCCACACCAGGAGCATGACCAGCGCGAAACCAGACCGAGCACGACAGGCTCATAATCAATCTCACAGACATCACCCTGACCCAAGAACAAGAAACAGTCCTGAATAAAGGGCTGGGCTATGTACCGCCACCACCTCTGGACATATTCAAATTGCAGTGCAAGATGGCTGAATTTTGCAGAAAATTGAAGTTAAAAGCATTCTTCAACAATAAAGAAGAACACGTCACAGAGGGTGATACAACACTACGGCAGAAGTCGACTTTCTGCCCCCTCAACCACCAAATACCAATCGAAATACAAGCCTTCGAGCAAGCTGTCATGAAGAAAGTGGAAGACATAAAAGAACACACCAAGAAGCCCTTTATGAACATCACAGGATCAGAACAGCAGGCGCTTGATGAACTCCGACAACACAGAGACCTGGTGATCAAGCCAGCCGATAAGGGGGGGTGGAATAGTCCTGCTAAGTAAAGAAGGTTATAACCAACAATGCCTTGATCTATGAACAGACCGGAAATTCTACAAAATAATCACTACAGACGCGACAGAGAGGTTACAGAGAACAATTGAATTAATGGTCAATGAAGCAGAACTCAATGACTGGATATCGAGAAATGAAGCAAATTTCCTCAGAACAAAAACACCTAAGGTACCTTACTTCTACTCACTTCCAAAGATCCACAAGGAGCGACAACCACCGTCTCAGGTATTGGTTCAGTCCTAGAACCACTTTCACAACTTGCTGACCAGTACCTGAGACCGCCGGTACAAAGAACACCTACATACCTAAAAGATACCAGAGACCTGCTTAACCACCTGAAGGAACAGACATACTCAGAGGAAAGAATGCTCTTAGTTGGACTTGACGTGTAAAGCTTATATACAAGCTTACCCCAACAAGAAACTCTGGACACTTTGGAAACACTTCTTTTCAATGAACAATGGGATTTTAAGACACCTAGACACTTTGTCCTAGAGTGCTGCAGACTAGCGCTAACTGAGAACTACTTCGAACATAATGACACTTTATACCAACAATGCCACGGCACTTCGATGGGCAGCACCTTTGCCCCAAGTGTAGCAGGGCTCTATGTGAGTAACTTTGAAGACAACTTCATACATAACATGACCAACCCCTATTTAACAATGATACGCTTCTGGAAGCGTTACATTGATGACATCATTCTAATTTGGGAAGGTAACAAAGAGAGCCTAGAAGACTTCCATAGATGGATAAACACCAGAGACCAATGTCTAAAGTTCACATACACTGCAGACAATAAGAAACTAGATTTTTTGGACATAACCATCTACATTGAAAACGACATGATCAAAACAAGAACATTTTTCAAACCAACATCTAAAAACAGCTTACTATCCTACAAAAGCTTTCATCCGCGCCCATTCAGAGACAATCTCCCATACAGCCAATTTCTTCGCCTCAGGCGCAATTGCAGCGATCTGGGAGAATACAAGAACCAGGCCAAAAACCTCTGTGAGAAACTGAGAAAACGTGACTACCCAGAGAAAACGATCAACAAGTGCCAGAAAAGGGCCAGAAATCAACCAAGAGAAAGCCTATTGGAAACGATACCAAAAGAACCATCACAGGACATAGTAACTTGTGTCAGCACATACAGCATTGCCTCAAATAACGTGAAGAAGATCATAAACAAGAACTGGCGTATCCTAACATCAGGCTCACTTGACTGGCCAAAACCAAGGTTTGCCAATAAAAGAACCAAGAACCTAAAAGACATACTGGTCCACACGAGGCCACCCCTAACGACTAGGAATGAATTGACGACCACACTATGGAACATGCCCCCTATCACTGGACACTATCCATGTGGCTCTTGCTCAGTATGTAACCTGACGACGCCAACAAAAACCATCCAACTTTCACCAGAACTAAAGTGGACAATCAGATACCCCACTAACTGTAATTCTACGCACGTGATCTACATGATCACGTGTCCATGTGCCCTACGATATATAGGGATGACATGCCGCAAAGCAACGAATTTGCGAACATAGAAGCAACGTCAAATGCAAGAGGGCCACGACCAAGATGAGTAACCATTACATTGAGTTACGACACACTGTTGATGATCTTAAATGGGTGATTCTAGAAACCCTACAGATTAAAAACCACCATGCAGAACGAATACTCTTTAAAAAAGAGCAGAGATGGGTACATCGCCTTAAGACAAACACCAGGGGCCTTAATGATAATATCCCATGGCTCAGTCTAGGCGAAAAGGAATAATGTCAATGCAGAACCCCAAAATAAAATCTCAACACAGAATCTACCACTGATACTGCATAATGAGAACTACCAACTGTATTGGTATAAATAATGAATACCCACGAATGTGAATTGAAAAGATACTATTGGGAAGCATCCTACCAGGCCATCCCAATTATCCAATATATATACTTCAAATCACCAGGAACTGTATGTATATATTTATGGCAGAGTCTCTCTCTTTAGCATGGCAATTATGCCTTCTGCTAAATAACATCTTTACATGTTAATCGACCTCCTTAATTCTTTGTGTAATGTCGGATAAATATTTCCATAATTTCCAGAATAGTTAATTTTCTCCCCCTCCATTTGCTGTACATACACAGCATAGTCTTTCCTCCATGGCTACTCCCCCAACAGCCAAAATACGTTGACACTCATTGCCTCGCCTCACCCGGGGCGCCGTAGGAAGAGCGAGCACAAGTCGCTCTGCACGACAGAAGCAGGTACTGCGGATGGAAACGAACGGACTACAAGACACGTATCGTATTCTTCAAACTGTGTTATTTTTAATGCACACTTCTTTTCAGCAGGTTAATATGCCCACCGGAACCCCGTTGAAGTCCGTAATTCCGGACTAAAAGGTATGCCGCCATGTAACAATGCCTCACTGCGCTCGATGATGCGATACTTTACATATGCACTAACACCTTGAATACCCTGAATGATTGTATTGTATCGCCGCGACTAGATGTATACCGCACAGTATATAATTACTATCTTGCTAAAAAATGCCTGATATCCCAGAGCGCACAGAGACTGACATCCCAGCATGTTGCTAATTCATTACGCACAACGCAGTTTTCTTAACTTGACATGCAACCGCTTGCAGTAGAGTAAATTTTAAACACCATCGGCATACGTATGCTTAACCAATACACTTGTGTTGAACTTATGCAACATCGCTTGTGTATTGCAATTCGAACTAGCCAACATTATGCCATGCACGAAATAGGGTTGGTGACCCCGAAGCCCTATTTTAATTTTAATTTGAGATGGGGATAAAGAATTGCCATTTTTTAGTTTCTTACTTTTCTTTCCAGTGCACCATTAATACTTATGTGTACTTCTAGGGCAGCGCATACTATTGAAAGTACACATATTATTGGGAGTACATCAAGAATACTGAAATGTGACTTTCTGGTTCTCTCTTTTTCTCTCTCTTTTTCTTTTCTCACAATGAACAGGTACTCAATGACCTTATTTGAAAACAAGTGAACTATAGTATGGTTCTCTAGGACTGCACAGCCACCACTTCTTTTCTGAGGTCCTGAAGAAAGCCCCAACGACCCGATTGGGCGATCCCAAGGGCTGAAACATGTCGATCTATTTTTTGGACACATTTTTAAGTGTGTTAGACTAATAATCTGTCTTTTCATGCACAACACTGTTTTTATTCACCTCGATTCCAGACTTAATAAAAGTACAGTCCAGGACATATGAGGATCTTAGTTTTTAATTCACTTCACCAGAACACTTGACACTTCTCTTTGATCACTACTGCAATAACCAGTGGTTCTCCACCGGGCGGAGGAAAGCATACGAAAAAGAAGCCCAATGATGATGCTGTCACGTTTTTAACCTGGCGGAGAACCAAGATATACCGCCATACGACTTGTGTACGTGAATGAGGGTTTTTTTATAGTAAAACAACCAACGCGTTGCAAACCCTGGTTACTCAGGTCAAGTGATCCATTCCCTTTTGATATTTTGTAATTAAAAACATGTCATGAATTATGTGATATTTGAGGTCATTTAACAGAGCATGGTAGATGTGTGAGTTATAGTTAGCTCAGTAAACTATAACTGGTAAATTTCAGTGTTTTTTGTGTTTAAAATGTGACATTATGACTAACATTTTCACCTAGATGTAATGTCACTTTAACCTTTTTGTTTTTCAGGGAATGTCTATTTTGTTAATGGAAAGTTAGATGTTATTACCATACCTAACTATAACATCACTTTAACGTTTGCTTTTTTTCAATGTTTTTTCTCAGTGAATATATACATGTACAGTAGTTACTGTGTAATTATAGTTAGGACCAAGTTTCCGTAGGAAACGGATTGTTTAGTTTGAAAATAGGTTTAGCTCCGTTTGACGAGTCTGCAGGAAACTTTCCCAAAAACAGTTCATTTACAGCAGAGGGGTTCCATAACGCATTTTCCCAGTGCAATTTCGAAATGCACGTGCAAATTTGGAAATTTAGATACAGCTCAGTCAAAATGGCTGAACGGAATTACACCAAATTTGGCAGAAAGCTAAATCTATTCAGTAGTGTACGAGAACGAGATTTAAAATGTTTAAATATCTAGAGCTGTGACAGATCAAAAGTTAAAATCTGATTGGCTGCCTCACATCAACAAAGATATTTGGCAGACATTTCAGAACTCCGGAACTTAGTTTCCGTGTCCTGAAAAATAAAAATAAAATAATATATAGGGGAGCAGGGTGAGGATACCCTGACCCCTTAAAACTCCCCAAAGGGGGGGTTATACTTGCTTGGTCCCACGGGTGAGCCAGGGGCCCCCAAACAAGAAAAAAATGATGCTGGCTCTCTCTCTTGGCTTGGAAGGGTAGGCACACAAGCGGGAAGCCGGCAGCCTCAAGCCTCCCACTGGGATCCACAATGTTCCATATACTTGCTGGGTGCCCCGGTTGGAACTGGGGCACCCAGAAATTAAAGTAGCCACTCATTTCATATTCACTGCTCTTACTGGTAGTGCCCCAGAGTGCCTTCAGAGGGCTTTTAATATGTATTTTCTGTTCCTCAATGTACCCCTAGAAGGGGCAGTGGGGAACCACAACTATTTTTTTTAATGTTGTAGGGGGTTGCTGGGAGAACAGCAGTAAGTGTCCTGCCTCATTGAATACATGACCACAGGATAGGTTGCCATCATTTTTAAACCACTCTTGTCTGGAGCTGTATGCTCTTCAGCTTGATTGCAGAATGCTGTGGGTGCTCCAGGTGGGACTGGGACACTTGCGAAAGAAATATTGCAGGCACCCACCGACACCCAGGATGGGTACTGGCTGGGGAGCCGGCAGGGCTGCACGGGCCTATCGCCTTCTCATACATGCTGGGTGCCCCAGATGGGATGGGGGAACCCCAAAAAAATAGGCCATGTCCTGCTCAAAGCCTGGAAGGGTGTGAATGTGAGTGGAAAGCTGGTGTGGGCCTTGGGCCTCCCCTATTGTCCCAAGTGCTATATACTTTCTGAGTGTCCCTGTTGGGACCGGGGAACCCAGAACTGAAAATGAAAGCAGTCGCTCATTTCATATTCACTGCTTACATTGGGAGTGCCTCATAATGCATTGAGATGGCTTTTAATACTTATTTTTGTTCCCTGTGGTGCCCCAAGAAGTGGCAGGGGCACTGTTAGAACTGGGGGTCTCTAGTTGGCAGAGGTAGGTACCTTTGTCCAAATAGGGACCCTTGCTTCTAGTCAGGGTAAGGGGGATACACTACTAAAATAACCCCTGCTCACCCCCTTGGTAGCTTGGCACGGGCAGGCAGGCTTATCTCAGAGGCAGTGTGTAAAGCATTTGTGAACACATACAGTAATATAGTGACAACACTACAGATGGACACCACACAGGTTGTATATCAAAAATAAGTATTCTTTATATAGACTTAACACAAGACCACAAACGACAAAAATCCACAATACTGTACTTAAAAATGGTAGAATTAGCTTAGTTCTCTTTAGATGGTAAATGGAACACTTTTAGTTCAATGTACCTTTGGATGCATAACGCTATACAACGAAAGTGTTGCAGGGAAGGTGATGCGTCGGTTCCTTATACGCAAGAACGGCGATGCGTCGGGTCCCTACTGCTGCGTAGGGGATGCGTCGGTTCTTCTCTGCGTGGGGAGGTGATGCGTCGCTTTCTTACTGCGCTTCTGTGGCGATGCGACCAGCAGCGCCGTGATGCGATGAAGATCCGGTGCAATGAAACAAAAATGGCGTCTTCTTCTTGATGCGACACGATGCGTGAATGCCCGACGGCCGTGCGGCGACTCAACGATTTTTCTGAGCCACAACAGGCCCTGCGACACGCTTCTGCGGTGATGCGACGGCGTCTGATGTGACGGCGACACTCTTCTCCGGTGATGCGAGGCGCTCCGGCGATGCGATGCGACAGCGGCGACACCCTTCTTCAGTGATGCGACAACAGCGGCTGTGGCGGCGACACGCCTCTCCGATGATGCGACGGCATCTGATGCGATGGCGACACTCTTCTCCGGCGATGCGAGGTGCTTCTGCGAGGCGAAGCGGCAGCGGCACACCCTTCTTCAGTGATGCGACGACAGCGGCTGCGGCGGCATCACGCTTCTTCTTCGTGAGTCGCGCTTCCAGCTCCTTGCGACAGGCAGTCCCTCAGAAGGCCCAACACAACAGCAGGCACTTCAAAAGAACTCTTGGGGAGCTGGTGGGTGAAGTCTGTTGTCCCTGAGACTTCAGCAGGAGACAAGCTCTCTCTGAAGCCCTTGGAGATCCTTTACAAGTTGATGAAAGTAGCACAAAGTCCTTTCTCCTTTCTTTGGAAGTCAGGCAACCACTGCAGGCCAATCCTCCAACAGCACACAGCATAGGGATAGTCTCCTCCTGCAGTCTCTCTCTCTGGTTCCTCTCCTCAGCAAAGGTTCTTCTTGTTTCCCAAAAGTGATCTAAAGTTCTGGGGTCTGGGTCCCCCTTTTATACTCATATTCTCTTTGTTCTCTGAAGGCAGAGAGGCCTTTGCCTAGTCCAAACCAGTTCTGGTCAGTCCTGGAGCACTTTGTTGACAAGACTCCTTCTTTCCTTTCACAGTGTAGGCCAGGGACATCAGACGCACCACAGGAGGTGAAGCCAGCATTGTGGAGGGAAGGCACAGCCCTATTCAGGTCCCAGGTGCAACTCCTCCCACCACTCTACATGGAGATCTCTCTATTCAGCCCTGTCTCCTGGAATCCCCCAACCCCTGTCACTCACAAACCAGACACACAATACACAAGCTAGCAGAGGCAGGCTGGATGGGTTAGGCAAGAAATACCTACTTTCTAAAAGTGGTATTTTCAAACACAGAATGTTAAAACCAACTTCACTAAAAGCTGTATTTTATCATTCTGAGTTCAGGCATACTAAATTCGTTTTTCTACCATGTTCCCTGGGTCAGTTAGGATTATAAGATGTAATAATCAAACTGCCCAGTCTGGCCTATGGGGAACAGGTAGCCTTGCAATAGTGAAAAACGAAAATGGCTGTAATTCACTATTAGGACATGCCACACACACCAGGGCATGTCCTACCTTATACTTACAATGCACCCTGCCCTTGGGCCTACCATAGGGGTGACTAATATGCAGAAAAGGGAAGGTTTAGGGACTGGCAAGTGTGTGCACTTGCCCAGTGAACATGGCAGTACCAGACTGCCCACAGGCTCTGCAATGGCAGGCCTGAGACACACTTTACAAGCTGCTCCTGTGGGTGGCACAACCAGTGCTGCAAGCCCACCAGCAGCATTTGAGTCACAAGCCCTGGGCACAACCAGTGCACGGTACTAGGGTCTGACAGTGAATCAAATAGGCCAAACATGGAGTCACTAATCCATACATCAATTTATCATAGAGAGCATATGCCCTTTAGCACTGATCAGCAGTGGTAAAGTGCCCAGAGTCATAAAACCAACAAAAACAGGTCAGAAAAAGTACAGGAGGAAGGCAAAAAGTTCAGGGATGACCCTGCAAAAAGGGCCAAATCCAACAGGCACCAACAATAAATTTGGTGCAATAAATAAGCGAGAGAAATTCACTGCAAAAACTAAAGGTTAAAGTGACATTATAGTTAGGTAAACATGTCAGTTTAAACATAATGTTTTAAACTAAAAAAAAAAAACTGAAATTCACCAAGTTTAGTTAACTGAAGTAACTATCACATGTGCTCTTACCATGCATTGCTTATGGCCTCACATAGTGCATCACTTGTGACATTCTTACAGAAATGTCTTTAAGCATAGGATTAGCAAGTGCCATCGACGCTGAGCTGAAAAATGTCAAAAGCCTTTTACCCTCCAGACAGTATTACAGCTTTGGATTGGTAAATAACCATCCAAGCCAAAGTGTAATGACTAAAAGCAACCCCTGACACGTGTTTCACTCTAGTAAGAGCTAATCGGAGAGGTATATCTTTGTCCAGACACAAGGGAGCACCCAGTATAAATCAAGAAAATACGCTTTTGGGCTTAGAGTGCTGTATAAATTTTGCACAAATGGAACTTGGGCATGTTTCCAGCATATTATATTGTCAACAGAAGATTCGGCCTTTCTCAAAGAGGGCCTTTTACTTTGGCCTTAGCAGGGAGATTAGGGACACAGCCTGTCCCAAGGCTCCCAAATGCCCAACTCCCCAATGCACATTACCTTAGGTCATTTGCAGTTGGGGTATGGTATAGGGCTTGACCTCCAGACCCTGCTGCATGACCAGTCCCTCCTGCACATTACCTTTGGGAGTGCAGAGTGGTGGGTTGACTGCAGGGACTGGCCACTGGCTAGGCTCTGTGCCGAATCCTTTGCCCAGGTGTTCTACATCAAATTTGGCAGAAAGGTTGTTCTTTACTCAGAAGTGTGTGATTTTTTGATTTGGTATAAATCTGTTTAGCCATTTTTTTTAATGAAGGTTAAAAAACTAGAGATATCTGGACAGTTGGTCATGTGGGACTCCCTTAGAAGTTCCCAGGACTGCTATTACAAAAAAAGATGGTTCTGATTGGTCGAGATGGCTTTTTTTGTTTTGACCATCTCCGTACTGCAGAACCATGGTACCAAGTTATCTGATTGGCTGGATGAAATATTGAGAGAAATACTGAGACCAGCATTACAGGATATGGGAACCCGGTCCCCACATTCTTAATTTGGATAAAAAATAAAGGAGAAAGTATGGGGTACTTGGACCCTCTGGGATCAAAATAAATAAAGAAAACAAATGTGCCTACCAGTGCCGAGGTACTTGTGCAGAGCCTACCGATGAGGTCCTGTGTGAGTCCCACAGGACCCAGCATGTTTACTTGTTGTACTCCCAAAGGAGTACCGTGGGGGCACCGCGGAAATGGAAAAAAAAACATGGCCCTTGAGCATATATGGGCAATTAAGTTACTGGAGGGATGGGACTTCAGCATTTCGAACTTGAGTATCATAGCAAAGATAATTGACAAGGAAGATGTGATATGAAAAGATTAGTCTTCTGTTTCTTTCATATGTAGGATTGATAAGGCATTTAGAAATTGGATTGTGGTGTAGTCTTATACTGTCATAGCAAAGAAGACCTTTTATCATTTCTTCTCCTTCCTACACGTTTTGGTATCCAGTCTGGCATTGTTACAGTTGCAGATGGGGCTACAAAAAAACCCCAGTGATCATAATTTTACTTTTCAGATATGGTTTGGTGCTGAGTGTTTTTGATTTGTAGATGATAGCAAATTGTGAAGGAAATGTGAGAGGATGACAAAGTTAGTAGGGGTGATGCTGTTGAACATTGTGTATCAGTCAAGCCTGAGCATGGTGGATGCTTGGGACAGGAACAACTGGAAATATTGGACGCTGACCAGTAGGTTTTTGCTTTTGATTGGACTAGTGTTTGGGTGCAATTAAGAAGTGTGATTCTGTATTTTAAGAGGAAAGTAGAATGAAGCCACACAATGTCAAAATCAACTTAGGGTTACTTGCGTGCTTTTTCATACGAGGCCTGACCTGCCAGCTCAGGCTGGACTATTCCCATTGGAGTAGGAACAAGGCTCATATGGATATGGTTGGTCTATGTCTATATTAGTGGCACTGTGAGCAAAAAAGACGAAGATGAACTGGAATGCACTTCAGAGTAATTTCCAGTGACTGTGATTAATTTAGCTACATCAGCAATAATTTTTTTCCCCATATAAACCATGCTGTCCGAAAATCACTCGTAGGAAGTTGTGAGGGAGCAGAAAAGGTGTATTTTGAGATTTCTGATTGATGATAGCTCAAGGTGACTTTAAGACGCTTGTTTTAGCTACCTTCAGAAGTGGATTAAAAGAGAGTAGTTAGTCCAGTTCTACAACAAAATATTGTGTTGACAAAATCGAGGCACACGAATGGTGTGTGAAAAAAATCCTTCGCAATACTATTATCTCCCTATAATTAAATAGGAAGGACAAAAATATAATGACAAAAATATTGTGGGAGGGACTATTTTTCAAAACAAATTATGAATATCAATTTTGTAATAAATGTAATCTGTAAAGTGATATTTTTAAAATATTTATATACTTCTGACCTGCATATATAAAAGCATTCATTTTAAATATTACTTTTACAAAAACAATCACTTTAATATATTATTTAATATAAACATTGTTATTAAAAACACTTGACTAAATTATTAAATAAAGCAAAAATATTTTTCATAATATATTTCCAACAAAACCAAAAACCCACTACTAAAATATACATTACTAAAAAAAAATTAAACATACTGTACATTTTTTACAATATAACATGAACTCAACATGTAAAAATAAAAAACAATTTAGTCAATAATGAATTACATAATGAATAAACAATTCCAAATTAATTATCCTTAATATAAAAGTATTGAAAATGTAAACAATTTCCCACCCTACTCCCCAACATCAGCCCTCTACTGCAATAAAAATAATTGATCAGAATTAATATATATATATATATATACACACACACATATATTTGTATATCACTATATATAGCACTATATATCACTCGTGAACAAGGAGCCTAGTGCTCCGAAACAAGTAGAGTTGTCCTTGCTATATTAAAACACGCATGAAATGCAATTTGGGCCGCAGTGTGTTTGTTTGAAAGAACTTTGTGCACGTTTGGATGGAGGTGTAGTGGTTCGCTACCCCTCCGCGGAACGCCGTGAATAAGAGGCTTGTGATTTAGTGGCAGTTAAAATATATATATGGTGATCAAGCTTGCGGGAGCGCAGGCGAAACGCGTTATGCTTGGCACTTGCCAACAATATTGATGCACTGTTTTCACCGAATAAAAAGCACTTTTTTTCTGGATTTGCCCCGTGTGGTCCGTACCTGCTGTGCTGTTACTGAGTAGCTAGCGCTTCAAGGATTTTGGTTTTTCCATATATATATATATATATATATATATATATATATATATATATATATATGCCATGAACCTCGCATACAGCCTTCTTCACGAAAACAAACGAGCGTAGACCCAGGTTTGGTGCTAGATGTTTAATTAGTTCAGCACACCATCAAGTTGCCATGACGCGTTTCGGCAGATCCCTGCCTTGATCACATGATATTGTGTTTTTTCGCTTGGTACTTCTCCTTTGTAGAAAAAAAACGAGCGTAGACTCAAGTAGGTGCAGAGTTTTCTTTATTGCCACCAAGTTAGTCCGCCATGACGCGTTTCGGCCATCCCACGGCCTTGATCACATGACACGGCTCAAACTGTGAGTATCCAATTTAAAGTGCTAGTGCTTAATTTGCATAGATCGAAATAGACAACATACTATGATCAATGTAAACATATTTCTCAAGTGCTATACAATATATAAATATATGTTTTTTTATATATTTACAATTCATTGTTTAACATTTTCTGCACACAGATCCCTGTTTTGCTAGAATATGTTTAGTTGCCTAGGCTCTTCATGGACATTGTATCCGCCAAATATAGGCTTAAATGCCTCTTAAAATACTTGTCCTGCCAAGTCTGTCTTTCGAGTTTTTGCAAAAGTTTTGGAGTGCATATACTTAAATATAATACACAAGTGTAGTGATGCCCTATGGAAAAAAGTGCAAGGTGAAAAAGTGCTATGTGCTCTGTATTGCCGTAAATCTCCTCCATTGTTATTTTTGGACGGCAATAAAATTTACTTTAAGGTTAGAGTGTATAAATACACAAATCTATGTAATCAGATAAATCTTAAGCATATCCATTTATTCCCATTGATTATGGGCTGTGTCACTTGTCTATATGGAATATGCTTATGGATGCAGATCTAAGGGGACCAGGGGAAATGAATGTAAACACAGTGACTTAATGAGCTCTAGCAGCTAGAGGTACATAATTCTATACATTATATCATATTGTGCAAAGACTTCCTTCATATTGTGATACTGATTCTCCTACTGCTAAAATAGATAAAATCAGATATAAAATTGTTCATATAAATAATCACAATAAATATACTCAAAAAATACTCTATATAAATATGTATAAATATATATATGAAGAATCAGATCTCATAGTCATAAGTATTGAAAATCTATAAAAGCAAAACTTTTATACATGATAACCAGACATGTTAATTTGCTTATGTGGCACTGGTCACTGTGAAATGTTAATAACCCGTCTAGGCTATAAAGTGCAAATGCGTCAATCGTAATACATAATAAGAAAGTCACATCAAAATTTCATAGAAATCCATACAATTAAAAAATCATATAAAAACCTATAAAAGATGACAAAACTCCCTAAAATGCAACATGATATTTTAAGTAAAAAATCTCAGTTTTATAAAATCTTGATTTCATAAATAGGTGTGCAAATCTTCTGTGTTATTAAGACCTCCTGGATGCTTAGAGTCAAATTCTAAGATATATCTGGTTTCAAGGCGTCTTAGTTTGCCTTCCCGATCCCCACCTCTCTTGTGGGCCGGTACCGACTCTAAAGCATAGTATTTAAGATGTTTGAGGTCACTGTCGTGATACTCCTTAAAATGTCTTGCCACCGGATAACTGGCATCGTTATTAGTGATGGCCCTCATGTGCTGCAAAATTATTTTATGCACTGCTAGCTTAGTACTGCCTATTTTAGGTTGCAACTGCATTCCAACACATATACTGAAAATTCAGTTTTGCATGTAAGATGCTGGGTGATAATATGTGTTTTGTCATCGAATGCAGTTTGGTACGTGGTGGTATTAACACCCTGCTGGCAGGCTTTACATGTTGTACACCTAAAGAATCCTTTCCTTGCTGTCAGCCACGTAGTTCTACCCTGATCCTCTGGGCTGCTTCTGACCAGCGCATTGCCCATGCTGGTTGTTTTTCTAAAAGTAATGGAAGGATTGTTAGGTAGCAGTTTGCCTATAACGGGGTCATCACGTACGATAGGCCAATTCCGTCTAATGATAGTTCTGAGTTGTTTTTCCTGTTTAGAGAAACCTAATATAAGTCTGATTGGTTCCACTATTTCATTTCTATCATCAGACTTTTTCTTGTATTGTAGCAGGTCTGACTGTGCTTTTGCCTTTGATTTAGTAATAGCCGCATCAATTACCGTTGTTTTATATCCTCTTGCTAAGAAGCGGTTGCGGCATTCTGCTTGTTTGTTATCCACATCATCCTCATTACTACTTATGCGTCTTATAAGTAGCATTTCCCCGTATGGGATGCTATTGATGAGGTGGGTAGGATGTGCGCTAGATGCGTGTAGTAATGTGTTGCCTGCTGTAGGTTTCCTAAATAGTGTGGTCATAAGACAATTATTCACTATTTTGATTTGCACATCTAAAAATGTAACTTCAGTTTTGCTCATAGAGAAAGTAAATTTAAGATTGACATCATTCATATTCAATTGATCTATAAAATCCATAGCACTTTGTTGGGTTCCACTCCATATAATAAACAAATCGTCAATGAATCTTAACCAGGCTATAATCTGAGTTGAAAATATCTGTTCATGTTTCCTCATGAGGACCAGCTCCTCCCACCAGCCCATAAATAAACAGGCATAGCTGGGGGAGAAGCTGGCCCCCATAGCAACTCCTTGTGTTTGTTGGTACATTTGGTTGTTAAAAGAAAAAAGATTATTTTCCAAATAGAATAGCAACATATTTAAAAGCATTTTGTTATGTTGTGCATACGGTATAGGTCTATTAGAAAGGAAATAATCAACAGCCCTGATTCCGTCCTTATTTCTAATACATGTATAAAGGGAAGAAACATCTAGAGCTATGAGTAAATAATTCGCATTCCATTCTATATCTTTAACTTTACGCAAAAAGTCACTGGTGTCTTGCACATATGATTTTATATTTTTTACGTGCTCCTGTAAGAAAAAATCTATGTACCTGGACATATTTTCCAATGGTCCATTACATGCGGCTATAATGGGTCTACCCGGCGGTCTATCTATACTTTTGTGTATTTTTGGGACAAAATATATGACCGGTATGGTCGGGTGTTCTTTCTTTAAAAATTTGTATTCGTCCCAATTGATTAGACCCAAGCTTTTCCACGCAAGGAGTTGAGAAAAGAATTGTTCCTGTGTCTGTCTGTATTACGACATGGAACTTTTCCGATAACATTCTTGGTCGTTGAATTGGTTATAAGCTTCTTCCAAGTATTGGTCCAAGGGCCAAAGTACTATATTTCCTCCCTTGTCTGCGTTTCTTATGACCACTTTTTTATCTTTGCTCAATTTGTTTATTAGTTGATGGTAACTTCTTTCTTGGTATGTTGATTTCATTTTGGATCTGTTCATAGAATGGTTCAAACTTTTGATCTGTGCCACTAGTTGTTTGCTAAAAATGTCCAGAGAATCTCGAGGCATGATGGGTACAAATTTAGACTTGACCTTGAAAGGAGTACTGGGTTTAGCGGTTGTTGTTGGTGGAATATCATATTCCTGGCCATAATCATCTTGTATTGCTGCAGTTCCACTGTTGGTAGCTGAATTCAAACGTCCCATTTGCAATTCATGCATATCCTGTAACAGGCCCAAATCCGAAACCGTTAGGCCTATGGGGTCAGTTTCGCTATTAGATATTTAAATGTTGTCTGACTTGTCCTTGGCTGTTTTTAATTGATAGAATTTGGAGAGCTTTAATTTTCTGATAAATTTGTATATGTCGGCCCTGGTTTGTGTATAATCAAAGTTAGATTCCGGGCAGTAGGATAAACCTAATGACAATAATTGCTGCTCCGCCTTGGTCAGATTGATATTGGCCAAATCAATGATGGTATTTTCTCGAGTGGTACTGGGGTCTGTTGCAATGGTTGTTGCATGGAGAACATCTTTTATCTGCGATACCCTCGACCTCGCCCTCTTTTCTTGTTCTCTCCTGTTTCTCTGGGCTTGTCTTCTCCCCCTTCTCCACTGGGTGTCACTGCTGCCGCAGGTCCCTTGTTTCGGGGTCGCAGTGTTTCTCTTCGACTTCTTTTTAAAATGTCCAGCTCTTCCCCCAACGTTAATCTTATGGCGCTATGTTCTTGTCTCCTCCTTGCCGTTTATATTAAAAAAAAAATATATATATATATATATATATATAAAATATATATAAATATGTGTGTATATATATATTTTGACTAAATACTCATACTCCACCTTTGAGAGATCATGTTCCACAGTCTGAATGTATACAGTTTCTTGTGTTGCACTGACCCACATAGATGGAAAAACAACATTTATGATCAATAGCATGTGTATCACTTATCAATCAGAGCAAGAGTGGTACACTTGTGATTATGTAGCCCTTTAATGAGCCAAGCAGTTGCATGCACAATGCCTTTCAGTGGCTGTGTTGAATATGGGATTGTCTCCATTCTGATGAAAAGAGATCAGGGCTTGAACCAGTCATCCAGTGTTTAATTTAAAGAAGATTTTGTTTTGACAATCAACTTTATTGATTTTGAAGAACAAAGACAAAGTATCACTGACAGCACAGTGTGCAAGTTTGCATGCAGGACAATATAAAGCATCAGATATGAAATAATACGGTGAGCACATTGGACAAGCATTTAACATGACGGACAAGGGGGG
The DNA here is from genome assembly GCA_963921515.1 of Calotriton arnoldi. Lineage (NCBI taxonomy): Eukaryota > Metazoa > Chordata > Amphibia > Caudata > Salamandridae > Calotriton > Calotriton arnoldi. Next base: position 3,213,129 of record CAWUFW010000004.1, on the reverse strand, counting down.
GTAGTGTGACGAGAACAAGTGTCTTTCCTCTCGGCCCCGTTAACCCATTTGATCCGTCCATTTGCCCCACACCCTTTGGTACTTGGCTGGGCAGCCCCTGGCCTCAAATAAGGGTTTCTCCTGAGCAGTCCACCCCTCGACACCATCTAGCGATCGTGGGGGGGTCAGGTTGCGCCCAGGCCACGGCGATATCTCACTTAGCCACCATGATGGCTTTCCCCAGGAATAATTTGTCTGCGCAGGACCCATCTAGACCATCAGTAATGCCCAGGAGAAGACGCATGGGATCATGGGGTACATGCCAGCCCAAGATGTGTGTAAGCTCCTTTTCTATTTTATCCCAATATCTTGTGAGGCGGGGGCAAGCACCGACCATATGGAAGAAGTCTGCTGGGTGGTGCCTGCAGCGTGTGCGTTCAGGCGATGCACGCAGCCCCACTCTGTGCAGTCGATCTGGAGTAAGATATGCAGTGTGGAGGTAATAGATCTGGATGAGACAGAGTCTGGCCAAGGTAGTGATCAGTTTGGGGGCCATCAAGGCATCCCACCAGTCTTCCTCCTCAAGGGGACCCAGCCAACCCTCCCAGCGAGCTCTGAGCGGGTCTAGAGATGTGGGGCTGTTGTTCGTGAGGGTGCGATATATGCGTGATATGCCTCCCTTCCCGAGATTCCCCAACATGACATGGGCTTCTGGTGAGCTGAATTCAGGGAGCGTGGCACCTGTTGAGATATGTGAACTGAGGGCGTGTTGATTTGCAAGTATCTGTAGAATTGTGAGGTGTGTAGGGAGAAGCGACTCTGTAAGTCTTGAAAAGTTTGTATGCGGTCTTCTGTCCACACGTCACCCAGCTGGGAGACTCCAATGTGGTCCCAATGCGTAAACCCTTGCAGTGCTGCCACCTCACCGAACCATCTACCCTGCCAGAGCGGCATTTGTTGGGTCAGTTTAGCATCCCAACGTGTATGACGCAAGGCCGAACGCCAGGCCAGGAAGACCATTCGAGTCACCGCTGGGAGCGTCTTGGGGATGGGGGAGCCATACAGGAGGGCTTAGATTCGAGGGAAGTCCATGCCTAGGAGTTCGGTTTGGTAAGCCGGGTCAGACCACCCCTCTGTGAACCAATCATGGAGGACAAGCAGCCTTGTAGCCAGATAGTATAGGTGCAGGTCTGTCATGCCCATGCCTCCATCGAACGACGGAATACGGCAGCGATCGAGGGACATCCACGGTCTTCCCATTCCCCATAAAAATCGTACGATCATTGAGTCGATCTCTCGGAACCAGCTTCGGGGGTAGTGGAAGGGAGTGTTTTGAATAATATATAGGAATCGAGGGAGGATTATCATTTTAAATAGTGCCACCCTTCCGAGTGGATTGAGTGGTAAGGCTTGCCAGCGACTGAGGTCCCTCCTGGTCCTCTTGACAAGTGGGGTGACATTCAGCACCCATTCCAATTCAGGGAGTAGAGCCACCCATATGCCGAGGTATTTAAACGACTGTCGTCTAATAGGTATATTAGATTGCCAGTCGAAACATTCCCTGGAAGGATGGAGAGGCATGAGAGTTGATGTGGCCGGGTTCAGCCGAAGGCCCGAGACCTTCTCAAAGCTTTGAAGGGATTGGAGACATCTGGGGCCAAAGCGAGGAAGAGCAAGACATCATCTGCATACAATGCAATTTTATCCACGTGGTGGCTTCCCCACGTCCAGCCCTGAATCAAGTCATCTGTACGGATGAGGCACGCCAGGGGCTCCATCCCCAGAGCGAAAAGGAGTGGGGAGAGGGGGCAGCCCTGCCTTGTGCCCCTCTGGATTGGGAATACCTCGGAGAGAGAACCATTGACCAACACTCTGGCTTGAGGGTTAGAGTAGAGGACTTGGACGAAACGTCGGAATTGCTGACCCATGCCCATCATTATAAGTACTTCGTCGAGGTAATGCCAGTCCGCCGTATCGAGGGCCTTCTCGAAATCTACCAGAAGAAGTGTTAAATAGGGGGTGAGTGTCTGACAGTTAGCGAGTGCCAAATGGAGGCGTCGTAGGCAGTGCCTGGTGGCTCGAGCTGGCATGAAGCCGCACTGATCCGGGTGGATCAGTTTGGTAAGGAGTGGGCGCAGGCGTTGAGCCAAAACCGTGGCATAGATTTTAATTTTGGTGTTGATCAGAGAGATCGGTCGATAATCCGCGCAGGACGACGAGGGTGGTTGGGTTTTAGGGATGACCACAATGGTGGCCATGTCCGTCTCCGGGGGGAAAGCCCCGACCTCTGCCACGTGGCGGAACAAGGCCACGAGATGGGGGACCAACTGGTCACGGTAGGACGCGTAATACTCTTGGGGGAACCCATCGGGACCTGGAGTCTTCCAAGACGCCAGCTGGGAGATTGCCGCACCTATCTCCTCTGGGGAGAAGGGGAGGTCCAAGCTAGCGGCTTCCGACTGTGACAGGCAGGGAATGTGGATCCGCAAGGGACTAAGGAAGTATGCAAGAGTATCTTGCAGCTTGCGTGCCGAGTATAGATGAGAGTAAAAACCGGCAAAAGCCCGTGCAATCTCCGGTGAGGTACGGCAAATGGTTCCTGAGAGTTCTCGGATCTCGGTAATTATCTGAAATGCCAAGGGATAGGATGCCAGCCTGTGGAGGAGTCTCCCGATTTTGACCCCCCAACCATATCCACGGGCAACAGATGAGTGCCACAGCAGTTTAGCCGACTCCAATGCAGTTTGTTTAATCTCTTCCCTCACAGCTGCTAGTTGCCGTTCGTGGGTCCCGCTCGGGGATCTGGTCAGGTCAGTCTCCAGCCGGAGCGTTTGCGCTTCGAGGAGTGGGAGGTGACCATCTCGGTTCTGCTGCTGCGCCCGAAGGTGGCTTCTGGCCACTCCCTGGATGGTAGCCTTACCAGCCTCCCAAAGGATACCTGGCGAAGTCACCGAACCCAGATTTGTGAGGAAGTATTGTCTAAGTTCCTCTCCTACGGCCTTGCGGAATTCTTTATTTTGAAGGAACCAGGCGTTCAAACGCCATATAGGGCGTGGGCCATCAGGGACGCAGCCAAGGTGCATGAGCACTGCTGAGTGGTCTGAGATTCCTCGGGGAGGATGGAGGTATTGGTCACGCGCTGGCAGTCAGGGGCTGGCATAAAAATCATGTCAATACGGGCATGGGAATGGGGCGCCGCCGAAGTGTGTGTGTATTGGGAGGTGCGAGGGTTCCAGACCCTCCATATGTCACAGAGGCCCAAGGTGGTCGCCCAGTCAGACAATTTCTTGGCCTGGATCAACCTGGTAGGGGAGGGGGTACCTGTAGAGTCGAGAGTGGGTTGCATAACCACATTAAAATCCCCACCCAGGATCATCTGACCTTCGGGAAATTTGGAGATGTTGTTAGTGAGATGTTGTAGTGTTGAGGCAAGTGTCACGGGGGATGTATATAGATAAGAGATGAAGGACATTCCCACCCAACATCCCCGAGAAAGTCACAAAACGCCCCTGCGGGTCTTCGGTAACGTGAGAGAGGACAAATGGGAAGGTCTTTCTGAGTAGAATGGCTACTCCTCGGGAGCCCCTATTAAAGCCCGAGTGCCACACTCTGTCGAAACCATAGCTCACCAGAAAGGCACAATGGGGTCCCATGAGGTGGGTCTCCTGGAGCAGGAGCACATCGGGAGAGTGTCGCTGGGTATATTTCAGGACTGCTGTGCGTTTGATGTGATCAAGCAGGCCATTTATATTCCAGGACATGACCCGGAGAGAGTGATGTTCTTGGGATGTGTGTTTCATGTAGGGTGGGAGATACAGCGGGAACCCCGGGTCGGGCCCTGTGGCGAGTCTGGGGTGAGGAATGAGTGTAATGCTTCAAAGCTGTGCCCATTGTGCAAAGTCGCCATATGTTTGCGATGCGGTCGCGTGAAAGTGCACTGTGCTGTCTGGGATGGAAAGTATTATGTAAAACCTGAAATGAAACATAGGACAACGGTCCTGAACCCTCCCCCCTCCATCCCCCCGCCCTATACTTCCGGAACTGAAGCATCTGTCACCCTACAACGTGATAAAAACAAGCGAAACAATAGTGTTTAGTACAGGAGATGCGTGGTGGACCCCTCCACTTATGTCGGATGTAAATGCCGCATTGGCAGTGTCAAATTCTACAGTACGACATTGCAGGATAAATAGTCTTATATCTCCAGATAGTGATGATTTTTCGCGTTGGCCTTGTCGCCCCTTGGAGGGACTTTCAGATTACTGGACTGCGGGAGAGGTCGGAGTCTGTGGCCGCCCTGTCTAGGACACCCCAGGGAGTGCGTTCTCTGGAGGAGTCTTCAGCTGATCTGTTCCTCTGTCAGGGGTGAGATCCAGAGGGGTAGGACCCAGTTCCGGGCACACGGGTAGTCAGGCTCAGCGATCTGAGCGTGCCTGCACGACCATCACATCTTCTGCAGGATTGTGTGCGCCTCCTGCGTTGTTTAGGGGACAAAGGTCGTGAGGCCTGCGGACCAGAATGGGTAGGTGAGGAGATTTGTCGAGTATCTAGGGGGAGTTCCTCGGTCAGCCAAGTCCAAGTGGCCTGAGGGGAGTCGAAGAATTGCGTCTTGCCTTTGAAGATGACCCGGAGGCCGGCAGGGAAGAGGAGTCTGTATTGGAGGCCAAGATTTCGCATTTTCTGTTTGACCTCTGTATAGGAGCGCCGTTGGGTCTGCACTTCCCTGGTATAGTCTGGGAACACCATGATGGTGTGGTTCTGGAACTTCAGTGGGCCCAGAGTCCAAGCTTCACGTAAGATTGCATCTCGGTCTTTGAAATTGAATACCCGGGCAATGATAGGGTGCTGAGGGGCCCCAGGTGGTGGTTTGGGTGCAAGTGAACGGTGGCCTCGCTCGATCGCGAACCAGGGAGAAAGTGTACCTTTAGGCATCCAGGACGATATCCAAGTTTCGATGAAGCTGGCCATCTGACCTTGTTCGCTGCCTTCCGGACAGCCCACCAGGCATAAGTTGTTACGACGCGAGCGGTTTTCAGCGTCTTCGGCTCTCTTGTGTAGGTCTGTAGTGTGGGATTGTAGGCGGGCCACTTGTTCTTGTAGCTGGTGGACGACGTCCTCCACTGTGGAGAGGCGAGACTCGACCTCTGAGATGCGGGCTGTGGCATTACGTAGGTCCTGTCTGATGAGGGACATGTCGACCCGGACTTCTCCGATCTTCTCCTCCACTGATGTCCGGGATGCATCTATGGCTTGAAGGATGGCTGCCAGGTCATTACCTGGAAGGGATAGGCTGCCCACAGCCCCTTCCGGGGGGTTTTGGTCCACTGTGGTGAACTGGTCCATTTTTGTGTGTGTGGGTGGTGGAGGATTTAGGGCCGCGGTCTCTCCCCATGATTAGTGAAGGAAGGGCTCGTTAGGTCAGAGCCAGCCTGCCTCTGGATCAGAGTCCTTAGTCAACGGTCAACAGGGCGCTCGGTTTTGTTTTCTTATGTCGGGGCTGGGGCATTCCAGGACTCAGGTAAGAGGATGGATCAGTGGTGAGGCCCTTAAGTTCAGAGTAGGTCGTCTCCACCGAGGGCCTGGTGAATGGACCGCGCTGCAAGGGCGGCTCCTTCGGGGACGGGTGAGTGTGACCAGGGCCCGAGGGGGTAACAGGATCTCAGTGCCCCGAAGTCGTGTGGTTGCGGGCCAGCACCAGGCCCGGACAGGGCCTCGATGTGAGGGGAGCAGGAGACGCCGGGCCGGGTCGCCACCGGCTGAAGGGTGGGATAGCCAGGAGGCCTTGATGGAGAAATTAAGGCACTGTGGGCCCCTCTAGTGCAGGATGTTGGATGGGGGATCCTCTGAAGAGAAAAACAACAACTTGGGGTGTGTGGATTGCAGTCTACGATTGCCGGTCACCCGGGTGGTGGCTCCGGCGCGGCAGGGCAGCGGCAGGATTGCAGGTCGTAGTAGGTAGGGCCGGGCCCCCACCAGGAGTCCACTGCAATGTCCACCGTCACCCAACGCCATAGTCGAGCTCACTTGTGCAGAATATCGGGTATTACACCCCCGGGGGGTCTCAGTGGCGGCAGGACAGGCCCCAGCTGGCTCGGAAGGCCTCTCATGGACTGCACTACTCTGCGGTCAGCAGGATCCCCGGAGATCCAATCTGGGGGTGGGTGTGGGACCAGCGTGCCTTATGCACCCAAATGCAGCCTCTGCAGGAGTTCAAGAGCTCGCCAGGGGCTACGGAAGGCCGCGGGTATCGGTGAGTCCAAGAAAAAGGATCCGGGGGCAGATTCGATATGGCAGCAGTACCAGTCTTTAGCGTGGGTGCGTCTTAAGTTCGTGTCTGGGGTCCAATAGTCAGGCCACCCCCCAAGGAGATCTGGGGATGCGGGCTCGAGCCTTGGGTGCCATCCAGACTGTTGCAGATGGCTGGGGGCACCGCTAAGTTGGGGATGGTCGGGTGCCAGGACTGCCAGAGTTCAACTGTTCCAGTGGGAAGGTGGAGGGAGGGGAAAGGAGAGTGGTGAAAGGCCCCCCTCCCGAAGCCCCCGCTGCTTGGTCAGTGCCGCCGAAACCCTCCACCACAGCCCCACTGCGAAGCGGCCCCGGGATTATTGCAGACCGGGGGCCTTTTGCAGGACAGCTCCCATCATCCTCGTGCCGCCACCCCCAGCACTCACCGGTGCCCCGAGGGGTTCCGTACAGCCACCGTCTGGATCGCTGGGTGTGTGGCCGTTGGTCTGAGGGCCAGCACCGGCAACCACCACCACATACAGGCTCGGCGGGCCCGGCCGAGTCCCGGAACATCACCCGGTCGCAGGAGGACTGTGTTTGGAGGGGGGAACCCATAGCCAATGGGTCCACCACGCCGACGGCCGATTCCCCCAATGTTACTCCTGTGTGGCCACCGGCTTCAGCTGCAATGGTGTGGGGGCATAGTGGTCCCACTGCAACTTCAGGGACGTGGCCGAGTAGAGGAGGCCTCAGTCTGGCCGCACGGCCAGACGTCCCACTCTGGATTGCCGGAGGCTGGAGGGCGGGAGCAGCCCTGGATCCCACAGCTCCCCCCTCACTTCCGCTAGGTGAGCCATCAGATCAGTCGGTCACCTCGTAGGGCCCTTCGGTTGTAGGCGAGCTGGATCCGCCCCCGCCCACAGATTAGGGCTCCGAGGCCCAGGGAGCGGGTGCCACCATTTTAAGGTATGGCGAGGTGGAAAGTTAGGTGGCAAACAGACACAGCGTTCGATTCGCAGTGGGCTTCGCCACGGGCAGGCAGCACAGGTTATGGCGAAGCGCTAGCTGTGGACTGCAGGGTTGGATGGCTGCCGACGTCATCATTTGTTTTTCCACCAAAACTGCTGGACTCTCTATTGTTCCCGGGAAGCATTAAGAAATGTTGCCAAAACAGCATTTTGTAAATCATAGATGGTCAGCAAAAAGCGAGTGGTTTACACTATGTTAATGTGCCCAACCGAAATTTAGGGGAATATTAACAGAGTTTGGTGACTTTGAGTAGCTCACTGCATGAGTACCTTACAGTATTTTACAATGGTTGTCTTACTGCCTAGGTGTAAATGATAAAACATATTATAAATGGGTGATATATTACTACCAGTTAGAATAGAAGCAATTCTTGTTTGTTTTGTGGACAAACAGGCCAACTGATCGACTTGCTCTTTTGTGAGTACAAACCATTATTATTTAGAGCCTGCGCGTAACTAAGAGGACATTTTCTGTTATGTGTTTACAAAATGTACGCATATAGACTATATACCACATCCAACATTTTTGATTTGCAGTTATATACATTTTGGGAATTTATCTTATGACGGGCATAGGTTTCTTTGAGATGAAACTGTCCTTTAGAGGATTTGCCAATGTATCCAGAAAAATGTTCATGGTCAGAAGCAGTTAATTACTATCCATACTAACCATAACTCAGAGTTGGTCCAGAGATTATATTGAACAGTTTATATAATAAAACAGTTGATTGCGTCGGTTTTCTAACTCAGAAACTGTTATGAAATTGCTGTCATTTCATAATTTTGAAATTCTTTCAGGGTCGGTGCCTTCATTCTACAAGCAACAGTGATTCCATCATGGTTCTCTGCAGCCCAGCAGCTCTGCTGGTAGTACTGGGTGAGTTCAGAACAAATATAAAACCATTGGGAAATTGTCACACCCGAAGAACACGTAAAATGTAGACCTTCCACCTGGGAGAAAACAAAGTCAAGGAAAAAATTAACCGGAGACCGTCAGGAAGTATGGAAATGAGAGTTCAAAGTTTTAACAAGAGCTTAAATAAATACCCAACTTTCAGGTTTACCTTGATCTCGATCCAAGCTCCTTACTAATATATGGCAAACCTTCTAACACTAAACTAGGTTTCCTTCATCAGTATTTTCTTAGACCCCCCTAGTCCTGCATATCACAAACACTATAAACACTATAAAAAGAACAGAAAACTGCTGCCAAACCTACAATGCAACATAATAACTACTACCCCATGACCAAGCATTACTGACAATAAACTCTAGACAATGGTCAAACGGGCAGCAAATAGTACTCGGCACCGAAATAAAAGTGGACCCCATTTTCGAACCAGATAGCTAAAATGGTGGCCTACATTTGCAAATCAGAGTAGTTTTGAACTTATAAAGAGAAGTTATACCTGCATTTTGCAAGATATGGGCTTCTGCATACATTTGTGCTAGCTGCAGGCAATGCTTGTTCTAATGCCAGAGGAAAACAATGTCCTACCACAGCATAAAACAGGCCCACCAACAGCCCAAAACACAGCTAACACACTGCCCTGTCAGAACTGACTTTAAACACATGTTGGCTATCCTTAAAAAATTAATCCACTCTTACGACCGCTGCCATTCACCTGATGGGATCTCAAAAATGAAGCCAAATCTTTTGGGAATAGAACAAACCTGACAAGAATGAAATAAAGAGATGATAAAAAGGCCAACGAGAGAGAGAGCAAATCAGTGTATTGTGATAGGAGGTTGTAGGTAGATTTGGTGGTTTATACGGACTGATCAAGTATGTAGAAAATATATCTTTCGAAAATATCCCACAACATGTGTATATTGAGAACATGTCCTTCACACAAGGCATGAAATAAAAGAGGGTAGGATGGCTTGATGTCCTCTTCTTCTGGGGCACTTGTTTTTGAGTGCTTTCAAACTCATTAGTCCTTCTTGAGTACCATTTGCTATCAATGGGTGGCCCCATCTTAAATAAACTAGCACTTAATTAAAATCCAAGGAATCTTTTTAACATAAAATGCTTTGTACACTGACCGTCTGAGGAGTGAGAGTCCTTTGAGGTCAATGCATTAATCAGACCTTGTGTGGTTGAGCATATCGGAGATGTGGCATTTGTAAGGCCTTCACTACCATGGTGTGGTTGAAACACTTGTTTTTGCATTTCGCTGGTATCCAAAATAGAAATGCCCAGTAGGCTATATATTTCAGGGCTCGGCTGGCAATTCTTACAGGACTTAAAGTCGCCACAAAGTGTCAAATGTACAATATATAGAGCAGTAAATTAACTGACAGGTCTAAAAAACAATTATATATATATCTATATATATATATATATAGATATATATATATCAAGTCCCCGATGAGGGACGAAACGCGTCATGGTTGCTGCAATCGTTTGGGAGTTTTAATAAACATTGCAGTGTGATAAATTCCGGTGGTCCGCGCTCTTTCTTTGCGCACAGGAAACAGGCGAATCGAGGAGGAGTATGGTGTGATATATATATATATATATATATAGATAGATATAGATTTTCCACAAAAAACGCTGGGCACTCTGGGCTTATTTAAAGATGATATTTATTATATATTCCAGCGTCTCGCCTTGGCTGACAAACGCGTTTTGGCTCCCTGGCATTTATCAATGTCAGCACATTGTTGTGATTCTACAAATCGCCCCCAGCTATGCGAATCTTTTCGTAGGCTGGTGGGAGAAGCACGTGGCCTGGGCCGAACAAGGTGAGGAATGGGTGGAAAAGATCGTACTGTGGGCGAAGTACATAGACGATTTATTCATCATATGGCGAGGCACCCAGGCCGAGGCTGAGAAATACATTGCAGATCTCAATAGGAATAAATTCAATCTAAATTTCACTTATGATAGTATTCATTGATAACAACAGGCTATGCACAAAATTGTTTAGAAAACCTACGGCTGACAACACAGTATTGCATGCAGAATATCAACATCCAAAGTGTTTGACTAATAGCATACCCTATGGTGAACTATTAAGATCAAAATGAAATTTTACATTGGAATCGGACTACATGAGAACAGAGAAGGAAACCCTACTCAGATTCAGGGAGATAGAATACACAAATGCAGTCTTGAACAATGCCAGCGAAAAAGCTAAAACAAAGAGCAGGCAGGACCTCCTAGCATATGGGGAGGGAGGAGATCCAAACAGAAGGTAGACATAACTAATGACAATACAAGGTTAATTCTAAGCTTTTCTGCAGAATCAAAACAGGTACGAGGAATAATAGAAAAGAACTGGGGAATATTACAGGCAGACCAGATACTGCAAAAAGAACTGCAAGACAGGCCACAGATAACATATAGGAAAAATGTTTCTCTCAAAGATGTCTTGGTGCACAGCCACTTTCAAAGCAAGGGCAGTAAAAACATGGGCATAGTGGGGTTGTTCCCCTGCACTAAATGTAATGCATGCAGAGGTAGTGTAAAAATGAAGGAATATGAAATACCAAGACCAAGAGAATCACAAAATCACAAAATCACAAAATTGCTCAACTGCAATTCTGATTTTGTAATTTATTGTCTAATATGCCCTTGTGGCAAGAAATACATCGGCAGCACAGTACATCAGGCCAAGAAGAGGGTCCTGGAACATGTACGAGCCATAAATAACCGAGATAATACTTACCCGTTGGCGAGACATTTTGCAGAAATGCATTAGAGCAAAGGGGAGAAACTAAGATACTTCTGTATAGACCAGGTGCAGCATAAAGAGGAGGGGACAGAGTGAGAGCACTTAGACAAATGGAATCCAGGTACATAGTGGATCTCCGAACCAGGATTCCTATGGGGCTGAACACGGAGGAAGAATTGTGGATTCACGTGGGTCAGTGAACCAATAGAAGAAGAGGTAAGGGTACAGGTAAAAGAGGAATGCAGGAGAGGAAAAGAGGAAAGAAATCAGGATTAAATCGATAGATAGTACCCACGTATAAAGATAGCCAATCTCTGCACTTTAATAGTCCCGGTGCTTGTTGTAATCATGAATTTTTGGGATTAGGAATAGTATTCCACATAGGTTTTAATTGTTAATTTAGTTATTTTTGTAGCACATGATGCCTAGTATCACTGAGTTCTGGTGAACCTAAGTGGTTTCACTGAGAGGCACTTTGCACTTTATGGTATTTGAAAGATGACGTAATGATTTATTAATTATAAGTGGAATTTTCCTGAACGAATTGGAATGGAGGTCAAAGACATGAATAAACTATACCGTAAAATTGTAGGCCCATTCAAGGCGTAATAAACTAGGAGATTAGTTTTGTGACAAGGCGGAATATTGAGCATCGATACAGACAGAACTAAATGAAATAGGAAACTATGATTGATGTTGGCGAGATCAAATATGACCATATTATGAATAACTTAATAATTTGTTGGAATGTATAAAAATATCTGAGAAGAATGAGTACATGTGTGCATAACATCAATCGTTTTAAAATGGCCGCCGTATTTTCCCTAGCACAACGATGATCAGATGAATGAGTCCTCCGTTTGTGTTGAACCTTTTTCAAATGCGTCGTATGTCACGGGGATATTTCATTTGTAGAATCACAACAATGCACTGACATTGATAAAGGCCAGGGAGCCGAAACGCGTTTGTCAGCCAAGGCGAGACGCTGGAATATATAAAAAATATAATCTTTAAATAAGCCCAGAGTGCCCAGCATTTTTTTGTGGAAATGATGTTTTGCGAGTCCGTCCTCGTGTGCTGGAAGCACCCGCTGTGAGCGGTAGCCGTGACGGAAGTTGTGAAACGATATATATATATATAAATATATATATATCAAATAAATCCTTCACAAACAAGATGGGCACTCGCGGGGTCAGATCCAAAAGATTTATTGTGCAAACAGACCGGTTTCGGCAATGCTGCCTTTATCAATGTTTGCTTCAATGTAAACCTCCCAACTGCAATGTTGTTTAAATGCCCCTGATTTCACTCTCATTGGAGAATAAGAACTGGACATAGAGGAAGGACTAGGCCGTCCAAGGTAAATCCTGTTTCTTTGGCCACCATATTTGTATGTCCATCGTTGAATTCAAACCGCATGGTTGTTACTTGCAGACATGTAAAAACAGAATTTTCAATCCTTCCTCGCATAATGTCCATGTTAACTGGCACTCATTTGTCGTGGGAGCAATTTCTTGACTGTTATTGGAGCACCGCTTTCACTTTGGTGCGCCCCGTGCAGTCGAAAATCTCAGGTTTCCCCTTGAGTATGGGATTGTCTCACAATCTGTTTGCGCAATAAATCTTTTGGAATTGACTCCGCGAGTGCCCATCTTCTTTGCAAAGGATTTATTTGATGTGTACATGAGTACGCCCTCACTCATGGATCACCTGTCTGCAAAGTGTTTGGCAACATTGGTGGAACTTGCTTTAACGAATATATCTCCTTCAATCAATGTGTATGTATGGCTTGCGGCCCAATCGTCGGGGGTGCTCGTGGAACGCCCGGGCGTTTACAAATCCAACATTGCTTCTGAAAAACTTCTAGTCACATACGGCACTCCGAGTAGTGTTATGATGATTTATTCAGCTTGGCAGAACAAAAACGTGTATAACGTCAGATGCATTTCGGCTTCCAAAGCCTTTATCATGACACCTGTGCACTAGAGAACTTCCTATTTACACAAGCACTACAACACAGAAAGTGGATTAACAACTGTATGCATTGTCAGTGGCCACATTGTTGTATCAAATCGATACCAACTATATATTTCTTGCAAGTGCAAAATTTATTTTTCTCTATGCTTGAATTGATTTACCGGCTTATGCCCCAGTGGGCCTTGCTACCACTTATCGTGTAATAGCGATAAGGTGACATCTGCAAATGCCGATTCACCAAGCAACACAGATACATACAGCTCATTATGCTATACATAAATACCGGCTTAGCATGGCCATTTAGCTCACATAGCTCAAATGTTGGAACAGAGAAAAAGAAAAACGGAAAGAAAGGAAAAGAGCCAATTGATTACTCTGTAATTAAGCCCCATTGGGCACAAAAATAATTTTTCAACTAACAAATATAGCTAAGAAAATAAAGAGATATCTTAGCTCTTCTGCATTCCCCATAATACTCCATCACAGAAAATTGCAGTGTCGCACACATGCCTGTAACTACTAAGGCTAAAACTGTACAGTCATAATTGCAGCAATGTATACATTTCTTCATCAGAATTCAAACCTACGGGTTCTTTGGTCCCTGTTCTCAAGATGTATCTAAATTCTATTGCATAAGTATTTTCCCTCTACCCCCGCCCTCCCACAAGGAGTTTTCTTTACCTGGTCAAGTACACTGTAGGTCAGAAAATTGGGGTTGTTGTCATGAAAGTCCCTAAAGTGTCTGGCTACTGGGTAGGTACCTTCTCCATTTTTCAATCAATCAATGAATCAGGGAATTGTGAAGTGCGCTACTCACCCGTGAGGGTCTCAAGGCGCTGGGGGGGGTGCAGCTCCAGTCAGTCGAAGAGCCAGGTCTTGAGGGACTTCCTGAAGATGTGCAGAGTAGGGGCGCATCTGATGTTAATCGGGAGCTCGTTCCAGGTCTCTGCATCAATGTAGGAGAAGGCTCTTCCACCCGTTCGGGCTCTGCTGGGTTTTGGCGAGGGTCAGCGAATTGGAGGTTTCTCTTGGGTGCATGGAAGGAGATTCGTTTGTTGAGATATTGGGGTCCGGTGTTGTGGAGGCATTTGTAGGCATGGGTGAGTATCTTGAAGGTCACTCGCTTCTTGACGGGGAGCCAGTGGAGGTCTCGCAGGTGCTGGGTAATGTGTTTTTGTCGAGGGATGGCGAGGACGAGTCTGGCTGCGGTGTTCTGTATGGTCTGGAGCTTGCAGAGCAGGGATTTGTTGATCCCGGCGTAGAGGGTGTTTCCGTAGACCAGTCTGCTGGTTATGAGTGAGTGGGTGATGGTCTTTCTTCACTCAGTGGGGATCCACTTGAAGGTCTTGCGAAGGATGCGGAGGGTGTTGAAGCAGGTGGAGGTGATGGCGTTGATCTGTCTGTTCATGGTGAGGGACGAGTCGAGAATGATGCCGAGGTTCCGGGCATGGTCTGTGGGGTCAGGGGGCTGCTGTGGGCAGTGGGCTACCAGGTGTTATCCCATGCAGAGGGGGAGGGTCTGAGGACAAGGACTTCTGTCTTCTCTGAGTTAAGCTTCAGGCAGCTGCTGCTCATCCAGGAAGTGACATCCTTCATTCCTTCCTGGAAGCTGAGTCTGGTGGTGAGGGGGGTCCTCGGTGAGTGAGAGGATGAGCTGGGTGCTGTCGGCGTAGGATACTATGCTGAGTCCATGCTGTCTGACGATGGCGGCGAGGGGTTCCCATGTAGATGTTGAAGAGCATGGGGCTGAGCGACGATCCTTGGGGTATTCCGCAGTTGATCTCCATGGGTTCAGAGAAGAAGGGGTGAAGTCTGACTCTTTGGGTTCTGCTGGTGAGGAAGGAGCAGATCCAGTCGAGGGCGGTTCCTTGAATGCCGGCGTCGTGGACTCTGCCGGTGAGAGTGCGGAGGGAGACGGTGTTGAAGGCTGCAGATAGGTCGAGTAGGATCAGGGCCGCGGTGTGGCCTTGGTTGAGGAGGGTGCAGATGTCATCTGTAGTGGCGAGTAGGGTGGTCTTGGTGCTGTGGTTGCTGCGGAATCCGGATTCGGAGGGGTCAAGGATGGAGTTCTCTTCAATGAATTTAGTTAGTTGAGCGTTGACGGTCTTCTCTGTAACTTTGGCCGTGAAAGGGAGGAGAGAGATGGGTTGGTAGTTCTTGCGGTCCGTAGGGTCTGCTGAGGGCTTCTTGAGGAGAGGTTTGATTTCTGTGCGTTTCCAGTCGTAGGGGAATGTACCAGCTTTGAAGGTTGCGTTGATGGTGCGTCGTAGCTCAGGTGCAATGGCGGTGGTGGCTCTGTGGAAGATGTACGGAGGGCAGGGGTCCATGTGGGCTCCTGAGTGAATGCCTTTCATGGTAGATGTGGTATCTTCAGTGGTGACTGGGGTCCAGGAGGAGATGGTAGGCTGGCTGTTGTTGCTGGGGGGAGGAGTGGGTTCGGTGTCCATAGTCTGTTTGTTGGAGTTGTCGTAGAGGGATCTTATTTTTAGGTGGGGGCAAGTGTGTTGCAGAGGTCCAGGGAGGGTGTGATGTATGTGGCTTCGCTGGGGAGATGGGTGAATTTGTGAATGATGCTGAAGAGTTCTTTGGAGTTGCTGGTGTTGGCGTGGATTTTGTTTCGGATGAAGGTCCTTTTGGTGCATCTGATGAGTTGGTGGTATTCTGTCGTGGCGTTCTTGTAAATGGTGTGGTCCACCAAAGTTTTGCTGTTTCTCCAGATCTTCTCGAGATGTCTGCAGGCGTGTGGGTTTTTAGAGGTCAGCGGTGAACTAGGTGGCCTTCCTGGGGCGCTGTCTGTCAGGGTTGTGGAGGGGGGTGAGCTGGTCTGCGCAGTTGGTGATCTATCTGTGAAGTTCTTTGGCTGCGGAGTTGGCATCGGTCGAGGTGGGGGGCATCATGGTTGAGGGTGGAGTTGAGGTGCTCCTTGGTGACCTTGCTCTAGTTCCTTCGCGGAGGGCAGGGTGCAGGTTTGGGGCAGTGGGTTTGTCAACGCGGAAGTGTATGCAGTGGTGGTCCATCCAGGGGGTTGTGTGGTGTGGCTGAAGTGGATGTTGGTACCTGCTGCAAAGATGGGGTCGAGGGTGTGTCCTGCCATGTGGGTAAGGGTGGTGATGAGTTGTTTCAGTCCAAGGTTGGTGAGGTTGTCCAGGAGGGTGGCGGAGTTGGGGTCGCTCAGGTTGTCGAGGTGAAAGTTGAGGTCTCTGATGAGTATATAGTCCATGGAGGCCATGGCGTGGGGTGCGATGAGGTCAGTGATGGTGGTGGTGAAAGCGGTTCGAGGTCCGGGGGGTCTGTAGGCGAGGGTGCCACATAGGGTCGTTCTAGGGCTGGTCTGGATCTGGAAATACCCTTATATGCTGCAAAATACGCTTATGGACCTGATGCTTAGTGCTGTCTATATAACTTTTAGGACAAGGACATCCATGCATATAGATTGCATAATCTGATTTGCAGTCTAATGGTTTCTGGATCCCTATTTTCTCTCGAATCTCAGTTTGTTTTGATTTTACTTATATTCATTCCATGTAAACAGGCTTTGCATTTGCTGCATTTCCTAAAGCCTTCCGTAGGTTTCAGTCAACAACCATCCCTGCCATTCTGATTTCTCACTAAAGTATCACTGATAGATTGAGGCTGTCTGTAAGTGAAAGAGGGCTTAGAGCTAATCTCTTGTCCGACTATCGTATCTTGTTGAAGAGTATGCCAGTGCTTCAATAGAGCCTTTCTAACTGAATTATGATGCTCACTGCAAGTGGTAATAAACGTACACTCTTTCTCTACTGTCAACCACTCCGGTGATTTCTTGAAAAGTTGTTCAGCTCTTAAATGTGTTTTAACTATAGACATTACTTTACTCAGAATATCTTTAGTGCACCCCTTCTCCTTCAGACTGTCTGACATATCGCCCTCTACTCGATCAAAGAGTACTTGTGAGCTACAGATTCTTTGCGCCCTAAGGAATTCCCCATTGGGTATGCTATTTTTGAGTGGTGGCGGATGACAAGTTATAGCATGGAGTGTAGTATTGCCTGATGTCTCCTTTCTAAATACTGTTGATGTGAAGCTGGTGCCTACTACTTGTATTCTTACATCAAGGACTTCAATGCAGCTGTTACTAATATGGCTAGCAAATGTAAGATTAAGATCATTGACGTTTAGTTTCCGTAGAGAATCATCAGCAGATTTCTGGCTCCCTTTCCATAATAGGAAAAGGTCATCAATGTACCCAGTCTACATTATAATGTGCAGAGACCATTCCTGTAAATCTGTACTGCAGAGCACCTGCTTCTCCCTCCAGCCCATATGCAAATTAGCATAACTGGGGGCGAAGCAGGTGCCCATCACAGTCCTCTGCAGTTTCTGGTAGATTACATTGTTAAATAAAAAGATGTTACTCCTAAGGCAGCATACAATCATATCAAGCAGCATCTCATTGTGTTTAAGGTAGCCTATTGGTCTCAACTTCAAAAAATGTCTCACTACCTTTAACCAATCCTCATGCCTAACGCTGGTATAGAGTGAGTTCACATCCAGACAGGCCATGAGATAGTCCTCTTCCCAATGAATATTGAATATTCTCTTCAGGTATTCAGAAGTATCCCTGATATATGAGGTTAGTTCCAGAACCAACGGCTGTAGAAAAAAGTCTACAAATTTCAATACGTTCTCCAGTCAGCTTCCTATTGCAGAGATTATTGGTCTACCAGGGTGACGGGTCTTGTTCTTATGTACTTTGGGCAATAAGTAGAGGACTGGTCATTTCGGGTGTAGGATTCTCAAAAAATTATATTCATCTGTACTCAATAGATTACTGTCTCGCCCCCGCCCTTCAAAGCTATGTAAAAACCTTCTTTGAGCTTTTCATAATGATTTCTGGTTATTTTGCGGTAGCAAGTCTCATCATTTAACTGCATGTATGCTTCAGCCAAATACATATCTTTCGGCCAGATAACTACATTGCCACCTTTATCTGAACCACGGATAATGTATCGGTCTGAATTCAACCATTTTTGCATCACTCTCTCAAATTTCAAGTTCCAAGGGGCATTGTATTTATTCTTCTTAAACACTTTTTTTCTCAATTTCTTAAATTCGTATGTCATACTGTCACTAAATGAATCAATCCAAAATGGAAATGCCTGGTAGGCTGTATATTTCAGGGCTCGGCTGGCAATTTTTACAGGACTTAAAGTGGCCACAAAATATAAATATATATATATATATGTTGACCTCCCTCATAAATGTTATTGCAAGACATAATGTTTGTGTTTGTAATCTCTGTGTGCCATAATTAAAATGTATTGATTGTTTTTCACAGTACTGCCTTTAATGTCCGTCATCGGAAAAGAAAATGGTAAGGAAACTGTCGTGCATGTAATCTAATGGGGTGTTTTAGAGGACAATGGGGAGAGAAGCTATCATACTGATTTTGTAATAAATTCTGAATTATGTGAAAATCATTTGACAGAAAAACAACAGAACAATCAGCATCACAACAAATTGTCATGCAACAAGTATGCACAAACATTCTTATCACACATTACTACCTTCAGAAACCTGCTTTCATAATAGTCGCAAAATGTGTTTTTACCAAGTACAAGGCCACTGGAATGTTGTGATTGTGCAACTGTGGCATTTTTCACATAAATAATTGTTGGTGCACAGCAGGAGGACCTTTGCAAAGCTTGACCTGTCACTTTTCTGTTCCTTATAGCTATATTTGGGTGTTAAATGTGGTCCTAATGAGATGCAACCAATGCCCAGACAGTGTTAACAAGTGTGAAAAATGACAAAACAATGAAATAATACTGTCATGACATGTTCCTCATTGCGCTGCATAGCTTGCCTTTTCCTGCTGCATAATTTACTCATCCCTGCCGCATAATTTGGCCCTCCCCTGATGCATAATCCCATTGGCCCTGACCAAGACATGAAATGGCATCAGTCAAAAGCATTTTGTGACCTAGTCCCTGTTGTCTCATGTACAAAGCCTTTCAGCTCTGTTAAATTGGGTCTTTTGTGATTCCCCACTTCATTCTTAATATTATGTTGTAGTAAGAAAGAGAATCAAGCCTCAACTGAAATATTAGCTCATTCGATGGTCATATAGTTCAACAAGTCTTACTTCTAATGTTGGGATTTCAAGTCTATTTTAACTGATTGAATTAAATGATATGTAAAGTTTCTAACTTAATGAGCTACGATTTGGACCCTTATTGTGATGTAAAATACATAGAGTGCATTTAGAGGTATAACAAATCACTTCATATTAGGGGAGTTTTTTATGCAGCCAAAGGTTTGCTAAATTCCCAATGTTCACACTTTGCAAAGTTTGAAAAAGTTTCTGGTTTATATTCACTTACTCCTATGCAAAGATTTTCTTAGCGTTGCAAGATAATTTTCACTCTAATCAAACCCAGTCAATACTGGGAGTGTGTGCAAACATTTTTCCTGCAAGCTTTTCTTGTATGCTGTTTTTTCATGGACATTGGGAAACGTTTACAGAATACTTCTCTGCATATATTGTAACACTCCTCTTAGTTTTCACACACATATGGTAAGACACATGTTTTTTGTTTTAAATGTGCAATATTTTCTATTAAACTGTGAATATGGCACAAATAGGTAATCACTTTCAAAGGGCGTGCGCATCACACAAAGTCCAATAGTCAATTGTATTTGCAAAAATTATGATTTCTTTATTTTCATCAATATAAAAAAGCATTGAACATTAATACTCCAGCCAACGCGTTTCATTCCCACACTGGGAACTTCATCAGGGCGAATTAAAAAAAGAAGAAGAAAAAAATCGTTTTAAGTCCGTAGTTTTTATATTCCTCGTGTAACTGATCACAGTTGAGGTGCAATCACCTCTGACGTGTATAAGTATACGTGTTTCAATGTGCCTTTTATCTTGATATTCTCAATCACTGAGCTTGCGGTTGTTTGAGGCACGGTCCTGTGTATGATAACTCCTTTCAGAGTTCAGATTAAAAATCTTAAACACTTCAGTATTCGTCACCTGATGATTCTCAGTGTCGCATTGTCTGCAAAAGTATATGTCAACAAACATAACTATAAGTGCCAGAGAGAAGAAGATAAGCGATAGAGAACATCGTATGTAGTTTTCTGTATATCTTGCTATCGGACTATAATTGCACAAATACGTTAGAGCGTCACGCCTGCTCGGGGTCGGGGTTTCCTTTTCTCGATCAATGTGAGGTCTGCTCAGAGCAGTGCAATTATAGTCCGACACTGAGAATCATCAGGTGACGAATACTGAAGTGTTTAAGATTTTTAATCTGAACTCTGAAAGGAGTTATCATACTCAAGACTATATTGTTGGGTCCTAGTGGAATACACAGGACCGTGCCTCAAACAACCGCAAGCTCAGTGATTGAGAATATCAAGATAAAGGCACATTGAAACGCGTATACTCATACACGTCAGAGGTGATTGCACCTCAACTGTGATCAGTTACACGAGGAATATAAAAACTACGGACTTAAAACGATTTTTTCTTCTTCTTTTAATTCGCCTGATGAAGTTCCCAGTGGGAATGAACGCGTTGGCTGGAGTATTAATGTTCAATGCTTTTTATATTGATGAAAATAAAGAAATCATAATTTTGCAAATACAATTGACTATTGAACTTTGTGTGATGCGTACGCCTTGAAAAGTGATTAATTTTCTGATCTGGAGCACAGTGACGCCACGCAACGGTTGGCGTAGGGGCAGATTTGCGCATCAAAACTTTATTTTTTGGAACTGGCACGAGGTGCGGTACCTGTGGTCCGCCGTTGTTCAAACTGATACATGGCACAAATAGGTTTCAACTATTCTTATGTCTCTATTAAGTGTGGGAGGTAAGTTCTGCTCCTCCGGTGGAGTTTGCAGAATTGTGCCACTCCGTGCTCCGCTTGTAGTGTGGAGTTCGGTAAAAAACTTAACCATCCACCACATGTCAGAGTTTGCTACCCACCCCAAGAGAATTCATGAAATGAAGAAGCACTATGGATAAGCCTGCAGGAGTTTACCCTCTGTGCTCATGGCAGCCTCCCTCCACTCACGTGGATGTATCAGGGAAATGATCAAATGTGAATGGCCGGCTCCCTCAGCCTTGGGTAATGTGCGGGAGGCTGCGCCATGGGGGATGCACAGCCTTGGGCTTCATGATGGCTATTGGTTGTTCACCCTTCAAAGATGTGTAAGAGGCAGCTTTGATTCCTCTAAGATGTTCTGAGGAATCTCATCCAAGATGGCTCCTTGCTGTTTCATACATCGATTTGGAACACACGAGGTCTAGTTCTTGCTCTTTGGTGTTGTCGTGACCCAGAAGCAGTTATGCTTCCAGTTCTCGAAGATCCATGCTTCTTTAAACTTGTAGCTGGTGTTGCCAGCTGCATGCTAGCCTTTCAGAAGGCTCACTGCAGCAAAATAGAGGCAACAGCTGCAGCCTCGTATGAGCCATCTGCATCCACAGATTGTGCTCAGAAAGGATTCATCTCTGTGCAGACGGTTTGGCTGTATCGTACTTAAGGTAACTTTAAAGTGAAAGCATAAAGTGGTCCTTTTACTTAAAAATGCTTGTTTTTTTTTTTGTTAGATTGGATTTATGTAGAATTTTGTCTCTAAATTACTGAGTATGTGGAGTAATGCACTGTATAATACGTATTCGTTTAGTGTCAAGCAGATATGTGTACATTGTATGGATGACTAGTATGAATGATGATATTAACATCGAGATCCATGTGGAATCATGTTTGTAAGAGCCGCTTTCTAGGCATATGGTGTCATAAGTATCTCTGCCGACATCTGGCAACCTGAGATCTCTAGCCCTGTGATCAGTCTCTCATGCACATGGAGTTACCCTGGTCCCTTTTTGCCCCGTGGATCCCCAAGCTCCTGCACGTGTCCCAAGACTGACCCAAGTGTGTTGGATGGGTGTTGTGGTAATCAGAGGCTAGGCTTTGACAGGCAGAGCACACTCTGCCATCCTCAACTGCCCCAGAGAACTGTTCAAAAATGCTTGAATTTTATTATATTTATTCTTCTAATTGTATTGACTTGCTGGACTCAATAAATAGTAAAATAACTGACTGTATTAATCTACCAACATAGGCATTATACAAAATATTTTTGCTTTAGTTATTTAAAGTTACCTTTTAGAACGCTCAAAGGTTTTCTACATTTTCATTGTCTTTACTAGGAGAAGCTGTTCATGTCAAAATTACAGCTCTACAAACAAGACTCCCCCTGAAATACACAGCACAAATCAGAAAGAATATAACACAAACCAGAATGAATATTGCATATTTCAAAAATAATGTGATACATGGTAGAATCAATATACTATGTAGCAAACCCAATCCGACAACTTTACTTAGTGAATGATATCAATAACACATGTTCTAAATTGAATAGACATATACTAAAATATATGTCAACTGTACTGAAATTAACATGTCCTTTACTGAAAAGAATATAGCAACCAGTGAAATTAATATGATTAGCATTGAAAAGAGTATATTTGCTGAAGTGATTGACGTGTTAAGACAAATATGACATGTCAAATGGATATAATGTGCTTAAATGAATATAACCTTCAGTGAAATTAATATGACACCGTATGATAAATATATTTTATTTTGAAATGAATACACGTTGAAAAGAATATTATACACCTTGAAATGAACATGACACAATTAACAATTAAATGACTAGTTTTGAAATGAATATGATCCATTTTGAAATGAATATGATTCATGTTGAAATGAATATGACACACTTTAAAATGACGTGTCAGGGATCACGTGAAGATCGGGACAAGGTAATCTGTCATGGATAATAGTAGAGTTCAGAACAAGGCAAGGTAACATGGGAAAAGTATGAAAATAACACAAGTACAAACAACAGGAAGTTTAAAGCAGGGAAA
Source organism: Calotriton arnoldi (assembly GCA_963921515.1). Lineage (NCBI taxonomy): Eukaryota > Metazoa > Chordata > Amphibia > Caudata > Salamandridae > Calotriton > Calotriton arnoldi. Next base: position 3,190,306 of record CAWUFW010000004.1, on the reverse strand, counting down.
TGATAGACAAACTATCGTAAATCATAGTTTGTCTGCTCCTCAGAAGTGATCTGTCAGGGTCTGATTAACAAAGGTAAACTTACACTTGGTAGTAGGTTTATTACATTCTCGGAATTCACTAACAATGTGTGAGATTTCCTGAGTCTGCAGTCACGGCAGAGAAGTATAAAAACATAAATATGGGGAATGCAGAGTCATAAAACTCTGCATTTAGTTTGTGTATTGCATTTTGTACAATTTGTAGTACTAAAAATTGTACTGCATAGTGTTGTGTGCGAATCAGGCCCCCTGTGAAATGAAAAAAAATCTTACAAGAAGTCAAGGAGCAGACTAATTTCACAGAGTTTAGGGAGACGCCCAGCAGCTCATATGGACAAGGAGAGCTGGGTGGTTCTCTGTGCCAAAGGCACAAACCTTTGAGTCTGACTGGGCCCCTTCTAAGCAATGAAAACCAAGATAACAATATAAAAACATAGGGAGATAAAGGGAAACAGTGGAAGGTACACAGAAACTGGAACTGAGCTCTGGAAAAAGCTGTACTAGAATAAGGGTCAAGGATAAGACTGGGATACACTGAACTGTGAATACTGGAAATCTGTACACCAACTAGGAAAGAACAGGAAAAAGCAGTCAGAACAGGAACATATAACACAAGACAATGAATCTGAATATACAAGACTGGTCATGATGTGTACAGTCAGACCTAGAAAGAAGGCAAACACAGGAACAAAGAGGTGGGAAGAACATAAGACAAGCAACATATACCCATAGCTATTCATAACAGAAACATGGAATCAAATACCAAATGAAATAGAAATCAAAAGGCAGGCTTGTAATATAATAGCAGGTTCCACCAGAGTGCAAGGAGACTCAGCAGCAAGGTCACTTCTGAGCTGGTGCACTGTGGAAACACAAGGCATAAATAGCAGGAGGCTGAAGGGAAGAGCACCAGTGTAGGGAGAGAGACAGGTGCAAGGAATCAAGCCACCAACGAAGGGAAGACTGAACTGGGATCTGGAAAGAGAAAACTAGGGAAAAAAGGAGACACAAAACGTGCAGCACATGGTCATGCAGCATGAGAAGATTGTTGTACAACGGCAGGCAGTATGAGGAGCTTGGGGCACAAAGACAGAGACAAACTATTGCCCACACTGCAAGCTGTGTAGAACAGTGTTACCACAGTATTACCACATGGGTTTGTGTGCTGAAACCATTCAGCCTGATCACAAGTGATACTGGATCTGATTTAAAAGTTTCATTACACATTACTGATAAAGCTGCCCTGCCAGAAATAACATTTCCAAGTCAAATGTATTCAGATTATCACACATACAGCTACACTGGCATGAAAAACATCAACACCTTATAACATGACTCCTGAGTCAGAAAATCATAAACCCAAACCTCACTTAACATAGCCTATATATTTTAAATGCCTTCTTAAGAAATATATGAACATGTGGTCTTATTTTTAAAAACATTGGCAACAACCTAAGAACCAAATTTAGTATATGAACTAACTATGCCCCTTGCAGACTCAATCTACTGTCCAATATACTCCTATGTATCTTGTTTCAAGACAGCACCACTCTACCATCACCTACATCCAACTAAATCAAGGACAGAAACTTAATAAGTACATATATATATTTCTAGGTAGCATATTTGTAACTGTCACCATAATCCTATCTATATAAGAACCCAAGTAGAGAATGAGGATTACTTTCTGGGTTTCTTGGCTGGAGTCTGAACAGCCCCAGAGAGCACTGCTACTACTGAAACAAGAGGGACCCAAGGACATTCCCCCAATGTCTTTCCCATGCTCAGAGCAGATGGTAACCTTTGCAAACTACTACAGGAGAATAGTCCTGGCCCCAACAATTGTGACAGCACTTAATCACGAAATGCAAACATCTATGTCAACATTTAAACTCATGTGCCACACAAACATTCTATTTTGCACCTATTGAAAACAGTAATGCATGAACACCATGCAAACACAGTGCACAGGCTAATCCTAAAACGTGGGCCTATGACGTCTATGGTTACCCATTCAGCTGTCATTGGCACATCTGCTTCCTCCAAGTCCTCCCCTTCCTCCACAATGACATCAGCTGCAGTGTGGAATAGGAGCAGTTGAGGTGATGGCAATATTTTGTTCCCTGGTAGTAGTAGATGTATTTTAGGACACTGAAGTGGTAGTCACATGAGGGCTAGGAGTCTTCAACCATTGTGAACCTGATGCATGTTGGAGCATACAGGTACAGAGGCAGGTAGGCACACTACCGTTTGGGTGGTTGCTGCAGGGAGTTTCAGATGGAGTGGCAGGTGATGCAGAGCTGAGTGGTAGCAATTATTTAATGACATTACACTAGACACTAAGGACATATAATGAGTATGACATCATCCCATGTTTGATATTTGACTATAAGCTACATCTAAAGTTTAGCCTGCTACCTTCTTGCAATGCAATACCCAACATTTCATTGAACTGTCACCTGCAAGCCGTACCTCCTCTTTTTGCTATGGGGATATGTTCCCCAGAAGTATCCCGGTGGTGTACATTCCCACCCCTATAACTCAAGGGAACATTGCATATGATGTCCCCCAAGTGCTCCACTGAGGCATAGCACTCTTCTCTCATCTGGTTATTATATCTTTGATATGCTTTCTGGATGCAAATTTATATCTAGCACTGGGCACTCTTGCATCCCTAATATATGATGAGTGGATGTGCACTCCATATCATTAGTGTTCCCTAATGCACATATCATATTTACCTGGAATTTCTTGTTTGACACAAGTAAATGCATAGTGTCTTAGTGTCAGACACTCACATAGATCCTCATTTTTCATGTTGGGCCCACCCTGCATGTCCTCAGTACTGGTCAGGCTTATAATGTTGTGATCTTTTGCCTCCAAGGGTGTCAAGTATAACTCTGCTGCAGCTTCTCCCTCAGTTGCAAGACTCCCAAGTCTGAAGTTTGAAAGTAGGTTCGTAACACGAGATTTAAGGTCTTAAAACCGCTTCTTGCAATATTCCACTGTCAGGGTGTGAGAGGCAACTCCATTGAATTTCTGGATCAGCTGCTGCCAGACCTTCCTTCTCACATGGGCCATGAACTTTTGGAGCAAACAACCCATAAAACGGGGCTATCCTTTCACAACCTGTAGTCCCGGGACAATGAATTTGAAATGTCTCATGCAGTCAGGCGCCATTGTAGACAGATGACTGGTTTGATGGTGTGGATGCATATGTCCAGTTAATGATTAAAATGGACTGAAAATTGTTAAAATGGATGTCATGATGTGAAATGTTTGAAGCTCACTTTTAGGAATGATGGAAGCACCCAGTACGGTGCTCAGGTGTCTCAGGAATTTAGTCAGATGGCTTTCCCATTTATTATTTATTTATTTAGCAGTATTGATAAAGCGCGAACAGTCCTCCCCTAAGGGATATCACAGCACTATCAGAAGCTACACATTCAATTACTATTTTACCGAAAAAGTGAACAGAGAGAAAAATGTTTTATTCGGGAACACCATGGGCATGCCTGCTAGTAATAACACTGTGGGCATCCTCGCTAGTAAGAACACCGTGGGCATGCTCGCTAGTAAGAACACTGTGGGCATGCTTGCTAGTAAGAACACCGTGGGCATCGTCGCTAGTAAGAACACCGTGGGCATGCTCGCTAGTAATAACACTGTGGGCATCCTCGCTAGTAATAACACTGTGGGCATCCTCGCTAGTAAGAACACTGTGGGCATCCTCGCTAGAAAGAATACTGTGGGCATGCTTGCTAGTAAGAACACTGTGGGCATCGTCGCTAGTAAGAACACTGTGGGCATCGTCGCTAGTAAGAACACTGTGGGCATGCTTGCTAGTAAGAACACTGTGGGCATGCTTGCTAGTAAGAACACCGTGGGCATGCTCGCTGGTAAGAACACTGTGGGCATCCTCGCTAGAAAGAATACCGTGGGCATGATTCCTAGTAATAACACTGTGGGCATCGTCGCTAGTAATAACACTGTGGGCATGCTCGCTAGAAAGAATACCGTGGGCATGCTCCCTAGTAATTCTCACAACACAAGAAAGTCGAGCTCTGCAAAATACAACTTTTACAAATTCTAGTGTTTACCCTGCTGTGTGCTCATGTATTGTAGTGATGTGGCACCAGATTTAAACATGATGGAGTCAGGTAGATTTCTTAAATTTGGCCTAGATGTTCATAAAGTAATAAAAGACACCTTCCTTTTAACTCTGTATGGAGATTGTTGCCACACAATAACACTTTTTAACTTCTCCATAAGTTGGAAAAGAGTATTTAGAGCTCCCACTCCAGGGCAAATAATAATGAAATTGCTAAATATTGGTAATTCCGCTAAAATGCATTTCTTAGTAATAAAAGTAAAGATTCATCAGTCTCTAGACATGGGTGTCAGGCATGCCCTTTAATCACACTGGAAGGTTCCCTAGACTTCCCAGGCTTTGCAGGTGTCTTGTCAACCAGATGATGTACTTGTCAGCTGGACCCAGGGCTTGAAAACTCTACTCAGAGAACCATTATATAAACCTTTTCTTCTCATGGGATCATTATTTGGAGAGTCAGAGCCAAAACTGTCACAATCTCACAGTCTCAGGAGATTACCTCATATACTAAATGCTGTGAGGGTACAAGTTGGAATGCCACTTTCTCTACCTAGACACACAGCCTTCTCTGGTGGTTGTGGTTGGAATATACAATGGACTGTTGTATATTATCAGCAGCATTCTCTTATATATCATTCTGAATGTTTACCTGTTTTCCAGTCACTACATTCTTCTAGATTTATAGAGAAATGGGTTCTGGGTGCACCTTGGGTGCTGTGGAAGAAAAACAACCCATACTCTGTTGTTTAGGTAGAATATAAATGTATGCATTTATTTTGGGATCACAGAAGGAGGAGCATCACAGACAGGGGTTCCCCTGGCAGTTGCACAAACACAGAGCTCCTAGAGTCCTAGACTGCCCTAATTTCATACACCATATAGTGGGCATACCTTAGAACAAATGATAGAAACTACTGTTTTGCCAGAGGGTATGTTTTTGTTAGTGATGGCTTTCACAATTGTTTCTGTTCCTTTCGGACAGCGTTTTGTTTACCAGCTCAGCACTTTGCATGTTGCCTGCTCCCATGTGCCAGGTTCAGTCCTTTCTCTCTTTTGCCCACAGGCACCTTTGATGGGCCAAGTTGGTTTCTCTGACAGTGTGCCTCCTTTTTTCTGGTAAAGCAGGGAACAGGTTCAGGGAAAGTTGTTTTAGGATGCATGTGTGCGTCTTTCAGGCATTCACCCATTTTTCCTGGCATGCATGCATGCAGGGCTTTAAGTGGGGGGGTCTGTGGGGGTCTGAGCACCCCCAGTTTTTTGGGGGGGGCCTCAAAACGGGGCTCTATTTTCGGGCCTCAAAGGTCAAAGGTAGGGTGATCAGACGTCCCGGTTTTTGTTGGTGTTTCGGGTGAGCATGCGCGTGCACTGCTTAAGGCGTGACGTCATTGTAGCAGGAAGGGAAATCCTTTGAAGAGAGACACTTTCTCTCTGGATTTCCCTTCTCTTTGAACACGCAGCGCCACCTACGTCATCGTGTCAGCCATCGGCACAACAACAGCTGGTTAGAACCGGCACTACCCTGCTTTTACGTCCTGCAGCAAGATTTCTCCAGCAACCAGTGTGACCCTGCTCTGCCTTAAAGCAAGCGAGGGACGAGGGTCTACAACAGAATCCAGCAGCAGTGAAAAGGAAACTTACCTTCGTGACGCCTCCCCAGCCGTACCAGCACCGTCAGGACCCTGCCTCCGCATCAGAGCTGCCTCAGCCAGGATCCTTCTGAAGCCACACAAGACTTGCCCTCCCAGCCTGCAAGCCCGCAACGTGAGACCATTTCTTCATGCTTATGGGTAAAACTCAATGGTCCTCCATTTGAAACATTTGACGCAAAGCTGTATGTAAAGAGTTGGCTGGCAAAAGGTAGAAGGTCTGCTGAAGAAAATTGTTGTGAGAAACCCCAGCAAAATAGACACAGTGAATATCTTCAAGGGTTTTGGGAAATCCTGCAATAGATGTCTAAGTAATGTAAATATTTTTTACTTGTTTTTTAAAGTGTTTGGTATTTTATGGCTTATACTTAATAAATATACCTTTTTGCCTATTTTATTATCCTTTGCTGGATGCGACTTCATGATTTTCTTAAGCACACAATGCTAGTTATCTTGATTTAGACCACGCCCCTACTCGGATAGGCCACACCCCTTTAAGAAATTTGCCCGCCCCTTTTAGAGCACCCCAGTTTTTTTTCCCACTTAAAGCCCTGCATGCATGGAAGATTCTAGAAGATTGGTTTTCATGCATATTCTCTACTCCAGATTTTGCAGGATGGGAAGTTGCCGTTACATTGTGAACCCTGATTCCAGTTTTCCAGTCTAATATGACAAGTTTATTTCCTCATTCTGCATGAACATTTATAGGTCATTCACTGCTCTTCCTTTATAAGGTGGCAAACTGAGTTCTTCAGTTCATGGTAACTGCGCTAGAATCTTCAATTTTCCTGTTCCTTCTGCATTGCTTCTGCTACACTCTGGCCTGATTGCACTCCGGAAGGTTTTCTGATAGAATTCAGTTTTTTCCCTCTTAAGTCTTTTGTCAGTCTGCTTCTTGTTTGAATCCTTACTCCAGTATTAATCTTCAAGTCAGGGGAAACCTCTTGTTGCGTCTTTACGAAGATACAACCTCACCTCATTTGCGGTCAAAACTTGCCTTCCAGGACTTCACCCTACATCACTAGCACCCTCATGTTCTGCAATATCTTACTTACAGCATATAAGAAATATAAGAAATTGTTATTTCTAAACCACCAGTCACACGAGGGGTTGTATTTCAACAGGAGGCCTGCTTTCAGTGCCCCAGGGGTACTCTTTTATTACAGAAGTGACCACAAACAATTGTGCTTCCCATTCTGTAATACAGATAGCACCATCACATATACAGCACTATCTTAGGAGGGTGTTCCCTCATTTGCAAATGGAAAGGGGACCTTGCAATTGAGGGAAGCACTTTGGCTCTGTGCAAGCAGTGTATTATGGATGTAGTCACAGAAGCAAATAGGCTGTCCGGGTGCACACTGGCTGTGTGCTCCAAAAAGCTGCTCTCCCTGAGGGGAGCCCTCCAGAAGGAGGAAAGGAGTCCCCATGGACCCCCCCGACATCCCTCTGTAAGTGGATGTAGTCACCGATTTCACTAGTCTGCAGGGGGATATCTGTCCACACTTTGAAGTGCACACGAGTGCTGGCTGCACAATGAAGGATGGAGCATCTGCTTAGGGCATATACTCCGTCTATCACAAAGGTGTCTCTAGAACGTTTTACTGCCATGTAATGATTGTGCAGGTGATGGCTCAATTGCACATGCAATTGAAGTTATCTCATAAGACTCAGTTCCATGACATTGCTTGAAATGTGTTTAGAAAGGGTCAGTTTTTGCCAGAATGTTTGACTCTGGTGGTGGTATTTCTGGAGGGGAAAGGTAATGGCTTATTTCAAAGAGTTGGGGACTACTTCATTTAGGAGACATATGTTTATTAAAGTTGTGATGTCTACAGGGAAGGAGGAAAGCAATTTTTGATGCATGCCACTGGGTACACTTCTGCAAATAAATTGCAAGCTTTTGCTTTGAGAACCGGTCTCAAGACCTACTTGCTCTCCAAAAGTCTGAATGTTGTTAAAGTGAATTAAAAAGAGAGGTGGGGGAAATGTATGGGTAAAAAGATAACACCTGATTATTGTATCAAACCAACCGGGAAGATACTGCTCCTATCAGAACCACAGAGAAAAACAAGGTGTTGGATGAAATAATTAGGGGGTATCCTAAGGATTCTTTCTTGGTGCCCTCACACATCTCTGGTGATGTCATGTTTCATCATTTGGGGTTGCTCCTCGTAGGGCTGGCGTGGAAATACCCTCTAGGCCCCGCAGAGGGTCACTTGGGCAGAGATCTTTTATTGTATTTGCCGTAGGATATGGAGTGCAAGTATGAGGGTGTCCTAAATGTGTGGGGTGCAGTGATTGTGTATATAGGAGTTAGGAACTATAGGATAAAACTGCCTAGGAGATACCAGAAAACCTTTCAATGTGATGCTTCTCCTGGCAGGGTTAAAAAACCCATAAAGGGGTCAGGGCTACTGTAATGGCGTGATGTACCGTAGGAGCTTCAAATCTATAATCAGCTCAACATCTTTTGCGCCCTATGGTCCAAACATGATCCACAGCTCTTCTTTAGGACCTAAAAAAGGAGGGTGGTAATGCTACCCCACACCTATCTTGTGATATGTGGTGTAGGTGTTCCCCTGAAAAAAATACCTGGTTCAATGTTAAAAAAATTTCGTCCAACCTGAAAAGGGAAAGAAAACAATAGCAATTAAAAAATGAGCATAGGCTCTGCATATTTAGTTTAATGCAGCATCAGGAATGCTCTCCGAGTATACAATATCACTGTGTCTCCAATCGTAGACATGTGCATACTTCTTAATACAATAAACTTTACTGCTCACTGTTTTTTTAGCTTGGGTCAGCTTTCTGCTCGCTTTTGCGTCTCCTGTACGCTGATGGTGGTGCCCGTAAGTAAGAGGGGGTCCGCCACTGTAGGGTCAGCGCTCTAGTTGTTTCACCTCCTAGGAGGTAAAAAATCACATGCTGACGTGACCATGCAGCGTTGTGCTTTGCCTATTACCGGGGGTAACTTTGTTTTAACTGCTCTCATTTGCTATGACTTTTTAATATAATACATTTAACTGCTCACTGTTTTTTAGGTCGAGCCTACAGCGCATTCGCTGTCTGCAAGACCTATTGGAGTTAATAAAATGACTGCAGTCCGGCCTGCAGCTTATGATAGGTTCACCCCAGCGTCGCTCAGCTTTGTTGCCTCTGTACTCCTTATGCAGACAATAGCTCACTTCCGTTTACGGCTGAGGAGCACCGGTCAAGTACAGTTTTCTTGCCCTGGCATTTGTTATGTGTTGTTCGGTAGAACTCCTTTTCCTCTGCTGCCCTTCTCCCAGACGTGAGTGTTCAGGTTTTTTCTTTCACTCCGAGGGTTCGGCAGATTAGAAACAGCCGCCCGTTTGTCACCATCTTTTTTTCCTTGACCAGGCACTAAACTGCTGTTTGTGCGCCACCCTATTTTCTATTTTTTAAACAACGCACGGAATTCTCTAATTCTTTCCTGCCCGTATTTTACTGTATCTTCCCTCCCTTCCCCTCTTGTTGCAACGCCGCCTCCCCGCTATACCAAAGCTTTTTCCAGCAACTGCCGCCACTACCTCGGGAGGTCTAAACAGACCTGTTCCTCACTTTACAATTTCCATGTACTAGAGGGGGTTCCCCAGATGCTGTTACTACTGTAGTAACATATTTAGTGCAACCACTGTGTTTTTCACTTCGTTGTCAGCGCCGTGAGTACCTCCTTAATCTGTGTTACAACTCTGCATTGCACATGTTACTCTGGCATGTCTATTTTTCTGTGCCTCACATTTCCACCAGTTCCACAGTTACTCCGAGAGTTTAGCGGTTTGTATTGTGCCCGACATCGGAGAAGCGAGCAGCGCTTGTCACGGTCTCACCCCAGGCAACTTTAGGGACGGTGGGTGCACAATGCGATCTGCCATGGCTGCTGCATGTATGGCACTCACAGGACTGGAGCGCTTCACCTTGAGATGCCCCCCTTGCGGGTCCCCACTTCCTGGCTTGTAAACTTCCATCCCCGAACGTGTAGCATACACAGTACGTCTGAATGAAGCAGCACAAGACTGGAATTTAAGTAATGTCCACTCATTCACATCCTGGGTGAATTAAACAGGTCATTCAATTGAAACTACAAGGCCACAGTGACACCGTCTGCAAAACGTACTCGAGGCAGTACATAAACCGTTTAGGCAGGGCTTCATCAAACTCCGCTCATTTCACCATTTATTTTGTTTACTTTTTTAAACAGAATTCACAGGTCTTGTTGTTTGGTTTGGGAAGGAAGCCCTTTGATTTTACATTCACACCTAGCGTGCAGTGTATCCACAAGCATGGTATTTTGCAGCTTAAAGCACACAACATGGGGCCAAACACAGACTGAGGCGTCCAATGCACCCCTGTGATCCAACGGTAGAGCTATCACAAATATTGCACGTTCTTGCCCCTCTCTGCTTTTTAATGAACCGGCTCATTTTAAAGATAATAAGTGAGCTTTTGGCATTACTGGAGACCTTTCAATGCCCCAACAAAGAAATAGTTTTATAAAACACACTACCAGGAGCTTCTAAACGGAGGCGCCCCTTTCCAAAAAAACAGATGCAAAGCTCGAATAGATAAATGAAGTGAAAACATGCTGTGTGCGGTGGCTCTGATATGTGCACTTTGCAGCCGTTCACAACGTAATATCAAACGGCCCTCCTCAACCACTTCCTTCTTCAATGTTTTTGAATGGTTGTCTCTTGGTTCCATACAGCGTCTTAAAAGCCTCGGAGGGATTTTCTGTGGTCTGTTCCCTGTGAAATCTTTTAAGTTTTCTCGGTCTTCTCCCTCGCTTGTGTTGCACCATGAATAAATGTAGCATTCATGGCGCAGGCTGTACTTTTGTTAAGATTTGACTTTCCTTCTGGGCAGACGCTTATAAGCAGCATAGAAAACAAGCAATAACACTTAAAAATAGAACTTAAAAAGGCATGGACCAGAGGGAATCGAGTGAATATATCCAAAGTAAAAAGCAAAGCAAAATGGAACTTGCCTTTCAGTGCCCATCAATAGCAATTTTTGTCCTTTCGTCTTTTTCATGATGGTAAACCGAAAAATCAACAAATATTTGAGTAAATAATTAACAGAAAATCGAAAAGAACTAAATCTACCCTGCTGTATGTATGTACCCATCCTTTATCACTTACATCTTGACTAATGTTGAGACTTCATGGTGTCTTGTCTGGTGTGGTGAGCACAAAAAGTCATTACATATAGTTTAAGTACATTGGGGCAGATTTACAAGCCCCTTGCGCCACTTTTGCGTCACTTTTCCCATGTTAAAAATGGCGCAAAAGTGGCGCAAGGGCCTTGTAAATAAGCCCCATTGTCTTTTTTGATGATAAAACGTCAGCATTGACAAACTTGGTCCGTGCCTGGCTCACCTTAAAACTGTACAAGATTTGTTTTATGCTTGGACATGTATGGGGTAAGGCGGGTTTTATTTTGATGTACTTCTTCATTTTACGAAGTCAAGGGTTGAAAAACAGTTTCCCGCTTGGAAAAAACACCATTTCAGACAAATGTTTTACATCTTATATGTATATGGTTTTTATGTTTTTAGCGATAACCCACATATGTTAGTTCATTGAATACATTATTTCACCCAGCATCACGTCACTGGTGTTTTTTTCTAATGCTTATATTAGTGAGGAACGAGTGCCTTGGGGTGGACTAGAATCTTGTTGCCTTGGGTAGCTCACTTGCAGTTTGTTTGGTGTTATGCTGTGGCCTCTAGCCCAGATTTAGTGAGAGATATGTCTGCATCTGCCAAAGAGTAGATTCAAGCACCTTCTTGTACGAAGGGGAAAATCGCTGTGCATTCCCCAGTGGTTACAACGACCATTGTATCACGGTTTTGGCAGGTCTTTTCCTGGTGCTGTGTGAAAGTCAGCTCCCCAGGGGGTTGAGTCCTCTGTGTTACCGCCTAATTAAAAATGCTTTTGTGCTACATTTTTAGGTCGCGCCTAGGCAGTGCGCATGCACTGTCTGCAAGACCTGGTGTAATCACTAGTGGTAATTCCTCATTCTTAGTCCTCTAGCCAGTGCTGCAGCTGCGTCTCTGGTCACAGTGCTAATTCCTCATTCTTAGACCTCTAGACAGTGCTGTAGCTGCTTCTCTGGTCCCAGAGGTAATTCCTCATTCTTAGTCCTCTAGCCAGTGCTGCAGCTGCTTCTCTGGTTTCAGTAGTAATTCGTCATTCTTAGTCCTCTAGCCAGTGCTGCAGCTGCTTCTCTGGTTTCAGTGGTAATTCCTCATTCTTGGTCCTCTAGACAGTTCTGCAGCTGCTTCTTTGGTCCCAGGGGTAATTCCTCATTATTAGTCGTCTAGGCAGTGCTACAGCTGCATCTCTGTTCCCAGTGGTAGTTCCTCATTCTTAATCCTCTAGACAGTGCTGCAGCTGCTACTCTGGTCCTGTTGGTAATCCCTCTTTCTAGGTTCTCTAGGCACAGTTGCAGCTGTGTCTCTGGTCACAGTGGTAATTCCCCATTCTAAGTCTTTTAGACAATGCTGCTAGCTGCCTCTCTTGTCCCAGTGGTAACTCCTCATTGTAAGTTCTCTATGCAGTGCTGCTAGCTGCTACTCTGTTCCCATTGGTAATTCCCCTTTCTTGATCTTCTAGGCAATGCTGCAGCTGTCTCTCTGTTCCCAGTGGTAATTCCCCTAGGCCGTGCTGCAGCTGCGTCTCTGTTCCCAGTGGTAATTCCTCATTCTAAGTCCTCAAGACAGTGCTGCATCTGGTTCTTTGGTCCTCTCACTAATTCCTCATTGAAAGTCCTCTAGGCAGTGTTGCTAGCTGCTTCTCTGGTCCTGTCACTAATTCCTCATTGAAAGTCCTCTAGGCAGTGTTGCTAGCTGCTTCTCTGGTCCTGTCAGTAATTCCTCATTCTAACTCCTCTAGACAGTGCTGCTAGCTGCTTCTCTGGTCCTGGCAGTAATTCCTCATTCTTAGTCCTCTAGGCAGTGCTGCTAGCTGCTTCTCTGGTCTCATCAGTAATTCCTCATTATTAGTCCTCTAGGTAGTGCTGCAGCTGCATCTCTGTTCCCAGTGGTAGTTCCTCATTCTTAGTCCTCTAGACCATGGGTACTCACAAACTTTCTCTCGGGGGCCAAATTTAGAGTGTGGTTTGTGGCCGAGGGCCGCACCGGTGGGGTCGGGGTCAGTGGGGGGGCGGGGCTAGAGCAAAAAAAAAAACCTGTGACCTTGAGGTTGAACACAGGCCCCTGCAGCGGACGCATTAGTCCACTGAGCCACCAGATCCGGCATACACACATTTATCTATCTATCTATCTCTCTATCTCTATCTATCTATCTATCTATCTATCTATCTATCTATCTATCTTTCTCCCTATCTATCTATCTCTCTATCTATCTCTGTCTTTCCCTATCTATCTCTCCATCTATCTCTGTCTATCTCTCTCTCTCTCTCTCTCTCTCTCTCTCTCTCTCTATCTCTCTCTATCTCTCTCTATCTCTCTCTCTCTATCTATCTATCTCTATCTCTATCTCTCTCTATCTCTCTCTCTCTATCTCTATCTATCTATCTATCTCTCTCCATCTCTCTCCATCTCTCTCTCTCTCTCCATCTCTCTCTCCATCTCTCTCTCCATCTCTATCTCTCTGTCTGTCTCTGTCTCCAACTGTCTAGGTCTCTGTCTCTATCTCTGTCTCTATCTGTCTCTATCTGTCTCTCTCTCTCTGTCATTATCTGTCTGTCTCTATCTGTCTCTATCTGTCTCCGTCTCTATCAGTCTCTATCTGTCTCCGTCTCTATCTGTCTCTCTCTGTCTCTATCTGTCTCTCTCTGTATCCATCTGTCTCCGTCTCTATCTCTATCTGTCTCTGTCTGTCCCTGTCTCTCTGTCTCTATCTGTCTCTATCTCTGTCTATCTCTGTATCTATCTGTCTCTGTCTCTTTCTGTCTGTCTCTATCTGTCTGTCTCTGTCAGTCTCTGTCTGTCTGTCTCTGTCTACTGTCTCTATCTGTCTCTGTCTGTGTCTGTCTGTCTCTGTCTGTCTCTCTATCTCTATCTGCCTCTATCTCTATCTGTCTCTATCTGTTTCTGTCTCTATCTGTCTCTGTCTGTCCCTGTCTGTCCCTGTCATTCTCTGTCTCTATCTCTGTCTCTATCTCTGTCTGTCTCTGTCTGTCTCTATCTGCTGCCTCTGTCTGCCTGTCTGCCTCTATCTCTATCTGTCTCTATCTCTATCTGTCTCTATCTCTATCTGTCTCTAACTGTTTCTGTTTCTATCTGTTTCTGTCTCTGTCTGTCTATGTCTCTATCTGTCTCTCTCTGTCTCTATCTCTGTCTCTGTATCTATCTCTATCTCTATCTGTCTCTGTCTGTCTCTGTCTCTATCTGTCTCTCTCTGTCTGTCTCTATCTCTATCTGTCTGTATCTCTGTCTCTATCTGTCTCTGTCTGTCTCTGTCTCTATCTGTCTCTGTCTCTGTCTCTGTCTGTCTCTGTCTCTATCTGTCTCTGTCTCTATCTGCTGTCTCTATCTGCTATCTCTATCTCTGTCTGTCTCTGTCTGTTTGCCTCTGTCTGTCCCTGTCTCTCTCTGTCACTGTCTCTATCTCTATCTGTGCCTATCTGTCTCTATCGGTCTCTATCTCTGTATCTATCTCTGTCTCTGTATCTATCTCTGTCTCTGTCTCTATCTGTCTCTGTCTGTCTCTATCTGTCTCTGTCTGTCTCTGTCTGTCTCTGTCTGTCTGTCTGTCTGCCTCTATCTCTCTCTCTCTGTCTCTATCTGTCTCTATCTGTTTCTGTCTGTTTCTGTCTGTTTCTGTCTCTGTCTCTATCTGTCTCAGTCTGTCCCTGTCTCTCTCTCTGTATCTATCTCTGTCTCTATCTCTATGTGTCTCTGTCTCTATCTGCCTATATCTGTTATCTGTCTGTCTCTGTCTCTCTCTATCTGTCTCTGTCTGTCTCTATCTGTCTCTGCCTGTCTGTCTCCCTCTGTCTCTCTCTCTATGTCTCTGTCTGTCTCTATCTCTATCTGTTCCTGTCTCGGTCTCTATCTGTCTGTATCTCTGTCTCTGTCTCTATCTGTCTCTATCTGTCTCTATCTTTCCCTGTCTCTATCTGTCTCTGCCTCTATCTGTCTGTCCAAACAGGAAGCTTCCCAAAAGGCCCTTTTAAAGTCAGCTGTGAAAGCGCTTACAGCTGACTTTTAAAGGGCATTTTGGGAAGCTTTACGACGGTGCCAAAGAGGCCGGCAGTAAACACAGAAGATGGCCGCAGGAGCATACGTGGTGAATACCTATTTAATGCATATTCACTACGTATGCTACTGCAGTCATATTCTGTTTTTACTGTTGGCCTCACTGGAAATGTTGAAATGGCAAGGCAAGGTCCGTGGGCTGCCAATGAAGGCCTGCCGGGCCGCTGGCGGCCCACGGGCCGTACTATGAGTACCACAGCTCTAGACAATGCTGCCAGCTGCTACCCTGGTCCCGTTGGTAATCCCTCATTCTACGTCCTCTAGGCAGGGCTGCAGCTGTATCTCTGGTCACAGTGGTAATTCCTCATTCTAAGTCTTCTAGGCAATGCTGCTAGCTGCCTCTCTGGTCCCAGTGGTAACTTCTCATTATAAGTCCTCTAAGCAGTGCTGCTAGCTGCTACTCTGTTCCCTTCGGTAATTCTACATTGTAAGTCCTCTAGTCAGTGCTGTAGCTGTATCTCTGTTCCCAGATTCCTCAATCTTAGTGCTCTAGGCAGTGCTGCTAGCTGCTTCTATGGTCCTGTCGGTAATTCCTCATTCTAAGTCCTCTAGGCAGTGCTGCTAGCTGCTTCTCTGGTCCCCGTACTAATTCCTCATTCTAAGTCCTCAAGACAGTGCTGTTAGCTGCTACTGTGGTCCCGTCAGTAATTACTCATTCTAAGTGTTCCAGACAATGCCGCTAGCTGCTACTCTGGTCCCTTCGGTAATTCCTCCTAAGTCTTCCAGACAGTGCTTCTAGCTCCTACTCTAGTCCTGTCGGAATGCCCACATTTTAAGTCCTCTAGGCAGTGCTGCAGCTGTGTCTCTGTTCATACATCCACTACACTCCAAACTAAAACACATCGATAAAATACATTGTCATTTAGAATGCCAATAGCTCTAACTCTGACAATGCGAGACATATTGCATTGCAAATGCTAGTTTAACTTGGGTCAGCTTTCTGCTCGCTTTTGTGTCTCCTGTATGCTGACGGCAGTGCCCGTAAGTAAGAGTGGGTCCGCCACTGTAGGGTCAGCACTCTAGTTGTTTCACCTACTAGGAGGTATAAAATCACATGCTGACGTGACCGCGCAGCGGGCGTGCCAAAATCACACCAAAGGCAAGCCCGTCTGCGCCCATCAGTACTGGGAATGCGCCATGGGCCACTATCCCTGGTCTTTTTCCCCTACATTCATATTCCAGAGACCAGCTGACAGCACTTAACAATGGTAAGTGCTGTAAAACACCCTTATGGAGTAATGACAAGGATAATCTCCCTCGTAGCTGTAATATTGGCCAATTCTCTCCAACGGTTAACACTGCAGAAGCTTCTTCTCTAAGATACTCACCAAAGGCAAACGACCCCTATAAAGATCTAACTAAGATTCTATCCTGTATCTTACTAAATACCAGATCCTTGACCAAACACAAATATACGTTTGAAAACTTCATGCAAACATTTAAGCCGGATCTGGCTTTCCTAACAGAAACCTGGGCTATTAAAACTTCAGACCATGACTGGTTCACGGCTATTCCAGCAGGATATGAATTAGTGTCCATAGACAGGGCAGAAAAATGGGGAGGCGGTATTGCGATTCTTTATCGCACCAACTTTACAGCGACCTTCGGTCCTATTAAGCACTTAGTTATTGAAGCATTGATGTTCAATTTTAAATTCAGTAACATGAACACCTTCCCAGGTTTACTATTATACTGCCTGCAAGGGCCTAGAGCTCCCTTCACACAATCTGTTCCAACTTTTCTGGAATCGTGTGTTGATTCCCCCACTCTCACCTTACTTGGAGATTTTAATTTCCATCTAGACTGCAATAATAATACGGACACCACCCATTTGGTGGACAGCATGGCATGCTTTGGCCTGAAACAGATTACCACAGAGCTCTCACACAAGGCTGGCCACACGATAGACGGTATTTTTACTAACAACCCCAATATTATCTTGGAGAAAGTACTTCCGCTTACCTGGACCGACCACAAAGCCATTTTCTTTAAACTCCTACTTCCGGGGACAGTTATGCCCTCCTATAACAGATCGCTTGCCACTAAGACCCGAATTTGGCACAAAATTAACAAAGCTGATTTAGAAGAGGCTCTACACAGACATACCCATTACTAGATCTAGATAATAACAATGCTGCAGACAACCTTGATCAGTGGGTCAGTTCGGCAATTAATTCTCTTGCCCCAGAGAAAATGATAAAACATGGTAGGAATCAACCTACAGCCCCTTGGTACTTTGCGGAACTTAGAAGCATAAAATCTAAGTGTAGACGTACAGAACGTGCCTGGCGGCATGATTACTGTGAACAGGGCAAACATAATTACAGGCTAGACCTAGAGGAATACAAAGCGGCTATCAAAACAGCGAAGACCAGCTACTTCTCAATCAAAATAGGAGCAGCGAAAAACTTCACTAGAGAGATTTTTAAAACTGTTACAACTCTATCCATTTCCAACATGGGAATCGATATTCACCTGATCAAACCTTTTGTGACAAAGTTGCTAATTTCTTCCAGCCCAAAGTCCAAACAGTCTACAAGGAGCTTGCAGGGCACGTAATAGTCCCGGCCTTAGATTTGTCAAATGAGTTCACTGACTATGGGAGCGCAACTACCAGTGAATTGTCCAGCTTTGCTGCTCTATCCCCAAAGAGAGTTGATGAGCTATTACTATCCATTAAGTCTGGTTCCCCGGCTGATCCATGTCCTCCGTTGATGTTACACATAGCATCTGGTTTGATCAGCTTGCACCTGGCCCCACTTTTAAATAATATTCTTGGGACTGGGGTTTTTACTACTCCCTGGAAGAAAGCCTGCATCCGTCCTATTTTTAAAAAAACCCTCTTTAAATCCCTTAGAAGTGAAAAACTACCGGCCCATATCTTGCCTACCACTCCCTGCCAAAATCTTGGAAAGGTCCATGAATGAAGATCTCGTGAACTACCTAGAGTCTAATGATCTTCTTGGCGCCACCCAACATGGATTCAGACCGAATCATTCAACTGAATCATCCTTAGTTATAGCCACTGTGGAAATTCACAAACAGTTAGATAGCAGGGGGAAGGCCGTTCTCATCCTGATTGATCTCTCAGCCGCGTTCGACACCATTAACCATCTGGCGTTAACCCAGAGGCTGGAGTCAGTTGGAATAAAGGGGACAGCACTAACCCTGCTTACCTCCTTCCTTACGTCGAGGGAACAAAAACTGTGCTGGGGAAGTCTTACATCGGAGGTCTTCTCTCTTCCATGTGGCCTCCCCCAGGGCTCAGCACTGCCTCCTACTTTGTTTAACATCTATGTTACCCCTTTGGCCAAGCTGATTCAAGCCCATGGTTTTATGATAGTGTCTTATGCAGATGACACACAGATAGTAATATCTATATCCTCATGCACAGACGTGGTGGCAGGTCAGTTTCACAACTGTCTTAAATGTATCATCGGATAGATGCACCAAAACTTCCTCAAACTAAATACAGATAAAACAGAGGTGGTAGAGTTCGGAAAGGGACACTCACTCTGGAATAACCTATGCTGGCCAGCAGAGGCAGGGCTTTGTCCCGACCCAATCAACAAAGCTAGAAATCTAGTTGTAGTGTTTGATAATCAGGTCTGCTTTTCGGAACAGATTCATTCTGTTACATCTTATTGTTTCTTTCTACTAAAAATCTTGCTAAAGATCCTTCCTTTCATTTCACAAGAATTTAAAAAAAAAACGTGATTGTTCCCTTGATCCTTTCCAGAATAGACTACTTCAATGCCCTTTTTTTGGGCATTGATGAACGTCTATTATCGAAACTCCAGTCGCTGCAATATGCCGCAGCTCGGGTGCTACTTAACATTCCCAATAGCATCAGGGACCTCCACTGGCTCCCGGTGCAGCAAAGGATTACGTTTAAGGCACTCTGGGGCAGATGTATGACCTGCCAAATAGCGACTCGCAAATTGCGTTGCTTTTGCACTTGCAATTTGCAACTCGCTATGTGGCATGTACAACAGTGTCTTGGACACTGTTTGCGATTCCCAATGGGGTCGAAAAATGCGAGACTCATGAATATTAATGAGCCACTCGCATTTTGCGACCCCATTTGGAATGGCTGGCCCTCCCAGGGATGGTGGCATGCTGGGCTCAGCAGACCACCATGTCTGGGACTGCCTTTAAATAAAGCAGCTTTTTTTTTAAATGCAGCCCGTTTTCCGTGAAGGAAAACGGGATGCATTAAAAAAAAAAAGAAACGTTTTCGTTTCATTTTTTAAGGGCAGGCAGTGATCCCTTGGACCACTGCCTGCCCTTAAAAACTAATTTTGCATGCATTTGCAAAGGGGAAGGGGTCCCCTAGGGACCCCTTCCCATTTGTGAATGCATTACCACCTACTTGAAGTAGGTGGTAATTTGGGAGTGTTTTGCGACCACAATTGCGGTCGCAAAACATTCGTACTTGGCTATGGAGTCGCTATTTGGAAGGGAACGCCCCTTCCAAATACCGAGTCGCAAAACAGTATTTTGCGAGTCGCAAGTTATTTGCGACTCGCAAAATACTGTTTTGGCATGGGCCCATGGCTTTTAGCGTGCGCAAACGGGTCTAAGACCTGTTTGCGCACGCTAAAAACCGTCGTACATCTGGCCCTCTGTTTGGTACACAAAGCACTGTTTGGGGGAGGGCATCGTGACTTACAGAATCTTTTTTCTTGGTACATCCCAAAGAGGGACCTAAGATCAGCAAATTCCGGGCTGGTTCTTGTTTCTATGATTAAAAGTGGCCAGGTGGGGTGGGAGAAGTCTCTCCTATTGGGCAGCGAAACTTTGGGATACGCTGCCGGTTGCAGTAAGACTACAATCAAATAGAGCATCTTTCAGGAAATTACTGAAGACCTAGCTCTTTCCGCCCAAGTAAACTGCAATATTTCCCCTGTCTTCACAGATGATGCACACGTTACTTCCAGCGCCAAGAAGCATCAGTACTCATTGCGCTTTACAAATGCTTACTTACTTACCACACAGCTGCTAACTGTAAGGGAACTGTAATGGCAGTCAGGCTCAAACAATAGATAAAGGGAGTAAAAAAGAGGCAAGCATCAAACAGACCTTGGAGACACATCCGAGGTAGTCGTACTTGCGTGGCTTCCAGGGCCGGCTGCAGAGCTGGTGGCGCCCGGTGCGACAATTTTTGTTGGCGCCCCCCCCAATGACCACCTGCACCACAGATTCCCTCACCACCACCTTTTAACAGTGCCCAAGTCTCCATAACCACTCTCTCTCAGATGCATATATAGCACTCTCTCTCAGATGCATATATAGCACCACTCATACCAGTGTAGGGTGTCAGAGCACTTTGCATCACACACACATTACACGTGTAACTCAGCAGATAGGAAATGTTACATAAGACAGAGGACTACAAGGTGTAGCAGTCACATGTCATCAATACTGGTAGGCAGTATAGTTTAATAGTGCTTGGTCTAGAGAAGCACAAACTCAGAATTTAAAAAGGAACACCATAGTTGGGGGATGTGTTTAATGAAGAGAATAGATTTCTGCCCAAATTAATCCTTTTTGCAACATTAATCTTTGCTCAGATCTATACTTTGCAGCATGCACGTAGTTAATAGTTCAGTACAATTACAAAGTGCATAGAGTGTAAATAGGTCAGTGGGTTACTCCTTTTAAAAGAGACATCATTTTGTTACTTGCAATTTATAAGTTCAAATCCTATATCAGGACTTTAACTTTTAAAGTGCAAGTAACAAAATGATGTCTCTCTTAAAAGTAGTAACCCGCTGACCTATTTACATTCTATGCACTTTGTAAACTGCTCAGTACTTGTTTTCTGCAACAGGCGTATTAACCCTCTGCGCTTCGTTATAGTGAGTCAAAATCCCAATTATACAAAACTCCGCTCTCTCCTCAGGAAGAACATTAATCACAGATTTATCCTGACATTTTTTGTTGCCTGGAAATTGCTGGAGGAAACTAACGCGGCAGCAGCTGCTTTAAAATAATAATAAACTTGCTAACACGGCGCCCCCCGGAAGCCAGCACCCGGTGCGGTGGCACCGATCGCACCGCCCTAGAGCCGGCCCTGGTGGCTTCTACGCATGAGGTGTGAGAGACCTACCCTACTCTGCTCGCCCGGATCGAGACAGAGCAGAGGAGGCGTGCTGCTTTTAAAGGACAGCTGAAAGTGAAATTGTCCTAAGGTGTGGAGGGTGCAGCCTTAAGGGCGGAATCATGGTTGGGTAGCTCATGCGGTCATGGGAGCAGAGGTAGATCTTGGTTAGCACCAGCTGCAGTATCCACTTCAAATCAATCCGTCAATTGGCGGCCATCTGATTGTGTAGTCATTGAGTGAGCATGTATGCTACACAGGCCCTCATACATACAATGTGTGAAGATGGAACACGTAGTGGTGCTTGAAAAAGCAGCCCCCCACGACTTGTGACCCTTATGGGTGAGTAATCATGCTTTACAAGCCATTGATTGATTGATTGATTGAAAAAATCTGTGGTGCACCAAGACAGATTTTGGTCAGGCAGGTAATTTATTAATATTGCTCGTCAACAAGTGGCATGAGTAGTGTTGCTGATAGCTGGTGAAGTAATGTTGTGTTATGTCTTCAGACTGTGAGATAACCCTAAAATTCGTGGACCTGGCTCAAGGTGGGAGACTTCAAACAGAACATTCCAAAGTTGTTCGAGGGGAGTACCACATGTTAATACAGTACTGCATGTTAGTATGGTACAGTTATCATATTAGGGCGCCGACCATATTAGAACTTGAAACTCTCGGGAGACGGAGGTTGAAGTAAGGCCAAAAATATTGAAGTAAGGTCTCAACAAGAAGCAAGGAGTCTCCCTAGTAGAAAATACACTAGAAACACATGCTCCTGAGGTGAAATCAGGGGATTATCCATGGTTATAGCCAAATGTAACACATAGATTGAGAATCGATTCTTGTAAAGATAGAAAGTGTAGGCAGTCTCATTTGTCAATCAAATGGAGAAACCATAAGTGTTTAGGGGAGAAATAAAGACATGTTGGTCATCCGAAGGGGTACCGCATCCTTGGTATAAGATGATTTCACATGTGGGGGGAGATTCTGAATACATCCCTGGTAGACTCAACTCTGTTTCAAGAAATTCTGAGTAATGGGGATATACCTCACACCATGGGTTCTCATCGTTTAGGCCCATGCTGTTAGTGCAAGGATGGAAAATACAGTGTTGCTCTTTCCTGAAGAGACTCGCAGTACTCCACATGTGGTTAGCTTCCAACATGGTCCACCTTAGGTCGTTAGGAGATTGTTTGAGATCGTTAAAATGATCGCACATTTTAGTGGTAGTGCGTCCACAGCAGACCGTTCTCCAGTGCTCTATGATCCTTGTGTTCACTGCCCTCATGGTCAATGGAGGCTGCATGGGCATGTGATCAGCTATATGCAGTATTTTGTATTGCAGTTAGTGATATGTTTCTGTGTGCAGGTGAAACGAGGGCTCTATCTGAGTTCTTTAGAATGTTAGATGAATGGACACATGCCACAGGACCCAAATGGATAGGGTCCTGTGAAGGGTGGAAGAGCCCACAGAGTCCTGCTCTCTCCTCTGCAACTCCGCTGTTAGTGCAGCTGCTCTGTGCAGTACTCTGAGCAGGTAGGGGTTCAAGCGCTGCCTGTGCTCTATTGTGCCTATGTTCCTGTTGTTTTCTTGTCTTGCTTTTGTGCCCGTTTTCCGTTCAGTTTTCCCTGTATTTACTATTGTCATTGTACCTGTTTTTTCTTGTCTTCTGGGATTGTGCCTCTGTTTTCTCAGGTTTGTTGCCTTATCTCTCTATGTTAGTATTCATCCTGCCCGTTTACCCTTTCCTGTCACTGCTGCCCCTGCGGCCCCTCTCTGCTGCTGTAGGTCCCCGCTCCCACCTCCCAGCTGCGCTTCCCTCCCCTTCCCGATTTAATGGCGGCCGCTGCGAGGGAGTGCAAGCAAGTCCTCTGACCCCCTGGTCAAAGACTTGCTCTCTCCCCTGCAGCTCCACTGTTAGTGCCGCTGCTCTGTGCAGTACTCTGAGCAGGTAGGGGTTCGAGCGCTGCCTGTGATCTACTGTGCCTATCTTCCTGTCATTTTCCTGTCTTGCTATTGTGCCTGTTTTTCGTTTGTTTTTCCCTGTATTTGCTATTGTCATTGTGCTGGTTTTTTCTTGTCTTCTTGTCTTCTGGGATTGTGCCTCTGTTTTCTCATTTTTGTTGCCTTGTCTCTCTGGTAGTTTTCTTTAGTTTTCATCCTACCCATTTTCCCTTTCCTGCCGCTGCTGCCCTGCGGCCCCTCCCCCTTACCGATCCCCGCTCCTGCCTCCCAGCTGCACTTCCCTCCCCCTTCCCTATTTAATGGCGGCTGCTGCGAGTCCGCGCGCAGCGGGCGTGCCGCTGGCACGCCGAAGGGGCGCCAAAGGCAACCCCATCTGTGCCCGTCCGTGACCCGACAGTGACCTGCGCCAGGGACCCTGGTCCTCCGGCCACCCACTGCTACGACTCTGCTGCCCTCCTCACACTCAACCCCGGAAGGAACAACAACTGCCAGCTGTCCACACCGAACATCACCCACGGCCAGTTCTCCTGCCACCACTGCCGCTGAACCTTCACCACCCTCTGCACCATCACGACCGCCGCCCCCATGCCGGACGCCAACACCACCGAAGCCCTGAAGTGCATCCTCATCAACGTGCGCTCCCTGCACAAACATGCCGTAGAAACCCTCTCTCCAGACGTCGCCTTCTTCACAGAAACCTGGACCAACGCCTCCTCCACCCCCGACATCGTCTCCGCCATCCCTGACGGATACAAGATCCAGAGGAAGGACCGCCCCAACCGCCCAGGAGGAGGACTCTCCCTCGCACACATGAGCTCCCTCCGACTCTCCACCTCCACCTCGAGCGACCCCTTCTCCATCACAAAACACCTTCATTTCCAGATCCAGACCAGCACTAGAACCACGCTTCGCAGCACCCTCACATCCAGGACCTCGCGCTTCATTCACCACAACCATCACTGACCTCTTCGCACCCCACACCATGGCCTCCATGGACTACATGCTCATCAGAGACCTGAACTTCCACCTCGACAACCCCAGAGACCCCCAACTCCACCACCATCCTAGACAACCTCACCAACATCGGACTGAAACAGCTCATCACCGCCCCTACCCACAAGGCAGGACACACCCTCGACCCCATCTTCGCAGGTGGGAACAACATCCACTTCAGCCACACCACGCAACCACCATGGACAGACCACCACTGCATACACTTCCTCGTCAGCAAACCCACGCTGCTTAGACCTGCACCCCGCCCTACACGAAGAAACTGCAGCAAAGTCACCGAGGAGCAACTCAACTGCACCCTCAACCGCGATGCCCCCACCACCCCAACCGACGCCAACCTCGCAGCCAAAGAACTCCACAGATGGATCACCAACTGCGCAGACGAGCTCGCACCTCTACGCAACCCCGACAGACAGCGCCCCAGGAAGGCCGCCTAGTTCACCGCTGACCTCCAAGAATCCAGACGCACCTGCAGACGTCTCGAGAAGAAGTGGAGAAACAGCAAATCCTCAGAAGATCATACCGCCTACAAGATCACCATGAGGGAATACCACCAATGCATCAGATCCACCAAAAGGACCTTCATCCAGAGCAAGATCCCCACAAACTCCAGCAACTCCCAGGAACTCTTCAGCGTCATCCAGGAATTCACCAAACCCCCCAGCGAATCCACAGACAACATCCCCTCCCAGGACCTCTGCAACAAGCTTGGCTCCTACTTCCATCTGAAAATCAAGGGCCTCTAAGACAACTTCAATGACCAGACACCTGACTCCGACACCATTCCCTCCTCTAGCAACGCCAGCCAGCCCACAATCTCCTACTGGACCCCAGTCACCATCGTAGACACCGCATCAACCATGAAAGGCATCCACTCAGGAGCCCCCATGGACCCCTGCCCCCGCACATCTTACACAGAGCTGCAACCGCCATAGCTCCGGAACTACAACGCACCATCAATGCCACCTTCAAAAGCGGCATATTTCCCGACTGGAAATGGGCAGATGTCAGACCCCTACTCAAGAAGCCCTCAAGAACTACCGGCCCATCTCCCTCCTCCCCTTCGCGGCCAAAGTCACAGAAAAGACCGTCAACGCTCAACTAACAAAATTCATCGAAGAAAACTCCATCCTTGATCCCTCCCAATCCGGATTCCGCCGCAACCACAGCACTGAGACTGCTCTACTCGCCGCCACAGATGACATTCGCACCCTCCTCGACTAAAAACACACCACGGCCCTAACCCTACTTGCCCTCTCTAAAGCATACAATACCGTCTCCCACTGCACACTCACTGCCAGACTCCATGACACCATCATACAGGGAACCGCCCTTGACTGGCTCCGCTCCTTCCTTGCCGGCAGAACCCAAAGAATCAGACATGCTGCCCTTCCTCTCTGAACCCACGGAAATCAACTGCAGAGTACCCCAAGGAGCGTCGCTCAGCCCTGCTCTCTTCAACATCTACATGGCCCCCCTCGCCGCCATCGTCAGACTGCAGGGACTCAGCATAGTATCTTACGCCGATGACACCCAGCTCATCCTCTCTCTCACCAAGGACCCCATCACCATCAGACTCAACTTCCAGGAAGGAATGAAAGACGTTGCATCCTGGATGAGCAGCAGCTGCCTAAAGCTCAACTCGGAGAAGACAGAGGTCCTCGTCCTCTTACCCTCCCCCTCTGTATGGGACAGCACCTGGTGGCCCACCGCCCTCGGCAGCCCCCCCACACCCTCACGGACCCCAACCGAAACCTCTGCATCGTACTCGACTCCTCCCTCTCCATGGCCCAGCAGGTCAACGCCATCGCGTCCACCTGCTTCAACACCCTCCGCATCCTTCGCAAGAACTTCAAATGGATCCCCCCGAATCAAGGAAGACCATCACCCACGCACTCATAACTAGCAGACTGGACTACGGAAATGCCCTCTACGCTGGGATCAACAAGTCGTTGCTCCGCAAACTCCAGACCATACAGAACACTGCAGCCAGACTCGTCCTCGGCATCCCTTGACACGAACACATCACCCAACACCTGTGTAACCTCCACTGGCTCCCCGTTGAGAAGCGAGTAACGTTCAAGATACTCACCCACGCCTACAAATGCCTCCACAACACCGGATCTCAATATCTCAACAACAGAATCTCCTTCCACGTACCCAAGAGGAACCTCCGATCCGCCGACCTTGCAGAACCCCCGTGCATCCATAAGGCAAGAACAGGTGGAAGAACCTTCTCCTACATCAGGCCAAGACCTGGAACGAGCTGCCAATCGACATCAGATGCACCCCCACCCTACACATCTTCAGGAAGACCTAGACCTGGCTCTTCGACTGACCGGAGATGTGCCCCCCTCACCCATGATACCCTCATGGGTGAGTAGCACGCTTAAAAATTCCCTGATTGATTGATTCTCTGTGTGGGCCTGTTTTGTGCATAGTCTGGTATGCACCAGGAGATCCTTCAGATTTTGGGTTCACCTAAAGGCAAACCGCAGCCGTGGAACCTGCATGGAGCCAGTGTTCAGAATGCCCCAATGTTTCATAATGATACGTTTGATTTTATTAGAGTTTGGGGTGAAGGTAGTTACACACGTCATGACATCCTCTGTGGGTCTTGTATTGGTATCCAGGAGGGCTTCCCGGTGGTTGTTCCGTGCTACCTTCTCAGCTTGTTTGATGACTCTTGTTTGGTGGATAAGTTCCTAATAAGTGTCTTAGTTTGTGTGTCGCAATCCTTTAGACGGCTGCAGCTCCATTGAAGGCAGAGAAACTGTCCAGATGGCAGATTCTCCCATAGGAATTTTAGATGGTGACTATCAAATAACAGGACGCTGTTACAGTCAGTGCTTTTTTTGTAAGTCTTCGAACATGGGTGTCCATCCTCAATAGAGGTGGGGACAAAGCCAAGGCCCTTCTGCAGTACCTCATTCTCGTCTTCGGTAAGAGTCCTCTTTGACAGGTTGACAATTTGTTTTTCTTGGCCGTCTGGCTCTTGGTCTGTCCCTGGGTGTCTTGTTGTTGCCAATGAACCTGTTTGTGTCTCTTCTTCTTCCTCTGCCCCAGCCTCTGCCTAAAAAAGGCTTGGTAGTGGTTGTTGGAAGGAGGGCTGTGGTGGTTGATGGGGCATCTGAAACCCGAGGTGCCACATCTGCGTATGTCCTGGAAAATGGGGCATCTGATATCCGTTTATGGGTGGTGGGAGAACCAGTCCCTGGTGGCTGTAGTTACTGCCCCAGCTGTCATTGCTCGAATTGCTGCTTGAGGAGTAGTGTGTCCTTCGAGATGAAGTTGAGCTATCATCTGATGAAAATTCACCACAAGTTGGTCGGTAATCTTCCCTTGTGTAATGGGATACCTTCTCTCTGTCGCACCTTTTGATATCCTTCTGAAGCTTGGATATCTTCTGCTGCATAAGATAGTCCTTGTGTTCGTTCATCTAAGCATTGATCTCAGATAGCCGAGATAGCCGTGACTTGAATGCTGAGATACTGATCTCGGCCTTCAATGCACTTTCTGCAATATTGATCTTAGTGATCAGTGCATCGGAGAAGCATTTGGCAATGTTAAGAAGAAGAATGAACCAATTGTGTGTGCACTTCCACGCTATCTGGCTCCATTCCCATCTGAACACTATATCCTCCAGAAACAAGCGCAGTGTCGTAGTTAATGTAAACCCATTTGGTGCCATGCTTCCTCTAAGATACTTGGTCATGACGGGGCAGCATGGCTATCTTGACCTGTTGTTTCTTCACGGCAGTAATGGAATTCCAATCATCTTGAATACTGCACGTTGGTGTGCAGCTGTCTGCCCCTAATAAGAATTGTGTCTTCA
Organism: Calotriton arnoldi; assembly: GCA_963921515.1. Classification (NCBI taxonomy): domain Eukaryota; kingdom Metazoa; phylum Chordata; class Amphibia; order Caudata; family Salamandridae; genus Calotriton; species Calotriton arnoldi. The sequence continues at coordinate 3,162,346 of CAWUFW010000004.1, read as the reverse complement.
GAATTTCGGTGACTGCATCATCACCAAAGCTTAGGCCCTGGTTGTCATCCATGATGGTACAAGTGTATGTTAATGCTGTGATATGCATAGTAATAAGAAACAAGGAAGGTGAAAAGGACAGTGTAAGCTAGATAGACAGACAGTCAGAAGAACAGACGGACGACCAATTGACCCACAGACAGAAAAACAGATAGATATGGAGTTAGGAGTTGTAAATCCATACATTATCATTTTAACAGTAGTGTAGCCACTATTTTGGTTACAATATTATTTTTGCCACACATTTTTGGGATTTTTATTATGATATACAGCCTGAATCTAAAATAACTTTTGAAAAGTATTGTAGCCAAAATATTGACAACCACAAAATTAGTGAAGGGAAGCATATATAGGTTAGTATATATTTACTATACTTAACTCCCTATATATACAGTTTGATGATACAAACATATTTTCAAGTTGTGCAGATGGGAGTTAATAGTAAAACTATACTTACCTATACAATATTGTTGTAGTCAATATTTTGATTATGAAACTTTTGTAGCATGATATTTTTGGCTCAATATTCTGACATACCGTTGTTTATGAGTTTCAGGCTGGAATAATTAAAAACATAGATCCCAATTTATTTTATATGCACCTGTTCAGATCAAATAACCTGGAACAGTCTTTGTTGGTATAGTTTAAAGAATCGCAAACGTCATACATTTAAAAACACAGTACATTACATGGGTTGGGGAGTGTCTCTCTCCTCAGTCACCAATGTATTCACACATACACACAACAACAAAAATAGTATATTTGTTAGTGCTTTCACCTGGGTCATGTGTCAATGACCCAGTAGTATTGAGTCTTTTTTATCGTGTTAAGGGCAAACGTCTCTATAGCCCACTTTATAAACAACAGCTTTGGAGCTCATTGTGGCATCTCTAATAAAAACAATGCACCCAGCACTCCTGCCCCTAGGTTTAGATTATGACAGTCTACAGTATCTTGTCATACAGGAAGATCTATGGTCATATCATGAACATGTTTATTGCCCAGGTGCTACGCAAATATGTTAATATTCATGGAGAAATCTGGGCAGCTTTTAGTACATAAATAACTCAGAATACCTATGAATTAGTGCAAAAGCTGGATGTAGTACAGCTCAACATATTGAGGAAGCAGCGGCCCCGGAGGGCTGCAGTCCTCAGTATAGTGTGAGAAGTGGGAGGTCCAGCAATTATAAACCCCCAGACTGGCGTGCAGATTCTGAACACTCGGAGTGAGGGGGCCCACTTAAGTGCAAGTGTGTGGGGAGACTAGGACTAGTTCCTGCTGGTCCGGAGTGGCCCGCGAAACCCCCCCCCCCACATCACCGCAGGCGTTAGTACAGCTTTCTGGGACACGGAGAATCTATAAAGACCCTGTGGGTGGAAGAGTGAGAGGGGATTAGCCAGCGGTGGGGCTGTTCCTTGGTGCCGGGGGAGTTACCGTAACGTGAGCAGTGTCCCCGGTGCTATCTGGTGGCTATCTGGTGGCTGTGCTGATTGCTGGGCGTGGCGTGGCGCGCGCCGGGTGGGCTCCGGAGCAGGCTCCAGGGCAAGCGTGTATATCGGTGAAGAGGACGCCATTACCTTAATCCCCGGGGCCGGAGAAGACGCGGGGCCCCCCCCCTCCCCCTCGGGTATACATACCAGCACCGCTTGGTGAGGAAATTAATTTGGACCGCTCCCCCAAGTGGGGCTGCCATCGCGTCGTGGTAAGGTGCCCCTCCCCCTTCATTGCTACAGAGTGTAGGGGCATTTGTCTGTTGGACCTTTATTACTGCGGCAGGAGACTTTAATGGATTGGTGAATATCTGCAGATCAAGCCCTTGATTTACTGTGACATCTGGTATAGTGGGGTGTGGTTGGCCTGACATCTCCTTGCACCCAAAGCACGCAGGCATGGTGTAAGCCCGGATTTACTTCTAGACTGCATTCCATCGTCACAGATTCCACGGCCGGGCCCATTGTGAGTTGGGTGTTTGCAGTGGTGCTGTTTGGGTCTAATTGCGGTGGATGTGTGAACCCCCCCCCCAGTTTCTACGCCTCACAACAGCTCTTTCCTTGTGCCATCACCTACGGAGGCCACTTCACTTTAGGGGAGGCAGCGGTACCGGCATTTGCGGTATCCGCGGACTACCAGCTCCAGCACCACTAGCGCCAGGAGGCGCCGACGGGCATTCTTCGCGCCGCACCAGGCTGCGACAAAAGCGGCGGCCCGTCTGTGCCCGTCCGAGACCGACTGAGGCCGGGCTGGGCCACCCCCCTGAAATCTACTGAGCAAGTTACTGTGTGAGAGGATTGTAGAACTCGGTGTTGGGGACACTAAAGATGGGGAAACGGAAGGCAGGGGATGTTGTCAATCAAGACCACAGTATTAAAAAAACAAAGATATCCGGAGTAAATAAACGTGGGGTTAGGCCTGGGGCCACAGCTCAAGAACAAACCACTTTGGCGGACATTGACACATTAATTAACGAAGTGGAACAGTTGCTCACAACTGGTAATAATAATAAAAAGGTCAAAACGGCGAAGGTTCCGGCTATGTTGAAAAAACCAAGGTCCCATGGGGGTAACAATCCAGCCATAACCCTGTCTGAGAACCCATGTTTGCTACGATCCTCAGATTATGAAAGCCAAGTTATTGAGCCTGTTCCCGTTTCTGATCAGGCTCTTGTACCCTCTAAGTCTACTGATATAATTCTTGCTGACCAACTGACTGAGACCTCATGTCCTTTATACCCAACAATTTCTGTAATTCCCAATGTAATTCCCAATGTCCCCTGTTCCAACCGGTATGGTCCTATTGCCCCTCTGGATGCACCTGAAGGAGTTGAACTTTTGGATTCTATAACTCAGGCTACATCCCTTACTACCTCTTTGCCAGGACTGCAAGGTGCACATGCAGCTATGAAGAACTCTTTAGTGGATAATGATCTGCTGTTTAGTAAAATGAATGAGCTCTGTACCCAACTGAGGATATTATCATCAAACATTTTGTCTTTTAAATCTATAGTCTGTGTGTAGTTGCTGTTGTAGTTGTATGAGTTCTGGGCAATCACAAAGTAGAATGATTTCTCCTTCTGGAGTGGGCAGGGATGTAAGGCTGGCTACAGACTTTGTACATGGAAGGGACAATGGGAAACATTGTACAGAGGCTCTCACTGGTCCCAGTTCCCTTAATAATAACATCTATACGAAATCTATAAAACAGACCCAGCAAAAGGATTCATTTCCCCTGGCCACGAATTCCAACTTTGTGCTCATGAACCCCCTGCACTTTTACCCAAGTGCTCTTCTAATCAAATGCCAGTGTGTGAGCCTCCCTGTATTAGAGGGCGACCACATTCTTTTGTTTCATCTGTGGTCTTTCCATCTCAACCTCTTACTTCACCAACTGGCTCTGCTCCTTGTCTTATTGCAGGGAATCTACCCTTGAAGTCTGACCATCAACTATCTAGGGATAAGTGTAAACTTAATAGGTCCATTTATATGGTACAGGTTCCAAAGCTGAATGCAAGTGCCATGGAGGATACGGAGGCACTGATCAATAAGGTAATCTATTGGTTGAGACATGAGCGGAATTGTCTATCTATTATAAGATCTGATATTTTATTTGCAAAGAGACGTTCAACTCCACTTTCGCAGTTTGATCATATTCATATTGTTCTATGTACCAACTTTTTAGCTGAAAATTTAATTAATTTTGCTCTGCGTACTTGTGACTATGTTGGGGAAAAACAAACTGGTATACAACTAAAAGCAACCTCCCCACTGCAGTGGGCTCAGATGGGGCAGCAGAATGAGGGCTATGCTAGATCATCTGATGTCCCTAATACTCGCACCTCTCCTCTACAATCTCCCATGAATGCATTAGATTGACTGTATGAAAGTCCTGTGTGCCTAAATTCCAGCTTGGGTAGTAATAGACCTGGGGTAACGGGGGCTGTAAAGATCGTGTGTGGCTTAAATCATGTTATTGAACAAATGTCTTCTTTGGGTGGCTCCAAAATTGAAGTTGCTTCACATGATAAGGTGGATAGTTCATGTGGGAAGTTTGAGAATGGTGAACATATTGTACTGCGACCTTTGGATGAGCACATTAGACCACAGGGTATGATAGAGCCTAGTATTGATATTCATATAGCTGATGAGTCTAATAATTCTCAGAATTAAAATTTATTGTCCTGGAATATTGCAGGTATTGGCCAGAAACTATGTGATCAGGACTGGTTAAGTTATATTGTGAGGTATGATGTGTGTCTACTGCAGGAAACCTGGGCTACAGAGAAAACTTATATAGATGGATATACATCCCTCAGTGTAGACGCCAAGCCAGCCCTTCATTTTGGTAGAGCTAGTGGTGGGCTCTTAACTTTGATTAAGAATGGTCGTTTTAGCACTGTCACTACTATAGAAATAGATTGTTTAGATTTAATGGGAACCTTAGTTACCCTACCGTCTGGTCTTTCTTTGGCAATTTTTAATATCTATGTAAGGCCAACTCGATCTAATGACACGTCTATGACTCTAGCATTATTGGACACTATATTGGATAATTTATCCCTTGATACAAGAATTATAGTGGCAGGCGATTTTAACACCGGTTTTGAACCTTGCTCCCTCTTAACTGAGATTACTGTGGAGGAAGATGAGCAATGGGGAATTCCTAAATTGCTGGTGCCCCTGAGGAAAAACCTCACATCATGTGCATTACAGATAGTTTCATTGGTCATTGGCAGAGGTCTTAGAGCCCTAAATGGTCGTACCACCTCTGACCCCCTGTGTGCACCAACATTCAAGAGAGGTATGTGTGCCAGTATAATTGATTATGTATTGATTGATGTTAGAATGTGGCCCCTATTAGCCGATATGAAAATCAATGCTAGGTCCGATAGTGATCATAACTCTCTCGAAGTGGTACTTGCGGGAGAGCTTTTGGTTTCTGGGTGTGCTCTTATCTATACAAACGTCCCTGTAGCATTGGCTACCAATAATCGACGAGCTGTTAGATGGCCGGAAGTTATGGCTAATCCGGATGTCTATTCAAAAGTCTATAAACAGTTTATTACTTCTTTTGACCCTTACGAGGGGACAGATCCAGCAGGAATACCTATCTTATCAGTCCACATGCAGTTGTTTGATGGTCTTCAAAAGATATTCTACAGAGAAGTGACTTTCACGAAGACGGCACATTCTAAGTATCACGACTGGTTTAACCCTGCTTGTAAAGTAGCTAAGAATTCATTAAAAATAGCTATTGATGAGGGTGATAGAGGTAAAATTCGTACCGCCAGAGGTTTTTACAAAACACAGCTCAGAAAGGCTAGAAGAGATTGGGAAGACAAGTTTTGGCAGGACCTACTTGCAGCCAGTAAAATTAAGGACAGTAGATCATTCTGGAAATTGGTCGCACAGAGTCATCCTGAAGGAGTAAAGTATCCAAGTTTTAATATATCACCCGATAATTGGGTAGCTCATTTTTCATCACTGTACTCGCTATGGAAGCCGGATGATATTGACAATGGTACTAATATAGTGGAGGATGTTATCTCACCTTACATAGCGCAAGAACAATATAGTAGCCCTGTCAAATTCAGTCTTGAAGAGACAGCCCGTGCAATACAGTCTCTTAAAATGGCTAAAGCACCGGGACCTGACAAAATCCCAGGTGATCTTTTTAAGTCAGAGCCATTAATCTGGTCAAGCTATTTTAATCTTCTATCAAATGCTATCTCCGCCGGGGGAGCGATCCCTGATTCATGGAGGGGGCCGAGATAATAACTATTTTTAAAAAGGGTGATGCTAATATCCCAGCTAACTACAGGCCAATTAGCCTGTTAGATAATGCTCAAAAAGTTTTTAGTCGTCAAATCCTGAATAAATTAACTGAATGGATGGAAGAAAAAGAAATACTATCCCCCTTCCAAGCAGGTTTTAGAACTAAAATTAGTACTGTTGACCAGATTTTTAGATTTGCATTATTGTACTGGAAGACTGTGCTTTTACGTAAGGGTATGCTGTATGTGGCTTTTATTGATCTTAAAGCTGCCTTTGATCTTATTCCCGATCGAATTTGTGGCAGGTTCTTACTAATATAGGTGTTCCCAGCAATCTTGTATATTTATTGAGTAAATTACATGAGAATAACTATGCTCAAGTACGCTGGGGACCAAGTGGAGAACTGACTAATCGTATTCCAATCGAACGGGGGGTCAGGCAAGGCTGTGTTCTTGCCCCCACTTTATTTTCCCTTTATTTAAATGATGTGGTTAATGTCTTGGAAAACTGTGTTAATGATTCTCCTGTGTTAAATGGCAGGAAGGTACCAATATTACTTTTTGCTGATGACTCCCTACTTATCTCAAAGTCCCCTATGGGTCTCCAGAACCTGGTTAATACATTTTTAGGTTTCTGTAATGAGAGGGGACTCGAGCTTAATGTTAATAAAACAAAATTTATGATTTTAGGCAAGGGGGTCAAGAAAGGTAAACCGACTATTCGGGTTGGAAATGACGTCCTTGAGAGGGTCGAAAATTTTGACTATTTGGGAGTACGATTTATGGATAGTTTTAATTGGTTAGATCAGATTATGAAAAGTAAACTTCTTATTGAGCACAGGTCAAATGCCATTCTGAGAACACAAAAGAGAACGGTATCTCATGTGGTATCCCCGGTCATGGAGATTTACCGTGCAAAGGCGCAAGGGGCTGCTCTTTATGGGGCTGAAGTGTGGGGCTATGTTGATGCCAAGCCTCTTGCACTGGTAGAAAACAGCTTTGTTAGGAAAATGTTATGCCTTCCCCAGAGTACACCTCTTATTCCATTGTATTTAGATCTAGGATTGAAAAGAATATCAGACTTAGTGGCCTTGAAAGTGTTGATCTATTGGGTTCGTCTTTGGTGTACACCGGAGCTAGTTGATTATAGAGAATCCCTGACCGATGTTTTAAATATACCAGGTGCTCGATCGCTCCCATGGTTTAAACACGTGTTTTCATGGTTGAGAATGTTAGGTCTCCGTAGATTTTGGGATGACCCTACTCAACTCAAGAAAGTCGATCAGCATCTTCTTAAAACTACTTATTGGAATTTTATTAATGAATGTGTATTAAGGAAAAATTATGTAGGATCTCTGACTAACAGTTTTCTTGATTTTAAATCTACTCCACTATTGGAAGATTATATGGATTTTATACCCTTTGCTTTCCCTAAAAGTCTTTTTATACGGTTTCGTTTGGGGACTTTGCCCATAAGATCATTTACTCACAAATGGAATCCAGCACAGTCAGCATTGACTTGCCCAATGTGTAAACAATGTGATGAAAAGGAATCACATTTGCTATTTTTCTGTCCGAAGTATTTGTCCCCTCGTAGGAGGTGGATTATTCCGATTTGCCGGGAATTGGGGCTTGTACAATATCGAATAGCATTACGGATTCTAAAAACTAATCTCTCCCCTAGAATAGTTGTAGCTGTCAGCAAATTTTTAGAGGCAGTTTGGTATAAACGCAATGCAATTTTAAAATTAGATCAGTGTAAGAATTAAGGATGTATTTTATTTTATTGCTTATTTATATTAATGAACTGTTTTATTCTGTATTGTCTTGCTAGGTGTAACTTTTAGGTACTGTCTGTAGCTGGATCTAATGTACAGTGCTAAAGTAATTATTATCTTTTTATCAATTATGATGTTATTGCTGCTGTTATTGTACTCCACTCTGAAGCATTATGCACTTTAAACATGGACTTATTGCTGCTATTATTGTATATACAATTGTAATGTAACTTGAAGCATTATGCACTTTAAATATGGATACACTGCTGCTATTATTGTTGTTATTGTACACATATTTGTGTATTATTAGTTAATTTAATGTACAGGATGTTGGTTGATACTTTGATGGTTGCAATAACCGAATAAAGTTATATACTACTACTACAGCTCAACAACATGAAGAGAAAACAACTGCTCCGTATTTCCTATTGTGTGCTGAAGATGTGTGCCAGCTGGAAACTTATGTTTTACAAAGTCAAATTTTCTAAATGAGTGTTTGCTTCGGTAAAACCATAAAAAAAAGTTAATAATATTGAGACCATGGAAGTTTTCTCCCAAAGTGTGGAGATAATGTTTATTTTTGTATTTTTGACCAGACTTTTTCTGCCAGTCCAGAAGAGAAAAGAGAGTACATTAGACTGTCTGGTCGATCTGATATACCTGCACTGGCGACCCCAAGACTGCCGGTGTGAGGTTTCCACTGGCAGAGTCAGTGGGAAGCCCACATGCAGAAACATGATACTTCTGTCCAACTCTAAATAGAGAGGGAAGACCCTCAGTTTGGCAGAGAGGATACTCCACTAAGTTTCTGGTAGAGTACCTTGTCAATCAAACTCTAAATCCCTTTCCAATAGCACTTTTAAGCCTTTATTTGAGACTTTAATACTTAAAAAGCCTACCCACAAACTTTGAATTTGCTTTTCTCAGATCTAACACAGTTACATAGTCTTTATTGGGATTTTCTTTGAGGATGGTTAAAACACGTGTCTCGGTGCTGATAAAGTATCTGGTTTTCTTTTCAACAGGAGTCTCCTGTGGATTGCTCAAACACTATGAGGAATGTGGAACCGCATGCCCAAAAAACTGCAAGAACTGGAATAAAGATGTGAAGTGCAAGGATGATGCTTGCATTGCAGGATGTATCTGCAATGATGGCCTGGTGCTGGAATATGAAGACTCTGAATACTGTGTTCCACAAGATAAATGTGATTCCTGTCCTGAGAACAGTGATTACAGAAGCTGTGGGGTTAACTGTCAGCCGAGATGTGATGGCTATAACACCTGCTGGTGGAGCCTGCGTTGCTTCCCTGGCTGCATTTGTAGACAGGGCTTCTTCTTACATTCTGGGGAGTGTTATACTAGAGAAATGTGCCCTGTTGGAAACAACACTCACCTGGCCTAAAGATATGATGCCACCACTGACGAGCTGCAATATGATGACACACAAAATCAGAATCCCTTCACACTTCCTCTGGCATTTCCTCTTTCCACACCTGGCTCTTTGATTATTACTGTTGAGATCAAACCTAATTCTTGTGACAGATTATGGGGACTTCGGGGGATTGGTAACAAGGTCACACATTGCCTTTAGGTCTTCTTCTAGGACAACCTTTATGATTTGCTAGTCAAAGCTAGGTAGGGTAAGCACATTGGAAGATATGAGGGCATGCAGCAAAACGCCATAGGCCTTGCTGCCAAAGCCTCTCCGGTTCTTTATTATTCTGCAGTACAGTTATTCAGTTTGCTGATGCTTGGTTGGTTAAGAGCCGCAGGCTGAAATAACTGCTCCAGTTAGTAATGAGCACCTGCCCTGGGTCCTCGACTTAACATAAAAGCCTCTGACATTGTCTTAGCTGACTGAATTCACCATATAAGTCCGAGCTCACGATAAAAGTCTCTGGCATTGTCCTGGCTGGCTGAATTGTCCACAAATCCTCGGGCATTATCCTGGCTAGCTGAATTATCAAGAAAGACTCTGGTATAATCCTGGCTGGCTGAATTATCCATAAAGTCTTTGGCAGTGTTATGGCTGACTGAAATCTCCAAAGAAGCGTCTGGCATTATACTGAATGCATTTTGCATTAAAGCCTTTGACCCTGTCCTGGCTGACTGAGTCCTCTAAAACTCCTCAGGCTTTCGCCTGGCTGGCATAATTCACCACAATATCATCTTGCAGGCTAATCCTGGCTGGATGGATTCGCCAAAAACATCTGAGATATTGGCATGGCTGATTTAATTCTCCATAAAAGCCTCTGGCATTGTCTTTGCCGGCTGAATTCACCTTACAAGCATATGCCATTAACCTGGCTGGCTAAATTCACCATAAAAGCCTTCATCCTTGATTTTGGCTGGTTGATTACTCCAACAAAACCCCTGGAAATGTTATGGCTGGCAGGACTCACCGGTAAGCATCTGCCATTGTATTGGCTAAATGAATTCACCATGAGCATCTTGCATTATCCTGCCAGGTTGAATGCACCATTTAAGCCTTCAGCATTGTTTTAGGTGGCTGAAAAATCCATAAAAGCCTCTGGCTAAATTCTCGAGAAACCTCTAGCATATTCCTGGCTGGCTAAATTCTCCAAAAAGCCTCAGAAATATTCTTGGCAAGTTTCTGTAGAATCAGTTCTATCAAGAGCGTTATCCATGATCCCTCTATAGGAAGTTATTCTTCCCAACTCTCCTCATTGAATACACATTGACTTTCTCACATTGTACCCACTGATTGTCTGCACAGTTCTCTCATTCTACTGACTTACTGTCAGCACAGTGCTTTGCACAATCTCTTCATTTACTGTCGGCTTGCCCTGCACTTTATGTTTAATGGTTCACCTATATTCGCCCTATGCATGATTGCACCTTAAACCTCTGACTGACTGCGTGCACAGCGTTTCTTCCTCACTAAACTTTACTTACATCTTAAACCTTAATCGCATTTACTTCCTCCAAGAAACTTCTAAAGTTCAGGTAGACAAACATGCTTCAGACTGTCAGCTTGACAAATCCATGCTGTGAACATTACCAACCTCGAAGGGGAAACAAGGGGGTTCCAAAGGCAGTCAAAGATTTTACCAAGTGCCTGGAAGTGAAAATAAAATGCAAGGCGCATTAATAATTCAGCCAACAGCCTCCTGCTTCCCCCTACATGGACTCCTGGCCTTACAGTGCTCAGTACACCAACACCTCTTGTACCGCTGCAGTTTGGCAATTTGTGTCGTTCTGTCAGTGTGGGGCATATTAGCAAGACCGGCGATAAAATTATCGCCGTTAATGGGCTTGCTAATATGCGTTATGGAATTCCAATAGAAGCCCAGGTTAGATGTCCTGCACATCTAACCTGGGCTTCTATTGGAATTCTATAACGCATATTAGCAAGCCCATTATCGCCGTTTTAGCGGCAGTTTCCTGCCGCTAAAACGGCGATAATTTTATCGCCGGTCTTGCTAATATGCCCCTATATTTTTTTCATTTTCCACTCATCACGTGCCCTAAGTAATTTATCTTGATTCCTGTCCAGAACTGAGGGTTAACTCTGCCAATCATGAGGGGGTTGGGCATGCAGACACACCCTTCCTACAAGCTGCTGGCACCCAGTAGCCACCAAACGCCTAGTGCAATATTGCTATTATTATATAACATGTCCTGTACCTCTTGCAAGGGGTAAAGTGTAGCAGTAATGGTGGATTTGGAAAATATTGTTGCAATTTTACTATAGGATAATTTTGCAGCCTCTGACTGCTTTGCATACTCTATTTCCTCTGAAATCAACCTCTACATAATCAATAGACTGAGACAGGATCCTGCGATCCAAGCTAAGAAGAGTGGGGCCTGAGACAGGATCCTGCAATCCAAGCTAAGAAGAGTGGGGCCTGAGACAGGATCCTGCAATCCAAGCTAAGAAGAGTGGGGCCTGAGACAGGATCCTGCAATCCAAGCTAAGAAGAGTGGGGCCTGAGACAGGATCCTGCAATCCAAGCTAAGAAGAGTGGGGCCTGAGACAGGATCCTGCAATCCAAGCTAAGAAGAGTGGGGCCTGAGACAGGATCCTGCAATCCAAGCTAAGAAGAGTGGGGCCTGAGACAGGATCCTGCAATCCAAGCTAAGAAGAGTGGGGCCTGAGACAGGATCCTGCAATCCAAGCTAAGAAGAGTGGGGCGTTTGTGAGGGGCTGGTCTTTCAGTTTAAAGATATGATTAGTCTCACCCTCTAAAACTGGGCATTAATCTGCATCAACCAATTGCGTCTACTTACATTCAGCATGCCTTAATGTTCTTTTAGTAGACCCTTTAATCTGCCTTGCAAGATTGCACTCCACAGGAGGGCTTCCCTCTGGGGTTTCCTTCCAGCATTTCAATATAGAACAAAGGGGTGCTCTGGCTCCCCAATCTTTTCCACTTCATGGATTGGCTACACCCAACATCGCAACAATGAAGTAGGCGTTCGTGGATACCAGTGTGGTGGTGTTTTGCAACCTAATAATGACTCTGCATTATTTAAGGAGCCGAAATGTTTATCAAAAGGCACATAAATGCTCCAGCATAAGCTGGGCCGGGCGGGGAACGCAAAGCAGCCCTGGCAATTTTGTCGGACCAGTCCCTGAGCGGGCAAGGGGGCGTGCAAGTGTGAAGCACTGTTGCTTTAGTTACTGGGGACTGAAATTGCAGAACTACTACAAAACCTGCCCCTAATAACAAAACTGGCCCCCACCCTTCCAGCCTCCTGGGGAAACGCCCGATGCCCGCTATGGCCAGTCCGGCCCTAAGCATAAGTCTGTGACCTCTGTAGCATCCGGCAATGGGTCTATAGTTTAGAATAACGCAAGTTTAATGCAAATGGCAGTGAATGCAAGCGGCTCCAAATACTTTTTCCTATGAGCCTAAACTACCTGGCACAATAGAATACAAGGGCACTGGGAGAAGTGGTGCACAGGATAGTTCAACCACAGATAACATTGAAAGAGTTCAGATAGTAAATTAGTAGCAAAAACTCTTGCCCTCAGTGGAAAGAGTGTCAAATGCCAGACAACTTTTTCACACCAACTATTATTGATTTTAGTATTTATTTGATTTTGCATTTTCTGGCTGCACTCTTTGTTTGGTGCAGGAGAGTGTTAAAGATGGCTAAAGTATGTTAAAGTTTTAACAACACAAATTTATATAAAAATATTATCACTCTTTGCAATCTAAAATTTACAACTATTTCAAAATAACTGCCAAAGAAGACTTTCTCTCATAACTTCGAATTATGATGAAAAAAAAATATTAGTTTCAAAACAAACCATGCCAGATAGATTATATTTTAGACAAAGATACCCAAGCACTCAATAGAAGTGAAAAGAACAGTCAGTCCATAAAGCAACTCTGAAATTTATTGACGATAGATGCCAGGTAACTGTGATCTGTACATTCGTTTTGAGAACATCAAAGAACAGCCAACTTGTATTGCTGGGAGTCGCGTAACTAGTTAAGACAACTCTGATTCAGTTAAATACTTTAGATAAGTGCACAAGGTTAAAACCACTTCAGAGAGATCCACAGACGTTCTTTATTCTCAGCAGGTAGATCCCAAAGCTCCTGATCTTTGACTTTCCACATTGTTTCAGGGTATTATATATTATGTTAAATCTAACATATCTTTTTGACTGTCCTTCACTGTACTAATACATGGTGATTAAGTGCTGGTTAACGATGTGTTCCTTGCCCATTTACTTCTGTGATTGGATTGCCTGTTCGTTTATTATAATAGGGTGCTTAACAAATGTGCCACACAATTGTAAAACAGTTAGGTCCTATAATCCATAAAACAATTAAGTGTCTTCATTCTAATTTTATTTAAGTTAAATGAAGCAATTGTTTGTTTAAAGTGTACAATTTAACATGTAACTCTGTCAAACAAAACATTTTAAGTGACCACATTTTTATTAAGAATGAATAAATACCTAGTGGCTGGTATCCTATTAATATATGTGTATCACAATTCACTTTGGGGATGGGAAGGCTGAGTGGGCTGGACGGCAATAGGTTTCGATCACCTCACTTTACCACTGAAGGATCTCCACCAGCCTAAATGATGCTTCTGCTGTTATTTGCAGGTAAATCTCTGATTGGGACACTCTGGGGGCAATAAGTTGAGAGTCCTTCTCAGCACTGGCTCTGTGCTGTAAGGGATCTGCCAGTGTTTGGCAGTCTTAAGCATGGGGACACCACTCCATGTTGGTCGGATACCATGTTTCCAGTTCTGGGCTTTTATTAACTACATTTTGCATTCTGTGATTTGTGTTCTTCATTTATTTGTAAGATAATCTAATGGAATAACACACCTGAAACAATGATTGGAAAAAGGAAAGAACTGGCAAGATTGTGCCTTCTGACAAGGAATATTCTGGCAACTCTATGAGGGAGCATGAGGTGGCCTGGGCCCGAGAATATGCTGTTTGAAACTCTTCTATGGCACTCTATCTTGTGTGATTGGTCTTGGTCAGATGAACAGGTCTATGGCCAAGTGTGGTGGGATTCTATTCCATTGCACAGTGTCAATATGGCTTATTCTACCGCACAGTTCTTTCGATGACATTATTATCTGACACAAGAGGGTTTCTTGTGTCTTTTGTTTAAATTTAATATGTAATTGATGATGGTAATAACTTCACATGGAACAGTATTTTGGGTGATTCGTATTTCTGGCATAGCTCATTGTTTCAGAATGACCTCATTTCTAAAATTAACAATCTGGGTACAAAATGTCTCTTGGGAATACATAAACTATTTTAAGGCCACAGTAGAGTGCAATAGATCTAGGCAATGTTGACAATTATGAACTATTAAATGATCTCCTAAACTCACGCTTAGGTATGTAAGTTTATGTTTTTCATTTTTGTCCACACACTGGAGCAGTGTTGAATAATAATTATAGTTAATACCCCTCACCAACACACCAATTCAAATCTCTTTTTACAATCTAAGTGGTAATAGCAAGTGACACCCCTGATGTTTGTCACATTTGAATTGTTTTTTAATTTATTTTCATAACTTTATTCGGATAAAACATATCCATAAAATAAAAATATTACACATTAATAAAACATACAAAATTGCGACAAGTTAAAAGGAGCACACATAAAAATATACAGAGGTTTACAGGTCTATTAAAATACAGTCTTACAGTATTCATCGAGTTACCGCTCGAACAGCAGTTTTCAGAAAAGCCCCTACACAGATGATTAACTCATCATCACCCAGTTCAAGAATAGCCCTGTACGCTTCTCTGTAATCTACATTAAAACACCTCTTAAAAAAGGGAAGGAAAAAGAACTTCGTTTATTGCACATAATATCCACAGAAAAATAAAAAATGTAATACGGATTGGCCCAAGAGCCCATCACATGGGCAGGGAGAGGAATCAAGGTTGGCACGAGAGCCCGGAGGAAAGCACAATAAATACTTGACCGTACCTGCTCTAAGGCGAAAAAGGAGGCCACGCTACCAGGCTCATAGGTTTAGTCAAATACCCAGCTAGTAAGTGATTGTTCTCAATATTCAAAAATAGAGCCACACTCAGTTTACTGGCCTCTTTTGCCACTATGTCCTCGCGAGAGCACATATATATGGCTGCCCGTACCTCCTTTTTACTTACTGTGTCAAAGTACTCGGGTTTATCAAAAGCGTGTCCATAGCCAGCCCTACATAAGTTAGTTCTAACCCCTGCTAACCATGGGCTATCCATACCTTTATCACAATTAAGGCAGTTCACTATAATGTCTCTAGTAAGAGACGGTACCTTATTTTCCCATATAGCTAGCAAGAACAAGGCATGGTGGGCTCTAACATAGTCTTCAACATAGTGTAGTTCACTATGACACACATATTGAGGCAAGGAAATTGGGGCCCCTAAGATCTTACGACAGAACCTATTTTCTTCATTCTGAATATTATGACAATAAGAGAGGCCCCAAACCTCAGCCCCATAGGTTGCTGTGGGCGTGCACTAAACCTTAAAAATTTGTAAAATAGGTAAAATAGCCCCCCACCCCCCTCCCCCCCTCCTCGGTTGCAGTAAGCTGGGTACTGCATCAATGGACTTAGAGAACTTATTTCTTTATTTCTGCAGTAAACAATGGGGTCCGTCCACAGGCCGTTAGCAGCAAAAACCAATCCCAAGTAAGGAAAAGTGGTTGTGCATTGTAAACTTTGATTACCAGCAGAAAGGGTGTTCATTTTATACTTCCTAGGCCGATAGGCCATAATAAAAGATTTTGTATAATTAGTGGGTAGGTCCAATGAAGCCATAAAATCCACAAAGTCCTGTACTAAAAAGACACAAGGCCATAGGGGTGCTGCCTATTAAGACCGCATCATCTGCAAACAATAAAGATGGCAGAATGGAGCCTTTAATTCATGGGATGTCCTGCATAAGGGTTGGTAAAAATAATGGGTGTAGATTATTAATATACAGAATAAAAAGTAATGGAGCTAAATCACACCCTTGTCTTGCTCCCTAAAAACACCAATGTCCTTAGAGACCCCCACCAGTGTCTCATCCATGCCACTCTCTAAAAGGATTGACCACAGCCTTGATCGGTTGACATAGTCAAACGCTGAGGTCAAATCCATGAATGCCAAGTAGATTGATGAGCGTTGGGCAATGGTATATTACCCAATAATTTGATGTAGGTTTAGACACTGGTCTACTGTGCCCACATTATTTCTAAAACCGTATTGATAGGGGTGCAAAATACAATTCTCCTCAGCCCAATCTTTGATCTTATTGAACAAGACCCTGCCTGGGATTTTCAATGTGGTACCTATCAATGAAATAGGTCTGAATCAGCCAGGCTGGGAACGATCACCCTTTAAACAAAATGGTACATTAACGGAAGTTGGTCAGGTACTTGGTAAGGGGGAACAGGCTAAACTATTAAAAACATTAAGCAGGAGCGGGGCCCAAAAATCAGGGTTATATTTGATGAGATCTATTGGCACCCCATCTGGTCCCGGGGCCTTGCTACCCACACTCTGGTTTATGGCCTCCTCCTTTTTCTGCCATGGACATCATTACCCCCTTAGGGTATCTCTCTTTCTGAGGAAGAGGCCACATATATCGTTGAAAAATGCGCCTCCCAGGCTTCACTAGTTATGTTACAATAAAGTGGGGTTAACATCTGTTCCATCCCTCGCATATCTTTGACAGCCGCCCAGAAGAATTTACTGTTCTTTTTGCATGCTACATCAGCCAGTGAGTCCCATCATTGGTCCAGTACCTCTTTCTTCCTCAAAGAGGTGACTGCCTTATATTTTTTCTTAAGGAAGTCACCACTTGTGGATCCCTAGGTTTGGACGTAAGAGGCTGTCGCAACTGTTGGTTCACTATTCAGCATTCATAGTTAAACCATCTAGGGTCTATGGGAGTTTAGACAGGTGGGTTTCATTAGCTGTGTTTTAATATTAAAACAAAGTTGGGAAAATCTAGTAATTAAATCAGATTTGGCTTCATACACTGTTAAGCAAGTCTCAAGCAGTAACAGGATTCTCCCTGACCACTTTATGGAATAATTGGGCAGGATCAACACCTCTCCACATGATTGCAAATCCTGCCTCTAAGAACCTCCATGTGTTCCAAGTGTTCCAGCACAGGTTTGGGTTTTCCATCTATTATATCCCCAACCTTAGAGCAAAAAGCGTTAAAGAGGGGCAGTTCTGTTTCTGGTATAACTTCAGTCTGGTAGTAAAAATATCGGGTAGCATCAGTCGTTGTCGTTGGGCCAATAGTTGTAATACAGGCTGCAGCTGTATCCAAGAAGATAAGTTACTTCTGGGTGTACCAGTGCGTGGGGGCTGTTTCCTTTTTGCACAAAGGGGCTTTCCCAACAATCTTTTACGTTTAGCAGCCACAGTCACAGCAGGGACAGGGGCGGGAGAGGGCTGTTGGATCATATATAGAAGGACCACCCCCAGAGCCATCAATATTGCCTGTAAACAATTCAGGATTAGCTGCAGTATGCAAAAGGTCACCCCTGTCTACCGCCAAAACAGGCATAGGATCACAACCAGGTAAAGTTTGTATCGCCCTGCATTCCAAGGACATTCTGTGCTCTCTTAATTCAATTTCATTAGTGACAATGTCGGCCACCCTCTCCAGCATACTGTTGATAGTGACAGAGGGATGCGTAGCAGTTATGGGACCTGTTTATTTCCCCATAGTTGATCTGTTAAAGGGGGAAGAGGTTCTCACCTCAGGTTACAGCTGATCCAGCTGAAAGAGATGTGGCCAAGCTTAGCCTTGTCCAGGTCGCGGACGGGCGCAGACGGGCCTGATCTTGGCCTGGTCTTGTCCTGGGCCATGCCCAGGCGCGTCCCGCACTGTGGGACACCACTCCAAGATTTATGGTGCTCCTGTGCCCTCTGTTTGACAAGGGAACCTGGCGGATGTAGTTCCTCGCCAGGAACAAGCAGCAAGCAGCAATTGCGGTACCCACGCTACGGGACGCTGCTCCAAGATTTATGGCACTCGTACACCCTCTGTTTGCCCAGAGAAGCTGGGGGGTGTAGTTCCTCCTCAGGAACAAGCAGGAAGCAGCAATCGCGGGAACCCGCGCTGCAGGACGCAACTCCAAGATTTATGGCGCTCCCGTGCCCTCCGTTTGGCAAGGGAAGCTGGGGAATTTAGGGGCATATTATCAAGAAGGGCGTTAAAAATTATCGCCGCTTTAGCGGCAGAAAACTGCCGCTAATTCGGCGATAATGGGCTTGATAATATGCCCTTGAGAATTCCAATAGAAGTCCATGTTCTGGTGTCAACATGGGCTTCTATTGGAATTCTCCAGGGCATATTAACAAGCCCATTATCGCCGCTTTAGCGGCAGTTTTCTGCCGCTAAAGCGGCGATAATTTTATTGCCGTTCTTGATAATATGCCCCTTAGTTACTCCCCAGGAACAAGCAGCAAGCAGCAACATTTTTATTGTTTTGAAAACTGAGCTGTGCATGGATTCCATTACAAAGAGAGAGAGAAAGAGAGAGAGGGACAGTACGAGAGAAATGAAACTCCAGTTTTGGTCACATTGTTTTCTTGTCTATCCTTTCGGGCAAAAATCCTTTAATATTCTAGATGTGTCACACTGATGAGACTTTTGTAAAGGAGCGCACTATTTGCTTTTCATTTTTATGAATAAGCATATGACAGCATTGGATCACAATAAAAATGAAGATAAATAAATAACACATGAGGTAATCTATCCATATTTAGAAAATTGGACAGATTACGTCTTGGTTTAACTGGGAGGGGCAATACCATTAAAATACCATTAAAATGGTTATTCTTCCACGCTATCTTAACTTTCTTTGGTGTATTCCCTGTATTTATATAAGCGCTTTTGAAAAAGGTTGAAAGTAGCTGGCAGCATTTTGTGTGGCAATATAAAAAACAAGCATTTGCAATGCAATAGGTCTCGCATGACTGAATTTGAGCTATTGGCGTTGCAATATTATTTGCATCGTCAATGGCTCAAACCTTTAATAATGCAAGACCTATTGCATTGCAAATTCTTGTTTTAAGAAAGGAGATGCAGGCTAAATAGCTATAATTTAGATTTAATTCTGATGGAAATGCAGTGTTAAAACATGAGCAAATGTGTGTTACAAACAGCAGTGGTAAGCGTTCACAACTGTTTGTTAAATATATGCAGCTTTCCTAGGATGGAGACAGGACTGCTGTGCTAAGCTAGAGGATTTAAAGGCTGTCGGTTTGCATGCTGCTTTGTCTCCAAACCAGCAATTAGGCTTGCACAGAGGACATGGAGGGGAAGAAACTTCAGGGGAAGGCATTGCTTCAGAGTAAAGAAAAAAATATAGTATTTTATTTTTACATACCTTGTACTCGGAACGCCCAAAATAAATACAGTCTTAAAACAAAAGACAAGGAATGAAAAACAAAGTAAAATACCATGTGTATTGAAGAAAACTAATGAAACATAGGGCCAAATTATCAAGAACTGGGGACAACATATCGCCGCTTTAGCGGCAGGAAACTGCTGCTAAAGCGGCGATAAGGGGCTTGATAATATACCCTTTAGAATTCCAATAGAAGCCCAGGTTTGATGTCCTTCACACCAGAACCTGGGCTTCTATTGGAATTCTATAGGGCATATTATCAAGCCCCTTATCGCCGCTTTAGCAGCAGTTTCCTGCCGCTAAAGCGGCGATAATGTTATCGCCCGTTCTTGATAATATGGCTCATAGTGTGTGTTTTCTAACGTAAAGATGCCACCAGATAAGTGCGTTGTAGTCTGAAACTCCAAAGTAAATATAGTTTTAACCCCTTTGCTGCTAGGCCTCCACTCCCCCTTGTGCTAAGCCTTTTTTTGGCTATTTGGGGTAGTTCGCGCTTAGGCCCCTGTAACGTTTTGTCGACATAAGGTATCCACGTCAAATTTGCATTACTTTCTTCCAACATCTGGAGGATTCTAAAGGTACCCAGGCATTCTCCTGGAGGAAACCCAGAAATTAGCCAAAATACAGCTCTAATTATTATTATAATTTTTTTTAAATGGGAAAAAAGTGCTGCAGAAGAAAGTGTCTGGTTGTTTCCCTATCAATGGTATTTGAGGCTTGCAAAGGATTCTGGCTAACAGAACCTAGTGAGAGCCACAAAAGTCACCCCATCCTAGATTCCCCTGGATATCTAGTTTAAAAAAATGTATAGGTTTCCTTAGGTGCCGGCAGAACTAGGGTCCAAAATCCACAGCTAGGCACATTAGGTAAAAAGGATCAGTTTTCACTGAAAAATTAGATGTGTCCCCATTGCGTTTTGGGCCGTTTCCTGTCGCGGGTACTAGGCCTACCCATACAAGTGAGGTACCATTTTTATTGGAAGACTTTGGGGAATGCTGGGTCAGTTGAAGTTTGTGGATCCACACAGATTCCAGAACTTTCCATCACAAAAATGTGAGGTAAATGTGTTTTTTTACAATGTTTGAGGTTTGCAAGGGATTCTGGGTAACAGAACCTGGTGAGAGGCACACAAGTTACCCCATCCTGGATTTCCCTTGGTGTCTAGTTTTAAAAAATGTATAGGTTTTCTAGGTTTCCTTACATGCCGGCTGCGCTAGGGCCCAAAATCTACAGATAGGCATATTGCGGAAAAAAAGGTCAGTGCCTAGTGGGCTTTCTGCCACCGTTTGGGGGTAGCAGATCGGGGGCTATTGCCCCATCTGCCTCCCAGGGGCATAAAGGCTGTGGCATTTTTTTGGGGGGTGGGTGCATTGGCTTACCCATTCTGGGCAGCCCCCACCCCCTATGTATAAACAAATAAGAATAATCCCTGGTGCCTAGTGGGCTTTCTGCCCCCCTGGGGTCAGGGGTGCCTAGTGGGCTACTGCCCCCATCTGCCTCTGGAGGTGCAGAAAGACTCTTGCATTTTGGGGGGGAGGTGGGAGGGCATTGGCATGCCCAATCTGGCCAGCGCCCACCCCTGAATTTTGGAAAAAAAAAAACCCTGGTGCTTAGTTGGCTTTCTGCCACCCCGGGGGGGGGAGATAAGGGCTTATTGCCTCCACCTGCCTCCTGGAGGGGGCAGACAGACTATTGCCTTTTTTGGGGGAGAAGGGTGGGCAGAAACACTGTGGCAATTTGTTTTGGGGGTGGTCGTGGGGGCATTGGCATGCCCATTCTGGGCAGCCCCCACCCCTGAATTTTAGAGAAAAAAATTACTGGTGCATAGTTGCCTTTCTACCCCCTGGGGGGGGCAGATAAGGGCTTATTGCCTCCATCTGCCTCCTGGAGGGGGCAGACAGACTATTGCCTTTTTTTGGGGAGAAGGGTGTGGGCATTGGCATGCCCATTCTGGCCAGCCCCCACCCCTGACCTAAAAAAAAATAATCTCTGGTGTCTAGGGTGCTTTCTGCAGAAAGACTGATCATGCCAGTTTTTCTGGGGGCAGCAAAGGTCCTTGCCCAGGGGGCAGCTGCCCCCTCACTGGTGCCTAGTGGGTGTATAGGAATCCACTAGGGAATGGTACCAGTGGAAAGGGGATATTCTCCCATTTCCAACAATACCTCTCCCATGTAATTTGGTGCTTGGGGGGCTGAAATAGCCCCACAAGCACTGAAACAATGAAACTGAAACTAAGGGGGTCATTACGATGGCGGTCGGAAAACCTCCCCGACCGCCATGGTAGCGGGAAAAGACCGCCCGCATGGTCCGCGGCATCACCGCCGGTCGAATTACGATGACCCGCGCTCGAAATCCGACCGAGGCGGTCGGATCGCAGGCCTTAACATTGCGGCGGTTGCTGCTACCCGCAGCACCGCTGCGATGTCCAAATGGGCATGTCCAGCATTTCCCTGCACTACGTGGCAGTCACTGCACAGTGCCTGCCACCTGGTACAGGGGAATTTCGGGGGGGCCATGGGTACCCCCCCAGTGCACCTTCACCCCCCCCAAACATCGGGGGCCCACCACGGGCCCCCGGAAGACAATCTCTGCATGCCTTTCCATGGCGGTCTGACCGCTGCGGAAAGGCTGGCTACCGCCGGCATCATAATCGTGCCGGCGGAGCCTGCTCTGCACCGCCACCATTATCCCGGTCCTTTTCCGCCCGCCAGACAGGAGTGCGGATGGCGAGCGGCAGAAAAGCGGCGGTCGGAATTTTCCACCGCCGCGGTCGCCACCACCATCCTAATCGGACCAGCGGTTTTCTGGCTTGCGGTGCGGCGGATCTCCACCGCCGGTCCAGTGGGCACCGCCGCCGGCCGGGCGGTCGACATCCGACCGCCATCGTAATAGGCTCCCTAAGTTGCAGTTTAATTATCAATGTAATGATGTCAGTGTGCCATGCGTGCGATCGTCATTACATTGAAACAAACAAAAAGCCTCAGGAGGTTGGGGAAGCTAAAGTAAAAAAATCCTTCTGCTGTCTGCAGCAGAGGGATTTTGTGCGCCTGTGCACCTGACGGAATGGTTCCGTCATGAGCACAAAAGCACTGGAGCTCATGATGGTACCATTCCGTCATGAGTACTGAAGGGGGTTAAACCACGAGCCTAGGAATGAATCCAAAACAAACATACCATGTGTTCATAAAGTACAAATGCCACCAGATAAGCATGCTTTAGTTCGAAATCCAAAAATAACAATGGAAAAAAAAAGAGCTGAATCAAACAAACATAACAAAAAATAATTGCTGGATGTGTTTAAGAAAACGAAAGAAACATACCATGTGTGTTTCTAAAGCAAAGATGCCACCAGATAAGGGCACTTAAGTTGCAAAGCTAAATATCACTATAATCTAAAACAAGACTTAAAGGTATTGCGTTTTTGCAACATAAAAATGGGCACCATGCTTAAACACAAAGGGGCATATTCACAAGGAGCTATCGCCGAATTAACGGCACTTTATCGCAGCCAAAGTCGTGGTAAATATACCTCCCCATTCACAAGCTGGTGTAAACAGCCCACAGAACCAGTTTACCCGCGATAGCAGCCGCAAAAAACATCGCCACAGAGGACCCACACAACTATCGCTAATGAGATGCAGAGTGGGTGTTCCCGTGCCAAAAGCCGAGACAACATCACACCTCAACATTCACAACGACCAGCCACATCGGCGATAAGAACACAAAACAGGCGATAAGGCGCGTTAGCCCCAGGAAATTTACACCTGCTCTGACCTGGTGTAAAGTCGGACGGCAGCCAGCACCACAAAAGGGAGCACAGCCCAGGGCCACATCCGAAGGGCAACAGATGCCATGGAGCCACACATCATGCGGCCCGGACACCCAAGAGGGCCACAACACCCACCGCCACCACCCCCAGGAACACCCCTCCCTGGCACCCCCGACCAAAGACATGCCACATCAGCCACACCTAAACATGTACAAAATATTCCGCTTGATGTCGCACAATCAGAACTGGTGACATGCATGTGTCATCACAGAAATAAGCAGCACACATTCACTTATGAAGCAACAAATGAAACTTTATTAAAATGAACACCGAAATGAAATGAAGACACATGGCCGCTCCCCTCGGGACAATACGTAGGTCACAGCCTGTAAGAGAAAAAACATGATGAGAAGGTGTGTCCTGCGCACATCAGAGGACAGAGAGAGAGCGAAGGAGAGAGAGAGGAAGAGAGGGAGAGAGAGAGAGAGGAAGAGAGGGAGAGAGAGAGAAGAGGAGAGAGAGAGGAAGAGAGGGCGAGAGAGAGAGAGAGAGAGGAAGAGAGGGAGAGAGAGAAGTGGAGCGAGAGAGGAAGAGAGGGAGGGAGAGAGCGAGAAGAGGAGAGAGAGAGGAAGAGAGGGAGAGAGAGAGAGAGAGAGAGAGAGAGAGAGAGTGCTGCCCCTGTGCACCCAGGCCACACTGCTCACCTGCTGCCACCGGTGTGTCTCCAACCACGTGCCGGTATGCATAGCTGGGCACCAGGTCACACATCTGAGTCAGAGCCGTCAGCTGAAACAGAGTCCAGATACATGACTAGCACAGTACACACACTTGCACAAGACAACATCGCCTGCCCACCCATGCACACCCAGGCAGAGGCACCCCAATCCCTCCCGCCGCCCATCGGAGCATGCCCGCCCATGCACACCCAGGCCTTAATGCTCACCTTCCGCCACCGGCGCGTAGACAGGAGGTCCCACCACGTGCCGCTGCAAGCCAGAAGCCCGGGGCCCATGGACATGGCACCCTCCACATCATGCAGCCCCACTCTGCAGGCCACCAGGTCTCACGTTTGGTGCTGGGTCTTGATTACTCCATGGCATAGGACACACCAGTGCACCCGGCACCATCTCAGGCTGCTCACCCGCTCAGCCCAATGGGTGCTACCAACTCTGGGATCCCGGAAGCGACACCACGTGGCGGTAGGCCCGCGCTGCCCGCTGGCTCTGGCCTACACTGCGGTCCAGCAGGGCACACAAAACCTGAGCTGTCCGGACCACAGGGACGGGATATCATCGCAGGCTGCACACCCGCTCAGCAGCTTAAGGTGCCACTGACTCAGTGCACCCAAAGTCACCGTCCCGTGGTGGGGTGCCTGTGCCATCCGCAAGGCCCCGTGTGCCACTAACCCGGTGCAACCCCAGTCTGCGCCACGTGGTGGTAGGCCTGTGCCGTCCACAACGCCTCATGTGCCACTAACCCTGTGCAGCCCCAGTCTGCGCCACGTGGTGGTAGGCCCGTTCCGTCCACAAGGCCTTGTGTGCCACTAGCCCTGTGCAACCCCAGTCTGCGCCACGTGGTGGTAGGCCCGTGGCGTCCACAAGGCCTCGTGTGCCACTAACCCTGTGCACAAAAACTCATGGGCCCTTAATGATTGAGAACCGTGGAGCATCCGACATCCAGTCACCACCGGCAGAGGGGAATGTGACGTCATCGGCCCCTTATGTTGGCGGAGTCACATGGCCTGTGACGCCTGTGCTGGATGGGTGTGGTGTGCGCGCAGACCTGCCCTCAGGGAGTGGCTGTGACATGCTGACAACTAGACCAGTGACCTGCACACCACCAGCGAGTATGCCTGCGGCGGGTAGCAATGAGGGCCCCCCCTCGGAGCGTTAGCGGAGTGGTCCGGCCTGCCGTACGCCGGACCAGCGCAGGGCTTGCAACAATGACTCGTGGGCTCTGGGCGTGGTTCAGTCCATGTCCGGACAAGGAAGTGACTGATGCGTGTGTCCCTGTTGTAGTGTTCACGGGACACAAAATGCAATGTAGCACCCTCTGACTGGCATCCCACAGGATGAACATCATTGACGCAAGGGAAGTCACTGTCCCTACATTCATCCACACATTCACATCCACACATTCACACATGAATGATGAAAGACATGACACAGCAGTGCGTCACTGGATATTTATTGCACATCCAGTGCAGTTATGCAGCTGGAGCGGTACAGGGCAATGCCGAGCACAATACACAATATGGGCACATGGAGGGCCAGCCAAAGTCCATCCGGGGATGACATGTACTGCGGAAGAGGAAGGGTACAGTCCGCAGTCTGGTCGCCGTGTCATTGGTCGTCAAACAGGATGTGGCAGTCCATGTCGTTGTGCAAGGTGAGTGCATCGGAGTGTATCGGGGGTCAGTGGAAGGTCATGAGGCCATGTGCGGGACCAAGCAGAAACAGGCCAGGTGGCGGAAATGTATGCTAGTGCCTCCTTCTGAGAACCAACCCATCCACGTCCTCGGATGTGTGCTCTGCCCCACCTATGGGTGTGTAGTGTAGTTCCTATTTCCCTGATAGGTTCTGCGCATTGGAATAACATACACTATAGGCTTGGCATAGGACTGAGGTCGGTATGCCCCTATCGCGTATATTAAACTTAATTACTGTGTACCAGCTAGCTCAGAGGCCACTAGAAACGTCTTGACAACAAGAAGGGAATAGCTTCTGGCAACCACATAACATAAAACCCTGATCCCTCAGGATCGTGGAAACAATATACTACTTTTCATTCAGTCACTCATCTCAGAGAAGTACATAGAAGAAACAGTCGGTGTGTTTATAATAAAATGTATTGCACAGTTGTTATTCTAGTACTGGTAGTATGTGCTGCAACAACTGTTGGACAGTAGCAGAGAAATATGGCCAGCAGTGCAGTTAAATAAAAATGCATGGTACAGTTTTACCATTGTGCAATAGTAATGAACACATACATGAAATGCAGAATGCATTAAGATAAAGCCTATACCCCTATGATGCCTAACTAGATGTACCTAAGTGTACCTAGCATGTGTGTAGGTCTTAGAGAGCCAAGAATCCCCCTAGGATTTAATCTAACCCCATTACCTTAGTGGGACTTCATCCTGATGTTGAGCTGGACACCCCAGGATGGGTGGATGGACCTCTGCCAACTGGAGCTGTGGCATGACGCAGGTTGCAGCGTCTCAGGTCAGAGTGTCGGCATGCAAGTCTCGGTCCCCTCTGGTTTGCTTGGGCAAAGGGAGGTATATTTATACCTGATAGGTGCCTTGGAATGTTAGTATTGACGTAAAGTCGGTCAGAGGAAGACGTCAGGAATGAACCCTTAGGAAATAGTGGTTCATGCATATTTAATGAGTTCTTGGAGAAATCAATAATCCTGTGCTAGGGAAAATCCCAAGAGTTAAGGGTCTGTTTCTAAGAACTCGTTGTGACGTAGGTTAGTCACTGTTGGACATGGATATGACATATTTAGGATGGACCGTCTTCTGCACCCAGAGCCATCGTCAGATAAGGGACAGCCTCTGTTGCTCGTTATTTGTGAAGGGAGGGCCAATGTAGGTGAAAGGGCCTGCCTGTCTCTGTGGCACGAAGGATTTGTGCCTCTGAAACGGCGCACCTATGTTAGGGCCTCAATCCAGCACATAACAGGTGTTGCAATACCGGCTGCGGCACTGTGTGCCACTGACACATCAGGGGCTGGAGGGGGATTGTCGGCAGCACTGTGTGCCACTGACACATCAGGTGCCTGAGTGGATACGCCTGCCGCACTGGGAGGCACTGACACACCAGGGAGCGGGGATGTGGATGGTGTGGGGGCAGCAGCATTCATCAGCGCCACGCCTTCTGGCAGCAATGCCATGATCAGCTACTGCAGGGCATTGTAGATCCCTGCTACAATTTGATGGTGTGCAGCGGTGGCTGCCATCGTTTCCGCCTCCATCCTCCATGAGCTTTCGCATGTGTGCCAGCTCACGGCTGGCATCGCTGGGGCCACTCTGAGCGGACAGCTGTTCTTCCCTCCGTATCATGACTCCAGCGATGTCAGTCAGGGCTCATTGGAGGCCATGTGGCGGACATAGACACCCAAGGATGGGGTCCAGTTTGGTAGCCATGAGGTCGAACCCCACCCGCACCTGCTCGGCCGTCTCCCTCTGGCCCTCCAGGACACCGCGTTGGAAGGCCATTTGTTGTTCCTGGGGGACTTGGGAGGGTGCCGGGGCTGTGGGTGCCTCCTGCTGGGTGGTTTGGGTGGGGTCTCATCGATGTAGCTGGGCTGCCCTGATCCTGGAGGTGAGTGGTGGATGAGGTCAATGATGTCTTGGATGGTTTGGGTGTCGATGCTGGTGTTGTCCTCCTCGTCATCAGTGAAGAGTGGCTGTGACTGCTTTGCAGGAGGTGTTGATGATGCCCCTGCGATGTGAAGGGGAGATGGTGTATTACAATGTGTTCACATGTATGTAGCCGCATGGTACAGGTTGACATTCAGACAGCATGGCTTTGTACATTGTGACAGTCTGTGGGTCAGGGCGATGACCCAGGGTCATTGTGGGTGTGCACTGTGCCCTGCTTGCTTGTGCATGTGTGCCATTGTGGCCATCTCCACCCATCCCCCCAATACCTGGTGGTCACTCACCCTGTTGCGGTTGTGTTGTGTCCTGTCGAGCAGTGTTGGGTCCCCCGACTCCAGCCACAGTCTCCACACTGATGACTGTTGACACCAGCTCCTCCATGTCATCCAGCTCCAGCTGTGGCGCTGGGCCCCCACCTCCAGTCTGCGTTGCTGCCTTCTGGTTGGCGGTGAGTTTCTCCTTGGTCTTCCGCTTGATGTCATTCCATCGCCTCTTGACCTCGTCCATTGTCCGCTTGTGCTCTCCGACGGCATTCACCTTGTTGACGATGTCCCGCCATATTCCATTTTTGGTGCCCAATGACACATTGGAGGTGACGAAGAGTTGTTGATGGTGTTCCCTCACCTCCGTGACTATGATCCTGTTTGCCTGCGGACTGAACTTGGTCTTCCTTGTCTTCTTGTCCTTGCCCTTCCCTGTCCCCGAGGTCCCAGGCTGGTCGTCCGGGGTGCTTGTGGGTTGCGCTCGTCCTCTGCGCCTGCTCCAGCTGCCTCCATGGTGCTTGGGTGTTGGCCAGTTTGTGTGTCGGTGTTTTTCTACTTTTACGGTGATTTTTGACGCCTGCCAGGTGTGTGTTGCAGGCCTGGCGCTGCTTGTCGCTGATTTCCTCATCGCGCTTTGGCCCATCGCGTGTTTTTTGGTGTTGTGGTTTGTATTTTTATCTCCATCTTGGTGGTTGTATCGCGGACATTGTCCGCGGTTTCGGCAGACTATCGCTTGCTACCACCTTGTTGTGAATTCCACGTTGACACAGGGTTATTTTCCCGTGATAGGCTGCAATATTGATAGTTGCGTTACGCTACTCTTGTGGTAGTTATCACACGTTCTTGTGAATATACCCCAAAGTGCGCCGACTGTGTTGTAAATATAAAAGCAGGCTCTGTGCTAAAAGAAAGCGTGGCGCCCCTGGACAGTAATTAAGCAAGCAACAAAGCGCTCATACCTGATGTTATCATGCAACCCATGTGAGGGATTCACTTGTTATTGGTGAGGGCAAACAGAGAGTTGTGCAAAAATATGTGAAATCCTTCTTCTTTGTGCTCGTCTTTAAAGGACTGATAGATCCCCTTTGTGCCTGGTGCTGCAAATTCAGGTGTGCCTGTCGGATTAAGTAGCCTACCTTTAGCCTGCTTTTTATGGCAGCAGCCCATGTCGTCTCATGCTGGAGACTGCAGTGCAGTAAGCTAGCAGGCGAGTGGTAGGTAGCGATCAGCCCCCTACGCTTTTGCTGTGTTTTCGTCCACCTTGCTCCGCTGCTCTGCTGTGATGTCAGTACAGGCTGGAGCCCGCTGGCGGATTGGAAGAGAGGGGGGCCAAAGCTGAGACAGCGGGATGGAGAGGCAGGGGAAGAGTTTAGAAACTTGTATACTGTGGTTTAGTGATTTCGCAAATCTTACGGCAAAATTCTGAATTAAAACCAGTAGCGTTTGTGAAAATTGCAAACTGTGTTTTGTTTTTTAAAAAGACAGCCACTAGCATTGCGCTAAGTACAAGGAAAGACACAGAGCTCCTGCACTGAAGACACAAGCAGGCTCTGCACCATAAACAAAGACACTAGCAAGCTCTGCACCGAAGACACAAGCAGGTTCTGCACTGAAGACACAAGCAGGCTGTGCACAGAAAACACAAGCACCTAAAAATACAAGCAGTGACGGCTTGCAAAGGAACATTTAAACAAAAGAGTTCTAAAAAACTACAGATGAAAAATACAAGCGTAATTAGACTGTACTCGGCCGGTCCTCCTGGGCCTTTAATGGAAGTGAGGTTTGGGCTGCCTGAATGACTTAGGTGCCACAAAAATGAGCGACGCATGAATGAACCAATGGTAAGGAGCAGGAGGGAATATAGTCAGTTTATTGATTACAGCAAGTCTTGGAGACAGCGCTTGCGTGCTGTAGGGTCGACCTAAAAACCCACTGTGCTGTAAAAATACCTTTAACTTCCTTCCTGCGAGGGCTGGGTAGCATTACCATCACTTCGGCTTTATTTTCTGTCTACATTTATTTTTAGACTCTTTCCAGTTGTCGGGTAGGGCTTTGGGATTAGGCGGGCTTATTTTCATAGTACCAGATCCTCCCACAGATGATCATCCTTGATAAGGGTCTGATTGACACATTTTAAACATACTAGCTTCAAGACACCTTCAGTGCATTACATGGTCAGGCAGACTATTCGATTGATCTGCCATGTCTCGGTGCACCATAAATTTGCATCCTTCAAGAACAATCCCAACTTACCCAGGACATTTCAGGACAGCTATTTCAGGTGTTAGTGTTACTCTCGTTTCATAAACTTGGTCCAGTTGAATAATGATGGGGTTTTCTTAACTTTCCAGGATTTGAGTAACGAATATCTTCTCACTAAAATGATTCCATCTGCTATCTGTAAGCAAGAACATTCTTATCATGTTTTCTACTGATGAAAATAGCCGAAGTTATAATGAGTTTTCCTGCAAATGTATTAAGGCTCCTAAACGGAGTTATAGTCATATCTTCTATTCAATAATGATGAGCACAAATAAATGACTAATAAGTTTGAAACCTTGGGGCATATTAACAAGCCCCTAGCACCCCCCCGGAGCGTCACTTATTTTGACACTTCGGTGGCGCTCTATTTACTAGGCAAAGGGGAGTGCAATGGATGTTGCTGTGGGCGTTCCCAGCAAAAACCATGGCTTTTTGACACTACTCCAGATTGGTTGTACGACGGTACAATGCAGGGAAATACATTGCATGCGTTTACTACGCATTTTTTACCACGCATGTTTTTACCACGCATATGCTTTTACAATGCATGCCATTACCATGCATTGTTTTTATACATAAAAATAATGTATTTGTGGGGGGAGACCCCCCAACTTTCCTTAACTGCATGGCAAAGGCATGCGTTGTAAAGGCATGCACGTGGTAAAAATATGCATGCTAAACAAGCATTGGCATAGCCAATAGGTCTCGCTTTTGGGACCTTATAAGTATTTAGTTATGCAGCATAATATCCTTGGTGCAACAACATTAACTGTTGCATGGTTAAACACTTATAAGGCCCCAAAGGCGAGACCTATTGGCTATGCTAATGCTTGAGGTGGTGTTGAGTGGTGTTGAAGTGGTGCTTAGTGATGCTGTTGTGGTGCTGAGTGGTGCTGTGGTGGTGCTTAGTGATGCTGTTGTGGTACTTAGTGGTGCTGTGGTGGTGGTGCTTAGTGATGCTGAGGTCATGTTGAGTTGTGTTGTGGTGGTGCTTGGTGATGCTGATGTGGTGTTTAGTGGTGCTGTGGTGGTGCAGAGTGATTCTGTTGTGGTGCTGAGTGATTCTGTGGTGGTGCTGAGTGATGCTGTGGTGGTGCTGAGTGTCAGGCATGTGTCAGGCATACGCAATAAATAAGCTTCATAGATTAAAACGCTTAAGCTAAAATTTAATGTTCACCATAGTATACCGCCTAACTGGCATTTTGCGAATCCTGTTAGTGCACCCAAGCAGGTTAGAGTCATAGCCTGGCTCCCAAAAAAGACGTAAACTTTATGTTTCTGCAATGTAACTAGTAGCTATGTAAAACGATGCAATACTTTAGGGCTAATTTAGCGCTATATAAAATGGCCCAAAAACCAAATACATTTTTTAACCATGAAATGCTGCAAAGGTAACATTAATTTTTCCCTACAACTACGGTACAAACGGAGAGCCCGATCGGCACCCGTTCCAGCACCTGCTTGGACCCGGCCCACTTAAAGTCCTAAGTAAAAGTGTAGTGCTAATATTAATTTAACATATAGAAAGCATACGCAACTAATTTTTTTCCAAATTAACCACTGCTTAAAGTTTCCCCTTCTGTATCATTTTAAATTTAAAGAGCTTACTCGCCCGCTTGGAGCAGATTCTGTCTCCAGCAGCCTCTTAGTGAGACAAGCGTGGCTGTTCCTGGAACACTTATGTTCCTAATTACCGGAGCGCTTGTTAACATGCATCTCCCCCTCGTCTATCTAATGAGGCACTTGTACATAATGAGGACGGCACTGATACTATACACAAGTTATGAATCCAATGCCAAGCAAATTACAAGATACAGAAAGGCTCTCAGTGGCTCTGCGTCGCTGCAGCTCCTATGACAGCAGAGTCACCTAATATATTCACCTAGGATAACGGTAAAAATGGACAGCCCGATTGGCACTCGTTGCAGCACCTGCTTGGACCCGGCCCACTTAAAGCAGTAAGTAAAGTGTAGTGCTAACAACAATTAAGCATATAGAAAGCATACGCAACTAATAATTGTTGTTCACACATAAATAATTAACAACAAAATAAAGCGTTACTGTATTAATAATAAAAACGGTCTAGATCGTACGGCCAAATTTCTAGCATAAGGCAAACGTTTCCGGCTTTGGAGTTTGCGAGAAGCTGGTTCGAGTCACAGCGTTAGCTCAATGTTTGAACATGACGATTGCTTACGGCAAAAACAAAGGGCACAGCTTAAAAGACGTAAGCTCAAAATCAGTGTTTAGCATAGTGTACCGCACAAGTCACATTTTGCTCCTGCTGTTAGTACCAGACATATAACCAAACTAACATTACATCTACAAAAAGCCATAACTATTGGCTTTATGAACGTTAAAGACCCAAGAGCCCATTAGGCACACTTCTGAGCACCTGCTTGCACCCAGGCCCAGGTAAAGCCCTAAGTAAAGTGTACTGCTACTAATGTTTTAACATATAGCGTGAAATAAAAGCAAAAGCAAATTTTGGATTTACTGTGAACAATTAGTTGTATTAAAACTTTACTTTCACGGTACACGTGTAAGTCTGTAAATACAATGCACCAAATAAAGCTATGTTTGGTGAACGAAATGCAGACAGAAAGTCTGCTATAGTGTGATGTTCCAGTGACAAATCCAGCACTTAAGGAAGGAAAGCAGGAGACGCTAATTAAAAGCAACAAACACTAGCGAAACAGATTGTAATCTATTTAGGGGCTGCATCTGTAGGATGCTAATTAACCACAGAAGGATGCTAAACTTGTGCTCGCACGTAGGCAGGAAAATAGAAGTAAAGAAACTATCGACAACTATCACATGGTAAAAGCCATGGAACCAGTTTGGTTTCTAATCTTTATATTCTGGTAAAAATGCACAGTGTAAAGCTTTTGCATCAACAAAAAAACGGCATCTTTTTTGCTGAAATAAAGCAGTAAAATAGTATTACATGCTTAAAAACACCACCTTCCCCTCCACCACCAACTTGTAGTGCACTACACTTTTAAGAATACTTACATTAGTTTGATTACACCAACCAAATAAAACACGAGTATTGGCTTTGTAATAAATGTAATGCCTGGACAAAATACGTGGAAAAAAAAAATCTTCGTTGTAAAAATATTTAAAATGTTTTTGTTCTTAGGGGCAAATTTGTAGCATAAGACCAAAGATGCAAACTTTAAAGTTTGAAGGGAGCAGGCTCAAGTCACAGCACTAGCTCACCATGCTATAATTGTGGACAACATTCGAATCCACGTTACAAGGAAATAAAATAAACATTGCCTTTTTGTCGACCTAAACCTCCACCATTAATCTAAAACAGCCAAACGTCTTCATACAGTTAATGCCATACAGAGCTAATATATAACAATAACGAGGTTCTAGAAATAAATTGGGTTATTCAAATGCCCACCATAAGCAATCTGTTCAAACTGATAAAGCGGTAAAAAGTCCTCCTGATACAGTGTTGTAATAAAAACAAAGGTCTGGGCAGAGATAACAGTTCAGAGCCAGCCTGCTCAAAAGACGGCAATTACAAACGCAGGTTAAAACGAAACTAAATAGCCAGCATGCTCGAAGGTCTCCAATTACAAAGGCAGGCTACAGCGTGTTAACCAGATAGCACACTGCACTTCAATTAAAAGAAGTTCAAGCAGAGTGAAATAACACTGTAGTTAGGCGCCGCTGTATCGGGACTACAAGGAAGTTAGAAAATCACCAGCAGCCAACAGAAAAGTACATTACAACAACACTACCACAACTAAGCCAATAGCAAGCGGAAAGACAAATAACATGAAATTTCACCCAACATACAGATTACTTTATGTCTCGCTGAGACAGCGCATGCATCGCATGCGCTGCCAAGGCGAGACCTAAAAATGCGTGGTTAAAGCACAACGAGGTAAAAAACTCATTGTGGAGGATGTTCCCCTACAGATTTACAAGAATCTGTAAATCTGAGGCAACACCAAAAAAACATTTCAAAAGGAGGCGTTAACCCCTTGACCGCGATCGGAATTCCGCCCAGGTGCTGGACATTCCGATCGCGGGTGTGGTCGTGACGAGCTCAGCTCATCATGCGCACACGCCCACTGCGCAGCATGAGCTCGTCATGAGCATAGAAGGGGTTAATGTGATGCAACGAGGAGAAATACTTTCATTTCTTCTTGTTTGTTTTTTACTCTTTTTATGTGTGCTGCATTTCGCACCACACATAGACGGAGCAAAACTCCTTTAATGCTTGTTTTTGTGCAGGAAGGTGTCCCTATCTGCACAAACACAATCATTGCTGCTACCCAGGCACCTTTGCATCATTTTGCCACAGTGCCTGTGTTGGCGTTAGGCAGTTTTTTTAGTGCTTGCACAAGGGTGAGCACAGGGATGTTCCGCATTCTTATTAATACAGCACATCCCTGCATTTTGAAAATGATGCAGCTCGGCTCGGCGCAGCAACATTTCTTGCTGCACCGCGATGCACCATTTTCGTGTAAATATGCCCCCATTTGGTCGCTAACAGTTCTCGTAATTTGCAGTCTAGCATCTCCATTGCTGATATAAGGGATACTAACATGCTTGCCCAAAGTGTTTTAAATGTCTCAATACTAAAGATTAATTCCTTTAAAACTATTTTTTGCCTATATTATACTCCGAATAAGCTGCATAAATTGGGATTGAGGGATACAGCTGACTGATTTTGATGTAGCTTGCCCGGTGCAGATACTGTTAATATTTTTTCCTCATGTGAACGAACAGTTTCATACTGGAAAAGGGTATTTGAAATAATAAGTCAACTTTTAAAGGTAGAAGTAAGGTACGATCCTAGAATTGTAGTACTGGGCCATGGGGCTAATCTATCATCAGATAAGATTGGGGTTGCATTTTTTACGATAACTATGGGTAGATTGGCGATTGCTCGGGCCTGGCTTTCGAAGGAAACTCCGGAGATTATGTCCTGGTGGCAGGAGTTTTTGTTGCTTTGTGGGCTTGAGCTGGCAATCATTTGTAGCCATCCTTGTCGCAATAGATTAAGGAAGATTTGGGAGCCAGTAAGACAGGGCCTAGCAATCTCACACAGGGTTATGCACGGGATGCATGATTGGGATTAGATAGATTGGTTTTGCTAAAGCTTTTACATGTGTGATGAACTCTGGGGCATATTTACAAGGAGTTGATGCTGCAACATTTTTTTTTCATAGCGCCGTATTTACAAGATGATATAGAGCCACTTAATGTCACTTTTACACTGCTAGCACCTATTTTTTTCCAAAGCCAGTTCTGCTAGCGGCATTTTCTGAAAATGATATGCAAGGTAGGCGTTCCCTTGGAAAAACACTCGTAAACATGATGCTGCCATATGTACACATTTTTTCGGAAGCACCGCTACTTTTCTAAAAATGCCTCTAGGTCCCATTAGTTGCAGTTTTTTACTACTAAGGAAAAGCTGGTCTTAAAAATGATGCTAGCACACTGGTAGTAAAGCAGAACAGACCCAAAACAATATGGCAACCTCAACCATGCCATGGATCTACTGCTATTGCAGCTATGAGCACCAAGGAGACCATCACCACCATAGAGTCAGTGCAGGAGAAGGGAGCAGACATACCACCAGAGGATAACCCTCTTTGACCTCAGGGAGGAATAGGTCATTGCCCAGTACAGGCTCAGGAGGGAGTCCATTCTCTGCCTCCTGCACGAGATTTAGCTAAGGCTGCAGCCAACATCGCAGCACTGCACCAACATCCCTCTGCAGGCCAAGCTACTGGCTGTTCTCCACATGCTGGCGTCTGGAACTTTTCAACCCACCACAGCCAGAGTGGCAGGAGTATCCCACGCATACTTCTCAAGGTTCCTCCCCACCGTCCTGGATGCCATCTTAAGCCTCATGCTACAGTACTTCTACTTCCCCAACACATCGCAGCAACAACAGGACAACAAGCAAGGCTTTTATGCCATTGCAAGATTCAAACATATGTTGGGGGCAGTGGACTGCACACATGTGCAACTTGTGCCTTCCAACAGGAAGCACACCTATTCCATGAACGTGCAGGCAATCGTGGACCATCTGGGTCTCTTCATCAACTTACTAGCAAAGTACCCTGACAGTGCTCATGACTCATTCATCTTCCGCCACTTCACCATCATTGAGCACTTCCAGAATGGGACCTATGAGAATGGCCTACTGGTTGGTAAGTACTCCTCAAGCACATGACAGACCACATGGCAGTCAATTATGTAGGAATACATTGACATATCAGTCTTGGGTTGAATGAGACAGTGCTTACGTAGTTGTGTGGGCCGATATACATGTGACATACTACATGGCAAATGCGCAACACATTTCCTACAAGTCACACATGTCGACCCCACTGTTGCCTACATGTACAAGTGAACTGGGCTGATGGAGTATCAGTAATAATGATGCTCTGGTGGAGCAGCTACCCAACTCATGTCAATGTGGCAATGTAAGTATGTCTGCATGACATTGCAAGGACTCATAGGTCTGCAGTACAGCAAACTACAACAAAGTGCATCTCTCATTCACCCTACTTTAAGGATGTCTACCATGGGCCTTGCGGTGGCCTTTCCAATCCAACACCAATAAAGATCACACACGTTTACACACATCCTATGTACAGGGACTTTGGGACAGTCGGCAAGTAGTGTGCCGGCTCAAGGGGAGGTAAAAAGAGGATACATAATCACATGCCTCATTCTTATGTCCAATTATTATGTGTCCAGCATTCCGCATGACACATAGAAGGAGGAAATAGCACAGATTGTATGTAATTGGTGCTGGAATGTGTCCCTTAAAGCATGACATCATGTGAGAACACTAAGCTCTCACACTTGCCAGGTCGACATGGCAGTTCAAAACTGCATGCAGACACTGCAGTGGCAGGTCTGAGTAACATTTGCACGGCTACTTATGTGGGTGGCACAATCAGTGCTGCAGGCCCACAAGTAGCATTTTGAGTTACGGGCCCTGGGCAAACTCAGTGCACTTTACTAGGGACTTACCAGTGAATCATGCCAATATGCCAATCATGGATAGCCAATTGCAATAACAATTTGTACAGGGAGCACTTGGACTTTGACACTGATTAGAAGTGGCAAAGTGCCCAAAGCATCTAAGCCAGCAAAAACGAAATTCGGCACAATATCAAAAATACAGCAGGTAGAGGCAAAATGTCAGGGGAAACCACACCAAAGATGCCAATGCTAACACTTACTATCAGGAATATGTAGGAGGACACACCAAGGCATGCATGGTACCCTACCATACCACAATGACCATGATTAAATATCATGGTGGCCACAAATGATGACAATGTCACTGTCCTGTTGGGTATGGCCCTTAGATACGAATAAAGCAAACACAAGGAGATGATGGACGGAGCGCTGAAACTTTTCAGACACTCACCCCCAGTCACAGATCTGGGTTGAGTCCATCATCGTTCTTTAGCTCACTTCGCCACCCCAGTTCAAACACAGCTATATGCAAATCAGTCTTGACCCTGTACCTCATGGGAACAGTTCAGCCCGAACTGCCAAGCCATGTCTTCCATGGAAAGGAACCAAGCATCCTGGGACCAATTTCGGCCCAACAGCCCTCATCAGCCAGGCTAGCTTGAATCCAGTGGCAAAGTGAGCAAGGGGCCCACGTCTGCGCACACCCTACCAACTTAGGCCGAACAAAGCAAACACAAGGAGATGATGGACAGAGCGCTGAAACTTTACAGACACTCACCCCCAGTCACAGATCTGGGTTGAATCCATCATCGTTCTTTATCTCACTTCGCCACCCTAGTTCAGACACAGCTATATGCAAATCAGTCTTGACCCTGTGCCTCATGGGAACAGTCCAGCCCGAACTGCCGAGCCATGTCTTCCCTGGACCGGATACTGAAATAGCGTCCCCTATTTAGGGTCCGTCCCCCTGAGCACTGCAGAAAAACCGCCTTCCGGGGTAAGAATGTTGCAAAATGATATAAACAGTTAAATCCAATATCAATTTATAGCAGCAGATTTGTAGAGTTTTTATTCATTGTTCGATATTAGGCTCTCATATCGATGAAATAATTCATAGGAGATACATCATGTAAACTTAGTTAGATGAAGCCATCATTCGTTTCGGTCATCCCTCCCCATGCATTTCGGGCTACCTGAGCCCTTCATCAGGGGAAATTTCGACAAAAATACAAACAATCATGTTTTGAGGAAACCAAACCACGAAAATATATACCATCACCTCAACCCAGGTGAGTTATCCAATAGAGTAGATGACCGATATCGTGTGCGTAACCAAATGGTGATATGATGTGAGTGCCATGCTAGTGGACTCAAGAAATTAAATTCAAAGGGGGGTGTGAGTGTGAACACGGTTAAAAGGCGCAAAAATAGAGGGAAATCTGTGGAAATCCAGAATGCCCCCACGCGAGTGATAACATGTTCACGGTAAATGTACACACGAACATAAAGATTGCGCTGTGTATAAACATGTAGTGTCAGTAAGTGTTCAAACATGCATCAACATCCATAAGCTCAGTAGATGCCATTCTTTCATTTAAATGTGTGCATATGTGCAGCATGCATGGTCTACGGTGAGGAATATCAAAAAAAGTATTCAAAACGCTAAGACCGGAACCAAGCATCACGGGACCGGTTTTGCACTAACAGCCCTCATCAGCCAGGCTAGCTGAATTCAGTGGCAAAGTGAGCAAGGGACCCATGTTTGGGCCTACCCTGCCAACTTAGGGTGGACAAAGCAAACACATGGAGATGATGGACGGAGCACTGAAACCTGTGAGCAGGTGGGAGTTTGTCTTTTCAGGTATATTTATTGTAGGAGTAGAAGAGGGGTTTGTAGTGTTTTTGTAGTGTTTGGGTTAGTTAATTGGGGGTGGGATCATACCGGGGCATGGTCATTGTCACCCCATGAATGAACAGGAGTTTGGGGCATTCCTGTGGCTGGTCTGCTTTACCTCCCAAACATGGTAGCCCATGGGGGCTGTGTGATCCATGCATATCCGGTGAACATAAGGAACCAGCAATGGGAATCATACACCTCCAGATGCTGTGGCTTTATGGAGTGAACTGGGACACCCAGCAGTTGAAGCATCGCTGTGCAGATGTGGTCGGCAGGGAGTCCGACCTCCTATATTAAATGGGCATTGAAGTTGGTTTAGCAACATGTGAGTGCACATAATGTGTCTGCTCTCTTATGTTACTCATGTACCCATTGATGATTTGTGGAACCATTAAGTATGGCTCACAAGACAGTTTGGCTCTAATTAGCCATGCCCCCATGCAAAAGGGGCAAATTCCGTGCCTATAGTGCTGGCACAATATGTGCACCAGTGCGATGTGTGACACTGTGTGGCCCACACTAGTATTAGTGTTACCTTAGGTGACAGAGATGAGTCCCAGGGAAGTATGAATCTGATGTACATTGCCAAAGCCCATCCAGACAACTCATGTGATGATAGAGCAGGTAGTGCAGATGTGCTCCAGAGACGCTTATTTCTCAGCAGCCATTTGTCATGTACACTTGTGATTTGCCATCATAGAACATATGTCATACATAAAGTAGCTCATTTACAATACTCTTGCAATGCTGGCATCTCAACTCTAACAACGTCAAAAGAGATGCAGTAGATGAGCTAGAGCCTTGTAAAGAAGCCCGATAGTGATGTGCCAATGATTCTCCTTGCCATACCTCTCCATAGTTGTCAATCATTAAAGAGGCCTGCTATGGCTTTCACTGCTTAGCTCACATCTGAATGTGGCAATACACATAGCACTGGTCTTTAACAGCATTTCCTATTTGTAATGTGTATAGTTCCTCATTACCCACTATAGCAATGCTGTGCTTTGCACTGGCTTGCCTGACTACATACCTCTGACTGCATAGCAGATCACACATGCTGCATTTGCATGGTCTCAAGGATGGGTTATTGAGGCCAGAGCCACTGGAGTTGTCTTGAAATATGTAACTCACATGGTACATGACTCCAGTATTAGAGCCTAAATGTGTGCCAGATGGGAGCCCACTCACATTTATTTATTTATTTTATTTATTTTAACAACTTCTAGAGCACACAAATACCCTTGGGTGTCTCGGCGCTATGGACTGTAAAGATTAGCAGAGGACCGGTTACCTATTGTTCAAAGAGCCAAGTTTTGACCTGTTTCCTAAATGATAACAATGTAGGACTGGTCTTAATTTGTATGGGAAGCGAGTTCCATAGTTTAGCTGTAGCCACTATAAATCTTCTATCACCCCAGTTAACTTTCTTGGTTCTGGGGATGATCAGAAGGTTGGCATCTGCTGAACGCAAGGCTCTACTAGGCACATATGCTAGAAAGGCTTTTTTCAGGAATTCAGGTCCTGCATCATGCACTGCCTTATAAGCGATACACAGCGCCTTAAATTTAGTTCTCTTTTTTATGAGCAGCCAGTGAAGCTGGCGTAACACTTTAGTAACTGAATTAAACTTTGGAGTACCTGTTAGTGTCCTGGCGGCTGCGTTTCTGTATCAGTTGCAGCCTACTTAGAACTTTTTCTTGAGCGTTAACTAGCAGGCCATTACAATAATCGACCTTTGACATAACCAGAGCACTAATGAGTGTTTTACCAGTATTAATTGGGATGAAAGGTAACAGTTTCTTTATCGTCCTTAAAACATAAAAAGCTGAAGAGACCACTGAATTAACATGGTGTATAAAAGACAGGCTGTCATCAAATATAACACCTAGGTTTCTGGCCTTCTTAACAGGAGTGGGGGGTAATCCCATCTCAACTAGCCACCAGGTTGGAGACCACCCACCAAAGACCATTACCTCGGTTTTCTCAGAGTTAAGTTTAAGGCAGTTATTTGCCATCCATGAGCTAATGGCCAACATACCATCATGGAAACTCGCTGCCACCGCCTCTCCATCTTTATGCACTGCCAGCACCAGTTGCGTGTCGTCGGCATACGACGTAAGACTCATCCCAAAGGATTTTATTACTCGTGCCAAGTCCGACACATATATATTAAACAAAGTCGGACTTAGCGACGATCCCTGAGGGACTCCACAGGGGAGAGAGAAAACTGATGAGTGAAAAGTACCCATACTGACTGACTGGGTTCGATTGGAGAGGAAGGAGGCCAGAAGTGCTTTAGCCTTCCGTCCGATGCCTATGGCTGAGACACGGTTGATCAAAGTAACATGATCAACCGTGTCAAAAGCTGCTGATAAATCCAGAAGCACCAAGACTGCGGCACCTCCTCTATCAAGTACCATTCTAATTTCTTCTGATGCTTTAATGAGTGCCGTCTCCGTACTATGGCCTTTCCTAAAGCCAAATTGTGTGTCAACTAGCAGTTTATTCTCTTCAATGTACTGCGCCAGCTGGATGTTCATGATTTTCTCGAAAATCTTTGCTGGAAAAGGTAGACGTGCGATAGGTCTATAGTTTTTGATGTACATGGTACAGTATCCAAGGGTATGCTTGCCTGAATGAGACACATCTTTACTGATACCGTACTTGTAAATGATCAAATATGTACATTTCAGCTTAGACATGCGTGGGACCTAACTGTACAATATCATGTGCTCAGCATCACTGACAGGTACAGTACTCATGTTACTTAGGGAACAAGTACGCATGAATTGAGATGTATGTAGTGTACTCATTTACTGGTGTCTGCTTTTAAGAGGGCCTCCATATAGCATCACCTTACTGAGTATGGTATGTGAATTGTGTAGGTGCACAGCATCATCCAAGTCAGTTACCATTGCGTAATTTGGAAGTGATGTGGGTCAGCACAAGGTTCTGCAAAATGGCCAACAGGTGCATGTCTAAGGCATTCTTATGTATGTATGACTCTGCCTTACCAATGTGTATCATCCAGGCATGTCAATTGGGTCTTCTGAACACTTACAAGCTGAAGAGCTACATAGCTAATAGCCTTGCATATGTACTGTGCTGTTGTTGCAAAACAAATATGTGTAGTAAGTTTCATGATGTGATTTACATGCACCCACTTCGTACACAAAACCTGAGGTGGCAAACTTCAATAACCCAAACTTCACCAGTGAGTGCCATCTTCAGTGCTAATTGCGTAGTGCAAGGAGTGATTCTGATGTCAGATGATGTGGGAATTGCCAGATTCAATGTGCATCCTTATCACAATTTAACTTTTGGAAGGAGATAAATAGGCTATGAAACTTTGCAGTGATGTGTTGCATGTCTATCAGCCTCTGACTACTGTGAAGGAGAACACTTTGCCAATCTGGGATGGACCACATGATAGTTGATTGACAGGGGAGTCATGATGCCGGTGTCAGACAATGCTAATGTATGTGATAGTGGATAAACATCAGAAATTGATGTGGCTGTGAATGATACATAATGCATGTCAGTTGCACATGCTATGATATTGGGAGAATTTATTGAGCGGTGGCATGGTCCACTGTGTAGTTACTACAGATCAAATATGAGAAGTTTCATATGCCTCTGTATGATGTGGGGTACTATTCCTGCATCTATTGTTACATGTCAGACCTGCCAAGTTATCTGTATATGTAGCAATGTGTCCTGATATGGCTCCTTGCCTTATCAATTGCAAAACGTTGTGAGACAAGACGTACTGTCAAGACATAGCACTTCTTAATGTGTTAAATGCCTATGGTATAAAGGCCATTGCAGGATGCAGAAGGTACACTAATACACAGTGAAGATGGAAATGTGTACCATTCCATGGGTACCAAAGATCTTTGGGCCCGATTCACAAAAGTAATCTGAGACAAAATCCTAACTTTACGACTTCCGTTATTCACAAAGGGCATTTAGGAGTAGTAAAGTTAGGATTCCTAACTTTACTACTCCTAAATGCCCTTTGTGAATGCCGATAGTCGTAAAGTTTGGATTTTGTCTCAGATTTCTTTTGTGAATAGGGCCCACAGTTTCCAAGCATACTCGGTACTGACATGGTCATAATTAGATCTGTCAATGGTATTGCAATTGCACAGTCTAACAATTTGCCTTTCTTTGCCATTAGGGCTGAGGACATTTGATATGCTAGATAATAGGTATATGTATAGTCACTCTAAGCTGATAGATGATTTAGGCTGTAGGAGCTGCTACCTTAGGTGTAATGTAAAATATGATATTTCATGATGGTACCTTGAGTAAGCACTTACAAGTCATCACACACATAGTGATTACAAAATATGTTAAACTCTCACTGCCTATCATTGTCCCAGAATCTGCAAAATAAAAAGCCCATTTGGCTAGTAGTTGGTGTAGTTGCCTTCCAGAATGGCCAATGGTGAACCTGGTCCTAGATCCTAGAGACACACAACATACAGATAATAATTAGAAGTGCATTTATTTACAAGTGTAAATGTTGAAAGGTATCACAGCTAATGTTGATTGGATAATAACCCCAAAGGATGTTTAGAGCCAGTGGATGTCCAGACAGAGTCAATGTGGGGAACATATCTTGGGACATGTTGAGGAGAGGAGTGGTTCAGTCAGGAGGAAGACTGCAGTGTCATTAGGGAGGATAGGCTACATTGACAGTCCACAAATGGTCAAGGTGAACAGGGTGAAGTCAAAATGAGGACAGTGACAGCAGATGTTCCCTGGCATGTTTATCAGCACAGGGCTAAGGAGAAACTGGGTATATGGCACAGATGAATGCTATAGACACTTCTTTGTTGGAAAGAGGTACAATTCACATATTCCTCCTCTGATGTGTGCGTTGTCTCCAGTGACGGTGGTGTTGTAGATGCAGCAGCCGAGGGAGGAACAGACATCAGGGGCTTATGATGTGGATCCTGTGCCTGCAGCAGCAATCATCTGTGCCAAAACATGATGCAGCACAGGAGCAAGGAGGATCCTCTGGTTTTGCAACACAACAGTAACATCGCAGTG
This sequence comes from Calotriton arnoldi, assembly GCA_963921515.1. NCBI lineage: Eukaryota > Metazoa > Chordata > Amphibia > Caudata > Salamandridae > Calotriton > Calotriton arnoldi. Next base: position 3,118,270 of record CAWUFW010000004.1, on the reverse strand, counting down.
GTAGGCAGCCATGGCAGCCATGTTGTTATGTTTTGTAATGTACCCCAAAATAGGCCTGGGTAGTCACCTAACCTTTCACCTACATTTCCCTGCCATTGTACTACATAACAGTTTTTGGTATTGACCTTTTACCTAGTTAGGTGCTGCATAAATGTCATGTGGTTTTCCGAGAAAACTTGCCTAATTTATTCTGCATGAGGATTCTCAAAATCACTGCAGGATTACCATCTTTTGCATAATAACTATGTATAAGGGTCATCCCTTTCGTCATCCTCGGCCGACATGACACAGCAAGGTAGAACCCGTGAGGGTACCTTTTGGGTATATAAGCACCTTATCTTTGCTGGGGCTGGCAGAGGAGAAAGACTTCCATGTTGACACACTGACGAGAGAGGCTGAGGTTCCTGCACGCAGACACTCCAGCAGGCAGTGGTCTGCCATCCCTCCTGGGGTGTCCATTCGAGACCAAGATGGGGTCCTTCATTCTCTCACACCAGGTAATTGGGTTGGCTTCATCCTAGGGAGATTCTTGGCTCTACACCTACATACATGCTAGGTACACTTAGGTACATCTAGTTAGGGTTGCATAGTAAGAGTACGCATTATTATTGTCATGTATTTATATGCCTGCCTATATTCATTGTTTTAGCACTATGTTAGATATCTACCATCCATTTACTCTGTTGGTGCTTATAATCATTTATATCTGTTTCTGTTTTATGGTTGTTTCAGTACACCTATTTTACACTAGAATTACACTGGTTCAATAAATGCTTATTGAAAACGTCCCCACCGTTTATTCTGTGTATCTCTCTGAAACAAAGTGAGCACGAGTGACTGAGCGAAAAGTACTGTGCTGTTTCCATGATCCCTGATGGGACAGGGTTGTCAAAGTCAAAGTCAAACATACTTTATTTTGCATTATTTCAACGCATAAAAAGTAGAAATATAAAAACAAGTTAAAAAACATTGCATCAATAAAATATCTAAGAGACATTACACCATATAAGATAAAGCCATAATTTCATAACTTCATCAATGTCGGATAAAACAATCCATTAAAAGGAAAAAGAGTTATAAGGGTAGACGTCTTCTACTAGACGTCTTCTACTAGTTCCATCATGTACATACCGATTACATACATTGTGTCCCATCCACACGACATAACGGTATTACACAGGTGACCTTTTACCTAGTAGCTTACTTCTGTCTCTCCGACATCAGGCTCTTGGTACCATATCTTAATCCCTGTACCTGATGTACATAAACATGTCCCCAGGCACAGAAGATTTATTCTGTCACCACTTTTTTCATCCATGGCTAACAGCCAGCTGTGCATGATCATATTTGCTTAAAAAAGGATTAGCAGGGGATTAGCGAAAGTTTTCAAAGCATATCGATTCTAGGAAAACCCCGGAGTGACTACTTTAGTATAAAAGACCCTCACTCCCCCTTAGACACGCAGAGGAGAATTCCTTCCAAGCTGAGATGAGGCTCTGCCAGCTTGAAGGAAGTGACCCGATTAGGGTCACCTGGGTCACTCGCGTCCACCTCTCAGCCTTCCATACAAATGAAGAGTCGGTTGGACAGTAGAGAATACAAACCAAATATACTTATTCAGATACACTCGAGCGGAGCCCAGTCTGCCCAGTCTCTTAGGATTGCTGCAGAGGGACTGACATCAGCAAGCATGGAGATACATTATGAACAATTCAAAACCAATGAAGGCACGCCCAAAATTGAATTTTCCAGGCAGATGCAGTTAAACAAAGAAGTACAGAAGGATAGGTTTCGATTCTGAGGCCGGGCACACACTATCTCCTACCCAAGGTCACTCTATCCGTGCCCGCCACTGGACTAGTGGGAGAAAACCTCTATCTAGTGGGAAAGGTATGCACTAATAAGAACAGTGTATTCATTAGCAAAGAAAGGCCCAACCTTGGAGAAACGAAACTTACCACAGGCCGTTTCGCAGAAGAAATTAAGAATTAGTTTCGATTATGGTTCAAAATGGCGGCCAAACATAAAATGGTGCCACGAGTGCTAACTTAAATCGAATAATACACAGACAAAATAACGATTTTTTTTTTATTTCAACAGACCCTCCTTTTAGCATGAGCTAACAATTTTTATGAAATGATCAAAGAAAACATGACATTTTCAAGGACAAAGGAGCATCAGTATTAGGAGCAGGTCATATAGTCAGTATCAGGGATGGAGGCTGCAAGGAAAGATGTAGTCTCAAAAATACCTTCATCAGTCTGCATGAAATCGTCAATATCTTTTTGTATCATAATGACGGCATTAGTATCATGAATTGACATTTTCTGTTTGGGAGTGAGGATATTGACACAATATGAGCAACAAGCTGGGAGACATTGTATGCAGAGGCAACATGTAAAGATGATACCGGCAACCACAGCCAAAAAAGTGAGGATCTTCCAACCCCAGGATGTTAACGTATTCCAAAACCACCCCGACAGAGTCCAGGTACCTTTTTCTTGGTGTATCTCAGCTGATATTCTATGCAATTTTTGTATAGCTGAATAAACATTGGGAGTGTTATCAGGTATATAAACACAACAGCTACTTCCAATGACGTGACAGGCCCCTCCCCTATCTGCAAGTATAACATCTAACACCATCCTGTTCTGCAAAGTGACTAATCTCGTAGCCTGGAGCTCAACAGTGATATTTGTCATTATCCTAGCAGATGTATTGATAACCCCTTCAACAACTCTTGTTAATTGACGAATTTGAAGGCTATTAGCCATGGGACCCCAAAAAGGCAGCAGGCCCTTCATAGCGTCTCCAAATTGCTGTGCGGTGGTGTCTGTCTGATCTATATCCTTTGTGTCAACAACCCTTTTGGCTCGGGTCAGGAAGGTACTTCTACATTGCAGCTGATGATTTTTATGATAATTAGATGGGGCAACATATACAGGGGGAAGACGGAAGGAGAGATAACATGTACCTGACCATCCCCTCGGGAGCCAGACGTGAGCTTGTGACCCACAAACAAAATAGACATTATGGCGCAGGACCAAAGGAGGACTATTAGTCGTATCCAGCTTGTAAGTAAAATTACATTTACTCTCCCCCAACTTTATCTTCCCTGTCCCCTGGACACAATTACTAGCTGTCCTATTGACCACCAACACAGGTATCGGCTTATCTTTGGTAAGATTTCGACCTCGGAAGGATTGGAAGTACTCAGAGGTATTAAAACCATTGGAAATCAGCCATTTCCATTCCAAACCAGGTCGTATCCTTCACCCTGCGGTACGTTTACCAACATTACTTTGAGGATAGTGTCCCTAGAGTACCTTGTCCTGCTGGTCCTAGAGGGGTAAACCCTTGATAGACGCGTAAATATTCATTCGCAGTGTAAGAATCAGTGGATGTTATATCCAAAGTAGAAAGATGAAATTGGAAGTACACCAACCGAAACAGTTCATACCAACCCTCACAGCTGCCAATATATGATCGTGGCATGGACAACAGATTGTCACTCTTATGAGTGACCAAAGGGAGCCACCCACAAACCCAACAATTAGTCATATTGGACACATTATGAGCATGATGCAACATTTGTATAAACACATTTTTTGTATAGGACTGCCTGTGCGCTTCTTTGTGTAGAGCTAGAGTAACAAAAATGTGCTCAGGGGGAGCGGGAGTCGTACCAACCAAGGAATGTACAGGAAATTTATCCTCTAAAAACCAGGATATTTCAAATAATGTCATTAGTGCAATCACAACAATTAATATGCAAACTATTTTACTCTTTGTCGACCAACCCCTTGTTAAACGTGTTGGTGCAAATGGCTGTTCCTCTCATCAATAGGCCGGCCAAATGGATGCATTATTAAGCAAGGAAAGAAATGCAACAAAATGATAGTAAAGGTAAGTGTTCCCAGTGTCTGTCAGAGCCTCACTGGTACAGGCTCCTATTGTTCATCAAACGTTGGCGCTCTTGAGCACCAGCGGTGGAGCTTGCTCTGTCCTAAGCTCACGATGTATCCCACGCCAATCAGGATAATGTACCCCCCTCCAAGGGAGTATGTTCAATCTATCCTGTCCAATGTCAAAACAGTGCACAAATCTCACTTCACCCTAAACTAACTTAGTTGGTACTACAGCAAAGTACATCCTAACTTGCACAGTCCATCCCTGTCAAATCTGACTTCTCCTTTTGTGCACTATTCCTCAGCCGAGGACGCAGATTGTACCTGGTGACTCCAGGCACAGAGGGATCAGTAAAAAGGGGTTCCTGAATAGCTCGTATTTCCGGTGGAACTACCGCATTCAGCACTTCATCATTTTCTGCATCTGTTTGTGTCCAAGTCATCTTGGCATCACTAAAGGGGATGAACTGAGGCACCTTCTCGCACTCAGCGTCCCCTATGCCATCCCTCACCCACTGGTCATAGGGCAAGGGCAAAGGTATCCTGCGGCAGTGGGTGGCGTGCACCCAGTTCTTTCGGCCGGCGACCTTCACAGCGGTACGTGTAGACAGGAGGACCTGTTCTGGTCCCTTCCAACGTGGCTCTAAACTCTTCTTCCTCTGGAAATTACGAATTAAGATGAAATCGCCAGGCTGAATGTCGTGTCTGGGACCCTCTGGTGTGGGTGGCAGGGCTTCCTGGACCTGTTGATGAATAGAACGCACATTTTCAGTTAACTGGCAAAGGTAATCGATCAATAATGGATACTCAATATCTGAGAACCGCCGAGGACGCGGGACGCCCCAGACATTTGCCGGGCGTCCGAACATGACCTCGTACAGTGACAATCCTGTCCTAGAATGTGCTGTTCTTGTCGACAAAAGAGTAGGCCTGGGCGGTAAATTCCGTTCCGCTCGCGGAATTTGGGTAATTTCGCGTTCCGCGGAGAACACAAAATTACCAAAAATTCCGCGATCCGCGGCTTCGCGGAATTGTTTGCTTGTTCGCAATTTCAAAATGCGTGTTCGTGAGATATTTCTCCCCGAGCACGCAAACAGCGTTCGCGAACAGGAAAAAAGCATCGCGAACGGGCGGAACAAGCAATTCCGCGTGTTCGCGGAACTTTTGCGTGCTCGCAGAGATTTTTTACCGTTTCGCGGAGCTTTGCGTAGCGCGACTACGCAAATTCCGCCCACCCCTACAAAAGAGCTAATGGTAAAGCATCTGGCCACTGTAACCCTGTTGTCTCTTGAATCATTGCCAATTTCAGTTTGAGAGTACCATTGTACTTCTCAACCAAACCTGCCGACTGCAGGTGGTTTGCAGCATGAAACTTCTGTTTTATGTGCAAACCATCGCAAATTATCTGAAAGACCTTGGCATTAAAACGACTTCCGTTATCACTCAAAATCAAATGGGGCAAGCCGAAACGAGGAAAGAACTCCTTCAGGAGTACCTTTGCAGTCGTAACAGCTGTATTGTCTTTAGTGGGGTAAGCCTCAACCCATTTACTGAATACACAGACAACCACCAAAACATACTTCAAATTATTGCACCTATCTAATTCTATATAATCCATCTGGATGACCTCAAAAGGGAAATTGGGTGGTGCAAAATTACCGGGTGGTGTAGGAGTACCCTTCCCAGGATTGTGCATCATGCCCACCATGCCGTACTTCACTAAATGTGCAGCTGTTTTCGAAATGTTATCATTCTGCCACACAACATCTAACAACTTGCAAATACCCTTAGCACTAATATGGGCTAGGACATGAGCCATCGTGACTACAGGAAGAACATATTCATCTGGCAACATCCATTTCTGCTTCCCAGACTTATCAATCCAACATCCCTCATCGTTCAATTGTGCTGTACTTTCTTGCCACATTGCTAATTCTTTTATTGTGGCCTCACTTTGTATCTCCTTCACATTCTCAAGTGTATCTTCAAACATGGTGACTTCAGGCACCCACCTAGCGGGACCTGCTACAAACATTCTTTTCATTTTAGTCTGGGCCGTTTCCTTAGCTGTCTGATCTGCAAAAGCATTTCCCCTACCTACATCATCAGTGACTTTTCTATGGGCGCTACACTCCACTATTGCAAACTTCTTAGGGAGTGTCAAAGCAGACAAAAGCCTCAATATAAGGTGACCATGTTGTATCTTTGTACCATGGGAAGTAAGGAACCCTCTCAGCCCAGAGTCGCCCAAAATTGTGCGTGACCTCGAAGGCATACTGGCTGGCAGTATAAATATTGACAACCAGTCCCTCGCTCAATTCACAAGCTCGGATAAGGGCGGCTAACTCAGCTGCTTGGGCTGACTGATACAGGACTTGCGATGTCTCTACGACAGTAAGCAATGTGGTGATAGCATAAGCAGCATTTGTAGTGTCATCTGCTAATTTAAAACAAGAGCCATCGACATATAGTTCCCCTTGCGGGTTTGATAAGGGAACATCAGTCAATGCTACCCGTCCTTTCGTCTCTTCCTCCGTCCGGAAGATACAATCATGTTTCTTATTTTAGGAAGGGAGGGGCAGTAACGTGGCTGGATTCAAGGTGGCACATCTTTTGATCGTAATATGTTTAGCGAACAGTGTAAATTCATAGCCCGTCAGACATGCACTGGTGAGGTGCTGTGTCTTGGTCTTATTCAAAAGTGTATCCACAGCATGGGGTAACATAACTGTGAGGTCAGTATCAAATCAAGTCCAGCCGATTTTCTTACCGAGATGGCCACGGCCGCGCCCGCTCTTAGACAGCTCGGGAGGGCTTGTGCGACAGGGTCAAGAACAGCAAAGAGGTAAGCACACGGCTGTTGCTCATCTCCAAACGTTTGTGTTAAAACAGAAAGTGCGCAACCAGCCATCTCATGAACGTACAACACAAACGGTTTAGTATAGTCGGGGGTGCTGAGTACTGGAGCCGAACAAAGCGCAGTTTTCAATTGCTCAAAAGACTGCTGCCATTCAGGCGTCCAAGACAGGGGTTCATGCACATCTTTAGTGGTTAGTGCAAGCAGGGGTTTGGTTAGTAAGGAGTAGTTAGGTATCCCTGCCTACAGTAGGAAGTGATACTTGTGAAAGCACGCACATCTTTCTGAGTCTGTGGGATGGGCATTTTAACAATGGTACTGATGCGCTCAGGAGTCAATCTCCTACCCTCCTTCGACAGTAGGTAACCTCCTGTCGACAATACTAACATTTATAAAGGGAACCTTTATGTCCGTGGTGTGCCAAATGCAACAAAAACTTAACTGTACTGTCCCTGCAACCTTGTTCTGTTTCAGAAGCGATGAGCAAGTCATCAACATACTGTAGCAATACATTACCTGTGGGGAGCGACAAAGAATCCAACTGACCTTTCAATGCCTAGCTATAGATACTCAGACTTTCTGTATAACCTTGAGGAGCAGGACAGAACCTAAAACTTCTACCAGCTAGGGTGAACCCAAACAGATATCTGCTATCAGGATGAATAGGAATACTGAAGAACGCATTTTTCAAATCAATGACAGAAAAGAATTTAGCAGAAGAGGGAATCATTGTCAAAAGAGTGGAGATGTCAGGAACCACCGAAAACTGGGGAATCACTATTTTATTAACTTTGCGCAAATCGATCACAAAACGATAAACATCTTCATGGTCATCAGAGGAACCTGGTGGTGCCCTTTTAAGAATCGGAAGAATAGGGCTATTGCAAATATTAGCAGTAGTCTCCTCAATCACTCCCTTCCCAATTAAATCCTGCACGATCTGCAATAAGGCTCGCTCTCCTGCCTGCGGTATTTTATATTGATGGATACGAGGTAAAATGGCACCATCCTTAACGTGTATCGAAACAGGCGATATCTGCAACAATCCCACAACTATTTACCTATTGCCCACAGGGTGGGTGGTACATCCTTAAATTCAACAGGAAGGGGTGCATCTTTGGACAGACACTGCTTAACGCACACCACATCCGGACCCATTGTCATATAGACACCTGCTGGGGAACAATAAATTGTGGCATGCAACTTTTTCAATAAATCCAAACCCATCAAATGCTCAACACAATTAGATGTCAGCAAAAATGATGAATCCACAGTGAAAGGACCGATGGTCAATGCAAGAGGTTTTGAAATGGGGCTTACAACCGGTACACCAGAAAAACCTACCAAAACATTATTATGGCTGGACAGAGTTGCCCCAGGGACCATATTTCGAGAAACAGAACTTTTCGTCGCACCTGTGTCCACCAAAAATTCCTTAGTTGAACCTTGCAGTTCAGCTGTCACATAAAGTCCACGCTGGTCTACAGGTATCAGAACTGGTCCCCCACTCTGTCCCTGGCTGTCCTAGCTGTAAGACATTCCTGTCACTCCATCCACATCATAATCATCGTGGTAGTACTGTCCATCCCGAGGGTCATCAAAGTAATTATTATCAGAACGACCCTGCGAGGCCACAGCGTTCTGAGCCCTGCCTGCCCCACCAGTTCTACGACCCCTTCCATGAGAACCTCGTCCTCTAGGGACCGCCACCTTCTGTAAAAGCACAGGACACTCGCTGCGCCAATGTCCCTCCTCTTTACAATACGTACACTGATTCGGACCCAGGGGCGTAGCGTTTGGTTGCCTACTAGTACGTGGAAGCTGTTGGGCCAAACCACCACGTCTTCTACCATTCCCTCTAAAAGCATGTTGCAACAACAGCTTTGTCTTCAAATCTGTATGCTTTTTCTCTGTCCTCTCCTTTTCCTCATTCTCCCTAAGCTCATAGTACTGTGCCATATTCAAAATAACAGAAGGGGAAGAGGTGGACCAGGTGCTTTCGGAAGCCTGCAATCAAGTCGCAATCTCAGGAAGCAAATTCGAAACAAACCTATTAACAAACAGCCGAACACCTCCCTCAATAGGCAGATCCTGTCCACTGTAATCTAGGAATATATCTTCAAACTGAGTGAAAAAATCAGACTTGTCCCAATCAACCTTCCTCGGTGGAATAAGAGAATGCATATACGTAATGATACGGTCTGGCAAAGCAAGTATCTCTGCGCTAGGTTTAACACCTGGCTTCCGTTCCTGATCCATTTGGTCCCATGTACCCCCCAACTCTACAACATGGTCTTGAGTATGCACCTAGCTCCAAATATCAACCAGAACCAAAAAACCAAAGAACATTTCAATATCGGCAAGTGTCATTACTGTTGAAGAGGCAGCTTCAGTCAATTCTTTATAATATGCAGTGGGATTCTTCCTCGGATCAGGCAAATGAGTCTTAAGAGACAAAACTTCACTCCTCTTCCACGGAGTGTAAACCCATTGTTCCTGAAAATTAGCCGCCACACCTGGTCTAGTGACAATACCGTGCTGATCATTTAGCTCTGGTATTTCGGGGTGATATATAGGATGAACCTCCCGCATTGGAAACTGAGATACCGAAGTGGGGCTCTTCTCAAGTAGCCTATCCCGGTGGGCAATCAATGTCGTAATACTGCCAAAAACTTGATCAGGCCCCATATTAGTGACATATACATGATCTTTAATATCGTATACAATCTGTGGTGTTGCATCTTTGAAACACTGCTCCCAAAGACTAATCAGAGTAGCAGACATATGCTTAAGGGCATGCTGTTGTACGAAAGGCTCATAATCTTTCATCACATTCCACACATCTTCCACACTGTAAATGGGGTTATGGGCCCACTGCGCAGCCTGGTTAGCCACTACTCTACATCTCCCACTTCAGATCGTACTAACCGCCCCATACATTCCTTAAATTTCGTACAGTCTCTATCCTCAAATCTACGTACTGGTGTCCCACTACTGGTGAAAGGGATGCTGAAACAATAGGTGTGTTACAGCAAACAAATGATGGACGGAATGCTGACAATGCAAACATTCTCCCCCAGTCAAAAGATCTGGGTTAAATCCATCGTTCTTTTTCCCACTACGCCACCCCAGTTTGGACCCAGCCATATGCAAATCAGTCTTGACCCTGTGCCCCATGGGAACAGTCCAGACCGAACTGCCAGGCCAGGTCCTCACTGGACCGGAAACAAGCATCCTGGGACCGGTTTCAGGGCATGTCACCCTTCTTCAGCCAGGCTAGCCTGAATCCAGTGGCGCAGTGAGCAAGGGACCCACGTCTGGGCATACCCATCCCACTTAGGGCGAAAAGTGTTACAGCAAACAAATGATGGACGGAATGCTGACAATGCAAACATTCTCCCCCAGTCAAAAGATCTGGGTTAAATCCATCGTTCTTTTGCCCACTACGCCACCCCAGTTTGGACCCAGCCATATGCAAATCAGTCTTGACCCTGTGCCCCATGGGAACAGTCCAGACCGAACTGCCAGGCCAGGTCCTCCCTGGACCGGAAACAAGCATCCTGGGACCGGTTTCAGGGCTGAAAGCCCGAAACCGGTCCGAGGATGCTTGTTTCCAGTCCAGGGAGGACCTGACCTGGCAGTTCGGGCTGGACTGTTCCCATTGGGTGCAGGGTCAAGACTGATTTGCATATGGCTGGGTCCAAACTGGAATGGCATGGTGAGCAAAAAAACGATGGATTTAGACCCAGATCTCTGTACTGGGGTGAATGTATGACATTGTTCTGCATTCTGTCCATCAATTGTTCTTTTTGCATTTGTCACCCCGAGTGGGACGGGTATGCCCAGACGTGGGTCCCGTGCTCTCCATGCCACTGGAGTCAAGCTATCCTGGCTGATGAGGGCTGAAAGCCTGAAACCGGTCCTAGGATGCTTGTTTCCAGTCCAGGGAGGACCTGACCTGGCAGTTCGGGCTGGACTGTTCCCATTGGGCGCAGGGTCAAGACTGATTTGCATATGGCTGGGTCCAAAACTGGAATGGCATGGTGAGCAAAAAAACGATGGATTTAGGCCCAGATCTCTGTACTGGGGTGAATGTATGACATTGTTCTGCATTCTATCCATCAATTGTTCTTTTTGCATGAAACAATAGGTCTGGCAGGGGTACTAACAGTCATGGTTGCCACAGACGGCGAGGACAAAGAAAGGACAGGAGATGCTGAGGCCAAAGCAGTCTGATCAACAGGAGCAGGAGCAGAGACAACAGAGACAGAAGGAGCGGGTGGCTGGGACTGTGAGGGAATAGTGGGATATATCCTTGCGGGGCATATGGAGGTGGGGGTCGAGTATCTAACAATTCTTCCACAAAAGTATAATTTTCTTCTTGGGCCACATAAGATTTATCAATCTGTAATCGAAGCCTCTCATCTTCATGTTCAATCCCTATCTCTTGTTTCTCTCTATCATGTGCTACAGCTTTCTGAGTCAATGTTTGCATTCTGCACTTTCGTGCCTCTTTTTCCATCTTTAATCATCTCTGTTTAGCCTCCTTTTGCCACGTTCGAAGAGAATCAAACATAGACTGCCTACTTCGCTTCGCAAACAATTTTTCCTGTAAAAACCCAATTTTTTGTTCATCAAAAGTGCCTGTCAATGGCCACTCAAACTCGGCATTGTCCCTCCTATATTTGTGCCATAGCATACTAAACATAATAGTGCCAAAGCCATGATTCACATACATATCAAAATTCAGAGTGCCTTCTGGAGGCGCTGGCTGACTTACCTCCAGTCGAGCATCAGCAGAACAACGACGACAGCACAAAGAAACCAGTTTACTTACTCCAGGCATTCTCAAAAGAAAACAACTTCACTACTTATGCCTGGCAAAGTATTTGCAAACACTCTTCTCCCAAAATCGGTCCTCAGACCGTACCAAATACAAATCAAAATGTATTCTCCACTGCCAACTCTTCAGACCAAACGGTGAGATCCAAGGGTTTCGCCATTCGGGACCCCAGTCGGGATGACCGCTGGGCGAGGCACCGTCCAGCGGGACAGAAGGGGCAGCTGCGAGAACAGGAACTCTCTTGTGCAGGGATCCCTGATCCGTCCGTCCGACCCGACGATGGCCTCGACCCCCCCAACCGTCCTCAGGAGGGGCTGGGTCACTCGCCCGATGGAGTCCCTGTTTGGGCACCAACTGAAGGAAGTGACCCGATTAGGGTCACTCGGGACCACCTCTCAGCCTTCCATACAAATGAAGAGTCGGTCAGACAGTGGAGAATACAAACCAAATATATTTATTCAGCTACACTCAAGCGGAGCCCAGTCTGCCCAGTCTCTTAGGATTGCTGCAGAGGGACTGACATCAGCAAGCATGGAGATACATTTTGTACAATTCAGAACCAATGAAGGCACGACCATTGGTTCTGATACAATCATCTTTCTTATTTTAGGAAGGGAGGGGCAGTAACGTGGCTGGATTCAAGGTGGCACATCTTTTGATCGTAATATGTTTAGCGAACAGTGTAAATTCATAGCCCGTCAGACATGCACTGGTGAGGTAGCGCGGGGATGCCCTTGGGTAACCAGGCGCTTTACAAATTCTGTTTCATTCATTCATTCATTCATTCAGGTGCTGTGTCTTGGTCTTATTCAAAAGTGTATCCACAGCATGGGGTAACATAACTGTGAGGTCAGTATCAAATCAAGTCCAGCCGATTTTCTTACCGAGATGGCCACGGCTGCGACCGCTCTTAGACAGCTCGGGAGGGCTCGTGCGACAGGGTCAAGAACAGCAAAGAGGTAAGCACACGACTGTTGCTCATCTCCAAACGTTTGTGTTAAAACAGAAAGTGCGCAACCAGCCATCTCATGAACGTACAACACAAACGGTTTAGTATAGTCGGGGGTGCTGAGTACTGGAGCCGAACAAAGCGCAGTTTTCAATTGCTCAAAAGACTGCTGACATTCAGGCGTCCAAGACAGGGGTTCATGCACATCTTTAGTGGTTAGTGCAAGCAGGGGTTTGGTTAGTAAGGAGTAGTTAGGTATCCCTGCCTACAGTAGGAAGTGATACTTGTGAAAGCACGCACATCTTTCTGAGTCTGTGGGATGGGCATTTTAACAATGGTACTGATGCGCTCAGGAGTCAATCTCCTACCCTCCTTCGACAGTAGGTAACCTCCTGTCGACAATACTAAAATTTATAAAGGGAACCTTTATGTCCGTGGTGTGCCAAATGCAACAAAAACTTAACTGTACTGTCCCTGCAACCTTGTTCTGTTTCAGAAGCGATGAGCAAGTCATCAACATACTGTAGCAATACATTACCTGTGGGGAGCGACAAAGAATCCAACTGACCTTTCAATGCCTAGCTATAGATACTCAGACTTTCTGTATAGCCTTGAGGAGCAGGACAGAACCTAAAACTTCTACCAGCTAGGGTGAACCCAAACAGATATCTGCTATCAGGATGAATAGGAATACTGAAGAACGCATTTTTCAAATCAATGACAGAAAAGAATTTAGCAGAAGAGGGAATCAGTCAAAAGAGTGGTGATGTCAGGAACCACCGAAAACTGGGGAATCACTATTTAATTAACTTTGCGCAAATCGATCACAAAACGATAAACATTGTCATTGTCATCAGAGGAACCTAGGGGTGCCCTTTTAAGAATCGGAAGAATAGGGCTATTGCAAATATTAGCAGTAGTCTCCTCAATCACTCCCTTCCCAATTAAATCCTGCACGATCTGCAATAAGGCTCGCTCTCCTGCCTGCGGTATTTTATATTGAGGGATACGAGGTAAAATGGCACCATCCTTAACGTGTATCGAAACAGGCGATATCTGCAACAATCCCACAACTATTTACCTATTGCCCACAGGGTGGGTGGTACATCCTTAAATTCAACAGGAAGGGGTGCATCTTTGGACAGACACTGCTTAACGCACACCACATCCGGACCCATTGTCATATAGACACCTGCTGGGGAACAATAAATTGTGGCATGCAACTTTTTCAATAAATCCAAACCCATCAAATGCTCAACACAATTAGATGTCAGCAAAAATGATGAATCCACAGTGAAAGGACCGATGGTCAATGCAAGAGGTTTTGAAATGGGGCTTACAACCGGTACACCAGAAAAACCTACCGAAACATTATTATGGCTGGACAGAGTTGCCCCAGGGACCATATTTCGAGAAACAGAACTTTTCGTCGCACCTGTGTCCACCAAAAATTCCTTAGTTGAACCTTGCAGTTCAGCTGTCACATAAAGTCCACGCTGGTCTACAGGTATCAGAACTGGTCCCCCACTCTGTCCCTGGCTGTCCTAGCTGTAAGACATTCCTGTCACTCCATCCACATCATAATCATCGTGGTAGTACTGTCCATCCCGAGGGTCATCAAAGTAATTATTATCAGAACGACCCTGCGAGGCCACAGTGTTCTGAGCCCTGCCTGCCCCACCAGTTCTACGACCCCTTCCATGAGAACCTCGTCCTCTAGGGACCGCCACCTTCTGTAAAAGCACAGGACACTCGCTGCGCCAATGTCCCTCCTCTTTACAATACGTACACTGATTCGGACCCAGGGGCGTAGCGTTTGGTTGCCTACTAGTACGTGGAAGCTGTTGGGCCAAACCACCACGTCCTCTACCATTCCCTCTAAAAGCATGTTGCAACAACACCTTTGTCTTCAAATCTGTATGCTTTTTCTCTGTCCTCTCCTTTTCCTCATTCTCCCTATGCTCATAGTACTGTGCCATATTCAAAATAACAGAAGGGGAAGAGGTGGACCAGGTGCTTTCGGAAGCCTGCAATCAAGTCGCAATCTCAGGAAGCAAATTCGAAACAAACCTATTAACAAACAGCCGAACACCTCCCTCAATAGGCAGATCCTGCCCACTGTAATGTAGGAATATATCTTCAAACCGAGTGAAAAAATCAGACTTGTCCCAATCAACCTTCCTCTGTGGAATAAGAGAATGCATATACGTAATGATACGGTCCGGCAAAGCAAGTATCTCTGCGCTAGGTTTAACACCTGGCTTCCATTCCTGATCCATTTGGTCCCATGTACCCCCCAACTCTACAACATGGTCTTGAGTATGCACCTAGCTCCAAATATCAACCGGAACCAAAAAACCAAAGAACATTTCAATATCTGCAAGTGTCATTACTGTTGAAGAGGCAGCTTCAGTCAATTCTTTATAATATGCAGTGGGATTCTTCCTCGGATCAGGCAAATGAGTCTTAAGAGACAAAACTTCACTCCTCTTTCACGGAGTGTAAACCCATTGTTCCTGAAAATTAGCCGCCACACCTGGTCTAGTGACAATACCGTGCTGATCATTTAGCTCTGGTATTTCGGGGTGATATATAGGATGAACCTCCCGCATTGGAAACTGAGATACCGAAGTGGGGCTCTTCTCAAGTATCCTATCCCGGTAAGCAATCAATGTCGTAATACTGCCAAAAACTTGATCAGGCCCCATATTAGTGACATATACATGATCTTTAATATCGTATACAATCTGTGGTGTTGCATCTTTGAAACACTGCTCCCAAAGACTAATCAGAGTAGCAGACATATGCTTAAGGGCATGCTGTTGTACGAAAGGCTCATAATCTTTCATCACATTCCACACATCTTCCACACTGTAAATGGGGTTATGGGCCCACTGCGCAGCCTGGTTAGCCACTACTCTACATCTCCCACTTCAGATCGTACTAACCGCCCCATACATTCCTTAAATTTCGTACAGTCTCTATCCTCAAATCTACGTACTGGTGTCCCACTACTGGTGAAAGGGATGCTGAAACAATAGGTGTGTTACAGCAAACAAATGATGGACGGAATGCTGACAATGTAAACATTCTCCCCCAGTCAAAAGATCTGGGTTAAATCCATCGTTCTTTTTCCCACTACGCCACCCCAGTTTGGACCCAGCCATATGCAAATCAGTCTTGACCCTGTGCCCCATGGGAACAGTCCAGACCGAACTGCCAGGCCAGGTCCTCCCTGGACCGGAAACAAGCATCCTGGGACCGGTTTCAGGGCATGTCACCCTTCTTCAGCCAGGCTAGCCTGAATCCAGTGGCGCAGTGAGCAAGGGACCCACGTCTGGGCATACCCATCCCACTTAGGGCGAAAAGTGTTACAGCAAACAAATGATGGACGGAATGCTGACAATGCAAACATTCTCCCCCAGTCAAAAGATCTGGGTTAAATCCATCGTTCTTTTGCCCACTACGCCACCCCAGTTTGGACCCAGCCATATGCAAATCAGTCTTGACCCTGTGCCCCATGGGAACAGTCCAGACCGAACTGCCAGGCCAGGACCTCTCTGGACCGGAAACAAGCATCCTGGGACCGGTTTCAGGGCTGAAAGCCCGAAACCGGTCCTAGGATGCTTGTTTCCAGTCCAGGGAGGACCTGACTTGGCAGTTCGGGCTGGACTGTTCCCATTGGGTGCAGGGTCAAGACTGATTTGCATATGGCTGGGTCCAAACTGGAATGGCATGGTGAGCAAAAAACGATGGATTTAGACCCAGATCTCTGTACTGGGGTGAATGTATGACATTGTTCTGCATTCTGTCCATCAATTGTTCTTTTGCATTTGTCACCCCGAGTGGGACGGGTATGCCCAGACGTGGGTCCCGTGCTCTCCATGCCACTGGAGTCAAGCTATCCTGGCTGATGAGGGCTGAAAGCCCGAAACCGGTCCTAGGATGCTTGTTTCCAGTCCAGGGAGGACCTGACCTGGCAGTTCGGGCTGGACTGTTCCCATTGGGCGCAGGGTCAAGACTGATTTGCATATGGCTGGGTCCAAAACTGGAATGGAATGGTGAGCAAAAAAACGATGGATTTAGGCCCAGATCTCTGTACTGGGGTGAATGTATGACATTGTTCTGCATTCTATCCATCAATTGTTCTTTTTGCATGAAACAATAGGTCTGGCAGGGGTACTAACAGTCATGGTTGCCACAGACGGCGAGGACAAAGAAAGGACAGGAGATGCTGAGGCCAAAGCAGTCTGATCAACAGGAGCAGAGACAGCAGAGACAGAAGGAGCGGGTGGCTGGGACTGTGAGGGAATAGTGGGATATATCCTTGCGGGGCATATGGAGGTGGGGGTCGAGTATCTAACAATTCTTCCACAAAAGTATAATTTTCTTCTTGGGCCACATAAGATTTATCAATCTGTAATCGAAGCCTCTCATCTTCATGTTCAATCCCTATCTCTTGTTTCTCTCTATCATGTGCTACAGCTTTCTGAGTCAATGTTTGCATTCTGCCCTTTCGTGCCTCTTTTTCCATCTTTAATCATCTCTGTTTAGCCTCCTTTTGCCACGTTCGAAGAGAATCAAACATAGACTGCCTACTTCGCTTCGCAAACAATTTTTCCTGTAAAAACACAATTTTTTGTTCATCAAAAGTGCCTGTCAATGGCCACTCAAACTCGGCATTGTCCCTCCTATATTTGTGCCATAGCATACTAAACATAATAGTGCCAAGGCCATGATTCACATACATATCAAAATTCAGAGTGCCTTCTGGAGGCGCTGGCTGACTTACCTCCAGTCGAGCATCAGCAGAACAACGACGACAGCACAAAGAAACCAGTTTACTTACTCCAGGCATTCTCAAAAGAAAACAACTTCACTACTTATGCCTGGCAAAGTATTTGCAAACACTCTTCGCCCAAAATCGGTCCTCAGACCGTACCAAATACAAATCAAAATTTATTCTCCACTGCCGACTCTTCAGACCAAACGGTGAGATCCAAGGGTTTCGCCGTTCGGGACCCCAGTCGGGATGACCGCTGGGCGAGGCACCGTCCAGCGGGACAGAAGGGGCAGCTGCGAGTACAGGAACTCTCTTGTGCAGGGATCCCTCATCCGTCCGTACGACCAAACGATGGCCTCGACCCCCCCAACCGTCCTCAGGAGGGGCTGGGTCACTCGCCCGATGGAGTCCCTGTTTGGGCGCCAACTGAAGGAAGTGACCCGATTAGGGTCACTCGGGACCACCTCTCAGCCTTCCATACAAATGAAGAGTCGATCAGACAGTAGAGAATACAAACCAAATATATTTATTCAGCTACACTCAAGCGGAGCCCAGTCTGCCCAGTCTCTTAGGATTGCTGCAGAGGGACTGACATCAGCAAGCATGGAGATACATTATGTACAATTCAGAACCAATGAAGGCACAACCAAAATGGAATTTTCCAGGCAGATGCAGTTAAACAAAGAAGTACAGAAGGATATGTTTAGATTCTGAGGTCGGGCACACACTATCTCCTACCCAAAGTCACTGGACTAGTGGGAGAAAACCTCTATCTAGTGGGAAAGGTATGCGCTAATAAGAACAGTATATTCATTAGCAAAGCAAGGCCCAACCTTGGAGAAACAAAACCTACCACAGGCCGTTTCTCAGAAGAAAATAAGGATTAGTTTCGATCATGGTTCAAAATGGCGGCCAAACATGAAATGGTGCTGCAAATGCTAACTTACATCAAATAATACACAGACAAAATAGCGAAAACATTTTCATTCCAACAAGCTGATCCTTCGACAATCAGAGATCTGACATCCCTTGTGGGGAGCCATCCTCGACGCAGAGATGGGGTCCTTCATTCAGAACCATCAGTTGAGGGGTTAGCACTTCTCCGGGGAATTCTTGGCTCCATTAGGTTTCATTAGGACATATCCTAGCACTTACACATACATCCTTCACCTACACCTCTAGGCTAGGCACGGTTAGGTAGGCTACGCATCGTAGGAGTACGCCAGCGCTATTGCTTTATGTAATATGTTTTTATTCATCTTATTACCACTATGTTGGAAATGTATCTACTTTTTACGATATTGGTGCTAGCGATTACATTTGTCTGCTCTTGTCTTTTGATTGTCGCAGCTAACAGGTTTCATACTAGACTGACGTTTAACCAATAAATAATTATTGAAACCATTCTAATTGTCATTCTATGTATTCTGAGAAAAGCTAGCACGAGTGACTGAGCGAAAGATACTGTGGGGCATATTATCAAGAACGGCGTTAAAATTATCGCCGCTTTAGCGGCAGAAAACTGCCGGTAAAGCGGCGATAATGGGCTTGATAATATGCCCTTGAGAATTCCAATAGAAGCCCATGTTGACACCAGAACATGGCCATGTCTGAACTGGGGTGGTGGAGTGAGCTAAAGAATGATGATGGATTAAACCCAGATCAGTTGACTGGGGGTGAGTGTTTGATTGGCTCAAACGTTCCGTCCATCATCCCCTTTTGCATTGCTTTGTTCGCCCTAAGTTGGCGGGTGTATGCCCAGACGTGGGTCCCTTGCTCACTTTGCCACTGGATTCAAGCAAGCCTGGCTGATGACGGCTGGAATGCCAGAAACCGGTCCTAGGATGCTTGTTTCCGGTCCAGGGAAGACATGGCTTGGCAGTTCGGGCTGGACTGTTCCCATGAGGCACAGGGTCAGACTGATTTGCATATGGCCATGTCTGAACTGGGGTGGTGGAGTGAGCTAAAGAATGATGATGGATTAAACCCAGATCAGTTGACTGGGGGTGAGTGTTTGATTGGCTCAAACGTTCCGTCCATCATCCCCTTTTGTATCGCTTTGTTCGCCCTAAGTTGGCGGGGGTATGCCCAGACGTGGGTCCCTTGCTCACTTTGCCACTGGATTCAAGCAAGCCTGGCTGATGACGGCTGGAATGCCAGAAACCGGTCCTAGGATGCTTGTTTCCGGTCCAGGGAAGACATGGCTTGTCAGTGCGGGCTGGACTGTTCCCATGAGGCACAGGGTCAGACTGATTTGCATATGGCCATGTCTGAACTGGGGTGGTGGAGTGAGCTAAAGAATGATGATGGATTAAACCCAGATCAGTTGACTGGGGGTGAGTGTTTGATTGGCTCAAACGTTCCGTCCATCATCCCCTTTTGTATCGCTTTGTTCGCCCTAAGTTGGCGGGGTATGCCCAGACGTGGGTCCCTTGCTCACTTTGCCACTGGATTCAAGCAAGCCTGGCTAATGACGGCTGGAATGCCAGAAACCGGTCCTAGGATGCTTGTTTCCGGTCCAGGGAAGACATGGCTTGGCAGTTCGGGCTGGACTGTTCCCATGAGGCACAGGGTCAGACTGATTTGCATATGGCCATGTCTGAACTGGGGTGGTGGAGTGAGCTAAAGAATGATGATGGATTAAACCCAGATCAGTTGACTGGGGGTGAGTGTTTGATTGGCTCAAACGTTCCGTCCATCATCCCCTTTTGTATCGCTTTGTTCGCCCTAAGTTGGCGGGGGTATGCCCAGACGTGGGTCCCTTGCTCACTTTGCCACTGGATTCAAGCAAGCCTGGCTGATGACGGCTGGAATGCCAGAAACCGGTCCTAGGATGCTTGTTTCCGGTCCAGGGAAGACATGGCTTGGCAGTTCGGGCTGGACTGTTCCCATGAGGCACAGGGTCAGACTGATTTGCATATGGCCATGTCTGAACTGGGGTGGTGGAGTGAGCTAAAGAATGATGATGGATTAAACCCAGATCAGTTGACTGGGGGTGAGTGTTTGATTGGCTCAAACGTTCCGTCCATCATCCCCTTTTGTATCGCTTTGTTCGCCCTAAGTTGGCGGGGGTATGCCCAGACGTGGGTCCCTTGCTCACTTTGCCACTGGATTCAAGCAAGCCTGGCTGATGACGGCTGGAATGCCAGAAACCGGTCCTAGGATGCTTGTTTCCGGTCCAGGGAAGACATGGCTTGGCAGTTCGGGCTGGACTGTTCCCATGAGGCACAGGGTCAGACTGATTTGCATATGGCCATGTCTGAACTGGGGTGGTGGAGTGAGCTAAAGAATGATGATGGATTAAACCCAGATCAGTTGACTGGGGGTGAGTGTTTGATTGGCTCAAACGTTCCATCCATCATCCCCTTTTGTATCGCTTCGTTCGCCCTAAGTTGGCGGGGGTATGCCCAGACGTGGGTCCCTTGCTCACTTTGCCACTGGATTCAAGCAAGCCTGGCTGATGACGGCTGGAATGCCAGAAACCGGTCCTAGGATGCTTGTTTCCGGTCCAGGGAAGACATGGCTTGGCAGTTCGGGCTGGACTGTTCCCATGAGGCACAGGGTCAGACTGATTTGCATATGGCCATGTCTGAACTGGGGTGGTGGAGTGAGCTAAAGAATGATGATGGATTAAACCCAGATCAGTTGACTGGGGGTGAGTGTTTGATTGGCTCAAACGTTCCGTCCATCATCCCCTTTGTATCGCTTTGTTCGCCCTAAGTTGGCGGGGGTATGCCCAGACGTGGGTCCCTTGCTCACTTTGCCACTGGATTCAAGCAAGCCTGGCTGATGACGGCTGGAATGCCAGAAACCGGTCCTAGGATGCTTGTTTCCGGTCCAGGGAAGACATGGCTTGGCAGTTCGGGCTGGACTGTTCCCATGAGGCACAGGGTCAGACTGATTTGCATATGGCCATGTCTGAACTGGGGTGGTGGAGTGAGCTAAAGAATGATGATGGATTAAACCCAGATCAGTTGACTGGGGGTGAGTGTTTGATTGGCTCAAACGTTCCGTCCATCATCCCCTTTTGTATCGACACCAGAACATGGGCTTCTATTGGAATTCTCAAGGGCATATTATCAAGCCCATTATCGCCGCTTTAGCGGCAGTTTTCTGCCGCTAAAGCGCCGATAATTTTAACGCCGTTTCTTGATAATATGCCCCAAAATTGTTTCCACAATCACTGAGAAATCAGGGTTGTCATGTTCAGTGGTTGCCAGACCCTACCTACCACACTGTATAGTACAGGGGGGTGGCAGTGGCACTGTAGAGCTAGCAGGTCTAACGGCTGACTCATCCTGTGGGGTTGTCCAGAGTCTGTCTGCACACCAAGCCCTCAGTTTAGGTCATCCAAAACGGGCAGGTCCTGGGGGGTCCTAGGAACTACACAACATGGCGCCGCCAACGTTGGTTCGGTTCTCATATTAACAGTAAAACCTGAGTAGTTCAGTCGTGCTTTCTCAGACAATCCTACTCACATTTTTCAGAGACGTCTGAAGTGGGAAGGTGAATCCACCTCAGCTGAGCAGGCACACCCTGTGTATTGGCTAAAGGTTTCAGACAAGCTTGTAAGAACTAAAAGTTCCCTATCGTGCTAAACCCTAACTCTTAAACTACTTAGATTCTTCTCCTTTCAAAATGACTGAAACCGCAAATGGCGGTGGAGGCGAGGAAGTAGACCAATTTACAAATGCTCTTAACATTTCAAAAAAACTGCCGACAAGCAGTAACACTAAAGTCATTAGAACATGGATTACCTGCAACAGGTGGCCATGTTACCTTCATGATTGAGGCACATGAGGTGTTTGGATCAGAGGTATTCTATTCCTGGGTGAAATTCCCACCTGCAGATCCACAGACACACATATTCCATGAATACATTGAAGTGGATCCACCGGAAGAATACATCCCATATGAGGACATTGAAGTCCTGTTAACTTACCAGCAACATAAAAACTGGTTTAAAGGCGCCCGAAAACACACAACTTCAGTCGCAAGACTAGGTCCGCTCAGCATAGGAGGAGGGATGTGGCCGGCTTGAGCGGCTTACACTCCACATCCTGAAATAGACACACTCCCAGTAGGGGAAGTGCGTATACTTACAAAGAAGTAGTCAGGCTATACAGACATATTGTTCAGTTCGTCATGCGAACACTCACATTACAACCTGCAAGAGCTGCTCCACCTGGGATAGTCCAGACCCAGCCCACACCAATAATTAGTCCACAAACACTAAAAGCAATAATGGGTGTGTTCCCATCAAGAAGGGATCAAGTACCATTCTGGATTGCTAAAAAAATAGCATAGTTGGAAGCAGTATTTTCCCGTACGGGTCCGCAGGAAAAACACAGAATGTTAACAATTTGCTTGACAATGGGAATGGTTCCCTCAATTGAGGATTGTACCACCTGGGGAACAATCTTTGCAGCAGTATACATTAGAATACATGGTACCCCAACCGTATCAGTTATTCTTGATGTATTGAAAAAGATACAGAAAGAGTACGGGGCAGGACCAGTCCTGGACTTAGGGATGAAACTAATGGGTAATTTTGACCAAGTCTTGGCAATTATGCTGAGCAACATTAAGGGGTAAGCAGCAGTGGTGGCTATACTCCAACGCCTAAAGGAAACAACTCCTGCAAATCAGGAGCGGGTATTACCAAAAATTATCGAAGACACGTATGCTTTACTAGGCAGAGAAGGTTTGGGAGCCAAACTCGGGAAACCACTAGTGGTGAGTAGTTCTGAAAAAGAGAACTCAAAGCAAGGACCCATTTCTTATAAAAAAAGAAGTGGGATAATAGTCAACCTAAAAATAATAATAACAGAAACACTACACGATCAAGGCGTGGGTCTCCCCAACGGGAGTCCTCTGAAAAGAGATACAACCTTAGGAATCGTGATAACATTAGGAAACCTGACAGGTATCAGGATACTGATACACGTTCCTTTCATTCCTTTCAGGGTTCATCAAAAAGCTCGGAGAGGCAAGGACGGTCAGAACAAAAAATTGAAGATCGACCAAAGGGAAAAAGGGAGACACATCGCACTTCAGATTTCATTATCAAACAAGAAGAGCAACCTAAAACAAAGGCCCACTTCAAAAAGAAGAAAGTAGCTGGCTCAAAAATTAGAAATGCCCAGGTTACTGAGGACTCAGCTTCTGAAAGGGGAATGGGCTCTGATGATGCTAGACAGCGTGGCTGAAGCAACAATAGCTCGCCAGAACCTTCAGGAATTTCTGGTGACAGCAGTATTGAATGAATACATCACGGTGGAAACACCAGATACACGGGTGAGTGTCCCGCATCGTCTACACGAAATTAATCTCCAAATAGAGGGGGACAATTTCAAGGAAAAGTAAAGGTCTTTTTTGGGAAAATTTGACATTTGGATATAACATCCTGTTAGCAGAAAAAGATTGGCCGCCTTAATTTATAATGGATTGCCCAAAAGGTGAAAGCGTAATTTTGCCTGCTTTTTCCAACCTATATGCGTGGGAGTGGGCGCAAGCGCTAGCTCTGGCAATATACCTCAACCATGTAGGGTGAGACGTGGAGTCCAAACACCACGAAATCCCATTAAAAAATACTCCAACTCCACAAAGACAGTACCCAATTAAAAATGAGGCAAAGAAACAGGTCAAAGAAATCCAACCAAGGTGTGATTGAAACTTGCACCTCGTCAATGAACAACCCTTTGTTTCCCGTAATGAAACCCAACAACACATATCATTTGGTTTTTGATTACAGACACTTGAACACATGCACAAAAACATTTGCAGTTCAAAACGCACATAGTGCCGCATTAATGAATAACATTGTGCGGAAGAAATATAAAACAACACTGGATATCTCGAATGGATTCTTCTGCCTAAATATAGCTCCTGAAAGCTGATATTTGATGGGATTTTCCACCCTTGGCACTCAGTGCCAGTTTTGTCGCCTGCCCCAAGGCTATAAGAACAGCCCCGGGCTATTCTCGGCAAGAGTGTCAGAGCTATTGCAAACTTACGATGAAGAAGCAGTGTTCTATGCAGATGATATTTATCTGACGGACGATGAATTACCTGATCACTTGTGCAGGGTGAACAACATAATTTTGTGTTTGCCAATTTGGGCTATAAATTTAACTTCAAAAAATCAAAAATTGACCATCTTAACGTCCTATTTTTGGGATATGAACTGTCAATTGAAGGCAAAAGCCTGACTGCAAATTTTCTAGAAAAATGCGCGCTAATACAGCCTCCTAAAACTCTGAAGCGTTTACAATCCATTTTAGGATTTTCAAATTTTGGCAGAACATACATTCAAGAATACGCAGAAAGAGTCAAACCTTTTTATGACTTAATCAGTCCTGATTTCACAACAAACAAGTGGACTCAAAAACATACACTCTATTTTCAGTTGAGGCTGACATGATAGCTTCAAAACACTTGCAGACCCGAGTAAACGTCCGCAACCTGGTAATACGGGTCATCCCCGGGTTATCAGGGTATATTTATATCACGTTCAATGAAGGTGAGACAGTTCCTATTGCATACAAATCTCATCTTTACAAATCGATTTGCAGCAACAGAAACAATTCTGACAGCTGTACAGACTGCTGTAATGAGATAAAGAGCACTAGCAGAGGGGAAACACATCATTGTTGAAACTCCGATACCGACTTTAGAAGCGGTAACTAAAGCCAGCATTCCAAATGCAAAGGCACTGCATCCACGATGGATACAATGGGCTAATTCTCTCACTGCAACAGATGTAGAATACAGATATGATCCAAGACTTAGAACACAAGCATTCCTGCAGTACGATCAAGAATACCATCCACCGAATGAAATCTTGCCTCTAGATCAGTACAAATACATCATTTAAACTGACGGTTCTGCGCAACCAGCCATAGGAAGTAAACAGCAGTATAGCGCTGCATGCACTATAGTGAAAGGTCGGATGCGGGATGGTAAGTTCCGCCCCAGCAATAGGACTATGCAATCTCTAGGAGATTGTACAGCGCAGTTGGCAGTACTAATAGCCCTGATATTAGCACTACAGTATACGGACCGGGAATTCCCCACACTGATTGTGTGCGATTCGTTTTACTGTGTGCAATCATACAATGAATATCTTCACTACTGGGGCCAGAATGGATTTAGAGACAATAAGGGTGGCACGATAAAACATAAATTGTTATGGGAACAAGTGGCAAAGCTGAAAGCATGCCTGCCACATGCTCAAGTTATTCACACCTTGAGTCATCAGCGGGTTGGCATACACGTTGAAGAGAATTCACTGGCTGATGAAGCCGCCACAGCGACAGTGCCAACTGCTGCCGTTGCC
The DNA here is from genome assembly GCA_963921515.1 of Calotriton arnoldi. NCBI lineage: Eukaryota > Metazoa > Chordata > Amphibia > Caudata > Salamandridae > Calotriton > Calotriton arnoldi. The sequence goes on along the minus strand of CAWUFW010000004.1, from coordinate 3,092,592 downwards.
GCAATCACTCGTTCACACACGAGAATAGACAGAGATATAATAGTAGCTATCAATGCCTCAAAGAACAGCGCACCCGTCCTGCCAAAAGGCTTTCCACTCAAGTACTCGTACAAGTTAGATGCGCATAACACACCGTATGCTCAAATTCCAGGAGTGGGGGATAGAGTAATACCAAACAAAGATCGCAGATTATTTTTAATACTAGCTGCACACGAGGGTCTGGGCTCAGCACATGCAGGAGTCACTGCAACAATTTCTTTCTTGAAGCAGCGTTACTGGTGGTCGGGGCTGACAAAACAAATGAAGGACTATGTCCTGATGTGCGATATTTGCCAGCAGATGAAGGGTTCCACCATTCACAAGCCACCACAAACACCACGACTGATTTCAGACAGACCCCTCGCATGTGTCTATTTAGACAACTGCGGCCCCTTAAATTCAGACAGACAAGTACATCTTGGTGGCAGTGGATTCATCCTCTAGATTCCTATTGGTTTGGGCTCAGGGCTCAGCTGACGCTCATACTTTTATAAAGGATTTGAGAGTCTTCATCAGGACATACGCAATTGGCACATTACATTCCGACAGTGGTCCTGCGTTTAGCTCTAGGGCTTACAAGGAAGCCATGGAAGGTATGGGCGTGGCCTTGAGGTACTCCTCCCCCAACCATCCCGAGGGAAATTCGGTGGTGGAGAGGAAAAACCGGGACCTAAAGCAATCCTTAACAGCAAGGGTATTAGGTGCGGGTGGTACATGGGTCAATCACCTATATGGGGTCCAGAGGGCACTTAACAACATGCCAAGAAAGTCCTTGGGAGGCCGTACCCCTTATGAATTCCTGTTTGGGACAAGAATGTGGGTACCTGATCTCGATTGTGCCAGCACAGTGGCAGATGCAAAACCATTTGAACTGAATGACCGTTTGGCTGTTTTACAGGAACTCAATGAATTCCGAGCACTACAAAGCAATGTGCAAGTCAAACGCACCGCCACTGGGGAAGTGAAACCAGTTCCAGCAAGACCTGCCTCGGTCCCGCAGTTTGGGGACCTGGTCAGGGAAAGGATCGTGGACAGAAGAGAGTTTGGGCCATCTTACAGAACAGCTGTACCTGTCCTGGCGGTAGTGGGAACAAGAACAGTACTCCTTCTGCCTCTTACCGGCAAAAAAGAAGAAAAATTAGTCTCCATTGATCTGATCAAACCGCATCTGATGGCCGATTCTCAACAGTAGGCCACGTGGGGTCCTGAGTAGCCGCAGATCTCCTCTTGCTACCATACAGGAAGTTCAGATGGAAAGACTAATAACCTTTCAAGACTCCGCAACACAGAGTGACGGAGCAACGAATAATGGAGTACAAATCACACCAGTTGAAATTGTAAAGCATCAAGAAGAAACATCAATGCAAGTTGCAATTCGGCCCAACAATGATGTCTACATTAATGCGCCTTCAAACGACACATCTGCCAGTTCTACAAAACCTGCAGAGCTACCAAAGTTAGATCGAACTGCATCTGGCTACTTAATCAACTTCGATGATTTCGCTTCAGATCAAAGTGAACCTGATCAAACGTCACCCACTTCAAAGAAAGAAAAATTTCGCCAATTCTATCTTTTGCTCAAAAAGACTTACTTAGTGCCACCTTGGTTGCTTATTTGGTTTGCAATAGGGGTAGTATATCCGGTAATTTGGATTGGCACAGTGACTGTCTTTTTTCTGCTTCTGAACGGATATTGTCTCCCAGAACGCTCTGCAGTACAATCCATGAACTTGGTCCTGAAACCACATACGTCATCACATAGTGAACAAAGAGACTTGTCCCTGGTGAACATTACAGCAATTCCAAAACCAGATGGTATTGTTTGGGGTAAAGTATCATATGATGTATATGCCCCCACTGAACATTTGAAAATCTCACATTTGTTTAAAATCTCTTTAAATGATTTCATTACCCCAGTACATTATCTGATGATTGGGACATTGAGACTTTAAATACCATGCTTACAGATTTTGAACAATCTTCTGAATTTTCTTACAGGGAATTGTATGACGGTACAACTGACTACGATACTATGTTTTGTTAGCATTATGGTCATCATTTTTTGCATAGAGCAAGTGTACCACGCACTGCTAATGTGTACCATCAATGGGAACATTGCCGAACACCACCAAAGGGTAGTTCTGCTACATTCTCACAGAAATTCGCATATTTTTCAGGGTTCAATACATCAGATCCAGAATCATTTTACTATAATCTTGCACAGACTAATGCAACTGCAAAGAAAATTATGCTGACAAACACAAAGCTGATATATTCAGCACCATTTATCTCCCAACTGTCTATACAGGGTTTCGACTACTAGAGAGACACCATGGACACAAAACCCATCTGGGGGACGAGAGAGTGGCAGGTTCAGGGAACTGAGGCATTATTTACAAGCTTGCCAAATACCATTACAAATGATTTTCCTGAACAGAACAGTGCAACAGACTACCTGTTATGGTACAAGTACATACAATTCATCATCTCTCGATTGGAAGGGTTGGTTGGTTTGGCCCGTAGACACAAATAGGTGTCACTCAAGATTCAAGGGTACAACCGAAGGGTTTAGTATCCATAGGATTGACCCACGCTATGTACACATAGATGACCCAGGGGAAGTGACTTCCTATAGTGTCTGGAAGTTGTGCCTAGATTGGCTAAAGACCTCTACTCTATCACAGGTGAAACAAAACTTGTCCCTTTTGTCAGACATGGATCTTAGGGATTTCTTGTTCGGTCCCAAGAAACCACGTAGGAAACGCTTTGTGTATACCATCTACAATGAACTGTGGAAAATCTCCCAACAGGAAGCTGCTGAGAGACTTCGTGAAATAGATAGAATTAAAATAGAAAAGGCCTTAGCTGTGGTAGACAATGGCATGACCACACTCTCGCCTCATATTTATTCACTGGGCAACATTGTGTCCTCAAATATCGATATAATGGAACAAGATTTGTCTATTTTACAACATAGGCAATCACAGCTACGTGCTATTATGCTTCTAAGCTGGACGCTTCAATCATTGCGTTCTGGCCACGTACGATGGCGATATATTAAAGACACAAATCTGTTTTCGGCTTACAATCTGACCGACAGGCAATTAACCATGGCTCGCAGAGATGCGAAGTACACCATGCTGCTCATTGAAAACTAGAGAAGTTACCTTTTACTGTAGCAGAGTCACCCTCTATGGAATGGTTAATCCATGGCTATATCACACTGCCAATCACCACATTCCAATTCCAGTATTGCCTGAAATATTACCCAGTAGGTGGATATGAAGCGTTGGGCGAAGGGTACATCCGAGAAACCTGGGAGTACACATATAGGTGCAGGAACAAGGACAAGCAAGTTTTTCTGAGTGGTTCAAACCGCGAAAAGGCCTTAAGTGGCTCTTTAGTGTGTAAAGAAATATCGCCGCACGGAGCATGTAATGCGTCAATAGCGAACTTGTCCTGCTACCTTAAGAGTTTCCCAGCTGCTGTAATTCATCCGGTCTTTGAGTTACTTTCAAATAGGAGTTACTTGATGCTGAATGACCAAGGCTGCTGTGGCATGATGCCCGGCATTGCTTATCTAGTGACCGTCAACTTCCGGGTTGTTTGTTGTAAGCAAGTGTTTCCCCCGGCTCGAACAGTTAGGGAGGCACCACTGTGGCCTTCACTGAATGTATTTAACATAGGGTTTGATTCTCTGAGCAGACTGAAAGCCATGCTGTTTCTGCATAATGTGGCCTTAACTTCAGCCCGAGAGACTTTTGATCTCCAAGTGGCAAGGTCTTCGGCAGAGATACAGGCGTTGGTCTGTACGAACTTTCCTCTCCATTTCGGGGGAAATGGTCCATTGTATCTTTAACATGTCTGATACGATTGGTATCATATACTTATTTAAGAGCATTGGATCAGGTCTGTTAACCATCTTTCAAACCATTTTCGGAGTGATTCCATCTTTCATACACTCCGCACTTGGAAGCGTTTTATGAGGGCTTCCTTTGGTCCTGCTTTCGGTAGCAGGCATCCTGATTTTACTTCTATTGCTTCACAATGGATGTCAGCATCACTCAATACATGGGGAGAGCACTGCTGGAGCGAAGTTTTTGTGAGCGATTGGTGTTCTTGATGGGGTTACCTTGGCTTCAAGAGCTGAGTGAGCATTGGTTCCTGTCTTTCAGACCGGCCTGGCTTGATTGCATTCTACCAGTATTTCGCTGCCTTTTTTGCAGATTCGGGCGCGTGTTGGACCTCTGTCTGACACTTCCATCGGTTGCGCCGCCGGACATAGACATGCTCCTGGCGCCTTTACAGGTCCATGTGCACAGTTGTCCACAGCGTTTTTCCATGTTGATGATGGCGTTCCTAGAGCCTCCTCTGGATGCTTCAGCTCCTGTTGGACCGGAGAACAGCTCTGCAACGGATATGCAAGCATCAACCTCAGGCACACAGGCATATACTTCTTCCCCAACGGCTGCCGTGGGAAACAGCGATGACCACCTCTGCTCACTTGATATCATACTAGAGGTATTGGAGGGACTGTCTCCTGCGGATGCCATGTACAGTGATGTTGAGTCATCAGCGCAGGATTCTTAAACAATCTGGCCTTTCCTGTGCTGGGAACCGTTTGAGCAATTTTTATACATGTAGCAAATTGAACGTCGAACAGACTTTGTTTTTATTCTCTGCTCTATCTGAACATAGTGGCTTTCAAGGTGCTCAGAAAAATGACATTATATTCAAAATATAGAGGACCTTTTATGACCGCTTTTTAGGGAAGATTGCCTTCACTATAGATTTTGCTTTTTTTATGGACATTTTTAGGTGCTTTGAGTATGCTTTTAATATAAAGGATTTTTTATGCCTTTTTAGCATTTTCTATCATTTACCTAGCTGACCTTGTTGACCTTTTATGAGGAGTGGGTGTCATGTCCTTTAGGTTAGTCCCATCATGTACATACCGATTACATACATTGTGTCCCATCCATACAACATAACGGTCTTACACAGGTGACCTTTTACCTAGTAGCTTACTTCTGTCTCTACGACATCAGGCTCTTGGTACCATATCTTAATCCCTGTACCTGACGTACATAAACTTGTCCCCAGGCACAGTAGTTTATTCTGTACAATGGTCACCACTTTTTTCATCCATGGCCAACAGCCAGCTGTGCATGATCTTATTTGTTTAAAAAAGGATTAGCAAATGTTTTCAAAACATATCGATTCTAGAAAAACCCTGAAGTGACCACTTTCGTATAAAAGACTCTCACTCCCCCTTAGACACGCAGAGGAGAATTCCTTCCAAGCTGAGACGAGGCTCTGCCAGCTGATCCTTCGACAAGCCGAGATCTGACATCCCTTGCGGGGTGCCATCCTCGACGAAGAGACGGGGTCCTTCATTCAGAACCATCAGGTGAGAGCTTAGCACTAACCCAGGGATTCCTTGGCACCATTAGGTTCCATTATGACATATCCTAGCACTTACACATACATGCTTCACCTACACCTCTAGGCTAGACACGGTTAGGTAGCTACGCATCGTAGTAGTAAGCCAGCGCTATTGTGGTATGTAATAGGCTTTTATTCATCTTATTACCACTATGGTAGAAATGTATCTACTTTTTACGATATTGGTACTAGAGATTACATTTGTCTGCTCCTGTCTTTTTTGATTGTTGCAGCTAACATGTTTCATACTAGACTCACCCTTGACCAATAAATAATTATTGAAACCATTCTAATCGTCATTCTATGTATTCTGAGAAAAGCTAGCACAAGTGACTGAGCAAAAGATACCATATTGTTTCCACGATACCTGAGGAATCAGGGTTGTCATGTTCAGTGGTTGCCAGAAACTACCTACCACACTGTATTGTACAGGGGAGTGGTAGTGGCACTGTAGAGCTAGCAGGTCTAACAGCTGACTCATCCTGTGGGGTTGTCCAGAGTCTGTCTGCACAACAAGCCCTCAGTTTAGGTCATCCAAAACGTGCAGGTCCTGGGGGGTCCTAGGAACTACACGACAAGCCACTGCCCAGAGGTAGGATGGGAGGGAATAACACACATAGGGATCTGAAAGCTGATAGATAAAGTGCAGTGCAGGCTTATATTGAGTAAAGTTGTACTTCCGTAGAATGGGAACTAACAAAGCTTTCCTTTGGGGCCCATAGAGAGTGCAAAAAAATGAGATATGTAGTGATGCTCTCCCATTGCACGGGCATGGGGGCAGATCATTCACCGTGTAGGTGTTAGCTGGGAAACCAAACATTAACGGAATGTAGTTCATCCTAAATCTAATTAGGATGTATCTATGCTATGGGTTCCGTACCAATGAGAGATAGGAATGTAATAGTGCTTTAGCCGTGGGTAGAAGGCTATATGCAATTATTGTTGATTTGTGTTTGTTTCTCTCCCATCTGTCATTTGCCATTTTTTCCAAGAAGATTTTTTTAGTTTTACCTTTGAAAATGAGTTACACTGCAGGGGAACTCGTATAGATGTTGGAGATATAACTCACTCAAGGTGTTCTTAACATAGTTTAACCACGGGATCCTATGGGCATAATTCAGTTTTAAGCAGTCCCTTAGGATCGCCTGGTTCAGTTGTAAGCATTGTCTTGACCAAACAGAAAGCCATAACAGCAGGGGAGCCAATCTAATCACACCCTCGAGATAAGGTAAAGCCAGTTCTGAATGGCATGTTTGATAGTTGCCAGAAACTATTCTCTCCTTGGTAAGTGGGGTTCATAGTGGCACTGTGAGCTAGCTGGTATACAGGCGAACATACCCAGTGGGGGTGTCTGGAATCAGTCTGGACACCAATCCCACATTTTATGTTATCTAAACGTGCTGATCCTATATAGATTTATAGGAACTACACAACATGGTGCCACCAACGTTGGTTTGGTTCTTATTTAACAGTCAAATCCGAGTAGTTCAGTCATGCTTTTCTCAGAACTCCCTACTCACATTTACCCAGAGACGTCTGGAATGGGAAGGGAAAAATCCGCCGCAGCTGAGTAGGATAGTTCCCTATTGTGCATAAACCTTATCTCAGTTTCCTTGAAACTCTCTCAACAATGTCTGAAGAAGAGAACGCTGCGGCAGCATTACGTGCGAATGCAGCAGGGTAAGGGGAACAGAAAATGTCAGGACTGCCCTTACTTTAAAATTAGCTGAATTTGGAGTAACACCAAGAGGTGGGACTGTAACCTTCGTGATTGAGGTACATGAGTCATACAGGACAGAGGTATTCTATTCATGGGTCAAATTCCCACCAGCAGATGCACGCACAAATACATTTCATTCTTACACTGAAGATGAAATACCAGAGGAATATTGTCCATATGAGGACATTGAAGTTCCGCTCACCTACCAGGAGCACATAAACTGGTTTAAAGGCGCCCTCCTACACAAAACAGATAAAGTGAGACCCGGTCCCCTCGGCAGAGATGGAGCCAATTGGCTGTTCCTAGCGGCTTACACACCACATCCAGACATTGACACAATGCCGGTAGCCGACTTACATCCCCAACACAAAGAAATAATAAAACTTTACAGAAATCTGACACAGTTCGTTATGAGAACACTCACACTTCAGACAACAAGAGCTACACCAGCAGGACAAATCCAGGGGTCTGCAACTAAAATAACTCCACAAACACTAAACGCAGTTATGGGTAAAATGCCCACTAAACGCGAGCAAATGCCATTCTGGATAGCACCGAAAATCACACAGTTAGAGGCAGTGTTTCCACACACAGGCCCTCAAGAAAAACATAGAATGCTAACAATCTGCTTGCCAATGGGGATAGCTCCCCAGATAGAGTATTGTACCTCTTGGGGTACAGTTCACGCTGCCATTTATACCAGAACTCATGGTATCCCTTCAATAGCAGTGATACCAGATGTATTGAGACAGATACAGAATGAGTATGGAGCAGAACCTGCTATGAACTTAGGGATGGCATAAAAGGGGAGGCAGCAGTGGTGGCGATATGCCAACGCCTGAGGGATTTCACTCCTTTACAACAGGAGCGTGAATTACCTAAAATTATCAAAGATACATATATCGAATTAGGTAGAGATAATTTGGGAGCTAGAGCAGCAAAACCTCAACTCATGGGTGGACCTGAAAAGGATAACACCAAGCAAGCACCTGATTCTTCTAAGAAGAAATGGGACAATAAAAAACAAAAGAATAGAGAAAATAGATCACAGTCAAGGGGTGGGTCTCCTCAAAAGGAGCCCTCTGAAAGGAGGTAAAACCTTAGGAATTGTGATAACATTAAAAAACCTGACTGGTATCAGGATACTGATACACGTTCCTCTTTTCCTTTTAGGGTTCATCAAAACACTCCGAGAGGGAAGGACGGTCAGAACACAGACAAGAAGAATGAACAAAGTCCAGAGATACACAGGCCGAGCAACATCATTTTGGGCTACAAATTCAACTTTAAAAAATCAAAAATAGCCCACCTCAATGTCCTATTTTTGGGATACGAGTTATCAAGTGAAGGAAAAAGCCTAGCAGCTAACTTTTTAGACAAGTGTGCTCTGCTCCAACCTCCAGAAACTCTGAAAAATTTACAATCCATATTGGGATTCCTACATTTTAGCAGAACACACATTTTGGATAACGCTGAAAAAGTAAAACCTTTCTACGAATTGATCAGACCTGATTTTTTAATTAGACATTGGACACAGGAACACACGGATATCCTTCGTTCCTTACAAGCTGACATGATAGCTTCCAAACACCTACACACACATGCAAATACTACAAATCTGGTGATCCATGTAATCACGGGTCAATCAGAGTACACTTACCTAAACTTCAATGAAGGCGAAACCGTGCCCATAGCATACAAATCACACTTGTACACAAACGCTGAAATGCGTTTTGCTTCTACAGAGAAAATTCTGACAGCAGTACAGACTGCCGTAGTGAGAGAAAGAGCTCTGGCACATGGGAAATGAATAATTGTCATAACTCCAGTACAGGCCTTAGAGGCTGTTACAAAGGCAAGCATTCCAAATGCAAAAGCTTTACACCCACAATGGATACAATGGGCTAATTCTCTCACTGCAACAGATGTAGACTACAAATATGATTCTACATTAAAAACTCAAGCATTCCTGCAATACGAACGAGAATATCCTCTCCCGAATGAAATAATGCCTCTAGATCAGTATGAATACATTATTTACACTGACTGTTCTGCTTATCCTGCCATAGGAAGTAAACAGCAATACAGCGCAGCTTTTGCAATTGTAAAAGGACATATGCAGGAAAGCAAGTTCCATCCTAGCAGGACGAAGACACAGTCTCTGGGAGACTGCACGGCACAGCTGACAGAATTAAAAGCCCTATTACAGGCACTAACACAAATGGATCTGGAATTCCCCACACTTATAATGTGCGATTCATTTTACTGTGTCCAGTCTTACAATGAATATCTTCACTACTGGGGTCAGAATGGGTTTAAAGACTCAAAAGGTTGCACAAAAAAGTACAAATTGCTTTGGGAACAAGTTGCAGAGCTGAAGAAAGACTTGATGGCATTCACGTTGAGGGGAATTCATTGGCTGATGAAGCCGCCAAGGCGAGATTGCGAACTGTTGCCGTAGCTGCAATCACTCGTTCTAGCACGAGAATAGACAGACACATAATGGTAGCTGTCATTGCTTCACGCAAAAACAGCTCAGCTGTGCCAAAAGGCTTTCCACTCAAGTACTCCTACAAGTTAGATGCAAAAAATATTCTGTATGCTCAAATTCCAGGAGTGGGGGATAGAGTAATACCAAACATGGATCGCAGATTAGGTTTAATTCTAGCTGCACATGAGGGTCTGGGTTCTGTACATGCAGGGATTACCGCAACAGTTTCACTACTGAAACAATGCTATTGGTGGCCATTTTTAATAAAACAGACAAAAGGATTTGTCCTTAAGTGCGACATCTGTCAGCAGATGAAGGGTTTCACCGTAGCACATCCACCACAAACACCACTACTAATATCTGACAGACCTCTCGTTTGTGTCTATTTGGACCACTGCGGCCCCTTATAATCTGATGGGGCTTAAAAGTACATCTTGGTGGCAGTGGATTCTTGCTCTTGATTCCTGTGGCTTTGGCCTCAGCGCTCGGCTGATGCCAGAACTGTTATAAAGGATTTGCGAGTCTTCATAGGCACATACGCAATTGGCACATTACGTTCTGACCATGGCCCTGCTTTTAGCTCTCAGGCTTACAAAGTAGCTATGGGAAGTCTGGGTGTTGCATTGCGGTACTCCTCTCTGTGGCAACCTGAGGGAAATTCTGTTGTGGAAAGGAAAAACCAAGACTTAAAGCAATCCTTAACAGCAAGGGTATTAGACTCGGGTGGTAGTTGGGTCAATCACCTATATGGGGTCCAGAGGGCACTTAATAACATGCCAAGAAGTTCCCTAGGAGGCATCACCCCTTACAAGGTCCTATTTGGGACGAGAATGTGGGTGCCTGACCTCGATTGTGGCAGCACAGTGGTGGATGAAAAACCATTTGACATCAATAAACGTTTGGCTGTTTTACAGGAATTCAATGAATCCTGGGCATTACAAAGCAACATCCAAGTAAAATGCACCACCACTGGGGAAGTAAAAACAGTAACAGCAAGACATGCCTAGGTCCCAAAGTTCGGGGATCTGGTCAGAGAAAAGATAGTGGACAAGAAAGAATTTGGGCCTTCATACAGAATGCCTGTACCTGTCCTGGCTGTCGAAGGAACAAGAACAGTACTCCTCTTGCCGGCAAGAAAGAAGAGAGATTCATCTCCATTAATCTGATAAAACCACACTATGTGGCCAATACTGAATAGCAGGCTGTGTGGACTCCTGGGTAACCGCTGATCTCCTCTTGCTACCATACAAGAGGTTCAGACAGAAAGACTGATAACATTTGAAGAGTCTTCTATACTTAGTAATGAAGTTAGCAACAATGAAATGGAACTCGTTCCTATTGAAATTGAACATCAAAAACAAATGAAACACAGATATCAATTCGGCCTACGACTGACATCTACATCAATATGCCTCTACAGGAGACATCTGCCAGTTCAACAAAACCTGCTGAGCTACCAAAGATTGATCGAACTGCATCTGGCTACTTCATCGATGTTGTTAGCTGTACATTCTCTTTGAAATGAGCGATATTAGTATGGTTCGTATTGTATATATATAAATATTAACCTAAAGAGGATGTCTCAGTTTTAATGTTCTATATTGGTTAAGGTAATAAATAATATATCATGATACATGTGGTGGTTTACTTTTTGGGCAAAATGCAAACATTTTTATGGCCACTTAACATAGGAATATGGAGTATTTCCCACATTCAAAGATGGCGTTATAAATCCCTTTGGGTAGTCCGTCTTTACTTTCTAGTGTTGAGGATTCAGGGTAGTCTGTCCTCACTCTCCAGCACAGGGGATGTTTTTGGCGCGACCAATTAAGCAGACCGGAAAGGGTATAAAAATGCAATAAGGGAGGTTACGGATTTACCTACAAGGATGGGCGATCTGTACCAGGAACGGAGATTTTAAATCCCGGTGAGTGTAGCTACATGTAGAGCGAGGACATTGTGCGGTGTACTTTGCTAATTATTATCCGCCGTTTTCTCGATAGTTTTTTAAGTTTCATGTATTCACAGTTTGAAAATGCTTATTATTTCAAAGTGGGCAGTTTCTAGATTGTAGGGCCCGTAATAGTGGCTTTGAATAAATTGAAATGGGTACTAAGTACCCATTTTTTAACCATATATAAGCAGGTTGATTATGTCCACAATTAGTAAGTTAAAATATTTTAATGTTGGATATAACAAGAGGAATCACAAGATAGTAGCGCGGTATAGGCTTTTCTTGTCGGGGTTTGAATCCTTATTTTTGAAGTCTGCTTAAATTAAAAAGAAAGAACTATATGAGTGAGATTATGTTTTCTTTATATTTTAGGTGTTAATATTTTTTTTTTTAAATCTAGAAGGTTGAAATCAATGAACAGGAAATTGATGTAAATCCTGGCCCTAAGAGGGATTTTATTTTGAACTACAACAAAGGTAATAGTCACAATAAAAATAAAAATGAAAATAACTGTCTCTAAAGCTTGAATAGAGCTCATATTATTAGGTATGAGAGTTCTATACTACCAATAATGTCCCTGATGTTGGATTGCAGGACAGTAACTTTTGGCCCATTTCCAGCGGATGACACAATTCTACAGATTGTGACAGGCCCTATGCTCAAAGAAAAATGTTTTGGGGAGGTATGTGGCAGTATTTAAGATGCAACATGAGGAGAAAATAAGTGAAAATATAAGAGTATAATAATCATTTTTGGGTTTATGTCGGCTGTTCCTTGTTTAAAAATAGGACCTTTATCCAGTGCAGTCTGGGACCTGTTGGCCACTAGAGACTGGGAGGATCTCATTTCCCATTACATAGACCGCACGTTGATATTACGGTGGGTGTGTGGAGTTATTCCGTTTGTGTGAATGTAAGAGAGGCTGTGCAAAAATGGTAAACGGATAAATACATTAATCATTTATTAAGTGATGTTTATGGTAGGTGAATGTGGAAAGAGTGGTAATGTCTCTCACCAATATAGACATACCAAACAGAGCTATTTTTACAGCCTGGGATATATGGGAGTTCGTGTTTGATAAGTAGTTGAAGTATGTTTGGAGAATTGAGTGTTAATGTGGGGATCTTAAGGAATCATGTGACAGAGCCGATGGTCTTGTGTATGTGTGTTTTTTTCATGATAACTTAATGCATTGCTTAAAATAAAGGATAAATATGTTTATGTGCACCAAATGAATATTTTGTGTTATATGTTTTGACTCTATATGTACATATATTTATATATTTTTTATATATAGATTTTAAAGTGCTGGATCACGTTTTAATTTAAAGCCTGAAGAAGGTGGTTTGGACCTGCTGATACCACTGAAACACGTCGCTTCTTGGTTTTGTTGTATATAAATTAATGCATACAATTGGAGTTATTGTAATTTTGTAAACAATTATGTATTTTTAATAGATCATTGACACTAGCTTATAAGTGGCGGTGCATTGTGTTATAAATGTTTTTGCTGCACATTTTTAATAATTCTTGATGAAATTGTATTTGATTTTATGAATTGATTGATTTCTTCTTTTCTATTGCATTTTAATTGATGAATAAACCATTCATATATTTGACTTTTGGCTACTGGTACATTCCTGTGTGAATAGGTGTTTGAGTGAAGTAGTGAGTGATTAAGTATGTTATGGTGGTTTCCCAAAGGGAATTCTTTTTAGACATAGGGCCCGATTCTGATGCGGGTTGGAAAAGCTTCCCGACCGAGGGCCTGATTCTGATGCGGTTAGGAAGGCCTCCTAACAGCATTTGCTCCTTCCAAATCGGATCGGGAACGTGTCTTCCCGACCGAGGGCCCAATTCTGATGCGGTTAGGAACAAATGTTCCCATTGAGGTCAATGGGAGTTCAACCAAATCGTATCTGGAAGCATCCGGATGCATCCTACTCCGCCGGTCGGACTTTCCCGATCCGAGTGGGTCGGACACCATTTCCCAACCGATTCGGTCGGGAAGCTTTTCCAACCCGCATCAGAATCGGCCCCTTAGTGTCATTTGGTGTCCTGTCCCTTTGGCAAGTAGGAACACTCTCTATCTTTTTTGGAGCTTTTAAGTACAGTCCTTGTGACTGGAGAGTTGTTGTGGGGCGTATTTAACGCGATATCCATCATAGTTAGAGTAACAGATGGATCAGTTTAAAACATTTGGTTTTAATGACGACCAGTACAATAAGATTATTAACACCAGAAAAGGAAATAAATTTACGGTTATCACCAATAAAAGTGAAAAATGGGGTACTTTAGTAAATCTTAAAAAGAAACTAATTAGAACAGAAGCCCATGCGGACTTTTAAATAGAATATGTTAAATCTGGGGTGATTCCTATTGGATTGCAAATTCGCAATGAACCGGGTGTTTTTGTCGAACATAAGAAATTCCTTGAAACTTGGTCTCAGATTTCCAATCGTTGTAGCCGGGATTGGATGTTATTAATAATTGAGACTGCACAGGAAATTATAATTATAGAAAAAGAAGCAATAGAAAAGTTGGAAGCTGAACTGAGGGGACAAACAGCTGTTGAGGAGGCAAAATTAAAACTTGAAGAGATCAACAGAGATGTGGATGGTTAGAGGGATTATTTAATAAATAAAAAACCAAATAAATTAAAAAAGGGCATTAATAGATTTAGTAACGAGTTGGCTTACCCCTTCCTGAAGGAAAATTATTATGATCAAAAAAATGATCAGGGATGGGATAGGAATCCCTTCAAATGATCGAGATATGTGAGAGGAGGGAAAAAGGGAGTTACGTTCTCTGAGACCTCAGGGTCAAGTAGTGAGGAAGAACAAGGGAATAGAGAAGATCACCATGGAAGAGGGCATGTTGAAGAGTATGGAGTTTTTTTAGAGCAACAAAAAAACAGGAGAGGACGGTTCAATGGAAATCAAATAAGACCTCAACAAGTACGCAACCAACCTCCTCAAGAATATATACGGACCAGGAGCCAGAAATATTGGCGGTAGATAAAATTCCTGTAATTAATTTGTCTGGAAGAACTCTTAATGATCAAGAAATTAAGGTTCTTAGTAGAGGTTTTAGCTTTGTTCCTACAACAAGAATTAATAAATTTCAATTAGAAAAAGACCTTAGAATGTTTTTTAGAAAGATCAGATTGAAAAGGTTTTTTGAGAATAGACCATTGAGAGATACAAGCAATGTTACGGGTTTTAGACCGAAATCTACGTTTACTCCATCTATAGCTCAGGTTGGCAGTAATATAGATATATTTGAAAAGGCAGTAGAAATAGGGATTCATGATATCATCAAAAAAGATTGTCACCAACAATATAATCTAAATAAAAAACAAAGAATAGCAATCAGCACACTAAAGGAGGATACCACTATCACCATCAAACCAGCCGATAAGGGGGGTGGGGTGGTGATATTTGATAGTTGCGATTATGACAATAGGATGTTTAAATTATTGGACATCCCGGAGCACTATGAGAAAGTAAGTGAGTGTGAATTAGTGATCTTGAAAAGGAAATGTGCTGCCTTGTTAGTGGAGGCAAGAGAACATAATTTGATTAGTGATGAAGAATTTAAATTTTTAAATAACCAGAATCCGAAGATCCCGGCTTTATATGGTTTGCCTAAAGTCCATAAAAATAGCCTTGATCCCCCAATGAGACCCATCGTGAGTTGTTTGGGTTCGCTCCTTGAACCATTGAGCAAGTACATAGACTTTTTTTTAAAGCCATTAGTGAGCAAACTTAAATCTTAGGTGAGGGATTCTTCGCAAATTATTGGTTTAGTTGAAAATAAGCCTTTTGTGGGAGAGACTCAGGGGCCGATTCCAATTCAGGCCGGAAATCACTCCGACCGAGCCGGACCCGGAGAGATTTCCGACCGAATCGGACTCTGGCAGTCCGACCGAACGAGTACGATGCGCACGCATGCAATCGGACTCGAGTCGGTCGGACTCCCATTGAAGTCAATGGGAGCCGGACGTACAACGCGTACGCGGGCTCCCATTGACTCAATGGGTGCGAGGCGAACAAGGGCACCCCCTACAGAATGTACGCCTCGATGCGACTCGCGGCGTACATGCACAGGTAGGGGAGACCCATGGGTCTCCCCTGTGTGCGACTCGCGTGGCTACGCGTACAGGGGGGTCCGACACGGACCCCCAAATTCCAGCTCTGACTGCTCTTTCGAGCCGGACGGCACGAGTCGGTCGGACTGCTCGAGGCGCGCATCGTATTTGCCCGGCCGGGGAACGTCTCCATTGCGCGGTGCGAGTCGTGTCCGTGCGAGTCGGTCGGAGCGGTCGGACCCGGGAACGAGTCGGTCGGCGATTTCGCGTGCGCTCGCATCGTACTCGCTCGGCCGGACGCACGTACGAATCGGTCGGGAAAGAGGGCTCCGAATCGGATCCGGTTAAGCCGAATCCGATTCGGTGCCCTACCGGCCGAGATCGGAATCGGCCCCTCAATGTCTAGTTACTCTGGACATTGAGTCTCTCTACACAAATATACCCCAGCAGGCAACTGTTGATGTTATTGATAGGATTCTGGCAAGTTCTAATCTTGAGGGAGCCAATAAAGAATTTATTGTTCAGTGTACAAATTTGGTTCTTTTTAATAATATTTTTCTCTTTAAAGACCAATTGTATCGCCAAAGGAAAGGGACCAGCCGGGGGGCCACTTGTGCCCCCAGTCTGGCCTGTCTATATGTAGGTGATTTAGAAGATCGCCACATCTATAATGAACTTGCCCCATTTTATGAAAATGTCCTTGAATGGCATCGCTTTATTGACGATGTGTTTTTTATTTGGGATGGACCTATTGAGCTTTTGTCAGAGTTTCTCATCTGGTTAAATCTAGGAGATGAGAATCTAAAATTTTCGGCCCACCACAGTAAAGAAAGGGTAGATTATCTGGACATTACAATAAAAGCGATGGGTGGTAAACTGGAGGTGGAGTTGTTTACTAAGCCTATGGCAAAGAATACTTTACTCCACTACTCCAGTTTCCACCCTAAGGCACAGAAGGATAATATCCCATTCAGTCAGTTTCTCCGGCTTAGGAGAAACTGCACAGATCTCAATGATTTTTATGAACACTCAGAAATATTGAAGAACAAACTAAAGGATAGAGGGTACCCTAAAAAACTTATATCCCATTCATTTAAAAAGGCTAGGTTTTATGACCGCGATGCGATGTTAAATAAAACTAAAAAGGAACGGGAGATGTCAAGAGTAGTATTTGTAAGCCAAGTTAATAATTTGAGTAACAAAATAAAGAATGTGGTGAACAAACATTGGAATATCTTAAATGATCAAGAAGAATTTAAATTGGAAAAGCCTTTGTTTGCTTTTAAGAAAAACACCAATTTACGTAACCAGTTAGTCCACACGTATAGAGAAGAACCCAAAAATAAACAAAGGACGTTAGACAATACTGTTGCTAAAGGAAACACACGTTGTGGTAATTGTAAGATGTGTGACCAATGTTTGGTAGCTAAAGAACTAACGCATAATGGTAGAACAGTAAGAGCACATAGTGTTAACAACTGCCGCAGCAAGAATGTTATTTATTTCCTGCGTTGTCCCTGTGGTCTAGCCTATGTAGGCGAGACTAGTCGAGAACTGAGGGTACAGCTAGCTGAACACAAGTCAGCGATTAAAACTAGGAAATGGAATGCTCCGCTAGTGTCCCACTTTGTTGATTGTGGACATAAAGAGACAGAGTTTGTATGGTTCATTCTTGAAAAAGTTACCATGAATAAGAGAGGTGGTAACATGGAAGAAAAACGCAAATCGAGAGAACAGTGGTATATTTCCATATTGGATACTATTAGAAAAGGTTTGAACACTAGGGAAGAGTGGGAAAGATTAATCAATTGACTCAATAATGTTCTCTCAGTATGCACGATAGCACTTTAGATGTCATTATTTGTATATATTTTTCAAAGTTAGAATGGTTTAAATAAATGGTTAAAACCAATTGTGAAGACGGTATTGCAATAGATGTTGTTAGCTGTACATTCTCTTTGAAATGAGCGATATTAGTATGGTTCGTATTGTATATATATAAATATTAACTTAAAGAGGATGTCTCAGTTTTAATGTTCTATATTGGTTAAGGTAATAAATAATATATTATAATACATGTGGTGGTTTACTTTTTTGGCAAAATGCAAACATTTTTATGGCCACTTAACATAGGAATATGGAGTATTTCCCACATTCAAAGATAGCGTTATAAATCCCTTTGGGTAGTCCGTCTTTACTTTCTAGTGTTGAGGATTCAGGGTAGTCTGTTCTCACTCTCCAGCACCGGGGATGTTTTTGGCGCGACCAATTAAGCAGACCGGAAAGGGTATAAAAATGCAATAAGGGAGGTTACGGATTTACCTACAAGGACGGGCGATCTGTACCAGGAACGGAGATTTTAAATCCCGGTGAGTGTAGCTACATGTAGAGCGAGGACATTGTGCGGTGTACTTTGCTAATTATTATTCGCCGTTTTCTCGATAGTTCATTAAGTTTCATGTATTCACAGTTTGAAAATGCTTATTATTTCAAAGTGGGCAGTTTCTAGATTGTAGGGCCCGTAATAGTGGCTTTGAATAAATTGAAATGGGTACTAAGTACCCATTTTTTAACCATATATAAGCAGGGTGATTATGTCCACAATTAGTAAGTTAAAATATTTTAATGTTGGATATAACAAGAGGAATCGCAAGATAGTAGCGCGGTATAGGCTTTTCTAGTCGGGGTTTGAATCCTTATTTTTGAAGTCTGCTTAAATTAAAAAGAAAGAACTATATGAGTGAGATTATGTTTTCTTTATATTTTAGGTGTTAATATTTTTTAAAAAATCTAGAAGGTTGAAATCAATGAACAGGAAATTGATGTAAATCCTAGCCCTAAGAGGGATTTTATTTTGAACTACAACAAAGGTAATAGTCACAATAAAAATAAAAATGAAAATAACTGTCTCTAAAGCTTGAATAGAGCTCATATTATTAGGTATGAGAGTTCTATACTACCAATAATGTCCCTGATGTTGGATTGCAGGACAGTAACTTTTGGCCCATTTTCAGCGGATGACACAATTCTACAGATTGTGACAGGCCCTATGCTCAAAGAAAACATTTTTTTTGAGGTATGTGGCAGTATTTAAGATGCAACATGAGGAGAAAATAAGTGAAAATATAAGAGTATAATAATCATTTTTGGGTTTATGTCGGCTGTTCCTTGTTTAAAAATAGGACCTTTATCCAGTGCAGTCTGGGACCTGTTGGCCACTAGAGACTGGGAGGATCTCATTTCCCGTTACATAGACCGCACGTTGATATTACGGTGGGTGTGTGGAGTTATTCCGTTTGTGTGAATGTAAGAGAGGCTGTGCAAAAATGGTAAACGGATAAATACATTCATCATTCATTAAGTGATTTATTTTTATTTATTTATTTTTATTTATTTTAAAGGTTTTATATAGCGCTGGCTAGACCCGGAGGTATCAGAGCGCTTTACATGAGTATCAGACCATAGTTGTAGGTTACATCGTTCTAAAGGTTAGACTATTAGAGCATGGCAATATAGTTACATGTAAGGTCGAGACAAACAATAAGGACGTATATGTAAGGGAAAAAAGCAGGTAAGGAGAGAGATTCAGGGGAGGGGGGGTAGGAGTAGGGGAAGTAGAAAGAGAATGAAGGAGGGAAGGAGGAGGGGAGAGTGAGAGACACAGCCTGGAAGGAGGAGGGGGAGGGTGATGGGGACACAAACCGGTAGACGAGTCAAAGCTGCATCCAAAGTCCAGAAAGCTGTGATCCCAGGGGAAGTGGTATTATTTCCCCATCTCTGTTGCGAGAGGTTCCCTTAACACAGTGGACTCTCTCAGAGGGGTCTCTGAGACTCCAAGGCCTACATACTGGATCCTTCCCCAAAAAGGGGAGAGGGAGTGCTTTGGCAAGGGGTGCCATACCATACCTCAACTGTGAGTGGCTCCCTTGGCGCTGTGGACTCTCTCAGAGGGATCACTGAGACTCCAGAGAATACTTATTGGATCTTTCCCCAAGAAGGGGAGAAGGAGTGCTTAGTCAAAGGGCACAAGGGACAGGGGGCAAGGCGGCGTCGCAGGCAAGGGGAGAGATTCAGGGGAGAAGGGATAGGAGCAGAGGGAGTAGACAAAGAATGAGAGAGGGAGATACGACATTGCATAAGAACATTTTTACATAGTTACATCTGTTATAGTTACAGTTAACAGTAAATGCTAGGGAGGAAAACGCTTAACAGGATAAAAAGATATTAGAGCATAGCATAACCAGGACACACGTCATAGGAGTGGTGGAGGGTAGAGGGGAAAAGGAAAGCAAGAGAGAGGCAAGCGGACAGGGTCGGGTAGATCAGAAGGGGGAAGGTACTCAGGGAAAGCAGGCAGTAGAAGTAGATTGAAGAGAAGAGACAGATAGAGCCGTGAAGAGCCGTGAAAATCAATGTCCGATGTCCGGCTGGGTAGGTGACGGCCAATGGGGTGAACCAGAGCCAGACTCCGCTTTAGCTGCATAGGACAGCTCCACCGGGCAGCGGCCAAGGGTACACAGACTCCGCGGTAAGTACACATGAATAAATATAGTTACAGGCCATGGGGCATTGTCGTAGTTCCATAGAGAGGCATCAGTCCCAGTGTAATTGGAAGGCGTCAACTGCCTCGTCCTCCATCCCACTCCCGGCTTGCCGGACGTAGGGATCTGGGATCACCGAGGAGCCCTGGCTCGGGTGCCATTTTAGGTCAGGCACTGCTTCCAGACCTCAGCCCAGATTAGGATTTCTGCTTCAGAAAGTCCGGGGGTAGCCACATTGAAAAAAGGGGGGGGGCTCTAGGAAGCCAAGCATGGGAAAACGATGCGGCTGCTGGCAGGTTGCGTATTAGGTTGCTGCTGGCAGAAATAGGGATTGGTTGGTTGTAGTTGGTGTGTACTCAATCCTTCTGATCTGTAAAATCTGCTGACACAGTGTCTCTGATTCGAGCCGACCCTACTCCCGGCACTTCCCTTCTCAATCCCTGTTATTCGTGGTGGGGGGGAGGACCCCCACTGTAGAAGGGGAGATGCGAGTTGAGTCATTGGCTCGGGAAGCATCAAGAAAAGCCACTGTTTGATTAGCAAGCGGCGGCCATTTTAGGGTCAGGCACTGTGTTCCATTTTGATTCAGTCCCAGTCCCCTATCACCCTTTGGACAGTTCCTTCCTTGCTTATCCGATTTAATAAACAGTTGTGGTTTTAAGCGCTCAGGTAGATCTTAGCATGTTGGGCGCATCAGCTATAATAGCACGTTAGTCGCATAATACATGTTCTTGAAACCCGTACTTTGGTTTCAATTTGCAACTCGAGAGGTTGCATTGCACCTCCATCTTAGGGTCAGGCACTTGGGATTATCGGTCGAGCACCCGATCGGGATTACAAGAGCATAAGTTAGTAGAAAAGGAGAATCTTTGTTGGCTTACGGTTTCCGAGGACCGGCTAGTCTCCGGTGGTCTCCGATGGCGTGTGTGCTCTTCCCTGAGTGACCGGAGAGGCGGCTGCAGTTCCGATGTTTGTGATGTCTGCCATGCACCGCGAGGGAGAACTCGTAATGGCGCCGGTGACTTTTGGAGGTCGGAGTTTAATCGGCTGATTCCCAGTAACGCCGTCTAATAACAACCAAGTGATCTCTTGTTTATGCCTCCGTTATAATTTGGTAGACTCGCGACACGAGGGAGGGTTTTGCTATGGCTCCGGTGACGCTCTCGGAGTCCGCTCGATGAAGAGACGAGAACAAACAGCCATCAGCTCTGTAATGGGGCTGTTCGCCGTCCAAGCTCGACGGAGACGGTAGCTTGGCATAACCGGAGAATCGCGGAGTCGCAGCCTGTCGATCCCCAGGGGTGGTGGATGCCAGAGGGGGCTATCTCTGGGATATTTTGCCAAAAAGGCGATCCCTGGTCCGGGAGCTCCCGGCCGGAGCTCCTCAGCCGTCGGCCATTTTCCCGTGAGCTAAGGTGATGTTTATGGTAGGTGAATGTGGAAAGAGTGGTAATGTCTCTCACCAATATAGACATACCAAACAGAGCTATTTTTACAGCCTGGGATATATGGGAGTTTGTGTTTGATAAGTAGTTGAATTATGTTTGGAGAATTGAGTGTTAATGTGGGGATCTTAAGTAATCATGTGACAGAGCCGATGGTCTTGTGTATGTGTGTTTTTTTCATGATAATTTAATGCATTGCTTAAAATAAAGGATAAATATGTTTATGTGCACCAAATGAATATTTTGTGTTATATGTTTTGACTCTATATGTACATATATTTATATATTTTTTATATATAGATTTTAAAGTGCTGGATCACGTTTTAATTTAAAGCCTGAAGAAGGTGGTTTGGACCTGCTGATACCACCGAAACGCGTCGCTTCTTCGTTTTGTTGTATATAAATTAATGCATACAATTGGAGTTATTGTAATTTTGTAAACAATTATGTATTTTTAATAGATCATTGACACTAGCTTATAAGTGGCGGTGCATTGTGTTATAAATGTTTTTGCTGCACATTTTTAATAATTCTTGATGAAATTGTATTTGATTTTATGAATTGATTGATTTCTTCTTTTCTATTGCATTTTAATTGATGAATAAACCATTCATATATTTGACTTTTGGCTACTGGTACATTCCTGTGTGAATAGGTGTTTGAGTGAAGTAGTGAGTGATTAAGTATGTTATGGTGGTTTCCCAAAGGGAATTCTTTTTAGACATACTTCATCGATTTCGACACTTTTTCTCTGAAACCAAGTGAACCTGAGTCACCACCAGCTCCAGTTTCCCGCAAAAAAACAACTTCATGAGTTCTACATTTTTCTGAAATAGACATACCTACTATCACCATGGCTACAGCTTTGGATAATCACTGGAATATTGTTCCTACTGTTCTCGATAGGTTTAGTAACTGTCTTTTTCTTGCTCGTGAATGGACACTATCTCCCAGAATGCTTTGCAGTATCTGATGTGAACATGGTGCTGAAACCTCATACGTCATCTCATCGTGAACAAAGCGACCTGTCTTATGTGAACATTACAGCAATTGCAGTTCCTGACAGAATAGATTGGGACAGAGTTTCATATCATGTATTTGGTCCCACTGAACTTTTAAAAATACCACATGTATTCAAAATGTCTTTAAATGATATAATCACCTCCAGTACATAATCTGACGTTTGTGATTTTGAAACTGTTAATAGTATGTTGTCTGATTTAGAACTGTCTGCAGCATTTACGAAATATGAAATGTTTGATGACTCATCTGATTTTGATACCATATACTGTTACCAACATTATGGTCATCACTTTCTGCATAAAACAAGTGCACCACATAATGTTTTCGCATACCACCAATGGGAACATTGCCCAACACCACCGAAAGGTAGTTCACAAAAGTTTGCTTATTTTTCTGGGTTTAATACATCAGATCCACGCTCATATTATTATAAGCTTGCACCTACATCTGCAAAGAAAAGTATGCTCACTAACACAAAACAGATATACTCTGCATCCTGTATTGCCTAACTGTCTGAACAGGGTTTGGACTTATGGAAAGACACTATAGACATAAAATCAGTCTGGGGTACTAAGGAATGGCGGGTTCAGGGAACTGAGGCACTATTTGAAGCATGCCTCATACCACAACAGATTATTTTCCTGAACAACACTGTGCAACAGACTTCCTGTCTTGGGTTAGCCAAGATTAAGGACTTGAACACACCTCATATTCCCTCGCTTTCACACTTGGAGGAATGGCAAAACTATACCGAAAATAGTGAGGGTACACTCAATGACATCATGCATGGCGTTTCATACAATTCAACAGACCCCAATTGGAAGGGATGGTTAGTTTGGCCTATCGACACAAATAGGTGTCAGTCAAGATTCAGGGGCACTGCCAAAGGGTTTAGTATCCATAGGCCTGACTTACGCTATGTTCAACGAAAACACCACCGGGAGTGGTGACATCATACAGTGTGGGGAAGTTATGCCTAGATTGGTTAAGAACCTCAACGCTGTCACAGGTGAACCAACACTTGTCCTTATTCTCAGATGACATGGATTCTAGGGATTTTTTGTTAGGTCCCCGAAAGCCACGTCAGAAACGCTTCCTTTACGCTGTTTATAATAATATTTGGAAAATCTCTCAACAGGATGCTGCAGAGAGATTGCGTGAAATTGACAGACTTAACTTAGAAAAAGCTTTGGCTGTGGTTGACAATGGCATGACCACACTAACATCCAGAATTTATTCACTGGGCAACATTGTACCTTCTGCTATAGATATAATGGAACAGGATCTATCAATCTTACAACACGGACAATCACAGTTACGTTCTATTGTGCCATTAAGCTGGATGCTATAATCACTGTGTTCTGGTTATGTGCCCTGGCGATATATCAACAGTATGCCTCTGTTCTCTGCATATAATTTTACTGAAAAGCAGATGAAAATGGCACAAAGGGATGCGAAATATACAATGCTGCGCATTGAAAAATTAGACCAATTACCTTTCACCATGGCAGCGTCACCATCCACAGAATGGTTAATTCATGGCCATATAACATTTCCAGTAACAACTTTCCAGTTTCAATATTGCCTAGAACACCACCAGGTAGGCAGGTAGGAAGCAATGGGTAGGGAATTCATCCATGAATCTTGGGAATTACCCTATAGATTTAGATGCAGGAATGGGGACACTGAAGTGTATCTCAGCGGTACAGACTGCGAGAATTCTTTGAGTGGATCTTTCATTTGCCAGGATATTATGCTTCACGGGGTCGGTAACAGTTCGGTTGCAAACTTGTCCTGCCATTTGAAAGGGTCACCACCTGCCATGATTAATCCAGTATTCAAGCTGCTCTCAAACATGAGTTACTTAATGCTGAATGATCAAGGTTGTTGCGGGATGCTTCCAGGCATCACACATCTAGTCACAGTAAGTTCCAGGGTTACTTGTTGTATGCAAGTATTGTTTCCACCGACCCACACAGTCATGGAGGCGCTGGTATGGCCTTCGTTGAATGTTTCCTTTATACGGTTTGATACTCTGAGCCGAAAGTAAGCCATGCTTTTACAGAAAGATGTGCCCTTAACCTCAGCCCGAGAGACTTTTAATCTTCAGGTTGCAAGGCCCTCAGTTGAGATACAGGCACTGGTACGAACTAACTGCCCTTTCCATTTCGGAGAAATGGTACAGCGTGTCTTTAACATGTCTGATACGAAGGGTATAGTACACCTATTTAAGACGATAGGTTCTGGACTGTGAAGCACTTTTCAGACAGTCTTCGGCGGGATTCCAGTTTTTATACACTCCGTATTTGGAAGCATTTTTGGAGGGCTTCCACTAATCCTGCTACTGGTAGTGGGAATCCTGATCTTAATTTTTCTGCTACGCGATAGATGTCCTAGTCACCAAGGAGATGGAAAAAACGCTCTTGGAACGACGTTACCGTGATCGCATGGTACTCCATGTAGGCACACCTTGACTTCGGGAGCTAAGCAAGTCTTGGTTCCTAACATTCCGACCAGTCTGGATTGACTGTGTTTTGCCTGTCCTCCGCTGCTTGTTCTGTGGACAAGAATGCAAGTTGGACCTCTGTCTAACACTTCCATTCGTTGCGCCACTGGACGTGGATGTATTACTGGACCGGTTAACAGCCCACGTACTGCAGTGTCCCCAGCGTATTCCTATGTTGATGTTGGCATTTTTAGAGCCACCACGGGATGCTTCGGCTCCTGTTGGATTGGATACCGGCTCTACTACAAGCACACAGGCTTTGGATGTTTCAATTGCTTCCTCAGCATTGGCTGTGGGTACTGAAGAAGATTATCTTTGCTCAATTTACCTGATCTATGAGGTGTTACAGGGATCGTCGTCGGCGAAGGCAAGCAGCAGTGATGCTGCGTCTCCCACACAGGACACATAAACATTTGTCTCTCCGTGTGCTGGGAAGAATTCAGCCTCTTTTCCAAAACAACCGAAATTGGAATTTTAAACAAATTCTTTTTCCCTTCTATACTATTACTGAGCACCATGGCTTTCAGCGCTCTAAGTTGCTCCAACCATATATATGAACATATTTTAAAGGACTTATATGACTTTCTAAACATTTATAAAAGATCTATAAAGTTTTTAGGCACTTTTTATATACTTTTAGACATTTTATTCCAAACATTTTTTAAGAATGTTTTGCGATTGATTAGAAGAACACTTTTAGTATATCGTCCGGTAGAATGAGGAGTGGGTGTTATGTTTTGTAATGTACCCCAATATAGGCCTGGGTAGTCACCTAACCTTTCACCTACATTTCCCTGCCACTGTACTTCATAACGGTTTTTGGTATTGACCTTTACCTAGTTAGGTGCTGCATAAATGTTGTGTGGTTTTCCAAGAAAACTAGCCTCATTTATTATGCATGAGGATTCTCAGAATCACAGCAAGATTACCATCTTCTGCATAATAATTATGTATGAGGGTCATCCCTTTCGTCATCCTCGGCCGACATGACACAGCAAGGTAGAACCCCTGAGGGTACCTTTTGGGTATATAAGCACCATATCTTTGCTGGGGCAGGCAGAGGAGAAAGACTTCCATTTTGACACACTGACGTGAGACGCTGAGGTTCCTGCATGCAGACACTCCAGCACGCAGTGGTATGACATCCCTTGCGGGGTGTTCGTTCGAGACCAAGACGGGGTCCTTCATTCTCTCACTCCAGGTAATGGGGTTGGCTTCATCCTAGGGGGATTCTTGGCTCTACACCTACCTACATGCTAGGTACACTAAGGTACATCTAGTTAGGGTTGCAGAGTAGGAGTAAGCTTTATTATTGTCATGTATTTATATACCTGCCTATATCCATTGTTTTAGCACTATGGTAGAAATCTACCATCCATTTACTCTGTTGGTGCTTATAATCATTTATATCTGTTTCTGTCTTATGGTTGTTTCAGCACAGCTATTTTACACTAGAATGACACTGGTTCAATACATGACTATTGAAAACGTCCCCACCGTTTATTCTGTGTAACTCTCTGAGACAAAGTGAGCACGAGTGACTGAGCGAAGGGGGGGCGTGGTTACGACTGCAATGGCGGCGGACGTGTCCCAGTAGAGCTCCAGTGGAGGCTCCCCTGAACAGGCTCCAATCTTCGAATGTAGCCACCTGTGGACGCCCCCGCCGGGTGCGCCGTTGTTCGGACAGCGGCCCGGAGCTCCACTGCTGTTTCCACCCTGCCGGGACCCCGGGTTGCGGCTCCCGACTGCGCGAGCCTCCGGGCGCGCGGCTCTCATGCGGACGGACTCGGCTCCTCGAGCTCGGGGATTAGCTCCGCCCACGAGGCCGCGAAAGATGGCGTGAATTGCCTGCGAGCGCCGGAGGTGACCTGCGGCTGTCCACCTCGCCGCTGCCGCGCCAGGCATGCGTTGCGGAGCCATGCGGGGATACTGAGACCCCTACTGTGCCACATGCCCGCCTCCGTTGCCCACCAACCCACGGACTAGCCGCCTGTCGCCGCGGTGGGGGGAGGAGGCCCACCAACACCAATGCTGCTCGGAGCGCTTGCACCGCCGCGGTCCCCACGGCGCAACTGGTGGAGGTCGACGGCTGTGACCTGCTGGTTCTCTGTTGGGACGCTGGGCTCCACTGCGCGGCCGACCGCGATGCTGCTGGCTGCGGCGGAGGCTCGCTAGGACACACACATGGTCACGAGACATTATGCGTGGAGCACTCAAACCTCCGCTAACTGCTAAACGGAGGTCCCTCTGAACTGGCGGTCCTCTGAGCCGGAGTCCGGTGGGAATCTAGGCGCCATCTTGTTCTGCGGTCCACCACCACGTGTGGCAGCCAGAAGACACACGACACCCTGCCATTGAGGGCCCGGGCCGGGGAGAAGACAATGGACACGACTCATTAGTACAGACGAGAGCCAGACTACGCGACTCGTGACCTGGAGGCACAAAAAAGGGCCCACACCACGCATGGACCAGCGTGGTTGCGCACAACCGGCGACCCATGTCGGGCGGCACCCGGGCTAGGACCGGAACGGGAGGTACACAAACCCCAGCACCGTCGTCTAAGCCCAAAGGAGACAAGATGGTGAAACAGGGGCACGCGGATCAAACGGCGAATAAACTGGATGCGATGCTCGCTGCCATGGAGAGAATTGAAGAAACCATCAATCAGACCCATACCTCCCTGGAATCTAAAATGAAAAGGTGGCCATTGACCTCACTCATTTACATGCGGATCACCGGAAACTAACAAACCGTACCACTGTCTTGGAGGCCGCAGCCGCCGACATCGGGCCACGGGTGGCTCAGACGGATGGGCAGGTACGGGACTTATTGAATCGTGTGGAGTTTTTGGAGGGGAGAGCTGAGGACGCTGAAGGGCGAGCAAGACGAAATAATGTGCGCATAGTAGGCGTTCCGGAACGCTGGGAAGGACCGGAGCCCACCACCCACATGGAAAAATGGCTCAGAGACTTACTACCTGAAGGGACCCTATCGCCCCACTTTGTTATAGAGCGTGCGCATAGAGTCCCGGCACGGCCCCCTCCTACTGGATCGAATCCGCGGCCCTTGCTTCTCCGACTTCTCAACTATCGAGACAGGGATGCGGTCTTACAAGAGACCAGAAAGCTGCAAGAAGTCCACATAGACAATCATAAAATAATGTTTTTTCCGGACTACACCATTCAGGTACAAAGGCAGAGATTCTCCTTCATGGCAGTGAAAAGACGCCTCCGACAGAGTAACTTGAAGTATTCTCTGCTCTTTCCGGCGCGTCTGCGAGTCGTTGCAAACGATAAAACACACTTCTTTGCTGCACCGGAGGAGGTGGAGGATTGGCTGGACACCCTCGCCGCTGCAGAGCCTCGCGATCCTGCTGCGACGACGACACTACCGCGACGGAGAGACCCATCCCGTTGCCGCCGAAGGGGATACAGACCTGCGGAAGCACCGAAACCACCTTCACCGACTGTGGGGCCCCCCCAGGACCTGGCACACAGTGGACAGAGAGAAGCCCTTCAGGCGGTAGCGGAGATTAGTGGCTCCATGGTGGCTGAGACAGCATCAAACCCCAGCCTACAGGACCTATCGAGCGACGACGAGAGAATATACGGACCGCAGGACTCGCAGGACTCCGCCGAGCAGCCTGATGTCACCCCGCAGACGGCTGACACTATCATATGAACATAGAGGGACTCTGTCACGGCTCAGACCACAAGTTGAGGTATTGTGATTTGTGTGTGGGAGGGAGTGGTTGCTCGAAGTATAACTGTGATTGGTGGACGCTGCCAGGGTCCTGAGCATTAGTATGAGATCGGGAGAGGCGCCATACAAGGGGCTGAGAGGACGGGACTTCTTTGAAGGTCTCGTTGCCAGCGCATGTGATTCAGCTCATACCGTTCACCTGGCGGGTGCCGCTGCACTGGTGTAAATAGACTGCTTTCCTTACACCGTATTTTGCCTGATGAAGGGGAGCCTCTGAGACACTGACCACAAATACTGTAGATTATCCGTGCGCACCATGTAGCGCACAGCCCCTGACTGTTTTGTCTGTTGTCTCTACTGAGTGTTTGGACGATTGCTGGTTGCATTTTCGCCCTTTTGGAATTTATTCATGACGATGTTATTGTTATGGTATTATTATGAGATATCACTTATTGTAGGCCGTTTCATACAACACAACATGCCGCGAGTCAGAATGCTGGGAAAGCCGTACATTATTAAGCCACCTGCGCTACGAGTACCTGCTGGGCTGCTGGGGACACATTTTCTCTTCGTTTATCAAACAAGTTATGACTCTATTTAAGATTAGCACGTGGAATGTGAGGGGCATGCACTCCCCGTCACGAAGGTATCAGATATACTCGTACCTCAAACGACACCAAGTACGCATAGCTCTCCTTCAAGAGACACACCTAGCCAGAGAGGAAACTCAACGCTTACACCGCAGATGGCACGGTCAGCTGTATGCAACAGGGTATTCGGCTTTTGCGCGAGGCACGCTAATATGGGTACGCCCTGGGGTCTCCTTCAAAATCACGCATTCACTGGTAGACACGGAGGGCAGGTATGTTGCAGTTAGGGGCACATTGGATGGCCGGCAGGTTGTCATTGCATCACTCTACGCTCCCAACACGGAACAGGCTGGTTTTTTTTACACTATCTCGCGTGCCCTAGCACCATGGCATGATATACCCATGTTCTTGGGGGGTGATTACAATAGTGTACTAGATGTCTCACTGGACCGTTCCTTCCCACCCCTTCCAGGCACAAGCACGCACCAAGCCATGAAGGCGCTCACCAATTGGGCAACTCAGTGGCGCCTGAGAGACATCTGGAGACACCGCAACCCCCATGACAGGGTGTACTCCTACTACTCGGGCACTCATGATTTGCATGTCAGGTTAGACCGCTACATGCTATCGGAGGAGCTGATACCGCACGTGTCCGCAGCTTACTATCTCGGCAGGACGCACTCCGACCACAACCCACATATGTTGGAGGTGTCCTGGGAACTTATCCGACCACCAATTCCAACCTGGCGGTTACAACCGGATGTATTATTAGATGCACCCTTTCGAAATTTTCTGGCCAGTAACATTACTCGGTACTTTGAAGAGAATGTTGACACAGCCACGACACCGCGCATAGAATGGGATGCGTTCAATATAGTGGTCAGGGGTGACTGCCTAGGCGCACAGGCGGGTATGCGTAGACAGCTGGAGGCGGACCTCACACAACTTGAAAATAGGCTGCTCCGGGGGGAGGGTGAAGCACTCGAAGGTGTCCCAATATCCTTGGAGCGCGACAGAGAGGAACACTCCAAATTACTCGACCGGCTTCGGCATTTGAACTATGCAGCACACTCAGCGCGCACTCACCATATGGGGGACAAACCTGGCAAGCTGCTGTCGTGGCTGATACGACAAGACGCGGTCACCGCGCCTGTTACGTCCATAAAGGATATACGAGGTACCATGGTATATACGCAGCGAGACATTCATGACGCCTTCGTGCAACACTATTCCACACTGTGCGGGTCTTATTTGATGGCCACAGGCGCAGACATAAATGACTTTTTATCCACTCATACGTTACCGCAACTAACCCTGCACCAACAGGAGGAACTAGATGCTCCTCTGTTATCGGAAGAAATAAGAGATAGTATTTTCTCTCTCTCGAATGGCAAATCTCCGGGTCCGGACGGACTACCGGCTGAATTTTATAAAGCGTACTCGGACATATTAATACCGGAACTGTTGCGGGTATATGCAGCGACACTGGATGAGTCACCACTCGCACCCACGCAAAATGAGGCGCTGCTGATCTCCCTCTTAAAACCAGGCAGAGATCCGGAACTCCTGGGCTCCTACCGACCACTAGCTCTGCTAAACACGGACTACAAAATACTTGCCTCCATCCTAGCTAAAAGGTTAGCCCCGTTTGTACCAACTCTGGTGCAAAGTGATCAAAACAGATTTGTTCCAACCAGGAGCACCTCTCTCAACATACGCCGGCTATTTAGACTTCAAAACTACGCAGCGAGGAACTGGCCACGATCCGGTTGTCTAGTGTTAGACCTGGAGAAGGCCTTTGACTCGCTGGAATGGCCCTATCTGGCGGCGGTCCTGCGCAAATATGACCTGGGAGAGGGATATCTGCAACTGGTGCAGCTGTTGTATCAGCGCCCCACAGTGCGGGTCCAGACGGGCAAACTCATTTCTGACGCAATTAGAGTAAGACGGGGAACCAGGCAGGGATGCCCCCTATCCCCGCTACTCTTCTCCCTTGCCATGGAACCATTAGCAGCTCTCCTTCGAGAGGGCGGCACGGACTGGGGGGTTCCTTTGCATGACGGAACTCACGCTGTATCCCTGTATGCGGACGATCTGTTGCTGTTCATCAGGGACCTATATGCTGTACCACTGGCCATATCCACATTGTTCCGCAGATTCGAGACAGTGTCAGGCCTCAAGGTAAACTGGGCCAAATCGGGCGCCTACTCCTTTTGCGAAGGCGTGGCTGAGACAGATATAATTATCAACGGCACTGCGCTTACCTGGTATCCAACTACGTTCAGATACCTAGGTGTTTATGTCTATAGAACCCCAGCAGATATATTGGAGGGTAACCTAGTGCGCGCCATCTCCTCGGTCAGGGCGCAGATGCAGTTCTGGAAGTCCTTACCGCTCAATGTGATGAGTCGTATCACTTTGACCAAAATGATTGTACTGCCGAGGCTATTGTATTACTTTGCGAATCTTCCAGTGTATGTCCCAGCACGATTATTCCGGGAACTGGAAGGGTTAATCCGAGGCCTAATCTGGAATGAAGGGCGGCCCGAGTAGCGTTGCAGAAATTATATGCGCCACCTGCGCGTGGAGGCCTGGCAAATCCACACTTGGAACTTTACTACTTAGCTGCACAGTTGCAGTGGGTCACAAAGTGGTTGAGTGGCAGGGGTCTGGCGGACACGGCAACTGAGTCTGCGTCAGGACGCAGACTCAGATTTGCAGACTGTTCCATCCACTGGCGAAGACTCCCCGCCCGATGCAGCTACACATAGCCCTGGCGCATAGATGTTACCGGAGGAGCCTACAACTCACAAAAGACACGGTCCCATACGCTCCAATCCTGCCCCTTGTCGGGACACCCCGAGGAGGGGGTTCTGTGACGGACGCCATGCTGACGCCTTGTACTGCGGCAGGAGTGGAGACACTTGGAGATTTATATGCCGACGGTACCCTTCTGCCCTTCGCGACCCTGGCGGCGGACAGCGGCTTACCGGCAGGTCAGTTCCTTCTTCACGCGTCTGTTCTGCGGACCCTGACGTTAGCGTGGGGAGACTTGGCCGAGGAGCCGCCGACACATCAGTTATTACAGTATATGCATGTAATGGGGGAGGGGTTGCATGTGGTCCACTGGCTTGCACAGGCCCTACTTCAACATGTGTTGAAACCACCACAAAGACTCCGAGCACATTGGGAAAATGACAGGAACCGGCCCTGGTCCGACAAGGAGTGGGAATGTATACTAACTTGCGTCACACATATACCGCGCAATTCGCGCTTTAAACTTATACAGACGTACATATTGCATAGAGCGTACCTTTCACCGGACAAGATAAACAAATATTTTAACATTAACACCTCCATGTGCCCGAGATGTCTGCTCCTCGGTGCGGACTTCCTACACATGCTGTGGTCCTGCCCCCTGCTCCTTCCCTACTGGCATGTGATAACGGAGACACTTACGAAATGCACTAATGCTGAAGTACCTAACACATGGGAGGTCTGTATCCTGGGTCTTTATAAACGAACTAAAGCCAATAAAGTAAGTTCTAGATTTCGCGATCTGGGCCTCCTGACCGCAAAATGCTTGATCACCAAGCGATGGAAACACAAGGATCCCCCGGAGGTCTCCAACTGGATGAAATCTCTGGAGATATGGGCACGAGCGGAAAGCGCTGTCCTACATAGGGAAGAAACGGCAGGGCTGCGAAAATACCCCATAGCACAATCTTGGGATGCCATTCTCCACGCCCTTACACACCCCGGAGCCGCACCGCATACACCCTCAGAACATGGGATAGAGGAAAATGGCTGATGTGTCGCTTGGAGCCATAGGTACGCTGTAATGGTAGGAGGTCCTGCCAACAGTCATCGGGCTGGGTGATGGCCCCGCGTTCCTCAGCGACTTCTCACAGATGCAAAGCTAGTCACACGCTGCCCTAGCAGCCATATAATGCTACATAGAATAGGCACAGCAGCTCGCATTCACCAACAACACACAGGTATTGGCGCATCCCATACGGCATGGCACTCCACACAATGACTACATGATTATCCTATTATTTGGTATCTCTGTTTCTTTTGTTATTTCGTTGTTTAGTTAGTTATGTTTCAATGTTTAAATTGAAGATGTCTCGCAACTTGCACCCATGCATATTTCTCATGGTTATGGCCCACAGTACAATGTATTTCATAGGAGAACCACATAAGTGCCGAGTGCCTCCACGAATACCGATGTAATTGCGCGATGTTGACCAATGCCGGGGAGATACGCACTTGAAAGGCACGTCAAGTTGTGTAATTTGACATACTGGTGCACATGGGCAGTAGCTGCCACCGTTAAACTGTAAGTGCACACTAAATCCTGAGCGACAAATACGGAACCCGCTATGACTGTATGGTAGTCACACCCAGCTTTAAGTACATGGTAACATAGCACCAATGTTTTAGCAATAAGCACTAAGGGGCATATTAGCAAGACCGGCGATAAAATTATCGCCGTTTTAGCGGCAGGAAACTGCCGCTAAAACGGCGATAATGGGCTTGCTAATATGCGTTATAGAATTCCAATAGAAGCCCAGGTTAGATGTCCTGCACATCTAACCTGGGCTTCTATTGGAATTCTATAACGC
The DNA here is from genome assembly GCA_963921515.1 of Calotriton arnoldi. Classification (NCBI taxonomy): domain Eukaryota; kingdom Metazoa; phylum Chordata; class Amphibia; order Caudata; family Salamandridae; genus Calotriton; species Calotriton arnoldi. The sequence goes on along the minus strand of CAWUFW010000004.1, from coordinate 3,058,418 downwards.
ATATTAGCAAGCCCATTATCGCCGTTTTAGCGGCAGTTTCCTGCCGCTAAAACGGCGATAATTTTATCGCCGGTCTTGCTAATATGCCCCTAAGTGTTCTAATGTATTGTTGTATGTGTTGGAAAACATGAAAAATGCAATAAAGATACTTCAAAAAAAAAAAAAAAACGAGTGACTGAGCGAAAAGTACTGTACTAATTCCACGATCCCTGATGGGACAGGGTTGGGTTGTCATGTTCTATAGTTGCCAGAAACTATTCTCTCCTTGGTAAGAGGGGCTCATAGTGGCACTGTGAGCTAGCTAGTATACAGGCGAACATACCCGGTGGGGGTGTCTGGAATCAGTCTGGACACCAATCCCATAGTTTATGTTGTCTAAACGCACAGATCCTATATAGATTTATAGGAACTACACGACAATGTGGGAGTCCTGCTTCTACTCCATGGACTCCAAGATGGTTCTGATAGCCCCCAGCTCTTTGGTCCTGTCACTGGTGCCACTTTGGCAGGGCAGTTGTTGATGGCTCTGCCTCATGACACTAGCAATGTCAGCCAGGGAGAGCTGGAGTCCACGGACGAGACAGTAGGTGCCTCTGATGATGGCAGTGTTGTCCCTATTGGGACTGAGGCACCCACAGACTCCCTCTATGGTGGCGGCCACAGTCTCCATCCCCTACCGCACCTGATCTGCCAACTCCCACTGGACTCCTACCGCAGTCCATTGGAGGGTAATCTGTGGGTCCTCTGAATCCAGGGGTGTGGGTGGAGTGGCAGGTGGTGCCTGTTGGTTGTTACGTGGGGGATGTGGAGACGCCATAACGCTGCTGATCCTCCCAGAGATGGTGTCCCAATGGAGTACAGGAGTTCTTGGAGGGTGTCATGGTCAATGGTTGGTAGGCTGTCATCACCGCCATCATCACCGATGTCTGGGACAGGGTGCTGGACAGAAGGTGAGGGTTAATTCTCTACAGTGAGATGAGGAAATGCTAATGGTGATGTCTTTTACATCTTGACATGGTTTAAAGCAGTTGACAAACAAAGCGCATTACATTACACTTTCAGTTCTTCATTGATGTGTAGGATAACTGTTACAGTAGGGAGTGAATGGCAAAGAGCACTGTATTTCCCTTTCAGATGACTGGACCTCAGCATTGTCGTCACTACAACTGTGTGCCTACTCTAAGTGGATGGGTCCTGTCCTAGTAGTCTTATTCCACTCACTGACGTTCATGCCATTTCATCATAACCAGAGTTGATTATCTGTAGAGTGTTGGACATCTTTTTAATCTGATCCATGCACTTGTATGTGTACATGTCCTCTCTGGCTGTTTCAAATTTGGTCCTGGCAGCCGACTTACTGCCACACAATGAAGAGACCCTGATCATACATTGACTCTCATGTGCCTACAACACCTACATTATGAGTGGCCATCTCCCATGGGCTGACATGGCAGGCTGTTATAGAGTAACGTGTCAGGAAACACCCCAGATGGTAGTGTTGCTGGGAATGGTGGCATGCACCTTCCAAGGGGCATGGTCACATAGAAATGGCACAACACACCACTGCAAGCACTTTAGCTAGCCACCCTGTGTCATTCCACATGCAGAGGACAGCATCGTATTCACAAGAATAGGGTGCACACCATGTCTTTTCCATTGCGCTGACACTGCTAATATTAACCAAGCACCAACACAAACACCTGTGTACCATGATGCAAGGATGCCTGCGTTGGCACACAGCTGTTCTTTTTTCAGCAGCGCAGGGGTGTGCAGAGGGGTGGCACATAATCCATGCATTTGTGATATGATGCAGCTCGGCGCTGCAGATTTATTTGCATCGACGCCCTGAGCCTATTCATTTTAACTATGGCCCATGTTCCGTTGGTGTACATAATTTGCATGCACCCCCACACCCAGTCATATATATGTAATGAGAGGAGTTCAGGTGGTTCCTACCATAGCAGCTAACAGATGTGTGGTCTAAGCCTGCATGCCAGGCAGCCGCGGCACGTGCAGGTAAATGCGGTGGGGTGGTAGGATTGGTGAGGATGGATTTCTACAGACTACGACGAGGGAAAATTAATTATTTATTTAATTTTCCCTTGTGGTCGTCTGTGGAATCCTCCCCAAACCGGCCTCACCTCCCCACCGCTGTTACCTGCATGGGCCGCGGCTGCTGCCAGAACAGCTGAGTGCCATGTAGTTTGCTTTAGGCGAGTATGGAAGTGACTCTAGAAATGTCCCCATGTGTAGGTACTGGCCATGGCCCACATATCCCCAATCCCTCAGATGTGTTGTTTCTCCTATGAGATACCAAATGTCTGCTAGGAATTTGGAGGCTATGTTAATGTGCATGGGCCCAGGTGTGACAGAGGGGCATGTTTCATACACATGTGGTGCAGCGAAGCTCAGCGCAGCGCAAGAAACCGTCTTGCTGTGCCAAGCTGTGTGAATAGGATAGTGCAGGGTTGTGCTGTGTTGATAACAATACAACACATCCTTGTTCTTTCCTTTATTCTGGTGCACATTCGGCCGGCTAACACCTACGTAGGTACCCTTGAACCATGGTGCAGGGGTGCCTGCTTTGGTGTATGTCTGCAGTATGTGCACCAGTGCATTCAGTTAATCCAGGAATGCGCTGTATTTTGTAGAAAGGGCACATTGCTGCCCTTTCATTTTGAGTTAGGATAGCCCAGCTATAAGGCTTGTGATGCTGCCCCATGATAACTTATGAGCAAAATTTCCATGAGCCTTCCATTGATATCATGTCTAACCATAAATGAGCCAGGTGCCTACCGTTTGTCCTGCAGACAGTGTGACACGTAGCTGGGACATAACTGTTTGGACTGTACAACATTACGTATTTCCCCCCATTGGCTCTTGTTGTGACTTACTCCGTTGCTGATATAGTTCCTCATTAACCCTGGGCAAAGCACTACGCTACGCTCGCGTAGTTTGCGAAGTTTGCGCTACTTCGCACAACGCGAATTGCACGTAGCACAGTGCAAACACGCGTAGCGTAGCGTAGCGTAGTGCAGCGGTCATTTTTTGCTTGCTCGCGGTCCTCAACGTCAAGTTGGCGACCGCGAGCAAGCAAAATGACATCCCGGCGAGACTTTTTCCTCGTTCGCGATCAGCAACATCAAGTTGCCGATCGCGAGCGTGGAAAATAAACCTCCCGGCGAGATTCTCAACGCGGGAGGTCAGGTTTCTCATTGCGAGTGGTCGCGTATGCTCGCGACCGCTCGCGATGAGAAACTACCAGTCCGCGTTGAGAAAGCTGCCGCTTGAGTAAAAATCTACTCGAGCGGCAGTAAAAGACAGCTCGCACTGTGCAAGATGCCGTTTTCAATGATTGCACAGTGCGGACAAGCATCCGGCACTGTGCAATCATTGCGAACAGTGCACTACGCAGTTCGCGTAGTGCTACGCGTAGCTCGCGTAGTGCGAACTGCACTTTGCGTAGCTTCGCGTAGCGCTACTTCGCGAACTACGCCCAGGCTTATTCCTCATACCTAGGGGTGGGCGAAGCTCACGAAGTTACACTATGCGGAATTCCACAGAGTTGCATCAAAACTCTTTGGAACTCCGTGGAGTTGCTACACTCGCCCACCCCGAGTATAGGGTAAAGAGGGAGAGGGAGGAGGAGTTGCGCAGGTCTATAGTGTCAGTTGCTAAAAAAACATACATGACAGAATGTAGAGTAAAGGTTGAGGAAAATGGGAGAAGGGGGGATCGGAAGTACGTGGCCAAGAAACGAACAGAAGAAAAGAAAAGGTGTATTTACCTACATGTCAACCCTCCCAAATTAGGTCGGATGGTCTAGATTGTGAGTCTTAACGTTGGCCATAAGAGCTCAAAACAACATATTGCCAAGGCTTTGCATCCAAGTTCCAAATATAACCGACAAGGGTAAGTTCTCAGAAAAGCTAGTTTTAAAACTGATTGACAGGTTATGGGGTGGTACTAAAAGTGTCTTTGTGTTTGTACTTTCCAGTAATTGCTGTGATTGGTTAGAAAGCATATTACCTGCCCCGCAGCAGACAGCCCGCCAAAGAAACCTTGCTGAACTGGAAGAAACTGTAACTTCTACCTCCCGTAAAAGACCTTTCCTCTGCTCCGGAAAGCATCATGGCCCAGCCACACATGGTGTGAAGCTGTGATACAGGCAGCAGTCTGTGAGGCCTTACCCTAGTTTGTTTATTAGTTTTATCACCACAACAAATCACCTATCCTACTTTAAGTCTCATAATGCCCACAAAAAAACCAGTTCGACACGTCATTAATTGATAATTGTGACAGACACGCAATATGGTTTTAGAAGGGACATAGGGACAACCAAACAATGTATTAATTTGTAAGTAAAAAAAAATAAAATGTAAGTCCGTTTTTATATAGCGCAGCTACTCACCCTTACGGGTCTCAAGGCGCTGGGGGCCTGAGTGGAAATTAAGTGAGCTATTGCCCAGAGTCACATGGTGCTGAGCTGAGCTGCCGCCGGAGCCGGGGATCGAACCTGTGAACCCTGTGCTCCGAAGTCAGCTGCCCTGGCCGCTGCACCACACCTCTCCACTTTGAGTCTTTTAATTAGTAAATGCACCAAAGCAAAACATGGGCACCTATTTTTTGCCAATTTAAGTAGGGCTTTCAACCTCGTCAACCATGCTATATTCTGGAAGACCGTTATGGAGTTGGGTGCCCCTGTAGATATAATCAGCCATCTATTTCAAATATATGGAAGGTTGACCACACAAGTGAGAAATGGATTGGGAGGAGAATGTACACCCATCTTTAAGGTGATAAAAAGCATAAGCTAGGGGTGTGTCCTAGCGCCTTTTCTTTTTTCAATATAAATAAATGGGTTAGACAAGGCACTGCAACAACTAGAAGCGTGTGTCCTCAGATTAGGCCTACGCAAGACCCCTGTGCTCCTGTATGCAGATGATGCGGACATGATATCAAGAATTGCATATGGTTTGCAGCTTTTGATTGAGGGGTCTGCATTACACATGGTGAAACATGATTTAAGGCTTAATTTATCTAAAACATTTACCATGGTTTGTGGGAGGGGCAACCCCAAAAAAGGCCACACCATGTGAGGGATGTTAGGCTGAGCGACGTACAGCGTTTCTCAAGTCTTGGCATACAGTTTTCCAATACCTGCACAAGGGGCCCACATATTAGAAATGCAAGAGCAAAAGAGCAGGTAGAACCGTGGAGGCCCTGAATAGATTGTAACCTGTTAAGAGAATTGACTAAACCATATAGGAGCAGATGTACCCCTACTGCTATATACGGGGCTGCAGTATGGCAGAGAGCATATTCCTCCAAACTCACGAAAATCTGTTTCTTTGTAAGATATTGGCCGTACCCCACACTGTTTCATCCTATATTGTACACAAAGAGCTGGATATACCATTTATAAAAGACTTAATTGATCAGAGATCTATTATTTCTTGATACAACATATGGAGCAAGCCAGGTTCTAAATTTTCAAAAGATGTCATACTTGATTGTCTAAAACTTGATCAGTATCATAAGATCCCATGGTTAGGTAACATGAATACATTGCTAACTGAGTCATATTAGGGAGTAACTATTACTAATCCAGCAATCATCCTGCAGTTCAGTAAGAGGGAGTGAAAACCGTTTTTAATAATCATAGGGGAAGCATGAGGGAGCGTTGTGAGAATGGCAAATCTTCTGTGACAAGATATATGTCAACCCAGTCTCAGTTAGGCTTACCTAAGTACTTATCCTTATTTAAAAATACCCAGCAGAGACTCTATTTGACACAAATATGACTGCGCTTTTTACATCAGTTAGTGGCATGCCCTAAAAGGGCTGTCTGGTCACCTGGTCTGCCAAAATGCCTCTGTGATGGCTGGTCAAACCAAACTACTATCCATCTTATATTATTTTGCGGGCTATACCGTGATATTAGAACAAGTAGGCTGTTACGCCCACTTTTTCTCCCTTAGAAACTCTTCCTGTATCCAGATGCATTTAAATTGTAATGCGAACTGGAGAATTAACTAGTTTGTTACACTGTCTCAACATATATCAAAGGTGTTATTGCCAGAAGAAAACTGTTAACAGAACTGGATGATTTGAAATATGAAGATTAGAGTTTACAGTACCTTGAACCCCTGAGGATACTTTGGTACAACTGTTCTTAAGAAATTGACTTTTATGTAATGGATTTATTGGTATTTTAGGATTTTAGCTTATATATTTATGTACAGTGTAATATCGAGCACACACTTTTATAATGTATTTATGTGGAGTTTTTTATGCTATGTATTTTAAAAATGCTTTTATGGATGAATAATTATCTGACCAACAATCTTGGTGATGATGATAAGTGTGACAGCCAACTGAGAGAAAGTAAATAAATGAAATAGATAAAGTTGATGACAAATGGCAAGGAGTAAATAAAGCACCACGGTCTACTGCAGAAAATCATACTAACTCCTTAGAGGGGAGGCTTGTACCATGATGAAACACAGCTACTGAAAGGTGTCATTCACTTTTTATATGAGTCCTCTAAGCAGCAGGTCTGTAATGAAGGTAGCAAACACAATACCACTGAATTATATATTATTACGTTTTTTCCCATTGACTAACAATTGTTAGAGCCCAACGCCAGTCATTTCTAACGCCACATGATAAAGGCTGAAGTAAAGATAGGCTCATAGTGATGACGTCACGTTCTTACAGTACCGGGTAACAAACCGGAAATTATGGCATCTTCTGTGCAGGGCATCACCCTGGATTTAGGAGGCCCTGGCATGACTGCAATACTCCTGTAATGTGCAGGGCAAAGGTACAATGTTTGTAATCGTTTGCAGACCAATTTAAGAAATCGTTTAAGTTAAAAAAAACAACACATGAGCTAGGTACCATTTTGAGACCTCGTATTCACTGTTTGGTATAGCCCCTCTCCCCCCCAAATGCCACTTCATTTCATAAAGTGTGTGAACTTATATTGTTTATTATAACTCAAGTGTCACTTTTTAACTTTCAGCAGCACGGAGGGTGTGCGACCGATAACGGACTGCTGAAAATAAGTATTTCTGCATTAACTGTACAGATGTGGCCCAGCCACAGTGAAGTAACATTATAGTGGGGGTGCCATATGGTAAACTCTGCAACACGGCATAGTAGAGTTTTTGCCAAACTCTGCCCTCCAAGCGGAGGGCAGAGTGACAAAAACTCTGAGAACTCCGCCAGCGGAGCGGAGTTTACTGCCCACCCCTAGTCATAATCAGCACTGTTCTGTCCTCCAACCGCCAACTCCTCAGAGATGACAGCAGACACCTGCTCCTCCAAGGGATCCAGCTCCTCATGGGGCACTGGACTACCAACTCTGGTCTGCAATGATGCCTGTAGATTAGTTGCCACTTTCCCCTAAGATTTGTGCTTGCATGGTGCCAGCCCTTCTTACAGTCCATCACTGTCCTCTTGACTTCAGCAAGGCTGTTCACCTTGCTCACTATAGACTGCCATATGGTCTGTTTCATCCCCTATGACACTTTGGAGGTGATGAAGATCTGGTGTTGGTTCTCCGTCACCTCCGCAATCAAGATCTCATTCTCCTCCTGCCTGAACTTGTACTTCCTCTTCCCCTGGGATCATCCTTGCTCGTAGTGGGGTTGAATGGGTTGTTGCCCTGTACTGTGCTCATTCCTGGCTGCTCCATTCTACTTTCAGGTAGCGTAACTGTTTTTTTTTTCTTAGCAGCGTTTTTGTATTTTTTTTTAATGCCAGGTGCAGAAAAGTGATGTTGGGCCGACTATCGTGCATTTTCTACCCGGTAATTAGTTAAACATCACTTTTTGCAGTGTAGCGTGATTTAATATAATCTGAACGCTCATTTCAGCATCATTTTCTCAGACGCTAAATCTTCCTAACCCCATGTAGTGTTGTATTGTAAATACAACACTAAAATGGAGTTAGGAAGTGTCATTCCGCAGTTGTAAATTTGTTGACGCTCCGCTGCTACAAAACAGCAGTACACCATTTCTTGTGAATATACTCCAAAGTTAGCAAAAACAGGTGGATTGAATGCAAAGTGTTGGGGAAAAACCACACCAAGGAATAGAGATCCAGCAATAACTTTGAAGCTTTTTACATTATACTTGAGATAGCAACAGAATGCAAACATGAAAGCTTGTTAATAGAATTTGCCATTAAATTGACAAAGACACTATAATCATAATCTATGAATGGATGCATAAAATTGGGCACATTTCAGACTAAAACAAGTCACAAATCTGGCTAACAGGAAAATTACTTCTTTTGGAATTATTACGGAAAGTGAGATCCTTATAGAACTATGGTCCATGCATAAACCTATGGAAGTAAGCATATTTTTGCACCTAGAATCAAAATAACCTGCTTCCAATGTGCTCAAGATGACGAAAGGTTGCCTAGATATACCTACGCTAAATTTATCAACAGCCCTCTAACTGTAACCCCTTGAGCCCATGTAAAGCACTAACAATTAAAAATACCTGAAATGTCACATATGACTTGTCTGTATGTATAATGGTCTCCACAGTGCATTACATACTCTTCAGTGGTTAAAGCAACATGTGGGATAATGGGTAACCTTTGGGCAGCACATCTTAACTTTAACGAGGTCAGGCCTTTAATATGAGGGCAAATTCAATGGTGTTGCACTACACAAGCATTCCTGCATGTAAGTGCTGGCCCTCTCATCTTTCTTGTGAAAGTGTTTGCTGGAGGGGAGCTTGATAGTGGGCCCCTTTGGCATTACTTGGGCAAGGCCCTATTGAGGGGCATTGTGGCACACCCCTTTTTCACTCCTAGGGTGCTGGGGCACAGCACCAGGACTCACTTGAAAGCCCTCCTTCTCCCCATAGGTGACAGGGCAAGCACCAAGGGCAACCATCCCAGGGCAGAAGAAGGTTTCTCCTAAAAATGGCTGTTGCACCTTGCCTTTTAGCTTGGTCCCCTCTTTGAGTGGACATCCCCACAGATTTTATTGCTGATGCTTGACTGTGCACACTAAGGCACTGCTGTTCAGTGGCCAGTACATGTGCTCTGATCCTTAAAACATGTGGGAATTGGCTATTCCTCTAATTGCCATATTTACCTTACCTATTTGCACCTAGTTATGATACAAAGAGTGTCAGTGCATGTAGCCTGGTCCTAATGTTGGGGCAGCAGAGATCTGCAATGCTTTGCAATGGCAGCCGATGACTGGCAAGTGATGAACTTTTGAGGCAGTGAGGCCAGTACAGACTGGGCCCAGAAAGTGGATGTGCTGCAGACCCTGCAGATTTGGTCATCCCTTGATGTCGCTGGCTCTGCAGGGAAGTATGGCATGTGGGCTGGAAGGTAGCCACTAATTTTGTAGTATAGATAGTTTTCAAGGGGGTGTGGCAGGGGACCCGCAAAATCATTCAGCTGAAAAACAATGTTATCAGCATAGAGATTCCTCAGCTGGGCAATCCCCTATCGAGAAAGCTGAGATAGTGCCTTAGGTTCCTGCGTAGCTGATATTAGAGGGTGATGCCAGATAGCGAAGGAAGGAGCATATAAGACTCCAAGGCCAGCCCGCCAGCCTAGCTCACTCCAGGCCGTTCACGTGCACATTGTGGTTTCCATAGACAGTGAGTAATGAGGTTCAGAAGCACTGGCTAACAATCTGATGGGTAGGAGAGCTGTGGCATCCCTTTCCTCAGCATCATGCAGAATGTAAGTACTAGAGTGGAACCAATAGTGTGCAAAGTGTGCTTGTGCATATAAATAATAAAGCTCATTGTCATGAGTCTCAAACCCTTCCATGTAGTAGGGGAGAACAAGTGTCAACCATCTGATCCTGGATAGTTTATTAGCCCAGGCCAACTTTATAAATTGTGTACGGAAGTGCTGGAGTAGGGACTGAGTGAGAGGTAGCGGTATTTTAATGAATAATTAGAGTAGTTTGGGCAGAAGCAACAATTTATTCAGGCCTAATCTGCCTGCCAGCGATAATGGCAAAGTCACCCAGCGTGATATCTGGTCAGACATTTTATTTAGCATATGTCCATAATTTTCTCGTAGCACAATGTCCATGTCTCAGAAGACCCACAGACCCAGGTACCTAAATATTTCAGGATTTGGTGCACCATTCCAGGGGGAACTCCGGAACAAAACAGGTCACACTGGGTGTAAACAAGAAAATCTGCGATTTACTCCAGTTGATGGAGATCCCAGACAGAGCCCTGAACTGTATAAATTCCCTAAGTATTGCATTGAGATATGCTCTGGGGTTTCTAGGATAAAGAGTCATGTCATCCGCTTAAAGGGAGATTAGTGTATGCCGGGAGGTCTACCTGAGAGTGTGCACCGTATAGTGCTGCCTTTGCTTAGAAACTTGTGGGTCATGGGGCAGGGAGAAGTGGATAGGTGACAAGGGGCCTCCCTGTGTCATTCCTCTTGCAATTTCTATGGAGCAGAAGTTATTAATGTGTATTCTAGTGGTTGGCATGTTATAGAGCAGCCTAATCCACTTGAGAATCTTGTATGGAAAGCCGATTCCAGCCTGGATTGTGAAAAAGAAATTCCATTCCGGGCAATAAAATGCTTTGGAGGCATCCAGGAACATGTCCGCAAAAAGAGTGCACAAATTGTACGCTGCGGAGCATCCAGGGACAAACCCGGACTGGTCCAGTCTCAACAAGTCCGGCAGCAAGAGATTCAGGCAATTGGCCAGGAATTTGTCCAATATTTTACTGTCACAATTTAATAGCAACAGCAGTCGATAAGCTTCACAATACGGTGGTTGATTCCCTGGCTTCAAGAGGGGGGCTAGTATTGCTTCACAGAAGGTGGGGGAGGGTATGGCACGTGCAGGACTCCTCAAACATAGCCAGTAGATGAGGGGCCAAAATATCTTGGAAGCACTTGTAAAACTCCTCAGGGAAGCCATAAGACACCAGCGTCTTATGAGTGGGGAGGCTATTTATCACCTCAGTGAGTTCATCTCTCATGAATGGCTGAGTGAAGAAATGCTGCTGTGCCCTTCCTAGCAAGCCATGGGCTGTATCTTTCAAATATTCATTAACATCCAAGGGCCTTGTGGAACCCTTGGAGGTGTATAGTGTAGTATAGTGGGTACAAAACAGGTGCAAAATCTGTGCTGTATCCCGATGTAGTGTACAATGTTTGTCAGTGATGCGGGTGATGATAATTGATGCCCAGGAACATTTGATCATGATTGCCAAGGTCATCCCGAGGTGCTCACCCTTCACAAAAGCCCTGGCTCCGGCAAATCGCCTGCACAGTTTAGCCTCTCTCTCTCTGCATATCAGAATATGCCATGTGTTTATCCCTGATTTGCACTAACACCGAAGCAGCACTAGGCTGAAAGAGTGACCCCCCTAAGTACTTTAACTCCGACTCCAGCTTGGATAGTTGTGTGCACAGGGATTGTAAGATCATGTGTTGTTTAGTGATGCATTCTCCTCTAATTGTGGCTTTAAAGGCCTCCCAGACTGTTCCCAGGTGTGCCACTGACCCCACATTGCATTTGAAATACTCTTCAATGACTACTAGCAGCTCAGCTGAGAAAGCATCATCCAACAATGCCTCCAGATTCACTCACCACCCCCTCCCCCAGCCATAGCCACTATCATGGTCCTAGCCACTGCGCAACCCTCCAGGAGCCTGTGAGTTTTGAGCCACGTTTGTTCCCTTCTCAACCCCCCTCCATTTAGTGTGTCCATATTCATTCGGAGTGGTATAAAGGTAATTATTGACCTCGACTAACAACTGATTGAATTGCCCATAAAAACACACAGCTCCTTACAACCACCGTGAAAGTTCCAGAATCTTGGCAGGTGCACCAATCAATCACATTAATGATGAGTAACTTACAGAATTTGCAGCAGTAACATATGTCCTTGTCAATTATACTCACGAGGTATCACCATCAAGATTAATAGCCCTGCTCGAACATTCCATGACCCTGGCAGATGAGTTTGCTAATCAACCCCCTGGCACACAGTGAGCATTCCATGACTCTGTTAGCTCTGCTTGAACATTCCATGACCCCAGCCGATGTATTTGCTAATCAGCCCCCTGGCATACGTTGAACTTTCCATGACCCTGTGCTCTTGTTAATCTGACTCCTGGCTCACAGTGAATTTTACATGACCCTGACAGGTGCACTAAAAGCACATGGTTAGCTTCTATTTAAAGTCTGTGCCCACCCCGGTTCCCGCTTGATTTTCACTTACCTGAATTCCCTCGATCAAGCCTCCAGATCCTGTCAGTGTCACAGCGTTGTTCCCATCCTCAGAAGCAGCACCTCTGGATTCCCTAAAGAAAAGGAAAAGACAACGCTTCAGAAGAATTCAACTTCAGGTATTTGTACCACAATTCTTGTCTGCTCTGAGCTCAGTAACAAAATAGTTAGAAATTACCTACTCTTGTTTTAAGAAAGCGCACTAAAGACTCCATCGCTGGCAGGGCTCTGTCAAGACTGATATCTCCCGTGCTTTTGCCACCCATGCGCTCAGAAAAATAACTTGGCTGGGGTACAAGGTGTGACTTTGATGACATCTTAGTACAGTGCACAAAAGGAATAACCTTGCAAGAAATTAAAGAAGTGCACTGCAATAGTGACTTTGTTCAATCTTTGTTCAATCTTCGTAACAACTATCATCAAATCCAACCCCGCATGCATGAAAAGACATGCACCATTTGACCAAAAAGGCAGAGCACAGTAGATGTTGGTTTGGGGTATGAACTGCAATCTATAAATAGGATTTGTTGATGCTATGTACCAAATACATTGTGTGTAATTAAACCACTGTTTTACAATCCATATATACTCCTCAAACCTTGGGTGTTCACATAAGATCGGCGACAGGTCACTTGAGGTCCCCCTGAGGAGCATCACGGCATCTTGTGTGTCTTTCCAAATCCAAATCCCCTTTCTCCTTGGGGCCTGTCACCGGTACAGTACCCCCCTCTGTCCTCGAGGACAGACTCTAGCAGGAATTCAGGGACTTAGCATCACCCCAGGATGCTAAGGACCTGGGATTTAAGTTAGTGGCTCATAACAGCCCCGGGAACCCACAAGCACAGCGCCACCAGAGAATGGTCGGACAATATGCGAGCCAGATGTCGAGTGTCTGTTACCCACATATACATGTGCCTAGTTGCCAGTCAGTATTCTTTTCTGGATCACATGTCATGGACAGTCAACTAACAGTGTCCTCTTGCAGGTGGGAGTTTCTATGTCTCAATAAATCCACAAGGGTGTGATCTTCCATGATAGCCACCAACCATTTGGCAGTGTGTGTTACATCCCTGTGGGGAGCTTGAATCCTGTCCATGGGGTTACAAATTGTTCAGTTAAAGTCGCCACCCCATAGTATTGAGCTTGTGCCATAGGAAAGCACTTTTCTCCACACTGCATCGGAAAAATCTGGGTGGTCTGTGTTAGGATCACAGCAATTAACTATTGTGATGGAGGTGGCATCCAGTCTGCCCCACACAACTACATAGCAGCCCTGGCAGGCAACATTGGACCCCTCCATGGTGAAGGGAAAACCTCTCTTGATCAGAAGGGCAATGCTAAGGAAGTAAGAGGAGTACAAAGACAGGCATACTTGCACTGCCCAACAGGACCACAAAAGCAGGATCCGCATGCGGATCAAAATGAGTCTCCTGCAGCAGGGCCACTGAGACATCATTTCGATCCAGGTATGCTAATACCTGCCTCTTTTGCAGAGGGTCCCCAAAGCTGGAACCTTCCAGGTCACACAGTCATGGTCATGGTAGCAGACATGACACCTGATGTATTTCAATGTGGTGTATGTATGACTTATATTCAAGCACATCACTGTTGGTCAGGAATATACTGGAAGATGTGTGTGGATCCAAAATCTAAAGTGCTCCCACCCAAACCCACCAACACTGATGGCCCAGTCACATCACAACCCCAAATCAAACCACCCCTGAGTAGACAATGGTAAACATAACAACCCACGATTAAAAGAGAAAATGTAGTAAAGAGGGTAATACGCCAGGGTGTCACCAGAGTCACCAACAGGGTTCCCCAGCACACTGAAGTCACAGATGTCAAGGGAATAATATCCCTTAGGCAAATGTAATGTTCAAAATAGGAATGAAAATGAGGCCATGTGAGGACCAACATGCTCACTCTAGGCAGGAGGAATGAGACCCAGTCAGCCAGACTGATCAGCGTTAGGATCATGGAGCATGCATTTGACAATATTTATCAGAGCGGTATGTCCTCATTTCAGTCTGAGTCACTCATTCTACACAGGGCTTCATCACCATTTTGAGGTGAGCCACTCTGTCACGCCCTGCGTGTTAGCTTCTTGAGGATTTCTGACATCTCTTGGGGGGACTGGAATACTGTAGGGGATGTTGGCCTTGAGTAGCTGCTGTCTGATGGAGAGAAACGTCCAGCTGGCCTCCTGGACAGCCATGGTGAAGTCCGGGTAGTGGGCATTGTCATGTCCATCAAAAGATAATTTCTCTTTCTATGTGGCCAGGCAGAGTGCATGTCCTGGTCAGGGAAATTGAGCAGGCATGATATTTTGGACCACACCAAGGCCCCCATGGAAGACCTCACCACCATGGACCTAAAGCCATCAATAGTCAGAGCAGGATTCTTCACTGAAAACTCTCAACAGTAGCTTTCCACAGTCCTCCATCCACCCACTATTAGCGGACTCCGGCACTTCAAGGATGTGCATGTTTTTTGGCAGGATTGTGCCTCCAAATCGTCATTTTTGGCCGCTATGATAAGGAGGACCTTCATCATACTGTGAAGAGTCGCATCCTCTGCTATTTTCCGGTGATGAAGTTCATATGAATAGATACGAGTGGTAAAGGCATCTATTTTGGAAGCGATGGGGATCAGGCTCTGTTGCATCACCTTCAGCAGTACCTTCATATCCTCTCTACCGGTCGTTGACCCTGAGGGGGGATCCACATCCTCCATGGATGGCGGGTCCTGAGTTAGCACCCTGCCCTCCATACGGTGCTTGAATGACAGCTTTGTCTGCTTATTATCGGCTTTACCTATGGTGATGGAGACTATTTAGCTAAGAAGATATTAGGCCCCCTCTGATAATGCAAGGAGACAAGCTTTGCTCGCACTGGTTCACATATGGTTCACATATGGGGGTGGAGGAATCACAGACTGCAGACAAATGCATAGAAGAGTTAGGCCAAGTCCCCAAAACAGCCCCCAGTTGATGCCCCTGCCAAGTATCAGGCAGGACGTATGGGCCAAACAATGTCCAGCTTCAGGCTGAATATTCCACACACTGTAAGGTGGCTCAGAGCCCTACGTAGCACAGCTGCAGTGGATTGCACCTTCACTCCAGACCATCAGAGGCCATGGGGTGGGCATGTCCAGATCCAAGGTCGTTCCATGCCTCTTTCCGATGTCCTGTCACGGGTCTCGCCACCAGCTGATCAGATCATACAGTTCCTCCAGACCGAGGGTTAGTTCGCTTCTATCAGTCCCATGAGGAATTAGTCAGCGGGCCTGCATGGGTGGGGAGCAAGGTCAACAAATTGTCCCCAGTTGAGCGTGTTGCCAGAAGACAAAATAGAGCCTGAGGCCTGGCTGACGACCAGTTGCAGGCCGAAGAGAGATTCCATAAGTTGGGGAGGCAGGTAAAGACACCTCCCTCCTAATGTATTTTCCACAGCCTGGTCCTACTCACCCGATAGCTCATTACTCCTGGAATGGCTCTGTTAATATTGGTGAATGCGTTATCAATGTACACTATGATTTATGCAGGCACGACCGCTGCAATAACAATAAATGCAATGTTGATGTATGCCATAAACTATGCACGCATAACAATGTCAATACTAGTAAAAGCAATGTCAATGTACGCGATGACAACTGTTTGCATAATAAAGAGAATGTCAGTAAATATGATATCAATGACCGCCATGTTCTATGTACACGCAATAACGAATTTGTATTGTTGCTGTCGAATTCACCTAAGATGACCTCCCCATCAATCAATCAATCAATCAATCAGGGTTTTGTATAGTGTGCTACTCACCAGTGAGGGTCTCAAGGCACGAGGGTGGGTGTGAGCAGCTCCATTGGGGTCATTCGAAGAGCCAGGTCTTGATGTCCTTCCTGAATTGGAGCAGTGTCAGGCTCCATTGGAGGTGAAGGGAGAGTTTGTTCCAGGTCTTTGCTGCGAGGTAGGAGAAGGATCTTCCACCTGCTCTGGTACTGTAAAAACGTGGGACGGTGGCTAGGGAGAGGTCTGCTGAGCGGAGGTTTCTCTTGGGGGCGTGGAAGGAGATTCGTCATTGAGGTATTGGGGTCCGGTGTTGTGGAGGGCCTTGTAGGCGGTAACTAGTCATAATATCAAATTTTTAATATCGATATACTATAATATCGAGCTTAGTATATCGACAATACTAAAATATCGATGTTATATATATCGATGTTAAAAATATCGTTTTTTGTTTTTTTTACATATCGAAGTATAAAATATCGAATCAAAAATATCGTAATAAAAAAATCTCGTTTTTTACTGTTGTGAAAAATATTGAGAACAAAAAATATAGAATGTATAAAATATCGTTTTTTTAAAATATCGTTATAGTATTATTTTATAATAAAATGTTGTTTTTTTATGTAATAATACTTGTTGAATATTGTAAAAAATAATTTCTGTAATAGAAATTTTAGGAGCGGGATGTTGGGTTTTTAGGGGATAAGGGTGGGGAGTGTTTTAAAATAATCAAAAATGAATTATTTAAATTTTAAATATTTGATCATTTAAATTATGAAATGTTGTTTTAGGAGCGGGATGTTGGGTTTTTAGGGGATAAGGGTGGGGAGTGTTTTAAAATAATCAAAAATGAATTATTTAAATTTTAAATATTTGATCATTTAAATTATGAAATGTTGTTTTAGGAGCGGGATGTTTTGTTTGTAGGGGATAAGGTGGGGGAGTGTTTTAAAAAATTTAATAAATAAATTTAGAAAATTTAAAAATGAATTAATTGAAATAAAAAATTTGTTTTAGGATTGGGTTTTGGGTTTTTAGGGGATAAGGGTGGAGAGTATTTAAAAAAAAAAAAAGTATAAATAAATTAAAATTTAATTTGTAAATGTAAAAAATGTAGGGGCCTATTAGGATGGTGGGCGGACTTTCGTCCGCCGGCCATCCCTGCGGAGCTGGGACCGTCTGCCATAGGTGCGCCGGTCCCGCCTGCCGTATTAGGATGCGCCCGCCACACTGGCGGGCGCATCCCGGTAGTTTAACATTGCGGACGGTGCTGCTGGCTGCAGCACCGTGCGCAATGTTAAAAACCCATGTATTGCATTGCGATGCACAACGTGGCAGGCACCGTGCGGTGCCTGCCACCTTGGGCATTACAATGTCGGGGGTACCATAGGTACCACCCAAGTGAAGCACCCCACCCCCCCACTTCCCCGGGGCCCGCAACGGGCCCCCAAAGAGAATTACCGTGTGCCTTTCCATGGCGGAGTCTCCGCCATGGAAAGGCATGTTTCCACTGTCATCGTAATATCGTAATATGGCCACCATATTGTTGTCCTTTTTCGTGACGATTGCCGACCGGCAGAAATGCAGTGGACGGACTTTCCGTCCGCCGCGGTACCCCCGCCATAGTAATATGGCGGGGGTGAATTGTGCTGTGATGGCGGGCGGATCGCCACCACCGGCCGGGCGGTGGCGATCCGCCCGCCATCATAATGACCCCCTTAGTTATTAGGAATGGGATGTTAGGTTTATAGGGGATGAGGGTGGGGAGAATTTTAAATTTGTCAAATAAATGTAAAAATTAAATTGAAATTTTAAAATTTCATTTGAAATATTTAATTTATGATTGCAAAATTGTGTTTATAGGGAAGAGGGCTGGGGAGTGTATTAAAATATAATGTAATATTTTATTAAATGTATATTTCTTTAAAAAATGTAATTTACAATTATTTATCTTATATAAGTTTTAATAATTAATGTGAGTAAAATGTATGAATTTATGGAATTTTGATGATAAAATATTAATTTATTTTTTTATTTTTAAGTAATATGAAAGATAAAAAGATTTTTGAAAATAATTATTTTAAATGTTGATTTATTAACTAAATTTAGTGAATATATTTGAGTTTATTAATAGATTAAAATATTGAATTTTATCTAATTTATATAATATAAATAGAAAAAACTAAGGGGGTCATTACGATGACAGGCAGATCGCCACCGCCCATATGGCGGTGGCGATCCGCCCGCCATATTCCACCGCCCACATGCCAATTCCCCCCCGCCATATTATGATGGCCGGGGGGAGCCTGGCGGACGGAAAGACCGTCCGCCGGTTTTCCGCGGTCCAACAGGGGACCGGGCGGAAAAGGGCACTAATATGGTGGCGGTGTCTGCAAGACACCGCCATCCATATTAGGATGGTGGCGGGGAAAGGCATACGGTCTTCGCTTTTGGGGGCCTGTAGCGGGCCCCCCGGATGTTGGGGGGGTGGGAGGTGCACCTGCATTGGCATGGACAAGGTGGCAGGCACCGCGCGGTGCCTGTCACCTTGTGCATGTTAATGACCGACGTGCATTCCCAGCATTGTGGCGGACGGTGCTGTGAACACCGCCCGCCACAATGTTGGGAATAGGGAATGCCACCGCCACCGTGGCGGTGGCATCCTAATACTCAGGGCGGGACCGCCGCTCCTATGGCGGACGGTCCCATTCACCGTTACGGTGGCGGGCGGACTTTGTCCGCCCGCCATCGTAATGGGCCCCTAAGTTGTTCTTTTTATAATAATTATTTATTATATATTCTTAGTAACATTTTGTTTTAAGAAATATTTAACACATTTTAAATAATTAAAATTTGAGAGTAGTGGTTTTATCAATTATTAATTATGTATAATATGTTATAATTACATTTATTAATGTGTAGTGTCCAGCACCTTCCCTTATTTAATAGTAACTGGAGTGGTAATAGTAAATTATATAGTGTTATTAACCAGCATATTTGTTTATTTAATACTAACTGGAGTGGGAATAGTTAATTATATATGTTTAGTGTCCAGCACCTTCCCTGAGTATATATTAACTGTAGTGGGTATAGTCAATTATATATGTTTACTGTCCAGTACCTTCCCTGAGTATATATTAAGTGCAGTGGGAATAGTAAATTATATATCTTTAGTGTGCAGCACCTTCTGTGATTTAAAACTTACTGTAGTGGGAATAGTAAATTATATATCTTTAGTGTTAAGCACCTTCCATGAATATATATTAACTGGAGTGGGAATAGTAAATTATATATCTTTAGTGTACAGCACTTGCTTTGACTTAATAATAACTGTAGTGGGAATATTAAATTATATATCTTTAGTGTCCAGCACCTTCCCTGATTTAATTCTAACTGGAGTGGGAATAGTAAATTATATATCTTTAGTGTCCAGCACCTTCTGTGACTTAATACTAATTGCAGTGGGAATAGTAAATTATATATTTTTAATGTCCAGCACCTTCCCTGAGTATATATTAACTGTAGTGGGAATAGTTCATTATATATGTTAAGGGGTCGATTCTGATGCGGGTTGGAAAAGCTTCCCGACCCAATCGGTTGGGAAATGGTTTCCGACCCACTCGGATCGGGAAAGTCCGACCGGCGGAGTAGGATGCATCCGGATGCTTCCAGATACGATTTGGTTGAACTCCCATTGACTTCAATGGGAACATTTGTTCCTAACCGCATCAGAATTGGGCCCTCGGTCGGGAAGACACGTTCCCGATCCGATTTGGAAGGAGCAAATGCCGTTAGGAAGCCTTCCTAACCGCATCAGAATCAGGCCCTCGGTCGGGAAGCTTTTCCAACCCGCATCAGAATCGGGCCCTTAGTGTCCAGCACCTTCCCTGAGTTAATACTAACTGGAGTGGGAATAGTAAATTATATATCTTTAATGTCCAGCACTTTCCCTGACTTACTAATAACTGTAGTGGGAATAATAAATTATATATCTTTAATGTACAGCACCTTCCCTGAGTATATATTAACTGGAGTGGGAATAGTAAATTATATATGTTTAGTGTCCAGCATCTTCCCTGACTTAATACTAACTGGAGTGGGAATAGTAAATTATATATCATTAGTGTCCAGCACTTTCTCTGACTTAATAATAACTGTAGTGGGAATAATAAATTATATATCTTCAGTGTCCAGCACCTTCCCTGATTTAATTCTGACTGGAGTGGGAATAGTAAATTATATATATTTAGGGGCCGATTCCGATTCGGGCCGGAAATCTCTCCGACCGAGCCGACCCTGGAGAGATTTCCGACCGAATCGGACCCTAGCAGTCCGACCGAACGAGTACGATGCGTTCGCATGTTATCGGACTCGAGTCGGTCGGACTCCCATTGAAGTCAATGGGAGCCGGTCGTACAACGCATACGCGGGCTCCCATTGACTCAATGGGTGCGAGGCGAACAAGGGCGCCCCCTACAGCGGGTATGCGTCGACGCGGGTCGCGCCATACATGCACAGGTAGGGGGGACCCATGGGTCCCCCCTGTGTGCGACTCGCACGGCTACGCGTACAGGGGGGTCCGACACGGACCCCCAAAGTGCGGCTCCGACTGCTCTTTTGAGCCGGACGGCGCGAGTCGGTCGGACTGCTCGCGGCGCGCATCGTACTTACCCGGCCGGGGAACGTCTCCATTGCGCGGTGCGAGTCGTGTCCGAGCGAGTCGGTCGGAGCGGTTGAGTCCCGCGAACGAGTCGGTCGGCGATTTCGCGAGCGCTCGCATCGTACTCGCTCGCCCGGACGCATGTACGAATCGGTCGGGAACCAGGGCTCCGAATCGGATCCGGTAAAGCCGAATCCGATTCGGAGCCCTACCGGCCGAGATCGGAATCGGCCTCTTAGTGTGCAGCACCTTCTGTGACTTAGGGGGTCATTATGATGTCGGGCAGATCGCCACCGCCCGAGCGGCGGTGGCGATCCGCCCGACATCTTTGCCCGCCCGCCCTCCATTTACCCCCCGCCATATTACAATGGCGGGGGGACAGCGGCGGACGGAAAGACCGTCTGCCGCATTTCTGCAGGCAGGCAATCGTTCCGATTGCCTGCCGGGCGGAACTCGGGCCTAATATGGTGGCGGTGTCTGGAAGACACCGCCATCCATATTAGGATGCCTGGCGGTGAAGGCCTTTCCATAGCGGAATCGCCGCCATGAAAAGGCATGTGGGAATTGCTTTGGGGGCCCGTTGCGGGCCCCCGGGGGGGTGAAGGGGGTGGGTGGCAGCACTTGGGGGGTACCTATGGTACCCCCCTACATTGGCATGCACAAGGTGGCAGGCACCGCGCGGTGCCTGTCACATTGTGCATGCCAATGCACTGCATGCATTTTTTACATTGCGGCGGGTGCTGCTGACAGCACCGCCCGCCGCAATGTAAACAATGCGGGATGCGACCGCCACGGTGGCGGTTGCATCCTAATGGGCACAGCGGGACCGCCGCACCACTGGCGGTCGGACCCGTTTACCGTTACGTAATTGGCCCCTATGTACTAATTGGAGTGGGAATAGTAAATTATATATCTTTAATGTGCAGCAACTTCCCTGAGTATATATTAACTGGAGTGGGAATAGTAAATTATATATGTTTAGTGTCCAGCACCTCCCCTGACTTAATACTAACTGGAGTGGGAATAGTAAATTATATATCTTTAGTGTCAAGCAACTTCTTTGACTTAATACTAACTGGAGTGGAAATAGTAAATTATATAAGTATAGGGGTTGATTCCGATTCGGGCCGGAAAAAGCACCGACCGACTCGGATCCGGAAATTATACCGACCGACACGTACCTGTGGCGCCCGACACGCCAAGTACGATGCAAGGTGTGCAAAATCCGACCGACACGTACCGAACCCAAGTCGAACGACCGAGCCGCACGGAAAACAGCAATCCGGTCGGAAAAACACGCGAATCCAACCGACCGACACGCACCCGGAACAAATCCGACCGAAACGTACACGCGAACTCCAAACCGCAAAGTACGATGCAAGGCGCGAAAACCACGAGCGAGTCGGACGGAGGACAAGCCGTATGACCGACACGCATACAAAACCGAGCCAAAGTAACACAAAACACCGCGACCGACGCGTACGCAGCATAGAAAACTGCACAAACACAGCGTGAACGAAACGGAGAATACCGTACGAGACAAATGCAGGGTCCGACTCGGTCACAAGAACGTTTCCAACATGCACAGACAGTACAAAGGAAAAATCACACAAAAAAAGGCCAAACAAGCAATTACTAAGCCAATAAATACTGGGGGGTGGGGACAGAGAACAAAGACACACCCACAACTCCACCCATATAAAGGACACAAATCACAACCATGATCCTTTGCAAATGCCATTCCACTGCCAGCACCCAAGAGAAAGCAACCACACACCCACAGCTCATCCCTCACACAAGCCACACACCATCAGCACACCAACAAATACCTACCTCACATACACCCAGCAAAACACACACTCACACACCCTCACCTGCACACCAACACACACATCACTCACCATCACCACCCATCACCAGGCCCCCAAGAAGAATCCCAAGTTCCTAGATTGTGAATTGGAAGTCATGGTAGACGAGATCCTCAGGGTAGAGCCACAGCTGTTTGGCACACTGGTCCAACAGACCCCCATCTCCCAGAAAACCAAGATGTGGGAGAGGATCATCAACAGGGTGAACGCACAATCACCATGTCGGCGCACAAAGAGCGACATCCAGAACAGGTGGTATGACGTGCGCAGGAGGGTACGGGACCTGCTCAAGAAAGACTACATCAACAGCCAATACACCGGCAGTGGCCCTCCTGCCAAGCCAATATACCTCAGGCCCTGGGAGGAGAAGGTGCGGGCCATCCTTCCGCCAGTGAGCGTATATGGACTAGAGGACATCCCAGAGCCTGGCGAGTACACAACAAATGTACACAATATACTGCCACAAAACACACACACATCACTGTCAAGGGGAGAGTCAAACCATGCACTCATAGCAATTACACAGCAACCAGAACAGAATCATCCCAAAATTAGTATGTCAGTCAGATAAACACAACACATGCCATCAAAAAAGTCACATCCAACTGTGCCATCACATGTACAAACACAACTACAACTACAGCTAGGCAGTGGCACAAATAGAACTAACAAACACATCCAGACATGTAGCCACCACAACAACACCAACACACAGTGAAGACCACTCAAAGGAAGGAATTCTGTGTATGCTGGCCAAGTCAGTGTAGCCAATAGCATCATGGGAGTCGCAGTCACACATATTGCCCCCCACAACTGTCCCATCAACACCACCATGAACCATGCGCACATCACAGGGAGTGGAGAAGGACTCACAAGATGGCTGACACTGGCTACTGCTGTGGGGAGCACAAGGCCCTGCTGGCAACTGTGCACCAACAAACAGCAGGACACCACTGACTGACATCCTGAGAGACAACTTCCACTCCCTGCAATGCAAGCACGTACCATGGTGGGATATCTGGCTGGCTGGGTGGGAAGGAGGACTTGCAGCACTGACCATAGTCACAAGCACCTCCCCTCACACCCCCTCAACACAAACTCCACAGATCCCACCTGGTAGAATGCAATGCCCCCCATCCTAACACAAGATCCCACAAAGAACCACCACCCTGGGTTATGTTGTGTGAAGCACAGGGACACTCTTGGGACTCTTAGCCAAACAACTGCCAGGACAACACTCCCAGCCATCCTGTCAGCACAGCCAGCCCACCCCACAGGGAAGCAGAGTCAAAAGGAAGGAAGCATGGGCATGCTGGGAAGGGGGTGGAGGCAATAGCATGATGGGAGTCGTAGTCACTGATATTGGTCACCCCCACAACTGTCCCATCAACACCACCCTGAACCATGCTCACATCACAGGAAGTGGAGAAGGACTCACAAGATGGCTGACACTGGCTACTGCTGTGGGGAGCACAAGGCCCTGCTGGCAACTGTGCACCAACAAACAGCAGGACACCACTGACTGACATCCTGAGAGACAACTTCCACTCCCTGCAATGCAAGCACGTACCATGGTGGGATATCTGGCTGGCTGGGTGGGAAGGAGGACTTGCAGCACTGACCATAGTCACAAGCACCTCCCCTCACACCCCCTCAACACAAACTCCACAGAACCCACCTGGTAGAATGCAATGCCCCCCATCCTAACACAAGATCCCACAAAGAACCACCACCCTGGGTTATGTTGTGTGAAGCACAGGGACACTCTTGGGACTGTTAGCCAAACAACTGCCAGGACAACACTCCCAGCCATCCTGTCAGCACAGCCAGCCCACCCCACAGGGAAGCAGAGTCAAAAGGAAGGAAGCATGGGCATTCTGGGAAAGGGGGTGGAGGCAATAGCATGATGGGAGTCGTAGTCATTGATATTGGTCACCCCCACAACTGTCCCATCAACACCACCCTGAACCATGCTCACATCACAGGAAGTGGAGAAGGACTCACAAGATGGCTGACACTGGCTACTGCTGTGGGGAGCACAAGGCCCTGCTGGCAACTGTGCACCAACAAACAGCAGGACACCACTGCCTGACATGCTGAGAGACAACTTCCACTCCCTGCAATGCAAGCACGTACCATGGTGGGATATCTGGCTGGCTGGGTGGGAAGGAGGACTTGCAGCACTGACCATAGTCACAAGCACCTCCCCTCACACCCCCCCTCAACACAAACTCCACAGAACCCACCTGGTAGAATGCAATGCCCCCCATCCTAACACAAGATCCCACAAAGAACCACCACCCTGGGTTATGTGGTGTGAAGCACAGGGACACTCTTGGGACTGTTAGCCAAACAACTGCCAGGACAACACTCCCAGCCATCCTGTCAGCACAGCCAGCCCACCCCACAGGGAAGCAGAGTCAAAAGGAAGGAAGCATGGGCATGCTGGGAAGGGGGGTGGAGGCAATAGCATGATGGGAGTCGTAGTCACTGATATTGGTCACCCCCACAACTGTCCCATCAACACCACCCTGAACCATGCTCACATCACAGGGAGTGGAGAAGGACTCACAAGATGGCTGACACTGGCTACTGCTGTGGATGGCACAAGGCCCTGCTGGCAACTGTGCACCAACAAACAGCAGGACACCACTGACTGACATCCTGAGAGACAACTTCCACTCCCTGCAATGCAAGCACGTTCCATGGTGGGATAACTGGCTGGCTGGGTGGGTGGGAAGGAGGACTTGCAGCACTGACCATAGTCACAAGCACCTCCCCTCACACACTCCCCAACACAAACTCCACAGAACCCACCTGGTAGAATGCAATGCCCCCATCCTAACACAAGATCCCACAAAGAACCACCACCCTGGGTTATGTTGTGTGAAGCACAGGGACACTCTTGGGACTCTTAGCCAAACAACTGCCATGACAACACTCCCAGCCATCCTGTCAGCACAGCCAGCCCACCCCACAGGGAAGCCGAGTCAAAGGAAGGAAGCATGGGCATGCTGGGAAGGGGGTGGAGGCAATAGCATGATGGGAGTCGTAGTCACAGCTCTACATCCCCAACCACATGGCCCAGCAAGCTCACACTCACGCATGCACATCCCACAGAGAGTGGAAAGGCCCATCAAAGATGTCTGACACTGTTGCTGTGTCGTGGGGAGCACAAGGGCATGCTGGGAACTGCACACCAACCAACAGCAGGACACCACTGTCAGCCATCTTGCCATTGCTCTCACACCCACACACACTGAACTCCCCACAAAAGCAAGTAAGTATGGGAATGCTGGGAAGTGGGGTGGAGGCAATAGCATGATGGGAGTCATAGTCACAGACATAGCTCACCCCCACAACTGTCCCATCAACACCACCCTGAACCATGCTCACATCACAGGGAGTGGAGAAGGACTCACAAGATGGCTGACACTGGCTACTGCTGTGGGGAGCACAAGGCCCTGCTGGCAACTGTGCACCAACAAACAGCAGGACACCACTGACTGACATCCTGAGAGACAACTTCCACTCCCTGCAATGCAAGCACAGTCCATGGTGGGATAACTGACTGGCTGGGTGGGTGGGAAGGATGGCCGGCTGTCAACCAAACACAACCAATGCAGACCATGTTCACACCCCAAAAAATACATAGAAATGCCCAAATAATGCAGGACAATGTGCCACACCAATATCAACCCCTGACTGTGACGACTTAGGACAATGCAATGTACAGGCCCGCACCCAGAGGCACAGTCACAACTGTCATGTGTGTCAACCATTGATGCCTGCAGAAACATAACATACATTGTGTGTGTCTCCCAAAAACAGGTGATGATGGGGACACAGCAGCAGACGCTGAGGAGTCCCAGTCCCAGGCTCAAGAGGATGCGGAGCTCACTGGCGTCGTACAGCCTCTGCCCTCCTCGGACGAAGAAGACCAACCTGGCACATCCGGTGCAAGTCTACATGCAGCACCAGCAGGACCACCAGCTGCAGCACCAGCAGGACCACCAGCTACACCCCTGCACCCACCCCTCCAACGACTGTCACCACAAATACCATCCCTGCCGACATGGACAGAACAAGGAGCAACACCAGCACAGGGACCCTGGACCAACCTGGGGCCATGGACACCACCACCACCACCAACCCCCAAGGTGGACCAGGGTCATCTGTGCGTGCCACTGCATGCACTGCACATGTCAGCAGGGGTGGTGGGAGGGGTGGGAGACAGAGGTCGCTGCTTGCAGAGGTTGCTGGTGTGCATGATGACCCACAACTGGTACGCATAGCTGATGCGTACCAGTCCAGCACCGGAGACCTCAGCCAGGTAGTGGGGCTCCTCAGAGACATGAAACAGCAGCAGGCTGCCCATCATGCCCGCTTGGACTCTCACATGTCCCACGTGGAGTCACACATGTCCCGCGTGGACTCACACATGTCCCGCGTGGAGTCCAAGTGGGATGCACTGCATGAGATGACGGCGGTGCACAGGGACATTTTACAATGCCTCCGCCAGATGAACAGCAACAAGTCCACACCTCCCTGTGTGCCAACAACATCTGGTGCCGAACAAACTGCAACTGCCACAGGGAGGGAGGATGACTCTGGCGGAGAGTCCCCTGCACCGCAGCAGCCTGTACTTGAGGGGCCCCCCCCCAAGAAGAGGGGTCGTCCGAGGAGGGGCAAGTGAGAGGCCGATGGCCAAGCGCAACTCCCAGGAAGCCTGAACCTGTTCTGGATGTTCACCTTTGTGCACAGACTGTTCACCCTGTTGACGGCAACACTACTCCCACACATTGCATGGGGAGTACAAGTTGGACCAATGTGTCAGACAACTGTGGCCCCGATACTGGGGATTCTGTCTACCAGGACTTTCAATTCACCTAGGAACTTCTGATTGCAAGATTTATGTACAGCACTACCCATCCTATGCACTATTCACACAAATGTATCACAATAAACACACTAATACACCATACTTGCCTCTGTTGTGATTCCAACGTGGGTGCTGTTATGGGGATGATGAACTGCAAAATTACACTGTGTATGCGAACTGCAACAGCAAGGACAACACAGGCATGTGAGTAAAGGCAACGTGACACATATGAGGGAGACACACCACCAGGGCTACACAACACATACACACCTAGGCCATCTGACTCATTGCCTACACTGATGTTGCCAGGGAAGACGGTGCAATGCACAGACACCACACCCATTCCCAGTTGTAGTCAAGTAGCCCACAGGTGCAGTAAGCAAATGGCAGTCAAATGTGTGACCACAGACAACGCACATCACAAAGTGAAGCACAGGTTTATTACACAGTTGCAACATGTCGTAACCACTACAGATGCAAGGTAATCCCACCTGGCAGCGGGCACACAGTCAACAACTGTAGACGGAAGGAAGTCCATGGGTGTGGCGCACATCACCTGTAGGGACACAACAGCTACCAGCCTGGAAGTGCAATTACGTCGTCGGTGGACACAGTTGACCAAACGAATCTGAAAGTACCCTGTGAAGGACAGAAATGACACACAGTCAAAAGCAATGGAGTACAGGACAGAACAGCAAAACTCATGCACAATACATGTTACAAGATACCCACCCAGAACCAAGTTAGCATGTCAACACTGTTGGGGAGTACAGCCCACCTGTAAGCACACATCGCAACACACATCCAGTCAAGTAGCCCATGGACACACTCCAACAGCACCAGAGCACCACCTACACATCATGCCAACTCACATCATTGACATGACACCTCAGGATACTCACATTCAGCTAAAGAAGTTGGTGATGAGCTGTGTGCGGACATCACCCTCATCATCATCATCATCATCGTCACTGGCATCGTGGTCCAGGCCAGGATCCTCCACAGGTGGCGGATGTTGGTCATTGTCATCCTGGATGAGAGGCAACTCCTTCCGCACTGCCAGGTTGTGGAGCATGCAGCAGACGATGATAATCTTGCACACTTTCGCAGGGGCATATGGGAGGGACCCTCCGGTCTTGTCCAGGCAGCGGAAGCGGCTCTTCAGGAGACCAAATGTCCGCTCAATCACTCTCCTGGTCCGACCATGTGCCTCATTGTAGCGCATCTGGGCTGGTGTCACAGGGTTCCTGAGGGGTGTCAGCAACCACGGCATGTTGGGGTATCCCGAGTCACCTACGGACAGACAAGTGCACATTAGCTGACTTGGAAAAGTGGGCGGAATACTACAGATCAGATCACACACAATGGCACAAAGTCAGTACACACCGACAAGCCAGGCACGCTGGTTCTGCATCTGTGCCATCATCCTGGGGATGCGACTACTCCTCATCACAAAGGCATCGTGTGCTGAACCAGGGAAACGGGCACACACGTGTGTGATGGTCATGTCTGCAAGACACACCACCAGTGCATTGACCGAGTGGTAGTGCTTGCGGTTCCTGTAGGCCTGTTCCTGGGCCTGTGGTGGTACCAAAGCCACATGTGTCCCATCAATGGAGCCAATGACATGCGGCATCCTCCCCAGGGCATAAAAGTCACTCTTCACGTCAGTGAGTCGTCGCAGTCTAGGGAAATAGATGTACCGGTTCAGGAATAGCAACATTGCCGCCAAAACATCGCGGAGCACACGGCTCAACATGGTCTGTGACATCCCACCAGCAGTCGCCACAGTATGTTGGAAGGTACCGGTGGCAAAGAAGTGTAGGGCTGCCATCACCTTCACCTTGGGGGTCAGCGTTGTAGGATACGGCCGGCCAGGCTGCAAATGTGGGGACAACTGCACTGCCAAATCCTCAATCAGCTGCCTGGTGAAGCGGTACCGTCGGATGCTGTCCCGTTCCACCATCGTTGCCAGGTCTGGGAATGGTCGATGGACAGCAGGAGCCCTGCAGTGCAGAGGAGAAGTAAGCAAGATTGTCAGTCACCCCACATATGCGGCATTGAACACACTCAATATCCCAACACACATCATTATGAGGCACAACTACATGAAGTGTGCAGTTCCGTAAGGACATGTATGGTACATACATGGCCAACATCTGTCAACACGGTCCAACAGGTGGCATCAATTAGACCCATGTTGGCCCATTGGATATCATGAGGCCGTGTCACAGTTCCCATCTCCTGCTGCTGTGTCACAATCACCCCCCACAGTGACATGTGAGGACAGATGTGCCCCAGGCACCACAGCTCAACGACAGGTACATTCCCAGGGACCCTGTATTGCCACATGGACACTGGCATTACATGGAGTATCGTGTATACACCACAGCAAAACAACCATGACCCCCACAGGTAGTGGTCCCACTTGCCACGGCAGGACAGACATGGACGTCTGTGACACACACACGCACAACATCAAAGTCCATGCACACACAACGTGGATGTGGAGACTGTCTCCCATTGTGCACATGAAATCAGAGACATTGTAAACACTACATGCACAAAGACTGTGGAGGACCATCACTATTGTGCCACTGGGACACCCTGGCTCAAACATACCGTCCCACATGGGACTCAAGGGGTATGTGACATGACATACACATACACCACCGTGAAATGTGACCATGGCACATGCACAGATATGAACAGTTGCACATCACAGTGGTCATGTACACGTAACACCCAGGATCCTGTCCCCATGAACACGTGCACAGCCTGGGGGTGGCTGCCCACAGGTGACACCCACAGGACAACATGTACACCAACATACACACAATAGGAAATGCAGCCTTACATGCCTTATGATAAAGTTTGGACAGGCTGTCGTGATGTAGGTGTGCCCCTCACTCCCTGGGAGCTATCTGTGGCTGGCATATGTCCATCTGAGACAGGCATGCTGACATATGCCAGTCACATGTACAGTGATGCGTTGAACAGCAATGGACCGATCGGTGCCCCCGGCCGGCCCATTGCATTCAATGTGTGCGGGTACGCGTTGTACCCCTGTACGCGTTGAACTGCAATGGACCGATCGGTGCCCCCGGCCGGCCCATTGCATTCAATGTGTGCGGGTACGCATTGTACCCCTGTACGCGTTGTACCGCAATGGACCGATCGGTGCCCCGGCCGGCCCATCGCATTCAATGTGTGCGGGTACGCGTTGTACCCCTGTACGCGTTGAACTGCAATGGACCGATCGGTGCCCCGGCCGGCCCATTGCATTCAATGTGTGCGGGTACGCGTTGTACCCCTGTACGCGTTGTACCGCAATGGACCGATCGGTGCCCCCGGCCGGCCCATTGCATTCAATGTGTGCGGGTACGCGTTGTACCCCTGTACGCGTTGAACTGCAATGGACCGATCGGTGCCCCGGCCGGCCCATTGCATTCAATGTGTGCGGGTACGCGTTGTACCCCTGTACGCGTTGAACTGCAATGGACCGATCGGTGCCCCGGCCGGCCCATTGCATTCAATGTGTGCGGGTACGCGTTGTACCCCTGTACGCGTTGTACCCCTGTACGCGTTGAACTGCAATGGACCGATCGGTGCCCCGGCCGGCACATTGCATTCAATGTGTGCGGGTACAGCGTTGTACCCTGTACGCGTTGTACCGCAATGGACCGATCGGTGCCCCGGCCGCCCATTGCATTCAATGTGTGCGGGTACGCGTTGTACCCCTGTACGCGTTGAACTGCAATGGACCGATCGGTGCCCCTGGCCGGCCCATTGCAGTCAATGTGTCGCGGTGCACGCGTTGTACCCCTGTACGCGTTGTACCGCAATGGACCGATCGGTACCCCGGCCGGCCCATTGCATTCAATGTGTGCGGGTACGCGTTGTACCCCTGTACGCGTTGAACTGCAATGGACCGATCGGTGCCCCGGCCGGCCCATTGCATTCAATGTGTCGCGGTACGCGTTGTACCCCTGTACGCGTTGAACTGCAATGGACCGATCGGTGCCCCCGGCCGGCCCATTGCATTCAATGTGTGCGGGTACGCGTTGTACCCCTGTACGCGTTGTACCCCTGTACGCGTTGAACTGCAATGGACCGATCGGTGCCCCGGCCGGCCCATTGCATTCAATGTGTGCGGGTACGCGTTTTACCCTGTACGTGTTGTACCGCAAAGGACCGATCGGTGCCCCCGGCCGGCCCATTGCATTCAATGTGTGCGGGTACGCGTTGTACCCCTGTACGTGTTGAACTGCAATGGACCAATCAGTGCCCCCGGCCGGCCCATTGCATTCAATGTGTGCGGGTACGCGTTGTACCCCTGTACGTGTTGTACCGCAATGGACCGATCGGTGCCCCCGGTCGGCCCATTGCATTCAATGTGTGCGGGTACGCGTTGTACCCCTGTACGCGTTGAACTGCAATGGACCGATCGGTGCCCCCGGCCGGCCCATTGCATTCAATGTGTGCGGGTACGCGTTGTACCCCTGTACGCGTTGTACCGCAATGGACCAATCGGTGCCCCCGGCCGGCCCATTGCATTCAATGTGTGCGGGTACGCGTTGTACCCTTGTACGCGTTGAACTGCAATGGACCGATCGGTGCCCCCGGCCGGCCCATTGCATTCAATGTGTGCGGGTACGCGTTGTACCCCTGTACGCGTTGTACCGCAATGGACCGATCGGTGCCCCCGGCCGGCCCATTGCATTCAATGTGTGCGGGTACGCGTTGTACCGCAATGGACCGATCGGTGCGCACCCATTGACAATGGCCTTGCCTGGCAACGGACGCGTTTTCGAATTTCGAACGAGTCGGTTGCTGGAAAATCAGTTGGTCACCCACAACAATGTTGCAAAATCATGTATGTCATGAAGTTGAAGATTTGAAGGATGCTGTGGGCGTGTTTTGGTGCTGCTATTCCATGGATTGGCCAGATTCAGAAGATGCAAACGACTTGGACCTATCACTTTGGACACAAGGGACAGTATCTGCCTCTCCAGCACATATATATTGCTGGCTGTTCCCCTGAGAGCTCACTTGCCTGCACTACATGCTCCAGGACGACATCTGCCACTGCACTGCTGCTGTCTCTGCCCCTCTGGACCCTGCAATGGCACGTACTGTGGAGAGAGCCCCAGCCTTCAGCCTTGAGGAGAACCAGGCCCTGCTGGACAGCCTACTTCCACAGTACAGCAAGCTGTATGGGACACCAGGGGAGCAGGTGAGTGTTCTGTGCACTGCCTTTCTGAATGTGCATATTGTCTGACTAGCAAGGCTGAAAGTCTGCACGCCACTGGCTAGCAGGCTCACTGAGTAGTTGTCACCCCCATAGTGTGTAGTGACATGCACTGGACAGGTATGGTGCAGTGACAGTGCATTTGAACAAGGTTTTACTTCCCATGCAATGATACCATGTAGTGACGTCTGGCAAACTGTCCATGGGCAGCTTTGCACTGCCTGTGTACATCATGTGCCCCTGTGATTGAGACATGTATATACAACTGTGTCATGCATGGATATGTTGCATGTGTAGTAATGGCCTTTTCACTTTGTCATCCTGACAGGTTAATGCCCATCGGAAGCAGGAGATCTGGAAGGACATCGTCTGGGCTGTCCGGTCCGTGGGCGTCTACAAGCGCCGGATCCGCAACTGCCATTAGAGGTGGCAGGACCTTCGGGGCTGGACCCGGAGGATTGCACGGGTCCAGCTGAAGCTGTCGCCTCCTCGCAGGAGGGGCGGAACATGGACCCTGACCCCCCACATGCTCCAGATCCTGGCGGTGGTGTTTCCAGACCTGGATGGGCAGCTGAAGGCCAGACAGCAGCAAGGAGGGGGTGAGTCAAAGACTGTACTGTGAACTCTGTATTACATGCTGTGTGCCCTCCTCTGGCCTGGTTCAACTGCCACAGTGCAGCAGTCATGTTGTCCAGGAGCCATGTCCCTCTATTGTGCACTGCCCACTGCTCATCTGATACCCAGGTGTGGCCCTTACATTCATGGAATTGTGTCACTTGGGACTGTGTCCTTGCAGTTTGCTTCACTAAAGGTGGGGGACAGCATCTGTTTCCCTAACTCTGTTGTGGGCATCATGGGTGGGTCCATTGTTCACACTACGCCTGTGTTCGGACATGTAATCTGCGTGTTGCTTTGATATGCGGTCCACTTGCTGTGCTGAGCCACCACATGTGCCTGGGGTATGTGGCACACGCCCATGCAGCGGGTGGGAACAATGTTTGGGCCCCAGGAGTGTGCAGATTACGTGTGTCACACATACATAGCCAGCTATCCACTGTCCAGGGCTCATCCCTCATTCATGTGGAGCAGGACAGTCATGCCTACTCCAGGCCATGCAATGCACTCTGTACTCCCACTCCCGTGTATCAGCTGACACATTGTGCGCAGTGATTTGACCCCTCAGGTGTCTGCCTCTGTGTCAGTGTGCTGTGGATTAGTTGCCAGGACTGCTGGGGTGTTTCTTGGTAGGGGCTCAGCATGCCCCTGGAGATGTGACCATAGGAGACGATACTTGTGTGTCACATAGGTGTTTGATCAGCTGCCCGTGCAGACTGGGGTATGCGAATGTGAAGTTCAGGCAGCTGTTCCCCATTCACAGCAGATTGTGAGGGGCTCAGGTTCAGAGGGTAGGGTCACAGGTCTCCCATATGTCCAATAGGTATGACCTGGACAGATGAGGGTTAAGATGATGTGTTGTGTGGGGGATGTACATGTGCACTTGTGCAGCTCCAGGACTTGCATTCCCCATGACCTACTATTGTGACACAGTGCATAGTGTTGTTGTCTGGCTGCCAAGTCATACATCACTGAGACAGTGATGTATGTCTTAGCAGTCATGCCTCTGCCATGGCATGTGTCTACTTATTGGTGGTCTTGCAGGGGAGTGACATGTGCTACATGCACACCATTGTGGCGATGGCTATCAGGACATGGGTGCATCATGGTGTCTGTCGCTGGTATGCATCACATGCATTTCCTATTTGACTCTGGGCATCCCTTTCATCCGGAAACCTGTACTGACTCAGTGGCAAGAGCTGTGATGTGTGCATGTCCACATGCCACACCGTGTCCTCTGCACTGTCCAACTACTGTGTACTTGGTGCATGTGTCCACACTGGGGTGTTGCAATCCAACAGACACCAGACAGATGGGTGCAAGGCCATGTGGGATGTGAGTGCCATGCTTGGCATCAGACTGACAATTGGCTTCTCCTGTTCAGTTAGGGCACTTTTAGCAATGTACAACTAATGATGCCAGGGCTTGCTCTGTAATGTGCTGTGCTCACAGTGGTGTGTGCGTTTGGTGCAGGTGACTGATGTCTGTCTGTTTCCCCATTGTTTGCAGATACATCCACGGCCACGGAAGGGGACAGCTCCACGGACCAGGAGGAGCCAGAGAGCCAGACTGGGTCAGCAGCCGAGGAGTGGTCAGAGGGACCCAGTGGCACGGAGGGCGAGGGGAGCCACACCGAGGAGTCCTCAGCACCATCCACCTCAGCTGAGGACCAGAGCAACTCGGAGGATGACTCCCTTATGGAGGCGGGTGTCAGCAGCCACCACACCCCAGCTAGTGTTGCTGTCCGCGCCACCACCAGCACCACCACCGCCCTCCCATCGGCTCCCATTCCCCAGGTCCGTGGAGGCTCCCATGTTCGGGAGCGTGTCTCCTTTGGGCCAGGCACCGCACCCCCTGCCCCTGTGTCCCCTGCTGCCCTGAGTGAGGAGTCTGTGTACCTCCTTCGCCAGCTCCATGTAGGGCAGACAGCCATGCTGAGTGTCCTCCATGCGCACACCGCTCTGTTGACTCAGCTGGTGTCGTTCATGGAGGGCATCTCATCGGGCATGTCTGACCTACAGAGGGGCAATAGGTCCATGGACTCCTCCCTGACGGCAGCAGTGTCCCTCCTCAGACAGTCCCTCACCCCTCCTGCCTCTGCTCCATCCACACTCCCCAGCACCTTACCCGTCCCAAGCACACACACACCGGCACAGGCACACACCAGCACACACACGTCCAGCACACAGACACACACGCCACAAACAAAACGCACACGCACGGTCAGGGGACTGAAACCAGACTCACAGGGGATGGGGCCCTGGTACACACACACGCATCCACGGGCACTGCGCAGTCCTCAGTTGCCTCTCCCTCCAAAACACCCTCCCTTGCCTCACCTGCAACCCCAAAGACCCAGCGCCTCTTCCTCAGTGACCTCGGCCTCTTCCCCTCCGATCCAGCTGCTCCAGCATCCAGGGGGAAGAGGAAGCCCCCCACACGGAGCAGAGTGCCCCTCACCCCCGGACACCCTCCCCAGGCGCAGACAGACTGAGGCCCCCACCCGCAAGTCCCCCCGGAGTGGTAAGAGCAAGACCCCGCCGCCGCCCTGCAGCTCAAGCACCAGGTCTCCTTCCTCCATCCCTCAGGCCCCCACTCCACAGGTGCCCCCACCACACCCTGCCCCAGGTTCCCCCACCCACAGATATACCATCCCCAAGAGGATCCGGCCTTCTCCCCCTGCCACTTGCTCTCCCGGCACCACACCCCCGCTGCGCTTGTCTGTGCCACTGATGTGGTGAGCGTGTCCTCCCCCTCTGTCCAGCCCACCTTGCCTGTTCCCCATTCTCCTCCCCTGGTGGTAGGCACTGCAGTGGAGTCCACTACCACCCTGTCTGACTTGGGCACTGCAGTGGCGGACCTGTCCACTCCATCTGCAGGGTCCACTGCAGTCGTGCCGGCACCCACAACATCTGAGTCATGCCCCCAGTTGTGCCGGCACACACCATGTCAGACACCTCCACTGCAGTTGTCAGTGGCTCTCCAGCACCCACCACCCCTTCCCTGCTTCCTCCTGGTGAGCCCTGATCCTGTCCCTGCGGTGCCTGGCCTACCCCCCGGTTGCCCCTCCTAGTGGATTGTCCCTGGTTTTGTGCAGGCATGTGTAGGGTGGCATCTGCCACTGTCACCCACTTGTGACTTTGTTGATGGACTGGCCATTGGCCTTTGTTTATTTTCTACCGGACTTCTACTTTTAATGCCACATATGCTGAATAAAGCAACTTTCTGTTCTCTAGTGCTTTTGCTTCTGATGTACATGATGTTGATGATGCTAACCATGCCCTTGCTGCAGTGATGGTGATATTTGGTCTCATGATAATGAAGTGTTACTGTGCAGGAACCCATGTGGTCCAGGGGGAATGTGTCCTATCCTGTGGTGTATCCATGTCATCCATAGCAGCATCTGAGGGTGTCATGTGTTCAGTATTTGGCAATGGGATTTCCTACTTAGATTAGCTATTTCACATCTGTGGCTTCCACCCCTGCACATCTGTTGTGCCTGCCATTGTTCAATTCGTCTACTTCCCTGACCGTGTGGCCATCTCCAGTGGACATGCAGGTTTGGGCATCAATGGGGAAGGACTCATCTGTGTTGTCAGTGTAACATTGCTATACAAGTGTGTTGGATCTGTGCTGATGATCCCGTTGGCACTTCCATGACCAGGCTGATGTTACGGGAGCCCTCATTTGGTGCTAATTGTTGATTGTGTGACCAAGTGCTCAGCTGACATGATGGGGCCCTACTGAGGCAACATATGGCACAGCTTTCCTCACACAGGAGTGGAGTCCCCTCATGGCAGTGTGTACTCCTGTGACATTGCCTGCGCCCAAGGTGTGTGTTGTATGTGCATGTCTGTGTGTTCACTTCCGTTTAGCTATGCATGCTGTGATCCCTAGTGTTGTACCTGTTTGTGATGCTAGCTGAGTTGAGCTATGTTCCCCCAAAGTCTTCTCCCTGGGTTCTCTGTGATGTGGGTGCATGGCACATTACTGGTCATCAGGGTGTCACCCATAGGTGTGTTTGCTGTCAGGGCTGAGTTTGTGTGCAGACGCAGATGGGTCACAGTCAGGTTTCCCCTTGGCACTTGTTGTTTGCCCCTGTCATGTGATTTCCAGTTTGTGTTATCTTTCAGTGATTGTGACACGTTGTGTGTGTGACTGCTGGCACTCCTCAGGGTCCGGGCTGCAATGTTGGTTGTTGTCTATGTGTGTTCTTTGTGGGTGACCTTGGCTTCTTCATTGGTGTGTGACTGTGGCTGGGATCCCATTGGTTGGTGTGGTATTGCCGTCATGTCCATGTACAGCGTAGTGTGCAGTGTGTCAGACATTCAGGAGTCTTGTTGAGTGGCCATGTGTGATGTGTTTCTGC
Organism: Calotriton arnoldi; assembly: GCA_963921515.1. Taxonomy (NCBI): domain Eukaryota; kingdom Metazoa; phylum Chordata; class Amphibia; order Caudata; family Salamandridae; genus Calotriton; species Calotriton arnoldi. The sequence goes on along the minus strand of CAWUFW010000004.1, from coordinate 3,020,727 downwards.
ACCTTGGTTCCCACCCACCACCCTGGAATAGTCATGGGTGCATGTGCAATGTCACCAGTGCATGTGTACTTCACTGCTGCACATTGTTGGAGGTCGAGGGGTGTGGTGTTGAGTGTGTGCAGATGAGAGTTGTTGCCCGGCTAGGCCCCTGCCTCCATGTTGGCCTTGGCTTACTGGCCATGCTGTTTGATTTGTGCTTGTGTAGGTGTGATGGTAGTTAGTTGCTCAGGACACATGACTGTGGTTCACAGTGTGAACCACATTTAGCTTTGTCATCACAGTGGGATTGTAATGCAGCCCAGGGTCACCACATTGTGGGGGCCCTGGGGGTGGTGCTGTGGTGTGTCTGTGTCTTGCTGTGTCAGTTGCTGTCCCTACGTGCCTGTGTGACATGTGTGATTTGTGCTCCCTCTCATCTGACAATGCCTGCTTGCCCACATAGGGGATTTGGATCCATGAGTTACCTTTGTGTGGCACTGTATGCACATCTGTATGATTGGTATTCAGGTCTCCTCATGTGTTGTGTGCTTGCCTGGGGACACTGGCACCCCCCTCACCTGTTGTGTATGATGTGCAGTGTGGGTCTGCCTGTTTGTGTTTGTGCATCTGCACCACTGCATTGGCATATCTTGGGTGTGCCATTGGCTGTATGTAGTTTGGTGGGTTTCCCCTGCTGTCCTTGGGACTCCTAGGTCATCGGTCAGCACAATGATCATGGTTTGTGTGTCCCATTGCTGCCATGGTATGGTATCTGTTCACCTCACATCTGCAGTCTCCACAGGGTATCTGCATTTGTGTGCCCATTGGTGCAAATATGTGGGTCTGCATTCTGATGGTCACTTCTGTCATTGTGTCATTGATGATTGTTGACGGTGTCAGCCCCCAAGGGTGTTGTTTGTCTGCACATGGCCAAAGGTATGTCTTATTTGCACTGCAGTATTTGGCTCCCCCAATTTATGTTGCAATGGGACACATACACTACTTTGCCACTGATGTGTTTGTTGTTCTGTGACCAGGAATCATCCATGCAGTTTGGCAGTTGCACCTCTTTCTTTGTCAACACTTACCTTTTGGTCACTGTGGTGATGGGGGTTTAGACCCCATTGCCACAATGTTCAAGATGTGCTTCAGCTATGGACCCCACACTTACATTTTGGTCACTGTGGTGATGGGGGTTTAGACCCCATTGCCACAATGTTCAAGATGTGCTTCAGCTATGGACCCCACACTTACATTTGGGTCACTGTGATGATGGGGGTTTGGACCCCATTGCCACAATGTTCAAGATGTGCTTCAGCTATGGACCCCACATTTACATTTTGGTCACTGTGATGATGGGGGTTTGGACCCCATTGCCACAATGTTCAAAATGTGCTTCAGCTATGGACCCCACACTTACCTTTTGTTCACTGTGGTGATGGGGGTTTAGACCCCATTGCCACAATGTTCAAAATGTGCTTCAGCTATGGACCCCACACTTACCTTTTGATCACTGTGGTGATGGGGGTTTGGACCCCATTGCCACAATGGTCATGGCCTGCTTGCATTGTGGGTGCCACACACATATATGTGTGGCACATGTGCTAGGGGGTCACATTGTATGTTCAAAGTCATGTTCGGTGTTGTAGGCATTTGACACAGTCTACACACGCTTGTCATGGTGTTGGGGGATGTCTTCTTCTTGCATTCCCTAGGTTGTGGTGTGCTGGTTGTGTCATGCATTGTCCATCCTATGAGTGGGGGTGGTAGTAGTGGTTGGCATCCAGCCCCCCCTGGCTGAGGGTGGTAGTAGTGGTAGGCATCCCGCCCCCCCTGGATGTGGGTGGTAGTAGTGGGTGGTGGTAGGCATCCAGCCCCCCCCTGGCTAAGGGTGGTAGTAGTGGTAGGCATCCAGCCCTCCCTGGCTGAGGGTGGTAGTAGTGGTAGGCATCCAGCCCCCCCTGGCTAAGGGTGGTAGTAGTGGTAGGCATCCAGCCCCCCCTGGGTGAGGGTGGTAGTAGTGGTAGGCATCCAGCCCCCCCTTCTCGTTGCTTCGCGTCGTCCTCGTTGCTTCGCGTCGTCCTCGTCGCTTCGCCTCGTCCTCGTCGCTGGCGTGTTCGTCTCGTAGCCGTGGATCGTGTTGTGGCGCGAATCGGAGCTTATGTGCGCCTCTCCCGGATGCTTTGACGTGCCGTGCGTAGCGACGGGTTCGGCGCGTACGGAAAGCGCATCGTACTCGTTCGGCCGGACGGAGCTGCATTTTTCCTTCCGTGCGACTCGATTCGGCGTTTCCGGATTCGCCTCGGTCGGGGAACAGGACCTGGTTTGGGTGAGTACGGCTCGGCCGGATTCTGTGCTGTTGTGCGCATCGTACTTAATCGTTCGGTGTGCTGTACGGATCGGTCGGGAAACAGGCTTTCGCATGGCTTTTTTCCCGACCGAATGGTATTGGGTGCGCCTCCGACCGAGATCGGAATCGGCCCCTTAGTGTCCAGCACCTTCCCTGATTTAATATTAACTGTAGTGAGCATAGTAAATTATATATGTTTAGTGTACAGCACATTACTTGAGTTAATACTAATTGGTGTAGGAATATTATATTATATATGTTTATAGGTCTGATTTTAATTTTTTTTAATAATATGTAGTGGTAATGTGTATGTATAATAATTTATTTTATATTTACAATTACAATAATTATAACAAAAAATTTTGAAAATACATATGAGTTAAAAAAATACATTGTATTAAAATATACGTTTTAGGAAAATATTTAAGAAAAATAAATTAATAGAAAAATAATCAGACTTGTACATTTTTAAATGATCTTTATTTTCTAATATTAAGATAGTTAGAGTAATAAAACATATTTTATTAAGGGAATATAATACACATGAAGAAAAATACAAAATAAATGCACATTTTTATTTTTGTAACATAAAGGGGCCGATTCCGATTCGGGCCGGAAATCTCTCCGACCGAGCCGGATCCGGAGAGATTTCCGACCGAGCCGGACTCCCGCAGTCCGACCGAGCGAGTACGATGCGGCCGTATGCTGCCCGACTCGATTCGGTCGGACTCCCATTGAAGTCAATGGGAGCCGGTCGTACAACGCGTACACGGGCTCCCATTGACTGAATGGGTACGTCGCGAACAGGGGGGCCCCCTACAGTTGGTACGCGTTGGTGCGACTCGCACCGTACATGCATGTTTAGGGGGGACTGTGCGACCCGTGCGGCTACGCGTGCAGTGGGGTCCGACACGGACCCCCGAAGTCCGGCTCCGACAGCTCTTTTGAGTCGGACGCTACGAGTCGGTCGGGCTGTTCCAAGCGCGCATCGTACTTGCTCGGTCGGGAAACGTCTCCATTGCGTGGTGCGAGCCGTGTTCGTACGAGTCGGTCAGAGCGGTTCGGACCCGGGAACGAGTCGGTCGGCGATTTTGCGTGCGCTCGCATCGTACTTGCTCGCTGGGACGACTGTACGAATCGGTCGGGAAAAAGGCCTCCGAATCGGATCCGGTAAAGCCGAATCCGATTCGGAGCCCTACCGGCCGAGATCGGAATCGGCCCCAAAGTATTTTGGATATATGTTTATTTACATATTTTATATTTTTGAACATACATATTTTTAACATTGTTATATTTTATGATACAGTTATTTATCTTTTGTAACAGAAATATTTTTGGGGTATTTTTGTTTAGAACATTTTTGTAACAGATTCATTTTGCAATATCATTTTACAGTTTATTTTTGCATGTTTAACAGTTATTAATTAAATACATATTTTCTTAAAATTAAAGAATATAACATAATACAGATTTATTCAAAAAATATTAACATTTTAAGTGGTTAACACTTTTTGTACATGTAATATATATTTTTAATTAATATTATTAATGTGTCAAATATGTTTTTGAAGAGGTAGGTTTTTATTTAACATTTGATTTTTTTTTTTTTTAAAGCATTGTAAATAATACAAAAGAATAAGTTATTATAATAATAATTAATATATTTTGTCTTAATTATTATTATAATTTTACAATGTAGAAAAAATGTTACATTATTTTTAACATATAAGTAAAATATTCTTATATTTTTAGAAAATATATAAGTAATTTATTTGTTACTGTATTAAATGTTTTTAAATTAATTTCTATCTTTTTATTATTTAACCAGCCATATTTGTTTTACAGGTACTATTTTGTAACCGCTAACTGTTGTTTTGGGTTATTTCTGAGGGGACAAGCTCGCGGTTAGAAGCTGCGTCGCGTCGAGGAAGGTAAGTGTAATTTTCTTTAATTAAACTAAGGGGTCTATTACGATGGCGGCGGATGTCCACCGCCAGGCTGGCGGTGGCACCCGCCGTACCGGCGGTGGACATCCGCCCGCCATCGCAACCTAGAAAACCGCCGGTCACATTAGGATGGCGGTGGTGACCGCGGCGGTGGGAAATTCCGACCGCCGCTTTACTGCCGGTTGCCATGCGCACTCCTGCCTGGCAGACGGAGCAGGACCGGGATAATGGTGGCGGTGCAGAGCAGGCTCCGCCGGCAGGATTATGATGCCGGCGGTAGCCAGCCTTTCCTCAGCGGTCAGACCGCCATTGAAAGGCATGCGGTGATTGTCTTCCGGGGACCCGTTGCGGGCCCCCAATGTGTTGGGGGGGTGTGGGTGCACTGGGGGGGTACTGATGGTCGCCCCTACATTTCCCTGTACCAGGTGGCAGGCACTGTGCAGTGCCTGCCACGCAGTGCAGGGAAATGCAGGACATGCTCCTTTCGGCATCGCGGCGGTGCTGCGGGCAGCAGCAACCGCCGCAAAGTTAAAGCCCGCGATCCGACCGCCGTGGTCAGATTTCGACAGCGGGTCATCGTAATTCGACCGGCGGTGATGTTGCGGTACATGCGGGCGGTCTTTTCCCGCTACCATGGCGGTCAGGGAGGTTTCCCGACCGCCATCGTAATAGACCCCTAAGTTTTTACTTGAATTTGAATCTAGTTAGGTGGTGGTAGGTAGTGTGTTTAGTGTTAGGTGGTTGTGTTTTTGGTGTGTTTTAGGTGTTAGTTATATTTTCGCGAGATATCGATAGTTACTGTTTGAGGCCTAGTGTAGAGAGGTTAGAATATGTACAGAAATGTGTGCCTATGGTGTTAAAAGTGTTTGTAAATGTATTTAATTATAGTGTATGTGTATGTTTGTGTGGGTGGGTATGTTTTTTTAACTTTTTTACAGGTTTTCCTTTTTCGAAGTCGCGTTTTGGAGAAGATAGTGTTTTTTTAATTAAGAAGTGTGTATTAGTATTTTAAACTAATATTTATTTAACACTTTCTTAATTTTTCGGAGTTTTCTGGAGCGTATTTTTTTTTTACATATATTTTCGGGTTTTTATGGTTTAATCGAGTTGGATTTATCAACCCAGTATTATTATTGAAACAGTTAGATTTTTGCATTTTTTGGGGGGTTAACTTTTACAATAATTTGGATTGAGAGATACCTGGATGGATTAACAATATTTGGAATATCTTTTCTTCAGCTACACAAACCGTAAATAATTTAATTATTTAATGTGGGAGGGAAATGTTGAGAAACATATTTTTAATATGTGTTATATTTTGTAACATTTTATTAGGATGTCAATATATATTTATATTATTAAATTAAATATATATGACAAAATATTTATATTTTACAAAATTTCGAAATATTATATGTATATATACACAGTTTGTGTTTTGCAGAAAACTATTTTTAATTACTGTAGATTAATATTTTAAAGTATGGTTTTAGCTATTAGTGATAGGTATTCTAGGCCTCTTATGCTTGGGTATAGTGTTACCTGACTTTGTAGTAATTCAAACATTTTTTTCGTTTGTTTGGTGAGTTTTGGGCCTATTTGGGTCGCAGATTGTTCCATTCTGAGTTGCTGATAGCTTTGTTCTTTTTGGAGAGCTTGGAGTAGTTTGTATAGGGTAGGTGTCCCACTGCCTGTTGTTGCTTGGAAGGCATTATGCCATCCTTCAAAAGCATTGTTGGTTTTGGCTTGTTTGTTTAGTGTGCTGAGGTACACATTCCACCATGGAATGTGGAATTTAGGTAGTCTTCTGTGGCCTGATCTATGGAGGCTTCCCACCCAGGTATCTTTGAAGTAATCTAAAAGTGGGCTTAGTTTTTCTTCATTTCTTTTGTAGTAGGGGCTTTCTATTAGGAGGTTAGAGTGTTCTGCTACCTCAGTTACTGGTACATAGGCCAGTGCTATAAGTTTTTTTACTTGGTATGCAAAAGTACTGTCAGTTGCATATTCAACACTAAGGGGCCGATTCCGATCCCGGTTGGAAACCGTACCGACCGACACGGACCGGGACTGGAGTCCAACCGACACGTACACGCGCTGTACGACCGGCCGAGTACGATGCAATTCTAGTGAATCACAAACGACTCGCACGGAGCACAATCCGCATGACCGAAACGTACGGAAAATCGTGATTCGGCTGTAAACTGACCGGGAACCATTCTGAACGACACGGACCGGGAATGGGTCCGACCGACACGTACACACGCTGTACGTCCGGCTCAGTACGATGCAATGCGTGTGGAATACTAACGACTCGCACGGAGCACAATCCGCAAGACCGAAACGTACGGGACATACTGACTACCACGTAAAAGAGCCAGTCGCGACCGACGCGTACGCGAACGCTGCAACATAGCATAATGTGAGTGTGACAGACTCGGATTAGCCCGCAATTGTCGCTGTAAGCGTCCGTCCCGGACAACTGAACGTGTCCGTCATGCTCACCAAAATGACATAGAAACAAACTGAAAAAGACCAATCAAGCATTGTCAAAGTCAATAAATAAAAAAATAAAAAATAATGGAACAAAGACACACCCACAACTCCACCTACATAAAGGGCCAAAATGCCTACCATGATCCTTTGCAAATTCCACACATATGACAGCAGAGAACACCACCACCCTGCACTCAGAGACACACTCACAACTCACCCACCACACAACCTTTACACCATTTGCACCTCTCAAAAACACACTCACAAACACCCAGATAAACTGACACCCACTCACCCTCACTTTCACCCTCACACACACTTCAATCTCCACAACCACCCATCACCATGCCCCCAAAGAAGAATCCAAAGTTCACAGATAGTGAGTTGGAAATCTTGGTTGATGAAATCCTCCGAGTAGAGCCACATTTATTTGGCACATTGGTCCAACAGCCCCCATGTCACAGAAAACAAAGATGTGGGAGAGGATTGTCGACAAGGTGAACGCACAAGCACCTTGCCTGCGCACAATGGAGGATATCAAGAACAGGAACTACGATGTGCGAAGGAGGGTCAAGAAGCTGATTGTCAGAGACCATGCCCTGAGCCAGCGGACCGGCGGTGGCCCTCCTGCAAAACCAACGCACTTCACTTCCTGGGAGGAGAAGGTGCGGGCCATACTTCCACCGGAGGGCATCCATGGATTAACAGGAATACCAGAGCCTGGTGAGTACATAACCAACTAGCCAATATTGCGAGGCAATACACACACAGACATCACTGTCAAGGGGACAGTGAAACCAATCACTGTTAGCAAAGCCATAGCAACCGAAAGCTAATTATCCTGCAATGTGCATGCCACTTAGATAAACAAAATACCTGCAATCTCAGAGTAATATGGAACTATGTCATAACATGCACAAACTTACTAACAAATACAGCAAGGCATTGGCCCAAAACACCAACAAACACTGTCAGCCATTTTGCCAGCACTATTTCACCCACTCACAGGGAAGCAGAGTCAAAAGGAAGGAAAGTTGGGTATGCTGGGAAGGTGGGTGTAGCCAAAAGCATGATGGGAGTCGTAGTCACAGCCAACAGTCCTCCTCCCACATGGCCCATCAAGCCCACCCTGAACCATGTTCACCTCACTGTGAGTGGCATAATACTGACAAGATGGCTGACACTGGGCTCTGCTGTGGGGAGCACAAGGCCCTGGTGGGAGTACTGCTCAAACAAACAACAGGACACCACTGTCAGCCATATTGCCAGCACTGTTACACCACCTCACAGGGAAGCTGAGTCACAGGAAGGAAGTCTTGGTATTCTGGGAAGGTGGGTGTAACCAATAGCATGATGTGAGTCGTAGTCACAGCCAACAGTCCTCCTCCCACAGGGAGTGGAAAGAGACTGACAAGATGGCTGACATTGGGCTCTGCTGTGGGGAGCACTAGGCCCTGGTGGGGGTTGTGCTCCAACAAACAACAGGACACCACTGCCTGACATCAACTGTGACTCCTCGCAATGGAAGCATGCTTCATGGTGGCCCATCTGGCCTGGGGGGGGAGGAGGAGTGCTAGCTCTGACTACATCTACCAGCAGGCCCTGACACACACACACACCTCCCACCATCACCAAACAACACACCTGGGACTATGCTCACCAAGAGAGTGAGTCAAAACCCACTTCCAAGATGTCTGTCACTGGGCTCTGCTGTGGGGAGCACAAGGCCTTGCTGGAAACTGTGCACAAACACCAGGCCACCACTGTCAGCCATCCTGCCAGCACTGTTACACTACCTCACAGGGAAGCTGATTCACAGGAAGGAAGGTAGGGTATTCTGGGAAGGTGGGCGTAGCCAAAAGCATGATGGGAGTTACAGTCACAGCCAACAGTCCCCCTCCCACATGGCCCATCAAGCCCACCCTGAACCATGCTCACCTCACAGGGAGTGGAAAGAGACTGACAAGATGGCTGACACTGGGCTCTGCTGTGGGGAGCACTAGGCCCTGGTGGGAGTACTGCTCAAACAAACAACAGGACACCACTGTCAGCCATCTTGCCAGCACTGTTACACCACCTCACAGGGAAGCTGAGTCACAGGAAGGAAGGTTGGGTATGCTGGGAAGGTGGGCGTAGCCAAAAGCAATGATGGGAGTTGCAGTCACAGCCAACAGTCCCCCTCCCACATGGCCCATCAAGCCCACCCTGAACCATGCTCACCTCACAGGGAGTGGAAAGAGACTGACAAGATGGCTGACACTGGGCTCTGCAGTGGGGAGCACTAGGCCCTGGTGGGGGTTGTGCTCCAACAAACAACAGGACACCACTGCCTGACATCCTGAACGTCAACTTGGACTCCCTGCAATGGAGGCATGCTTCGGGGGGATTATCTGGGCTCTGTGGGTAAAGGAGGACCTGCAATGACTCCAAATACTATCAAGTACGGCTCAACACACACCTTCTCAGCCAGAACATAGCACCCTTGGGACTAGTCACCCTGAAAGTAAATGCCCTGGCAAGATGGCTGACACATGGGCCTGATGTATGAATTGGCTGCAAGTCACACCTAGGCACTGGCCCCCCCAAACACGATCACACCCACAGCCATCGCAACTGTATGTTTCCACTCACTGTCTGGGGAAGCAGTGTCCCAGGGGTGCCCCCTGGCCTGGCTGTGAAGGTGTGTGGGTTACATGACAATTGGGGAGATGCAGACATAGCACATATCAAAACACACACACAAAGCTACATATACATCATTGACAGGGGACATATGACAGTGAATGAATGGCCGTAGCAAGATAGCTGACACTGTTGCATGGTGTCATGTACACAAGGTGCTGTTGTGAGCTGCATTCCACTCCTACATGATGCAGCGTTGTCAGCATCCTTGACACAACACTCCCCTCACTGTCATTGACACTTGCAACACAAGGAGTAACCTGGACTGGGTAGGAGGAGGTATACAACTTACAGCAGCATAACTCAAACACACAAACCTCTGGCCCTCACTGTCATGAGCATTGAAAATCAAGAGAGCTGCCTTGGTTAACTCCTCTTTCCATGGAGGACATTGACAAGATAAATGACATTATCACGTACAAAGCTCAGCAGCAACATCATTTGCTATGGTAACACCATCACATGTGTGCAATGAGATGTAAACCAGGAACACGTACATCAATATGGTAGCTCACAAGAGATCTCAGACATACCGGACTGTGACCATGTTGTTCCGACACACCAATGTGACTCAAATAAACATGCACAAAGGCCAGCACACATGCCCCAATCTTGCAACACATCGTAAGAGGAAGTGCACGTATGTCCTTGTTAAAGCACAAATGATGATAAGGAAAACACACCTGTGTCAGGCACGGGATAGCACTTGAGCAGCAATGGCCATGTACAGTACTTGAATCAATACATGAGCTGACCACGCACACAGCTCCAACTGCCCACCAAAACGCTTCAGGTTGCCATGACAATGTGCTTAACCAATATAGACCTGTCTGTGACAATGGAGGACAATGCAATGTACATACACTCATCATGAAGTACAGTAGCAACTGTAATGTGTGTGATCTGTTGATGTGTGCTGAACCCCAACATACATTGTGTGTCTCTTCCACCCATAGGGGATGCTTGGGACACTGCAGGGACTGAAGAAGGATCCCAGTCCCAGACTCTGGTTGACCCTGAGCTCTCTGGTGTGGATGTCTCTCAGTCCTCTTCGGACGACGACGAACGACCTGGCACCTCCCGTGTGGCACCGCGTCCAGCCCCAGCAGCTGTAACATCAGCACCCCCTGCCACCACTCCTGCCACATCTGCAAACACATCAATGACTTCTGCCGACACAGACAGACCAAGGCAACAGAACACCGACGGCACAGCTACACAGGGCACCCTGGAGGTGACGGACAACACCACCAGTGCCAACACAGAAGGGTGCCCAGTGTCGTCTGTGCCTGCCACGGGCAGGGGTGGTGTGAGGGTGGGCAGGTTGAGGCCACGGCCTGCAGATGGGGCTGGACTGCAGGATGATCCACAGTTGGGACGCATCATAGATGCGTACCAGGAAAGCACCGGAGGGTTTGGCCAGGTAGTGGGGATCCTCAGGGACATGCAACAACAGCAGGCTGCCCATCATGCCAGATTGGACTCCCACATGTCCCGGATGGAGACACACATGTCCCGGATGGAGTCCAAAATGGATAAAATGGATGAACTCACGGCAGTGCATAGGGAAATACTCACATATCTCCGCCAGATAGCTGACAACATGACCACACCTCCCTGTGTGCCCACTACATCTGTTGCCACTACATCTGCAACTGCCACAGGGAGGATGAGGTCTCTGGCGGAGAGTCCCCGGCACGGCAGCAGCCTGCACCTGAGGGTCCCCCTGAAAAGAAGAAGAGGGGTCGTCCGAAGAAGGACAAGTGAGAGGCAGATGGCCATGCATACCCCCCAGGAAGTGAATACCTGTTCCAGACATCCTCCATTGTGTGCAAAGCGTTCACCTTGTTGACTGTCGCTAAACTCCCACACATGTGATGGAGGGTCTAAGTTGGACCAATGTTACAAATGACTGTGGACTTTACTCTTGAAATTTCATCTACCAACACTACCAACTCCTCTGTGAACTTTGGATTCCTATCGCACTGTACAGCACTTTCATTTACGCATACTATTCAAACACATGCATGTTAATAAATTCACTATCACACAAAACTTGCTTCTGTTGTGACTTAAACTTGGTGTGTGTCATAGAGATGATGACCTGCTAAAAGAATACTGTGCATGAAAACTACTACAGCAATGTAAACACAGTTATGTGAGTCATGGTGATGTGACACATATGAGGGAGACACACCACTACATCAACACAACACATACTTACCATGGCCATCTAACTCATCGTCTACACTTTTGTGAACTGAAAATACAGTGGAATGCACATACACAGCACCCATCCTGAGTCAGTGGCAATCAGCCCACAGGTACAGTATGCAAATGATTGTCAGATGTGTGGACACAGACAAAGCACAGTCCAAAGTGACGCACAGGTTTATTACACAATCACTACATGTGAACTCCACAACAGATGGAAGGTAACCTCACGTGACAGTGAGCACAAAGTAACCAAGTGGTAAACAATGAAAGTCCAGGGGTGTGGGGCACATCATCGGTTTGACAACGACAACTTGCACTCTGTAACAGGAATCCTTGTTTCGGGGGTCACATGTGACCAAACAACAGCCAAAGGACCCTGTAAAGTACAGACATACAACACTATTAATATCACAAAATAACAGCATACATCTCCAATACACATGCCAAACACAAATCTTAAGATACGTGAACACAACCTAGTAATCATGTCAACACTGTTTGGGAGTACATACTAACTTAAAGGACACATCACTGCAAGCATCCTGTCAAGTAGCACACAGCCACACATATGCAGCAACATTGCACCACTTACACATATCAGGCCATGACAAAACGTAGACAACACATCACTATATACTCACAATCATGTGAAAAAGTTGTTGATGAGCTGTGTCCGAACATCCCCCTCACCCTCATCATCACTGGCAACATGACCCAGAGCAGGATCCTCCACGGCTGGCGGCTGTCGGTCATCATCATCCTGGATGAGAGCCAACTCCTCCCTCACTGCCAGGTTGTGTAGCATGCAGCACACAATTATGATTTTGCACACCTTCTCAGGGGCATATGGGAGGGCCCCTCCTGTCCTGTCCAGGCAGCGGAATCTGCTTTTCAGTAGAGCAAATGTCCGCTCTATCACTCTTCTGGTCCGCCCATGTGCCTCATTATAACGTATCTCTGCCGGTGTCACAGGGTTGTTGAGGGGTGTCAGCAACCACGGCATGTTTGGGTATCCGGAGACACCTACATACAAACAAACATTTTATGGGTCTAAAAAGAGGTTGAATTTTTTTTTTACCAGAAGCACACAAGGGAAACAGATATTACACACCGACAAGCCAGGCACGCTGGTTCTGCAGCTGTGACATCATTGTTGGGATCCGACTAGTCCGCATGATGTAAGCGTCATGTGCTGAACCAGGGAAACGTGCACACACATGTGATATTGTCATGTCCGGCAGACATACCACCAGGGCATTAATGGAGTGAAAAATGTTCTGTTCCGGTATGTCTGCTCATGTGCTTTTGGTGGTACCAAAGCCACATGTGTTCCATCTATGGAGCGTATGACATGTGGCATCCTTCCCAGTGCATAAAAGTCACTCTTTATGTCAGTGAATTGTCCTGGGGTTGGGAATTGGATGTACCGGTTCAGGAAATGCAACATCGCCTCCAAAACATTGCGAAGCACACAGCTGAACATGGTCTGTGACATCCCACCAGCAGAAGCCACAGTGTACTGGAAGATACCGGTGGCAAAGAAGTGTAGGGCTGCCATCACCTTCACCTTGGGGGTCAGCGCTGATGGATATGTCCGGCCAGGTTGTAAATGTGGGGCCAACTGCTCCGCCAACACCTCAATTAGTGGTCTGGTGAAGAGGTACCGTTGGATGCATTCACGTTCAGCCATGGTTGCAAGGTCTGGGAACGGTCTATGGACAGCTGGTCTCCTGCAGTACATAGGTGAGCACAGAAAGATTGTCAGTTCCCCTACATATGTGGCAATGACCATGCTAAATATCACATGCTACATCATAGTAAGACACAATTACTTGATGTGTGTGCTGTTGGGCATGGACACATATGTCAGCTATGTGCCCCTCACATGACATCTCAGCTCAACATGGTTACACAACAAGTGCAATGCTGCACCGTGAACAATCTATGGGGTCTGTCACAGTACATCTGCACAAATGTCACATACCAAACACACACCTCAGTGACTAGTAAGGATAGATGTGTTCCCCACATGACAGGTGCTTTTCCAATCACACACACAGGATCTTGTAGTGCCACAAGGACACTGTCATGATGTAGCGTCTGATGTACATGTACCAACACACCCATGAAACCCACATGAAGTGCTACCAGATTTGCTCGCAGGGCTTACATGGATGTCTGTGACACACAGACACAACAGCAACTCACATGGCCAAATCACATGGATGTTGTAAACGATTGACATCTACCACATACAATCAGAGACATGTGTGTAGCACAATACGCACATACTCTGGATTAACCACACAATGGTAGCTCTGGGACACCCTGTGACACACAGTCCATTTCACCTATGAGTCAGGGTGTATGTAACATGTCATCACACAATGTGCACCTTGAACTGTGTACAGGCCTCGGGGTTTGATCTGCAAAGTTGTCACTCACAGTAGTGATGTGCCTCACGCACCATGGTTTTTGTCCCCATTAAACATGGCACATCCTGGGAGTGTGTGCCACTAAGTTCCCCGTCCAATATGACATGTGGAGTCATATACCCACACATGTTATGAAGCCTGAAATGTTATTCCATATACTGTGTGACAGGCTGTATGTTTGTTGTAGAGCACCGGAGTCCCTGGCAAGATATTGTGTGTGGCATCCTTTGGCTATTGACTGTAATGGTGACCGACGCAGGTGAGATTTCAAGAGACGCGTCGTTCACTTAGGGTCCGATCCGGGCGTACGCATTGGCTATTGACTGCAATGGATACGGATGAGTGTGAGTTTTCATAAGACGTGTCGTACAGTTATGGACCGAGCCGGGCGCACGCATTGGCTATTGACTGTAATGGTGACAGACTCGGGTGAAATTTCAAGAGACGCGTCGTTCACTTAGGGTCCGATCCGGGCGTACGCATTGGCTATTGACTGCAATGGAGACGGATGAGTGTGAGTTTTCAAAAGACGCGTCGTACGTTTCCGGGCCGAGCCGGGCGCACGCATTGGCTCTTGACTGCAATGGAGACGGATGTGTGTGAGTTTTCAAAAGACGCGTCGTACGTTTCCGGGCCGAGCCGGGCGCATGCATTGGCTCTTGACTGTCATGGAGACGGATGCGGTTTTGATACTTGTACGAATTGCGTTCAAAAAATTCCGTTGGCACCCAACAACAATGTATCAAAGTCAATGGTGTCATGATGGGGAATATTTGAACGATGCGGAAGGCGTGTACGAAGCGTGCAATGCAATGGATTGGCCAATTTCATAAAAAGCCAACGTCTCGGACCTATCGCTTTGGACGCATGGGACAGATTCTGCCTCTGCAGCACAGATTTAAGGCTGTCTGTTCCCCAGAGACTTCACTTGCCCGCACTACATGCTACAGGACTACATCTACCACTACCACTGCTGCTGTCTCTGCATCCTCTGGCTACTGCAATGGCACGTACTGTGGAGAGGGCCCCAGCATTCACTGAGGAGGAGAACCAGGCCCTGCTGGACAGCCTCCTACCACAGTACAGCAAGCTATATGGGAAACCAGGGGAGCAGGTGAGTGTGCAGTCCACTGCCTTTCTAATTGTGCATATTGTCTGACTAGCACTACTAGCATTGTGTTCACCAAGGGCAAGCATGCTCACTGAGTAATTGTAAGTCTCCAAGTGTGTAGAAACAAGTAATGTACAGGTGCAGTTTCTAAGAAATAGCATTTTGTATTTGCTTTGGATTAACATGCACTGTTATCATGTTGTGAATGCTGGCTTGCACACAGGACAACTGCCCATGTCCATAGTTGCACTCCCTGTTTCCATCATATGCCCTTCAGCAAATGACATGTATGTCCAACAGTGTGATGAACAGACATGTTGCATGTGTGGCAATGGTGTCTAACTTTGTCATCCATGCAGGTTGATGCCCATCAGAAGCAGGAGATTTGGCAGACCATTGTCCGGGCAGTAAGATCTGTGGGGGCCTTTAAACGCCGCATCCGCCACTGCCAGAAGAGGTGGCAGGACCTTCGTGGCCTGTCGCCTCCATGCAGACGGGGCGTACGACGGACACTGACCCCCCACATGCTCCGGATACTGACGGTGGTCTTCCCTGACCTGGATGGGCAGTTGAAGGACAGACAGCAGCAAGGAGGGGGTAAGTTCATGCCTTTTTGGTGAACTATGTCTAACATGCAATTTGCACCCCTTCAGCCTGGTAACACTCCCACAGTTCGTCTGTCTGCTGAGACAAGACTCATGTGGCTAAATATGGTGATGCCCCATTCTCATCTGATAACCAGGTGTGTCCCTTTCGGTCTGTGACTTGTGTCACTTGGGTTGTGTGTTCTTGCTGTTGTCCAAGGTTGATGTTGGGAACAGCATCTGCTACAGGTGCATTGATTTGGGCTTCATGAGTGGGGCTATTGTCTGATGTGTGTCAGCACATTGACAGAAATCTGACCTGTACTCTGTGTGGGCCATACATAAATGTTCTAATTGCTGACCTGGGTCACCATAGGTGTCTGAGGTATTTACCACACACCCATGCGGCAGGTAAGACCAATGTTGTGGCCTCAGAGGAATGAAATTCATGCGTGTAACTAATGCATAGCCACCTGCCAAGTGTTCCTGGCAGTCCCATGTTGCACATGGTCCAGGACAGGTATGGCAACTCCGGCCATCCGAGACACTCTGTCCTCCTAATCCTGGGTGTCATCCAACATCATGACCATTGTGAAATGTGCAATCAGGTGTCTGACTCTGTGTCATTGTGGACTGGCATAGCTTTTTGGACTTCAAGAGTGGTGAAATGTTTATAATGGACTGACATCTGATTTGTGGCTGTTGGATCTGCACATAGGGTAAAACATATGTGTGTAATCACTGGACTGTGCCAAATGGTGGATTTCACATTAATGTGCAAGCAGCTTTACTTTGTTCTCGTCAGCCTGTGATGTGTTCATGTATACTGATTTGTGTTATCACACACTCAAATGTCTCATTTGGATAACGTGTGATCATCAGATTCTTTCTAATGTGGGTAGCATGGGGTGTACATGTGTACTTGACCACTACAGAGCTTGCATTCCCCGCAAAAACATGAGTGTGACACAGTGCAGACTGTTGTTTTTGGATGCACTGCCCCTGTGACAGGAGCCAGTAATGACTCATTGGCCAGACAGGCCTGTGGCATGGTGTACCACATGCCAATCTGGAGCCTGCAGTATTGTCAGTTGTCCTGCATGAACTCCATTGTAGCATTGACTATCAAGACATGAGGCCATCATGGTGTCTGGGGATGGAAGCATATCCATGATATCAACAATGACTACGGCCAGCCCATTTACTGGCACAAGTACTGAGTCACTGGCAGGAGATGGGATATGTGTGTAATGACACATTACACTCACAATCCTTGCAGATAAGTAAACTGGCAATGTGGTGCATGTTTGCACATATCATTAGTGACATCATACATGCACCAGACAGATGGGTCCATTGCCAGGATGGGTACGAGGAGCATGGTTGACTGGCAGGCTGACAAGTGCCTGGTTCACATATGTGTCATTCATTTAAGCAATGATTTTCTGATAATGCCAGGGCTTGCTCTGTGATGTGCTGCAATTACAGTCATGTGTCAAGTCAATACAGGTGACTAATGTGATTCTGTTTTTCCTCCTTGTTTACAGCATCATCTTTGGCTACTGGAGGAGACAGCTCCATGGACCAAGAGGAGGCGCAGAGCCAGACTGGGTCTGCTGTGGATGAGGCGGAGGGACCCAGTGGCATGGAGGGTGAGGGGAGCCACACTGAGGGACACTCAGCAACAACCACCTCAGCTGAGGAACACTCCAGCTCCAGTGAGGACTCCCTTGTGGAGGCGGGTGTTACAGGACCACAGGCCACAACTAGCGAGTCTGTCCCCACCACCACCACCACCACCACCACCATCTCCACCCTCCCAGCTGCTCCCATCCCAGATGTCCGTGGAGCCTCCCGTGTTAGGGAGCATGTCTCCTTCAGTCCAGGCATCGCACCCCCTGCCTCTGTCTCCCTAGCTGCCCTGAGTGTGGAGTCTGTGGACTTGCTGAAGCAGATCCATGTGGGGCAGACATCGATGCTGAGTGTCCTCCATGCTCACACCGGTCTATTGACACAATTGGTGTCATTCATGGAGGGCATCTCAGCAAACATGTCTGCCCGACAGCGGACCAATCAGTCCATGGCCTCCTCACTGACGGCAGCAGTGTCCCTCCTCCAACAGTCCCTCACCCCTCCTACCTCTGCCCCATCCACAATCCCCACTACCCTACCTGCCCAACGCACACTCACACAGGCACATGCACGCACAACAACAGACACAACAGCACACAGCAATGTCAGTCCAAGGCAAAACGCACAAGCACGCACACTCAGGGGACTGATGGCACACACACAGGGGATAGGGTACAGACACACAGACAGGCATCCACAACCACTCCGCAGTCCTCAGATACCTCTCCCTCCAAAACCCCTTCCCTTGACTCACCTGCAACCCCCCCTTCCCAGAAGGTCTTCCTCTGTGATCTTGGCCTCTTCCCCACAGATCCATCAGGTCCAACTCACAAGGGGAAGAGGAAGTCACCACACACAGAGGGTAGACCCCCCCACATGCTCAACCTCCCCCAGGAGCAGGAACACTGAGGCCCCCACCCGCAAATCCCCCAGGACCAGGAAGAGCAAGACCCCACCACAATCCCGCACTCCCACCACACAGTCTCCGTCCTCCAGCCCCCAGGCCACCACTTCTAGGGTTCCCACGCCACACCCTGCCCCAGGTTCCCCCACACACAGGTACACCATCCCCAAAATGATTAGGCCCTCCCCCCTTCCACATGCACTTCCACCCCAACCTCACACCCTCAGCCTGTTCCTATGACTGCTATGGAGACCATGTCCCCCCCATCTGACCTACCCACTTCATCTGAGCCCCAAACAACACCTTTGGACATTGGCACTGCAGTGGAGACCCCGTCCACTCCGTCTGACTTGGGCACTGCAGTGGTGACGGCGCTCACTGTATCAGACACATCCACTGCAGTTGCCACTGACACTCCTGCACCCACCACACCTCCCCTGCCCCATACTGCTATCCCCTGATCCTGTCCCTGTGGTGCCTGGCCTGCCCCTATGTATGCCCCTCCAAGGGGAGATGTCCCCTGGCTGTAGCAGTGCAGGCAAGCAATGTGTGACGAGTAGTCATATGTCACACGAAACAGACAATTGCAATGGACTGGCCATTGGCCTTTGGATTGATCATGGTATCAAAATGTTTATTTTTGCACACTGAATAAAGCTAATTTTTGTTATTTGCTAGTTTTGCATTTAATGAACATGATGTTGCTGATGAGTGTCATTAAGTTGCTGTTGCTATTGTGTTTGTTGAAAATAAGTGATTTGGTGATGGGATGGACTGCATGTGGTCCATGGTATATGTGTCCTATTACAGTATGTAGCCATGTCATCCTTTGCTACAAATTGAGGTAGTCATGATCCCAATAACTTGGCACAGGGAGTGTCACCTTCTTTTCACAACTTCACATCTTTGGCTTACACTGGTGCACATATGTTGGGCTTAGATTTGTGCACATTGTACTTTTTCCTGACTGTGGGCCCATCTCCACTGGACATGCAGATTAGCGCATCAATGATGAACAAGTCATATGTGTCATCAGTGCAACTTGCTATACATGTGTTTTGATGTTGTGCAGATGACTTAAGAGTCACTCCTGTACACAGGCTGATGTGACCAGAGCTTTCAGGGTGTTGTAATTGGTGGCTCACTGACCAAGTTTTATGCTGACATGACAGAGCCCTGCACAGACAACGTTTGGCACAGCTGACCTTACACATGAGTGGAGTCACCTCATGGTAGTGTGTTATTCCGTGACATTGACTGAGCCTGTGTTGTGTGTTCTGTGAGCATGTCTCTGTGGGTTCCCTTCCCTTTTTCTACACAGCCTATATTCCCTGCAGATGTTCCTGTTTGTGATGCTTGCTGAGTTGTCCTGTGTTTATCCAACATCTTTGACCTAGGTTTTCTGGGATGTAGGGGCATGGAAAACTACTGGTCATTCGGGTGTCATCCGTGGGTGTGTTTGATGTAAGGGCCTGGAATGTGGGCAAACGCACATGGGACATATTCAGAATTCCCCAAGGCACTTTTGTGCTTCCAACATCAGGTTGTTTTCACTATGTGGTGTCTTTCTGTGAGTGGGTCACTTGTATGTGTGTGTGACTGCTCACACTCATCAGATCCTAGCCTTCAATGTTGGATGATGTCAACATGTGTTCTTTGTGGGTCTCCTAGGGCTCTTCATTGGTCTGGAATTGTGACAGGGATCCCAATGTGTCTGATACGTTTCACGTCATGCACATGTACCTCATACTATGCAGTGTGGAAGACATTCACAAGGGTTGTTGACCGGCTATGTGTGATGAGTTTGTACACCTTAGATCCCCCCTCCACCCCTGGGATTGTCATAGGTGCATGTGCAATGTCACCAGTCCATGTGGGCTTAGCTGATGCACATTGGTGCAGATCAAGGTGTGTGGTATTGAGAGTGGGCAAATGTGAGTTGTCTCATGTCTAGGCCCCTACCTACATAGTGGTCTTAAATTACAGGCCATGCCCAGTGAGTTTTCTGTGTGTGAGTGTGATGGAAGTTGGTCTGTCACGACATGACACAGTGCGCACATGTGACTGTGCTCCACAGTATGGGCAACATCCAAATTTGTCATCACAGAGGGATCATCATACAGGCTACTGTCACCACAATGTAGGGTCCTTGTGGGTACTGATGGAGTGGGTCTGTCTCTTGCTGTGTTGGTTGCTGTTCCGCCCAGCTTATGTCACATGAGTCTGTTGTGAACCCACTCATCTAACAATGCCTGATTGCCGACATAGAGGTACCCAATTAATGTGATACTTCTGGATTGCACTGTGTATACATATGTCTCATTGGAGTTCAGCCCCACATCATGTGTGTCGTACTAGCCTGGGTACACTGAGACACACACACACACATGTTGTCTTCGATATGCAGTGTGAGGCTGGCTGGTTGTGTTCGTGCCTCTGCACCCGTGCATTGGTATAGCTTTTGTGGACCATTGGCTGGATGTTGGTTGTAGGTTTTTTCCTACTGTCCCTGGGACTCCTACCTCATCAGTCTGCACATTCATCATGGTTAGTATGTCCCATTGCTGCCATGGTATGGGACTTGATCACCTAAGAGCTGCAGTCTACACAGGATTCCTTAGTATGTGTGTCTGTTAGTGAACATATGTGTGTATGCATTATGATGGTCACTTCTTACATTGTCTAATTGGACATTGGAGGCATTGTTAGCCCCCATGTGCGATGCTTTTCTGCACATGGCAGAGGGTTTTTTAGACAACACAAAAATCTTTCACTCAACAGATCTATGTTTGTTTGCAGCACAACCACTACTTTGCCACTACGTTGCTTGTGGTGTTAGGACCAGGAATCATACATGCTGGTTTGCAGATGCTGGTATTTTTAAGCCCGCACTCACTTTTTGGTCACTGTAGTGAGGGAGGGTTTAACCCCATTACCACAATGTTCCTGATATGCTGGAGTTTTGAACCCCACACTCACCTTTTGGTCACTTTAGTGAGGGGGGTTAAACCCCATTACCACATTGTTCCAGATTTGCTTGAGTTTTGGACCCCACATTCACCTTTTGGCCACTGTGGTGAGGGGGGGTTTAACCCCATTACCACAATGTTCCTGATATGCTGGTGTTTTGGACCCCACACTCACCTTTTGGTCACTGTAGTGAGGGGGGGTTAAACCCCATTACCACAATGTTCCTCAATATGCTTGGGGTTTGAGCCCCACATTCACCTTTTGGTCACAACTGTGATGGGAGCTACAGTATGTGTTCCCTTTCAGTGTCACTGTTGCAGGCAGTTTCCACACAATACACAGTCTTGCCATGATGGTAGGGGGTGTGTTTGGCCTACAACCCCTATGGGTAGGAATGCTAGTGGTGTTAGCCATCCCCCCTATGAGTAGGGACTACTGGTAGTGATAGTAACCCCCCCTATGAGTAGGGACTGCTGGTAGTGATAGCCATCAAGCCCCCTATGAGCTGGACAATGGTGGTGGTGGTGGTAGCCATCCAGCCCCCTATGGGCTGGACAATGCTGGTAGTGATAGCCATCCCCCACCCTATGAGTAGGGACTTCTGGTAGTGATAGCCATCCACCCCCTATGGGATAGACAATGCTGGTAGTGATAGCCATCCCCCCCTATGAGTAAGGACTATTGGTAGAGATAGTCACCCACCCCCCTATGAGTAGGGACTGCTGGTAGTGATAGTCATCAAGCCCCCTATGGGCTGGACAGTGCTGGTAGTGGTAGCCATCCACCCCCTATGGGTGGGGACTACTGGTAGTGATAGCCATCCCCCACCCTATGAGTAGGGACTGCTGGTAGTGATAGCCATCAAGCCCCCTATGGGCTGCACAATGCTGGTAGTGGTAGCCATCCACCCCCTATGGGTGGGGACTACTGGTAGTGATAGCCATCCCCCACCCTATGAGTAGGGACTGCTGGTAGTGATAGCCATCAAGCCCCCTATGGGCTGGACAATGCTGGTAGTGGTAGCCATCCACCCTCTATGGGTGGGGACTACTGGTAGTGATAGCCATCCCCCACCCTATGAGTAGGGGCTGCTGGTAGTGATAGCCATCAAGCCCCCTATGGGCTGGACAATGCTGGTAGTGGTAGCCATCCACCCCCTATGGGTAGGGACTACTGGTAGTGATAGCCATCCCCTACCCTATGAGTAGGGACTGCTGGTAGTGATAGCCATCAAGCCCCCTATGGGCTGGACAATGCTGGCAGTGGTAGCCATGCACCCCCTATGGGTGGGGACTACTGGTGGTGATTGCCATCCCCCACCCTATGAGTAGGGACTGCTGGTAGTGATAGCCAGCAAGCCCCCTATGGGCTGGACAATGCTGGTAGTGGTAGCCATCCATCCCCTATGGGTTAGGCAATGCTGGTGGAGAGGGATATCCACCCCCTATGTGTGTGTTGCATTTCGCTGGTTCGTAACATTTGTTTGTGTGGTGGGTGTCTGACTTACCGTCTGCGACGTACGCGTCGGTTCCTGTTGTTGATCCGGTCATAGATGTACAGTGCAGGGATGACCTGCGCGATCGGATTCATGGTTGGTTCGTTTCGTAGGCGTTGATCGGTGGTTCGTCTCGTAGTCGTAGATCGTGTTGTGGCGCGAATCGTACCTGAAATACTGCTCTTCCGGATGCTGTGACGTGCTGGAGGTGGCGACCTGTTCGGCGCGTAGGACGTACGCATCACACTTGGCCGGCCGGAAACTGCTGTGAAAATGCTTCCGGGCGACTCAATTCAGCATTTACGGATCCGGCTCGTACGGGAAATGTAGCTGGAATCGGAGCGTACGTGTCGGTTGGGATTTGGACACATTTGCGCATCGTTCGGACGGACCGGCTCCCGGAACGAGTAGGTCGTAAGGTAACGCCACGGACAGCTCTCGGAGGGCTGTCCGAGCGAGATCGAAATCGGCCCCTTAGGGTTGACTTTTGCAGGTGTCTCCTTAGACATTGGTTAAAATGGTAATAGCAACCCTGTATTGCTGTATGTGGGTAGCATTTAAGTATAGAATTAATCATGGCTTGTTCAAAATCAATAATTATTTTCTGAGGAAAATAATTATTTGTTTCTTGTTTTATTTTGTTTAAAATTTCAAGGTAGGTAGAATGTTGTTTATTGGGGAGTAGGGTATAGATAAAGGGAATACTAGTATTTTGATACAGACCATGGACTGTGTACAACTGATAAAATGCTTTTGGACAAATTTTGAAAGTCCCATCCATCATCCATGTGTCGCATTGTTGTAATTTGAGTAAATTGTTTGCAGTAGCAAACATAATGATTCTTTTCACTTTGCATTTATTATCAAATAGTACAAATGGTTAATTATTGTGGGTGATACTTAGTTCAGGGGGAATCTCTACCTCTTGAAAGGTTTTAGGGGCACGTGTGGTAGTTGTAGTGGCTTTCTTTTGTCTAGCTATTGTTCTTTTTAATGAATCAATAGAGGGTAATTGGCTAGATGCATGTTGGGGTACTGTTAGTAACTGTTGTTTTAGTATTTCTGTGGTAGGTCTATCTGTACTAGTGCTAGCTTCATTTATTGATTCAAGAGCCTCTCTTACTTCAATATCAGTTACATTTGGGGGGTGGTTATGCTCTTTTACAGATACAAGAGTTGTTTCTTGTGTTATAGCTCTTCCATAACATTTGTTCGAATAATATTTGCTACATTTCCAAAACACTTTTAACCCAGTTTGTTTTTCTTGTGTATATACATAACCCATGTAACATAATAACATCTTCCCTTTTTGAGACATAATAAATTGTGCGCCTTCAGTCATGGTGGTCTTTTTTAGTGCTAAGGAAAATATATATAAAAATTAATAAAAATAATACAGTATAGTTTTTCAATAAATATATATACATTGCTTTGGATATACGTACAATGTTGATGTTGATGCAAATAAAAATGCTGTTGCAATTTTTTCAAGCTTGTATTTTGGATTTGTTGAAGATGTTTCTGTTGGTAGGAAAAAATATAATTTTTATATTTTTGTTGTATTGTGTTGTAGGTGGCGGGGAGATTGTGAAAAAGTGGGTCTTTGGGTCGGTATTTTAGGGAGTTGTTTAATACAAAAAGATCATTTACTTACTTTCTTTGTAACTTTATTGTTGACGCTGGTGTAGTATTTTTTGGCTGCTTTAAAAGATATCTGTAGAGGAGATATAAATTTAAGAGAGAGATATTAGTGAATTATGTTTATATATATTTTTTGGTGAAGACTAGAAGTAGTGTTCTATTTTAAATGCAGTTTTACTTACTTAGTGCAGTTCTAAAGCTTTTGTCTGTAATGGAAATCTGCGTTCTGGAAGCAATCCGGCAGATGTTCCCCTTCTTTTTTCTTACAGGTTTGAAGTGTAAATTAAATATAATTTTTTTGTTGTTTATATAGTGTTGATCTTATTGATAGTTTTATGTTATTGGTGTATTTTATTAGTGTGAGGTTTTCATTCGTTGTTGTTAATTTATTTTTTTGTTTTGGCAGTTGGTTTCCCTATATGGCAAACGCTAATTAGGAAGTTGTTAGTGCTAACTTTTTTTTAAACTGATTTCGTTAGTTAAGTGTGTTTTACATTGCTTTTAATGTTAAATGCTGTATGCATTATATTTAATAATATTTTACTTATTATTTATTAGTGTGTTTTGCTAATATTTTATGCTTTTATATGTTTATATATTATAAAAAGATCGTATTATATTTATAATGTGTGTAGTGAATGTTTATTGTGTAAAAATACATTTTGGTGTAAAGATATGTTTATTTTAGTAATTTTTAAATAGTCGATAATTGTATAAAAACGATAATTTTGCTGTCTATATTTTTTATTTTGATATTTAGGACATTTTGTATATTTTTAAACAAATTTCGATATTTTATGTTACGATATTTGTGTGTTCGATAATGTTTAAAACGATATTTTGGTTTGACGATAATATGGTGTCGATATTTGTGTATTTTTTTAAATAAGTATTGCTCGTCGATAATAGTGTTATCGATATTTTGGTATGTCGATAATCGGTCTGTCGATATATGTCAGTGATCCCTTGTAGGCATGTGTGAGCAGCTTGAATATTCTTCTTCTTTTGACGGGGAGCCAGTGGAGGCCGCAGATGTATTGGGTGATGTGGTTGTGCCATGGGATATTGAGGATAAGTCTGGCTGCGGCGTTCTAGACAGTCTGGAGTTTATGGATGAGTTTTTTGTTGATTCTGGCGTAGAGGGCATTGCCGTAGTCCAGTCTGCGTGAGTGACGGTTTTCCAGGAGTCGAGGGGATCCACTTGAACGTCTTGCAGAGTATACGGAGGGTGTTGAAGCATGCAGAGGATACGGCCTTGATCATGGTGAGTGATGAGTCAGGTATGATGCCGAGATTACGTGCATGGTCCGTAGGGGTGGGTTTCCGAGGGCGGGCAGCCACCAGGTGTCGTCCCATGCAGAGGGATGGAGCAGAGGATGAGGACTTCTGTTTTCTCTGAGTTGAGTTTCAGGCAGCTGCTCTACATCCAGGTCGTGACGGCTTTCATCCCTTCTTGTAAGTTGTGTCTGTAATGTCGGGTTCCTTGGTGAGGGAGAGGATGAGCTGGATGTCATCGGTATAGGAGACGATGTTGAGCCCGTGGTCCCTGATGATGGTTGCGAGGGGGGCCATGTAGATGTTGAAGAGTGTGGGGCTAACAGAGGATCTTCAGGGTACTCCACATCTGATCTCTGTTGATTCTGAGAGGAAGGGTGGGAGTCTTTCTCTGTGTTCTGCCTGAGAGGAATGATCGTATCCAGTCTAAAGCCTTTCCTTGGATGCCAGCATCGTGGAGCCTGGTGGCTAGTGTGCGGTGGGAGACAGTGTCAAAGGCTGCTGATAGGCCTAGGAGGATGTATGTCGATACTTCGCATACCATTACTTCGCACGATTTTAGTGCGATGTTTTTACTTAGCATAAACCATTACTTCACAAGTTTTAAGTGCGCATGCATTTATAATGCAAATGGTTAGAAATGTACCTTAAATGCTTTTATTCCGCAATCTATTACTACGCATAGCACTACTACATTTTTTTCCTGTAATGGTTTATGCTTTTTAAATACATCACACTAAAATCATGCGAAGGGCTTTAGGTGGGAGAGTTTTTCTTAAAATCGTCTATTAACTAAATTATCGTGAATTAAAAAAAATATCCTTTTTGTAAAAACTCACATATTTCATACATTTTTCACAATTAATATGTCCTTCACCCTTTTACAAAATTATTCGTCCGAAAATAAATCTTTTTTTTAATAATTAATGTAATAATGTATTCTGTGTACATAAATCGAACATACAATGTATATATCATTATGTATTCGATTGATAATGTCTATATGTTTTTGAATACAATATCTTTTCAAAATTAATTGTACCTCCTCCTACTATTTCTACACATTCTCATTAACCCATAGAATCTCAACACTACCCAAACCCTCACACACTACACTACCCTACACTACTCAAACACCACTACACTACCCTAAACCCTAATACACTACCCCCTACATGACCTTCCCCCTTCCCCCTGCCTTGACCCTACATTCTAACACTACACTTCACGACCCCCCGACACTACCCTAAACCCTAAAACCCTACCCTACACTACACAAACACCACACCACTACCCTAAACCCTAATTCACTACCCCCTGCATGCCCCTCCCCTTTCCCCATTCCGCACCCTACACTCAAACACTACCCTGCACTCCCCCCGACACTACCCTAAATCCTAAAACACTACCCTACACTACACAAACACATCAACACTACCCTAAACCCTAAAACACTACCCCCTGCATGTCCCTCCCTCGACCCACAGTCCTGTCCCTACTCCCAAACACTACCCTTCTCGACCCCCGTCACTACCCTAAACCCAAATTACACTACACAAACACAACCCTTAAACCTTAAACACAACCCCCTTCACGACCCTAAAAAATACACTGCCCCACTTACCTCTCTCCTCGTGGTCCCTCTCTTCACCTTCACTCTTGGATCCACTCTTCTCCTTCTTCAAGCGTCTTTAGAGCAGCACGTCGTTGTTTTGAAATGGAAGCGCCTCCTTTTCCAAACAACGATGTGGATAGTCTGCAAAGTATTTCACTTTGCGAAGTAACGATAATTGCGTAGTAACAGCAAGCTAAGTAAAAGCATGCATACTAAAAGTTCCTGCGAACTAAAAAATGCGCACTAATAGTAATACGTAGAAATGTCCGCGAAGTAATGGTAGATTACCGCCTAGGAGGATAAGGGATGCCGTATGGCCTTGGTCGAGGAGGGCGCGGATGTTGTCCGTGGCGGTGAGGAGGGTGGTCTCGGTGCTGTGGTTGCTGCGGAATCTGGATTGAGAGGTCTCTAGGATGTTGTTGGTTTCTATGAAGTGTGCTAGCTGGGTGTTGACAGCCTTTTCAATGACTTTAGCTGCAAAAGGAAGCAGTGAGATGGGCCTGAAATTCTTGAGGTCCGTAGGGTCTGCGGAGGGCTTCTTTAGGAGGGGTTGACTTCGGTGCGCTTCCAGTTGTCGGGGAATGTGGCTGTCTCGAGGTAGCCGTTGATAGTTTGGCATAGCTTGGGTGCAATGGCAGTGGCAGCCCTGTGGAAGATGTGAGGCAGGCAGGGGTCAGAAGTTACTCCATAGTGGATGCTCTTTATTGTCATTAAGGTGTCTTATGTGGTGAGAGAGGTCCAGGTGACACCATTGGGGGTGGGGGTTGGGGCGGTGCAGTGGTCTTGGTCGTCAAAGTTGTCATAGAGCATCTTGATCTTGAGATGAAAGAAGGAGCTTAGTTTGTTGCAAAGGTCTTGGGAAGGCGTGACGCCGGTTGTTTCGCTGTTGGGTTTGGAAAATTCCTGTATGATAGCAAAGAGTTCGTTGGAGTTGTGGGCGTTGGAGAGGATTCTGTCTTCAATTAAGTTTTTCTTTGTTGATTTGATGAGTTGGTGGTGTGCTGTGATGGCTGTTTTGTAGGCGAAGGGTGCTTCCGGGGTTTTGCTGTTTCTCCACATCTTCTCTTGTTGTCGGCCGGAGCGCTTGGATTCTCAGACATCTGTGGTGAACCAGTTGGCTTTCTTATTGTGTCGTCTCGTGGTGTTCTGGAAGGGGGAGAGTTTTGGCGCAGTTGGCAATCCATTAGTGGAGGTTGCTTGCCGCTGTGTTGGCATCTTCCGTAGTTGGGGTGGAGTGCAGGTGAGGTGTTCTTCGGAGGCTTTGTACCAGCTTCTGCATGTGAGGCGGCGTGCACGCTTGTGTGTGGTGGGTTTCGTAAAGGAGAAATGTATGCAGTGGTGGTCGGTCCACAGCAGCCCCGAGTCAGAGATACGTGGTCAGACAGGCCATGGGACCAAAACCAAGGCCTACCGATTGATAGGTCACAGTTGGGGTTGCACTCAGCCCAAAGACAAATGCGCAACCACAGATATCCAGCTACACCACAAACAGGGCTGAGAGAATTGGCCCCAATCAAACACATTTGGCCAAAGGCTCACATTCCAAAATGTCACAAAGTTAGATGCCACATGTAGGTAGGAACACTCAGCCAATCAGGACACAGTGTTAAGACTGCCACTCACCTGATCTCCAGGGTGTTCATATTTGGTGCCGACAAATCCCCAACTCCTCCGGGGTTAAATAGAAAGGCAGTTGTAGAAAATACACTGCCAAACGATATCACCCCAGGGGGGAAAGGGAATGGGGACGAGAAGAGAAGAAGAGAAAAAGAAATGAAGAGATGTATCTTCTCTCGGGAAGTTTCAGGAAGTGTAGATTTTCAGGGATTACGTGGCTTCTGGAATCCTGCCTTATTCTAAGCATGAACTAACTGCTTGATTTCCCTCATTGTGCATAAATACAAAATAAAACAAAGGTAATTACCTCACCATTCATTTCCCAATACTTATCAGAGTCTTTTATACAAGTAGTCATGAGTACCTAAAGGTTCGGGAACTTGCTGTGTAAATTATTGAAACATCTAGACAATTATTCATTCAAGGAATGACAATGTTATGTTCCTAAAAACACAAAATGATAAGCGTAAGTACCACTGGAAGTTATACGATAACTGAAATAAATCACAATCCTATTTTGATTACTTTCTTAAGTTACAGGGTTTCTTCTACTTTTGTTTATCTCTCTAAATACAATCCTTTTGACACAAAAATGCACGGATACACGATTTATATAAGAGAGAACTCAGCACAAAAGATTGTATTTCAATGTCAATGTCAATGAAATATTCAGTTGTTTTTTTTAGCAGTTTTATTATTATTCAATTGCTTCTGCACTTCGTTGAAGCGAAAAGTCAAAAGTTCCAAGTTCTTGCACTTCGTCGAAGCGAAATAATAAAGGGTTTTCAAGTCCATAAATAATTTAAGCTCTACCGTTGTTTGTAAAATAAATTAAATAAACTCACTCGGAAGCGTTGTTTATAAGTTTGGAAACTTGCTACCTTACTCAGACTTTTTTTTGTTTCTTTTACAGGATCCGGAATTTTTCTGCCGGAAACAGGAAGAGGAACGGAGCCGCCAAAGGACGGACCCGCCAGAAGAGGAACAGAGCCAGAAGAATGCTGTCACGAAGAGGAGCTGGTCCGCTGGAGTCGACGGGACAAAATCTGGAGACAGGTGAGTGATGCGAGCAAACGAGACTAGGTGAGTCTTAAAGGGCGGGCGTGCTTTAAATACTCTTGGGAGTATTCCGCTGACTCATTCACTTGCACAGCACGTTTGACAGTGTTGGTCTTGGCCCTTTTTGCAGGGTCATCCATGAACGTTTTGCCTTCCTCCTGGTATTTTTTCTGGCCTGGTGTTGGTGGTTTTAGGACTCTGGGCACTTTATCACTGCTGTCCAGTGTAAAGTGCATGTGCTCTCTATGGTAAAACATGGTAAGATTGGTCTGCACCTGTTTGGCAAATTTAATTTACCTGTCAGTCCCTTGTAAAGCGGTATCCCAGATACCCAGGGCCAGTAAATTAAATGCTACTGGTGGGCTTGCAGCGCTGATTGCGCCACCCACCAAAGTAGCCTTTCAAACCTGTCTCAGGCCTCTGCCATTGCAGGGCCTGCACACGCAGTTTACTGCCGCTGTGACGTGGCACAAAAAATGGGTGCCACGTCTGTGACTCCCCTTTTACTACATATCAGTCACCCCTAAGGTAGGCCCTAGCTAGCCCTATGGGCAGGGTGCAATGTAGGTAAAAGGTAGGACATGTGCCTTAACTGTATGGCATGTCCTGGTAGTGACAAACAGCCATTTTGGTTTCTCACTGCTGTGAGGCTGCCCTCTCATAGGAATGCATTGGGGATTCCCTGATAAGTGCTTCAGTGGTAATTCCTGATTTGAGAGGAGCAGCGTGGTCAAGTTTGGTATGTTTGGAATAGTAATAATAAATGCTGCGTAATGGTGTGCGCAGATTTATTATCACTATTTTAGAAATGCCACTTTTAGAAGTGGGCATTTCTGTGTGCTATGTGTCTTTGTGCCTGCCTGATGTGTATTGCATGTCTGGCTCTGGAGTGACAGGAGCTGGTGAGCTGCAGTGGCTCCGGAGAGGCTGGGTGAGTCAGCGCTAGGCTGAATGGGCCTGAGCTACATTTGGAGTAGTGGGAGGAGTAGTCCCTGACGCTGTATAGGTCTGTGCCTGCCTTTTACAATGCTGGCTCTGCCCTCCTGTGGTGTGTCTGGGGCCAGAGCCTACAGTGACAAAGGAGGGTGTTTGTGCACTGATGTTCCTAAAGTGCCCCGCAGAACTGGTTTTGACTTGGGCCTAGGCCTGTGCCAGGGGGAGAGAACAAAGACATGGGAGGTATAAGTACTGGGGCTGTGACCCCATGTAAGTGATTGTGTACCTACTTGGACCTGGGTGAAGAGGGCTGCTGGGCCCCAGGAGGAACTGCCACGAAGGATTGCCCCTCTGCTGGAGGGCCCTGTGAGCTGGCCTGCCTGGGCTTTGGGGCTGGAGGAGAGGACTGCTTCTGTGTTTTGCACCCCTTTGTGCCCAGCGCTGCCCTGTGCGAGTGCGTGGTGAGCGCTGCATTTTTTTTTATTGTCCCTTGGAGCCCGAGAAGCGGGATCCTGCTTTCCAGCACGAGAGGAGCGCTGCCAGCTCCCTGCTTTTTGTTCCACGGGAGAGACTGGCCGAGCGCTGTGTTCATCCACCGATTTGCCTAGCAGCCCGGGTGGAGGGCTGCTCTATTGTGGAGTGTCCCAGCTGTGCCCTGAGTGTGCAGCCGTGCAGCGTGGGTCGAGCTGCCTCGCCGGGACCAAGGCGCGACGGAGACTTTCGCTCCGTGAATCCCAGAACTGGAAGCCAGGCGAAGACGAAACTGGAAGCCAGGCGGCGCTTGCCTAACTGAGGGCGGGGCTCCCTGTAAGGAGGAAGAGAGCCCCGTGTGCCGGCATTCAGAGAAGGAGCCTCGCGTGCTCACCGGGTCCCAGGAGAAGAGGACCGGAGCCTCGCGGGCTCCCAAAGTGACCGCCTCTATTCCGCTGTGCGCATCGGCCACCAGAACAGCCCCGATGAGTGGGGCTGGGAAAGCGAAGTTAGTGCCTGTTGGTGGGCAGGGCTCCCGTGTCCGAGGAGAGCCCCGCGCGTTGCCGAGTTAGTGAGGCAGCGAGAGACGTTGGAGCCTCGCGGGCACCATTTTCAGCATTCCCACCTCCCCCCGCCTGGTAGAGGGAGAGGCGGGTCCCCAGAGATCGCCGGTCACAGCGAGGAGACCGAGCAAGATCAGAAGAGGTCCCATGAGCGGGGCCTTCAGGGCACACTGTTGGTGCCTGACTTCGGCCATAACTACGAGCCGGCTGACAAAGGACAGAAGCCCCCATGAGTGGGGCTGAGAAGGCAATGTTGGTGCCGATTTTCCTGCTAGAGGAGGCCTGGTGAGGGGGGCTCCCAAGGCACTGTTGGTGCCGGTCCCAATTCAATCAGCTGCACCGCAAGGTTGCGGGCAGGTGCAACGATGGGGGCATTCCTTTCTGGCATAAGAGAAACAAGGGTGAGTTGCACCATCGCCCCCATTAGATCCCTGACTTTTGACGGACATAGGGCATTGAGGGGAGTCCCAGACGGGCCCCTCCGAGGAAGGCCAGTTGGCCTGTGAGCACCTGGTGTGTTGGTAGGGCGCAAGGCCCTAATGTGATTATGCATAATGTGTTTATGCCTAATGTGATGATGCATAATGTGTTTATGCCCAGTGTTTATGCATACTGTGTTTATGCTGAGTACAGTATTTTACCAGTAGTTACTGGTTGTTTTATCTTTTACAACAGGTTCTAATGGTTCTGACAGTGGCCCGATTGGCCCTGTCATGTGTATAATCCCCTGTAAAGTATTGCCTAGTGCCAGGTGGCACAGTGTATTTATTTATTTATTTATTTATAGAGTTTTATATAGCGCGAACGTGACCCAAGGGTATCAGAGCACTTCACAGTTACATGAGGTAAATAGTTTAGAATACAGTAGGTATAGCAGCATTAATATATATATGATTCCTGTACATTTCTTTCTTAACATTTTCAACAATAACACGTTTAGGATCAGCTTAATGTACCAAAGGTATAACAGTGGTTCTGATGTGTTCTTTCGTATGTTTAACATCACTCCTACAAAGATCCATTAATTGTAGTACTGACAAGTCAAGAAGTCTTTGTAGCTAACTGATGAGTTTATCTTTACATTAGTCTTTGGTTAGTTTTGGTGTCTTTTGTGGTCTTTATGTGCATGATGCATCCCTTTATGACAGGACTGTGTTACGTCAGTCTATTTGCCACGATGCAGATGATGATCTGTCTTGTCTAGGGAAGGAACTTTCTCATTAGGAAGATCTTCGTTTCCCTCTTGAAGGTTGCCGTGTTTGGAATTTTTCTGATGTTTGGAGGGAGTGAATTCCAAATTCTGGGGGCCGCTCCGGAGAATGCTCTGTCATACGTTTTCTTCTTCTGAAAGATGGGTGGTTTCAGCAACAGGTCTCCGGCACTCCTGGAAGGTCTGCTTCCCCCTGATAGCTCAATTTTCTGGGCTACGTACATTGGTGTTTTGTAGCGGAGCGCTTTGTGGGTAATACATGCCAGTTTAAGTTGAATTCTGGCTTCGTATGGTAGCCAGTTTAATGCTTTCAGGTGTGGGGAAATGTGGTCGTATTTTCTAGAGCCTGTAATGAGTCTTGTGGCCGCATTGAGACAGGCTTTTAGTGGTGCTGTGGAGATTTTAGGTAGACCTGTTAGTGTTGTACATCCATATTCAATCCTTGATATAACTAAGGACTGAACTGCCAGTTTGAGGTCCGCCGTAGTAATGAGTGGTTTCATTTTTCTATTATAGTTCAGGTGAAACCGTGCACTATTTGCCATTGCTTTGATGTGGGCTTTCATGTCTAGGTTCTTATCAAGTGTGATTCCTAGTGATTTGGTCCAGTCAACTAGGGTAGGGGTGCAGTTTAGCGCTGTGATCAGTTTAGCCCATTCCTGCACATTTGCGGGGTTCTTTGGCAGTGATATTAATAGGAATTCCGGTTTTTGTGCATTTAATTTCAGATGATTGCTAGTTAACCATTGTAATGACATTTTTAGGGCCTCATTCATTGTCTTGATCTCTTCCAGCGATGCTATCTTTATGTAGATCTGAGTGTCATCAGCATACATGTGATATGATATGTTTGCATGTCGAAGGATTTCTGTAAGGGGTTTGACATATAGATTAAATAGTGATGGAGATAATGTTGATCCTTGCGGAACTCCAATCTAATTAGGACATGATGGGGATAGCGTCTGGTTGACCAGGAATCTTTGTGATCTGCTCTGAAGGAAGGATTCAAACCATTTCAGAACATTTTCCGATAATCCCATCCTGTCTTCAAGCCGGGCTAGTAATTTTTCATGATTTACCGTGTCAAATGCAGAAGACAGGTCAAGAAGAACTAGAAGACATGTTTGATTGTGATCCAGGGCCTGTAGCGCATCATCCACTATATGTAAGATTGCTGTTTCCGTACTGTGGCCTGGTCTGAAACCAGATTGGCAGTCGTCCAGTAGATTGAAGTTAGTGATGTGGTTGCTCAGTTGATTTTGCACACATTTTTCAATTAGTTTGGCAAGTAATGGAAAGTTGGTTACTGGACGAAAGTTGTTAGGGTCTGTCGGGTCCGCTGTAGGTTTTTTGATGATGGGGAGGATTTGACCTGTTTTTAGGAACTCCGGTAGTAACCCTTGAGATAGTGAGGCATTGATTATTTTTGTCCATATAGGGATGACGACATGGTTGATTCTTTTTAGGCATTTAGCGGGGAGGGGATCATTGTAGTGGCTATTAGGTTTGATATCCGAGAGTGTTTTGGCAATGGTATTCTGGTCATATAGCTTAAAGGTCGACCATTGTGCTTTATTTTTCGTCATAGCCTGACCGTTTTTCATGATAGCATCGTTCTGTGATGATAGTTGGCTAGGTAGGTTGTCGGCTGCCATCCTGAGTTCTCTTTCTAACGTGTTGGCCTTGTCTGAGAAGAATGTTGAGAATTCCTCGCAGCTCAGTTGAGTTTTATTTGCTTCTTGGGCAGATTTGGCCAGCTTATTTGATTGTTGTTTTCACATCTCGAACAGTTTCCGTGGTCTGTTTCTGGCGTTATCCAATTCCGATCTAAAGAATTTCTTTTTAGATTTGAGAACACTTTTGTTCTATTCGTTTCTAATTTTTCTGAGAGTTTTCAGCTGGAGGGATGTTGGGTGCTGTCTCCATTTTCTTTCTGCTAGTCTCAGCTTCCGCCTATCTTCATTCAGTGTTCCATTAAACCATGGATTTTAATCTTTCTCTGAAACTCTTTTCAGTTTTAGCGGCATGGTGGAATTGACTATGTTTGTCATTGATGTGGTGTAGTGAGCAGTGAGTTCGTTAACGTTCCGCCAGTTGTTAGGCGGATTTAGATCCTTCTCACATCTTGCAACTAGTTGCTCAATATTAGGGTCTCTGGTGTCCCGTGTCCACTTTTTGAGTTTGACAGGTTGAGTGGTCTTGTTCTTTTTTATGGTGGATATATGGAAGGTTATGGCATGGTGATCCGACCAATCGCAAGGAGCAATTGAGTGGATTGTAGTATCCTTGATTCTCGAGATTACCCAGTCTAGGGTTGCCCCTTTCGAGTGTGTTGGCAGTGTGCAGGCTTGAGTAAGGTTTAGGTCTGCTAAGAAGTCTTTAAATACGTTGACCTGTTTGTCATTATTGTCTTCCCAGTGTAAATTAAAGTCGCCTAGGAATATATCGTTAGTGTGACTGTTAGAGTTAGCCGTGATGATCTCCATTAACTGGTCTATGAAAGGGGCATTATTGCCTGGTGGATGGTAGAGCGCATGCAAGTTGCACCTTTGATTATCTGCTGTTCTTAAATTGAGACCGAGGTATTCACAGGATTCAAGAAGGTTGGATTGTATTTGGCTGACCTTGATATCAGATCGGTGTATGCAGGCTATACCACCTCCTGTCTTTTTTAGTCTGTCTAGCCTCACAATGTTATAGTGAGGAGGCACCAGCAGATCCATGATCGGGGAAGAAGATTCCGTGAGCCATGTTTCTGTTAAGATTGTCACATCAACCTCCTGACTAATGATGAGGGCAGCAATGTCTGATGCATGTTTTGCTGCGGAACGACAGTTGAGCAGTAGGCATAGCAGTGGTTTCCCTGAGATTTCAGTGTACATTTGTGATTATGCTCTAATGTGTTTATGAGTAATACAAAGGCTATTTTTGCATAACATTGTGTGGAGTTTCTTTTGTGGTGTGCCTAGTGAGTCGCTGCTGTGTGTGTGTGTGTGTGTGTTGCGCAAACGAATTACACATTGCCTCCGGGATAAGCCTGACTGCTTGTGCCAAGCTACCAAGGGATGAGCAGGGGTTATCTTCGGTGTGTAACTCCCTTGCCCTGACTACAGTGGTGGTTTCTGCCTGGCTTAGGCGCAAGCCCTAGTCAACCAGAAATCCCATTTCTAACAGACAGTTTACGGGTGCTCACGTTTTGTCACGTGTAGAAACGTCTAAGAACTGTCAACGGCCATTGAATTAGCATACTCTTTTTCAGATCACGTTTGTCACGTTGAAAATAGTATTGCACACTCAAAACAGTTTTTTCTTGTCAATCCAGGTTTCAATATAACATATGAATACGTGCAGCCTTTCATGATCTCACTAACAAGTCATAGTTTTAGCATTTTTGCGACTTATAGACAAACTAGAGATGTTATCATGATAA
The DNA here is from genome assembly GCA_963921515.1 of Calotriton arnoldi. NCBI lineage: Eukaryota > Metazoa > Chordata > Amphibia > Caudata > Salamandridae > Calotriton > Calotriton arnoldi. The sequence goes on along the minus strand of CAWUFW010000004.1, from coordinate 2,984,112 downwards.
GATTTTAAGAACAGTGTTAAGGCTCATGACAGTTCCCCCCCCCCCAAGGGCCTTCTTACCGGACGAGGTTGCCTGGATGTAAAAAGTGGAACCGACGCACCAGCCTTGATGCATGCACATAGGATGCAGGTTCCCACGAACGTTCTGAAGCATCATAGCCCTTCCAGTCTACCAGATAAAACAATTTTCCTCGCATTCTTTTAGAGTCAAGAATACGCTGTACTTTGTACTCCGTCTGATTATTTATAATGATGGGAGGAGGGGGATTGTCTTTTCTAGTTGTTTTATGGTTTTATGAGGGAGACATGAAATACTGGATGAATTGTTAATTCCTCTGGTAGTCGTAATTTCACAGTGACAGAATTAAGAACCTGTTCGATGGGAAAAGTACCTATAAATCTAGGTTGTAATTTCTTGGGACCCTCGAACTGAATATTGTGAGTGGACAGTCATACAAGCTCCCCCTTTTTATATGGTAGTTCTGGAGTTCTTTTTTTGTCAGTTTGTAATTTAGTAATATCTTTGTTTCGAATTAAGTTTTTTCGTGCCTTTTCTTGTATATATTGTAGCTGCTTCAATATATCAGAGACTGATGGCATGTCATTAGAGTGTGAAGGGAGCTGTGTTGGAATGGCACGTGGATGGAATCCAGTTAAAAAATAAAAAAGTGAACATCCCAAGGCAGTGTGAGTGTTGTTGTTATATGAAAATTCTGCCAGGGTAAAGTAAGCTCAGATTTTAAACACCGCAAACTTTGTTCGAGGTATTGATTAACTTTCTCAGTTTGTCCATCAGTTTGTGGGTGGAAGGCTGAGGACAATGCCACTTCAATTCCTAAGGCTGTAAACAGATGTTTCCAAAATTCAGAAGTAAATTGGGGGCTCCTATCAGAAATTATCTTACTCGGAAGACCATGTAGTTTTACAATGTGATGCAAGAATATTTCACAAAACTCTAGTGCTGTGGGTAATTTCTGTAATGGAATAAAGTGGCTCATTTTCGAAAGCATGTCTACAACTACAAGAATAGTGGTGAATCCATTGGATTTTGGTAAGTCTGTAATGAAGTCTAAACTAATAGTGTGCCATGGGGTGGATGGAACGGGTAATGGATGCAAGAGACCAGTGGGAGCTAAATGTTGTGATTTATTCCAGGCACATGTGGGACAAGTCTTCACATACTCTTGTACATCTTTACGAATGTTTTGCTACCAGAAATTTCTTAAACATAATTCTAGGGTCTTGTGTATGCCTGGATGTGCTGCTGTGCTGGAATCATGATGCCAAATCAAGATTTGTTTCCTCAATAGTTCAGAGGGAATGTATAATGCATTATGATGAAAAAAATATCCATCTTTTATAGAATTTTGGGTTTTGCGTAACTATTGTTTTTTGTTTATTTTGATCGATTCTTCCTTGACTAAATTTAGAAACTCATCAGATTTTGTGACAGCTTCTGTTACAGCATGTATTCTATTAGCTGGAATTATACTTTGTGCTGGGGATTGAAGTATTCTATTCTCTATTTCATCAATTTAGATAAGGTGTCTGATAGTATTTGTTTGTGTCCTGGACAATATGTCATTAAAAAATCGAATTCACTAAAAAAGTGTAACCACCTCATTTGCCTAGGAGTGAGCACTTTTACTGAGGTGAAAAAATGAACATTTTTATGATCGGTAAAAATTGTTATAGTATGTTTTTCCTCCAAAAGGTGATGTCTCGATTCAGAAAATACTTCTTTTATTGCTAGAAGTTCTCGCTCAGCAATAGTGTAATTTTGTTCTGCTGGTAGTAATTTCCGCTAATAATATGCTAATGGATGTAGATGACCTGTTCTTGGATCCTTCTGTAGTAGAACTCCCCCAAATGCTGATTGGTAGGCATCAGCCTCAACAAATAATGGTTGGTCCGGGTCAGGATGAGAAAGAATAGGGGCAGAAGTAAAAGCCTTTTTTAAGGTACAAAAGGCAGCTTCAGCTTCTTTGGTCCAATTGAAAACCTGTCCTTTTTTTAATAACTGAGTAATGGGAAGAACTATTTCAGAGAAGTTTGCTATAAAACGCCTGTAAAAATTGGCGAAACCCATCGTAATGCCTTCTGGTGAAAGAAAGTATCCCAAACATTCTACTGATTTAACTTGAAAGACACATTTCTCGAGTTTAGCATAGAGAGAATGTTCTCTGAGTCTTTGTAATATGGCTCGTACATGTTCTACATGTTCTTGTTCAGTTTTAGAAAAGATCAGTATATCGTCAATATAGATGATTACACAAATATCTAAGAAATCATGGAGCACTTAATTTATAAAGTACTGAAACGCTGCAGGGGCGTTGTATAGACCAAATGGCATAACAGTGTATTCGAATAGGCCAAATTTAGTGCGGAAAGCAGTCTTCCACTCATCGCCTTCCTTTACGCGGATAAGATGGTAAGCACAACGAAGGTCCAGTTTGGTGTAGATCGTTGAGCCTTTTACTTGATCTAACAACACGGGGATGAGTGGCAGAGGGTACCTATTCTTGATAGTGGCTTTATTCACTGCGCAGTAGTCTATGCAAGCCCTGAGATCGCCTGACTTTTTGGCCACAAAGAAAAGAGGGGAAGAGACAGGGGATGTAGAAGGTCTTATAAATCCCAACTCTAGTAGTTTGTCGAGGGATTTTCTTAAATATTGCGTTTCAGGTTCTGTGAGTGCATAAATTGTACTACACAGTAGAACAGCTCCGGGAATGAAATCAATTCTGCACTCATAAACCCTATGGGGTGGTAATTGTGTCGCTTGCACCGGGTCAAAAACATCAGTATAATCTTGATATTGAGAGGGCAATGTTAATGGAGAATCAGACTGGATACTGGCACAATGCAATGGAATGATTGGATTTTGGACTTCTTTATAGTAATGCATTCTACAATAAGCAGAATCTAGGGTCACAGTTCTTTTAACCCAATCAATCTTAGGGTTGTGCAGCTCCAACCAGGGCACTCCAAGAATTACTCCGAAGGTAGGAGTATCAATCAAATCAAACATGGTTTGTTCAGTATGAGCATTTTCTGATACCAAAGTGAGGGGTGCAGTATGAAAACGAATGAGTCCAGATGACAAGGCTGAACCATCAACTGCTCTTACAGGCTCTGGAATTTCTTTTGCAATTTGTGGGATTCCTATTTTGTGAGCTAATTCTAAGTCAAAGAAATTGCCTGTGGCGCCCGAATCTAGGAGAACAGTGAGACTATGTCTTTGTTGAGCAGCCACTATAAAGGTTATTTTAATGGTCATATGTCGTGGAACTAGATTGATGACATTAGTAACATATTGCAAGACCTGAAGTTGCGTTTGTCTCAAAGGATCGGTCTCCATGTCCTTCGAGAATGTTAGTTTTCCGAATCTGAACAAATAGTATCTAAGCTAGCAATGACTTTTTTCTTTTTTGGTTTGATTGGACATTCTTTAGTGAAATGTCCTGGCTTTCCACAATATAAACAGAGATTGCCCTTACGACGTCTTTCCTTTTCTTCCAGACTCAATGGACCTTTGAGAGTACCTATCTGCATAGGTTCCGAACCATTATTCTTTTCTTCAACTTCTTTCTTTTCAGTTCTCATTACAATGACCCTAGGTTCCCCTCGAGGTCTTTCACCCCTTCGTTCACTAAGCCTATGATCTAATTTTACAACTAATTCAATAAACTCTGAGCAATCTTCGGGTAAGTAAACAATATGGGCTAAGGAATCCTTCAGGTCGTCTCTGAGTCCTCTGTAAAATAATGATATGCGCTTTTCCTCTGGCCAATGGATTTCAGCTAGTAAGCGATTGAATGTGGTTAAGTATGTCAGAAGGTCTTTAGAACCTTGACGCAAATTAAGAAGTTCATTATCACTAGATTGTATGAACATGTGGCGTGAAAAAAGACGTGTCATGGCATCCTTAAATTCGGTGAAATTATGTAATAAGGGATCATTGTTCTCAATTAGAGGTATTGACCAATTAGCGGCAGGACCTCCCAAATAGGAAATTACAAAAGCCGTTTTAGCGGTATCAGTAGCAAAAGATTGGGGTTTGCATAAAAAGTGTAGCTGTCAATGACTCATAAAGGAGGCGAACCGGGAAGCAACTCCCAGTAAAACGTTCTGGGTTGGCCAAGGGAACCGGATTTGGAGTCACTACCGTAACTTGTAAATTTTGTTTAGGGCGTTGAGAAGGTGTGGTTGTAGAGGCCGAGAAGGGTTGACCAAATTTGGGCAGGGCAAGAACAGGACGAGTGTCAGGAATTTTAGTGTCTCTCCATCGAGTAAATCCTGATCTACTTCTAGTAAGTTCCTCTCTCAGTGAATGATTTTTCTGTTTAAGATGTTGCATTTCCATTTCTAAAGTTCGAACTAACTCTGCCAACTGTGTAATATCTGAGGACGGTTCCATGATGGTACGACACCAAAGTGAACAATAGTGTGGCTTAGTCTTCTGTTAAGACTGCCACTCACCTGATCTCCAGGGTGTTCAAATTTGGTGCCGACAAATCCCCAACTCCTCCGGGGTTAAATAGAAAGGCAGTTGTGGAAAATACACGGCCAAACTATATCACCCCAGGGGGGAACGGGAATGGGGACGAGAAGAGAAGAAGAGAAAAAGAAATGAATAGATGTCTCAGACGGCTCACTGTACTGAAGTCCCTTCTCTCGGGAAGTTTCAGGAAGTGTAGATTTTCAGGGATTACGTGGTTTCTGGAATCCTGCCTTGTTCTAAGCGTGAACTAACTGCGTGAATTCCCTGCTAGTGCCTAAATACAAAATAAAACAAAGGTAATTACCTCACCATTCATTTCCCAATACTTATCAGAGTCTTTTATACAAGTAGTCATGAGTACCTAAAGGTTCGGGAACTTGCTATGTAAATTATTGAAACTTCTAGACAAGTATTACTTCAAGGAATGACAATGTTACGTTCCTAAAAACACAAAATGATAAGCGTAAGTACCATAGGAAGTTATACGATAACAGAAATAAATCACAATCCTATTTTGATTACTTTCTCAACTTATAGGGTTTCTTCTACTTTTGTTTATCTCTCTAAATACAATCCTTTTTACACAAAAATGCATGGATACAAGATTTATATAAGAGAGAACTCAGCACAAAAGTTCGTATTTCAATGTCAATGAAATATTCAGTTGTTTTTTTTTAGCAGTATTATTCTTATTCAATTGCTTCTGCACTTCGTTGAAGCGAAAAGTCAAAAGTTCAAAGTTCTTGAACTTCGTCAAAGCGAAATAATAAAGGGTTTTCAAGTCTGTAAATAATTTAAGCTCTACCGTTGTTTGTAAAATAAATGAAATAAACTCACCGGGAAGCGTTGTTTGCACGTTTGGAAACTTGCTACCTTACTTGAATAAGCACGCTATTTTTGTCTTTTACTCAGACTTTTTTTTGTTTCTTTTACAGGATCCGGAATTCTTCTGCCGGGAACAGGAAGAGGAACGGAGTCGCCAAAGGACGGACCAGCCGGAAGAGGAACAGAGCCAGAAGAATGCTGTCACGAAGAGAAGGAGGTCCGCTGGAGTCGACGGGACAAAATCTGGAGACAGGTGAGTGACGGGAGCAAACAAGACTAAGCGAGTCTTAAAGGGCAGGCATGCTTTAAATACTCTTGGGAGTATTCCACTGACTCATTCACTTGCACAGCACGTTTGACAGTTTACAGGTGCTCACATTTTGTCAGTTAACATGTGTTCACATGTAGAAACGTCTAAGAACTGTCAATGGCCATTGAATTAGCATACTCGTTTTCAGATCACGTTTGTCACGTTGAAAATAGTATTGCACACTCGAAACTGTTCTTTCTTGTTAATCCAGGTTACAATAAAACATATGAATACGTGAAGCCTTTCATGATCCTACTAACAAGTCATAGTTTTAGCATTTTTGCGACTTACAGGTTAACTAGAGATGTTATCATGATAAGTTTTTAAGAACAGTGTTAAGACTCATGACACACAGCATGCACACCACACATAGTGATCACGCGTTCCCCATGCTGGACATCTTGACACACACACACTGGCTCTCCCTGAGGTCAAAAGCCATCTGTGTCCCCGTATAAGATGGTTGTATTTATAATTTATGACTAGGTCCGGACCCACATGCTCACTAAAAAAGTGAAATTGTTTCATTGCACCTCAAGAACTGTATATATGACAGCCAAAACTTTTGCACATTGAGACTGTCTTCCGCCGCAACTCTGTTGATGATCTCCCAGCCGCTGCATTTATTTAAACCAACTTTTTCCTGTTTTGCCAAACGCCTCTTGTCTTTTCATTTTCTTCAAGGTAAATTCAGATCCGAGCAACAGCCGCACACCGTGGCACACCGCGGCACACCACCTTCCAGCTTTTTCAGATATTTGAGATGTCATCAGTGATGTCACTGACCATGTCATGAGTGTAGTAATATCTGAGGTCATAAATAGTACAATGCGGGGGCATAAGTTATAGATAGCTCAGGTAACTATAACTGCTGAATTTCACTGGTTTTGTACGAGTGAAATCTGAGTCTATAATGGCCCTGTAATATTTGTTTTTTTATTGTACTTCCTAACTATAAAGTCCCTGTAACTGTTAGTGTTTTCAGTGAATATATTCAAAACTAATATGACACTCACTTCAGCGGCTGTCTTGAAAGTTTTGTGATGATCCGATGATTTGCATTTTCCTCATGTTAATTCCCATAGGAAATTTAAAAGCAGCTACAGCCTGAACCTCTGAACGTAATTACACCAAATTTGTCAGAAAGTTACATATTGGTCCAGAGAAGTGCGTTTTTCTGATTTGGTATAATTAATTCAGTAGATTTAGAGATTTAACCAAAATCCAAATTTGCATATATAGAGATGAGGATCCTCTACCGATCCTCCTTGGATTTGCAAATCCATGTGCCAACAGGAATGCCATGATTGGCTGGCCACAACCTGAGAACTAAGTTGTGGCCACCATTTTTTTCATTGGGGTCAGAGTACAGGTACCCTAATCCCATGGGACTAATGGACGGGTCTGTGAGGGACTCCTCATGGGTAGGAAATTGAACTTAAACCTTTTTTATTTACCATGCCAGGAGTCATTGATACTTCCTGGATCCTCCCCAGATACTCCTCAGATCCTCATGGATTCGGGTAGATTGAGGGAGGATCTGGGGATCCAGACCCCAAATAAAAAAAACATACACTCACTCACTCACAGATCCACACACCTACTCACACACTCACACACCCACTTACACACCCACACAACCACCCACACACCCACTCACATGCCCACAAAACTACTCACTCAACCACTCACAGACACACACAGCCACTCACATACCCACTCAGACACTCATACAACCACTTATATACACGCACACCCACCCATACAGCCACTCACACACCCACTCACACATTCATGCACACACCCATGCAGCCACTCACACACCCACTCACAGAACATCAAAACAATGCACACACCCATTCATAGAACCACACAGCTTTCACACACCCACTTATACAACTATGCAAACCCTCACACACCCTCTCACATACCTATACAGCAACTCAACACCCACTCACAGACCCTCAAAACCACTCACACACCCACTCACAGACCCAAACAGCTTTCACACACCCACTCACACACTCATACAGCCACTCACACACACACTCACACACCCATACAGCAAATCACACACCCACTCACAGATCCTCACAACCACTCACACATCCACTCACAGACACACAGAGCTTTCAAACATCCATTCACACACTCACACATCCACTTACACACCCACACAATCACTCACACAGCCACTCACACACCCACTCACAGACCCACAAAGACACACACATACCCACACACCCACTCACAGACCCACATAGCAAGTCACATGCAAACTCACATACCCACCACAGACTCACACACCCACTTACACACCCATACAACCCCTCACACACCCACTCACATCCCCCACACACACCCAGATTGCAGGGATGTTATAGTTTGGAAATAGCATTAAAGAAACCATAGAAATTCCCTGAAAAAAACAAAGGTTACATGGATGTTATGGTTAGGAAATAAAATGAAAAAAAACCTTAGAAATTCACTGAAAAAAACAAAGATTACAGAGACGTTATAGTTAGGCTCAGATTTCACTTGTACAAAACCATTACAATTCAGCAGTTATAATTAGAGTTATCTCAAGTAACTTTAACTTGTGCCCTAAGGTAACTATAACTCGCGCACTCGCCATGCATCGCTAATTACCCCATATATTTCATCAGTCATGACATCTTCTAGTACATCCTTGATAATATCACTGCAACATTTGTTGTAAAATTATTGATGAGAAAACTGTGCATGGTGGAGGTGCAAGTTTTAGTTACCTCAGGGCACTAGTTATAGTTACTTGAGTTGACTCTAATTATAACTGATGACTTTCAATAGACTTGTATGAGTGAAATCTGAGCCTAACTGTTAGAAATGGGATTTCTGGTTGGCTAGGGCATGCGCCTAAGCCAGACAGAAACCACCACTCTAGTCAGGGCAAGGGAGTTACACACTGAAGATAACCCCTGCTCACCCCCTTGGTAGCTTGGCACGAGCAGTAAGGCTTATCCCGGAGGCAATGTGTAAAGCGTTTGCGCAACACACACACACAGCAGCGACACACTAGGCACACCACAAAAGAAACTCCACACAAGGGTATGTAAAAATAGCCTTTGTATTACTCATAAACACATTAGAGCATAATCACAAATGTACACTGTGCCACCTGGCACTAGGCAATACTTTACAGGGGATTATACACATGACAGGGCCAATCGGGCCACTGTCAGAACCATTAGAACCTGTTGTAAAAGATAAAACAACCAGTAACTACTAGTAAAATACTGTACTCAGCATAAACACAGAATGCATAAACACTGGGCATAAACACATTATGCATCATCACATTAGGCATAAACACATTATGCATAACCACATTAGGGCCTTGCACCCTACCAGCACACCAGGTGCTCACAGGCCAACTGGCCTTCCTCGGGGAGGCCCGTCTGGGACTCCCCGCAATGCCCTATGTCCGTCAAAAGTCAGGGGTCTAATGGGGGCGAGGGTGTAACTCACCCTTGTTTCTCTTAGGCCAAAAAGGAATGCCCCCGTCATTGCAGCTGCCCGCAACCTTGCGGTGCAGCTGAGTGAATTGGGACCGGCACCAACAGTGCCTTGGGAGCCCCCCTCACCAGGGCTCCTCTAGCAGGAAAATCGGCATCAACAGTGCCTTCTCAGCCCCACTCACCGGGGCTTCTATCCTTTGTCAGCCGGCTCGCAGTTATGGCCAAAGTCAGGCACCAACAGTGTGCCCTGCAGGCCCCGCTCATGGGACCTCTTCTGATCTTGCTCGGTCTCCTCGCTGTGACCAGCGATCTCTGAGGACCCGCCTCTCCCTCTACCAGGCCGGGGGAGGCGGGAATGCGGAAAATGGTGCCCGCAAGGCTCCAACGTCTCTCGCTGCCTCACTAACTCGGCAATGCGTGGGGCTCTCTTCGGGCACGGGAGCCCCGCCCACCAACAGTCACTAACTTTGCTTTCCCAGCCCCACTCATCTGGGCTGTTCTGGTGGCCGATGCGCACAGCGGAATGGAGGCGGTCACCTAGGGAGCCCGCGAGGCTCCGGTCCTCTTCTCCTGGGACCCGGTGAGCCCACGTGGCTCCTTCTCTGAATGCCGGCACACACAAGTCCTATCCCACCGCTGCCACCAATGTTAGAAATGGGATTTCTTGTTGGCTAGGGCATGCGCCTAAGCCAGACAGAAACCACCACTCTAGTCAGGGCAAGGGAGTTACACGCTGAAGATAACCCCTGCTCACCCCCTTGGTAGCTTGGGACGAGCAGTCAGGCTTATCCCAGAGGCAATGTGTAAAGCGTTTGCGCAACACACACACACAGCAGCAACACACTAGGCATACTACAAAAGAAACTCCACACAAGGTTATATCAAAAATAGCCTTTGTATTATCCAAAACACATTAGAATAATAATCACACAATATATACTGTGCCAACTGGCACTAAGCAATATTCACAGGGGATTATATACACACAACAGGGCCAATCGGGCCGCTGTCAGAACCTTTAGAAAGCACAAGTAGCAATTTGTAAAACACAGCCAGTAACTACTGGCAAAATACTGTACTCAGCATTATCACATTAGCATTAGGCATAATCATCAGCATAACCACATTATGCAATCCCTGTAGGCATAAACACATTATGCATAAACATCTTAAGCACAAACACATTATGCAATAGGCATCACAAGCATAAACACATTATGCAATAATCACATTTAGGAGTGCACCGTAGTAACACTCCCCAGGTGCCTACATCACCTTCACTTGGTGCCTTGCGCCCTCCTGGTACACACAGGTACCCATAATGGCACCCAGGCCAACTGGCCTTTCTCTGTGGCCCAGTGCCCTATGTCCAAAAATGTCAGGGCTCTACTGTAGGGCCTTTCACTGGCCCTCTGGCTGCCAATGCAGCAAGAACCACGGTGCGCAATGCGCTGGGGGCGTGGGTGCATCTCACCCCCTTCTCCTCATGAAAACAAAATGCCCCTGTGTTGCACTCACTGTGCTCTGGGGGCAGCCCCACTCCGGGACTCTACAACCCCAAAATTGCCCCCTCGGCGCAGCTGCCCGCGACTGCGGCGCAGCTGCCCGCGACTGCGGCGCAGCTGCCCGCGACTGCGGCGCAGCTGCCCGCGACTGCGGCGCAGCTGGGGAAATTGACATCGGCACCACGGTGCCTTGGGAGCCCCCCTCTGGGACTCCTCCTTGGTGCCCTCGATCGGCACCCACAATGCGCAGGTTGCAGCCCCACTCACCGGGGCTTCTCTGGATGCTCTCTGCCTCCTTCGGTCTCACTGCAGCAGGGGAAAGGCACCGACAATGTATCTCGCCTGCTTCCTCTTCCGGGGCCTCTCGGGACCCACCTCTCTCCCTACGAGGCAGAAATGGAGCTCGCAGGGCTCCGATTCTTTTGGGCAATCCGCGGGGCTCCCACTGACACACGGGGGCCCCGCCGTCCTCCAGACACGGACTGTCTGGTTGCCACATTGCGTTGCCGGTTCTTCGGCCGGCCGTCTGCTTCCGTTGATTGGCCCCACCCACTGTCAGGCAACAGGCGCCTGGCTTCCGGGTCGCAATATTTATACACCATTTACTTTGTCTGCCCTGGCACAGGGCCTGGGGGAACCAGCCTGAACTGCTTCTGGGGGGTTTTGGAGCATTTTGTTGACAAAGCTCCTCTTCCCCTTTGTCAGGTGGGGGCTCAGTGATCAGACACACCACAGGGGGCGGAGCCAGCATTCACCCAGGCAGGCACAGACCTATTCAGGGTCAGGGGACTACTCCTCCCACTACTCCAAATGCAGTTCCCCTATTTAGCCTAGCGCTGACTCACCCTGCCCTCCCTGGAGCCACACACACCTCACCAGCCCCTGTCACTCCAAAGCCAGACATGCAATACACATCACGCAGGCAGACACATAGCACACATAAATGCCAACTTCTAGAAGTGGCATTTCTAAAATAGTGATAATAAATATGCGCACACCATTGCGCAGCATTCAATATTACTATTCCAACCATACCAAACTTGACCACGCTGCTCCTCTCATATCAAGAATTACCACTGAAACACTTATCAGGGAATCCCCAATGCATTCCTATGGGAGGGCAGCCTCACAGCAGTGAGGAACCAAAATGGCTGTTTGTCACTACCAGGACATGTCACACACTTAAGGTACATGTCCTACCTTTTACCTACAATACACCCTGCCCATAGGGATAGCTAGGGCCTACCTTAGGGGTGACTGACATGTAGTAAAAGGGGGGTCACAGACAGGGCACACACTTTAGGTGCCACGTCACAGCGGCAGTAACACTGCGCGCACAGGCCCTGCAGTGGCAGAGGCCTGAGACAGGTTTGAAAGGCTACTTTGGTGGGTGGCGCAATCAGCGCTGCAAGCCCACCAGTAGCATTTAATTTACCAGCCCCGGGTATATGAGATACCACTTTACAAGGGACTGACAGGTAAATTAAATAAGCCAAACAGGTGTAGACCAATCTTACCACATTTATCACAGAGAGCACACACACTTTACACTGGACAGCAGTGCTAAAGTGCCCAGAGTCCTAAAACCACCAACACCATGTCAGAAAAAAGGCTAGGAGGAAGGCAAAAAGTTCAGGGATGACCCTGCAAAAAGCGCCAAGTCCAACACTAACTATAAGCTTTTTTCAGTGTATATATATATATATATATATATACTATATATATATATATATATATATATATATATATATATATATATATATATATATATAAGCACCAGTCCAGCTCCCCAATATTGAAGCAGGCGCCGACACCGTGGATAATCCAACACCAAAGTTTAATTCACAGGGAGGCCCTGACTCGTTTCAGCGGACGTACCACCTTGCTCACACAGTCGGGCGCCATTAAGGTTGGTCATTATATGCATACACACTCAAAAATGGTTGTCATGGTAACCCTGTCAACATCATAGACATAAAGAATCACATTGTCCATGTAACATAAGAAAAAAATCAAAAATGTAGACTTTAACATCAGTCTTAAAATAATATACATTAATGTACGTTACATGTATTCAATATATACTGGGTGGTAAAAGAAAATCACAAATGCATTGTTGAACACCTTTTGTCGAATTGTGAGTCATCCACAATTAACTAGTCCGGTTCTGTTAGTCCATACTTAGGGGGCCACAATGTTGTTCTTAATAGAACAGTTGTAAGTTTTGCTCACAATGGGCAAACAGTATCTTTGTTGATATGCACACATCGTCCTATCTTATATACCGCTAACAGTCGTCTAGCCCAAGTGGGCCTTGTTACCCCTGGTATGGAAATATAACAGCAATGATTAATGGTTTGTTTCGAAATTACCACTGTACATGAATTCCTTAACTTATCTGCGTCACGTACTTCTGTCAAACACCATGGCAATACATTCCCAAAAATTTACATTGAAATTAAACTAAACTAAAGGAGTGTGGGAACAGTATTCAAAATTGTACCTTGCATCTCTGTCTGCGGGAACGGGAGTCTATAGCTGAAGATGTACTGTTAGCTCTTCATCAGAGTTCAATTCCTGAGGTATTTTGCTATTCAACATCAATATGTACCACGATTCCAATCTCCTTAATTGAAGCTGTCTATTTCCTCCCCTAGGACTTTTGGGGACAGCATCAATGATAAAATATACTAGATCCTTCGCATTACCTTGATGACATTGGTTTATGTGTCTTGCTATAGGGTAGCTTTTGTCATCATTGGCTATAGCTCTGAGGTGTTGCAGTATCCTGATGTGGACTTTGTGTATCGTGCTGCCCACATATCGCTTGTGGCAAGTACATTCCAGCACGTAAACCGCAAAATCAATTTTGCAGTTATATGTGCCTCTAATCTCAATCGGTGTTTCTCTGAGGGGTGACTCTATGGTCTTCATGTTACGGCCATAGCGGCATGCCTTGCATTTCGAGCATTTCTGAAATCCTCAATTAACTCTTAGCCACTCCGTTCCACTCGTGGCCTGCGGCGAGCTCTGCAACAGCTCCCTACGCATGGATTTTGCCCTTCTAAATGATATAAGCGGGGCACGTGGTCTTTCAGGGCCTATGATAGGAACGCTTTTCACAATGTTTCAATTTCTGTGTAGAATATTACGTAATCTGGCATGATAGGCCGAGTATCCTGTAATAAAACATACAGGGCCAGGGTGGTCAGATTGTTTCTTACTCTTCCCTGTACCAAACAACATATCCTCTCTTTTTGTGGGTTTTGCTTTCGCCTCTGCTGTTATTAACACTTCCTGACTATAGCCTCGTACTCTCAGTCTATTGAATAGATCTTTTTGTGCTTCACCTAACGCCTCCTCACTGCTGCAGTTGCGTTTCATTCTGCATAGGGGATACTGCTTTTAAGTCTGGTGGGGTGAAAGCTGCTGGCGTGTAGAATGGAATTGCCTGATGTTGGCTTTCTGTATGTTTTTGTCTGAAGCTTACTGTTTTCTACATATACCACTAGATCTAAAAAGTGTACTTCATTTGCGCTAATGTCACTCGTAAATGAGAGGTGCAGATCATTATTGTTGATTTCCTGTGAAAATCTTTGTGCTGACTCTAGTGATCCCTTCCACAAGATGAATAAATCATCGATGAATCTGGTCCAGAGGACCACATTCTCTGACCATTCTTGTGCATGGTTGACCTTGAGTACCTGCTCCTCCCACCAGCCCATATGCAAATGTGCATAGCTGGGGCGAAGCAGGTACCTATGGCCGTCCCCTGGATTTGTTTATAGGTATGTTGATCATACATGAAGAGGTTGTTTTCAAGACACCATTCGGCCATACTTACAATCATAAGTGTGTGCTGGTGTAAATGTATAGGTCTAGTTCCCAAGTAGTGTTTCAATGCTCTAATCCCATCGACATGTCTTATGATTGTATAGAGAACTGTGACATCTAGGGTCATAAGTAGGTACTTTTCATCCCAGGCTATGTTGTATATTTTACGAAAGAAGACTCCGGTGTCCCTTATGTATGAGGGTAAATTACGTACGTGTTCCTGGAGAAAATGGTCAATTAATCTAGATGTGTTTTCAAATGTCCCCCCTGTAGCTGAAATTATCGGTCGACCTGGTGGGTTACTTGCATTCTTATGTAACTTGGGAATGAAGTACAGTATGGGTGTCACTGGGTAATCAATTTTCAAAAAAACAAACTCTCCCTTGGAGATCAGCCCCAAACCCCTCCATCTGTACAATTCTGTGGAATTTCTCCTTTATACATATATATATATATATATATTCCTGGTAAAGGTAAAGGTATTGTGTTGGAAAGGCATTGCTGAGGATGTTTTATGTATGCTTCATGCTTCAGAAAAAGGCCTGGATTGGCATATCTGCTGCACTAGAAACGTTCGAATACATAAGTGCCTCACATGTGACAGGAGAAAAAGAAATGAACTATATGAAATGTTGGAGGATATGGAATAAAATTGATTAACAACATTGATTAAGTGGAGTATCTTGGTTATGAACCAGAGAGCATGCTGTGCGTCCGGCGTTCCAGTGATACCTCGCTCCAGGTTTCGATGTTTTCTCAAGTGCGTGGCATTTGGGCAGGCCACGTTTCCGGGCAGCACGCAAAAGTCGAAACAAAGTCTGAATCTCACAGTGGAACATAAGGAACAATAGGTGTGCACTTATTCACTCTTTTGAATTATTTGCATTTCTTGGCTGCCCTTTTGACAAGTTGCAGCCAAGGAGTACTGTTAAAATTAGACAAAAAAAGTCACATGTGCGACAGTGAAACATCAACTCACCTCTAGCGTGGAGGCTGGAGAATCGTGTTTAAAGTCATGACGGACGGTCGGACCATGCATAAGCATTTAAGGGTTGGAAAAACGATTGTTAACAACTTGCAAAATACGTTTTTTAATCTCATGTTTTGACAATTAGAACGGCAATATGGCATAAATGACGTTGTAGATAACATCTGCGGGTGGGCGGGGTATTTGAGCGTGGTACTTGAGGAAGTTTTGTTTACCGGAAGGGGGTCAGTGCAATCACAGAACAGCAATTTGGGTTAACAAGGAGTCCGAAGTAGTGGGTTATGGGATCAGGAGTAAGGAGGCTCATGGAAGTGAACGGTTTGGTTAATACGATTGGCTGATTCGGAGGGGAGGAGTTACGGCACATAAGTTGAAAAGGGAAATGGCAGTAGCGGGTGGAACACTGCTCTGTACAAGGAGAGAATATGCTGGGAGGAAGATCACTCTGTTACTTGATAAAGGTACGGGAGAATGCCCATGGAGTTTTTGGGTACAGGGTAATTTGAAGCAGTGTTCAGGACTAGTAGTTGGGGTACTCTTATTGGGGGTTCCAAATGAGAATGTGGGGGTAATATACGGGTTGGCAATATAGGTTGGGAGAGGCTTCTTTGGGTACATATTTTTTGCGTATGATTGCGCATTTAGAGGGAAAACGTCAGTTATGGACAGTTGACAAACATGGCATGATTTGCTTGATGTATTTTAGTAATGGGTAGATGTCCGATAACACAATCTAATGTCAATGTTTTAAACTTGTAGTGAACCCCTGAAGAAGGGCTTTGAAAAGCCCGAAATGCATTGGGTAAAAGAGATCAACTACTGAGGATGTTTTATGTATGCTTCATGCTTCAGAAAAAGGCCTGGATTGGTATATCTGCTGCACTAGAAACGTTCGAATACATAAATGCCTCACATGTGACAGAACAAAAAGAAATGAACTATATGAAATTTTGGAGGATATGGAATAAAATTGATTAACAACGTTGATTAAGTGGAGTATCTTGGTTATGAACCAGAGAGCATGCTGTGCGTCCGGCGTTGGGGTGATACCTCGCTCCAGGTTTTGATTGCATGGTAGTGGACACGTGGTAAAGGCATGTGTGGTATTGTCATGCTTGGATCCATCATGCACCCATTTTTACCTTTATAGCTTGAGTGACGTCATGAGAAAATTATTGGAATCCAAACAGTGGTTCAAGTACAGCATTAAAAGTGAGAAAGGATTTAAAACATAAGGAACTAAGGGGCTCATTATGATGGCGGGCGGACATCAGTCCGCCCGCCACCATAACGGTGATGGGACCGACCGCCAGACTTGCGGCAGTCCCACCGGCCCAATTAGGATGCGCCCGCCATACTGGCGGGCGCATCCTGGCCTTTCACCATTGCCGACGGTGCTGCTGGCCACGTGGTGCAGGGAACTGCAGGGAGGTACCATGGGTACCCCCCAAGTGCACCCACCCACCCCTCTAACCCCTGGGGGCCCGCAATGGGCCCCCAAAGCCAATCTCCGCCAGCCTTTCCATGGCATATGTGATAAACCCAAAGAGTATATGAGAGTCGAACCCCAACAATGGAATTTCCAGGCGGGAGAACGTCAAACACGCCGGAAATTCTATCAGTGGGGCCCCCCACAATAACTGACATGTCCATCACTGAAACTGCGTCTAACACGATTCCAATTTTCAATCTATCGGAACATATCCTTTCCTCTGCTGAAGTTGAATGAATTTATTAACTGTACAATTAATTAAAATCATTACAGTAAAATAATCAGCATATAAAATCTAAAAACAGTGATAAAACTTCAGTTTGTTTTAGGTAAAAGTTGCCGCCCCTCCCCGGCGCCAACACGATCGGCCTTCGCCAGAGTTTATAGTCTTGGTCGTGTGGCCTTACTCGCGATCCAGAAGCCCCCTTTGATCCATGAAAATAGGCTGCATTACAAAGGAGTGACCCGTTCCCCTTGGCGCTCTTATTAGTAATCATATGGGGCGCAGTCCAAGAGGCCGTTCTGAAAGTGCAAAAAGCCTCAGGACTTGATTGAAGCCCCCTCAGCTTTCTTCCGCTGGATTTACAGTGCTCTTCACCGGGGTTTTATTACATTCATTCGCAGCTATTAGGGCGGTCCTGATGTGATGAATGAATTTCCCCAGTCTTGCTAGGGTCGTCGTGTTCGAGGTAGAGAGGCACATGGGTGACGCTTCGCTACAGGACTTTATTCCGTTGATGATACAGATCGGGCGCAGTAGTCCCCGACGTTCGTTGTTAAGATTAGGGCAACAGCATAGAAGATGCAACCACAATTCCCTCATGTAGGGACACAATCTGCAGTTTGTGGATTCCCCCCTTCGGGCCCATGCGGGGTTGAAATCCGCAATTCCTAGAGTGGCTAATCTCATAAAAAGAATTTTACTTCGGGCCTGTGGAGTGAGAGCCTCACTTAAGTAGGGCTGAGCTTTGCCTGCCGTATAAGAGCCGTTCAGCGGATCTAGGTGGGAGCTTGAACGGAGAGATTTGAGGTCGAGATCAAATGAGATTTCATACACTTGTTTGTTTATGGCTGTTTTCCAAGCATTCAGGGGGATATCCAGCCGCGATATACTCTCTTCCACGATCTTCAGTATTTTGGTTGCTTTTCCTAGGCTGGTGTGCCAGGCCGTGCATGGCCCTTCGAAAATAGATCTCAGTTGATATTTTAATGAGTTAACCGGGGCCCTTAATATCCTTAGATAGAGCTTTATGATCTCCCCCTGGCATGTTACATCTGGCCTCGCCACGCCTAGCTCCAGTCTTAGCCTTGCTTTCCTTGCTGACCTCGGAATATGGAGCACTGTTTTGTATGCTTTGGCTTGGGCTGAATTAAGGAAAGCGTCCTGTAGCCCGGGGAAGGCCAGGTGACCATAACTAATGGCTGGTAGAAGTTTCGCTTTTAAAACTTTCAATATTGGACCAGCAGTCGGGCTAATCAGGTGTTGGCTTAGTTGCTTTAGTAGGTGTATAACCTTATTGGCCTTGGAACTCTGCTGTTTCAGATGGGCGTTCGCCTTAGCCCGTTCCGTCACCCAAACCCCTAGAGAATTGTATGAAGCCACCGTATTAATTTGCAGATTTCCCATTAGCCACTGTGCTTTCTTTTTCAAATGGTAAGTCCCAAAAATGACGACCTTGGTCTTTCCTTGATTTACTGTCAAGTTATTGATGTTATTAAAGCGATTTAGTGCATTTAGGGCTCTTTGTAGGCCCACCTTCGTGTGGTCCATTATAGCTGTATCATCAGCGTATTGTAGCACCGGCAGCCTCACACTTCCTAGTCTTGGTGCTACTAGACAGGCTCCTTTTAAGGCGTCCCCCAGATCCGCCGTGTATAAATTAAAAAGGATGGGGACCAACACACATCCTTGCTTCAGCCAGTTCTCCGTGGTTATTTTAGGGGACACTGTGCAGGCGCTGGTTTTAACCCCGCACCCAGGTGTCTTCGTATAGCGATCTAATTGCCTTCAGTAGGTTTGGAGGGATGCCCCAGTTTTCTAGCTTCCACCATAATCTTCTACGAACAACTTTGTCAAAGGCTGTGCTATAATCCACGAAGCAGCAGAAAAGTGGAGGATGGTTCTTCTGGGTTGCCTGGGCTGATAAGTGCGCTAGCGCCAGTACATTATCCATGGTCGATGACTGTGACCTAAAGCCAGTCTGGTAGAAGGGTATTATACTATTCTCTTCGGCCCACGTCTCCAAGTCCTTCAGTAGTAGGCGGGCGTAAGCCTTAGCTTCAAGGTCAAGCAGGACGATGAGCCTATAATTTGATGGCTTTAAACGGTCTCCTTTTTTGAAAATAGGGACCAAAATGGAGCCCCTCCAGGAGGCAGGGGTTATGGCTGTCAAGAAAGTATGGTTGTAAAGTGGAGTTAGAATTGCTGCCCAGAGGTCGGGAGCCTTTTTGAAGACCGGTGCTGGGATCCCGTTGGGCCCAGGGGCCCCATCGTTCTTCATGTTCTTAAAGGTCTTAATGACCATTTGGGGGTTTATCTGGGCTGGTGGTGTACAGTGTGCCTCGGCCAGGGTTCTATTACCCATGTGCGAGTTGCCTGGGCTAGCAGTCTTATCTCCTGGTTTTGTACTAGATTGCCACACTCGGCCTGCCCCACAGCTGGCCCCTTCCATGCTATCTTCATTTAGGGGGGCAATTGCATAGAGCTGCTTGACGTGAATCAACCAGTCTTTTTCTGCTACTCCGTTTTCTCTTGAGAGTCCTCGGCTGCTCAACTGGTTTATATGTCTCCAAAGTTGCGCTGGGTTCTTCTGCTTAAGCAGGGAGAAGACTTTCAGCCATTCCCTTTCCATGGTGGCATTTTTATGTTCCCATAGTTTCTTCCTTAGGGCTGCCCTCAGCGACGCAACCGAAAGTCCCTCCGGTAGTCCGCCCCCTCTTTTCTTTATTGCGAGGGCCTTACGTAGGAGCCGTTTGCTTTTTTGTATGTCTTTGTTTGGCCAGGTACCACCAAATCTTGGTTGCCCTTTGGACCTGGGGCGTTGTGGCTGGGAATTCCCATGCTTTGCCTGTAGGTCCTCAACAATATTCTCCCAGTCCTTTATGGGTGAGAGCGACGAAGACAGACAACCTTCCTGTTTCTGAGCTAGCCACATTTGGAGCGTGTTGCCTATCTTGTCTGACCACTTAACCCTCCTCAAGACACTATGTTTTTCATCCCCTCTTGGTTTGGTGGGTAATGGCTGGCGGAACATTCAGCTGGAACACCGCTCTTAATGGCCTGTGGTCACTTTCCGTCCTATCTTCGACTTCAAAATCTTCCAATCTGGCCGCCATCGCTTCGCTGGCCATGATGTAGTCGATTCTTGAGGTGTCCCTGAAGGTGGGGAGGGGGTCCCAGGAATTCGAGCAGGCTTTTTTCAGTACGTGAGTTGAGGTCAGATTATGATTGTTAATGAGGTTGAAAAAGGGTGCTACCCTACCTCGTCCCTGGGGAGGGTAGTCAGCTTTATCGAGATCCTTCAGGTTAAAATCCCCGGCTAGAATAACATGGTATGATTTATATTTGAATAAGTGGTCATCTAATTTCCCTGACAATGCCTCCAACTGATCTTTCATGGTGATCTGCCCCGGGTTGATGTAGCAGTTTATTATCAGAAGGTGCATTGGATGTAAATTGAGGTTCAGACCTGTGATATGTAGAGCTTGCAATCCGGGTGAGTTTAGATTAATATCTGTAGCTTCGAGGGTGCATTCGTGCTTTATAAAAACTGATAGACCGCCAGCCGGTTGGCCAAATAGATTCTTTTTTATGGCTGGTACAAAGTGTTCGTAGTACCCTGCCAGTAGAGTGCTGGACAGAGCCCAAGTCTCTTGGAGACAAAGTATATCACCGATTTCCAGAAACTGCTTCAAGTTTTCATTTTCGCTGATTTTACTAATCCCTGCTATATTCCAGGAAATGAAGGTTAATTGCTGCTTGTGGAATACTCATCGCCTGGCATCTCCCCTGCCGGGCTGGGTTTCAGCGCAGTTAGGAATGCTGCTGCCATCCTCTTGAAATTCCGGATAGGTCCGGAGCAGAGGGGGCTACGCAAATGTCCCGATGGTTATTTCGGCATGAGATCCTAATGCCCATTGGGTCCCTAGGGCCCGTCCGAGTTCTGCCCGTGGGTCCCAAGCTGTTTGTCCCATGCAGGATCGACCAAGGGTCCTTGCCCCTATTATCCGGTGCTAAGATATGTGGGTATTTTGGGGGCGGCAGCATCTGGACATCGATGCCCCACTCGGCGAGTTGTGTAGAGCTGTTCACAACGGCTTGTTGCATTTTTTTGTACTTCAGGCCCACCACTGTTGAGTCACCGTGTGTGTCCCCCTTCATGCTCAGGAATTTCACCCATTCTAAGTCACCCGTTTGTATCTGTTCTAGGGTGGCCAGATGTTTGAAAAAGCGTAGAATGTTACTCCTGTTCAGGATGTCGTGCTGTCCCGTGCTAAGAAACCTCGGAGTGAGGACTACCTCATGGACAACTGTTGGTGAGCCCGAAGTTTGGGCCACTGTCCCCCTTCCTGGGGCGGGTTCTGCCAAAATTGATCCTGTGCTTTGGTATCCTTGTTTGATTGTAGAGGATCCTACTTGGGACCGCTTGCTGTAGCCTTGAGTGCTCCGAGTACCAGACTGGTGCCCTGGTTTTAGCTGAAGTGGGTTTGGATCAATTGGTTGCAGCGCAATTGTGACCGTCGCTAACTGGGGGCTTATTTCAGGAGGTGCCGGACTTATTCCAGCTGTTGAATCCTTGCCTATAGGCTGGTCTGGTGACTTTTGGCCCTTCACGGTAAAGGCACACGGAGATATTGTTTGTATTTACTGGTCTCCCGGAGGCAGGGCAACTGGGGAGTCCTTTTTGCCCCAACTTTTAGCAATGAAAATTGGGTGGGGCTGAGTAGCTTTGGTACCCCCTTGCAGGGGTGGGTGGTCGGTCTTCAACAGCTGCAGTTGTCTCCCTCTTGACTTTGTTTTTTTCAGTTGTTTCTTAAGCTTCTTTTTTGCTCTCCTTGATAGGTATAGATTCCTGTGCAGCCGTTATGCTGAAGGTATGTTCCTGCAAGTCTGTTGCCGGGGCAATGCTGCCCCCCCGCTACCCCCACAAATTGGGCTTGGTGTGCCTTGGGCTGTTTTAGATCTACTAGCGGAGTTCTCAATCGTGTGAGTCGCTCTTTTGCCCTGTTCGGCTGCTGTCTTCGGTTCCGGTCCCAGTCGGGGCCCTGCTGGCTGACTCGCCTCCTGAGGATAGCAGTTGGCTGATGCCCTGTCATCTGTGTTGTTTATACTCAACACCTCCCTGCGTCCTTTGGCTATCTCTACTATGTCCACTAGGACCTCGGGGAGAGAGACCCATTTCTCCATGAGGATTGAACAGCAACAAGAACAGTCCCCTGCGTTGGAAACAAGGTACTGGGAGATCCTGTTGTCTAGTTCCTCCACCCTGGAACTTATGTTGGCTAGACGGCCTGCAATAGCTTGTAGGAGGTCTATTTGAACTTCCATTTTAGATGATTGCCACAGAAGGGCTTTATTAGTAGCGCAGTTTATCTCGGTCGAGGGAGTTTTCTCCAGATCCGAGTCTGCACTGACATTGCTGAAGTTGTAATCTACTTTTAAATTGGGGACCCATGGGGGCGATGATAGGAGCAATAGATTTGGGGTTAATTCTAAGGTTCTTTAAATCTTTTGGCCAAGACTGTGGAGGAATGAAGCTGTGAGCTCCCCTCCCACAGGGGACTCCGGGCCCCTGCTGGCTGAGTGGGAGCAAGGGCTCATAGATTTTTGTTCGGTCTCCGTGCTCCGACTGTCTGGGCCGTGGGCTTTAAGCTGATGAATTTGCTCCGTCGTCACTACTGTAGCAACTTCTTTGGTCGAGGCTGCTTCGTGGATCTTGCTAATTGTGGCGTTGTGCCCCGTATCTGAGAGTGGAAGAGGGGTTTGCAACTTGAGTATATCATTAGACTGCGTTGCATCAGGTTGCCCGCAGACTACGCCCACCATTTCCTTCTCGTTCCTGGACACCTCGGAAGGAAATAGGCCATCCATGCATATGCGGGTATGATCGGAGGGTCGTCTACCCGGCCCTTTGGGACTGCTGTCTTGAGCAGAGTGCAGGGCGTAGGGTGCAGCGCCCTGGATGGTGCCATGGTCGATGCTAGGGGTGTCGCTTTTCCTAAAAAAGTATCTAATCGAGCCCCTTTGTGCGGCGTCTTGCGGAATTTCATTTAAGCTGTCTGTAAGTGATTTGCTCCTTGTAATCCTAGTAATCCTTTTGTTGGAGGAATGACCATTGGGGATTTCCTCCGTTGTCGTACGCAATCTGCCTTTTCTTTTGGGACCCATTTGCTAGGTGAGACACTGAGGATGCTCCTCCTGCTGCCCAGCAGCCCAATTACTCCAAGTCGTGTCACTTGCAGCTCTTACCGATCTTGTGCTGCTGCAGATGCTAAGGGGGCAAATGCTCCTTTCATTAATACTGTAGTATTGCGAAAGTGGTTCCTTTAAAGGTGCTTTGGCGTGGCCGTGGTTGTACGCTATGTCCCCTAGTGTAAAGTTGTCCTCTCCCAGGCGAGAGGGCAGGGCGCAAGTGGAGCGGTGGAGCTGATGGAGGGAGGCAGACGGGGCAAGCAGGGCTCACAGGGCGGGTCACAGGCTGCACCTGCACCTAGTCAGGCCGCCTCCGTGACTACTGCCGGGGGCACGCACGCAACGCGGCCGCCTCCTAATGGCAGCCGCGCTTGCCACTATTATCTGCCTATAGCCGAAGCAAGGCTCACCGAGGCTCACCTGTGTCGTGCCGAACACTCCCGCTGGTGTAGTTAAAATTTAAGCGGCACGATGCTCGATGTTCCGCTATGGGATGCCGCCATGCTCGGCCTCACTCGGCTGCTCGGCTACCCGCAGCTGGACCAATGCTGTTTGGGACCCCCCTGCAGTGGGGGGGGTCGGCCGGAGTGAGAAGCTAAGTTGTTGAGGCAGGCAATTTGGCGTCCTCTTCCCTCTTCCTCGCTGTCTGCTGACGACTGCAAGGCTGCAGTCAGCGTGCGGTGCGTGAAGCTACGGCCTCTGCTGAAGTTACTTTACTAAGTAAAGGGCTCAGTTTTGGAACAACAGAGAAGACCTGTCTCTTTGATATTCAGATTGAGCTTCTGCAGTTCTTCAGGAAACTGCGTCTAAAATACTTCTTTAAGGACAAAGATTACTATGATAAGTTCAATCCATCGAGACTTAGACCATTGTCTACGTTTAACCCTCCATCTCATCAAATGCCAGTTGAATTGCTGGCTTTTGAAGCTATGGTTTTGAAAGATGTTTAATAACAATTTTCTGGAGTGGTTGAACTCATGTTCTCCAGATCTCAATTTTACTTCACATGCAAGTAACGTGAGTGCTGACTTCTTAGACTTAACCATCATCCCCCACGATGGGCAATTGGCAACCAAACTTTACACTAAGCCAACTGCACGAAATACTCTCTTAGAATATACCAGTCACCATCCGAAAGGCTTAAAGGATAGTTTCCCTTTTGGTCAGTTCTTGCGCATTCGCAGGAACTGCCAATTTCGGGTAGACTACTTTCAGGAACCTAATATTCTAGCTAAAAAACTAGAACATTGCGGTTACCCAAAGAAGCTAATCAAACTCTCATTGAAGAAGGCCTGGTACAACCATCGTGAGTTCTTACTTACACCTCGGACTCCTAAAACACTTGATCGTATACCATGTGTCAGTACCTTTAGCACAAAAAGTAATCAAATTTCTAAGATTGTTAAAAAGCACTGGCCACGTATCCAAGCAATTGGCATCACAAATGAATTACCCCTCTTTTTCTTCAAAAGAGGAAAAATATTGGTGACCATTTGGTCCGAGCAGCTTTACCCATTTCGGACCCTCCTGACTTGACCACACTGTGGGGTCTCAACAAAATTGTGGGACATTACCGCTGTGGAAATTGTCTTATGTGTGACTCTACTTTTAACACTAAGCAGTTTACACATGGCACCATAACCTATGATTTACGCGAACATACTAATTGCAATTCGCAAAATGTGGTGTATGCCATCTGGTGTCCTTGCCAGCTCATTTATGTGGGAGAAACGACACAACGTATAAAAACTCGACTTTCCCAACACAAAAGGCGCATTAGATGTAAAAATGAACATGCGCCTTTGGTAGCCCAATTTATTGAATACAATCATGCACCCTCCGAATTACGTTGGCAGGTGATCGAAATGATCAAGAAGCCGCCCAGGGGTGGCGATATTGCAATTTTATTGAATAGAACGGAATGCCGCTGGATTTTCCGGTGCAATAGTATTAACAATGGTTTGAACACTTTGGAGAAGTGCACTGCTATAGTGTCTGGTTAAAATCTGTCTTCCAATTCTTCTTGCCTTCCGATCCTTCTTGTCACGTGACTGTATCTTGATTGTGACATGGTTATCTGGATGGAGGGTATACTGTTTGTTATGGACTTATGGTTATTACAATCATGATTCTATCCCTTGTATATGGATTTTAAATAATGATATGTTTTTTAATATATCCATCTGCATTAATGGTAATGCCTGAGTAGACGTATCATATTTGCATGTAAACCAATTGTTTTGGTTTTAGACCATATTCATTTGATTAAATGCGAATGCTTGAATGGGCAAGTTTTGCTTCCATTCCGATTATTTCTTTCTTAGATTAGAAAACTATATAGTAATTGGATTGCTTGTATGATATGCATTTCTTGACTTTTGTTAGGTCATATCTGCTATGAATATGTTTATTTCAACTTGTTAAATTGCAAATTATAACATTTTTGTATGAACTGCACATGAAATTTCTATCCTTGAAATGGATGTTAATTAGGATACATAAGTTATACACCATGCATGAGTTGGTTTTATTTATAATTATGTTATGAATTGTTTACAGCCTATTGATGTTTATCTTAAAGGAACCACTCTAGTGGTGTTCTTTCTTCACCTTTTTACTTTTTCCTTTGGGTTTTATTTATCTTACTAATGATTGTTCTTTTCTTTCCCTATTTCCATTTATACATCAACCCTTTGACAGTTTTTGAACATGTGAATGTCGACCTCATTGCGATACATGCCGGGACGATATTACTGTAATTCTTGCAGAACTCAATCGGGTTTCTCAACCAGGAACTATCTGATTAGTTCTCTTTCGACTTAGATAGCCTCATTACTTTTATATGACATCTACAACTTGTGTTCTGATATTTTGGTTTTCCTTTTTAATAGGTTGTCACTTTTTAGATTTTCCCAGTTTGTCATCTAGCTCTCCATGTTCTACTATTAACCTAATCTGGCAGCTATAATTTCGGCTGTCTCCGACCTTTTCAATATGGCAGCCACAACTTGAACATTCTTTAGCTTTCTCCATATTAGTTTGATTTTTCATTTATTCTGATTTTACGATGGAATAATTCCTCTTTTCTAAAGCCCCAGTCATGATTTATTTTATAAAAAGTCCTGAATGTCCTGTTAAGAGTTGCCATGATAGAGTGATATACTTGCGATGCATATACTCGCAATGTAGTCCTCTTTCTATATTCATGCACAAGACGCTATAATTGCGTCTTTTCGGTGCCGGCTTTCACCTTCCGATTTCAGTGTAGGCTGCCATCCGGACTGGGATGCTGGTGAAACGAGGCGGCACAAATTTGGCAGTAAGTGGTTTCCCCTTGGTCCTCCCGTTTATTCCCTCGTTATGAGTTTAATTTTCTTTCTTAATCGTTTGTCAAACTTACAGACTGCAATATTTTGTTGATCTCTCTACTCTATATATTTTTGCATAGTCTAGCATCTAGAATGTTGGCTTTAACTACCACGATAATGTTGGCTTTAATATTACCATTGTAGTGTTGTACCGGTTTGACGGCATATAGATGTTCCATCTAACATATCATGCTCGATACCAGTTATTTTTACTTATGTTCCTCACTTGGAATTTTATATGTGGCCCCTGTTGGCCACCAGGTATGTCCAGTGGTGGCTGGTGACATTTGAAATTGGTGAGGCGTAAACTTTCTGTCGGTGTGCACTGTGGCGAGTGTGCGCAGCACGCAAGCATGAACATCTTAAGAGGGGAACATTTTGAAAAGAGTGGGTAAATGGTGCATTTTCAAGCACATTTGAGAAGCAAGAAGGTTAATAAAGCAATTGTGAAAGTGCAGTTATTACATTAATAAAGGGATGTCATATAACGACATGTAGATACTGCCACAAAGTTGGTTTTATAAAAATGGGTCTAATTGGTGAAAATTATAGCACAATTAATCAAATACATTGGCTTGAAGCCATACAATATTCAGTCAGATCTATGGGGGACAGCATGTAATATTGCAATAATTCAGGGTCTGCCACATTTCCTAGGAGCCATATATTTCCAAAACGGAAAATCATCTGCTTATAAAAATGTTGTGCCAAATACAAAAATGGATGCAAAGTGGTGAAGCATTGGTGCCACAGAAAATGCAGTGCCGGCCTGATACAGTCGGCCTAATGCACATTGCTGCAATAAAATCGGCAGGAGCTTTAACCATATGACCACAATAAAGCCATCAACTAAACTAAAGGAGCCAGTCTAAAACGTCCTGGTATTCCAAATCAAAGTAACAGGCTAAATTAAACTGGACATAAAATCCAGGCATACCGATAATATCTTATAAAAATATATATAAAGTCCCACTTAATCCATTAATGCGTTGAGTTCCACACAATAATGTAACGCAACAACCTGGAACTGCACTGATAGTAATCTAATCATGCTGCTCAAACTACATAACCGGATTAGGTGATTCAACACCCCCAAATGCATTCCCATATTAAAGAATATATCGTAACTAACACTTCAGCCCGAAAGACACAAATATGTTTTAGTAACTCAATGTTCCTATACATTTGCAGACGATTGTATATTAAAGTAAACCAAATACAGACAACCCACAATTCACTCACATTCACAATGTTTTTATTGTGCGACTAAATCGCACAATAAAAAACACCTAACCTCGAGTACAGGACACGCTCGTGATAAAAAATAATAAACCCATGACATGGTAATCCCATATGAAAGTCAGACACCGACCTCACACACATGATTTATACTGTTATGTTCTGCGCTGCGCCTAGAGGCTGTATAGGTGCCGTTCAGCACTCTATGGAAAATATAACAAAACGATCACAAAGTCGCATATTTCTAAGACACACATTAGCCCAGAGCACATGTAGTATTCCAAATGTGGATCACCACTTAGACAGCCTGGTGAATCCCGGCTCACAGCAGCTCAAGCAGCGGCGGACATTTCATCACTTTGTGGCAGTCTCCATACAGACTGTCTGAATCACTCTCCGGTACACGACAACTGACATTTGACCCAATTAATAATAAAATAAAAATAAAATGAAAAACTTACCTGATTGTGTCCGCGACCGCGCCTCCTCTGCATTCACTGATACATTAACGAATACATTTTACAAGAGCGGGTTTAGCTTTTGAAGTCAGTTTTTATTGATGTCACACAGTTGACACTGACCGGTGGCAATCAATATAGAATTTCCATCATTGGTGCGGAAGCCTGCCGCTTATTTCAAACGTATTCTAACTAATTAAATGGTAGATTTTTTTTTTTTTAACTGCATGCTAGTCGTTGCCGCTTTTGTTTTACCATGTCCCTCAGGTCGTGACTGGCAACTCTTTCTTAGATACCCTTTTCTTATTAATTTAATAGCTTGGCCCCGTAAATATCCTCTTTCAGGTCACACACACTGAGCAGAGACTGGCCGGCCTCTTGGGTCCTCGGGAGAACGTATGTGGAAAATAAACCATCTTACGGTCGCCACTCGCCAGTCTTTTTCGGGTATCTCTTCCCTGGCCCCTGCAGCACCCAGGCCTAGGGCCTGTCGTGGCATCCGTAGTTGGAGGCTCCTGCCTACGGACGGCGCCCACCACCCCTTCTCGTGCGCAAGAATGTTTACCCCCCCTCATCCTTCCTCCGAGGCTGCTCTCGTACTCTCTCTAAAAAGGCATATTTTAGTTGAAGCGGTGCTTTTAAATTGCACTTCCTGGCCCTCCAATCTTCTCCTTCTGTTTTGATTTTTCAACTGTCTCCTGGACCATTAAATGTGTATAAAACTCGCTATCTCCCCTCTCCCTCTCCCCCAGATGCATTCGAGAACAGAAATGATGGTCACGTTCTAAGGCACGTTTCATGAGGTGCTTGCAGCTGATTGGGGTGGGGGCAGGGTCCAGGGGGCTTGTCACCTGCAATATAGCTAGCGCATTTAAACAAGGAGAAAAGGGTAAGTTATGTACGCGCTTCTGACAGACCGACTGCCCTACAACCAGCGCCACCACTCCCCTGCCCTCCCACTGCCGGGAAAGTTATGCCCCCCTTAATTTCGCAACAAAAGTAATGTAAGAAAGAAAAGTCGAGCTTTCCTTTTCGAAGACCAAGTCGTATGAACTCACCCCAGTCGTGCAGCCTCGGCGACAGCAGGCGCCATGCTCCGGCGAGCAGCAGCCACGGGGGCAGACGCGGCTCGCGGGGGGGCTTGCGGGGGGGGGGTTGTGCTGGGGGCCCGGGGGATTTTTTAAATAACAAACAAAATCCTACCTGACTCTGAGGCCGTCCGCGCCGCCGCGGGTCCGACTCCGTTTGGCCCTGCCTACAGCCCCTCTCAGCCAATCCTGGCGCTGCTGGCAGCGCCAGGATTGGCTTAGGGCACGGTTACCTCTTGCCCGCCTGCCCATTAGGAGACCGAGGTTTGAGCCTTTGCTCAACCCTCGCTCTCCTAATGGGCATGCGCAAGCCAGTGCACACACAAGTGCGCATGACTGGGCACGGCGCGAAAATTCGGTGCCCTTCCCCACTCATGCGCACTTGTGCTGCCTGCTGCCCCTGGTCCCTCTGACAATCATGTCAGTCAACATGACGCAGGACCGCCCACCCCCTTCAGACTCTGAAGGGGGTGGGCGGTCCGACGTCATGCTGACTGACATGATTGTCAGTTCTCCCTCGGCTCTTTGAACTTAAGTAAACTGATTGTTTACTTGGGTTCAAAGACGCCGAGGGAGCTGCGGGCGGGGGGGCTACGCCCCAATGGACGCACCGCCCCTGGGTATGTCGCTTTGCGTGAGGTCAACTCCTTTTCATATCGGTTTTAGCTTCGGACAACCTTGCAGACTACAAGGTCCTGTTGACCTTCTCACCTTATACGAATACATTTTGCACAGTTTAGTGCCCTGCAAATGTTGGCATTAATATTATCCCTTCAGGGTTGCACTGGTGTGTTTTGCACACAGTTGCTCCATATAATATATCATGTTGATACTAGCCATTTCCACTTTTGCACCCTACTTGTATTTTTGCATGTGGCCCTTGCTGGCCACTATGCATGTTGCTTTACATGAGTTGTGAACATGCCTTTATTGGCCTCTTTTTATATCTACAGTTTATTTGAGCACACCGACTGGTTTTCCTTTACCAGCATGACCGTTGGACTTTTTGAACTTGTGAGTAGGTACAGTATGTAATCTTTACATGAGTTGTGAACATGCCTTTATTGGCCTCTTTTTATATCTACAGTTTATTTGAGCACACCGACTGGTTTTCCTTTACCAGCATGACCGTTGGACTTTTTGAACTTGTGAGTAGGTACAATATGTAATCTTTACATCCTATATATTTATTAGTTGATAAATTTCAGTTTTTACACTTTTTTTCACTTCTCTTTTTTCTTGTTCCCTTGTCCTTATTAGATCTCCAGCATAAGTATTGATTGCTCCTAATTTGGCCAGCTATTGCCAAGAGGTATGTCTATACACTGTTCATTTTATTCTCTTCCCCCCCCCCCTTTTTTTCCATATTGAATATGGGACCTTTTTACTTAGTTTTCTGTTTCTCTTTTCTTCCCTTTTTTCCCTTTATATTTTGACAGAGTTTTCTGTCTCGGGATTGCTGCATTGGAGGTTGCGTGCTGGATGCACCTTTTAATCGGAGGGATTCCTCTTGATACAGGTTATTTCTCTTTCTTCGAAAAATGTTCTGGTTTCATTTTGAGTTATATCTACTGCACTTATTATTTTTGATCCTATTAATGCACTTTTTGGTGGTATAATCTTCTGAATTCTCTCCTTTTCGACTCTCATATACTCTTTGGGTGTATCTCATATTCAGCTGTTCACTTCTTTGGGCCATACGAGTGACTCCTTTATCTTGCTTTTGTCTATGAATAATATCTGATGCCCGTGTATATATTTTATTACATCTATTTTATAGATATCCAGTGGACGCTCTCATTTCTGATGTTTTGTCCTGATGACCCTTTAATTAACTACGGGTCGAAACGCCGTCGACGCTAACATGTGGCTCTAAATGAAGAGGATACATTGTTTTGTTGTGTGTTTCAGTTTTGTTTTGAACCCTGTTTTGTAGTTTCCCTTAGCCACGCCTTGTTTGTTTACACATGTCATTGTTTATAATTGTAACACTGTTTGTGTAACCTTGTGAGCGCCATTATTGTTGTATGTATAACTTTTTGATAATAAATTTGACAAATCTAAAGTGAATTTTTGTACATGGGTTTTGGGTGGTTTACCAGTTGGCCAGCACTAGCTTTCTTTTTCTTTTTTCCTCTTAACTCAACGTCTTAGGATTTAGTTCCTTATGTTTTAAATCCTTTCTCACTTTTAATGCTGTACTTGAACCACTGTTTGGATTCCAGTATTATTTAGCCCCTGGTTCAGGTTCTAGGGTAGCCCCTGTTTGTAACTACATGAGAAAATTATTGACACCTGTGTTGACATTTTAAAAACCATGATTCTCGGTTGATCAAGTGAAATGGAAAATGGTGATATTACTTCCCTGTTTCTGCTTGCCAAATTTGGCAGAAAGGTAGATCTTGGTCCAGAGAGCCATTTTTGGTATTTGGTGGAAATCCGTTCAGTAGTTTTGGAGATATTAAAGTAAATCTAACTTTGTATAACCAGGATCGCCAAGACTTCGCAAATATTGACAATCTTGTGCAGAGATTCGATTGGTGCCAACCAAGAAGTTTTAGCAGCCCTTTTGGGACTGGGCAAAAAAACATTGTAAAAATGTTGCCGCAAAATCACGGGTATTTGCTGCAAAAAATGTTTTTAAACCAACCATGGTCTCCCGTGCTTGTTTGAAGATTTGCCCCCCAGGTGGGCTAGATTCCAGGGGCATATTTATGTTAAGTTGGGGAGGGGGCACACAGGCCCCATGGCCAATCTTGATAAATGAACCTGTGCATCAAACATTTTCAACAAAAAGATTTGCCAACCACTAAAACCTTTGCTCCCTGCAGCTCCCATGAGAAGCACCAGGTCGCTCCCGATAAGCACCTGCCATCGCTGGGATACACTCACAGGTCCTGGAATCAGTTGTTTCAGGGTTCCACAGTACCTGCATCATCATAGTGCACGGACGGTTCTGGTTAATTATCTACCGATACAATTAAAGTAATAATTTTAGCTCAGGTACTCTAGATCGGGTGCCCCCCAAAAATACCTCCATAAAAAACAAATTTGCAGGGAGGACGTTCATGGGACACATGCAGACAGCAGGAGTGAGACCAGAGCAAGTTTACCTGCTGTTTGTGGGGCCCCGGCAGTCCAGCTACTCAGCGCAGAACTGGACACTGAGACAAGGCTCAGGGGTCCAGCTTGACGTGCTCTAAAGATGCTCTCTAGGTATACTGTGGTGATGCTCCAGGGGTCAAGCTAAGAGATACAAAATGGGCTCAGAGTTCCTGCCAGGACGAGCCGCAGGTGTGCAGCCAGGGAGCTGTGACAAGACTCAGAGGTCCGACTTAGGGTGTTCTAATGCAGCATCCTGTGTCCACTGTTCTGATGCTCTGGGAACCCAGACGTGGAATACAAACTAGGCGTAGGGTCCAGCAGTGTGTGACTCACCAGGAGTACAGTTGTGGGGCACTGAGATTAAGTTGAACAATCCAACTCTTGGCAGCTTTTGAGACCCAGGCTCAAGGAAGTGCAACAGAACTCAGCCCATGAGGGAGAGCAGTAGAGGGATACCGCTTCCGGCTGCAGCAGGCCGAGTGTGTAGTGCTCAGAAATAATACTCGTCGCTCCTCTCCCAGGAAGAGATGCTTCTCCAATAGTTGAGACAGTCCAGACTATTCATGATGTTGGTTAAAGGGAAGGTAGAGAAACATTGCTGAAAGGCCAAAATACAAAAGCACAGAAGGGAAGCGCCTCTCCCTCTGCATTGCCTCCTCACACACTACCCATCCCACTACACTGCTCTTCTTCACCAGCACCTCTCCTGTCCGTTAGCTACAGAGGGAAGGAACGCTGAGGTTCACTACCATCCGTGAGTGAGCCTGGAAGCAGTGTAAATGTTGTGCAGTCTATCTGCCTCTCTCACTGGCTCCCTCTCTGGAGAAGGTCTGAATAGCCTCTCTCTCTTCAATGCCCTCACTTTCCCTCCCCCTTTGTCTTCACTGTTTGATTGTTCTATGCTCACACTTTCTATCGCCCATCCTTTCTCCTCTGCTCTAACGTCTCTTTTCACACCCACCCATCTCACATTTCTACTTTTTCATTACTGTCACTTCCCTCATCTCTTGCCTTATTTTCCTTTTCTATGATTTGCTTTATCGCTTTTTTCTCTAATCACATATTTGCGTCCCTGTTTTTCACAATTTTCTTAATTTGTCCTCTCCTGCTAACCTATTGCTCCCCTTCCCAATCTCCTCCTCTCCTTCACCAATCACCCTCTTTCTGTCACGCACTTCTGTTCCCCATTTCTTCATAAGACCTGCACCTTCTACATCCCTACCCCTTACCGGACTCTTGAACTTTTTATTAGCCCAGTACATCAGTGCTCTCTGACTCGAAGTTCTTTACAGTTGTATCTCACAGTCAAAGGTAGCCAGATCAGTACTGAATCATTTTCTGTTCACAATAGAATTCATAATAGAAAAAGAAAGGGCAACTATTTATTCGCCGAGACTCTAACATTTCTGAAATCCGAACATGCCTTTTCGCATTGCTTTTATATGTCTGGGAAATAAGAACTATACAAGCCAAGAAGAGGTTCACTGTCGAGTCCACCTAGTTCACAAATCCTCAAGGAAAAAAATAGATTCATAGCACAAAGAATACAGCATAACACAGGCTTGAACTGCCATCGGAAAAGGTGTTTATTTTTATCCATTCTACACTGACTCAATTCAACCCTCCAACTACTGGCAAATTTATGAGTTCTGGAGGGTGCGGAGAAGGGAAAACCACACTCCCCACAAACTGACAACCCTCACTGAATACTGTAAATGGAGAGCATTTACTTTTTCATGACTTGCTCTTAATTGTCACTCAGTAAGCACTTGGCCTATTATGTAGCCTTTTGCAAGACTTGCACAGTTACAGCTTCATACACTGTACACTTGTTTTTCTTGACTGGCAATTTGAGTGCACAACTTGAGTGCATAAGTCTGTCCCACCCTTCCCGCCTTGGTTCGGCTGCAGAGGATATATTTAGCCTTTAGATTAGTGCAGACAGAACTCTCCAGGGGAGTCAGAGTGAGATATGACATACAGAACCCAAAGCTGCAATGGAGATATACACAGTTCAAACCTGCTCACGGTTGTAATTAGTTTCTGTACTACAGAATGTAAAATCTGGCAATTTCTTTACAACAGCGGTAGCCAGTAGGTAGTTATAGTTAAGTCCTAGGGCCTGATTTAAATCTTGGTGGTCTTACCACTGTCCCGCCACGTTGATGATCCCTAGTACTCCGCTGAGTCGACGGTCTTTCGCCTGCCATATTTAGATGCATGCAGGCTGCCTCGTGGTCTGAGTTGACAGAGTTACTTGCCACGGTTGTGGCACACTGCTGCCGACGTGGTGGACTCCAAAGCTGGCGAATACTACTCAGTCGCCGTCAGGGCAGCTTTTTCCTTCCAAACAGATTTGGATTTCACAGTTGTACTGGTGGGCTACTAGCAGCGGTTGCCAGATGGAGGGAATCCGTCGTGGTATGTGCTCAACAATGCACCATCACTGTGGCCATTGGATGCTAGTAGAACACACCTGATGTCTATTGGCCAAATAGAAACACATGCATACCACACTATAAAACGCACCCCATTTCAGAACATAATCCTTTGCCATTCCAGCTCCACCATGACCTTTGATACCAGAGGCTTTGCCAGACAAATCAGGTTTTTTGTTTTTCATTTTCCCTGTTTCATGTCCCTTTATCTCCTTTCATTTAGTACCTTGTGGTCGATTAATTTTATTTTTTTCATAATGCCATGCCCCGAAAATCCACGTTTTACTGAGGGAGACTTGTTATAAGTCCAAAATACACCCCATCACAGAAAACGGAAATATGGGCCGCACACAGGAGGAATTTAGGAAGCGGTGGAATGACCTGCAGGGGAGGGTGCATTCCCTGGCCTCCAAGCGTCACATGGAGGCCAACAGGACTGGTGGTGGCTATCCTAAGGCCCCCAAAACCATTCATGCCCTGGTAGAAGGTCTTGCAGAATCTACATACTGAAGGCTTGACAGGAATACCTGGTGGAGTGGAGGCTGTTAAGTTACAGTTTGAAAAGTCTCAATAAACCTCAATGTCCTATTTGTTCTCAACTCAGCTGTTGTCAATGTATCCTGCATATATTTTCCTAACCTACAAACCTCAAAGTATCAATCAGATAATTTAGCTGGTTTGCATGAATCAATTGTGTTGCATCTAAAATTACAGGTGTCAATCGCCATTACATGTCACATGAAGGTATGGTGCCTGTAAGTGTTAGAACTCAAAATAACTTGTTATCCATATGTGTGTGAAAATGTAAGTGTTTGGTCCATTTCCACTGCATTTTTTCCACAGGTATGTTCCAGTGACCATTTTGCAAATGTTGGCAAGTTGTCTTTGAAATGATTACAACTACCATGATGCCCTGATCCTGTTCCTCAAAAGATTATTGCAATTCAATGTTGTTCATTCTCTCTTTCATAACAAATTTCAACATATGGTAAAGTGTCATGCAGTGATCAATCCCTATTCCATGCTCTCTTCTGCAAATGGCTTGTGTTGTTTTCTGAATGTTATCCTGTTCTTCTCAAACAATTGTATTGATGTAATGCGCCCCACTATTCAAACTGTGTTGTCACAAAAATTGTCAGGCATGCAAATTACTATGCTAGTACTTGCAAAAATTGACACTGCACTGTTCACATGATGAATAATGCCAAACATACAGCCAAGAAGTGGAAACGTCCGTTTTGCAGTCAGCTAAACCTTGGAATAGTCAATTACACATTTCACCTCTCCACTCTATTGGGCTACATGTTTTGGAGATGTTAGGTATACTCCCTAATCACTTCAAGAACATTTCAGAACACCCTACTACCTGCTGGTTTGAAGCTGCACTGTTTGAAATTGATAAAAGTTAGGGTAATATGTGCAATACCCCTCGAAGCTATCATCACAATATCTACCTATTTGTCTTCTAGGTATCTACATTGTTTGTTGTGGTAACTTCATTTCTATGCCATGCATTCTCCACTTAGTGTTCTATCCCCCTGCTGCTCAGCCAGAGGGACTATGATGTAATTGGAATACTGATGTGTGCCTGGTTGAGTGAATGTCAGTTGGAGTGCGTGGGCTGAGCTCCTGGTGGGTCTTCCTTACTACCATCTTTACTTGTAACCTGAGACTCCTACCTTGTGAATAAACTTTATCCTTTTCCACCTATACTACTGGATACCCTTCATGGTCATTTACCACATACACCCATGTGATTCATAGTGTTTTCAACATAAACAAAGGACTCTCCTGTTCTGACCGGGTCAGAGTAAACAATGCAGTCATTTTGACCCTGTGTTTTCAACATTTTTCCAACAACAGAATTCCTCATATGAGGGCAAAAACGCTAATCACATGAATCCAAACCAATATGAGCTGGTATTCGTTCCGTGGTAATACAATTCTATAAACCCAGGCAGCACTTGGTCTGAAATTATGACACATATTTTGGTTCCACACATTACTAACAGTGTATTGTCATACTAAACATCTAATATTGGATCACTCAGCGAGTGTGCATGTTCGTATATTTTCACTACCCCAGAGAGACCACATGAAATTATAATGCTTTACAAACGTACCGCTTGGCAAAGGTTGCCCCAAACAATACATACTTTTAACATGGGGCAAAGTTAGATTACGAAACAAAACTAATTTGAACTCTTGCCCTACGTGTGGATGACACATCTCATTGTGCATACTGCCTGCATATACTGTGTTCAAGTCCAAATGGGATGTTATGCCTCCATTATAATGCATCTTACAGTACTTACAAAATTTGAGTACTTGCAGCACATAATGCCTACTTTTTGGTTTCAATCAAAATCCAGTGTTCTTGTTCACTGTCTAGTTACCACATTAAATGGGCTTCTCCCGCAACACCTCAGAAAGGACCAATTCCCATGCCATGTTCAAGGTCACATGTAGCTGAGTAGTGCCCCACAGAGTATAGATACACTGCAGTTACAAATTACTTTGCCCATTTGGGCTTGGTTGTATGTATATCTGGTGCAACTCATTATTAAGAAGCAATATGTGAAGTTTCAATTTCCCACAAGGGCTGAGTCGTAGGTTGTTCATATCTTGTACACACTTACATGTTTTTCATTGATTGAATGATGGCTTTGTAGCCACTTTTTATGAGTCGGAGCACCAGAGCTATGCCAACCCCTCTATTTTGAATGATTCTTTGTGAATTCCATTTTCTTTTCCCTCTAATATTAAGTAAATCTCATATGATGTGCATTCTTTGAAATTGTCAAATTTACTCCATTTTTTGATTAGGGCAATGCACATTCCAAAGGGTTGTTTGTTACTGCAGTGTGTTTTGTGTATTGGCTGGTTACACTACAGTATATTTTTATGGCCATTCAAAGATGGAGCTCATGCATACGATCTGTGCAGGTCCACTCTCTATGTTTATCGTATACATATAGTGTAATGCATTTGAGCCAGCAAGCGTGATCAAGGCCATTATACTGAAACACATTACAGCAAACAAATGATGGACGGAATGCTGACAATGCAAGCATTCTCCCCCAGTCAAAAGATCTGGGTTAAATCCATCGTTCTTTTGCCCACTACGCCACCCCAGTTTGGACCCAGCCATATGCAAATCAGTCTTGACCCTGTGCCCCATGGGAACAGTCCAGACCGAACTGCCAGGCCAGGTCCTCCCTGGACCGGAAACAAGCATCCTGGGACCGGTTTCAGGGTATGTCACCCTTCTTCAGCCAGGCTAGCTTGAATCCAGTGGCGCAGTGAGCAAGGGACCCACGTCTGGGCATACCCATCCCACTTAGGGCGAAAAGTGTTACAGCAAACAAATGATGGACGGAATGCTGACAATGCAAACATTCTCCCCTAGTCAAAAGATCTGGGTTAAATCCATTGTTCTTTTGCCCACTACGCCACCCCAGTTTGGACCCAGCCATATGCAAATCAGTCTTGACCCTGTGCCCCATGGGAACAGTCCAGACCGAACTGCCAGGCCAGGTCCTCCCTGGACCGGAAACAAGCATCCTGGGACCGGTTTCAGGGTATGTCACCCTTCTTCAGCCAGGCTAGCTTGAATCCAGTGGCGCAGTGAGCAAGGGACCCACGTCTGGGCATACCCATCCCACTTAGGGCGAAAAGTGTTACAGCAAACAAATGATGGATGGAATGCTGACAATGCAATCATTCTCCCCCAGTCAAAAGATCTGGGTTAAATCCATAGTTCTTTTGCCCACTACGCCACCCCAGTTTGGACCCAGCCATATGCAAATCAGTCTTGACCTTGTGCCCCATGGGAACAGTCCAGACCGAACTGCCAGGCCAGGTCCCCACACATTTGATACATTTAGCCCCGGGGAGGTGGTGGTTCCTGTGGCTGCGGGGGGCCCGTGGCCCCCCTCATTACAATACATTTAATTCCGGGGAGGTGAAGGTCCCCGGGCTGTGTGGGGGAGCAGAGCCCCCCTCCCTGCATTTGTTTTTAGAATTAAGCCCCAGGGATGTGGCGTTCGCCGGGGCTGCAATGCTGTGCGAAGCCCCCATGCAATCTATAATCATTGTTTTTGCTTGCCTCCGGGACCTAGCCCATCCGGGGGCTCAAAGAGAACGAAGAGCTTCATTTTTTTTTGCGGCCGGATTCGTGGATGCAACGCGAATCCCACCAATGTTTTTTTTTTTAAATGCTTTTTTGGGCCCTGAGCAGGTCTAGGGGGTCAGGGTGTTTCTACCTTGCCCCCTTTTCCTGATTGTTAATGTTTTTTTTACCTTTTTTCTTGTGACTCGGTTCAACATAGTCACAAGATGGTTGCCAACACTTCTTTTTTTGAAGTGTTGGCTGTCAATCAGATCGCAGGCTCGAGGTCGTGAGGGTTCGCGGATCCTCCGGGGCCACAGTTGTAAATCTGAGAAATATTTAACTTTCTCAGGAATTACTCAACGGATTTACACCATTTATCAAAAAGTGTGGACTCTGAACTGAGAGCTACTTTTCTGACTAATTTGAATGAATTCCATTCAGCAGTTTGGTCTGTAGCTGCGTCAACAGTTCCCTATGGGAATTAACATGGAGAAAAAGTGTTTTGGGACCCTTCTTTATCTCGGCCCTCGCTGGACGAATCACCCCGATACTTCAAACACAGCAGCTGACCTGACCGCCCCATTAGTTTTGAAAATTTCGCGAATATTCGTCCAACGGTTCCAAAGATATTGACAAAAGAAAAAATGCTTTTTGAATAGAAACAAGGTCCTAACTATCACTAATATTTATACATATCTATAATATATGTACATACATATCTATCATATATTTATACACATATAGTGTGTGTGTTTCTATATAAATATATATTTGTATATAGAATTAAATAATTCACTGAATTTATTTACTTTATATTCTTTTTATATATGATAATCTTCACATGTTGCTACTTTAAAATGTTTATACATTATAAAATCGAATTGTATGGTTTTGTACGATTTTACTGGCCACAATATTTTTTTTCTCGATATTTTTGTCATTTACATTACAGGTATAGGAACATGATATTATGGTATACGATTTTTGACACAGCATTTTTGTGAATGATATTGTTTACCATGATACTGTGCCCTTGATCTCTAAAATGTGTTCATATCATTAAAATTGCTCTGCAAGATATACATGTTAAATCTCTCCCGATTGCTGTACGTTAATCCATTTATAATTAATAATTCACATTTTGGGACCACCAAATCTAAAACAATGTCCTTTCCACCTCCTTGTTTAACTTTTGTTAGTAGTGGCTCTGTGAATCAGACCCCAAATCCGTGAAATAAAGCACCAGGGGCCATATTACAATAAGTGCCCGAGGAGCGCAACGGGCCTTTACGCCCGCTTTGCACGCCCCCGGGGCACTTTGGTATTATAGAAGGGGGCACAGACGCTTATTCGTCCCCTTCGATAATACCGATAGCACTGGCGCACTTAAAGCGCCAGCGCTACCTTTAGAGGGTTTTCCCTCATTTGCATAGGGGTGTGCCGCCTGCACTGTGAAAACACGGAGCAGCTGCTCCGTGTTTTCACATGAATGCGCTGCCCTAAGGGCAGCGCGAGTTCGCGGCTGCCCTGGGGGCAGTGCATACAACATAATAGGGCGCATTGTGATTGTTTGTTTGTGCCAGGTGCAAACAATTACAATGCATAATATTGCCCCAGAAGCCAAAAGTAAAGCCAGAACTGGAAGGTCTCATTTCATGGGAAATCTTAAGTAAACATTATTCCTGACCATTCTTAATGACGTGTGTTTATTTTCAGTTGTCAAAATACATTGCATTTATGAAACAAAGACAGAAATACTTTTGTAACTTTTGATACTAGCGAGTGCTCAGTTTATAAAAGAATATGTGCCCTGGTACAGAGTTTTGCTTAGAACTTTGCTGTCTGTGCTATCAAAGGTCAAGGCGCCGAATACTACGGCTGTGCTTCTGTCATCCACCACCAGACTATCACTGACTGTTTATTTCACTCTTAGGGCCCGATTCCGATCTCGCTCGGAAAGCCCTCCGTACGACTCGGATCCGGAGGGCTTTCCGAGCGAGACATGCTCCGGGAGTCCAAACGAGCGAGTACGATGCAGCAGTATGCTTACGGACTCGGTTCGCTCGGACTCCCATTGAACTCTATGGGAGCATGTGTACAGACGCGTACACAGGCTCCCATAGCAGAAAAGGGGTGGGTGGGGAAAAGCGTACACCTTGTGGCGGGCACCCCATGATCCCCGCCACACTGTGCATGCTTGGATCGGGGGGACCCATGGGCACCCCCCGTGATAGATTCGGAGGGCCCCGGGTGAAGGGGGGCCTGGTACGGCCCCCCGAAGTATGCTTCCGACAGCCGTTTTGTCTCGCTGAGACCCACGCGAAGCGGCTGTCCGAATCGTGCATTGTACTCGCTCGGTCGGAAATCGGCTCCATTGCGCGG
This sequence comes from Calotriton arnoldi, assembly GCA_963921515.1. NCBI lineage: Eukaryota > Metazoa > Chordata > Amphibia > Caudata > Salamandridae > Calotriton > Calotriton arnoldi. The sequence goes on along the minus strand of CAWUFW010000004.1, from coordinate 2,942,554 downwards.
CACGATTCGTCTACAAACGAGACGTACGGGGCGGTTCGGGTCCGGAAACGATTCTGTCAGCGCTTATGCGATCTTCGCATCGTACTTGGTCGTTCGAACTTGGGTGAGATTCGGTCGTGAACAAGGGCTACGAATCGGATCCGGTAAAGCCAAATCTGATTCGGAGGCCTTCCGTGCGATATCGGAATCGGGCCCTTAGTGTTCTTTTTCACCCTTGCCTTCTCTCTTTTTCACAATTTTTTAAGTCCTTCTCTTCCTTCATCTTTCTCACTTCTGTGTTTTTAATTCTCTTGCTCCGGATCAAAGTCTGTTTCATAAAAAATAAATGCAGTTTTCTTGAAATGAATGCGGGTGGGCGCCACTGGCTCAAGCTAAGCACTGCAGATTGCACTCAGTTTATAGATTTGGGCACCAGCCACACAGTGGTAGTTGCCATGTAATGAGAAAGGTGGGGCAACGCAAAAAAAAAAAACACTTACCTTGAGGCACAAAGTGACATCCTCCTCCACCAGTTGTCTCCCTTCCTGCAGGCTCCAGCACGGAACCAGGAAACTGCAATAACCAATCCTGGAGCTGCTCTCAAAGCATGAGAGCAGTGCCAGGATTGGATAGAGCGGTCTCTCTCAGCACTCCGAAGAGCACTGGAGGCCTGCGCTTTCTCTAACCCAGCCATCTAAGACCGCTAGGTTAGAGAACTTTAAAATGTGCAAGTCTGGCTGGCCGGTCCAAGACTCCGCACCTAGTGGTGCAGCTCCTGGTTGCCACTAAGCAGGACTGGCCCCTGCTACTTAGTTCAGGACGGGTCGGTTGCTGATTAATAAAATGGTGATAAATAAACTTTATTACCATTTTATTTTTCAGCTCGGGTGTGTGGGGCGGCACTTCACCACTGAAACGGAGGAGACGCCCCTGTCAGGAAAGCTGCGTAAACATGGTGCCACCATTGGAACATTTTCCAAGCGACTTCCATCTGCACATTGTTTTACAAGATATATTAATATGCATCTGAGGCGCCAGCTGCTGACTGCTGGTCTACGGCCGCCCTTCCACAACTACATGCCTGTGAGATTCTCAAAAATGCATCTCGAATGCCAACAGCTCTTACACAGCGACAAGTTGCTACTCGATTGATGTATGTAGGATTGTAAGGAAAAAGTGTCAACGAATCCAGTTTGGGCTGCAGCAGGCCGAGCTATTTATAACTAACAAAGCCCAACACAAAAATACACTCATGTATGTGCAAACGCACAGATGCAAGTTCCACTCAGCGTGCGCACACAAACGTATTTAACGCACACATGCGTAACAACAAATCTATAATTCTAACTTACATTGCAGATCTTAGAGCGTGACAAAAGGAGCTGACAGGAATATTTAGACTCGCATATGAATTTAATAATGCACATAAAACAGAACAGTTTCAGAAATAACATGCCTCATCGACAGAACATTCCGTGAACAAGAAGATAATTCAAGAGAATGCGTTAAAAGAGAACTCTTTTTCTTTGTTAATTATCCGTTTTGGGACACTCAGAGATGGGCACGCATGTGCGATCGGTATCAGAGCGGTACACATAGCCCTTGTTGCACACACACCAGGGGTTGCAGGGTCTTCCGTCGACAGGTTTTACATCTTGATTTGCACAGGTTGCATGATCGGACTTCAAACAAGGCTCATAATGCATGTTCGCCGGGCACTTAACTTGGCAAGTTTCGTATTTTACACATTCCTGAGCTTTGCTGGACTTGAATATGTAACCCGGTTCACATTCACACCCGTATCTGCATAGCATAGTACACGCTTCAGGTATGATTTCGCTTAGCTTGTCGCAGTTTTCTCGACAGGTCCTCATGCATTTATATGTGGCGTTGGGTTGGCACACTATAGGGAGACACAATTGTATTAGTCATATTTAAGTTTTTATTTCAGCATCATTAGAATAAAAATATTACACACAATAACCAGTATGCACCTAAAAAATGAACTAAGAAAGAAATAATTAAGAAGTCAGTAATAAAAAACATGCAGTCTATATTACTACCGTAAAATATATTTTAATGCATCTTATAATAACACCAGCTATTCTTTAAATGAAGTACCCTATCCACATTGCATTGACAGGACCAATTTGCTCTAATTTCTCTGCCTACTTCAAATCCTGCGGCTGGGAAATGGCATCACGATTGCGTCTATGCCCCTGTGCGGAGTTTCTTCTGATATTTATGCATTTACGCGCCCCGAGATGCTGCACTGGTGAGTCTGCAGGCATGGCTGCAACTTGTCCAGTCTATCCAGATATATGACCACCGTCATCTCATCTGATCTTTATAATTTTTAAGAACCAATCTATCAACTATAGGTGGATTCTTAAAAGTCTGAATGGTAGTGGGTCAATCAGACCATCATCAATTTGACATAATTTTCACAAAGGAAATTACAGACATTTTGCCCAGGCCAAGTCAATTTTTAACCAGTCCTCCCTTTTCCAAAAGGGCAATGTAATGGAATCAATTTAGTTAAGCAGTGTGTGCTAAGAATAAACATCAAACACCTTCACCAATACATAAGCCATCCGACAAATTCCCAGCTGCTAGTTATCTTTCAATCTTTACTAATATACACCTCAAAGAAATTTAGCATTTCTTCAAAAGAGTTTTCCCTCCCTACAGAAGTCTGTCCTGTTTTGCATTTTTCTGTGTCTACAAAGAATATATAACCACCTCAAAAAGGGATGGAGAAAAACAGTACACTTACATATGTAGGTGTCAGAAAGTGATTTATTAATTAGGAATGGGGTGGCCCGTCAGCCAAATATGGCAATTTTCCTAGGTTACCACACAGTTCACTGTGAAATCGCTGGTGACCCCCGAGTCGGTCGAGCGCAAAGTTCCAGCCTTTTTTTCAAGAGAAATGCTTGCTACATTCAAGAAACACCAAACATAATTCAAGTCAAGAACACCATAACATTTTGAAACCAAATTAGGAAATCCTAGAAAAATATAGTATGCTAAATGGCACAAAATGCTTAAAGGACGGTTAAGGGAACAAGAGATATGAACTCATGAAGTGAATGGAAAAAAAATTCCTTTGGAACAATGGGGCTGTAAAAGTCACTGTTTAAAAACAGCCAATTGAGAAGATAACAAGAATTTACAAGCAATCTATTCTAACTGAGAGAGACCAGAAACTCAGAGGCACAACAGGTTGCCTTCCATGCTGGTACACTTCAATGCTTTCAATTTTCCTGGAGCTCTATTGCCGGAATCAAGTAGCATGTCCAAGAGTATGACAGAGTACCTTCCTCCTGATTGCCGTTTCAGTAAGGGCTCACACTTTCTTTAAGATCTTAGAAAAGTCTCCTCTGCTCTCTCCCAAATCTCTCAAAAGGCTCCTAGGGTGCAGGCCTCTCTCTAACCTGGGCTCCCATATAATCTATTGCAATTCATTTCCAACTGGACAGCTGAATCATCCTCAATGGAAATAAACCCTTCTCCATCTTCCTGTGTCCCTAAGTCAATACATAAGCCTATTGGGTGTAGTCAAGGTTGTCACTTGCCGTAGGGACAGAGCACATGCCCTGCGAAAATCACTAGCATCGTCATGGTCCTCGGAATCTTAATGCCAGCACAAAACAGTTTTTAAAAGGCAAAAAATCTAATGAGACCTTGCAGAAAACATTACATTGCTAGAGTATGTACATTTTTATGCATGTAAGCACATTACAAATGAAACTGGAACGCAACAAAGGAACAGCAGCACTAAAGATTAGTGAAAGTTCATGGGCATTTAGAATGAGGCAGAGAGAAGGTGGCAAGTTTGCGGGTGAGGCGATGCTATTCTGTGAAGATATGTCTCTTCAGTGCCCTTCTAAATCACAATGGAGTTAAACAGGTGTGATGTCTATGGGGATATGCTTCTAGATCCTGGGTGCATAGACTGAAAAGGACTGATCTTTTCCTTCCTGCATTAGCTTGTTTATAATCTGGCAATAACCTTGCTCTAAGTATGACATTGTCCAGTTTCTGTGCCAGGTATAGTTAAATGTTGCTTCTGACGGTCTTGTAGGTGATGCTGGTGGTATTGAAAATGATGCAAGCTGGTAGGGGGAGCAGGTTAACTGATCAAATTGCTCCCGGTTCTAGATGATGCGAACTTCCAAGTGGGGGATGCCTTTCAGAGGAGTCAATGCAGTCAGTGATGTGGTAGACTAGAGCATTGCCTCTACCTAGTTAGGAGAGAACTGGTCACTGTTGAACGGAAATCAGATTTAAGTAGGAAAGGTTTACATTTTTTTGGGCGAAAGATCTGGCACCATGCGATCATGTTAAGTATAAATCAAAATGATTTTGCATTTGGTGTCAGGTAGAGGGTCAAGTAGTCTAGGCTCGTGCCAGCTAGCCAAGCTTGAATAAAAGGTTGGTTGACATTGTTGGAGAACAGTAAAACATCTGTATTTATCAGGTTGAGCTTTAGGCCCAGACTTGGCATTCAGTTATTAATTAACTTAAAGCAGAATTTAAGTGGCTGAGTGTCATCAAGTGGACTGATTTTGAGATACAGTTGTGTGCTTTTGACATATTAGTGTCTGTTGGCATTATTGTGAGTTAGTAATATCCCCTGGGGTTCCATATTGAAGTTGAAGATGTGGGTAAGGTATGAATTTTTGAGAAACTACAAAGGATACAGGGAGTTTCTGCAATCTGGAGGCTCCCATTAGGATGAACTGGTTGTTGTTGACAAACTTACGTTGTAGTTTGATAACATACAAAGCTGTCCTCTTGGAGAACAAGCAGTGTAGGGTTGTCTGTTTCATGCTCATATCAGTCGTTAATACAGGAGTTGTTGACTTATTCTCAGATTCTGCAATCTGGGAGTGGTGTAATGCAGTGCTTGAGAGGCTTGAAATGAAATTAAATGAAATAGGGGTTTTATAAAGCGCATGTATGCCAAGGCGTCTTAGCGCTGGAGCTGTCACATCTTGAAACAGAGGGGGTAGACTGAAATTAGGAATTGGGCACGAACAGCAAAGTTTTAAGCGCCTTTCTTAACAGTTGTCTGTTAGTTTGGCATCTCAGGGAGAGATTAGTTTATATTAGTCATTGGTTGATGACTGTCTTGTAGAGGAGGCTGTGTTTGAGTTGATGAGTGATCCACTGACTTAGTGGAGTGCTTTAAGTTGGATGAGGTTGCCAAAGGCATTGGCCTGTTTCAATTTCTTATCTTAATTTAGAATATTGCAATTATTATATGTTAGTTCTTTGGTTTACTAATAGTGCACATGGATTTGGTTTGCAGTACCATGTTTTAATGATGCATTAATGGCACATGGTTTTTGAGGACAGTGTTGTATTTGTGTTGGTGTTTGTTAACATCTGATGAGGTCTGGAGGTGTTTGAGACTTTAATGAGTTTCATTAAAAGTCATCCTTGCCAAAGTCTTAAAGGAAAATGTTTCTGATTTTCTCTTTTTGGTTGGGTGTGATGCATAAATGTAGTGTGGAGAATAGCATAGTATTTCAGTTCAGTGGTAAAGGGGCATTGCCTTGTTATGATGCAGGATGCTGCTTTGAGAGTGTATAAGTTTGATGATTAGTTTCTAGGTGTCAGAGACTTGACAAGTGTATTGACAGGTTTTTTCACTGCTTTGGTTCTAAAGATGTTCAGAACATTGAAGTTTCAGAGGAGGTTTTGGTGGGAGTGCTGAATGGATGCAGTAGTGATAAAGGGCCAGATGTACGGAGCATTTAGCAGGTCGCAAATGGCCCATTGGGCTGTTTGGGACCAGTAAGATGCATTTTATATTTTGTGAGTTGACCCACTCGCAAAATAGGGTTTGCGAGTCACTAATATGAAGGGGCGTGCCAAGGGCATCCCTTCCTAATAGCGAGTCGCAGAGGAATGTATGATTGTTTTATGAACGGAATGCAGTTGCAAAACAATAGCAGTGAACCACCTACTTCAAGTAGGTGGTAAGTCAGTCACAAAGGGGAAGGTGTCCCCAGGTCTTTGTGACTGGCAATGAAAATATGTTTTACGAGCAGACAGCTTGCCTCACGGACCAGTGCCTACTCTTAAAAAATGAAACAGTAACTTTTTATTTTTATTTTTTAAACAAAACTTGTTTTCCTTTAAGGAAAACAGGCTGCATTTTTTTTTAAAGCAAACACGGATATCCCCAGCAGACCACCATTCCTGTGTTTTTCCCCATTCCCAATGGGTCGCATATTGTGACCTGACTCAGGAAGATTGATGAGGTAGGTCCATATCGACCCCATTGGGAATCACTAATGTGTCTGAGAGACATTAGTACATTTCATTTTACGAGTCTCAAATTGCAAGTTACAAATAAATTGCAATTAAAGACGCAAAAATAAAATGGTCACACATGTGGCCCAACGTCTGATATTTAGGAGCTTGTTGGATATGGGCTTTGCATGCTGCAGAGAGGTTGAAATCGGAAGTGAAGAGGATGTATTATGATTTGGGTGTTACTTGATCTGTGAGAAGTCAAGGTAAAATATGCTTGTGAATGATGACAAACCCCACCCTCCCTTTCAGTGTATGACCATTATGGGGAGTGTTATAGTCTGCTGTATCAAAGACATGATTAGGAGTGGAAGTGGGCCATATTTACGTTATAACAAAATGCATCGTGGTTGTTTCGTGTAATTATGCCACCTATTTCAAGACAATGTATGGTTGCAGAGTGTGCATTATTCAGCATGTTAGAGAGTTTGCTTTGTAGGTGGTGTGTGTGTGCTAATGAGTAGAATGCAAATAAGGTTTTTGGTGTTTGGTCAGTGGTAATCTGTGACAGAGTGCACTGTAGTGAGTGCATTTCGTGTTTGGTTTGTGTGCATGTGTAGCACAGAGTATAGGTGTCTCATTAGAGGCTCAGTGCTTCTAGGTCTAGGCACTTCCTGTTTTGAACAGGCCTAAATGGGTGACAACATTGTCAGTGTCCACCTGATAGATGATGCCTTAAAGTTGTGGAAATGAAGTGCCAGGCTCTGATTGGCTAGAATATGTGGGACACAAGGGAGATTTCTGTGATGTGTAGTCTGGGGTATTACTTGGTGGTCTTCTGTCTATGGGAGCAGAAGTGTTGCTAATGTGTAAAAGATGGGCTTGGCTCTGATTGGCTGGGGTCAGCCGGAGGTGAGGGAAATGTCTGTGTGGTTCTTGCTGGGATGCTCCTCACTAGCCTGCTTGCCTTGAGAGTGCTGCTTGGCCTAATTGAAAGTAGTAGTTATGTTGGAAAATGTGGTGGGTTTTGTTGGACAGTGCATGGGAGGTGTGAGGTTAAAAAAATACGCACCATTTTCGGATTTTTTTATAGATGCTCTTTAGACACTGCACACTGGGGTACTGCTGCCGAGTGCCCACTGAATATGCTCTGGCTCCTAAAAGGCTTAGTCCCGGGTTGGCTTATTTAACTTTTCTATTAGACCATTGTTTATGATGTGGAAATATACCCAAAGCATGAAAAGTTAAATGCCACCTGAGGTCTGCAGCACTTATTGTGACATTCACTTGTGTGACAAAGGAAAACATGGCTTCAGGCTTATCATTATCGCCTGATTGCTGCAGTGTAAAACCTTCAGTGCGACCTGTTAAAATAACCCTGTTTAAGAGGATAAGAACCTCAGTTTTAAATATTAGTAAGTCAGTTATGTGTAAGTCTTTTAGCCCACAAGGTTGGGTGCATGGGATATAAAAGGGGGAACATACAGAAAAGTAATATCACCATGTTCCCACAGCAACAGAACCCTAAAAGCTATATATTTACTGTGGCAGGAGTAGCTACCATGTGTAAAAAAATCTGAAAATGAAGATCGATATGTCAAGAATGGGACAAGCTAAAAAAATAATGAAATAACTATCTTTAATAGGTATTAAAAATCCAATTCATTGGGGAAGTTGGTTTTTTAATAAATATTTTTTTTAAATGAACCTTTTAAAAGTTACCCTTACCCTGCCTGAACTGTCAGAAGGCTAATTAGCATAAGCCTCTGCCAGCTTCCAGTCTATGCTCAAGCACAGGAATGGGTGTGAAAGAGATGTGAAATGCCCCCCAGCAGCAAACAATAGGCTCACCTGAATAGGCAGATATGACCCTTCTGAACTCCACTGAATATTCTGTGTAGGGCATTGTGGGCATCCTGTTGATACCCCATTGTCAAATCCTGATTAATATACCTTTTATACCACATGTAAGACTTGGGGTACATTTGAAAGGGAGAGAACAGGATGCCATGGCAGTTCTTTTGTGTCCCTTCTCTAGTTGCTTAAGGACCCTGCGTTTGTCCTACCAGTCTTCTGTCACTGGGTTTATTGTGGGTACAGTGCCTTATTCAATCTGGATTTTAATGATAAATGTTAAGAGGACACTGGGGATTTCCCTATGACACTCCCGTACACACCTTCAGCCCTCGGTGCCCAGGTTTAGTGTGGCTGAAGACAGTTGCTATCTTGAAAATGCCCTGGCACATGGCATTTTAGGCCTGTTTGCATTAACGCAAAGGTCAGCAATTTACCCTCCAAGGCACATATGCTTTCTGGACACATACAACTCAACTTTAGAATGGATTGGAAAGCCAGAGAGTTGTGATTTGCTCCGACAAAATATCTCATTTATTTAAAAAAGATAAAGGGCAGAAATGTAGTTGGGGAAGATACGTTGGCACAGAGGTAGTTGTAATGTATGTCAGGTCAAGCTTCACAATTGAGAGCAATGTAAGGACCTGCCATAAAAGGGCTTGGTTGTGTTCTACTCACATAAATGTATGTTTTCAGAAAGAGGGGGCATTTTTAGATTTAAATGTACCTTGTGCTTTGCTTGATTTTTCTATAGGCTTTGAAAAGATTAGTCTTTGGGCAGTTTCTTCACAGTCAAATATTGTATTAAGCTGTAAGTGAGATTGGGATTTAGCAAAGAAGTATGGTAACAAATGTGCTGCCTCTACCACTTTGCAATGTAGAACATTTGATTCCTTTAGAGGAATGTAGCACCTTCTGTTTAGTTTCCTCCTAAAAAACAGCTTGGAGTTGCTTTGCCATAGAACTGGCACTGAAAGTGATCAAGGGACTGCACGAGGAAAAGGATAATCAATGTGTTAAGAAAGTCCAAACTTCAGCAAATGTCTAGATCAAGTTCTTTGGGGGTAAAATGCCATACCTTTTGGTGAAGAATCAGCCAGAAGTGGGTTTACAAAGATCAGCAATAGACCTGAAAAGATACATAGTGTGTTAATGAGCAGACTGGGTTGTGGCTGCAGCAGTACCATATCACCCTTTTACTAGGTATACTTTTACTCACCTAACATTAGTAGCTGAAGGTATGAACTGGGTAGTTCCATGTTGCCCTCGCCTTGTTTCTAGAAACAATCAGTAACAGAGCACAATGATTAAGTAAATATTTAAAGGCAGCTTTAGAATCATAAATGCATGAATGCACAAGAAAAAAAAACCTGTGAGTAGAGGGATGTGACATACAGCTTAAAGATCGCAGTTGGGCAAATGGGAAGCAGTTGGGACAGTCTTGAGGTCAATGATGAAACACTGTTAATGATGAGGTGACCAAAGAAAAGCTACAGTAGACTTAAGAAGACATGAAATTACTACACATGCACATACATGGACACACAAACACAATCATACACAAACACAGTGCACACAGATGCATACATATACATACACACACACAAACATTGCGGTGGAGTGAACACAGGAAAGAGCAACAGCACATATCGGAACATCCCTACCAGAATATAAACTTTTAAACATCGAAAAGAATATTGCGAAGATAAGTATATATAGGTAAGTAGGTAATTATAGGTTTACTGTATTTCACTTCACAAATTTAGTGCATATACATATTCACTGAAAAAAACAAAGGGTAAAGGAGCGTTATAGTTAGGCTCAGATTTTCCTCGTACAAAGTCAATGAAATTCAGCACTTAGTCACCTGAGCTAACTATAATGTACGCCCCCGCAATGCACTGCTTATGACCTCAAAGATAACATCACTCATGAAATGGTCAGTGACATAACTGATGACATCTCCAATGACATCACTGATTACATCAAAGTGATTGTGTGTGTGCGAGTACAAGTGGGTCAGCGATTGGTGTCTGTGTGGGTGCCTGAGTGTATAAGTGGGTCTGTGAGTGGGTGTATGAGTGTCTCAGTGGGTCTGTCAGTGGGTGCATGAATCTGTGAGTGGGTCTGTGAGTGGGTGTATGAGTCTCTGAGTATGTCCGTGAGTCAGTGTGTGAGTGTCTGAGTGGACCTGTGAGTTGGTACATGACTCTCTCAGTAGGTATGTGAGTGGATGCATGAGTCTCTGAGTGGGTCTGTGAGTGGGTGCGTGAGTCTCTGAGTGGGTCTGTGAGTGGGCGCTTCAGTGTCCAAGTGGGTCTGTGAGTGGGCGCTTCAGTGTCCAAGTGGGTCTGTGACTGGGTGCATGAGTGTCTGAGTGGATCTGTGACTGGGAGAGGGAGTCTCTGAGTGGGTCTGTGAGTGGGTGCAGGAGTGCCTGAGTGAATTAAAATTCAGCAATCTCGATAATGTAACATCGGGTGATGAACTTTAGCTTAATTTCATGTTTGGCTACAGCAAACCCATTTGGGGAAAAGTGTACACTGCAGAACCACAATTACCGACATGCACTCGTTTTGAACTCACTTAGGAGGCCCACTGAAGGGTAGGATTGGTATTTAACCTGGTGAAGACGTGCCTGGAATCAGCTTGCTGTACTGCCACGCATTTGCCCTGTGAGCAAGGGCTGGGGAAGACCAAAATGCGTTAGGCCTCTTTAAAAATGTGTGTGTTTTCAACATTGAGTGTGGAGGTGGAGTGGCTCACATGCCTTGAGTGGTGTGGGTCATACATGAATCCCCTCCCAAATATCTTCATAGTATATAGGTGTGGAGTTACACATGGTCAATCCATACAGAGCAAAATATTCTTACCTTCACAAAATTCTAGTTGAGATATTTGGGGCACAACATTTTGGATGTCAATTGGGCTTAAATAAAGCCCAAGGCGCTCCCGAGGCAGTTGCCCCCGTGCCTGTTAAAGTCACCTTGCGGAAACCTGCAGCTTTTTAAAAAGAGCGGGTCTCACTCCGTCTAAAAGTCAAGTTTATTTTCTCCCCTGAATAAATCTCCAAACGCTGCAGCTTTTAAAATTGAGGGGGCACGGATGTTTACATTTTAGAGAAACCTCCGTTCTCCCTTATGCAATGCCTGCAAAGTCCACACTTCATATTTCACAAGAACATGCTCAAAGTATTCTTGACCATAAAATGTATCATTAGACTGCATGCTTGTCTGCTTTATGTATGTGACATTTCTATATCTGGCAGCTCCACACTAATTTGTAAAACGTTAAGATCCTTATCTTTCTTTTTCAAAGCAATGAGCCTAATTTGACGCACAGATAAGAATAAAGGAACAAAGTAGCAGCATATTCATCAACACAAGAAGGAATCATGATTTTTAGTTCGTTATCCATGCCACCATTTGATTCACTCATCTATTCATCCCTTAAATAACACATTAATATTTATTAATAATTTCTCCTTAGAAACATACCTCTCTCTCCTTATATTGTGGACAGACTGGTCTGAGCTCCCTCTTCTTTCTGATTCTAACTGGCCACCTGCTTGCTTTTATATCTAATAGCAGGTCATTGGGCAGATCTCTCTGTATGCAAATTTTATTGTTTGAGAAACAGACTTTTGCAACAGTATTACCTAATAGAGCAACGGGACCTTCCCATGGTTAATTAAAGCATGAATCACAGGTGTTTTTGCACCAAGCTTATTGCATGTAGGTTTATTCTGAAGTGCTAATGATGGTTTATGCCAAGTGATGCACAAGAATTATGGGTTGACATAAATATTATATGTTCAAAAACATACATACAAATAAACATTTAACCCTTTCGCTGCCAGGGCTCCCTCCCCTTGCAATGCCCTTTTTTGACTATTTGGGGTAGTTTGCGCCTAGGCCCCCATAAGGTATATACACCGAATTTGCGTCCTTTTCTTACAGCATCCTACGGATTCTGAAGATACCCAGGGTTTGTGGATTCCCCTGGAGGGGACTGAGAAATTAGGCAAAATACAGCTACATTTGGTTTTTGGGGGAAAAATGGGATAAACGTGCTACAGAAGAAAGCATCTGGTTTCTTCCCTGCAAATAGTATCAACAAAGGGTTTGTGGTGCTAAATTTACCATTTTCTGAGATTTCAGGGACAGGCAGATGTTTGTCAGAAAACCAACATTTTCTACACAGTTTTGGCATTTTCCTGGACATAGCCTATTTTTCATGCTTTCAACCTCCTTCCAGTTAGTGGTAGGAATGGTTATGAAACCAATAATGGATCCCGCAAAGCTATACATTTCTGAAAAGTAGACAGAATTCTGAATTCAGCAAGGGGTCATTTGTGTAGATCCTTCAAGGTTTTCCTATAGAAAGTAATAGTTGAAATAAAGGAATATTGAAATTTAGTTGAAAAAAACAGCCATTTGTGCCTACATTTTCACCTGTAACTTCTTCAAACTATGGTAGATTTTTGAAAGCTATATACCGTTACGTCCGCGGGACCCTTCTGGTTGCAGGGTTATATGAGGCTTGTAGGTTTACCAAGAACCTGAGGTACCCAGAGACAATAACTGAGTTGCACCTTGCAATGTTTTTTCATTGTGTACCAGGTATACAGTAATTCATTTGGTAAAATATAAAGAGTGAAACATTGGTATCAAGAAAACCTATGTATTTCTGAAATTGGAATAATATATGGAGTTTAGAAGCAGTAGTTATTTGTGCATCTCTGAATTTGTGGGTACACATATTAGCATGTGAATTAGCCGGTTTTGTTCAAAATGACTTCTTTTTACACACACACTTCTTACATTTGGAGGGCAGAAATGCATAGAAAGTCAAATAGTAATAACACTTGTTCTACTATTCCGTATTTCCCTAAGTCTCCCGATAAAAATGGTACCTCACTTATGTGGGTAGGCCTACTGTCTGCAACAGGAAACTGCCCAAAACGCAACATGGATACATCACAATTTTCCCATGAAAACTGACACTTTTTTGTAATGTGCATAGCTGTGGATTTTAGGCCCTAGCTCAGTTGGCACCTATAGAAACCTAGCAAACCTGTACATTTTTTAAAACTAAACTTGCAGGGGAATACAGGATAGGATGACTTGTGTGGCTCTCACCAGGTTCTGTTACCCAGAATCCCTTGCAAACCTCAAACTTTGTCAAAAAACACATTTTCCTCATATTTCTGTGATAGTAAGTCCTGGAGTCTGCAGGGAGTCACACACTTCCACCCACCCAGCATTTCCCCAAGTGTGCCGATAACAATGGTACCCCACTTGTGTGGGTAAGCCTAGTGCCCGCAACAGGAAATGGCCCAAAGCGCAACATGGACACATCACGTTTTCCAGTGAAAACTGACCCTTTTTTGCAATGTGCCTAGCTGTGAAATTTGGGCCATGGCTCAGCCGGCACCTAGGGAAACCTTGCAAGCCTGTACATTTTTGAATACTAGACACCCAGAGGAATCAGGATCGGATGACTGTGTGGCTCTCTCCAGGTTATGTTACCCAGAATCCCTCGCAAACCTTAAGCTTTGTAAAACAAAACACATTTTCCTCACATTTTTGTGTTACTGGAAGTTCTGGAATCTGCAGGTAGCCACAAACTTCCACCCACCCAGCATTCCCCCAAGTCTGCCGATAAAAATGATACCTCACTTGTGTGGGTAGGCCTTGTGCCCGCGGCAGGAAACATCACATTTGTCCAGTGAAGACGGACCATTTTTTTGCAATGTGCCTGGCTGTGGATTTTGGGCACAAGCTCAGCCGGCAACTAGGGAAACCTAGCACATTTTTGAAAACTAGAAACCCAGGGGAATCTAGGATGGGGTGGCCTGTGTGGCTCTCGCCAGGTTCTTTTACCCAGAATCCCTTGCATACCTCAAACTTTGTAAAACAAAAAAGTTCTGGAATCTGCGGGTAGCCACAAACTGGCACAAACTGGCACACAAGTCTGCCGATAAAAATGATACCTAACTTGTTCGGGTAGGCCTTAGGCCTGCGACGGGAAATGGCCCAAAAGACACCGTGGACACATCACATTTTTTCAGTGAAAACAGACTCTTTTTTTGCAATGTGCTAGCTGTGGATTTGGGGCCCTAGCTCAGCTGGCATCTAGGGAAACCTAGCACATTTTTGAAAACTAGAAACCCAGGGGAATCTAGGATGGGGTGGCCTGTGTGGCTCTCGCCAGGTTCTTTTACCCAGAATCCCTTGCAAGCCTCAAACATTGTCCAAAAAAACAAATTTTCCTCACATTTCTGTGATGGAAAGTACTGGAATCTGCAGGGAGCCACAGCACCCACCCAGCATTTCCCCAGGTCTGCCGATTAAAATGGTACCTCACTTGTGTGTAGGCTTAGTACCGGCAACAGGAAATGGCCCAAAACTTATTGTGGAGACATCAAAATAATTTATCATGAATCAACCTGGTTTTGTAGAGGAGTGTTGGACTTGGCCCTTTTTGCAGGGTCATCCCTGATCTTTTTGCCTTCCTCCTGGTATTTTTTCTGACCTGGTGTTGGTGGTTTTAGGACTTTGGGCACTTTATCACTGCTGTCCAGTGTAAAGTGCGTGTGCTCTCTATGGTAAAACATGGCAAGATTGGTCTACACCTGTTTGGCTTATTTAATCTACCTATCAGTCCCTTGTAAAGTGGTATCTCAGATACCCAGGGCCAGTAAATTAAAGGCTACTGGTGGGCCTGCAGCGCTGCTTGCGCCACCCACCAAAGTAGCCTTTCAAACCTGTCTCAGGCCTCTGCCATTGCAGGGCCTGCACGCGCAGTTTACTGCCGCTGTGACGTGGCACATAAAGTAGTTGCAGCATCTGTGACTCCCCTTCTCCTACATATCAGTCACCCCTGAGGTAGGCCCTAGCTAGCCCTAAGGATAGGGTGCAATGTAGGTAAATGGTAGGACATGTGCCTTACCTGTGTGGCATGTCCTGGTACTGACAAACAGCCATTTTGGTTTCTCACTACTGTGAGGCTGCCCCCTCATAGGCATGCATTGGGGATTCCCTGATATGTGCTTCAGTGGTAATTCCTGACCTGAGAGGAGTAGAGTGGTCAAGTTTGGTATGTTTGGAATAGTGGTAATAAATGCTGCATAATGGTGTTCGCAGATTTATTATCACTATTTTAGAAATGCCACATTTAGAAGTGGACATTTCTGTGCGCTATGTGTCTTTGTGCCTGCCTGTTGTGTATTGCATGTCTGGCTCTGGAGTGACAGAGGCTGGGGAGGTGCAGTGGCTCCAGAGGGGCTGGGTGAGTCAGCACTAGGCTGAATAGGCCATTCTGCATTTGGAGTAGTGGGTGGAGTAGCACATGGGCCTGAATAGGACTGTGCCTGCCTTACACAATGCTGGCTCCGCCCCCCTGTGGTGTGTCTGGGGCCAGAGCCTACACTGACAAAGGGAGGGTGTTTGTGCACTGAAAAGATGTTCCAAAGTGCCCCACAGAACTGGTTTAGACCGGGCACAGAGCCCTGTGCCAGTAGGAGAACAAAGGCTAGCAGTGGTATACATATTGGGGCTGTGACCCCATGAAAAGAGGGAACGTTAGGACCTGCAGGAGCTGAAGGGCTGCTGGGCAAGGAGGAACCGCCGTGGGACCCAGCTGCTGTCTCCTGGGGGTCCCTACGTGCTGGCCTGCCTGTGCCCAGCCCTGCCCCTCTAAACTTGGGACCTAGCGCCTCGTGAGCACTGCACCCGTCATTGTCCCTTGGAGCCCGAGAAAGGGGCTCCTACTTTCCAGCACGAGAAGAGCCCTGCCAGCTCCCTGCTTTGTGTTCCACGGGGGAGACTGGCCGAGCGCTATGTTCCTCCACCGATTTTTCTAGCAGCCCAGGTGGAGGGCTGGTCTATCGCTGCCCCCACTAGCTTGCTGGTTAGAATTGAGCCCAGAATTTTCCTGGAGGATAAGCAGTTCCGGGTAGATTGGAGCTTTATTGCTAATAAATGTACCAGGGATTGGTTGATTTTAATCATTCAGACTGCTAAGAGATTGAGTGAGGAACTGTTGAAAGAGATTTTGGAGTTGGAGGAGAATATAAAAGCAGACTCGACCATTGTGGATGCAAAGGAGCAGCTTCAGAGAATACAGGATGATCTGAGTGAATATAAGAACTACATGGTAAATCAAAAGATTAAAGGTCTCAGGAGAAATTTAGAGAGATACTCCCATGAATGGGCCTTTCCCTACATTGAAGATAAGTACTACCAGCAAGGGAACGAGCAGGTACCACAAAATAGATATCAGAGGTGTGGCCGAGTACAAGCTAGACGCACCCCCAAAACTGGACCTTTGACAATACATCGAGCGAGGAAGAAGAGGGGCGCAGGCACCAGATCAAGGAAGGGTGAGCTTTAACCCCCAGGTACAGTCAAATCAGGATTTGGGAGTGCTGTTACGCTCTTTTTAGCCCAGACCCAAAGGGGAAACAGAGGGGGAGGAACGAGGGGCAGAGGCAGGGCCCGCCAGAATCAGGCACAGACATGGCAGATGTTTTCACCCCGAGTAACCCAGAGCAGAGGCAGAACCCCGATTTGAATAACATCGTAGTTAACTTGTCTGATCATCAATTAACATCGGATGAATGGAGGGTGCTCAATAAAGGCTTGGGGTATGTCCCTACCCCACGCCATGATCCATTCAAGTGTAGAATGGAGATACAAAAAGTTATGAGGAAGATAAAAATCAGAAAGTTTTTCGCCAATTAGGAACTAGACCTTCAGTCGGTCCAGAAGTTCTAGTGCTTGAGAGGAAAGTGCTGGATGAAATAAAGTTGCTGGAAGAATCACAGAAGCAACATACTTTCAGCAACATGAGCCAGTGTGACTGGCAAGCAGTTAAGTCCCTACAAGATAATGCCTCACTGACAATAAAGTCGGCTGATAAAGGTGGGGCGATAGTCCTAATGAACACCGTGGGCTATGAAATTGAAGTTAGGAGGCTATTACAAGATAAGAAAAACTACCAACCGTTGCCTAGAGACCCAGGTGAGGAACTTCTTGGTGTGATTACGACCATGGTTGGACAAGCAAAAGAAAAGAAATGGATAACTAGCAAAGAGGCAGATTTTTTAATCAATGTAAAGCCCAGAACACCGGCATTTTACATCCTGCCTAAAATTCATAAGGCTCAACGTCCACCACCAGGACGCCCGATAGTTTCGGGGATCTCCTCTGTGTTAGAGCCTCTTTCGCAGTTTGCTGATTTCTTTTTAAGAGAGTCAGTGTTGAAACAACTGTCCTATGTCCAGGACACAACGGATTTCGACCCGTCACAACAGTTTTTAGTGACGATTGACATTGAATCTCTGGACACTAGCATACCCCAAGAGGCGACGCTGGTGGCAGCAGCTCATGCTCTTGGGGCCCAGGAGTGGTTCTATGATACCCCACAGTCCTTCGTGATGCAGTGTATTCAGATTGCCCTGACCCGCAATTACTTCTGCTACAAGAATGAGCTTTTTTTGCAGACATCGGGTATATCGATGGGCGCAACATTTGCGCCGAGTCTGCCCTGCATTTATGTAGGCCAGTTTGAAGAACACCATCTATACCATTCATCTAACCCCTTCCAGAGTCATATTTGCCTCTGGAAGAGGTATATTGATGATGTTCTGTGTGCATGGTCAGGTCCAGAGAGCCATCTCCTTGAATTTTTGCAGTGGCTGAATGGTCGCGATGACTGCTTAAAATTTACATGGAGCATAAGTAATGAAAAGGCGATATATCTTGATCTGGACATTGGAGTGAATAACAACAAGCTCACTTCAAGTGTGCATCAGAAACAGACAGATAAGAACTCATTGCTGCATTATCAATCATTTCACCCTAGAGCATTGAGGGATAACCTCCCGGTGGGGCAATTTCTTCGATACCGGAGGAATTGCTCCTCCACTTGTGATTACCTGCAACAATCTGAAAGCCTCACTGAAAGACTGGTGCAACGTGCATATCCTAGGAGGATTGTCAATAGAGCCCGTAAGAGGGCGCACAACACTCCACGGGAGGCTCTACTTGAAAGGAACATGAAAGAATCTAATGACTGCTTGCCAGTTGTACTGACTTATGACCCCCTGTCCACTAAGATCCGCCAGGCGATAAGAAAGCATTGGTCTGTGTTGTCTACCAATGATTATCAAATGCTGCAACCAAGGTTCGCCTTTAAGCGTGCCCAGAATTTGAAGGACAGGCTTGTCCATACGAGGCCTGTGCAGCAAACGGTAAATACATCTATTCCATCTGGGCACTACCCGTGTGGGGGGTGCTCAGTGTGTGAGTTAACAGAGAAAACTACGAGTGTGCAGCTGCAGAACGGAAGAACGTGGTATCTTAATAGGTTCAGCAATTGCAACTCTATGAATGTTATTTACAGATTAACCTGCCAATGTGGGCTGCACTACATCGGCCTCACAACCCGAAAAATTAAAGTCAGGGTGCAAGAGCATCTCAGTACCATTAAAACTGGAAAATTGACCACCAGATTGGTCCAACACTACAGAGAAAAACAACATAACCACAGAGCAGTGAAATGGGTGGTTTTAGAGAAGGTAGTGGGTGATTCCAACAACGTGGAGAAAATACTTGCCATGAAAGAGGCTCGCTGGATTTATTCCGAGAAGGCGGATCAAATTGGCCTTAATGACCAAATTGAGTGGAATAAGATCAGTAGACAGTGATTGGAATCATGTAGAGCGGTGCTCCTTTGTGGTCAATAATGTTGTGTCTGCTAAAGCTCCACTCCCTTCTCTAATGTGAATACATTCGTTGGGTCCAATGAAGATGCAAGGCATTTAGTCTGATTACAACTTTCAAATGTCCTGCTTATGGTCACCGGCCTTGGTTGGCCGTGTTTATGTGGTTGTGAGTGGTATTAGTTAAACCTCTTAGGCCTTTCTTTAAAGTTTACGAGCATCTCGCTGATGGCAGAAATGAGTGGGGACATACTGATGAATAGTTACGCGACCCCCAGCTTAATAATATGCAGTGGCATTGCTGAATCGTCCTGGACTGGTTGGTGAGAGCAGTATGGTATATCCTCATGGCCACCAGCGCCAACGACATGTGCTGGTTGGTCAACTTAACAACATTTAAGGTGGACAGTTAGTACAACCACTGTTGTTTTTTCCTTGGGTTTTTGAAAAGAGAACAACAATGTGAAAAAGAATAAGAACCATAACCGGGCCCTTACTTGCAATCCCGGCGTGTCTAAATTTTAGATGATTCGTGGCATATTTAATAGTGGGTTTTATTGTAGTTACAATATACCTGCATATGCTACTAAACTGGCAGTCTAAGATGGCCGCGTCTTTGGCTATGCGCTGCCTGATGCTCCTTTGGGAGTCCTTAACGGTGATCATGTGACCGCCGTAGTGACGTGACGCAAAAGGAGAAGGGTCGCGTTCTATTTTAAATGGAGTAAGCACGCACCTTGGTGAAACGCTGGGACGATTGACTGTGTGCAGTTGCATTCCAAACGGTGAAAGTATGCTGTTTGATTTGTTGTTCACGATTGGATTTTGATTAAACTGGAAGGAATACGAGCAGTGAAGCAGCCCGATGGTACTTGTAAGTGTGTAAGCTGTACCGTGGACGAATTCACTAATTAGTGATGGCTTTGTATCTATGACGAGCGGGCATGGATTCACTTTGCAGTATGACGAAGCGTAATGAATATGGAAAAGAGAGAAAAAGAGACGGATCAGATTGAGTCAGGATTCTGGAATAGAAGGGGAGAGGAGAAATATTGTTCTCAGTGCCGGGGCCAGCAGGTCTGATGTAGTTTGTAAAGGCTCAGGGACAGGCAAATATGTTTGGAGATTAATCGTTTTAATTAAGTGTGATTTCATGTTGTGACGCAGCATTGAGCATGGAATAAGGGCTGGGGAGAATTGTATGACCCAGATTTGCACGAATAGAACCAACATTGTATATAGTCATGAGTAAAGTTTTTGTGTTGTGTCTGTTTCCACAGATGAAGGTGTGAGCAACAGAGGTGCTTGAAAAGGGGGGGAAAAGTGTAAATAATATACACCCCTGCAACTAAGTGAGAGCCTAAATGTGGGCCCATGGTTCTCACTAGGTAAATATTTACCGAAACCATAGGACGTGTGGCTACTAATGTAGTACAGTCCATTTCTGCATGATTACCTGTACTGAATTAACAGAAAGAGATGGGTGGTGCTTCTCTTGATTTACCAGTCGTTGTTTTTTCTTTCTCTGTATGTTTGTCAGTCACTCTTTTTTGATGTACAAAGGTCCAGGGAGGTGATTGCTGACCTCGGTTGCCCTGATGAATTTGCCTCTACTTTTGAAAAGGCAATGAAACATGTTGGCCATCCTCAAAGTGGTTAACAACATGCTGTGTTTTTAATATTGGGCCAACTCACACTGTGGAATAAAAAGTTAGGAGTTCGTATGTGAGTTGTACCCAATTTTATTTGAGACTTCTTGTGTCTCATTCTTCTTGGGGTCTTGTTTTTCTTTTTAAATTTTTCCCACCTTTCCCGCACTGGACACATATTTTATTTTATATGAGAAAGTCATCGATGATGATAAGTACGTGGGCAAGCTGGTGAGAACCTGCCAGTAGCTCCTCCGGTGGTGCGCACGTGAGATACTTTCTCATTTCCCTACACTTTTTTGCACCTTTCTGTCTTTGTGACATGTATATACTCCATTGTTGACTGGTGCTGGTTGAGTGAACTGACTGTTGACTGGTATCTCTTTCTCCCTACTGTGGGACTTTTAAATTACTAATTATTATGGCACGGGGGATTAGGTCAGAGTTCATGAAAAGAACTACTGAGTTTGGGAAAAGATAAATATATCGCCCTATAAGTAATCCTACGTATTCATATATACAAATTGGTAAAAGTGCCTAACAATGCCAGGTCCCTGTTGCTGGATTCTATCGTGGAGTGTGCCAACTGTGCCCTGAGCGTGTGGCCGTGCAGCGTGTGTTGAGCTGCATCGCCGGGGCCAAGACGTGGCGGAGACTTCGCTCTATGTCTGTGCCCGAAAACCAGAAGTCAGGCAGGAGGAGCCTGACCGCGGGTGGACCCAGAGCAGGAAGACAGGCAAAGGTTGCCTGGTTGCGGGCGGGGCCCGGCGGGAGGAGGAAGCCGGCGAGCTCACAACAGGAGGTAGCAGCGTCTCCCGGTCAATGACAGCTGGGGGCTGCCGGAGGCCCGAGGGACTCCGGACATGCTACGTGGCCATTCTCATAGAAGGCAGGTGAGTGGTGGGAGCTCCTGGAAGGCAGGAGCAGTCCCGCACTTCCCCCAAGCCCAGCGGACTAGTTGAGTCTGCGGCACCCGACTTACCAGAATAGCAGCTGCCCCAGGTGGTAGCGGGCAGCTGCCGGAGGTAGGGCCATGGGCAGAATTCACTCGAGTGCGTGAGTAGCACCGAAGCGAGTCCTGCATTTCCAACGTGTGGGAGCTGCGCCGCATGGCCGCGGGCAGCTCCACTTTGCTTTGACATCGGGAGCAATCTCTCTGGCGGAAACGAGACTAAGTGAGGTCTCTCTGCCTCCGGGCGCAGTTTTGTTCTTGGGATCGTGATAACGGGGTGGAACCTCGACAGAGGCCCCCGAGCTTGGGTGGAGGAAGCGCCCTCCACAGAACTGCTGCACAGCCCAGGGAGAGAGGGCAGAGGCACTGGGACTGCCATTTGGGGGCCAGTGGGCTCTCATGGACATGGTAACCTATTGTGCAGTTATGGGTATACCTATGAAGGGCAGGATGTATTGTAGAAGGTGCACAGCTATTAATGTATGCCCTTCTGTGCTATGCTGATGATTAGGATGTTTGCCTAACATGTTCATGCCTCATGCTTGATGCCTAATGTGGTGCGCTAGGTGCACTCTTAGCAGTAGTTACTGGTTGTGGTTGTGTTTACTGACTGTGAGATATGTGATGTTGTGACAGTGGCCCGATTGGCCCTGTCGTGTATATAATCCCCTGTAAAGTGATACCTAGTGCCAGGTGGCACAGGGTATATATGTGATTATGCTTTAATGTGTTTTATGAGTAATACAAAGGCTATTTTTGGTATAACCTTGTGTGGAGTTTCTTTTGTGGTGTGCCTAGTGTGTCGCTGCTATGTGTGTGTGTTGTGCAAACGCTTTACACATTGTCTCTTGGATAAGCCTGACTGCTCTGCCAAGCTACCAAGGGGGTGAGCAGGGGTTATCTTCGGTGTGTAACTCCCTTGCCCTGACTAGAGTGGTGGTTTCTGCCTGTCTTAAGCGCTTGCCCTAGCCAACCAGAAATCCCATTTCTAACAGGGAACAAGATTTTGGTCCCCGGCTCAATGGCCATCTAGGGAAACTTACCAACCCCAGTCATTTATGAAAACTAGACACCAGGGGAGTCCAGGAAGGTGTAGCTTGCGTGGATCCCCCAATGTTTTCTTACCCAGAATCCCCTTCGAACCTCAAATTTAGCTTAAAAAATCATATTTTCCTCACATTTCTGTGTGGTAAAATTGTGGGATTACCAGGCCGACACAAATTTCCTACCACCAAGCATTCTCCTAGGTCTCCCGATAAAAATGGTATGTCACTTGTGTGGGTGGGCCAGGTACCCGCAACAGGGAAGGGCCCAAAAAGTATTGTGGAGACATCAAAATTATGTGTCACAAAACGACCTGGTTTTGCAAGGGGAACCTGCGTTTTGGTCCCATGCTAGGCGGTCATCTAGGGAAACCTACCAAACTCAGACATTTCTGAAAACTAGACACTCAAGGATGTGTGGCTTGTGTAGATCCCCCAACGTTTTCTTACCCAGAATGCCCTGCAAACCTCAAATTTAGCTGAAAAGTCACATTTTCCTCACATTTCTGTGTCGGAAAGTTGAGATCACCGCGCCAGCACACGTTTCCCACCACCCAGCGTTCCCCTCAGTCTCTCGATAAAAATGATACCTCACTCATGTGTGTGCTCAAAGCAGTGTTAGCCTAAAAACCTATGAAATAAACCTGCCCTTCTGGACCCACTTTGGTTCCCCCTCAGTTTTTCATTTGATAAGTTTTTAGGTTCTCTGCTTTGGGCAACCATAAAAGTCAGGTATCATTTTTTTCAGGAGACTGAGGGAAATGCTGGGTGATGGGAAATTTGTGCCAACGCAGTGATCCGATAACTTTTCCGCACCAAATGCGGAAAGTGTGAATTGTTGGCTAAACCAGCCAGCCAAACACCAGTAAACACAGACCGTCAGCCGAACTCCAGTACACACACACACACACACAGAAGCTTTCACTAGAGTCTAGGGGTTTTCTGCCCACTTTGGAGCAGGTGTGCCTAAAAATATTGCTGATCTGCCCCAAAGGGGGCAGACTCAGCCAAAATGTGTTCCCCAAAAAAGGGGAGAAATCCTTGCCTAAGGGGCCGCTCCCTGACATGCCAATAAACATTTCTCTGGTGCCTAGCTTTCTGCCCCCATCTGCCTCCCGGGGGGGCAGAGAGACTGTGTCAATTTTTAAGAGGGTTGGGGGCATTATAATGCCCATTTTGGGCAGCCCCCACCACATAGTTTTCGCAAAAAAAGAATCCCTGTTGTCTAGTGGGCTTTCTGCCCCCCTGTGGGGTAGAATGGGGGGTGAAAACCCCCATCCGCCTCCCGGGAGGGCAGAAAGACTGTCCCTTTTGTGTTGGGGTGGGGCCTTTGGCATGCCCATTGAGGGCAACCCCCACCCCTCTTTTATAAAAATTAAAAAATATCATCCCTGGTGGCTATTGGGCTTTCTGCCCCACCTGGGGGGGCAGAAAGACTGTCCTTTTTGTGTTGAGTGGGGGCATTGGCATGCCCATTGTGGGCAGCTCCCACCCCTCTTTTATAAAAACAAAATCATCCCTGGTAGCTAGTGGGCTTTCTGCCCCCCCCTGGGGGGGCAGATCAAGTGCTATTGCCCCTATCTGCACCCGGGGGGCAGAAAAACTGCCAATTTTTGAGGGGTGGGGGCGTTATAATGCCCATTTAGGGCATCACCAACTCCTAAGTTTAAACAAAAGAATCCCTGGGGTCTAATGTGCTCTCTGCCCCCCCGGGGCAGACTGGGGGTGATAACACCCATCTGCCCCCAGGGGGGGCAGAAAGACTGTTCCTTTTGTGTTGGGGGTGGGGGCATTGCCATGCCTGATGTAGGCAGCCCCCACCCCTCTTTTATAAAAAATAGAA
Source organism: Calotriton arnoldi (assembly GCA_963921515.1). Lineage (NCBI taxonomy): Eukaryota > Metazoa > Chordata > Amphibia > Caudata > Salamandridae > Calotriton > Calotriton arnoldi. The sequence goes on along the minus strand of CAWUFW010000004.1, from coordinate 2,918,238 downwards.
TCATCCCTGGTGGCTAGTGGACTTTCTGCCCCCGAGGGGGAGATCTGGGGCTATTGCCCCCATCTGGCCCTCAGGGGAGGCAGGAAGACTGTGCCAATTTTTGAGGGGTGGGAGCATTATAATGTCCATTTAGGGCAGCCCCCACCGCAAAGTTTTAAAGAAAAAAAGAATCCCTGGGGTCTACTGTGCTTTCTGCCCACCAGGGGGGCAGATTGTGGCTACTGCCCCCATTTTCTCCCCTGTGGGGGCAGACAGAGTGGATATACCCAAAATTATAAGGGGGGAGCAAATGCCCTTGCCCAAGGGCTGCTCCCCCCTCCCTGGTGTCTAGTGGGTAGATCCCTGCTTGGGGATTGCCCTCCTGTGGTGCTCCCCAAGCAGGGATCCACTAGTGAAAGGCACTATTGGAAAAGGCAAATTCTCCCCTTTCCAATGATACCTCTCCCATTTGCCAACATGCTCGGGGGGCTGAGATAGCCCCAGGAGCACGTAGGCAGTCAAAGTGAAATGAGCCGATCGGCTCATTTCACGTTCACTTTCAGTGTAATGACGTAGGCGTGCCATGCGCGCCGATCGTCATTACTCTAAAAAAAAAAATGCCTCAGACAGCTTCCCCAGATCCCGAGGTGGAAAGAAAAAAAAAGAAATCCCTCTGCTTTTTACATCAGAGGTATTTCTTACTGCTGTGCTGAGGACGTAATAGTTACATCCTTGGCACAGCAGCACCACAGCTGAGGACGTAATCATTACGTCCTCAGCAAAGAAGGGGTTCAATACAGAAACAAACGTTTCACTTATCTGAGCTGCAGCACCTCCTCGCTGATCTCAAGACCCTGGCTCCAGAATCCTCCAAGTGTGAGGTCTCACAGCTCCCACAGGTCTTTATCCAATCCAGACACTGCTCTCATGCTGCATGAGAGAAGTGTCTGGATTGACTGGGGCAGGTTGCCTCAGCCCTCTGAAGAGCACTAGAGGACTATACCTGCTCTCAAACCCAGCTGTCTGCAACAGCTGGGTTAGAGAGGTTGAAATGCGCATGTCGGTTTGGCTGTAGCAAGGTATGCGGCCAAAATGACATGCGCAATTCAAACTGAAAGGGCCACTTGTCATTGCTGCCAATCAAAAGCCGGAAAAATAAAATGGTAATAAAATCATTCTATTTACATTTTATTTTTCCAGCATTCTGCGCAGCAGTGGGGGCGGTGCGCCTCCACTCCCATGGAGGAACCACCACTGTCTATGCCGTAAATATCAGAGAAACTGAGCAAGAACATCTGCTCCAGTACACAATCCATTCTTGAGTTAAATATTCACGTGTAGTTGATTTTGAGTGACTTTCACCATGTATTCAGATGTTTTTTCTGCTTTACTAATGACATTTGAATTTGGTTGAATATCCCATATGTATTTGCTCTCTAACAAACACTGCTATTGATTCAGATAAGCGAACAGCCCTGCCACCTGGCAAAGTCTGATAAAAACCTGCACTCAAATCAGCTATATTAGTATGTCCGCACCTTAACGAATCCACCGTGATCACTCCTGCCTGTCAATTTCAACCATAACTGCCACTCCACAAAACCTGATATCATAAACGAATGCCTTCTTGTACAAAAATTATGCTTTTAATGTGTTTCACTCTTTATATTTGAACTTTAGAATGCAGGATGCATGCAATGAAGGAAGAATGAGAAGAAATGAAAACATTTATCCTTGTTACGTCTGCCTCCAGGAGTTGCATGATTTTGGCATAAATCCCTGTCTACAATTCTTTGTAGGTAGTTGTTTGCATGAAAACCCATGGCTGGCTGCATGGTAATGCCCACGCACCATCCATGGCATGCCCATGACACAAAATATGCAAGGCAGCACATTGCGCATATTTGCGTTTGTTTTGGTTGCAATCTAATGCAAATCAAAATGTGAGCTGGATTTTGAATACCTAAACAACACTTTGGGTTTCCATTAAAAAGTTAAGCAAACCAGGCCTAGAGTCTTTGTATTTTGGGCCTTGTGTTCTATGTCCTAAAACCCTGGATTGTTTTTCTCAATAATTTGTCAGGAGTAAATGGATTTATTTTTCTAAATTTAAGGATGTTGGGATGTGAATGTCACCTGCATAGAAAACAGGCATGTACCGCTGCTCTGAGTGTCTGACTGGATGTGAAAATGGTATCCTGACTTTTATTTTGGCCGTGGCATCATGTTAACATAGCATGGGCATAGAGGCCTAGACCTGTCTCTGACAATGTGAAGTCAAGGGTGTATCCCATGACCTGGAGAGGTGTACAAAGCATGCTCTCATATTATCCAATGGAATACTGCCCTTTCACTGGACACATCACATAAAGTGGTTATGGCAGCACACCATGTTATGTGAAATTATAAATCAACCAGACCTTTTTCACTATGTCAATAAGAGTGTGGTCTATCTTGTGTAACGATTATGTTACTTTAAACCCAGACTGACCTTGCACTGACATACTGTGTGTATGCTGAGTGTGTGTTTGTACAATGCACTGGGAGTACATATATTGTAGCATGTTGTCTGCGTCTGAGTCAAGAGGGATCCATTTGAAACCCTCCTGGATTAGCATAGCAAGTAATGGATGAGGATAGCTTCCCTGGACAGTGGAAGTGCATAGCCTGAATTCCTGAGTCTGGTGGATGGCGACACAGAGTCTGGTGGATGGCGACACAGACTCTCTGGTCAGGAGGATGGAGACAAAGCTACCTTTCCAAATTTCCATGAAGTCCTTACTAGAAAAGAGCTGCAGATTAGTCCTTTGTGAGCACTGCCATTTTAAAGATAACTGGGATGACAGATGGACTGCGATTTCTGTTGTTGAATGTGAGGAGGACAGGGCTTGCCTTTTGTCTGCCTGTTTGTCTGCCTCTGAATGCTGCTTTAGGAGCACTGATGATAGCCAAGTGCAGAGATCTAATACTTCATTATGCCCAGGTTAGGGACACTCGTTCTTGGAGTCAATCCCATCACTGTGCACAAATACTGTAACCCAAACTGTTTCTGAAGCCTAGGAAAGTGGATCCACATCCTCTGCCTAGAAAACAATGGGTATAAAAGTATGATTCAAGCCACTCACTTTATTCCATGTCTAAATCCTCATGACCCAGGTAAGGAGCGATCAACAGAGTACTCGGGGGAAAGCTGTGTAACCAGGGCACCAGTCTGCATGACAGCCAGCTTTGCAGGGATTATAAGACATCAACTGAAGTCTGCAACTTGCAGGAAAAGCTGAAGATCTGCCTAAGTGCCTAGAAGTTGTCTTGCATGCTCAGAGTATGAAGGACAGTGCCTGACCCTGTAGAACGAGATACTATCAAAGAGGAGGAGCTCAGCGTGTTGCTGAAGTGTGGCTGACTGCTGAGACAAAGCAAAGCTGCTACTGACCTGAAGTCTGTAGGGTCCTTTGGTGTCCTGTTGGACTTCCAACTGTGGGCTGTGTAAAAACATATTGGCCAAGGGATCATTGTGCAGCCTGATGTTCTTCTCTTCACCCCCAAGAGCCTAGTGCTGCTGCTGCCACTCGAGATGCCCACCAGAGATGAGATGCTGCTGTTGCCTCCAGGGCTGCAGCTGCTGGAAACAAACATATACCTACATCCACCTCCAGGGCTGCAACCGATGAAGACTAGCATCCACCTTCATTAGGCTCCAGGTCAACAATGACTGACCACAAGCACCCTCCTGCATCAGCCTGCCACAATTGCCGAAGGTGAAAAGACGCTTGTATTGGATTAAGGCCTGCAACCCCTGACAAGCCTACAGGCAATATTTCTGAGTACCCATGTATCTTATGGGGGCTAGACCACAGTCCATGGTCTCCTGCCACAGTGCAGAAATTCAAGAGTGTGAAAATGCTGATCTTACAGGTCCACACCAATGACTCACCAGTATAACTGAGAATGTAATGTGGCACTGAGTCAGAATGAACTCAAATGCTGAAGGGCCTAAACATAAGAGAAACTGTTGTTTATTGTTGCTAAAAATAAACCTTCCCAGCACAGAATTGGGGTAATTACCAGAGATGTGAACCTGTGTCTAGTCTATGCTGGTATATTTGAGTGAGTTACCATAGAGAGAGAGAAAGGGGGGTGAAGTGGGCAATATAGGGTTAACCACTTTTGGGATGCATATCATTTAGTCTTGCTCTGTGTTTAAAGTACTGGACTGAGTAATACTTTGATGTGTTTGCTAACTGACTGTTGAGTTCTGACCTGTTGCCATCACACTACTCCTCCTTGAGAAGCCTACGTCTGCTCAGCGGCACACCCCTTAAAGTCAAGAGCAAAAATGTTTGCATAACCATAGTAGGAAAGACTTGACGATTCCAGTGGTGTATGACCTCATCCACCACAGCTGTGGACCAGTATCTCTTGTCTGTTCTGTGTAAGAACAAGGTCTGACAAAGGAAAGTTTGAAATGCCCTTCCTTGTCTTCCTCAATTCAGAATACTAAATGTTAGACCTTACATCCTTGGCGTGGTGCTCCCTCAAACATTTTTCCTTCATCCCTCCTGTTTTGCTAAATTTGTTTTTGTTGTCATGAGGACTCTGTGCACTTTACCATTGCTAACGAGTGCTAAAGTGTCTGTGCTCGTTCTTTCAAACATGGTAAAATCGGACTTCCCCTATTTGGCAAATGTAATTTACTTGTAAGTTCCTAGTAAATTATTCTACCCATACCCAGAGCCTGTAAATTAAATGCTACTAGTAGGCCTGCAGTACTCATTGTGCCAACCACTAAAGTATCCTTTAAAAACATGGCTTAGGTCTACCACTGCAGCCTGTAGTTCAATTTTCAACTGCCATTTCCTCCTGGAAAAATAAACCTTTTGCCAGGCCTAAACATTCCTTTTTAATACTTATAAGTCACCCCTAATGTAGGCCATAATGCCTCATAGGGCAGCGTGTCTTGAATTTAAAACAGAGGACTTACTCCTAAAGTCATTTCTCACTGTTCAAAGGCCTATATCTACCATTGACTAACACTGGGTTACCTTATTATATACTGTGAGAAATTGGGCTTTTGGTTGAATGTAGGCAGAGGGTGAACCCTTCTAAAGCAACAGCCACAATACTTGCCAGGCAGAACCACATAACTCACTAAATTAATCTGTGCCTAACCCTCTGGGAGCGTGGCAAAACAGCAGTTTTGTGTTTCACCCTGACAAGGATTGTGATTGCTGCCTGAGTGGAGCTTACACCCTTCTCAACCAATAACCTAATTTCTTACACTAAACACTACCCTTGCCATGGGGGGGGGGGGGGTAAAGTACTCTGCCATGTCGATGGTGCACATTTTATCCGTTGAAGTCTCAATAAGGACCCAAGATTACCCATGTTCCACAGTTTACATCTCTCCCCTTATGACAGCTGCACACACATGTCATTGTAAAGGGACAATCGTCACTCTGTGCTGGAAGTTTGTAGTCATAGAACATCAGTATAATTGGTATATTGGAAGTAAAGTCCCAATTGCATTCTTTATTAAAGTAAAGCCTAGGACATGGAGTCCTCCTGTCATCATGCAGCAATTGGACAACCCTAGTTTTCATTCTATGAATTTGATACCTAATAGTGACCCACATTACACTGTTAAAACTACACATGCTGTACAGTAATCAGTGCACTATTTACACTTGCAATGTCTGCACAATATATGCCCTTGTGAAGTCTTGATATTGCAGTGGGTGCAAAGAATTTTAATTGAAAATTCCGGTATTCCATTTCATTGTTAATTTTCAATGTAAGAAATAATAACATATAAATACTATTTTTAGCCTTATGTTTGATGTGAGAGATTAGGGTGAATGGTTTAGGGGTGAAGGGTTTAAGGATTTAGAAGTAAAAGGGATTTACTAACTCATGCAAAGCCACTTTGCGTGGCTCTGCATGGTTTAGTAGATACAAAGTAACTCAACACAGTGCATCCTACAGCAGGCATAGAAAGAGGAATATGCCTCTAAGGATTGTTTTGTGCAGGACTATAGCCCTTCCTTCACAAAAACAATCCTGCCTGTAATGCAGACATCCTTGCAACATGGGGCAAGGATAACCTCATTGGCGCTGGGCTGTATACAGGGCACTAGGACTAGGATACAATAGAAATGAGCCATATTTTAGTAGATATGGCACATTTCTCCTTCCTGCCTTTCACGCAAACAGCGCAACAACTTTGCAAGTTGCCATGGGTTGCACAAAGTGCAATGAAATATGCACAAAGTTGTGAAGAGTGAAGGGTTCACGTGTGAATGGAGATAGTTGAATGGCCTTGGAGTATTTGAACAAAATATTGGAAACAAAATATCGTGATATAAAAATATTGTGTCAAGAATATTGGGATAACAAATAATATTGTCATCATAAATATCATTGGAGAAAATACTGCTGTATGTGATATTGTTTGTAAGTGTTAATTAGTATATAATTTATTGTAGTGTGTTGGATTGTATATGTTTATTATTTTTATTTATTTCAGTTTTTAGTATTATCCATTTTTAGTTATGAAGTTACTGACATTTTTACTTTTTAGTTGTATTAATGTATATAAATGATAAATAATATATTTATATTTTTAGTAGTGGGATATTGGGCTTTTAGGGGATAAGGGTTAGGGGATTTAAATAAAAAACAAAAACTGAATTTTAAGTTACTATTGCTAAAGATATGCAAATTAATAATATAGAATATTACCATTTCTTTTGTTATATTAATATTGTAATACATTTTAATTTCATATTAATGAAGATATATGTTAAAAGTATTAAATAAAAAAATGATATAGTATACAATTTAAAAATATATAACAAATCCTTTAATAACGTTAAGTATATAGAAATATTCTTATGCAAAAAATATTTTGTAGCAAATTTTATTTATTTGAAGATAATTCTATTTGTTTTTAAATTTAAAAATTGAAAATGTATTTTAAAAGTATTTCCTAGTTTTGTATTTGTAAAATGTATTTAAATATATTTTGATTTAAGATTGTTGATTTTATATTATGATTTTATTTGTCATTTTATGGTTCAAACTTTATGAATTGTAGTCAATATTTTGATAGAATAGATTATTTATTAATAGTAATTAACTTTTTTATATGTGTGAATATTTATATATGTATATATAGGTTTATAGTTTTAGTGTGTTTTTAGATATAATTGCATTTAATCTTATAGTAAAAAAAATGTGCATGAGTAACGAGTATTGATTGTGTATTTTAAATGTTTAGTTTGTATTATTTGTGTAAAATGTTATACTTTGAAGTGGATATTGTAAATTTCACCTCTTGAGAGTCCAACACCTTCTTAGCACAGCCTTAGATTAGAGTGGCAATAGTAAATGTCACTCCTTTAGTGTCCAACATCTTTCTGAAATAGGTTTTGATTGTAGTGGAAATAGTAAATGTCACCCCTTCAGTGTCCAACACTATTCCCAAATTTGTTTAGATTGGATTAGGAATAGTAAATGTCACCCCTTTAGTGTCCAACACTTTCCCAGATTTTCATAGATCAGAGTGGGAATAATAAATGTCACCCTTTTAGTGTCCAACACCTCCTCCAAATGTGTTTAGGTTGGAGTGGGAATAGTAAATGTCCCCCCTTTAGTGTCCAATGCCTTTCCCAAATCGGTTTGCATTGGAGTGTGAATAGTAAATGTCAACCCTTTAGTGTCCAACACTTTTCTGAAATAGGTTTTGGTTGGAGTGGGAATAGTAAATGTCACCCCTTCAGGGTTCAACACCTTTCCCAAATTTGTATTGATTGGAGTGGGAATAGTAAATGTCACCCCTACAGTGTCCAGCATCTTCCCCAGATTTGTATAGATCAGAGGGCCAATAGTAAATGTCACCCCTTTGGTGTCCAACACCTCCTCCAAATTTGTTTAGATTGGAGTGAGAATTTTAATGTCGCCCTTGCATTGTCCAACACCTTCCCCAATTTGGTTTAGATCGGAGTGGGAATAGTAAATGTCAGCCCTTCAGCTTCCAGCGCCTTCTCCAAATTGGTTTAGATTGATGTGGGAATAGTAAATGTCATCCCTTTAATGTCTAGCACCTTCCCGAAATAGAATTTGATTGGAGTGGGAATAGTAAATGTCACCCCTTCAGTGTCCAACACCTTCTCCAAATTGGTTTAGATTGGAGTAGGAATAGTAAATGTCACCGCTTTAGTGTCCAAAGCCTTTCGCAAATAGGTTTTTTTTTGGAGTGGGAGTAGTAAATATTACCCCTTTAGTGTCCTACACTTTCCCCCAATATGGTTAAATTGGAGTGGGAATAGCAAATGTCACCTCTTTAGTGTCTACAAATTTTTGATAATATTTTATGTTTGAGTGAAAATCTTTGAAGTTTAGATTTTTATTCTGAAATGTTATATTTTACTTTTTTTAGTATGTGGTGGAAATACATTAGGGCCTATTACGATGTGGGGCGGACTTGCGTCAGCCCGACACTGTCTCCTAAACAGGACCGACCGACCTCCGGTTGGCCGTCCCGAACGCCTCATTATGATGCGACCGCACATGGTACGGTGGCATTCTGACATTTCCCTATGGGAGCATGTATTACAGCCATAAACCGTCAGTAATACATGCTCCCTCATGGAAATGTGAGGTGGTGTTCATCCCTGTACCCCATGTTAGGCACCTCAAGGTGCCTGCCACGGGGTGCAGGGATTAACAGGGCGACACCATAGGTGCCCCCCTCGGCCACCAACTGGAGGCCAGAATTGAAAGGGGCCCCCAGACATGCTTCCCGACATGGTTTCCATGTCGGAAAGGCTGGCAATCCTGCGGGAAACCGTGCATCGTAATCCGGACAGCATAAACCGCCGTCGATTTGGAGTATGGGCCACTTCTGACTGGCCGACGGGCTCCTTGAGCCCATCGAAAGCCAGCCGGAATAACCAGCAGGTTTCAATTCTGGACGGCTGAATGAAAAGCAGCTGGTCGGAATTGAAACCAACGATGTCGGTCGTAAGGTCTCCGACCTGAGGTTGGAGGCCTTACAAGCTGACATCATAATAGGCCTTGTGATTTTTTAGTAGTATTTTTGGTGATTAGAAATATTAGAAAAAAATGTTGCATATTTGTAACCAATAAGTTTTATAAATTAATTGTTTTTGTATAATTAAGACATGTGACACATTTTTCCAATTGTGTTTGTGTTTGCAAACTTTATTTATTGTTTATTTTTAAATTTTGAATCATATATGCTTCAAGTTAAAAATAAATATTGATCTGTTTTGTTAAATTGTGATATGTGAGATATATATAACTGTTATGTATATGTATTTATGGAAATGTAATGTGTTTTGAATGTGGGATTTTTTATTTACTTTACATGATTTTGTCAACGATTGTGTTCTAAGGCCATTGCGAGTTTGAGCTATTTTTTTTAAGGAAATTATTTTTGGTTTATAATAAACCTATGCTTTTTACTTTAATTTGGATGTGTTTGATTTTTAATTTTTTTAGGGCTTTTTGTAAAATATGTTTCACATTGGATTCTATTTTTCATTACGAGGATACAGAGGAAGATCTGCAGCTACATAACAGTAAGTTTTATTTATTTATTTTCTTTTGTGTGGGAAATGTGATAATATATCGGTTGTGGAAACATTATGGGCCTCATTACGATGTTGGCCGGATTGACCGTCTGACCGACGTGGGCGCTGTGAGATTCCGACCGCCGAGTGCGCCGTGTCTCCCTCACCGTATTATGATATATACAAGCCTACTCTCTGACCGCGGCGGTCAACGTCAACTTTGCATAGACCACGTTGGTCAGAAAGGCTATCGATAGGGATTCCGACTCCGCTTATTGATCTGTTGTACTGTCAAGCAGATTATGATACTTCTGATGCCTTGGCGGATCCATGGCAGTTTGTAGGCCTCATGGCAAGTGTGCCTCTGAGCAATTTACGGCAAGCATCACAACACCACAACAGAAGACTGGTGGTGGCCCTCCCGGGCCATCATTACAACTCACTGCCTGGGAGGAGAAGGTGCACGCCACCCTGCCACCGGAGGGCTTCTTTGGAATACCTGAGGGAAGGAAGTCTGGTAAGTTACACCTCAACATTTGCCTTCAGTTATCTATTTCACCTTAGCACACATTACAGTAATAGCCAAAGTCTTGTTAATCCATTTGCAAAATGTGCAGTAGCCAAAGTATATAATATGTGTAAGTAATGCTGAGAATCTGTACACCTGCACATAAGATGAAATATCAAAAGCAATGATAATTTCACATGTGTACATGTAGGCTGTAAGTGTATACCCATTAAGTCATCATCCCAGCAACATTAATATTTGTAAACATCCTAAACTCTGGCCCATAAATAGAGTGCGTAGTTATCAAGTATGTACTGCTAAACAGTTAATCAAGTAATCAGATCTGCCAAATGGAAAGGACTACACCTACCATCAGCCACTCAAACGCCAACTTATAACAACAGGTACCTATGTTGTGTCTCCATACCCACTTGTCAGTCATGTCTCAACTGAACTTCTCCTCACAGGCAGGAAGCTATTGGACGAGGAGGTGGATGGGTGGGAGGCGGAGTCTTTGCACTGACCACAACTACCATCAGGCCTTATATTCCTAACTCCAAACTAACAGGCACAGGAATCAGCCATCTCTCAACTGAATTTCCCCTCACAGGCAGGGAGCTATTGGTCGAGGGGAGAGTGGGGGGAGGAGGAGTTTTTGCAGTGACCACAACTATCATCAGGTCTTGTACTCCAACTCAAAACTGCAGGCACCTGTGTCAGCCATCTCTCAACAGAACTTACCCTCACAGGCAGGAAGCTATTGGTCGAGGGGGGTTGGAGGCGATGTCTTTGCACTGACCACAACTACCATCAAGCCTTGTACTCCGAACTTCAAACTACAGGCATCTGTGTCAGCCATCTCTCCACTAAACTTCCCCCCACAGGCAGGGAGCTATTGGTAGAGAGGGTTAGTGGTAGGAGGAGGCTTTGCTCTGACTACAACTACCACCAGGCCTTGTACTCATAACTCCAAACTAGAGGCACAAGTGTCAGCCATCTCTCAACTGAATTCCCCTCATAGGAAGGGAGCTATTGAACGAGGATGGTGGGAGGAGGAGTCTTTGCACTGACCACAACTACTATCAGGCCTTGTACTCCTAACTCCAAACTACAGGCACCTTTGTCAGCCATCTCTAAACAGAACTTCCCCTCACAGGCAGGGAGCTATTGGTCGAGGCGGTGGGTGGGAGGAGGAGGACTTTCTCTGACTACAGCTACCACCAGGCCTTGTAATACTAACTCCAAACTAGAGGCACCGTTGTGAAACCATCTATCAACAGAACTTCCCCTCACAGGCAGGAAATTATTGGTCGGGGTGGGAGGAGGAGTCTTTGCACTGACCACAACTACCATCAGGCCTTGTACTCCTAACTCTAAACTAACAGACACCTGTGTCAGCCATCTCTCAACTGAATTTGCCCTCACAAGCAGGGAGCTATTGGTCGAGGGGGGTGGGAGGAGGAGTCTTTGTACTGACCACAACTACCATCAATACTTGTACTCCTAACTCCAAACTACAGGTGCCTGTATCAGCCATCACTCAACTGAACTTTCCCTCACAGGAAGGATGCTATTGGACGAGTGGGGTGGGAGGAGGAGTCTTTGCACTGACCACAACTCCCATCAGACCTTGTACTCCTCGCTCCAAACTACAGGCACCTGTGTCAGCTATCTCTAAACAGAACTTCCCTCCACAGGCAGGGAGCTATTGGTCGAGGGGGTGGATGGGAGGAGGAGTCTTTGCACTGACCACAACTACCATTGGGCTGTGTACTCCAACTCCAAAATACAGGCACCTGTGTCAGCCATCTCTCAACTGAACTTCCCTTCACAGGAAGGGAGGTATTGGTCAAGCTGGGGGGGTGGGAGAAGGAGTCTTTGCATTGACCACAATTACCGTCAGGCCTTGTACTCCTAACTCCAAGCTACAGGCACCTGTTTCAGCCATCTCTCAACTGAACTTCCCCTCACAGGCAGGGAGCTATTGGTAAATTTTTTAAAAGATAATGTATATATCATTTTATTACATCAGTATTCATAAACATTAGAATTTTAATTATTTTTGAACTAGTGTAATAAAATAATATATTTATTATTTTAAATAAAAAAAATCTGGTATGTTGGTTTACAATTTTTCATAGTTTATAAGGTAGATTAGTATTAATGTTATACTATGATTTTGGCTATCATTTCTAAATAATGTACTCCTTTGGAATTTATGATGAGTTTGACTTGGAATTGTAGCATTTCGTACATTCTTTTGGTTTATTTGCTAAGTTTAGGGCCAATTTGGCTAACAGATTGCTCCACTTGCAGTTCTTTGTAGCTTTGTTCATTTTGTAATGCTGCTATAAATTTGTAGAGTGAAGGTTGGGTTCTGCCCAATGTGGATTGGAAAGCATTGTATCATTCTTCCCCTGCATTGTTTGTTTTAGCTTCCTGTGCTAAGGTGCTGTCATAGACATTCCACCATGGTATTTGGATTTTTTGTTGGCCTCTGTGTCCAGAGCAATGCAGTCTGCTAACCCATGTGTCTTTGAAATAGTCTTTTAGGGGATTAAGTTTGTTTTCGTTTTGTTGGTTGAAAGGGCTTCCTGTTAGCAAATTGTAGTGGTTGACTACCTCTGTGGTAGAGACATAGGCTACTGTGTAGTATCTTCATGTTATGTTTATAATGTTCCCTTTTACCTTGTTCCTAGCTGCTCAGCCAGAGTGAGTGTTCTGTGTGGAATGTTGGTGTGATGGACATGAGTGCAATGCTTGGGTGCCTGATGTGAGTGTTTACAGTTGGAAGATGGGCTGAGCAGCTAGCAGGCTGCTCCTGGTGGGGCTGTTACCACAGATCTTATGGACTTTATAAATATCCTTCATAGACACTACTTGGCTACGTCTACTATGTCACCTCTACGCATGGGACTATACCACTACATACTGCTTATGAGTTTTGGTGGTATGGGGTGGGTGGTACGCACCGCTGCACCCTCTCACCCCCGTATCGCCAAGACGTGCCGCCTGCCAGATTATGACTTTAAAGTGGTCTGGCGGGCGGCACGGCAGCCCCATGGTGGTGCCTCATTTAAAGGCGGTGGTGCCTTGCAATAGGAATGTCTCACAAGGTTCCTGCACGGTCCATGCCATTCAGGAACTGTTGTGCATGTACAAGCGTAGGAGGCACAGGGGGCCCTGTAGGGCCCGTTTTGTTTCCTCTCCTCCAGGGGTTACATGGAGTAAGAGCCTTCATGTAAACCCTGGTAGAGAGGAAACTCTTAATATGCTTGCCGGAACCACAGGGGTCCCGCCAAGCATATTGCTGCCTCCTAACCGCCACTCCACTTCCAGTGAGTGGCGGTTCCCTGGCAACGGTGGCGGTCCCAGGGTGGTCTGACCGCACAACTTGTAATGGGGCGGTCGAACTGCCGGTGCGTCGGTGGCTGGACCACCACCACCGCGCACCTGCAAGTCTGGAGGTAATTAGGGCATTTGTGCAGATTTTTGGAGGTGTCTCTATATATTTCGATTGAAATGATACTAACAGCCTTGTATGGCTGTGTGGGGCTAAATGTTTAGAATGGTTTGAATCATGGCTTGCTCAAAGTTTATGACTATTTTATAAGGGTAGTAAATTGTTTTATATTTTATATGGCTTAAGAGGTCATAGTAAGTGCTCCTTTGTTTATATGGTAGTAGGGTATATATAGAAGGGATAGTTGTGTTTTTAAAAACACCATGTATAGTGTATATCTGAGTGAATGGTTTGGGACACATTTTGAAGGTCCCATCCATCATCCATGTTTGACAGTGGCTAAGCTTTATTAAGTTATCTGCTGTAGAGAATATTAGGATTTGTTTTTCATTATTCAGGTTGTCATATAAAATGAAAGTTTCCTCATTATGTGCAATTGATAAATGTTCAGGTATGTGTAGGTCTTGGTATCTTCTAGGGACAGGTGGGGTATCGGTGGTTGCTTTTTTAGTTCATGCAATTAAAAGTTTTGAAGTGGTGATAAGTGGTAGTTGGACTATTATGTGTTCGGTGACTTTAGGTGGTATATCTTTAAGGATTTTGGTTTTGGGTTTTTGGGAGCTAGTGCTTGCCTCTCTTATATCCTGCAATGGCTCCCTTACTTCTATTTCTGCCACATTTGGGTGGTGGTTGTGCTCCCGTACAAAAATTATACCATCATCTTTCGTAGTTGCCCTCCCATAGCATGCATTAGAATAATATTGAGTACATTTCCAGTTTATATTTTCTGATGATGCATTTTCTTGGCTGTAGGTGTAGCCCATGTGATTTAGTAACTGCTTTCCTTTCTGTGATGTGATATGTTCTGCAGCTTCTTTCACAGTATCTGAGCGTAGTGTAATAGTATAAATATATATAATAATATAAAGTTTGTACATTTATTATGGTCATGTCAAAATATGCAACTGCTTCTATTTTGTATACCTACATGCATGTTCTGTTTAGATGTTGCACACAGTTTTGCAGCTTTTCCGTACGGGGTGTTCTTATGTGGAGCAGGAGGCTTCTTTTTGTTGGTTGAAAATAAAATGCAAGTTTCATTTTAAATTTTAATTTGTTGGCAGTTTCTAAAGCTTGAGCTCATTAGGTTTATTTTTGCTTGCTATTTTGGTTAGTTTATAGATTTTATTAATTTATGTATACTTACTTTCTTATATCTTTTTGCTGGTTTGTTATAGTTGTTATTTTCTGGCAGTTTATCACTTTTCATGTTGTAGTTTTTTTAGGTTTCACTTGCATAGCGCTTGCACTGTGCTTGTGAAATCTATTATTTATAATATAAACTTAAAAGGGGCTTTCATCCCGCTCCCCTCTCTTTCCTGGCTTTTTATTGGTTCTCGTGCTTGTCACTCACTTTTCCTCCATTTCCATTGGCTATAGCATATTTTTCTGCATTTACAAATGCTTGCTCCTAGTCTGCTTCTCTTATCAGTTTCCCGTAGCCGAAATACTGCTAACATCTGCTTTGGGGGAACTGTTTCTCATAAATGCAGCAGATATATATAGCGCAACTTATCACTCAGAGATTTAGTGATTTGCCCAGGATCACAGGATGTTGCGGCACTGAGACTCGAACCAGGATCCCAGACGGTGATTGATAAAAATAGCTTATTATTCATCTTTCGAGGCAGGAACTTTTTTTTATTTTGATTAAGGCTACACAGCATGGGTTTAGAGTGTGCTTGTGTTTTGTGGTTTCTCTCGTTCTGTCTGCATGCATTATATTTTATTTACTTTTGCACATACACTGAGAGCGCAGGTGTCTGCAGTGTCTCTCCTTCAGACCTGCACTTCTCACGTCGCCGACTCTGAATTGTGTTTTTACGCCCCAGTCTTTTGACTCCTGCTAAAAGCTTTTCTGGTTTCATACCGAACCATCTCACCGTGTGAGGAGGAGGCGAGGCCTTGAAAGGGGCGGGGCCTTGTGCCAAGAAGTACCTACGATGCACTTTTGAACCCCACCTCGTCCCCAAGCCCCATGCTCCCAAAAGAAAAAAAAAGCTTGTTGAGGTTGGTGCCAATGTCCTGGGCAGTTCAAAGCCTCGGAAAATGAGCTGGAAAACCACTATTTAAAGTAGTTTTCACCTCACTGGGTGTGATGGGAGCCGATATCGTGTGTCACACAGTGGCACCGTGGGAGTTGGCAGGCATGCAGTTTTAATCAGCATTCCTTGATGTTGCTGCCCCTCTACAGTCCTCATGCGGTTTCAGAGACTTCCTTTGCTGGCATCGCACCCTTGATTTGTAAAGTGCTACCTACACAACGTGCTCCAGGAGGAAGACAGCAAGGGGCCCAACTGCTGCTAAACATTCCTACTTTCATCACATGGTCTGTCTCCTCGTACTATTCCTCTGTTCCTAGCAGGCTGTCTCTTGTCCCCCTGTGCCTCCTTTCATTACATGTAAAAAAAAATTGACAAAGCCAAGAGATTTTGCATAGGTGTGTAATTTTAGCCATGTGTCTGCCTCTCCCCATCTTCCCTCTTCCTATGCCGCAAAATGTCTCTTCTTCTTGTCCTTCTGTCCATAGTGGGCTCTGGGTCTCGTCTCCTCATCCTGTCCATCTATTCTTCACACACTTTCTATCTTTTCGATCTTTGTACATCCACTCCTCACAGGATCTATCATTGCTGACAGTATTGCGCCGAGATATCTCAAGCTAAACAGTGGCGCTGTACAACTACACACATTGTAGCACAAAGAAGTGGGGTAATCTCCAGCTCAGTCAGAATCCATAATGTATGTAGCAGACTGCGGGAGGGGGTGATCACGTGACAGACACATGGGCTGTACAGGGTATAATTCTGTGATAGGCGCTACAGAACTTGTCCCCATCTCAGCCCCATGCATGGGATATGGAAGATGTCCAGACTGACTGTTACCCTCCATTCAACAGGCTGGTGGGGCTGGGGCATATCAAGTCATATTTAGGAACCTTGCACCCTCCAAATGTATGCCCCCTTCGTGCCCCAGGAACAGCAGCTCTTCAGGGGGTTTTTCCATCGCCATAGTAACCTTTTTGTTTTCATTTTGCGGCATAGGAAGAGGGAAGATGGGGAGAGGCAGACACATGGCTAAAATTACACACCTATGCAAAATCTCTTGGCTTTGTCAATTTTTTTTTACATATTGCACAGCAGTTGAACTTCTGTGCAACATGGCTTAGTGTAAAAAAGCATTAAAATGCAGCCAGCAGTAAATGTGTCATAGCGCCTTTTTGTTTTACTTTGTCATGTTGCACAGAAGCTCAACTGCTGTGAAACATGTAAAAAAAACACTGACAAAGCCAATACAATTTGAATAGGCGAAACATAGTGGCTTTGCCAATGCTTGTCTTTTAGGTAGTCTATCTTAAGAGATAGAAGTTGGAGAGTATTTTAATATTTATTTGCTAGTTTATGTTTTTAAGTTTAATAACAATTATGTTTTAGTTTAAATATATGTTTTACTAGGTATTGTAGTTGTTTAGGTGTATATATTTCTTCTTTAATGGTCCGGTGAGAGAATTCTGCTGAGATTCCTCATCTTGCATCATTTGTCAATTAGTACTTAGTTGTTTAAATTAGTGTGCCTTTTATATTGTTGATTTAATTGTTTGATTTTATTGGTTAAAGTTGTTTATAGTTGTATTTCATTGGTTGGTTTAGTTTTTGTGCTATTTTTTTTTTCAGTTCAGTCCTTCTATGGTAGATGCTAATTTAGATTATATTTTTGATGTGTGATTTTTAGTTTGATAGTTTTAAATATAAATGTATTTATATATATTTATTGATAGTTAGGTTGGTGGTTAAATGCTTGTAGTTAATGTTCATTTTCTTTTGGCGTTGTTTTGTTATTATTGTTGTTATATAATTTATTGGGGTGAGTGGTAAATATTTTATTTAATTTAAATATGTGCATAAAATGTTTTGGGTTTATTTGAAGTAATTGTTTTATATAAAAAGTGTTTTTATATATTCATATTGTAGTTGATATTAAGTGAATCAATATTTTGGCATATATGATATTTTTCTTATAGGTAACAATGTTTTGGTTTCCAATATTTTTGTTTTATATATAGGTAAAAATGTATATTTTTAATACCGATACTTGTTGTTTAACTAGTTAAGTATAGGTAGTCGTTATTTTTGTTCAAGATATTTCATTTCTGATATTTTTGTGTTTCAATATTGCATGCATCGCAATTATGTCAGTCATCAGACCTAGGGGTGATGAAGGACTGGTTTCAGGTTTAAGTAGGAAGAGTTCAGGGTGAAGGGTCTGGAGTGAAGGGTAAAGAGTTTGGTGGTGATGGTTAAGGGTTTTGAGGTTTAAGCTTTGGAGCAATGCTTGAAGGTATAAGGTGAATGGTGAAGGATTTAGCACTGAAGTGCTTGTGGTTGAAGCGTTTAAAGATGAATGGCAAAGAGTTTAAGGGGTGGAGTGTGAAAATGGTTAAGGGTGAAGTGCATAAGGGTTAAGAAGTGAAGGATAAAGGGCTAAGGGTTTATGGTTGAAGGAAGAAGGAGTGAATGATAAAGGCTGAAGGACTTGGGCTAAAGGGGCAAGGACACAAAGAAGAAGGATTTAAAGCTGAATGATTTGGGACTGATGGGAGAAATGTTTCAAATGGTAAAGGGGTTAAGGGTGTTGGTTGAAAGTTAACGCGTTTTAGGGGTTATAGGTTTATGGGTAAACATTGGTTGAAGTGAGCATTTAGGCAAGAAAGGATTGTGTTAAAGAGTGAAGATTTCAGGTGTAAAGGGTAGATGGTATAGGCATGAAGTGTTTAAGGGTAAAGGGTTTACGGATGAACAGTAAGGTGTTAAATGGTGAAGGGTTTTGTGGTGAAGTGTGAAGACTCTTAAGGGTGAAGATTCTAAGGGCGAAGTGAGAATGGGGGTTTGGTAAAGGAAACTTCATTAAAAATTAAATAAGGATGTTGACAGAAACTTGTTTAAAAATAGTGAAATGTAAAAGTTAAAAGGCAAATATACAAACTTGAGATGGTGATGATCAGCAAGTCAAAACCGGCTTATCAGATGAGGAAATGGTAAAAGAGGAAAAAACTGTGAGGAGATGGTATGCAAACAAAGAGCAGGAAACAATATGGGATATATGCCTCAGCAGGCAACAAAATGGTGTAGATCACTCTACAGAGGGTGTGGATCACTTCTGTGAATATGGTATAGGACAGTCATGTGATAATAACTACCTACATCTACCGAGCCAGTACGGAGAAAGTCACAAGTAGCCCCTCCAGATAGAAAAAGATGTACAACACGCCTCTCTCTTTATCCTTTAGGACATGTACGATTCCTGCTCATATTTTGGGAAGAATGAGTCATAGAGTTGCTTCATCATTATTTATTTATAGGTTTTTTAATTGTCATGTGCGTTGATTGTCAAATGCTGTTGTGTCACACCAGTGAGCTGCCAAATAAATAGTATCATGATTCAGTTAATGAAGGTGGAATAAAGATGGTTTGAAGGTGGTGGCAAGTGTTAAAACAGCACGAAAGTTAGACATAAATGTCTTTGGCAGATGATTACAGTATTGGGGTTTGATCGTTTAATTAATTTAAAAGGGATATTACTCATGTATAAATATATTTGTATTGAGGAGCAAAATTATCAGTTTACTCTCTATTTTTCTTGTCCTCTGTGTCTGCAGGTGACATCTTTGTTAGCTGAAATGGTTGAAGAACATGATGCTATTGTGGTGGGCCCTCATGCTCTTTTACTGGGTAAACAATGTGTGAGAGGGGTCAAGAGATTGCTAGGCTTATTGCCACTTTGTTATTTTTTGGCCTTGTTTCATCATGAATCACTTGGACTATCTTTATGCTGCAGTCATTGATATATTCCTGCTAACCATCAAGGGCAGGCGAGAGATTGATCAAAAATTGTTCAAAATAGGAGGAATATGCTGTAGATTTCTTTAGAAATGGGACCACCATGGATTTGTTTCCATTCAGAAGGTACAATAACCCATAACTAGTGAATTGTTACATATAGCCCGGAATGAAAGGGGGAGGCAGTCAGACAACTTCCTCTAGACCCTGGTGGTACAGGGTGGTCAAGGTGGCAGCCAGAAGAGATGGAATTTGCGATATTCAGATATGATATCCAACCAAAGTTATCTAGAGTTAAAGATGTGCTACTAATAGCAAAGTTGATATTGACGCTTCATGAAGATGTAGCTAGGTTGTGATTAGGTGGACAGGTCCACTGAAGTTTAACATCGAGATGATTTTTAAACCTTGTTCTGGAAATAATCAGCCACATTTTCACATAATGATTGTGAGTGAAGAAGAGTTTATGAGGTGCAAGATAGATTGGTAAGTGTGCAATCAATGGAAAAAATCTTAGTGCCTGATTATGAGTTTGGCAGTCCATCAGACCGCCGAGCCCGTGGATGAGGTGTTTTGGTGGTCAGGGACCGCCGCACCAGTGGTCCAACCCCCGAATTACAACTACAGTGGATGGACCTCCAGGGGACCACCGCAACCACCAGGGAACTGCATTCCCTGGCGGTCAGAGGTCAGAGGCGCGCAATATGCTGTTGGTGCTGCTGCAGCACCGACAAGAATATTATGAGTTTTACTCACTGTCAGGATTTCATGGTGGTGTTCACGCAATTAAATTCTGAGCCCTCGGGTGCATGCAGGGGGGCACATGGTCTGCCCTCCTGTGTGCATGCACCCCTTTTCCTGCATGGCATGCACTTAACAGTCCATGCCGTGCAGGAAAGGGCTTTGTAGTTCCCATTACGGTGCCTTTTTCAAAGGCACCGCCATGGGAATGCCAAAGGACCACCCGCCAGACAACGAGAAAATTCATAAGCCTCCGGTCAGCCGGTGCCAAATTCATAATCAGGCCCTTAGTCACATTAGAAGCGCCTAAAATTTGTTTAGTGAAATACTCAGCTTTAAGCGACCTGGTGAGCTTTTTTCTTCCTTCAGGGCTGTCATTAGTTTCAGTTTTAATTACATGCTATAGTTATCCTTCCATTGTCCCGCTATTTATTTTAGCAGTCTAGTTTAGGGGCTTGAAGAGCTTTGCTATACCAAGGATCAGAAGGGCACTGTCGTTAAGCTCTCTCTTTTAACCAAAGACCCTCATCGAGAGCCTTTGCAAAGTGAGATCTGCCTGTAAAATAGGTAAGTGCATGTGATGTCGTTTCAAGCCTACCGTGAATGGGCTACACTGACATACAGGTAGCTTCTGTTCAATATCTTACAATATATCCTGCAAAATCATTGTGAAAGGCTACAAAGGAAGGCATGTGATGGTTGGGAGTGACGAATTTGCACAATAACAGGAAGCTAATAAGGGGAAATTGGATAGGGCAGGCACTGTCACTAAGCAGAGAAACAAGGTGAGAGGCAGAAAACCAGCCCTTCTAATGGGTAAAATGTTCTGCTCCGACTAAGTGATATACTTGTATATGATAGTGGCTTATGACAAGGACATTTATATCATCCTATTGCTCTTATTAGAGTTTATAAAGAAAATTAACAGCCTTGACATGCTTTTATGGACCGTTGTAGATGGGATTATTGTGAAGGGAGACTGTCAGTAGCAATGACATGCTTAAGCTTCAAGGGACCTAGAGGCAACAACTGAAGTCTTTCCATATCTGATTGGAGAAGACACCACTCTAGTGTTCAAACTGTAAATGGATACAGTGATGCTGTGTGGGGTAGACCAATCTGAAATTGGAATGGATAAGTAAACCAGAATAAAGTATAACATTGAACAGAATGTTGAAGGAGAAAGGAAAAAATTAATATTATGGCTATAATTCCTTTCTGGGATGATATTTAAAACACAGTATTTAGGTAAAATACTTTTAGAGATAGAAACGACACTAGTACTAACTCAGAAGACAGTATAGATAACAAAGGTAACAGGAAGAAATTTAAGAGTTGGATTGATGAGCAAAACTAAACTACAGAAGTCATGAACAAGAAATCAGAGATTAGGTGTAGGCTTCACCCAAAAGTCACGAGAACTACAAAACATGAGCTGAAATGTAAGAATGTACCCAACAGGCTACCACCCATGCTTTTTTACGCTAAACCTTATTTTCAAACATTAGTAGAAAGGGTTTAATGCCAAAAATCAACGCCGCTGAAAAGCAGGGGTTAAACAGACATTTCTCTGTGCTTTTCCAAATTTGCATGAATGCTGCACTGTACAGCTCACATACAAAGTAGGAACAGCTTTTAAACTTGTCTAGTCATTGTATTTTGTACAGGTAGGATAGCCTTCCTGTACAAAACCTGAGCTACACTCAGGCACACACCCTAGCACTATGGCGCTAAGGTGTGTGCCTGGCGCATGGCAGCTGAAATCAGCGCTGGCGCTAGGTTGGAGAGGAGGAGAGTGCCATATCACTGTGAATATGGTGCTCTCCTTCTCCCTTCCAGTCACGCAATGCAGCACAGCATCTTTTGGTGCTGTGCTGCATTGCCTGACACCTTTTAGATTCTGGTGCATAACGTGATAATATATCCAACATGCCTTGCAAAACAAATGACCTATAGTTACATGGAAAGTAGAGAAGAGATTCAGATTAAAGTAACAGACAAAAGTAACCCACACTCAAGTAGGACAAGAGGTCACTGCAAAGTCAATGAATACAAGTTAAGAGAAGCCCAGCAAGAGCATAAGAAGAAAACAGGATGCAGTACAGGGAGGAAAGACGGAGAAACAGGCAGAAAGTTTGACGCTGAGAAAAGAAATCTCTGATAGCAAAATGCTGCAGAAGGCAGCTGTGGAACACAAGAAAGCAGAATACAAAAGCGTTCTTAGGGTTCAGGAACTTTTAAGTTCACAATGGAGTTTGGAGGACCACAAAGCAGAATTTTCCAACGTCTTTAATATGCTGTTTCGTCTCAGACCACTGCAGTGCAGGGTTAGCTGCAATAATAAACAAGCATGGGTGTTGTGATTATGTGCATGTCTCTTTAAGTGCACCTGCACAGCTGATGTTTGGAATGCAGTCTCCAAGGGGAATGTTCCATGTGGGACAGTTGGAGATTCAGAGCTACCTGGCAGGCTGTGTGTTGGTGGTGTTAAGACAAGAAATAAAGAAGAAGAACAAGATATTGGATATTGTCATTTTTTAACAGTGGGCTAACTACAACACAGGGCAAATGGGTGCAAATGTGCTCCCTCTTACAGCCCTCTGACTGCAAGACTGAAAAAGCACAAATACCAGGATGCAGAAAAGTGACAGAAATAAACTATGGATCGGAGAGTAATGGATCTTGTTTCAAAGATTGATTGGGAAGCACATAGTACAACACAATGCTATTAGAGGTTATCAAGTACTGCTGAGAGATCTCTTCTCCAACTGCCAGCCTCAAAATGGGCATCCATGACCAAAATACAACAGTAGAAGGGGACCAAACCCTGGAACAAATTCCAAAGAGAGTTTTGATTAAAACAGGATTATGAAAGATTGCAACTCATCATGGGAGCACACATAGGTTGCAGACTGGGTCACAGAAGTGTAGTCTAGTTCCTATTTCCCTAATAGGCTCTGCGCATTGGAATAATATAACCTATAGGTTTGACATAGGACTAAGGTCGGTATGTCCCTATCGATTATATTAAACTTAATTACCTGTGCCAGCTAGCTCAGAGGCCACTAGAAACTCCTTGAGAACAAGAAGGGAGTAGTTTCTGGTAACCGAAAAACATGACAACTTTGTTTCCCTTTAGAAGCGGAACATGTCTCAGAATTGTGGAAACAATAGATAACAGTTTCACTCATTCAATCGTGCATGCTTAGTTTCTACAGAGTTACACAGAAAGGAAAGACGGGTGTTTCAATAAAAAGGGTTTTATTGAACAGTCTTGTTTCTCGTGTAAGAGATATGTGCTGTTATGATCACAAGACAGTATGCAAGATAAATAATGTACAGCGTAAGCAGTAGAAATAAATAATACTGCGCTAGCATTATCTTTTAGCATATATTCACGTACATAAATAACATGAGCTAAAAATGCGAGTACTCATTCGATGCGTCTCTAAGCTATTTCTACCCCAATGTACCTAACCTAGTCAAGGTGTAGAGAAAGGTAGAAGTAGGTGGAGTATTCTCTAGTATGGTAGATTAAGAGTATGTTAAGTCTAGTACGCCAAGAGTCCCTCTAGGTTCTAGTCAGCTCCATACCTTGAGAATGAGAGAGGTGGGAATCTCCTGCCGGATCTGAAACTCTAACACCCCACGAAGGGAGTCAGAACACTGGAAGCTGGATTCGTCTGCATGCAGAAATGACAGCGTCTTCTCAGTGCGTCAAGCCGGGATACGGGCTCCTCTGAAGTCGAGGTCTCCTCTAACTTGCATG
Source organism: Calotriton arnoldi (assembly GCA_963921515.1). Lineage (NCBI taxonomy): Eukaryota > Metazoa > Chordata > Amphibia > Caudata > Salamandridae > Calotriton > Calotriton arnoldi. The sequence goes on along the minus strand of CAWUFW010000004.1, from coordinate 2,894,291 downwards.
GGCAAGGGAAGGTATATTTATACCTGGTAGGTGTCGTGGAATGTTAGCATTGACGTGAAGTCGGACAGAGGAAGACGTCATGAATGAACCCTTAAGGTATAACGGTTCATACATAATAGATGAGTTCTTGGAGAAATCAATAGTCCTGTGCTAGGGGAACTCCCGAAGCTTAAGGGTCTGGTTTCTAAGAACTCGTTGTGACGTTAGGGTGGACGGATGTCGGTGACCATGCCTGTATTTGGAGTGCACGGTTAATGACTAAATAAGGACTGGGATTCTATGCCTATATAAGGGCAAGGCGAATTGTGCCTATATAAGGACTTGATTCAGGAAAACCTATATACGGACCCCTAAAGCGGAATACAACACCCACTCCATCTTCGAGTGAACGATAATACTAAATGCTAAACATTTTAAATGCTAAACATAAAATTGAGTACCACATGTTACTAAAAACATTTCTAAAAGCATTTTAAAAGAAGCTCAAAACTGTTGAAATGCAATAGGTACTGTAAATTAAAATCATTGATTTCATTCTAAGCATATAACAGATGTGGAATGCAACTTGAATGAAACAGTAATATATACATATGATGAAATGGTCGATAAGTTCTTACAATCAAAGCCATTTGCATATCATGGAAGTAAATGAAATGTTAGACAAGTAAGGTGACAATGTGTCCCTGGAAGTATTCAAAGAAGTCCGTTTTATAAGACTAGTTCTACTGTAAGCAGATTGTTCATTTGCCATGTCATTTCAAAAATCTAAAAAAGGAAAAGTTCAATTCTGGGAAATGTTCCAAGTTTGAAATATATGAAGGCCAAATTTCATTGTTGCCCTGGTACACTGTGAGCCGAATCAAAGTCAGTGTAGGGGTCTGGTGTAAACATTAGATCATCTATGTCCGTAGCCAAAATATCATCCACCGAAGTAGGTGACAGTTGGAACACCTCGTTCAGAATGTTAATTGCACAGAGATGAGAAACATCGCCTTCAGCAGAAGATGCAATGTTCGCGTCCGTTGTTACCTGTGTGCCCGTTGATCCATCTCGTACCTCAGCAGCAGCCGGAAGCATCTGTGAGATCTCAATGAATGTTATCAGGATTGGAAGCCTCTGGGGACAACACACAGCATGGGCCGTTATCGGGTCCAGCAGAGTATCGACATCCGTTGGCATGACTGATGGGAGTGTTAGACAGATGTCTAGCATGCATTCTTCACCGCAAAACAGGCAGCGTAGAACAGGTAAGATGCAATCTTGCCAGATTGGTCTGAATGACAGGAACCACGTTGTATTAAGTTCCCGTAGACGAGGCATGCACAAAAGCTGTACTATTCGCTCACGGCATTTCCGTTCAAGGAGGGCTCTCTCCGCATCGCTCGGAGTGATGTTGGCGAAGAGGCTTGCCATAGCGTAGTAGGAGGAATAGAAACAGAATTCCTGCAACAAGTGCTAGAATTAATGGCACACCACCAAACACCAAATGTGCGAAGTTTGGGATGATTCCGAGGACAGCCTGGAAAGGTGCTAATAGTCCGGAACAGATGGTCTTAAATACATGTACAATTCCGCTTGTATCTGACATGTTAAAGATACGTCCTATCATTTCTACGAAATGTATAGGGCAGTTTGTACGAATTAAATTCTGTATCTCAGCCGAAGTCCTTGCAACTTGTAGATCATAGGTTTCTTTGGCCGAGGTCAAAGGCACTGATTGTTGTATAAGCATGGCTTTCATTCTGCTTAAAGTATCAAATCGTATAAAAGAGACATTCAACGAAGGCCATAAAGGCGACTCCCTGACTGTGTCTATTGGGGCAAACAATACTTGCATACAGCAAGTGACCCTGGAGTTGACCGTTACTAGATATGGAATGCCTGGCAACATGCCACAGCAACTCTGATCATTCAACATGAGGTAACTCCCATTAGAAAGTTGGCCAAATGTTGGATTAATCACAGCAGCTGGTGTACCCTGCTGGTGGCAGGACAAATTTGCCACAGAACCATTACAAGCCCCGTGTAAAGATATGTCCTGACAAATCTGTGAACCGCTTAGTGTATTTTCACAGTGTGTACCGCTTAGAAACACTTCACGATCCCCACTCCAACATCTATATGTGTATGGTAAATTCCAGGATGTCTTAACATATTCTTTACCCAACCTTTCATATTTGCCTGCTTGCATCTGTTTAAGGCAATACTGAAACTGGAAAGTAGTCACAGGTAGACTAATTTTGCCATGAATAAGCCATTCTGTAGCTGGTTTTTCTGCCACTGTGAATGGTAATTTTTCAAGTTTTTCAATGCTCAGTACTGTATACTTTGCTCCCCTTTGTGCCAGTTCAATCTGTTTATCAGTTAGATTGTATTCTGCAAACAGAGCCGTTGTGTTGATAAAACGCCAAGGCACATAGCCCGCACGCAAAGATTGCAGCGTCCAGCTTAATAACATAATAGAACTAATTGAGACTGGCCTTGCTGTAACATGGCTAAATCTTGTTCCATTATGTCGATAGCAGAGGATACAATACTGTCCAATGAATAAATTCTGGAGGACAAAGTTGTTAACCCATTGTCGACCACAGAGAGAGTTTTCTCTAAGTTAATGCGATCAAGTTCACGTATTCGTTCTACGGCCTCCATCTGTGATACCTTCCATGCTTCTTTATAAGCAGCATAGATGCCGGCATATATGAAACGTTTTTGACGCGGTTTTCTTGGTCCAAGCAAGAATTCCCTAAGGTCTGCGTCTTCTTTAAGTAAAGATAAGTGTTGTTTCACATCCTTAAGTGTAGATTTTTGCAGCCAATCGAGGCATAATTTTCCTACACTGTATGTTGTTACTACCCCCAGATGCTGTCTTTGGACGTATCGTGGGTCTGCCCTATGAATAGTAAACCCCTGTGTTTTATTCAGGAATCTTCCTTGACAGCTGTTTGTGTCTGTGGGCCAGATCAACCATTTTCTCCAATCAGGATTTGTTCTGTTGAGTTGTAGTATGGTGTCAACTGTAACCGCTGCCTGTGTATTGTTATCACTTGCAGGTGTTGGTACAGAAGGTGTTTTCATGTCTTTAATCTTGGCTAACCCAAGGCAAGACGTTTGTTGCACAGTGTCATTCAAAAACATTATTTGTTGAGGGACGATACAGGCTCTAAATAAAGCTTCTATCCCCTGCACTTGCCAATATTTAGTACCCCAGACAGATTTTGTGTCTATTGTCTCTTTCCACAAGTCGAAACCATGTCTAGACAGTTGGGCAATACATTTTGCAGAGTAAATCTGTTTTGTATTAGTTAACATAATTTTCAGTCCTGTTTTGTTCACATTTTTATAGTAAAATGTTTCTGGATCAGATGTATTGTACCCTGAAAAATATGGAAACTTTTTAGCAAATGTTTTTGAACTGCCTGTTGGTGGTGTAGGACAATGCTCCCATTGGTTAAACATAAACACATTTCTAGGTGTTGCAGATTTATGCAAAAAATGATGACCATAGTGGTTATAGCAATACAGCTGTTCATAGTCTGATGAACCCTCTAAATATTAATTATTAGAAAATGCAGCAGATTTTTCTAGGTCAAACATCATATTATTTACAGTTTCAAAGTCCCAATCATCAGAGTAGGTGCTAGATGAAACAAAATCACTTAGTGAAATCTTAAATAAATGTGGAATGTTCAAATGTTCAGTCGGGCCAAAAATATCAAAATCCTTTTTGTCCCACACTATACCATCCTGTATAGGAACAGCTGTGATGTTCACTGCAGACAAGTCTCTTGTTTCACGATGGGATGATTTGTGAGGTTTTAAAAGTAGGTCACTTCTTTTCTTTCAGTGTCCAAATGGAGGTATCTCCCATCTATAAGCACGCTCATAGTCATAACTAAAGCTAGCCAAAGCAGGAAGAAAATATTCCAGAAATAACCCAAAGTTCAATCCATGGTGAAACTAGATAAGTCTTTTTCAAAAAATGAAAAAAGTCTTGTACTTGCTGTTTAAAAGTTTTTGATGCTTGCGACGTCTCGGGCTCACTTGGATCCTCAGAAAACGTATCAAAGTTAATGAAATAGCCAGAAGCAGTTCTGTCAATTGTTGGAATTGCATCAGGATTTGTAGAAATCGCTGGGACCAGTTGATCACTTGTTACGTTGGTGTAGACAGGTGTATTTGGACGAACTGTGACTTGTGTTTCAAGAGGGATGAGTTCCATAGCTTTGTTGCTCAGTCCTTCATCTGTTACTGCTGAATTCTCGATTGTTATCAGTCTTTCAGTCTGAACCTCTTGGATAGTAGCAAGAGGAGTGCGTCTGCTACTAGGTCGGAGTCCACGAGGCCTACTATTTAGTATTGGCCACATACTGTGGTTTGATGAGGTCGATTGACACAAATCTTTTCTCCTTTTTTCCAGCAAGGGGCGGCAGAAGTACTGTTCTTGTTCCGTGGATGGCTAGGACAGGTACTGGTTGTCTGTAAGAAGGTCCAAATTCCTTCTTTTCCGCAATTTTCTCTCTGACTAGATCCCCAACTTTTGGGATCCAGACAGGCCTTGCTGGGACTTCCCGTTTTTCCCCAGTGGTGGTTGGCTGCAGGAATACGTTGCTTTGTTTCGATCTTAGTTCATTTAAGTCCTGTAAAACAGCCAAACGATCTTTGATATCAAAGGGTTTATTTTCCACCACTGTGCCACTGCATTCCAGATCGGGCACCCACATTATTGTCCCAAATAGGACCTCATATGGAGTGACCCCCCTTAGAGAACTTCTTGGCAAATTGTTTAATGAGCGTTGGACCCCATATAGATGTTTGACCCACCCATCACCCGAACCTAATACCCTAGCTGTTATAGACTGCTTTATGTCCCGGTTTTCCTTTCCACAACAGAATTTCCCTCAGGATGAAACGGAGAGGAGTACCGCAATGCAACGCCCAGACTGGCCATGGCGTCTTTGTAAGCCCGAGAGCTAAACGCAGGGCCCTGGTCAGAATGTAGCGTGCCTATTGCGTATGTGCCGATAAAGACTCGCAAATCTTTTATAACAGTTCGAGCGTCAGCCGAGCGCTGAGGCCATATCCATAGGAACCTTGACTTAGTATTTGTGGGATTGCAGTTGTCCACGAGGACGCCTGTGCATAGATAGTCTAATGCTGTCTAACAATGGTGTCTGTACTGGCAGCTACATTCGTAGCATGGTGTCTGGTGGCCTTCTCGCTGTAATTTACAGTCTATGCAGTTATTGATGAATATGTGTATTTCTGTATTCATCCCAGGCCACCAGTACATCTCTTTTAATGTTAAGATTGTTTTAGAGATCCCTTGATGCGACAGACCCTCCCCCAGATGTGTTTCATAAATCAAAGCTGCTCTACGTTCCATGTTTGGAATTACCCTATCCCCCACTCCAGGGATTCGAGCAAAAGGAACGTTGTTCGCATCAATTACATATGAGTACTTGAGTGGAAACTTTTTTGGTAACGCTGCACCACTGCCTTTGCTCGTAGCATTGACAGCCAACATTATCTCACTGTCTATTTTTGTTTTTGAACGAGTGATCGCAGCTACGGAAGCCGTCTGAACAGCCCCCTTTGCGGCTTCGTCAGCCAATGAATTCCCTGCAACGTGAACGCCATCAAGTTGATGACTCCGTGTATGGATCACGTGAGCCTTTGGTAGTTCGCTTTTTAACAGAACTACTTGTTCCCAAAGCATTTTATGCTTTATTGTGCCACCTTTTGCATCTTTGAACCCGTTTTCAAGCCAAGTTTGTATATATTCATTATACGACTGTACACAGTAGAAAGAATCGCACACTATTAGTGTGGGGAATTCTCGATCTGTACTTTCAAGTGCCAGTTTGAATGCTTGTAGTTCAGCTCACTGAGCTGTGCAATCTCCTAGAGACTGTGTTTTTGTGACCATAGGTCTGAATTTGCCATCGCGCATGCGACCTTTAACGATTGCGCACGCTGCACTGTAAGCTTGCTTAGTCCCTGTTGCGGGTTGTGCGGATCCGTCAGTGTAAATTATGAATTCGTACTGATCGAGAGGCAGAATCACAGTAGGCAGAGGACATTCATGTTCATATTGCAGGAACGCTTGTCTTTTTAGATCGGGATCAAAAACATATTCAACATCTGTTGCAGCAAGAGAATTAACCCATTGTATCCATCTAGGATGTAATGCCTTAGCATTTGGAATGCTCGCTTTAGTTACCGCCTCTAAGGCCGGAACTGGGGTTACGACAATAATGCGCTTCCCTTGGGCTAGAGCTCTTTCTTTTGCTACAGCGGTTTGAACTGCGGTCAGAATTTTTTCTGTTGAAGTGAAGCGCATTTCTGCTTGTGTATACAAGTGTGATTTGTATGCAGTTGGTACTTTTTCACCCTCATTAAATGTTAAGTAGGTGAATCCGCATTGACCCGAAATTATTCGGATCACTAAATTGCGTTGACTTACGCGTGTTTGTAAGTGATTTGTTGCTAACATGTTAGCTTGGAGTGAACGCAAGATTTCTGTGTGTTCTTGTGTCCAATTTTTGATTGAAAAATCAGGTTTTATTAATGCGTAGAGAGGTTTAACCCTTTCTGCGTAATTTAGAATGTAAGTTCTTCCAAAATTTAGGAAACCCAGGATGGAATGTAAATTTTTCAGCGTCTTTGGAGGTTGGAGCAGCGCACACCTTTCTAAAAAGTTGGCTGCCAAGCTCTTGCCTTCACTTGAAAGCTCATATCCTAGAAACAGGACATTGAAATGGGCAATTCTGGACTTTTTAAAGTTGAACTTGTAGCCCTCAGAGGCTAATCCCAGTATAATGGTGCTCACCCTGTTCAAGTGTTTGTCCAGGTCATCGTCTGTCAGATAGATGTCATCGACTTAGGACAATGCCTCATTGTCAAAAATTTGTAGTAACTCCGTTACTCTCGCTGAGAATAACCCCGGGATGTTCTTGAACCCTTGTGGGAGTCGACAAAATTGACCCTGGTTCCCCATTATTGAGAAAGCTGTTAAGTACCTGCTTTCAGGTGCTATGTTTTGACAAAAGAAACCATTTGAGATATCCAATGTGGTTTTATATTTTTTACGCACAATGTTATTCATTAATGCTGTACTATGTGCATTTTGCACTGCAAATGTTTTAGAACAAGTGTTTAAGTGTCTGTAATCCAAAACTAGGTTTTGTCTGGTTTGGAGACAGGAAACAAAGGATTGTTCATTGAAGAGGTGCATGTTTCAATCACCCCCTGGTATTCAAGTTGATCTAAGATCTCCCTGACCTGTTTTTTAGCTTCTTGTTTTGTTGGATACTGTCTTTGTGCAGTAGGTTCATTTTTTAGATGTATTTTATGGTGAGGGGAGTCCTCATCCCATCCTACATGATTTTTATATAATGCTGGGGCCTGGGCAACTGCCCATTTCCTGGCATAAGTATATTTTATGTGAATTGGAATATGATTGGAGAAGGCAGGCATGATAATGTCTTCACCATGTGGGCACTCCCTGACAAATTGTGGTGGCCAGTCTTTTTCTGCTAGAAGTATGTCATAGCCCCTTGAAAGTTTTTCCCAAAAGAGTGCTTTCACCTGTCTAGGTATGTCTCTCTCCATCCGGAGTGTTATTTCATATAACTTTTGTGGAGTACTAACCCTGGTGTCTACAGTCTCAACTATAATGTACTCATTCAAGTCCACTATCTCCAGACGTTCCTTCAGGTTCTGGCGAGCTATTGTGACTTCTGCTGCACTGTCCAGCATTGTCTGAGCTCATTCTCCATTCTTGAGTTGTGTTCTCAGTATCCTCGGCATGTCTGATCTTCAGACCTGCTACCTTCTTTTTTGAGAATTGAGGTTTAGATTTATTTTTTGGAACGTGTTTGTCGTCTTTCGATTTCACGCGTTCTTCTCTATGTTCTGACCGTCCTCTTCTTTCCGATGTCTGTGACGATATCTGAAAGGTACGAGAGGAATGTGTATCAGTATCTTGATACCTGTCAGGCTTTTCAAATTATCCCTATTCCTGAGGTTATACCTCCTTTCAGAGGGCTCCTTTTGAGGAGACCTACCTCAGGATTGAGAACGTTTCTCTGAATTATTTGTATTAGTTTCCCACTTCTTTTTAGAAGATGTAGGAGTTTGTTTAATAGAGTCCTTCTCAGGACTTTCAGATAGTTTTGGCTTCACTGGTCTTCCACCCAAACTATCTCTGCCTAATTCTGCATATGATTGTTCTATTATTCTGGGTAGCACAGTTTGATGTTCTGTAACATCGAATTCCCTTAATCGTTGGCGGATCGCCACTGCTGCTGCCTCCCCTTTAATATTAGATAATATTATTGTTGAGACCTGGTCGAAATTTTTCAGTAATTTCATACCTAAATTCAGAGCAGGCTCTGCCCCGTATTCGTTTTGAATTTGTTTCAGGACATCAGGTATTACTGCAATTGATGGAATACCATGTGTTTTAGTATAGATGGCAGCAAAGACTGAGCCCCAAGTGGTACAGTCTTCCAGTTGTGGTGTGATCCCCATCGGTAAACAGATTGTTAGGATTCTGTGTTTCTCATTCGGGCTAGTATTTGGAAATACTGCTTCGATTTGAGTAATTTTTTGAGCTATCCAAAATGGAATTTGCTCACGTTTTGTGGGCATTTTACCCATGACTGCTTGTAAAGTCTGTGGTATAATTTTTAGTGTATTCCCCTGTTGAGGAGTTTGATTTTGAATGGTTAATGGTGGTTGGACTGTGAAAGTCCGCATGACATATCAATCAATCAATCAATAAGGGGTTTGTTAAAGCGCGACTACTCACCCGTAAGGGTCTCAAGGCGCTAGGGGTGGGGGGGGGGGGTGGGTGCAGGTTCCATTCCATCAAGGAGGGGATCTGTCGAAGAGCCAGGTTTTGAGGTTTCTTGCGAAGATGGGGAGCGATGTTGTCTGTCTGAGGTGGAGCGGAAGGGCGTTCCATGCTTTGGCCGCGAGGAAGGAGAAGGAGCGGCCTCCCGATCTGGTCTTTCTGGTGCGGGGGACCACGGCGTAGGAGAGCTGGGCTGATCGTAGGGTCCTTTGGGGTGCGTGGAATTTGAGTCGGCTGTTCAGGTATGCTGGTCCGGTGCCGTGGAGGGCCTTGTGTGTGTGGGTGAGCATCTTGAAGGTGATTCTCGCCTCGACGGGGAGCCAGTGGAGTGTGCGCAGGTGCTGGGAGATGTGGCAGTGTTTTGGCAGGTTGAGGGCCAGTCTTGCGGCGGCGTTCTGGATGTTCTGTAGCTTGCGGGTGAGGTTTTTGTTTATTCCGGCGTAGAGTGCGTTGCCGTAGTCGAGTCTGCTGGTGACCAGGGCGTGAGTGACGGTCTTTCGGTGTTCGAGGGGGATCCATTTGAAGGTCTTACGAAGGAGGCGGAGGGTGTGGAAGCAGGAAGACGAGACAGAGTTGATCTGGCGGTCCATTTTGAGCTCGGAGTCCAGGATGATTCCCAGGTTGCGTGCGTGGTCTGTGGGGGTTGGCGGGTTTCCGAGGGTGGGGGGCCACCAGGTGTCGCTCCAGGCGTCGGGGTTTGGGACCATGATGAGTAATTCTGTTTTGTTGGTGTTTAGTTGTAGGCAGCTGTTTTTCATCCATTTGGCGACGGCTTCCATGCCTTCTCGAAAGTTGCGTCTGGCGGTGTTGGGCTCGTTGGATAGGGAGAGGATGAGCTGGGTGTCGTCTGCGAAAGACACGATGTTGAGTCCGTAGGTTCTGACGATGGGGGCAAGTGGAGCCATGTAGACGTTGAAGAGCGTCGGGCTGAGGGAGGAGCCCTGTGGGACTCCGCAGGTGGTAGGTGTGGGGTCCGAGAGGAAAGGGGGGAGTCTGACCCGCTGCGTCCTGCCGGAGAGGAAGGAGCGGATCCAGTCGAGGGCCTTGTCCTGGATTCCTGCGTCGTACAGTCTGCGTATTAGGGTGCGGTGGGAGACTGTGTCGAACGCCGCTGATAGGTTGAGGAGGATGAGGGCTACTGTTTCTCCTTTGTCCAGTAGGGTGCGGATGTCGTCTGTTGCGGCGAGGAGGGCGGTTTCCGTACTGTGGTTTTTTCTGAAGCCGGATTGGGAGGAGTCGAGGATGTTGTGTTCTTCAATGAATGTGGAGAGTTGGCTGTTGATGGCTTTCTCGATGACTTTCGCTGGGAACGGGAGCAGGGAGATGGGTCTGTAGTTTTTGAGGTTGGTGGGGTCCGCTGAGGGTTTCTTTAGGAGGTGGTTGACCTCGGCGTGTTTCCAGTCGTCGGGGAACGAGGCGGTCGCCAGGGAGCGGTTGATGGTGTGGCGGAGCATGGGTGCCATGGTGTCGGCGGTTCTGTTGAAGATGTGGTGGGGGCAGGGGTCCGTGGGGGCCCCTAAGTGGATTGACTTCATTGGCTTCAGTGTGTCTTCGGTGGTGAGGGCTGTCCACTCGTCAATCGCTGGTTTCCGGGTGTTGGGGGTGGTTGGTGAGGGTTCAGTGTGTTGGTTGTCTTCGTCGAAGTTCTCGTAGATGCTCTTGATTTTGTGGTGGAAAAAGGTGCTGAGTTTGTCGCAGAGGTCTTGTGAGGGAGGGATGTCGGTAGACTCTCTGGTGGGTTGGGCGAATTCCTTGATGATGCTGAAGAGTTCCTTGCTGTTGTGCGCGTGGGTGGAGTTTCTGTCTTCAATCGCTTTTTTCCTCGTTTCTCTGATGAGTTGATGGTGGGCGTTGGTGGCGGCTCTGAAGTTGTTGTGGGATTCTGTGGATTTGGTGTTCCTCCAGGCCTTTTCGAGGCGGCGGCATGTGCGTCTGGACTCTCGAAGTTCGGTGGTAAACCATCTGGCTATCTTGGCGCGGGTATTGTTGTTTTTCTTGAGGGGGGCTATGGTGTTGGTGCTGTCCGAGATCCATCTATGCAGGGTTCGGGCTGCGGTGTTGGGGTCGTCGTTTTCCGCGATGGTTGGGGTGGAGTTGTTGAGTGAGGAGGTGAGCTGGTCGTTGGTGATTTTGGTCCAGTTTCTTCGTGGAAGCAGGTGCTGGTGTCTGTGGATGGTGGGTGTTCTGAAGGTGAAGTGGACGCAACGATGGTCGGTCCATGGGAGTTCGGTGGTGTGGCTGAAGGTGATGGAGTTTCCTGTGGTGAAGAGGGGGTCGAGGGTGTGTCCTGCTAAGTGCGTGGGCTCGGTCACGATCTGGCGGAGTCCAATGTTGTGGAGGTTGTCCAGGAGGGTTGTGGTGTTGGGGTCCAGTTGGTTGTCGAGGTGGAAGTTGAGGTCTCCCAGCAGGGTGTAGTTGGTGGATGCGATGGCCTGCGGGGAGATAATGTCCGTGATGGAGTTGGCGAAGGGTCCGCGGGGTCCAGGGGGTTGGTAGATGAGGGTTCCTCGGAGGGTGGCGGTGGGGCTGGCCAGTATCTTGAAGTGAAGGTGTTCCATCAGTTCTGTGGGCTCGTCGGGGAGTGTGCTCAGGCGGAGGCTGGATTTGTGGACGATGGCGATTCCTCCTCATGGGCGGGTGGGGCGGTCCTTCCTGGAGATCTTGTATCCTCGGTGGCTGGCGATGGCGATGTCCGGTACCGAGGTGGTGTTGGTCCAGGTTTCGGTGAAGAACGCTACGTCCGGGTGGTGCTGTCGAGGAGGTCCCAGATTTCTGTGGCGTGTTTGTGGAGGGATCGGACGTTGAGGAGGATGCATTGCAGGGTCTTCGGTTCGGTTGTGTTCTTGTCGGCGGGTTGTGCTGGATCCGTGTTCTTGGCGGTGGTGCAGGTGTGCCGGCAGCAGTGACAGCTGAAGGGTCAGTGGGTGTCGGCTGGTGATGCTAGCTTGCAGTTGTTGTTGTGGCCTGGGTTGAGTGCGTGGAGTGCTGCTGGGTCGTAGCGTTGGCGGGGCGGAGGTCCAGGGTTCCTGGCGCTGGTCGCGGACGGGTCGCAGACGTGCGCAGACGGGCTTGCCTTTGACGCGCCTTCGGTGCACCAGCGGCGCGGCCGCGCAGTGGCCGCCATTAAGTAGGGGTCGGGGAGGGCTGGACAGCTGGGAGGCGGGAGCGGGGAGGGGAGCTGGATTGGGCCGGTCGCGCTGGGGGGGGGTGCGGGGCAGCAGCGGCGGGGAAAGGTAAAGGGAGGAAATAAGGGATAAAGAAAAAAGGGAAAATAAGCAGAAATAAGGCACAAAAGAGCAGAGATGCAGAAAAGTGCAGAAAGGTGAAAGATAAAAGAGGGTAGAAAAACGAGTGAAAATGAGTGAAAGAGCAGAGCGAGAGAAAGGGAAAATGAGCAGAAATAAGGCACAAAAGGGCAGAGATGCAGAAAAGTGCAGAAAGGTGAAAAATAAATAGGGTAGAAAAACGAGTGAAAACAAGTGAAAGAGCAGAGTGAGAGGAAGGAGACAGAGGTCCACTGGACCACCAGGAATGAGGTGCAGAGAAACCTGCGGGTGGAGGAGGGCCTCGATCACCAACACTCAAGAGTGCAGGGGCAGGCCTCACTTAATGGTGGAGCTGCGAGGGTGGGAGAGCAATTTCACTGACAATGAGTCAGTGGTCTTGCTCGCCTGTCCCCGCAGTGGCCGCCATTAAGTAGGGGTCGGGGAGGGCTGGACAGCTGGGAGGCGGGAGCGGGGAGGGGAGCTGAATTGGGCCGTTCGCGCTGGGGGGGAGGGGCCGCGGCGGCGGGGAAAGGTAAAGGGAGGAAATAAGGGATAAAGAAAAAAGGGAAAATAAGCAGAAATAAGGCACAAAAGAGCAGAGATGCAGAAAAGTGCAGAAAGGTGAAAGATAAAAGAGGGTAGAAAAACGAGTGAAAACGAGTGAAAGAGCAGAGCGAGAGAAAGGGAAAATGAGCAGAAATAAGGCACAAAAGAACAGAGATGCAGAAAAGTGCAGAAAGGTGAAAGATAAAAAGGGTAGAAAAAGAGTTAAAACGAGTGAAAGAGCGAGAGGAAGGAGACAGAGGTCCACTGGACCACCAGGGATGAGGCGCAGGGAAACCTGCGGGTGGAGGAGGGCCTCGATCACCAACACTCAAGAGTGCAGGCGCAGGCCTCACTTAATGGTGGAGCTGCGAGGGTGGGAGAGCAATTTCACTGACAATGAGTCAGTGGTATTGCTCGCCTGTCCCCGCAGGGGCCGCCATTAAGTAGGGGTCGGGGAGGGCTGGACAGCTGGGAGGGGAGCTGGATTGGGCCGGACGCGCTGGGGGGAGGGGCCGCGGGGGCAGCAGCGGCAGGGAAAGGTAAAGGGAGTAAATAAGGGAAAATAAGCAGAAATAAGGCACAAAAGAGCAGAGATGCAGAAAAGTGCAGAAAGGTGAAAGATAAAAAGGGTAGAAAAACGAGTGAAAACGAGTGAAAGAGCAGAGTGAGAGGAAGGAGACAGAGGTCCACTGGACCACCAGGGATGAGGTGCAGGGAAACCTGCGGGTGGAGGAGGGCCTCGATCACCAACACTCAAGAGTGCAGGGGCAGGGGTAGGCCTCACTTAATGGTGGAGCTGCGAGGGTGGGAGAGCAATTTCCCTGACAATGAGTCAGTGGTCTTGCTCGCCTGTCCCCGCAGTGGCCGCCATTAAGTAGGGGTCAGGGAGGGCTGGACAGCTGGGAGGCGGGAGCGGGGAGGGGAGCTGGATTGGGCCGGTCGCGATGGGGGGGGAGGGGCCGCGGGGCAGCAGCGGCGGGGAAAGGTAAAGGGAGGAAATAAGGGATAAAGAAAAAAGGGAAAATTAGCAGAAATAAGGCACAAAAGAGCAGAGATGCATAAAAGTGCAGAAAGGTGAAAGATCAAAGAGGGTAGAAAAACGAGTGAAAATGAGTGAAAGAGCAGAGCGAGAGAAAGGGAAAATGAACAGAAATAAGGCACAAAAGAGCAGAGATGCAGAAAAGTGCAGAAAGGTGAAAGATAAAAAGGGTAGAAAAACGAGTGAAAACGAGTGAAAGAGCAGAGTGAGAGGAAGGAGACAGAGGTCCACTGGACCACCAGGGATGAGGCGCAGGGAAACCTGCGGGTGGAGGAGGGCCTCAATCACCAACACTCAAGAGTGCAGGGGCAGGCCTCACTTAATGGTGGAGCTGCGAGGATGGGAGAGCAATTTCACTGACAATGAGTATAATTGTCTGTAAATGTTTATTAACTCTGTAAGTTGAGTAAGTAGTTCCTCGTCTGACATTACATCAATGTCAGGATGAGGTGTGTAGCCGGCTAGTATTGGCCATGTGGCTCCTGGTCTACCTAGTGGACCGAGCCTGGTAATGTTTTTGTGATGTTTTAGGGCGCCTTTAAACCAGAGCTGATGCTCCTGGTATGTTAGTGGGATTTCAATATCCTCGAAAGGAATATATTCCTCTGGTGGATCATCTTCTTTGTAGAAGTGAAACAGTCTTGTTACTGAATTTGATTCAGGAAATATTACCCATGAATAGAATACCTCTGTCTGAAAGGATTCGCGTGCCTCTATCACGAAAACTGCTCTACCGCCTCTCGGTGGTAGGCCATGTTTTATAAGTTTTAGAGTGATGGCTCTTCTTAAGTTTGGATTGATGTCTATGACACCCTCCTCGGTTTCAATCAAACCTGTGATGTTATAAGCTGTTAAAGCTGGTTGACCCGCAACGTCACCGTTGTCGGAGTCAGGCATTTTGTTTTTAGAAAAATGTAGAACAAGTTTCAAGGAAACAAAAAGATAAGGTGCACAATATTTTGGAACACTGTATCCTTCAACGTTGAACAAACCAAACAAGTAATATATAGGGTGCTTCCCTATTTAGGGGCCGATTCCGATCTCGGCCGGTAGTGCTCCGAATCGGATTCGGATTTACCGGATCCGATTCGGAGCCCTGTTTCCCGACCGAATCGTACGCGGGTCCGGCCGAGCGAGTACGATGCAAGCGCCCGCGAAATCTCCGACCGACTCGTACGCGGCTTCAACACGCTCCGACCGACTCGCACGGACACGACTCGCACCGCGCTATGGAGACGTTTCCCGGCCGGGTCAGTACGATGCGCGCCGCGAGCAGTCCGACCGACTCGCGCCGTCCGGCTCGAAAGAGCTGTCGGAGCCGTACTTTGGGGGTCCGCGTCGGACTCCCCTGTACGCGTAGCCGCGCGAGTCGCACACAGGGGGACCCATGGGTCCCCCCTACCTGTGCATGTACGCCGCGATGCGCATGGACGCGTACCCGCTGTAGGGGGCGCCCTCGTTCACCTCGCACCCATTGAGTCAATGGGAGCCCGCGTACGCGTTGTACGACCGGCTCCCATTGACTTCAATGGGAGTCCGACCGAATCGAGTCCGATAGCATGCAAATGCATCGTACTCGTCCGGTCGGACTGCTAGGGTCCGATTCGGTCGGAAATCTCTTTGGGTCCGGCTCGGTCGGAGAGATTTCCGGCCCGAATCGGAATCGACCCCTTAGTTTTGGCGGATATTTAACCCTACCCACTCCGGACGTCTTATGGAGTATGTGAGTAGGGGTCTCTGAGAAAAGCACAAATGAGTTACTCAGTATCTAGCATTAAATTACTGCCTTACCAAACCGTTGGGCGCCATGTAGTGTAGTTCCTATTTCCCTAATAGGCTCTGCGCATTGGAATAATATAACCTATAGGTTTGACATAGGACTAAGGTCGGTATGTCCCTATCGATTATATTAAACTTAATTACCTGTGCCAGCTAGCTCAGAGGCCACTAGAAACTCCTTGAGAACAAGAAGGGAGTAGTTTCTGGCAACCGAAAAACATGACAACTTTGTTTCCCTTTAGAAGCGGAACATGTCTCAGAATCGTGGAAACAATAGATAACAGTTTCACTCATTCAATCGTGCATGCTTAGTTTCTACAGTTACAAAGAAAGGAAAGACGTGCGTTTCAATAAAAAGGGTTTTATTGAACAGTCTTGTTTCTCGTGTAAGAGATATGTGCTGTTATGATCACAAGTCAGTATGCAAGATAAATAATGTACAGCGTAAGCAGTAGAAATAAATAATACTGCGCTAGCATTATCTTTTAGCATATATTCACGTACATAAATAACATGAGCCAAAAATGCGAGTACTCATTCGATGCGTCTCTAAGCTAGTTCTACCCCAATGTACCTAACCTAGTCTAGGTGTAGGGAAAGGTAGAAGTAGGTGGAGTATTCTCTAGTATGGTAGATTAAGAGTATGTTAAGTATAGTATGCCAAGAGTCCCTCTAGGTTCTAGTCAGCTCCATACCTTGAGAATGAGAGAGGTGGGAATCTCCTGCCGGATCTGAAACTCTAACACCCCGCGAAGGGAGTCAGAACACTGGAAGCTGGATTCGTCTGCGTGCAGAAATGACAGCGTCTTCTCAGTGCGTCAGGCCAGGATACGGGCTCCTCTGAAGTCGAGGTCTCCTCTAACTTGCTTGGGCAAAGGAAGGTATATTTATACCTGGTAGGTGTCGTGGAATGTTAGCATTGACGTGAAGTCGGACAGAGGAAGACGTCAGGAATGAACCCTTAAGGTATAACGGTTCATACATAATAGATGAGTTCTTGGAGAAATCAATAGTCCTGTGCTAGGGGAACTCTCGAAGCTTAAGGGTCTGGTTTCTAAGAACTCGTTGTGACGTTAGGGTGGACGGATGTCGGTGACCATGCCTGTATTTGGAGTGCACGGTTAATGCCTAAATAAGGACTGGGATTCTATGCCTATATAAGGGCAAGGCGAATTGTGCCTATATAAGGACATGAATCAGGAAAACCTATATAAGGACCCCTAAAGCGGAATACAACAGAAGGTCCACAGGCAGTGATATCTGTTGGCAGGATGACAGGATCCTGACACCAAGAGTCATTACCATTTTGGTGTAGCTGCGTAATAAAACACAGACATGCCCTAGCATTTTTTGCCACTGTTTTCTGGTCGAAGCTGAGTTATCTTTCCTTAAGAGTCAATATCAACTAGGAGAGGCTTTGTCAGAGTATAGAGTTCATAGATTCAGGTGAAATATATCGCTATGAGAAACATATATATCCAATAAACTGACTCATTTCAACATTTTCCAGGATCTGTTATTGCTGCAATACGTTTACCCAGACTCTGTGCTTGACTTTGTGTTGCCAGGATCCTGCACTATACTAGCCCAAGGGAAGCACAAGAGTGACATTTGTGCAAAAAAACTTAAACATAAATGTATTGAGATTTTTTGCTCTAGTCCACACAGTTGCTCTGTTTTGGGTTTTGGAGTTTGAGATATGTATTTGTTATATTGTGAAATATGAAGCGATACAACGCTACAATCATTCTACCGAGGAAGGGTCATGAGAGACTTGGGCTTAAGGGCATATGTACAACCCGTGGCAGCCATTTTGCTGTGGCTTTTTCTGAAAGGCTGTTCTTGTATCAGTAATAAAAACAATCTTCTATTCATTATATTCTGTTACGAACCAACTGCCAACCGTAGAACAATAATTTAGTACATCTCACACCAGACTCACTGATCGTCCATTCTTATTTGCCATCCATCTCCTAGACTAGCTTTTATCTACCAGTTAACCTGTTGCAGATATGAGAGACCTCTGGGATAAGGGCTTGCTTTTCAGTTTTAAAATCAATTTGGACAGTGGCCTCAGACAGATGCCGTCACCATTATAGCCACTCACAACTGCAATACTGTATCACTGATTAAAGTAGCACTGTAAAGCATGTCTCCAGGTCTGCCAATGCAGCCTGGCTGTGCATTTGTAAAACTGCCAAATAAATCTGTCAAAATCACCCCTGTGACAGGTCTCAACCTTCCTTTGAAATATTTATAAGTCACCTGTAAGGTAGGCCTTAGTGCCCATTAGGGTAGGGTGCATGGCATTGCTGTAGCGTTTACTGGGCCCTACTTTTCTTTCATCACTCTTACAACATTTTGGTCCTCCAATGGATCTTGCTCTGTACTGAAAGGGGTTGGATATTCAGGGGATGGGCAGTTACCCAATGAGGACCAGGAATAGGATAACTGTTTCTACAAACTCGAAATTAAACTCATATAGATAAGTCTCAAGCAAATAACAAAGATATAAAATACGATCAGTGCAAACCCAAATCTCCAAAGGAAACGTAAGCAAGCAAGGATCATAGAAATCAGGAGTTACGTTACAGCCAAGAGAAATATTAGCATCAAAATTTGACAATCAGAAAATTCCCGCTTGTATTTCTCTCTTGTCTTAGGGTAACCCAGAAATAATGCTCACTCACAAGTAATGACGAGTCAGAACAGCAGAGTCAGATCAAGTGATTAATAAAGTTTATCATATTGAAGATGGAAAATGTTTTACATTTGAAAAAATGTAATATTCAGATTCGAATTCAAATAAAATAGATGTAATGAAATATACCAAAACTCGGAATTCAATGAGGTAATGTGAATTAAACGGGGCAGTCTCCCTCAGCTGTGGTAGACCCCCAAACACATACAGCGCATGCGTCGGTATGGATACGTAGCCAGGTGAGTCTTCCGCAAACACTCTTAGGAGAGTTCAGCAAAGTTCCAAGTAGCCAGTCCAGTCCTTCTAGACAGTAATCTGTCTATGTCTGACGTCGTAACAGCAAGAGTCACAATAGTACAACAGGGATCCTTCGTTCTGCATGGATCTATCTGCTCCAGGAATAAGGGCATAAAGGCGTAAGGGCATCAGGGCTTAAAAAGGACATTATATATGTCTTAAGACAGGCAATTATACTTGGTCAGTTTCCAGGGTGACAACTCCTAGCATCACTTCAATTTGTCAGACCACTTAGTCCTTAGGTCAGTTTGTATATGATGATCGTGCATGCGGCAGTAAAGAAGACACAAATCAGGGAAAACAGGTCGATCAATTACGCAGTTCCTTAAGTTATTCAATCATGCGACACATTGAATATGAAGCATAGCAAGCTCATAAAGGCACTTTCCCAGCAAAAATTGTAGCAAGTGCACTGAGCAGTACAGGAGATGTCAAAGGAAACAATTATTATTTTAATACTACTGGTAATATCCTGGAATGTTCCCATATGCTTTTGGTAATACCAGTCCAGGATTTCACTGAAATAATAAGGTCTACATGAATTTAAGCTAATATACGACAAGATCATGTTAATTGTTAATCGTACATTAAACGGTCATTCAAACATATAAGTTTAATTATATCATTAATGCTATAAAATACTCTTTACTATGGTTGAAATTAATACATGTAATTATAGGTTACTCATAAAATTTTGTAAGTATCAACATGTGCATATAACTAAGAATTTGTTTAAACATTTTCCTTTATAAGTTCATCTATTCATACATATGTAAAATACATGCTAGAGACATTTTCTTTTGTCAGTTCCGTTTTACATGTTAATTATATGAAATTACATTTTCATTAATTTGCACATGAAAACCATCTAATTCATATTGTTTCAATTTTAGTCTTATTAATGTTCGCACTCATATATGAATATCAAGTTGATTGACAATAAAATCCATAACATGAGAATTTTCAATCCTACATATTTCTAACACGTTAATAAATATAATTACTTTTTTATTATTAAAATCACATCTATATTTGTGGAACGAATAACACATGTCTCAAATCTACTTTTCTTCTGCATGCTTGAACGATGTAACTGTATTTCATATTTTTGTGTCATTTTCCATAACGTGTAACTTGTTTACCGTTTTCTCGCAAACGTTGTCATAAATCATGTCTTTGTCACACCTTTATCTATATCTCAACTAAAGTCACATTTATAGTGCTAATGTTTTCAAAAAGTGTAGTCTAAAATGTTCTAGAGATTTTAGTTCATCGTAATACCCGCATTGTATAGCATCAAGTTCTATCTGTGACTTCCTACTTTTCACTCCACTTGTTTTTTTCTTTGTTTTTATGCATTTGTAGATTTTAATATAAAATGATTCGAATTAGTATGCAAATAGCAATTTTTAGTATTGGAGTTAATATTTTTCTCACTCAACCACTTAATAAGTCAGCGAACCATTTTCCTACTGCAGATAACCCTTTCCCAATTAATTTCAAACTAGTTATCACACAGCAAGAAATTCCATATGTAACAGGTAAATGATGATACGTAACCCACTCTGAAACAGAAGTGAGTAACTGCATGCACACGTAACAGTTTCGAGCATCCTTTATTCCACATACTTGTAAAGAAATTTAGTAAAAACATTTAAAGAATAATCACTAGTGGATTGATCTACATGAAGATTTTTGTCAGCTAGCATGTTTAACTGCATTTATTATTTCTTCTTTCTGGCAATTTAGAAATAGACGTAGGTTTAGGCTTCTCTACATAGTTATGATAAGGAAGATTTGAAATAACAAGAAATACAACAACAATAATAGAAGAAGTGGCAAGTAAACATGCACAGATGCATTTGCGTTTTACTGATACCGGTTTTGGATCCACTACTTCTCCAGAACTAGACTTCATGACTCTGTTAAAGTTTGTATTAGATGTTAATTTGCGTTTGCCGCAAGAATTAACTTAGAAGTTAAGAGTACTTTGCTTCTCTCGTTGTCACATTTCACAGGTATTTGCAGGTTTAGTCCGTATATAGCATAGATCAGTGCATTTTCATATCTTTAGATGTTGACCTTTCTCTTTGAATGTTTTCTTTCATATCTTCAATCTGCTTACAACAGTTTCTCAAGAGGGTTTATGTGAGCTTGGATTATTGATATGCTTTCTCCCAGACGTTGGTTGCTGCCAAGTAGGTCCACTCAAGTACAGCAAATTTCCTATTTGGTACCTTGGCTCTTTTAGACCGTCTTACTGACGGTCCATCATCATCAGTGTCACTTTGCTTAGACTGTCTATAGACTTCTATAACAGTTGGAGGTACTCGCCTTCCGTTAAAATTTTACTCAATTTACCTGTTCTTTTGGTCCAACGGTCCCCATTTATTACTCACTCACGTTTCAGCTGCACTGTTCTCTTCCATTGGGTCAGTTACTCACCTAGTCAGCTCTTCCTCACTCGGACCCTTTGTACCTTCAAGAGCTGGCTCTCTCATACCCTTGCTAGAACCAGTGCTACAAGACCCAGTAGCTGAAGCCCCCTCTTCTATTTGAATTACCTGAGTTGGGTGTCTCACTGTAACCTTCAGCACATCCTCTACAGGGACTGCATCTTCAAGGGGACATGGGACTCAACGAGTATGGGCAGCGTGCACCCAGTTTGTAAGACCACCACATTTAACAGCAGTTGTGGTTACCTGAATCACTTGGAATGGCCCACACCAGTGACATTCCAAACACAACTTGCGGATGTGTTTCTTCACCAGGACCCAGTTCCCAGGACTGAGGTCATGGCAATGGTTTTGTTGAGGCAAAGTGGCAGCTTCTCCAACCTGCTGAGACACAAAACGTACCATGTCAGCCAGTCTTTTACAGTAATCGAGTACCAAATCATCAGTAATGTTCACCAACTGATTTGCAGGGACTGCAGGCTTTCTCATAGCCCTCCCCATGACTGTTTCTTGTGGGGACAGTCCTGTTCTTCTGTCTGGGGTACTTCTCAAGCTCATCAACACAAGAGGCACAGCATCAGGCCATTTTAGAGACATTGAAGCACACACCTTCGCCAACCTGGACTTAAGCGTTCCGTTCACCTGTTCAACAATGCCAGATGCTTCTAGTTGGTAAGCAGAATGTAGCTTCTGTTCAATCTGTAATACTGCACATAACATCTTCAGGACCTCATTGTTAAATTGAGTCCCTCTATCCGATTCCAAAGAAGTTTGAAACCAAAAACGTGGTATGAGTTCTCGAAGGAGTCATTTTACCACAGTTGAACTGTCATTTTGTCTAGTTGGATATGTTTCTACCCAATGGGAAAACAAAATCATGAGGACATATTTTAGACCATTGCAGGGAGGCATCTCAATGAAATCGAGTTGCATCCAATTGAATGGTCCTCCAGATCTTCCAACATGACTCATTGTAACCAGTGTTTCCTTTCCCACATTTTGTTGTTGACAACCCATGCACATTTGACACAACCCTTCTGCAATTGCTCAAAATCTGTGATTGAACCATGTTTGATGAAAGAGACGCAATATGGCATCTCTTCCAATGTGTGCAGGACCATGATAGTGGCGCGCCATGGGCAACAGAAAACTATCCACTAGTATTGGTCACCCATCTGTGTATACCCAGACCTCATCTTCTTGCCTCTGAGTACACCCTGCTCTGATACAACCCAGTCTTTCTCAGGTGGTATCGGTACCCCTTCTCTAGTGGGTACAGGCACATCTCCCTGTATTAGAGTTTTAATATTTTTCGAAATTTTCATTTTCCCTCAACGAATATTTGATTTGGCTTTTACAACTATTTCTTTCAACAACTTTAGAATATACTTCCTTGTTTTTGTTCAAACAACCAATAGCAAAGCTTCTTTCTATGATGTAGTCAACCTATCCCAGCACGGCTTGACATCAACCAACCAATAATAGCGTTGACACTCTGTTATGTCACTCGACTCCTTGCGGCAATTGCCCCTCCTTTACAATGTCTGCAGTGCGTACTTTTCCCAGCAAAAATGTTATCACAGCAGAATGTCACAAAGAGATTGTTATAAAGCAATGGTATAAGAAACAAGCTTTCTGCTCCACTAAAAGGAAATGTATCAACTTCCACTCACTCAGAAAATATCTTCATCTATCACAAGCCTCGATCAGCGTGACCTAACTTAAACCCTTACTATTATTCTCTGTGCACTGAGAACAACCGTAATGATTGTAATTCCTCACCCTCACAAAAGTTCCCTTCTCTAGTGATACTGCAAATGACATCTCATGAAAAGCACCTTCAAACTTCTGCAAATTTCAGGAGAGTTCAGCAAAGTTCCAATAAGCCAGTCCAGTCCATCTAGACAGTAATCTGTCCATGTCTGCTGTCGTAACAGCAAGAGTCACAGTAGCACGACAGGGACCCTTTGCTCCGCATGGATCGATCTGCTCCAGGAATAAGTGCATAAAGGCGTAAGGGCGTCAGGGCATAAAAAGGGCATCATATATTTCTGAAGATAGGCAATTATACTTGGTCAGTTTCTGGGGTGACACCTCCTGCCATCACTTCAATTTATCAGACCACTCAGTCCATTGGTCGGTTCGTATAGGATGAACATGATTCAGCAGTAAAGAAGACACCAATCCGGAAAAATAGGTGGTCCCCTCTGCTGGACTATGTCAGAGTAAGTCCTGATCCCCAAGTACTGTCCTCCAGGTCCTGAACGCTTGGCTGTGCTCACAGTGTACTCCCTCCACCTAACTGAAAGCTTCACTGGACTCAATGGTGAGCATAGATGCTAACAACTGTCATCAACAGCTTCACCGGATTCAATACCGACCAGCATCCATTGATCGACAGATTCCCTGAACTCGATGCCAAGCAGCACTTGATCAGCAATGTTAGAAATTGGGTTATAGGTTGAGGGAGGTGGAAGACCCACTCATGCAATAACCGTAGTCCTTGTCAAATTGAAGCTCAAAAGGCACTAAACGAATCCTCGCTTAACCCTCTGATAGCTTGGCACAAAGCAGTCAAACTTAACTCTGCAACAATGTGTAAAGTATTTATGTAGCACACAAACAGTTATGAAGTAAAAACATGACACTAAAAAACCTCAAACTAATTCTGAAAAATGTGTAAATTCCAAGAAATATAATGAGACCAAACGACAAAAATATAATCAGTAGTATTGGAGGTAGGCAATTTCAAAGATTTAGTCAAAAATAGCTCCTAAAAAAATAAAGCGCCTCTCACGATCATGTGGTTGCACTAGACTGGGAGAAAGTCACAAGTTCATGCCGACTGCGATGAAGCGCGTGTTGGATACAGGGACCAGGTTAGTCCTGCTGAACAATTACCTTCTAAGTCTGGCACGAAGAGTTCGATTCACGGTGGAGGAGGCGAGAGGAGTAGGCTGAGCATCGCAAATAGTCATCGCTGTAGCCTAAAGAGCAGGCTGGTCATCGTGGTCTTTCGTGGGCTTTCGTCACTGTAGCATGATGAGCCGGTCGGGCGTTTTGGATGGTGTTGCTGTAGCTTTGTGTTGCCCGACACAGTGGGCTATCATTTTTGTACTGCGAAGTGCAGATCTCATGTTACCGGTCATCGCTGGCTGTCGCAGTAGTGTGTCTCACCAGAGCTTCGTGTTGGAGGTCAGCCCAAGCAGCAGAGTTTCAGCACGAACAGTCATGAAGAGCCCCAACTTTATGCTTTTCACCTTTTCTTGTACAAGAGTACACTCTGATACCAGCTAAGGGCCCAGAACATAGGGAGGTGCCTCTTGGGTATCAAGGAATCACTCCAGCAGAGGCTAGCAGGGCTCAGTCAGGCTCAATTGGAGGTCCAGGCAGATCCAGTTGCAGCAGGTGTGGAGCCACTCTGGTTCACCTAGAGATGAAAGTAAGCAGGTCCAAACTTCCTTTTCAGATAACAAGGCAGTCCTCAAGCAGCAGGCAGTCTTCGATCAGCAGGGCAGTCCTTCTTTTGTAATGTCAACAGGTCCAGGAATGTTATGAAGAGTGGCTCTGGAAGTAAAAAACAATTGTGCCAGCCTTTGTGTGGGGGGACTCCCTCATCCTACTCAAACATCTAGTTCTGAAAAACTATTTCCTTCTACTGTCAAGCCTCCCAACCGTCCGGAGATGATAAAAGGCACACAAGCCTGGTGTCAGATTCCTTTGTCTGTGAGAGAGGCAGAGCCCTTTCAACTGCAAGTGGGGTCGGGAGCAGCTCCTCCCTATCCATTCTGGCAGGATGGCCCATCCTATCCACACCAAGCCCCCTTCGTGTAACTGTCTGGAAGGAATACCCAAATCAGAAGAGCCATTATCAGTCATGTGACCCAGGAGACTGACAGAAGGCACACATGGCTGGGACAAGAAAATGCCAACATTCTAAAAGTATCATTTTCAGAATGTACATTAAATCTGACTTCACCATTAAAAAGAGGGTTTTAAAGTGCACATCATTTGGTTGTAAATACAATATCTCTATCTGTTCCCAATCAAAAGTCATACATTTTTTAATGTAATCTGGCAACCCAGTGTTAGTGAATGGGAGAGATAGGCCTTACAACAGTGAAAAATGACTTTAGGAGTTTTTACTGTCAGGACAAGTAAAACTTAAACACACATGCGCTACTTTGTAAATACAATACACCCTGTGCTATGAAACTTTAGGGGTGATGTAAATGTATTAAAAAGGAAGGATTAGGCCTGGCAAAAGGTTTATTTTGTTAAGTCGAAATGACAGTTTAAAAACTGCACAGATAGCCTGCAATGGCAGGTCTACTTAAACCTAATGGGCTACTTGAGTGGGTGGCCCAATGACTGCTGCAGACCAACTAGTAGCATTTAAATTACACACCCTGGGCACCTGTAGTATAACTTTACTAGGTACTTACAAGTAAATTACATGTGGCAATTGGTTGTAAGCAAATTTCACCATGTTTTAAGGAGAGAGAACAAGCACTTTAGCACTGGTTAGCAGTGGTAAAGTCCTCAGACTCCTAAAAGGCAAATAAAATGGGTTTAGAAAACAGGGTAGTGAAGGCAAAAAGTCTTAGGATGACCCTGCAGAAAGGGCCGAGTCCAACAGATATGTTATCCACTGAGAGTTCTAGAGTGAGCCTTGACGATGAGTTTTCAGTTTTCAGGATATCTTTCTCAGTAGTGTGCTGAGTTCTTACAGCTGAGGAGTGTGTTGACCTCTGAAGGGGACTAGAGGGAGTTTGATAGGTTGATCAGTTCTGCGTAGGATTCATCCCTGGGGAATTATGAGAAGAAAGAGCATGTTTCTTTTTATCTTATCTTTTGCCCTCTTTGCATTGGTTTAGTACAGATGATGGAGAAAGAGAATATATGGTCTATATAATTCAGTTGTTAAAGGACCTTGCAATGAAATGAGGGTGAGTCCATCAAGATGCATGTTATGGGACCCTGCAATGACTTGAAGATGAGGCTGGCAAGATGATTTTGAACAGTTTGCCTTTAGGATACGTTGCTACAATTAGGTGATATTTGATATCCAGGGTATTGAGTCTGTGGAGGAATTCTTTCATTGTCTTCAAACTTGAATCACAGGAAAGTTAAAGTCTCCGAGCAATGTAGCATGCATGTGCTGAATGGAGGATGAAGTGATGAGGTTCAAGAAGTCTTTGACAAAGTTACTTTTAAGTCCAGATGGTCTGTCGATACAGTTGAAGGATGTTGTGCCCCATGCTGAGAGTAGGAAGTAGCAGATAAGTAGCTCAAATTAGGTAGGTGTTGCTTGGTTATTATGGGTGCATGGCCTGCATGGCTTGTGGATAGTGATGATCCTTTTTGTCTCCATTTCATTAAATTTAAGGATGAACGTATAAAGAATGTGTTTATAATTGCGTCAAGAGGCCCATGACTAAACGATCAATAGATTTCATGGACTGCAATGCTAATCGGTTTCTAAAATGACCAAATGTTTGTGCTGTGATGGAATAGGTTACAATATTGACTTTTTATCACTCTCTTTTATCTGTTAGATTCTCCCATTCTCCATCTAAATCTTGAACAGTATTGAGTCTAGCGTAGGTCAAGAACTTTTTCCAGTCAGAACATGAATTGATATTTGTTGTGGAATGTTTGGAAAGATGTGACATTTATATTGTGTGACCTTTTCAACGGTGGTCATCTAGAAAGGAAATTCAGTCCGTGGTAAGACATGCCTTACCTCTTCTCTGTGACTTATCTCAGAGATTTGGTCTTGGTCACTATTCCTGTTGCCTTTTGTGATGGTAATAAGTTGAGGATTACTACATCCTACACCATTCATTAGAGTGCTTTATTGATGGTTTTTCTGTTAGTAGTGCAGTTGGAATTTGAACTGCTGCCTGTGAAACTATGTGTTAGGTCCTCAAGAGTTGGTCATGCTACCTGTTTAGCACCTTGTGTCAAATCCAGTGAGTGAGTTGCATGACTGCACCATAACATGTGTCTTAATGTCTTGGAGTAATACAACAGATTCAGAAAGCCTGACTTACAGAAAATGCAATGACACTGAGGTGAATTTTGATGTTGCAGACTGACTACATTGATGTCCTCAATTCTGATTGCCTTGAGTGATGCGACATGGAGTGCCCAACAGGAGCATTGACTGCTAGGAACAGAGATTCTATCCTCAGGGGTGAGACTAGGCAGACACGATGCCCTGAGGTGGATGATAGATTGTGAAGAAAAGGATGAATTGAAACCTCCTGCTCACTTTGTCTAAAGAGACCCAAAGGTATTGGACTTTATAATCTTCCAATGTAACACTACTAGGCAGTCTTCACCGTGCTCCTCATTTTTTTAAACTTCAAATGCCTTAACAACAGAAAAAGACTTCACACACAATGTAGCCATTCTTCCTAGACTTCCAATGATGCCTGGCACATTTCTTGCTCTAGCTATCCATTCTGCTACCCTCCTATGCTAGACAACCATCGATGAGGAGCCACCAGTGTTGTATTTTTCCTTTGCCATGGTCACCACAAGAAAATCTGGAAGAGGGTTTACTCTCAAGAATTTGGAATCTGATGGATAAGGATTCATCTTCATTAAAGGAATATTGAGGCATGTGTCCAAAAAAAGACACATGGGGACTTTGTACTAGAGTTGTTGAGGAGAGCCAGAATGATGACTGAGAAATAGAAGGAGATTGAAAACACCCCAGAATAAATGGAGCAATAACCTCTCTTATCTGGTGTGAAAAAAATATAAAGCCAGGAGATGCCAAAAGATGTTTGACTGAGAAATGAGAATCCACAACATAAAAGGTTAATAAATGGTAGGAACAAACAGGGGCATATTTATTATTCTTTCACAGAACGGGGTGCAGCAAGGGAACAAGGGAACTTGCTGCACTGTGTTGTGTGAAATGGAGAGAAAATAAAGGAATCATATTTAAAAGGTATGGAGCATTTCTGCTCTCTCCTATGGCAAAAGGTATGGAGCATTTCTGCTCTCTCCTAGTGCACTGTGTGCTGCCTTGCTCGAAGGCAGGCACCCTTGCACCGTAGTGCAAGGGTGCCTGTGTTACAGCCATGTTTGTTTTTATGCAGGAAGGGACATCTTCCTGCAAAACAAATACAATTCTTAGGAGGCATATTCCTCTTTCTACGTATGCTTCAGAATGCAGCACACATGGGAAAATGAAGCAACAAGGAGAAATACAGATATTTCTCCTTGTTACGCGTATGTCGGGTAGGCACACTATTTTGATGCAAACCCAGGTTTACAAGTTTCTGTAATAAGGGTTTACTTCAAAATATATGGGTGGATGTATGGGAATGCCCATGTTCCACC
The DNA here is from genome assembly GCA_963921515.1 of Calotriton arnoldi. NCBI lineage: Eukaryota > Metazoa > Chordata > Amphibia > Caudata > Salamandridae > Calotriton > Calotriton arnoldi. Next base: position 2,865,991 of record CAWUFW010000004.1, on the reverse strand, counting down.
AATGTACCACCTGCACAACACAAAGTAAGGCAAAAAAGAGCTATGATCTGTGTTGCATTATGTTATATCCTGGCTTTGTTGTTATGCATGCAATCTCTTGCTCTGCCAGTGGAATGTTCATCCAATGATGCGTTACAGAATGTTGGGAGCCAGAGATGTCAGTTGAGAAGGGCTGAGCACCATCCTGGCTGCTCCTGGTGGGGTCTTGTATTGGATTTAACTGGATGACTTGTAACTTACTACTAATAAACATCTAAAGATCCTCTACACGTCTGGACTCAGTTACTACAAATTTATGGCGACGAGTTGACGCAAAGAACCTCCGTGTGCTACCTGTCAAGACCTTCATTTTCAAACATGAAGTACCCCTGATCTTGAAGGAGCTGATGAACCTGGCAAGCTTCAGTCAAGGTGAATGAATTTCTGTGTAACTAACCTGCGTATTTATCTAACTGGCACCCCTTAAGCCCCACCAGTGACCTGTCCATCGGATTTATCTAACTGGCACCCTGGAAGCTCCACACTAGTTGTCCATACACGGACACCTCGTGTTTTATTTGTTTACCTCATAGGGTGTATGGGGAGTATTTTTTTAATACCTATGACTTTTTTTTGTTGCAAGGGTAGTTAAACCGTCACTGCGTGGTTTAAAATCAGAAGCACGCGCCTTTCTTTGCGCGCGCTGACTTACTTTTCACGGGATCGCGTGGATGCGCTGCTGTTGCTTTTCTTGAAGGCACTGTTGCTATGCAGTTATGGGAGCTGCTTAAGGACGTTGCCAAGCACGCTTCCAACTGCAGCCACCCGGCTCTCTACAAATCGACGTGCCGCCATTTTGGATTGTAGACGTATTTCCTACCCTCTGCGCATTACATTTCCTACCCTCTGCGTGTTACATTTCCTTGCCGGGTATCTACAAAGAACATGTACCGTCCGGCAACTTCACGTCAAGGTTTTGCTCGGTAACGTTAGTCCATTTTCCCTGTTGGGCAACTAAATAATCTGCAGTCTGGATTGAGTTTTACTTGATGTTTTAACATTATGCACAGCACGCGTTTTGGTTCTGGACAAACTTTAATGAAGATCTGCATGCTGAACTTACAAGGTTGTGTGCTTCCTGGAGTGTGCTTTCAAAAGTCATTTTGATGATCACGGTGCATGTTTTAATTTCTTTCTTATCAGTTTGTTGGCATTCAAATGTACTTGCATGTATATGTTCATTGGTACCATTTCACGTGTCTTTTCTCAACAGTTTTTCTCGCAGGTGCCAGATTTTTGTTTTGCTGAGACTAATGTTCGTTGGCAGTATATTTACTTTTGTATGCATGCAATTTTTCACGTTGCCAACTTGGTTTATTTGTGGGTGTTTGCATCTTCTTCGCCAACTCCTCAAAATCTTTATTTATAGTTTGTTGCGAACTATGTTTTCTAGTGTCTCTGTATGGACATTAGTCTGTGTCACATACATACGGTGACACGTTCAAAAGTGCAACCCAGTTAAGAATGTGAAAAATGTAAAAGTTTATGTAGAGTGGTTTCTCACTCTTTTGACGTGCTAATTACTTTTTACTCTGTTTAGAGCAACATCTTCTGGGCATGTTATTGAATTGCTAAATTTTAATTTATTGTGTGTTCCAAGTTGTTTTGCTACACTCTAGGGATTCATGCTTTAGGTCTTAGTCCTTTTGCATCTCTTTACACTCAGGGCAACTATGCAACGGTTTTAGTCCGTTTTGCATCTTTAGTGTTTCTCTATCCATAGAGATTTGTCATGGGTTCCTACCCATTGGTTCGGGTTCCTACCCACATATAAGTCATGGGTTCCTACCCATACATTTTCAAGTTTATGCTGTCACAGGGGATCCATGCAAAGGTTTCTGTCCTTTTGCATTAGTACAGGTTCCCACCCGTACGCTTTCACAGTGCACAATCTGTACCTTAACATCAGGTGTCTCGCAAGGGTTTAGTCCCTTCTACAGGTGCACAACACTTACCTCTTTGAGGTGTCTCATATGGGTTTCACTCCCATCCTCTACAGTGCACAACAGTTTTATGTTTTACCCCTCTTAGGGTGTGTCGTTTGGGTTTTAGTCCCTTCACAACAGTGCACGATATTTTAACGTGGTGTGTTTAATGGGTTTGGTCTCATTCAGTTCAGTGCACAGCGTGCACCTGTTCACCACATGTTTATTACAATATTACCTTCATACAAGGTATTTGGTCTGAATACCAATTGTTGATTTTCTCATGTTTAATGTGTTTTGTTTACAGCTTTCAATTGGTGTTCAACGTCATCATTTATTATATTGAGATTTTTATTTATGGGAAGTATGAGTGATTTATTTTATTGGCTCACTATTTCCTGTTACTGTCCAGTTTTACTTTTGATATCTCTTATTGGTGTCATCTGTGGATTCTGGTTTCTTTTCTTCTCTGTATTTCTCTTACTGTTGTGTTCTTTCGTTCATTGGAGGTTTTCTGCTCCCACTATTTTATAGTGTCTGGTATGACTGGTCTCTTTTTATACATGCCTGGCCAGCTAGTGTATCTTGAGGTAGTTATTGGTGTTTTCTCTTTTCGTTTCTGTTGTTGTGGTAGAAGGGAGGATGGCTTTCTCACCTTTTGTCTTTCTTATGGCATTCTCACCTTTTGTCTTTCTTCTCTGTTTTCCTCACTTATATTTTCGCATCTTCTTTTGGTTGTTCTGTTATCTCATTGGTTTGCGATGTTTCTGATTTACTCTTTGTCTTTCCTCTATCTTTCTTTTCGTTCTCTTTTCTTTCTTCATTGTTTAATATGGAAGGAAAGGGGATATGTTATATCCTGGCTTTGTTGTTATGCATGCAATCTCTTGCTCTGCCAGTGGAATGTTCATCCAATGATGTGTTACAGAATGTTGGGAGCCAGAGATGTCAGTTGAGAAGGGCTGAGCACCATCCTGGCTGCTCCTGGTGGGGTCTTGTATTGGATTTAACTGGATGACTTGTAACTTACTACTAATAAACATCTAAAGATCCTCTACACGTCTGGACTCAGTTACTACACATTACTTTGTATTTACTAAACCACACAAAGTTATACACAGTGGGTTTGTGTGGCTTAGAAAATGCCTGAAATTATTTTGCATTAGGCAAAAGTGACACAACCTGATAAAAAATTATAGTAAATCTCGGTCAAACTCTCTCAAAGGCCATGCTTTGCAAGATGGGACAGGTAGAGCTGCACTTGCAGTTTTGTACTTTTTTGTCCTTTGGGTAAGCATCTCTTTTTAGTGATGTAAGTCTAATGTATCTCATTTGCTGAATTGGCTTCAATTACATATATCCAGAAAATAGAAAAATGAAAACAGAACATTTTGACCCGTACGGGTTGTTTTTTATAACTCATTCCTAATTCTAAATTGTACATATTTACAAAAATGTTCAGTAAATACACTTTTCATTTTAATTAGCTGTGGATATATGAAAGAATCTTGTGATGGAAAAGTATATTTATGTAACTTATGCATATATATCTACAGGATACATGAAGTACATTTATTGTAGATGTTTCTGGGCTTTTCAAATATAGTTTGATAGGTGGATGACCTAAACAGCCGAGACAAAATATGATAAAGACGTCAAATCTGTGTATTGTTCTCTGTTTGTATTTGTGCTGTTTGTAGTTTATTGTTCTATTTAGAACTGTAAATCTCCATTACATAAACGATGCCAGCATTATTTCCACATGATAATAGCAGATGTGTACAGTTGCTTCACATCTTTCGCATCCTCCCATATTTCAGAACGTGCTGTGACTGTGCTAAAGTGTGAGCTTTGAGTGCAGTCATTAACCCAGAGAAGAATAAGCTTTTATACCAGCAGTGAATCATCTTACAGGGCAAGAGTTGTGGTTATTATGTAGGACAAAAAGACACCTGTACTCTGTGAGTCTTGCAACATATTACTCCCTGTTACATAATAGCATTTTCCACGTTATTTCATAATGAGGAAACGAGTGGCATAACGTGTCCGTTGCCTTTGAGATGATTGAAAATTATTGCTATGTTTTCAATTTTCTACAAAGTCTCAACGACAAAATGGGTCACGTCATGATATATAATGACAGATAACTGACAAATGTACTTATTGTTTACTTTATTATAAATGAGGGTTCGGCCTGCAAATGAGAATGCGTCATCATTCTTAGATGAAGGGATACATAGAAAACACACATATGCACATTGGTGGACCTGGCTCTTTCTGCAGGGGTCTCCCCTAGCTTTTTACCTTCTGTTCCTGAACCAATTTTTGTTGACATTAGGACTCTGTACACATTTGTTTTACCTGTTGACAAGTGGTAAAGTGCTTGTGAGCTCCCCTTCAAGCTTAGTAAAATTGGACTACACCTAATTTGGCAAACTTAATTAACTTGCAAGTCCCTAGAAAATAGTACTAAGTATACCTAGGGCCTGTAAATTAAATGCTACCATCGGGACTGCAGCGCTACTTGTGCCACCCACTAAAGTAGACTTTTAAACCATTTCTCAGGCCCGACACTGCAGCTTGTAGTGCCGTTTTAAACTGCCAAAATAAACAGTTTGCCAGGCCTAAATCTTTCTTTTCTAATACTTATAAGTCAGCTCTAAGAGAGGCCCTAAAGGCTCACAAGGCAGGGTGCATTTCATTTAATAAGTGGGGCATGCATACTTAAGGTTTACTTGTCCTCTCAGTGAAAAACATCTAGAGTCGTTTTTCACTGTTATAGGGGCTATCACTCCCATTGAATAACATTATAACTTTTAATAAGTTCCACCTTTGATTGGGAATAGAGATCCCTAGATAAAAGAATATGCAGAAATTATGTCCAGTCAAATGACAATTTTAATCCATTAAACAATTAAAGTCACAAAAATGGACCTGTGAGTGCCAGTGCAGAACAACATGCTCGGTGCTCCTTCATAAGTGACACAGGCATGTGAAAAAATTAAGCATCTTGTGTTTCAAAATAACAAGAACAACACAGCCCATCATAACAAATCATATATTCATAAGTAGGTCATCTGTATAATCAGTTGACAGTATTTCAGTCACCAACAAATACCAGGATCATCATCAGGACACTAACATATATCATGAGCCCGAGACCATATTAGCAGACACTGTAAATTGAAACTGAAGAAGAAATCAGGGTGAGTAAAACAAAATAATTAAATATGCTGTCTTGGAGCAAATACTTCTGGGAAGTGGAGTGCTCTACTACTATTAATAATAAAAAGAATTGTCTTATTGTGATTTATAAAAAATTGGGGCCTCTTAACTGTATTAACGTCAATCCTTATACATAAGAGTGATCTTTTCATAGGTCTTTCTTTGACGTATTAGCAATGCTGAAGACAGCACATCCACAGCCGGACAAATTACTAAGGATGAGGCTTCAATGTCAAAAAAGGTTTCCAGATCTTAACACAGGACTACATATAAGACTTTGAGATATTGTCACAATATTTTATGATGTACACCTTTACAGCGTTAGTCTTCATAAGGATCAGACATTTTTGGACCACTATCCAAAGTATGGTATCTAGCTCTATGACAAACTACATTGAACTAGTAAGGAGGCCACAACCTGAGCCGCTGTCCTTCGCAGACTGACCACTTTAAATCATACTACCCTCATCTAGTCCAGGTAGACATATTTGGAGTAAAGTGTTCAGTTCTTGAGTTCTTTCTTGAGTTCTCTAGTTTTGTGAGAATTTCTGAAGACTACATTTAAAGTAATGTGTACAATATTGCAGTTTGCACTTTTAGTATTAATTAAATCTGTAGGGGTATCAGCAGCAACAAGTTAGATACAACTAGTATAAATGATCTACAACACCAGTTATAATAAGACAGCAGGATCTACACTAACTAGCAACCCCTCTTGGTACAAAGGACCAACCCTATTTGATATTAACGGCACCATCAACAGCATGTAAATGTAAATGGAAGCAGAATGGCATGTGATGGCTGTATTATAACATTTTTGATGTTGTGAAATCTAATTGTATTTGTCATTTACTGTTCATAATTGTCAAGCTGTGGTAATCCCTGCCTTAGGCTGGTGATTGATCTTGTGTCTCATGAAAGACTCTTTAAGATTGGTGCCCTATTTTTCATGCCTGGATGGTATGTTTGGAAGAGTTTATAAAGTATACATAGTTATGTTAATGTTGTTTTTAACATCTGTAAGGCCTGTTTCTGAAAACATTTTAAAACTAAAGTTGAAGGTAGAGGCACACAAATAGATAGTGCTGCAAACATTTACTAGAATTGTATGGAAACAGATTTCGATACCTAGCAGCATGTTATCCAGATGCAGAAAAATACTTTACGTGCCAGATGAACGACGATATTTTGCGGTTACAAACGGGGAATCGCCCCATTTGCGACTGCAAAATTGGTCTGCCCCATGTATAAACCCTATTTTGCGAGTCTGTAAGATATTACCGACTCGCAAAATAGGGTTTGTGACTCGCTATTAGGAAGGCGAGTGCCAAGGGCGTCCCTTCGTAATAGGGAGCCTCACTTAAATGTATGTCTGTTTTGCGACTGCAATTGCAGGTGCAAAACACTTGCAGTTTACCACTGATTCAAATAGGTGGTAAGCCACTCACAAACGGGAAAGGGTGCCCAGGGGACCCCTTCCCCGTTATGAGTGTGTGTGTAAATATTTTTTAAGAGAGGCAGTGGTCCCACGGACCACTGCCTACTCTTAAAAAATTAAACAGAAACGTTTTATTTTTATTTTTAAAATGCATCCCGTTTTCCTTTGAGGAAAACGGGCTGCATTTAAAAAAAAAATGCTTTATTTAAGAAGCAGTCACAGACATGGTGGTCTGCTGACCCCAGCAGGCCACCATCCCTTGGGAGTGCTAGCCATTCCTAATGGGGTCGTAAATTGCACCTGCCTCATAAATATTAATGAGGCAGGCAATTTGCGACCCCATTAGGAATCGCAAACAGTGTCTGAGACACTGTTGTAAATTCCTATTTGCGAGTCGCCAATTGCGAGTCGCAAAATGCCGCAATTTGCGACTCGCAAATTGATAGGGCGTACATCTGGCCCTACATGTGGCATTGTATTCTGCAAATATTCTCCCTAAAAACTAGAGGACAGTATCCTTCCCTGCACATGTAAACCAACATAATATACCTCATGTCCATGAATCCATTTAGTTTTGTAAATTCCATTGTCAGAAATTACCCATTTTTTGCAAGGCCAACCCCACTTTTTTATACATTTTAATGCTTTTTTGGGACTCTTCACACTGCTATACAGTGCCCAGTGCATGTGCTCTGACATGTAGAAATTGGATATATGGTCATTTTCATATTTAACTTACCTGAAAGTCCCTAGTATACAGTAAAAATTGGGCATGTAAGTTAAATGCCAGTAGAGGACTGCTGCACCCATTGTGTCAACTACTAATGTGACAGTACAAACATGACAGCAGGCCTGCCACTGTAGCCTTTCAGTGCAGTTTTGTTCATTACATTATTCTCTATTTATATACATTACAGTGGTATTTTCATTGTGTTGTGTTTTCAACGTTTTACCTGTTTTGGTACTTCTAAATGCTTTATACATTTTCCTACGTTAATTCTGTCTGTTCTGTGCCACAGCTATCGGCGGTTGAGCTCAGGTTTAAATTATGAAACCTTGACTGGACCTAACAGGAATACTTCCATAATTACTTGTGGTGGACTACTTTATTTTCCCAACAAGAATCAATTTTCCCACACCAATCACATATGGTGACCTTATTCAAATCATAGAATGAAACCTGTTAGCCTTATTGTTGGCTTCCTCTCTTGATATATACCTCAGTCAGGTTATTTGCAGAAGTACAAATTCCTCATTTAAAAAAACTCCTCAGGTATCAGTAACTCCTAAGGGGCAGAGGTATCAGGAGAAACAAGGTGGCATAATAAATTAGGCTTTGTAATTTTCGTACACACATTAACTGGAAATATCAAGTAAAGCTTAAGGAATATTGGAAGAAATTACCATTCTTATTAACACTCTTATTTATTTTCGGAACTCGTTTTTGTTGGCTTTAGGACTCTGTGTACCTCAGTCCTCCTAACCAAAGGTAAAATGCTTGTGCTCTCCCTTCCAAATATGGTAAAGTTGGTATACAACTAATTAGCACATTTTTTACTTATATGTCTCTGGTAAATGGTACTATCTGTCCCCAGGGCCTGTAAATTAAATGCTACAAGTGGGCTGCAGCACTCATTGTGCCATCTACTAAAGTAGCACTGTAAAACATGTCTCAGGCCTGCCACTTCAGCCTGTAGTGCAGTTTTAAAACCGACATTTTGACCTGGCAAAATAAATATTTTTTCAGGCCTCAACCTTCCTTTTCATTACTTATAAGCCACCCTTAAGGTAGGCCTTAAAGGCTCATAAGGCAGAGTGCATGGTATTTAAATGTTAGGACGTGGGGATGTAGCCAAGATGATGGCATAGTAGGGCGCTCTGTCCTGGCTGGGCTGAACAAGCCTGAATTCACTCAGTAAGTGATTGAATTCTGTGCCCTACAGGACCCTCACATGATCATGCCGGTCAGGGAAAAGCCAGGGTATAATTTGGTGGCCAGTGCCAGATATCCTGAAAATTGAGCTTTTTGGCCTCAGACTCCTCTCTTGAGTTCAATGAAAGCTGTGAGATGCCACAAGAAAGGGAGACTGAACCGGCCAAGGTGAGTTTCCGGGGTCTGCTGCATCCCACTCCAGTTGATTGTTGGGGAGGAGCTGTGGTGTGGTGAGGGTGAACCTTGGCCTAGGAGCCGCACCTGTGAAGCAACTTAGTACTGCTTAATAACACTGCACACCTGAGGCCTCTAGACTGCAGGTGCTGAGAAGGCAGTGGTGGAGGAGCTCAGCCAAGAGGCACGGCTCTAGGAATATGTGGCCTGCCGTCCTGAACCACCATGAGTGCAGAGCAGGAGGCTCAATCGACCACAGAGGCGTGGAGGATAGATCAGCACACATGAAGTCCCCAGGCAAAGAAGGAACCTTTCTTAAACACGCCTCCCAAAGCACAACTGAGGAACCACCTGCCATTACTGGCGGTAGAGGCCCAGAGACAGTGAAGGCATTGGGGGTGTTGTGGAGGGTCCAGGCAAGGTAGGAGTCTCCCTACAACAAGGCTACCAAAGTTTATCTGAGAATTTGCAAACTGGGTTCCAGCATCATTGCCCCAGGTTGCCACCTGAACGTGACCTGGTGAGGGTCCCACAGAAATAGGCCTTAGAGGCAACTAGCCCTTGGAGTAGAAACTGGGTGGGGTGATGGGCCCCAAGGTGACCCTCACATAGGAAGACATATTGACCTCAGTGACCGGGAAAGAGAGGAGAGAGTGGAACATCAAGGAAATGCTTTTCAAAACTTAGGGCTCCAAACTTGACACTGTAACACCGGCAGCATCCCCATCCCCAGGCCAGGCTGCCCACACGAACCAGTCAACAGATGCAGTGGAGGCCTTATTGACAAGATGATTTATGGAGGACCTTTTCAGAGGCCTGAGAGAGGACTTTTCCTCCTTAAAGCAGGAACTGCATATGGACACATAATTGCTTAAGCAGGACATGTGGGAGATTGGGGTGGGCAGAATTCAGGGAGTTTTACCCTGCGGAATTCCATGGAGTTCCATAAAAACTACGCGCAATTCCGCGGAGTTCGATTAACAGCGAAGCCCACCTCCAATTTAATAGTACAAGGCGGACAGACTCACGTAGGTCTTCCTTTACGCGTAGCGGACGCACACGTTTGCATACCGCGCTTCCTGGAACACCGTTTCCATTATCTGGTCTACACGGATCGACGTGTATAGACTCCAAGGAATACAATCATTGTGCACACCCGCTGGTCGGAGTGGCATAAAATAGCGCGCTAAGCATTTATTGCCTTTCACTCGGATTTCTACACACACCATGCTGTGCTCCTCCAGCAGTGCAAAACGCCTTATCTTTTCAAGGAGGACTACTACCACTGACCGCTCTCTGTCAGCTCCCCTCACTGGGTACCCAGCTGGGTCCCATGTGAGTAACCTCTCCATTTTATCACCTTCCTGTGGTGCACTTCTTTCACTTTGACAGATGACCCATCAGATGTCCCTACATCGTTAGGTCCTGAAGAGACCCCTTATTGTCCCAGGGGTCGAAACGCCGTTGACAATATTTCAAAATGAACCATTCAACAGCCCCTATGATTACATAAGAAGGCTGCTACAAATATTTATCGTTTCATGGTCGTTTTTACCTTGATTTTGGAAACCCTTTTTGTACATGTCACTATTTCTCACTATTGCTGTAGCTTCCATTTTTCACTGGGGACACCTTTCACTGTATATGAATCCATTAATTCTGTAATTGTTTACTGTTTTTTGTATATATAAATATTGATTACGAATATAAAACATTGAGTGGTATACTGTTTCTCCTCCTTTGGATATCGACCTAACCCTTTTTTATTGCGATTGTGCTTATAATTACCAATATTACTGTATTAGTCCACAGGAACCATTGTTTCTGTTTATAAACTACATACACTGGTTCCTAGTGAGTAGGGTCTCCCTTGTTTCATTCTCTCACCTCCAATTTAAGGCTGCCACTGGGAATTTCTTGCTGAACTCATGCTCAACTGCCGAATTCATCTGTTCATCAGGCAAGCGGGCTCTTGAAACACAGCAACATTACACATTTTTCAGAAGCCTCTCTTCACCTTGCAGCTCACTTCTTAATTATTCATTCCCAACAGAGGAAACGCCGGCTGCCAATATAAACATTTAAAGCAGAAGGTCACTTTATTTCCAGGACCCAGTGTGACCATATTACTTGTTAGGCTAATAAATACTTTCTGTTCAATTTTTTTTTACATAACATGAACGTAAACTGGTTCCAAGATCCATTAAACTATTTACCTCACTTGTAATTGAAATCTTTTTCAGAAGGAAACTCAGTATAACAACAGATACTAAGAGAAGCATTGCCAGACAGCAGCAACTGAGCGCAATATATAGTCTGGAATAGACTTACGAAGCTGTATATATGTTTTTTGAATCATACAGAAGTGTGTGGGGTTTTCTCACCTACCTTGTCCCGAGATGCGGGCAGAGATGGTCTCTGGGCATTTTCCCACTGCTGTAGTAGGTGCTGGAAGTCTCCCTCAGGGACAGTTCGACTTCCTGCAGGGCCAGCTCACGGCCGGGCACCTTCTATTCAGCTGCTCTTCCTGGGACGGCCTCCCGGAGCTGGTAAAAGCAATCCGAGCTGCGGGTCAGGAGGGAGCCCACCAGCCTGGCCAGAAAGGCACAGAGGGGGCGGACAGCAAGAGACTGAGAGCCCAGATCGATGAAAGACTGCAGCCAGGCCAGGCTGGCGAAGAGCAATAGCAGCACGGTTCTCAGAGGGCTGACGAAATGAAACTTTTCACATAACCATTCCACAAACCCTCGGCTGGGCAAGCACTATCCGTGTGCCTCATCTCGCTCTCAGAACCCCTCACAGCCTGCCGCCCTGCTCATTGCTTTGCAGTGGCGGCTGGTAAGTTTTTAGGTCTCGCCTAGGGCAGCGCGCATGCGCTGTCTAAGCAGAGGGCCTCTTGTAATCACTACAGACTTCTCCAGACTTTTGATAACGCTGATTCTTATCTTATCACCTTTAAGAATCTTCAGGTCGCCAGGATCTTTTTACCTGCTGAATAGTGTGAAGGGAAGAAAATCTTTTTCAGTTATACGACAAATTTTAGAATCCAGTTTACCTTAAAAGACCACTGACTCCGAATTCAATTTTGTGGGTTTATTAGAGCCAAGAATAACTGCACATGCAAGCACTTCAACACGAGGTTGAAGAAATAAATGGGCACTAATATAAATAGCATTCTATGTAGGAGTCTCATCCGACTCAGGATGAGAAGAATCGTTAACTCCAGAAGTATTAGACAAGCAATAACAGCTCCAATCTCTATGTTATTCCTCATTTATCTATACAAGCAGATAAATCCCTTGACTGTCCCTACTCTACTCTAAGATGACATACCTACTTAACGAATTTCCCAGGCAAGAGTACGGAAAAGGTGTCAGCTGTGAAGACTTCCTAAGAAGTGCACTCACTTAGTACTTAAGCTCAGATTTTAGATGCTCCTTCACCAAATCCCTCTCTGTCCTTCTCTCTGATCTCTCCTACCTCTTCTCTGTCCTCCACCCTCGGGGCACTATCCCTAATACAAAACCCAATACAATTGAACACACCTTTTGTCACGCCTCTTTGGCCAGGTCTTCTTTCTTGTACTTTTCCATCAAAACGGTTACTTCATCCTGGACGGTTGCGATGACCTTGAGTCCCAGGCACCTTCTCCGCTTAAAGTATCATCCCTAAATTCCATTGCACTCCCATTTCCATGCCTCTCATCGCTCTAACTTATGAAACAAAGAGCCAGTCTTGAACTAACGAGGCATGTGTCCTTGCACCTGCAACAGAAGATACGTTCAACAGAAACCCTCTACTGTGCTAATTAAATCTAATTTCGGTGCCCAGAGAGCCTTTCCAAGAGAACCTTCTCTGCCTGCAAAATAAGCTAACATAAGAACAAACAGGCCTTTTTCCTAGCATATATGCAGTCAGGCCTTTACATTCGTTAAACACACAAATCATAATCATTTCTATAAGACTTTGATTCATTACATTTCATATGCACAAAATGAACTACACGTACAACTTATATGGTACACGTTTAAACTACTGCAGCTCGATTACACATGGACTGATTCATCTTATGCATTGGTTTACACATGATTCAGTTAAGCATTACATTTGCATGATTAAAATAGCACAATTACATTTCTTATTCATTCTGATAACTGCGGTTTATAACTTCATTTTACTAGCCATTCATGGATATATAGCTGGATATATGCGGGTGCGTGCTATCAGTGATTATGATGCACCCCTACAAATTTCACAAGAACATGGCGCTCTATCAGTTCCCCCTTTGATGACTCCTGTCATCACATTTTATTCAACTCCCTTGGAGAAAGAACCGACCTAAACAGAACTCGTTGCCATTTTCCCTGATCTGTGATTCTCCATTCTCTTGAGTCTCTGATATTGACTGTCCCGCAGTCTAGCCATTCTCGTCTCATTTTCTCTCAGAGCTCTCTCAACTCGGCCTGCTCGATACCACTTGTAAGCTTTGATCAGACCCCACAGGCAAACCACACAAACCACCACGATAAGGAGAGGTCTCAGAACATAGCCAAGGAATCCCTTTCCCAAATTCGCAAACCAGCTTCCCACTTGACCAAATCCTTTGCCAACTTTCTCCCAAGCTCCCTCTTCAGTCAAGTCCGCTATCTTCGTGTGAATAGTAGTGATGTTACTTATATATTTCACCAGATCCTTGCTGTGGTCTGGTATATAAGTACAGCACTCTTGAACCCGCAATAATTTACAGACTCCGCCCTCTTTTGCCAGTAAGACATCCAAAGCAAGGCGCCAGTAAGACATCCAAAGCAAGGCGGTTCTGCAAAACCATTGTCCTTATCGACAACATTTCCCCTTCCACCAGTACCAACGATTTTGCTGTGTTCATTGATAGTTCGTCTATCACAGTCGCCAGTCTCCGAATCTTCACATCATTCAAGATCACCCCCAAACTTGGTATCATGGCTCCAAAGATGTCTCCGACTACGACCCCCTCACTCGCACCTCTTCTCACTCTTGAATGCTTCCCACCTTCCAAAAGTTCCAAATCCTCAGTATGGTAAATCTTTGGAAATATTATTCCCAAGTAACATGTACCATACCAATTCGCAGGTAACCTCACATAAGCATTCCTTCCACACACAAAATACACCGTAGGTATCACTTGTACAGGGCCCTGGAGAAAATTCTTAGCCACATCTGCCATAGTGAAAACATGATCACACGTACTCTGTCCCACAGGAACCTTTTCATAGTAGGTCTGATATCGTCTCACACACAGCTTTCCCCTCTGCTCTTTGTCCAAAGCTATAGGACCATAACTTCCTTTTGTCCGGTGCAATTTTTCCTCATCTGTCCAATCCACCTTACTATGCCCCGTGTCTCGTATCTGTGTCAGTTTTCTATACCTATCTTCTACCTGATCTACAAACTTTTTCTCTACATCTGATAATGAGCACGTCAAATTATGTCGGTGGGCATATGCTGTGTCCAATTCCAAAGACGGTATGATGAACTTCCTAAGTCTATCCTCTGATTTATAGTAGTCGTACTTATTCAAATGTTTGTAAGCTGGGACTTCAGGAAGCACTGCATCGTAATTGGAAAAGAAATACTCAAACTGATCTCTTTCATAAAATATACTAAGCAAAAGACTACATGAAATTCCATATGTCAGTGGAAGATGGTGATATCTAATACCCTCATCCACTGAAGCAGGCAATTGCATACATACATAACAATCTTTCGCATCCATCGCATCCACATACTCGTATAGCAGCTTGGCGTAGGCGTTAAGCTTAAAATCACTTCTAGACAAATCTACATGCAATCTACGACTTTCTTCTATCAGCAAAGCCTTGTCAGCTCCTATGTTTACCTCTTTTCGGCTAGGTGTGGTAGGTGTCGGTGTCCCTGGCACCCCCTTCACTGCTAGCTCATGCGGAACCGTATATGAGACTACAATTACTACGATTATAGTAACTATCACAACCCCTATAAGTATGCCTACAATCATTTTAGATCTACGATTTGGATCTCCAACCTCCATGATTTCGAAAGTTCTCAAAGTTCTTGGTTTCAGCAATGAACACTCAAAAAGTCTTTGTGTCCTCCATTCGTGACTTGCTCATCCAGCTCGAGCAACTTTGAAACCTCTGGAAATCCCCTTATCGGCCACAGTCTTATTTACATAGTCCAGAAAAAGACTTCCCTAACTTTCGTTCCTCTTCGGTGGAAAGTCCCTAAGTTTACTCTTCTTCCACTCGGACCTAGGTTATCTTCTTCTTTTAGACTTTTATTTACATAGGTTATATTTCATCCATGATAAGATCATTAGTGAGCACTTCCAGAACGTGATACAAAAGTTCAAGACGCAGGATTATCATTTCATGTGAAGACGGCTCAAACCCAAAAGACGGAAATTCGAGTCGATGCAAAACTAATTGTCGGACTTTACTCAGAAGAGGGGGATTTGGAATGGTGAAGGTCAGTATTCCTTCGACTTCGAGCCCTGGCAACAACAGCACCACCTACACTACCACATTCGGGCTCTGGCTGACCACCTGCACAGACCTCAGTCTCCCCGTACTCACTACCCCCTGCATCAGTCACTGTGTAAGTACACTCAGGGGTAGAGTATCTCCGGCAGGGTACTCTTGTTCTCTTCGACCTTCTCTGGCCCTCTTGAGTCTGCTCTTCGTCACTTGCTTCCGTCTCAGACGTCTCGGACACTGGAGCAAGATCTCTTTCGGGTGCCAACCTTAGATTCAGTCGCCTCTGTCTTTCAGGCCAACCTTCCTCAGTTCTGGTCGTTCTTCCGCCTTCCCCTGCTATACCCAGTGCACCACTTCCTCCTTCTGCTGAATCTGACTCTACTCCATCCACTGCACCTCCTCTGTCTTCTGAGTCAGAGTCGGGGTTCGAGCTGTCGAAACCCCCTTCAGCTTGTTCTAGTGCACCACCAGTTGCGTCAGCGACCCTTACAGCTTGACTTATCCTCTCCTGTGGCCCTGCCACATCAGCTGGATTTTCAGTTACGAGAGGAGCTGTTTCTTCCAAGGGTGCTGAAACTCTGCGGGTATGGGAGGCATGTACCCAGTTCGGCAATCCTCCACACTTCACTGCTGTGTTTGTGACCAGTATCACCTGGTACGGGCCTTGCCACCGAACATCCAAACAGCTCTTCCTCACGTGCTTTCGGACAAGCACCCAGTCGCCTGGACACAGGTCGTGGCACAGATCACTCGAGGCCGGAACAGCTGCAGCTTCAACCTGCTGAGACACAGAACGGACCACATCAGATAGTCCTTTACAGTAATCGAGAATCAAGTCATCAGTGATGTTTATCAAAGCTGTAGCTGGTACTGCTGGCAACCTCATTGCCCTTCCCATTAATATCTCATGGGGGGACAATCCAGTCCTCCTATCTGGGACCCTTCGCATGCTCATCAGTACAAGCGGCAAAGCGTCAGGCCATTTCAGGGACGTTGATGAACACATTTTTGCCATCTGGGCTTTCAAAGTTCCATTAACCTGTTCCACCATCCCAGAAGCCTCTGGTCGGTAACTGCAATGGAGTCTCTGATCAACATTCAATGCAGCACAAAGTAACTTCATGATTTCACTGTGGAAGTGTCTTCCTCTATCCGATTCCAAAGAGGTTGGGATCCCGAATCTCGGGATGAGCTCCCTCAACAATAACTTAGCCACTGTGAGAGTGTCACACCTGCGTGTTGGGTAAGCCTCCACCCATCGTGAGAATACACATACCAGCACCAAGATGTACCTCAACCCATTACACTTAGGCATTTCCACGAAATCTAACTGTATTCTATTGAAGGGCCCTCCTGACCTCCCAATGTGACTTAATGTGACTACAGTTTTCTTTCCAGCATTCATCTGTTGACATGTAACACACCTCTGACATACTGTTTCAGCCATTACGCGAAATCGTGGATTATACCATGTCTGTCTAAACACACGCATCATTGCATCTCTACCAAGGTGTGCCGGTCCATGTATCAGTCTCGCCATCGGACTCAGCAGATTCTCTGGTAATACAGCTCTCCCATCACTGGAGACCCAAACATCCACTTCCCCTCTTTCACACCCTGCTTTGATCCATCCATTCCGTTCCTGATCTGAAACTTCATCCTGCAGTCGCTTGAGCTCCTCCCAAGTGTCTGCCATGACCAACATCATGTTGAGCTCGGTTCTTTCTTGGCTCTCTCCGGTGTAACCTTCTGTAAATATGCATCCCTGTTCTGCACAGAAGCGGGCAACTTCGTCCGCATAATTATTTCCCAAAGACACAAAATCCTCCCCCTTCCCGTGTGCAGTGCACTTTACAACTGCGATTTCCTTTGGACATTGCAATGCATCTAACAGTTGTCTTACATATTCTCCATTTCTAATGGGTGAACCAGATGATGTCAAAAATCCCTCTGGGACCATAACTGTCCAAAATCGTGAACTACACCAAACCCATACTGGCTGTCCGTGTAAATCGTGATTCGAATTTGATCAGCGACCAAACAGGCACGAGTCAGAGCAATGATTTCAGCTACCTGCGCGGAGCGTACTCCCTCTAGGCAGGCAGCCTCAACCACCCCGGAAATTGTACATACAGCAAACGCTGCTCTTAGTTGACCGACACTGTCTCTTAGGCATGAACCATCCACAAAGAAAATTTCATCTGGGTCCATCAATGGTTCATCAACAATGTCAGGTCTTGGTTTGGTGCAAAGTTCAGTCACGTCAAGACAATCATGGTCCGCACAATCTTCATCATCTACATTCGGTATGGGCATTAATGTCGCAGGGTTTAAGACAGAGCACCTTTTCAGAGTCACATTCTCTGTGGCGAATATGGCTTGCTCATACCTTGTCAACCTGTTATTCGTTAGGTGCTGAGTCTTAGTCCTGGTCATCAACAATTCAACCGAGTGTGGCACATGTACAGTCAAAGGATGTCCCATTACAATGCTTTCACATCTTTCAATGTTGACACCTGTTGCAGCAACGGATCTTAGACATCCGGGCAACGCAGAAGCTACTGGATCTAGAGTAGCTGAAAAGTAGGCAACTGGTCTACGGACACCTCCATGGTTCTGAGCTAAGACTGCTAATGCACACCCTTCTCTCTCACAACAGAACAGTGAAAAGGCCTTGTTGTAATCAGGCATTCCCAGAGCTGGGGCACTACACAACTCCTCTCTCAGTTTTAGGAATGACATCAAGCACTCCTCGTCCCATGGTACCGGATCACTCACATCCTTGTGCGTAAGCCTCTGCAAAGGCTTTGCCCTCAAGGAAAAGCTAGGTATCCACTGCCGACAATAGCCGACCATTCCCAAAAACATCCTGACTTCCCTCTGTGTGGTAGGCACTGCCATGTTCATTATTGCCTCAATTCGGTCTGGTGACACCTTCCTCTTGCCTTTTTCTAATCTGTGTCCCAAGTACTGTACCTCATTCAAACAGTACTGCAACTTATTTGGAGACACCTTGTGTCCGTTCTCTGCTAAATGGTTCAACAGGGCTACCGTGTCTATCCTGCAAGCATCTTCCGTTTCTGAGGCAACAAGCAGGTCGTCTATGTATTGCACGAGAACTGAGTTCTGCGGCAATACAAGACTCTCAAGATTCTTTTTCAGGATCTGATTAAAAATCGATGGACTTTCCGTATACCCTTGAGGGATACGACACCATGTTAACACACGATCTTCCAGCCGGAATGCAAAAAGAAATTGGCTTTCCTCATGGAGCGGTATCGAGAAGAATGCTTGACATAAGTCAATGACAGTAAACCACTCGGCTTCACATGGTATCTGGAATAGTATCACTGATGGATTCGGTACCACTGGACAACAAGGGACCACTATCGTGTTGACCTTTCGCAGGTCTTGCACGATCCTGAATTTCCCGCTCGGTTTCTGTAGTCCCATTATAGGTGAATTACATGGGCAACCTCTGATCTCCTTCAGAATGCCTTTCTTGACAAAAGACTCGATCACAGGTTTAATCCCTGCGATCGTTTCAGGCGACAAATTGTACTGAGGCGTTCTAGGGAACTCAACATTCTGTTTCACCTCGATCTGCACAGGTTCAACCCCTTTGATTAGTCCTATCTCCTCTCCAGTGAAGTCCCACACCTCAGGTGACACGGTATCTCTCAAATCCGGTGGAAGTTCCTCCATGGTCACCATTGGATACAAGTCTATACACAGATGCTGATTAGCAACTTTAAAAGTAGCATCATCGTCCCTCGTCTGAACCTCCACTCCCCTGGGTGTGCAATAAATAGTGCAGTTCAATTTACAGAGCAGATCTCTTCCCAGAAGGCAAACTGGACTCGTATCGCACACCACAAACTGATGTCTGGTTTGGAAAGATCCTATCTTTACTGGGATTGGTTCGGTCAGTGGACTGTTTATTCTTTTGTTCGCTACTCCAACAACTTGGATCGATTGTCCCGAGAGGGGTAGGTCGGGGACTACTGCTGATCTTACAGTAGACCGGGTAGCACCAGTGTCAACTAAAAGCATGGTAGGATGACCATCAATGTCTGCCTCCACAAAAGGTCCTCTCTGGTCTACCTCCAAGACTGCTCCAAGTGTGCAGTCTTCCACCCCCCTCAGGCACCGTCAGGATAACGGGTCTGGGCTATACTCATCATACCCTTCGAAAAGGGGCATCTGCTGGTAAGTTCGTATCCCATGCGGGATCCTTGGTGGCAGTGGGACCTGTACTTTTTGGTTATGCGTCCCCCCTTTCATCGATCTGGGCCTCATTACAGTATTGACTACCTCCGTCACAGGTGCCTGAACCCCTTCTACCTCCTGCTGCACTTGGTTGGCTGGGTTCAAGGGGCACTCGCGCTTCCAATGCCCGATCTGATGACAAAGATGACACGCAGTGGTCTTCTTCAGTGTCGCCACATCCACCCCCGTCTTGGGATCAATGGGTTTCCCCTTTCCCTGACCTTGCCCATTCTGGTTCCCTTGATAATTTCCTTGTCTCCTTCCTAGGGTCCCTCCACTAGGCTGGCCCTGTGCTGTCTGCATCTGAACGAGCATCAGTTTATCTTTTAGCTTCAGATGCTTCGAGTCCACCTCATCGCTACAATATCTCGCATACCGCAAGATTTCATCTACCGGCTTGTTCTGCCAACAGATCAAATGGTGCTGTATCATGAGGCTGACTTCTGGTCTCAGGCCTAACACAAATTTTGAGACAAACTGCCCCATATCCTTGGGGTCTAATGCATCTAATCCGCTATACTGTTTAAAAGCTTGCAAAAGTCTTTCGTAATATTCATGCACTGTTTCTTTAGGTTCCTGCACAGTTCGGTCTATCTTAACCCAATCTATATCTTGAGGGGAAATCTTCAATTTCAACCATGTAATCACTTGCTCAAATTTTTCATAACAAGGGGTGACGGACCATTCGTGACAGCATCCCTTTCAGATTCAACAGTCGGCCACTCAACGGCGATTTTACAAGCTGTCCACAAATCTCCCGGCACCACTATGTCAAACAAGGTGTTCAAATCAGTCCACAGCACCTTCGAGATTTTAACAAACCGCTCAACCTGTTTATACCATTCTACGGGTTTCTCCCTCAGCCGAGGAAAGTCATTTGTAAATGCAGCCAAGTCTCCTCTACTCCACGGTACATATACGTACCCTCCGTTCTGTACTTCCCGTAAAGGAAAGTTTCCAACACCCGTTGCCCCTCCCCCCGGAGGCGGCGTTTCTCCCGCTATTTTCTTTGCTATTTTCTTCTTTGACCACCTTTCCTCCCATTTCTCCAACAAGTTCCATATCCGCATCCCTACTATCAGATCCTTAGTATGCGTCCTTAGTCCTGTGATTCTTTTCTCCTCCAGTTCCTGATCACTATATTGCAACCTATGCGGACCTTGCAACGTTTTTGTTTTATTCAAATCTACCTCATATCTCCTGGCTAATGCTGTCAATTTCTCATGTGCTATCCTGGCTTTTCGAGTCACATCTTTTGCTATGAAAAGCAGCTCATCTGACCCATAGATTTCTATTCTTTCCAAAGGCAGACTTCCGCTAATCATTTCGTCTACTTCTGCTTTTAATCTTACTACGTCCAGCAGCCTTGCCTGTACTGCACTCTTTAGTATTTCTCGACAAGCTGCGGCATTCTGCTCATCATAGTCACCACTCTGTTCTTGTGACCTGCTCTCTTCTACCGTGTTCCTAAAGCTTGGTCTGGTTTCGGAAATTTCTCGTTCCCTGTCACCTGGCATTCTATCACTTTGGGTTCTTACTGTTGGTGTCCACATCCTCAAAGCTGACTTAGATTCATGCAAAGATCTTGGTCTGACTAGTCTCTCCTCCTCCTGTCTAAAAGAGGAGTCTGCAGTGGCTGGTAATGGCGTACTTGTGTCTAATGGCTTTGGGAAGTGAACCACTTGTACTCCGAACCCATTCTCACTAGGACTGGTTCCTTCTTCTCCTCTCATCTGTACTGAACTTTCTTCTCTTACTCGGTCTGGGTCATATACCGGTACTATAGGGCCAATGGTAACCAGTACTGTCAGGGAGTCCGATAATCGGGTATTCCCAATGGAAGGCTGTGTTGCCGCCCCCTCTGTTCCTGTGGAAATTCTTCCCACTACCCTCATGTTAGTCTGGTTCTGCGTCTCACCAGTTTCTACTGCTGAAGTTGGTTTTCCCTCTTCTGAATCTGGATTAAATGGAGGTGGTCTCTCTGCTAGCAACCTATCTAACAGACTGTCATCTGTATCACTGTCGTCCTCCTCAACTCTTGCTATTTTTCCATTTTTTATTAGCAGTGGGTACAACTTATCTCCTTCGATCGTTTCCACTCTCCACCTTTTCTCCAGTGCGTCCCACCTCGCATCTTGGAAGGCCCTGATCGATTTCTTCACCCTTTCCTGGCTCTTATCTCTTTTCCTGTCATACGCTGCCCTAATCCAAGCATGTATCGCCTCAAATTGTGTCGGTCTAGGCAGTGGTCGTAAAGAAGCCATTATAGTCTTTAGCTGGTACAACACCTCGAACCTGAAAGTGCCATAGCATGGGAAAGTCAATTCTCCTTCCCCTTCTGTCATTTTATGCCAGTTCTCAAGCCAAATTATGGTATGCAATCCTACATTTGTAGCCATATAATGTGCCGGCGTATCCTCGGGAGGGGCTTCCTCTCCACCCCGAGTAACCACATGTCTGTCACCTCTGCAAAGTTTTCATAAAACTTTAAAACATTTCATGGTAAAGCAGATATCTGTTCGCACCCAATATTTTGTTTTCGCTTCCTGGTTCAATCCACCAATGCCAGCGCGGCTCACACCAACCGGCCTATCGCAGCGCGGCACTGTCTGACGTCACTCTTCCTC
Source organism: Calotriton arnoldi (assembly GCA_963921515.1). NCBI lineage: Eukaryota > Metazoa > Chordata > Amphibia > Caudata > Salamandridae > Calotriton > Calotriton arnoldi. The sequence continues at coordinate 2,843,870 of CAWUFW010000004.1, read as the reverse complement.
CGCTTGCAGCAGTTCCCCTCCTTGCTAATTCTCTCGTTCTCATTCGCACTTGTCTCAATCACACTCTGAAGCAATGGTCCGTACTACCGAACAAATTACCTCTCTGACTGTCGATCCTCCCTTGACCGATCAGCCTCTCGAAATTGTTGACCTCAATCTGGCAACTGTCTGTCCGCGAACGACCGGACAATCACCTCTAATACAATCGATAGGATTCAACCGTTTCAAATTCTGCACACAACGACCCACGACCAGCGTCGGTTATTCACACACTCACACATTTGCTCCCTATCCTCAGTGGTTTGATCAATGACGTCTCGTGATCCCCACCATCTCTGGTCAACAATCTCTATTCTGGGTGTCTTCAACACCACAATATCTCTCGGCCCCGTGCGCGCTCACGGTCCGATCCTCAATCACACAACTCTCATTCCAACTCCGCAAGACATTACACAACAATTAAACACCGCAATCTAACAACCATCACCCTTTTCATACTCACTCTACCACGAACTGCTACTTCCGCCGCACCGTCACTCTCCGTCAATTTTCAGCGACCGCCGACGTCCTCCTCTTACGATCCACTGGATCACCATCACTGCCTGGTTATATGGGGCAACTAATCTCTTATCCTATCTAGATCTCCCCTTACTATCAGAGGAAACCATCCTACTCTGCTACCAACTGATAACGCTGATTCTTATCTTATCACCTTTAAGAATCTTCAGGTCGCCAGGATCTTTTTACCTGCTGAATAGTGTGAAGGGAAGAAAATCTTTTTCAGTTATACGACGAATTTTAGAATCCAGTTTACCTTAAAAGACCACTGACTCCGAATTCAATTTTGTGGGTTTATTACAGCCAAGAATAACTGCACGTGCAAGCACCTCAACATGATGTTGAAGAAATAAATGGGCACTAATACAAATAGCATTCTACGTAGGAGTCTCATCCGACTCAGGATGAGAAGAATCGTTAACTCCAGAAGTATTAGACAAGCAATAACAGCTCCAATCTCTATGTTATTCCTCATTTATCTATACAAGCAGATAAATCCCTTGACTGTCCCTACTCTACTCTAAGATGACATACCTACTTAACGAATTTCCCAGGCAAGAGTACGGAAAAAGGTGTCAGCTGTGAAGACTTCCTAAGAAGTGCACTCACTTAGTACTTAAGCTCAGATTTTAGATGCTCCTTCACCAAATCCCTCTCTGTCCTTCTCTCTGATCTCTCCTACCTCTTCTCTGTCCTCCACCCTCGGGGCACTATCCCTAATACAAAACCCAATACAATTGAACACGCCTATTGTCACGCCTCTTTGGCCAGGTCTTCTTTCTTGTTCTTTTCCATCGAAACGGTTACTTCATCCTGGACGGTTGCGATGACCTTGAGTCCCAGGCACCTTCTCCGCTTAAAGTATCATCCCTAAATTCCATTGCACTCCCATTTCCATGCCTCTCATCGCTCTAACTTATGAAACAAAGAGCCAGTCTTTAACTAACGAGGCATGTGTCCTTGCACCTGCAACAGAAGATACGTTCAACAGAAACCCTCTACTGTGCTAATTAAATCTAATTTCGGTGCCCAGAGAGCCTTTCCAAGAGAACCTTCTCTGCCTGCAAAATAAGCTAACATAAGAACAAACAGGCCTTTTCCCTAGCGTATATGCAGTCAGGCCTTTACATTCGTTAAACACACAAATCATAATTACTTCTATAAGCCTTTGATTCATTACATTTCATATGCACAAAATGAACTACACGTACAACTTATATGGTACACGTTTAAACTACTGCAGCTCGATTACACATGGACTGATTCATCTTATGCATTGGTTTACACATGATTCAGTTAAGCATTACATTTGCATGATTAAAATAGCACAATTACATTTCTTATTCATTCTGATAACTGCGGTTTATAACTTCATTTTACTAGCCATTCATGGATATATAGCTGGATATATGCGGGTGCGTGCTATCAGTGATTATGATGCACCCCTACAAATTTCACAAGAACATGGCGCTCTATCGCTTTCACTCAACTCGTGCGTGTGGCTTTTTATTTCCCACACTTTCTATTGGCCTTTGCGTGTGGCTTTCAGCACGCAATTGGCCAAAGGCGGGTGCATGTCCCACCTTCTCTGTAAATGTTCACTCCCACGGCCTACAGCTGTCGGGAGCGAGCATTGGCACCATCTGTTGTGGATCAGGTTACTACTTTGTCTGGGGAAGCCCATTCATTGCACTAAAACCAGCACGCGCTGCCTGCCTGCCCCGGCTGTCTCATGCACCCTCGCAGCAGGCATCCGCAGACCCTGAGCCCTCACCCCTCTCTCATTCGCTAGCCCCCCTCTCCACCTCTCTCTCCCCCACCTCCCTGGCCCCTCACTCAGTACGCACCACTCCCGGGCTTGTTATTGCATGTAAAGTTTACAGGCGTTAGCTCATCTGGGGCTGGAAATCCCTCAAGTTTTAAATGCATAGGTTTAGAAAATGCATGCAAAATATTAAATTATTTTTCTTCTCCTGCCCTAATACTGAACCACACAAATCTGTTCCCCTTCCTGAGATGGATAAGGCGAAGTGTGCCTCGTGGCTTGATACCACAGAAGGGTACTTAGGCGCTTTTTAAACACAGTAACTGTGCCGGAGCAATACCCGGTGCATGCGTGCCGGTGCTCCAGCCTGGCACCAAGCGCAGACACCAAAGCCCCCGGAGTGTCCACATGGTACCCCTTGTCAGTTTCTGGGGAGCAGAGGAGAGAAAGAGAACCCCCTGGAGAGGGAGAGATAGCCGAGGTCTTGTCTTTGTTCGTCCAAGGTACACATCAGTCGGGAATGCGCAACCGTTTGTTTCTGAGCCATCCCCCAGGGGACGGTCCGCACGCTGATGGCACCGTGCCTCTCTGGGCATTGTGCCCCCCTCTTCGCCCCAGGATGGCACAGAAACAAGTGTCGTGACAAAGCGAATAGGTGAGGAGCAACGAGGCTCAAGAGAAAATGAGGCCTCCACACAGGTAAAAGAAAGAAAAGAAACGTACTGGATAATGGTTTGTTCGACAAAATGAATTACTTGTTTTATTAATAGTGTTCCAGACTGCTCCCAGACTGCTCTCTTGCCGCTTCAAGGCGCTGTAAACATGTCTGGCTGTTACCCAATGTAAGGGCCGTGGAAGGGTGGGTGAAAGGCTGAGTTGGTTTCCCACGGATTTAAATGTGTGACCTGCAGCTTACGGTAGATGTTAGTGATCCAGCGCGGCTAATATAAATTTCTCCTTATGACACCAATCCAGGAAATACACCTACACACAACTTATGTCGGTGGGGCCCAAGACACCACATACATGCATTCATTCAATTTCTGGATTAAATACTAAGGAGAATGAGATGCTGGACAAGCGGGATACCTTATTAAAATGACCGAATTATAACCTATACATTATATACATTGACTTCGAATCCTGTCGGTTCTAAACATCAAGGTACTCCGCTATTCGGACGATGAACCAACTAGTAGAATCAGTTGATGGTGATTAAGATCAGCTCAATCACAATTGAAAGCTTTAACATTTATTAAATCATAAACTTTGTTTTAAAGAACCACAGACTCATTTTAGAGTTAGAATATAATTTTATCTAAAATTCTTCAGCAAATAAGTAAAATTCTTTATTAAGCAAAACATTTAGAAATATCAATAAACATTTTAAGAAAAGTTTTAGGAAAAGTGGGAAATTATGCATTACCCTCGGCCATGGGGCGATGACAAGAATGGTTCACCAAAAGAAGATGAACCACAGATCACAGGATAGGACTCCCAAACTGACTGACTGTCCCTCTAACCTCCTCGGACGCACCTCCCGGGCAGAATTCCCGCAACGATCTCGTTCCTTCCCCAGTCAATGTTCAAAGTCCAAAATGACAGAGTTTCTCGCAGCATCAAGGTTGAAAAATAAAAGGCAAGTTTTTTCACAACGTCAGAGCAGACTCTCTTATACCCTATGCTCTGGCTCACTACATTCAAAAGTTGCAATCTTTAGGGGCAAGAATCACGCTAATTGGTCCATTGGAGGGGTGGTGATGGTCACCTCATCGCCCTCCTTGTTCGAACCGGTTTGGGGACAATAAAGCACACAATAAGTATCATGGCCATGGTGTCTAAAAAGTAGTCCAATTTGTTAGTCCATTTTGCAACAATCTTTGATGGTCACACATTAGTTCATCCCCTGTAGCTTGTCTTTTCCATCCGTTCCCACGCATATATGCTGAATACTTGGCACGCTCCTTATTGCAGGTCAGATTGGCCTTGACATCTCTCACTCCGAGCACAGGCCGCATACATGTGACTGGAGCATTCGTACTGAGGCTGCGTGGGGGCCATCTTTGTTCAACGCACGCGATCTCGTCCTTTCCAGCGGCCATTTTAGAAGCATGGCCTAGCAGGCCCGAACGGAACTAATATAAGAACAAACAATAGAAATTAAAATATGGAAAATAAGCCTTTCTGTTTACCACCCGCCATTCTAAAGACCCGTGTTAGATATTACCTAGCAGAAGCGACATTTAAAGCCATTTTACTTACCATCTGCATTCTTTGCCACAATACAATTCTATTACGCAACATAAATCATGCAATTCACTCTATTCTTTACGCAAATCACAATACTAATGTTAACTGCTTTGCATTTTGTAAATAAATTAGATTTTGCTACATTTAGCAGTTTGCCCACGTGTAATGTCTACTAAAAAGATGTATTTGTTGATTAATTCATGCGTTTTCAAACGGTTAGTATCATTAGTGTTATGAGGTCATTAATTTCATACGGGTACAAAAAATATTTCGTTTCCCCTGCTCCATCAATTCCCCCCTTTGGTGATTTTTAACATCACCACTAAAACCTATAAAATTTTATCAGATAAATGTTTCTTGTCCACTTGCATTTGTTAATTTAGACAATCGTGTTCTTTTCCTCCTGTCTTTTAGACCTTTTGTATATGTTCTCTTTAAACTCTTCCAATTCGATCTCTCCCATCTCCCGTTCTCTTTCTTTATTTTTCTCATTTTCTCTTTTTACTTTATTTTGTCTTTTTCTTCTTTTAACACACATATATGCTAATCTGAAAATTGATATTATCACTATTACTACAGTCACTGGAATTAGTATTTTCCCAATAAGAGAGCTACCTATTTCTGTGAACCATTTCTTCATTGAGGAAAAACTCTTACCAAGTCTCTCCCAAGCACCTTCAACCTCCAGTGGGGCAATTTCTTTATGCAAATCAGTAATGTTATTTATATACTTCTGTATATTCTGACTTTTGTCTGGAATGTAAGTGCAACAATGTTGTACTTTCAGCATTCCACAGACTCCACCCTCTTTTGCCAAAAGAATATCAAGGGCAAGTCGATTTTGCATCACCATAGCTCTCATGGCAACCATTTAGGTATTTACCATCAAGAACCCTCCAGCAGTATTCGTTGATAAACGATCTACTACTGTAGACAATTTCCGAATTTTGTATGCATTTAAAGATATACCCACTGCTGGTATCTATGCTCCAAAAATGTCACCTATTATTTCTGAGAAGCTTTCCCTCCTCCTACGAGTTAATGGTTTACCTATCTCGTGAATTCCTTTCGTTCCTCTTTCCACATGAAAAATCTTTGGAAAGACCAGGCCTAGATAGCATGTTCTGTACCAATGGTCCGGCAACCTATAATAAGCTCTATTTCCACAAATGTAATAGATCCCTGGAAATACTGGATCTTTTCCTCCTTTGAATCCCCATCCCCCTAGAATTTTATATGTATCTCTGCACTCACTAGAACCCACGAAGTAGTTATCATATAAAGTATTATCTCTACTAATGCACAATTTTCCTTGTTGGGGCCAATCTAGAATCATAGCTGCATTTGTTTCACCTTTGTCATAACTTCCCTCTTCAAACGCCCAAGGTGGGGTTTTTGTCTTTTCTCCTGTTGCCTTTCTTTGAAATTTAGCCCTTCTGTCTTCTACCATGTCCAAGAAAACCTTTTCTTAACCCACAAGTAAGATTATGTCTAAATGCATATTCTAATGTTAATTCTTTTGTTTCTAGGAAAAATTCTCCAAAAATCTTTGCAAATTTCACCTTATTTAGATCAGGGACTACGGGAACTTTAGCAAAAACAGCATCTGTGTCAGTGTAATAATACTCTAATTTACCTGTTTTATAAAATAAGCTAGCTAAAACACTACAAGTTATTCCATACGTCAAAGGAAGGTGATGATACATCACACCTTCTGTTACAGACGCAGGTAACTGCATACATACATAACAATCTCTCACATCCATTGTCTCCACATATTCGTACAAACGTTTCGTGAAGACATTCTTGGAGAAATCAGTTATTGACTCATCCCTATGGAAATCAGTACTATCTACCAGTGTTGCAGTGTTCTTTATGTTAGATTTCTTGTCACTATTTGTGTCATTCACGATTACAGATGTTTTTTCTACAACTAACCTAAGTGGGATTATTATTGCCAAAATAAACCAGATAAGCATTAGAAAGCCTGTACAATAGAAACACATCTTACACCATCTACGAAAAAACTCACATCTAGATCTTCTATTCTCTGTGTCTACCATATTGAAATATTATCTAATTATATGTACAGGAATGGGTTTCCACACCTCAAATGACTTAGTGTTGATTGGGATCAACTGCTTTTAGCGCACTTTTCGGGTTCTCAGAAATTTTCTTTGTCTTTATTCAGTTTGTGTGTCTAGTCCAGTTTTCTTACTTTGTCTTTTCACGGTTGGGGCAGTCCACTCTCACCCACTTGTTCACAGTCTTTATATGGGTTCTCGTGAATGTTATCCACTTCTTTAATGTCAGGCAGTGACCATTCAGGTGACTTATATTTTAAGTTTGGTCTTTCCACTCTTTTGGGTCTCTGCAATTGTCTTTTATCAGCTTTTCTTTGTCTTTCTTGACTTGTTATTTCATTCACTTGTTCTGCATTGTCTTTGTTCAAGTTTATGATTTTATATCTCAGTCTTTTGATTTCGTTGGGCCAAATAACTCCTTTTCTTGGCCTTTTCAGTTCACTTTCCTTTTCTCCCCGTTCCACTCTCCAAGTTCTCTTTCTTGGACCTATTCTTTGCCTTCATTCATCTTCACTTTCTTCAGATTCTGTCTCAGATCTCACTTCACTTCCTCTAACTTTGAACTTTATGATCTCAGTCTCTTTGTCTGAATCTGAACCTTCTTGTGTTTCCTCTGCTTGGAACTCTGAGTCTAATCCTCCTCGTGTTTCTTCCGCAATTTCCCAAAACTCTCTATCTGAATCTAAATTTCCCCGTGTTTCTTCTGCTTGTAATTTTGAGTCTAATCCTCCTCGTGTTTCTTCCGCAATTTCTCCAAACTCCCTATCTGAATCTAGATCTTCTTGAGTTACCTCTACAATTTCCGGAGGAATTTTCCCATAACTTGTACTTGGCTGTTCACCGTCACTGTCTATTGGTTCAGTTTCTCCTGTTTCAATATCAGTTCTTTTGGTTTCTGATTCTTCTGTTTGTCTTTTACTGCATTCAGGTTGGTCTGTTTCAGATGCTGAACTAGTATCTGATATTTCCAGATGTCGACTTACATGTCGATCTTCAAGATCTGGAACTCTAATCGTTTCAGGTTCTGCTTCAGGTGCCGATCTGGTACCTGATACTTCCAGATGTCGACTTACAGGTCGAGATTCAGGATCTGGAACTCTGATGGTTTCAGTCTCTGCTTCAGATGCCCAACTGATATCTGATAATTCCAGATGTCGACTTACAGGTCGAGCTTCAGGATCTGGAACTCTGATTGTATGGCTGGCATGAATCAAATTTTTGACACCTGCACACTTTACTGCAGTCGTTGTCACCAGAATCACTTGATGTGGCTTGTCCCAGCGTGGAACCAAACAATTTCTTCTTCTGTGGACTTTTATGCGGACCCAGTCTCCTGGACTCAGATCATGAGCTGGTTTTCTTTCAAGAGTGGTCGCATCCGGTCCAACCTGATGAAACACAATAACTTTTTACTCTTAGGAGATTTTAATATCCACAGTGATTGCCTCTCCAACTCAGATGCACAGACTCTTTTGGCTGACCTATCTCTTTTAGGCCTATCCCAGCTTAATGAAGGTCCTACCCATATAGCTGGTCATACTTTGGATATTATATTTTCAAATTCTTTTAAGATTCAGTGCGAACCTCCCCAACAACTCTCTTGGTCTGATCATTCAGTCATTGAATTTTTTATTCAGGACCCTATAGATCTTAAAATACCTAAACAAGCCACATTTTATACTCGCAGGCGGTGACAGAAAGTCTCCGCGGAAAATTTTCAAACAGTCTTTCTGAGGCCTCAAAATTCTGCATCGGACAACATCAAGCAAGCATTGTTTAAATACAATTCGGCTGTTTTAACAGCCATTGACCACATTGCACCCCTGAAATCTTCCTTGAGCCATTCTAGTCGCCCACAGGCAGTCTGGTTCTCGACTCAACTGCGAGATCAAAAACAACTCTGCAGGAAGTTGGAGAGAATCTGGCGTGCTTCTCATAATGAGGCGGACAGAGATCGGTTCTATTCCACTCTGTCCAGCTATCATAAAAATATAAAAATAGCACGGAAAACCCATATAACAGCTCAGTTAGCTGAGGCTGGCAACTCCTCTAAAACCCTGCACCAGATCCTTCAGTCCTTCATTAACCCCAAGGCATGTGAGAGCTTAGAGGCCCCCTCCCAATTGCTGTGTAATGATATTGCTCTCTATTTTGTACAAAAGATAGAGCTTATCTATGGAAAAATTACCGCAATAGGAGGCCTGCAGCAGATCCCTATGGCCTTGGACCAATTGAATCCAACAAACTCTCAGTTGTTAGAGAACTTCCCCGCAATTACATTAGCAGAGGTTGAATCACTGATCCACAAGATAAAGTCTGGGTCCCCTTCTGACCATATTCCAGCTAAAATCATTCCGTCTTTGGCTAAACATCTGTCCCCCTCGGTGCAATCTCTTATTAATCTCTCTAACGGAAGGCCATGTACCACTGGAGTGGAAGGTTGCTCAGGTTAGACCCATTCGTAAGAGCACTAAAACACCGTGGATGGATCTTTCTAACCTCCGACCTATCTCACTCCTCCCGTTCCTGAGCAAACTAATGGAAAAACATGTTAATACCCACCTTTCCAACTATGTCGAACTGACAGGATGTTTAGATCCGTCCCAGTCCGGTTTTAGGCCCAAATACAACACCGAATCAGCATTACTAGTGGTCACAGATAACATCAGGATGACCCTAGATAAAGGCCATTCTATGATTCTGGTGCTGTTGGACCTATCCGCAGCGTTCAACACAGTTTCCCATGGCATTCTGATCAAAAGGTTGGAAGAGGTCGGGCTAAGAAAATCAGCCTTACAATGGATGAGGAGCTTTCTGTCTGATCGCTCCCAGATTGTCAACTTAGGCTCGTATCATTCGGCCCCTATAGATTTGACCAAGGGAGTACCTCAGGGCTCATGTCTGAGCCCTACAATATTTAACATTTATATTGCTCCCTTGGCCAATCTTTTGAGGACACATGGGTTCATTCCCATATCATATGCCGACGATACCCAGTTACTTTTTCCATTTGATAAACTCACCTCGGCGGTCCGGCTAGCCTTCTCCAATGGGATGAGAGCCATATCACACTGGATGAAAAATAATTTCCTCCAGTGTAATGTGGGAAAAACTGAGATAATGCTCTTTGGAGAGGCCCCCCTTCTATGGACCCCAGATTGGTGGCCGATCGACTTGGGTTCCTATCCTGCTCCCAGGTGTACGGTCAAAAATCTGGGTATCCGTTTAGATCAAGCCCTCAGTCTGAAGGAGCACGTTGCTCAGACAGCTGACTCCTGCTCTCATGTAATAGGCATGCTCCGCCGAGTTTTTCCCTTGCTTCCTAATTCCACCCAAAAAACCCTAGTCCAGGCGCTGGTATTGAGTCGTCTGGACTACTGTAACGGCCTGCTGGTCTCTGCTAATGATGCTTCACTCAGTAGACTGCAGGTAGTTCAGAACACGGTGGCGCGGTTGGTCCTTAACGTCCCTTCCAGGACCCCCTCCCGCCCCCTTCTCATGAAGTTGCATTGGCTCCCCATCCGCCAACGGGTCAAATTTAAAATCTGCTGCACCATTCATAAGGCATTGCTCAACTTGGGCCCTTCCTATCTTTCCGAGAAATTCATGCCCTATGTACCATCAAGACCCCTCCGCTCGAGTGCTAAACACCTTCTGGTGGTGCCCCGAGTAAGTAAGGCAAGATTAGGAGGAAAAGCTTTTTCTCATCTTGGCCCTCGTTACTGGAATGATCTCCCCTTGCCCTTAAGACAGTGTCTGGATCACTTGCAATTCAGGAAGCAGCTTAAGACCAATCTTTTTTGCACATGTTAAACTCTGCTGGAATTGCTCTACACCCTCACAGCCCGCTCTAAGCGCAGAGATACCCCTTTGGGGGTCGATTCTAGCGATATATAAACTAATAATAAAATAAAAATAAATGCACCACATCAGCCAATCCTTTGCAATAGTCCAGTATGAGATCATCAGTTATAGTCAGCAGTTTGTTGACAGGTACATATGCTTGTCTCATTGCTCGTCCCATGATTATTTCATGAGGACTCAGACCTGTTTTTCTGTCAGGTATGCTTCTTATGCTCATCAGCACCAATGGTAAGGCGTCGGGCCATTTGAGTCCTGTGGCTTGACACATCTTACCCAACCTATTCTTTATGGTGCCATTTACTTGCTCTACCACTCCAGAAGCCTCTGGTCTGTAGGCACAGTGCAGCTTTTGTCGAATGTCTAGTGCTTCGCATATCAGTTGGATGAGTTTGTTCTGAAAATGCGTTCCTCTATCTGTTTCTATCGTTACTGGAAAACCATATCTAGGAATGAATTCTCTCAGCAGGAGTTTAGCTACAGTAACTCCATCATTCCTTCTTGTTGGATAGGCTTCCACCCAACGAGAAAACAAACAGACGACCACCAGAACATACCTCAGTCTATTACTCGGGGGCATTTCAATGAAATCTAGTTGCATTCTGGTAAAAGGACCTCCTTCACGTCCTATTACTCCCAAATTCACTACTGTCTTTCTTCCAGGATTTAACTGTTGGCAAATAAGGCATCTTTGGCAAAGGCTTTCAGCTATGGCCCTAATTTTTGGGTTATACCAGGTCTGTTTGAAAAGTCTGATCATGGCATCTCTACCTATGTGTGCCTGTCCATGGTGCATCCGTGCCATGTTAGAGATCATGCTATCAGGCATAACTGGTCTTTCATCCCTGTAAACCCAAACTTCATCTTCTTCTCTCCGTCTGCAACCTGATTTTATCCAAATATCCTTTTCCTCATCACTTGCCTCTTCCTGCAATTGTCTTACCTCATCCCATGTTTCAACTGGGTTAGTAAACAGCAAGGGACATGAAACATTTTCTTTCTCCCTTCTCCGATTCATTGAAGTCATGTTTCTGGCACAATATTGAGCTAATTCGGCGGCAAATTTGTTACCTACCGCAATATAATCAGCTCCATTTTTGTGAGCAGAGCATTTTACCACCGCAATTTGTTTAGGCAGCTGTATCGCCTCAAGCAGCTTCTTCACAAACTCACCATTCCTAATAGGAGACCCTCTGGAAGTCAGGAATGCCCTCTGGGACCAGATCTGTCCAAAATCATGGACCACTCCAAAGCCGTATTGGCTAGCCGTGATCACAGTGATTCGGAAATTCTTTCCCAGTTTGCACGCTCGAATCAGAGCAATTAGCTCAGCAACTTGGGCTGAAGGTATTCCTCTCAAACAAGACGCTTCCATTATGGTTCCCACCGTACATACAGCATACGCAGCACTTAAAGCTCCCTCATCTGTCCTCAGGCATGACCCATCCACAAACATCACATAATCTGACTCCTTTAGAGGTTCATCCCTGATATCAGGGCGAGGCTTTGTGCAAAATTCAAGCACATCCAGACACTTATGATCAACATCATCTTTGACTTCTGTATTTACTTCATCTGGCAGTGAAGTGGAAGGATTCACACTTGTGCATCTTACAATGGTTACATTGTCTGCACCCAAGATCACTTTTTCATACCTAGTCAGCCGACTATGTGTCGGGTCAGAAGGATTTCGACTGAGTGTGGGACATATACTCTCAAAGGATATCCCATCACAATGCCTTCACTCTGTTCCAGACTCACACAAGTAGCAGCTACTGCTTTCAGACATCCAGGCAACGCCTTTGCTACCAGGTCTAAAACAGCTGAAAAATAGGCTATTGGTCGTTTCATTTTTCCATGCCTTTGCACTAACACTGAAAGTGCACATCCATCTCTCTCGCTACAATACAGCAAATTCTTTCTCATAATCAGGCATTCCCAATGCTGGTGCCTCACACAAACTTGTTCTCAGTTCCTCGAAAGCCTTCATTTCCTCCTCATCCAATTCAATCGGATCTCTGACATCCTTCTTTGTCAATTGCTGTAAAGGTTTTGCAATCAATGAAAATCCACTTATCCATTGTTGGCAATAACCAACCATTCCAAGGAACATTCTCACCTCTCTTTGTGTCATTGGGGCTCTCATTCCTTTGATAATCCTTATCCTTTCTGTTGTTACTTTTCGCATCCCTTTCTCAATCTTATGACCTAAGTACTGTACTTCTTGTTGACAAAATTGCAGTTTTGATGGTGCTACCTTGTGTCCTCCTTCTGCCAAATGATTCAATAAAGCAATTGTGTCCGTAACACATGCTTCTCTGGTCTTTAATGCCACTAGTAGGTCATCAATATATTGGACCATCACAGATTTTTCAGGCATTTTTAAATCTTCTAAGGATTTTTTTAGAATCTGATTAAAAATTGAAGGACTTTCGGTATACCCTTGAGGAATTCGGCACCATGCCAAAATACGCTCTCCGAACCGGAACGCAAATAATGGCTGGCTGTCAGGGTGTAGTGGAATAGAAAAGAATGCATGGCACAAATCAATAACCTTGTACCATTCTGCATCATGTGGGATTTGATACAGTATTACAGCAGGGTTTGGCACAATTGGGCAGCAAAGAATAACAATTTTGTTTACCTTTCTCAGGTCTTGCACTATCCTATATGTTCCATTAGGCTTTTTCAATCCCATTATAGGAGAATTACATAGGCTGCTCATTATTGCTCTCAAAATCCCTTGTTCAATCATTTTATTAATTTCAGGTGTTATTCCTTCAATAATTTCTAGCGTCAGTTTGTACTGCGGGGTGTTTGGGTAATTTGTTCCTTCTTTTACAGTAATTTTTACAGGATCAACTTCTCTCATTAGTCCAATATCTTCACCTGTGAAATCCCATACATCAGGCCTTACTATTCCTTTCAATTCAGTAGGGATTTTCTCTGCATCAAACACAGGAAACATATCATTCGCTCCTGGTTCTAGTTCCGCCATTGTCATTATATACAGAACATCCTCATCTGGGGTCTGGAAAGCAATACCATCTGGGGTACAATAGATGGTACAATTCATTTTGCAAAGCAGATCGCGTCCCAATAAATTTACAGGACTACAATCACACACCATGAAGCGATGCATCTCTTTGAATGGTCCAATTTCCACCTCTATTGGTTTTGTAAGAGGGGTTTTAATCTGCCTGTTTGAAACACCTACAACTTGGATAGATTCTCCTGAGAGAGGAAGTTTTGGAATTCCCACTGATCTAACAGTAGAACGGGTAGAACCAGTGTCCACAAGGAATGTAACATTTACACCATTCACTTTTCCATCCACAAATGGACCTGACTGATCTACCTCTAGAGTTGCGCCAAGCATGCACTCTTCTTCCTCTCCTAGGCACCGTCATAAACTTTCATCCGACTCATCTCCATCCTGCCGTAACTAATACTGCAAAATTGCAGCTGTGCGCGGCAATTTTGTTACCTGCTCTCCTCCGTAGAATCCTGCCTCTGTACTGTATCTTTGAGGATTTACACTCTTTGGAAGAGGTGGTTGCGGCACCTGACACTGTTGGGTAACTACCTGCGGCTGTTGCAGTTGTTGGTAACTCACCTCATTCTGCACCTGTGGATTCAATGATTGATTTTCTGTATTAACTTTCGGAGGAAATTTACACTCGTTTCTCCAATGCCCTAATTTTCCGCAATTATGACATGGCCATTTCTTTTTAGCTTCTTCTATACTCATCTGACCCTTTCCCTTACCAATATTCGGCTTGGACTTAGTCTGTCCTGCATCACCAGACTGATTGTTCGTCTGAGCTTCTTGCTTTTCTGCAACCTTTACTTGTGCCCACATTGCCTTTTCCTTGAGTGTACGTTGTCTACACTCAATGTCATCACTGCAATATTTTGCATATCGTAGTACCTCATCTACTGTGCTATTCTGCCAACATAACATATGCTGCTTAATCATTTCACTTATTTCTCACTCAAATTCTCATATCCACTATACTGCTTAAAGACCAAAAGTAGTCTTTCATACTAGGCATGTACAGATTCTTTACTCTCCTGAGTTGTTCTATCAATCTTTACCCAGTCCGTTTCTTTTGGTGGGATTTTATTTTTCAAAAACGTGATTGCCTGTTCATTTGTTCTCATTACTTCTGAACCTGGGGCTCCTGTTTTTGCATCTCTAGGATATTCTTCCTTCGGCCAGTCAATTGTAATCTTGCACTCTGTCCATAAATCTGCTGGAACAACAATCTCAAATAATCCATCCAAATCTTCCCACAACACTTTTGAAACTTTTACAAACCTTTCTACCTGTCTATACCATTCTACAGGTTTCTCTCTCAATCTTGGAAAGTCTTTCGTAAATGACAATATATCTTGTCTTGACCATGGGACATGTACATAACTATCTCCTGGAGTTTCTCTCATTGGATACTCCATTACCGTTGGTTCTTTCTCTTTTTCTGAGAAAGCCAATGATGCTTTAACAGTTGTTCCCTCTTTTCTCCTTATCCACCTACTTCTCCACTTGTCCACATCACCCCATTTTCTCAATAAAACAATCAGTTCCTTTATTTGCGTCAGTCGTCCTGAAGTGTTCAGATTTTCTATGTCCTTTTCACTAAAATCTACCCTGTACGGTTTCTGTAATCCTCTAATTTTTCCAAAATCTACTCCTAGTTCGTTCGCTGTTTCTTCCAATTTTTCATGCAAGTTCCTAGCTCTCCAAGTGACGCTCTTACACATAAACATTAATTCATCATCTTAATAAGACTTCAATCGATCTGTACCAATAGTTCCAAGGATTAATTCCTCCATGTCTATCTTTAATCTGACCACATCCAAAAGTTGTGGTTCTGCATCTTTTGTCTGCAAGCTCCTCACCCAATCATTTAATTCCTCTGCAGTCGGACCCACAGGGGTTTTGTTTATTTCTGCCCAACTTACACTTCTCTCTGGGGTTTCAGTTGCTGACTCGGCTCCTATAGGAATCCTATTTATCAGACTCTCATTAACTGTCAAATTTACAGGTGGACTTGTCATAAATGGACCAACAGAATCTTCTTTTTCTTTATTTTCTGAAATCATCTCTTCTCTTACTCTTTGCATATTGGAATTTAATGGAATTGTTAAGGAGTATTCATCTATCTTTTGATTTTCAAGTACTGGGATTACTGGCCCTATAGTTACTGGCACAGTCACAGCTTCCATATTCCTTGTCAGTTCTATTTATTTCAGACATTCGTTCAGGGCTTTGATTTATTACAGTTCTCATTGGCGGTGCATTTGGTGTCACCACCGCAGAATCCTGTTGATATGGAGGGGGTCTTTTATTTAAAATGTCCTCCAGCAACTCATCCTCTGTGTCGCTAACTCCATACCCGTATCTCTCTGTTACTGCATGTTTCTTTTTCTCCGTACACTTTCTCCCTGCAAATTCTTCAACTGTTCTGACAGGAAACAAACCATCCGTCATGTTAGCATACCGCCATCGTCTCATCCTGTCTTCATGATTCAAACCCCATACTCTTCCATGAACTAAACTATAATTCTTTGCACCTCTGTGTCTTTCCCTTTCATACATCTCATCTTCCCATTCACCTAATGCTTCGAACTGTGTCAGTCTAGGTCTCGGTTCAAGTTTCATCATCTTTTCTCTCAAATTTCAAAGTACCGCTGTGCTAAACGATCCATTTTCTGGAAATGCCAATACTCCATCGCCTTGGGTATATTTCGCCCAATTTTTCAACCAAATGCAGGTATGATAGCCATATTTCAACATCACATGAGATGCTGGCGTTTTCGGCGGAGGAAGTACTTCTCCTTCTCTCGTCACAACCTTCTTATCTTTCTTAAAGAAATTTTTAAGCTTCGCAAACCATGACGGTTTCTCTCTACCATACTCATAATAAGCCATATTTTACTGCTCTTTTTCCCAAAACAAATACACACAATTCTTCACCACTCTGTTCTTTCTACTGCTCGGCTAATCGGACCTATCCCAGCGCGTCTCACACCAACGCACCAATCAGAAAGCTTTACGTCACTCTCCCACTAACCTATCCCAGCGCGTCTCACACCAACGCACCAATCAGGAAGCTCTTCGTTCTTCCGCAACTGGCCAATACCAGCGCAGGTTTTGTTGACTTCAGTTCTACTCCTGCTTCTACTGACCCCTCCTTTACAAAAATGTATCGGCAGTTTTCTTAGCTTCTCTTTTGACAAAATCGATTAGTTACTACGTAAAACACATTACCATTGTCTGTTTCGCTAAACAAAAGAGATAGTTTATTCTGACTTACAAGAATATTGTTTCATTCGATAAGTGTAGCACTTCTCTCTACCTTACCCTTCTCTCAAGCAAGGGGTGAACCCGTTTCTCTGGGGATAAAACACATGTGGAGACTACACTGCTCCTGAGAATTAAGGCCAGAGTTTCACAAGAAAACCTGTTGCTATTTCACTCAAATGCAATTCATACGGAAAATTTCCCTAACATAACACAGTCCTGGGTTATCACCAATTTTGAAATCAGACAATGCACATTTCCGTGTGACTTCTCTTGCCACACGTGTCCACTTCCTACTTCCCGGAAGCTTCACATTTTTGACTTATACATAACATAATACAAACTCAACATAGAGTGCTAGACACGAAAAATCAATAACTAATAATCACCAAACTAATCTATAGAAACCATAACTCTGCTACCAAGAAATCTGATCTAGCGCGGCTAATATAAATTTCTCCTTATGACACCAATCCAGGAAATACACCTACACACAACTTATGTCGGTGGAGCCCATGACACCGCATACATGCATTCATTCAATTTCTGGATTAAATAGTAAGGAGAATGAGCTGCTGGACAAGCGGGATACCTTATTAAAATGACAGAATTATAACCTATACATTATATACATTGACTTCGAATCCTGTCGGTTCTAAACATCAAGGTACTCCGCTATTCGGTCGATGAACAAACTAGTAGAATCAGTTGATGGTGATTAAGACCAGCTCAATCACAATTGAAACCTTTAACATTTATTAAATCATAAACTTTGTTTTAAAGACCCACAGACTCATTTTAGAGTCAGAATATAATTTTATCTAAAATTCTTCAGCAAATAAGTAAAATTCTTTATTAAGCATAACATTTAGAAATATCAATTAACATTTTAAGAAATGTTTTAGGAAAAGTGAGAAATTATGCATTACCCTCGGCCATGGGGCGATGACAAGAATGGTTCACCAAAAGAAGATGAACCACAGATCACAGGATAGGACTCCCAAACTGACTGACTGTCCTTCTAACCTCCTTGGACGCACCTCCCGGGCAGAATTCCCGCAACGATCTCGTTCCTTCCCTAGTCAATGTTCAAAGTCCAAAATGACAGAGTCTCTCGCAGCATCAAAGTTGAAAAATAAAAAGCACGTTTTTTCACAACGTCAGAGCAGACTCTTATACCCTATTCTCTGGTTCACTACATTCAAAAGTTGCAATCTTTAGGGGCAAGAATCACGCTAATTGGTCCATTGGAGGGGTGGTGATGGTCACCTCATCGCCCTCCTTGTTCGAACCGGTTTCGGGACAATAAAGCACACAATAAGTATCATGGCCATGGTGTCTAAAAAGTAGTCCAATTTGTTAGTACATTTTGCAACAATCTTTGATGGTCACACATTAGTTCTAGGCCTGGGCGGTAAATTCCGTTCCGCTCGCGGAATTTGCGGAATTTGGGTAATTTCGCGTTCTGCAGATAACGCGAAATTGCCAAAAATTCCGCGGCTTCGCGGAATTTTTTGCTTATTTGCGCTTTCAAAATGCGTGTTCGCGAGATATTTCTCCCCGAGCACGCAAACAGCGTTCGCGAACAGGAAAAAAGCATCGCGAATGGGCGGAACAAGCAATTCCGCGTGTTCGCGGAACTTTTGCGTGCTCGCGGAGATTTTTTACCGTTTCGCGGAGTTTTGCGTAGCGCGACTACGCAAATTCCGCCCACCCCTGATTAGTTCATCCCCTGTCGCTTGTCTTTTCCATCCGTTCCCAGGCATATATGCTGAATACTTGGCACGCTCCTTATTGCAGGTCAGATTGGCCTTGACATCTCTCACTCCGAGCACAGGCCGCATACACGTGACTGGAGCATTCGTACTGAGGCTGCGTGGGGGCCATCTTTGTTCAACGCACGCGATCTCGTCCTTTCCAGCGGCCATTTTAGAAGCATGGCCTAGCAGGCCCGAACGAAACTAATATAAGAACAAACAATAGAAATTAAAATATGGAAAATAAGCCTTTCTGTTTACCACCCGCCATTCTAAAGACCCGTGTTAGATATTACCTAGCAGAAGCGACATTTAAAGCCATTTTACTTACCATCTGCATTCTTTGCCACAATACAATTCTATTACGCAACATAAATCATGCAATTCACTCTATTCTTTACGCAAATTACAATACTAATGTTGACTGCTTCGCATTTTGTAAATAAATTAGATTTTGCTACATTTAGCAGTTTGCCCACGTGTAATGTCTACTAAAAAGATGTATTTGTTGATTAATTCATGCGTTTCCAAACGGTTAGTATCATTAGCGTTATGAGGTCATTAATTTTATAGGGGTACAAAAAATATTTCGTTTCCCCTGCTCCATCAATTGAGATGAGCTAGTTACTCACTGAGCTACCCAGCTGTTTCCAGTGCGCCTTTACATTGTGCATATCCGAGCTCGTCCAGTGGCACCGTTAACCTAGGATGAATGAAAGGCTGAGCCAGTCCCACCTGACCTGGACTCTGAAACCATCATGTAAAGCTCCAATTTTTAAACTGAGCAGTTTAAGACCCTTCAGTTGCTCGTAAACTGTCAGGGAAAGTACAAGTTTAACAAATACATATTTTGAGTTTTGCTGTGTACTCCTCACGTAGCCCCTTCTCACGAGTCTTAAAACCAAGGCCTTTGGCAATTAGAAAGAAATTGAGAAAGCTGGTACTCTGGGAGTAGGCCTACTATTAGAGCACGTGTTTCACACCTTAGATATTGACCAAGGAGCTCAGGAGAACTCTGGCAAATATATGGCTGAGCCTAGAAGGACGACTCAGTGAGCTAAACGTGTAGCCCACAAAAGAGGCGCTTCGGGTGCCGTGAGTTTGAATCTCAGCAAGACAGACTCAGTCATTCATCCTTCTTACATCACTAAATCGATTACCTTAAATTAGGTAATAATAACATCAGTTATGTATAGCGCTTAGAAACAGAAGAAGTGTGGTACTTAGTGCTATATAAAAACAAGTTACTGTTGTTTTCCTGAAGTACTTCAACTGTTTTCCTGCCTGTACAAATTTATGCGTATATAAGTGGGGCGCAAGTTGCTCCAGTATTTCACTTTTTTCTTTGTTTATTCTCAATGAGTAATATCTTTTTTTGTCTTCCAAGCTCCTTCCCATCAAGAGTGAGCATTACACATCGATGTCATTCCCATCGTATTGCTATGCTTACAATTCATGTGCTCTCTATTGGGTATAGATGAGTGAAATTGTAATTTTTTTTTTATATCACATAAATTTCACAAAAGTTATGAAAAATTATTTGTAATACGTTTGCCCGAAATCTCACATGAAAATTGAATGGATGGGCGTAGCCCTCATGTAAAAGGCAGGCGAGACAATAACAGGAGACTGTTCGACTCTCAGTCGGGGTTTTACTGAGTGAAGAGCTATATCTGCCCAAACCAGTCTTGCGCTATCAAAAGTTACATAGGTAGCTGCATTATAACAGAAACATTTGCGAAATTTGCAAAAATCACATTACGCAAAATGCAGACATTTTTCAAGACTGCCTGCGTCATATAATTGTTCACCTGCGTCTAATATTGAAGCTGGTTCACCTGTTTTTACTTTTACCATGGGGAAACTCCTCTACTCCTCCCTGTCCCCTTCTTCCACCGGGACCCAGAATGCACTTCGAGCTTCATTCCACCTCCCCGCGACCTGTTCAGTAAGCCTCTTTTCTGACCATTCTAAATCCATCCCCCTTTTGATCCCTGCCACCACTGTCCCCTTCCACCTGTCCTCTATGTCACCTACTCCACTCCACTGCTCTAATGGCGCCTCCTTTCACTCTGCCCTCACTCCCAACCGAACCTTTACTCTCCTCTGCTCCTGGGCCAATTTACCCAAGATAACTCAACGTAGTCTGCCTCCTCTGCCATTGCATGCCAACTCAGAGTGCGGCATTGAGAGCAGAGCACATGACTTCTACCACACCAGTGCTTAATTTGTAAAAGAGATAAGTGCCTGGGCTCTCATCAGGATCCCACTGCAACTTGTAATACCCCGCCAGCGCTGCCAATTACAGTACCAACACAACTACAAATCATCACACTCCTACAAGTGTGACAATTCAGCATTAGCCAATAGGTCTCGCCTTTGGGACCTTAAAAGTATTCAGTTATGCAGCACAATATCCTTGGTGCAACAACATCAACTGTTGCATGGCTAAACACTTATAATTTCCCAAAGGCGAGACTTATTGGCTATGCCAATGCTTGTTTATAGTGGCGGGGAGTAAAAGTTGTGGTTGAGTTTGACTTACAAGTGAGCCTGACTGACAAGCATACTGACGATAGAGCCCAAATAATGTGACTTATGCTTTGTGACAATACCACAGAACTGCAGAAGTATGAAGTGATAGGAAACATTTGAAATAGTCCCATGATTTTTAGCAAGATTTCTCTTGCTTCCTGGTGCACAAATACTCAAAGAGCTCTCTACTTGTCTCTTGTTAGGTTTTCAAATATTCTTATTCATTTTATTGTACATATATGAGTCCTTGATATTTCATGGAACACAGCATTGCAAGTACCATAATATGGAACAGAAATACCAGGGGTGTGTTAACACTACCATCCGCAGCCTAAAAAACCTAAAATCTCTTGCCATAAAGCTCCTCATCCTGGTATGCTCAAGCTGCTAGGCGATATTATATCTGAGCTAACAAGTCAAACTATGAAGTGCACTCAGGCTGTCAGAAAAAGATCTGATAGACCAGTGCTACTAAAAAGCCTGTGGGATTGGAGAAGAGTTAGTCATGCAGCAGGTGGTTGCTTGACATGTAACGGCCTGTGTTCCCCACCCTACTGAAATTTTAGAGACCCCAGGCTAAACAGAGGTCCTGGACAGTTGAGCATTCTGTAGATTCTGTTAAAGTTCAGTGGTTGAATTGCATAAAAAAGTATGGTTTTCCTGAGTACAATGTAGGTGGGGTTAGAGATGTGGCTAATAACAAACTATTTTCTTGACCTTTCACCTGAAAGGTAAATGCTGCACACTTTAAATGAAAAAAATGCAAATTAAAGTAATCAATTGGAAATGCACTTGTTTACATGCATTAAGTTAATGCGATCACTGCAGATGCCTGTGTATAACCAGAGAGTCATAGACCTGGTTGATGCAGTGGGGAATAGTGACATGACCCCCAACAGCAACTGTACTGCAATTATGCAAGTCATAACATTTATTACAATGATAGGCTGCTAAAATGTGCACAAATATTTAGCATTTGAGATAAAAGTGCTTCAAAAATATATATTTTAATAACAAAATGCAATCAGATTGCACCTAGTGAAAACTTTTTTAAATAACTTTTTAAGAGTGACGCACTCCACAACTCAGACTTAAATGACATAATCAATTCAAGGCAAATGTTGGCTCCATACCCAAGCAGCTTATAGAATTGGTAACTAACCAATTGCACACATTTACATGTATTTCATGTAGCAGGCAGACTCTCTGCTTGCCTCTACCTTGGTTTAACAGTAGAGAAGCCCCCACCGCCGATTCCCAACTCCCTTTCACCCAACATGGCGTATGTTCCATACTAACCATTCAAGAACGGTTGTTTACTTACAAAGAATATGGGGAAAACCTGGCAGGAATGTCAAAAGCTGGCAAGTTGTTCTTCCCTGGCCTTACTATCCTTTTCTGGTGTCTCACCCCCAACTTGCCTGCTGCTGAGTATATTATAATATAATATAATGAATAATACATTTTTTGTTTTTTAAAAACAATACAGGAAACGTTCCATAAGATATGTATTCATAGTCTGCACCAGGGTCGTCAGGAATTTTGTGTGTGAAACTAAAAGAATGCAGTGTGGTGAGGCCTTTCAAGACTTATCCGGAGAGCGTATTTATTTCCACTTTTCATGAGAACAGGTTTGCCTCACAAATGAATGCTCTCACAGTAACTTTTATTGTAATGTTATGATGGCTGAAGGAGATAGTGCAGACTGGGCTGCGTCGCTTACTTTTTTGTTTAAAAATGTTTTCTCATCTGCTGCTTATTTTATTTTTTTATTTTATTTAATGCGATTTTATATAGCGCGAACATTACCCGAAGGTGTCAGAGCGCTTTACAAAAGAACCAGTTGCGTTACATAAGGACTTTGGATTACATGAGTTACATAAGAGATACAAACAGAAAAAAATTGCAAATGTACAAGGTGTAAAGTCACTCAAGGAAGAGATACAAAGATAAACTCTAAAATCACATAGGAATGGTAGTAAGTACAAAGGTCTACTACATATACTAGTAGTTAGAGTTCTATATATACAAATAGTAAATTCACACAGGATTACATTTTAACAGCGATTAGGCTTGGACAATTCTATAATACATATATATATATTTAAGGCAGTCCAGCAAAAAGAGAAAAATGATTGAGGGTCATCAGGAGGAGTGGGGAGGGAAGAAGGAACGGAACAAAGGTCAAACAAAATGGCGGGTCCGGGTCGTGGGTATAGACGGAGACCATCTCCAAAAATGGCGGGATGCACAAAAGTCACCAAAGTCAAGAATCCAGAAGAGGAACCCAGAGAGCAGGATTCCATTGAGTAGAGTCAGAGGGGGGACGCAGCCAAAAAAAACAAAGGCGAACGGAAGGCTGCAAGATGCGTGCACAGGCTCTGGACCACGGGGCATCGGTGTTGACGATCCGCAAGAAGAAGGTCCGGGGAAGTCAGCATGGGAGTTAGGGAGTAGTCTTGGCGAAAAGGGAAGCAGCGCGAGGTCTGGGGGTGGGGGGGGCGCGCCTCCCAGGCTCAGAATGGTACGGAAAAGCCCGGGAGCGTCGCACCACAGCGCCGAGTAGATTCACCACCACTGCACCCCCATACCTGGAGAGGACTCACGGGTCCCAGATGTCCGATCGGAGGCAAAGCTTGCAGGGCAGGCAGAAGGGGAAGAAACTACGGTCGCGCTCGGAAGGCCGGGCCGGGCCGGGCCATGTCCGGGCTATGTCCCGAGCTTCAGTGCATGTAGTCACCCTTTTTCAAAGTTGCTATACATGCAGCGACAACGATTCCTGTACTGTAATCCAGGAAGAAACACTGCAGTACATAAAGTGTCAATTCTCCTCGAATTGCAAGGCCAAGTGAGAGATCAGCCAGAGGTTCTGTGAACTCCCATGAACTGCAGTACATGCAGCGACATAGCTCGCATACAGTGACCGATACCACAAGGATGCTTTGCCAGTTTCCCTGGGCCGCTCTGACATGCACAGCAGTACAGAAAGTGACAGATCGTCCCAAACTCCAGTGAATGCAGTGATGAATCTCCATGGGTTGCAGTGTACGCCATGACAGATCTTACTTCATAGCATTGCATAGAGCCAGATCTCGTTAACCTATAGCATGCGCTAGCTACCCCTCTGCTCGTTGAGGCTCCAATGGGAGAGGCACACAGGGGGAGCATTGAATGGGCAAAAAGCTACAACCAGACTACTTTGGTGAGATGATCACCCACCTCAGTGCACTCGGAATCTCCAAACGTCCTCTGCAGCGATGATGCATGTGACGTTTCTGACTAAAAGCATTGCAGAAAGCAGATACTTCGAGTCTGCGCAGTTTATCTTTAAAATGCTTAATCTGCTGCGCAGACTCGATTTATCTGCTTCCTGATTATGGCCTCTACTCCACCCTCTCCTAGCTCGTCAGAGGGTTGAGGTCAGTGACGATTTTTGATTCTAGCCAACCCTGGGATGAGTTAGGAAAGGGTGGGGCCACAGTGCTCTCCACTCCCTGATGTGCATGAAGCCCCGGCACTATAGAGCGTGAGCCTGAAGCGCCCGGGGCTTACTTCACCAGAATGATATCAGGGGGTGGAGATTGCTTGTCAAGGTTATAACTTTGCTGAGCTGATGACCTCACAGACCTCAGGGCTGTGAGTTTGTCAGCCCAGCAAATGGTTTTGCAGGCAGAGGTCAAGTGACAGTCTGCGCATGAGCCGACTGGCACAAGGGCCATGATGTAAATGCACCATTATTTAATCGTAAAGAAGCTTCAGCTAGGGGAGAGGGAAGGTTGGAATCAAAGGGGGTGGAGCCCCAACACCCATAACGGTGCACCGTCCCTGTTGCTTTGCTTGCTGCCGTCCTCAGCAGCATCAATACTTGCAGCAGGCAGGGATGGCAGAGCAGCCGGGGCTCGGATTCAATTCCAGGCGCCATAGGGACAGCTGTCCTTCCCTCCCCCTTGCAACTGCCCTCTGGTGCGCACACGTGATTTGAAGCAGCCAGCAGCGCCAATAGCGATTGCGCCAGTAGGCAGTTCCAGCCCAAATGCAGCGCTTTCTCTGATTGATGTCAACTCATGCTGAGGCTGTGGGGGATGACGCCTGCCAGGTCCAAGAAGAGCAGCTACTAAATGTAAACATATGTACTGAATAGAGTGGGTGCTTGTAAACTCCGCCACGCAGCTGTTCCAAGCGGAGCGCGGAGTAGCAAAAGCTCCATGAATTCTGCCAGCAGAGCGGAGTTGACCACTGAATCTTAGCAACAGGGTCAATATGCTGGAGTGACGCCAGAGAAGAGCAAATTTAATTTTCAAAACAAAAATGTCTCATCCTTAGAGATTGAATGGAGGATCTGCAGGCCCATATTGAGGACAGTGAAAACCGCTCCAGAGAATAAGACATCCTCCTCGACCATACATACTAAGTCTCCTATAATCCCATCCGGGCTACCAGGCCCCTGATATTCTGACATGCCTTCACTACTTCCACCAAAAAGAGTCTGTTAGATATATCAGCCTTAGGGTGGTCTTCCCCTAAACTTTCTGCCTTTCTCCTCCATTTTTGCTGATCTCGTTTTTGCTGGCCTTTGGACTCTGCCACTGCTAACCAGTGCTAAAGTGCGTGTACTTACTCCTTAAAATATGGTAACATTGATTTGTCCCCAACTGGCATATTTAATTTACCTATAAATTCCTAATAAAGTGGTACTACATGTACTCATGGCTTGTAAATTAAATGCTACTAGTGGACCTGCAGTGCTTATTGTGCCACCCACTTAAGAAGCCTGTTAAACATGTCTCAGCCCTGCCATTGCAGCCTATTTATGCAGTTTTATAACTGCCATTTTGACCTGGCAAAATTACGATTTTGCCATGTCCAAACATTCCTTTTCAATACATGTAAGACACCCCCATGGTAGGCCCTGGACCGTCACAGTATAAATTTGGACATATACTTTTAAGTTTTACATGGCCATGTAGAGGAAAACTCTTCATTTTCACTACTGCAAGGCCTGCCTCTCCTATAGGATAACATTGGAGTTACCTTACTACATTTAATGAGCTGTAATTTCCAAATGTGAACCAATTCAAGTCTGAATTGCAAAGGAAAATCCCCATTTATTGTCACAAACCCCTCCTGCTCCCTTTCTGTTGCAACCCTCATCTTGCGTCCTATGCATAGTGCTCTAGCAAGCAGGGCTTATATTGCTTTACCCCTATGGCGCCCTAAGCATGCTATGATATCATAACTGATGTTTCCCCAAAATGCTCATGACTAATGCTTCCCCAGAATTCTCATGACGGATGTTCCCCAACACCCTCATAACTGATATTCCCCCAGTACCCTCATGACTGATGTTTCCCCAGCATCCTTTATGACGATGTTCCTCCAGCACCCCTATGACTGATGCACCCCCAGCATCCCTCATAACTGATGATACGCCTGCTCCCTCATGACTGATGCGTCCTCAGCATTGCTCATAATGGATCTTCCCCCAGCTCTCATGGCTGATGAGCTACCAGCATCCCTCATAACTTATGTTCCCCAGCTCCCTCATGACTGATGCGCCCCAGCATCCTTTATAAATAATGCTCCCCCAGCACCATAATGACTGATGCTTCCCCAGTTCGTTCATGACCGATATTTTCCTACCACCCGTAATTCCATTATGCTTGTTTCCCTTCAAGCGTTCCCCACATTCCGTGAACCAATGAGTTAACTGCACCCGCTGTTACTAGGGCCTTGGTGTGGCTTTCCATTGAATCCCTGCAAGCTTCCCCCAGAATCCTGTGAGCCAATGGCAAGCCTTGCTCACGCTGTTACTGGGGTCTTGGTGCTGTTTTTCACTATGCATGTTGGAAAAAACTATACATTTGTTTCCTGTTATTTGGCTCTGACCAACAAGTTGCACCTGCCCATTCTGTAAGGTCAAAGAAAGTGTACTAACAAGTTTTTTCCTCAAGGTGAGAGAACCTTCCAGATGGCCATGTGCCCCATGTGCCGCATGTAATCTAGCTACATCTATTGAGCCTTCGAGAGGGTATATATACCTCACCCACACCAGAATAGTGGCCTGGCCTCACTCCCTGCAGAACAGGCCTCACCTTTCCCACTCACTTGAAAAGTCCTGCTGGAACCGAGAATTGCTCCAGTCTCCTTCAAGTGCATCCGAACCAGTGGTTCCAATGGCACCAGCTCCCTTGATGTCTTCGTCCCCTCTCCCTCCTGCACTGCTACTCCAGACCCTGCGGCTCCCTGAGTCAAGGCTTTGAGATCTTCTTCGAACTTCAGACACGGTGAAGAACTATGATAAATCTTGATATGAGGTTAGTGTGCACTAAAACTCCTATAATAATAAACAAGACCGGGTATCCATGTTTTCAAAGACTATAGACTTTTCCTCTCCATCCCCTCCCTGCGAATTACTCCAGCGCTTCTTGTGTGTTTATACTCCGGACCCTACCTGCAACCTTGGTGCTAGAACTGTATCACACAAGGATTAAAGACTTGTGCTCCGTCTTTCTCTGATGAACAGTAGTGCCAAGAGAAAGCACTTCAGAGTCTTTGATATATGCATGAACCTTCTACTTCACTGAAGTTAATGCATGTGCATAGAATTTAGAGGACTGTTAGTGTACTGATGGTAACTGCATCCTCTTTTGATTTCCAGTATATTGCATCATTGCAAAACCATAGGTTCTGGTCCAGGGCGTATCCACCTCACAGACACAGATGGTCTAGGGAGCTGCAAATCCTGTTATGCAGTGCCGCACAGCTGCCGAGAAGGTCCAGTACTACAAGTCTATCTTTTCTTATTTTATTCCAACTCCCTTTCCCCACAGGGGACAGTGTGGATTGTCAGGATTCAGTTCTTGAATTTGCATTGTCCTCGGGAGGGATTGGCGGTCCAGCATCGGCTCCAGTGTTGTCCCTGCGGTTGGGACCAGGTGAGTGCATGACACTTATGGATCTACATGACTGCGTGTAGCTGATAGTTGTGTTTTGAGTATTTCTCTTAGACAGCCACACACAATAGAGAGCTAAGGTGTGCCTGAATGGGCCATCACTTGCAGGATGGGAGGGAGGAGCTGGGCCCAGCACTACTTACACTTAAAGAGCCTGTGTCGTGCCTTCACACAAAGGGCTGCATACCCCCTGTAGTTAGTGTGCAGCCAGGACAGGGCAGGCGGGATGCCTGGGGACTTTGAAGGGAAACCTCTACAAGCTTATCTCCCACTTCAAAGGCACAACTGGATATAAATGCTGAACCTCATACACCAACTCTTCAGTACACTTCTGTACCTGTGGATACTCTGCCAGGATGATGGACTGCTGTGCTGCTGAGGGACTGCCACTCTGCTTGACTGCTGCTCCAAAGGACTGCTGCCCTGCTGTGCTGATCTGCTGACTTCTTGCCTGGGGGAGAAGGACTGAACCCAAAACCCTAGAGTAACTCAAAAGGCTAGTTGCCTGACCTCCTGATATGAAGTCTCATGGACACTGCAGGCTTCCAACAACCCGGCACCAGGACTCACTCAAATCTACCCTGCCAAGTGTTACCACCCCAGTCCTGGATCCTTCAAAGTGGGCCTAAGGTGCTCTGCCAGGCTCTGTGGATCCAGCTGAACTTACACATCCCCTCTACTGTGCAGCACAACCCTGAGCAGAACCAACGCTTTGCTGTTGCTGCATAGATCGAAAACATTGCAAAGACTTCATCACATCGCAGCCTATCACTATATTGGAACCGCTGATGCACGGCGCATCCTTGGTGCAGGCCCCCACATCTCTTGTCAACAGCAGTTTCGTGAATGACACCGTACCCCTCATCGCAGCCTCGCAATACCTCAGAGTTGACGCATCCCGCCAACAGGGTGACACACCCTCGACGCCAGACTTCACATCACAAGCCCTCATCAGCGGGATTATCGATGGAGCAGCAGGACCTCGCATTGAAGCCTCACCACATCTCCAAACTGATGCATTGTTTCGGCAGCAGGACCAGTGGCGTAGCAAGTGGGGGCGGTGTGCCCCGGTGGTACGAGTTTTGGGGGTGGCAGCCTCCCCCACTCTTAACCGCCATCTCGGGGTGGCAATCTCCACCCCCCACGCTCTTCATTCGGCCTCCGGGGGGGCGGCAAATGGAAAAAATCTCGCCAGCACATCCCCCCGCTCTTTGATTCAGCCACAGTGGGGCGGCAAACACAAGGACTACCACAGGCGGCCAGAGTGCTAGCTACGCCACTGAGCAAGACGCATCTTCGACACAGATCCTTGCAAAACTCCGCAAACCCAGAGTTAAGGTACTCTGTTCAGCAGGCATAACTGGGTCCCTGTTGCTGGCTCGCGCTCCATCGCGGTCGGCCTGGACTTGTGACTTTGTCCCTGTCCGGAGCTACCAGATATCCACTGATGGTGCTTTATGCCTTTTGACTCTATTTTTATTAAAATATTTCAAATTGAATATTTCCTGTTCTACTGATTGTATTTTTGTTGTTTTATTCTTGTTTTATTGATTACAAAGTACTATGTTTTTCTAAGCTAGTGTGGGATCCTGTTTGAAGTGTTGCTCATATTTCCTCTGAGTTAAGCTGACTGCTTTGTGCCCAGCTACCCAAAGGTTGAACTCAGGTTAATTTAGGGTTGCTTGAGACTTTACTCTGAGAAGAATTGCGGTTGCTGTTTGAGAAGGGTTTCACCCCCCCCAACCAGTAACCATATTTCTTACAAGTAGTCTTAAAGGAATAGAGCACTCATTTGACCTAGAGGGGCTTAAAACCTTTGGGAAAATCAAAACTGAGTATGGTACCGGAGGGAGAGCAGTTTCAATGTTATCAACTCTGACACTGGATCACCAGCTCAAACTAAACTAACAGCTAGCCATTTTTGCTCACACTGCAATAATGGATCTTAGCTAAAGCAGGGGATAAATATCAGCAATTCATAGATTGTTCACACATTTAAAGGGGTTGGGGAACTCGGCTGGCCAGCTGAGATGGGAAAAGGAACTTGGTAGATCGCTAGGGGCACTGGAATAGAAGGCAATATTCCACCACATAAAAACAAAGGCAGCCAGTGTGGCAGTCAAGGAAATGTTGATCAAGATCAACTCCTAATAGTACTATGCACTGGAGAGTTTGAATACATGAAATACTGCTAAAGCCAGCACTTGCTTGAGTGGGTGTATGCAAACAGGCTCATTATTATATCTGCTCTGGCTCCGCCCCAAACTTACTAGGTACTAGAACGAGGTGTTGAATGACAGAGATGCCATGTTCAGTAACACAATACTGTGCCTCTCAGCGTACATAATCTTGGGGGTTGAGGGTAGCCTTTTTTTCCCTCTGCACTCTACCAAGGGCAAGTTAAAGACAATTCTCCTGAGTGCAGCCAAGCAAGTGATTCTGAGTGCATGGGGCACCACACCAGATCACCCTCAATGACTCAATAGGATTTGGAACCTCCTAGGTACAGATACAATTTCTCTGACAATCGAGCAAAAGGGAAGTGCTTCCACAAAATAGTGGAACCCATGCTTGGAAATTCTTTTTTATGAATTCCAGGCACTTACATGCCTTGTTATCTTAGGGTTTTTAGATTGACTGCCTGGGGAAATGAGAGAAACGCACTGAAGGTGTAGAGCTTGCAGGAATCGAGGGGCAGAAAGGGGCTGTGGAATGTGAAGGAAGAGACGGGGTTGCTGGTCAGGGGTGGGAAGGGAGAGGTAAGGGTTTGGGATTGGGGTAGTTTAGTTCACGTCATGACTTGTGTATGGTTTTATATCCTTTTATTTGTCTTCTTATTGATCTGCTATGCAGGTGGTTGTAGGTAAAGTATGTTGTATCTTTATCTCAGCTAAAAACCAAATCAAATAAAATGCATTCTAAAAGTTAGGACATGTGTACATAAGTTTTCCATGTCTTGGCAGTGAAAGACCACTAAAGTCTTTTTTTGCTGCGACATGGCTAGCCTCCTCTAGACAAACACTGGGTTACCTCATTACATTTAATAAGTGATAACTTCAGTTTAGGGACAGCTAGAGAAATACTTCTGCCACTCATTTGAATTGTAATTTAACATCCTCTTTAAGGGTAAAGTCGCATTTTAAATTACTGTTTTGGAAATGTCACTTTTAGAAGGTTGTGAAAACAACAATTGATGGACAGAATGCAGAACAATGTCATACATTCACCCCAGTACAGAGATCTGGGCCTAAATCCATCTTTTTTTTGCACACCATGCCATTCCAGTTTGAACCCAGCCATATGCAAATCAGCCTGACCCTGTGCACAATGGGAACAGTCCAGCCCGAACTGCCAGGCCAGGTCCTCCCTGGACTGGAAACAAGCATCCTAGGACTGGTTTCAAGGTTTCACCCCTCATCAGCCAGGATAGCTTGGCTCAAGTGGCATGGAGAGCACGGGACCCACATCTGGGCATAGCCGTCCAACTCGGGGTGACAAATGCAAAAACAACAATTGATGGACAGAATGCAGAACAATGTCATACATTCACCCCAGTACATTGTTTTTTTGCTCTC
The DNA here is from genome assembly GCA_963921515.1 of Calotriton arnoldi. Lineage (NCBI taxonomy): Eukaryota > Metazoa > Chordata > Amphibia > Caudata > Salamandridae > Calotriton > Calotriton arnoldi. The sequence goes on along the minus strand of CAWUFW010000004.1, from coordinate 2,812,225 downwards.
CATGCCATTCCAGTTTGAACGCAGCCAGATGCAAATCAGTTTTGACCCTGTGCCCAATGGGAACAGTCCAGCCCGAACTGCCAGGCCAGGTCCTCCCTGGACTGAAAACAAGCATCCTAAGACCGGTTCGGGGTTTCACCCCTCATCAGCCAGGATAGCTGGGCTCCATTGGCATGGAGAGCACGGGACCCACGTCTGGGCATACCCGTCCCACTCGGAGAGACAAATGCAAAAACAACAATTGATGGACAGAATGCAGAACAATGTCATACATTAAACCCAGTGCAAAAATCTGGACCTAAATCCATCATTATTTTGCTCACCATGCCATTCCAGTTTGAACCCAACCATATGCAAATCAGTCTTGACCCTGTGCCCCAAGGGAACAGTGCAGGGCGAACTGCCATGACAGGTCCTCCATGGACTAGAGAAAAAGCATCCTAGGACCGGTTTCAGGGTTTCACCCCTCATCAGCCAGGATAGCTTGATTCCAGTGGCATGGAGAGCACAGGACCCACGTCTGGGCACACCCGTCCCACTCGGGGTGACAAATGCAAAAACAACAATTGATGGACAGAATACAGAACAATGTCATACATTCACCCCAGTACAGAGATCTGGGCCTAAATCCATCGTTTTTTTGCTCAACATGCCATTCCAGTTTGAACCCAGCAATATGCAAATCAGTCTTGACCGTGTGCCCAATAGGAACAGTCCAGCCCGAACTACCAGGCCAGGTCCTCCCTGGACTGGAAACAGGCATCCTAGGACCAGTTTCGGGGTGTTACCCCTCATCAGCCAGGATAGCTTGACTCCAGTGGCATGGAGAGCAAAAGAATGATGGATTTAACCCAGATCCTTGTGACTGGGGGTGAATGTTTGCATTGTCCAGCATTCCGTCAATCAATTTTTTCTTTTCCATATGTCGCCCTAAGTGGGAAGGGCATGCCCAGACGTGGGTCCCCTGCTCACTACACCACTGGATTCAAGCTAGCCTGGCTGATGAAGGGTAATGCCCTGAAACCAGTCCCAGGATGCTTGTTTCCGGTCCAGGGAGGACCTGGCTTGGCAGTTCGGGCTGGACTGTTCCCAAAAGGAACAGGGTCAAGACTGATTTGCATATCGCTGGGTGCAAACTGGGATGGTGTGGTGAGCAAAAGAATGAGGGATTGAACCCAGATCCTTGTGACTGGGGGTGAATGTTTGCATTGTCCAGCATTCCCTCCATCAATTGTTTCTTTTGCATATGTCGCTCTAAGTGGGAAGGGTATGCCCAGATGTGGATCCCGTGCTCACTACACCAATGGATTCAAGCTAGTCTGGCTAATGAAGGGTGATGCCCTGAAACTGATCCCAGGATGCTTGTTTCTGGTCCAGGGAGGACCTGGCTTGGCAGATCGGGCTGGTCTGTTCCCACAAGGTACAGGATCATGACCGATTTGCATATGGCTGGGTCCAAACTGGAGTGGTGTGGTGAGCAAAAGTATGAGGGATTGAGCCCAGATCCGTGTGACTGGGGGTGAATGTTTGCATTGTGCAGCATTCCGTCCATCAATTGTTTCCTTTACATATGTCGTCCTAAGTGGGCAGGGTATGCCCAGACGTGGGTCTCATGCTCACTACACCACTGGATTCAAGCTAGCCTGGCTGATGAAGGGTGATGCCCTGAAACCGCTCCCATCATGCTTGTTTCCGGTCCAGGGAGGACCTGGCTTGGCAGTACGGGCTGGACTGTTCCCACAAGGAACAGGTCAAGACTGATTTGCATATGGCTGGGTCCAAACTGGGGTGGTGTTGTGAGCAAAATAATGATGGATTTAACCCAGCTCCTTGTGAATGTGGGTGAATGTTTGCATTGTCCAGTATTCCATCCAATAATTTTTTCTTTTGCATATGTTGCCCTAAGTGGGAAGGGTATGACCAGACGTGGGTCGGGTGCTCACTACACCAAAGGATTCAAGCTAGCCTGGCTGATGAAGGGTGATGCCCTGAAACCAGTCCCAGGATTCTTGTTTCCGGTCCAGGGAGGACCTGGCTTGGCAATTCGGGCTGGACTGTTTTCCCACAAGGAACAGGGTCAAGACTGATTCACATATGCCTGGATCCAAACTGGGGTGGTGTGGTGAGCAAAAGAATGATGGATTTAACCCAGATCCTTGTGACTGGGGGTGAATGTTTGCATTGTCCAGCATTCTGTCCATCAATTGTTTCTTATGCATATGTCGCCCTAAGTGGGAAGGGTATGCCCAGACGTGGGTTCCGTGCTCACTATTCCACTGGATACAAGCTAGCCTGGCTGATGAAGGGTTTTGCCCTGAAACCGGTCCCAGGATGCTTGTTTCCGGTCCAGGGAGGACCTGGCTTGGCAGTTTGGGCTGGACTGTTCCCACAAGGAACAGGGTCAAGACTGATTTGCATATGGCTGGGTCCAAACTGGGGTGGTGTGGTGAGCAAAAGAATGATGGATTTGACCCAGATCCTTGTGACTGGGTGTGAATGTTTGCATTGTACAGCATTCCGTCCATTAATTGTTTCTTTTGCATATGTCGCCCTAAGTGGGAAGGGTATGCCCAGAATGGGTGCCGTGCTCACAACACAGCTGGATTCAAGCTAGCCTGGCTGATGAAGGGTGATGCCCTGAAAACGGTCCCAGGATGCTTGTTTCCGATATAGGGAGGACCTGGCTTGGCAGTTCGGGTTGGACTGTTCCCACAAGGAACAGGTCAAGACTGATTTGCATATGGCTGGGTCCAAACTGGGGTGGTGTGGTGAGCAAAAGAATGATGGTTTTAACCCAGATCCTTGTTACTGGGGGTGAATGTTTGCATTGTCCAGCAGTCCGTCCATCAATTGTTTCTTTTGCCTATGTTGCCCTAAGTGGGAAGGTTATGCCCAGATGTGGGTCCCGTGTTAACTACACCACTGGATTCAAGCTAGCCTGGCTGATGAAGGGTGATGCCCTGAAACCGGTCCCAGGATGCTTGTTTCCGGTCCAGGGAGTACCTGGCTTGGCAGTTCGGGCTGGACTGTTCCCACAAGGACCAGGTTCAATACTGATTTGCATATGGTTGGGTCTAAACTGGGGTGGTGTGGTGAGCAAAAGAAGCATTCCATCCACCAATTGTTTCTTTTGCATATGTCACCCTGAGTGGTGAAGGGTATGCCCAGACGTGTGTCTCATGCTCACTACACCACTGGATTCAAGCTAGCCTGGCTGATGAACAGTGATGCTCTAAAACCGGTCTCAGGATGCTTGTTTCCAGTCCAGGGAGGACCAGGCTTGGCAGTTCGGGCCGTGCTCACTACACCACTGGATTCAAGCTAGCCTGGCTTTTTAAGGCTCATGCCCTTAAACCGGTCCCAGGATGCTTGTTTCCGGTCCAGGGAGGACCTTGCTTGGCAGTTCGGGCTGGACTGTTCCCACAAGGAACAGGGGCAAGACTGATTTGCATATGGCTGTGTCCAAACTGGGGTGGTTTGGTGAGCAAAAGGATAATGGATTTAACCCAGATCCTTGTGACTGGGGGTGAATGTTTGCATTGTCCAGCATTCCGTCCATCAATTGTTTCTTTTGCATATGTTGCCCCAAGGGGGAAGGGTATGCCTTGACATGGGTCCCGTGCTCACTACACCACTGGATTCAAGATAGCCTGGCTGATGAAGGGTGATGTCCTGAAACCGGTCCCAGGATGCTTGTTTCTGGTCCAGGGAGGACCTGGCTTGGCAGTTCAGGCTGGACTGTTCCCACTAGGAACAGTGTCAAGACTGATTTGCATATGGCTGTGTCCAAACTGGGGTGGTATGGTGACTAAACGAATGATGGATTTAACCCAGATCCTTGTGACTGGGGGTGAATGTTGGCATTGTCCAGCAGTCCGTCCATCAATTGTTTCTTTTGCCTATGTTGCCCTAAGTGGGAAGGTTATGCCCAGATGTGGGTCCCGTGTTAACTACACCACTGGATTCAAGCTAGCCTGGCTGATGAAGGGTGATGCCCTGAAACCGGTCCCAGGATGCTTGTTTCCGGTCCAGGGAGTACCTGGCTTGGCAGTTCGGGCTGGACTGTTCCCACAAGGACCAGGTTCAATACTGATTTGCATATGGTTGGGTCTAAACTGGGGTGGTGTGGTGAGCAAAAGAATGATGGATTTAACCCAGATCCTTGTGACTGGGGGTGAATTTTTGCATTGTCCAGCATTCAGTCCATCAATTGTTTCTTTTGCATATGTTGCCCTAAGTGGGAAGAGTATGCCCAGACGTGGGTCCCATGCTCACTACACCACTGGATTCAAGCTAGCCTGGCTGATGAAGGGTGATGCCCTGAAACCGGTCTCAGGATGCTTGTTTCCACAGTCCAGGGAGGACCAGGCTTGGCAGTTCGGGCCATGCTCACTACACCATTGGAATCAAGCTAGCCTGGCTTTTGAAGGGTGATGCCCTTAAACCGGTCCCAGGATGCTTGTTTCCGGTCCAGGGAGGACCTGGCTTGGCAGTTCGGGCTGGACTGTTCCCACAAGGAACAGGGTCAAGACTGATTTGCATATGGCTGGGTCCAAACTCGGGTGGTTTGGTGAGCAAAAGAATAATGGATTTAACCCAGATCCTTGTGACTGGGGGTGAATGTTTGCATTGTCCAGCATTCCGTCCATCAATTGTTTCTTTTGCATATGTTGCCCCAAGTGCGAAGGGTATGCCCAGACATGGGTCATATGCTCACTACACCACTGGATTCAAGCTAGCCTGGCTGATGAAGGGTAATGCCCTGAAACCGGTCCCAGGATGCTTGTTTCTGGTCCAGGGAGGACCTGGCTTGGCAGTTCGGGCTGGACTGTTCCCACAAGGAACAGGCTCAAGACTGTTTTGCATATGGCTGGGTCCAAACTGGGGTGGTGTGGTGAGCAAAAGAATGATGGATTTAACCAAGATCCTTGTGAATGGGGGTGAATGTTTGCATTGTCCAGCATTCCGTCCACCAATTATTTCTTTTGCATATGTCACCCTGAGTGGTGAAGGGTATGCCCAGACGTGGGTCCCATGCTCACTACCACTGGATTCAAGCTAGCCTGGCTGATGAACGGTGATGCTCTGAAACCGGTCTCAGGATGCTTGTTTCCGGTCCAGGGAGGACCTGTCTTGGCAGTTTGGGCTGGACTGTTCCCACAAGGAACAGGGTCAAGACTGATTTGCATATGGCAGGGTCCAAACTGGGGTGGTGTGGTGAGCAAAAGAATGATGGATTTAACCCTGATCCTTGTGACTGGGGGTGAATGTTTGCATTGTCCAGCATTCCGTCCACCAATTGTTTCTTTTGCATATGTCACCCTGAGTGGTGAAGGGTATGCCCAGACGTGGGTCCCATGCTCACTACCACTGGATTCAAGCTAGCCTGGCTGATGAACGGTGATGCTCTGAAACCGGTCTCAGGATGCTTGTTTCCAGTACAGGGAGGACCAGGCTTGGCAGTTCGGACAGTGCTCACTACACCACTGGAATCAAGCTAGCCTGGCTTTTGAAGGGTGATGCCCTTAAACCGGTCCCAGGATGCTTGTTTCCCGTCCAGGGAGGACCAGACTTGGCAGTTTGGGCCGTGCTCACTACACCAATGGATTCAAGCTAGCCTGGCTTCTGAAGGGTGATGCCCTTAAACCGGTCCCAGGATGCTTGTTTCCGGTCCAGGGAGGACCTAGCTTGGCAGTTCAGGCTGGACTGTTCCCACTAGGAACAGTGTCAAGACTGATTTGCATAAGGCTGGGTCCAAACTGGGGTGGTGTGGTATGCAAAAGAATGATGGATTTAACCCAGATCCTTGTGACTGGGGGTGAATGTTTGCATTGTCCAGCATTCCGTCCATCAATTGTTTCTTTTGCATATGTCGCCCTAAGTGGGAAGGGTATGCGTAGACGTGGATCCCGTGCTCACTACACCACTGGATTCAAGGTAGCCTGGGTGATGTCCTGAAACCGGTCCCAGGATGCTTGATTCCGCTCCAGGGAGGACCTGGCTTGGCAGTTTGGGCTGGACTGTTCCCACTAGGAACAGTGTCAAGACTGATTTGCATATGGCTTGGTCCAAACTGGGGTGGTGTGGTGAGCAAAAGATTGATGGATTTAACCCAGATCCTTGTGACTGGGGGAGAATAATTGCATTGTCCAGCATTCCGTCCACCAATTGTTTCTTTTGCATATGTCGCCCTGAGTGGTGAAGGGTATGCCCAGACGTGGGTCCCATGCTCACTAAACCACTGGATTCAAGCTAGCCTGGCTGATGAACGGTGATGCCCTGAAACCGGTCTCAGGATGCTTGTTTCCAGTCCAGGGAGGACCAGGCTTGGCAGTTCGGGCCGTGCTCACTACACCACTGGATTCAAGCTAGCCTGTCTTTTGAAGGGTGATGCCCTGAAACCAGTCCCAGGATCCTTGTTTCCGGTCCAGGGAGGACCTGGCTTGGCAGTTCGGGCTGGACTGTTCCCACTAGGAACAGTGTCAAGACTGATTTGCATATGGCTGTGTCCAAACTGGGGTGGTGTGGTGACAAAACGACTGATGGATTTAACCCAAATCCTTGTGACTGGGGGTGAATGTTGGCATTGTCCAGCATTCCGTCCATCAATTGTTTCTTTTGCATATGTCGCCCTAAGTGGGAAGGGTATGCCCAGACGTGGGTCCCGTGCTCACTCCCCCACTGCATTCAAGCAAGCCTGGCTGATGAAGGGTGATGCCCTGAAACTGGTCCCAGGATGCTTGTTTCCGGTCCAGGGAGGACCTGGCTTGGCAGTTCGGGCTCGACTGTTCCCACAAGGAACAGGGTCAAGACTGATTTGCATATGGCTGGGTCCAAACTGGGGTGGTGTGGTGAGCAAAAGAATGATGGATTTAACCCAGATCCTTGGGACTGGGGGTGAATGCTTGCATTGTCCAGCATTCCGGCCATCTAATATTTCTTTTGCATATGTCGCCCTAAGTGTGAAGGGTATGCCCAAATATGGGTCCTGTGCTCAGTACACCACTGGATTCAAGCTAGCTTGGCTGATGAAGGGTGATGCCCTGAAACCGGTCCCAGGATGCTTGTTTCCGGTCCAGGGAGGACCTGGCTTGGCAGTTCGGGCTGGAGTGTTCCCACAATGTACAGGTTCAAGACTGATTTGCATATGGCTGGGTCCAAACTGGGGTGGTGTGATGAGCAAAAGAATGATTGATTTAACCCAGATCCTTGTGACTGGGGGTGAATGTTTGCATTGTCCAGCATTCCGTCCATCAATTGTTTCTTTTGCATATGTCACCCTAAGTGGGAAGGGTATGCCCAGACGTGGGTCCCGTGCTCACTCCCCCACTGAATTCAAGCTAGCCTGGCTGATGAAGGTTGATGCCCTGAAACTGGTCCCAGGATTCTTGTTTCCGGTCCAGGGAGGACCTGGCTTGGCAGTTCGGGCTCGACTGTTCCCACAAGGAACAGGGTCAAGACTGATTTGCATATGGCTGGGTCCAAACTGGGGTGGTATGGTGAGCAAAAGAATGATGGATTTAACCCAGATCCTTGTGACTGGGGGTGAGTGTTTACATTGTCCAGCATTCCGTACATCAATTGTTTCTTTTGCATATGTCACCCTAAGTGGGAAGGGTATGCCCACACGTGGGTCCCGTGCTCACTACACCGCTGGATTCAAGCTAGCCTGGCTGATGAAGGGTGATGCCCTGAAACCGGTCCCAGGATGCTTGTTTCTGGTCTAGGGAGAACCTGGCTTGTTAGTTAGGGCTGGACTGTTCCCACAAGGAACACGGTCAAGACTGCTTTCCATATGGCTGGGTCCAAACTGGGGTGGTGTGGTGAGCAAAAGAATGATGGATTTAACCCAGATCCTTGTGACTGGGGGTGAATGTTTGCATTGTCCAGCATTCCGTACATCAATGGTTTCTTTTGCATATGTCGCCCTAAGTGGGAAGGGTATGCCCAGACGTTGGTCCCCTGCTCACTACACCACTGGATTCAAGCTAGCCTGGCTAATGAATGGTGATGCCCTGAAACCCATCCCAGGATGCTTGTTTCCGGTCTAGGGAGAACCTGGCTTGTTAGTTAGGGCTGGACTGTTCCCACAAGGAACACAGTCAAGACTGCTTTCCATATGGCTGGGTCCAAACTGGGGTGGTGTGGTGAGCAAAAGAATGATGGATTTAACCCAGATCCTTGTGACTGGGGGTGAATGTTTGCATTGTCCAGCATTCCGTACATCAATTGTTTCTTTTGCATATGTCGCCCTAAGTGTGAAGGGTATGCCCAGACGTGGGTCCCCTGCTCACTACACCACTGGATTCAAGCTAGCCTGGCTGATTAAGGGTGATGCCCTGAAACCGGTCCCAGGATGCTTGTTTGCGGTCCAGTGAGGACCTGGCTTGGCAGTTCGGGCTGGACTGTTCCCACAAGGAACACGGTCAAGACTGCTTTGCATATGGCTGGGTCCAAACTGGGGTGGTGTGATGAGCAAAAGAATGATGGATTTAACCAAGATCCTTGTGACTGGAGATGAATGTTTGCATTGTCCAGCATTCCATCCATCAATTGCTTCTTTTGCATATGTCGCCCTAAGTCGGAAGGGTATGCCCAGACGTAGGTCTCGTGCTCACTACACCACTGGATTCAAACTAGCCTGGCTGATGAAGGGTGATGCCCTGAAACCGGTCCCAGGATCCTTGTTTCTGGTCCAGGGAGGACCTGGCTTGGCAGTTCAGGCTGGACTGTTCCCACAAGGAACAGGGTCAAGACTGATTTGCATATGGCTAGGTCCAAACTGAGGTGATGTGGTGAGCCAAAGAATGATGGATTTAACCCAGATCCTTGTTTCTGGGTGTGAATGTTTGCATTGTCCAGCATTCAGTCCATCAATTGTTTCTTTTGCATATTGTTGCCCTAAGTGGGAAGGGTATGCCCAGACGTGGGTCCCATGCTCACTACTTGACTGGATTCAAGCTAGCCTGACTGATGAAGGGTGATGCCCTGAAACAGGTCCCAGGATGCTTGTTTACAGTCCAGGGAGGACCTGGCTTGGCAGTTCGGGCCGTGCTCACTACACCACTGGATTCATGCTAGCCTGGCTGATGAAGGGTGATGCCCTGAAACCGGTCCCAGGATGCTTGTTTCCGGTCCAGGGAGGACCTGGCTTGGCAGTTCGGGCTGGACTGTTCCCACAAGGAACAGGGTCAAGACTGATTTGCATATGGCTGGGTCCAAACTGGTTTGGTGTGGTGAGCAAAAGAATCATGGATTTAACCAAGATCCTTGTGACTGTGGGTGAGTGTTTGCATTGTCCAGCATTCCGTCCATGTATTGTTTCTTTTGCATATGCCTCCCTAGGTGGGAAGGGTATGCCCAGACGTGGGTCATATGCTCACTACACCACTGGATTCAAGCTAGCCTGGCTGATGAAGGGTAATGCCCTGAAACCGGTCCCAGGATGCTTGTTTCTGGTCCAGGGAGGACCTGGCTTGGCAGTTCGGGCTGGACTGTTCCCACAAGAAACAGGCTCAAGACTGTTTTGCATATGGCTGGGTCCAAACTGGGGTGGTGTGGTGAGCAAAAGAATGATGGATTTAACCAAGATCCTTGTGACTGGGGGTGAATGTTTGCATTGTCCAGTCCATCCATCAATTGTTTCTTTTGCATATGTCGCCCTAAGAGGGAAGGGTATGCCCACACGTGGATCCCGTGCTCACTACACCGCTGGATTCAAGCTAGCCTGGCTGATGACGGGTGATGCCCTGAAACCGGTCACAGGATGCTTGTGTCCGGTCCAGGGAGGACCTGTCTTGGCAGTTTGGGCTGGACTGTTCCCACAAGGAACAGGGTCAAGACTGATTTGCATATGACAGGGTCCAAACTGGGGTGGTGTGGTGAGCAAAAGAATGATGGATTTAACCCTGATCCTTGTGACTGGGGGTGAATGTTTCCATTGTCCAGCATTCCGTCCACCAATTGTTTCTTTTGCATATGTCACCCTGAGTGGTGAAGGGTATGCCCAGACGTGGGTCCCATGCTCACTACCACTGGATTCAAGCTAGCCTGGCTGATGAACGGTGATGCTCTGAAACCGGTCTCAGGATGCTTGTTTCCAGTACAGGGAGGACCAGGCTTGGCAGTTCGGACAGTGCTCACTACACCACTGGAATCAAGCTAGCCTGGCTTTTGAAGGGTGATGCCCTTAAACCGGTCCCAGGATGCTTGTTTCCCGTCCAGGGAGGACCTGGCTTGGCAGTTCGGGCTGGACTGTTCCCACAAGGAACAGGGTTCAGACTGATTTGCATTTGGCTGGGTCCAAACTGGGGTGGTTTGGTGAGCAAAAGAATAATGGATTTAACCCAGATCCTTGTTTCTGGGTGTGAATGTTTGCATTGTCCAGCATTCAGTCAATCAATTGTTTCTTTTGCATATTGTTGCCCTAAGTGGGAAGGGTATGCCCAGACATGGGTCGGTGCTCACTACACCACTGGATTCAAGCTAGCCTGGTTGATGAAGGGTGATGTCCAGAAACCAGTCCCAGGATGCTTGTTTCCGGTCCAGGGAGGACCTGGCTTGGCAGTTCGGGCTGGACTGTTCCCACTAGGAACAGTGTCAAGACTGATTTGCATATGGCTGTGTCCAAACTGGGGTGGTGTGGTGACAAAACGACTGATGGATTTAACCCAGATCCTAGTGACTGGGGGTGAATGTTGGCATTGTCCAGCATTCCGTCCATCAATTGTTTCTTTTGCATATGTCGCCCTAAGTGGGAAGGGTATGTCCAGACGTGGGTCCCGTGCTCACTCCCCCACTGCATTCAAGCAAGCCTGGCTGATGAAGGGTGATGCCCGGAAACTGGTCCCAGGATGCTTGTTTCCGGTCCAGGGAGGACCTGGCTTGGCAGTTCGGGCTCGACTGTTCCCACAAGGAACAGGGTCAAGACTGATTTGCATATGGCTGGGTCCAAACTGGGGTGGTATGGTGAGCAAAAGAATGATGGATTTAACCCAGATCCTTGTGACTGGGGGTGAGTGTTTACATTGTCCAGCATTCCGTCCATCAATTGTTTCTTTTGCATATGTCTCCCTAGGTGAGAAGGGTATGCCCAGACGTGGGTCACATGCTCACTACACCACTAGATTCAAGCTAGTCTGGCTGATGAAGGGTAATGCCCTGAAACCGGTCCCAGGATGCTTGTTTCCGGTCCAGGGAGGACCTGGCTTGGCAGTTCGGGCTTGACTGTTCCCACAAGGAACAGGCTCAAGACTGATTTGCATATGGCTGGGTCCAAACTGGGGTGGTATGGTGAGCAAAAGAATGATGGATTTAACCAAGATCCTTGTGACTGGGGGTGAATGTTTGCATTGTCCAGTCCATCCATCAATTGTTTCTTTTGCATATGTCACCCTAAGTGGGAAGGGTATGCCCACACGTGGGTCCCGTGCTCACTACACCGCTGGATTCAAGCTAGCCTGGCTGATGAAGGGTGATGCCCTGAAACCGGTCCCAGGATGCTTGTTTCTGGTCTAGGGAGAACCTGGCTTGTTAGTTAGGGCTGGACTGTTCCCACAAGGAACACGGTCAAGACTGCTTTCCATATGGCTGGGTCCAAACTGGGGTGGTGTGGTGAGCAAAAGAATGATGGATTTAACCCAGATCCTTGTGACTGGGGGTGAATGTTTGCATTGTCCAGCATTCCGTACATCAATTGTTTCTTTTGCATATGTCGCCCTAAGTGGGAAGGGTATGCCCAGACGTTGGTCCCCTGCTCACTACACCACTGGATTCAAGCTAGCCTGGCTAATGAATGGTGATGCCCTGAAACCCATCCCAGGATGCTTGTTTTCGGTCTAGGGAGAACCTGGCTTCTTAGTTAGGGCTGGACTGTTCCCACAAGGAACACAGTCAAGACTGCTTTCCATATGGCTGGGTCCAAACTGGGGAGATGTGGTGAGCAAAAGAATGATGGATTTAACCCAGATCCGTGTGACTGGGGGTGAATGTTTGCATTGTCCAGCATTCCGTACATCAATTGTTTCTTTTGCATATGTCGTCCTAAGTGGGAAGGGTATGCCCAGACGTGGGTCCCCTGCTCACTACACCACTGGATTCAAGCTAGCCTGGCTGATGAAGGGTGATGCCCTGAAACCGGTCCCAGGATGCTTGTTTGCGGTCCAGTGAGGACCTGGCTTGGCAGTTCGGGCTGGACTGTTCCCACAAGGAACACGGTCAAGACTGCTTTGCATATGGCTGGGTCCAAACTGGGGTGGTGTGATGAGCAAAAGAATGATGGATTTAACCAAGATCCTTGTGACTGGAGATGAATGTTTGCATTGTCCAGCATTCCATCCATCAATTGCTTCTTTTGCATATGTCGCCCTAAGTCGGAAGGGTATGCCCAGACGTAGGTCTCGTGCTCACTACACCACTGTATTCAAGCTAGCCTGGCTGATGAAGGGTGATGCCCTGACCCTGGTCACAGGATGCTTGTTTCCGGTCCAGGGAGGACCTGGCTTGGCAGTTCGGGCCGTGCCCACTACACCACTGGATTCAAGCTAGCCTGGCTGATGAAGGGTGATGCCCTGAAACCGGTCCCAGAATGCTTGTTTCTGGTGCAGGGAGGACCTGGCTTGGCAGTGCGGGCTGGACTGTTCCCACAATGTACAGGTTCAAGACTGATTTGCATATGGCTGGGTCCAAACTGGGGTGGTGTGATGAGCAAAAGAATGATGGATTTAACCCAGATCCTTGTGACTGGTGGTGAATGTTTGCATTGTCCAGCATTCCGTCCATCAATTGTTTCTTTTGCATATGTCGCCCTAAGTGGGAAGGGTATGCCCAGACGTGGGTCCCGTGCTCACTACACCACAGGATTCAAGCTAGCCTGGCTGATGAAGGGTGATGCCCTGACACTGGTCCCAGGATGCTTGCTTCTGGTCCAGGGAGGACCTGGCTAGGCAGTTCGAGCTGGACTGTTCCCACAAGGAACAGGGTCAAGACTGATTTGCATATGGCTGGGTCCAAACTGGGGTGGTGTGGTGAGCAAAAGAATGATGGATTTAACCCAGATCCTTGTGACTGGGGGTGAATGTTTGCATTGTCCAGCATTCCGGCCATTAATTATTTCTTTTGCATATGTCGCCCTAAGTGTGAAGGGTATGCCCAAATGTGGGTCCTGTGCTCACTACACCACTGGATTCAAGCTAGCCTGACTGATGAAGGGTGATGCCCTGAAACCGGTCACAGGATGCTTGTTTCCGGTCCAGGGAGGACATAGCTTGGCAGTTCGGGCTGTGCCCTCTACACCACTGGATTCAAGCTAGCCTGACTGATGAAGGGTGATGCCTTGAAACCGGTCCCAGGATGCTTGTTTCCGGTGCAGGGAGGACCTGGCTTGGCAGTTCGGGCTGGACTGTTCCCACAATATACAGGTTCAAGACTGATTTGCATATGGCTGGGTCCAAACTGGGGTGGTGTGATGAGCAAAAGAATGATGGATTTAACCCAGATCCTTGTGACTGGAGGTGAATGTTTGCATTGTCCAACATTCCATGCATCAATTGTTTCTTATGCATTTGTCGCCCTAAGTGGGAAGGGTATGCCCAGATGTGGGTCCCGTGCTCACTACACCACAGGATTCAAGCTAGCCTGGCTGATGAAGGGTGATGCCCTGACACTGGTCCCAGGATGCTTGCTTCTGGTCCAGGGAGGACCTGGCTAGGCAGTTCGAGCTGGACTGTTCCCACAAGGAACAGGGTCAAGACTGATTTGCATATGGCTGGGTCAAATCTGGGGTGGTGTGGTGAGCAAAAGAATGATGGATTTAACCCAGATCCTTGTGCCTGGGGGTGAATGTTTGCATTGTCCAGCATTCCGTCCATCAATTGTTTGTTTTGCATATGTCGCCCTAAGGGGGAAGGGTATGCCCAGACGTGGGTCCTTTGCTCACTACACCACTGGATACAAGTTAGCCTGGCTGATGAAGGGTGATGCCCAGAAGCCGGACCCAGGATGCTTGTTTCCAGTCCATGGAGGACCTGGCTTGGCAGTTCGGGCTGGACTGTTCCCACAAGGAACAGGGTCAAGACTGATTTGTATATGGCTGGGTCCAAACTGGGGTGGTATGGTGAGCAAAATAATTATGGATTTAACCCAGATCCTTGTGACTGGGGGTGAATGTTTACATTGTCCATCATTCCGTCCATCAATTGTTTCTTTTGCACTTTTAGAAAGTTGGCATTTTTCTTCCTATATCAAATGTGCCTTTCTGCAGGTGTTCAGAGTTACATTATTGTTAATGGCTCTCCTGAGGTGTGATGTGTATTCCTTCCATACAGTGGACAATGGGGCAGTTGGTGTGGGTTGGGTGTTTGTCTCTAGAGCAGGATGGCCTAGAAGGCCGTGCCCAGTCCCTTCCTGAGCTGAGGGTTATATCCCGCTCCTTTCTGACTTCACAAGATGCCTTCCTTGTCAGTGGCAAATGCAGCTCAAACCCAAGCCTGTCTGCACTTTGTTTCACTAGCCAGGCTGGAGCCAGACCCAGGGAAACAGAAGAACTAACCAGAACCAGTTAAGGTTAGACAAAGGGGGTGTCTTCCACCTACAGGCTGGCACTGGTCACACTATTGTCAACCCAAGAATCACTTATCAGCACACTCCTGGATCTATGGAGACTCAGAAGGACAGCCCTGCTGTCTGAAACCTGAAGGAAGACTGGACCTTCTTGTGTTGAACCCAGGACCCCAGAAGTGGCTCCATGGGTCAGTTGGCTGACCTCCTGTTAAAGCTACAGGTGCACAATATTCTTACAGAGGCCATTACCTGTAGCTCCTCTGCTGACAAGCACCAACTGGGCCTTCCTGAAGCCTTCTGCTGGCCTCTGCTGGAGTGAGTCCTAATCACCAAGAGGTGCCCCCTCCGAGGTCCTGGACCCTTGGCTAGAGTTAGAGTGCCTTCGTCCAACCTTAAAACTGCAAGAACTAGACTCAATGTGAAAAGACATAGGCTTTGATCTCTTTGCATCAAAAAGAACCAGCCCTAGTCCCCTCGCGAATGTGAACACACTTCACCGAGGCTAATACAGAACCTGCATCTGACTGTCCAGGAGACCCCTGACTTTTCCCATAAATATTTCTTCACGTTGACAACGCTTCCCGCCAATGTGAAGTTTTGATTTTTGACCCGCTCTTCTCGCCAGCAATCAGCGCCCCACAGTCCCCAGCCAAGGTGAAGTTCCAACTATTACTTCAGCAGATCGCTGTCGACAAACTTTCTATGGATCAAGCCTGCAGCCCGACTGCCAACCAATTTGTGGACAAGAGTTTCGTTCGTGAAACAGGACTAAGTTAGAAGGTAAACTTCCCACCAGAATAAACCTGGTCCCTGTATCTGACTTGTGCTCTATATTGGTCATTGTTAACTTTTAACTTTGATTATCACGATTGGCGCTTTGTGCTTTTTGGCACTGTTTCTACTGATTCTACTTATTGGACTTTTGTGATTTTTGTGACATTTTATGTATTAAAATTCCCCCTATGTTTCTAAATTGGTAGGATTTTTCTTGTGTGGAGGTTTCACTTTATTAATGTTTGTGTACTGCATAAATACTTTACACATAGCCTCTAAGCTAAACCTAACTCCTTTTGTGCCAAGATCCCAGAGTGTTTAACACAGGTTTATTTAGTGACTTTTGTGGTTCACACTGGCAAGGAGTATGTTTATAAATACTTTAGTGGGGCTCTCACCACTCTCAATTAATAACCCAGGGCCAGATTTACAAGCCCCTTGCGCCACTTTTGCGTCATTTTTAACATTGGAAAAGTGACGTAAGGGTGGCGCAAGGGGCTTGTAAATAAGCCCCCCAATTTCTTACAAATATCCTCTCCCACGGTTTTCTTTAACTGATTTGATGAATGTAGGATTTCTAGAAATATTTCTTATTTAATCTAGGAGGTCATGAGCTCCACTTTTTTGGATAGAGGTTGATGACAGAAAGAGTATGATATCCATTGATCATATATCAAGCTCCATTATGATACCTCTTCATTCATATTACACAAGGCTTCATTGTTAAACGTTACAGAACATCATTAGTGAAGTAGGACTCTAATTAATCACATCATTTTGTGTACTCCCATCTTTTTTCTGTCTGAGTTTGATGGCTTTTGAGTTCTGTGTACTCTACTGCTGCTAAACAGTTGTAAAGCAATTATACTTCCCCCAAAAACATGTTGTTCATTTTTTTGAACTGCTTGTTTGACCTATTTAAATTCCCTATAAGTCCATTGTAGATAGTACCTAAATTGCACCCATGACATGGAAGGATAATCTAAATACGAGTGGCCAAAGAGCTGAAGACAGGCATGGCTGGAGGTGGAAGTGTTCTACAATATTGGAGGAAGGACTGCTGGGTAATTTTACAGTAAGGCATAAAAGAAGTGCTGCATAAGGAGGTTGGTTACTTGCAGGAAAATATTTATGATTACGTGGCACAATTTCTCAAATCACCAGCCCAGGCACAGAATAAATCTGGCTCCTTGACCCCCAGTATGCTCCTGGGCCTCGGAAAAATCCACCTGAAGAAGACTTCTGGCTTCTGATCCCTGACTCAAGGACTCCTGAATACTGCTGGTTCCAAGGGAGTGGAACAGCATTTCAGTAGTCAAATAGTTTGCTTTTTATTTGTCTGCTTCAGGAACACAAAAAGCAGAAGGCATAGCTAACCACAGAGAACTGGACCCTACAGGGGTCCTAGCCGGAGAGAAAATTGCAGTCTGGAAGCTGCCCTGATAAGCTTGGCCATCCAGAAGAAACGTTGTTAGCAGTTTGAGAAAAAGTGAAATTTATTGAATTTTGTAGAGGACTGAGACAAGGTGCTAAGGATTGCAGAGAAGGACCGTATTTTAGGGAGGCACCAAAACCAGGTTCATCATTCATCCGAGCTTTTTGCAACACAGAAAACAAGCTTGATGGAACCTTGGAATCCTGGAGTGCTGCCTGCCAATAGCTTACAGCCTTGCCCTACTGGAGGATTTTAACTAGGACTGGCCAATCAATGCAGCTTTGTTCTCGCTCTGAGCTTTTTGCACCAAAATCAGCAGTTTCAGTGCATGATCTATGAGGACACATCCAACTTCGAGGGACCTTCAGCAGCCATAGCCTTGGACCATGCCCTGCTGGAAGTTTTTTTCTTTCATTTCAGAGTCCGAAGGTAAAAACTTTGACTGGGGTGACTCACTTGGTGTATTTGACTCCACTTCATTGTGGTTGGCCTGAAATTGCACAAAGGTCCTGATGACTTGTGAACTTTCGTTTTCAATAGAGCTTTACCTTTTCTACCCAGTTTTTGCCTCCAAACTTCCCTTCCCTTCCCCCAATTTTGGAGACCCTTTATTCATTTAAATGTTTTTATTTGTCTAAATTTGTTTGGTAGTTTTATTGTGTTCGTTCTTCACTTTGAAATTGTTAGTACTCCTCGAACGTAACATGCAATTCTCTGGAGATTGTCAATGCTTGTGGCATTGAGCAAAGGTTCTCTCAGAACTGTATTTTGACAGAGATAGACTGTGTTTATTAAATTAGTAGAGGTCCCTCCCTCCCAAAACTTCCCAGTTTCTAACAATGACACAAATTTGAGTATAGTTAAGTTCCCTGGAAGTCTAAGGGAATCATTTCTTTTCTCTTGCAGGTTAAGGGAATCTAGACTCGCCTTGACTCGTGTACAGACGCTGACCTGCAAAATAAGTCAGGCTAACAGCTCACATCCCACTCACTTTCTCTTAAGATACACATAGCCCTTATTGCAGACGCACCAGGGGTCACACCTTTGTGGTTTGCTGGAGATCTCATCTGGCTTCTCACAGGTTGCATCAGGCCTAGGTGGGCATGGTTCATAATGCATGAAGTCTGGGCACTTAACCTGGCACTGTTCATAGCGTACACACTTTTTCTTTGCACTAGTTTTAAAAATAAAACTCTCATTGCATTCATAGCACATTTCACATTTTTTGTCGCAGACAGGGGTGTTTATTTGGCTGAGTTCATCACAGTTGGCTGGGCAGGTCCTCTGGCACAGAAGTGAGCTGTTGGCTGGGCAGGTAACATCTGTTTAGAGACAAAAATACAATTCTAATTTATGATTTGTAGCCCAGATGCGACTGTTCTTTTTTCTCTAACCCCCACTGGTTATCATTGTATTTCCTTTCACCATCACATTATCCTCCTGTCATCCTTTTTTGGTCCCTTTTCACCAAAAAGTATATGTCCACATTTTTCTGTTGAAAGTTTCTTTATCTACCCTCTTTCCCCTATATCTTTCATTAATTCAGACGTTAAGTCTTTATTTCCATTGTTTTCTTCGCATTGCACATGCAAAGACTCTTATTTTATTTCCTTGAAGATGTAAAGTGATAGCTGAAATTTGATTGATGTCAAACAGGTAGAAACCAGCAAGGCTCAGTTGTATAGAAATTTAGAAAGGCACTTAGATGTCAACAGCAATCACAGTAGGCAGAGAGACTCGACTGAAAATATCATGACCACTCACGGGGCGTAACTTTTACTTGTCCTCAAATCGTGAGCTCAAGTTAATAAGAGATTATAACAAAAGGAAAATAATCAAAAGATGGTTACGTGATTATACACAACTCTGTCAAAAATCAAACATTGTGAAGGCAGCATGGATTACTTTCATAAGAGATTAGTATCTCACCCAGAAACATTATGCTGCCAGTTATGCCTCTATGTATAACTCTTCTTGGTTTTCTTCACCTTTCTCTCCCCTCCCTCCTTCTTAAGCTACATGTGGAACATTCCACCTATAGTCTGTTTAGAATGTTGGTGAATCACCTGTGAGATGCCCTGTCAGGCGAGACTGGAGATATTCCTTGTTGGCGTCTCAATAAATTTAGGACTTACCTCATCCCTCTGTTGATCTTCCATTTACTGGCGATGAGGATGGGATGCTGCACAAAGGGCAGTGGCGTGTTCACATTTGAGGTTATGAGAATTTGCCTCCAGACTTGCTCGGATCTGCACTATAAGACTAAGGGGCATATGTACAAGAATTGGCTCTGAACCACACAGGTCCTTCCTTCTTGCAAAACCTGTTTGTCTGGTATGAACCAACAAGACACCTCCGTTCAACAGGGGCTAGACTTTTGCAAGTGCCCAGAGTTCGAACATTGCATTGGGGCGGTCGTAGCTTTTACTACGGCACCTCCAAACTCTGGAACACTCTTCCGAATGTGCTCAGAGCTGCGAGCTCCCTTTCCACCTTCAGGAAGGAATTAAAAACCTGGCTGTTTAAGAATTAGACGTTACAGTGGGCGTACTATGTCCTCAGCGCCAAGACACTTTTGGGTATTTGTGCGCTTTACAAATCTCGTTAACATTAACATTAACATTAACATCGCTAACGCTAGTTAGCAGCAGTTTTTCTATCGCCGTGTACCATGGAAAACTATCGCCTTGTTAGCGACGTATGTACAAGACGTCGCTACATGGCGATAGCTTCAGGGATCAGCAGTGAAAACTGCCGCTAACATAAGCGTGATGGCGATAAGAATTCCGGCGTTAGCGGGCGAAAACCAACAAAAGGCCCATTAGCGGCAAAAAAACGCAGGCTAGTCAGCCCAACGTGAGTTTTTTTTGCCTCTAATGGAAAAAATAGCCTATCAGTCGACCTCCAATAGAAAACAGGCAAAAAGAAAAAACAATGAAATGCAGAATGGAGCAGCCAGGGCCAAGTGTAGCACACATCAGCAACCCCCTCAAGCCACCCAACATCCAGGATGACCAGGATGAGAGCCTGGATGCCTCGCTGGACCTGCGTCTGGAGCCTGGATGACTCGCTGGACCTGCGCCTGGAGCCTGGATGCCTCGCTGGACCTGCGTCTGGAGCCTGGATGCCTCGCTGGACCTGCGTCTGGAGCCTGGATGCCTCGCTGGACCTGCGCCTGGAGCCTGGATGCATCGCTGGACCTGCGTCTGGAGCCTCGATGCCTCGCTGGACCTGCGCCTGGAGCCTGGATGCGTTGCTGGAGCTGCGTCTGGAGCCTGGAGTGGGATGCGGAGGAGCTGTGGAGTCGATGAGCCGTGTCGGTAGACATTGAGGCGCGGCGATCGCCCGTACCTGGTGGTGAAGTCTGGTCGGTCGCATGGAGACACGTTGCTGACCTGTGTGAGAAGACCGCCTTGCGCCCCTTGGAGCTGTGAATGGTAGAGGCGCTCCTGCGCACCAACATAGGGAGGTCTGCATCACATACTACGATCCACTACTACACCGGGGTGCACAGAGAAGATTACCAATGGTGGGCGGCACCTCTCTGCATCACAGGCCCGATGAGGTTGCGCTGGCCAGACAATGTGGAGGGTGAGGCCCCTGAGCTGCACCAAACTTGTGTTGCGGGAGCGCTGCAAGTTCACGCCTAAGGGGGCCCTGCTGCATCAACTGCATCGGGAGGTTCACCAGCGGACTTGGCGGCGACTGCTGTACCCACACTTGTGAAATCCCACCTGGCTGAGGCACCTGCTGGGTGAGTCACAGATTTGGAGAGAGTTTAGCGGATTGCGCCACGGTGTCAATGTCCAGGTAAGGAGAAGGTGGGACACGTAGTGGAGGAGGCCCGGGGGTCGAGTCGCCCAGGCCTAGCACCAGTAGATGACACACCCCCAGTGTCGGCTCATCCGCTATGGCGGAAGAGCGTCGCCCCACTGCTTCCAAGCAGTACAAGAAGAGGAACAATCATCACATGATGATAACTTCC
Organism: Calotriton arnoldi; assembly: GCA_963921515.1. Taxonomy (NCBI): domain Eukaryota; kingdom Metazoa; phylum Chordata; class Amphibia; order Caudata; family Salamandridae; genus Calotriton; species Calotriton arnoldi. Next base: position 2,791,472 of record CAWUFW010000004.1, on the reverse strand, counting down.
ATCATGGAGGGTGGGTAGGGCTGCTCCACGCACCGAGCAGGGCAGGGGCGGAGTGGCATGCCCACTCAAGTGCGCAGTGACTGTTTGGTCGGCCCACTCAGGCCGCACAAAGCAGTCATGTCCACTGTCCTGTTCGCAATGCAGGCTGCATTACAGCCTGCATGGAGAACATGCCCACACCTCCAGTCCCCGGCTGAACGCCTCGTCCCGGTGCCAATGACCAATCCCAAAGCCGCATTGCAGCGTTGTGATTGGCTTAGGGGAGGGAGCCTGGCTGCCTACTTCCTGTTCCTGGAAGCAGACTCAGGAGAACAGGAGCAACGAAGACACGGGATCCGGCCTCGAGGTAAGATTTCTCTCATGTAAATATTTACAACACCCGCTCACACACACGCCCCCGTGTCCACGCCCCATCCAGTGTTCTTTCCAGCGTTTCCCGCCTCCAAGCTGTCCAGTCCCCCCCCAGGACTTCTCAATGGCGCCCGCTGTGCGGCCATGCGCAGCGGGCGTACCACTGGTGTGCCAAAGGTATATATGGAGTTACGACACATACCATTATATTGCATTCCATTACAATGCATACTAATACTAGGCATATTGCAACAGTATGGAAGGTGTTAGATTGCGTAGATGTAAACATTACTATTCCCACTACAGTGAGTGCAACCCTAAAACTGACCCTTGCACCCCAAAGCAAACCCTGAACTCTAAAATTCATCTTTGAGCCCCCAAAACACACCCTAAAAGTCATATTTGACCCAAAAGCACACCCCAATTTTCATATTTGACCCAAATGCACCCCCCAATTTTCATGATTGACCCCAAATGCACACCCCAAATTTAAAATATTACCCCATAATACACCCCACATTTAATCTCCGACACCCGAAACCCATACCCACCCTAAAAATTAAAAATACCCCATTACTGACCTCAGAATGCATTGTAATGGAATGCGATGTAAAGGCACCTGCGTTGTTGGATTTGCGTTGTAAAGGTATTACGATGTAATGCCTGCGTTGTAATGGACGTCTCCCGTGCCAAAGGCAAACCATAGGCAAGCCCGTCTGCGTCCCTCTGTCCCTGAACCGTGCTCAGCACCAAGGACCCTTCCTCTCGGACACTCCACCCCTACGGCGCCAGCAGCCTCCTCGCCATCAACCCTGAACGCCACATCACCTGCCAGGACCAACACCTGCTCCGGACCAGACAGTGCCTTCGCCATCACTGACTGCTACTAAATCACCCGCAAGGACCACCCGGACCGTCCAGGAGGAGGCATTGCCATCACCAACAGAAGCACACTCCGACTGACCACGCACTCTAATGACCCAACGGTGACCATGGAACACCTTAACTTCCAGATCAGGACCAACCCCATCCTCTGCGGCACCCTCATCTGCAGGCCCCCCGGGCCATGGACACCCATTCTCAAATACCATTGTAGACCTCATTGCACACCAGGCTCTCCCATCCACCGACGACATCCTACTCGGCGAACTCAAGTTCCACCTGGACAACCCCAGTGACCAGGACACCACCCCCTCCTGGGGTAGCTCCCCAACATCAGACTCAAGCAGCTAGTCACCGCAGCAAGCCACATAGCAGGACACATGGTCGAGCACGTCTCCTCCGCCAGCGGGACCTTCAACTACAGCCACACCACCGGACTCTCTTGGACCGACCATCATTGTATACATCACGTCTTCACCATGCCCACCGTACACAACCGCCATCATCGCCCCCCTCGCAGCTGGATCAAGGCCACCGAAGTACGTCTTGTCAACTCCCTCAGCACCACCACTCCGCCAATGCTTACAGACGATGACACCGCAGCGCACAACCGCCACCGATGGATCTCCAACTGCGCTGACACCCGGGCACCCCTCAAGAACGGCACTGTGTCAGTACCTTACGCCTGCATGATGGCAGGCGTAAGGGTGACGCAGTGCCACAGGGATAGGCTGGCCCCATGCATTGCTGGAGTTGCCTCATGGTTGTGACACGAGTGCAGCAATGCGTGACTTTAGCGCAGACAGATACGTCAGGATTCCAGACGTATCTGTCATTACTTGCGTCATGGAGCGCTATCCGGTAAATACAGCGCATCCGTGGTGTCGCAAGAAGGGGGTAGTGAAAAGTGTTGCGACGCTGTCTTGTCGCAGCGCTGCAACACTTTTTATGAGTGAGGCCCAGGAATGCGCACAAAACTACTGCCCTGTAGTTTTGTCGCAGGGCAGCGCAGCAACCTTGCTTGCAGCACAGTCCAGCAACAAAACCTGCTGAAATGAGGCCCCAAGTGTCATCTCCATTTTTAAGACCAGCTATTTTCTGGTCTTGAAAAACTGCCTCTAACTGCAGTTAGAGGCAGTTTTTTTGGTCCTCCAAACTTAAAGAATCCCCTTGTAAATATCGCGAAGTGGGGTTAGCGGCTGTTTTTGCATGGGAACGCCTCCCTTGCATGTCATTATCGCTAACAGAAGTGGTGATCTTTATAATGGATGTTTTTGCCGGAAAACTGCCGCTAACAGAGGTTAGCGACAGCTTGTACATACGGCGATAAAAATATCGCCGCAAAACCGGCGGAAAAGTGCAGCTAACGGGGTGTTAACTCCTTGCACATATGCCCCTGACTGTTGTGCAGTAGCACATGAAGACTGACTGCTGTGCTGAGACTGGAATCTCATGGTGTGCCTCTATTGGAGCGACAGAGGTAGAGTACATTTATCTAAGGTTCCCATACAATTTATTATCTGCTTTCCCCATGGTGACTGTGTTAAGTGAAAATAATTGTGCTATTTCATCCTCTATACCACTGGGTCATTAAACTAAGGAAGACATGGCTCCCTGGCCCTACACCCATCAGTCTGAGTGGTTCTTGTAAGATCCCAAATTGCAGCTGAAAGGATCACGCAGAGGCAGGTTCAGTGAAATAACTTCAGGTTTATTTCAAGGTAGAAGAACCCATCCAGGCCCCAGCATCCAGTTCATCCAACAGCTTCAGCTCCTTTCAACAAACACAATCCTATCACCTGAGAGACTCAGCTTAGAACCTCTCGTAACCAAGGCAGCATGACATCAGCAGTACACAGGCTTAAGATGCAGCTTAAGATGCCACACACCTTCCCCCGTTAACAAAAGAAAATAAATAAAATAAAAGAAAGGAAACAAGAGAAATGAGAAAGAAAGAAATATAAAGGAAAGACACAAGAGAATAATTAGTACTCAAAAATTAGAAGAAACCTTCAAGACACAAAATCCTTAAGATAACTTGGCCTCTTAACAATCCTAGAGGACAAGCGTGGAGATGCAACAAAAGTATTATTAGCATTCTCACTAACCCCAGAACCTTCACCACATCCAGCCCCTTTACAAACTGAGACCCTATTTAGATTCCAAATTCTGTGATCCTGAGTTTTAACAGCATTTTTGAAAACCTTTATAACCCGTATGGGTTTGGAAAATCTAACCTTGGTACCAGGTTGCCTAATGACAACCAAGTCACCTAGCTTGACCACAGTCTCTTTGGACGAATTCTTAGAGTCAAAATGTATTTTCCTAGAAAAGCACTTGGCTTCCTCTCTCTTACGCCAGTCAGGAGAAACCTTCTCAGACAAAGAGTTAGAAGCAGCCTCTTCTAGATGTCTGACCCAAGGCGGCTCTACTAAAGTACAAGGAGACCTACCCCTAAAGAGGACAAAAGGTGACTTCCCAGTCATGCTGTGGGGTGTAAGCCTATAATTCTCAATCTTTCTGAGAACCTCCTCTTTCCATTTAAGACCAGAGCTTTTCGCCCATGAGATGGTCTCCTTCAACACCCTATTAAACCTTTATACCATTCCATTGGTTTCTGGGTGGTAAAGGGAACACCTCTTGTGTTTTATGCCATGATTTTTAAGAAAAGCCTCCATTTCTTGTGAAACCAACTGCACCCCATTGTCAGTGAGAATAACTTCAGGGTAACCCTCTTTGGCCATGAGGGATTCTAAAAATTTGATGACAGACACAGTCTCAATGCTAGACGTAAAGCAAACTTCAGGCCACCTTGAAAACAAATCCAAAAGCACCAAAATAAAAATCTGCTGGCCATTAGTATGCACTGGACCCAAAATGTCTAACGCCACTTCTTTCCAGGGACCACGAGGAAGTTCCCTAATCACCATTGGTTGGACCCTTATGAGCTTAGACTTATCACTTAAGGCACAGACCGTGCAGTCCCTCACAACTCTCTCCACATGCAGATCCATACCTGGCCACCAATAAGAGGATCTCAGCCTCTCCTTAGTCTTTGACATGCCTGAATGTGACTTGTGAGCCAACTCAATCAAACGTTGACGAAGTTTAAGGGGTGGAACGAGTCTCATTCCACGTAATAGCACACCATCACAAGCAGCTAACTCATCCTAGACCCCTAAATTTGGCAGCTTCTTCAGATGCCTGTTTTTTTTAATGCCATCCCTTGTGAATGAGAGACAATACCTCTGCGAGAACAGGATCAGTAGATAGCTCAAGGCGCCATTGTTGCTCATCAATGATCCCTTCACCAACCACACACACACGAAGATCAATGTCCTCATAATCCTCATCAACACCATCAGCATCACCCTCACTTTCTCCTACCAATCTAGAAAGAGTATCAGCAATACCGTTGTCTACTCCTGGAATGTACTTGATATCAAAGTCATAATCTTGGCGTGCTATGACCCATTTTGGTATCGTCCCAGAAATGAGGTCAATCCCTTTTTTAGAGAAAGTTTCACAGAGAGGCTTGTGATCAGTTTTTACCAAGAACTTAGTTCCCCACAAAAATTTCTTCAACTTCTTAATGGCCCAATACACAGCCAATGCTTCTCGTTCGATAACCGAGTAACGAGACTCTGCGTCTTTGAGCCCCCGAGAAAGAAACATAATAGTTTCCAAACCCCCTTCACCTTCCTGTTGGAGAACGGCTACCAAACCTTTAAGACTTGCATCCGTTGTGACAATGGACATTCTGGAGGGGTCAAAACTTTTAAGCTTGGGGGCATCACTGAGTCTTCTCTTGAGGAAGTCAAACTCCAGATCACATTCTTTAGACCAAATGAAATCCGCAGCTTTCCTCAAGAGAGCCCTCATGTGATTACTACTCTCGGCAAAGTTTTCAATAAATTTGTTATAATACTCAATCATCCCTAAGAATTTAAGGAGTTCCTCTCTACAGGAAGGGGCAGACATGTGAGTAATGGTGTCAACCAAATTGGACTTTGGGGCTATCCCCTCACCTGAGATCGTGTGTCCCAAGTAATGAATGGAGGACGTGCCAAACTGACACTTCTCAGATTTGATGGTGAGATTAGCATCACTCAATCTTCTCAAAACAACATTAAGGCGGTCATTGTGCTCTTTGTGATCCTTCCCAAATACCAAAATGTCATCTTGGTAGACACAAACCCCTTTACAACCTTTAAGTACCTTCTCCATTATACGCTGAAAAACGGATGCCGCAGACACAAGGCCAAACGGCATCCTTACAAATCTAAAAGTTCCAAAGGGCGTTATGAAAGCTGTATAGTCTCTTGAAGCTTCATCCAGCTCTATCTGGTGATAGGCTGAAGCTAAGTCAATGGTGCTGAAGAGTTTAGCTCCCCCAAGCAAAACTAACAGCTCTGAAGTATTCGGGAGAGGATAATGATCCACTACAACGCACTTGTTCAATTGCCTCAAGTCCACACAAAGACGGAGAGACCCATTGGCCTTGCGAGCAGCTACAACAAGGGCCAACCAATCAGTCCCTTCGACTTCCTCGATGATTCCTCCTTGCTTGAACTTGTCCAATTCCTTGCTCATTTCATCCCTCACAGCCAAGGGAACACTCCTAACTTTGCAGCAAGAGGGCTGAGAGTCAGGGCGGAGATGTATTTCAAGCTTGAAGTCCTTTAGGCACCCAAGTTCATCTCTAAACACATTCGGAAAACTTTGTTTAACTGCAGTTGCTACATCAAGATCAGCTCCAACACTTTGTTTGACAGTAGTTGCCACATCAAGACCCGCTCCAACAACCACTGCATTCCCCTCATCCTTAACCTTAATGGGACATTTGCTACTCGGGTCGAGCATAACCCCCAGATCCCCTTGGTGGAACCAGCTGATGATGATGTCTCCTTTCTCCGAGACGTAGATTTTGCCAGAAGCGTAACGATTTTTATATTAAATGAGTCCCACAAAGTAGCCACGCAGTGAAATGGGCTCTCCACCATAGGCCAAAGGACGATTGTCCGGTTTCAGCAGAACTGTCTTGTTAGCCAACTTGTTTTGATAAAAGACTCTAGAAACTATGGTGATTTTAGCACCTGAGTCGAACAGAACCTTAGTGGATTCACCTTCAACCAAGATGTCATCTATTGGGCAAACCCTAGATTCCTTTCCAGACTGTACTTGTACAACAATCTGACCACAGACAAAGTCTTCCTCCGGGCTCTCAGCCTCCACACATTTGATGTTAGAAGAGGGCCTCTTAGATTTACAGACAGTGGAGAGATGACCCTTCTTCTTACATTTGGAACATGTGACATTCAATGCTGGACATTTCTTGTCGTTAGCTAAGTGGCCTACTTTGTCACACCTGTAGCATTTGCCTACAAAAATTTACTTTTGGTCTTGGAAATATTGCTCGAATTAGAAGTACTTTTAGATTCTTCATGAACAACTTGAACAGAAGCTTGCTTATCTTTTTTTAAAGTGTCGACACACTTGAGAGAGTGCTCCACCCTCTTCGCTACCTGAATTACTTCGTCAAGAGATGGTTCATCCCTCAACCAAAGTTATTCACGAATCTTCTCAATATTGCACCCAAACATAAACTGGTCTCTGATCCTTTCATCAAGCAAAGCAGCGAATTTGCAAGATGAAGCAAGTTTCCTAAGTTGAGTGATGTAGCTTTCAACACTCTCGTCATCATTTTGCATCCTTTTAGCGAATTGATACCTTTCTAGTATGGTGCTGACTCTAGGAAGATAGTGTTTATCAAGTTTTTTTATGCAGCTCTCAAACTCATTTAAATCTGTACTCTCCATATCAGTTAGTTCTGGAAGGTGATCGAAAACTTCTTGTCCTTCCGACCCTAAACAATGAAGCAAAAGGGAAGATCTACGCTCAGCACTCAGGTTAACTCCACATACCTTTGCATAGCGCTCAAATACTTTTTTCCATTTTTGTCACTTTATGGGTGGCTCACCAGGAGACATCAAAAAGAAAGGAGGCGCTGTTACATTTTGCATGGTTAAATATAAAAAGAAGTGGACAGTAAGTAAGAAAGCAATGTAAGAAACTATCCAAAAATATACAATTGTCAAGCAAAACACCAGTTTCAATGTGACACATTAACATTAACATGGATGAACACATAAAAGAAGACCAAATGTTATTGGATACGAGTGTATAACAATAGTTGATAGTTGTAGATTGCAATAATTTTTCAAATTAATGTGAGTGTGTCGCAGCAGATGTGGCACACTGAGGTGGATTCAACGTCAGATGTAGCACAAATAATATAATGTGCCTCAAGCAGTGCTTCCTTGAACTGTGTGCGTGTCACAGAAGAGGCACACACCTTTATATTAAATAAATGATCAGTGTGTGTGTGTGTATCACAGATGTGGCACACCACGTAGAAACGAGGAAAGAAGCAATTACTTGTGTGCATGTCACAGAAGTGGCACGCAAAGTAAACCAGAGGCACTTATGAAATGTGTGCGTGTCACAGAAGTGGCACGCAAGGCAAAACAAAAAGGCATCAGAGGAAAAGCAAGATGGCGGCACGTTGCGTGACCTACGTGCCACCACAGGTCAAAGGTCTTGAGTGAAGCGCAGCGCACAAAGCCAAGAACGTGTGGAAAGGAAGCCGAACGAAGGAGATGCTCTGAGAAGGTTGATGAGCCGAACGTGATGGTAAAGCTCCAAACCACGGCTGAGCTCGCAATGGAAGGCAAGGTAGGAGACGTCAGTTACAAGATTGTTTTCTTTTAAAAGCAAGAGCACAGTTCGTCCATAGAAGAGTCCCGATGGCCCACAACAACACAAAAATAGACCAAAACGGTTCAAAGTATAAGCATATAGTTAAAAGCAAATGGAAAAAATTCACAGCTGGGAAGCCAGAACCGGAACAACTTGGAGCGTGAATTAGTCCAAGCAGACCCCAACTAAACAAGCAAAGTTTCCATCACATAAGAAAGAGGAAACATATGCGAAGGGACGAGCCCGCGTCGATAAACCATCCCTCATTAACACAGAAGTGATGAAAAGCGCGGCGAAAGCTCCCAGTACCTGGGGTGTAAATTTAAACAGTTGAAAGTCATAGAAGGGTGTATGAGTGGCAGAGACCAACAACCCTTGTATAAAAGAATAATCCCGGTAAACAAGTTGAAATAAACACAGTACCTGAGGTAGGAGTGTCCGATCACTACCTATAAACAGGGAAAGTAAAGAAAGCAGTTGAGGGGTGTTGAGTTCTTCATCTTGCCTTTCAGCTGCCGACTACGCCAGTGTAAGATCCCAAATTGCAGCTGAAAGAATCACGCAGAGGCAGGTTCAGTGAAATAACTTCAGGTTTATTTCAAGGTAGAAGAACCCATCCAGGCCCCAGCATCCAGTTCATCCAACAGCTTCGGCTCCTTTCAACAAACACAATCCTATCACCTGGGAGACCAGGACTCAGCTTAGAACCTCTCGTAACCAAGGCAGCATGACATCAGAAGTACACAGGCTTCAGATGCAGCTTAAGATGCCACAGTTCTCCAGGCTTTAACACAGACCTGGCCTGCTTCTCTACCCAGCTTTTCCTAACAGTAAGTGGCACACTGCGTTATAACTTGTCTCCACTGTTGTTTTAATTATATTGTGATGAACTGTTCCAGCTGTACCTGGGGGTGGAATTATGAGCCGTCCATCACTCTTTGAGTGGTGCCATGTCAAGAACTCTCATTTGGGTAGGACCTCCTAAGGCCCCATAAGTAATATGTACTGGTGTGAGGTGATTCGAGGACTCTCATTTCCCCAGTCAAACTGCAGAAGTGACTCCTATGGCCCTCAAGTGGTGTCTGCTGGTGTGAAGGCCCTTGTTCTTCAGGAGGTCTACTGCACTCACGGGTGCCAGCTACAGAATTCCAACCACTCTCTTTGTGACATCTGCTGTGTGAGGAGTCTTCTGTGCTTCCAGGCACTGCCTGCAGGATTTCACAGTGCAGTATTCTTTTATGGAAGCATTCTGTTGTACTTTAAAGCACCATAATTGTTCCCGGTGTTCTCCTTGGATCAGGAGCAAGGAGCTGATGGTGTCGGCCACCATTCTGGCGGCCATATGAAGCTGTTGTGTCTCTTCTCTTCGCAAAAAGCCCTCCCTCTCCTATGGGGACCTCCTCTGTTCAGGTTGACATGCCTCCTGACGCTGCTTCGAGAGCACCACCATAGACACTGCATTAATGCTGTCTTCAAGGAACCCTACTTTGAATATATTGTCTTTCGTCTTCCACATGACCGTGAAACTGACTAAGACTGTACTCTTTATGCACTTATTCCTATTTTTATAACACTTTAAGCCCTTGGCAACATTACTCGCAATTAATATTACAATATATTGTTTATGCGCAGGGGTATCAGGTTAACAAATACACTTGTGCTACGAATCACTAAATGGCTTTAATTTCCTTACACTATCACTCCACTCTGGTCTCTCAATCCTTTTTAACGTCGCTATTCTTAGTGGCTTCTCTACTACTTCTGATTTTGGGCCTTCACTCATTAGAGATCAATTTGTCATATGCACCGGTGACCCTACGAATCTAGAGAAATGCTATATGTATCAAAGAAATAGAAATATCTAGCAAATCTCCTAAAAGTATCAATGAGGTGGATAACTTTACTAATGCTAATGAGGGGTGTGAAATAAGAGAAGTGCATTTGCAAAAGCCAAAATGTACAGTCAGAGAAACTTAAATATTTTAGTTGTGGAAACAATAATCACCTAGCCAATAACCTCAAATGCCCTGCATATGGGGTGATCTGGGAAAAAGGCAACAAAAGGGGCCACATTTTCAAGGTTTGTAGAGACCCAGAAAACAAAAGCGTTCACATTATTAGACCAGAAGAAAAAGTAAGGGAGGAAAAAGGAAAAATAGTCTTCCGAGTGAACTCTGTGTGAACTGATAGTAAAGCGACATACCCTACATGCACTATTACCTGATCGTTTACATTACCCGAGCCTCCAAGGGTCTGCTGGATTGCCCATTTTTGTTCAATACCCTACATGCGGCATTGCTCTTGATGGTGTTACTACCAATGTATTTGCAGACTTGTGCTCTCCTTGTACATTAATAGACAGGAAGAAGATTCATGGGAAAGTTTCACACACTACAACTACTTGACCTAAACCCAGGTGAATACAACAAATATCCTATAACATTAGACTGAATGTTAAGGATGCACATATCCATTAAGGATAGGTCTACTGTAAGAAAAGTCTATTTAACTAAACAATGTTCAAATCTACTGGGTTGGAACCATCAAAAGAATATGGGCAATCATTTTTACCCACACAACAAAGAGCAGGTGGTATTGATCTATTGCAAGTATGAATGTGTGTGATGAATTCCTCGAAGTATTCTCTGTAAAGCTGTGGTCACTAAAACATTTTGTGCACAAAATTAAGTTTAAGTCTGACACAGTTTCTGTGGTATAAAGTACTTCCTATTCTCTTGCTTAAGACAGATAACTTAAAGAGAGAATTAGATAAACTAGAAATGCAGGAGATTACAGACAAAATCAAGAGCTTGGAATGGCTAGCCCCAATAGTTATCACAACTAAGAGCAGAGAGTACAAAATGTGCCATTGTGAGAGTTAAGATACTTAAATCCCAACATATGGGTGAGTAGGCATCCTCTCCCAAAAATCAACAAAATGTTGAATCTCCTACATGATGCTACGTATTTTAGTAGAAAATATTACCCTGTAGCACTTCACCCAGAGTTTAAATTTCTTACAACTTTTACCACTCCTTTCAAACATACAGATTCCATAGGATGCCTTCTTAATCAGCATCTGCTGTATTCCAAGGAGTGATGCAATATGTAATACAGAGCTAGACAAGGTCATGTGTTTCCAAGATGATATCCTGATCTATGGGGCCTCAGAACAAAAACACAATGACAAAGTGTTAGACCTGGCATCCATGGTGTGGTTTCCCCTACTTTTGTGCCTTCTGACCTCCTGTTTTTGACTTTGTTTGCTGACTTTGTTTTTGCTAGTTGTAGGAACCTGCACTTTTCACTACTAATTAGTGCTAAAGTGCTTGTGCTCTTTTACTAAAATGTGGTAACATTGGCTTATCCACGATTGGCATATTTGATTTACTTATAAGTCACTAGTAAAGTGAACTACGTGTGCCCAGGGCCTGTAAATTAAATGCTACTAGTGGACCTGCAGCATTTATTGTGCCGCCCACCTAAGTAACACTTTAAGCATGTCTCAGGCCTTCCACTGCAGAGCCGGTGTGTGCAGTTTCAAATTGCCATGTCGACCTGGCAAGTTAACCCACTTGCCAGGCCCAAACCCAGACCAAAACCTTCCTTTTTATTACATATGGATCACCCCTAAAGTAGGCCCTGCTCAGCCAATGGACAGGGTGCAGTATATTTAAAATGTAGGACATGTACTTTTAAATGGTGCATGTCCTGCTAGTGAAATACTCTTAAATTTGTTTTTCTCTACTGCAAGGCCTGTAGTTTCCATAGGATAACATTGGGACTACCTTATAACATTTTAGAAATGCAGTTTCTAATGTGGAAATGATTGGAAAACCAATATTTGCATCTCTGGAATCACAATTTAAAAACACAACGTATGGTGAAGTTAGTTTTAAAATTGCAGTTCTGAAAAAAAAGTTGGCATTTTCTTACTTAAACCATTTGGTGCCTTCTGCCTGTCTCTAGAAAGCATGTCTAGGGTGAGTGACAGCTGGATTCCTGCATTCCCTCCAGACAGCCACACACAAAGGAAGGGTAGATGTGACTGCCTAGTTATCTGCATGTTAATGGGGCATCCTGAGCAAGAGGGGAGGGAGGAGCTGACACTCTGCACATGAAAGGGCTGTGTCCTGTCCCCACACAAAGGACTGCATACCCTCATGGAGTGAGTTTGAAGCCAGGGCAGGAAAGGCACTTGTGCACTTCAAAGCATCTCTTTAAAGTCGCCCTACTTCAAAGGCCATATGGGGTTGAAGTACTGGACCTCTGACCCCACCAACTGAGAACACTGTTGTAACTGAGGACATTCTGCCAGGACGAAGGACTGCTGTGCTGTAGGAGGGACTGCCACTTTGCTAATCTGCTTTGCTTTGTTGGCCTGCTGCTTGCTGCTCCTTGCCTGGGAGTGAGAAGGACTGGACCTGCTCTCTCCATCCTAGAACCTACATTTGTCAGTCAGTCAAAAGCATATGTTTACTTAGATCATAATCTTTAAAACAATTACACCATAAAAAGAAAAGTTTTACAGGGAATACAAATTATTTCATAAAATTATAATACCATGCAAAGCTAAAACCATAACTATAATCACAACAGATGCCATCAAATGTGTACACAAATGAAATACTCAAGCATTTGCTAAAAATGTGTTCACTGACATTAGAAATTGCCCCAAAGCACACAATACTTCTAAAACCCACACATTCACTAGTAAGTTCACTGCTTCCCATCTTTTTCTAATACCATATTTTTGTTCAATTGGTCTAAATTTGTTCTGTTGTGCTACGTACCACAGACAATCCACACAACAGCAATAGAAGCCTCCATGTAGCTCTAATGATTGTTTAGCAATAGCTCATAGACAGAAACAGTGATCTGTTGTCGAGTGACCACCCCACTTTGCTCTATGGGGATTATCAAATTTGATTCCGTCCACTCTTTCAATAACCACTGGAGGATTTTAGAGAATACTTTTCCTACCACATGCAACAGGTTTATTTGTCTATAGCTTCCTGAGGAGGAAGACTGACCTTTTTTTATACATGGGTTTAATCACAGCCCCCCTCCAAATATCTGGGGAAATTCCTGAAGTAAGAACATTTTGGACTAAGAGAGTAAGTAGACCGGACCACCAGATCCTTATTTGTTTTTACTATTACCACTGACGGATGATCTAGACCTGCTGCTCTTGTAAACTTTAGGGTTAAAATAGCATTTTTGATATTTTCTAATGAGAAGGATTCTTATATATCTTTGTTTATATAAAAAATAGCTAGTCGTGGAACGGTTGATGCTCCTTTATACATTTCCTCCAGGCATATGGCCCGTGCTTCCTCTCCCACCTGACATTACAGCTTTCCCATGCTATTTCCTAAGCCATATTGTACTAGATCCACACATTTTTTTTTATGTTATTCATCTATATCGTTTCTAATATGATTTTCCAGTTTTTGTCCAAATAGGCCCGTTTCCTGCTAGCTATCAAACATTTAAACTTTTTCATTAGGTCGATAAGTCATGTTTTACCCTTGTTAGTCTGTGAGTGCTTTATATTCCTTTCTATTTTCCTCATCCGCCTTTTGCTGTGTTGGTCTGCTGTCTACTGATAGGACTCCTGTGCTGTAGGAGGGACTGCCACTTTTCTAATCTGCTTTGCTGTGTTGGATTGCTGCCTGCTGCTCCTTACCTAGTTGTGATAAGAACTGGACCTGCTCCTTGCGTCCTAGAACCTATGTTTCTCCAAGAGCTTGCTGGCTTGCCTCCATTTTCTGAAGTCTCGGGGATATCAAAGACTTCACTACTCATCTTCAACTCAGCACCTGGACTTTGCTAGCTGAAAGTCTGTCTCTGTCAAGTGGTGCCAATCCAGTCCAGGGCCCTTGGAAGTGAGTTTAAAGCGCTGCACCTGACAAGAACCTGCGCATCAACGCCGCTGCACCAATCAGAACAGACACATCACCTGCTGCGAGATCGGGATCGATGCATCACTGCTGCTGCGGGAACTGGGACCAGCACATCGCACTCAGAACCATCACCTCCCGAAGTATCACATTCGGAGCCGTTGCACTCCGGAAGTGGCACTTCGTCTACAGAACCAATGTAATGCCAATACTACACAGAGTAATCTGGCGCAACCTCTGAACTGCGCAGGGATCATCAACACATCGCTTCCCTGCACCCCGCATTTCGTGGTACAACAAGGATTAAGGTATTTTTGCTCAGCAGGCCCTTCATGAGTCTTGGAGCCAGCCTGCGCTCCATTGCGAGTGGCCTGAACTCTTGACTTTGTCCCAGTCCAGCGTGATCATTTTAATTCCATAAGCGCTAATTGCTTTTAAGTGCTATTTTGACACTCTTTCTTTAAAAAATCATATTTGGACTTAAACTTGTTGGATGTTTGTCATTTTGGTCTTGTTTAGTTCAGAATATATGAGCCTATTTTTCTAACCCGGTATGGAGTATTTTTGTAGTATTTTTGCTCTGTTCGATGTGTGACTTACCCAGAAATAAAATTCCTTTTGCTCTTAGGCCGCTCAGAGATGCTGAATATAATTACTCTACAGTGAAAAATGGGGTTTCTGGTTGGCTAGTGTATGCACCTAAGCCAGGCAGAACCCACCACTCTAGTCAGGGTAAGTGAGTTACACATCCAAGATAACCCCTGCTCACCCCCTTGGTAGCTTGGCAGAGCAGTCAGGCTTATCCCAGAGGCAATGTGTAAAGTGTTTGCAAAACACGCACACACAACAGTTAGACAATAAATACACCACAAAAGAAACTCCACACAGTAGTTATAAAATATCTCATATATTGTATATAACACATAGACCAAAATCACATAAATCACTTTGCCAACTAGGCAATTGTTATAACATCACAGGTAGTGCACTAAAGTAAAGACTTATATGTTGCACACTTCATAAAAACACCATTACTGGACATATTATGCAGATCCTGAAATGATGCTTGTTATCCTGTCATAGCAAGGCATAGAACGACATGAATAATAACTACTGTGCAAATCCTATCTTTGACCTGGAGGTAACTTCACACAAAATTTAGAAGTGCACAACACTCCCATTCAGTCCCCGGCCCTGGCTCTAGACACACTACAGGGGGGCGGAGACAGCATTGTGAAGGGCAGGCACAGGCCTATTCAGGTGCAGGTGATAACTCCTTCCACCACTCTAGACTAGGAAGACCCATTATGATATGCAGGCCACACCTCAGCTCCCCTTGTGACTGTCTAGAGTGAATGCACAAAACAGGCCCCTGTCAGTCTAAACCAGATGTTGCATGGAGTCAGGCTGCAAAGCACAAAGAGTCATAAGCACACAGAAATGCCCACTTCTAAAAGTGCCATTTCTAAAATAGTAATAACAATTCCACTTTCACCAAAAAGCAGGATTTATCACCACTATTCCAAACATACCAAACATGGCAATTCTACTCCTTTCATATCAGAAATTACCACTGAAACACATACCATGGAATTCCCAATTTAAACCTATGAGGAGCAGCCTCACAGCAGTGACAAACAAAGTAGACTGTTTGTCACTACCAGGACAGGCCACACAACAAAGGCATATGTTCTGCCTTTTACCTACACAGCACCCTGTCCATAGGGCTACCTAGGGCCTACCTTAGTGGTGACCTATATGTAGTAAAAGGAGAGTTCCAGACTTGGCAAGTAACTTTAAATGCTAAGTCACTGTTGCAATAAACTGAACTTGCAGAGACCTGAGACAGGTTTGAAAGGCTACTTCTGTGGGTGGCATAAGCAGTGCGGCAGGGCCCACTAGTAGCATTGAAATTACAGGCCCTGGGTATATGGGATACCACTGTACAAGGGACTTACAGGTAAATGAAATATGCTAAACAGGTGTAGACTAATCATACCATGTTTACAGGAGAGGGCATATGCACTTTAGCACAGATCAGCAGTAGTAAAGTGCCCAGGGTCATAAAGCCAACAAAAACAGGTCAGAAAAAATACAGGAGGAAGGCAAAAAGTTTTGGGATATCCATGCAAAAAGGGCCAGGTCCAAAATGTGTTTGCCTGTTCCTTGGCCATAAACCATCTCAAATTCTATCTTTGGGGATTGGCAGAATAAACCACTCACAAACCTTTAGTCTTAGGCATAGCCATACAGCAAAATGGATTTTAGGCCCACAAGAATACAATTTCAGGTTGTAATGTGTTATTACTGTCAAGAATTCCGGTAGACAATACCTTACAAGATATCATACTATTAGTAACTGTTTCAGTAATTGTGATCAGAAAATGTGTAAGGGTTTTATCCATTCATCATGTGAAGACCCCGCTTTAAGATATGTTATGTGTATTTGTATAGCACACAACTCATCCAAGAGGGTGTCCTAGTACCAGAGCAGGAGCTGTATGGGCCTAGCCAGCATCTGGGCTATGTGAAGAGCCATGTCTTCAAGCTCTTGTAGAATTCAAGAACTGTAGTGGTGGCTCTGACGTGCACGTCATTCCAGGCTTTAGGAGCGAGGTAGGCGAAGACATGACCAACAGATCTGTTTCTGCATATGGAGAAGGTGTGTGCGAGTGTCAGTACAGCTGAGTGTAAATGCCAGGTAGGTTTGTAGAAGTTTGTGGGCGGGCCAATGTTGTGTGAGGCTTTGCATGTGTGTGCGAGAAGTTTAAAGAGTGTTTGTTTGCAGCTTGGGAGCTACTGGAACTCTTTGAGGTATGAGGTGATGTGAGTACAGATTGCTTAGTTTTGTAGGGTCTGGAGTCTTTTTGCCAGTTAAGTGTTGATTCTGACATAATGTGAATTTCTGTAGTCCAGCTTACTGGTGAAGAGGGTTTACATGAGGGTTCTGCAACTGATGCTGAAGAGCCAACTGAAGATCTTCTTTATCATCTTGTTTGTGTGGAAGCAGGAGATGGAGACTGCATTCACTTGTCCGGTCATGGTGAATTAACTGCAGATTACTTTTCCAAGTTTCTTTGCATGGGTTGTCGGAAGGGGTGTGGGTCCAAGTTTAGCAGGCTACCAGGTGGAGTCCCAGAGCGAGATTTTTTTTTTTTTTATTATTACTTCTACCTTGCCTGTGTTGAGATTGAGGCAGTTGGTTTTCATCCATCTGGCTGCTTCAGCCATGTAGATGGAGAAGTTGGTTGGGGTGTTTGCCGTCTTGTCAGAGAGGGAGAATATGAGCTGGGTGCTGTCAGCATATGATATGATGTTGATTCCTGGGCACATATGATGCTGGTGAATGGAGTCATGTAAGCATTGAACAGGCTGGGGTTGAGTGAGCAACCTTGGTGAACTCCACAGGTAAGGTTGACTGTGTCTAATGTTAAAGGGGCAGAGTCTATTCAATGAGCTAATGCTGATAAACCCATTGTCAATACACTAATGAACATGCTGGGTCTTATCATGCCCAGTTCCGTTACCAGAATCTCACCATTTGTATCACTCAGGGACATGAAACCATAATCAAAACTCGCTTCTTAAATGAGGGACAATCAGTTGCAATCAAAAGACACACTGTTAACAAAAGGGTTTTATTCCACCAAAATAAGTACAAGGCATGGTATGACAGAAAGAGAGTTCTGAAAAATCCAAACTGGAGTGTGAGCCAATGGGTGTTGGTGAATAAACCTGTTGGGAGCCAAAACAAGTTAAATGTATTATCAAAACCTTTAAAGATAAAACATGTAAAAGGCCACATGGTGGTCCTAGTGAATGGGTATAGATGTAGCATCAAAAGGTTGGCCTGATGTCCTGCTATTTTGATTCCTTGGGGTAAACCCTCCATCCTAAGAAGTTCTTATTCAGACAATTACACCTGAAGGAGGAAATGTGCTAGAATGTGTTGCCCCTCAGTTTGGCAAATGAACTATAAAATGGTACTGGTCAGGTTTTAGTAGGAATCCAATTGTTCCTTGCATGTAATGGCTTCTATAGCTTGTACTATCGCATTACCAAGTATTCTGTATTACTTATGATGTTGTGTTCGGAATTTTGCTGTTCCGCAGTGTGCACTTCATGATTGTTCTTCTTTCTATTGGAAGGGAAATGTGTTGTATTCTCTCTTCCTTTTGTCTTTTCTTTTCCCTCCCACTCCCCCTTCTTAATATGAGTGGACGATTTCACCTGAAATCTGTTTAGAATGTTGGTAAATCTCCTCTCAGTTGCCTTGTCAGGTGAGACTGGAGACATACTTTGTTTTCTTCTCAATAAATTTGAGACTTGCCTCACCTGTTTTGATCTTCCTTCAATAACTTGCAAACATCATGGTCTCATCAGAAAAACATACATTTTTAGGCTAGTCCTTCAGTCTGGAGCTGCTGCCTTATCCATATAGGCAAACACATAGTAGAAACCCAATACCTGTGATCCAGCGCGATATTAGCAAACACCATTCATACACCAGATACTCACTTGGGCCCATACATTCATACCACACTAATACTTACGCTGGGTTTTATCAGTTGTTACTCTCTATCAAAATCCCTGCTACCAATTACCTTCTGATTGAAGAGTAATGACTTACCAATGAATCCTTTGCTAATAGGGAAATTTAAAATGAGTGACATTCATTATAGTACATAATCCTGAAATAACCACTGAGTCAGGAAGTTTTAAAATGTTTATCTAAAGATTTAGCAGAGTAAAATACAGAGCCACATGGTACTTAATCGCAATACCCAAGATTAAGCATAGAAATGATTATTGCTAATCAATGACGGTGTTTAAAGAAAAGGAGAGGATAGAGATAGCAGCGCAACTAGAGGTTGCATTATATTTACCTAAGTGCGAGAACCAAACCCCTTAGCCAAGGAGTTGGAAAGAATAGGACCCAGGAAGGATGATGAGCAAAGACTTCTTCCAGGATCAGGACAGGACCGGTGACCTCTCTACAACGACGCCTGCGCCGTTCCCTCTCTGGTACTCAGCTTCTCCTCGATTCTCCCGTGTCTCCCTTCTAATGGACTCTGCAGCCCCCTTCTCAGGACCTCTTCAGGACAGGGATTCAGTCAGCAATCGATCAGCATGGCAGTCTGGAGCTCTTCTGTGTGTTCTGAGAGTAAGCTCTGCTCTCATGGAATCTTGGTCTGCCTTCTGTATCTTCAGTTCTAATTAACTAATGCTATATTCTATTATACCCTTCTACACCAATGTACCTCCCCTTAATGTTACTAAAATATGGGGCCACTACTTCTGATTGGACAGGGACAGGGGGTGGATTCTCGCACCATATCAATTTGGCTTAAAATTGTAAAGCCTATTGTCTTTAAATTCCCACCCTTCAAATTAATACATTCGCTTTATTTCCCACCCGTCTCATGACAAATGTAAACCAATTTTCATAGACAATGTATCAGTATGCAACAGGAAAGGCAAGAGTACAGCATCTTCGGCTATCGGGTCGCGGCCTTGGACGACGTCCAGATTGACTTCATTTGGCAGGCACACAGGACACATGCGCAGAACCATTTGCCTCTCGAGTTTCAGGTCACCAACCCAGGCCCAAGTTTACGAACTAATAAAAGTGCAAGAAGAAAATATTAAAATCACAGAATAAAATGTTTCACTGTATGCCCACTTTTTCTACTCCATTCCCATTTAATTATAAATTCTATCCCGCGTTAGTGGCATTAGGAAACGACAATTTAGTAATGACATGAGAGCAAGCTGAAGCATGTGAAAACATCAAGCAGCCATTTTAATGCACACTGCGCAGAAGCCGAAGTTTCCCACCAAGCAAAGAAAGACGTCACACCATGTGATATGGTTGCGACATGCGCATTGAGTTTTCCCGCGCATAGCGGCCATTTTGGATTACAGATAAGCGTTATTCATTAGTAAAACACATAGGCAAGCTTCCTTCCCTTTTGTGTCGTGAATGCAAAGGTTAGTATTAACAATACAAGTTTTAATGAATTAATACTGTGAGGAGGATTGAATACAAGCAAGTTTCATTTATGAAACCTTGCTCCATCAATCCCCTCTCTGATGGCGTTTCTGAGCCATCAAAACACTACCCTCAATCAGATTCCAACTTCTAGCAAATTACTTCATTCTCATCTTTACACTTTCCATTTTTACAATCTCCTTTTAATTTCTTGTATAATTCACTTCTCCACTCTTCAAGTTCGATTTCATCTACCTTTCGTTTCTTTCCTCTTCCTGTCACCTTATATGTTCCATTCTTTTTACAGCATTTGCACCATATTGTTATTGACAGCACTATTATTGCTATCCCTGCTAAGGGTACTAATATTTGACCTATAAGTCCTTTCCCTATATTAGCAAACCAGGTTCCAATTGACGAGATACTATTTGTCAATCTTTCCCATACACTATCAACTTCCAGTGGTTTAAGTTCCTTCTCAAGTTTAGTTATATTCTGTATATACGTTCCAATTTCTGCACTTTTATCAGGAATATAAGTGCAACAATGTTTCGTCTTCAATAATTTACAGACTCCGCCCTCTTTTGCCAATATAATATCAAGAGCAAGTCGATTTTCCATCACCATAGATCTAATCGCAACCATTTCCGCATTAATCATTAGAAAACCTCCAGCAGTATCCGTTGATAAACGATCAACTACTGTAGACAATTTACATATTTTCCTTGAGTTCAGAATTATTCCCACTGAAGGTATCAATGCGCCAAATATATCACCTACAATTTCTGAAAAACTAGCTCTTTTACTACGTGTTAATTCACTATTGTTTTCATTGCTCCCAGTGTTTCTTTTTACGTGGTATATCTTTGGAAATACTATTCCAAAATAACAACTTCCATACCACCTTGCAGGAAGCCTAAAGTAAGCCTTATTCCCACACACATAATAGATTCCAGGAAAAACTGAATCTGTTCCTCTTTTGAGTCCCCAACCTCCAAGAATTAAAAAATTGTGTTCACATTCACTGGTACAGATGAAAACATTGTTATAATCAGTCTTTAACCTATGAAGACAAATTTTCCCTGTGTTTTCGAAATCCAGAGCCATAGCAGCTTGAGCCTTGCCAGGTGTGTAACTCCCTTCTTTCTCAGCCCAAGGTGGTAAATGAGCCTTATGCTCAGAAGCTTTCTTTTGGAAATCTTCTCTTCTATCTTCTACTAAATTCAAGAATATCTTTTCTTCTTCAAGTAAAGAACATGTTAGATTGTGTCTATGTGCATGTGTTATGTCTATTGATCTCATAGTTAAGAAAAATTCTCCCATAAACTGTGCATCTTGACTACTAAGCACTGGGTTCATACTCTTGCGAATCGGAACCTCAGAAAATGTCACATCTATGTTTGAATAATAATACTGAAGTTTCCCTGTTCTATAAAATAGACTAGACAAAACACTACATGTTATGCCATATATCAGTGGTAAATGGTGATATGTTAGACCCTCTGCTACTGATTCGGGTAACTTCATACAGACGTAACAATTACTAACTTCCATGGTATCTACATATTGAAATAATAACTTTGTGAAAACATTCAAACTAGTATCGTTATCAGTTATTTCATGATGAATTTCTGCCTCATCTTCTGCCATTAGTTCTACTCTATTGCCCTTCATGTTTGCTGTCCTCCCTTTAGTTTCATTATTAATCTTTTTATCTATTATCATAAGGTAAGGAACTGCTACAATCAGGACTAACCATACTATAAGCACCATCACTAGACTACATATGCATATTGCACAGCATCTTCTACAACATTTCTGTTTTGGTCTCCTAGCAACTCTATCGTCAGGCATTTTTCGACAAGGAAGATTGCTCTTCTTATCTTTTCTTCTTTTCTTTAGCTTATTCTTTTGCTTAGTCAGGGTGGTCTTGTTTCTTCTTCGTAAGTTAGTTCTACACTTGTTCCTTCGCCACCACTGTCACTTGACTCCGAGCTTTCAAAATCTTCAAGAATGATATAAGTCCAGTCAGGACCCTTGAATTTGTTATTCACAAGTTTCAGTCTTTTACTTTTTCTTTTCTCTGACTTTTTCTCTTGATCAGTTTGACTTGTTACTTCAGGTACTTGATCTGGTGCTTCACTTCTGGTTGTTATGTTGTACTTTACTCTTTTAATGACACTCGGCCAATGATCTCCTTTTCTTGTTTTCTTTGTTGGCACTGTTTCTTTATTTTCGTCTTCAGAGATCTCGTTAATTTCACTGCTTAGTACTGCTTCGTTTTCTTTGATTACTATTTCTTCTGTTTGCTCTTTTTCAGGTCTGATTGGTTTCTCTGTAACAGCTCCACTGTGTGTTTCCAATAATTGACCTTGTTCTTTGTTTATTTCTTCAAGTTCATGTTTTTCAACGTTTTCTTCTTCTGTGCACTCTTCTTGATATAACTTGTTCTGATCAGGGCTTATTGCACTGTGAACTTCTGCAGCCTGACCGGATTCTTCTAGACCTGTCTGTCCCTGTTCAAAGTCTATTAGGTCTTCACTGTTTCTGAGTCCAGTTTCCTTTCCCTATCTGACCTTTTTCAGGATTTCTTAATGTCTTTTCTTCTTGTTCCTGAACTGCTTCTTCTTCACCTATCTGATCTTCTTCAATTTCTTCCAATTTTGCTTGATTTCTTGTTCTGTGGTATACTTCAGGAACTTCTACCACTGGTATCCAATCCTGACTTGTGCTCGGTTGTTCTTCTTCAGCTTCTCTGGAATCTCGAACATGAGATCCTACAGCTGGGCAACCTTCAGCCTCTTCAGTGATTGGCGTTGTCTGAGGATTCTCTTCCTCGGGATCTGGTACTCTCTTGGTGTGACTTACATGAATCCAATTAGGATATCCGGCACACTTCACTGCTGTATTCGTTGTCAGTATGGCTTGACACGGTCTGCCCCATCTAGGTGATAGACACGTTTCTCTGGTGTGATTCTTCACTACCACCCAGTCACCAGGATTCAGATCATGTTCTTGTTCGGGCTGCCTGGAAACTGCGTCTTCTCCAACCTGATGAGAGACAGAACGCACTAGGTCAGCCAATCCTTTGCAATAGTCCAGAACCATATCATCAGATATATTCACCAGTTTGTTTGTGGGAACATGTGTTTGTCTCATTGCTCTTCCCATCATTATTTCGTGGGGGCTCAATCCTGTGTTTCTGTCAGGTATACTTCTGAGTCCCATTAAAACGAGTGGCAATGCATCTGGCCACTCTAATGATGTTGATGCACACATTTTTCCCAGTCTTGACTTTATAGTGCCATTCAATTGTTCAACCACCCCAGAAGCTTCTGGACGATATGCACAGTGCAGTTTCTGTTTGATTTGAAATGTTTCACAGATTATTTGGATCACTTCACTGTTAAAATGTTTTCCTCTATCTGATTCCAAAGTTACTGGGAAACCAAATCTAGGAATGAGTTCTCGTAGCAACAGTTTTGCGACTGTAATGCTGTCATTTCTCCTAGTAGGGTAAGCCTCCACCCACTTTGACAACAGACATACTATGACTAGTACATATTTCAGCCCTCTACGTGGTGGTAACTGTATGAAATCAAACTGAAGTCTCATAAATGGACCCTCTGCCTTTCCAATTTTCCCAAATCCAATTACTGTCTTCCTCCCCGGATTATGCATCTGGCAAGTTAGACATCTCTGGCAAAGACTCTCTGCAACAGCCCTGAATTTGGGATTGTACCAATTTTGTCTGAACAGCCTAATCATTGCATCTCTCCCTGTGTGTGTGTCTCCATGATACATCCTAGCCATTTGTGAGAGTAAACAGTCTGGCATGACTGGCCTGCCATCAGCACTGATCCACACCTCATCATCTCCTCTTTGGGAACAACCCACTTTGATCCACAAATTCTTCTCACTTTCATCAACCTCATCTTGCAATTTCTTGACGTCATTCCAAGTTTCAGGTGGCATATACAGCATAAGTTGGCAGCTGATTCCCATTCTTTCCACCCTCTTATTGACTGACATTCTGGATTTGGCACAATGTTGAGCCACCAGATCTGCATATCTGTTGCCTACTACCACCCAGTCATCTCCTGACTGGTGTGCGGCACATTTCACCACAGCCAATTCTTTTGGTGATTGCTTCCAGCAATTCTTTTACAAACTGTCCATTTTTAATGGGGATCCTGAAGAAGTCATGAAATCCCTCTGCATCCATAGTTGGCCAAAATCATGCACAACCCCGTAACCATATTGGCTATCTGTAAATATGGTTACTCTCTGATTCCTCCCAATTTTGCATGCTTTTATCAACGCAATCAATTCAGCTACTTGTGCAGATTTGACTCCTGGTAAATAAGATGCTTCAACTATTCCAGTTAATTCACATACCGCATAGGCAGCAGTTAGTTTACCGTCTTCATGTCTTTGACATGAACCATCAACAAAAAGCTCCCTGTCTGGCTTTTTAAGAGGCTGTTCCTCTATATCTGGGAGTGGTTTTGTGCATAATTCTGTAAATTGTATACAATCATGTTCATCGTCTTCATTATCTTTAATTCTCTCATGATATGGGTCTGGTAGTAAGGTTGCTGGATTTATTATAGTACACCTTACCATGTTCACATTTTCAGCACCCATTATTATTCTTTCATATTTAGTCAGCCGACTAGGAGTAAGATGCTGAGTTTGGGTTCTTGTCAAGAGAATGACAACTGCATGTGGAACATACACTTTTACAGGGTGTCCCATCACAATTGACTCACTTTGTTCAATGACTCAAACAAGTAGCTGCCACTGCTTTTAGGCATCCTGGCAACGCGGCTGCTACTGGGTCTAATGTAGCAGAGAAATATGCTATAGGACGTCTTTCTAATCCATGTCTCTGAGTTAAGACAGAAAGTGCACAATTTTCTCTCTCATGACAGAACAATGCAAATTCTCTTTTATAATCAGGCATGCCTAAGGCAGGTGCTGAACATAGGGCATTTCTCAATTTTACAAAGGCTTCTACACTTTCATCCTCCCACTCAACAGGGTCCTTTGCTTTCTTTTTTGTCATGTTAATTAAGGGTTTAGCTAACATGGAAAATCCTGGTATCCATTGTCGACAGTAACCTACTATTCCTAGGAACATTCTCACTTGTCTTTGGGTTACAGGCATTTGCATTTTCTTTATTAAAGTTACCCTTTCAGCTGTTACTCTTCTTTTTCCCCTCTCAATTTGATGTCCCAGATACTTAACAGCTGTTGTACAGAATTGCAACTTTTCAGGTGAGACTTTATGCCCTTCCTCGGCCAAAAGATTTAATAGTGCTATGGAATCAACGACACAGTCCTCTCTGGTATTCGATGCCACTAATAAGTCGTCGATATATTGGACTAAGACTGAGCTTCCTGGCATCACTAGTTTTTCAAGGCACTTTTTCAGTATCTGGTTGAAAATAGAAGGACTTTCTGTGTACCCCTGAGAAACACGATTCCACACATAGACCTTGTTCTCAAATTTAAATGAGAAAAGATACTGGCTGTCTGGATGCAATGGTATTGAAAAGAACGCTTGACACAGATCGATTACTGTGAACCATCCTGCACTCCAAGGGATCTGGTATATAATTACTGCAGGATTTGGCACTATGGGACAACATGGTTCCACAATCTTATTTATTTTTCTCAGGTCCTGAACAATCCTATATTTTCCACTAGGTTTCTTTAACCCCATTATAGGTGAATTACATGGGCTACTCATTACTTCTTTTAGGATGTTTTGTTCTACCATTCGATTTATTTCTTCAATGACTCCTGCTTTTACTTCTGCACTCATTTTGTACTGTCTGGTATTTGGGAAAATTGCACCTTCTTTTACAGTAATTTTAACTGGATCAATTTTAGCCATAAGTCCTACTTCTTTTCCGGTGAAATCCCATACTATGGGGTTTACTGTACCTTTTAATTCTTCTGGCAACTCATCTTTTGTTATTAATGATAACATCTCGTCTACTTCTGTGCCTTGTTTTGCAATCATAATTTTATATACATGATCTTCATCTGGTGTCTGAACTGCCACACCATCCGGTGTGCAGAAAATGGTACAATTCATCTTGCACAATAAATCCCTACCTAGTAAATTTACTGGGCTAGAATCACACACTACGAATTGATGCATTTCTCTAAAGTTTCCTATTTTAACTTCCATTGATTTGGTAAGAGGTGTTCTAATTCTTTGATTAGCTACCCCTACTACTTGGATATCTTTACCAGAGAGAGGAAGGTCTGGAATGTCTGCTGTTCTCACAGTAGACCGGGTAGCACCAGTGTCCAAAAGGAAAGTAATATCATTACCTTTCACATTCCCTTCAACATATGGACCTGACTGATCTACCTGTAAGGATGCGCCAAGTATGCACTCCTTCTTCCCCTCTCCTAGGCACCGTCATGGACTGAATTGACAGAAATCGTCCTGCAAAAGAAATTGTGATGTCATATAATCATTCTTACCACTTCCTCCTTGATATCCGATGTATGTACCATGCTTTGCTCTGCTTACATTACCCTGAATAGGTGCAGGTGGCAACTGACTCTGAGGATTTACACCCTGCTGTGAGTCATTCTGCGTCTGTGGATTTAAATTTTGATTTGGGCCATTATTATTCCGGATCTTTTTACATTCATCCTTCCAATGCCCCAATTTTCCGCATCCATGACAAGGAAATTTCTTTTTAGCTTCTTCTCTACTCATTCGTCCTCTCACTTTTCCACCATTCCCAGTATCACCACTCGTTCCAGAATCCTTTCCCTGATTTTCACTCGGATTTTCCAAATTAATTCCCTGTTTCTCGGCCATTTTCACCTGTGCCCACATCACTTTTTCCTGCAATTTCTTGTGTCTATCCTCAATATCGTCTCCACAATATTTTGCATACTTCAGAATCTCGTCAATGGGCTTTCCCTGCCAACACAGCATATGCTGTTTCTTTCGGTGGTATTTTCCCCTTCAGGTAAGTTATCACCTGCTGATACTTTTTCATCATATCATTTGATGGGGCACCTGTTTTCGGATCTCTAGGATATTCATCACTTGGCCAATCCACTGTGATTTTGCAATCTGTCCACAAATCGGCAGGTACCACTATATCAAACAACCCATCCAAATCCTTCAACAATACCTTTGACACCTTCACAAACCTGTCAACCTGCTTGTACCATTCAATAGGTTTTTCTCTCAACTTTGGAAAATCATTCGTAAATGACAAAATATCCTGTCTGCTCCATGGGACATGTACATATCCTCCTCCCGCAACTTCTCGCATTGGATACATTTGGTCTGCTTTCCCTGTTTCCTTCATCACATACTCAGATGCTGTTCTACTTGTTCGTGCTTCTTCCTTTTTCTTGGCCCACCTAGTTCTCCATTGATCTAGGTCTCCCCATTTTTGCAAAACTAACATTAATTCTCTTATTTGTAATCTTCTTCCAGAGGCATTCATATTTTCTAAATCTTTGTCTGAAAATTCTGCTCTATAGGGTTTCTGTAGTACTTTTGATCTCCCTATTTCTATTCCCATCTGTAGTGCTAAATTGGATAATTTTTCATGGAATAACCTTACATTTCTGGTGATACTCCTGCATAGGAACAATAATTCTTCTTCATCATAGGTATTTAAGCGTTCTAGTCCTACATTTCCTGCTATTATTTCTTCTAATTCGACTTTCAATATATGAATGTCCATTATTTTCGGAGGTGTGCACTGTTTAACTGACCCTTGCACCCATCTTTCTAGATCTTCAGGTGTTACTATGGTAGCACTTTTTGCTCCCGATGAAGTTATTAAACTTACATCTTTTGAACATCCAGGTACATCTTTTCTGGGAGTGCTATTTACAGTACCTCGAATAGGCAAGTCCATGAGTGATATTGTGGATTCACAGTCACTAAATTGATCCTCAATTATAACTGGAGCTTCAGGTTTGGGATTATTCACAGGAGTAGGTGCAAGTATCGGTGGAGGACAGCTTCCCTGGATACCATATAATGGAACTACTGGACCAATCGTTACAGGTATGGTCAACGAATCAGGATGTACTTTTATCTGAGTTATTTTCTGTATTAATTCTGTTCTGGTCTTTTCTAGGGCTTCTTTCTCTTTGTCATGAAGTATTCTACTCGGGGTGAATTCATGCATTACCTGTGGCACTAATGGAGTTTTTGGTGGTGCACTTGGGGTGCATCCACTTGTCCCTTCCTGATATGGTGGGGGGTTTCTTAACATTTCCTCCATAAATTCGTCTTCAGAATCCTCATTTCTCATTAAATGTTTTGTCTTTTCTGTGCACTTACTTCCTAATTTCTCCTCTGCTGAGAACAATGGATATAGTCCTTCTGTAATCATTGCCCTTCTCCATTGTTTCATCTGACCGTCCCTAGACTCATGTAAGTATCTGGGGAAAAATCCTGGATAACTCCTATTTCTCCGAGGTCGGTCACGCTCAAATGCCTCGGTTTCCCATTCCTCTAAAGCTTCGTACTGGGTTAATCTAGGTCTGGGTTCTAGGTCATTCATCCTCAATCTCAATCTTCTATTGAAGGTACCATTCTCGGGAAATGCTAATATTCCATCATTTTTGGTATATTCTATCCAATTCTCCATCCATACACAAGTATGATAACCTCTCTCCATCATCATGAATGAGGCAGGCGTTTTAGCTGGTGGAATAATAATTCCTTCTCTAGTTTTGATTGGTTTGTCCTTTTAAAAATAATTCTTAATCTTTTGTAAAAATGACATCTTTCTCTTTTCTCCATACATCTTGGGTAAGTACCGATGTATAAAATTATATTCTGCAAAGCCTAAATATCTCCTATCCGGACGAATTCCTGTTAAAGTCGGATCGCGTTTTAACATGCAATCCTTATCCACTAAGAATTTCGCTTCTATAATTTTGGCCAATCAAATGTCTGCTATCTTTTATTTCCGAGCCAATCCTTGCGCGGCCTTTTGGTGACGTTTCTCTGTCAACCCCTCCTTTACAATCTGCTCTTTTCTGTCCTTGCTGGTTTAACCAATCCCAGCGCGGCACCTGTGACGTCAGTACTGCTCCTCACTACTGACCCCTCCTTTACAAGAGTCTCTCCACACCCGCTGTTCCAACCTATCCCAGCGCGGCGTTTTGTGACGTCAGCTCCCTCTCCGGCAACTGACCCTCCCTTTACAAAATTTTACGCAAACTTATTTTCTCTATAAATCTTAATTACATTTCAGTAACAACATAAAACATTCACTATCGTGCCAGTTTCTTCTAAATTCGAAAAAGATAGTTTCTTCCCACATTTAGTAAAACCTTTCCGTTTACTAACATACACTATGAGTAAAACCCTTCCGTTTACTCTTCACACAAGCTCCAGAAATACCTGTTACTTCTTCAATGTTACCCTTTCTAGGTGATATAACATCAAATTTTCACCAGCGTACTCTTTTGCTATTACTCACACGCATAGAGTCCCTAACGAGTACTGAAAGTCCTGCTTAACTTTTCAGTACTATTTCTGCCTGGCAGACAACCTCACTGCAGTATGGCTTCCACTTGCCACTCGCTATTCTTTTTACCCCGGGGATTTCTAGACAACATAAAACCAAAACTCAAAAATGAGCGGATGTTAGTTCATAAAAAATACAAATAAAAATTCTCATTACCCAATTAACAAAGAGTAACCATCCTCTGATTACCAGAAAACTGATCCAGCGCGATATTAGCAAACAGCATTCATACACCAGATACTCACTTGGGCCCATACTACACTAATACTTACGCTGGGTTTTATCAGTTGTTACTCTCTATCAAAATCCCTGCTACCAATTACCTTCTGATTGAAGAGTAATGACTTACCAATGAATCCTTTGCTAATTGGGAAATTTAAAATGAGTGACATTCATTATAGTACATAATCCTGAAATAACCACTGAGTCAGGAAGTTTTAAAATGTTTATCTAAAGATTTAGCAGAGTAAAATACAGAGCCACATGGTACTTAATCGCAATACCCAAGATTAAGCATAGAAATGATTATTGCTAATCAATGACGGTGTTTAAAGAAAAGGAGAGGATAGAGATAGCAGCGCAACTAAAGGTTGCATTATATTTACCTAAGTGCGAGAACCAAACCCCTCAGCCAAGGAGTTGGAAAGAATAGGACCCAGGAAGGATGATGAGCAAAGACTTCTTCCAGGATCAGGACAGGACCGGTGACCTCTCTACAACGACGCCTGCGCCGTTCCCCTCTCTGGTACTCAGCTTCTCCTCGATTCTCCCGTGTCTCCCTTCTAATGGACTCTGCCGCCCCCTTCCCAGGACCTCTTCAGGACAGGGATTCAGTCAGCAACCGATCAGCATGGCAGTCTGGAGCTCTTCTGTGTGTTCTGAGAGTAAGCTCTGCTCTCATGGAATCTTGCTCTGCCTTCTGTATCTTCAGTTCTAATTAACTAATGCTATATTCTATTATACCCTTCTATGCCCATGTACCTCCCCTTAATGTTACTAAAATATGGGGCCACTACTTCTGATTGGACAGGGACAGGGGGTAAATTCTCGCACCATATCAATTTGGCTTAAAATTGTAAAGCCTATTGTCTTTAAATTCCCACCCTTCAAATTAATACATTCGCTTTATTTCCCACCCGTCTCATGACAAATGTAAACCAATTTTCATAGACAATGTATCAATATGCAACAGGAAAGGCAAGAGTACAGCATCTTCGGCCATCGGGTCGCGGCCTTGGACGACGTCCAGATTGACTTCATTTGGCAGGCACACAGGACACATGCGCAGAACCATTTGCCTCTCGAGTTTCAGGTCACCAACCCAGGCCCAAGTTTACGAACTAATAAAAGTGCAAGAAGAAAATATTAAAATCACAGAATAAAATGTTTCACTGTATGCCCACTTTTTCTACTCCATTCCCATTTAATTATAAATTCTATCCCGCGTTAGTGGCATTAGGAAACGACAATTTAGTAATGACATGAGAGCAAGCTGAAGCATGTGAAAACATCAAGCAGCCATTTTAATGCACACTGCGCAGAAGCAGAAGTTTCCCACCAAGCAAAGAAAGACGTCACACCATGTGATATGGTTGCGACATGCGCATTGAGATTTCCCGCGCATAGCGGCCATTTTGGATTACAGACAAGCGTTATTCATTAGTAAAACACATAGGCAAGCTTCCTTCCCGTTTGTGTCGTGAATGCAAAGGTTAGTATTAACAATACAAGTTTTAATGAATTAATACTGTGAGGGGGATTGAATACAAGCAAGTTTCATTTATGAAACCTTGCTCCATCACCTGTTTGACGTTATGAATAGTTGGCCACCCTCTTTACAGGTGACTTAAGGAAGACGTACTTCACAGAACTGATATATAACTAAAATTACATTGTGCACTGTGAACAACTGTACAGAACATTAATAAGATCAAAGTAACTTATTTGACAAGATAATGCTGAAACCAATAACATAAAATGTAGATACATCATAAATATATTCATGACTCAAAATCACAACCTTTGCTTAATGCAATTTTAAGATTGTACATTGAGGAGTGGGAAAACAATTATTATGAAGGATCAGTGTAGTCCTTCTTCCAGAGTGGGCTTAAGCCTTGTCTCATTCGCTCCCTGCATTATTTCCTACAGATACACAAAATGTGGGAAATTCAGATCTGACAGCTGACATGGCAAAAATCCTCCACCATTTTTACTTGATGAGCCCCACTAATGCTTGCAACTTGTGTAAGAGGTAATAGATTCTCCAGATCCAATCATCATCCAACACTTTTTGGCGACGAGTTGGGCGAACTTCAGCCTGCTGCTTAAATGGACTTTCAATATTCAAGTAACAACAAGGTATGAACTTCGTTTCCTTCCTCCTACTGACTCACAACCATACTGGCACACTGCTAGCCCCACCAGTGACCACTCCACCGGTCGCCCTCTTCCTTAGAGTGCCAGTCCCTGCTGTAACCTTCTGCTTGCCAGTTCATGACTGCCTGTTTGAAATCTTCATCTTCTCTTCCTTGGAACTTCAGTTTCCGTCCTACTACTTAAAGGAACCATCTCAAACTTAATCCGGGCAAGACCGAATTAGTCCTGCCCGGAAAAGGCCAGATCTATTGGGGCCCACACTATTGGCCAACTGAATTGGGTTCTCCCCCCATCCCGTCCTCTTCTGTAAAAGCCTAGGAGTCACCATAAATGCCGATCTTTCACTTAGAGGCCAAGTAGGGACTGTGGTCTCCTCATGCTTCTTCCAACTACGCAAAATCAGGAAGATTGCCCATTTGCTCACTCATACCGCTCTCATACAGGTTGTTACGGCCTTGGTTCTCTCCCGCCTTGATTTTTCCAATTCTATTTACCTTGGCCTCCCATTGTTCTTACTTAAACGTCTCCAGCTGGTACAGAATCAAGCTGCGAGACTTATCCACAAACGGCCAAAATGGCAATCTGCCAGCCCCTTACTTGCAAAGCTTCAGTGGCTCCCTATCATCCAGCGGGCAGCCTTTAAGACAGGGTGTTTAATTTTTAAGGCCCTTCATTGTAGGAGCCCTAAATTCATCAGCTGCATGATATCAAGACATGTTCCCACCCATAATCTGCGATCTGCACATCTCCAGCTGCTATCTACCCCTACCTATAAGCTCAAACGTCAGGGAGGATGCAGGTTTTCCTATCTGGCCCCCAAGTTCTGGAACTCTCTCCCACTAGCGATCAGATCGTGTAATAATTTATTGGGTTTCAGAAAAATGCTCAAAACATGGCTGTTTGAGAAGGCTTATGCATAATCCGCCCCTGTTGTGACATTGACCAAATTAAGCGCCATGAAACCTCTGGGTGTACGTGCGCTATAGAAATTTTTATTAACTTAACAGGAAGTGTTTTCTTCAATGTGCAGCCTTCTATAGCATCTAACTATTCCTGCCTGCCTGTTGTCTTTCATCCTACCTACTATCTACGTGCTAACCGTGCTACGTTTTACTCCTCTTGCTGCCCTCAAGCAAGTGTCCCTTTCCTTCATGCACGACGCGCAGGTTCCCTTGTGTGGCGTTGCTCTGGAGAGCTTCGACCCTGATAGCAGCAGTTCTTCTCTCACACTTCGTGTTTTAAGATGCTATTTCAACATTGTGAACTGGTGGTCGAGAGAGAGAGGACCCCCGGGTTCTCTTTGCCATGAGGAGGAGCAACTTTCATGTGCCTTGAGAGAGTGTATACTTTTCGCCTGTTTTTCTACAACATGTTCGTTTACCATTCATGTTGCTGCAATTGACCTTTGCATTATTACTGCGCCATTAGTGGCAGTTTAAAAGCTACAGTTATTTTCAAAGTGTGACATGAGTGAAATGGGGCACGCGCCTGCTTACCTTCGCTTGGGTCCCTTTCCAGCGTCATTTTTTCCTCCTTATGACGTTTCTCCTTCTTCAGCGTCTGCACCTTTGCGCAGATTCATTTGGTGTTTTTGGTCATGCCGTGAGCCACCCGGATCAGCGTCACAGTGCGTGCCGCCATTTTGAGTTTGGCACTCTTCCTCCAGTCATCTTAAGTTTGCAGCGTGCCACTCATGCTAACCACGTTTTTAGGTCTCGGCTGGCGTTGGAGCGCGCATGCGCTCCTCGCCTCGAGACTTATAGTGAATTAGGTCTCGGCTGGCGTTGGAGCGCGCATGCGCTCCTCGCCTCGAGACTTATAGTGAACAAGTATACTTTTACAAAAGGGCTTTAAGCCCCGCCCCTCTTTCCCATTGGCTGGCGCCACCGTTTATGCTAAACGGTGGCCAGCCATTGGAAAAGAGCTTTGTATGTTGCCTCCCTTTGGCTTTTTGGGACGTCCCATTTGGACTGCTTCGCCTGCTTTCCTTCTGTCGTAAGGGATTTCTTATCTTTATGGGGCCATGTGCTTAAACACATGGCCCCATAAAGACAAGAGATCGAGGCTTGTTTTGTTTTCCCTCTCGTAGCTCCTCAACCCCACTCTCTCTGCTGTCCCTCCCTCCCCCCTCCCTTCCAATCAATCATGGGGCTCCTTAATCTGCAGACTGCGCGAAGGCCTCCGACCCTGAGCTTGTTTGCTTTGCTTTCTAGGATTTGGGTAATGTCCCGTTTCTTGAAGAGGGTCAATTCAAAACAATGAGAGCCGCTTTTTTTTAAGTGTTCCAAATCAGGGCTAGTTAGCAGCTGTTATAAGGAAGCAATTTACTGGTATGATGCTGGTTTTTAAATTAAAATTGTACTTATTTTCTTAGTGCCTCTTCTGTGTGTCTGTGTTGAAGAGGGTTGTCATTCTTTGCCACTTTGGTTTTTGTAAAATTGCAGTTCTTCCTCTATGTTTGTGAAATGCCCCGGTTTTTGGGTCGCATGATCTGGTCACCTTACACACCGGGCCCTGGGGCGCATGGCACACAGCGCCCGTTTCAGCAATATGACTAGGCACCTCTTGAACCAATCAGGCACAAGGCCCTACTCGATCAGGTTCTTGGAATTAGAATGACCCTTGGAAAAGCTGACCATGGTGCGCGAGCGCACCGGTAACCACGCAGCGTCAGTGAATCTCTGTGGGAGTGGGATACCACCTGCTGCTCCTGTTTTTAGTCCACTCTAGGTGGAAGCAGATACCCGAAAAATCCAGATTCGTCCTGATATTCGCTTCTGTTTACGACACACTGAAAAATTAAATGAAATACATGCCTTACGTCAAATTGGTAAGTAGGGTTTAGGCACCACGTTGACTTATTTTCATTGTGTGAGCTTTTAAAAGAAAGGTACAGGCTATGTTTGTAATTAAATACCCAAATTAGACAACTATGGTTTAGAGCTGCTTCATGGCACTGTACACATTTCAACCCCATCGCCGCCTGTAAATCTTCGGACTTGTCATTTGATGCTGCAAGCAAAGGTGAACAAGGGAGGCTTACCAACCATGCCAATGGCAGTACAGGTGGTCCTGTCCTAACAATACAACCACGCCCGGTCATGCGCTTTCTACTAAGGTAAAAATAATATTCTCTACACTTAAATAGCACACTATGATTTTTCTGGCCGTGGTCTCTAAGCTGTGATAACAGGTGGTAATTGTGGCCCAACTCTATGATGCTGATTTTAACAACCCCAGAGGGATGAAAGGCTGTAGGGACCTTCTGGGATTCGAACCTGGTATCTTCATGTTACACACAGAGTTCTACAATGGATACCTAAGTCCACTGAGAGCCGTATCCGCTATTTATTATTATACGATGCCCATTGCTACACACAGTAAGCAGGTCTTATGCAACACACAGCCTGCACACTAGAAGGGGGAAGCGGGTACACTCAGAATGCAGGCAATGCCCAATGCTACCAACAGCCTGCACACAAGGCCATGTGATACACGCAGCATTGCCAATAACGGATCAAGTAGTTTTTACGGTGATAGTGAAGTGCAGGTTCACCACACTGGTCAGGAATTCTGGGTAACAGCAGTGCAATGACTGGACATAAATCTGGATGAAACTGGCAAGGCCCAACCATGAAAACACGTGTGTGATGGATGAACACGATGAAGGCAAATTCATAATGCCCTTAAATTCTAACATTGATATCACATTTTCTTGGGTTTATTGAAGAGGAGCTACGAGGCACACATTGTTGCTTCTACATGCTACTGCTCAGGTGTTTTTGTCCTATTTGTTAACTCTCCCATTCTAATGACTTTTAGCCTTATATCAAGCGTTACATATGTTCCAGACAGTATTTCCTACAGAGCACGCTGGCTATAAGAACAAGCATTGAAAATGCAATAGGTCTTGCCTTTCATTAAGTTAAAGCCAGTTGCTTTGCTATACAATACCATTAGCAAAGCAAATGGCTTTAACTTAATCAAAGGCGAAGCCTATTGCATTTTCAATGCTTGTTTTTCTTCTCGTCAAGCTCAACAAAGCTTTTTTGCCAAAGTCGTCGTTCATGACCTGCACCTCAAGTACTTCCAATTCCTCACTCTGTGCCAATGATGAAGAGTTTTCCAAGTTGCGACATGCACCTCATTGAGATCTTCTACATTTTCGTTCCGCCATGACTTTCACCCATTGCTGAAGACTTTTCCAGTTTGTTTGCAACCGGCATTTCAGTGCAATCTTCAGTCTTCTTGCCGGTTAGTGGGACTATCATCTGTTATTGTGAAAGCACGAAGAACGTGAGTACTTTGTTTGCAAAATTTTTGTCTACAGTTTATTTGACTGGGACTTTGCAACAAGAAGGATTTCCGTGTTCTACTTCGTGTTCATTACCAGCCTTCTACTTTTATTTCACCTTCTGGCGCTGCACTTAGTACTCTTCACTTGCATGCACATTGGTCCGTTGACTGCGCAGCACCTTCTGGTTACTCCTCGGGTGAGAGTTCGCTCACCGGAGTTTGCTTCTGCAATATTTATTTATCTAATGTTGTGCACATTTCCTGAATGTGCTTTGTGTGCGTTGTTTTGTAGTGCCATTTATTACTTTTATTTCAAGATGTTGCATGAATTTTTACGTTCTACTCTTTAAAAATGTAATTTTGAAATGCTTACTGTTTCTTTCTCATATTACTTTCTATACATATTTCAAAGAGTTTTCATCTATTTTTTTTTCCGTTTTCTTTAATGATGAATTGAATTTTCTTCGCAGGTTTGACTGCTCATTCTATTTCAGAATTTCTGCACCTTCGTTTAGTTGATGCATTTTGTGTTGATGCACAGATTTCATTTGAGAATTTTCTATGTGTGCATTATTCATTGTAATAGCTTACATCAAAGTAATTTTCCTTTTCTGTGAAATTGTGGTAACACTCTTGGATGTTTGTTAACTGCAGCATTTTCATTATTCATTCTTCTGTCACACTCATGAGTTTTCACAGCGGTTCTGTGCACGGAAGCCCTGTTATTGATTTTTCTTCTAAGGTTCTGCCAGTTTATGTTCAACTTTGCGCAAAGTTTTCATTTGTAAATTTCCTGGCAATTGAGGTTCACCTCTTATTCATTCACGTTCGTACTCCTGTTCGGTGTAGTTTTCACCTTTCTTTTTACTTTCTGTATTGGAGATTTCCTCTGGTTTCTCCTGTTTGGAGTACTTTTCTTACTTTTCTCTTTGTCTGCATTATCTTCCAGTGTTTAGCGTTCGTCGGTTTACACCCCATTCCAGTCTGGCCAACTGGCGTGCTTCGCTGTAACCTTCAACGTTTTACTTAACGTTTTTCTCTATGTTTTGTTCTGTGCCTGTTTCCTTTTTCTGGTGTTTGACTTTTCTCTCTCTCATTCTGTAATCTCGGTAGTGCGTTCTCCTTTACTTTTTCCTATTCTGTCATTTAAGGAGAAGATGTCTTGTCTTCCTTCTTTCTTCCGTGCTATGTTTTCCTTTATCCCTTCTAAGTCCGTACTATGTTTTCCTTATTTCTTCTAAGTTTTTTTGTTCTTCTTTTCTTACTTTTGCTGTTCTGGTTTTGTTGCCTCTTCTTTAAGTGTGTTTCTTATTGTTATTTCTTAATGTTCTTTACTGTGTCATTGTGTTATTGCTATGGTTATATTGTGTACCTTTTGATAGTGTTGTAAAAGGGGAAGATGTGTAGTGCCTCCACTTCATACTTCCTTCTCCATTGCCTCCTGCCTAGCCCTGTAGAATGTTGTCATTCTTATGATGTAATGGAATGCTGCATGACTCTTGAGTTCAGTTGAGAGTTAGGGCTGAGCTGGAATGATCCTGCTCCTGGTGGGGCTCTTTCCTTTACCTTCACTTAATGAATGTACTCTCATCCTTGTACCATCTTTCTTTAAATAAATATATTACATGAAACTACGTGGATCCTGATCTCCCTTCACTACAATCCCTTAGTCAATAAATTGAATAATAACATTTTAGTGTGTAATACTAAGATTTTGAAGCCATGATGGGAACCTCCTGACATCATCTTAAATAAGAGTTCATGACTCAACAACACTTTCCTGAATCTTACTGTTGATGCTCCCGGCCAGGTCATACTCCAATCAAAGAATCAATCAAATATTATTTATATGCATTAGTGTTCTCTGCAGCGACAGACTTATATCACAATGAACAAACCAAGGATACCAGCCTAGCTTTTCTAGAAGCCTGGCCAAAGGATGAAGTGACATTATAGTTAGATTTTTGCATGAGGCATGAACTAACATTAAAAACCCAAACAATACTGAAATAAACTATCTACTGTTTTCGCCAAAAACTATAACTTCAACCCTTATCATGAACTGCTTATGTCTTCACATATTATATGTTAAAATTAATAAAGGTACAAGAATGCCAGAATGTGGGTTGGGTGATTGTGCAGGAATGGAATGGGGCTGGCCAAAGTTAACTATAACGTCATTTTAGCCTTTGTTTTTTTCAATGAATTTCAGGTTTATTTTTAACATAAGTTAATGTCTTAAAATCTGACTTAACTATAAAGTTACTGTGTTTTTTCAGTGAATATATATGTGTGCGCATCTGTGTGTTTGTGTGTATGTGTATGTCCAGAATGACTGAAATTTACCAGTTATTGTGTGCAATGCACAAAACAGACGCCAAAACTCAAGTCACCCACCATGCACATAGCCCCCATTTGCAAATGACATTGGAAAAGGGTCATGAAGCAAGAGTTAAACAGGATGGGTGACACAAGTTGTGTGTGTTCTATACCCTTAATTGGTGAATTCCAGTAGTTTTGCATGTTTCAACCTAAATCATAGCCCAGTTTGTAATTGTGGTTTTTTTCAGTGAATGTTTATCTTTAATTAAAATACTTTGTTCCCAAGCCCTGAAGTGCACAACGTCTTTCACCAGTCCACTGCTGATGCCCGACCCCCGGCAACACACAACCCCCACTGCCCACAGCCTATGGCTATCTCCCTCTCTGACATTGTTGCTCTGCCTCTCTTTCTGTTTGTCTGCCTTACACTCCCTCTGTGTTTCTGACTTTTTGTAAGACCTTTGCAAAGTTATGAATTCGATTTTCATAAACAGGTAGACAATTCCCCTGGTTAAACTGGAGTCTTTCTTGATGATGTTTTTACTCACATATCATAAGCTGTTTTGTCTGGTTTTTCCTGGTGTGTTATTCGAGTTTTCAGTGCCTCTAGGTCTCTACCAGAACGCTTGTGATGTCTGACAGCTCTCCTGATGCCCCCTTCATTGATGTGTAATATTTTTATTAGGCATCGGCGGTGAACTCTGCTCCATTCGTGGAGTTTGCAGAGTTTTCTGCACTCCAAGCTCAGCAGAGCTCGCAGAGTGCAGAAAATTCTGCTCCGCGTCACGCAGCAAAGTTTTTTTCTCTCTCGCACTCACCAACTGTAAGTTGGCGAGCACAAGCTGCTGCTCGGGTAAAATTTCTACTCAATTGGCAGGAAGATTGGCGTGAACGGCACTTCGTGCCGCACTCCGCCACTTGCGGATCTCTGCGGAGTTTTTTAGTCACTTTGCGGAGTTCTGCATAGCAGAACTCTGCGAACTCCACCCTGGCCTTATTTTTAACCCTGCATGAAAGTTGCAAATTGAAATTTGACTCACAATGTTCAAGATGGCAAAAATATATTCTTTCAGCTCATTAAAAAAAAGAAATGTGAGTGACAGGAGTTTTAAATCTTTAAACAGCAGCAATATTAAAAAATGATAGCCCTTACAAGCCCACCTGTGACCTTTTTAAATATTAAGTTTGAAAAGCTACTAAATGGATTTACACCAACAAAAGCAGGCTTTTAATATAAAGTCCGTTTGTGCAGCCTGTGACCTTGCCTAAACACCAGGGACTCCATCCCCCATAACTCCAAGCGCCGGGAGGCGCCGACGCCCACGCACACGCCAGGAGGCGTTCTTAAGCAGACTCGGGCTCCCGCAGCGCTGGAGTCCGTTTGTGCAGCCTGTGACCTTGCCTAAACACCGGGGACTTCATCCCCCATAACTCCAAGCGCCGGGAGGCGCCAATGCCCACTCACACGCCAGGAAGCGTTCTGAGGTGGACTTAGGCTCCTGCAGCGCGGGAGTCCATTTGTGCAGCCTGTGACCTTGCCGAAACACCGGGGACTCCATCTCCCATAACTCCAAGCGCCGGGAGGCACCGACGCCCACGCACATGCCAGGAGGCATTCTTAAGCGGACTTGGGCTCCCGCAGCGCGGGACACGTGCGGGCTTGCCCGGGCCATGCCCGGGCCAAAGCCGGCCCATCTGAGCCTGGAGGAAGCTGGGCTGGGCCACCCCTCTGAGGCCTGTTTTCATAGATCCCGGGTCTTGATGCTCTAACCTAATACGGGAGCTAAGGTCAGTGTTTTATCATTCTGTTGTCCCGCATTGTTGCCTAAGCACTTCTAAGTAGCTCACGTCTTCTGGTAGCCGCCAACAACTTGGCTCATTAATGATCCTATCACTCGCCCAAAACCTTATTCGGGGTAGCCACTTATAACAGGGCTTACCGAGAGGTCTGATCATGACCATAAGCTATTAAGAAGGACTGGTTTGTCTTTACCTGCCACCTGCAGACATAGGAAAACGCACCTGCATGGGGAAAAAACAAACACTACCCCCACAAACCGTAACGTCCTTCCAACCAACTTCTATCAACAGGATGCTCCAGAGGGCAATAGGCGTGGTGGCTACGGAAATTGAACTGACTGAAAGGCGCTTGTCACTAACCCCAGATCTAGCCACACCCCTTATCAGCCATGATGCATCAAGCTCATCATTAACCCTGGCTCCGGATTCTCCAACACTTCACCCAAGGACACGCGCAATGAGCTGTGAGTTACACAGTGCCGAGTTGCATCCGGAGGGTGCTCATGCTAGAAAAGGGAATCCCAAACCAGCTGCAAGTGTGGGGTCCAAACGCAAGAAACATCCTGTAGACCATGTGGTGATAAGTGACTCTGGGGGTGCCGGGACAGGGGCTCCAACACAAGCTGGCCCGGAGCAGCCAGTTTGGGTGACCAACTTGGTGGTGGACTTACAGGTTCAAGTAAGGGCCATTGTGAAGGACGAACGCAACAATTTGATGGAGCCGCTAGACAAGTTCTCATCTGTGGTGGGGCTATGGGTTGGTAAGACAGAGGCACTCATAAGGGGGAGTGAGCTAGCAAACCATTCGAATCTACAGCCAGCCCCTCCCATTATTAGATTGGAACCCATAGTAACAAATAACACGATCACTGCCACAATTGCTAACCGTGCAATTCAGGAGGGCACAGGTAAATGCATGAGTAACCCAGATAGGATAGGAACAGACGGTAGCACCCATTGCCAGGGGCCTATTCAAGGGGCAGAGACAGGAAGTAGTCGTAGGCCACCTACACTAAGGCCACAACTATGTGACTATACTCAACAAGGGTCTAGCCACAGGGGTGGTGTAAGGTCTGTCCCACAAGAAGAAAGCAATGAATCAAGGTTAGCCTTGCCATGCATTAATCTACCCCCGGCCTCAACACCCTATGTAATCATTTTAACTGGCGTTCCAGAGTTGAACAAAGAGTGTAGGGAATCTCATTCTGAACAAAAAAATAAATGCATATTTTGGCTAGCCAAGCACCAGCAATTTTCCTACAGAGCTGCAGATGAAATTTT
Source organism: Calotriton arnoldi (assembly GCA_963921515.1). Classification (NCBI taxonomy): domain Eukaryota; kingdom Metazoa; phylum Chordata; class Amphibia; order Caudata; family Salamandridae; genus Calotriton; species Calotriton arnoldi. The sequence continues at coordinate 2,749,965 of CAWUFW010000004.1, read as the reverse complement.
CATGACACGTAGGGTGGGATGGGTGGGCTGGAGGCCGAAAGAAGTCCCTGGGGATTCTGTTGTGATACATTTTAGAAACCCAAAGATCGTGGAAACCCTCCTAGATCGCAATCTCCGAAGGGAGGAGGTGGACATTGGGTCCTTCCCCTTGGGCAACTTTTTCCCCCCAGGGTTTAAACCATATAATAGAAAGAGAGACGGTTATGAGAGGGGGTGTGGAACCAGAACAAGCAATACACAATTCTAGGACAGGACCAACCCAGCCCATTACTCTTCAACTTACCGCTATCAAATAGATTTGGCCCTCTAGAATCAGTAGATTGACTTCTGAGCACTGAACCCTCACACAAGAGTCTTGAGTGCCAAAAGGAGACATTGGGGGGCCTAATCCAACAGGGGGAGGCCGCACAGTGGAGAGGGTCTTTGAATCAAAAGGGGACACAGGTGATGGCACATGTGGGTGGAGAGAGAGGAGCTGTAAGCGGAGAACGGGTGAAGGCCCCTATTAGTTCACCATCACCTGACCCACTGCCACAGAGCACTCAGGTAACTAATCACCAACAGTGGGTAGCTGAAAATCCCCTACCCAACCCAGCTGGCCATCATGACACCAGCAATGGCCCAAGGCTCGAGGGACTGGAGGTGATTAACCAATTTCACCAGGGTCATATAGTGAATTATGGCACTCAGCCCCTCAATCCAGTTAATCGTACGGGCCCATTCAGGTTGCAGTTTCTATCCTGGAACATAGCTGTACTCTCCTCCAAACTAGATAATCCGGAATGGGGTCTATTTATTGAACAACACGAGATCTGCATGTTTCAGGAAACATGGACTAGGGTGGACACATAAATTGGGCTATGCGTCATTCAGCATTACAGCTACTCATGGGGGTATGGGAAGGCCTTCAGGGGGTCTGTGCACCTGGGTTGGCATGCACCTTGGTTGTGATGTGAAACAGATAGAGACTTCCTCATGCAATATCCTCTGTATCTTCCTGACCTTTCCCACAAAGGTCAGAATTGCCCTGATCAATGTATATTCACGGCCGGTACGGCATGGCAAAGAGTCAATGACTCTCGACCAACTGACCACCTTTTTCCTATCAATCCCTGATAACTTTTGGGTAATTTTCGGTGGGGATTTCAACTGCCAGTTCGAACCGTTGAATGGCCTGACTACAGGCAACCCCAGAGCCCAATATTCCGCCAACACGGGCATGGACTCCACTGGTGTTGCAGATGTATACCCTCACTCTGAACCTCTCATTAAGAGTGTGTAATGGTCGTACAATTTCTGACACCCCGGGGAATTACACCTTCAATAGACTGGGGCATGCCTCTATCTTAGATTACATTCTGGTAGACACGAAAACCTGGCATAGGGTGTTAGATTTCAAAATCATGCCCCGCTATGATAGCGACCATAATGCGCTCATCTTAGAGGTAATTTCACCATGTGCTAAGAATGTTTTTGAAGCATCATCACCACTTGACCCCAGATTAACATTGTCTAATTGTAGGAGGAGAGTTTGTTGGGGGATAATTTTCCCACTCGCAAGAGAAGCTGGCCTCCCTATACCAATTAGTTATCCCATTTCTTATGGTGGCGAATCAACTTACCTTGAACGATGGCAGCCCTACGTCCCTCTCTAAAATCTTTAATAACCATCAAGACTTACTTTCTACTATGGCCAATATATTTCACCCAATTAAAAGGTCTAGGGGGACTTAAAAATCCCGTCACTCATGGTACAATGACAGTTGTGGTGTAGCCAAGTTAGATCTCATTGCTGCCATCAAAGCAAACGATAGGCCATTGGTCAGGGAAAAAAGGGCAGCATACAAAAGCGCCATTGCTACGGCAAAAAGCAGTTGGGAGTGCCAAAAATGGGATACCGTCAGAAGCGCCCTAAATAATCATGACATGAGGTCTTTTTGGAACGTGGCCAATTCGCGTTCTCAAGAGGGCAAATTGGCAATAGAACCTAATATTGGGGAGGACACATGGAAGGCACATTTTGAAGCCTTATACTTAAGGGTGGAGGATGAGGACGGCTTGTGGCTAATACACTTATGCCCCCTGAGTCAACTTCTTTAGATACCCCTCCGATTTTCCTTAGAGAGATAACTGAGGCACTGAGTAGGATAACACCATCTGAGGCTCCAGGTTTAGACAAGATCCCCGGGGACCTCTTTTGTTCTGAACCAACCATCTAGACCCCCTATTTGTGGTCTTTGTTCATGCCATCTTGTAGGGCATGGCAATCCCCACTACCTGGGCGGGGGCCGAAATTATACCAATCTTTAAAAAGGGCTCACCGCTTTTTCTGGCAATTATTGTCCCATTACCCTTATTGACGTAAGCCAGAAAATATTTGCACGTGTACTTTTGGGGCGACTCCAGAGTTGGATGGATGAGCATAATGTTCTCCGCCCCCTCCAAGCCGGGTTTAGAGCTAAGATCTCCACAACTGATCAAATCTTTAGGTTACAACTATAATATTGGAAATCAGTGTGTATAGAGGATGGCAGCCTCTTCTTAATATTTGTGGACCTAAAATCTGCATTCGACCTGGTACCGAGGGATAAACTATGGGCAATTTTATTGGCTATGGGAGTCCCAGCGTACCTTTGCCACCAGCTGAAACACTTACATGTGGGCAATTTTGCCCAAATTAGGTATGGCAAAAATGGCAAACTCACAGCCCGCCTACTGGTAGAAAGAGATGTTCGCCAAGGCTGTGTGCTGGCCCCGACCCTCTTTTGCCTTTTTATCAATGGCTTAGTCGAGTCGTTGATTGCAGGGTAGGACATCGATGCTCCCAGGTTAGCAAATCGAAAAATACCAGCTATGATGTTCGCTGACGACAGCCTCCTGCTTTCGAAATCACCCATGGGAATCCAGTGGGCCCTTGACGTTTTTAGTGTTTTTTGTAGAAACAGGGGTCTGGAGATTAATCTCCAGAAAACTAAGTATATGGCATTTAATGCGAGCAAGAGTACCCGGCCAAAACCCCGGCTCGATGGAAGACCTTTAGAGAGGGTGTCCATCTTTGAGTACCTTGGGATTGCACTTACGGAGAAAATGGACTGGGGTGCGCAAATCAAGAAAACAAGTCTAAAGTTGGCTCAGGCAACAGGGGGCCTGATAAAGGTGTTTAGGAGTTGTACCCACAAATTTGTTGGCCCAGCAATGGAAATCTATGAAACACAAGCCAGGGGTGCTTCCCTGTATGGTGCTGAAATTTGGGGTCATTGTCCATCTGGCTCCTTATTGAGTACTGAGAATTCCTATGCTAGGCAATTAGTGGGTCTTCCCCCTAGCATCCCATTAACACCCCTCCGTATGGATCTTGGGATTAGACCTATTGCAGACGAAGCCGCTCTTAGAACCCTTTTATTTTGACGGCTGTGGAGCACTCCTTAATTGGCTGCATACAAGGATGAGCTGAGAGAAGTTTTGGGCCTACATGTTGCCGACAAATTATCATGGTTGGCATATATCAGGAAAACCTGTGTGGCCATGGGTAGGGGGAACCTATGGAATAACGCAGAAGAAACTTGCCCGGTGACTACTAGGAAGGCCCTGATTGAGAGCTATAGAGAACTCAAACTTGTGCAGCTACACAGGAGGCCGACATCAGGCTGATTGACCCTAGGGTTCCTGGAAGTAAAAGACCAATATAGTCTAGAAGCCGTCCTGGATGACATTCAGATGCTTCTGGCTAAGAAACTATAATTTGCAATTCAGTCACCGGGTGCTCCCGTTGCGTACCGTCACAAATAAGTGGGCAGGTTCATCCATTTTGGGCTGCCCAGCCTGTAATAACGCAGAGGAAACGGAATATCATGTGTTATTTTTTTGTCAAGGCTACAAGAGGGCAAGGATTTGATGGCTGCTTCAGCTATGCAGAAATTTGGGGTCCAGACATTGTAGTGAGGGTTTTAGGCTATTGAAATATGATACCCACTTACCCATCGTGTTTTCTATATCACGTTTTTTATTCTCCATGTGGTGTACCCGCAGGGCTATCCTAAAGATGAACCCATAGGCTGGCCAGGTCCATTAATACATATCATGTAAATAGGGCCCCGTTTATCTGTATTTCCAACTGAATGAATTCGCTTGATGACTTTTTAATGATCTTCTTTTTAACTTTTATGTGTTGTATAAACTGTTGCTTTTGTACTTCTCCACTTTAGTTACTGTTTATCGTTGCTAGGTGAGGGCCACCATGACAGCATTAAAAATGTTGGTTTTGGGTAATTGTAATGGCCTTTGTGCCATTTATGTCTTGCACATGCACTTTAAAGAATGCGGTTCAGGAACAAAGTAAAAACTAAGATGCTGCTGAAGTATGCACATGCACTTTATTGATACAAATATCCATAGGCTAATTTTTGGCATTTTTTAAGCCAGGCACGTGGAATAGTAGAACAACTTAGGATTGTTGTAATGGTCTCTTTCCTGTCTAGGTATGGCTTGTGCATCTAACTGATTATGTTTCTTTAAATAATGCAAATGCCACTACGTTGCCCAAGTTTTGCACAAGCACTTTATTATACTTTATTTATAGTTGAGTGATGTTGGTTCTCTGTAAAGGCCATCCTATTGGCCATGCACACGTACTTTATTGAACCCCATCGTCTGACTAATGTAAAGGTCTTTTGCTGCCCGTATACTGCACAAGTATTTGATGGCTCATATACCTCTGGGTTAATCTTTGGCATGTTGAGGAAGGCGAGTGGGTGAGACGATCAAGCTATGTAAAATGTTTATAATTCTATATGAACAATGTGCTATTTGGTGCCTTACGCAGAGCAATGGTTACTTTTTATGAACTTAATGTCATGTATTGTATTTTTATCTGTGCTTTTATGGCCAGATGTAAAAGACCCGATCCTATGAGACGGAGTTTCCCTGGCCTAAGAGAGTTTACGCCTATGGCAGGAGCTTAAATGAGCCCACTTCTGGAAACCGTTCTGCTTGATTTGCCATGCTGATCCATTACCGGGTGCTCCCCCCCTCTCTGTCCTGATGAAGACCCCACCCTAAGGATGCACTGACCTAGACCATTTGAAAGGGTCGAAACGTTGACTGTCTTACCACAACAAGCAGTGACCACTGAGATCTGTTATCAGGGTCCCTCAATATGCTATGTATTTTTGTGTAATTTTCTGCCTGTGAAAGGCTGGACAGTTTACCACATGTAAATATAATGTATATATGGCACATTACCTCTCCTTTCCTTTATTACCCTCACCAATGCACTTTTCCCTGAACACTATATATTCTCTCTTCACTGTGAGCACCTTTATTTCAAATATCAAGAATATTATGACATTTGCAAGAATTGTATGATATTTTGTCATTTAGAATTGTATTGTTGACAATTATCATTTGATACGCTGCTCAATAAACTGCATTTGTTGCAGTCAACTCTAGGAGTGACAGTGAATGCACTGATTTATTTTCTTTGAATTGTTTCTACTGTGACCATTTGTTTGTATTGTACTGCTTTTCACCCGGGTCCGGTAGATTTTCGGGTTACCCCATTGATACTTAACTTTATGGCCACATAGGCCAAAATAAAGTTTTTATGATGATGATGATATAAAGTTCTGCATTTGTAACAACTTTTTCGTTCAGTGGTTTTGCTGTAGGTGTAAGCAAAAAATCTTATGGGACCAAAAAGGAAAAAACACAACTTCTTCACCCACCCTTAACTTTTTCTCCCCCTGCACAACCTTGCATGAAAGTTAGCATGCGGACCGTAACAGACTACAATAAGCAATTGGCAAATGTTGTAAAGATACATTCATGGGCTAAAAAGTGATAAGCAAATCAAAAAATGCATTTCAATGGAAAAGGTAAGTTTGTAAATGGTCCAATATTGCCTTCAAAGGGTTCTGTTTAAATATGAACTACAAGACAGAAGGCTGATTTGTTTGTAAATGTCGCCAGAAGCCAGAATGCAATCTAGGACCATATTGTACATGGTACCCATTATATATTTCTGATTAAAAGTTTATTTTTGGGGAATTCGCCTGAAAAATCTGTCTTCGTAAAATTGCAGCTAATAATGGGCATTGTTTTGAATTCAAAGGTTTAGCCAGTGGTGCAACAAAAGCCCCTGCAGCCCCTGTGGTACGGTGGGGGGGCCAGTGAGCTCCAGGGGCCCCATCAGCAAAAGTGGTGGGTGGTGGGCTGAGGAGGAGGGCCCCTCCTCCATGTACTTTGCAGGGGAGCCCCCTCAAGTTTCGTTACGCCACTGATTTTAGCTTATTTTTTACCATTCTTAAACAAATTGTTGATTAAAGAAAATGGGCAATGGTGAGGCCACTGGACTATGCAATTTTATGGCTGCAGCGTTTACCACATAATTACGGATTGACTGCATTTGTCAAATAATTCTCCATATAAATGCAGATACATAAATTTCAGATTTCACCAAAAGTATTGTTTCTAGCCACAGAATTTACCACAGAATTTTCAGTTTTTTCGACATAACTTAGATAACCTTCCTGCATAATGTGAACCTTCTTTCCACACAATCTAAAGTAGCCCTGACAAAGTTAATGCTCCGCAGAGTGGTTTGAAGGATGTCCTTAAGATGATAAAATCCATATTTCACAGGCACATGAAATATATTCCTTATTTCACGGTTCCATGTGACTTACGGAAACACCCAGCCCATTTTTCATGTGTCAAACTTAAAGTTGTCCATAAAATTCTTACATTCATGTCTATAATGTATATAGAAGTGTAAATGTCACTTGATATAAATCAGATGGTGATGAAGGTGGATGGCTGATGGAAAAAGTTTATTTTGCTGTGCAGTTGTGTTTTGTTGTGTTGTGTTTTGGTGCCGTGTTGTTCTATTTTGCTGTGTTCAGTTGTGATTGTTTTTGCTTTATGTTTTCCTGTTGTGTTATCTGTGCTCCTTTGTATTGCTGTTATAATGTAACGTGATTTTATTCTTTGGTATACTTCTTGTGTTATGTTTGCATGCCGTTTCAGTGTGTTGGGGTGTTGTTCAGGAGCGTTCTGTTTTTATATTATATTGCTGCTATCTGGTTGTTAGTTTATATTGCAATGCTTTGGGTTGTGATGTGTTGCCACGTTGTGATGCAAATACAATGCTGTTCACTAATTTTGTGTGTGTTATTATTGAGCGGTGTTCTTTTATAGTATTGGAGTTTGTTGCATTATTGTGCTGTTGTGCTGTAATTTACTGTATTTAAATAGTTCTGGTGTTGATGTTTTTTGGATTTGTGTAAGTGTCCGATGTTATTACTCGCATATTACTGAATGGCTATGTCTCTAGGGACATAATGCAGCCATATTGACTCAGTTATGAGAATGAATGGTGCCATCAGGAACCAAAATAAATCCTAAACGTCTCATACCTGTATTAACTGTTTTGTTACTTTTGGTGCAAAAAATTTAGTGGTATTGAATTCATATTTACACTTGTGAAATCTGGGTTTATCATCATATTGACAGCCCTCAAAACCACTGTGAAGAGTGTTTGTTTTGCCAGGGGCCACATGGATTCTACAGCAATGGGGAACCAAATTGTGAGGCAGAATTATCTAAATTTCCTGGGAAAATTTGTTGTTATACCACTGCACATTTTTACCACAGTATATCTACATAAAGTTAGGAAAAGTAAAGCTATCCTTTCCTATATATATTTTCTTGATGACTTAGTACTAGCAAAAACCAACTCAAACATTGGTTAGTAATTCCTGCCAACAAATGCCATTATACCCTTGTAGAAGTTTGCACAAATATTGTGGTCTTTAACACCAAAGTACATGGCTACTTCTTTCTCCTAGAAAAGTCAACAGAATAAAGTGATTCGGATTCTGATTCACAATGGTGAGCTTAAACTTTTGTGCACGTTTACAATTTTTTTGCTATTCACAGTCTCCGATTTAATAGTCCTATAGATTTATGTGCGGAGTTCCCCGCCCTGACTGCTGAATCTCCACAGTTGTAATCTTACAATTAACTATGGATTTGTGAATAGCTAAAAATAGTACACTTACAGAGAAGTGTAAGTTTACCTTTGTGAATCAGACCTATATTCTGCCCGAATACGAAAGTACACAACACATACAGACGCACGTTAAAAGCTCCCAAAGAAAGTAAGAAAGCAAACCCAAATATTGTTGCAAAATTAAACTAATTCGAAACTGGCTCAGATCATTGAATGCACTTATTGACTGATAGAAACTCCGGGAACTTGTTGGCAAGCCCAAGAAGACAATTAAACAAAAGCAATAAGCAGACAATGCTACCTTCAAAGCAGGAAGTTCAGCTTATTTCATAATCAGTTATTGCAGATTACATTGAGATGCAACATCAATTAGAGGGAGGAAGCACATAAATGAGCCGGTCACATTGCTCTGGCAAGCTTAATGATTCACTTGCAAGCTGAGACATTTGTTTAATGGCCATGAATCAGAGAGGATCATTAATCTTTACTTTAGGTGTCTGAAATAGACAAATGTATCTCTGAAGTGTAGAGGGGCCCATGTTATTGTGTACGGATCATCTCACATGTGACATACTGTACATATTACAGTACCATGCATACGGTTCAGTTCATATTAGATTACAGACATTAGAATGTGATGTGGCAGGAGAAGGAGCTGGGCCTGGGCGAAATGTATTTATTTATTTTTATTTAAGAGTTTTATATAGTACTGACTAGACTAGAGAGTATCAGAGTGCTTTACATCAGTACCTGTTCATTACAGATAACTCATATAATCAGTGCAGCTTAATTGAATCAAAACAATCAAAGAATGAGCACTAGTTAGGAAGAAAAATAACAGTGGAGGGGAACAGGTCTTGTGGGCAATGGATGTCCTGCTCGTTGAGATGTTAGATGAGGAGGAGATCCTTTAGCTGTCTCTTGAATATGAAGAAGGAGGGGTTTGTACTGATATGTACTGGAATGGTGTTTTTTGAGGCATTGCTCGAAAAGGAGCGTCTCAGAGTGTTTTGTTTGAGGGCTTTTGGCGGAATGAGGAGTAGGGTGTTTGAGCTTCTTAGTTTTCTTGTCTGGTCTACTTTTTTGAGTTTAGAGGTGAGGTAGGCTGGTTTCCCAGTGTGAAGGGCTTTGTGAGCTAGACAAGCAGTTCTGAAGTTGCAGTGAGCTTCAATTGGGGGCCAATTCAGTACTTTCAGGACAGGGGAGATGTGGTCATATTTTTTGATTTCTGTGACCATTTGACTGCTGCATTGAGAGTGGTTCTAAAGGAAGCAAGATAGGCTTTCATCGTGCCTGTGAGGGTGGTGCTCCCGTAGTCTAATCTGGACAGCACCAGGGCTTGGGTGGCAGATATAAGATAATTCGGTGGCAGGTAGGGTTTAATTATGTTCAGAAGTTTCAGGTTGTAGAAGGCATTTTTCACCCTGTTCTTTAGATGATCGTTCTTGATCAGTTTGAGGTCCAGTGTGATTCGTAGAGATTTGATGAAATTAGCTAAACTTAGAGCAGTTGAGTGTGTCTATGGTGTTTATCCATTCTTACATCTGGGGGAGTGTTCTGTCCTTGATATGAGAAGAATTTCTATCTTAACTTGGTTGAGCTTTAGGTGGCTGCGAGATAGCCATTGTTGTACTTCTTTGAGGGTGGCATTTAGCCGGTGTATGTCCTCTAGGGAGGAAATTTCAATGTAGAGATGGGTGTCATCTGCGTATAGATTGAAGGGGATGTTTGCTTGGTTGAGAATAACAGTGAGGGCTGCCAATGAGAAGTTGATATCTAAGCTTCAGGTAGTACAGAACACCGCTGCATGTTTTATCTGTAACCTCCCCCCTGGAACAGCACTGGCCCTCTTCTACAGACCTTACACTGGCTACCAGTGAGAAGCAGAACTGCTGTTTAACTCACAAGGCTCTACGCGGTAAATTAACTACCTATATATCATCAAAGCTCACTTGCCATACCCCTTCCATACTCTTAAGATCATGTGACAAGGCTTTGCTTAAGGTCCCCAGGTTCAGAAAGGCCATGTCAGGATGCAGGTCATTTTCCTTACTCGCCCCCTACCATTGGAATAACCTACCAATGCAATTGTGTATCTGTGAGGACCACTTACACTTTAGGATATTACTCAAGACTCACCTATTTCAAAGGTAGCCCTCTCTTTCTGTAGTCTTGGTCTCACGCTGAGATACCCCTCCAGGGGTGATTCGAGCTTGTAATAAATCAAAATAACATAACATAACATGTATATATTGAACAGTGTGGGTGAGAGAACAGAGCCTTGGGAGACACCCCGTGTAATTGCTCTTGTGTCAGAGGTCAGATTGCTTCTTTTTATTTGTTGAGAACGGTTATGTAGAAAAGATGTGTAACCAGCGTAGGACCACCATGTTTACGCCGATCCTTTTTTGGAGGGAATCCAAGAGAAGATTGTGGTCAACAGTCTCAAAGGCCGCTGATAGGTCTAGGGGTATGAGCAGGCAGCTTTGGTCTGTATCCAGGGAATTATGTAGGTCATCTTCTATGTTCAGAATAGCTGTCTCTGTGCTGCATCCTTTTCTAAAGCCTAATTGATCAGAGTCCAGGAGATTGTTGCTGTCTATGTGTTGATTAGTTGTCAGAGAACACATCTCTGTAGAGTTTTGGCTAGGAAGGGGAGATTGGAGACAGGTCTGAAGTTATTGAGGTTGTTTGGGTCTCCTCCCAGTTTCTTAAGCAGTAGAGTGACTTGACCGAGCTTGAGACAGTCTGGCATCAATCCAGTCATCAGGGAGCTGTTTATAATTTTAGTCCAGAGGGAGTATATTTCGTGGTTGAGTTTTTTGCCAAGGATGCTGGGAGGTGGTCCACCAGGTTGGAGGAGGGTTTGGACGTAGCCAGCAGAGCAGAAATGTCCACCTCTGAGATTGGGTTGAATACCTTCCAGCCTCTAGGAGTTGTGAGGGGCCCTTGGATTAGATTACACCTGTTGATGTCTTGTGGAGTAATCATTGATAGCAAGGCCATGGGGAGAGATGGGAGAACAGTTCTCATTGGTTGACTGGTTATGATCTTCAAGGGAGAGCTCAATATTTGGAGGTCTGAGGGTTTTTTAAGGGTGGTTTGGAGATTTGTTGTTTGATGATATTGAATAAGCTCTTTGGGGCGGTTGATTTGGAGGTTTGTTGTTATTGAAAAGCTCTTTGGGGCAGTTTTTGGCCTTGTCTAGAACGTTGCCGAAGAAGGTGGCTTTTTCTTTCACGGTGTGCTTTTTGTAATATCTGCGTGCCCTCCTCAGTTGATCAAGTTGGGTTGTGGATGTATTTGTTCGCTATAGCCTTTTTGCTGCTCCAAGCTGTCTTCTTTCAGTCTTTAGGTCTTTATGGAATCAGGATCCTGAAGGTGTGTTTCGCACCCTTTTCAGTTTCAAAGGCCTCAACACTGCCGCCAGACTTCTTACCAGCTCAAGAAAATTCGACCACATTTCTCCACACCTGAAAGCTTTGAATTGGCTTCCTCTTGAGGCTAGAATACAGCTTAAACTGGCCTGTATCACACACAAGGCCTTACACTCAAACTCCCCTGCTTATCTTGCACAGAAACTTGTGGTATCCGGAGGAACCAGAAACTCCCGATCCGCCAGAGACCTCCTGCTACAACCTGCACGCTTCCGGAAGAAAAACGTACAATCGGGCTTTCTCTGGGGCCGCTCCGAGAATATGGAACTCTCTCCCGCCCACCATCAGAAGAATCCCTTCACTGACACGCTTCAAAAGGAGGCCAAAACCTTCCTTATGGGTAAATTCCTCGTTTAAATGTTGCCTCCAACCAGCACAGAGACTCTGATTAACTCCTGACTAGCGCCTCCCCTCGGATTAACTAGTCACCTCTCCTAGAAACCTGGGGACTCGTTTCGAGCAACTATAAAACGCAAACCGTACATTCGTGTCCACCATCTTTCATATATCCTGCACCCTGCCCTCTTTTACCTTTTGTATATTATTGTGATTCCAAGCCTATTGTACATTTCTATGTTTCCTGTAAAGCGCTCTGATACCCTAACGGGTCAAGTTCGCGCTCTATAAAACACAAAAATAAAAAAATAAAAGGGGCTACTTTGTCCAGTATGGAGGACATTGTTGAGTTATAGTAGGTGGTATTCGGTTTATGAGAGGTTGTCTGATGAGTGAGGAAGTACTGATCTCATTCTTCCTTCGAGGTCAGCTAGGGGATTTGTCTTATGTTTCTCACCCATTGGAGGATTTTTCGTGTGCGAGTTGGGTGGTGAAACGCCTTGTTGATATGGAACAAAATGAAGTGATGATCCCCCAATTCACGGGGAGGAAGTTGATGATAGTTAGTGTAGTTGTAGCTATGCCCAATCCTAGTGTATAATGGGGAAACTGCCAATGGTCTATTTTTGTGCAAATAAAAACTGGATAGGTTCAGTTAATGCCAAACACTGTGGTGGATAGCTGGGTTGCGCTGGACATTTCAAAAGATTAGACATCCGTAGAGCAGTAAAGTGGCTGACACAGTGCAAGAACCACGCGCCAAAATCCACAGGATTTAGTACCCCAATTCTCATGTTTGTGAATGACACTCTTACTTTCTAGAATTCTGCAAGGCCCACAAGCCCCACTTGAATTATTTTGTATCCTTTTGCACAGCTAGGGGTCTAGAGATAAACTTCACAAAATCTAAGTTTATTGCACTGAATCCCCATTGTTTCTTTAGAGGGAGGATGTTGATGGAGGGGGTGTTCTTTGAGCAAGTGAAAAGCTTTGACTATTTGGGTGTACAATTGGCTGATAACTTGCAGACAACTTGTCTTGGGCCCCCCAACTGGAAAAAAGCAGAGCCACCATACACCGAAGGGGCCTGTCATAGTGAGCAAATACAAGGCTACCTCTTGCGGAGCAGTATCGCCAGCCCTTGAAGTATAAAGGGTGACACCATTGGCAGGGTCTACATACGGCTACATACGGAGCAGAAGTTTGGGGATGTTCCAACGTCTCTTTACTTACCAAACTGAAAATCGATTAATTTGAACATTACTCAATCTCCCCTTATACATCTATGTGCAGAACTTGCACTAAACAGGATAGATCATGTGGTTCTTTTAAAATCCTTGTTATATTGTGTACGTCTTTGGATAACACCGGAATTGGTTTCCTACAGAGATGACCTAGTGAAGTTAACCAGCACTGATAAAAGTGCACACACCGTGGCTCAAAAAGATAAAACATTTGTGCGGAGCTCTCACAATGAGGAAGTTTGGCACTCCCCAACCACATTGAGTAAAGGCATAGTTACCAAATTGAAGTAAGGCTTTTCGGAATTTACATGCTTCAAACATGGAAAAACCCAAATATGGGGAGTATCACTGAAAGATTCCTCCAACACAAATGTATCCCCAGTTTTGAGCCTGATCTAGATAGGATCAGGGCATAAAAATTGAAAGAAAACCTGTACATAAAGTTTAGAATTGTCAGAATTTTGCTCGTGTGAGATGGGGAAACCAGGGGCAACTCACTGACCCGATTAAGATCCGGCGCGGGGTACGCCAAGGGTGTGTTTTGGCCCCTACCCTTTTTTCCCTGTATGTTAATCAAATTGCTGACCTGCTATGCTCAATTCCAGCTGATGCCCCCACCTTGGCGAACCGGAAAATCGGAACATTGCTGTTTGCCGATGATACCCTTTTGGTATCTAAAAGTCCCATGGGCCTCCAAAAGCTTTTGGATCAGTTTAAGGCCTTTTGCGACACAAGGGGCTTGGTCATCAACACCGCCAAAACTAAGTTGATGATGTTGAATGCCCCCAAAACTTTTAAACGAAATCTTGTCTTGGATAATGTTCCATTACAAAGGGTTCGCACCTTTGAGTATCTGGGTATAAAGCTGTCTGATAGTATGACTTGGAATAACCATCTAGATAAGGCTTCCCTGAAATTTTCACAGCTAACTGGGGCCTTATGGCGGGAGATTTGCCTATCTTATACCAAGCCTGTAGACCCAGCTCTCAAACTGTATAGTTCGAAGGTAGTGAGCAGTGTGCTCTATGGGGCAGAATTGTGGGGTACAGCAAGTGCGAGCAAATTAACAAATGTGGAAAATAAGTTCCTTAGGAGCCTGGTATCCCTCCCCCAAAGCACTCCCCTTCTCCCCTTGAAATTGGACCTGGGAGTTAGGGCAATTAAAGACCTAGCGAGTTTGCGCCCATTGCTTTTTTGGTATAGATTGGTCACCACCCCTGATTTGGCCCTTTACACTGCTGCTTTTAATGAAGTATGTGCCCTAGACATAAATAAAAAAATTGGTTGGATTAAACATGTGAATACCACCCGGGCAGTAATTGGTCTCTCTAACGAGTTTCTTGGTCCCCCGCCCCAGCATACAAAGGACCAATTAAAACTCCAATATTGGTCTTGGGTAGAGCAGACTAATTATTCGAAAACCCGCCATGGCAGCCTAGCTGATGCCTTCTTAGACTTCAAATCTGTTAATTGTCTCGAGAGCTACTTTGATATTATTAAGGAGCCTGGGGACAGGAAACTGTACACCCAGTTTAGATATGGCTGTCTACCTATTAATGTTTTTACCAATTCCTGGGCATATAATAAAAGCCAGTCGAAGGGCTGTTCCACTTGCTCAAACCCAAATGAAACCGTCGGCCATGTATTTTGTTTGCATGTCCTGCGTATGCTAGACCAAGAAGGAACTGGTTGGCTCCTGTATGTAGACAGTTGGGGACCCAAAGTCATTATGAAGCTCTACGCATTTTAAAATCAGACACAAGACCACTTATTGTATGTGCAGTTGCGAAATTTCTTGGTCAATTTTGGGCTATTAGGCGGAGGCTTCTGACTACCCCCTCAAGTGTTGTGATTTAATTGTAGAAAATTGTTATGAACCGAGGGTGTTCCGATTCATAAGATAATGATTACAATATTTGATTCTATAGTATTTTAAAGTGTTTTTATTATTTGTATTTTTAATGTATAAGATGTAGAGGGACCCTAATGATTATTACAGATTTGATGTGCCCCACTGAGTAACAACTGTGAAATTTGCCAGTTAAATGAATGCATTTGCACTGTAGTTTTTATTCTAACTATTTTTAATTGAAATATCAAAATGAGTTATGCTTTTGTTGATCTATTTCGTGTTTATAAAATTGTAACCTGGAATACCTGACTCCTTAGAATTTGGTGTACGGAAGACTTTTTAACTAATTTTATCTCGAGCACCATTGAAAAGGAAGTATATGTTTGTATCTTTTATGGTATTATAAACCGAAATAAAGATTTTATGAATGAGGAATGAATGAGGAATTGTCAGCTTGACATTAAGGTCTTTTACTTCTTCTTTTGCCCACACCATTCTCTGCCCCGCAAAAGTAGGATCATCGCAGCCTGCAAATCTTTGGGCATGGTACACCACAGGGAAGCTCCTACGTTGTGACGCTAAAGAACAAATTATGTTTGCTGTCTCCAGGTTTCTTGACTGGGCGTGGCAAATCAGATCGAGCAAAGTTGCAAATGAAGTTTAACAGCTCAGACTGGGGCTACCTAGCTTGGCCTTCAAATTATGTGATCTAACTTACATGTCGCACATGCACTTTAGAGTTATTGCTGCTATTTTAAAACATGTATTTTTACCTATGTCATTTTAAGATCTTTTTAGTAATGTGAATTATCTTGTAGGTTAAATGTTTTAAATTATTTATGTCTGTACTACTTTTATGGTTTTCTTATAAGACGAAATACAGTGATAGTGCATATTGGATTGGACCATCCTCTGTACCCTATAATTAATGAGCATTGCTAAAGGGTGCCCCCAGCTGGAAATGGGGATAGATATCCAGGACCCAGTAATGGCCAATGGACTTCCTACGCGCTATGTGTCAGCTCGGTATGGTAAGTAGGAGACCCAGCAAAGTGAGAGGTGAAAGGCCAAAGGATATAATCTTGCTCACAGTAACAACTGGACACAACCCAAGGTTGGGCAAGTGGTTCATAGAGGCGGAGAGAGCGGGCATGATCAATATATTGTTACAAAAGTAAAAGCACGCATTTCTGTTGAAGTTAAATTATATCCTGAGCACAGCATCAACATCTTTCTTTAGCTGAAGAGTTTGCTATCCAAAACATAAAAAACATTAAACATTCTGCTGAGCCACCAAACTATGGCTTCATAATGCATTGGTCATAACATTATTCTTGATATTATCCCAAAGTATATATTGGTAACATTCATTACTCAGAGTCCTAGAGTGGGTCCCATTTCCAAGATAAGCAGTCATGATTCCAAAGGCTTAAGAATTCGAAAGTAACATTTGTCATTATTTTTATTCTAAAATAGTCTACTTCCTGTCAGCTTCAAATATAGCATTGACCTGCCCCACATACTGCCTGTATATCATTAACCAGCAATGATACAATAACATATGGTATCATGGTAGGGAATGCAAGACTCTGCTGTGGAAGGTTTGAACTCAATAATCAGGACACTAACACTGCTTCCACCTTCTTTGTTACAGCCCTTACAGATTTAAGGTGTCCACACAAAGAAGTGTTGCAACACCAGTAAACATGAAATCAAAGTATAAACACAAACATAGGTAGCATCCAAAGCCCCAAACCTTATTGCTGAGGAGTGCCAATGAGGAGCAACCTAAAATGATATACAAAGGCATAAGGAAATGTTGACATGGACCACCTGAGATGTTCATACAAGTGACGCAGGCACCCTTGCACCATGGTGCAAAGGTGCCTGCGTTGGTGCATGGCAACCAATTGTGTGGCATTACCGAGGAAAGCAAAAGGATGCAAAATCTCATTGTAAATATGTTGTAGACCTGTGCTCTGAAAGTGCTGCATCGTGGCATAGCCAAAGGGCTTGTGTTTCCGCACTGCTGCATTTTCTTGTAAATGAGGCCCCAACTTCCAATCCTGCTAGTTAACATATTATGTTTGCAGGCATTGTGATGAGCAGTGGCATTAATTTACCACTTGTTGTACACTATCATGTTGAGCATGCACCTAAAATAGGTCTAACAACACCTAACCAGACAATGTGGAGTGTTAATGTGCTGTCCATCTGTGTAAGAACTAACGCCTAATGACAAAAATAGAATAGCCCTCCACATTGATGTCACAAAATCTTTTGAAAACACATGCACATGTCCATAGATTTGCAATTTGCCAAATGAAAGTATCATTTAGGAGAACTCCCACCAGTGTCTGTTCCAAAATATTGTGCCACAAGTGTTGTAATCACATGTTAAATGTCACACAAATGACGATGGTCCATGACAAATGTGCTATTCACACTCACACATACACACAATCAAAATTACATTGCATGGCACCAATCAGCCAAAAGCATATATGTGAACTGTAATGCTGCCCAACAATCAACAAGAGTATATATGCCAAATATTTGCTTTTTAATACCAATAACAAACTGGAGATAAAATTACTAACAAATATATAAAATTTACTTGGCCTAAAAATGTTGCCGGAACACTAATTATCTATCTAAAAATTAAGCTATCCTAACAACGATTTACCTACCTAACTTAACTTAACTCCTCCGTTGCTACACAAGTATCATGTAAGACCACTAAAACATCAGCCCCCACCCCTTTAACACATCAATGCACAATGGACATACACATACTTAACCTATACACAAACTAAGTAAACAAGTTAGCATACATAATAATATATATATATATTTTCAATTTTTCTTTTTTTTCACTTAAGTATTAGACATATAAAAGTTCCCCGACTCTCCCACCCGACTCAAAGTATTGAACAATGAAAAATAAACCCAAATTGCATATTTACCTGATAAAACTTCTAATTAAACTACTTAAGCCTACCTAATCTAACCGACACTACACCTACACTATAACTATTAGCAAACATAAAATAGAAGGTCCTAAAGATATATACACACAATGGGCACTACAGTGGGGCCAGGATACGGTCCACTGATTGCTGCAGTGTGTCCATCTTGTGCAGCATTGTGGCCATTTGCAGTTTCAATCCTGCAATCTTAAGTTTAAAAAAAATCCACATCTTGGGTGGCCAGCCCCTGTACACAAGATTGCCCTGCACTAGAGTGCGTAGCTTGTCCTTGGGCTGGTGTTGGTGCCGATGAAGGTCCTGCCTGCTTATCATGGTCACCTCCATTGCCTATGCCCTTGGAGGCCCTCTTGTCCTTTTGATCTGCTTTCTGTTTGGCAGGAACAGTGGATACCCAGGTCTTTGCAGCCTTCTCCATGTCATACCGACGGGACATTTTCCTGAACCCCTTGGCAATTAGAGAGATGTGGCTATAACGTGCTTTCTGTGTTCTAAAAGCACGTTCGTCCTCAGCAGTCATGTTGTCTGTTGGACAAGAATGACACATGTGTCAGTCATTGTGTTCATAGCCGACACTCAATGCCGGTCAATGCATGACTACATTGTAGATGCTGACTGTGAAACTTGTGCCAAGCATCTGATCACTGTGTGAGAATCACATTACAACATTGCACATCAAGGTTATTCATCACATCCGGTGCCATCATCTGAACATTGTAATATAAGATAGTGATAAGATGAAATGGAAGTGACTTTCTAAACTCACAGAGAGCCTTGAGAAACTAGTAACCCTTAATTAATTTACTTAGGGCCTTATTTACAAGCCCCTTGCGATGCTGGTATGTCACTTTTTCCCATATTAAAAGTGACGAACCAGTGTCGCAAGGGGCTTGTAAATAATCCTCTCAATAGTTAGCGCAAACATTTAGATACTATTCCCCTCTAGGATACATATAGGTACTCAGGGGCTCA
The DNA here is from genome assembly GCA_963921515.1 of Calotriton arnoldi. Classification (NCBI taxonomy): domain Eukaryota; kingdom Metazoa; phylum Chordata; class Amphibia; order Caudata; family Salamandridae; genus Calotriton; species Calotriton arnoldi. The sequence goes on along the minus strand of CAWUFW010000004.1, from coordinate 2,731,129 downwards.
TTTAGAAGCAACTTGCGCTGTGCTTTGAAAGTGTCACAGTGTGGCACAGACAAAGGGCTTTGCGGTTCCATGGTGAGCCAATCTTTTGTAAATTATGCCCTCAATGTTAAAAAACATGCAGCATGCCTGGATGTACTAGCAAGGGGAAACAACCTATGTATTAAGGATGTAGTAACACATGTCCCTACCTGGAATATATTATCCTTGTGCATTGTGGACATTGATCACCATTCAATAGATTTTATTTGTGCAACTGTCATGACTAGTGCATCCTGTCCAGACACTCAAATCCTCTGTGAAAAGGCTATTTTTGGGAAAGCACAATAGGCCTCATGCTGATGCCCCATCCAATCACTTGCTATTAACAATTCCATTTACACACAGGCAGGACTCTGCAGGCAGTGCAGGTTACCCCGATGTACATTGACGGCAGTAATACACATTTTTCATATGTACTTCAAAAGGCACAATGATCACATCATGACATGCAACAAGGCTGACAGGCATTCACAGATATCTGTGTTGTGCTATTCATACTAGGCTTATTTTTGGCTAGGGTGAATGAATTTTTGGTAAAATGTCACATCACCCAAACATTACAGATTTGCTGGATTTACCAGATCATAATCGTCACCATGTGAACTTGCTCACCTGTGATGTTGCTAAAATTTTTTACAAGGATGTACTGGATGACCACATACAGTGCACTGACAGATCATAACAAAGGATGAACGTCCAGATTGGTCCTAACATTATGATATTAGAATAATGCTCCAAATCCAAAACCTGATACTTTTTATGTTCCACGTACTAACTGAGCAGCCATTGCCTTGATTGCCACTCCACACACAGGCAGCAATATACACAATAGTCTGCTCTGCACCCAGATACAGGTGACCACATAGAGGCATTTGGAAATAGACAGTAGGTTTTGTTTTGCTACTCACACAGCTTTCTACCCTTGCCCGAGCTACATACATATCATGTAAAGTACCATCCATTTACACCAAATTTAGTCTGAGCTGTAACTGTCATACATGGTAACTCTTTTACCGGGCCACATGAGCCTACTAAATCTAAAATCAAATCATGTTACGGTGTAACAAGATATTGATGTATGTCAATGCTGACAAGCATGCACAATGTTGCAATGATGTCTGCATTGTAGTTAACGTTGGGTCACTGTGCGTAGGTACACCCTCCAGCTCATGAACAAACTGTGATTTCATTGTAATCTTGCTATGTGTGCTGAACAATGCAGCACATATGGTAATAGCTTTATGTGGGGAGAAACAAGGGTAGCTTCAAGTAATGTCTGTTGAAACTCATGATGACTCAGGGTACATTTTGGGACAAGAGCCACAACTTTAAAAATGGTTGTGCATGAGAAATGCAATATGTGTCAATTGTGAATTAGTGTGGCATCAGTCATCGCACAGAGAATATACACGAAACGGGGCATGAGTAGGGGTATAACCTACAAGGTGGCATGTTGTCATGTAGGCTTCCTTTTCCACCAACTTTAGAATCATGTGAAATAGTCATTGACAGAGCAACGTTTGATACAGTGATGTAATGTGGGATTGACTCCCTGTGCTTATTGACTTCATAGTGGATTGATGCTAAGCACTTTGAATTTCAACATTTGACACAGATGCATATTTTAATGTGACACCTAGCAAGATAGCATTTCAGGGCACATGTATGTTAGTATTTTTAAGCACATACTGCTGTACTTTGAGGCGTGTTTGATTGTTAACAGTCCAAGAAATGTTTTGTCATTGTCCATCATGATCACAAATCACGATCATTGAGAATTTATACTCACTGGTAGAATTTGGGTCCTCAAACAAGTCCACCTCCCCTTGTGTGTATAGCTGGGGTCCACCTAGGAGACATAAACAGAGGTACAATGACCTGTGAATGCTGAACTTGTATACAGTGTATACATTAAGCACAGTACATTGACATTACACAATCATGGAATTTCCAGATAATGGGCCTAATTTACAATAAAGTACCACAGCGCGCCACCGCAAGCCCTTTGGCTGGGCCACGCTGCACCACTTTCAAAGCACTAGATGCAACATATTTACAATAATATGTCGCATCCCTGTGCTTTCCCCAGCGCTGATGCATAATTATCTGCTATGTGCTGATGCAGGCACCCTTGCACCATGGTGAAGGATGCCTCTGTCACTGGGATAATTGTTTATGTGCAGAAAGGTGTCCCTTCCTGCACATAGAAGATCTGAAATGGCTTTTCAAAACATCTATGTGTGCTGCTTTAGCACACACAGAACTTGCAAATAGACCTTTTTTTAATGATTGTTTATGTGCAGGAAGGTACACCTTCTTGTACATAAACAGTCACAAGAGTTGTCTACCTTGTTCTATATGTGCTGCAGAATGCTGCACACATATTAAGAGGAATACAACTAGGAGAATTGAATACATTTGTTCTCGTTGCACCTCCCTACGGCTCCCCTGGGTAGGCGTAGCATTAAGACGCATTTCATGGTTTACGAATCATCATGATTCTGGAAATGTGTCAGGTTCCATGGGTGTTGTCTGGGAACACCCTCAGCAACACCCATGGAACACCCGTTACATGCAAAGTGCTGCGTGTAAAGGGGCCATAGTTAAAAGAACAGGAAAAGCCACGCAGGGTGGCTTTTCCTGTCCTTGTGAATATGGGGCAGCAAAAAGCGCTGCTAGTGCATCACAAAAAGTGACACACCGGCCGCGCAGTGGCTTGTAAATAAGTCCCAATGGCTTTTGTCATGCAAACCACGTTGTGTGGCAAAAGTATGGCACAATGACCTTCAATCATGCAAACACATATGGTCTTATGTACAAGCCCCTTGCGCCGCAAGTGCATCACTTTTAAGATTGGATAACGAAATGTATGGCGGCACAAGGGACTTTTAAATAAGCCCCATGTGTGTTGTTGGTAGCTATTTACTTACCAATAGGGCCACCGACTTCCAAACAAAGATGATCCAGCAAGTCCGCCTCTCTGCTGACAGCATCCTGCCAGCGGTGTTTTAGCTGGTGGACCGTCCGATCCACATCATATATTCGGGACATCTGCTGCTGGACCCTCTCCCACCTTTACCAGCGTTCCTTCGGTGGGTATCCTTTACTTACACGTCCCTCTGTGCTAATCATCCTTGGCAGGAAATAGAAAATTAGCCAAGCTAGGCCCACAAACTTATTGTGCGACAGGTTTTTGGACCTGCCTGAGATGCTTTTTTGTTAAATAGAGAATAAAAATAAAAATAAACCCAATAGAAACTTAAAACTCAACCTTAAACCTAACCTACAACTATCTACCCCAAAAAACACACACACCCCAAAATACAACAAATTTGACAAGACAATTAGTTAAAGAGGACAATTAATAGACAAAAAATGCAAAAACTTCACAATACACACAAAAAACACAGGACAATGTTATCAAACTCTCTCAGCAATACACAACAGACTCCTCCACCAAGCACACTCCTAGGACTAGTAAGTGACAGTGAAAGTAACTCTGCACTTCCTGATTTGCAGCATGGCTGAGTCATTGCATCATTTCCTGTATGGATGTGACACGTTTTTACGTGTAGCATCATATTTTGCCCTCTGCGTTTTTGTTTTACATGCACTTTTCCTTCATAGATCACATTATCTGCATGCGTGACATTTGTGGTTGATGCGTGGTTTTCCTAGATGTTGCGTTATTGTTAATGTGGAATCATGCATTTGTACAGGGGATGTGAGGAGCTATTTTTGATGTGTAATTTTTCTGTAAGATGCGACATGTTTTGCATGTCAAAGTCACTCAACCAAGAATACCGTGGAAATATGAGGTGATACGAGATTTTTTGTCTATGATGCATCATGTAATGTTCATGTAAGGTTACCTTACAACATGATGCATGATATTTACAATGAGATTGTCATTTTTGGTAGACATTCACGTACGTCCTGGAAAAATTTCTCAAATATTTCTTTTTCATCAAAATTGTGTGAGGTTTGGGGCTTATTTAGAGGCACCTGGCGCCAAAGGTGCATCACGTTGCATGATGCACCAGCAGCCCAACCTGCTGCCCAATTTTTACAATGACACGGAAAGCCACCCTGCGTGGCTTTAAATATGCTTGTTAATATCGCCACTTCTCTGCATATTAGGGGTGGGACATGGGTGTGGATGTGGGTGTTTCCACACAACACCCATGTCCACTGTTGCATTTCCAGATTTAAGAGCATTCATACATATGGGAATGCATCAGACTGCTACGCACGCCAGCATTGGTGTAGCAAGGCACAACGATGTGAATTGTTTTCATTTCTCAACAATTTATCATCTTTCAATGCGTGCTGCATTCTACAGCACACATTGGAAGAGGAAATCATCCAAATTGATAGTTTTTGTGCATGAAGCTGCCCCTTTCTGCAAAAAAGCACACTACACAGGCATCCTTGCACCATGGTGCAAGGATGCCTGCGCTGACGCATGGCATCAGTTTTTGCGCCAGCGCAGGGGGAAGCACAGAGATGCAACATATTTTAGCAAAGTATAGTACCGATGTGACACATCCCATTATTGCATACTATTCACTTCTGTTTATGCTATGACATTGTCTACTGATGTACGGTTTCACTACATGTATTATTGTTATGTAAATGCCTTTTATTATAATTTTTTGCTGCTCACTGCTTGAGGCAGGTGCACATGCCAGAAAAGTCTAAGGTATGAACCCATTTTCATGGGGCACAGCACACATGCCAATCTGTGTGCCACATCTGTAGATTTTGATAGCTTTATGACTGCACATGGCCTATCGTGATCAATGGAGTGCACACACAAGCGGCTGCAGCACCTTCTGTTTCATGATATTTTAATGGCCATGAAAAGGCGTACGTAGACACATGTAGGTCAACAGGGCAGTTGGATATTTCAGACCATGATATTTTAACAGACATACAAGCATTTAACATTTGATGCAGTTGGTATCTAATGACCTGTGTAGAAAAGGAACACACCTGCAAGTCTTTCATGTGTATTAGTGAATTTATTGTGAACCTTAATGCTAATTTATACAAATGTCAAAACACAAAATCATGAAAAAATTGGCTGAAATTGTGTGTGCGGCATCTTATCCCTGCAGCAGTTTTGAGGATGTCTCTTTGTTCAGCTTCTGCTTCATCATCATCATCATCATCCATTAGCTCAAAGGGCTGTTGTTCTTCATCCCAAGGCACATTAGTTTTAACACATATATTGTGTAGTATTGCAAATACCATGATCATCTTGCAAACCATTTCTGGTGAATACAGATGCCACCTGATAAATCCAGACAATGATAGCTTCTCTCTATGATATTTCGGGTTCGGCAATGTGCATGATTGTAGGCCTTTTGCAGCTCAGTCTGGGAATGTCCAAATGGTGTCATCAGCATCGTCTGTAGGCCATATCTTTGATCAGCAGTAAGTGGAAAGTAAGAGAACTGTATTAACTGTTAATCATACTTGATTATACATGACATGTGGTGTATGTCATGTATGCCAACATTTTAAGTCATATTACTGATTGAAAGGCTAGATGGAGTTTTTAGATAGAGTTACACAGTGTTTGTGACACGTGTCACTTAACTTGCTGTGTATCATGTAATAGGCATGACAGGGGATGGTGCATTGCAGTGCATGATTTTGTGACAGAAATGTATAAGGTCTTGGAATGTGTAAGTGATACCGGGGTACTTAATATGTATGATACACACTTTCCATGTTTGCACATGGCACACCTTGACCCATATTTACTATGAAAGTGACTCAGTGCATGCTAAAAAATCATTTGGCTGCGCTGCACTGAGTCACTTTCAAAGCACAGGAATTCAACATATTTAAATTGATAGGTTTATTCCCTGTGCTTTCCCCTGTGCTGTCACACAATCGGCTGACATGGCCCGGCACTGTGACCCGTGTACCGTGGTGCACAGATGCCTGCATTGTGGTGAGATTTGTTTTGTGCAGGAAGGGACACCATCCTGCATGAAAACAATCCATTGAGGTGATTTCCTCTTTCCATTGAAAGAGGGCAATTATAGGAGGAGAGATGCTACCATATATAGTCACTGTGTCTCACTATGCAACCCCTGATGGAAGAGCATTCTGTTGCATTTCCATGTTCACATTTTTTCATACTTCAGGAAATGCATCAGAATACATGGTTGTTGCATTGGGACACCCACAGCCACACACATGTCACACCCCTTACACGCAAAGTGTTGCATAAGAAGAGGTAATATTTACAAGCACACGTAAAGCCACGCTGGGTGGCTTTCTGTGTCCTTGTAAATGTGGGGCAGCAGGTGATGCCCCCGGGTCATCAAACAATTTGGGGTACCAGCGGTGCAAGGGGCTTGTGATAAATCACACTTGTCTTTTGTGCACTGGACACAAACATGGGAGGTGTGACCTATGACATAGATTGGGCTATACCCATGGCTGATACTTACTCATGCTGCCATGAGGGCAGCACATTCAATAGATGTGCATATCAGCTTTCAATTAATTGCTCCATGTATCACTGTGCATGTGTTTATCAAAATGCAATTTTAGCAGATGTTTCATGTTCCTTTGAAGGCGGGGGTAGTAACTGGGTACACACACATGCAAGGTGATGACTGTGTTAGCTACAGGACACCCTTTCAAGCCTCAGTATGGCTGATCTTAGTGGGCACACTGACAGTGCCCCACCTCTGAGGTGGTGCAATTTTTGTGCGCATGATGGGAGCTTATGTACTCTGCTCTTGGGCCTGTGGTACTGTGCAGGCATAGAGCCAAGGGTATTTCCTCTTTTGCATGTGTTCACAACACCATGCAATAGTGGATACGTCAACTCCAGACAGCACCTTTGTCTTATGGGCACATGTGCATTCACCATTTCATAAGGTGAGCTGCATGCATCTATGGCCACCTCTGTAATTACAAAGTTCCCCGAGGGCAAACTTAGAGGGCACTTAGGACCGTGGCACCCCCAGGACACTTTCTGTTTGTCTGCCAATGGTGTATGTACCTTTAGACTGTATGTTATGTGCTTATAGTGGAGATCTAGGCTATCCTTTGCACATTAACGTATTACGTCATTATTAAATGACGCCCTGAGAAGTGCCAGATGGCCAGCTACTGTTACGGAGTATTGGTATGTGTAAATTAATTGATTGTTGCTTACCTACAAGGAAACGTTTGTTGATGATGTTGTTTTGGAATATATATGCATCATGCACACTCCCAGGATATTCGGCCAGGACGTTGGTAAATAGTCCCCGATGGTCCACAATGGCCTGGAAATTGATGGAGTGTGTGAGCTTCCTGTTACGGAATAGATGGGAAGCGCCTTGAGACCCTCACGGGTGAGTAGCGCGCTTACAATTCCCTGATTGATTGATTGCTGCAGGAGGAGTTGTACATGCTTGCAGTCCATTGCACCAGAGACATGTGAAAAGCCTGCGATGCCATAGAAGCCTTGTTTAATCTCCATCTGCTGATGTTGTGTGTTGGGAAAATGGAGGTGCTGTGATGTGAGCTGGATAATGGCATCCAGGACAGATAGGAGGAATGCTGAAAAAGAGCCTCTGCGGCACCTGCCACTCGTGCTTCTGTGGTTTGGAATGATAATGAGGCCAACATGAGTAAGACCACCACGAGCTTTGTCTGCGGTGCAATGTTGCAGACCCTGTCAGTTGGTGGCTGTAGCCGTGGTGAGATCTGCTGCAGCAGGGTCACAATGGACGCCCTCTTGAGGTGATACATTTTGATGACTTCTTCATCCCTGAGCCCAATGATGGTGGTCCTTTGGCGAAAGATGCGCTCCCTTCTCCTGCGCTGCCTTTGTGGTGGTGGAGGTGGGTGCAGTTGTGGATTTAGGTCTGCTGGTGGTTGTCGTCTTCTCAGGCCAACTCCCAGCTGCAAAATTAGGAGGGCCATGCTGTCTAATCTGCTGCAAGACTGCTCTGCTAGGCTTTGCTTTTATTTCTATGGCACATGCGTCATTTCCTACGCATGAGTTTGTGAGGCGCAGGGATTCTAACGCAGTTTACAAGATGCATGATGCAGCCAGGAGATGCGTCTTTGCGGGGAATGTTTGTAAATATCCCTGCGTCAGTAATGCGCAACATTTTATGTTGGAACGCCTACCTTGCATATTTTAATACTTACGTGGCACAGCAGGTTCTCGTGCAGTTCCATTCCAACGCAGTGCTGTTTTCCGTTACGCATCTCCCTTAATGCGTCACTATGTAAATATGGCGTGAAAAAAAACACTGATGCGTCGGAAAAGGTGACGCATTGGTGGAGCAAGGGGCTTGTAAATATGCCCCATGGTTCTGTTCTTCTCGTTACATTACAGCTGGTGTTTTTCCAAACACAGATGGGCACTCACAGCACTGGGGAAGTGAGAAGTGCTTCGTGAGCTGGCACAGAAGAATTATTTAAGAAGATGAATTAAAGCTTTAGCTGAATAAAGAGATGGAGTAAATCCATGAGGTGGGATGCAGGTTGGCAGAGTGCAACAGTAGATGAAACAAGAGGCAGTCTAAGCTGCTCCACAGACACTGTAAAGAAGGGCCCCTTCATATGCACATATGTGTCTTTTTTAGAAAGGGACATTCCATAGTTAGCCATCTCTTTGATTTTTATGAAGTTATTAAGTTCAGTTATATGCTCTTAAACATAGATATTGACATTTTTCTTGCCACCACCTTCACATTAAATATCACAAAGTCTCAGCTGGAATTTTAATAGAGGAACAGCGTTAAAAATAGGTTAATAGGTTACTAGGTGTATTCACTTCTCATACATTTTGGTGCCAAGAATTTCAAAATGAATTGGTTCTTACCATCTGCTAGAGTTAAATGAGGGGCCACAAGAAGACTCATCAAGAGGACAGACAGGGCAGGAAAGATGAAAGCAGAGTTTATTGACTTGTGAGGATCCAGTGGTGGCTTCACTCTCATCGCCTGTGATTTTGCACAAATGCTCCTTTATGCGATACTCACCCTGCCCCAGTAGCAGTAGAGATGAGCTGGGGGCTGTCATTCTCTTTTTGGATCTATAAGCAAACAATGCGGATGAGATGAATATTTATATAGAACAAAGTGGGGATGTAATCACATATAGGAGAAGGGTTATCAAGCGTTTCATAGAGGAGAGATGTAGCAGAGACAAGGTAAAGAAAATATTGTAATTCCCTGCTGAGCTAATAACATGACTGGGTGGTATAATCCCTGGGTTTAGAGTTTGAGTGCATTGCCTTGCACGTTGTTCCCATCAACTTCATCATAAGGTGGGGAATTTCCACATCTCTTAAAATTTGGCAGAAAGGGGAGATATCAATACTGCAGAGATGTAAATGAGCCCACTGATATAACTGAGATACCGTATAGAACAACGTACAAGGATCTGATACCTGAAGTTACCATATATGCATAACCTCATAACTTCATCTTCCATAATTTCAACACCCCACAGCTTTACCTAACTAACTTTGTTTTTTTTATTTAAAAATTTTTTTTTATTGATTTCATCATGAAGAAAATACAGCTGAAGAATAAAATCACAATGTTTATAGTACAAATAATATGAGTCTATAAATAGCTAATAAAGGCCATTATCAACAAGACCATAACAAAAAGCCCAAAGCAGCATAGAATCTAAAAACAGGCAATAAATAGTTTTAAAGAGCTAAGACATTACGTTTGAGACAGAGCTATATACAATAAAAAGGATAAAAGGCAACCACACCGGCAAAAAATTCATAGCCATACATTTCATTCTTCCTGGATAAATGGAGTGATCCAATCTGTGAACGGGCCCCAGATCTTTTTCCCTTTTATCCTGCCCTTTCTCCCTCTACGCTCGTAAAGTGCTTTTTCTAAATTATAAATACACAAAAAACGGCTTTTCCACTGTTGAAAAGTAGGAGGTTGCGGGCTTAACCAGGCAGAGGCGACACAGAGTCTTAAAACTGCCAACGCAATAAAAATCAACTCTTCTCCCTTTTTCCCTATTGTTTCGTCTACCCCCAATAACATCAGAAGTGGTGTCAAAGGAACCTCCTCTTTTAAAACAAACTGCAAAAAGCCCGATATTTCTTGTCCGAGTGACTCAATGCCTGGGCAGGTAGAGAAGATGTGTATTATATCCACAGCATATGCCTTACACCTAAAACAGTGAGTTCCTTCCACACCTCCCCATTTCGCGATCTTCGCAGGCGTGATATATAGATCAAACAGAGTCTTGAAATGTTGTGATTTCAAATTAGCTGCACACAGTACAGAGTTCCCCAATTCAACTGACTTATGGAAGAAGGAGTCCAAAACCCCCAATTTCTCCTGCCATCTTTGCCTGTGCTTGTCTAGATCATCTGGCAGCCCCTCCAACAGGCAGCTATAAAGTTGTGAGATTGAGGACCCCGATCTGCGAGTCAGCAATTCGATTAATGCCACCTGCCCGAAGCCTGCAGCCCCGCTCGCTTTTTTCAGAAGGAAATCCCTTAGCTGCAGATATTTAAAAAAATCTCGAGATCCTATACTAAACCTTTCCCGAATTATATCGAAGGAAGCTATGTGATCACCTTCTAAAAAATCCACAATCCTGAAAAAACCATTCCTGTCCCATCTTACCAAACACTCATCTTGTAGGACAATTGGGAGCTGATCATTCCCGATCAGGGGGGTATACCTATTAAACCTGCCCACTCCTGCTTTTTTCCTTATACCAGCCCAGTTACGAAAGGCAGCGATTAAAACCTTAAAGCGGGTTTTTTTGAAATAGCTAGCTTCATAAAATTTTAATAAGCAGCCATTAGCCCGAGTATTAATCAAGATTTCAAATATTGAGGGGACATAGCTAGGATCTTCTCTCTCCCTGGCCTTGACTCCAAAGAGAGGCCCATAATATTGCAGAGCTGCAGACAAATAATATAGCTTAAAATGTGGGAGCTCCCAGCCCCCTCTCTCCCTGGGGAGGGATAGAAATGTATTAGCTCTCCTTGTTCTGCCATACGACCAGATAAATCTCGCTACCTCCCTCTCAATTAAGCAAAACCAAAAATTGTGTATCTCCAGAGGGATTGTGCGGAAGATGTACAACAACTTTGGGAGGACAATCATTTTGATAATATTACACCTCCCCATTATTGACAGCTTCAGGTTGTCCCAACGCTGAAGGTCATTTTTAATTTTCCCCAATATGGGAGTCATATTTAACTCTACAATATCCTCAACCTTAGCTGTAATACAGACCCCTAAATAAACCGCTTTCTCAACAATACGAATGTCCGAAGCTGTGGCAAATCTATTTATCAGGATCTGAGTCTTAGCTCTGTTTAGCGAGAAGCCTGAATAGATCCCGAAATCTTCCGCTATGCTTTCTACGGCTCGCATTGCTCCATCGGGGTCAGAAGTAATTATAGCCACATCGTCGGCATACGCCAGGAGCTTAGTATGCCAGCCGTGTGGCGAGGCTTCCAGCCGTCTAAGAAAGGGGTCTATATATAATGCGAACAGCAAGGGGGAGGACGGGCAGCCCTGCCTGGTCCCCCTGCTGATTGAAAAGGCCTCTGTTTCCTCCCCCATTATTCTTAGTCGTGCAATGGGATTTATGTACAAGACCCGTAATGCATTGATGAATGAACCCCCCAGGCCGTTGGACTCCAAGACCTTCCATAAATAGTCCCATGCCACACGATCAAACGCCTTCTCGGCATCCAAGAAGGCAGCCCCCATAGGCTTGGCAAGGACTACAGTAGCATCGAAGAGTGAAATTACCCTTCTAACGTGGTCTTCAGTCCCCCTTCCCTCTATAAAACCATGCTGCCAAACTGAAATTAATTGATGCATCACGGATTTCAGCCTGGTGGCTAAAATCTTTGAATATAGTTTGGCATCGCTATTAAGCAGCGTAATAGGCCTGTACGAGCCCAAACTAATAGGATCTTTACCCTTCTTTAAGAAAATCACAATGTTGGCTGTGCCCCAAGAGCCAGGTGGCAGAGCTCCCTCCCTGATCTCCTTGAATAAACCAAGCAAAGCCGGACAAGTCTCTCTAAAAAAGACCTTATAAAACTCTATAGGGATGCAATCGGTGCCCGTAGCCTTACCCGCAGGTAGGGCTTGGATTGCGCAATGTAGCTCCTCCTGAGAGATAGCCCGCCCCAGTTGTATACCCTCCTCTTGGGATATCTTTCCACTCGGTAGAAATTCCGATGCGACGTCTTCCGGAAGAGTAGCAGAGGGAGAGGTAGTGTATAAATCCTCATAAAACTCCCTAAAGGCCTCTCTGATATCCCCCGGGTCTGTAACTACCATCCCCCTCATATTCTTAACCCGTTCAATGTGTCCGGACGCGGCCTGTTGTCTAGTCCTTACTGCCAATAAACCACCAACATTCTCACTGAATTCATAGCAGTCTTGCCGTTTGGCCAAGTACAGCCCTGCTGTCTTTTCCGCATTGAAGTCGGACATACAGGCTTTGATAACCGTGATAGAATTCAGAGTTGCGGAAAGATCTTCTCCCCTAGCCACCTTGCATATCAGTTGTGTTTCCAGACCGGCAAGTTTCTGATAAAATAATTTAATCTGGGCAGCCCCTTTTTTCTGCTTGGTCAGGCTATATTGCAGTGTCTCCCCTCTTGTTGCTGCCTTGAACGCATCCCACATTATTGTTCTAAAAAAACTCTCTGATCCAGCACCTCATATGTTCAACATATTCATTATCTGATAAGAGTGCCCTCTCAAATGTCCAGCCTGTGCGCTCCTTTCGAATCCCGCTACATAGTATCTCCAGGACAATTGGGTTGTGGTCTGACATTACTCTGGGAAAGAGCTCCACCCTAGCCTTCCGCAAGAGAGATGGGGAGACTAAGAAATAATCAAGCCGAGCAAACTTACTATGGGGGGCCGAGTAATAAGTATAGCCAGGGTCATCAGGTTTTAGTTTAGCCCATGCATCTACCAAGCCCATGTCTTTTAATAAATTATTATAAGCCCTCATAGAATGCGGTTTATACCCTTTACTAGATACTCCTGTATCACCTGGGGTTCCTCTGGAGCCGTTGATGTTTAAATCTCCACAAACCACATATGGTGCCGGCCAGGAAGGTAGTTCGTTAGCTAGATAATGCAGTAAACCCGGATCATCTGTCACTGGAGCATATACTGAACACAATGTAAAAGAATCTGCCCCATTCTTGCATTCCATTATAACCCATCTGCCAAGCTTGTCCACCATCTTTTTTCCCAGGGTAAAAGAGCTATTTTTCGCAAGGATAGCGACCCCCTTGGTCCTTACATCTTGTGAAGTATATGCTAGGACCTTCAGCCCTAAGGATTTATATAGATTACAATCTTTCCATGCAATGTGAGTTTCCTGAAGGCAATATAGATCGGCCTTGAGGACTTTGAGATCTTCCTGAACCCTTCTCCTTTTAGCACTGTCGTTGAGCCCACAGATATTTATAGTGGCGATTCGTATTTTAGCCATTATTCCCTTTTAAAAAAAAATTCCAAGCTGTAACACCTAATTTCTTTATCTAAAATATTACATTGCCTGTCCAATCCACTAATCCTGACATCCATCAAGAATAGTCCCTGGTCTTTGATACCTTCCAGAAAAACACAAAAATCCATAAAGATACTCTTCAGCTGTTGTTCACCCTTCGCCATTTTAACCTGTGCCCCCCCTTGCCACCCACCGCCCCCACCCACCCCCCTCCCTGCCCTCCCTTTGAAAGCAGCCGGACCCATAGGGTCCGAGTGATGGAGGTAGCAAGAACACCACAACCCCCCCACTCAGGCCCCCGTGCACCCCTCTGCTCTTTAAACCAAAAGTCGTCCCTGAGGCCCCTTTGAAAAAGAGAAGGCCCAATCTAGTTCTCATTTAGTGCTTATTTCCCACTGACTTGTTCCAGGTACTCTTTTGCCTGAATTTCAGAGATAAAAAACTTAAAGGACCCTCTAACAATAGTCTTCATTCTAGCCGGAGCCAGCAAGAATGCCTCAAAGCCTGTATCTTGGTAAGGTTTGATCATTTGTCTCAGCCGCCATCTACGTTCCACCGTGATGTGGCAGAAATCGGGGCGAACAAAGAAGGAAGAGTCCTTGTACTGTCTTCTAGCTTCGGGACGAGCTTTTTCAAAAATTGCCTGTCTGAGCAGGTAATTACCAAAAAAAACTAAAATAGCCCTCGGCTGGTTAGAGTCTCTGCCAGAGGATCTACGGAGGACAGCTGGGAACCGGTGTACCCGCTGAATTTCTCGGTCCCAATCCCAGCCCCCTAGTTCCGGGAAAGCTTCCTTAAGTAAGTCCAACATAAAAGCACGAATGTCCTCCCCCTCAAGTCCTTCCTTGATCCCAAGAAAGCGGAGGTTGTTCCTCCTCTGGCGGTTCTCCATATCTTCAAGCTTCCACATTGCATCTTTTAATTGAGCTTCATGGGATGTAGAGCCTTCCCTTACCACCGACAGTTCTCTTTCAACAGCTTCGGTTCTTTCTTCAATGCCGTTCATCCGTTCCCCAATCTCTGCGCAGGCTTTGCCGATTTTCCGAACTGCACCTTTCAGCTTCTTTGTAGCTTGTCTAGCTTTCTTGCCATCCGCCCTGGTCTCTGCACGATGTTCTTTAATTGATTCAAGAATCATACTTAGCGCTGAGTTCATATCAGCTGTCTCTTTATGTTGCTCCTCCGAGGGACCTGCAACCTGACCCAGCGCCAATTCTGTAGGACCAGTAATCCTTGTATGAGAGTAGTCCCATTTTAGACCGGTGCCAGTGATCCGCCTTCCCTGGTTTTTTTGCATCTCAGCGGACCCCTTGTGTCCCTTAGAACTCCTTCGTTGTTTTTGGCGTTTTAGGGCAGTCTCTGGTGCCTCAAGAGTGCTAGAATCCGAGGACAAGATGCTATCCCCGCTTTCAATTTGGTCGGAGTCAGAGAGACCTGATATTGATTCCTCGGCAAGTGAAAAAAACTTGTCTGTGTTATCCGATTTGATGTCGTCTGCCGCTGAAACATCTAAGGTTCTGATATGTGCTGGACCCCCAGAAGCATCTTCTTGTATAGTGACAGATATGCCAGATGAAGGGTCAGATATAGTACGAGAGCCGTTCACACTGGGATCCTGCACCATCACGCTTGATGTACTGACCCCATCTTCTTCCAAAGCTCCGGGCTGTATCGTCAAGCCCTCCCACGAGGAATCACCTCGAAGGTCACTAAGAGGCTGAGCTTGAGATTCTAGGTCCGTGTTCTCCAGGTGGCCAGGAGTACATACATTTTGTATATCTTCCTTCGTTTTGAAGAAGCTCGTAATAGTTGGTTGGGGCGGTGCAGAATTTGGGGCGAAATCATCCCCATCCGGGGTTGTCCCTCCTTCTTCCATCAACTTTGGAACAGTTGTTTTCCGTCCCCCAGTTTGTAGGCGTTCGATCTGGACCTTCCGTTTCCCCACTCCTCCACTATCTGCTTGTTTCTTTAGACGATGCGGCTCGTTAGGCTTAACAACCTGGCTACGTGAGGGCTCCGGTTTAGAGCCCTGGGGATGCGCGGGATTTCTTCCCACTGCTTCTTTTCCAGCTCTCGAGGACTTTGGGGGCATATTTTCAGGTTCCTCTGTGCGTCTAGAGCCAAGCACTGTTCTTTGAGCCCTCTCCAACCTCTCCAATAGTTTGCTGCCAAATGCTAAAGCAGATTCCAGCCAGAACTTCCAGGTAACGTGAAGTGACAGAGGTCTGGCAGCCAAAGGGTTAAGCCTCCAGCTTGCAGTAGCAGCCGGCTCACAGCCCGGCCCCGCCTCCGTCCTCCCTTGCCTGGGAATTCCACCCGCCGCTTCGTCAGGCGTCCTGATGCCCAGCTGCAGCTCCGCGGCCGCTCGAGAAACGCGGTCCATCCGCCTTACCCAGGCCCGCGACGGCAGCCGCTGCGAGCAAGAGGTGAGCTGTGTCTTTCTGTGGAGGGTTAGTCTAGGGGCATACTCAGGGCTGGGGAAGGGGAGCTACCGTGGCGTACTACGCTGCCGCCACCATCTTGCTTTCCGAACCTAACTAACTTTGACCTTAAACTTCTTCGACCTCACTGTAATTAAAACTATTTCATGCATTGAACATTATCTAAAAGGTACCTAAAGAACTGTATGCATTTAAACAGAGAAATGAAATAAAGGAACATAGAATATTGATTAATGAGATTGTTAATTGTGTGAAATTCAGAGAAAGAGAAGGGTTATATCTGTTTACAACTAGGAAATATGTAAACAGGAGTTAACTGGTCGCAACTTGTCAGTTTAAAATCAAATAGATATTTGATTAAAAAAATTGAGTATTAGGATTTACTCCTCATTTAATGCAACAGATTTATGAAAATGTAACATCTGCAAACACAAATCAAAACATGACTACATTACATTAACTAACTACTACTTTAAACAAGCATTGGAAATGCAATAGTGCTCGCATTTATTTAAGTTAGAGCTATTGGCATTGTAAATGGCAATGTCTTTTACCTACCAAGCCAAGGGAGGAGTGAGGGAGCAGCTGGAGGCGGACTGCAGAAATGGTCTCTTAGTGAGTGATTGGTAAAAAGTAAACCAAAGAAGCGGAGACTATTTTTAAAATAAATACGCCAGTATCAGTTGGGGGTGTATCTATTAATTGTAATATCGCTGCAAGAAGGCATATTGATAGGATTGGGCCTGTGCTGTTCCTAGGCCCTATTGCAATATGTTACACACAGGGCCTTGTATGCAGGATGAAGGGACTGATGGAGGCGGGGCGCTCATAAACGAAGGCGCAATACCGTTGGCTCTGCAGCACCGTGGTCTGGGCTGCCTGGAAGCCTTGGACTAAAGTACACCAGCCCCAAACCACCAATTCCATATGCAGCACCTTCACAGTGATGCACGTATCAATAAACGTAGGGAAGAATAGATGATTGCGTTGTTGACAAAAGCTATTAATTAACCAAACAGACATCCAGGTAAACACACATAGACACATGTGCACAGAAACAGACAAGCATGCAGATGCATGAAAAGACATGCAGAGAAGCCTATAGATACGCAAAAAATTCTAAAATAAAGCATGACTGGTCACTCTGATCATCAGTTAGTCAGATGAGACATCATGCAAACCTTCTTTAAGCATTAATCCCATGCCAACATTAAATAATGGTTGAAAAGGGGAAACAAGCAAAATAAAATTTTAATACAGCGGAATACAGCAAACATTTGTATATTAAACCAATCAGTGGTGGTAATTATTAAAGCTGCCAGGGTTATATTTTCCTGGAGGTTAGAGAAGCTTTGTGGCATCTAATTAACAAGCATTTGCAATGCAATAGGTAGACGCCGTCTACCCTGCTGCAAAGCTGGCCACTTCCAGAGTGCCTCGTTCCTTTCCTACTTCTCCTGAAATTTACAGAAATATGCTGAACTCGTCCCACTGTAATTTTCTGACATTGGGACACTTTCAGCAGTGCCTGCACATTGTCTGCTTTTGTTCGGAGCAGCAAAGTGCATGTAGGGAAGGGGCTTATCTGATTCCAGCTTCACCTGTAAAAAAAAAAGCCAGAGATAAGGGGTCATTTGGCCTCTTTTTGTTGGAGTATCCAGGCTTGGAGCTCTCGGGAGCCTCACGCTTAGATGCAATAGAGGGGAAACAAAGACCCACATCTTAGCACTTCACAGGTACTTAAGATAGAAATGATTTTGACTTTGTTCAGTCCTTATATATAAGAAGACATGCATGCAATGTAAGAATGTCAGATGTGTTGGTCGCCCAAGTATTTACACAAAAACAATTTAAATACCACTATTTTGTTTTATTTCTTTTATAGCGCTTTCGCACTAGTTATCCGAATGATTACACACTGGCAATAAATTATATGTGTGTACATCAATATAAAGGATGTGTTACATAAGACAGTGAGGGTTACAAGGTGTAGAGCCACATGTCATTCATACCTCCCTGTGCTGTATTAGAAGGATTACAATGTATGAATTCCAAGTAACAAAAGGATCTCTGTGTTAAAAGCATTTACCCACTTATCCATTTACATAAAATAAAAATCTGTCATCTGCTTGTTACATTATGTGCTTTGCAGCAGACATATTAACCCTCTATGCTACTTTGATTCAAAACTAGGACTAGGCAAAACATCTCTCCAGCAAATACGCTATCCTCCAAAATTATCTTACCATTATTATTATTATTACTTGAGATTTAGCTGGCACACAAAAGATCTCTGCAGCAGGTGCCTTAGCCCCATAAGATATTTTAAAATACAGACATTGCAACCAATTAAGCAGAACAAAATTACTGCCACATTTCTCCTTGTTGCCAATTTCTTTGTGGTAGGGTTTAAAACAAATAAAGACATAAATTGAGGCCCAGATTTTGCGTTGGGGTTGCATCAATATTTTAGCGCAACCCCAATGCAAAATCTAATTTGTTAAATATTGTAATGCACTCAAAGGTACTCATGATAGACCTGCTAAACATATGCGAGGTCTTACGATCTGATGTCACTTCCTGTGAGGTCATGAGTTGTGATGCCACTTTCTGTGACGCCATATGTGATGTCACGTGCCGTGATGTCACTTCCTGTGATGTCACGCCCATTCTGCCTAACTTTGTAAGTTACCCCCACTTCCTTTTTTGGGACTTGAGCCCTGGAATTTAAGCATGTGAAGGGAGGACATACCAATTAGAGGTCATCAGTGAGCTATGGAGAGTGAATGAGTGCATACATGCGCCAGTGGAGGGGATGCAGTGGTGTGTTGTTTGAGGAGGAAAGTAAAATGGGTGTGCATGAGGGGGTGTGACATGTTAAGGGGGGGTAGAAAATGGTGTATGGATGGAGAGGCTATGGCATCATTGAGCACTATGGTAGGAACATGAACGGGTCATAGGCCAGGGAATAATGGTGCATGTGAGGACAGACTGCAGAGTGCAAATGTGTGTAAAAATGGGGCCAGGGACATGGTTGTGTGGAAACAAAAGGGCGTCTCTTAAGGTCAGTATTGCAACGTCACAATGTAAAAAGTACGTTGTGTACATAACTTTAAAAAGATGCATTATACACAAGGTGAGTACATTAAAAAACATATTTGCCTCAAGTCTGGTGCAATCTTTGCATGATAGTTTAGAGTCATCCAGTACCTAGGCGACTATTTAAGGGGGTGGAAATAGATTGCTACAAAATTCATGCACAATAAAAAATTTGTAATAATGCATGCTAGCTAGCATTTACACAGAGCACACTACACATGGACATCCACCCAGGGAGATTTTAACACTGAGTCATCCAAATGAGGTTGGAGTTACATAGATCTCTGAGGCAGGTATATTAACTCGTTTAGTTATAATCCTCTGCACTGACTGGGGCATGAAGTATCACAATAGCAAGTTCATACTAGATTTACAAAAACACATTTACTTATAAACAATTCAGCATCATCGGTTACACTTCACATGTTGGTGCCCAGCAGTGAAATTGTAAACTGAGCAGATTAAAAAGTGCTTACATTTCAAATATGAAGTGTGAGAAGATTGGTTTAAAACCGAATGGTGGGGCATATTATCAAGGGCAGTATCGCCACTTTAGCGGCACTTTTTGCCGATAAAGCGGCGATATTTTTATCGCCCTATTAGCAAGCTGTCGCTAACAGCTGTTAGCGACAGCTTAATGGCGATAGCGGCCATCTTGTTGCCGCTTTGCATGTCAGCGATATTTATCGCTAATGACATTCAAAGTAGGCGTTCCCAACCAAAAGTCAACAGAAACAGCCGCTAACACAACTACCCCCTATTAGCAATGCCCGTGAAGCGATAAAAAAAGTCGCGCTAACCGCGATTATCGCTGGAATTTAACACCTGATAAAAACTTGACATAATCATCTTGTCAATGGGAGGTGGATTGTAAGGTTAAGTTCTCACCTGCCTATTAGCAAGCTTTCCATTAGCGCAGGGAATTTATCGCTGGATTTCTCGCGCTATTGCTGGGTTTCGCCGCTATCGCTGGATTTTTTATCGCCTTGGAGATAAGCGTTGATAATAACGCGTTATCTCCGCAATGAAATCCAGCGATAGCCGGCGATAAAAAAAACAGCGCTAAGCGCGCTTTGCAATAATTATCGCAAATCCTTGGTAATATGCCCTCCAATTTTTAAGACAAAAAATGCAACTGTGCTACATACTTTACTTTCGTTCTGCTGAACCATATCTAGTTATCATGCAGCCAGATGGATGCTTGGTACAAAAGCAACACAATTTATGGAGGGAGAACCCCTATGATGTCATCACCGTGTGACAGCATCATCGATGTATAAGGGTAAGAAGCGATCAGTTCCTCTTAGTCTATTTAAACACCTCAACTGAGTTTAAAAACGCACTCATATATACAGTTACACAATTTCTTATTATTACTATGTTTTACTTGAGTTTTTGTAAAGTACTACTAACCTCCATACAGTGGTCTCAAGGCACTTTGGGGTAAGGGCAAAATAAGGGGAATGACAGGTTTTATTACAGTACATTGGACAAGACTGAATGGTCATCCGGCAGCAACACTTTCAAACATTTTCATCACTGAAAGAAGTTATGCAGGACTCAGAAAAAGTGTGCCCAGAATTATTTGTGGAAACACAGAATTCTTTCAAAATATGATTAGATTGTTCTCAATAGTACCTGACTAGACATTGGTGCAGAGGAATCCCTACCCTGACAAAAATGTTCATCACACTTAACATGACTAGTTATCAACTCAGCTTACAGAGAGAACTTAGTGATCAGTCAGAAAGACAGCTGTAGTTGGTGCTTTAAGTGGGATGAAAGAGGTACAGGTTCTCTAAAATTGGAGTGAGCAAAGAAGTATTACTAGGAAACCTTTCCAAAATGCCTGCCCAAAAACATGTATACTTTATCCTATGCTTCACATAGCGTGACACTTGACCAGCATCTGGGAGCCTGATTTGTCTGTGATTGCATCAAGGCTTATAACACAACAACGAAACACACAACCCTAAACTAGGCCAGACCAATTAGCTTTGCCAATGCTTGAAAACTGTATTACCTGACCACTGTTTGGGTGCCTCTGAACTTTCTCTTATTCCATTCAGACATATCACACAACAATCAAGACATTTACCCAATACAACCCAGACCTACTGGCTTTGCTAGTACTTGTACTTCCTTCCATCTCCTGCACTTCACCATTCAACCCCCATGCATACAACTCACACATTTCATGGTCGTTTCCTGTGCTGCCCAGATTTCGACAGTTGTGTACCTCTGTCACACATTTTCACACAATTACAACTGGCACATATATGAGCATACCTCTGTGCGCTCTGCAGAGAGGCCAAGAACTGAATGTGCACATAGTTTTCACACTTTATCGCCCACTGACAGACAGTGTGAGAAACCACGGCCTTCAGCCTCAGTTTCAGATATTTCAATCGTGCCTGCTCATGGGCACTCGCCCACAGCCTGAACTCATCCAGACACCTGGAGGCGAACCCTACCTCCCCAAGGTCATCACACTTCCACATGACTACGTTACCAGTCCTGCTTACACAAAGAACTTCGAGATCAATCGGGAAAGATGCAGTAGCGTTAGCTGGGGACGGAAATATTAAGTGATCTTCCAGCTCCTATGACAGTCCATTATTTGGGTCCTAGTTATAAGCCAAAACAGTTCAAAAGCAAGTGCTCCATGGGTTCAGTAAACAACCTTGAAAAACAGACACCTATAGGTTTAGACCCTCGTCCTATAGATCTTTGAGCCCTGTTCTGACACAGAGACCCATCTGGCATTACAATGAGGATGTGAAACCACTGCTCTTCCGTGATGAGTCTCCCAGCCATCAGGCACCATGCAGCACCACCTATTTTCAGTTGAAACACAGCAATCGCCTTGAAGCCACTAGAAGACGACCTGCAGACCATGCTGTTTTCATCTGACAAACAGGGAGCGCCTTGAAGCTGCTGGTCAGTGACCTGCAGGCCGCGCTGTTTCCATCTGACACATAGCGAGCGCCTTGAAGCTGCTGGTAGGTGACCTGCAGACCATGCTGTTTTGCTAAAAGACAGTGAGCATCCTGAAGCCATCAGTGCAACATGTGCAAATGACGGAATGCTTGGTCCTTCAGTGTTCTTTTGGGGGGGAGAGGGCAGCTTCCTGATATATAATAGGACTCAGGCTAATGAGTTAAGGGGGCATTTAGCGTGCTGCGTGGAAAGGCACTAAGAGGATTGGCAATTCCTCCTCAAGTCAGACTGTGCAGCGTTTCTCTCGGCGTAGTGGCAGCTATGAAGTCAAGTATGATATGAGCGAGCTAGGGGAAAGCTGGAGACTGGCTACAAATTACAGGCAGGAACGAAGGTTAAACTGCCTGCCTGTGAAAACTTTCAAAACACTTACAGTTTTAAAGAAATGTTAAGTGTCGAACAAATATGTCAGCAAATGATTTCAAACACGATGTTTGAGCACGATGACCTGCTTAGCCGAAGAGTCTATTGGGGCATATTATCAAGGAAACGCGATAAACATCGCATTTCCCGCTTTGCGCGATTCCTGTTATCGCCGCGTATCGCAGGATCTAATCTCCGAGATATCGCGTTATTATCAATGCATATCTCCATGGCGATTAAATCCTGCGATAGCGGCGTGAAACAGAATCGCGCAAAGCGGGAAATGCGATGTTTGTCGCGTTACCTTGATGATATGCCCCGTTGCCTCAGCCGTATAATCCACCTGCCATTAAAAGTATGGCTAAGTCGGATTCAAACCAGGCGTTGCAAACCCGCGATAACCGCGGTTAGCGCGGTTAATTCTATTGCATCGCGGGTTTGCTCGAGGGTTGTTAATAGTGCGCTGCCGTGTCAGCGTGGATTTCCAGGGAGGAATGGAAAGGAACGCCCACTTTGCATGTCATTAGCGATATTCTTCGCTGACATGCAAAGTGGAGTTAAATGGGCTGCTTACTCAAGGAAACACGCGTTAGCGTGTCCTTGATAATTGTGCGGAGAAAAATTCGCCGCTTTTCGGCCGAAAACGGCCGCTAAAGCGGCGATAATGGGCTTGATAATATGCCCCAATTGGGAGGGAGGGGGGCAAGCCAAACCGAGACCAATTTTTGTGTGTGCAAAAGGCCGATTTATTGAAACAAATGCATATCACAATGAATAACACTGGCAACTGCCTTACAAACTAAAACCTCACTATACATAAAATAACTGATCCCCTGTTCCCCCCCCCGCCCCTACGATCCCCACATCAAATCCCCCACCTTGCCGATAACATAATAACATTACATAACATCCACATTACATAGTATTGCGGTTACAAATCCTGCCCTCCAATGAAACCCAAACCCCTACCTGCCTTTCTACAACTGTAACTACCAAACATCTAGTCTAAACTTAGCCTACCTGCCTACCCTTTCCCTGCCCCTGCTCACAAACTTCCAACACTTAACTAAAAACTTCTGCCAATGTTGGCCAACTTTTAACAACCCCGCCTGCACCTGTTCCAAGCGACAAGTATACAATTAGCAAAACCCCTATGCACCTGTCTCCACAAATCTTGCCTCGAAAGATAAGGAACTGGCCCCAAATAAGACACCCCCCAAATACCAATTATAGGGTGAGAGGGAGGGAAAAAACGCTAAAAGCCCTACGCTCCCAGCCACCAGGTCACCAAACCTAAAATGGTGGCTGGGAGCGCGCCAAACCCCCAGATATAGCGTTGGGCTACAAAATATGTTGGGCTATAATTGGGCTATTCCCAATGTAGCCCAACCGCTAGAATGGCCGCTATCCGGCTCGCCCCTTCCCCCTCCCAATCTGCCCGGGGGGCAGACCTCACCGGGTTCGGCTGCCCCCAAACCCCCTTGGGAGGGAGGGGGGCAAGCCAAAGCGAGACCAATTTTTGTGTGTGTAAAAGGCCGCTTTATTGAAACAGGTGCATATCACAATTAATAACACTGGCAACTGCCTTACAAACTAAAACCTCACTATACATAAAATAACTGATCCCCTGTTCCCCCCCGCCCCGCCCCTACGATCCCCACATCAAATCCCCCACCCTGCCAATAACATAATAACATTATATAACATCCACATTACATAGTATTGCAGTTACAAATCCTGCCCTCCATTGAAACCCAAACCCCTACCTGCCTTTCTGCAACTGTAACTACCAAACATCTAGTCTAAACTTAGCCTACCTGCCTACCCTTTCCCTGCCCCTGCTCACAAACTTCCAACACTTAACTAAAAACTTCTGCCAATCTTGGCCAACTTTTACCAACCCCGCCACCCAGGAAAAAGCGGGAGAGTAAGCGGAAACGCTGCCTCCCCTTTTTTCTGCCCCCCCCCTGTCCTCATAGGAATCCCATCTTTAGCGCCCTTGGGCATTCAACACCCTGGCCAGCACCCCCTCTGATTTCCTACCGATACAAATCCATGCCCATCCGTGACAAGTGAACACCCTCCCCCTTGAAGCATTCAACTGCGTCAAATCCGCTATCTTTATGTGCAAATCTCTCAACCCGATCTCCCTACAAAATCGCCCCATTTCTGTATTGAGGTTCCTCCTGGCCCTGTCCACTACCCCCGGGTTAACTGCGCCTCTCCACACCCTGCGGGGGACAAACTCCGTCCAAATGACCAAAACACCCGGACCCCTGCCATTTTAATGGCCATGTCCCGCTTCAAGCTCCTCCTCACAACTAGCCCCGTGTCCCTGACCCTGAAATTCTTCCCCAAATTAAGTAACAAGATGTCGGGGCACTTACCGGCCACCAATACACCGTTCAAAACCCCGGATCCGCTCTTTCCAGAGCATACCCCCTTTTCCCTTCCAATAAACTTTAAACAAATCTTTATTAACCCCAAAATGTTTCCCCCAAAATAACCGGCGCGGGCCTGGACCTGTGCCCACTTCACCAATGAATGGCCCACTATCTAACTGGTCATCTCTCTGGCGAGGGGGCAAGCCACCGAACCTGAAACAAGAAAAACTGTGTGAACCGAAGAAAACACAGAACCTAAAAACCCTTACCTCCCCTGTGCCTCTGAACCGTTTTAAACTTTCGTAGCCCCATGCAGACTTTATTATGGTCGGTATCACATCCCCCCATTGAATACCTCCCCCAACGCATTGTGACTTTGTCTTTTGCCAACATTGCCGCCATCAGCCGTAGCAGTTGCTGCTTTTTTGTCTTCCTCCAGGCGTGCCTCGATCCATTGCGAAACCAACGCCATCCCCCTAAAAGAAAGAGCCGTGCAGGGCCCCATAGTCTTTTCCGTCGCCAACGGCACCCCTAGTTCCCTCATGATCTCTTTGAAGCTGTCCAGAGCTACCTGGCACTCCGTGGAGTCTGAGGTGCCCACAAAGAAGAAGTCATCCAGATACTGTGTTACCAAATGGTGACCCGTCCGTTCTCTCATGATCTCTTTGAAGCTGTCCAGAGCTGCCTGGCACTCCGTGGAGTCTGAGTTGCCCACAAAGAAGAAGTCATCCAGGTAATGTGTTACCAACTGGTGACCCGTCCGTTCCTTCATGATCTCTTTGAAGCTGTCCAGAGCTGCCTGGCACTCCGTGGAGTCTGAGGTGCCCCCCAAAAAAAAGTCATCCAGGTAATGTGTTACCAGCTGGTGACCCGTCCACTTTAAAAATAGCCACTGGAGACACACACAAAGAAGAAGTCATCCAGGTACTGTGTTACCAACTCGTGACCCGTCCGTTCCCTCATGACCTCTTTGAAGCTGTCCAGAGCTGCCTGGCACTCCGTGGAGTCTGAGGTGCCCACAAAGAAGAAGTCATCCAGGTAATGTGTTACCAACTGGTGACCCGTCCGTTCCCTCATGATCTCTTTGAAGCTGTCCAGAGCTGCCTGGCACTCCGTGGAGTCTGAGGTGCCCCCGAAGAAGAAGTCATCCAGGTAATGTGTTACCAACTGGTGACCCGTCCACTTTAAAAATAGCCACTGGAGAAACATACTAAAGCCCTCAAATCATGCGCAGGACCTCGCGCAGCCCCACGGTAATGCTTTGTACATGTGCCATTTTCCCATTGAAATGGATGCCCCAAGAGATCCCAATCCTCCCGGTGGACTGGAAGATAACTGAAAACCAATTTTATGTCCCATTTTGCCATCATCGCCGTTGAGCCCATGGTCACTACTAGTGACATGGCCACGTCAACTGACGAAGAATAAACAGTAGCCTCCCTTTCATCCATGAAATCATTCACTGCGGCCCCTTCTGGCCATGATAAATGTTGAATTAATCGGAACTGTCCCTGTTCCTTTTTTGGCATCACTCCTATGGGAGACCCAAACAGATTCTCCAAAGGCCAATCTTCCCATGGGCCCGCCATGCGACCCTCACGCCCTTCTTTGTCCAATTTTCTTGGACTATCTTGTGTGTTTCCTTTGCTGACTGTAAGTTATCCGCCCACCTCCTTATCCTAGGTCCCCCGTACCCTAGTCGAAATCCCCCCTTGAAATCTTGCCCGCAATATTTCTACCGCCCTCTGGTTGCACATAACCCTGTAGGGCTGCTACTAACCCCTCTACTCTACCCGGTGTATGAGCCCTTTGGCCCAGTCCCTTTAGCCCCCCGTCCTCCCGCGAAGGGCTGTTGTTGATATCTGCCCGCATTGAACCCCCCTTGGTGCCCCCCTCGCTGCCACTGCTGGCCCCCTTGCTGCTGCCCCAGCCCTCCCCCGAAGCAATTAACCAATGCATGTCTGCCTCCACATTTCGAGCAGTCATGCCTGAATCTACAGAAATCCCGGGTGCACATGCCCTTATTAAAATCCCAGCAGGCCCCTCCCGATCCTGTCTGCCCTCTGCCTGTACCATCCACCCTTCCCCGGGTAGGTCCCCCTTGAAAGGGCCGGTACACGAGTGGTAGCCTGCTGGCCGTGAAGATCGTCTTCCCTTCCCGGGACGCCCCCATCGTGTGTTGCCACAGGTCTGTATCTAATTCCCCCCATTTTGCCTCAGTGTCCCTCGCCATGCGTGCCCTAAATTCCTCGTCATATTGAGCCCATGCATATCCACCCCCTGTAATCTGGGCCTTCCTGATCACATCCATATACTTAAACAGCGCCACACACCTCTCCGGATATTTTTCACAGTACACACTTGCATATATCAAAAAGGCCGCTGTCCAATTCTCAATTGTGAGAGGCACCTTCGGCCGCTTGGCCAATTCGTACTCCTCCTCTTTAGATCCCTCCTTCGCCCGTACTTCTCTATGCAGAAGTTTGAGCATCTCGACATACTCGCCCTTCCAGATCTGCTCCTTAGTAGTCAGCATTAAGTGCGCGCCCAACGGCTTGGTTACTCCCAAGTAAGGCAGCCGTTTTATTTTTAACTCCTTACTCTCTAACTTGTTCTCGGACTCCACTGCCGTTATTACCACTGTCTCTTTTTTGGCCTTATCACCGTCCCCTGGGCTCCCTGACGCCTTACCTGTGTCCTCTGTGCCCACTCCCACGGTCTTAACCCCGTCTCCCATGTTCCCTGACACCTTACCTGCATCATCTGTGCCCACCCCCACATTCAAAACATACTTTCCCTTCCGCAGCATGCCCCCCACCCCCTCCTTGTCCCCCCTCCAACCCCTACTGATACCATGGTGGGCCGCAATCCCCCATCCTGTTTACCTGGCTCTAAGGAGTATGCCCGTCGTCCTGCCGTCCGCCTTGCCAATGGGGCCGACCGTTCGTCCAACCTCGATGTCCGACCCGTGGGCTCTGCCGTGCGTCGTGACACCTGTACAAAACTAGACAAAACATTACTCGGCCCCCCCACACCCTCATCCTCAATTTCCCTCAACTCGCCCTCCTCAAGGCTGTCCTCTTAGTAATCTAGCTCCTCGTGCTCCCTGAAACCCCATACCCTCTCAACCGGAGGTGCAGATTGCACCCTCCTAGCCCCACTTATATGCCGATCATCCAAGCTCCTGCGTCCTCGATGCCCCGAGGACCGTTGGGGCCCCTCGGGTGTTGGGGCCGGCGAGCCCGCCCGGGGCCTACTTATGTCGGCCGCGCCGTGATCCCACGCCGGTACTGGGTACGCCGCGCGAGGCTCCACCCTCCCTTCTCCTCGGCGCCTTTGAGCCGCTCCCAGCTCTGCCAAGTCCGGCGCCCGCTGTTGCTCCGCCGCCTGAAAGAAGAAGGAATGGTCTGGTGTGCTGGGCCTACCTACCCTCTCTCTCCCATCCCAGATCCTCTTCCTGCCCGCCCCCAGCGTACTAGCCGCCCATGCCCGCCCTACCATACTAAGATCCACCTCTTCCCCCCGGCTACCTGTTCCTCCTCCTCGTCACTCCATTCCAAGCCTGCCGCGCCCCGAACCCCGGCCCAACTGGGCCCAGCCTCTGCCCTCAAACCCTCCCCACCCAACCCCCGCACCCCGCTGGCCCCCACCCCTGATTGCCCCTGCCCCTCTACCCCCAAACCCACCGACCCCCCCTGCGACAGGTACCCCTCCAGCTGGCCTACCCTATCTACATCCCACACCTCCTCATTCCAGGAGGAGAAAATATCCAGCCCCTCCCACTCCCTGCCACTCCCTTTTGACTCCAATTCAATAGGAGAACCCTCTCCCTCATCCTCCAAGACCCAAACCCTACCCCCTCTCATCCCTCCCCCAACCTCTCCCTTCCCAGGAGCAACCTCAACACCCTCCCAAACCCCCACCCCACCCACGTCTCCCCCCTCCTGCCCAGCAGGGGTAGACTGAGCCAAAATCTCGTTGCACCCCCGTGCCTGTCCTCATATGCCCCTCGCTGCCCAACTCCACAAGCAAAACTGGAGCTGTGCCTTGGATTTATTGCCCCCGCCCTGCCGTCCAGTCGAACCTGACCCACCCTTCTTATTTCTCTTCCGCCCTCCCTTCTCTCTGAGGCCCCTGCTGACTGCAGGGCCTCTCTCTCACCTTTCCCTTGCAGCCTCCTGGCATCCAAGGAGACACAAGGCGAACTGCTCCGCTGGCGTGCCCCACCCCTGACAGTTCCCGCCGGAGCCTCTACTACAGCGGGAGGCTCCGGCACGCTTGCCACACGCGGGGCCGCTCTCCTCACATAGGAGCGGTCCCGGGCCTTTGGAGACCCCGCTGGGGAGACGCGAGACGCGCTCCCCCGCCGGGCCCCGCCTCCCAGTCTCTCCATCAAAAGCGCTCCTTTCCCGCTTACCCGTAATCCCGATCCGCCTGAAGGGGCCGCACCTTCCCCATACGCGCGGCCCCCAGCACTCACCTGCCCCTTCCTCGCCTTACGGGGGGCGAGCAGGCCACAACGGCGGCCACCACCCCTACCGACGCGCGCCTCACCGGGCGCGCGCTCCCCGCGGCCTCCGGCATAAGTAAATCCAGCCGGACGGCCTCACTAAGCAGTCGGACCGCCTCCAAGACGCGGAAATCTTCGGCAGCCATCTTCAAAAAACCACGATACCAGGTAATGACGCTACCAACAAACTACTACTCACTGCTACCTGACTCCACAAAAAACGCTAAAAGCCCTACGCTCCCAGCCACCAGGTCACCAAACCTAAAATGGTGGCTGGGAGCGCGCCAAACCCCCAGATATAGCGTTGGCCTACAAAATATGTTGGGCTACAATTGGACTATTCCCAATGTAGCCCAACCGCTAAAATGGCCGCTATCCGGCTCGCCCCTTCCCCTCCCAATCTGCTCAGGGGGCAGACCTCACCGGGTTCGGCTGCCCCCCAAGCCCCCCTTCGCACCAGCACAGGTCCAACGATGGAGCAAGTGTAACAAGGATTGACTCTTTAAATTAAGGGTCCAACCTAAAACATCTGCACAAGGGCAAATAGCATATCTGCTAAACTGATTTTGGGATAAGTCAGTTTCAAAAGATGTCTTTTCTCCATTTTCCATTCTTGCCCGTGAAATAAAACATCCGACACAGCATCAAACACTAGACTCAGGCCACAGGATCAAAAACAGAACTAGAAGGAAAGCAACAAAGAAGCTGGGAGAGGGACTGAAGCCAGCCCTCAGCAGGGATCCTGGGTGCCACATGCCCTACCTGTCTAAATGTCAAGGAAGGCTGCAATACAAACCTACTCGGGGAGGTGGTGGCTCCGTACCCTTCCAGCAGACTGTGCCCCACTGCTACAGCTGCACTAGACTCAGGAGAAGCAGAACGAGCGAACACACCGTCACCCAGTTTATGCCCTCACTGAGCTGCAGGGTAAACAGACAAGCTTAGCTACTGCCGAATCAGCGCGGGAATGTGCTGCACTGGGTCGGAGAAGGAACGAAACCTTTGTATGACTCTTCTCGTTTTAATAAGCAAAGACAGAGAGGGAGAGGCAGACGGGGAGCTGTCTCCGAGAACAAATCATAACAAGCATTACTTATTGAGCAGTCTGGACAGCGTCTGTCACGTGCACGCGCTCAGCTTCTTAAAGGAGAACCTATTACGCTCGGCCTATTAAAGGGGAGAGGTTGTGGCCTTACTGTCTGCTGACTTTGGAGCTGGGGAACTGGGTTCGAGCCTCGGCTGTGATTCTGGGCAAATCACTTAATCTCCCCGTGCCTAACAAAAAATGAATGTGTCCTTGTGTAACCTAACTGGTGCTCATCTAAAGAACTCTAATACCTACGGCTCGAGTTTGCGCTATATAAATCTGCAAAAAGAAGTCCTGCCAAGGAACAACAAGCCCAATCTCCCTCAAAAGGAAGCCCAAACCAAGCAACTATCCTACTAGAAAAAGCCCAAATGAGGGTAAATATCAAAAAGTACAAAAAGCCTAATTAAAAAATCATAGAAGCAACCAGAAAGAGAGCCATGGTGAGGAAGGCAGTAGTAAAAAAGGAAACAGTAACACAACTGTGGCATTAAGAGGAGGTGGAAGGAAGAATGTTATATTTGAATGTTAGCAGATAGAGCACTGAAACTAAACAGTAACAGAGCAGGAAGCCAAGAAAAAAATAGTCCCCCAGAGAACAGATCAAGAATCATAGCGAAATGAGACAGTGCTATGCCCCTGCTCTGTGGGAGGAACAGAAGAGAGAAAGGATGGACAAGGAGGCAGGACAGACCACTAGCAAGCAGGGATTTTTGAAGGACACTGACATAGACAAATGAAAGGCAAACGCAAGAAAGGGGACGGACTAGAAGTACACAGACATTTTACAGCAGGTCTCAAAGAGACAGCTGTGCTGTCTAGCTCGACCTAAAAAGGATGGTCCTGCATGACAATGCCGTGTCTGTGCTGGAGGTGCTAATCGGTCTAGGAGAGCTGCAGAGTCTCCTGTAAAGCAGAGGGCTGAGGAATGTCTGCATTTTATGGCCTCTTTAATAAACGCAGGGTAGGGGAGGCATACTTCTGAGCTGCGAGGGGGTGGGGCATCAAGGCATGCCAGGGGGAAAATTAGGCAGCGTATGTTTTTAAGTTTATTATGTACATGTGTTAGCTAAAATCACGAATACAAAACAAGCTTTACACTAGAAGTGTATAGTAACGAGATGCGTCTATGCATGGGTGTAGCTTAAGGGAAGGTGTTTTGGGTGTTACACCTCCTTAATAAATGAATTTTCTGGTACATAGTTAGGTACAGGTGCTTTAAGTTGGGTATGGTAAGGTGTCTGTCCGACTTCACCAGGAAATCTTGCATAAACACAGACAAAAATGCACACACTCTCTCACTTTCTGCTGTGAAAGTCTTCAAAAATGTTGATTATTTTTCAAAATATCATGTGTTCTCTCACTTAGTACCCCTACCAATTTCACTGCCCCTTTAGCCACTCTCATCTGCCCTGCTTCTCGTATAATATATTTCAACATTATATGCCAGAATGATTGTTGAAAAATCGCTCACCCCCCCATTCTTACTGCCCAAGCTACGTCTATGTGTAAGAAGTAAGCATACAGGAGGGTAGCTGTGCATGCATGAATGCGTGGATGCAAGGGTTTTGGTCCAGGCTGCTAAATGGCATACCAAAAACACGTTTATCAAAACAAGAGAAGTGCGGTAAGGGCTGAAGGTAATGGTCGAGTATATGTAGGGAGGTATGAGCGGCTGTATGGGAGACTGCATGCATGCGTGCTGGATGGTCACAGGCCATGCCTTGGGCATACCACACTTTGACTGTGCCCAGTTTGGACTGCACACCGGACATTACCAGTATAGGGCATTACCACAGACTCTGTGTTGAATCCTTGCAGGCCATGTCATGTGCGCCCAGAGTACAGCAGAGAAACACAGGTAATGGGTGTGCAGTGACGCACAAAGGGTGAGGGCTGCATACAGTGAGTGCGTACCACAGCCAGAGGGGGAGAGGTGGGCTCTGTGCCAAACAGCAGAATGCTGCACTTGACATACGCGCAAGCTTCGACCTGTGTTTCATGCGCAGAAAACACAGACAGAGCCCTGAAGGCACACTGGGGGGCATATTCTCAAGGAGCTATCGCCGAGTTATCAGCACTTTTTTTCACAGCCAAAGTCACGCTAAATTTACCGCCCCATTCACAAGCTGGTGTTAACAGTCCAGAACACCATTTTACCCGCGATAGCATCCGCAAAAAACATCGCCACAGATGACCCCCCCAACTATCGCTAATGAGATGCAGAGTAGGCGTTCCCGTGCAAAAAGCCGCTCAACACCACACCGCAACATTCACAACGACCAGGCAGATCAGCGATAAGGCCAGAAAACATGCGATATGGCACGTTAGCAGCAGGGAACTAACACCTGCTCTGACCTGGTGTAAAGTCGGGCGGCAGCCGGCACCAGAAAAGGGAGCCCAGCCCACAGCCACTCCTGAAGGACAACAGATGCCATGGAGCTACTCATCATGCAGCTCGGAGCCCCAACAGGGCCACAACACCCACCGCCACCACCCCCCGGCCCGCCACCACCCCCCGGATCCCCCCGGACCACCACAGAGGCAGCACAGACACAGACCGTGGACCTTCAGAAAACACACCAGCCTCACAGACATGACACCAGAGTATGTCATTGCCCACTACAGGCTCAAAAGGACAACCATCCTCCGCATCCTGAACATCATTGCCCACAGGCTGATGGTACCAACACAGCGGACAACCAACATCCCTCCGCAGACAAAGCTGCTGGCTGTGCTGCACCTGTTGGCCTCTGGGACATTCCAACCAACAACCGCCAGAGTCGGAGGAGTCTCACAGCCAGCCCTATCAAAGTTCCTCACACCTGTCTTGGATGCCATCATCAGCTTGGTACCCCAGTACCTATACTTCCCCCACACTGCGCAGGAACAGCTGGAGACCAAGCAAGGATTCTATGCCATAGCTGGATTCCCGCACGTGTTGGGGGCAATAGACTGCACACATGTACTACTTGTGCCCCCTGCCGACACTGCACACAATTACCGCAACAGAAAGCACACGCATTCCAATAATGTGCAGGCAATAGTGGACCACCGGGGACTCTTCACCAATGACGTCGCCAACTACCCAGGCAGTGTGCATGATTCATACATTTTCCGACAGTCCATCATCAACCGGTGCTTCCAGGATGGCACCTACGGAAATGCAGTGCTTGTTGGTAAGTACCAAATGAACACACCTCACCTCAACTCCACAATCATACAACTCACAATCCTGGTAATGCAAACGTCACAACCCACATACAACATGCCAAACAAGATGCCCACCCACCAGACACGACAGCACAACTCACCATGGGATCCAGGCCTAGCCATGTACATGAGCCATCAACGGCATGGCACCTTAGCCACACATCAGCAGAATGTGGGAAGAGGAGGGAACCCTGCATGTGCGAAGGAGGCGCTGTTACTGATGAATGGGACTGCACACATTGCTAAGTGTGGCGAGGATGTGTCGGACACACTGCAGTATGCAGACCACACACATATCCATGTCCACATACACCGCTGGTGTGTGGTACAGTGGACGCAACCATGTCACCCCAGCCAGTGGGGGAGACCAAGGAAACGTCGCTTGTCACGTCCCCCCCTGTAGGCGTGAGAGGAGTGGGCTGGCCCGGCGTTCGCCAGGGCAGCGTATGGGTGTGAATAAAAAGCACGTAGCCCTGGGCGTGGACCTCATCCGGAATGCCCAACGTCACTGCCCGGGCGGTGCCTCTCACCCCGCCACGAGGCCTACGCCATGAGCGGTGTTGCCTGGGAACCTGTGCGCCTGCTGCACCACGGACCACTAGTCCCCGGAGCCGTCATGCCCGCCCCTGCGCATCCAGGCATCACTGCTCACCTGCCGACACCGGCGTGTGCCAAAGCGGGCCCACCACGTGCCGGTGCCTGCTCCAAGCCCGAGGACCCCGACCTTGGCAGACTCCTCGGATCATCACGGCCACCCCGTCATAGGCCCGCGGACCTCCATTCCCGTTGACGTACTCCACCAGCCTGCACAGCGGACAAGTAGGTCACACATATGGAACTGAGTCTTGATCACACCATGGCAGAGTACATGTTTGAAGGCTGAGTACATGTCACCATACTCCCTCCGATGTGGTGCCACCAAGTCTGTGCATAGGACTCCCACCATACGTGTCTATGGGCCCTTGCTGACTCCGAGCTTGTGCCTGCACTGCGGTCCTGCAGGCCTCACACCAATCCAATGCAGTCCGTCACAGGCAGGATACGGCCTCCTCGCCGGCTGTACACCCGCTCAGCTCTGGTGCCACTACCTATGTCAGCCACAAAAGTAATACAAATGCCATTCCAACGTCGTGTGTGAGAGATCCAGGAGGAGATGGCTGGACAGCGGGTGGCCCGCGCTGACCGCTGCCTCCGGCCGACACTGCGGCCAACTAGGTGGCACTCTTGGAACTGAGCATGATTCCTTCATGGCAGTGTTCATGTCAAAGTACGCAAGGAGAGGAGTAAGAGGAAGACGCGCTTCAGTCCGTAGGAGAAAAGGCTCACCTTTACGGAGGTGATGGGACACTACCAACAACTGCACTGGTGCCACTGACTCTGTTCCGCGCATGCCTATCCCACGTAGCTGTGGGTCCCTGCTGACCGCTGCCTCCGGCACACACTGCGGTGGAGTAGGTCACACGACTAGAACTGAGTCTTGCTCTCTACATAGCAGAGTCCATGTCATTGTACAGGCCTCATCGCAGACTGCATCCCCTTCCAGCTCTGGCGCCACTGAGTGTGTGCCCTGAAATCCATGGGCAATCTCTGTTTGGACTTCGGTGGCGTCTGAGCCCATGGGCTGGAGGCTGTCTTCATCTACATGTAGCTGATACTGACAAGGTTGAAAAGTGGGGTTTGTAGCATTCAACTCCGCCATCTGCCTGTTCCTGCTTGCTTCTGCCCTCTTCATCATGCCCTGGAAGGACATCTGCCAATGTCCTTTGCAACCCTCCGCAAAAGTCCCCTTGGACATCTACGAGTACACGCTCAGCTCACGTGGCACTACCTCAGTGTACCGCAAGTCACCGTCCCGTGGCGGTGTGCCTGTGCCGGCCGCTGTGCATCCGGGGCCACAAACTCTGTGCTGCTCAAGTCAGAGACCCATGATGTACGTACCTTGTACTGCTGATTGTCTGCTCACTGTTGTTGTCTTTGCCAGCACCAGTCAACCCCTGAGTGGTGGATTACACTACCCAACACCCATCCAGCACAGGCGTCACTGGAGATGTGAGCCTGGCAATAAAAGGGGCCGGGCGCATGTGCCCGTGGCCAGTCCCACGAACTCACTCAGTGTGTCCGTGTGGTTATTATGTATGCATGGGGGTCCGGGGTCATTCCACATAACATTGTGCTGTGTACAGCGTGCGCATCCATGTCACCGCAGGCAGTGGTGTAGACCTGGGACATGAAACCGTGTCGTACCTCCCTGTGGGCGTAAGCGGGGTGGACTGGCGTACATCGGTACTGCGTAGGGGTGTGGCTACTCCACACGTGGATCTGGGTGTGGTGCAGTGTAGGCCTTGTCAAGGAGGTGGCTGATGCGTGTGTCTCTGTTGTAGTGTCTGCGCCACCCGTCCCGCAATGGGCAATGTTGCCATGTGGCATGCCCCCAATGTGCGTGCTAGGCCGCAGGGGTACATGGGGGAGGGCATGCCCGCTCGGGGTCAGGGATCACACATGCCAACTGTTGTGTGTGTCGCTATTATCTGGGCATGAGCCAAAGATGTACCCTCAACTGCATGTCGGGTTCAGTCAGGCAGGTGCTCTACATCTGTGTCAGCCCTGTCCTTGCAATGGGCCGACACACACGTGGCCGGCCACATTCTGCGCAGCATCATCACTGTGTCGTAGTCAGGTTTGTTGACATGCGCAGACAGGCATGACAATGGTGTGCCATAGGGGTGCATGTAACGCAATCACCCTGCGCACAATAGTGAATGTGCTCGGGGGGTGAGGTGCAGCAGTGAGGCTACGTACTACACAGTGATGCCGCTCATTAGCAACACGCAGTACATGTCATTCGGGAATCACTAACTCACACATATCACACACCAATGAACCAGTGGGCCTGCCAACACATCATGCAGTACGTAGTCTTGACTCATGTCTCTGCACTGTCACAGGTGACCAAGGATATGCACTCTGCACTTGGATGATGACACCCCTCCGAGCCCCGAACACACAGCCCCAGAGGCAGTACAATTTGGCCCACAGACGCACCAGGGGCATCGTGGAGCGCACATTTGGCGTGTTGAAGTCACGTTTCAGGTGCCTGGACGTCACAGGTGGAAGGCTCCTGTACAGCCCAGGCCTCGTGTGCAAGATGATCGTTGCATGTTGTGTGTTGCACAACATATGTGTACGCAGCAGAGCCCCATGGATACGTGTGCCAGATGCACCGGACGATGATGATGGAGATGAGGCAGGTGGACCACACACCACTGCAGCCGCAGCAGGAATTGCCCGTAGGGACTACATCATTGGCAATTTCTTCTCTGGTTGACGTCACATTGTGAGGGTCCTTAGCAGTAATGGCACAGTACGTTGACTGTCCACAGGCACAGCATGTGCTAATAAATGCATTCCGAGACACATTCCCTGCGTGCATGTCACTCATCTGTACAGGCACTTCACTCAGACACGTGTGGGCGCAACATGTTGTGCTGCAGATTTTGGGATTTGTTTATGGATGGTGGGTGTGTCATCTCTGTGCAGTGAGGCTGTTTAGGGTGTCACGTTTTAGTGATGCCAGTACTGTGTACAACAGTTTTTACGGTATACCACACTTTGGCGTTTCACGTGTGTCCCAGTTCATTCCATTTTGGCTGTCATTTGTGGCCTTCAAGTGACAGGAGGGCTTCTTTTGGGGTCTGTTATGTGCTGCCACGATTCAGGGATGCACCCTGCGACTCAAGTCCCGTGACATGGGAGACATGTACATGGGGGAGTCACTGCCCCTACATTGGTCCGTGGTTCCATTGTTGTTTGGTCATGGACATGGCACGTCGGTGTGCAGGGGGTGTTGTTGGTCCCTCTGCAATGTGAAGGGGAGATGCGGTTTCACAGTGTGTTCCATGTTTGTTTCCGCATTGGCGCAGGTTACCTGCTGAATGCATGTCAATGTACATTGTGGCTGTTTGTGGGGAACTGACTGTCGGATTTGGACAATGGTCATTTGTTCTGCATCACAGCTGGGGGGTTGTGCTCGGACGTTGTCCTCTCACCGTTTGTTTGGTCTGCTTTTATGGTGTTTGTTCCCGCCTGACGGGTGTGACTTGCGGGCCTGTGGCTGGTTTTCGCTTGGCCTCATCGCAGCTATTTTTGCGTTCGTGTTTTGCATTTTTGAGGCGTGGCGTTGATTTTAACGCGGACAGTTGTCAGGTTATCTGGGGCTATCGCATGGTACCGCCGTGCAGTGAATACTTGGTTAGCACGGCGTAAATTTCCCGCGATGGACTGCGATGTTTAAGGTTGCGTTAAGTAACTTTTGCGATGGTTATCGCACGTTCTTGTGAATATGCCCCTAGATGTTGTGCCCTACGCAGTCTGCACTCTGCACAGGACCTGAGGCCACAATCCTAACCTGTAAGTAAAGCTTCAAGGATGACGAAAGTGTATTTCTTTCAAATTTCATAAAATTCACTGGAGGAAGCTGCAGTTTATTATTTCGTTAAAAGAAAATACTCTTTCATCGACATAAGGCAGCAGTTCCAATAGTTACCTTCAGCTGGGGGACGGTACGTGTTCAATCTTAACCTGAAAAAGTACATATTTCCAATTGAAGCTAGTTACCAGCTCCTAACAACCTTATCAGTACAGTGCTTATGACCTCATATGTGACATCACAAATATTTTATTTTGCGACATCACGGATGTTATCACTAGGGAAAGGGGGGAGGTTGTGGACTAACTGTCGGAGCTGTGGGTCAACAGGTTACAGTCCTGACCTTAGCTCAACATCCTGTGATATTGGGCAAATCAGTGAATCTCCCATATAATCTGGGGCTCGTGTAAAGTCTAATGCAGTTGTGCCTGTTTAGGTGTCAGTAGCATTGATTACATCATGGATACCACCACAAATAATATAATAGATGTCATACCTGGTGAAATCATAAGTGATGCTATCAATTACATCACTGATGATACCACAGATAATATTATTAGTGACATAACAGATGACACCAAGATGTGATAGCACTTCATTGGCTGTGCTCTGTGTGCATTGTACACAGCTGGCTGATGTTCAGTGAGTGAGGAATGACTGATTAAATGCCGATGTGCGCCCCTGCAGACCTGAATGAGGAAGGGTTCTCGTTGGGGCCGGAAAGGATTGGTCTTTGACATGTCATTTGTGATGTCACTTGTGCACATTGTGTGAGCTCATCAGCCGACCCTGGTTATGGAGTAAATTACGGATGTAGCAAAATAGCGAATTCTATTTTTTTCTTTCAGATTGCTATTTTTAAGCCCCTTGCAGTAAAGCTTTTACAGGGTATTTCTTTATTTGTTATGAATGCGAGGCAGCCCTTTTTCCCTAACCAGAGATTTTTAACGTTCAATTAACTGATGTTTTAAAGTCAGTCGTATAGAAATGTATCTGCAGAGATCGGGCCAGAGATGGCGTGGATGCACAATGTGTTTATTACAACACTCACTAGCCTGGTCCGTGCAAGGCACAGCCTTCAACTCCATTAGTGTAGTGAAAGTCATTGTATCTTGTCTTAGAGTGAAATAATATACCAGAATTTAAAAAAAATTGCGACATTACACAATATCGTGAGGCCCTCTTTTGGTAATTACCTGTGCTGATTTAACAAAAACCGCTACAAGACAGATGCCGCCCTATCGGCATCAGTGAAGAAATCAAGATAGGTGGTGGACTTGTATTTACAAATCACGCCATGTGATTAGATTGTGGCGAACATAGACAACAGACTCTTGTCTCAGAAGAACAGCAAGCAGGTTAGGAGTGAATGTGAAATGTTAAACTCGCTCAGAAGTCAGAGGATGTAATTGGAACAAACAAAATCAAACACAGCCCAAGTTTAATAAAAATGCTGATTGTCTTGGCAGGGAGTGTGGTGTAACATGCACAGCTGATGACTTTGGAACTGGGGAACCGGGTTTGAGTATTGGCATCAGCTCTCCCATGATGAAACATGAAAGCGGGCGAGTCCATTCCAAAAGCACACACGCTACCCCCTCAGAAGTAAAAAATGAAATGAAACATGAAGCGCAGCGCCAGTCTGTAAAAAGGGTGCCGTGCTGAAAGAAAGTTTGTTTACACAGGCTACTGGTTGTACAATGCAAGCACAGCGTCATATGTGAAGAGCACTGCAGCTGTTCAGAACAAGATGCAAAGAGCATGTAGTAGCTTGTGCTTGTTTGGAATGTCACTGGTTCAGAGCTTCACTGCATGAGTGTTCTGTATCAGGAGTTCCAGCTGTTTCAGTTGGTGTCTTCGTGGATCTCTGCTGCTGCTCTGCTTGATGGCTCGGTATAGAACGTAGTGGTCCCAGTACTAATACATCCATATAGTGTAAAAGAAAAAGAAATGCAATAGTATTCACAACAGTAAATCAAATAGGAGAATTAAGGAATGCTCAAGTGTTATTTAATCACACTGAACACAAGATGCAGATTTCACAAGAGAACATTGAAAATCATCATTGATGTGCCCGACAGGGTGGAAAGGGCAGTGATTTAAGTGAGGTAATGAGGTAAGTGACAGACACTACTAGTGGGTATCACAATCAAATTGTTGGGCATGCTATTCATTGCCACACATTCTTAACAGAAAGGATGACATTTTTTACAATAAATTACACAGCCATGTAACGCAGAGAGTCACAGTGCGGCATGCACTGTTGGCGATACTGGCATCAGTAATGTGTCGACATTTCGACCCCTGAAAATATGTAGGTGTTCTTGGGAACCTTACTGGCGGGGTCAGGACAAGTGGTTAAGTGAAAGGGTGGGTAAAAGGGCACCTGTAGACATAAATGAAAGGGCGAAAAGTCAGGTCCAAAGCTTAATAAGGACGAGAGCATGAACAGGTAAGAATCATTGTATTTACCGTGTCTGAATTAGAAGGGAGTCCTCATGGGCGCAAAAATGTCATCGAGGACAAAAGGGGCTCAGTGGCTCCAAGGTACTGAAGTGAGAGAGAGTTGGACACCTGTAGGGATAAGGCCTCTGTCAATAAAGCCTCAAAAGAATCAGAGGGTCAAAGAAAAATTGGCTGTACTAAGTAATCGGAACAACTTACTCAAAAAATGGGCTGTACTCCCAAACGTGAGTGCTGCAGTGAGAATCGCGGTAAAACCATCAATTAGATAGTGGAAGCCATCCACAATCATGCAGTTGATTGAAGCAAATGGTCTAAAATAAACAGAGGAGGAAAAACCATTCAATGTCGGGACCCGAATGTTGTGAGCATCAGGAGTCAAAGCGGTAAATTTAAAAATGCCAAGCGCATCGTGAGTTGATAGAGAAAGGGAGACTCGTGCACGCCTATTTGGAAATGACAATTTGAAGGAGAAAGAACATCGTGGGAAGCTTGCCAATTAGCCGCGCGGTGTAGTAACAAAGTTGCACCATGCGCGCACGGTGTTCATAAGCGTGATTCCAGAGTTATAAAGGGAAAAAACATTGTGCCTCTCGAAATACAGAGTGCACCGTAACGGCATCGTATTGGAATGTATGTCTGCAAAAGTCAATGTTAGCGATGTTAATGAAAAGAAGGGCAGTGGCACTTCTACAATACAGGTCACAGAGCGGTGACTATTCAAAGACTAGGAGGGAAACCCGCAGGGCCACAGGATTGACTAGATTTAACGGAAGGGGGCGGGAGGGAGGAACACTCACCCTCGTAAGTCGGACTCGCTTCCACGAAATGGAAAGAACGCGCTGCTGGGGCGGACGGCAGGATTAAATAAACACGTAGCCGGCGTGCCTACGTGACGCCCGGTGGCATGCAGCCGCTGAATGCTGGTGTGTACGCCTGCTTGATGGCTCAGCTGTTTCTTGAATACATCTTACAACGACTTAAC
This sequence comes from Calotriton arnoldi, assembly GCA_963921515.1. Classification (NCBI taxonomy): domain Eukaryota; kingdom Metazoa; phylum Chordata; class Amphibia; order Caudata; family Salamandridae; genus Calotriton; species Calotriton arnoldi. Next base: position 2,689,604 of record CAWUFW010000004.1, on the reverse strand, counting down.
TGGTGTTCCTGCTTCATTACCACATCTTGGTTGGCAACGAGGATGAAAAATCTGAAAAATCCTTCAGAGAAAGAATTCTGTAATAGGCCAATACTCCAGGGGACGAGTAAGACATGAGAAGGTGGGACATATACCCACAAGAAACCATAGAAAGCTTTTCATAACGACACACTTTAACCAATTGACAATGAGGGCGGAGCTAAAGCCCGTAAAAGTGAATGCAGCATGCCTCAGAGAGCAGCACATGCGCGGTGCTAGGCTCAACCTAAAAACTACACTTTGAAATACATTTATTACTTAGCAATGCTGGGAAAGAGGAAATAAAGGGCACATTAAAAAGAGGGTGCCCTATGATATATTTTATAATATATGTTAGTGCTGTAAGTGCTGATTTGAGATGTATTGAGGTTCTACTTATTTCTTAAATAACTATATAGGGTCATAGTAGTGATATGTTTAGGGTGGTGGGGGTGGTTTTGTGGTAGGACTAGGATTTGGAGTTTAGATTTCTTACACATATCTCCTTGCACAAACATATAGCTGGATTCAAGCTTCTGGTAAGCAGTAAAGTAACTGTGCACTGTGTGACTGTCCTTATCACAGAGATCAGCTATTGTTTGTATTTGTATGGTATATGGGGATGGAGGACACACCTAGTTTGCACTCCTAAATACAGCTTAATCAAAGGATTTAATGAAAAAAGTGCAATAAGAAGGGTGGTACCTTGATGGACTGTCACTGTGACCCCAGATGGGTATATGTAGTATGAGATTTCCAGGAGAGAAGGCACATCCAGCAGGAAAAAGGAGAAAGGCAATCCTGGGTTTTAAAAGTATTTAAATATTTATTTTTAAGTATAAATACAAGGAGCCCACAGCAGCAGGTCTGGCAGCAAGAAGATCCACAGTCAACTGACTCAACTGTGAGTCTGAACAGTATCAATAAAGCTCAGTGAGATTTGAAAGACAACATGCATCCGCATGCAGAACAAAGCTCTCTGCATGATTAGAGTTTTTGAAGATAATCAGAATGTCATAGTCATGGTCATTCTGGCAAGAGCGGAATGCTCTGCGCGTGAGTGAGTCAGGGAAAGGAACACTCACGCGCGTGCACAAGCTGCCTGCGAGAATGCTTACAATGTCTCAATAATGATTAAGAATCACAGTACAACAAATGCCTCAATAATGATTAAAAATCACAGTACAACACCTTCCCCCTTATAAAACAAACAAAAGAAAGAGAAGTAACAATAGGGTATCTTACGTACCATACAGCTAACCAACATAAAAATCTTTAAATTTGGCAGGCGTGCACACCTTTGAGAAACAGTTGAGGCGGATGCCTCTCCTGAAATGTCATTCTGAGAAGACACTGAAGTGGACACACCAGAACCGACATTGACCTCGTTAGTGGATGAATCTGAATTGCATGAAGAAGGTTCTCCAAAGTCAGATGCTGTAAAGTCTAAAAAATCAGAATCGTCCTTCTTTCTTATGCGGGATATTTTGTATGCCTGCTCTTTAATAACATGTACTAAATCTCTCTTACTCCACCAATCTTTTCCATTCAATAATGCGGATCCTTTTGAAATGTTTTCAATTTCCACAGGGAGAGACCATTTCGACTCTCCTTTTCTTACCTTCCTAGGAACTTTAACTAAAGCAAAATCTCCCACTTTCAATTTGCTTTCACAAACTCTATGCTTGCTATCAAAAGCTATCAAAAGCTGCTTTACTTTGCTGTTGCTTTCTTTCAACTCTTTCAGCTACAGCTTCCAACCAATGACTTGAACCTTCTTTATTCATGTTTCTGACCCAATCTGGGAAAAATGAACACCTTGGCAACCTTTTCCTTAATAAAAGAAACGGTGACACACCAGTTGTGCTGTGAGGTGTGAGTAAATATGACCAGACCTTTTTTACTAAAACGTCTTTCACATCCCACCCAATTGTCAAAGCTGTCTGAACTCCTTTCAGAAAGCGATTCATTCTTTCCACGAGTCCATTTACAGAAGGAGAATAGAAAGCCGTGGTTAGGTGTCTAATGGAATGCTCATCTAGAAATGCACACATTTTCCTAGACACAAAGGGGCCGATTCCGATTCGGGCCGGAAAACATACCGACCGACTCGGCACGGGAACTTAGTCCGACCGACTCGGACCGGCCCGTACGACCCGGGTAGTACGATGAAATGCATGTGAAATCCGACAGACTCGGACGGAATACAAAACGACCGACCGAGCCGGACGGAAACAAGCCATCCGGCCGGGAAATCACGTGAAACGAACCGACCGACACGTACTCGGATTGAACCCAAACGAAACGTACCCGCGAACTCCGACCCGCGTAGTACGATGCTGTGCGTGCAAAACACGACTCGCCCGGAGCACAAGCCGTACGACCGACACGCATACAAAACCCAGCCGAAGCAACCCAATACTACGCGACCGACTCGTACGCCGCATATGAAACCTAGCTGACACACAGCGGGAACGAGTCGGACAAGATCGCACCAGACAACTGCAGCGTCCTACTCGGACACAAGAACGACTCCTACATGCACCAAAAACACCAAGGAAAAACTAGAAAAAAAGGGCCAAACAAGCAACCACTAAGCCAATAAATACAGGGAGGAAAAAAAATGGAACAAGGACACACCTCCAACTCAACCTACATAAAGGCCACAAATCCCTACCATGATCCCTTGCAAATTCCACTGACCTGCCAGACAGAACACCATCACACAGCAACCACAGACACACTCACAGCTCATACATCACACAAGCCACACACCATTACCACACCTACAAATAGCACCCTCACACACACCCAGCTAAACCTACACTCACACCCCCCACTTGCACACACACACACATCAATCACCACCACCACCCATCACCATGCCCCCAAAGAAGAACCATAAGTTCCTAGATTGTGAATTGGAAGTCCTGGTAGACGAGATCCTGAGGGTAGAGCCACAGTTGTTTGGTACATTTGGTACAACAGACCCCCATGTCGCAGAAAACCAAGATGTGGGCGAGGATTGTCGACAGGGTCAACGCACAATCACCATGTTTGCACACAAAGGAAGACATCCAGAACAGGTGGTATGATGTGCGCAGGAGGGTCCGGGACCTACTCAAAAGGACTACCTCCTCAGCCAGCACACCGGCAGTGGCCCTCCTGCAAAACCAGTATACCTCAGGCCCTGGGAGGAGAAGGTGCGGGCCATCCTACCACCAGTGAGCGTATACGGACTAACAGACATCCCAGAGCCTGGTGAGTACACAACTAATATACACAATATGGTGTGACAACATACACACATCACAGTCAAGGGGATAGGCAAACCATGCACACTTAGCAAATACACAGCAACCAAAAGATATCCATCCCAAGATGTGAATGCTAGTCAGACAAACACAATACCTGCCATCTCATAGTGATATGTAACTGTGTCATGACATCTACAAACCTAACAACAAATACAGCAAGGCAGTGGCACAAATAGAACCAACAAACACTCCCAGATATTTACCCACCACTAGAACACCACCTCACAGGGAAGCTCACTGAAAGGAAGGAATTCTGTGTATGCTGGTCAAGTCAGTGTAGCCAATAGCATGATGGGAGTGGTAGTCACAGATATTGGTCACACCCACAATTGGCCCATCAACACCACTCTGAACCATGCTCACATCACAGGGAGTGGAAAACAACTGACAAGACGGCTGACACTGGGTACTGCTGGGGGGAGCACAAGGCCCTGCTGGGAACTGTGCAACAACCAACAGCAGGACACCACTGACTGACATCCTGAAAGACAACTTGTACTCCCTGCAATGGAAGCACGTTCCATGGTGGGATATCTGGCTGTGTGGGAAGGAGGACTGACAGCACTGACCATAGTTACAAGCACCTCCCCTCACACACCCCCTCAACACTAACTCCACATAACCCACCTGGGAGAATGCAATGCCTCACATCCTAACTCAAGATCCCACAAAGAACCACCACCCTGGGTTATGCTGTGTGAAGCACAGGGACACTCTTGGGACTTGTAGCCAAACAACTGCCAGGACAACACTCCCAGCCATCCTGTCAGCACAGGCACCCCACCCCACAGGGAAGCAGAGTCAAAAGGAAGGAAGGATGGACATGCTGGGAAGGGGGGTGGAGGCAATAGCATGATGGGAGTTGTAGGCACAGATATTGGTCACCCTCACAATTGGCCCATCAACACCACTCTCAACCATGCTCACATCACAGGTAGTGGAAAACAACTGACAAGATGGCTGACACTGGGTACTGCTGGGGGGAGCACAAGGCCCTGCTGGGAACTGGGCACCAACAAACAACAGGACCACACTGTCAGCCATCTTGCCATTGCTGTCACACTCACACACACTGAAGTCCACTCAAAAGGAAGGAAGTATGGGCATGCTGGGAAGGGGGGTGTAGGCAACAGCAGGATGGGAGTTGTAGGCACAGATATTGGTCACACCCACAATTGGCCCATCAACACCACTCTGAACCATGCTCACATCACAGGGAGTGGAAAACAACTGACAAGATGGCTGACACTGGGTACTGCTGTGGGGAGCACAAGGCCCTGCTGGGAACTGTGCAACAACCAACAGCAGGACACCACTGACTGACATCCTGAAAGACAACTTGCACTCCCTGCAATGGAAGCACGTTCCATGGTGGGATATCTGGCTGGGTGGGAAGGAGGGCTCACAGCACTGACCATAGTTACAAGCACCTCCCCTCACACACCCCCTCAACACTAACTCCACATAACCCACCTAGGAGAATGCAATGCCTCACATCCTAACTGAAGATCCCACAAAGAACCACCACCCTGGGTTATGCTGTGTGAAGCACAGGGACACTCTTGGGACTTGTAGCCAAACAACTGCCAGGACAACACTCCCAGCCATTCTGTCAGCACAGGCACCCCACCCCACAGGGAAGCAGAGTCAAAAGGAAGGAAGGATGGGCATGCTGGGAAGGGGGTGGAGGCAATAGCATGATGGGAGTTGTAGGCACAGATATTGGTCACCCTCACAATTGGCCCATCAACACCACTCTCAACCATGCTCACATCACAGGGAGTGGAAAAGGACTCACAAGATGGCTGACACTGGGTACTGCTGGGGGAGCACAAGGCCCTGCTGGGAACTGTGCAACAACCAACAGCAGGACACCACTGACTGACATCCTGAAAGACAACTTACACTCCCTGCAATGGAAGCACGTTCCATGGTGGGATATCTGGCTGGGTGGGAAGGAGGACTCACAGCACTGACCATAGTTACAAGCACCTCCCTCACGCACCCCCTCAACACTAACTCCACATAACCCACCTGGGAGAATGCAATGCCTCACATCCTAACTGAAGATCCCACAAAGAACCACCACCCTGGGTTATGCTGTGTGAAGCACAGGGACACTCTTGGGACTTGTAGCCAAACAACTGCCAGGACAACACTGCCAGCCATCCTGTCAGCACAGGCACCCCACCCCACAGGGAAGCAGAGTCAAAAGGAAGGAAGGATGGGCATGCTGGGAAGGGGGGTGGAGGCAATAGTATGATGGGAGTTGTAGGCACAGATATTGGTCACCCTCACAATTGGCCCATCAACACCACTCTGACCATGCTCACATCACAGGGAGTGGAAAAGGACTCACAAGATGGCTGACACTGGGTACTGTTGGGGGGAGCACAAGGCCCTGCTGGGAACTGTGCAACAACCAACAGCAGGACACCACTGACTGACATCCTGAAAGACAACTTGCACTCCCTGCAATGGAAGCACGCTTCATGGTTGGATAACTGGGCTGGGGGAGAAGGAGGCCTGGATGGCAACCAAATACCACCAATGCTGGTCATGCACACACCTCAACATTCACATTGACATGCCACAGGTTGGCAGGACAATGTGCTACACCAATATCACTCTCTGACTGTCACAATTTAGGAGAATGCAATGTCCTGGCCCACATCCAGAGGTACAGTCACAACTGTCAGGTGTTTGAACAATTGATGCCAGTAGAAACATAACATACAATATGTGTCTCTCCCCAAAACAGGTGATGATGGGGACACAGCAGCAGACGAGGAGGAGTCCCTGTCCCAGGCTCCGGGGAACACTGAGCTCACTGGTGTGGATCAGCCTCTGCACTCCTCGGATGGCGAAGAACCAGCTGGACCCTCCGGTGTGAGTCATCATGCAGCACCAGCAGGACCAACATCTGCACCCCCTGCACCCACCCCTCCAACAACTGCCAACACACAGGCCACCCCTGCCAACACGGACAGACCAAGGACCACAGATGACAACAGTGCAGGGACCCAGGCCCAAACTGGAGCTGGTGACAACGAGCCCAAAAACAACACCCAAGTGGGCCCACGGTCACCTGTGCGTGCCACCACAGGTCCTGCACGTGTCGCCAGGGGTGGTGGGAGGGGTGGTAGACATAGGTCGCTCTTTGCAGAGGGGTCTGGACTGCATGATGACCCACAACTGGCACGCATCGCGGATGCGTACCAGACTAGCACCGGAGAGGTCAGCCAGGTAGTGGGGATCCTCAAGGACATACAACAGCAGCAGGCTGCCCATCATGCCCGCTTGGACTCCCACATGTCCCGTGTCGAGACACACATGTCACGTGTCGAGACACACATGTCTGGCATGGAGTCCAAGTGGGACACATTGGAAGAACTGACAGCGGTGCATAGGGACATACTGACATGCCTCCGCCAGATCAGCACCAACATGGCCTCACCTCCCTGTGTGCCCACAACATCTGCTGCTGAAACAACTGCAAATGCCACAGGGAGGGAGGAGGACTCTGGCAGAGAGTCCCCTGGACCGCCGCAGCCTGCACCTGAGGGTCCCCCCCCCCCAAGAAGAGGGGCCATCCGAGGAGGCCAAACTGAGAGGCCGATGGCCATCTACATCCCCCAGGAAGCCAACACCTGTTCTGGAACTTTTCCTCTGTGTGTAAACTGCACGCCCTGTCGAAGCCAACCCAACTCTCCCACATGACATGGGGAGCTCTAGTTGGCCAAATTTATCAGATGACTGGACTTTACTCTGGACATTTCAGCTACCAAGACTTCCAATTCACATGGGAACTTTGGATTCCAATTTCTATGTACAGCACCCACCATCCTGTGCACCATCCTCACACCTGTATGTAAATAAACTCACCAATACACCATACCTGCCTCAGTTGTGATTCCAACGTGGTTTTTGTCATGTAGATGGTGATCTGCTAAATGACACTGTGCATGTTAACTGCTACAGCAAGTCCAACACCGTCATGTCAGTCATGGCGACGTGACACATATGAGGGAGACACACCACTAGGGCCACACAACACATACACACCAGGGCCATCAGACTCATCACCTATACTGATGTTGCAACAAAATACAGTGGAATGCACAGACACGCCACCTATTCACAGTCACTGTCAACTAGACTACAGGTGCAGTAAGCAAATGTCAGTCAGATGTGTGACTACAGACAACGCACATCCCAAAGTGAAGCACAGGTTTATTACACATTTGCAACATGTTGTTTCCACTACAAATGCAAGCTAATCCAACCTGGCTGTGGCCACAAAGTCAAAAAGTGCAGAAGATAGAAAGTCCAGGGGTGTGTGGCACATCACCTGTAGGGAAACGACTGCTTCCACCTTGGAAGTTGAATCATGGATTCGGGGGATCCAAGTTGATCAGACAACTCCGGCAGCACCCTGTGAAGGACAGACATGACACACAGTCAAAACCACTGAAGAACATCACAGAACGGCAATACTCATGTCTAATACATGTCACAAGATAACTACACAAAACCAAGTTAGCATGTCAACACTGTTGGGCAGTACAGACCACCTGCAAGGACACATCGCTGCACGCATCCAGTCAATTAGCACATGGCCACACTCAAACAGCACCAGAGCACCACACACACATATCATGCAAACTCAAATCATTGACATTACAACCCTCTGGAGACTCACATTCAGCTGAAGAAGTTGGTGATGAGCTGTGTGCGGACATCACCATCATCATCATCATCATCATCTTCACTGACATCGTGACCCAGGCCAGGATCTTCCAAAGGTGGGGGACGTTGGTCATCGTCATCCAGGATGAGAGGCAACTCCTTCCGCACTGCCAGGTTGTGTAGCATGCAGCAGACGATGACAATCTTGCACACCTTTGCTGGGGCATATGGGAGGGCCCCTCCTGTCTTGTCCAGGCAGCGTAAGCGGCTCTTCAGGAGACCAAAGGTCCGCTCAATCATCCTCCTCGTCCGACCATGTGCCTCATTGTAGCGCATCTGGGCTGGTGTCACAGGGTTCCTGAGGGGTGTCAGCAACCACGGCATGTTGGGGTATCCCGAGTCACCTACAGACAGACAATTGCACATTAGCCGATTTGAAAATGTGTGCGGAAAACAACATAGCAGAACACACACAATGGTACAAAGTCAGTACACACCAACAAGCCAGGCACGCTGGTTCGGCATCTGTGACATCATCCTCGGGATGCGACTACTCCTCATCACGTAGGCATCGTGTGCCGAACCGGGGAAACGGGCACACATATGTGTGATGGTCATATCTGCAAGACATACCACCAGAGCATTGATCGAATGGTAATGTTTACGGTTCCGGTATGCCTGCTCATGTGCCTGTGGTGGTATCAAAGCCACATGTGTCCCATCAATGGAGCCAATTACATGTGGCATCCTCCCCAGGGCATAGAAGTCACTCTTGACGTCAGTGAGTCGTTGACGTGTTGGGAAATAGATGTACTGGTTCAGGTATCTCAACATTGCCCCCAAAACATCGCGTAGCACACGGCTGAACATAGTCTGTGACATCCCACCAGTAGTTGCCACAGTGTGTTGAAAGGTACCGGTGGCAAAGAAGTGTAGGGCTGCCATCACCTTCACCTTGGGGGTCAGCGCTGTAGGATACGGCCGGCTAGGCTGCAAATGTGGGTCCAACCGCTCTGCCAAATCCTCAATCAGCTGCCTGGTGAAGTGGTACCGTCGGATGCTGTCACGTTCCACCATCGTTGCCAGGTCTGGGAATGGTCGATGGACAGCAGGAGCCCTGCAGTGCATAGGTGAAGAAAGCAAGATTGTCAGTCACCCCACCTATGTGCCGTTCACCATACTCAATTTCACATGATACATCATTAACAAACACAAGTACTTGATGTGTGTGTCGTTCCGTTTGGACATATATGGCACCTACATGGACATCATCTAACATCTCTGTTCAACAAGTGTGGACAACAGGTCCCAGGGTGTGCAATGTGAAACCATTTGGATGAGTCACAGTACCCATTTACTGCTCTCACATTCCACACACATACCACAGTGACATGTCTGGACAGATGCGCCACAGGCATCACGACTCATTGACAGGTAGATTCCCAGGGACCCTGTCTTGCCACATGGACACTGGCATGACATGGCGTATCATGTACACGTCAGAAAAACAAACATGACACCCACAGGTAGTGGCCCCTGTAGCCTCTGCAGGACAGACATGGACGTCTGTGACACACACACACACACCATCAAAGTTCATGCACAAACCACGTGGATGTGGAGACTGTCTCCCATTGTGCACATGGAGTCAGAGACATGTGATACACAACATGCACACAGACTGTGGAGGGACATCACTATTGTTGGAATGGGCCACCCTGTGACGTACATGCCTTCCCACATGTGAGCCTGGGGGTATGTGACATGTCATACACATACACAACCTGGAAATGTGACCATGACACATGCTCAGAAATGAAAAGTTGCACACCACAGTGGTCAGGTGCACAACATACAAAGGACCCTGTCCCCATGAACACGTGCACAGCCTGGGTGTGTCTGCCCCCAAGTGCCACCCCAAAAAACACATGTTCACCCCATACACAGATAAGGTTATGCTGCCACACATGCCTTATATACAGTATGGACTGGGTGTGGTGTTGTAGGTGTGCCCCTGAGTCCCTGGAAAGTAAATGTGGCTGGCATAGGTTCACCAGTGACCAGCATGGTGACATATGCATGTGACCTGTCCAGGGACGCGTTGTAGAGCAATGGACTGATCGGTGTGCCCGGCCGGCCCATTGCATTGTATGTGAGCGGGTACGCGTTGTATGCCTGGTACGCGTTGTACAGCAATGGACCGATCGGTGTGCCCGGCCGGCCCATTGCAAAGTATGTGAGCGGGTACGCGTTGTATGCCTGGTACGCGTTGTACTGCAATGGACCGATCGGTGTGCACACATTGGCTGGGGCCTGGCATGGCAACGGACGCGTTTTGAAGCTCCAACGAGTCTGATGCAGTGAATTCAGTTGGCCAGCCACAACAATGTTGCAAAATCATGGGTGTCATGAAGTTGAAGATTTGAAGGATGCTGTGGGCGTGTATTAGTGCTGCTATTCCATGGATTGGTCAGATTCAGAAGATGCAAACGACTTGGACCTATCACTTTGGACACATGGGACAGTATCTGCCTCTGCAGCACACATATAATGCTGGCTGTTCCCCTGAGAGCTCACTTGCCTGCACTACATGCTCCAGGACGACATCTGCCACCAACACTGCTGCTGTTTATGCATCCTCTGGCTCCTGCAATGGCACGTACTGTGGAGAGAGCCCCAGCCTTCAGCCTTGAGGAGAACCAGGCCCTGCTGGACAGCCTCCTTCCACAGTACAGCAAGCTGTATGGGAAACCAGGGGAGCAGGTGAGTGTGCTGTCCACTGCCTTACTAATTGTGCATGTTGTCTGACTAGCAGGACTTACAGTGTGCACACCACTGGCTAGCATGCTCACTGAGTAGTTGTCACACCCCAAAGTGTGTAGTTACATGCACTGAACTGGTACAGTGCAGTAACAGTGCATTCCAACTAGGTTTACTTCCCATGCAATGATACCATGTAGTGACTGCTGGCAAACTGTTCATAGCCATTGTTGCACTGCCTGTGTACATCATATGCCCCTGTGATTGAGACACGTATATCCAACTGTGTGATGCACGTATATGTTGCATGTGTAGTAATGGCCTTTTCACTTTGTCATCCTCACAGGTTGATGCCCACCAGAAGCAGGAAATCTGGCTGACCATCGCCCGGAAAGTAAGATTCGTAGGGGTCTACAGGCGCAGGATCCGCAACTGCCAGAAGAGGTGGCTGGACCCGGAGGATCGCAAGGGTCCAGCTGAAGCTGTCGCCTCCTCGCAGGAGGGCGGACACCGGACCCTGACCCCCACATGCTCCGGATCCTGGTGGTGGTCTTCCCTGACCTGGATGGGCAGCTGAAGGACAGACAGCAGCAAGGAGGGGGTGAGTCCATGACTGCACTGTGCACTTTGTCTGACATGCTATGTGCCCTCCTCTGGCCTGGTTAAACTTCCACTGTACATCAGTCATGTGGTCCAGGACCCATGTCCCTCATTTGTGACATGCCCACTTCTCCTCTGATACGCATATGTGTGGCCCTTATAGTCAGGAAATTGTGTCATTTGGGGACTGTGTCATTGCATTTAGCTTTGCTCAAGCTGGGGGACAGCATTTGTTCCCGGGACTATGTTGTGCGATTCATGGGTGGGTCAATTGCTTACACAATGCCTAAGTTCTGACATGTTATCTGGGTGTAACTTTGATATGTGGTCCGCTTGCTGCTCTGACTCACCACATGTCCCTGGGGAATTTGGCACACACCCATGCTGCTGGTGGGAACAATGTTTGGGCCTCAGGAGTATGTGTATCCAGTGTGTCACACATGCTTAGCCACCTGCCTACTGTCCAGGACTCATCCCTCTTACAGGTGGAGCTGGACAGTAATGCCTACTCCAGGTCATGCAATGCACTCTGCACTCCCACTCCCGTGTATCATCTGGCATGTTGTGATCAGTGTAATGTACCCTCAGGTGTCTGCCTCTGTCTCATTGTGCTGTGTCTTCGTTGTCAGGACTACTGGTATGTTTATCAGTTAGGGCTCAGCATGCCATCTGAGATGTGACCATGATAGACGATACTTCTGTGACTTATAGGTGTCTGATCACTTGACTGTGCACACAGGTGTTTGCGACTGTGACTTTCAGGCAGCTGTATTGTCATTCACAGCACACTGTGAGGTGCTCATGTTCAGAGAGTTGTGTTTCATGTCCCCCATATGTCCAGTTGGTATGACGTGGACAAATAGTAGTACAGATGATGGGGTATTTGGGGTATTTGGGGGATGGACATGTGCACTTGTCAGTCACATACCTTGCATTCCCCATGCCCTCGGATTGTGACACAGTGCAGACTGTTGTTGGCTGGCTGCCATGGCCATGTGACTTGAGACAGTAATGTATGACTTTGCACGCATTCCTGTGTCATGGCATTAAACTTCCTGAGACTGATCCTGCAGGGGAGTGACATGTGCAACATGCACCCCATTGTGGCATTGACTATCCGGACATGGGTGCATCATGGTGTCTGGTGCTGGTATGCATCACATGCATTTCTATTTAGACTCTGGCCATCCCTTAATCCGGACACCTGCACTGACTCAGTGGCAAGAGATGTGATGTGTGCATGTTCACATACTTCACTGTGTTCCCTGCAATGTCCAACAACTGTGTAGGTGGTGCATGTGTCCAAACTGGGGTCTTACCATCAGACAGGCACCAGACAGATGGGTGCAAGGGCAGGAGGGGTGTGAGTCCCATGGTTGACCATCAGACTGACAATTGGCTTCCCGGAATCTGTGTGACAATGTTCAACTAAGGATGCCAGGGCTTGCTCTGTAATGTGCTGTACTTACTGTGGTGTGTGCGGTCAGTGCAGGTGACTGATGTTTGTCTGTTTCCCTAATTGTTTGCAGATACATCCACGGCCAAAGGAGGGGACAGCTCCACGGACCAGGAGGAGCAGCGGAGCCAGACTGGGTCAGCATCGGACAAGTGGTCAGAGGGACCCAGTGGCACGGAGGGCGAGGGGAGCCACACCGAGGAGTCCTCAGCACCATCCACCTCAGCTGAGGACCACAGCAGCTCGGAGGATGACTCCCTTGTGGAGGCGGGTGTCAGCAGCCACCAAAGGCCAGCTAGTCTGTCTGGCCCCGCCACCACCACCATCGCCCTCCCATTGGCTCCCATTCCTGAGGTCCGTGGAGGCTCCCGAACTCGGGAGCGTGTCTCCTTTGTGCCTGGCACCGCAGCCCCTGCCCCTGTGTCCCCTGCTGCCCTGAGTGAGGCCTTCGGCAGCTCCATGTAGGGCAGACAGCAATGCTGAGTGTCCTCCATGCACACACCACTCTGTTGACACAGCTGGTGTCGTTCATGGAGGGCATCTCGACGGGTATGTCTGCCCTACAGAGGAGCAATAAGTCGATGGACTCCTCCCTGACGGCAGCAGTGTCCCTCCTCCAACAGTCCCTCACCCCTCCCACCTCTGCCCCATCCACACTTCCTGCCCCCCTACCTGTCCAAAGCACATGCACACCTGCACAGTCACCCAAACACACAGACACGAGCAGCACAGACACACCCAAGAGAAAGGCAAAACGTGCACACAAGCATCCTCAGGGGACTGATACCACAGACACAGGGGACGGGGAACACACACACACACAGGCATCCACATTAACTCCGCAGTCCTCCAAATCCTTTCCCTCCAAGACCCCTTCCCTCGCCTGCTACCACACCTACACAGCAGATCTTCCTGTGTGACCTCGGCCTCTTCCCCTCCAATCCTGCTGATCCAGCATACCGGGGGAAGAGGAAGTCCACCCACACAGAGGGGAGTGCCCCTCGCCCCCGGACACCCTCCCCCAGGCACAGGCAAAGTGAGCCCCCCACCCGCAAGTCCCCCCGGTCCCGGAAGAGCAAGACCCTGCCACCGCACTGCAAGTCAACCACCCAGTCTCTCACCTCCATCCCCCAGGCCACCACTCCACAGGTTCCACCGCCACACCCTGCCCCAGGTTCCCCCACACACCGATACCGCATCCCCAGACTGCTTAGGCCCTCCCCCTGCCACTTGCTCTTCCACCCCAAACCAGACGCTCTGCCTGTTTGTGCCACTGGTGTGGAGACCGTGTCCCCCCTCTGTCCTGCCCAGCTCTTCTGCCCCCCTTCCACTACCTTGGAGTCATGCACTGCGGTGGAGTCCACAACAACGCCGTCTGACTCGGGCACTGCATTGGGGACCCAGTCCACTCCATCTGACCAGCCCACTGCAGTGGTTGCAGCACCAACACCATCAGACTTGAGCCCTGCGGTGGTGCCAGCCCCCCCTGAGTCAGACACCTCCACTGCAGTTGCCGGTGACACTCCTGCACCCACCTCCCCTTCACTGCCTCCTTCTGGCATCCCCTGATCCTGTCCCTGCGGTGCCTGGCCTGCCCCTCGTATGCCCCTCCAAGGGGGATGTCCCCTGTCCGTACCTGTGCAGGCAAGCAGTTGTTGACAAGTTGTCACACATCACCCTGTTGGGACTGTATATTTGGACTGGCCATTGGCCTTAGTTTATTTTGGACTTTTGATTTGAGTTGCACACTTGCTGAATAAAGCCTCTTTTTGTTTACTTGTGGTTAATCTTTGGAGGTCCATGATGTAGATGTGTAGAATCATGCATTTGCTGTTGTAATAGTGTTCAGATCAGGTAAATGAAGTTTTGCTGTGATGGGCTCCATGTGGACCATGGGATATGTGTCCTAATCTAGTCTTGATCTATAGCATCCCTTGCTGCAGTCTGAGGGTGTAATGTTCAGCATTTGACACAGGGATGTACGTTTAGCTTTTGTAGATTACCATCTTTGTCCTACAATGATGCACATCTGGTGGGCTTACCACTGTCCAATGTTCCTAGTACCCTGACTGTGTGCCCGTCTCCAATGAACATGCAGTTTAGCACATCAAATTTGGAGGACTCATCTGTGTACACAGTGCAAGTTGCTTGACACGTGTCTTGGGTGTATGCAGATGACTGACGTGACACTCCCGTGCCCAGGCTGATATGAGCAGAGCCTTCAGTGTGTTGTAGTTGTTGACTCACTGACCGAGTGTTCTGCTGACATGTTTGAGTCGTGCACAGACAAGGTTTGGCACAGCTGACCTTCCACAGGAGTGGAGTGCCCTCATGGCAGTACGTGATTCCGTGATATAGGCTGTGCCCGTGTTGTGTGTTGTGTAGGCATGTCTGTGCGTGTACCCTTCTCCTTTTCCTACACAGGCTGTGTCCCTACGCATGTTCCTGTTTGTGATGCTTGCTGAGTTGTTCTGTGTTCATCCAGCATCTTGGACCTGGTTTCTCCGGGATGTGGGTGCATGGCAAACTAATGTTAATGAGGTTGTCATCCCTAGTTGTCTTTGTTGTCAGGGCTGGGGATGTGGGCAAACGCAGATGGGACACAGTCAAGATTCCTCTTTGCACTTGTTGGTTACACGAGTAATGTGATTTTCTGTTTGTGTATGCTTTCAGTGATTGTGACACGTTGTGTGTGTGACTGCTGCCACTCCTCAGGGTCAGAGCTGCAATGTTGGAAGTTGTCTATGTGTGTCCTTTGTGGGTCAGCTTAGCTTCTTCATTGGTGTGTGACTATGGCCAGGATCCCATTGTTTGGGGTGGATTTCACGTCATGCCCATGTACGGCATACTGTGCAGTGTGTCAGACATTCACAAGTATTGTGTCCTGGCCATGTGTGATGGGTTTCTGCACCTTATTTCCCCCCACCACCCGTGGGATTTTCATGGGTGCATGTGCAATGTCAGCAGTCCATGTGAGCTTCACTGCTGCACATTGGTGGAGTTCAAGGTGTGTGGCGTTGAGTGTGTGCAAATGTGAGTTGTTGCACGGCTGGGGCACTACCTCCATGTTGTCCTTGGCTGGCAGGCCATGCTGAGTGCTTTGTGCTTGTATAGGTGTGATGGTAGTTTGTTGCTCAGGACACATGGCTGTGGTTCACAGTGTGGATGACATCTACCTTTGCCATCACAGTGTGATTGTCATGCAGGCAAGTGTCACCACAATGTGGGGTCCCTGGGGGAGTGCTGTGGTGGTTCTGTCTCTTGCTGTGTTTGTTGCTGTTCCTACAAGCTTGTGTGACATGTGTAATTTGGGCTCCCTCTCATCTCACAATGCCTGTTTGCCCACATAGGGGAATCCAATACCTGAGTTAGTTTTGTATGTGACTGTGTTGACATCTGTGTATTAGTGAATCTGGCCTCCTCATGTGTTGTGTGTTTGCCTGGGGTCACTGGCACACAACCCCCCTCACCTGTTGTGTATGATATGCAGTGTGAGTCTGCCTGTTTGTGTTTGTGCATTTGCACCACTGCATTGGCATATCTTTAGTTTGCCATTGGCTGTATGTTGTTTGTTGGCTTTCCCCTGCTGGCCCTGGGACTGCTAGGTCATCAGTCAGCACATTGATCATGGTTAGTATGTCCCATTGCTGCCATGGTATGGTATTTGTTCACATGACATCTACAGTCTCCACAGGATATCTACATTTGTGTGTCCATTGCTGCAGATATGTGGGTCTGCATTATGATGCTCACTTCTGTCATTGTGTTATTTGTGAATGTAGACAGTGTGGGCCCCCATGGCTGATGTTTGTGTGCACATGGCTAGAACGATGTGTCATTGGCACTGCACTGCTTGCCTCACACAATCTATGTTGCTATGGGAGACAAGCACTACAATGCCACTGTAGTGTTTGGTGTTGTGTGGCCAGGAATAATCCCTGCATTTTTGGTTTAGCAGCTTTTACCAGGACTACACTTACCCACACTGTTCAAAATGTGCTTCAGCTATGGAGCACACACTTACCTTTTGGGCACTGGGGTGATGGGGCTTAGGGCCCCATTGCCACACTGTTCAAAATGTGCTTCAGCTATGGAGCACACATTTACCTTTTGGGCACTGTGGTGATGGGGCTTAGGGCCCCATTGCCACACTGTTCAAAATGTGCCTCAGCTATGGAGCACACACTTACCTTTTCGGCACTGTGGTGATGGGGCTTTGGGCCCCATTGCCACACTGTTCAAAATGTGCTTCAGCTATGGAGCACACACTTACCTTTTGGGCACTGTGGTGATGGGGCTTAGGGCCCCATTGCCACACTGTTCAAAATGTGCTTCAGCTATGGAGCACACACTTACCTTTTGGGCACTGTGGTGATGGGGCTTTGGGCCCCATTGCCACACTGTTCAAAATGTGCTTCAGCTATGGAGCACACACTTACCTTTTGGGCACTGTGGTGATGGGGCTTAGGTCCCCATTGCCACACTGTTCAAAATGTGCTTCAGCTATGGAGCACACACTTACCTTTTGGGCACTGTGGTGATGGGGCTTTGGGCCCCATTGCCACACTGTTCAAAATGTGCTTCAGCTATGGAGCACACACTTACCTTTTGGGCACTGTGGTGATGGGGCTTAGGGCCCCATTGCCACACTGTTCAAAATGTGCTTCAGCTATGGAGCACACACTTACCTTTTGGGCACTGTGGTGATGGGGCTTTGGGCCACATTGCCACACTGTTCAAAATGTGCTTCAGCTATGGAGCACACACTTACCTGTTGGGCACTGTGGTGATGGGGCTTTGGGCCACATTGCCATAGTGGTCATGGTCTGCTTGCATTGTGTAGGCCACACACACATTTATGTGCGACACATGTATTAGGGGGTCACATTGTATGTTCAATGTCATGTTCAGTGTTGTATGCATTTGACACAGACCACACACGCTTGGGGTGGGATGTAATTTACAGACAGTCCTTATGTGGGAGTATGCTAGTTGTGTCATGCATTACCCGTCCTATGAGTAGGGGTGGTTGTAGTGACAGGCATCCTGCCCCCCATGAGTGGGGATCGTAGTAGTGGTAGGCATCCTGCCCCCCATGAGTGGGGATGGTAGTAGTGGTAGGCATCCAGCCCCCCATGAGTGGGGATGGTAGTAGTGGTAGGCATCCAGCCCCCCATGAGTGGGGATGGTAGTAGTGGTAGGCATCCAGCCCCCTATGGGTGGTGATGGCAGTAGTGGTAGGCATCCAGCCCCCCATGAGTGGGGATGGTAGTAGTGGCAGCCATCCATCCCCCCATGAGTGGGGATGGCAGTAGTGACAGGCATCCAGCCCCCCATGAGTGGGGGTGGTAGTAGTGGTAGTCATCCAGCCCCCCATGAGTGGGGATGGTAGTAGTGGTAGGCATCCAGCCCCCTATGGGTGGGGATGGCAGTAGTGGTAGGCATCCAGCCCCCATGAGTGGGGATGGTAGTAGTGGCAGCCATCCAGCCCCCATGAGTGGGGATGGTAGTAGTGGTAGGCATCCAGCCCCCCATGAGTGGGGATGGTAGTAGTGGTAGGCATCCAGCCCCCATGAGTGGGGATGGTAGTAGTGGTAGGCATCCAGCCCCCTATGGGTGGGGATGGCAGTAGTGGTATCCAGCCCCCATGAGTGGGGATGGTAGTAGTGGCAGCCATCCAGCCCCCATGAGTAGGGATGGTAGTAGTGGTAGGCATCCAGCCCCCCATGAGTGGGTATGTTAGTAGTGGTAGGCATCCAGCCCCCCCATGAGTGGGGATGGTAGTAGTGGTAGGCATCCAGCCCCCTATGGGTGGGGATGGCAGTAGTGGTAGGCATCCAGCCCCCCATGAGTGGGGATGGTAGTAGTGGTAGGCATCCAGCCCCCTATGGGTGGGGATGGCAGTAGTGGCAGGCATCCAGCCCCCATGAGTGGGGATGGTAGTAGTGGCAGCCATCCAGCCCCCATGAGTGGGGATGGTAGTAGTGGTAGGCATCCAGCCCCCCATGAGTGGGGATGGTAGTAGTGGTAGGCATCCAGCCCCCCATGAGTGGGGATGGTAGTAGTGGTAGGCCTCCAGCCCCCTATGGGTGGGGATGGCAGTAGTGGTAGGCATCCAGCCCCCCATGAGTGGGGATGGCAGTAGTGGCAGCCATCCAGCCCCCATAAGTGGGGATGGTAGTAGTGGTAGGCATCCAGCCCCCCATGAGTGGGTATGGTAGTAGTGGCAGCCATCCAGCCCCCCATGAGTGGGGGTGGTAGTAGTGGTCGGCATCCAGCCCCCCATGAGTGGGGATGGTAGTAGTGGTAGGCATCCAGCCCCCTATGGGTGGGGTGGCAGTAGTGGTAGGCATCCAGCCCCCATGAGTGGGGATGGTAGTAGTGGCAGCCATCCAGCCCCCATGAGTGGGGATGGCAGTAGTGACAGGCATCCAGCCCCCCATGAGTGGGGGTGGTGTTAGTGGTAGGCATCCATCCCCCTATGGGTGGGGATGGCAGTAGTGGCAGGCATCCATCCCCCATGAGTGGGGATGGCAGTAGTGACAGGCATCCATCCCCCATTAGTGGGGATGGCAGTAGTGACAGGCATCCAGCCCCCCATGAGTGGGGGTGGTAGTAGTGGTAGGCATCCAGCCCCCCATGAGTAGGGATGGTAGTAGTGGTAGGCATCCAGCCCCCCATGAGTGGGGATGGTAGTAGTGGTAGGCATCCAGCCCCCCATGAGTGGGGGTGGTAGTAGTGGCAGCCATCCAGCCTCCCATGAGTGGGGATGGTAGTAGTGGTAGGCATCCAGCCCCCCATGAGTGGGTATGGTAGTAGTGGTAGGCATCCAGGCCCCCATGAGTGGGGATGGTAGTAGTGGTAGGCATCCAGCCCCCTATGGGTGGGGATGGCAGTAGTGGTAGGCATCCTGCCCCCCATGAGTGGGGATGGTAGTAGTGGCAGCCATCCATCCCCCATGAGTGGGGATGGCAGTAGTGACAGGCATCCAGCCCCCATGAGTGGGGATGGTAGTAGTGGTAGGCATCCAGCCCCCTATGGGTGGGGATGGCAGTAGTGGTAGGCATCCAGCCCCCCATGAGTGGGGATGGTAGTAGTGGCAGCCATCCAGCCCCCATGAGTGGGTATGGTAGTAGTGGTAGGCATCCAGCCCCCATGAGTGGGGATGGTAGTAGTGGTAGGCATCCAGCCCCCTATGGGTGGGGATGGCAGTAGTGGTAGGCATCCAGCCCCCATGAGTGGGGATGGTAGTAGTGGCAGCCATCCAGCCCCCATGAGTGGGGGGTGGTGGCAGGCATCTAGCCACCCATGAGTAGGGGTAGTTGTAAGGTGGTGTTGGTGGTAGGCATCCATCCCCCTATGGGTGTGTATGGCATTGGTGTTGGCCATCCCACCCCTATGGTTCTGCTGTTGCTTGTGTACGTCATTTGTGCATCCCTATGTGTGTGTGTGACATATTTCGGGTACGTGTCGTTTGTTTGTGTTGTGGGTGTTTGACTTACCGTCTGCGCCGTACGCGTCCGTACCGGTCCCGGTAATAGATGTAGAGTATTGCTAGGACCTGCGCAATGGGATTCATGTTTTTTTCGTCTCGTTCGGGTTTCTCGTGTCTTCGACTCGTACTCGTC
The DNA here is from genome assembly GCA_963921515.1 of Calotriton arnoldi. NCBI lineage: Eukaryota > Metazoa > Chordata > Amphibia > Caudata > Salamandridae > Calotriton > Calotriton arnoldi. Next base: position 2,669,136 of record CAWUFW010000004.1, on the reverse strand, counting down.
GCTGGCTTGTTCGTCTCGTCGCCGTGGATCGTCTTGTGGCGCGAATCGGAGCTTATGTGCAGCTCTCCTGGATGCTCAAATGTGCCGTACATAGCGACGAGTTCGGCGCGTACGGGAGACGCATCGTACTAGTCCGGCCGGAAGGTGCTGTGTATTTGGTTCCGTGCGACTCGATTCGGCATTTACGGATCCGGCTCGGGCGGGGAACAGAAGCTGGAATGGGTAAGTACGGCTCGCTCGGAATCTGGGCTGTTATACGCATCGTACTTGTTCGTTCGGTAGAGTGTTCGAGTCGGTCGGAAAACACGCTTTCGGCTCGTATTTTTTCCGGACGAATACTGTTAGGTGCGCTTCCGGCCGACATCGGAATCGACCCCAAAGTGTGTGCCATTATCAGAAACTAATTCCTTTGGAACACCTTCAATAAAAAATATACTCCTCAAAAAGTTTATGACTGAATCAGTATCGGGTCGTGATGTGAATTTGAAGTAAACCCATTTACTAAAATAATCTACAACTACCATAAGATAGCGTTGACCTGAAGGCAATAATTCAAACGGTCCTGCAAAATCCAATGCAATTTTACACCATGCTTCCTTGGGCAAAGGAACATTCATAAGGGGTGTTTCATGTCTTTTCCAATGTTTGTCTGACACCAAACAAATGGGACAACCCTCAACAAATTTCTCTACTTGAGATTCCAAAGATGGCCACCAAAAAAATTGCTTCAATGCCTTACATGTGCTTGAAATACCTAAGTGACCAGCATGAACTTCTTTGATAAGAGACATTCTTAGAGAAACAGGTGGGACACAACAATCTCCCCTCACTAATACTCCTTGCACAATCGCTAGTTCCTCAGCGACCTGTAAAAAAGGTCGCAAAGAGGGTTCCACACTTCTGATTGTTGGCCATCCTTTTTTTATGAAATCAGCCACCATAACTAAAGCAGGATCCAAGGCAAAAGCCTTTAACCTATCCTCATGTGAAAGAGAGGCAGAATTAGGAATGACTTCATCAACCATTGCAACAACACATTCATCAGAGTTCATATCCGCCTTAACATCCTCCAAAATGGGTAACCTGGAAAGGCAGTCAACTCTTACGTTTTTTCCACCTGGTATATATTTCAATGTAAAGTTATGCTCTTGTAACTTCGACAAAATCCTTACTAAACGAGAAGAAGCTTTACCTGACCCATTCCCATTCAATAAGTGTAACAATGGCCTGTGGTCTGTGAACATAGTAAAGTGCTGTCCCCACAAAAACATTTTAAACTGCTCCACAGCCCATGAACACGCTAGTGCCTCTCGCTCTATAGTACTATACTGTGATTCCGCTAAAGACAAAGAGCGAGATGCAAATGCGACTGTGCGTTCTTTACCTTGAATGATCTGTGAAAGGACTGCTCCCAACCCAACCTGACTTGCGTCGACTGTAAGGATGCATTCCTTATCTGGTTGAAAAGGGGAAAGTGCTGGCGCTGAATAATTAATTGTTTCACATTCTCAAACCTAGTCTGTGTCTCATCATTCCAAATACATTTCTGCCCCTTTTTAAGCAGCTCTCTCAAAGGCTGGACTGCAATTGAATATTCCTCCACAAATCTTGAATAGTACTCACTCAAACCCAAAAATGAGCGTAATGAATCCTTATCTCTTGGAACAGGTGCATCCTTAATAGCTTTAACCAGACAAAGTTTAGGAGAAATACCTTTGGCACTAATGGAATTCCCCAAATAATCAAATTCCTTAACATTAAATTGACATTTGTCCAACCTGAGGGTGATTCCATATTCAGTGAATTTGCTAAAAACCTTGTCCAAAATGTTGTCATGTTCAGTAATGGTTCCAGCAAATATCAGAACATCATCTTGATAAGCCTGCATGCCAGATATATCCTCTAAAATGGTGTCCATTAGTCTCTGGAATACACTGGCGGCAGACGCTAGGCCGAAAGGCAGTCTAGTGAATTTGTAAGCACCAAAGGGTGTGACAAATGTGGTGAAACTCTGAGAATTAGGATGAAGGGGAATTTGATGGTATGCAGATTTGAGATCCAATAATGAAAAGTGTTGTGCATCACCTATTTTAGCTAACAATTCCTGAATTCTGGGTAAAGGATGGCTTTCAATGACTATACATTTGTTAATACTGCGCAAATCTGCACACAATCTGATGCTTTTATCCTTTTTGTGCACAATAACTATGGGACTGATTCACTCAGAAGGCTCTGCTTTGACGATTACCCCTTCAACTAACATTTTATCAAGAAGGGTTTTAAGTTCATCCCTGACACTTAAAGGAATGGGTCCTGCTTTATGAGTGACAGGGACTGAATTTGTTTTTTAACACAATGTTGTGTAAGTATTTTTTGAGTTCAGAATATTTTATTGAATTTTCATATTAAACAATAAACATAGACAATACAGAAAAAAAATTATTAAGCGAAAATACCTAATCCCAATAAGAAATTTACCAGAACATCAAGTGAATTACAGTAGGTAAGAAAATATAAATATTCATTGAAAAAATAAAAAGGAGATGAGGGAAAGGAACCAGCTATAAACACCATTGCATTAACCATAAATAGAGCTACTATAGCAAACAAATTAGTGTATTGTACTATCAATAAAAAGAAAACTAGCTATAAATATACAATTAAGAAGATAGATATACATCAACAGGTATCCAAAAAGAGTGAAAAGAGTTAGAGTTATGATTAATCCCAGTCAAGGACAATTGAGCTCCTCTTCTTGTAAAAATAACCCATGACCACCAAGCATGCACTGATAATAACGAAACATCTTTCCAACAGAATGTAATGGATTTTAAAGCAGCTGAAATGAGGAAATTAAAAAGTTTACCTTCTAAGTCAGTTAAATTGTGCGAAAGAACAGCAGATTTGCATATTAACATATTGTAAGAAACATCATCATGGATATTTAATATCTTTTTTTATAATATCCCAAACATCAGTCCAAAACTTAAAAACTAAAGGACATTCAAAAAGCATATGCTGTAACGTACCAGGATGTAATTTACAATGCCAACAAGTTGCGGATTGAAGAAGTTTAGCTTGAAATAAACGTAATGGAGTCCATAAACAATTGAATAAAATATAAGAGTTAGTTTGAAAAAGCGAAACAGGTGACCAACCAGAAATACTACTAAGCCAAATATCTTTCCATGTATCAATGGACAACGAAAGTGAAAGTTCATTATTCCAAAATACTGAAATCATATTTATGTTGTTTCCTAGAGAATTAGATAATTTTTTATATAAAAAAGAAACACCATGAGATGAAGTGGAGACAGTTTGAATATAAATTGATAAATCAGCTTTAACATTAGAAGGAATAACATGAGGAAAAGAATAAAATCGAATTACACAAATATTCATATTTGGTAAGGTCAGATTGAGGTAAACTAAATCTTGTTCGCAAAGCCTCAAATGATATGAAAGCATTGTTGGAATAGACATCTTTAAGATAAAAAATACCAGCATTAATCCATGAATACCAGAAACTGATATTTCTATTCAATTTAATGACATTGCTATGCCATAGTGACAAGTCTTCAGTAATAAACATGGGCGATAGAAAAATTGAATCTAAATCATTAAAAATCATTTTAGTGGATTTAAGGATAACGGATTAGTGAAAAAATGATGATTTATTAGACATGGTTAACAAAGTGGGTAGTGGAAATGGATTTGCTATTGATTTCTCAATATGAAGCCAAATAGGAGGATTGTTTAAAAAGGAATGATTAAACCATATGGAACTTTGCTTTAAGATAAAGGCTTTATGATAAAGAAAAAAGTCAGGTAGTCCAAACCCAGAATTACATTTAGGTATTTTTAATTTTTTATAACTAATACGAGGTGACTTGCTGTTCCAAAGAAATTTGGAAAGAATTCTATCAACATCTTATAAAACTTTAATGAAAATTGAGTAGGGATCATGGCAAGGGTGTAGAAGATTTTAGGAGCAATAGTCATTTTAATAGAATCCATTCTACCCCACCATGAAAGATGTAGTGAAGACCATTTGGACGTTTTATCTTTAATATATTTTAAGATAAAGTTACAGTTCAATGTTATTGTTGATTTTATAGAGGAAGAGAATAAAATACCAAGATATTTCAATTTATCCTTTTGCCAAATAATATCAGTCATAGGTATCATATCAGGAGTACAATAAATGTTTAAGGGAAAAAATTCAGTTTTGTTAGTATTTAATTTATATCCAGAAACTGTGGAATATTTTGCAATAATCTCTAATAAGGAAGGGAAAGAGGATATAGGATCACTAATAAATAAAAGCACATCATCAGCATAAGCTAAGGTTTTAACCGCTTCGATGCTCATGACGAGACCCGCTCGTCATGAGTCACAGTGGAGCTGTGCTCATGACGAGCTGGTCTCGTCATAACGGCTGCGCGCCGCCCACGCGGGATTAATTCCCCGCCTGTGCGGGAGAATTAATGAGTTGGCGGGGTTGTGACGAGACCAGCTCGTCATGAGCACAGCTCCACTGTGACTCATGACGAGCTGGTCTCGTCACGAGCACCGCGCTCACCTCTCCGCCCCCTCGCACCCGTGGGGGAATTACCCCCGCAGGGAAGTGGTTAATAATAACATCCTTAATATTGATTCCTTTACTATCATCACATTTTCTTATAGAATTAAGAGAAGGTTCAATACCAATAAGAAACAAAAGCGGGGAAAGGGGCAACCTTGTCTTGTACCTCTAAAAAGGGAAAATTGATTCGAAACTTGGCCATTGATAAATAAACGAGCAGTAGGAGCAAAATATAGAGCAGAAATCATGCGGATAAATGTGTCACCAAAATTAAATGACATTAAGGTATGAAATAAGAATTGCCAATGAATTTTATCAAAAGCTTTCTCAGCGTCTAAAGCTAAAATTCCTGAAGGTAAAGTTAAAATGGAACCTTGTTCAATAACATGGAGCAAAGTTCTTGTATTGTTTGCAGAATATTTATTCTTCATAAAACCAGATTGATCTGGGTGTATAATAGAATCCAATACAGGGGCTAATCTAGAAGCAAGTATTTTAGCATATAATTTACAATCTTGATTAATTAAAGATATAGGATGATAATTTGACACAACAGTGGGGTCCTTATCTGGTTTGGGAAGTACAACAATTAAAGCCTCAGTAAAAGAACCTGAAGTAATTCCTGAAGAACCAAAAAAGGTAAAAAGTTGAAATAAAAAAGGCAAAAGTTGTAACTGAAATTCTTTGTAAAACTCAGCCGGAATACCATCGGGACCAGGAGACTTATTTTTTTTAAGAGATTTTATGGCTGATAACATTTCATCTGTAGTAATGGGTGAGTCCAGTCCAATTTTATCTGATTGTGAAATCTTGGGTAATCCACATATAGTTAAAAAGGAATCAATTAAAGAGGCATCATGAAAATCGGGCTTGTTATATAGATTAGAATAAAAATCCAAAAATTCATTAACGATATCATTGTGAGATAAAGCAATTTTGCCATTAGGGCCATGAGTTTTATCTTTTTTTATACGTAAATAATTAGCTAAAAGTCTTCCAGATCTGTTGGCATTAAAACGAAATTTGGCTTTAGAATTAGAAATCTGAATGCCAGCTCTTTTGCTAAGGATTGAGTTAAACTCATACCGAAGCTTTTGTAGTTTAACTCTATATTGAAGATCATTAGACGTAATAAAAAGTCTCTCAAATTTCGCAATTTGTTTTTCTACGCTTTTAATATTTGCATTAAAGGATTTATTTTCATGAGCCATAATAGAAATAGTTACACCTCTAATGTAAGCATTAAAAGCATCCCATCTATTAACCATAGAAGTGGAACCTTCAGGGTTGAGTAGGAAATAATCTTGAATGGCAGTTAAGAGTTTTGGTTTATTATGTTCATTAAGAACAATATCAGTATTCATTCGCCATCTAGATTGTTTTGCAAAAGTTGAATTTAAAATCAAAACAAAAGAAATCAAAGCATGATCTGAAATATCAATGTTACCAATCTTAGGAGTAATTACTGATTGAATTAATTGCTTGGAGACTAATAAATAATCAATCCTAGAATGAGAATTATGTGGGTTTGAAAAAAATGTAAAACTTTTTTCTGTAGGGAAGTGTAGGCGCCAAATATCAACTAACTTAGTGGTTTGAATAAATGATTTAAAAGCATGAAAAACCTTAGGAGGGTGAAATTTAGTGCAAGATAATCTATCTAGTAAAGGATCAGATATAACATTAAAATCACCTCCAACAATTAAAGGAACTTTACCCAATTTTAGAACATCAGTAGTAAGATTAGACCAAAAAACAGGATCATCCGCTGTAGGGCCATAAACATTAAGTAAAAATATGACTGAATCATGAACTTTAATTTTAACTATTATATATCTCCCATCAGCTTCTGAAGTTTTACTCAAAATTTGGCAATGTAATTTTTTTGCAAAAAAGTAGCCACACCATTTTTTTGCCATTAGCAGGAGAGGAGACAATAGTGTCAACCCACTTTTTCTTCATATAATCTAAGATTTTGTCGTCTATATGAGTCTCCTGAATAAAACAAATAACTGCTTTGCAACTACCTAAATAATCTAAATTCCGTTTCCTCATCCTGCTTCAACATCCTCCGAATGCTCCGCAGGATCTTCAAGTGGATCCCCACCGAAACAAGAAAAACAGTCACCCAGGCCCTCGTCACCAGCAGGCTGGACTACGGAAACGCCCTCTACGCAGGAACGACGGCTAAGCTCCTGAGACGGCTGCAACGCATCCAGAACGCCTCTGCACGTCTTATCCTCGACATCCCCCGACGCAGCCACATCACACCCCACCTGAGAGACCTGCACTGGCTCCCTGTCAACAAGAGGATAACCTTCAAGCTCCTCACCCACGCACACAAAGCACTCCACAACTCCGGACCAGCCTACCTCAACAGACGACTCAGCTTCTACACCCCCACCCGCCAGCTCCGCTCGACCAGCCTCGCCCTCGCCACAGTCCCCCGCATCCGGAAAACGACCGCCGGCGGCAGATCCTTCTCCCACCTCGCCGCCAAGACCTGGAACACCCTCCCCACCAACCTCCGACAGACCCAAGACCTACTGGCCTTCAGAAGACTCCTCAAGACCTGGCTCTTCGATCAGTAGCAGCACCACCCCCCTCTTCCCCCAGCGCCTTGAGACCCTCGCGGGTATGTAGTGCGCTTTATAAGTGACATGATTGATTGATTGATTGATTGATTGATTTGTACGCTTAACTGGATGACGTAAACCCTTAACATTTAATGAGACTACTTTAATATTGTGAACATTAGCCATAATGAAAAAGAGAGAGAAAAAAGGTCAAGAGGAGGAAAGCCAAGAATAAGGAAAGAGTATGAGAAAATAGTAGCTCTAGAACAAGTAAAAAGGAAGGAAAAAAATAAAACATGGAAAAAACGACAAACACAATACATTAATATCAAGAATGAAATGCACACACGCACTACAAGCATGACCGGAACCGTTGGAGCCCAATGCAAGAATAACTCATCAATTTGTCAGAAAATACATAACTGGCAATAATCAAGTAGCAAAGTCATGAGTATCCATTGGGTGCTGTGACTGTTGATCCAAAAACTGTTTTAATTCTTCAGGACGATGAAAGGATTTTGAGAAATTATCTTTCCAAATACGCATTGTTGAAGGATCAAATGACCATATTTGAAACCAAGACTTCTTAGTTGAGGACGAAGAGCAGTGAATTCCTTGCGAATTGAAACAGTCTCCTTGGCAAAATCTTGATGAATAAATATTTTATTCACATTGACCATCAATGAAGGGATTTCTCGTGCTGCTTTCCTGATCAAAACCAGATGGTGGTGACGGAGAACTTTAAAGATCATTTGTCGAGGTTTTGTGTGTTGAGGGTTGCGATGGGAAGGAATCCTGTGAGCTTTATCAATTTCAAATTTTTCTGGAAAATTGATTTTTAAGAGGCCAGGAATCAGAGTTTCCAAATATAATCTGCAGTTGGCACCCTCAACATCTTCTGGTAAATTGAAAATGCGTAGATTATATTGTCTATTGCGATTTTCCATATCTAAAAGTAGTGCAGACATAGGTGGTATTTTCGCCACAAGTGGGGTGAAAGCGTCTATTTTAACCTTATTATCTTGCATTTTAATTGAATTATCAGAGATTTTCATTGATAAACTAGCCATTTCTTTGCGCACGTTTTTAATCTCTGACGCAATTGTATCTGTATTAGCACAAAGTGCCTGAATTTCTTCAGAATTAAAGATAAGGAAGGTTCAGTTGACTCTACCACTTTTGATTTAATTGGCGGAGGTGAAACCTGCTGTCTCCTTTTATTATGAAGAGAATTTTTATTATCCATTTTGTTGTAGAAAGGATTAAATTTGAAATTAAATATAAGGTTTGTAAGACAATAAAGTGATACTTGTGAAGAAATCCTTAAAATGACTGGTGCAGCAGCTAAAATGGTCTGTGGGAGTGGTTAGGCCCAAGCCAGGCCCTTTCTTGAGAGTTCACTCTGCCCCCTTGACAGACAAGCCTGGCAGTACCTGAAGGCAGAGCTGGGAGCAGGAGCCTGAAGAGGAAAAACACCACTTTCGTCGTCTGAAAACGTGGGAACCAACTCCACAGCACAGGTACCGGCTTCAATAATACAGCGACCTCTTTGTAGATATAATTCCGACAAAATTTAGTCATTTTTAAAGAAAAACGGGCGAAAACGCGCTAGAGCTCACCGGGAGGCGGCCATTTTGTATTGCGCGCTTGCGCGTCTCACCGTAAGTATTTTTTAACAGAACCTAGCGAGTCGCTAAAGACAAGCGGAAATGTCTTTTTCCACACCACTAGATCAAGTGTGCACAAGGATGTATTAGCAAGATCCCGAATCCTGACAGGGGGATCTCCACCAGGAACTAGGGAGATACCTAATTTAGCGAGATCCTTCCACCCCACAATCGCTTTACCTTTTTTAGCAACATATATTTTAGTATGTGCGGTCCTACCCAAGCAAGTGATTCTGTCATTGAAGAAACCTAACATATCAATATCTCGGTCTCCATACGCTTTTGGACGTACATCAGAGTAATGTAATTTTGCATCCATTCCTTACCCCATTTAGAGAAAAATAGAACATCAGAAATAATTGTGATAGGTGCACCTGAGTCACACATCATGTCCAAAGTTAAGAATCCAGCTATGGTAACCTGACATATAGGATCCTTAATATCATTGTCAGCAATTTGAAGTACACTTAGATTGAGTACATTATCTGAACTATCAGTATTTTCACTTTCTATGGATGAAATCACATTGCTGACACCCGGCTGATTTCTGCTCATTCTGCATACTGTATGAAAATGTCCAATCTTTTTACATTTAATACACCGCTTACCAATAGCTGGACAATGAGGCGAGTTACCTATGTGAGATTTTGAACCGCACCTGTAACAAAAAGTTCCTGTTTTGTTAAAATACTTATTCACCTTAGGTTTTTGTTTAACAGCATTTACATCAACTTCGTTATCAATAACATGTACAGGAGTTGAAGTAACTGAAACCTGACCAATGACCTTAGATGATTCAACAGAACGTTCAATGCCTTTTGCCACAGTTATAATTTACTGAGTGAAGGATCTCTGAAGCATAGTAGTTTTTCTTGTATCTTCATTGAAGTGCATCCATAGACAAATTGATCATGTAAATAGACATCCAATTCCACACCAAAATTGCAACTAGTGGCTAACAGACGCAAAGCAGATATGTAATCCTCCACAGATTCTTCAGAGTTTTGTTTTCTTTTAACAAAGTTAAAACGTTCCAACATGCATCCCATTCATCCTGCTCATCTGTAGGAGCTGGTATTCTGGGCAAATTGTCAAAGACTTGTTGTCCCTCACGACCCAAATGACTGAAGAGAATGGCAGCTTTGCGTTTTGCCACATATTCATCAGCCCCAGCAGCAATCAAATAATTCTCAAATGCTCTAATCCACAGGACCCATTTCAATGGTGGTTTTCCTGGACGTTCCAGAAAGGAAGGCAAGTGAGCCAATGAATTAAGTGCAGTATTAGCATCAGCCATGGGTTCACCAAAGTTAAAAGAAGTAATATAACGAAAGTAGTTACAGGGTGTGCCTGTCACCGTTGAAGACAAGCAGTGAAGGTGCTACACAATCAGAGCAAGGCAGCAACTTGTACACTGCAGGAGCTCTTGTGTAGATTTGTAATCCAACAGTTTGAAGATGAAGCTCTTTGTGGAAAATCCTTTTAATTCACGAAGTTGAAATATCCAAAATAATTCCAGGGTTAACCAGACAGTAAACTGAAGAAAGGTTATATCTTCAGCAAGGAGGAGCTGAGAAATAGCTCTGTGGACTCCAAACGCGTGTTTTCAGTCCAAATCGTCGCCAAAATGTAGTATGAGATTTCCAGGAGAGAAGGCACATCCAGCAGGAAAAAGGAGAAAGGCAATCCTGGGTTTTAAAAGTATTTATTTTTAAGTATAAATACAAGGAGCCCACAGCAGCAGGTCTGGCAGCAAGAAGATCCACAGTCAACTGACTCAACTGTGAGTCTGAACAGTATCAATAAAGCTCAGTGAGCTTTGAAAGACAACATGCATCCACACGCAGAACAAAGCTGTCTGCATGCTGATGCCAGTTTTTGAAGATAAACAGAATGTCATAGTCATGGACATTCTGGCAAGAGCGGAATGCTCTGCGCATGAGTGAGTCAGGGAAAAGAACACTCACATGTGTGCACAAGCTGCCTGCGAGAATGCTTACAATGTCTCAATAATGATTAGGAATCACAGTACAACAAATGCCTCAATAATGATTTAGAATCACAGTACAACAGTATACTTATGAATTTATCTATTTCCTGCATGTGGCGGTGGTACTTCCACCATTCCCCACAGGCATCGAGGCACTGCCGCTACTGTGCTTTTCACCAAGATGTCTCCCATCATAGCTGTGGAAGCCACCTCAGGGGAAGCAACTTCAAGCCATAGTGACCACCTCTAAAAAAAGAGTGGAAGAAGTATTCCCTCTTTCACACTGGCAGATGACATACCCACTGTACAAACCTTTAAATTAGACACTAAAGGCGTCATTACCTGTAGTTCGAAGATGACAGCAATGGGTGTGGTTTATATTAGGTGCATAATTACAGCCATTCTGAGTTTTCCTGCACAGACTGAGTGATAACATGCACAGCCGCAATGTGCGTGCCAGAGTGGCATGTTTCAAGCAGATTTTCTCTTTTAACAACTGTACCAGGCTTTTCATGGCACAATGTGAAAGTCAAACATTTCAGATATAGGTGTAACTACTGAAAAGTGCAGAAAATAATACCTATTTACAAGTGAAGGGGGACTGTGGGCCCAAGTCACAAAGGTAAACTTAGACCACAAGTCTAAGTTTACGACTTATCGGTATTCACAAAGGTAAGTTATGAGTAGGATCTTTACGTCCGCACTGGTCGGCAGACAAAATTTTGAGTTGGAAATGTCGAACTACAGGAGTATTGAGTCCTAAATATCGTAAGTCCGAAATATCGACAGCAAGAATATCGTGGTCAAGAATATCGAATTTAAGGTAAGAAATATCGTTTTTAAAAATATAGAAGTCAATAATATTGTTTGCAAAAATATAGGGGCCCATTACGATACCCGGCGTAAAATAATCCGCCAGGCATGGAAGCGGCAAAAATCCGCCCGCACACACCGTCTGAACACCGACCACGCCATTACGATTACACAAACCGAAAACCGCCATCGGCGGAAAAATCACACAAGATACCGCCCGCCATCGTCCGAGTCGGAGTCAAACCGCCCGCCACGGACGGAAACACGCACGACAACACAAAACCGCCCGCCCTCACGGCCGACACACCGCACGTGAGATTACGATCGCACCGCCATGAGCGCGGGAAAACTACAAATATACCGCCCGCCAGCGCAAACAACGCCGATGAGAATCGACACGGCAGAAGCCATGGCGCCCACGTCCCTGCACAGAAACCATCCGCTGACAAAAACAATCGCACACAACATGGCCAACAAGTCCACACAGCAAGGCACGCACAAATACACAAGCACAGTACACATCCCGAAAACACCCCCTGGACAAACAAAAACTACAAAGGCCAGAACACCAGACACAACACACCTGAAAACAACAGACCATGAGGACACACCCACATAGGTAAGTACAAAAGCAGCACTCCCACAGACCACAACCCCTTGCAACATTGCAAACTAGAGAGGAGAGGAGAGGACACAGTGACACAGCAAGGACAGCAGCACACCACAGAAACGCACACATCACAACCACCACCACCACCACCAAACACCGGCACCACAAACCCCCTGCACATTACACAACACACACCGCACCAGCACCACAAACACCATGGCACCACAAAGAATGCCCAAGTTCACGCCCATGGAGCTGACGGTCATGGTCGACGAGATTATCAAGGTGCACCCACAAATCTATGGGAACCTGGTCCAGCACACACCACTAGCCACCAGAAACAGAATGTGGAACCGGATCGTAGACCAGGTCAATGCAGTCGGGACCCTGCCCAGGAACAGAGGTGAAATCAACAAACGGTGGAATGACGTCAAGAGCCTGGTCAAGAAGAAGGAGAACAAGAACAGAGAGCTGGCTGCCGTCACTGGCGGAGGGAATCCCGCGCTCTTCAAGACCTTCAAAGCGTGGGAGGAGAAGGTGCGAGTCATTATACATCCGGAGATCCTCGCCGGATTAGCAGGGGGAGTGGAGGCTGGTAAGTACAAACTAATGTATACCAGCACACCGCTATGTACTCACATGCACTACCACCATGCCACAGCTCCCAGGGACAAACACCCCCATGTCCAGCACACAATACACAACACATCACACACACATGCAACAGACACCACCACACACAGCCCAAACCGAACAACTGTAAGATACGTGGGGACATGTGTACACTCAGCCAGCCACGTAACCACCAACAGGTCCCCAAGTATGCCAGAAGCGCCACAACAAGCACCCACCACACCCATGTGTCCGCCATAGCTGCACTAACCGACAAGTAACAGGTAAGTGGCAGGAACACAAAGTGCAGTGGGTGGGAGGGTGGACAGCCCAAGTACAACACACACCAGGCCCCTAGTCCCACAGCACAGCAAGGAGGAGCATCCCCCACACCCCACAGCCACGTGTCAGCCACCGCAGTGCACACCGACAGCCAAAAGGTAGACATCACGGTCCACAACAATCGGTGTCAGTGGGTGTCCAGCCACCACCACGACCCACAACACCCCCCCACCCCCACAGACCTGCAACATGGAGCACCCCCCGCTTAGAACCATGTGGCATCCAGTACAGTGCACGCCCGAACAACCTGCAGGTAGGAAACTGGACAGGGCCGGATTACTGGAGGCATGAGGACCGTAACACGACCAACACATGGGACATGTCACGTAGCAGACGAACACGCAGCACCGCCCACCGTCACGAACAAGTGAACAATGTGCACACGGACATGAACCACAGACTCACACCTCACATGACCCATCACAGACACAGCAACACCCAAGGAGCCACGTCTGCATGCACAAGCCACACTGAATATAGTACCACACGGCAGCCACTGTGCAACTCATCACACACAACCGAAACACCATTGAAGTCCTGTCCATGTAGCCCCTACTGCCTGTCAACCACACACCCCACAACTACGCCTATGTAAGACAAACAACACTAGACGCAACAGAGCGGAACAACATAAATGCACACGAACACCACTGAACCCATCAAACACACAGACACACCATGCACATACAACATACCATCCATCCCATCCGTCAGCCCCAGTCTCATGAAAGGCATGTCATCCGCACAGCTGCCACACATACAGCAGTCACGCTAAGATACATGCCCATGACCAACCATGTGCCAGAAGTCAATGAAGCGCACGCCACACTGTGAGCAACAACACACAACATGGGCCACACCCCCCACGAGCACTGCAGTGATGCACATGGCACAGGGCAGCACGCACACCAAGGAGATGGGACAACTGCAATACGTTGGCTGGCACACAACCAACACTCACTCATAACGATGCGTCCAATGCCATGTCCAGTAATCACAACAGACAGCAAATATGCAGGCCATGTCAGGCATGCACACACCTCAGACCATGCACTGTCATGCTGCCACAACACATGTCACGTTCGGCACCCATGGCTCACAGCATGTACCCCAAAAGCATATTCCCTCCCAAATGCGAATCTGGGGCATGGCCCCCATGTTGCCATATGCGTTCCTAAGCGTTCCATTTGAACCCCAAAAGCATATTCCATCCCAAATGCGAATCTGGGGCATGGCCCCCATGTTGCCATATGCGTTCCTAAGCGTTCCATTTGAACCCCAAAAGCATATTCACTCCCAAATGCGAATCTGGGGCATGGCCCCCATGTTGCCATATGCGTTCCTAAGCGTTCCATTTGAACCCCAAAAGCATATTCCCTCCCAAATGCGAATCTGGGGCATGGCCCCCATGTTGCCATATGCGTTCCTAAGCGTTCCATTTGAACCCCAAAAGCATATTCCCTCCCAAATGCGAATCTGGGGCATGGCCCCCATGTTGCCATATGCGTTCCTAAGCGTTCCATTTGAACCCCAAAAGCAAAGTACAAACCAGACCCAGGATGGGCCAGGAGCCCGCATACACCAGAGTCACAATAAGTAGGGGCACAGCAACACACCCATCGGCATGGCCAATCCGTCCCATGCCACATGTGCACAGCACACAGTCCCATTGCCAAGCACACACAACTACAAATGGTACAGCCACACACACGCCTCCGGGAAACCCATGTACGAGATTGCACGAACTGTTAATGTCAGACGACAAATACATACTTCGCAAGGTGCAACACAATAACAAATCTCATTCTCTCCACAGGTGACGAACTGCTGGATGCTGGGGATGGAGCCAGCAGCCAGCACAGCCAGCCTACAAGCCCCCAACGAGGACACACAGATGTGGAGGATCTGTCCTCCTCTTCGGACACGGACCACCAAGCAGGCCCATCTGGTGTGGCAGGGCCCAGCCGCTCCCCAGGACCCCTCCTACCCACCAACTCATCATCCAGGGCTGCTGAACATTCCCAGCCCCCTGCTGCCACTGTTGTTGCGGCCACACCCACGGACATTGCGGCCACACCCACGGTCATTGCGGCCACACCCACGGTCATTGCGGCCACTACCACTGCCGCAACCGCCACCATCGCCGCACCGACCACCATCGCCGCCACCACCACCACGTCTTCGCTGGCACCAGCCCCAGCGCAGGTGGTGGCCCGGCCGACTGGATCCACCCTGGGAGCCACAGCGAGGACCGTGGTGAGCAATGTGGCTAGTGGGCAGGCCGGTGGCAGCAGTACCGGTAGGAGGAGCAGGGTCAGGGAAACGCAAGTCTCCCCTGGGAGCCATGCCCTGCCTCAAATGGCCAGAGTCCTTGGGGCCTATGAAGAGGCCCAAGGACAATGGGCCAGGTCTGCTTCAGACACGCGGGAGGTGCTGGGGGTGCTGAGGTCCATGGACGCCCGTATGGGCCAACTCGTGGACCTCATGGGCCAGCTGGTGGTGAGGTCACAGCCAGGGACAGCAGCTCCACCACCGCCACCACCTGCAGGGGCGCAGGGTCGAGCAGCAGTGTCCAGTTCCCCTGCGTCCACAGCCAGTGAGCACACCTCACCCCCCACCAGCAGGTCGCCACCACACACCCCCCCTCCCAAACGTGGAAGGGGCCGTCCGAAGTACAAACAGATCTCCCGGGAGGACTACGCACGCTCCAGACGCAAGTGAGGCAGCCAGCCAGCCTTCCTTGACCACCCACTGCATTGACTTGGACTACGATCCCACTCCACACAGCCATCTGGATGGCATGTGTCTGTTGGACCATGGACATGGAACCAGTGGGTACACCCTGAGCATCACGCAGCCATGACCGACAGCTCATTGTCACTGCACGCACCACTTTTGTCATCACCTTACACACAATCACATGTCACAGTTTGAAATAAATGCACCTCTTACACAAACTGCTGTTTGTGCCCTGTGTTTTATTTGTACGGAATACAACGGCCACCTTGGGCGGAAAGGCACCTGATGCGTGGCATGGCAATGGAACCGGAGGGCCTGTAGGGACCTAGGGGTGGGAGACAGAACAGGAGCACATTCAATGAGTGTGTCACACACCCATCACACAGTACATGTCAACAACTACAAGCAATGTACACACATCGCACAGAGCAATAGGGCACAATGCCACAGCCACCAACAGTGGCATACTACCCTGGCCATGGAGCGTTGACACACAGCACGCAGTGAACAAACGGCCACCCTGACACAGCACACACACACCTGCACAGATACAGCCACATCAGCCGGCGTACATGGACACTCACCGTCAAGTGAAGTAGTGGGCGATGAGCTGCTGCCGCACATTACCAGCTTCCTCCTCTCCGCTGTCCTCCTCACTCGAGCTGTCCTGGTCTGCGGGCTGGGGCCCTGGTTGATCTCCGTCATCCACGATGAGGGGGATCTGCTTCCGAATGGCCAGATTGTGCAGCATGCAGCACGCCACCACTATCTGGCACACCTTCTGTGGGGAGTACGCCAGCGCACCCCCGGTGCGGTCCAGGCACCTGAACCTGGACTTGAGGAGGCCAAAGGTACGCTCGACCACACGTCTGGTCCTCCCATGTGCCTCATTGTAGCGATCGTCTGCTGGGGTGCGAGGATTCCTCAATGGACTGAGCAGCCATGCCCCATTCGGGTACGCAGAGTCACCTGGGTGTGAGGGACACAGAGAACCGTTGCTATTCCAACTGGACAGGGGACAGCATCGCACAACCAGCACGCTACACCACTCCACATACTCACCGACAATACAGCCACGATCCTGTTGCAGATTGGACATCAGTCGTGGCAAGATGCTGTTGCGCATTATGTGTGCGTCATGGGCCGAGCCTGGGAACTTTGCACACACGTGGGTGATCACCATGTCCGCAAGGCACACCACTTGCACATTCAGGGAGTGCGTGTGCTTCCTGTTGCGGTACAGGTGCTCAGTGGCCTGTGGTGGAACAAGGCCAACATGTGTGCAGTCAATGGCTCCAACGACGTGTGGGATTCTGCCAAGGGCATAGAATGCACCCTTCACTGCCGCCAATTCACGAGCCCTGGGGAAGCGGATGTACCTGTTTCGGTACAGCATCATGGCTGCCAGTACATCCCTCAGCACCTTGCTGAACATGGGCTGGGACATCCCTCCTCCACTGCCCACTGTGTGCTGGAATGACCCAGTGGCGAAGAAATGCATGGCGGCCATCACCTTAGCCGTGGGGGTGACAGCTGTCGGATACACCCTGCGGGGACGGAGATGGGGTTCCAACATGGCACACAGTCGATGCAGGGTTGGCCTGTCCAGCCGAAACTTCCTAATGACCTCTGTATCGTCCATGTCCGCCAGCAATTGGTATGGGCGGTCAATGTTCGGTCTCCGCCTAGGGAAAATGGCAGTGGACACATGTCAAAGCAACACAACACATAGCAATTTCGCATACACATCACTGACATGACTGAGCAGGCACATGAGCCACAGCCCAGCTGTCAAGCTGGGACGGCACGGCCACAATACACTTACACAGGTCTCCCAACAATGGCAATGGCTAGTGATACAAACCACTGCCATGTGCATGCACATGGGGATCTAGGCCCCAATGACTTGCGGGGCGTGCTGATGGGGACTGACTGCATATTCGTCAAGCGGCAACGCCACGGCAACATGAATGTCTGCTGAGCATGGAACTGCTTCCGAGGCTGGATGAGTATGGCACACGACGACGACGATGTGGGCACAGGCTGAGCGGCCAAAACAAGTGGGACCTGTGGCACGAGGGGATATGAGACAGTAGTAGGTGTCAGCACTGCACCCTATGTACAGCACTGTACGGATCACACCTCCCGAAACATTGACAGGTGTCCACATTGACAGCCCCATGCCAAGACGGCTGTGTGCTTGCAGTCACACGTCACAGGTGAGAGGTTACATTGCACGTGCCAGGTGGCAGACGTACATAGTGGGAGCTGGCATGTGTGTGCATGTGTCTCCTGTTCAGGATCCACCAGATGGGCGCTGACTCTGTACTGAGCATTGGACACAGCATGTTCCGTGGAAGGCTTGTGTGTGTGGGATGGTGGCACTGGATGTGCCTCCGTTGGGTGGGGGGCCATGCACAGGGCGGGTACGTCGATGATTGCGCATTGTTGGTCACGGTGGGTGCACCCACTAAGATGTGTTGCCCTGTGTTCAATTCCTATGTCCGCATGATGATGGACTGTAGATGTGGGCAGACTACACATTGGTCGATGTGCTGTCTATATGCATGTGCCTTCACACCAGGCACAGCTGCCCCTGCACATGTGACCCCTGCTGGACTCGCTGCTGGGTCTGTGGAGCTGATGCACCTTCTGTGCGTGGGGCGGACAGCTCTCCTCACTTACCACATTGCGCATGTCATGACTTTGCCGCAGGTGACATGGATCATGGAGGGCCCACATGTACGCGTGGGTAGGCTACACATGATTGTTCACTGGTCGCCACCCCCAGTCAGTGTTTCGAATGGGAAGGTTGTCGTGCTGGTGGTATATTCGATGTGGCGGATGGGCGGGCCTAGGTGCGGGCTTACATTCCGGACATGGGGGGTAGTTGGATTGGCGACTAGTTGCAGTACACACGGGACACGTCTCTTCCTTTCCACATCTGGGTCATCCCTTGTACTCACTGACAGTGATACAGTCATCTTCGCCCCAGCCCTCATGTCCTCCCCTCGCTCCCCCAATATGCATGTGCACCTGCGAGGCTAGCGCTTGCACAGGCAGCCCCAAGCTCGCACCAGAGAGGGCAAGGAGTGTATGTGTGGGTCCAGTTGCACAAGTGGGCTGTCTCAGGGTATGATGTGTTACGGGACGCCGTCCACCTGCGTGGTGCCCCAAATGGAGACCCGGCCTGCATGGACTATGCATCACAGTCTTCGCCTTCCGGATCCGCCACCTGCGACACCCAGTGGCTGTGGCTGCCCTTGCGGCCAGGCCGCGTCCGTCTGTGACTGATGGCCCACACATTCACTCTTTGGCCTCTCTGGGGAGGGCTCGGGGGTGGTGGCGCACGCGCTTGCACTTAGTCGCAATGGCATGTGTCGTGGTTGGTATGATGGGCAATGGATGGGATGGTGCGAGCCACCTCCCGTGACGTCAGTGCTGCTCGTGCTGTGGTGCGTCCCCCTACACTTCCATCTGACTTGTGCCATGCTAGACGTTGAGGTTCTATTGCCTGCGTGATATGACCAGGAGGAGCGCGAGGAGACCTCTCACACACCATGCTCCACTGCCATCCCGTGCCCTGTATCGCCTGTGCGGATTGACTATGTTGGGGTTACACCTGGTCGACTGGGGCTGTGTGTGCCTTGTCAAGGGGCATGGCGGGCGCATAACAGGATCCAGCTTGTCCACAGAGGGTGGGCTGAGGTGCGCCTGGTACCGCTTTGTACGTGTGCCCGGCTGCTGTGCACACACGTGTTCACTCCCCCCGACAGGTGTCCTCTCACAATGCCCAGGGAAGCGGTGGTGTACTGTTCATGACCCCTCCCAACACGGCGTGCTCCAACTTGGCATGTGCGCATCTACCCGTCACACCCACCCACCTGAGCACTGCGTCCATACGACTTCACACGACACATGTGTGTCTTCCACAGTTGTGCTACTCATTTGCGTTGACATCCAATACCAGTGGACTACATGGTCATGTCACGACTGCCGTGTACTTCACATACTCTCATCCTCTCTCATTCGTACTTGTGAAATGAGTCAGCGGAGACAGTTTTGGTTTCAAACATTATATTGAGTCTTCTGTCCTCTGTGATGCAGTATAGTGGACACTACTGGCAGCGGAATACATGTTGAGGATATACTGAGCATGATTGCAAATGGGATAGGGTGTGGGGTTACATGTGATTGGCTGTTGCATGTGGGATGTGGGCTTCAGAGTTACATCTGCTTGGCCAAGGCTGTGCTAATGTACATTTACGTATAGCTGCGGAGCTGCGGACTTTGACACAGACGGTATACATGTAGCCTACCAGACCGCTTGGCATCATGGGCACAGTCCATCTCAGTTCCATGTGACAGGTTTGCTGCGGTTGTTCCTCATGCACGCGTGCATGTGAGATGACATCAGGGCATGTGCTTGCGTGCATGCAGCGGCGTGCCACTTGTTGTTGCAATGTGGTGGTTACTGGACATGTCACAGTCACTGGGGTCGTGTTGTAGTTGTATGCACTTGTCGTCCATGCAAAGGTCCTGGTATGGGATTCCCGGGGCGGGGGTGGGAGGGTGCAGCACCCACAGACTCCAGGCGACCTATTCATGTCCACTGAGCGGTGTGTGTGTCCATGGGCGCTGGATCCATGTCGTGTCCTGGTTGTTCGTGCAGTTCCGTCCATGTGGGTGCGATACACAGACCCCATGCCACTGCCTCCCACGATGCATGCGGTGTTCCTGGATGTGATGGGGAACAGTGTGCATGTCCCGGTCACATCCGATGTCATGGCGATGTCGTTGATGGTGTGGTTACAGTTGCCGGTCGTTTGGTATGGCTGTTGTGGTGGTGACTGGCCAGTCCGTGCGGAAGCTAAGCATGGGTGCGGGGTTGGACATCATAGGTCAATCGGGGAACCTGCGTTGTGGTCCGACGAATTTACAGGTTGTCAGGTATGCGATGCCGTCCACCAGGGCTTCCATGTCATTGGTGGTGTACATGTTTGCCAGCCAATGTAGCGGATGGTGGCTGTCAAGGTGTTGTTCGTAAGTTGTCCCTTGGAGGACCATGATGGGGCATGCTGGGTGACATTCGATGTAGCTGTTCTCGATGATCCGTCGTGTGGAGGCACAGTGGTCCCATTTCAGTGCGGGTGCGATGTTGGCCACATACGCCATGCCCCCATAGGCAGAGCAGGCCCTGTCGTGTGCGTCCAGAGGGAGGAGTAGTGGTAGCAGGTCCGCCTTTAGACATGCCGGGTTGGAGAGGCACATCTCCACGGGATGCTGGTAGGGACACCTCCGACAGTAGAAGACGGGCATGACGCAGCTGAACAATGTGATGCGGTAAGTCAGTCGGTAACTTACGTTCAGCAGGGACAGGAGATCGCATCCCAATGTATGTATCAGGTTGGTTTTGTACAGCTTGAGCTGTCCGGCGTAGTTGGGTAGGTGTGTTGCGGTTGCCATTTCGCAGCGGTGCGTTGTGGTGGCGTGCTCCGGCTGTGTGTGCAGTCTGCAATGTGCACGCTCCGAGGTTGCTGTGAGCTCTGTGTAGTCGTAGGGAGACAGGACTTGTGTTCTGTTGGCTTGTGCGGAGGACACGGGCCCTCATCCCACATGCTTCTCAGACAGTTCAAGGTCAGTGATGTGTGACTCCTTCCAATTAACTTGCATGTGGCCGACATGGGGGAGTGTTTTCTTTTTTCTTCCCCGTCCGTTGTGTGCTTCTGTGATATGCGCTATCTGCCCTATGGTCGGTCTCCTCGGCATGCCTGTGTTGGTCTTTTCTTGGACAATGGCTGTATTCACCGGCTTCTTTCGTAGGGCTGTGGTTTCGGAGTTGGAATGGAAGGTCATTCAGTGCTGTCTGCTCTCCCTTGTGTGGGCGGCAGGCTGCCTTTCCGCTCTGCGTTGGGCCTTGTGTGTGAATGTTATTCTTGGGCCACCTGTTGTCGGTCCCCGGGCTCTTTGGTGTTCCGTTTTATATGTCTTGTTCATATGTGCAGGGTGGTATGGGTGTTTCAGTGTGGTACTGGTGTTCCTCTTCCCGAAGGGGCCCTGCTTCTCCTAGTTGGTGTTGCCGCCGCTGTGTGCTACGCCATCTTTGTTACACTGGGGTGTGTCCTGCTGTTGCGTGACTTCACTGACATGTGTGCGTCGGTTGTGTGGCGTTGGGTGTTGTCCGTGAATTGGGCGTTGGGGACATGTCTGTGGCAGGCCTGTCACGTGTCATGTGCGTTCGGGGTGGGGCTGATGTGTGTGCTGCTTGGTTGTGTGTCTGTGTCTGTGTGCGACGCATGCATGGCGCTGCGGTTGGCCTCTGCGTTGTGCGCATGTGTGGCGGCGTCATCGCCGCTTTGGGGCCGTGACGGGCTCGTTGGTTCCTAGTCCCAGGTGGTGTGTACACATGTGTTACGCGATGTTACGATTTGGCCTGTGTGTCATATGTGGATGCAATGGTGGATGTGTAGTGTACACGCGCTGGTGGGGGTTGTCCGCTTTTTCCGCCCTTGCACTGTGTGCGCTGTTTGCGTGCACTTGTTGTGTGTGTGCCTACCTGCGTCTCCGCGGTACGTTGCGTCCTTGGTGGTGCATCAGCAAGAGCATGGGGAGGGCCTGCAGTGCTGGATTCATGCTCGGGGGAGCCGCTTCTTCGTTGTCCGTGCTCGGCGTCCGTGTTACCGCTTCGGTTTGTCGTACGGTATCTCTTAGCCGTGGGAGCCGTTTGTTTGCGGCATCGTAATTTATACGCCGGGCGGGACGTGATTTCGTCGGGCGGTGTGTGTCAATTGTGCTGCGCCGCTACGTGTACGGACGCACTTTGATGGCGGACGGTGTTGCTGGCTTGCCGGCGGTGTTTGGCCTACTTTTCGCATCGTAATTGGGCGGGCGTGTGGACTGCTGCGTGCCGGCGGTAACTGGTGGTTTTTGCATCCGCCAGCACGGCGGTTGTGCTTCCGCCAGCCATCGTAATGACCCCCATAGTTGTTTAAAATATCGATTTTTTAATTAGTGTTATGTATTTTAGTATATGTTTTAAATGTATGTGATGTATGTTTTTTGTATAAGTATTGTTTATGTTTTTTAATATATGTGTTACATTTTTAGTAGTTATCCATTTTATTTTAATTACATTTTGCATTTTTTTGTTCCCGTAGCGGATTGTGGGTTTATAGGGGAATAGGGTGGGAAGTGATTTAATTATAATAAATTTTTTTTTTCTTTTTTTTATATTTATTTCATTGATATTTTATAGTGTTAAATGTGGGAAGTAATTTATTTTTAATTAATTATTAATGTGTTGTTAATTACTATTAATTAATTGAAAATTAAATATGGAAATCGTGTAATCAATTTTAGGTGCGTGTTGTGGGGTTTATAGGGGTACAGCGTAGGAAGTAATTTATTTTTAATTAATTAATAAGTAGTTGTTAATTAGTATTAATTATTCAATTGAAAATTAAATGGGGAAATTGTGAAATTATGTTTAGGTGCAGGTTGTGGGGTTTATTGGGGTAAAGGGCAAGATGTAATTTATTTTTATGTTTTTTTTAATTTGTTTTTTTAATAATAATATTTATTTAATTGATAATTAATCATGTTAATTATTGAAGTACATTTTATTGTTAATTTAGATGTGGGTTGTGAAATGTGTGGTGTTATAGGGTAGGATGTAAATAAAATGAATGTATGTAATAATGTTTTTGTTTATAAAATTTTGTAACTAAAAATATTTCTTAATATAATATTTTGAGGTAATAATGATATGTATTTAACAATTATAACATGTTTTTATTTTTTTGATTTATAATATTAAATATATATGTATTTTAATTTTTTACATATTTTATATTTTTTTAAATGTATTTTGTTCTTCAAATATTTTTTGTAGCTGTTGATATTTTGTTTGTTTTTAATTTTGAATTGACTGTAGTGGGAATAGTAATTTTTATCCCTCCGCAATCCAACACTTTCCCTACTGTTGCACTTATTTGAGTGGGGATAGTAATTTTTACCCCTCCGCTATCCAACACTTTCCCTACTGTTACACTCACTGGAGTGGAAATAGTAATTTTTACCTCTGGCTATCCAACACTTACCCTACTGTTGCTCTGACTGGAGTGGGAATAGTAATTTTTACCCCTCCTCTATCCAACATTTTCCCTACAGTTGCACTGACTGGAGTGGGAATAGTAATTTTTACCCCTCCGCTATCCAACACTTTCCCTACTGTTGCACTCATTGGAGTGGGAATAGTAATTTTTACCCCTCCGCTATCCAACACTTTCTCTACTGTTGCACTCACTGGAGTGGGAATAGTAATTTTTACCCGTCCGCTAACCAACACTTTCCTTACTGTTACACTCACTGGAGTGGAAATAGTAATTTTTACCTCTCCCCTATCCAACACTTTCTCTACTGTTGCTCTGACTGGAGTGGGATTATTCATTTTTACCCCTCCGCTATCCAACATTTTTCCTTCTGTTGCACTGACTGGAGTGGGAATATTAATTTTTACTCCTCCGCTATCCAACACTTTCCCTATAGTTGCACTCATTGGAGTGGGAATAGTAATTTTTACCCCTCCGCTATCCAACACTTTCTCTACTGTTGCACTCTCTGGAGTGGTAATAGTAATTTTGACCCCTCCGCTATCCAACACTTTCCCTACTGTTGCACTCATTGGAGTGAGAATAGTAATTTTTACCCTTCTGCTATCCAACACTTTCCCTACTCTTGCACTGACTGGAGTGGGAATAGTAAATGTTATCCCTCTGCTATCCAACACTTTTCCTACTGTTGCACTGACTGGAGTGGGAATAGTAATTTTTACCCCTCCGCTATCCAACACTTTCCCTACTGTTGTACTGACTGGAGTGGGAATAGTAAATTTTATCCCTCCACTATCCAACACTATCCCTACTGTTGCACTCACTGGAGTGGGAATGGTAATTTTTACCCCTCTGCTATCCAACATTTTCCCTACTGTTGCATTGATTAGAGTGGGAAATTTAAGTTTAAATATTTTTAAATAGTTTAATGTTTTAATTAATAAAAGAATGGTTTTTTAACAGAAATTTTATGTTACTGGTATATGTATTTATTTGTTACATTTTTATATATTTTTAAAATTATAAAATACATTTAAATAAGTATTTTAATAATTGTATTACAGTAAATATATATAATAATGATTATGTATGTGTGTTTACATTTATTAGGTTAAGCTCATTTGTTATTTTTGTTAAAATGTGTAATAAATCTATTTTTTTAAATTAAGTTTATTATTTAATATTAATTTTTTTATTTTATATATATATATATATATATATATATATATATATATATATATATATATATATATACACATATATATATATATATATCCACAGGATCCAACTCCAACACCCCCACGGCGATGAAGAAGGCACGAACTCCTCTTAAATTGGGCGTAAGTATATTTATTTCAGCTCATCATGTCAAATATATATATATATAAAAGGATTTTTTACATCTATATTTATGTCATCGTAATTTTTGTTTCGATATTTTTGTACTTACCTTTATAAATATAGGATGTCGATATTTTTGACATCTATATTTATGACTCAATATTGTGGTATGGCGATGTTTTGGTTGTCGATGTTTTGTCAGTGAACCGTCTGCACTTGAGGCGGAGATTCCGCACTCTGGGTGGAATCTCTGCACAAAGTAATGTAAAGTTGTGCCCGGTGTTTACAAAAGGTGCTTTGCCCTTTTCTCGGCGCAAATACAACTTCTCTCTGCTCTGCGCTGCTGTCAAGTGGGCATCAAAGAGGCAATACTGGGGCAGATCTGTTAATACACCCACAGGCTTTTGACAAAAACCCTGATCTGCTAGAATAGATGGCACTTTGCATGGAAAACAATGGCCAAACAAAAGGGGAAATGTGTTCATTTATCTAAAAAAAACAGTACAGCACACATTCAATATCTTGGACACTTCTGAGTTTGTTTGTGCATCACAGTAGAAAGCCTTGTTTGAGTGCTAGCGCTGGGGATGACTCAAAAGGCAATTTGTAGATTTGGCTTCCACTGTGGTTGCGTCCTTGCACAATGCAGCATAGCAAATTCGAATGCTGCTCTCCATTGCCTGGAAAATTAATAATTCTGGGCATAAAATCTTACTGATATGGCTATCAGTGTATGCATCGACTATAGGGAACTGTTCCGTTCTCTCCATCGGTAGTAGTTGCCAATTAGAGCATTAGTGTGTGCATTGTAATTAGATTAGGACTTTGAGAATGAGGCTGCCTAGAAAAATAAATTAGAATGCCCTTTCTTAAGTTTTCCTTGCCCAATGAATCGAATACTTCTTGCTTAGCACTCTCGAATTTGCTTAGCGTTAAACTTATTTCCAGCATTTTAAAAAAATGCTAATTTCTTAGCCTTCATTTTTCTTTACGCCTTTGTAAGTGCGGAAGCGTACTCCTACAATATTTGTAATACAGCATTAATAATTTGTTTGAATGCCTCAGAATCAGAAGGCTCGCATTTTAAACATCAACGATTTGGATGTGAAAGTACGTTTTTAGGTTGAAGCCTACCAGTCAGCACAGCTGTCTGGTTTAGTAAAGACATCTTGGGGATATTCAGAAAGCTGACCTAGGAATGCATTCCATCCATTGATGACCATTGGCTTTGAGGTTTGTAACTCACATTTTCTGGCTTTCTATTTGCTGACTTTATTTGCTTTAGGCTGTCTAGCTTGAGTTCGTCCCTCCTGCTGCCCAAACCTTGTTGTTAGAAATGGGGGTCTCTAGTTGGGAGAAGTCCAAGTAGGGACCCTTGCTTCTAGTCAGGATAAGGGTGTTACACACTTTTGATAACCCCTGCTCACCCCCTTGGTAGCTTGGCACGAGCAGACTGGCTTAACCCAAAGGCAATGTCTAAAGTATTTGCACACAGCCACACAGTGACTGAGTGAAAAATAAAAAATAAAGCACGCCGGCGTTCCATGCAGTACAGTATATATTAAACCAGTGAACTCCGTAATACAGAACATTTACATAAAACTGTACGTAAAACAATTTAGATAAAGTTTTAAACATCAATAGACAGTGTGTACACTTTAGAGGGTCCCATCATTGCAGTTTGTGTGTGCGAAACAGTCTCTCATTTGGGCTCAACACATTTCAGCGTTAGATGGGGAGTCGTTATTGCTGTGCAGAGTTCAGGTAGGCTACTTGCCCCCACACAGCGTCAACAGCAAGATATCACCGATGACTACAACATATCAGAATGTGTCACAATTGCGTCATAGCTCCCCTTTAGGAAGGAGTAGGTTAAATAATCATGACCCTGGACTATTCTGATTACACATTACTTCACTTGAATAAAATGTCATGTTTTGTGTCTTAACAAATGACACCAAAAAATGGCAGATTGCACTTCACATTTCCACTTTTCTAAAACGTCCGTAAGTTTCCTTTGAATGCTTGAAGGCAAATAATTTGGTGTGCGACCCCGGTATCACGATCCGTCTTCGCGCGTAGAATATATTTCAACAGCTGGAACCTCATTAGGTATACCGGATCCAGGATGCACTGCCGTAAGATACTGTTTCAATGTGTTACTACAATTTAAACTCAACTTAATCCAGTTCATCCATGTTTAATCCATTTTTATTTGTTTATTTCATCCATACTTTTAATAAATAGTTCAAAAGATTGTCAATCCAGGCATTCTTTCACCAGCACAAAGCAGACTTTATATATTGGGCCAAGGCGGGTTTCCAGCTGTGTTCAGGGGGACGTCTCCTAATTAGGAGACTCTACCTTTAAACAAGAGAATACCCACTTTCTGAAAATGGTATTTTCAAACACACAATTTATAAACCACCTTTACTAAAAGATGTGTTATTAAATTCTGAGTTCAGAGAACCCAAACTCCAAATCTCCAGCTGTTCCCAATTGAAAGTCACACATATAAAAATGTTACAGTGCAGCTCCAATGATAGCCTATGGGACAGTCAGCCTTTCAACAGTGAAAAACGAAATACACAATATTTCGCTATCAGGAGATGAAAACCACACCAGTACATGTCCTACCTTTCACATACACTGCACCCTGTCCATAGGGGTACCTTGGGCCTACCTGAGGGGTGCCTTACATATAAGAAAAAGGAAGGTTAGGGCCTGCCAAGAGGGTGCACTTGCCAGGTCAACATGGTAGTTTAAAACTGCTCACACAGACACTGCAGTGGCAGGTCTGAGACACATTTACAGGGCTACTAATGTGGGTGGCACAACCAGTGCTAAAGACCCACTAGTAGCATTTGATTTACAGGCCCTGTGCACACCCAGTGCACTTTACTATGGACTTACCAGTAAATCAAATATGCCAATCATGGATAACCAATCATAATCACAATTTACACAAGGAACACTTGCACTTTGACACTGATACGTAGTGGCAAAGTGCCCAAAGCATCTAAGCCAGCAAAAATGAAATCCAGTACACAGTCAAAAATGCAGGAGGTAGAGGCAAAAGTTCAGGGGAAACCACGCCAAGGATGCCAAGTCTAACACTTGTTTACTGTTTTCTTCCACAAACTCACTTTCTGTAAACAGGCCTTTAAATCTTGTTATTATCTTGTCACATTTGCTGTGCCTTTAAAGACAATACCTATGTGAGAGAATAGGAGAGGATGTAGGATTTTTTTTCTAGCACACATCAAAAAAAACAACTGTGCTGATGTTTCAGAATATTTCAGCAATAATAACAAATGAAG
Source organism: Calotriton arnoldi (assembly GCA_963921515.1). Classification (NCBI taxonomy): domain Eukaryota; kingdom Metazoa; phylum Chordata; class Amphibia; order Caudata; family Salamandridae; genus Calotriton; species Calotriton arnoldi. The sequence goes on along the minus strand of CAWUFW010000004.1, from coordinate 2,640,430 downwards.
AACAAATATTTGAATGCGATCAAAACAATCAATACCCTGTTGATGACATTTGCACATATTTTTGTTTGTGTGTAGAAAAACTGTATTTCAGTGCAAATGTAATGGTAATTTTAATTGAAAATGTGTTGTCTGTAACGGCAGTGCACTACCACACCATGCCTGCTCCACACTATGCCACTCCACTCCACTCAACTCTATGCCCTTCCACTCTATGCCACGTCACTATTCCACACCACACCACTCGACTTCCCACTACTCCAGTCTACACTACCTAATTCATGAAAGAACATGCCACTCCACTCTATGCCTCTCCATTCCACACCACTTAACCCACTCCCTTCTACCCAACTCCAATGTACCCCACTCCACTCCAATCTATCCCCTTCCACTCCAATATACCCAAATCTACCCCTCCCCACTCCACTTTGCTACAATCTACCCCAATCTGCTCTACTCTAATCTACCCCACTCTACCACACCCAATCTACCCCACCCCACTCCACATGATCTACCCCACTCCACTTCAATCTACCCCACTCTGCTCCAATATACCCAACCCCACTCCAACCTATTCCACTCCAATGTACTCCACCCCACTCCAATCTACCCCACCCCACTCCAATCTACCCCACTTCCATCTACCCTTCTCCAATCTATCCCACTCTACCCCAATCAACCTCACTCCACCCCAATCTACCCCAGTCCACTCTACCCCACTCCACTCAAATCGACTCCAATCCAATCCACTCCACTCCAATCTACCCCACCCTACTCCAATCTGTACTCCACTCTAGAGCACTCAACTAAAATCTACCCCGCCCTGCTCCATTTGACCCCAGTCTACCCCACTCCACTCCAATCTACTCCAATATACCCCACTCCAATCTACCCCAATCAACCTCACTCCCATGTACCCCAATCCAACCCACTCCCCTCCAATTTGCCCAACTCCACTCCAAGCTACACGACTCCACTCTACTCTACTCCAATCTACCCCAGTCCAATTCACCCCACTCCATTCCAATTTACCCCACTCCACTCCACACTCCACTGCAATCTATTTAAACTCCTCTACACTCTAATCTACCCCACTCAACTCCAATCTACACCATTCTCCACAATCTATCCCATTCCAATCTACCACAATCTATCTCACTCCAACCCACTCCACTCCACTCCAATCTACCATACTCGCATCCACCCAATTTACCTCACTCCACTCCACTTCAATCTACTGCACTCCACTCTACCACACTCCACTCGACTCCAATCTACCACGCTCATCAAATCTATCCCACTATACCCTAATATAACCCACTCCACCCCATTCCAATATAACCTACCCCACTCCAACCCAATCTACCCTACTTCAATCTACCCCTCCGCAATCGACCCCACCCCAATCAACCACATTCCAAACTACCCCTATCTACTCCACTCCAATTTACCCCCACTCTATCCCACCCTACTTTACCCCACTCAATCCACTCCACTCCAATCTATTCACTCTAATCCTCCCTCTTTTTTTACCCCACCCTTATCTACCCCACTCCACTCTAATCTACCCCAATCCACTCTTTCCCTATCTATTTCACTCTACTCCAATCTTGACTCCACTCCAATCTATCCAACTGCACCCCTCCCCACTCTACTCCAATCTACCTCACTCCACTCTACCCCAATCTACCCCACTCCAATTGACCAACTCCAATCCACCCAATCTACCCCACTCCTTTCTACCCCAATCTACCACACTCCATTCCACTCTACCCCACTGCACTTCACTCTAATGTCCCATACGCTACTCAAATTACCTCACTCCAGTCCTATCTAACCCACTCCACCCAATCCAATCTACCCCATCCCACTCCAGCCCAAACTATACTACTCCAATCTACCCCCATCCACTCTGCTCACTCCAATCTACCCCACTCCAAACTACCCCAGTCTACCCCACTTTAAACTACCCCAACACCACTCCATTCCATTCTATCCTACTCTAATCCACCCAATCTACCCCACTCCACTCTAATATACCTGACTCCACTTCAATCTACCACACTCCACTTTAATCTACTCCAATCCATCCCTCTCCACTCTTTCTCAATCTATTCCACTCTACTCCAATCTACCTCAATATAGCCCACTCCACTCTACCCCAATCTACCCTGATATACCCTACTACAATTTATCCCACTCCAATCTACCCCACTCTAATCTACCCCAATCTACTCCACTCCAGTTTACCTCACTCCACTCCAATCCACCCCAATTCAATCTACCCCACTCCAATCTGCCATGCTCATCTACCCAACTCCCCCGCTCCAATCTATCCCACTCCAATCTACCTCACTCCAATCTACCCGACTCCACCCAATTCCATTGTACCCCAATCCACCCCATTTCATTCCACCCCACTCTACCCCAACGCCACTCTATGCGCCATTCTACCATACACCACTCTACCCCAATCTATCTCATTTCACTGTATCCCAATCTATCCCACTCCAATCTACCCCAACCCATAGCGGCCACACTGGTGTACAACATGGCTAAAACACCTTGCCAAAGTCAATATCTCTTGCATAGGCATGACCTATAGGCATTGCAAATGCTTTTATTTTTAAACACCAAGTCGTTTTTTCTTCTGAATCTAAAGTAGTAAGAGGGTCCTTGTCTACTTGTCTAAAAATACCAGTTTTATGAAACCAAAGTATTAAAGTGCCTTTTTTAACAGAAGCCGTGATACAATACCAATTTCATCTTGTACATACCCTAATCAGAACCCTGGCTAAACCATGCATTGCTCATTATGTCAGCATTTGAGGAAGTTATTGCAACCACTATCCATCTATCTATCTGTCTGTCTGTCTGTCTGTCTATCTATCTATCAATCTATCTATCTATCTATCTATCTATCTCTCTATATATATATATTATATATATATATATATATATATATTATTATTTTTTAACAATACTCCATCGATTCGAAGAAGCACTCCAAACCAGCCTCAGTGAAGGCAGCACGGCTCCTCTGCACTCGGATATTAAAATCTGCCTTACGCGTTTCGGAGCTCTTCTGCTCCTTGCTCACAGGCATTCATGTACAAGCGCAAATAATTAAAAGAGACACTTTACCCAGCATGAATTTATTCCGCCCTCTGTTGGGCCACAGGTGAATTCAGCCAATGCTGCATGCTGGTCCTTGTAGTGATTGTTTTTCTTAAGTAGATTCCCTTTGTAGGTTTACAGTGTCCCTTTTAAAATTTATTACCACAGTGGGTTTTGCGGTCCCGCATGACATTTTATTATAGTTTACTCAGCCCTCCAGTGGGCCTCCAAGACGCTCGAATTGCCATGAATTGTGCCGACTGATTTGACCAGCGGTAGACTCCGCACAGTTCTATGTCTCCCTGGCCCCTTCACAACTTAAGGTGGTGCAATCTTCGCGACTTGGGCCGCCACTGTAACATTTTTAAACAATACTCCATCGATTCGAAGAAGCACTCCAAACCAGCCTCAGTGAAGGCAGCCCGGCTCCTCTGCACTCGGATATTAAAATCTGCCTTACGCATTTCGGAGCTCTTCTGCTCCTTGCTCACAGGCATTCATGCACAAGCGCAAATAATTAAAAGAGACACTTTACCCAGCATGAATTTATTCCGCTCTCTGTTGGGCCACAGGTTAATTCAGCCAATGCTGCATGCTGGTCCTGGTAGTGATTGTTTTTCTTAAGTAGATTCCCTTCGTAGGTTTACAGTGTCCCTTTTAAAATGTATTACCACAGTGGGTTTTGCGGTCCCGCATGACATTTTATTATAGTTTACTCAGCCCTCCAGTGGGCCTCCAAGACGCTCGAATTGCCGTGAATTGTGCCGACTAATTTGACCAGTGGGAGACTCCGCACAGTTCTATGTCTCCCTGGCCCCTTCACAACTTAAGGTGGTGCAATCTTCGCGACTTGGGCCGCCGCTGTAACATTTTTAAACAATACTCCATCGATTCAAAGAAGCACTCCAAACCAACCTCAGTGAGGCAGCACGGCTCCTCTGCACTCGGATATTAAAATCTGCCTTACGCGTTTCGGAGCTCTTCTGCTCCTTGCTCACAGGCATTCATGCACTAGCGCAAATAATTAAAAGAGACACTTTACCCAGCATTAATTTATTCCGCCCTCTGTTGGGCCACAGGTGAATTCAGCCAATGCTGCATGCTGGTCCTTGTAGTGATTGTTTTTCTTAAGTAGATTCCCTTCGTAGGTTTACAGTGTCCCTTTAAAATGTACTACCACAGTGGGTTTTGCGGTCCCGCATGACATTTTATTATAGTTTACTCAGCCCTCCAGTGGGCCTCCAAGACGCTCGAATTGCCATGAATTGTGCTGACTGATTTGACCAGCGGGAGACTCTGCACAGTTCTATGTCTCCCTGGCCCCTTCACAACTTAAGGTGGTGCAATCTTCGTGACTTGGGCCGCCGCTGTAACATTTTTAAACAATACTCCATCGATTCGAAGAAGCACTTCAAACCAGCCTCAGTGAAGGCAGCACGGCTCTTCTGCACTCGGATATTAAAATCTGCCTAACGCGTTTCGGAGCTCTTCTGCTCCTTGCTCACAGGCATTCATGCACTAGCGCAAATAATTAAAAGAGACACTTTACCCAGCATTAATTTATTCCGCCCTCTGTTGGGCCACAGGTGAATTCAGCCAATGCTGCATGCTGGTCCTTGTAGTGATTGTTTTTCTTAAGTAGATTCCCTTCGTAGGTTTACAGTGTCCCTTTAAAATGTATTACCACAGTGGGTTTTGCGGTCCCGCATGACATTTTATTATAGTTTACTCAGCCCTCCAGTGGGCCTCCAAGACGCTCGAATTGCCATGAATTGTGCTGACTGATTTGACCAGCGGGAGACTCTGCACAGTTCTATGTCTCCCTGGCCCCTTCACAACTTAAGGTGGTGCAATCTTCGTGACTTGGGCCGCCGCTGTAACATTTTTAAACAATACTCCATCGATTCGAAGAAGCACTTCAAACCAGCCTCAGTGAAGGCAGCACGGCTCTTCTGCACTCGGATATTAAAATCTGCCTTACGCTTTTCGGAGCTCTTCTGCTCCTTGCTCACAGGCATTCATGCACGAGCGCAAATAATTAAAAGAGACACTTTACCCAGCATGAATTTATTCCGCCCTCTGTTGGGCCACAGGTGAATTCAGCCAATGCTGCATGCTGGTCCTTGTAGTGATTGTTTTTCTTAAGATTCCCTTCGTAGGTTTTCAGTGTCCCTTTTAAAATGTATTACCACAGTGGGTTTTGCGGTCCCGCATGACATTTTATTATAGTTTACTCAGCCCTCCAGTGGGCCTCCAAGACGCTCGAATTGCTGTGAATTGTGCCGACTGATTTGACCAGCGGGAGACTCCACACAGTTCTACGGCTCCCTGGCCCCTTCACAACTTAAGGTGGTGCAATCTTCGCGAATTGGGCCGCCACTGTAACATTTTTAAACAATACTCCATCGATTCGAAGAAGCACTCCAAACCAGCCTCAGTGAAGGCAGCACGCCTCCTCTGCACTTGGATATTAAAATCTGCCTTACGCGTTTCGGAGCTCTTCTGCTCCTTGCTCACAGACATTCATGCACAAGCGCAAATAATTAAAAGAGACACTTTACCCAGCATGAATTTATTCCGCCCTCTGTTGGGCCACAGGTGAATTCAGCCAATGCTGCATGCTGGTCCTTGTAGTGATTGTTTTTCTTAAGTAGATTCCCTTCGTAGGTTTACAGTGTCCCTTTAAAATGTATTACCACAGTGGGTTTTGCGGTCCCGCATGACATTTTATTATAGTTTACTCAGCCCTCCAGTGGGCCTCCAAGACGCTCGAATTGCCATGAATTGTGCTGACTGATTTGACCAGTGGGAGACTCTGCACAGTTCTATGTCTCCCTGGCCCCTTCACAACTTAAGGTGGTGCAATCTTCGCGACTTGGGCCGCCGCTGTAACATTTTTAAACAATACTCCATCGATTCGAAGAAGCACTTCAAACCAGCCTCAGTGAAGGCAGCACGGCTCTTCTGCACTCGGATATTAAAATCTGCCTTACGCTTTTCGGAGCTCTTCTGCTCCTTGCTCACAGGCATTCATGCACGAGCGCAAATAATTAAAAGAGACACTTTACCCAGCATGAATTTATTCCGCCCTCTGTTGGGCCACAGGTGAATTCAGCCAATGCTGCATGCTGGTCCTTGTAGTGATTGTTTTTCTTAAGATTCCCTTCGTAGGTTTTCAGTGTCCCTTTTAAAATGTACTACCACAGTGGGTTTTGCGGTCCCGCATGACATTTTATTATAGTTTACTCAGCCCTCCAGTGGACCTCCAAGACGCTCGAATTGCTGTGAATTGTGCCGACTGATTTGACCAGCGGGAGACTCCACACAGTTCTACGTCTCCCTGGCCCCTTCACAACTTAAGGTGGTGCAATCTTCGCGACTTGGGCCGCCGCTGTAACATTTTTAAACAATACTCCATCGATTCGAAGAAGCACTCCAAACCAGCCTCAGTGAAGGCAGCACGGCTCTTCTGCACTCGGATATTAAAATCTGCCTTACGCGTTTCGGAGCTCTTCTGCTCCTTGCTCACAGACATTCATGCACGAGCGCAAATAATTAAAAGAGACACTTTACCCAGCATGAATTTATTCCGCCCTCTGTTGGGCCACAGGTGAATTCAGCCAATGCTGCATGCTGGTCCTTGTAGTGATTGTTTTTCTTAAGAGATTCCCTTCGTAGGTTTACAGTGTCCCTTTTAAAATGTATTACCACAGTGGGTTTTGCGGTCCCGCATGACATTTTAATATAGTTTACTCATATATATATATATATATATGTATATATTTTCACTGAAAAAAACTAATGTTAAAGTAACACCATGAGCTAACATTAAAAAATGCAAAAAACACTGACATATCTGAGTGACAGTTTTATCACCTACCTATAATTTGCATCCCCTTCATGCTCATCAACATTGATGTCATTTATTATGTCATGATTGATTTAATAATGGAGGTCATAAGTAATGCATGATGAGGGCATTGTAGGAGAAAAGAATGCTTGGGTTGCCTGCATGCAGGTGTTGGCTACAGCCTCAAAGGTCCAAATATCACTAACTTTTCTAGGGTATCAACACCTTCATGACCACGCCGAGCACCTCTGTGAATGCTAATTTCTCAAAACCTACTGAAGGAATTTACGCCAAATAATGAAATTTTGTGTCATTCGATTAGGCATTTTTTCTATATTGGAGAGCAAAGTCTCCCATGGGATTTAACATAGGAAATTGTTGCTTTGGGATGAATCCATTTTTCTTGGCCCCTGAATGACAGATCAGTGCAAATTGCTCTACGACGGAGCCAAAGTGCATGAATTTTGTTTTTGAAAAGTTTAATTCAGATTCTTCAAACAGCACCAAAGATATTAAAGAAACAAAAAGGCCTTTCCTATGGAAAATTAGACTTAACTGTAACTATACTTGCACTATCACCACCAGTGTGGATAAAATATATGTATATCATTATAACTACGACCTCTTGTTTGAACCTATGTTGTCTGCTTTACCCGTTTCAGAAGTACCTAGAAGCAAATTACTTTGGAATTGAGCGCTATACCAAACAATAAAGATAAGCAAGCTATGGGGCAGAAGAAGCTATACTAATCCAATCTGATGTGTATGTATTAGTCTGGTTGGTGAATGCAACTCCTAATCTACATTCAGAGGCAGAGACATAACTCAGAACTTCAATTTGGCAGCTGCTTTCAGTGCTTTGAACCATGCTTCTAATTTGTACCTTGGATAGGAGGGTGTCCATTTATTTTAAAGACTTCCGACCTCTCTTTTCAGATCTTTCTAGACCCCTGAAATATTGCACCAGCAAATACCTAGCTCGGCCCACACTGTTCGAAGTTCACAAGGTAATCGTCCATTTACCAATGCATCATGGCACAGAATGATCTCCTCCCATTACATACCTTTCTGTCCTTGTTTTAAAGCTCAGCTGTGTTCTGTTGCATCCTCACTCTCTTTTCACTCGCGACCAGTGTGTTAGCTCTTAAAGCAGCAAATAGCCCACTCAGTGAAATCTCATCAAGCAAATCTTTTATTACAATTGCTTCCGAGCAGCCTTGCATCAATAATCAAGTAGTCAATAATTAGTAGTGCTCGTGCATAATTATGCAGACCTGCCCACCTGCTTACTTGGTGAAGTGTAATTATCAGTATTTCTGTACACATAGATGTATACTGATCAACTGTTCAATAAAAAGATTAATTAAAAAAATGATCACTATTTCAGAACGTCTGCCCAGTAAGCAGTTGCATATGTCCTTCAAATTAGAAAGAGTGCTTATTGCAATGTCATATTTTGCAAAACAAATCTTGTTCTCTTATTCTGCTATATATGATATCATCTGGTCCATTTTTTGTAATGAAGAAGAGCTTTTGAAAAAATACTGCAGCACTCACTAGTGTCAGAATGCTCACCTTAATTCTGGATCCAACTTGAGTGACAAGTATTGAGTACTTCTCAGTCTCCACAGCCAGCCATACACAATACATTCTTTAAGGGGGTCAGTGTCAATCTCATAGGGAGTGCTCTTTCATAACACCAGGGGCCGCATTATACATCAGCTCATTTTCCTTCATTGCCTTGGGCACACCTTTAAAAGGTTGCGTCCAAGCAAAGAAGGAAAGTGCGCTGTAATATGATGAATGCGCTGCCCTCAAGGCCAGTTTCAGTCAACATTGTAATGCTATAATAATTTTGAAATCTATAATGAGTATTAGGCAAAAATAAATCACTAGTAACTTTCATTTTTTTTATTACAGTAAAATAATTTAAACAACATTACAAAACGACACCAATTATATTAACAATCTATATCAACAACTATAAAACAAACAAAACAACCAACTTCACTAATGTATAATGTTTTCTTTCCGACTCTGCAAAGGAAGACTTCATCCTTTTTGCTTCATTTGTTTTATTGGTTTTTGGTGCGGGTACGCCTTCTTGGCTCTTTCCGTTTCCCTTTTGCAATTCCATGTTAGCCTCCCAAAGAATTTTTTGAATGGCAATTTTCTGAGGCCAGGTGGCAGCTCAGCAAGTATGTGATATGCAACATTTGTAAGAAGGAGTCCTGCTAAGGGAGTACCAAGAAGAAGTAGAGTATCAGCACTATGAGCATGTGGAGGCATTCAAGATCCATGCATCCACAAAGACTAACTCGAGCAGAGTTACCTCAAGCATTTGAACTGGAGAGCTCTTCAGGTGCTTCCACATCCTTTCAACCTGGAGACACTATGCCTGGTCAGGTACTCACTGCTGATCAAGAAAATACTCCTGCTTACCTTAACAAGGCTCTTTTTTGTTGTTTTTGTAATCAGATAATTTGTTCATAACAGGCAAGTAGAGCTGCACAGGACAAGCTTGTGCAAGACCGCAAATGCCCCCATAGTCAATAGGAACATAGTCACTTGTCCAATTAATAGTTTTTCCTGACTTTCCACGGAGTTATTGTTTCCTGTTTTTTCAATTTTTTAATTTTTCTTATTTATAGAGTTTTATATAGTGCAAACGTTGACCCTAAGAGGGTATCAGAGCGCTTTACTAATCAGGAACAAATGAGAGGGAAAGAAGTAGGGAAAAATACCATGAACATGAGAGATGCATTGAGTCACAACTCCGAGCAGGTGGAGGAGGACCAATACATAGCAAAGCTGATAAGTCTATATAAAACAGCATTGATAGGAGGTAAAAAGACATGGGTGGGGAATACAACCAAATGTTCAGGAATGATACAGGATGTCGCAACGCCATGGTGGGGAAGAAAGACCCGTACAGAGCCAGGCTGACAAGTCAATACACAAGACATAGATAGGAGGTAAAAACATGTGTGAAGAGGAAGCATCATAACAGAGGCCTAAGGGCGGAGTTGGTGAATTTCACGTTCAGAAAAGTATTCATCAGTAGTACATTCACTTCTTTTTTTAAACACACTGTTGAGGAATTTCAGTCTGGTTTCAGGAGGCAGGGACCTCTAGATCCTCAGGGCAATACACAAGAAGGCACAGTTATCTGCTTTCTTTTTTTTTGAAATTTTTGTGGTCAACAATAAGGTGCTGGAGCTCCTGGAGGATCTGTAACTGGAAGATAGTTCTAGTTTTTGTGCGAGGTACAGAGTGGTGTTGACCTGTAGGGCTTTGTGGGTCATGCAGGCAATTTTTTATTGAATCCTAGCCTCATATGGAAGACAGTTTAGGGATTTGAAATCCAGAGAGATGTTGTTGTTTCTTTTGGATCCTGTGATAAGCCTTGCAGCCAAGTTAAGTTAAGCGAAGCCCGTAGCGGAGCCAACATGTAGCTAGGTAGACCGCAAAGGGTTGCACTTCCATAATCCAACCTACAAATGACTTAGGGGCCGATTCCGATTCGGGCCGGAAAACTCTCCGACTGAGCCGGACCCGGAGAGATTTCCGACCGAATCGGACTCTGGCAGTCCGACCGAACGAGTACGATGCGCACGCATGCTATCGGACTCGATTCGGTCGGACTCCCATTGAAGTCAATGGGAGCCGGTCGTACAACGCGTACGCGGGCTCCCATTGACTGAATTGGTGCGAGGCGAACGAGGGCGCCCCCTACAGCGGGTTCGCGTCGATGCGGTTCGTGCCGCACACGCACAGGTAGGGGGGACCCATGGGTCCCCCCTGTGTGCGACTTGCATGGCTACGCATACAGGGGGGTCCGACACAGACTCCCAAAGTCCGGCTCCGACAGCTGTTTCGAGCCGGACGGTCCGGGTCGGTCGGACTGCTCAAGGCGCGCATCGTACTTGCCCGGCCGGGGAACGTCTCCATCGCGCGGTGCGAGTCGAGTCCGAGCGAGTCGGTCGGTGTGGTTCGGACCCGTCAACGAGTCGGTCGGCGATTTCGCGTGCGCTCGCATCGTACTCGCTCGGCCGGACGCGCGTTCGAATCGGTCGGAAAAGAGGGCTCCGAATCGGAATCGGTTAAGCCGAATCCGATTCGGTGCGCTACCGGCCGAGATCGGAATCGGCCCCTAAGGCTTGAACATTTGAGCAGCAGAATTGAAGTCATGGGGGAAGGCAGGGTTTTATTTTTCTTAGAATGTTCATTTGGAAGTTCGCTCCTTTGGTGGCTGAGCTGATTAGCTCCTGCATGTTCAATGTGCAAAATCAGTACAACACATTTTACGAGGAGTTTTTTAATTCATACCTGCTATGGTTAAATTATGTGGCCTGAGGAACTCATCAAGATAATGCAAAACATACTAGACTCTAGTATTATTCCCAGTGATCTCATGGAATCTATGCTGTGGGATACACAGTTGAGAGCTGTTAGTTGTTTCATATATTCTTCAATAATGGGAGATTGCTTGGGTGGGGAGATTAGGAGGAATTCCATTTTGAGGATGTTTAGCTAGAAAGGGTTGGAGGTCAGCCAGTTTTGGGTTTTGTGAAGAGTTATGTTGAGTGACCTGATATTATCAGGGGAAGAGATTTTCAGGTACAATTGGGTATCGTCAGCATACATGGGATAGTGGATTTAGACACTTTGAGCCTTTCAGTTGGAGGCTCCATGAACAGTTTGAAGAGCGTGGGTGAGAGCAATGACCCATGTGGGACCGGAGTGGAATTGAAAAGAGACTGATTGACCTTAATTCTTTGCATTCTACTGTGTAGAAATGAGACGAACCAGTTTAACACTGACTCTGATAGTCCCATCTTGCATTTTAGTAGGTCAAGAAGATTATCATATTTGACAGTAGCAAAGGCTGACGAGAGGTGAAGGAGGATTAGAAGGCAGGTTTCGTTCTGATCCAGCATTTTTAGTGTGTGGTCAACTTTTTCAGTAAGGGCCAATTCAGTGTTGTGACCCTGAAGGAAACCAGATTGGAATTGGTCTAGTAGCTGGAATTGATCTATGTGGTTACATCGTTGGACATGGATTCATTTCTCGAGGAGCTTCACCAGAGTTAGAATATTAGTGATTGGACAGACGTTATTAGGTCCTCGGGATCTACAGTGGTCTTTTTGAGAATGGGAGTAACCTGCCCGACTTTAGGCAATCTGGAATCACACCTTGCAGTGGAGAGACATTCTATCTTGGTCCAGAGTGGAAGTATGGACATCCTCATCTCATTTAAGAAATTTGAAGATAGAGGATCAGTAAAGTCGTTTGAGGATTTCAGTGCTGTAAGAATATTGAGTATGGAGATCTCGTCAAAGGTTTTGAATTGGTTCCAGGAAGAGCTGTTTTTAGGGGTATTTCCTAATAGAGGAAGAGGCTGTGAGGGGGAGCTGAGAGGGGAGATTGAGCAGGTTAAGACTGTAAATTGGTTCATTGCTGTCAGAATATCAGTTTCAATCTTATTAATCTTTTCAAGGAAGAAGGAGGCAAAATCCTCATAGTTTTCTAAAATGTCTCATTTTTGGCAGCACTATTTTAGAAATGCAGTCTGTGAATAGGAAGAGATTTACTATTTTGCGGGTGGGTGCATGCCCCTCTCTTAACCACTCCTAGCTCTCCCTTAACCCCTATGTAAATCATTAAAAACCCCTCCACTGTAGTCATAAATAGCCCCTCTTTTCTAGCCACTTCTCCAAGTCCCTCCCACATTTACTACAAAAAGGAATGCCTACGTGTGTGGAGATCGTAGATAAAAGAGGCGGACGGGGACATCTCTGCACATAGATATGTGAATATCATTTTGTAGTTTTGTAGCCCTGTTGGACTACTATTAAACAAATTATAAAATACAGTTTGTGCCTAGACCTCAGTGTGTATTTGCCCCATATTTAACCAAAAATGTTGTTTCTACCTCAATTTCATGTCAATATAGGTAAAGTTCAATTCAATAGGAGAGGGAATATGAGAACTAAGAAAAGCAACAGAGGGTAGAAGTGGGATGGAACAGATCTGAATAATGTCAAGAGAGGCAGGTAAGAAGGGAAAGAGGTGAGGAGCGAGTGTGACTTAAGGTTAAATGGCAGCAGAAATAGGGGTGAGTTTAAGGAAGAAGTTGATTTTGGAAATGAATGATATGAAAAAGGAAGGAATGTAAATTATCTAGAGGAAGAAGTGTGAAAAAGAAGGTAAAATAGAGCATGGACAGAGACAAGGTTAGGAAGCTAAAGGGATAACATGGTTGGTAGGAGTAGAGTGGCTAATTCAGGAAAATGGATAGTCAGAGGGTAACAATAGAGATGAAAAGCTTGCCTGAGAAAAGAAGATACAATTTTGGTGAATCCAGAAGAATGTCAACAAGTCATGTAACAAAATCAATTGATTCTTAATTGCAGGTTTTCAGGCTTGTTGTGGCGTACAGTCTTGTGGGTGATGAAAACCAGTTTCAAAATGGAGCCAGTGAAGATCCTTTTGCACTGGTATAATATGGTTGTACCTTTTGGTATCGGAGCAGTAGAGAGTATGACTCTCTACAATGTGCATTAGATATAATTCAGGAACATCAGCTCGGATGAAATTTCCATAGTCACCCTTTGAAAGGATCAAGGATTGTACTACAATGTCCGAATTTGTTTGACTGGTGAAAGAGTTTAAACTTTTAATCAACATGTAAGGTGACTATGACTGTTGAGGCAATTTGTTTGACATGCAAGGACATGGGGAGTTATGAATGAATTCTGGAGCACAGGGTTTTTGCCTCTATAAAAAGGGTAGGAGGCAAACATTGCTACTGAGGTTATGATGTAGAAAGGTTAAATGGGGATATTTCTATTGATAATGATATTCAAAAATGATAATTGAGCACACAATCAAGCGAAAGATCAGCAGAGGTAGTCTGTCGGCGAGGGATACATCTCAAATGAATTTAGGAATATCTAAATTTAAAAGAGTGATGGAGCTGCAGGATGATAAACAGTGAGTGAAAGCCGAGACGATACCACGCAGGAGCGTGCAGCCGTTGAAACCCTAATTAATAAAGGGAATTTTGGAATTTGATATTTTAAGAAGGCAGAAGTGGAATCTGCAATTACGGACTTATTATCTGTAATATCAACCGGGCCAGAGATTTACACGCCTTGGGTTAGATTAAGTAGCGCTAATACATCTTCTCGTCTACCAAAGGGGGTATGAAGATAAACTAAATTGCAAACCTGATAGGAAGCAGGAGGCAATGACCCCACACACTCGTGAATTACATGTTCAGTGCAACTGGAGTGGCCTTCCTAGGTGTTTTTAACTGATCAAGTATAAATCTAGTGTCAATGAGAGTCAAAATCCTTGTCTTGAAAAAGATGGTGTAATAAGATATCCATCGAAACGCGTTGACGCTTTGTTGAGAACAACACAATCCGTGAAGTGGTTGTGGCATATGAGTATCTAGCAAATAGAAAAGTACCAGGCTCCAGCCCATGAAATTGTTTAATCACGGATGTGTATTACGTAAATGACACAGTGTTTTTGTCTATGATATGTACTCTCTTTTTAACTTGATTGTTGTTCTTAATGTGTAATAAATATTTGTGACAGTGTAATTCACTATAGAGTGTAGGTGATTAACAATGTTATGGATTATGTCAACCGTTTTTTTTAAATTGTGTACTCTATGAGTTTTAACCAATAAATCGATTTGTACTTTTTTACAATTTAAGTTGTCCAGATTATCTGTCGGGGATATATGGTCATACTTCCCGTGTATGTATAGTGTGCAGTTGAATGAGAGAAATTTAGATTGAATGGAATACACAGAACATATGGTGCCTACACGATATATTACTGTCCAAAGGAAACCGTTTTTGTGATATAACTTTAAAGTACCCTATTCCTTTGGTTTGAAGGGGTTCCTCTTATTTTTCTGCAAGCTGCAGGATGATAAACAGTGAGTTCTTGGTCGAGCTAATCAATTGTATCCATTATTTGAAACTCATTGCATATAACAACATCATCCATAATTTAGGATGTGTGATTGAACATGAATGAATGAAACAGGATTTATACATCACACTGCTGCTCCTAGGAGTGTCCCAATGCTCAGCTAAAAGGCAAGAACACTGATCTTGAACAAGGAGCCATGTCTTCCGTCTTTTTTGGAACAAAGTGATTGATTCTATTGAGTGGAGCTCAAGAGGCAGCGTATCCTATGTTGATGGCTCTAGGTATGAAAAGGCATGCCCTCCTGCTCTGGCACGGTGTATCTTAGGTACCTTTGCCAATAGACTTTTGGCGGAATGCAGGTTCCTAATAGGGAGGTAAAGGCTGATTCTGGCACCCAAGTAGTCCAGCTGCGTCTTATGAAGTGCATTATGAACCAGGACAAGTGCTTTATAAAGGATCCTCTTCCTCACTGGGAGCCAGTGAAGGGAGCAAAGGTGAGGGGACATATGCGTTCTCAGCGGTAGGTTGAGAAGAATGCCAGCTGCAGTAATCTGTACCACTTGGAGTCTATTGACCATGTAGTCCGGCAGGCCCAAATACAAAGCATTCGCATAATCCAGCCTAGATGTAATGAGTGCCTGAATGACTGATTTGCTGGATGTGAATGAGAGAAAATGCAGAAACTTTTTTCAGAATGTGCAGCAGACCAAAGCAAGAGCCTACCATAAAATAAAATTAGGTCTGAAGCCGGACAGGCTCGGGTGCAAGAGGTTGTTGTCCGCCAGATACCAGGAGAGTTGCTGGTTTACAAACTTCTCCAACACTTAGACAGAGCTGGCAGCAAAGATATTGGTCTGTAGTTGGACTGAACTGGGTTTTTTAAAAGGGGTAGACTTTTTGACCGTTTCCATGCATGTAGTATTATAGCCGAAGACAAAGAACATTCAGTACCTTCTTAACTAGAGGTTTGATAGCAGTTGCCCCCAGTGTTAGAAGATTAGGAGGGCAAGGACACATAGGTGATCCTGAATAGCTCTGAGTAGCTGCCAGTGTCTCCTCCAAGAGGATATGGTCAAAAATTGGTAGTGAGGACTCAAGTTCAGTGACCGAACTCATGTTGACTATGCCAAGCAAAACCTCATCTACCGGAATACCAGTGATAAGACTTGCTTGAACATTAGAAATTATGCTTTGAAAAAGAAGGCCAGCTGTTCACACCAGATGGTTTTTGAACTCAGGGTCCTGCCTCGGGTGACATGACATTTTTCACCACCTTAAATATTTACCTAGATTTATTATCTTCTGCCCCTATCTTTCCTTTGAAATACAGCTTCTTAGCTCTTTTGACCATGGCTTGATACTTCCTTAGTGCTGCCTTATATGTGATTTTGTCATCATCCTTATAATCTTTATACCACTGCCTTTCCCAATTCATGCAGCATTTCTTCTCTACCCTCAGATTGTCTGTAAACTAGAGACCTGATGGCTTACTTCTACTGGGTTTACCTCGTAAAACCAGCACCATCTTATCAGTCGCCTTCCATATCCAGCTGTCGATCAAACTGGCATCTGCCTCAACTAAGCCCGAAAGAGTGGGAGCACTATCTTCCAAAGAGTAGAGCATCTTAGTTTGCTGGACCTTATGGAACACTCTTATATCTTAAGGAGCTCTAGCAGGCTGGTTTTGAGTTTTAAATAAGATAGGCCATCCAAACTTAATCATAAAGTGATGAGTCCAGCCTTGTGGTACTAATAAGTCTGCAGTTTAACATGGGAGAAAACTTGATCCAACACCAGTGTTTGCCTGATGTGTTTGTTTAAAAACATGTTGGGTCACCTCAAGTGATGCCATGGTGTCTAATAACATGGATACCTCTTTATCGTTCGTACAATCCATGTGGAAATTAATATCACCCAGTACCATAAAATGCAAATCTTAAAGCCAGATGAGCTAGTGAATGCCCAAGGAATCAAGAAAGGGTTCTGCTGCACCCGGACGTCTATAAATTAGGAGCCCTGCTATGGATTGGTGAGTGGACAGTGTAAGGCAGAAGCCCAATTCTTCAGCACCCTTCAAATTCTCAATAGGGTCCATCAAACAGCTGTAATCCTCCCACTAAGGTGAACAAGATTGATTTAATATTTTGTAGGCCTTGGGGATGGTTGTTGAAATTGTGGGGATTGAGGCCGCAGACATTTTCTGGCATGAACAGCCCATCTGGCCGTTCATCACAGGAAAGTCAAAGATATCAATAGCATGTTTTGCAAAGAGCAGACATTTATCTAAAGTGGCTGAAAACAACACACTATTTTGGCTGACATCACACGTAAGAATAGTGTTCTTACAGTTAAGGTTAAATTACAACCAGTAACTACTTAGCACAAACACATTATGCATCAGACACATTGGGCATCACCCACATTATGCAGTAATCACATTAGGCATAAACACATTATGCCTAAACACTGGGCATAAACACATTATGCATAGATACTGTGCATGAACACATTAGGCATAATCATAATCAGCAGTGCACTGTGACCAACTACCTATAGTGTGCACACATTAGAATATCACCATTACGGTACATGGAGTGCCAACCTTGGCAATGTAACCCAACATACATGTGAGCATCAGCATGTCACCGTACCCCCTCTCAGAGGGCATACATTACATCAGCACATCATGCCAACCTTAGGCATATGCAACGCACCATTATGACACATAGGGGGGGCTAACCTTATGCCCACAGTAACTGACTTCCCTTGCGTAGGCTTCGGGCTACTTGACCGCCTACCGCAGGGCATGCATAACAATGCTAATGAGGGGCCTCCTTTGGGGTCTCAACCCGAGCTGCCTAAACCAACAATGCCTCCAAACAGCAGACAGGAGTCCAGCTGCCTGTGACCATGCGGCGCAGCTGCAACACTTTCGAGAATGCAGCAATGCTTTTGGAGATCCTTTCTCCGGTGGGACCCGGGGGCCTCCGTCGAGGTCTTGCCCTGTCCCAATACCACAATCCGGTGTTCCCCATCAGTGTGGAGGTGTAGGGGGACACACACTGTCCACTTTGGCAGGGTGACCTCCCTCTGCCACCCTGCTTGCACACAAGTGGTAGGCAGACAGACCCAGGCCCCACTACTCACAGTGGGTTAACGGGTGGCTGTGTCGAGGTCGTCCCTTCCGTGACTGCTGCCTTCCTTCTAGCTGCCGCTCTGGCTTCCTCGGGGAGGGCGGGGTTTGCAGCATCACTGAGGGCCGCGCGGGGATTGGCTCTTCCCCTCTGGCGTCTCTCTTCTTTCGCTGGCTCTCCTGGCTGGTCCGGTCTCCTCTTCTGGACACACGAATGCGGGGTAGGCTCCCGTTTGCTTCCGACTGGGCCACACGCGGGGCTCTCACCGGCAACCCAGTAGCCCCGCCCACCTCCAGGCACAAGCTTGCCTGACTTCCCCAAAATGCCACGTCCGGCTCTTGGCGCCTGCTCTCACTGTGTGGGCCCGCCCACAGTCAGGCCGAGTCTCCACCTGACTTCCGGCCCGCGAGCAATTTACGGAGCAAGGTCTCCGTCTATCCTTTTGGAACGGCGCAAATTCTTGACCTGCGCCTGCCGGGCAATTGGACCACACGATACCCAGTCACAGCAATTCTGGGGCGCTCTCCATGCCACTACCTCTCCGTTTACAGAGGAGAGAGGCTGCACTTCTCCATGCCGCTACTGGTGACCCCAGCAGCATCCAGCCGGTCTACCGCATAAAAGACCTGGCAGCGCTCTTCTCAGGGCAAGGGTGCTAGCCCTCTCCATGCAGCTCAATCAGCCCAGGCAGGCCAGCACACAGTGGCTCTTCAGCAGGGCAGCAGCTTCACTCCCACAAGTAGGGAGCCCCAGGTGGCTGTTTCCCCTGGCAGTCCAGCAGCCTGCCGGCCACCAGTTCCAAGTCAGCACCCAACAGCACATTTTCATGGGGTCACAGCCCCAATACTTATACCCCAAATGTCTTTGTTCTCCCCATGGCCCAGGCTCTGCGCCTGGTCCAAACCAGTTCTGTGGGGCACTCACACCTTTCTCTAACTCGAGTAGATTTTTACTATAGCGGCAGCTTTCTCAACGCGGACTGGTAGTTTCTCATCGCGAACGGTCGCGAGCATACGCAACCACTCGCAATGAGAAACCTGACCTCCCCGCGTTGAGAATCTCGCCGGGAGGTTTATTTTCCACGCTCGCGATCGGCAACTTGATGTTGCTGATCGCGAACGAGGAAAAAGTCTCGCCGGGATGTCATTTTGCTTGCTCGCGGTCGCCAACTTGACGTTGAGGACCATGAGCAAGCAAAAAATGACCGCTGCACTACGCTACGCTACGCTACGCTACGCGTGTTTGCACTGTGCTACGTGCAATTCGCGTAGTGCGAAGTAGCGCAAACTTCACAAACTACGCGAGCGTAGCGTAGTGCTTTGCCCAGGGTTAGTTTCAAGGACGTTATAGTTAGTTGGACATTTCACTCGTATAAAACCAGAGAAATTTGGCCGTTATAGTTAGTTGAGCTAACTATAACTCGCGCCCCGCAATACACTGCTGATGCACTGCTGATTGACGTCACATATTACATCACTCATGACATGGTCAGTGACATCACTGATGGCATCTCAAATGACATCACTGATGACATCATCCACGTGATAATCTGATGCACCTCCTCACACACTAATATAAACTTTGATACACCCACTCTAAAATACAGACTACCATTTTCGAAACCAAAGACACACCAACACCAGTTACTACATACCCACTCACTGATTCCTAGGTCTACACACACATCTACTCATTTACCCATACAGTCACTCATACATGCAGTCACTTATCAATACAGCACTATCATATGCACTCATACACCTATACAGACACTCACACACCACCACTCACAAATAGAGTTACACACATAGTCAGTCATGCAAAGAATCTATCACACTCCCATTTACTCACATACACAATTATTCACACACCACCTCACTTATTCATACAGATACTAACACATACTTACTCTCTTATACAATCACTGACACAAGCACACACTCATCCATACAGCCACTCTCACAATCACTCACTCTCACATATAGTCATTTAAATAGTCCAGCACTCACATATACTGCCTTTCACATATGTAGTTACTCACACATGTACCACTGAGACATCTAAACACATCTAAATGCCCTTCACAGCCGCACTCTTGAACCCATACACCCAGTGAATCACCCACTCACACATCTATGCACAAAGTTACATACCCCCCACCCACCCACACAGACACTCAGGCACCCATACAGATACTCAGACAATCAATCAATAACCCATATAGACACTCATGTAGCTACTCACCAACCCATGCAGCCGCTTACACAGCAACTGACAGACTGATACAGACATTCACACAGTTTAGTCACTAACCCATTCATTCAGTAAGACACGTTTATTCACTCACTTATACAGTCAGTCACGCACCTACTAAATCATCCATTCAGACACTCATACACCCACTCATTCTTCAATACACCTTGGCATATATATATATATATATATATAGAAAACATATTTAAACTTTTTAGAAACACTCAGTCACTGGATGATGTCGTCAGTGATGTCATCAGTGATGTCATTTGAGATGTCATCAGTGATGTCATCAGTGATGTCACTGACCATGTCATGAGTGATGTAATATGTGACGTCATCAGCAGTGCATTGCGGGGGCGCGAGTCATAGTTAGCTCAACTAACTATAACGGCCAAATTTCTCTGGTTTTGTATGAGTGAAATGTCCAACTAACTATAACGTCCCTGTTGGACTTGGCCCTTTTTGCAGGGTCATCCCTGAACTTTTTGCCTTCCTCCTAGCCTTTTTTCTGGCATGGTGTTGGTGGTTTTAAGACTCTGGGCACTTTAGCACTGCTGTCCAGTGTAAAGTGCGTGTGCTCTCTGTGGTAAACATGGTAAGACTGATATGGCGAATTCAGTCAGCCAGGACAATGCCAGAGGATTTTATGTTTATTCGAGGACCCAGGGCAGGTGCTCATTACTAACTAGAACAGCTATTCCAGACTGTGCTCCTAACCAACAAAGCATCAGCAAACAGCATAAACGTATTGCAGGATAATAAAGAGCCAGAGAGGTTTTGGCACCAGGGCCTATGGCATTTTGCTGCATGCACTCATATCTTCCAATGTGCTTACCCTAGCTTTGACTAGTAAAATCATGAAGGATGTCCTAGAAGAAGACCCAAAGATTACAATGTGTGACTGTTGGACTTGGTCGTTTTTGCAGGGTCATCCCTGAACTTTTTGCCTTCCTCCTGGTATTTTTTCTGACCTGGTGTTGGTAGTTTTAGGACTCTAGGCACTTTAGCACCGCTGTCCAATGTAAAGTGCGAGTGCTCTCTGTGATAAAACGTGGTAAGATTGGTCTACAACTGTTTGGCATATTTAATTTACCTGTCAGTCCCTTGTAAAGTGGTATCTCAGATACCTAGGGCCAGTAAATTAGATGCTACTGGTGGGCTTACAGCACTGATTGCGCAATCCACCAAAGTAGCCTTTCAAACCTGTCCCAGGCCCCTGCCATTGCAGGGCCTGTGCGCACAGTGTTACTGCCGCTGTGACGTGGCACCTAAAGTGTGTGCCACGTCTGTGACCCTCCTTTTACTGCATGTCAGTCACCCCTAAGGTAGGCCCTAGCTAGCCCTATGGGCAGGGTGCATTGTAGGTAAAAGGTAGGACATGTACCTTAAGTGCGTGACATGCCCTGGTAGTGACAAACAGCCATTTTGGTTTCTCACTGCTGTGAGGCTGCCCTCTCATAGGAATGCATTGGGGATTCCCTGATCAGTGTTTCAGTGGTAATTCCTGATATGAGAAGAGCAGCGTGGTCAAGTTTGGTATGTTTGGAATAATAATAATAAATGCTGCGCAATGGTGTGCGCAGATTTATTATCACTATTTTAGAAATGCCACTTTTAGAAGTTGGCATTTCTGTGTGCTATGTGCCTGCCTGCCTGATGTGTATTGCATGTCTGGCTCTGGAGTGACAGGGGCTGGTGAGGAGTGTGTGGCTCCAGGGAGGGCAGGGTGAGTCAGCGCTAGGCTGAATGGAAGATCTGCATTTGGAGTAGTGGGAGGAGTAGTCCCCTGTCCCTGAAGAGGTCTGTGCCTGCCTGGGTGAATGCTGGCTCCACCCCCCTGTGGAGTGTCTGATGACTGAGCCCCCACCTTACAAAGGGGAAGAGGAGCCCGGTAAACAAAGTGCTCCACTACCCCCCAGAACCAGTTGTGACTGGTTCCGAAAGCCCTGCGCCAGGGCAGAACAAAGAAGAAGTGTTGTGTAAGTACTGGGGCTGTGACCCCATGTTTGTGTGCTTCTTTGCGCTACTTGGGGACTTGCTGCTGCTGGGCCCCAGGAGGAACCGCCACGAGGGACTGCCTCCCTGCTGGAGGGCCCTGTGACCTGGCCTGCCTGGGCCTAGCCTTGTGCCCCTGAAACTTTAAGAATTGAGCGCCTTGTGAGCGCTAGATCTCTCTCCCAGGACAGGGAGAGTGCTGATACTTTGCAGCGCTGAGCTGTGACAAATCCCGAGGGAATCTCGAGGTGGGGATTCCCCCGCACCGCCAAAGGACAGCGGGAGCCTACCCTGCCTTGTGGGTATTTTTGGCGACAGAGCAGGAGCCCACCCCGCACTGCCGATGCGTGGTGGAGTGGGAGCCCACCCCGCATTTGCGTGTATTTAAAAGCGGGGTCCACCCCGCATTTGCCGGAGAAGAGGAGCCGCCACCGCCGCAAAGCGACCCGGAAGCCAGACAAGTGCGCCTGGTTGTGGGCAGAGCCTCACACAGCCGAGGAGGAAGTCAGGTGTCTAGTCCCTGACAGTGGGCGGGGCTCCCGTGCACTGTGGAGAGCCCCACACGCCGGCCAGAGGAGGACAGAGCTTCCCAGATTGCTCCGACGCCGGAGAGAGGGACCGGAGCCTCGCGGGCTCCACTTGGCTGATTCCTGCAGCCCCTCCCTCCGTGAGCAGAGCCGACGCGAGGAGAGGAGACGGCCCCAGTGCTGGTGCCCAAAGAGGAAGACCGGAGGAGTCAAGCAGAGCCCCGGTGAGTTGGGTGACCAGTGAGCCTTTTTTTTATGCCGTGGGGGCACCAGGAGAGCCCCGGTGAAGAGGGCCTGTGGAGCACAGTAGTGCCAGTGCCGGTTTTCTTCAGCTGCCCCGCAGGAGAGTGGGCAGCTACATCTTTGGGGGCAATTTTGTTTAAGAAGTCCCAGAGCGGGGCTCCTCGGGCACGAAGAGTGCCAGTGTTGATTTCGTGCTGGCCGCATTGGAGGTGCCAAGAGCGGCACCGGAAGGCCCCCACTGACGGGGGCCCCCCTAGGCACTGTCAGTACCAGTGCTGGTTTCTGAGCCAAAGCTGCACTGCGAGAGCACGGGCAGCTGCAACGTTGGTGACATGGTTTCTGGTCTCTAGAGAGACCCGGGTGGATCACACCCTTGCCCCATTTTCTGGTGCTGGCCTGGTGGGCCTGCACCCGGCTGCAAATTGTAGCTTAGCACCCTGACATTTCGGGACAAAGGGCATTTGAGCCCCAGAGAAGGCCAGTTGGCCCGGGGGTCATTTTGGGTACCTGTGTATACCGGTTGTGCGCAAGGCCCTAAAAGGAAGGCATAATGCAGTTATGCCAAAGGTGATGTATGCACCTGGGGAGTGTTACTAAGGTGCACTTCAGTAATGTGTTTTATGCCTAATGTGATGCCTATTGCATAATGTGTTTATGCCTAGGATGTTTATGCATAATGTGTTTTATGCCTAATGTGATGCAGACATAATGTGTTTATGTTGCTAATGCTGAGTACAGTATTTTGCCAGTAGTTACTGGTTGTGTTTTATATTTTCTACTTGTGCTTTGTGATGGCCCGATTGGCCCTGTCATGTATATAATCCCCTGTGAATTCCTACCCGGTGCCAGTTGGCACAGTGTATGTTGTGTGATTATGATTCTAATGTGTTTTGGATAATACAAAGGCTATTTTTTATATAACCTTGTGTGGAGTTTCTTTTGTAGTGTGCCTAGTGTGTTGCTGCTGTGTGTGTTGCGCAAACGCTTTACACATTGCCTCTGGGATAAGCCTGACTGCTCGTGCCAAGCTACCAAGGGAGTGAGCAGGGGTTATCTTCAGCGTGTAACTCCCTTACACTGACTAGAGTGGTGGTTTCTGCCTGGCTTAGGCGCAAGCCCCAGCCAACCAGAAATCCCATTTCTAACAGTCCCTGAAACCTATGGTTTTTTCAGTGAATTTCTATGGTTTTTTAAATGCTAATTTCTGACTATAACGTCCCTGAAACCTATCGTTTTTTCAGTGAATTTCAAAGGTTTTTTAATTGCTAATTTCTAACTATAACGTCCCTGAAACCTATGGTTTTTTCAGTAAATTACAAAGGTTTTTTAAATGCTAATTTCTAACTATAACCTCCCTGAAACCTATGTTTTTTTCAGTGAATTTCTAAGGTTTTTGAAATGCTAATTTCTAACTATGCCTACAGAGGTAGGACATGTGCAGAAAGAGGAAGAAAGGCGTAGAAAGAAGCAAGAGAAATTCAGAAAGAGGCAACAGAATTCCAGAAAGACGAAGAAAAGTGCAGAAAGAAGCAAGAGATATACAGAAAGAACCAACAGAGGTGCAAAAAGAGGCCTTGTTGCAAAGTCATCTGGTGCCCCCAACTTTTTGCTGACTGGTACTGGTGATAACTGACTCTGACTAACCAGGCCTGGAGACAGTGCTATGCTGAAAGACACTTAGAATACAGTGAAAACACCTACATGCACTAGGGTACACTATGGGTTGTGGTACCCCTGTGATTGGCATGACCTCCTCTGTAAGTCCCTAGTACATAATAGGGCAGCGGGATTAAAACTACCTCTAAGTCAGAGGTGCAGAAAGAGGAAAGAGAAGTACAGAAAGAAGCAATAAAGGTGCTGAAAGAGGCAAGATAGGTTCAGAAAGAAGCAAGTGAAGTGCAGAAAGAGGCAAGTGAGGTGCAGAAAGGGGCAAGAGATCTGCAGAAAAAAGCAACAGAGGTGCTGAAAGGGGCAAGTGAGGTGCAGAAAGGGGCAAGAGATCTGCAGAAAAAAGCAACAGAGGTGCTGAAAGAGGCACGTGAGGTGCAGAAAGAAACAAGAGAGGTGCAGAAAGAGGCAATAGAAGTGCAAAAGAGGCAAGACGGGTGCAGAAAAAAGTAGGAGAGGTGCACAAAGAGGCAAGACAAGTACAGAAAGAGGCAGGAGGGGTGCAGAAAGAAGGAAGAGAAGTTCAGAAAGAAGCAACAGAGATGCTGGAAGAGGCACGAAGGGTGCAGAAAGAGCAAGAGAAGTGCAGAAAGAAGCAACAGAGGTACAGAAAGAGGCAACAAAGGTGCAGAAACAGGCAGGAAAGGTGCAGAAAGAGGGAACAGGGATGCATAAAGAAGCAAGAGAGGTGCAGAAAGAGAAAAAAGGGGTGCAAAAAGAGGCAAGAGGGGGTGCAGAAAGAAGCAAGTGAGGTGCAGAAAGAGGCAACAGAGGTGCAGAAAGACGCAAGAGAGGTGCAGAAACAAGCTAAAGAAATGCAGAAAGAGGCAAGAGAATTGCTGAAAGAAGCATCAGAGTTGTGGAAAGAAGCAAGAGAAGTGCAGAAAGAGGCAAGTGAGGTGCAGAAAGAGGCAAGAGAGGTGCAGAAAATGGCAGGAAAACAGCAGAAAGAGGCAAGAAGGATGCAAAAAAGGGAAGACGGGTGCAGAAAGAAGCAAGAGAAGTGCAGAAAGAAGCAAGAGAGGTGCAGAAAGAGACTGCAGGGGTGCAGAAAGAGACAACAGGGGTGCAGAAAGAGACAACAGGGGTGCAGAAAGAAGCAAGAGAGGTGCAGAAATATGCAATAGAAGTGCAGAAAGAGGCAAGTGAGGTGCAGAAGGAGGCAAGAGAACTGCAGAAAGAGGCAAGAGAGTTGCAGAAACAGGCAAAAGGGGTGCCGAAAGAGGGAACAGGTGTGAAGACAGAGGCAAGAGAGGTGAAGAAAGAGGGGGAGAGGGGTACAGAAAGAGGCAAGAGGGATGCAGAAATTTGCCAAAGAGGTGCATAAAGAAGCAAGAGCAGTGCAGAAAGAACCAACAGTGGTGCAAAAAGAGGCAAGAGAGGTGCAGAAATAAGTAGGAGAGGTGGACAAAGAGGCAAGACAAGTACAGAAATAGGCAGGAGGGGTGCAGAAAGAAGGAAAAGAAGTGCAGAAAGAAGCAACAGAGGTGCTGAAAGAGGCGTGAAGGGTGCAAAAAGAGCAAGGGAAGTACAGAAAGAAGTAACAGAGGTACAGAAAGAGGCAAGAGAGGTGTAGAAACAGGTAGGAAAGGTGCAGAAAGGGAACAAGGGTACAAAAAGAGGCAAGAGAGGTGCAGAAAGAGGGAAGAGAGGTGCAGAAAAGGCAAGAGGGGTGCAGAAAGAAGCAAGTGAGCTCCAGAAAGAGGCAAGAGAACTGCAGAAAGAGGCAAGAGAGTTTCAGAAACAGGCAAAAGGGGTGCAGAAAGAGGGAACAGGTGTGCAGACAGAGGCAAGAGAGTTGAAGAAAGAGGGATGAGGGGTACAGAAAGAGGCAAGAGGGATGCAGAAATTTGCAAAAGAGGTGCAGAAAGAAGCAAGAGCAGTACAGAAAGAACCAACAGAGGTGCAAAAAGAGGCTAGAGGGGTGACGAAAAAAGTAGGAGAGGTGCACAAAGAGGCAAGACAAGTACAGAAAGAGGCAGGAGGGGTGCAGAAAGAAGGAAGAGAAGTGCAAAAAGAAGCAACAGAGGTGCTGAAAGATGCGCGAAGGGTGCAGAAAAAGCAAAAGAGGTACAGAAAGAGGCAAGATCGGTGCAGAAACAGGCAGGAAAGGTGCAGAAAGAGGGAACAGGGGTGCAAAAAGACGCAAGAGAGGTGCAGGAAGAGAAAAAAGGGGTGCAAAAAGAGTCAAGAGGGGGTCAGAAAGAAGCAAGTGAGGTGCAGAAAGAGGCAACAGAGGTGCAGAAAGACGCAAGAAAGGTGCAGAAACAAGCAAGAGAAGTGCAGAAAGAGGCAAGAGAATTGCTGAAAGAAGCAACAGAGGTGTGGAAAGAAGCAGAGAAGTGCAGAAAGAGGCAAGTGAGGTACAGAAAGAGGCAAGAGTGGTGCAGAAAATGGCATGAAAACAGCAGAAGGAGGCAAGAGGGATGCTAAAAGGGAAGAAGGGTGCAGAAAGAAGCAAGAGAGGTGCAGAAAGAAGCAAAATAAGTGCAGAAAGAAGCAAGAGAGGTGCAGAAAGAGGGAAGACGAGTGCAGAATGAGACAACAGGGGTGCAGAAAGAGACAACAGGTGTGCAGAAAGAAGCAAGAGAGGTGCAGAAATAGGCAATAGAAGTGCGGAAAGAGGCAAGTGAGGTGCAGAAGGAGGCAAGAGAACTGCAGAAAGAAAAAGAGAGTTGCAGAAACAGGCAAAAGGGGTGCAGAAAGAGGGAGCATGTGTGCAGACAGAGGCAAGAGAGGTGCAGAAAGAGGGAACAGGGGTGTAGAAACAGGCAGGAAAGGTGCAGAAAGAGAAAACAGGGGTGCAGAAAGACGCAAGAGAGGTGCAGAAAGAGAAAAAAGGGAGGCAAAAATAGGCAAGAGGGGAGCAGAAAGAAGCAAGTGAGGTGCAGAAAGAGGCAACAGAGGTGCAGAAAGACGCAAGAGAGGTGAAGAAACATGAAAGAGAAGTGCAGAAAAAGGCAAGAGAATTGCTGAAAGAAGCAACAGAGGTGTGGAAAGAAGCAAGAGAAGTGCAGAAAGAGGCAAGTGTGGTGCAGAAAGAGGCAAGAGAGGTGCAGAAAGAAGCAAGTGAGGTGCAGGAAGAGAAAAAGAGGTTGCAAAAATAGGCAAGAGGGGTGCAGAAAGAAGCAAGTGAGGTGCAGAAAAAGGTAACAGAGGTGCAGAAAGATACGAGAGAGGTGCAGAAAGAAGAAACAGAGGTGTGAAAAGAAGCAAGAGAAGTGCAGAAAGAGGCAAGTGAGGTGCAGAAAGAGGCAAGAGAGGTACAGAAAATGGCAAGAGAACAGCAGAAAGAGGCAAGAGGGATGCAAAAAAGGGAAGAAGGGTGCAGAAAGAAGCAAGAGAAGTGCAGAAAGAAGCAAGAGAGGTACAGAAAGAGGGAAGACGAGTGCAGAAAGAGACAACAGGGGTGCAGAAAGAGACAACAGGGGTGCAAAAAGAGACAACAGGGGTGCAGAAAGAACAAGAGAGGTGCAGAAAGAGGCAATAGAAGTGCAGAAAGAGGCAAGTGAGGTGCAGAAACAGGCAGAAAAGGTGCAGAAAGAGGCAAGAGAGGTGCAGAAACAGGCAGGAAAGGTGCAGAAAGAGGGAACAGGTTTGCAGAAAGACACAAGGGAGGTGCAGGAAGAGAAAAAAGAGGTTGCAAATATAGGCAAGAGGGGTGCAGAAAGAAGCAAGTGAGGTGCAGAAAAAGGTAACAGAGGTGCAGAAAGATACGAGAGAGGTGCAGAAAGAAGCAACAGAGGTGTGAAAAGAAGCAAGAGAAGTGCAGAAAGAGGCAAGTGAGGTGCAGAAAGAGGCAAGAGAGGTACAGAAAATGGCAAGAGAACAGCAGAAAGAGGAAAGAGGGATGCAAAAATGGGAAGAAGGGTGCAGAAAGAAGCAAGAAAAGGGCAGAAAGAAGCAAGAGAAGTGCAGAAAGAAGCAAGAGAGGTACAGAAAAAGGGAAGACGAGTGCAGAAAGAGACAACAGGGGTGCAGAAAGAGACAACAGGGGTGCAAAAAGAGACAACAGGGGTGCAGAAAGAACAAGAGAGGTGCAGAAAGAGGCAATAGAAGTGCAGAAAGAGGCAAGTGAGGTGCAGAAGGAGGCAAGAAAACTGCAGAAAGAGGCAGGAGAGTTGCAGAAACAGGAAAATGGTTGCAGAAAGAGGGAACAGGTGTGTAGACAAAGGCAAGAGAGGTGCAGAAAGAGGGAAGATGGGTACAGAAAGAAGAGATGAAGGTTCAGAAAGAGGCAAGAGAGATGCAGATAGAGGCAATAGAAGTGCAGAAAGAGGCAAGTGAGGTGCAGAAAGGGGCAAGAGATCTGCAGAAAAAAGCAACAGAGGTACAGAAAGAGGCAACAAAGGTGCAGAAACAGGCAGGAAAGGTGCAGAAAGAGGGAACAGGGATGCATAAAGAAGCAAGAGAGGTGCAGAAAGAGAAAAAAGGGGTGCAAAAAGAGGCAAGAGGGGGTGCAGAAAGAAGCAAGTGAGGTGCAGAAAGAGGCAACAGAGGTGCAGAAAGACGCAAGAGAGGTGCAGAAACAAGCTAAAGAAATGCAGAAAGAGGCAAGAGAATTGCTGAAAGAAGCATCAGAGTTGTGGAAAGAAGCAAGAGAAGTGCAGAAAGAGGCAAGTGAGGTGCAGAAAGAGGCAAGAGAGGTGCAGAAAATGGCAGGAAAACAGCAGAAAGAGGCAAGAAGGATGCAAAAAGGGAAGACGGGTGCAGAAAGAAGCAAGAGAAGTGCAGAAAGAAGCAAGAGAGGTGCAGAAAGAGACTGCAGGGGTGCAGAAAGAGACAACAGGGGTGCAGAAAGAGACAACAGGGGTGCAGAAAGAAGCAAGAGAGGTGCAGAAATATGCAATAGAAGTGCAGAAAGAGGCAAGTGAGGTGCAGAAGGAGGCAAGAGAACTGCAGAAAGAGGCAAGAGAGTTGCAGAAACAGGCAAAAGGGGTGCCGAAAGAGGGAACAGGTGTGAAGACAGAGGCAAGAGAGGTGAAGAAAGAGGGGGAGAGGGGTACAGAAAGAGGCAAGAGGGATGCAGAAATTTGCCAAAGAGGTGCATAAAGAAGCAAGAGCAGTGCAGAAAGAACCAACAGTGGTGCAAAAAGAGGCAAGAGAGGTGCAGAAATAAGTAGGAGAGGTGGACAAAGAGGCAAGACAAGTACAGAAATAGGCAGGAGGGGTGCAGAAAGAAGGAAAAGAAGTGCAGAAAGAAGCAACAGAGGTGCTGAAAGAGGCGTGAAGGGTGCAAAAAGAGCAAGGGAAGTACAGAAAGAAGTAACAGAGGTACAGAAAGAGGCAAGAGAGGTGTAGAAACAGGTAGGAAAGGTGCAGAAAGGGAACAAGGGTACAAAAAGAGGCAAGAGAGGTGCAGAAAGAGGGAAGAGAGGTGCAGAAAAGGCAAGAGGGGTGCAGAAAGAAGCAAGTGAGCTCCAGAAAGAGGCAAGAGAACTGCAGAAAGAGGCAAGAGAGTTTCAGAAACAGGCAAAAGGGGTGCAGAAAGAGGGAACAGGTGTGCAGACAGAGGCAAGAGAGTTGAAGAAAGAGGGATGAGGGGTACAGAAAGAGGCAAGAGGGATGCAGAAATTTGCAAAAGAGGTGCAGAAAGAAGCAAGAGCAGTACAGAAAGAACCAACAGAGGTGCAAAAAGAGGCTAGAGGGGTGACGAAAAAAGTAGGAGAGGTGCACAAAGAGGCAAGACAAGTACAGAAAGAGGCAGGAGGGGTGCAGAAAGAAGGAAGAGAAGTGCAAAAGAAGCAACAGAGGTGCTGAAAGATGCGCGAAGGGTGCAGAAAAAGCAAAAGAGGTACAGAAAGAGGCAAGATCGGTGCAGAAACAGGCAGGAAAGGTGCAGAAAGAGGGAACAGGGGTGCAAAAAGACGCAAGAGAGGTGCAGGAAGAGAAAAAGGGGTGCAAAAAGAGTCAAGAGGGGGTCAGAAAGAAGCAAGTGAGGTGCAGAAAGAGGCAACAGAGGTGCAGAAAGACGCAAGAAAGGTGCAGAAACAAGCAAGAGAAGTGCAGAAAGAGGCAAGAGAATTGCTGAAAGAAGCAACAGAGGTGTGGAAAGAAGCAGAGAAGTGCAGAAAGAGGCAAGTGAGGTACAGAAAGAGGCAAGAGTGGTGCAGAAAATGGCATGAAAACAGCAGAAGGAGGCAAGAGGGATGCTAAAAAGGGAAGAAGGGTGCAGAAAGAAGCAAGAGAGGTGCAGAAAGAAGCAAAATAAGTGCAGAAAGAAGCAAGAGAGGTGCAGAAAGAGGGAAGACGAGTGCAGAATGAGACAACAGGGGTGCAGAAAGAGACAACAGGTGTGCAGAAAGAAGCAAGAGAGGTGCAGAAATAGGCAATAGAAGTGCGGAAAGAGGCAAGTGAGGTGCAGAAGGAGGCAAGAGAACTGCAGAAAGAAAAAGAGAGTTGCAGAAACAGGCAAAAGGGGTGCAGAAAGAGGGAGCATGTGTGCAGACAGAGGCAAGAGAGGTGCAGAAAGAGGGAACAGGGGTGTAGAAACAGGCAGGAAAGGTACAGAAAGAGGGAACAGGGGTGCAGAAAGATGCAAGAGAGGTGCAGAAAGAGAAAAAAGGGAGGCAAAAATAGGCAAGAAGGGAGCAGAAAGAAGCAAGTGAGGTGCAGAAAGAGGCAACAGAGGTGCAGAAAGACGCAAGAGAGGTGAAGAAACATGAAAGAGAAGTGCAGAAAAAGGCAAGAGAATTGCTGAAAGAAGCAACAGAGGTGTGGAAAGAAGCAAGAGAAGTGCAGAAAGAGGCAAGTGTGGTGTAGAAAGAGGCAAGAGAGGTGCAGAAAGAAGCAAGTGAGGTGCAGGAAGAGAAAAAGAGGTTGCAAAAATAGGCAAGAGGGGTGCAGAAAGAAGCAAGTGAGGTGCAGAAAAAGGTAACAGAGGTGCAGAAAGATACGAGAGAGGTGCAGAAAGAAGCAACAGAGGTGTGAAAAGAAGCAAGAGAAGTGCAGAAAGAGGCAAGTGAGGTGCAGAAAGAGGCAAGAGAGGTACAGAAAATGGCAAGAGAACAGCAGAAAGAGGCAAGAGGGATGCAAAAAAGGGAAGAAGGGTGCAGAAAGAAGCAAGAGAAGTGCAGAAAGAAGCAAGAGAGGTACAGAAAGAGGGAAGACGAGTGCAGAAAGAGACAACAGGGGTGCAGAAAGAGACAACAGGGGTGCAAAAAGAGACAACAGGGGTGCAGAAAGAACAAGAGAGGTGCAGAAAGAGGCAATAGAAGTGCAGAAAGAGGCAAGTGAGGTGCAGAAACAGGCAGAAAAGGTGCAGAAAGAGGCAAGAGAGGTGCAGAAACAGGCAGGAAAGGTGCAGAAAGAGGGAACAGGTTTGCAGAAAGACACAAGGGAGGTGCAGGAAGAGAAAAAGAGGTTGCAAATATAGGCAAGAGGGGTGCAGAAAGAAGCAAGTGAGGTGCAGAAAAAGGTAACAGAGGTGCAGAAAGATACGAGAGAGGTGCAGAAAGAAGCAACAGAGGTGTGAAAAGAAGCAAGAGAAGTGCAGAAAGAGGCAAGTGAGGTGCAGAAAGAGGCAAGAGAGGTACAGAAAATGGCAAGAGAACAGAAAGAGGAAAGAGGGATGCAAAAAAGGGAAGAAGGGTGCAGAAAGAAGCAAGAGAAGGGCAGAAAGAAGCAAGAGAAGTGCAGAAAGAAGCAAGAGAGGTACAGAAAATGGGAAGACGAGTGCAGAAAGAGACAACAGGGGTGCAGAAAGAGACAACAGGGGTGCAAAAAGAGACAACAGGGGTGCAGAAAGAACAAGAGAGGTGCAGAAAGAGGCAATAGAAGTGCAGAAAGAGGCAAGTGAGGTGCAGAAGGAGGCAAGAAAACTGCAGAAAGAGGCAGGAGAGTTGCAGAAACAGGAAAATGGTTGCAGAAAGAGGGAACAGGTGTGTAGACAAAGGCAAGAGAGGTGCAGAAAGAGGGAAGATGGGTACAGAAAGAAGAGATGAAGGTTCAGAAAGAGGCAAGAGAGATGCAGATAGAGGCAATAGAAGTGCAGAAAGAGGCAAGTGAGGTGCAGAAAGGGGCAAGAGATCTGCAGAAAAAAGCAACAGAGGTACAGAAAGAGGCAACAAAGGTGCAGAAAAAGGCAGGAAAGGTGCAGAAAGAGGGAACAGGGATGCATAAAGAAGCAAGAGAGGTGCAGAAAGAGAAAAAAGGGGTGCAAAAAGAGGCAAGAGGGGGTGCAGAAAGAAGCAAGTGAGGTGCAGAAAGAGGCAACAGAGGTGCAGAAAGACGCAAGAGAGGTGCAGAAACAAGCTAAAGAAATGCAGAAAGAGGCAAGAGAATTGCTGAAAGAAGCATCAGAGTTGTGGAAAGAAGCAAGAGAAGTGCAGAAAGAGGCAAGTGAGGTGCAGAAAGAGGCAAGAGAGGTGCAGAAAATGGCAGGAAAACAGCAGAAAGAGGCAAGAAGGATGCAAAAAGGGAAGACGGGTGCAGAAAGAAGCAAGAGAAGTGCAGAAAGAAGCAAGAGAGGTGCAGAAAGAGACTGCAGGGGTGCAGAAAGAGACAACAGGGGTGCAGAAAGAGACAACAGGGGTGCAGAAAGAAGCAAGAGAGGTGCAGAAATATGCAATAGAAGTGCAGAAAGAGGCAAGTGAGGTGCAGAAGGAGGCAAGAGAACTGCAGAAAGAGGCAAGAGAGTTGCAGAAACAGGCAAAAGGGGTGCCGAAAGAGGGAACAGGTGTGAAGACAGAGGCAAGAGAGGTGAAGAAAGAGGGGAGAGGGGTACAGAAAGAGGCAAGAGGGATGCAGAAATTTGCCAAAGAGGTGCATAAAGAAGCAAGAGCAGTGCAGAAAGAACCAACAGTGGTGCAAAAAGAGGCAAGAGAGGTGCAGAAATAAGTAGGAGAGGTGGACAAAGAGGCAAGACAAGTACAGAAATAGGCAGGAGGGGTGCAGAAAGAAGGAAAAGAAGTGCAGAAAGAAGCAACAGAGGTGCTGAAAGAGGCGTGAAGGGTGCAAAAAGAGCAAGGGAAGTACAGAAAGAAGTAACAGAGGTACAGAAAGAGGCAAGAGAGGTGTAGAAACAGGTAGGAAAGGTGCAGAAAGGGAACAAGGGTACAAAAAGAGGCAAGAGAGGTGCAGAAAGAGGGAAGAGAGGTGCAGAAAAGGCAAGAGGGGTGCAGAAAGAAGCAAGTGAGCTCCAGAAAGAGGCAAGAGAACTGCAGAAAGAGGCAAGAGAGTTTCAGAAACAGGCAAAAGGGGTGCAGAAAGAGGGAACAGGTGTGCAGACAGAGGCAAGAGAGTTGAAGAAAGAGGGATGAGGGGTACAGAAAGAGGCAAGAGGGATGCAGAAATTTGCAAAAGAGGTGCAGAAAGAAGCAAGAGCAGTACAGAAAGAACCAACAGAGGTGCAAAAAGAGGCTAGAGGGGTGACGAAAAAAGTAGGAGAGGTGCACAAAGAGGCAAGACAAGTACAGAAAGAGGCAGGAGGGGTGCAGAAAGAAGGAAGAGAAGTGCAAAAGAAGCAACAGAGGTGCTGAAAGATGCGCGAAGGGTGCAGAAAAAGCAAAAGAGGTACAGAAAGAGGCAAGATCGGTGCAGAAACAGGCAGGAAAGGTGCAGAAAGAGGGAACAGGGGTGCAAAAAGACGCAAGAGAGGTGCAGGAAGAGAAAAAGGGGTGCAAAAAGAGTCAAGAGGGGGTCAGAAAGAAGCAAGTGAGGTGCAGAAAGAGGCAACAGAGGTGCAGAAAGACGCAAGAAAGGTGCAGAAACAAGCAAGAGAAGTGCAGAAAGAGGCAAGAGAATTGCTGAAAGAAGCAACAGAGGTGTGGAAAGAAGCAGAGAAGTGCAGAAAGAGGCAAGTGAGGTACAGAAAGAGGCAAGAGTGGTGCAGAAAATGGCATGAAAACAGCAGAAGGAGGCAAGAGGGATGCTAAAAAGGGAAGAAGGGTGCAGAAAGAAGCAAGAGAGGTGCAGAAAGAAGCAAAATAAGTGCAGAAAGAAGCAAGAGAGGTGCAGAAAGAGGGAAGACGAGTGCAGAATGAGACAACAGGGGTGCAGAAAGAGACAACAGGTGTGCAGAAAGAAGCAAGAGAGGTGCAGAAATAGGCAATAGAAGTGCGGAAAGAGGCAAGTGAGGTGCAGAAGGAGGCAAGAGAACTGCAGAAAGAAAAAGAGAGTTGCAGAAACAGGCAAAAGGGGTGCAGAAAGAGGGAGCATGTGTGCAGACAGAGGCAAGAGAGGTGCAGAAAGAGGGAACAGGGGTGTAGAAACAGGCAGGAAAGGTGCAGAAAGAGGGAACAGGGGTGCAGAAAGACGCAAGAGAGGTGCAGAAAGAGAAAAAAGGGAGGCAAAAATAGGCAAGAGGGGAGCAGAAAGAAGCAAGTGAGGTGCAGAAAAAGGCAACAGAGGTGCAGAAAGACGCAAGAGAGGTGAAGAAACATGAAAGAGAAGTGCAGAAAAAGGCAAGAGAATTGCTGAAAGAAGCAACAGAGGTGTGGAAAGAAGCAAGAGAAGTGCAGAAAGAGGCAAGTGTGGTGCAGAAAGAGGCAAGAGAGGTGCAGAAAGAAGCAAGTGAGGTGCAGGAAGAGAAAAAAGAGGTTGCAAAAATAGGCAAGAGGGGTGCAGAAAGAAGCAAGTGAGGTGCAGAAAAAGGTAACAGAGGTGCAGAAAGATACGAGAGAGGTGCAGAAAGAAGCAACAGAGGTGTGAAAAGAAGCAAGAGAAGTGCAGAAAGAGGCAAGTGAGGTGCAGAAAGAGGCAAGAGAGGTACAGAAAATGGCAAGAGAACAGCAGAAAGAGGCAAGAGGGATGCAAAAAAGGGAAGAAGGGTGCAGAAAGAAGCAAGAGAAGGGCAGAAAGAAGCAAGAGAAGTGCAGAAAGAAGCAAGAGAGGTACAGAAAGAGGGAAGACGAGTGCAGAAAGAGACAACAGGGGTGCAGAAAGAGACAACAGGGGTGCAAAAAGAGACAACAGGGGTGCAGAAAGAACAAGAGAGGTGCAGAAAGAGGCAATAGAAGTGCAGAAAGAGGCAAGTGAGGTGCAGAAACAGGCAGAAAAGCTGCAGAAAGAGGCAAGAGAGGTGCAGAAACAGG
This sequence comes from Calotriton arnoldi, assembly GCA_963921515.1. NCBI lineage: Eukaryota > Metazoa > Chordata > Amphibia > Caudata > Salamandridae > Calotriton > Calotriton arnoldi. The sequence continues at coordinate 2,604,657 of CAWUFW010000004.1, read as the reverse complement.
CAGGAAAGGTGCAGAAAGAGGGAACAGGTTTGCAGAAAGACACAAGGGAGGTGCAGGAAGGGAAAAAAGAGGTTGCAAATATAGGCAAGAGGGGTGCAGAAAGAAGCAAGTGAGGTGCAGAAAAAGGTAACAGAGGTGCAGAAAGATACGAGAGAGGTGCAGAAAGAAGCAACAGAGGTGTGAAAAGAAGCAAGAGAAGTGCAGAAAGAGGCAAGTGAGGTGCAGAAAGAGGCAAGAGAGGTACAGAAAATGGCAAGAGAACAGCAGAAAGAGGAAAGAGGGATGCAAAAAAGGGAAGAAGGGTGCAGAAAGAAGCAAGAGAAGGGCAGAAAGAAGCAAGAGAAGTGCAGAAAGAAGCAAGAGAGGTACAGAAAAAGGGAAGACGAGTGCAGAAAGAGACAACAGGGGTGCAGAAAGAGACAACAGGGGTGCAAAAAGAGACAACAGGGGTGCAGAAAGAACAAGAGAGGTGCAGAAAGAGGCAATAGAAGTGCAGAAAGAGGCAAGTGAGGTGCAGAAGGAGGCAAGAAAACTGCAGAAAGAGGCAGGAGAGTTGCAGAAACAGGAAAATGGTTGCAGAAAGAGGGAACAGGTGTGTAGACAAAGGCAAGAGAGGTGCAGAAAGAGGGAAGATGGGTACAGAAAGAAGAGATGAAGGTTCAGAAAGAGGCAAGAGAGATGCAGATAGAGGCAATAGAAGTGCAGAAAGAGGCAAGTGAGGTGCAGAAAGGGGCAAGAGATCTGCAGAAAAAAGCAACAGAGGTGCTGAAAGAGGCAAGTGAGGTGCAGAAAGAAGCAAGAGAGGTGCAGAAAGAGGCAATAGAAGTGCAAAAAGAGGCAAGAGGGGTGCAGAAAAAGGTAGGAGAGGTGCACAAAGAGGCAAGACAAGTACAGAAAGAGGCAGGAGGGGTGCAGAAAGAAGGAAAAGAAGTGCAGAAAGAAGCAACAGAGGTGCTGAAAGAGGCGCAAAGGGTGTAGAAAGAGCAATAGTAGTGCAGAAAGAAGCAACAGAGGTACAGAAAGAGGCAAGAAAGGTACAGAAACAGGCAGGAAAGGTGCAGAAAGAGAGAACTGGGATGCAGAAAGAATCAAGAGAGGTGCAGAAAGAGAAAAAAGGGGTGCAAAAAGAGGCAAGAGGGGTGCAGAAAGAAGCAAGTGAGGTGCAGAAAGAGGCAAGAGAGGTGCAGAAAGATGCAAGAGAGGTGCAGAAACAAGAAAGAGAAGTGCAGAAAGAGGCAAGAGAATTGCTGAAATAAGCAACAGAGGTGTGGAAAGAAGCAAGAGAAGTGCAGAAAGAGGCAAGTGAGGTGCAGAAAGAGGCAGGAGAGGTGCAGAAAACAGCAAGAAAAGAGCAGAAAGAGGCAAGAAGGATGCAAAAAAGGGAAGAAGGGTGCAGAAAGAAGCAAGAGAGGTGCATAAAGAAGCAAGAGAAGTGCAGAAAGAAGCAAGAGACGTGCAGAAAGAGGGAAGACGAGTGCAGAAAGAGACAACAGGGGTTCAGAAAGAAGCAAGAGAGGTGCAGAAATAGGCAATAGAAGTGCAGAAAGAGGCAAGTGAGGTACAGAAACAGGCAAAAGGGGTACAGAAAGAGGGAACAGGTGTGCAGACATAGGCAAGAGAGATGAAGAAAGAGGGAAGAGGGGTACAGAAAGAGGCAAGAGGGATGCAGCCATTTGCAAAAGAGGTGCATAAAGAAGCAAGAGCAATGCAGAAAGAACCAACAGAGGTGCAAAAAGAGGCAAGAGTGGTGAAGAGATAAGTAGGAGAGGTGCACAAAGAGGCAAGACAAGTACAGAAAGAGGCAGGAGGGGTGCAGAAAGAAGGAAGAGAAGTGCAGAAAGAAGCAACAGAGGTGCTGAAAGAGGCGTGAAGGGTGCAGAAAGAGCAGGAGAAGTACAGAAAGAAGCAACAGAGGTACAGAAATCGGTAAGAGAGGTGCAGAAACAGGTAGGAAAGGTGCAGAAAGAGGGAACAGGGGTGCAGAAAGACGCAAGAGAGGTGCAGAAAGAGAAAAAAGGGGTGCAAAAAGAGGCAAGAGGGGTGCAGAAAGAAGGAAGAGGGTTGCAGAAAGAGGCAAGAGGGGTGCAGAAAGAAGCAAGTGATCTGCAGAAAGAGGCAAGAGAACTGCAGAAAGAGGCATGAGAGTTGCAGAAACAGGCAAAATGGGTGCAGAAAGAGGGAACAGGTGTGTAGACAGAGGCAAGAGAGGTGCAGAAAGAGGGAAGAGGGGTGCAGAAAGAGGCAAGAGGGGTGCAGAAAGAAGCAAGTGAGCTGCAGAAAGAGGCAAGGGAACTGCAGAAAGAGACAAGAGAGTTGCAGAAACAGGCAAAAGGGGTGTAGAAAGAGGGAACAGGTGTGCAGACAGAGGCAAGAGAGGTGCAGAAAGAGGGAAGAGGGGTACAGAAAGAGGCAAGAGGGATGCAGAAATTTGCAAAAGAGGTGCAGAAAGAAGCAAGAGCAGTGCAGAAAGAACCAACAGAGGTGCAAAAAGAGGCTGGAGGGGTGCGGAAAAAAGTAGGAGAGGCAAGAGAATTGCTGAAAGAAGCAACAGAGGTGTGGAAAGAAGCAGAGAAGTGCAGAAAGAGGCAAGTGAGGTGCAGAAAGAAGGAAGAGAAGAGCAAAAAGAAGCAACAGAGGTGCTGAAAGAGGCACGAAGGGTGCAGAAAGAGCAAGAGAAGTGCAGAAAGGGGCAAGAGAATTGCTGAAAGAAGCAACAGAGGTGTGGAAAGAAGCAGAGAAGTGCAGAAAAAGGCAAGTGAGGTGCAGAAAGAAGGAAGAGAAGTGCAAAAAGAAGCAACAGAGGTGCTGAAAGAGGCACGAAGGGTGCTGAAAGAGCAAGAGAAGTGCAGAAAGAGGCAAGAGAATTGCTGAAAGAAGCAACAGAGATGTGGAAAGAATCAGAGAAGTGCAGAAAGAGGCAAGTGAGGTGCAGAAAGAAGGAAGAGAAGAGCAAAAAGAAGCAACAGAGGTGCTGAAAGAGGCACGAAGGGTGCAGAAAGAGCAAGAGAAGTGCAGAAAGAGGCAAGAGAATTGCTGAAAGAAGCAACAGAGGTGTGGAAAGAAGCAGAGAACTGCAGAAAGAGGCAAGTGAGGTGCAGAAAGAGGAAAGAGAGGTAGAGAAAATGGCAAGAAAACAGCAGAAAGAGGCAAGAGGGATGCAAAAAAGGGAAGAAATGTGCAGAAAGAAGCAAGAGAGGTGCAGAAAAAAGCAAGAGAAGTGCAGAAAGAAGCAAGAGAGGTGCAGAAAGAGGGAAGACGAGTGCAGAAAGAGACAACAGAGGTGCAGAAAGAGACAACAGGCATGCAGAAAGAAGCAAGAGAGGTGCAGAAATAGGCAATAGAAGTGCAGAAAGAGTCAAGTGAGGTGCAGAAGGAGGTAAGAGTACTGCAGAAAGAGGCAAGAGAGTTGCAGAAACAGGCAAAAGGGGTGCAGAAAGAGGGAACAGGTGTGCAGACAGAGGCAAGAGGGGTGCAGACAGAGGCAAGAGGGGTACAGAAAGAGGCAAGAGGGAGCCAGAAATTTGCAAAAGAGGTGCATAAAGAAGCAAGAGCAGTGCAGAAAGAACCAACAGAGATGCAAAAAGAGGCAAGAGAGGTGCAGAAATAAGTAGGAGAGGTACACAAAGAGGCAAGACAAGTACAGAAAGAGGCAGGAGGGGTGCAGAAAGAAGGAAGAGAAGTGCAGAAAGAAGCAACAGAGGTGCTGAAAGATAGCGTGAAGGGTGCAGAAAGAACAAGAGAAGTACAGAAAGAATCAACAGAGGTACAGAAAGATGCAAGAGAGGTGCAGAAACAAGAAAGAGAAGTGCAGAAAGAGGCAAGAGAATTGCTGAAAGAAGCAACAGAGGTGTTGAAAGAAGCAAGAGAAGTTCAGAAAGAGGCAAGTGAGGTGCAGAAAGAGGCAGGAGAGGTGCAGAAAACAGCAAGAAAAGAGCAGAAAGAGGCAAGAAGGATGCAAAAAAAGGAAGAAGGGTGCAGAAAGAAGCAAGAGAGGTGCAGAAAGAAGCAAGAGAAGTGCAGAAAGAGGGAAGACGAGTGCAGAAAGAGACAACAGGGGTGCAGAAAGAAGCAAGAGAGGTGCAGAAATAGGCAATAGAAGTGCAGAAAGAGGCAAGTGAGGTGCAGAAGGAGGCAAGAGAACTGCAGAAAGAGGCAAGAGAGTTTCAGAAACAGGCAAAAGGGGTACAGAAAGAGGGAACAGGTGTGCAGACAGAGGCAAGAGAGGTGAAGAAAGAGGGAAGAGGGGTACTGAAAGAGGCAAGAGGGATGCAGAAATTTGCAAAAGAGGTACATAAAGAAGCAAGAGCAATGCAGAAAGAACCAACAGAGGTGCAAAAAGAGGCAAGAGAGGTGAAGAAATAAGTAGGAGAGGTGCACAAAGAGGCAAGACAAGTACAGAAAGAGGCAGCAGGGGTGCAGAAAGAAGGAAGAGAAGTGCAGAAAGAAGCAACAGAGGTGCTGAAAGAGGCGTGAAGGGTGCAGAAAGAGCAAGAGAAGTACAGAAAGAAGCAACAGTGGTACAGAAAGAGGCAAGAGAGGTGCAGAAACAGGTAGGAAAGGTGCAGAAAGAGGGAACAGGGGTGCACAAAGACGCAAGAGAGGTGCAGAAAGAGAAAAAAGGGGTGCAAAAAGAGGCAAGAGGGGTGTAGAAAGAAGGAAGAGGGTTGCAGAAAGAGGCAAGAGGGGTGCAGAAAGAAGCAAGTGATCTGCAGAAAGAGGCAAGAGAACTGCAGAAAGAGGCATGAGAGTTGCAGAAACAGGAAAAATGGGTGCAGAAAGAGGGAACAGGTGTGTAGACAGAGGCAAGAGAGGTGCAGAAAGAGGGAAGAGGGGTGCAGAAAGAGGCAAGAGGGGTGCAGAAAGAAGCCAGTGAGCTGCAGAAAGAGGCAAGGGAACTGCAGAAAGAGACAAGAGAGTTGCAGAAACAGGCAAAAGGGGTGTAGAAAGAGGGAACAGGTGTGCAGACAGAGGCAAGAGAGGTGCAGAAAGAGGGAAGAGGGGTACAGAAAGAGGCAAGAGGGATACAGAAATTTGCAAAAGAGGTGCAGAAAGAAGCAAGAGCAGTGCAGAAAGAACCAACAGAGGTGCAAAAAGAGGCTGGAGGGGTGCAGAAAAAAGAAGGAGAGGCAAGAGAATTGCTGAAAGAAGCAACAGAGGTGTGGAAAGAAGCAGAGAAGTGCAGAAAGAGGCAAGTGAGGTGAAGGAAGAGAAGAGCAAAAAGAAGCAACAGAGGTGCTGAAAGAGGCACAAAGGGTGCAGAAAGAGTAAGAGAAGTGCAGAAAGAGGCAAGAGAATTGCTGAAAGAAGCAACAGAGGTGTGGAAAGAAGCAGAGAAGTGCAGAAAAAGGCAAGTGAGGTGCAGAAAGAAGGAGGAGAAGTGCAAAAAGAAGCAACAGTGGTGCTGAAAGAGGCACGAAGGGTGCAGAAAGAGCAATAGAAGTGCAGAAAGAGGCAAGAGAATTGCTGAAAGAAGCAACAGAGGTGTGGAAAGAAGCAGAGAAGTGCAGAAAGAGGCAATTGAGGTGCAGAAAGAGGAAGAGAAGAGCAAAAAGAAGCAACAGAGGTGCTGAAAGAGGCACGAAGGGTGCAGAAAGAGCAAAAGAAGTGCAGAAAGAGGCAAGAGAATTGCTGAAAGAAGCAACAGAGGTGTGGAAAGAAGCAGAGAACCGCAGAAAGAGGCAAGTGAGGTGCAGAAAGAGGCAAGAGAAGTACAGAAAATGGCAAGAAAACAGCAGAAAGAGGCAAGAGGGATTCAAAAAAGGGAAGAAATGTGCAGAAAGAAGCAAGAGAGGTGCAGAAAAAAGCAAGAGAAGTGCAGAAAGAAGCAAGAGAGGTGCAGAAAGAGGGAAGACCAGTGCAGAAAGAGACAACAGAGGTGCAGAAAGAGACAACAGGCATGCAGAAAGAAGCAAGAGAGGTGCAGAAATAGGCAATAGAAGTGCAGAAAGAGTCAAGTGAGGTGCAGAAGGAGGTAAGAGTACTGCAGAAAGAAGCAAGAGAGTTGCAGAAACAGGCAAAAGGTGTGCAGACAGAGGCAAGAGGGGTACAGAAAGAGGCAAGAGGGATCCAGAAATTTGCAAAAGAGGTGCATAAAGAAGCAAGAGCAGTGCAGAAAGAACCAACAGAGATGCAAAAAGAGGCAAGAGAGGTGCAGAAATAAGTAGGAGAGGTACACAAAGAGGCAAGACAAGTACAGAAAGAGGCAGGAGGGGTGCAGAAAGAAGCAACAGAGGTGCTGAAAGAGGTGTGAAGGGTGCAGAAAGAGCAAGAGAAGTACAGAAAGAAGCAACAGAGGTACAGAAAGAGGCAAGAGAGGTGCAGAAATAGGTAGGAAAGGTGCAGAAAGGGAACAAGGGTGCAAACAGAGGCTAGTGAGGTACAGAAGGAGGCAAGAGAACTGCAGAAAGAGGCAAGAGAGTTGCAGAAACAGGCAAAAGGGGTGCAGAATGAAGGAACATGTGTGCAGACAGAGGCAATAGAGGTGCAGAAAGAGGGAACAGGGGTGCAGAAAGACACAAGAGAGGTGCAGAAACAGGCAGGAAAGGTGCAGAAAGAGGGAACAGGGGTGCAGAAACAGGCAGGAAAGGTGCAGAAAGAGGGAACAGGGGTGCAGAAAGATGCAAGAGAGGTGCAGAAAGAGAAAAAAGGGGTGCAAAAATAGGCAAGAGGGGAGCAGAAAGAAGCAAGTGAGGTGCAGAAAGAGGCAAGAGAATTGCTGAAAGAAGCAACAGAGGTGTGGAAAGAAGCAAGAGAGGTGCAGAAAGAGGGAAGACGAGTGCAGAAAGAGACAACAGAGGTGCAGAAAGAGACAACAGGCATGCAGAAAGAAGCAAGAGAGGTGCAGAAATAGGCAATAGAAGTGCAGAAAGAGTCAAGTGAGGTGCAGAAGGAGGTAAGAGTACTGCAGAAAGAGGCAAGAGAGTTGCAGAAACAGGCAAAAGGGGTGCAGAAAGAGGGAACAGGTGTGCAGACAGAGGCAAGAGGGGTGCAGACAGAGGCAAGAGGGGTACAGAAAGAGGCAAGAGGGATCCAGAAATTTGCAAAAGAGGTGCATAAAGAAGCAAGAGCAGTGCAGAAAGAACCAACAGAGATGCAAAAAGAGGCAAGAGAGGTGCAGAAATAAGTAGGAGAGGTACACAAAGAGGCAAGACAAGGACAGAAAGAGGCAGGAGGGGTGCAGAAAGAAGGAAGAGAAGTGCAGAAAGAAGCAACAGAGGTGCTGAAAGATAGCGTGAAGGGTGCAGAAAGAACAAGAGAAGTACAGAAAGAATCAACAGAGGTACATAAAGATGCAAGAGAGGTGCAGAAACAAGAAAGAGAAGTGCAGAAAGAGGCAAGAGAATTGCTGAAAGAAGCAACAGAGGTGTGGAAAGAAGCAAGAGAAGTGCAGAAAGAGGCAAGTGAGGTGCAGAAAGAGGCAGGAGAGGTGCAGAAAACAGCAAGAAAAGAGCAGAAAGAGGCAAGAAGGATGCAAAAAAAGGAAGAAGGGTGCAGAAAGAAGCAAGAGAGGTGCAGAAAGAAGCAAGAGAAGTGCAGAAAGAGGGAAGACGAGTGCAGAAAGAGACAACAGGGGTGCAGAAAGAAGCAAGAGAGGTGCAGAAATAGGCAATAGAAGTGCAGAAAGAGGCAAGTGAGGTGCAGAAGGAGGCAAGAGAACTGCAGAAAGAGGCAAGAGAGTTTCAGAAACAGGCAAAAGGGGTACAGAAAGAGGGAACAGGTGTGCAGACAGAAGCAAGAGAGGTGAAGAAAGAGGGAAGAGGGGTACTGAAAGAGGCAAGAGGGATGCAGAAATTTGCAAAAGAGGTACATAAAGAAGCAAGAGCAATGCAGAAAGAACCAACAGAGGTGCAAAAAGAGGCAAGAGAGGTGAAGAAATAAGTAGGAGAGGTGCACAAAGAGGCAAGACAAGTACAGAAAGAGGCAGCAGGGGTGCAGAAAGAAGGAAGAGAAGTGCAGAAAGAAGCAACAGAGGTGCTGAAAGAGGCGTGAAGGGTGCAGAAAGAGCAAGAGAAGTACAGAAAGAAGCAACAGTGGTACAGAAAGAGGCAAGAGAGGTGCAGAAACAGGTAGGAAAGGTGCAGAAAGAGGGAACAGGGGTGCACAAAGACGCAAGAGAGGTGCAGAAAGAGAAAAAGGGGTGCAAAAAGAGGCAAGAGGGGTGTAGAAAGAAGGAAGAGGGTTGCAGAAAGAGGCAAGAGGGGTGCAGAAAGAAGCAAGTGATCTGCAGAAAGAGGCAAGAGAACTGCAGAAAGAGGCATGAGAGTTGCAGAAACAGGAAAAATGGGTGCAGAAAGAGGGAACAGGTGTGTAGACAGAGGCAAGAGAGGTGCAGAAAGAGGGAAGAGGGGTGCAGAAAGAGGCAAGAGGGGTGCAGAAAGAAGCCAGTGAGCTGCAGAAAGAGGCAAGGGAACTGCAGAAAGAGACAAGAGAGTTGCAGAAACAGGCAAAAGGGGTGTAGAAAGAGGGAACAGGTGTGCAGACAGAGGCAAGAGAGGTGCAGAAAGAGGGAAGAGGGGTACAGAAAGAGGCAAGAGGGATACAGAAATTTGCAAAAGAGGTGCAGAAAGAAGCAAGAGCAGTGCAGAAAGAACCAACAGAGGTGCAAAAAGAGGCTGGAGGGGTGCAGAAAAAAGAAGGAGAGGCAAGAGAATTGCTGAAAGAAGCAACAGAGGTGTGGAAAGAAGCAGAGAAGTGCAGAAAGAGGCAAGTGAGGTGAAGGAAGAGAAGAGCAAAAAGAATCAACAGAGGTGCTGAAAGAGGCACAAAGGGTGCAGAAAGAGTAAGAGAAGTGCAGAAAGAGGCAAGAGAATTGCTGAAAGAAGCAACAGAGGTGTGGAAAGAAGCAGAGAAGTGCAGAAAAAGGCAAGTGAGGTGCAGAAAGAAGGAGGAGAAGTGCAAAAAGAAGCAACAGTGGTGCTGAAAGAGGCACGAAGGGTGCAGAAAGAGCAATAGAAGTGCAGAAAGAGGCAAGAGAATTGCTGAAAGAAGCAACAGAGGTGTGGAAAGAAGCAGAGAAGTGCAGAAAGAGGCAAGTGAGGTGCAGAAAGAGGAAGAGAAGAGCAAAAAGAAGCAACAGAGGTGCTGAAAGAGGCACGAAGGGTGCAGAAAGAGCAAAAGAAGTGCAGAAAGAGGCAAGAGAATTGCTGAAAGAAGCAACAGAGGTGTGGAAAGAAGCAGAGAACCGCAGAAAGAGGCAAGTGAGGTGCAGAAAGAGGCAAGAGAAGTACAGAAAATGGCAAGAAAACAGCAGAAAGAGGCAAGAGGGATTCAAAAAGGGAAGAAATGTGCAGAAAGAAGCAAGAGAGGTGCAGAAAAAAGCAAGAGAAGTGCAGAAAGAAGCAAGAGAGGTGCAGAAAGAGGGAAGACCAGTGCAGAAAGAGACAACAGAGGTGCAGAAAGAGACAACAGGCATGCAGAAAGAAGCAAGAGAGGTGCAGAAATAGGCAATAGAAGTGCAGAAAGAGTCAAGTGAGGTGCAGAAGGAGGTAAGAGTACTGCAGAAAGAAGCAAGAGAGTTGCAGAAACAGGCAAAAGGTGTGCAGACAGAGGCAAGAGGGGTACAGAAAGAGGCAAGAGGGATCCAGAAATTTGCAAAAGAGGTGCATAAAGAAGCAAGAGCAGTGCAGAAAGAACCAACAGAGATGCAAAAAGAGGCAATAGAGGTGCAGAAATAAGTAGGAGAGGTACACAAAGAGGCAAGACAAGTACAGAAAGAGGCAGGAGGGGTGCAGAAAGAAGGAAGAGAAGTGCAGAAAGAAGCAACAGAGGTGCTGAAAGAAGCGTGAAGGGTGCAGAAAGAGCAAGAGAAGTACAGAAAGAAGCAACAGAGGTACAGAAAGAGGCAAGAGAGGTGCAGAAATAGGTAGGAAAGGTGCAGAAAGGGAACAAGGGTGCAAACAGAGGCTAGTGAGGTACAGAAGGAGGCAAGAGAACTGCAGAAAGAGGCAAGAGAGTTGCAGAAACAGGCAAAAGGGGTGCAGAATGAAGGAACATGTGTGCAGACAGAGGCAATAGAGGTGCAGAAAGAGGGAACAGGGGTGCAGAAAGACACAAGAGAGGTGCAGAAACAGGCAGGAAAGGTGCAGAAAGAGGGAACAGGGGTGCAGAAACAGGCAGGAAAGGTGCAGAAAGAGGGAACAGGGGTGCAGAAAGATGCAAGAGAGGTGCAGAAAGAGAAAAAGGGGTGCAAAAATAGGCAAGAGGGGAGCAGAAAGAAGCAAGTGAGGTGCAGAAAGAGGCAAGAGAATTGCTGAAAGAAGCAACAGAGGTGTGGAAAGAAGCAAGAGAAGTGCAGAAAGAGGCAAGTGTGGTGCAGAAAGAGGCAAGAGGTGCAGAAAGAAGCAAGTGAGGTGCATTAAGAGGGAACAGGGGTGCAGAAAGACGCAAGAGAGTTGCAGAAACAGGCAGGAAAGGTGCAGAAAGAGGCAAGAGAGGTGCAGAAACAGGCAGGAAAGGTGCAGAAAGAGGGAACAGGGGTGCAGAAAAACGCAAGAGAGGTGCAGAAAGAGAAAAAAGAGGTGCAAAAATAGGTAAGAGGGGTGCAGAAAGAAGCAAGTGAGGTGCAGAAAGAGGCAACAGAGGTGCAGAAAGACGCAATAAAGGTGCAGAAACAAGAAAGAGAAGTGCAGAAAGAGGCAAGAGAATTGCTGAAAGAAGCAACAAAGGTGTGGAAAGAAGCAGGAGAAGTGCAGAAAGAGGCAAGTGAGGTGCAGAAAGAGGCAAGAGAGGTACAGCAAATGGCACGAGAACAGCAGAAAGAGGCAAGAGGGATGCAAAAAAGCGAAGAAGGGTGCAGAAAGAAGCAACAGGGGTGCAGAAAGAACAAGAGAGGTACAGAAAGAGGCAATAGAAGAGCAGAAAGAGGCAAGTGAGGTACAGAAGGAGGCAAGAGAACTGCAGAAAGAGTCAAGAGAGTTGCACAAACAGGCAAAAGGGGTACAGAAACAGCGAACAGAGGTGCAAAAAGAGGCAAAAGGGGTGCAGAAAGAGGTAGGAGAGATGCACAAATTGGCAAGAGAGGTACAGAAAGAGGCAGGAGGGGTGCAGAAAGAAGGAAGAGAAATACAGAAAGAAGCAACTGAGGTGCTGAAAGAAGCAAGAGAGCTGCAGAAACAGCCAGGAAAGGTGCAGAAAGAGGGAACAAGGGTGCAAAAAGAGGCAAGAGAGGTGCAGAAAGAGGGAAGAGCGGTGCAGAAAGAAGCAATTGAAGTGCAGAAAGACGCAAGAAAAATGCAGAAACAAGCAAGAGAAGTGCAGAAAGAGGCAAGAGAATTGCTGAAAGAAGCAACAGAGGTGTAGAAAGAAGCAAGAGAAGTGCAGAAAGAGGCAAGTGAGGTGCAGAAAGAAGCAAGAGCAGTGCAGACAGAACCAACAGAGGTGCAAAAAGAGGCAAGAGGGGTGCAGAAAGAGGTAGGAGAGGTGCACAAAGAGGCAAGAAAGGTACAGAAAGAAGGAAGAGAAGTGGAGAAAGAGGCAAGAGAATTGCTGAAAGAAGCAACAGAGGTATAGAAAAAAGCAAGAGAAGTGCAGAAAGAGACAAGGCAGGTACAGAAAGAAGCAAGAGCAGTGCAGAAAGAAACAACAGTGGTGCAAAAAGAGGCAAGAGGGGTGCAGAAAAAGGTAGGAGAGGTGCACAAAGAGGAAAGACAAGTACAGAAAGAGGCAGGAGGGGTGCTGAAAGAAGGAAGAGAAGTGCAAAAATAAGCAACAGAGGTACAGAAAGACGCAATAGAGGTGCAGAAGAGAAAAAAGGGGTGCAAAAATAGGCAAGAGGGGTGCAGAAAGAAGCAAGTGAGGTGCAGAAAGAGGCAACAGAGGTGCAGAAAGACGCAAGAGAGGTGCAGAAACAAGCAAGAGAAGTGCAGAAAGAGGCAAGAGAATTGCTGAAAGAAGCAACTGAGATGTAGAAAGAAGCAAGAGAAGTGCAGAAAGAGGCAAGTGAGGTGCAGAAAGAGGCAAGAGAGGTGCAGAAAATGACAAGAGAACAGCAGAAAGAGGCTAGAGGGATGCAAAAAAGGGAAGAAGGGTGCAGAAAGAAGCAAGAGAGGTGCAGAAAGAAGGAAGAGAAGTGCAGAAAGAAGCACGAGAGATGCAGCAAGAGGGAAGACAAGTGCAGAAAGAGACAACAGGGGTGCAGAAAGAGACAACAGGGGTGCAGAAAGAAGTGAGAGGTGCAGAAAGAGGCAATAGAAGTGCAGAAAGAGGCAAGTGAGGTGCAGAAGGAGGCAAGAGAACTGCAGAAAGAGGCAAGAGAGTTGTAGAAACAGGCAAAAGGGGTGCAGAAATAGGAAACAGGTGTGCAGACAAAGGTAAGAGAGGTGCAGAAAGAGGGAAGATGGGTACAGAAAGAAGAGAGTGAGGTTCAGAAAGAGGCAAGAGAGGTGCAGAAAGAGGCATTAGAATTGCGGAAAGAGGCAAGTGAGCTGCAGAAGGAGGCAAGAGAACTACAGAAAGAGGGAAGAGAGTTGCAGAAACAGGCAAAAGGGGTGCATAAAGAACCAACAGAGGTACAAAAAGAGGCAAGAGGGGTGCAGAAAGGGGCAAGAGAAGTGTAGAAAGAGGCAAGTGAAGTGCAGAAAGAAGACAGTGAGATGCAGAAAGAGGAAGAAAGGTGCAGAAAGATGCAAGAGAAATGCAGAAAGAGGCAAGAGAGGCACAGAAAGAAGAGAAGTTTGTGCACTATTAGTACCAATTTAACACCCACATTTAGCAATAAGTAACACGTGACCATTCCAGCTTTGCAAAGGGCCTTCCACCACGCTGTAACACGTGAAGCTGCATTTTTGGGAACATTTGAGCCGTTTGAGCTAGAAACAAGGCTTTTTTTGTTCAAATATGCAGATTAGGAAGCAGATGATGGAATATTTGGCAAATGCGGAAAATGTTTAATTATGTGACACTTGGTGCAGCTGAACAGTCACATAATTCCAGTGCCCTGCTCCTACCTCCGACTAGGTCCAGAAGTGCTCCTCAGTGGTTCCTTGTTTTTTTGTGTCTCATTGAGTTTATACTTTAGCTTCTATGGAAACGAGGAAGACTAAACCTGAGGTTACCACTCCACAACACAGACTACAATACCACATAATTACTCTCCATAACACATAATCCCACTCTACATAATTCCTATACACTAAATACCACATACTTTCTATCCACATAATTTCACTGCACAACATACCACATAATTCCACTACACACAACGTACATCCACTCTACACCAAAAAACATTAGTAAAAAACTTTTACATTTACAACACCAATAGCTCTAACGCTCACAAATGCAAAACCTATTACATTGCAAATGCTTCTCTCACTAGTTGTCGCGTTTGCAGAGTGGTGGAGAAAGGGGGCTGGGCCTCCAACCAGCGCTCATGAATTGCTCTATGTAGAACTGAAAGGAGGTACCAGGAGGGCTTCTTGGCCCCCAAAGTCCCTTAGGAGTAAAGTGGACTTCATCCCCCATCCCGTAGTCTGGCTGGAGGCGCGTTTGCAGAGTGGTGGAGAAAGGGGGCATGGCCCCCGAAGACGTCTTAGCAATCCTACTGTGTGGGACTTACTGGAGGTAACAAGAGGGGTAGTTGGCCCCCTGCATATGAGAAACAAAGCCCCGAGGAGGTGGCGGTCCCGGGGCTGTGGTGGCCCCCATGGGCCCCCACACCATAATTAAGAATTGCCCCCGGGACTGGCCCACCCAGGGGCTTGAAACAAATGAAGCGTGGGAGACCGCGCTTTGTTTTTTTTAAATAATTTTGGCCAGATTTGGGCACCCAGTGCGAATTCAGCTGAAATTATAAAAAATAAAATGCTTTTTTGGGCCCTGGGGGTCCTTGTGGGACCCCCTCAGCAGCCCTAGGGGGTCTGGGTGTTTCTACCCTGCCCCCTTTTCTTTTTTTTATCCTTTTTTCTACTGATTTCTTGTGACTCGGTTACCGAGTCACAAGATGGCTGCCAACACATTCTGGTTTGGAGTGTTGGCAGCCAATCAGAAGTCAGCTCATGCTCGGGAGATGTCGCGACTCCTCCTCGGTGCTCAGATATCAATATTTTTCTTTTTTTAATTTCTCAGGTACTGCTGAATGGATTTACACCATTTAAAAAAAGGGCGCTTTCTGAACCAAGAGCTACCATTTTGCCAAATTTGGTGTAATTCCGTTCAGCAGTTTGGGCTGTAGCCGTGTCTAAAGTTCCTATGGAAATGAACATGGGGAAAACGCGTTTTGGGACCCGACTTTTTTCTCAGCCCCCACTTGACAAATCACCCCGAAACTTTCAAGACAGGAGCTGACCGGAGCGCCCCATTAGTTTTGAAAATTTCGCAAAGATTCGTCAAACGGCGCCAAAGATATTGGCAAATCCAAAAACGCTTTTCCTATGGAAACTAGGTCCTACCTATAACTACCCACTTGCGACCGCCAGTAGGTAATATATATATATGTATATATATATATATATATATATATATACATATATATATATATATATATATATATATATATATACACATATATATATACTGACAGTCACCAGTAGGTAGTTATAGTTAGGACCTAGTTTCCATTTTTTGACTTGGCTACAACTTTGGCGTTGTTTGACCAATATTCATGCAATTTTCCCCAAAAAAGTGTCAAAGTAGGTTCTGGTTATCATGGAAAGTTTGGGGGTGATCTGGCAGTGGGCATCGAGAATTTGGGGTGTGAATTAAGGTTGCATTTGTAATGTTAATTCCCAAAGGTACTTTAGCCACAACTACAGCCCGAACTGCTTAACGGGCTTACACCTCATTTGGCAGGGAGGTAGACGTTGGCTCAAGGAGGTGCCTTTTGCTTATTTGGTGTAAATCAGTTCAGTAGTTTTTGTGAAATTTAAGCTGAATATTATACTGATATCTCTGGCCGCGGATATTTCACGGAGGTTTCGCAATGAATCGCGAATGCGCACGCCAACAGAAATGCTCTGATTGGCTTGACAGAACCTGAATAGAAAGTTGCGGCCACCACTTTATTGACCGGGAACAGTTCCCGGGGCTGAAAGTTTATATGATAGCCCACATAAGGGGTCAGTGTGGAGATACTCTGACCCTATGGTGGAGAAATGGGGGTGTTAGTGGCACAAGTTATGTGTCCAAAATTCATTTTTTTAAATACATGCGATATTCACGACAAAGCCATGACCACCAGTATGGCCCCCTTGTGTACCATTGCGGTGACATCCCAACTATCAATGTCGTCACGAATATTGGTGAAAATATAAAGAAATATATCAGTGACTCATTAATATGCATTGTTATAGAGATATTGACATTTTGATAAATATTTTTATAGAGTTATGTATATAATGAGTTATCTACTATGATGGTTAGAATTAATTATATAGTTATAATTTTTGGATGTGTTGGTAGCCATTGAATGTCCGCTTTTCTTTTCCACTTCTGCGATTAACAACATCATCGCGATCTCCGGAGTCACCACAAAAACAGAAAATAGATTTTAGAGATGGCTTTTATAGAAACTCTCTAGAAAAACATGACTTTGGAGAATACTGTAAGAAAACCCTAGTATGTAAAATACTGTAATATGTGTGCATATATGTGTTTTCACTTGATGGAAAAGGCACGATCACTGCGGTTAAAGGCGTTGTCACGACTCCCCAAAGAACTGCGAAAACGGAAAATAGGTCTGAAAGAGGGTTTTTAAAGAAACTTAGTGTAAATATATGAGTTTAAACATGCTTTGAAAGAAGTATGTGTAGTGCAATGTTCAGAATGAATTTTTTTACATATTATTTTTTGATGTGTTGGTGGTCATTTAATGTCTGCTTTGCTTCTGTTTTCGCGACGTGTTCAGGGGAATCGCAAATTACCGACATCATTGGGACCTCTTCTGTCTTTGCTGAAACAGAAAATAGTGTTTGAAGACGATTATTCTGGAAACTCACTACAAAAATATGACTTTCAAAAATACACTAATAAAGTTCTACTGTTAAATATACTGTAGAATATGTCTATATATATGTTTTACACTTTGTACATACCACACGTTCTTCGCGACTACCGACGTCACCGCGATGAAGTCAGTAGTCGCGAATATAATTGTTTATTTCTAAAGGTGGCTTTCTTCTAAATTGAGAAATGTTAAAACAATATTTTACTACATTTTTAGACTTAAACTTTATTTAAAAAATGTCTTTAAGTGTATTTTTCAGGATGTGAAATACATTTACTGATGACAGATTCTCCACAGTCAATGCAACAATGTTGTGCCGACTTACAAAATTGTTAAAAATAAAACCAGTTATTGATGTACTCTGTGATAAACACATATGAAATTAAAAAATGATTGGTTTATAATATAAATATAATACACAATATCCAATTATAGAAAGAAAATAAGAAAATCTTATAGGTTCACTTAAAAGAAAATGGACGTTACAATAAAGAAATAGAATTAGACAAAAACCTTAGAAACTGAAAAAAAACAAAGATTATAGGGACGTTATGGCTAAGAATTAGCATTTAAAAAACCTTAGCAATTCACTGAAAAAACCAAAGGTTACAGGGACGTTATAGTTAGGAAATAGAATTTAAAAAACTTTAGAAATTCACTGAAAAAACCAAAGGTTATAGGGACTTTATAGTTAGGCTGACATTTCACTCATTCAAAACCAGAGAAATTCAGCAGTTATAGTTTGATGAGCTAACTTTAACTTGCGCTCCGCAGTGCACTGCTTATGACCTCATATATTACATCACTCATGACATGGTCAGTGACATCACTGATGACATCTCAAATGAACTCACTGGTGACATCACTGATGACATCAACTACAGAATCTCTGACGCACCTACTCACACCCCCATGTAAATTTTCATATACCCACTCCAACTTTCACACTACCATTCTCAAAAACCATTCACACACCCATACCAGTACTTACAAACCACTCACTGATTCATAGGTCTACACACACATCCACTCAGTCACCCATACAGCCACTTGTACACCAAGTCACTCACTAATAAAGCCACTGATATATCTACTCATACAGCCACACAGCCACTCACACACTCTCAGTCACCCATAGAGCTACTCACACAACTAGTCACTCACCCATAGAGTCAATCACACAGCCACTTACCTATACAGTTATACACACACCAGCTCATTTATTCATACAGATACTAACATATACTTACTCACGTATACATTCAGTGACACAAGCACGCACTCACTCATACAGCCACTCTCACAATCACTCACTCACACATATAGTCATTTACTTTAACATTCACCCATACTGCCTTTCAAATATGCAGTTACCCACACATATACCACTGACACATCCATTCACTCACTGGCACAGCCATACGCACACTCACTCAGCCATATAGCCCCTCTCAAACACACTCATGAAACCATCTAGCCACTGATTCACCCACTCACTCATCCATGCAGGGAGTCATGCACCCCCTTACCCACCCACACAGACACTCATACACCCATACAGGTACTCATGCACCTACTCACTAACCCATGCAGCCACTTACACACCAACTGACAGACTGATACAGACATTCACACCAATTAGTCACTCACCTATACATTCACTGAGACATGTATAATCACTGACTTATACAGTCAGTCATGCACCCACTAAATCATCCATACAGGCACTCATTTACTCACTGGTTCATTAATATACCTTGGTGTATATATATTTAACACTCATGAACTTTAATGAGTGTAACTGCTGAATTTCTCTGGTTTTGTACGAGTGAAATGTAAGCCCACCTATAACGACCCTGTAGGTAGTTATAGTTAGGACCTAGTTTCCATAGGAAGAGCGTTTTTTGTGTTGCCAATAACTTTGGCGTCATTTGACAAATCCTCGCAAGATTTTAAAAACTAATATTATACTCACTTCAGCTGCTGTCTTGAAAGTTTTGTGATGATCAGATGATTGTTAAGCAGGGGCTGAGAAAAAGGTGGGGGTCCCAAAATGCATTTTCCCTGTGTTAATTCTTATAGGAATTTTAAACACAGCTATAGCCCAAACCGCTGGATGGAATTGCACCAAATTTGGCAGAAAGGTAGATATTGGTCCAGAGAAGTGCCTTATTCTGATTTGGTATAGTCTGTTTTAGTTTTAGAGATATTAACCAAAATCCAAATTTGTATATGTAGGGATGCGAATCCTCCACGGATCCTCTTCGGATTCGCAAATCCAAAATCCAACAGCAATGCCATGATTAGTTGGCCGCAACCTGAGAGCAAAGTTGCAGCCGCCATTTTGTTCATTGGGACTTGGATCCCTGCTGGGATAATTACATTAAAAAGTGACAGAAGGGGTCAGAGTAGAGGAACTGTGACCCCATGGGACTAATGGATGGGTCTGTGAGGGACCCCTCATGGGTAAGAAATTGATCAAAAAACTTTTTTTATTTACCATGCCAGGAGTCCAGGATACTCCCTGGATCTTCCATGGGTACTCCTCTAATCTTCCACAGATTCTTATGGATTTTGGTGGATTCAGGGAGGATCTGGTGATCCAGACCCCAAATTTAAAAAAAACATACACTCACTCGCAGCTCCACACACCTACTCACACTTCACTTACACACTCACACAACCACCCACACATCCAGTCACATACCCACAAAACCACTAATTCGCCCACTCACAGACTCACACCCACTCAAACCCCCACT
Organism: Calotriton arnoldi; assembly: GCA_963921515.1. Taxonomy (NCBI): domain Eukaryota; kingdom Metazoa; phylum Chordata; class Amphibia; order Caudata; family Salamandridae; genus Calotriton; species Calotriton arnoldi. The sequence continues at coordinate 2,585,955 of CAWUFW010000004.1, read as the reverse complement.
CAGACACTCACACAGCCACTTACACACCTACATACCCACTCATGCACCCATACAGCCTCTCACACACCCACTTACACATCCATGCACACACCCATACAGCTACTCACACACCCACTCACAGGCCCTCAAAACAACTCACACACCCATTCACAGACCCACATAGCTTTCATACACCCACTTACACAACCACACAACAACTCACACATGCACACACACATGCATACAGCAACTCACAGACCCTCAAAACCACTCATACACCCACTCACAGACCCACACAGCTTTCACACACCCATTCACACACTCACACAATCACTTACACACTGACAAAACCACGTACACACCCATACAGCAACTCACACACCAACTCACAGATCCTCACAACCATTCGCACACCCACTCACAGACCTGCACAGCTTTCATACACCCACTCACACACTCACACAATCACTCACACAGCCACACACACTCATACAACTACTCACATACCCACTCACAGACCCACAAAACCACTCACACACTCACAGTCACTCACATACCTACATTCCCACTCATAAATCCACGCACAGACCCACAGAGCCAGTAACATACGAACTCACACACCCACCACACACTCACACACCCACTTACACACCCACACAACCCCTCACACACCCACTCACACCCCCCTCACGCACCCAGGTTACAGGGACATTATAGTTAGGAAATAGTATTAAAAAAACATAAAAATTCACTGAAGCAATCAAAGGTTAGAGGGATGTTATAGTTAGGAAATAAATTGAAAAAAACATTAGAAATTCACTGAAAAAAACAAAGATTACAGGGACGTTATAGTGAGGCTCAGATTTCACTCGTACAAAATGATTAAAATTGAGCCTTTATAATTAGTTATCTCAAGTATAACTCGTACCCTCACCATGCACTGCTAATTACCCCACATATTTCATCAGTCATGACATCTTCTATTTCATCCTTGATAATATCAAATCAACATTTGCTGTAAAATTACTGATCAGAAAACTGTGCATAGTTACCTTAGGGCACGAGTTACATTTACTTGAGTTAACTCTAATTATAACTGCTGGATTTCACTGGTTTTAAATGAGTGAAATCTGAGCCTAACTATAAGTTCCCTGTAACCTTTAGTTTTTTCAGTGTATTTATAGATATATAGATATATAGAGGAAGGGTTTTCACTTATCTGTGATATACCAACATTTTCTTTGTAAAGGTATGCGTGGTAAAGGCATATGCATGGTAATGACTTGCGTGGTAAAGGCAATGTGTGGCAAAGGCATTGTGTGGTAAAGGTATTGCGTGGGAAAGGCATTGTGTGGTAATGGACATGTGGTAAAGGAATGTGTGGTATTGTGATGTTTGGTTCCATCATACATCCATTTTTACCTTTCTAGCTTGCAATGACGTCATGAGAAAATTAACACTTGAGTTGGGATTTTAAAATTCTCGAGTGATCAAGTTGAATGGAAAATCGGGATATTTCTTCCTTGTTTCTGCCTGCCAAATTTGGCAGAAAAGTAGCTCTTGGTCCAGAAAGAGCCCTTTTCAATATTTGGGTTAAATCCATTCTGTAGTTTTGGAGATATTAAAGAAAATCTAAATTTGTATTTCCAGGGTCACAAAGCCTTCGTGAATATTGACAATCTTGTGCAGAGATTTGATTGGCTGCCAACAAGGAGGATTTGGCAGCCATTTTGGGACCCGGCCTCAGCCGAGAACCAAAACAAAGCAAAACATAAAAATAAAGCAAATTAGGACATAAAGAATAAGGGGCAGGGTAGGAATATCCTGACCACCTAGCACTGATGCTGTGGTCCCACAAGGACCCTGCCAGGGCAAAAAAAACATTTTTTTTTTAAATGTTGCTGCAAAATCTTTTTTTAAAACCACCTATGGTCTCTCGCACTTGTTTGAAGATTTGCCCCTCAGGTGGGCCAGGTGCTAGGGGCTTATTTATATGTTAAGTAGGGGAGGAGGCACATGAGGCCCTCCTCCCCATGGTCAATCTTGCTAAATGAACCTGTGTATCAACGCAGACCAAGCTCTGCAAAAAGTTTCAGCAAAATGTTGTGCCACCCACTGAAACCCTTGCTCCCTGCAGCTCCCATGAGAAGCACCAGGTCACTCCTGGTAAGCTCCCGCCATCACTGGGATACTCTCACAGGTCCTGGAATCAGGTGTTTTCTGGTTCATCATCTACTGATACCGTTAAAGTAATAATTTTTGCTCAGTTACTCTAGAATGGATCTCCAGATAAATACCTCCATGAAAAACAAATTTGCTGGGAGGATGTTCATGGGACACATGCAGACAGCAGGAGTGAGACCACGTCAAGTTTACCTGCTGTGGGGTCCCGGCGGTCCACGTAGTCAGCAAAGAACAGGGCACTAAGACAAGGCTCTGGGATCCAGCTCGAGGTGCTCTAAAGATGATCTCTAAGTACACTTTGATGATGATCCAGTGGTCCAGCTACGAGATACAAAATGGGTTCCAAGTTCCTGCCAGGGCATCAGGAAGAGCCTCAGGTGTCCAGCCATGGCGCTGTGACAAGACTCAGAGGTCCAGCATACTGTGTTCTAATGCGGCTTCCTGTGTCCACTGTTGTGATGATCCGGGAACCCATGTGGAATACAGACTAGGCGTAGGGTCCAGCAGTGTGTGACTCTCCAGGAGTCCAGTTGTGGGGCACTGAGATTAAGTTGCCAGCTTTTGAGACTCCGGCTCAGGGAGGTGCAATAGAACTCAGCCCCAGAGGGGAGAGCAGTAGAGGGCTCCTGCTTCCGGCTGCAGCAGGCTGAGTGTGTAGTACTTGAAATCCTCGTTGCTCCTTTCCCAGGAAGAGCTGCTTCTCCAAAAGTTGAGGCAGTACAAACTACTCCAGACTTCACTTAAAGTAAAGGTAGAGAATCATTGCTGAAATGTCAAAATACAAAAGTACAGAAGGGAAGCGCCTCCCCCTCTGCATTGCCTCCTCACACACTCTGCGTGACATTACACTGCTCTTCTTCACCAGTGCCTCTCCTTCCTGTTAGCTACTAAGGGAAAGAGCGCGGAGGTTCACTACCATCCATGAATGAGCCTTTAAGCAGTGTAAAAGCTGCGCAGTCCATCTGCCTTTCTCACTGGCTCCGTCTCTGGAGCCGGTCTGAACAGCCTCTCTCTCTGCACTTCCCTCTCTTTCCCTCCCCTTTGTCTTCACTATTCGAATGTTCTGTGCTCACACTTTCTATCGCTCGTCCTCTCCTCTCTGCTCTAACGTCTTGCTTCCCTCTTTCTTTTCACACCCACCCCATCTCAAATTTCCAGTTTTTTATTATTGTCACTTCTCTAATCTCTTTCCTTCTTTTCCTTTTCTATGATTTGCTCTATCGCTTTTTTCTCTAGTCACATATTTGCGTCCCTGTCATTCACAATTTTCTTATTTTGTCCTCTCCAGCTAACCTATTGCTCTCCTTCCCAATCTCCTCCTTCCCTTCACCAATCACCCTCTTTTTGTCATGCATTTCTGTTCCCCATTTCTTCACAAGCCTTGCACCTTCTACATCCCTACCCCTTACCTGACTCTCGTACTTTATATTACCCCAGTACAGCAGTGCTCTCTGACTCACAGTTCATTACAGTTGTATCTCACAGTCAAAGGTAGCCAGGTCAGTACTGAATACGTTTTTGTGCACAATAGAATTAATAATAGAATAAGAAAGGGCAACTTCATATTCCCCGAGACTCTAACATTTCTGAAATCAGAACATGCCTGTTTGCATTGCTTTTATAAGTCTGGGAAATACGTACTGTACAAGCCAAGAAGAGGTTCACTGTCGAGTCCACCTAGTTCACAAATCTTCAAGGAAAAAAATTGTTTCATAGTACAAAGAATACAGCATAACACATGTTTGAACTGCCATCAGAGAAGGTGTTTATTTTTATCCATTCTATACAAACTGTTGCCTTCTCAATGCAACCCTCCAACTACTGACAGTGCATCTTTATGAGTGCTGGAGGGTGCGGAGAAGGGAAAACCACGCTCAGCACAAACTGACAATCCTCACTGAATACTGTACATGGAGAGCATTTACTTTCTCAGGACTTGCTCTTAATTGTCACTCAGTAAGTCCTTGGCCCATTAAGTAACCTTTGGCAATACTTGCACAGTTACCGCTTCATACACTGTACACTTGTTTTTCTTGACTAGCATTTTGAGTGCACAACTTGAGCTCATAAGTCTGTCCCACCCCTCCCTCCTTGTTTTGTCTGCAGGGGATATATTTAGCTTTTGGATTAGTGCAGACGGAACTCAAGGGGAGTAAGAGTGAGATATGACATACAGAAATCAAAGCTTCAATGGAGATATACACAGTTCAAACCTGCTTATGGTTGTAATTAGTTTCTATACTACAGAATGTAAAATCTAGCAGTTTCTTTACAACAATTATATAAATATATATATATATATTACCTACTGGCGGTTGCCAGTAGGTAGTTATAGTTAGGACCTAGGGCCTGATTTAAATCTTGGTGGTCTTACCACAGTCCCGCTACGGTGATGATCCCTAGTAATCCGCTGAGTCAATGGTCTTTCACCCGCCATATTTAGATGCATTCAGGCTGCCTCACCATCTATGTCAACAGAGTGTTTCCCGCCACTGTCGTGGCACACCACCGCTGACGCTGTGGACTCCAATGCTGATGAATACCACTCAGTCACCGTGAGGGCAATGGGTTCCCGCCAAGCAGATTTAGATGCTGACAGGCTATTAGCAGGGGTTAAAAAATATGCACAGAAGATGATGGGGGTCTAAGGGAACGTTTTTTGAGACCAGTGCGGATATATTCCCCAAATATAACTATAAAACAACAAAATATCCACGGGTCTAGCGAGCCTAAAAGAGCTCTGGGAACATGCGGCACAAGCAGAGACCTTTCATTGTACTCAGAGGAAATACTCCTTTTATGGAATTGTGGCCTTCCTCAGGACCTAGATGTAGATTACCTCCGTATTAACTCTGTATGCAGCTTTGAAGGGGTCCGAGGTACCAATGGATAGAGCGGGGCCTCATGTCCTGAGCTATAGCCAGGTAAGGTGAGGCTGCTTTCTCGTGAATTACGGGTGCCACCAGCATACTGTAATCCACCGAGAACCTAGACATCAGGTTTGAAGGTTGTATTTGTTTCAACCCATTCTTTGAAATGTTTTTTTCACTTATACACTAAATATGCAGTAGCATTATTACATCTAGGTCCTGAGGAAGGCCACGATTCCATAAAAATCACAATGGCCAAAACATGTAGACCGTGTTTCTGGACATATGCAGTCATTATTTCACAACTGCATCTGCACTGTTTTTAATTTGGATATCAAGAGATAATAAATAAAAACTTTTTCGTCTCCTGGTAGCCAATTTTAACTCTCACTTCACTTTCTACACTTGTGCACTGCGCCCATCACTCTTATAAATCATAACTCTTCACATCTGACGGATTTTAGGAAATCCTATTAATAAATCATTTCTCTGAAAACATCCCTGAGCTCCTCCCTCTCAGTGAGGGGGTCGTAGCCCTTGGTAGCACTAGGTTTTGCAACTTAGAGGAGATCCCAGATGATGAAGCATGTCACTTCGGTGAGTGATGGGATTCCGTCCTTTTTAAAGGATTTCCTCAGAGTACAATTAAAGGTCTCTGCTTGTGCCGTATGTTTCCAGAGCTCTTTTAGGCTTGCTAGACCCGTGGATATTTTGTTGTATTACTAGCAGGGGTTCCCAGATTGAGGGAGTCCATCACGGTACGTGCTCAACAATGCACCATCACTGTGGCCATTGGATGGATGGTAGTAGAACACACCTGATGTCCATTGGCCAAATGGAAACACATGCATACCACACTATAAAACACACCCCATTTCATATCATAATCCTTTGCCATTCCAGCTCCACCATGACTTTTGATACCAGAGGCTTTGCCAGTCAAGTGAGGTTTTTTGTTTTTCATTTTCCCTGTCTCATGGTCCTTTATCCCCTTTCATTTAGTACCTTGTGGTAAATTATTTAATTTAATCATATTTTTTGCACAATGCCAAGCCCCAAAAATCCACATTTTTACTGAGGGAGAATTGTCAGTCATGGTGGATGAAATCCTAAACGTAGAGCCACAATTGTTTGGAGCCCAAGTCCAAAATACACCCCTATCACAGAAAAGGCAAATATGGGCCAGGATAGTCAATAGGGTGAATGCAGTAGCAAACAACCTGCGCACACAGGAGCAATTTAGGAAGAGGTGGAGTGACCTGCAGGGGAGGGTGTGTTCTCTGGCCTCCATACATCACATGGAGGCCAACGGGACTGGTGGTGACTATCCTAAGGCCCCCAATAACATTCATGCCCCAGGAGGAGAAGGTCTTACCTGGTGGAGTGGAGGCTGGTAAGTTACACTTTGCAAAGTCTCATTAAAACTAAATGTCCTGTTTGTTCTCAACTCAGCTGTTGTCAATGTGACCTGCACATATTTTCCTAACATACAAACCTCAAAGTATCAGTATCAGATCATTAGATTGCTTGCATGAATCTATTGTGTTGCATCTAAGATTACAGGTGTCAATCTCTATTACATGTCACACGAAGGAATGGTGCCTGTAAGTGTTAAAACACCAAATAACTCATTACCCATATGTGTGTGAATATGTAAGTGTCTGGTCCATTTCCACTGCATTGTTTCCACAGGTATTTTTCAGTGACCATTTTGCAAGTGTTGGGAAGTTGTCTTTGAAGTGACTAAAACTACCATGATCCCCTCTTCTTGTTCCTCAAAAGCATATTGCAATTTAATGTTGTTCATTCTCTCTTTCATAACAGATTTCAACATATGGTAAAGTGACAAGCTGTGATCAATCCCTATTCAATGCTCTCTTCTGAAAATGGCTTGTGTTGTTTTTTGAATGTTATACTGTTCTTCTCAAACAATGAAATTGATGTAATGAGTTTCACTATTCAAACTGTGTTGACACAAAAATTGTCAGGTATGCAAATTACTATGCTAAATATAAATGATACTTGCAAAAATTTACACTGCACTGTTCACATGATGAATAATGCCAAACATTCATCCAAGTAGTGGAACCGTCTCTTTTGCAGTCAGCTAGGACTTGGAATTGTCAATTACACATTTCACCTCTCCACTGTGTTAGGCTGAATGTTTTGGAGATGTTAGGTATACTCCCTAATCACTTCATGAACATTTCAGTTCCACCTATACTACTGGATACACTTCATGGTCATTTACCACATACACCCATGTGAAACATAGTGTTTTCATCATAAACAAAGGACTCTCCTGTTCTGACAGGGTCGGCGTAAACAATGCAGCCATTTTGACCCTGTGTTTTCAACATGTTCCCGACAACAGAATACATTGTATGAGAGCAAAAATGATAATCACATGAATCCAAACCAATAAGAGCTGGTATTCGTTCCGTGGTAATACGATTCTATACACCCAGGCAGCATTTGGTCTGCAATTATGGCACATATTTTGGTGCCACACATTACTAGCAGTGTATTGCCATACAAAAAATCTAATATTGGATCACTCAGCGAGTGTGCATGCTCGTATAGTCTCACTGCCCCCAAAGCGACCACATGAAATTATAATGCTTTACAAACGTACCGCTTGGCCAAGATTGTCACAAACAATATATACTTTTACCATATTAAAGTTACATAGCAATCCAAAACGAATTTGAACTCTTGCCCTAAGGGTGGACAACACATATCATTGCGCATACTGCATGCATATACTGTGTTCAAGTCCAAATGGGATGGTATGCCTCCATTATAATGCATATTACAGTACTTACATAATTCGCGTACATGCAGCACATAATGCCTAGTTCCTGATTTCAATCAAAACCCAGTGTGCTAGTTCACTATTTAGTTACCACATTAAATGTGCTTCTCCCGCAACACCTCAGAAAGGAACAATTCCCATGTCATGTCCAAGGTCACATGTAGCTGAGTAGTGCCCCACAGTGTTATAGACGCACTGCAGTAACAAATCACTTTGCCCATTTGGGCTTGATTGTATGTATATCTGGTGCAACTCATTATTAAGAAGCAAGATGTGAAGTTTCAATTTCCCACAAGGGCCGAATCATAGGTTGTTCATATCTTGTACACACGTACGTGTTTTTCATTGATTGATTGATGGTTTTGTAGCCACTTTTTATGAATCGGAACACCAGAGCTATGCCAACCCCTCTATTTTGAATAATTCTTTGTGAATTAAGTTTTATTTTCTCTCTAATATTAGGTAAATCTCATATGATGTGCATTCTTTAAAATTGTCAAATTTACTCCATTTTGTGATTAGGAATATGCTCATTCCAAAGGGGTGTTTATTACTGCAGTGTGTTTTGTGTATTGGCTGGTTACACTACAGTATATTTCTTTATGGCCATTCAAAGATGGAGTCCATGCATACGATCTGTGCAGGTCATCTCTCTATGTTTATTGTATACATATTATAGTGAAATGCATTTGAGCCAGCGAGCGTGATCAAGGCCATTATACTGAAACATGACGCTGAGCTGCGATTGATGGGATAAACACAAATGTAAATAACAGTCCTGAGTGAGTTTGGTTTGTTCGGGCTACTTTGATACCAAGAAGTGTAGGACTATTCAGGTACCGTGCCCGGTGAAACGCGCTACCTCCCGAGGGTCTGGCAGAGAAAGTGGGAACTGCATGTAAGGATATATATGTATATATACACATACATATATACACTCATACGTGCACTTTTATGTACGGGCAGGACCCATAACCCACTTGGGAATTGTATTGATGCCATAATACACCCTTTAAATTCATTTTGATTTACATTTATGTGCAAAAATAACACATTACAAAATGGATGCCACTTTGGTTGCAGGAAGATCACTACTTTTTGGTCCTTCCTTGATTTCTACATTTCGTATGTATTGACTGTCTTTTCCCCTGAATCACTGTGTGACCAAGCTTGCTGTGCAAGCGAAACGCGTAACCGAGAATAAATCCAACACTGGTGCATGCAGACCTCTGAGTGATCGCCTTATTGTTATATTGTAAGAAATCGGATGTTTGGCGTGCTCCGCCAGCTTTCCGCGATCCTCTGCGGAGGGCGGGGGAAGGCAGAAGGAGCCCTAACTCAGAAACAATTAATAGAGCCTTCCGGGGCCAGGCTGAAATTGTCCATTTGGAAAGGGAAGGAAAATCGGAGAACTGAAGATTTACGGAAAACCAGAGTCGAGGCGAACTGAACGGAAAACCAGAGTCGAGGTGATCGGGCAGTGCGTGACCGAGAATACGGATGACAACAGTGGAAACCGACTCCTGGTCGATTACAGCAGTGCTGACAGCCTGAAGCTGAATTTACGCATCGGAGGACAACAACGTGAATACAGCTCAATATCCAGGTCCGCGAGACAAAGGAGAAAGCAGAGGAAGTGGCGAGCGGTACTGAAGCCCTTGAAACGCTGAACTGTGCAGGTAAGGACTCCGGTTGGGGCCGCCCGGGGGTGTGGGGAGGGGGAGAGAGACGGGTCGAAGGACGCGTGTCCTTCTCACCTTCCGCCCCGTCTGTGGTAGGTCACGGAGCTTGCACAACAAGTACAGTGGGCACAGAAGATGTACGACTAAAAAGCGCTCCCAAACTCGGCGGTTTTACCGCGTATATTTTACAGCGTATATTTGAGAATTCTCAATTTGGATCTGTACGTTTTGCGGCGAGGTCTTTGCTGTCTGGTTATTTCCGTAAATATAGACTTGAATATATCTCTATATATCTCTGACTAACAGTACGTAGCACTACTGCCCTGATTATATACCAATGTTGTGGCCCAAGGCAGAGGCATGGGGGATTCCTCCTGCAATATAGTAATCAGTAGAGATAGTGCATGTTTAGTACTACTTCCTATTTTCAATAGTGATAACGGACATTAGAGATCGTACTAGCAAGTAGAGCACGCGGTCAATGTGTATATATATATATAATTTGACACTTTCAGCAGCAGGAACCTCACAAGTAGTGAGGGGAGGAGCGTGCACCAGGACATTTCCAGTTAGACACGCAGTCCACATTTTCTTTGCATATAGGTGTGCAGGTAGAAAGAATATCACAAAGATGGAAGAAGACTCAGAGAGGAGGGCAGCTGCCCTCAGTCTCTTTGCCAGAAGCGGCCAACAAAGGACAAGTAAGAATAGAAAGTAAACCTAAAGATACCACCTTACAAGACAAACTCAGAAGACTGGAGAAGATTAAGAAATCAGAAACATCTAAATGGTGGGAAGCAATCTCACTTCAAGATTATATAGAAAAAGATATGATACCTAGAGGATTACGCATTTATATTACTCCCTCGTATGAATCTCCCAATCCCAGGATGCTTGAAGAATGGTCAGAGAACTCAGCTAAGAGCTCGAAACAAATGCTTACCATCCTGGTGAAATATGCTTGGGAGGATAGGGCCTCACTCCTACAAGAATTGAAAACATTGGAGGAAGAACTGAAGAATCACAAAGAACAAGAATGAATAAAAAAAATTGTGGATGATCTCAAATTGAGATTGAAAACCTACGAAGAAGATATCAAAGCACGTAAGCAACGCAAACTCCATCGCGACTGCATAGATTATGAGAGTGGCCGTATACTAACCTATTCACACAAATATGACCATCTGTACGAAAAATTGTCAATGGGAGAACCCCTGGAAAGTGAGACAGAGAACATAAGCGGAACGGACTCCATAGTAAGCAGTGATGCTGAAGTGGAAGAACGTCAAGTACAAACTCCAAATACATCAAGGGAGCACAGACAAAGAATTCAAACGACTTTTTTAGACGAATTCCGGGTCCTGAGGACAAGGAGGGAAATACCGTGGACTGTCCAACCACCGAAAACGCGAGGGAGAGGACGTGGAAGAGGCAGGGGACGAGGAAGAAACCAGGAAGGAACTGGAGAAGAAGAAAGTTCCAACGACGGAGAGAACAAAAGAGGCAGAGGACGAGGGAATCGGCTTATGGCAACAAGACAAATGGGCCAGAAAAATCGGAAATGATGGAAGACGATATGGTAAATAGAACTATCATAAACTTATCATATAGACCTCTCTCTATGTTTGAAAAACGAACTCTCTGTCTAGGACTCACCTTTTGTCCAACTAATTCTTTTAATTATCCTGAGACAAGAATAGATATGTTTAAATTTGTGAGGAAGGTGAAACTCAAAAAATGGCACAGTTTAAAATGTACCCCAGTTATTTCTGAAGAAAGATCGGAAATTGATCATAATAAATTTCTCAGTATTAAAGACAGGGAAACACTTACTATTATGCAGGACTTATGTCGAGAATCAAGTCTTGATGACTTTGAGGAACAAACTATTCCCAGAACAGACCGTCCTGCCAGTACTAAGTTTAGACCGAAATCTGTCTTCCTACCACTCATGCCACATGATAACATCGATGCCTTTCATGAGACTGTAACCAGAGATCTTATAAAATTTCGAAAACGCAACTACAATAGGAATACAGACTCTACTAACTTTACCAAAAAACAATGGCAATTTATCAACTCCCTGAAGGAAGATGATAACATCATCGTCCGTCCCGCCGACAAAGGTGGTAACATTGTACTATGGGATAGGTCAGCTTACATTGCTGAGGCTACCAAACAACTAACAGATACTAAATTCTATGTCACTACCAATATACATGAGTATAATGCGAGCATAGTAAGTGTATGGAATATACTCACTGAATATAAAGACAAAGGGATTTTGCAGTGGGAAGAGTACTGTTATTTGAAATGTGATTATCCCAGAACTCCCATTTTTTATCTGTTACCCAAGGTACATAAGGATCCTAGAGTACCGCCTGGCAGACCCATTGTATCTTCCATTGGGTGTGTCACTGAAAACATCTCTAAATACATTGATTATTTTCTTCGTGACTATGTAGAAAAACTTCCCTCACATATAAGAGATACCAAAGACTTCCTGGATAAAATCAAGGATATTGTATGGGAAGAAGATTACCAGATGATCACCTTAGATGTTAATTCATTGTATTCTATTATTGACCACTCACTGGGGGTTCGGTGTTGTCAATACTTTCTTTATATGTAATCAAAGAGGACTGACTGAATGTGACTATTTAGAGACTCAGAACTGTATGAAGAAGAGAAGAAACATTTGGTTTCTTTATAAAGCCCTCACCCACCAACCTAGTTGGTGGCATGCTTCATCATCGGGCCCACCTAGTGACACCGAATGTGTCCCGGGTGTGCTACAACGCCTGTATTTACAGCGGAGCTGGTATATTTGCTGAGTGTGCTGTGAAAGTGGTGTGAATGTGAAAATTTAAAAGCTATTCAGTGGTCCCAGTGCCCAGGAGGGCATAGCATTTAATATCTTGGCCTCTGTTAGCGTTAAAAACAGAACAGTGGATGCTGGTGGAGCGAAGATTAGGCACTCCTACATCCAGGGTGTGGTCTACATGTTTCAGCCAGGTCTTTCATTAATACTGGCTTTCCTCAGGACCGAAAAAATATATGTGTAAGTGCATATAGCACTTATGTGAATGTGATTTAAAAATGTGTTGCACGCGCTAAGGTGCCTTATATGTGGGAGGGGGATTCCCTCTCCGAGCAATACTGAACGTACAACACATAACAAACAAACATACAGAGGAGAGTATAAACATATGAGCATAAGTCACAGGGATATATCTTTGCCGATAGTAAAATGCATAGCTGGCGGAAAAACACGGCAAAGGTGGAACCGTACTGGTGGTGCGGTTTAAAGTGAATTAATTCATTATGCGCTAAAACGTGTGGTGGACTAGGAGGCGGAAATACACATATGTGTAAAATGTGGTCACGCTCCAAATATAACCTCACGCTAGCGTTTTGTAGTATATGCCCCCATAGAGAAATCCGGCAGAGATTCTGACCCTGTAATGATAAAGGGCAGGGCACAACGAGCCATGAGAAACCTGCAAGAGGAAAGTTTACCCGGTAATGGTGAGGTTTCAAGATTACTCACGCCTTTGTGGATCAGGACCTGTGGGAAACCTGTTCAGCTGTCGCGGATCTCCGTGAATGAAGGTCCTGGCCGAGATCGGTATATAAAGACCTTTTCGGCGTGCTCAGGTGTAGCTAATTGAACCTGTGAGTAGCGTCCCTGAAAATGAAGGAAAAGGAAGAAGGACACGGGAGAAAAACAACACGCTCGCAGTGGGCGTTGGTATGGTAACAGTGCGCTGTGAGCCCTGTATTCGTCCCGGTCAAGAAGAAAGACTACATGCATGTAGTGAGCGTGTAGACATAATGAATATTCTCAATAGAATGTAAGTGAAGTTGTAAATGGTTGCGCAATGTTCAGAAAGTGCTGATGCAAATGAAATGGGTATATTCCAAAGCGTGATCAATTAGGAACATAGAACCATATGGGAGCCTGACAGAGGAGGCGCAAAGGAAAGGCAATAGGTGTGCCGAATGGGAACTTAACAAAGGAGGCGCAAAAGGAAAGGCAAATAGGTGTGCCTAGACTGAGGTCCAATGACGATATTAACTTCTCAGGGAGCACCACGGGATGGAATCGTTCAATCCCTGGTGTTGTGTAGACAAACGGTAAATCCATCGTTGTTCTTTAATCAGTAAGGTCTTTTCATTGTTATCTCGATTGAGATCGAATTGTTCGATCACTGTCCATATCATATCATTGGGTGTATGACCATGCTGAAGGTAATGGTCAGTAAGTCTGCTGATGTTTTTTGCATCGGATAGTGCTGCGGTGCTCGACCACTCTGGTTCTCACTTTTCGCGTCGTCATTCCTATGTAGCGGAGGCCACATGGGCATGTGATCATGTAAACGACGTTAGTAGAGTTACAATTCGTGTGGTGTGATTGTGTCCAGACTTTACTAGGTTCCAGGTTAAGTGTCTTGGAATGTTTTGTAAGGTGGCACACACTACAATTATTACAAGGATAGTGTCCTGTAACATTAGGGAGGCCCCAAGCATTTAGGACGGAGTTGTTGACTGGTCTCTGCGGAAGCCTAGTGCGTGTGGACACTAATTGGTCTTTAAGATTGTTCGCACGTTTATAGGCAAAGAGGGGTTCTTCCCATTCTCTGGGGCCTGAATTTATAATCCGCCAGTTTTTGCGGATGATACTGGAGACCTGGTTAGAAACCTTGTTATACGTAGTGACACATGTCATGGGTGGCGCGCCAGGTTCCTTGGTTATTGTTTCAAGGATGGCCTCTCTGTTCTGGTTGCGTGCCCTCTTTTTTGATTTCTCAATGACTCGTGTTGGGTAGCCTCGTTCCTGTAATTTGGAAGCAAGGGCTGCTGATTGTTGTTTGTAATCTGTAATTTTGTTACAATTCCTGCGTATACGCAGGAATTGTCCGAAAGGAGGTTTTCCCTTAAGGATCTCGGATGAAAACTGTTGAAATGTAATAAGGAATTTCGAGCAGTTGGTTTATAATAAGTTGTAGTCGTGAATGCTCCTTGCTCTGCTGTAATATTAAGATCAAGGAATGCCAAGGTAGTTGTACTTGATGTGCTAGTGAATCGAAGGTATGGATCACGCTCATTAAGCCAGATTAAGAATTGGCTCAAAGATTCAGTTGTGCCTTCCCAAATCATGAAAATATCATCTATGTAGCGGCGCCACACTTTGATGTTTACTGAATGTGGGTTTGTAGTTGATGATATATGTTTCTGTTCAAAATGGTGTACATAGAGGCCTGCTACACTGGGGGCAAAAATGCTCCCCATAGATGTTCCGTTGGTTTGTAGGTAGAAGTCGCCTTCATATTCAAAATAATTTTCTTTAAGCGCCAGTGTGGCACATTTGAGTATGAATTCTCTGGGGGTGTTGTATGACCAAGGTGTTTGCTCCAATACATCGCGTAGTACTTGGAGTGTTGCATCCTGTGGTAAACTGGTATACAGACTCTCTATATCCAGTCCCACCATTAGTTGGGCCATGGGATTAAAATCCATATCTTTGATGATATTCAGAAGATGTTTTGTGTCCTTGATGTAGGTCGGTGTTTGTTGGACCAAGGGATTGAGAAAATGGTGACAGTATCTTGACAGTGGTTCTAGGAGAGAATTAATCCCAGAGACAATGGGCCTACCAGGAGGTGGCAAGGTTCCTTTGTGGACCTTGGGGACAGTGTAAAAATATGGAACTCTGGCATTTTTCGTGCACAGGAAATCGGCCTCTTGTTTGGTTATATGACAAGCTTCACTAGCAGCATCCACCAGAGTTTTGATGGTGGCTTGTAACGTCTTGGTGGGGTCATGTTTGAGTAATTTGTAGTTGCGTGTGTCACTTAACAATCTGCGACATTCATTGTCGTAATCTTTTTTGTCTTGTAGGACAATGCCACCACCCTTGTCTGCTGGTTTGATGACGAGGGTGGGGTTGTCCTGTAGGTTTTGATAATCTTCCGGTCTTCTTCGGAGAGATTATTGAATGGTCTAGCTGGTTCAAGCTGCTCTATGTCATGGTAGACAGCTTGTTCGAAAGTGGTGATCTCCACGGGTACACTTGTAGGTGGGGGTACAAAGCTAGACTTCAGTTTCAAGCCCGTCTCATTGTTGCTCCCCGTGGGGTTATCATCAGTTGTGTTGAGTTTTTCAAAAAAGGCCTTCAGTTTGAGTTTTCTGAAGAAATCTGCAAGCTCCACATGTAGTTTGAATTTGTCCAATCTAGTTGTTGGGACAAAGGATAGGCCCTTATCAAGAACAGTAGTGTCCTTGGATGATAGTGGTGTGCTGGACAGGTTGAATACCAGAGTGGGAGGCGAGTCGTTGGTTACTGTTTGCTCGTGCCAGGTTGTGGTTCCCGTGTCCTGTTGCGGGTGTTTGCGCTCACAGGATTCTCCTCTTCTGCCCAGTGTACTGATTGGTTGTTTCTTCTTCTGCCGCGTGACCTCCGGCCCTGTCCTAAAAAGGGGGCCTAGGATTGCCTTGGAAGAATGGTGGAGGGGGCCTAACTGGTACATCTGTGGCCAGTTGAAGTATTGATGTTGTGGTTGTCCAAAAGGTGTTGGTCCATAGGTGGGTCCTTGTCGTGGACCATGCCAGGGTTGTTGCCACCGTTGTTGGCGTCCTCTGCCTCGCTGTTTAGATGAGTCATTACTGGAGTCGCTGGAGATGGAGCTACTGTCTCCTGAGGTATCACCAGATCTTTCAGATTTGTTCGGGGTACAAAATTGTCATCTGTATATGGGTATGTTTTGACATAGGAGAACTTCTTGAGATCTTTTTGAAATTTTGTTATTTTGGCTTGTGTTAGATATTCTTTATAATCCGCCATTTCTTTGTTCTGGTCATCAAGTTTTTTCTTGTATGATGTATGATGTAATCGTCGTTTTGTAATGGCTTTCTGTGGCTTGAATGTCAATTATCATTGCCTCCGATAGGCGTTTGGCAGTCTTGATGATAAGCACCAACCAATCTCTGGTGCAGTGCCAGGCTATCTGTGCCCAGTCTTTCCTAAAGATGGCATCTTCTAGGAAGATCCTGGGGGCATTTGTGACAAGGAGGCCTCGGGGGCTGTGTTAGTCCGAAGGTATTCTGTCAGTATAAGGCCATGTAAGATGGTTCTGATACGGTTGCGCTTCTTCTCTGTTAAGGTATCCCAGTCTGTAGTTTGGGCTATTGTGTTGGAGATGTTAAAGTCTGCCAGGAAGGAGGGGTCGGCAAGGATTTCATTAATATCACTTTCGTTGTATGTGAGACCATGGTGTTCTGCCATGGTAAAAGAAAGAAGGCTCTCGCAGCTTTGCGCTGCTCAATATATAGTTATCAAGGAGAGAGAGAGGACTAGATAGCCAGTCCGTATCCCCAGGTTATTTATATGTAATCAAAGAGGACTGACTGAATGTGACTATTTAGATACCAGATGATCACCTTAGATGTTAATTCATTGTATTCTATTATTGACCACTCACTGGGGGTTCGGTGTTGTCAATACTTTCTTAACACACGAGAAATCTGTTACCTGGAGCACACTGAAATGTTATTAACACTCATGAAATTTTGTCTCCTTAACAATATGTTTTTATTCAATGGTACAATGTTTAAACAAATCCTCGGAACTGCGATGGGTACTTGCTTTGCCCCCAGTTTTGCGAATCTTTTTCTGGGGGTATGGGAGGAGGAAGTCCTCAGAAAATTCAGGCAAGATTCCACCCACGATAATGTGATAAAATGGTTTAGGTTTATTGACGACCTATTTGTGGTATGGAAAGGCAGTGAGGAAAGTGCCATTGATATGATCAAAGAATTAAACAATAATACCTTTAACCTTAAGTTGACATACACCATGAGTAATAAACAGATCGAATTTTTGGATGTAGTGGTAGAGGTCTTAGACAACAGGATGACAACTAGACTGCACAGGAAGCCAACAGCAGGAAATAGCCTCCTGCACGCTCTCAGCAGTCACCCTGAAACACTTAAATGGAGTATTCCATTTGGTGAACTGCTGAGAGCGAGAAGGAACTGCAGTACACAAGAAAGTTTCTTAAACGAACAGGAAAACATGATGACAAGATTTAGAGAAAGAGGGTATCCAGATTGGGTTCTTAAGAGAGCTAAAAATAAAATTAACAAGGTTGAAAGGGAGGACACACTGAGAGACAAAACCAATATTGAGGAAGATACCACAACCAGAGTGATTCTCACGTACAATAAGGAGTCAAAGGCAATTTCTAAAATATTGACCCGTAACTGGAATATTTTAACCAGTGACCCTATTATAGGCAATACCGTACAGGAGAGACCCCAGATCACCTACAGGAAAGGGAGAAATCTCAGAGATCTCTTAGTGAAAGGGGATATCACTAACACTAGCAGAAACACACAGATTAATCTTCAAGGCTTCTTTCCCTGCGGCCATTGTAAGGCTTGTAGGAATAGCTCCATGAGGAAAAGTTACTCTACCCCAACAGGAGAAAGAACAATAAAACAATTTCTAACATGTGGCACAATATTTACAATCTATATTCTGGAATGCCCATGCAAGAAAAGATATGTGGGTAGTACCACCTTAGCCACAAAGAAAAGGGTGCTGGAGCATATGAGGGCAATTACTAACAAGGATGTCCATTACCCGGTGGCCAGACACTTTACTGAGTACCATCTCTCCAATAGTTCCCTTCTTACGTTCTTTGCTATAGAACAGATTGAACACACACAGAGAGGGGGCAATAGAGTCCTGCAATTGCGTAAAAGGAATCTTGGCATATAATTAACCTTCAAACAAAGAATCCGGAAGGGCTGAATCAAGATGAAGAAATAAGTATTCATCTACATGAATAATTTTCTGTTGTGATATGTTTCTATGGTAAATACTGCACACCTGGCAATTTTTGTTTCAAATTTTGAAAGAAGTTTTAATCTTTAGTATGAGAATTTTCATGGATTTTAATGGTTTCTTTTTTCTCCTTTTAATACAGGAGGAAAGGAAGGGGCAGAATCTAGAAACATCTCTACTGAAACCCACCCCTACCCTTTTCTTCTATCATTATGGTGGAGGGCTCGACTAGACAGATAAGAGACTTGTTCATCTTTTTTTCTCTTTAGTCTTATGTTTAATTACACAACTTTATTAATTTTCATATACATATAACTTTTAATTGTTCTTTGGTGGACTACTGGAGATAGTGTTGATGGAATGGGGAAGGCAGTATACATGGTGAAATGTAAAGGCTAGGTGGTGGTGGATGGTTCTTATGGATACTTTCGGCCATAATAGTCTATCGTAGGTTTTCTTTTCTTTGGACTCTACAATTTTAGTAGAGATACATTTTGGTACCCCTATATACAATACGGCTCTATTAGAAGGCAACATTAGGCACTGTGCCGAGTGAAAGTATTCCATCTTACTTTTGATTTTAATAGGGAAAATACCAGGATTATAAATAGATGTCATCATTGCCGTTACATGTGGTTAATAGTAGAATTTTATACAGAAAATACTGCAGCTGCAGGATACGAATGTCTAACTGTATATATTATGATGATAACTCTACGTTACAAAATGGCTGCCACAATTTGTTGGGTGTTGAATGTAATATGTACTTCTTGCTGCACCTAATCTTTTTGTGATAAAAGTGATTTAACTTTTATGTACGGGCAGGACCCATAACCCACTTGGGAATTGTATTGATGCCATAATACACCCTTTAAATTCATTTTGATTTACATTTATGTGCAAAAATAACACATTACAAAATGGATGCCACTTTGGTTGCAGGAAGATCACTACTTTTTGGTCCTTCCTTGATTTCTACATTTCGTATGTATTGACTGTCTTTTCCCCTGAATCACTGTGTGACCAAGCTTGCTGTGCAAGCGAAACGCGTAACCGAGAATAAATCCAACACTGGTGCATGCAGACCTCTGAGTGATCGCCTTATTGTTATATTGTAAGAAATATATATATATCTATACACATTTCGTGTGTGTTTTTATCTAAATATATTTGTATATAGAATTAAATGATTCACTGAATGTATTTACTTTATACTCTATGAATTATATATATATTATTATATTCAACATGTTGCTACTTTAAATTGTTTATACATTATAAAATCAAAATTTTGGTATGGTTGTGTATGATTTTACTGGCCACAATATTTTTTTCCGATATTTTTGTCACTTACATTGCAGGTATAGGAACATGATATTATGGTATACGTTTTTGGCACAGCATTTTTGTCAACGATATTGTTTACCATGACATTGTGTCATTGATCTCTAAAAATGTGTTCATATCATTAAAATTGCTCTGCAAGATTTACTCACGTTAAATTTCCCCCAATTGCTGTATGTTAATCCATTTGCAATAAAAAATTCACATTTTGGGACAGCCAAATATAAAACACTTCTTTGTTTAACTTTTGTTAGTAGTGGCTCTGTGAATCAGACCTCAAATCCGTGAAATAAAGCAACAGAATCCAGAAGTAAAGCCAGAACTGGAAGGTCTCACTTCTTTCATGCGACATCTTAAGTAAACAATATTCCTGACCATTCTTAATGACATGTGTGTGTGTATTTTCCGTTGTCAAATCACATTGCATATGTGAAACAAAGACAGAAATACTTTTGCAGCTTTTGATGCTAGTGAGTGCTTGTGCTCAGTTTATAAAAGAATAAGTGCCCTGGTACAGAGTTTTGCTGAGAACTCCACTGCCTGTGCTATCGAAGGTCAAGTTGCCGAATACTACGGCTGTCCTTCTGCATCCACCACCAGACACTCACTGACTGTTTATTTCACTCTTGGGGTTCTTTTTCACTCTTGCCTTCTCTCTTTTTCACTCTTTTTTTAGTCATTTTCTTCCTTCACCTTTCCCACTTTTGTGTTTTTAATTCTCTTGCTCTGGATCAAAATCTGTTTCGTAAAAAATAAATGGGGGTTTCCTGAAATGAATGCAGGTGGGCGCCACTGGCTCAAACTAAGCACTGCACATTGCCCTCAGTTTATACATTTGTGTACCAGCCACACAGTGGCGGCTGCCATGTACCAAGGGTGGTGAGGCAAAGCAAAAAACATTTATCGTGAGGCGTGATCGACGTCCTCCTCCACCGGTTGTCTCCCTTCCTGGCAGGCTCCAACGCCGAACCAGGAAACTGCAATACCAAATCCTGGAGCTGCTCTCACAGCATTCAAGCAGTGCCAGGATTGGATAGAGTGGTCTCTCTCAGCACTCCTAAGAGCACTGGATGCCTGCGCTTTCTCTAACCCAGGCATCTAAGACAGCTAGGTTAGAGAACTTTAAAATGCCCATGTCTGGCTGACCGTCCCAAGACTCCGCACCTAATGGCGCAGCGCCCTGTTGCAACTAGGCAGCACTGGCCCCGCTCTGTCCTGCCACTTAGTACAGGACGGGTCGGTTGATGTAAAAAAAAAAATGGTGATAAGTAAACTTTTTCAGCTCTAGTCTTTGGGACGGCGCTCCACCACTGAAACGGAGGAGCCGCCCCTGTCAGGAAAGCTGCGTAAACATGGTGCCACCATTGGAACATTTTCCAAACAACTTCCATCTGCACATTGTTCCACAATATAAACTAAAATGCATTTGAGGTGCCAGATTCTGAATGCTGGTCTACGGCCGCCCTTCCACAACTTCACGCCTGTGAGATTCTCAAAAATGCATCTGGAATGCTAACAGCTCTTACACAGCGACAAGTTGTGGTCTCATGGCTAGACTGCCGACTTTGCAGCAGGGAAACCAAGGTTCAAGCCTGGGGTCGACTCCACATCCTGTGATTCTGGGCAAATCACTTAATCTCCTGTGCCTACCAAAAAAAGAAAAAATGAATGTGTCCTTGTGTAATGTAACTGGTGCTCGTGTAAAGCGCTCCAATACCTTCGGGTCGAGTTCGCGCTATATAAATCTGCAAAAAAAAAAAGTTGCTACTCGATTGATGTATGTAGGATTATAAGGAAAAAGTGGTAACAAATCCAGTTTGGGCAGCAGCAGGCCGAGCTATTTATAACTAACCAAACCCAACACATAAATACACACACCTATGTGCAAACGCACAGATGTAAGTTCCACTTAGCGCGCACACATGCGTAACAACAAATCTATAATTCTAGCTTACATTGCAGATCTTAGAGCGTGACCAAAGGAGCTGGCAGGAATATTTAGACTCACATATGAATTTAATAATGCACATAAAACAGAACAGTTTCAGAAATAACATGCCTCATCGACAGAACATTCGGTGAACAAGAAGATAATTCAAGAGAATGCATTAAAAGAGAACTCTTTTTCTTTGTTAATTATCCGTTCTGGGACACTCAGAGATGGGCAGGCATGTGCGATCGGTATCAGAGCGGTACACATAGCCCTTGTTGCACACACACCAGGGGTCGCAGGGTCTTCCGTCGACAGGTTTTACATCTTGATGTGCACAGGTTGCATGATCGGACTTCAAACAAGGCTCATAATGCATGTTCGCCGGGCACTTAACTGGGCAAGTTTCGTATTTTACACATTCCTGAGATTTGCTGGACTTGAATATGTAACCCGGTTCACATTCACACCCGTATCTGCATTCCTCAGTACACATAACGGGTGTGATATCACTTAGCTTGTCGCAGTTTTCTCGACAGGTCCTCATGCATTTATATTTTGCATTGGCTTGGCACACTATAGGGAGACACAAATGTGTTAGTGATATTTTTGTTTGTTTTTATTTAAGCATAATTCGTATAAAAATATTACGCACAATAACCAGTTTGCACCTAAAAAGTGAAAAAATAAATAAATAACAAATCAGTAATAAAAAACAGGCAGTCTAAATTATTACCGTAAAATATATGTAAATGCATCTTCTAATAGCACCAGCTATTCTTTTAACTGAAGTATCCTACCCGCATTGCATTGAAAGGACTAACTGGCTCTAATTTCTTTGCCTACTTCAAATCCTGCACCTGGAAAATGGCATCATGATTGCGACTATGCCCCTAATATACCTAACATTTATGCAATTACGCACCCCAGATGCTGCACTGGTGAGTCTGCAGACATAGCTGCAACTTGTCCAGTCTAGCCAGATATTTGACCACCGTCATCTATTATGATCTTTATAATTTTTAAGAACGAATCTATCAACTCATAGGTGGGTTCTTAAAAGTATGAATGGTAGTGGGTCACAATCAGACCTACCTCATGAATACTAATAAGGTAGATCACTATAATTGTATGCCATCACATGGAAGGTGGCCTGCAGGGGCCAGCAGACCACCATGTCTGTGATTGCCTTTCAATAAAGTAAGCTTTTTTAAATGCTGCCCATTTTTAGGTCGAGCTTTGATCTGTTATTTCTCTTCTGTGGGGTTTGGCACATCCACCAATTGCCTTTGGCTATTATCTGGGTCATTTACAAATGCTGGCTCGTTATTGATGCATTTGTTTAAATGTGCCTCTTTAGTGGTATTAGCTCCCTCGCTGGCGATTTCACTAAGAGAAGGTTTTGTTTGGCCATCACACTGTACAGCGTGTGATGGTCCCTCTTCCCTCCTCCTGTATGGGCATTGCAGCCTAACACTGCTTGGTTCCTCCCACCTCGCTGCTCCTCAGCTGCACGGTTTTCTTTGTGTTTCTCACAGTTTGCTTTTGTTGGCTTGCCTTGCAGTGAGAATCTGTCGTGTTTTGTTTATTTATTTGCTGTGTGCTTATTGTTTCCGCACGGCCACGCTCAATGGTTGGCCATTGCAACGCTTCCTCCTCACACAGGGCGACGCCCCTCCTGCCCCCTGGTCACCAGCACGGGGACTGCCAGCACGGGGGAGCTCAGTGCTAGGTCCGTAGCAGCCGTGAGGTGAAGTCAGCAGGTTCAGGAAACCGGGGATATCATACCCCCACACGACCAGGGCTAGCACAGGCAGATGCTGTGATCACGCGCACACACAAAGATCCAGGGCAAGCACAGCAGCTGTCAGTAGGCGACAAATGCGCAAGCTTACCTGGGAAGTGCTGCTGTAAGGGTAGCCAAACTGTGAAAAGTACGTCACTGCAACCCAGTTTTTTCTTCTTTTTTTCCACCGTAAGGCAATATTTCTCCCCTATCGATGAGAGGCTAACCTGCTCCAGACGCTCCCACATATAGCCACTTTTTTTGCTCAGTTATAGATGATTGCACTTAAGCAGCCGGCTCGGGCACACTGCTTGGAGCTGGAAGCCACGGTCCCCCTTCCTATACCTTTATCAATGCTAAAACACTAAACCAGAGACTTGGCCTAGGCAGGAGAGGGGTAACACCACCAGCCCGCATGGCAGGCAGGGCAGGAGCAGGCTTGTTGTATTATTTCCAGCCTGTGTACTTCTTTTGACGTCACCCTGTGGAAGAGTATGAAAGTGACATCATACTAATACCGAACTGACAGGGCTGCTTGGATATAATAATTTCTGATGGATACTTCTGCCTGTGGATTCCTCACCTTTTGAATAACCCTTGCGCCAGCAATTCTGCGGAAATTCTTTTCCCAGCTCTCCCACGTAGACGAGGATGTCACAATAGCACGGCTCCGCTCGCGACCCCGTATGACGTCATCGGAGCCATAAGAAGACCTCGTCGGCATGCTGACGTCAGTTCCCTTTTTTCGGCGCCATCGACGCGTAACGGTTTTTTTCTAGGGCTCTCCATTTCCTGCGAAAATACTTTGTATCCTTGTTGTTTCCTGATGGCTACTTCGAGGAAGACTGGTTTTAAACCCTGCAGAGAGTGTGGCGGGCATATGTCGATCACTGACCCGCACGAGGATTGCCTCTGGTGTCTTTCCTCAGATCACGACGTCGAGGAATGTCGGAGCTGCAGGAAAATGAATCCGAAAGCCATCAAGGAACGGGAGGCTAAGCTATTCATGGCTAAAGCCAAAAAGGAGAAGAGAGGTCGCAAGAGGGAGAAGTCTTCGTCTTCACGCACGTCGAAGAAACATAAGAAGTCCAAGAGGAGGCATGATTCTCGACACCGATCTTCGAAGTGCAGGGTCTCGAAGTCGAGGTCGCCGACTCCGGCTGTTCGACTTCGTAGGAAGGACTTTATTTCATCTTCACCATCTCCTCAAGTGTCGCCGGTCCCATCTCCGGATCCGATATCGCCGGCTTCGAGGGGATCTTCGCGACATGAAGACTCACCGGCTCCAGCGATGTCTCCTGAGGGTAGGGAGTCTTCTCCAGGTCGGGTGGCTTCTCCTGTGCGGGCGCCGTCCCCGGCTCCGCAGCCTCCGACACGACCTCGGGAAGGTGCGGATCCATATCCTGCCTTTCCTGCTCCAGGGTTGGACTCTTCGCATTTTTAAATGCGATGTTTAATGTGTTTGCTAGGGCTTCTGCACCATCCGGCGCGCCTTCAGGCCCCGTTGGTCCTTTAGCCTTCAATTTGGGTGTTCCACAATATTACCCACAGGCACCTTTTATGCCATTCTTGCCTTCGACTCCGGCATGGCAGTTTCCGGCGCCGAGATACTCCACTCCGGCTCCTCTATCACCTTCAGCTGTCGACTCGGCTCCGCTTCGAGTTCGATCGACGTCGAGGGTTGATGCTGATGCGCCTGCAACGACGTCGCTGATGGCTTCGCCGACGTCGCGTGTGGCGCCGACGACGCCGACTCCCAGAGTGCACTCTAGAAGGGAGGCGCAGAGGCTACTGGAAGAGGAGGAGTATGCACAGTTGCAAGAGGAGGGAGAAATAATCGATCCTGAGGATGATTTTGAAGGCCTCCAAGATGCAAGCGGCTTGGATACCTCTCCGGAGTATGATCTCCCAACCTCAAGGGCTGGTGTGGTGCAGGGTATTGCTCCTTATCATCTGGTCATTAAAAAGGCGGCAGATTTACTTGGCCTTCAGCTTCCCTCGGCTGAGGTGAAGTCTAATATTCTTACTGAAGTGCTTAATACTTCTTCATCTTCAACTGAGCAGCTGCTTCCGTTTACAGATGCTTTGACAGAGCCAATATTGGAGGTGTGGCAGAAGCCATTGTCTGCCCCTGCGGTTTCAAGATCCATTGCCAGGAGGTACAGACCTGCTCCTGGTGATCCAGCTTTCTTATCGACTCATCCAACACCAGAGAGTCTAGTCGTTCAGGCTTCTTGCTCGAAGCAATCATCCAGCTCTTTCCCTGCCATTCTTGGGGACAGGGACTCTAAAAAGATGGAGCAGGCCACGAAGAAGGTGTTTTCTTCCTCGAGTATGGCCCTTAAGTCAACTAATGCTACCTGCCTTCTTGGAAGATACATCCATGCGTTAATGGACTCGGTCATGCAGCTAGCTCCTAAACTGCCTGAAGAGGATAGGGCCAATTTCATGGAGGCTCTTACTGATTCTCAAGCTGCTGCTCGGCAGGTGATTCAGTCGGGACTGGACACTGCAGACTCTGTAGCCCGTGTTATGGGATCTTCAGTTGCTGCAAGGAGGCAGGCTTGGCTACGTTCTTCTGGTTTCTCGTCTGATGTTCAGGCAACCTTGCTGGATTTGCCCTTTGATGGGTCTAAACTCTTTGGCTCAAAGGCGGACTCTGCTTTAGAGCGCTTTAAGGACAGCAGGGCAACGGCAAGGTCTCTAGATCTCCAAGTGCAGTCCAGAGGATATGGCTACAAGCGATAACGTGGATTTGGGAGGTCGGCTTCCTTTCGTGGGCGCCAGCAATATCAGCAGGGCCAGCAACAGCAGAATCCCTTGTACATGTCGTACAGAGGGAGGAATAAAAGAGGTCTCAGGGGTGCAGCACGACAACAATCCTCCTCCTCTTCCTCTACTTCCCCTCCAGCCACTGTTACTTCAGGAAAGCAGTTCTAGATCCCCCATCTTAGAACATGTTGGTCCAGTTGGAGGTCGGGTGTCCCACTTTCTACAAGAGTGGAGACTGATTACATCAGATCGTTGGGTCTTGAATCTTGTAGAGAATGGGTACGCCCTTCCTTTTCTAGAGTATCCATCTCCTTGCCCTCCTCGCCAGGGTGGCTGTTCAGAAGACCATTTGTTGCTTTTGCAACAGGAGGTTCTTATCTTGTTACAAAAAGGTGCGATAGAGGTGGTTCCAGAGCAGGAAAGGGGTCAGGGGTGCTACTCCCGGTATTTCCTGATTCCCAAAAAGGACGGACGTTTGAGGCCGATCCTGGACCTCAGGGTTTTGAATTTTTACCTCAAGCAGGAGAAATTCAAAATGTTGACTCTAGCTCAGGTTCTTCTTGCGCTGCAACAGGAAGACTGGATGGTGCCCATCGACCTGCAGGATGCGTACTTTCATCTTCCCATCCTGAAGTCGCATCGGAAGTATCTACGCTTCACGGTAGGGTCGCAACATTACCAGTTTGCGGTTCTACCGTTTGGTCTGACTTCCGCGCCACGAGTCTTTACAAAGGTGATGTCGGTGGTAGCAGCACATCTCAGAAGATCAGGGGTTCCTGTCTTCCCCTATCTGGACGATTGGCTGTTGAAAGCCAAAGCTCCAGAGATGGTGTTGCGTCACTTGCAGATGACAACGCAGTTGTTGTTCAACTTGGGTTTTTCAATAAATGTACCCAAATCTCACCTGGTGCCTTCTCAGCGCAGTCTGTTCATAGGGGCAATACTGGACACTACTGTTTGTCGTGCATTCCCGCCTCCGCAGAGGATTCTCAACATTCAGGAGATGATTCCTTTGTTTCACAACGGAGCGGTTGTTCCGGTCCTGGAGGTCGTTCGCCTGCTCGGTCTGTTCGCTTCCTGCATACTGTTGGTCAGTCATGCACGCTGGCACATGAGGGCACTCCAGTGGTGCCTCCGCAAGCAGTGGTTTCAAAACAACAGAGATCTCGGGGAGAAGGTCAGAATCTCCAGAGATGCTGCAGCGGGGCTGACTTGGTGGGGTGTGCAGGGCAACCTGTCTCAAGGGAAGCCCTTTCAACTTCCTCCACCGATGGCCACAGTAATCACGGACGCCTCCACTCTAGGGTGGGGTGCTCATCTGGGGGATCTGGAGATCAAAGGCCTTTGGTGTCCAGAGGAAAGGTTGCTTCACATCAACCTTCTGGAATTGCGGGCGATACGTTTGGCACTAAAGGCTTTCCTTCCTTCCCTTCGCGGTCGGTCAGTTCAGGTCCTGACGGACAACACGACCGCGATGTGGTATATCAACAAACAAGGAGGTGTAGGGTCGTTTCGTCTCTGTCGAGAGGCTCTGCGACTCTGGTCCTGGGCTCAGGGCCAGCAGATTTGTGTGTTTGCAAATCATCTAGCCGGAGTGCTGAATGTTCGTGCGGACAGTCTCAGTCGGAATTACTCGGCCGATCACGAGTGGCGACTTCATCCAGAGGTGGTCCATCACGTCTTCCAGATGTGGGGGTCTCCTCGGTTGGACCTATTTGCCACACACGAGAACGCGCACTGCCCGTTGTTCTGCAGTCTCCAGTTTCCAATGCAGGGAGCGTTGGGGGACGCTTTTCAGTTGAGTTGGAGCTCTCAACTCCTTTATGCGTTTCCTCCCATACCCTTGATTCCTCGGGTTCTGAGGAAGATTCGCCAAGACCGGGCCCAAGTCATCTTGATCGCTCCGGATTGGCCGAGAAGGGTGTGGTACACAGATCTTCTTCACCTCTCTTCGCACCCTCCGCTCCGTCTCCCTATCAGGGCAGACCTCCTCTCGCAGTCGCAGGGGCAGGTTCTTCACCCCCACCTCCAGAGCTTGCACCTTCATGCCTGGAGATTGAATGGGGCAACCTGAGTTCGTTCTCTCTCCCGCCAGATGTGGTGGATGTTATTTTATCATCCAGGCGACACTCCACCAAGTCCATTTACTCTTCCCGTTGGTCTAAATTTGTTAAATGGTGTGGAGAGAGATCTATTGACCCTTTGAAGGCTCGTTTATCTCATGTTTTGAGTTTTTCACTTTCCTTAGCGCAGCAGGGTTTTGCTGTAGCTACTGTGAAAGGTTACTTATCGGCTTTGTCGGCTTTTATTTGTTTGCCGGATCAGCCGTCCTTGTTCAAATCTCCGGTTGTGTTGAGATTCATTAAAGGTCTTACAAACATGTTTCCTCCCACTCCTTTCATCATGCCTAAGTGGGATTTGAATCTTGTACTTACTTTTCTCATGGGTTCTCCATTTGAGCCTCTGCATAGTTGCCCTTTGAGGCTTCTTACTTTTAAAACGGTTTTCTTGATTGCCGTTACCTCGGCTAGGAGGGTAAGCGAGTTGCAGGCTCTTAGCTCTAAGCCTCCTTTCCTGACCATTCATGCAGATAGGTTGGTTCTAAGGACCAGGGCTGCTTTCCTTCCCAAGGTGGTTACCCCTTTTCATTTGGGGCAGTCCATTACCCTTCCTACCTTTTATCCTCCCCGCACCCTTCCAAGGAGGAGGAGAGACTTCACCGCTTGGACCCAAAGAGAGCGGTCAGCTTTTATCTGGACAGGACCAGAGAACTGAGACTTGATGACCAACTCTTCGTGGGTTATGTTGGTCGGATGAAGGGTAAAGCTGTTCTCAAGCGGACTCTGTCAAGATGGATTATCCTCTGTATAAAGATCTGCTACGCCCTGGCCAACAAGGAAGCTCCTGAAGGTATCAGAGCTCATTCTACTAGAGCAAAGTATACTACATCGGCTTTGGCTAGGGGTGTACCAGTGCTTGATATTTGTAAGGCAGCAACTTGGGCCTCCCTCCATACCTTTGCAAAGCATTATTGCCTAGATTCTGAGGTTAGGAGGGATGGCCATTTTGCTCGTTCTGTTTTGTAAGATTTTTTGGTTTAGTCAGGTGGACACCCTCCTCCGGGAAGGGCACGGCTTGGGAAATCTATTCAAAAGGTGAGGAATCCACAGGCATAAGTATCCATCAGAAGAACAAGTTACTTACCTTCGGTAACGCTTTTTCTGGTGGATACAATATCTGCCTGTGGATTCCTCACTGACCCACCCGCCTCCCCGTTGTCCACCTGTTTCTACCAAAAGGTGTTTAAGTTAATATGTCTTGATCATGTTGAAATTTTGATATTGAAGAATGCCTTCTCAGTTGCAATTTCACAATGTCTTTATTGATTATGCATTTGTGGATTTATATATGTGTATATATTTGGAATGCTATGTTTGCATTTGAAAATGTGTCGGTCCGCCCGTTTACCTCGGTGGCACGGAAAAAATGGGTGGAACTGACGTCAGCACGCCGACGAGGTCTTCTTATGGCTCCGATGACGTCATACGGGGTCGCGAGCGGAGCCGTGCTATTGTGACGTCCTCGTCGACGTGGGAGAGCTGGGAAAAGAATTTCCACGGAATTGCTGGCGCAAGGGGTATTCAAAAGGTGAGGAATCCACAGGCAGATATTGTATCCACCAGAAAAAGCGTTACCGAAGGTAAGTAACTTGTTCGTCTTTGCCAACAGGGCTTTAAGTGGGATGAAAAAACTGATGGGGGGTCCCTCTGGTAGGGGCGTGGCCGATGTAATTAAGGGCATGGCTTAAAACACAAGCTAAAAATCTGTGCTTAGCATAGGTCCCGCCTGACTGGTATTTTGCTGCATCTGTCCATTCATCCAAATATATAACACATCAAGTAACATTACACCTCCAACAAGCTAGGGCTACTGGTTTTTTCAAATGTTGTAAATTGCATAAGGTAAATAAGCAACAACTATGACTTCGTTGTATATAATATTGAAAATGCTTCCATTCTTGTGGGCGAGGTTGTGGTGTAAGGCTAGAGCAGCCGACGTTGGAGCTGAGAAAACAGGTTCGAGCCTGACATTGTGTAATTCAAAATGTGAATATGTCCTTGTGCAATGTAACTGGTGCTCATAAAAAGCGCTCCAAGTTTGCGCTATATAAGACCAAAACTTAAGTTTAACTGAGACAAAATCCTAACTTTACGACTTTCGGTATTCACAAAGGGCATTTAGGAGTACTAAAGTTAGGATTCCTAACTTTAGTACTCCTAAATGCATTTTGTGAATACCGAAAGTCGTAAAGTTAGGATTTTGTCTCAGATTACTTATGTGAATCGGGCCCGTTGTCTTTGGAGGAGATAGTGATGAGTGACTTTAGAATACCTGTTTATTTAGCATGCAAGAGGAGCTCCACAGCTGTCCACAAGGAGAAGAAGCAGTGTAGGATTGTCTGTTTCATGCTCATATTGGTCGATAGCGCTGCAGTTTTTGACTTATTGTCAGATTCTATAATCTGGGAGTGGTGTAATGCAGTGCTTGAGAGGTTTGAAGAGAGATTTGTTTATATTAGTCTTGGTTGATGCCTATCTTGTAGTGGAGGCTGTGTTTGAGTTGATGTGTGATCCACTGGTTTAGTAGAGTGCTTTAAGTTGGATTAGGTTGCCTAAGGCATTGGCCTGTTTCAATTTCTTTTCTTAATTTCAAATATTGCAATTATTATATGTTAGTTCGCCGGTGTACTAATAGCGCACATGGATTTAGTTTGGAGTACCATGTTTCAATGATGCATTAATGGCACATGGTTTTTGAGGACAGTGTTGTATTTGTGTTGATGTTTGTTAACGTCTGATGAGGTCTGGTGGTGTTTGAGACTTTAATGAGTTCCATTTAAAAGTCATCCTTGGCAAAGTCTTAAAGGAAAATGTTTCAGATTTTCTCCTTTTGGTTGGGTGTGATGCATAAATGTAGTGTGGAGAATAGCAATGTATTTCAGTTTAGTGGTCAAGGGGCATTGCCTTGTTATGATGCAGGGTGCTGTTTTGAGAGTGTATAGGTTTGATGATTTGTTGCTAGGTGTCTGAGAATTGACAAGTGTATTGGCAGATTCTTTCACTGCTTTGGTTCTAAAGATGTTCAGAACATTCAAGTTTCAGAGAAGGTTTTGGTGGGAGTGCTGACTGGAGGCAGTACTGATAAAGGGCCAGATGTACAGCGTATTTCATAGGTCGCAAACTGCCCATCGGACTGTTTGGAACCAGTAATATGCATTTTACTATGTACAAACCCTATTTCGCGAGTTGGTAACTTATTACCGACTCGCAAAATAGGGCTTGCGAGTTACTAATCGGAAGGGGCGTGCCAAGGGCGTCCCTTCCTAAAAGCGAGTTGCAGGGGGATGTATGATTGTTTGCGAACGGAATGAAGTCACAAAACAATCACAGTTTACCACCTACTTCTAGTAGGTGGTAAGCCAGTCACAAATGGGAAGGAGTCATTAGTACATTTCATTTTGCGAGTCTCTAATTGCAAGTCACAAAAAATCACAATTAGAGACGCAAAATAAAATGGTCGCACATGTGGCACAAAGTCCGATATTTAGGAGCTTGTTGGATATGGGCTTTGCAGGAGAGGTTGAAATGGGAAGTGAAGAGGTTGTATTATGATTTGGGTGTTACTTGATCTGTGAGAAGGCAAGGCCAAATATGCTTGTGAATGATGGCAATCCCCACACTCCCCCTTCAGTGTATGGCCATTATGTTTAGTGTTATAGTCTGCTGTGTCAAAGACATGATTGGGGTGGAAGTGGGTCATATTTACGTGGTAACAAAATGCATTGTGGTTGTTTCGTATAATAATGCAGCCTATTTCAAGACAATGTATGGCTGCAGAGTGTGCATTATTCGGCATGAGGTAGAGAGTTGGAGGGTTTGTTTTGTAGGTGGTGTGTGTGTGCTAATGAGTAGAATGCAAATAAGGTTTTGGCATCTGCTCAGTGGTAATCTGTGACAGAGTGCACTGTAGTGTGTGCATTTTGTGTGTGATGTGTGTGTATGTGTAGCACAGAGTGTAGGTGTCTCATTAGAAGCTCATTGCTTCTAGGTCAAGGCACTTCCTGTCCTAAACAGGCCCAAATGGGTGACCGCATTGTCAGTGTCCACCTTAAAGTTGTGGAAATGAAGAGCCAGTCTCTGATTGGCTACAATACGTGGGACACAAGAGAGATTTCAGTGCAGTATAATCTGAGGTATTACTTGGCGGTCTTCTGTCTATGGGAGCACTAGTTTTGCTGATGTGTAAAAGAAGGGCTTGGATCTGATTGGCTGGGGCCAGCAGGAGGTGAGGGAAATATCTGTGTGGTTCTGGCTGGGATGTTCCTCAGTAGCCTGCTAGCCTTGAGAGTGCTGCTTGGCCTGATTGAAAGTAGTAGTTATGTTGACAAATGTGCTGGGTTTTGTTGGGCTGGGCATGGGAAGTGTGAAGTTAAAAAAATACCCACCATTTTCTGAAAATGTTTATAGATTGTCTTCAGACACTGCTCACTGGGGAACTGCTGTCCAGTGCCCACTGTATATGCTCTGACCTCTAAAAGGCCTAGTCCCTGGTTGGCTTATTTAACTTTTCTATAAGGCTATTGTTTATGGTGTGGAATTACACGCATAGCATGAAAGGTTAAATGCCATCTGAGGTCTGCAGCACTTATTGTGACATCCACTAGTGTGACAAAGGAAAACATGACTTCAGGCTTATCATTGTCGCCAGATTGCTGCAGTATAAAACCCGCAGTGTGACCTGTTTAAATAACCCTTTTTAAGAGGTTAAGAAGCTCAATTTTAAATATTAGTAAGTCAGTTCTATATAAGTCTTTTAGCCCACAAGGTAACAAGGTAGGGTGCAAGGTATTTAAAAAGGGGACATACAGAAAAGTAATGTTACCATGTCCCGACAGCAACAAAACCCTAAAAGCTATATTCACCGTGGCAGGAGTAGCTACTATGTGTAAAAAAAATCTGAAAATTAAGATTGCTATGTCGAGAATGGTTCAAGCTAATAAAATAATGAAATAACTATATTTAATAGGTATTAAAAATCCAATTCAATGGGGAAGTAAGTTGGTTTTTATTAAATATTTTTTAAAAATGAACATTTTAAATGTTACCCTTAATCTGCCTCAACTGTCAGAAGGCTAATTAGCATAATCCTCTGCCAGCTTCCAGTCTACCCTCAAGCACAGGAATTGGTGTGAAAGAGATGTGAAATGCCCCCCAGGAGCAAACAATAGGCTCACCTGAATAGGCAGAGATGACTCTTCTGAACTGCACAGAATATTCTGTGCAGGGTGTTGTGGGCATCCTGTTGATACTCCAATGTAAAATCCTGGTTGGTAGGCCTTTAATACCACATGTAAGACTTGGGGCACATTTGAAAGTGATAGAACAGGATGCCAAGACAGTTCTTGTTTTTCTCTCTCTAGTTGCTTAAGGACCCTGTGTTTGTCCTACCAGTTTTCTGTCACTGGGTGTATTGTGGGTACAGTGCCTGATTCAAGCTGTCTTTTAATGGTTGATGTTAGGAGGACACTGGGGACTTTCCTATGACACCCCCATACACACCTTCAGCCCCCAGAGCCAAGGTTTAGTGTGGCTGAAGACATTTGCTATCTTGAAAATGCCCTGGCATTATAGGGCTGTTTGCAGTAACGCAAAGGTCAGCAATTTACCCTCCAAGGCACATATGCATTCTGGAGACATACTACTCACCTATAGAATAGATTTGAAAGTCAGAGAGTAGTGAGTTGTTTTGGCAAATTATCATATTTATTTAAAAAAGATAAAGGCCAGAAAGGTAGTTGGGGAAGATAGGTTGGCATAGAGGTAGTTTGAATATATGTCAGGTCAAGCTTCACAATTGAGAGCAATGAAAGGACCTGTAATAAAAGTGCCTGGTTGTGTTATACTCACATAAATGTATGTTTTTGGAAACAGGGGGTATTTGTAGATTTAAATATGCCTTGTTCTTTGCTTGATTCATCTTATATAGGCTTTCAGAACATCAGTCTTTGGGCAGTTTCTTCATAGTCAAATATTGTATTAAGCTGTAAGTGAGGTTGGAATTTAGCAAAGATGGGTTGTAAGAAATTTGCTTCCTCTACCATTTTGCAATGTAAAACATTTGATTCCTTTAGAGGAATGTAGCACCTTCTGTTTAGTGCCCTCCTAAAAAACTGCGTAGTGTTGCTTTGCCATAGAACTGGCTCTGAAATTGATCAAGGGACTGCACTAGGAAAGGGATAATCTACCTGTATAAAAAGTCCAAACTTCAGCAAATGTCTATGACATACAGATCAAGTTCTTTGGGGGTAAAATATCATACCTATTGCAGGAGAATCAGCCAGAATTGGGTTCACAAAGATCAGCAATAGACCTGAAAAAATACATATTGTGTTAATGAGCAGAATGGGTTGTTCCAGCATCAGTACCATATCACTTGTTTTCTATGTACACTTTTACTCACCTAACATCAGTACCTGAAGGTATGAGCTGGGTAGCTTCATGTTGTCCTCTACTTGTTTCTAGAAACAATCAGTACCAGAGCACAATGATTACGTAAATATTTAAAGGCAGCTATAAAACCGTAAATGCATAGATGCATTCCAAATAATACCCTGTGAGTGGAGATAATTGACATACAGCTTAAACGCACAGTTGGACAAATGGGAAGGAGTTGGGACAGTCTTGAGGTCAATGATAAAACACTGTGAGTGATGAGGTGATCAAAGGAAAGCTACAGTAGACAGAAGGAGATATGAAATTACTACACATGCACATACATACACAAAAACATTCATAAACAAACACACTTCACACATATACATACATAACACACACAAACATTGCAGTGGAGTGCACATAGCAAAGAGCAACAGCACATATCAGAACCTACCAGAATATAAATTTTGAACATCAAAAAGAATATTGTGAAAATAAGTATATACAGGAAAACAGATAATTATAGGATTACTGTATCTCACTTCACAAATTTAGTGCCTGTATAGATATATATTCACTGAAAAAACAAAGGTTAAAGGGACGTTATAGTTAGGCTCAGATTTTACTAATACAAAGTCAATTAAATTCCGCACTTATAGTCACCAGAGCTAACTATAACTTACGCCCCTGCAATGCACTGCTTATGACCTCACATATAACATCATGCATGACATGGTCAGTGACATCAGTGATGACATCTCAAATGACATCACTGATGCCATCAAAGTGAGTGGGTGCATGAGAGTTCAAGTGGGTCAGCGAGTGGGTGTGTGAGTCTCTGTGTGGGTCTGTGAGTAGGTGCCTGAGTGTCTAAGTGGGTCTGTGAGTGGGTGTATGAGTGTCTCAGTTAGTCTGTCAGAGGGTGCGTGAGTCTGTGAGTTAGTTTGTGAGTGGGTGCGTGAGTCTGAGTATGTCTGTGAGTTGGTGCGTGAGTGTCTGAGTGACCCTGTGAGTTGGTACATGACTCTCTCAGTAGGTATGTGAGTGGGTGCATGAGTCTCTGAGTGGTTCTGGGAGAGAATGCGTGAGTGTCTGGGTGGGTCTATGCGTGGGTGTATCAGTCTCTGACTGGGTCTGTTACTGGGTGTCTGAGTTTCTGAATGAGTCTGTGAGTGGGTGTGTGAGTCTCTGAGTGGGTGCATGAGTGCCTGAGTGGGTTACCAGTTGAGTTGTGAAGTGTATGCTTTTTAAAAAGGCATAACACAGGCCCCTGTGTCGAAGGGACTGCAGGGGCCTGTGTTACGCTCCTCACTATCCTCTACTGCTCCAACCAGGACTCAATGTACTATGGACCACAGGGGGAGCCTCAAGGCCCCGACAGTCCCAGCCGGTTCCTCACCTCCTGCGGGAGCCGGCATTGCTTTGTATATATATATATATATATCTATATATATATATAGATATATATATATATATATATAAATATATATATATATATATATATATATATATATATATATATATATATATATATATATATATATATATATATATATATATACCTACTGGCGGTCACCAGTAGGTAGTTATAGTTAGAACCTAGTTTCCATAGGAAAAGCATTTTTTGATTTGCCAATATCTTTGGTGCTGTTTGACGAATCGTAGCGAAATTTTCAAAACTAATGGGTCGGCCCTCTCAGTTTCTCTGTTGAAAGTTTCGGGGTGATTCGTGAAGCGGGGGCTGAGAAAAAAGGGGGGTCCCAAAGCGCGTTTTCTCCATGTTAATTTCCATAGGAAATTTTGGAATAGGCTCCAACCCGAACTGCTGAACGGAATTACACCAAATTTGGTAAAAAGGTAGCTCTTGTTCAGAAAGCGCCCTTTTTTTAAATGGTGTAAATCCGTTCAGTAGTTTTTGAAATATTAAAGGAAAAAGAAATATAGATATCTGGGCGGAGCCTAACCACACATCTCCTCCTGAGCACGAGCTTCATTTTAATTGTCTGTCCAACACTCCAAACCAGGAAGTGTTGGCAGCCATCTTGTGCCTCGCATTGAGTGAAAATCAAAAAGGTGAGACATACATTGCAAACAAGAAACGGGGGCAGGGTAAAAACACCCTGACCCACCAGGCCTGCTCAGGGGGCCCCACAGAGACCCCCAGGCCCAAAAAAGCATTTGGGGGCCCGGGGACCGCCACCTCCGCGGGGCTTATTTAATTGTATGGGGGGCACGCAGTGCGGGGCACGCAATGGTGTGATTTGCCTTTTACGGATTGTCTGAGAACATTTATAGTACGAGGGTGGTAGCCACGTGGCTGCGAAGCACGTGTGATTCAACAAGCTGCCTTCAAAGCCGAACCCTGGGAGCCCTCGCTGCCCAGCGCCTCTTTTCTGCGGCGAGAAGCGGGCACTTCTTCCCGCCGGCGGCTCCGAGGGGCTCCCTGAAGTTATCCGAGTTTAAAGTCTAAAATTGCCAAACTGATGTAGCAGCATGGTTGCCTGCTCCTAAAAGATCAAAAGCTGAGCGCTAGAACACGTGGTCTCTGCAGCAGGCTCTCTTCACACTGAGCTGTTCGTCCATGTGGGCTTGTGCCTTAGCATCATCACACTCGCCGGTTTGTGTGTTGTGTGTTATAAAACAGAAACAGCATATTCCCTAACGAGTCTGTTACACAGAACGCCCAAAGAGCAAGTGCTAATGATTAAGTGCCCATGTGCGCACTGGTAGACCCCGGCTCAAATTAAGCAGTAGTTTAAAGTCTAAATTTGCCAAACTGATGTAGCAGCATGGTTGCCTGCTCCTAAAAGATGAAAGGCTGAGCGCTAGAACACGTGGTCTATGCAGCAGGTTCTCTTCACTCTGAGCTGTCCGTCCATATGGGCGTGTGCCTTAGCATCATCACACTCGCCGGTTTGTGTGTTGTGTGTTATAAAACAGAAACAGCATATTCCCTAACGAGTCTGTTACACAGCACGCCCAAAGAGCAAGTGCTAATGATTAAGTGCCGATGTGCACACTGTTAGACCCCGGAGAAAATTAAGCAGTAGTTTAAAGTCTAAAATTGCCAAACTGATGTAGCAGTATGGTTGCCTGCTCCTAAAAGATGAAAGGCTGAGCACTAGAACACGTGGTCTCTGCAGCAGGCTCTCTTCACACTGAGCTGTCCGTCCATGTGGGCTTGTGCCTTAGCATCATTACACTCGCCGGTTTGTGTGTTGTGTGTTATAAAACAGAAACAGCATATTCCCTAACGAGTCTGTTACACAGCACGCCCAAAGAGCAAGTGCTAATGATTAAGTGCCCATGTGCGCACTGGTAGACCCCGGTGCAAATTAAGCAGTAGTTTAAAGTCTAATATTGCCAAACTGATGTAGCAGCATGGTTGCCTGCTCCTAAAAGATGAAAGGCTGAGCGCTAGAACACGTGGTCTCTGCAGCAGGCTCTCTTCACACTGAGCTGTTCGTCCATGTGGGCTTGTGCCTTAGCATCATCACACTCGCCGGTTTGTGTGTTGTGTGTTATAAAACAGAAACATCATATTCCCTAACAGGTCTGTTACACAGCACGCCCAAAGAGCAAGTGCTAATGATAAAGTGCCCATGTGCGCACTGGTAGACCCCAGCGCAAATTAAGCAGTAGTTTAAAGTCTAAAATTGCCAAACTGATGTAGCAGCATGGTTGCCTGCTCCTAAAAGATGAAAGGCTGAGCGCTAGAACACGTGGTCTCTGCAGCAGGCTCTCTTCAGACTGAGCTGTCCGTCCATGTGGGCTTGTGCCTTAGCATCATTGCACTCGCCGGTTTGTGTGTTGTGTGTTATAAAACAGAAACAGCATATTCCTTAATGAGTCTGTTACACAGCATGCCCAAAGAGCAAGTGCTAATGATTAAGTGCCCATGTGCACACTGGTAGACCCCGGCTCAAATTAACCAGTAGTTTAAAGTCTAAAATTGCCAAAGTGATGGTGCAGCATGGTTGCCTGCTCCTAAAAGATGAAAGGCTGAGCGCTAGAACACGTGGTCTCTGCAGCAGGCTCTCTTCACACTGAGCTGTCCGGCCATGTGGGCTTGTGCCTTAGCATCATCACACTTGCCGGTTTGTGTGTTGTGTGTTATAAAACCGAAACAGCATATTCCCTAACGAGTCTGTTACACAGCACGCCTATAGAGCAAGTGCTAATGATTAAGTGCCCATGTGCGCACTGGTAGACCCCGGCGCAAATTAAGCAGTAGTTTAAAGTTTAAAATTGCCAAACTGATGTAGCAGCATGGTTTCCTGCTCCTAAAAGATGAAAGGCTGAGCTCTAGAACACGTGGTCTCTGCAGCAGGCTCTCTTCACACTGAGCTGTCCGTCCATGTGGGCTTGTGCCTTAGCATCATTACACTCGCCGGTTTGTGTGTTGTGTGTTATAAAAGAGAAACAGCATATTCCCTAACGAGTCTGTTACACAGCACGCCCAAAGAGCAAGTGCTCATGATTAAGTGCCCATGTGCGCACTGGTAGACCCGGCACAAATTAAGCAGTAGTTTAAAGTCTAAAATTGCCAAACTGATGTAGCAGCATGGTTGCCTGCTCCTAAAAGATGAAAGGCTGAGCGCTAGAACACGTGGTCTATGCAGCAGGCTCTCTTCACACTGAGCTGTCCGTCCATGTGGGCTTGTGCCTTAGCATCATTACACTCGCCGGTTTGTGTGTTGTGTGTTATAAAAGAGAAACAGCATATTCCCTAACGAGTCTGTTACACAGCATGCCCAAAGAGCAAGTGCTCATGATTAAGTGCCCATGTGCGCACTGGTAGACCCGGCACAAATTAAGCAGTAGTTTAAAGTCTAAAATTGCCAAACTGATGTAGCAGCATGGTTGCCTGCTCCTAAAAGATGGTCTCTGCAGCAGGCTCTCTTCACACTGAGCTGTCCGTCCATGAGGTAGTCAGTTGGTAGAATGAGAGGTATCTAAAATGGTGGACAAGATGCAGTTTTTAAAAAAGTAGATAATTGATTGGGTGTTTAAGGACATTGTACATTTAAAAATAGGGTGCATGTTTCTGTCTTTAAAAAGCATGTTTCTTATTGGTTAGTAAAAAATGTATGAAAGGTACAGTAGATAGGATAAGCTCATATATTGCAAAGTCAACCACATCTGCTGTTTACATTTGCAACATTGTGTGGTGAACTTGAAAGTATGCTGAACTTGTGACCTGTCAGTTAAGTGGAATGTTCCATGAACTGTTGCTATGGAAACAGGCATTAAGCAAATTTGAAATTATCTAGGAAAGCTTGTGATTTGTTACTTACATGTATTTGTGTGGAGAAAGAGAGGGAAAGTTTGCCATTACTGGTTTTACCTTGCTGAGAGTGGTGCATTACATTGATTGTGTGCATAAGAAAATCTTTTATGAGTATGTGATATTTTAAATTCTACAAATCTATTTGGAAGGTGAGTTTAAGTTTGTGAGGTGTATTATGGATTAGGTTTATTTTAAACTTTAAAAATAATTTAAAATCTGTGGTGTTTGAAATATATTAATAAATGTACAGATGTGTATTGTAGTTTGTTTTATTGTAGTAAAACATTGTTTGAAATAGATTTTGAATACTAATATGTGTATATTGGAAGATGGATTAGTGATTGTGCTAGTTTGTTTTAGTGTGTGGATATGTACAGTTGTAGTATACCGCATAATTTTAACTGTTGCTTTAAATTTGGAGGTGGAGTCTGTCAAGTTTTGAGGTGTGCATGGACGTCTGTCTCAAGTATGTTTCTACTTGTATATGTATTCTCATATGTCTTAGACATTTGAAGGTGCATGATGTATAATAAAGAGGTGTTGTTGCTTTTTATAAGGTAGACTCAAGACTGTGAGTACTAGTAGAATGGTGAAGATGCAACACAAAGTGTGGTTTAAAAGATGCTCACATAAGGTGTTAGTGAATAGGCTTGTTTTTTATAAGTCTCTAGAGAGGTACAGTTAAAAAATGCCGCATAATGTTTTATGTTTGTCTGAAATTGGAGGTTTGTTCTGTGAATATTTAAGGTTTGGATAATGGTATGGTACAGACACATTCATGTATGCTTTTAGGAATATGATGACACTTTTACTAAAGATATGTGAAGGGTTCCTACTTTGTATTTGGGTAGGTGTAATATTATAAATAGTTGTAGAATGGTTAAGCAGCAGCCTGAAACTGAGCTTTGAGATGTTTGTAGAGATGTTATTTATTAGAGTAATTTGTATCATGTGAGAAAGTTATATTTCTTATATACCGCATAATTTTCAGTGTCTGTTTGAAAATTGAAGTGTACTGTGTTAAGTTTTGAGCTGTGCATGGTGTTTTCACTGAGATATGTGTCTACTTGCTTATACACTTATAAAATCACCCAGGCACTACCTTTGCACTCCTGTAATCACTCAGGCAGTACCTTAGTACTTCTGTAATCACCCAAACAG
Organism: Calotriton arnoldi; assembly: GCA_963921515.1. Lineage (NCBI taxonomy): Eukaryota > Metazoa > Chordata > Amphibia > Caudata > Salamandridae > Calotriton > Calotriton arnoldi. Next base: position 2,544,799 of record CAWUFW010000004.1, on the reverse strand, counting down.
TACCTATGGAGTTATAAAATCACCCACTCAGTTTCTATGTATTTCAGTAATCTCCCAGATATTAGTCCTGCAGTCATGCAATCACCCATGCACTAGTTATGTACTACCCCTACAGTCATGCTATCATGCAGGCTGTACCTATGCAGTCATGTAATAACCTACACACTACCCTTGCAGTCATAGAATCACCCACGCCCTACTGTTGCATTCATCTATTCACCTAGGCACTACTCAATGACTCATCTATGCTTTCAGGTGCTATTTATACACTTATCCATGCACTCAATGTATATGTCTGCACTCATGCAGTTAGCCACTCACTATCCATCTTCTTCTGCAATTACCCAGTGACTGCCTTTGCACTCATACAATCTGCCAAGCAGTACCCATGGAGTTATGCAATCACTCAGGCAGATCTATTACATGTCTCAGTTTCTAGGTTTCACTATTTTCCAGAACTATTGTATACATATTTATTTTAGATATGAGGATGATTTGAAAAGGTAGAGACATATGTATGCACGCTTTTAACAATATGGAGAGACTTATGGTTGTGTGATGTAATAGTGTGCTACTTTATATTGCGCTAGGCCCAACACTCATGCAGTTATAAAAAGACCCAAGTACTGTGCATGCAGTCTTTGAATGATCCAGGCACTACATATGCACTGCTGTAATCACTGAGGTATTAGTATTGCAGTCATGCAATCATCTAGGCACTATCTATGCACACATGCAATCACGAACGTATTACCCATGCACTCTTTCAATCATGTAGCCACTATTCATGTACTTATATAATCACCCAGGCACTACCGTTGCACTCTTTAAATCACGGAGGTACTATCCTTGTACTTATATAATCACTCAGCCAGTAGTCTTGCTGTTATGAAATCACCCAGGCACTACCTTTGCACTCCTTTATTCACTCAGGCACTACCTCAGTAGTCCTGCAATCACTCAAGAAGTACCCATGGACTTATAAATTCACTCAGTCATTTCCTATGTAGTCATGTAAATCCTCATATATTACTCCTGTAGTCATGCAATCAGCCAGGTGTTACCTATATACTCCTTTAATCACCCAGACATTACTGCTGTTCTCATGCAATCACCAATGCATTATTTATACAGTGCTTCAATTACCCAGGCACTATGTTTGCACACTTTCAATCACACAGGGACTACTCTTGTAGTTATGTAATCAGTCAGTCACTACTCATGCACTTTTAAAATCACCCACACACTACCTTTGCAGTCCTGTAATCACTCAGGTAGTACCTTAGTTCTTCTGTAATCACCCAGGCAGTACTCATGGACTTATACAATCACCCACTCACTTTTTATGTATTGCAGTAATCGTCCAGATATTACCCCTGAAGACATGCAATCACACAGGCACTAGTTATGTACTACCCCTACAGTCATGCAATCATGCAGGCTGTAGCTATGCACTCATGTAATAACCCACACAGTACCCTTGCAGTCATAGAATCATCTGGACCTACTGTTGCATTCATCTATTCACCTAGGCAGTACTCAATGAGTCATCTATGCTTTCAAGTGCTATTTATACCCAAGCACTATGTTTGCACTCTTTCAATCATGCAGGGAGTACTCTTGTACTTCTGTAATCACTCAGCCAGTACTCATGCACTTATAAAATCACCCAAGCACTACGTTTGCCCTCCTGTAATTCCTCAGGTACTACCTTAGTACTTCTGTAATCACGCAGACAGTACTTATGGACTTATGAAATATTGTATACATATTTCTTTTAGATATGATGTTGGTTTGAAAACGTAGAGACATATGTATGCATGCTTCTTACAATATGGAGAGACTTGCATTTGAGTGATGTAATAGTCTGCTGCTTTAAATTTTGGTATGCTGAACTCTCATGCAGTTAAAAAAACAGCCAAGTACTTGCCATGCAGTTTTCCAATGATGCAGGCACTATATATGTAGTGTTGTAATCACTCAGGCATTAGTGGTGCACTCATGCAATCATCTAGGCAGTACCTATGCACTCATGCAATCACCAAGGTATTACCCATGCACTCTTTCAATCATGTAGCCACTACTCATGCACTTATATAATCACCCAGGCACTACCGTTGCACTCCTTCAAACACGAAGGCACTACCCTTGTACTTATGTAATCACTCAGCCAATAGTTATGCTGTTATGAAATAACTCAGGCACTATGTTTGCACTCTTTTATTCACTCAGGCACTACCTCAGTAGTTCTGCAATCATGTAAGAAGTACCCATGCAGTTATAAAATCACCCAGACACTTCCTATGTAGTCATGTAAATCCCAGATATTAACCCTGTAGTCATGCAATCACCCAGGCGTTACCTATGTACTCCTTTAATCCCCCAGATGTTAGTGCTGTACTCATGCAATCACCAATGTATTAGTTATACAGTGCTTGAATTACCCAGGCACTATGTTTGCTCTCTTTGAATCATGTAGAGCCTACTCTTGTACTTATGTAATCACTCAGCCAGTACTCATGCACTTATAAAATACCCAGTCACTACCTATGCACTCCTGTAATCACTCAGGTAGTACCTTAGTACTTCTGTAATCACCCAGGCAGTTCTCATGGAGTTATAAAATCACCCAGTCACTTTATATGTATTCCAGTAATCCCCCAGATATTACCCCTGCAGTCATGCAATCACCCAGGCACTAGTTATGTACTACCTCTACAATCTTGTAATCATGCTGGCCGTACCTATGCACTCATGTAATAACCCACACACTACTGTTGCAGTCATAGAATCAGCCAGGCCCTACTGTTGCATTCATCTATTCACCTAGGCACTACTCAATGAGTCATCTATGCTTTCAGGTGCTATTTACACACTTATCGATGCACTCAACGTGTATGTTTGCACTCATGCAATTAGCCAGTCACTATCCATCTTCTCCTGCAATTACCCAGTGATTATCTTTGCTCTCTTTGAATCATGTAGAGCCTACTCTTGTACTTATGTAATCACTCAGCCAGTACTCATGCACTTATAAAATACCCAGTCACTACCTATGCACTCCTGTAATCACTCAGGTAGTACCTTAGTACTTCTGTAATCACCCAGGCAGTTCTCATGGAGTTATAAAATCACCCAGTCACTTTATATGTATTCCAGTAATCCACCAGATATTACCCCTGCAGTCATGCAATCACCCAGGCACTAGTTATGTACTACCTCTACAATCTTGTAATCATGCTGGCCGTACCTATGCACTCATGTAATAACCCACACACTACTGTTGCAGTCATAGAATCAGCCAGGCCCTACTGTTGCATTCATCTATTCACCTAGGCACTACTCAATGAGTCATCTATGCTTTCAGGTGCTATTTATACACTTATCGATGCACTCAACGTGTATGTTTGCACTCATGCAATTAGCCAGTCACTATCCATCTTCTCCTGCAATTACCCAGTGATTATCTTTGCACTCATCCAATCACCCAACTACTACCCATGGAGTTATGCAATCACTGAGGCAGATCTATTATATGTCTCAGTTTCTAGGTTTCACTATATTCCAGAAATATTGTATACCTATTTCTTTTAGATTTGATGATGATTTGAAAAGGTAGAGATGTATGTATGCACACTTTTATCAAAATGAAGAGACTGATGGTTGAGACATATAATAGTGTACTGCTCTATATTTGGTAGGCCCAACACTCATGCAGTTATAAAAAGACCCAAGTACTACCCATGAAGTCTTCAAATGATCCAGGCACTACATATGCACTGCTGTAATCACTCAGGCATTAGTGGTACACTCATGTAATCATCTAGGTACTACCTATGCACTCATGCAATCACCAACATATTACCTATGCACTCTTTCAATTATGTAGCCACTACTCATGCACTTATATAATCACCCAGGTACTACTGTTGTACTCCTTCAATCACTGAGGCACTACCCTTGTACTTATGTAATCACTCAGCCAGTAGTCATGCCGTTATCAAATAACCCAGGCTCTACCTTTGTATTCCTTTACTCACTTAGGCACCTCAGTAGTCCTGCAATCACCCAAGAAGTACCCATGCACTTATAAAATCACCCAGGCACTACCTTTGCACTCCTGTAATCACTCAGGTAGTACCTTCCTTAGTACTTGTCTAATCACTCAGGCAGTAGTCATGGAGTTGTAAAATATTGTATACATATTTCTTTTAGGTATGATGTTGGTTTGAAAACGTAGAGACATATGTATGCTTCTTACAATATGGAGAGACTTTGCGCCTCTTCCACTGAAAAAACCATAGGTTTCAGGGACGTTATAGTTAGTTGGACATTTCACTCGTAGAAACCCAGAGAAATTCGGCCGTTATAGTTAGTTGAGCTAACTATAACTTGCGCCCCCGCAATGCACTGCTGATGTTGTCACATATTACATCATTCATGACATGGTCAGTGACATCACTGATGACATCACTGATGACATCTCAAACAAACAGAGGTGCAGAAAGAGGCCTTGTTGCAAAGTCATCCTGTGCCCTGGGCATCCCCCAACTTTTTGCTGACTGGTACTGGTGGTAACTGACTCTGACTGACCCTGGGTTCTGCCTAACCAGGCCCGGAGCCAGTGCTATGCAGCTATGCACTTAGAATACAGTAAAAACACCTACATACACTAGGGTACACTATGGGTTGGGGTACCCCTGTGATTGGCATGACCTCCCCTGTAAGGCCCTAGTACCTAATAGGGCAGGGGGATTAAAACTACCTCTATGTTCCTAGCATATAATAGGCAGTTTAGAGGCCAGCAGCCCTTTCTTGCACTTGCATGAGTGCACTGCTGAGTCTGAGGTCAGTTTAAAAGTAGCCCTGTGTGTGCAGAAAGAGGCAAGATAGGTGCAGAAAGAGGCAAGAGAGGAGCAGAAAGAGGGAAGAAGGGTGCAGAAAGAGGCAAGAGAGGTACAGAAAGAAGCAAGAGAGGTGCAGAAAGAAGCAAGAGAAGTACAGAAAGAAGCAACAGAGGTGCAGAAATAGGGAAGAGGGGTGCAGAAAGAGGCAAGAGAAGTGCAGAAAGAAACAACAGCGGTGCAAAAAGACGCAAGAGAAGTTCAGAAAGAGGCAGGAGAGGTGCAGAAATAGGCAAGAAAGGTGCAGAAAGAGGGAACAGGGGTGCATAAAGAGGTAAGAGGGATACATACATTTGCAAGAGAGGTGCAGAAAGAAGCAAGAGAGGTGGAGAAATAGGGAAGAGGGGTGCAGAAAGATGCAAGAGGGATGCAGAAATTTGCAAAAGAGGTGCAGAAAGAAGCAAGAGCAGTGCAGAAAGAACCAACAGATGTGCAAAAAGAGGCAAGAGGGGTGCAGAAAAAGGTAGGTGAGGTGCACAAAGAGGCAAGAGGGGTACAGAAAGAGGCAGGAGGGGGTTGCAGAAAGAAGGAAGAGAAGTGCAGAAAGAAGCAACAGAGGTGCTAAAAGAGGCGCGAAGGGTGCAGAAAGAGACAAGAGAAGTGCAGAAAGAACCAAGAGAGGTACAGAAAGAGGCAAGAGAGGTGCAGAAACAGTCAGGAAAGGTGCAGAAAGAGGGAACCGAGTTCGAGTCTCGGCAGGGACGCTGAGCAACCTGTGATTCTGGGCAAATCACTTAATCTCCCCGTGCCTACCAAAATGAATGTGTCCGTCTGTAACGCAACAGGTGCTCATGTAGAGCGCTCCGATACCTTCGGGTGTAGTTCGCACTATATAAAACTCTGGAAACATGAAAAAAAAAAAGATGTTTCATTACAACCGCATCTAAATTCCTGCTGTGCCAGCTGCATGAAGGGGTGCTAAAGATCATTCCATTCTGCACTCCATCAACATGTTACACTTCTTACTGTCTTGTGGGCTCCTATCCATCTGCTTATGACGCAGTGTTATTCCCCACTTTGGGCCACCCTGCCTGAGCTGGTCTTAGGTACTGATTTCTGAAAGTGGGGCAATTTGAGGCCTTGGGCTGCATTCCCCCTGGTGCTCGCTATCATCAATGATATCCTGGCATCCCTCCTCACTGTCAACCCCCCCAAGCACACACCCCTCTCTCACTACCTCAATATTGTAGCCTTGTGAGGATATGAGGCAGGCCTCGAGAGTGCCTGTATGCCCGCAGGCTCTGATCTTGATATTCTTCTTGTCGGAGCCCCCCAACCAAATGTGGCCAGGGTACCCCGAAGATGGATTTGTCAGCATTGCAACCACCAGCGTGGTCTCTGCGAGGTCACAGACCGCCAAATGCATGGGTCCAAACAGTGCTGGTTACGCCCAAGGCGGGGCGCTGCCCGGTCTTCACCTCCACTGCAGGGAACCCGTTAGCAAGGTATTTGGACATACTCCGTGAGCGGAATTACTTCTAAGCAGGACCAACAGAGCCTCAAAGCCCTCTGAGCGGCTGTGTCTGGCCTGACCTCACAGCTCTGCAGAGTCCGGACTTCCGAGGTTTGTCTGTCTGTCAGCTTGAAACTGCCTCCTGTTCCATCCGCACATATCAGGCCAGAGCCCCCTCCTGGGGGAGGGGTCACTTTCTTTTCATACAGAACTGATCCCGAGAAGGGGAGAACTGCCCTGCTTCAGACTCGATGCGCCCCTTTGTGCTTGGAAAATCGACTGGCGGGTTCTCTTGGGTTTGCTTCCCGTTGTCTACTAAACCCCTACATTTCACTTTCCAGGCTGATGGCAGGGCGTAAAAGGGGTGAGAAGAGAGAACCTATAAATCATCACTCCCAGCCAGAGCCTGACATCACTGCTGCCTTCACGAGGGCCGAGTTACCTTTCCTATAACTTTCATTTTCTGGGCGTGATAAGGTAGTACTCGAGTGGTTTGTATGTATACATAGACAATCAGCCATTGGCCATGTTCAGTGGCATAAACTCAATATTTCTGTTTGTCAGAGGATACTGTTTAGATTTTTTTTAAAAAGCTCTTTGGTTTCCTGCTAATTGTTAGTCGAAGTTGTCTCGGTTTAGTAATTCAAATGAAAACAACAAAACATGCAGAGGCGTGATTGGGGCCACTGGAAGCGGACAATGCGCTACCATCTATAGAAAGCGTGTATACATTGAGATTTCCCAACATTCTCAAGCATCTTCAATAAACTACTCTGAATGACTATGAAAATACACCATCCGGAGCTAAAAGTACCCAGTTATGTTTAAATGGGAGGTTCTTTCCAACAGTTCGATCTTTTGAGTTATGTGTGGTCTGGAACCTCGTCCCTGGCTTGTGGGAGTTCTGTACAGCTATGTTTTGCACTGAATCCTAAGATGGTAAAAATGTTCTGTGTAAACCTCAACGGGGTTTGCTATGACTATTTTCACCACTTTAGAGCTCTTCATCCGACAGGGTTTCAACATGACTTGGAGCCAGCAAATCGGAATGCATAGGGCGAGTTCGAACTGTGTAATTCCTACCATAGCTGGATAGCGTCCAAACCGGTCTTGGACATTGTGTATTATGCATTATGGTCTGTGAACCAAGCATTGGAAAAACGCTGGTTACACAAAAGCAGAGAAGACAATCATTTCAAAGATGTGATGTGGCGTTACAGCTAGAGCTGCCGACTTTGGAACCAGGTTCCAGTTCCGGCATCGCTCTGCACCCTGTGACTATGGGCAAATCACTTAATCTCACCGGTGCTTATTTACAAGCCCCTTGCGCCACTTTTGCATCATTTTTAACATGGGAAAAGTGACGCAAAAGTGGCGCAAGGGGCTTGTAAATCTGCCCCACCGTGCCTCAAAAAAAGCGTAAATGAGTCTTTGGGTAATGCAATTCATGAGAAGCGCTCCAATACATTTTGTGCTATAAAAAATTGCAAAAAATAGACGTGAATGAAATGTCCTCTAACTGGGGTAACCAGTCGTTAAAAACCCCAAATGTCGCAAATACTGGCATCTCTCCTAGTGAGCTTCAGTTATATTTAATCCTAATTTGTTCACTGAAAGGGCGTTCCCATGACCTTTTGGTCTGGCTGCGCACTTCTCTTGCTTCTTTCTGCACCTCTCTTGATTCTTGCTGCACCCCTCTTTCCTCTTTCTGCACCCCTGTTCTCTCTTTCTGCACCTCTGTTGCCTGTTTCTGCATCTCTCTTGCTTCTTTCTGCACCTTTCTTGCCTCTTTATGCACTTCTCTTGCCTCTTTCTGAATTTCTGTTGCTTCTTTCTGCACCCCTCTTGCCTCTTTCTGCACTTCTCTTGCCTCTTTCTGCACCCCTCTTGCCTCTTTTTGCACCTATATTGGTTCTTTCTGCACTGTTCTTGCTTCTTTCTGCACCTCTCTTGCAAATTTCTACACCCCTCTTGCCTCTATCTGCACCCCTGTTCCCTCTTCCTGCACCTCTTTTGCCTGTTTCTGCAACTCTCTTGCCTCTTTCTGCAGTTCTCTTACCTCCTTCTGTACCTCTGTTGCCTCTTTCTGTACCTCTCTTGCCTCTATCTGCACCCCTGTTCCCTCTTCCTGCACCCCTGTTCCCTCTTCTTGCACCTCTGTTGCATCTGTCTGCACCTCTGTTCCCTCTTTCTGCACCTCTTTTGCCTCCTTCTGCACCTCTGTTGCCTCTTTCTGCACCCCTTTTGTCTCTTTCTGCACCCCTCTTGCGTCTTTCTGCACCCCTGGTGCTTTATTCCGCAGTTCTCTTGCTTCTTTCTGCACCTCTCTTGATTTTTTCTGCACCCCTCTTGCTTCTTTCTGTACCCTTCTTCCCTCTTTGTGTACCTCTCTTACCTCTTTCTGTACCTCTCTTGCCTCTTTCTGCATCTCTCTTGCCTCTTTCTGTACCTCTCTTGCCTCTTTCTGTACATATCTTGCTTCTTTCTGCACCCCTCTTGCCTCTTTCTGCACCTCTCTTGCTTCTTTCTGCACCCCTCTTGCCTCTTTCTGCACCCTTCTTCCCTTGTCCTGCACTTCTCTTGCTTTTTTGTGCACCTTTCTTCCTCTTTCTAGACTTCTATTGCCTCTTTCTGCATTTTTCTTGCTTCTTTCTGCACCTTGCTTCATCTTTCTGCACCTCTCTTGCATCTTAATGCACTTTTCTTGCTTCTTTCTGCGCCTTTCTTCCTCTTTCTGTACATGACCTACCAATGTAGGTATAGTCAGAAATTAGCATTTAAAAAACCTTAGAAATTCACTGAAAAAACCACAGGTTTCAGGGACGTTATAGTTAGGAATTAGCATTTAAAAACCTTAGATATTCACTGAAAAAACCACAGGTTTCAGGGACGTTAGGCTAACATTTCACTCGTACAAAACCAGAGAAATTCAGCCGCTATAACTCGCGACCCGCAATGCACTGCTGATGACGTCACATATTACAACACTCATGACATGGTCAGTGACATCACTGATGACATCACTGATGACATCTCAAATGACATCACAGATAGCATCACTGATGACATCATCTACTTAATATCTTATGCACCTCCTCACACCCTAATATAACCTTTCATACACCCACTCTAAAATACAGACTACCATTCTCAAAACTATAGACACACCAATACCAGTTAGTACATACCCACTCACTGATTTATAGGTCTACACACACATCCACTCACTCACCCATACAATCACTCATACATGCAGTCACTCATCAATACACCCACTGATATATGCACTCATACATCCATACAGACACTTTCACACCACTACTCAGCGATAGAGTTACTCATACACCTAGTCAGTCACCCAAAGAATCAATTACACTGCCATTTACTCACCTATACAGTTATACACACACCACCTCACTTATTCATACAGCTACTAACACATACTGACTCTCTTATACTAATCACTGACACAAGCACACACTCATCCATACAGCCACTGTCACTCACTCACTCACACATACAGTCACTTATATTCTCCAACACTCACATATACTGCCTTTCACATATGCAGTTACTCACCATATACCACTGAGACATCCATACACTCACTGGAACAGCCATACACACACTCACTCAACCACACTGTCCCTCACAGACGCACTGATGAACACATACACCCAGGGATTCAACCACTCGTACATCCATGCATGGAGTCACACAGCCCCTCACCCACCCACACAGACACTCTGGTACCCATACAGGTACTCAGACAACTAATCAATAACCCATATAGACACTCATGTACCTACTCACCAACCCATGCAGCCACTTACACAACAACTGACAGACTGATACACACATTTACACAGATTAGTCACTCACCCAAACATTCACTAAGACACGTTTAATCACTCACTCATAGAGTCAGTCACGCACCCAACAAATCATCCATAAAAACACTCATACGCCCACTTATTTTTCGAATACAGCTTGGCATATATATATATATATATATATATATATATATACAACATTCTTAAACTTTTTAGAAACACTCACAGTCCCTGGATGATGTAATCACTGTTGTCATCAGTGATGTCTTTTGAGATGTTATCAGTGATGTCATCAGTGATGTCACTGACCATGTCATGAGTGATGTAATGTGATGTCATCAGCAGTGCATTGCGGGGGCACAAATTCCTGAAACCTGTGGTTTTTTCAATGATATACATATATCTATATATATATCTATATATATATATATATAGATGTAGATATATATATATAGATATAGATATATATATATATATATATATCTATATCTATAGATATATATATAGATATATATATATATATATATATATATATATATATATATCCCGTATAACAAAATTACGATGCACTCCAGATCCAGTTGTAAGCTTCCTTTATTTTTCAGCTGTACTGGCTCACACCAACGCGTTTCAGCCCTTGCGAGGCCTTTGTCACAGTTAGTGAGTATTTTTTCTATGTAACTATTTATACCAAAACACAGTTTGCCAATAATGTGGCATTGTGGGAAATGTAGTTCACTTGTCTTAATGTGCATTTCTATTTACAATATTTACATTTTTGACAGAATTTTCAGGTGACATGTTTTAAACCAAACTTTTTTTTGTAAATTATTTTGAAGACAAAATTAATTTTGATTTCAGTCTCAGTTAGTACTATTTTTTTAAGTCTTTCAACTCTTTCCATTATTTTGATCTTCGTATTTTTTCTGGATTTTGGAGATAATTAGTTATTTTTGTTTTGTCGATGCTTGGGTCTTTTTGCGGTCTTGGCATTTTTATTGGGATTAGTGCCCATTGCGATGCCTCCTTCAGCAGTTCCCATTGTTTCACCATTTCCAGGTTCTCAGTCCAGATGTACAAATAGTTCTTCATCATTATTGTATTGTATACTGTATTGTATACAGCATTTATATAGCGCACTGGCACCCAACGGGTATCCTGGCGCTGAAAGTGTACATAGATGTAATGTGTCATACTGTATTTGAAAGAGAAAAAGGGAGTTATAGATAATAGAGACCTAAGGAGAGAGAAGGACATCAGGAGGAGCACTAGAGAATTCAGGAATTACATCTAAGTGTTCCTTTCCCTTGGGAATAACCATAAGGGGTCTTCGATCATAATCTGATTATATATCTGGACTCTGTTTGGCGCAGTTTTTTGATTCTATCGCCTCCTCTCTCATTGCTTTCTATAGCGTGGATTCCAAAAAGCACATTGCTCTCCAGTCACTGTTTTGGCATGTCATCATGTGTTTTGCTGTTGCATAGGAGGTGTCTTTATTCTTCACAGCACGGATATGCTCTAGTATTCGTTTCTTGAGCATGAATATCGTGCTCCCTATGTATTGCATGCCACATTTACATTGAATGATGTAGACTACGAATTTCGTTGGGCATGTTATTGCTTGTTGTATTTTAATTTTGTTTCCTTGGAAATCAGATATTGCTTTGCGATTTTCTCCAATTTTACAGGTCTTGCATACTTTGCATTTTACGAATCCTTTTTGTTGTTGTGATAGCCAGTTAGTTGGTCTTTGCTCTTGGAAATGACTATGCACAATTAGATCTTTCAAAGATTTTGTCTTTCTGTAGGTGACTAAGGGACGTGATCCAAGTAGAGATCCAATGTCCGGATCCTTGGCTATTAAATGCCAATATTTCTGTATCTTTTTACAATTAATAACCAAAGCATATACACTCTTGCCCATGTGGGCTTAGCGCTGATAGTTCTTTGCCCTTCTTTTGCCCCTGGGGTTAACATGTTTTTTCTAAATTCATCTGCCTCCTGTTGTTGCTTCAGTACATTATAACATAATATTCTTTACGCTGGACCCATATTGTCCCAGAAGAATTCCTCACACAATTGATAACTTCAAAGAAAGATGAGATAATTGAGGCTTTTTTAGTTATTTGCCAGGGAGCAAGAGAGAGCCTATTTGTTAATAAGGATCGAATAAATAAAGGGGAAAAAGGGTGGTTTGACTCCTCATGTACAAAGGCCCACAAATCCTTGAAGGAGGCACTGCACAGAAACCCTAGAAGTATAAATGAGGTGGACCGCTGCAGAATAGAATATAAACACGCAGTGAAGAGAAGGAAATTGCACATAAGAGAGGCGGCTTGGGAAACATTACAGCAGGCTAGTGAATGTAACAACGAAAGAGCCTTCTGGAAGACAGTTAATTCATCCCCATGGAGTATAGATGACCTTCCCAAAATCGAATCAGCAATATTAGAGGAAGAATGGATCAATCACTTCTCTAGTACTTATACTGCACCACCCCCGACAACCGCACAGGTCAAGGGAGTCACTAAAAGCGAGGAATTAATTCCCCACCTAACTGCGTCGATTGCTCCGTTTACCTTGGAAGAAGTCACCAAAGCAATTCAAGCGAGTAAGAGTAGCAAAGCCCCTGGACCCGATGCCATCCCAGTAGATTTTTCCAAGAACAATATTGCCTTGTGGGGCCCACTACTGACCATAGTATTGAGGGCCGCATGCACTACAGGGTTTTTAACAACATGGGGAGAATCAATCATAGTCCCTATCTACAAAAAGGGAGATCGTTTAAACCCTGCCTGCTACAGGCCTAACTCCCTGATTGACTCCCTTGCCAAGATAGCAGGACGCATAATCTTGGAGAGGCTACAGAATTGGGCGGAAACATATCAGAAACTGTCCGACCTTCAATATGGGTTCCGCACTGGGATTGGCACGATAGAACAAAGCCTTAATCTAAATATAATTATTGGGAAATATGTGAGGATGAGAAAGGGGATGCTTTATTTAGCTTTTGTTGACCTCGCATCAGCTTTTGACTGCGTGGTACACAACAAACTGTGGTCAAAACTGAAAGATTTGGGGGTAGAGATCCCGATTATTAGTTTCTTGAGGGACCTATACACGGGGTGCAGAGCCAGGGTGAGGTATGGAGCCAGAGGAGAATGCACAGAATCGTTCGGCGTGGAAAGAGGGGTGAGGCAGGGCTGTGTCCTGGCTCCTTTCCTCTTCTCACTATATATCAACAGGGTGGGGGAGGAGCTAGTGGCACTCGTAAAGGATCTTCCACAAATAGGTGTGCGCCCTGTCCCGGCCCTCCTCTACGCCGATGATGCAGTCCTTATGGCACGTACTCCCCTGGCCCTGCAGTTGTTGCTTACGAGCTTTGTCGACTATAAGAGAGAATTGGGTCTTCAGGTGAACCAATCAAAAACATACATTATGAAATGCGGAAAGAAATCCACGAAATGTAGGGACATATTAATATCTGGTTCTAAGATTGAGTTCACTGATACCTTCTCTTATTTAGGGGTCTTATTCGATAAAGCCAGCTCTTGGAATTATGCAATCGATAACAGACACAAACTATTTACTAAGGCTTGCTGGGCTCTTAGAACCTTCGCAATGAGGTTGGGCTCTAACCCCCCCGAGATAGAATAGAATAGAATAGAAGGGGTTTTTGTATAGCGCATGGCTACCCAGAAGCATCCCAGCGCTGAGGATCACTAGGGTAGGGGCAACCCTCTAAGGAAAGAGCCAAGTTTTGAGGTGTTTGCGAAAGGCTGAATGGTTAGGTTGGCTACGAAGCTGCAGCGGCAGGCTGTTCCAAAGCTTGGAGGCATTATACGAGAAGCGTCTGCCTCCACTTCTGGCCTTTTTGACCCTAGGTACCACTGCAAGGTGCAACTCATCCGAGCGAAGGTTTCTGTTAGCTTTGTAGGGGCGGATCAAAGATTTGATAATAGGAGGACCATTTCCTCCCAAAGATTTATGGGCGACGCACAGGGCCTTGAAATTGATTCTTTCCTGAACTGGTAACCAGTGGAGAGTGCCTAGTGCCAGTTTTGCAGAGCTACGTTTCTGGGTTCCCGTAAGCAGTCTGGCCGCGGAGTTCTGCACAGTCTGCAATTTAGATATAAAATTTTTGGGGGCACCTAAATAGAGGGCGTTGCCATCATCTATTCTTGATAGGATGAGCGCTTGTACCAAGATTCTTTTAGCTTGGGCTGGTAGTAGCGTGAGAACTTTGTGAATCATTCTTAGCAGGCCAAAACAGAGTGCAGTGGTTTTCCTGGCTTGAACTTTGAATGAAAGCTCTTGGTCCAACCAGACACCCAGACTTTTTATCTCTGTTTTTGGAATGGGTGCTGGGCCCATACAGGCTGGCCACATAGTGTTGGCCTTGAAGTTTAACTGGTTGCCCAAAAGCATAAGATCGGTTTTGTCACCATTGAGTTTTAGGTGGGAAAGACTCATCCACTTAGTGACTTCCTCCAGGCAGTGGTAGAGATCCGAGAGCATATGGTTGGTCTGAGTGATAGCCACCACCAGCTGGGTATCATCGGCGTAGGTGACTATATGGATCCCAAAGGGGAGAACGATCTCCGCCAGTGGATGCATATAAACATTAAAAAGGGTAGGACTTAAAGACGAGCCCTGTGGGACTCCACATTTAAGTGGGACCGGTTTAGACAGGGCATCACCTGAGAACACCTGGAAACACCTATCCTCCAGGAAGGATTGGAGCCAAGATAGCACCTTGCCTGAAACACCTAAGTTCCTAAGATGGTGAGCCAACGTCTGGTGGTTCACCGTGTCAAAGGCCGCGCTTAGGTCGAGGAGAATTATGGCAGCTGTACCTCCCAGGTCGAGAATCTTCCTTGCTTCTTCCACAACTGCCAATAAGGCGGTCTCGGTGCCTTGGCATGGGCGAAAGCCCGTTTGGGAAGGGTGAAGCAAGTATTTGGATTCCAGAAAGGAGGAGAGAGTCTGGTTGACAATTTTCTCTGCAATTTTGCCCATTGTCGGAAGCAGCGAAATAGGGCGATAATTGCCCAGGTCTGCCGGATCCAGATTTGGCTTTTTGAGCAAAGCTTTTACCATGGCTTTCTTCCAATCGGGGGGGGACAATCCCTAATGAAAGGGAAGAGTTGATCAGATTGGTCATACTGGGGGCCACTGTAGTGGCTGCCAGTTTTAAGATATTGACCGGTGCAGGGTCCAATGGTGACCCTGATTTGGCCTTGGTTAGAGTGGCTAAGAATGATTCCTGAGTCAGCGGTGTGAAGGTCTCTAAATTGTGTTTATTTCCATATTGGTCCACGGTCATTGACTCAGGAATGTCATTATCTTTTTGTGGGAGAGACTTAAGAATCTTGTACACCTTCGTAGCAAAGAATTCTGCCAGTTCATTACAACGGTCTCCAGACGGGTCGGGTGCTGCCGGGGGATCTGGGGCTTTAAGAAGTTTTTTTGCAATCAAAAAGGTCTCTCTGGAGGAGTTGGCAGCTCCAGAGATCTTTTCCGCGTAAAAAGAGGCTTGCGCTCTTTTTATTTTGGCCTTATAATTTCCAATGGCTCTCCTATACTCCTGCTTCTTTGTTACAGAGAAGTCTTTGATGTTGAAGATCTACAAAGCAAAGTGCCTCAGCATAGCGATGTACGGGGCGGGCATATGGGGACATAAGAAGTGCGAAGGTGTGCAGGTAGTAGAAAATGATTTCTTTAGATACCTTTTGGCAGTTTCAAAATGCACCTCAGTATATGTATCTCATGCCGAACTTGGTGTTCCCTTTGTCACAGACATGATCAAGATAGAACCAATTCTATTGTGGCACAAAATCTGGACATCAGACCACACTGATCTTAATCGTGCACTAATTGGTGACTGTTTAAAATCAGCCTTGTACTCACGTATTGCATGGTTGGCATATGTCCAGAGGTTCTTTTGTGACATGGCCCACCCAGAGTACTTCGAAAAACCGGAATCGATGGGAATGATTAGTAGAAAAACATAAAAAACGGAAGCCATGTTACACTTGGATACATCAGAAACTGACCACCGAACTCTGTAAAACAACTGATTTTAATTACTTATAATATACAACCATATCTTAAAGGTGTTTTAAATTCTCGCCATAGTTACATTCTTACGCGCTTCAGATTAGACATATATCACAGGCTTATTACCTTCCCCATTATGAATGATTGGTCTCCAAATCTCCCAAATTGCCCTTGTGATGACAGGATACCTCAGGATACCATGCATGTGGTACTTTTCTGTAAATTATACACTGCGTATAGAAGGAGGTATGTTATCCCGCTTATTAGACATATGTCCCCTCTACAATGTCGCCCTGCATACTTGTTTTTACAATAGTTGCCAACAATAGAGGCGTGTTTTAGAATGTCATCATTCCTATGGGCTGTTTTTTATGCTAGGAAAAAGAACACCCTAGACTCAACCACCTAGTTTACATTAAAAAGAACAAGTGTAAAGAAGAAAGGATCTGTAGTAGGAGGCAATCACAACTATAAAATTTTTAACAAGACATGGTTATGTTTACATTTATATGATAGTTATTTATTAACATAAACTAAAATGAACTGGACAAGAGTTTTTATATGAGGATCTCCTGTTTTATATTGTAAGAAGTGTTATTTATTAATGGAAAGTGAATAGAACTGTATGTACCAATGTATTTTGCACTGTTGCTTGATTTAATTTATGTGTAATTGCTTTTATGGATGTTTTTTTATGACTCCGAATAAAGAGCTATTGAGTATAACACTATAATACTTTTTATGTAACATCACCCACACTAGTTTCCAGTTTGTCTCAATAGATATTTTCACTCATTTTGCCTTCCACTTGCATTTGAAAACATACTCAAAATCTGCGAAAATACAAAAGATAAAATCAGATATGTGAATCAATAAGAACTATTTGCAAATTAAATGTGCAACCCACTTGTCTTATACCAAAAAATAGTGCAAGTTAAAAACACTTGGTTAAAACCCAGAGTCTAGCGGCACAGCAACTTTGTATTTTTGTTTGATTAACCTACTCATAACAGTACTTAACCTAGGTGCACTGATAATGCCTCATCACTATTGTGTCCATCGGGGTACAGCGTATGATATTGTATAATCATTTTCGATTCTAGACGCCTTAATTCTTGTACCCGGTCTCCCCCTCTCTCTCTTGGTGGGATCCTGTCTAGCACACAAAATGATAGCAAATCGCTATTTTGATTATGCGAGGCCTTAAAGTGCCTTGCAATTGGGTTCTGCTTGTCGTGTTTAATAGCCCTCAGATGCTCAAGTATTCGTTTTTTTGCTTTGTGAATAGTACTACCAATGTAGTACTTATCACATGGGCATCTGAGGGCATACACCACATATTCTGTGTTGCACGAGACATGTTTAGTTATCTTAAAGGGTTTACATTCAGATGACAGTTTCACCTCTTTACAGTTGGTACTGTGTTTGCAGGCTTTACATCTGCCACATGTAAAGAATCCCTGTATTGTGCTTCGTTTCGTGTCAACGGTGGTGAGCGCGTGACACATCGTATCTTTTAGGACCTTTGCTTTCCTGTATGTAATTTGGGGGTAATCATCAATGTATTTTTCTAAATCTGAGTCAGTCTTTAAGACATTCCAAAATCTATTTAATGGAGATTGATGTTCTGACGAGTAAATTAAAAACGATGTGCGGGAATGAAGAGTTCCAAACGGAAATGACAAAAATTGAGTCGAGGTTGGAGAAGATTGAAGAAGAGATTAAAGAAAAGAAGCAGAGGAAATTTTCACGTGATCTGGTAGATTACGAGAAGGGGCAAATTCTCAGGTTTGTGAAACGCTATGATCATCTCCGTAATATCAATCAAAATAAAATTGCACAACCAGACTCAACAAGAATAGTCCGTGAAGTGACACAAGAACACGAGGCAATAAATCAAGGGAACAGAACAGCAGATGATGACACTGATGAAGGTGATGTAACCGACCCAGCCCCTACAGAAGTAAAAAAACAAATTTTAAAAGAGTTTTCGATGATGGCACAAGGAAGAATTTCTGCTCAGAACAAGCAGGGTGCCACGGGGTACAAAGGTCGAGGTCGAGGAGAGAGAGGAGACGGAAGAGCAAATACAAGACTACGAGAGGACTCAGAAAGCCCGGTGGGAAGCAGGACGAGAGGGCAGAAAAAATCAAAGTAATGGATCCCATAACAGTCATTAATTTATCAGGCCGAAGTCTGAGTGATACAGAGACTGAAGTTTTGTCATTGGGATTATCTTTTTGCCCGTCTGCGGAGTTTGATTACACTCAAGGACGCATTGTCTTGTTTCAGTTTACTAGAAAGTTAAGACTGAAAAAATGGTTTGCCACAAAGGTCAAGGACACTAATGATAATGTAAGTGAGTCACCAAGCTCTATTCAAATTGGGGATATTGAAATGTTACATACCATGCATGAATTGGAAGGGGATTCTGATTTTATACGAGATCCATACCTGAATTTGATCAATAAGAACATTAGATTAGACCTGAGCCAAAAAAGTGATTTCAAACCTAAATCTATATTCTTGCCACAAATTGCCAACGAGGCAATCAATGTGTTTGAGGAAGGGGTTGTTAAGGAACTAAAAAACTATCAAAAAATAGAAAGTTTGGCAAAAACAACCTATCGGTTGCACATACCAAAGCCATCCAGGCCCTAAGAGAGGATGAAAGTATAGTAATCAAAAAATCCGAAAAGGGTGGAAATATTGTGGTGTTATCTAAAGAAATGTACCTTAAAGAAGGTAAAATCCAGGTTAATGATAGCACCAGATATGAAAAGAGCACTAGAGCCAAATATGAAACAGCCAATAGAAGCTATCAAGACCAACTGGGTGAGTGGAAAGACAGGGGCCTCCTCGAGCTGGAAGAATATGACTTTTTGAAATGTAAGTTTTCTAAGTTACCCGCTTTATATTTACCCAAACTACATAAAGACAAGGTAAATCCTCCTGGCAGACCAATAGTTTCCTCTAGAGGAAGCTGTTTTGAGAATACTTCACATTATGTCGACTATTACCTTCAACCATTAGTACAGAATTTACCATCATTTGTTAAAGATACAAGTTATTTTCTGTGACAAATAAAGGATATTGAGTGGAGCGAAAATCTACTTTTAATGTGTTTAGATGTTAATAGTCTATACACTAGTATCCCACGCGAGTTAGGTATCAAAGCCTGCCGACACTTTTTGAAAAACAGGTCACTATCTTTCCTATTCCATACAGGGATGCTGACTGATATGATGTATACATGCTTAACACCATTTTTTTTTACATTTGATGGCCAGATATTTAGGCAAATACTCGGTACTGCGATGGGTACCAGCTTCGCCCCCAGTTTTGCATGCTTGTAACTTAGCTGGTGGGAGGAGCAGGTAGTCAGCTGTCTAGACTATTTTAAGAATCATGTAAAAGTGTGGGCCAGGTATATTGACGACATCTTTTGTATCTGGGATGGAAGCATTGATGAAGCTAATGAATTTGTAGAAGCTTTAAATGACAATGCACTCAATTTAAAATTCAGCAGCCATTTGGACAGAGAATGTATTGATTTTTTGGACCTACGAATACAGGTCAATGGGAGGAGGTTGGAGACCTTCCTGTTTAGAAAAGAGACGGCTGGCAATAGCCTACTTCACGCTCAAAGCTGCCACCCAGAAAATTTGATTAGAAGTATTCCTCTGGGTGAGCTACTAGAGCGAAACGAAATTGTAGCACCCAAGAGGGATATGAAAAAGAGAAAATGCAAATGATGGAATGATTTCTAGTCAGGGGGTATTCGCAGACCTGTATTAGGAATGCATGTACAGAAGTTGAAAAACGAGACAGAAATGATCTATTGGTGCAGAAAGAAGAGACGAAGAATGAGTCGTCAACAAGTGTCAGGTTTATAACGACATTCAGAAAACAATCCAAAGAGCTAAGAAAAGCATTAAATAGATTTTGGAATGTCTTAAAGACTGACTCAGATTGAGAAAAACACATTGATGATTACCCCCAAATTACATACAGGAAAGCAAAGTCCCTAAAAGATACAATGTGTCGCGCGCTCACCCCCGTTGACACTAAACGAAGCACAATACAGGGATTCTTTACATGTGGCAGATGTAAAGCCTGCAAACACAGTACCAACTGTAAAGAGGTGAAACGGTCAACTGAATGTAAACCCTTTAAGATTACTAAACCTGTCTCGTGAAACACAGAATATGTGGTGTATGCCCTCAGATGCCCATGTGATAAGTACTACATTGGTAGTACTATTCACAAAGCAATAAAACTAATACTTGAGCATCTGAGGGCTATTAAACACAATGACAAGCAGTACCCTATTGCGAGGCACTTTAAGGCCTCGCATAATCAAAATAGCAATTTGCTATCATTTTGTGTGCTAGACAGGATCCCACCAAGAGAGAGAGGGGGAGACCGGGAACAAGAATTAAAGCGTCTAGAATCGAAAATGATTATACAATATCATAGGCTGTACCCCGATGGACACAATAGTGATGAGGCATTATCAGTGCACATAGGTTAAGAACTGTTATGAGTAGGTTAATCAAACTAAAATACAAAGTTGCTGTGCCGCTAGACTCTGGGTTTTAACCAAGTGTTTTTAACTTGCACTATTTTTTGGTATAAGACAAGTGGGTTGCACATTTAATTTGTAAATAGTTCTTATTGATTCACATATCTGATTTTATCTTTTGTATTTTCGCAGATTTCGAGTATGTTTTCAAATGCAAGTGGAAGGCAAAATGAGCGGAAATATCTATCGAGACAATCTGGAAACTCGTGTGGGTGATGTTACATAAAAAGTATTATGGTGTTATAATATGCTGAAGCAACAACAGGAGGCAGATGAATTTAGAAAAAACATGTTGCTCACATGGGCAAAAGAAGGGCAAAGAACTATCAGCGCTAAGCCGACATGGGCAAGAGTGTATATCTTTTGGTTATATATTTTTGACATGTTTACTCAATTGGTGCATAGTGCCCACTGGGGCAAGATTTTGAGATTATACAGGCTGTTTTTTAAGAGGACGACCAATTTGGAACACTAGCCCACTTGGGCAATGGTCTTGTACAACCCTTGTGTATTATTGACGTTATGGCAAAACATGTACAGTATAGCGTACATTAATGAGTTCGTCTACGTGCCTTAATAACGTTTTTGAGCTTTTTGAGCATTTCAACTCAACACGCTTTATTGTTCAGAGAAGGTGAACAATTGAAGCCCAAGTGTTTGCATGATTGTCAGTCACGCTGAAATATGCTTGATTTTATAACATTTGCACAGAATTGTTTTAAACAGTGTATTAGAAGGAACTATTTTGTCTTAACAATGTAACATGATTATATGTTTTAATGTTACAATGATATTGAAATGTTTCTGATACACCGTGAAGTCTGTTGTCAGTATCTACACGGAGGTGTGTCACATGATCGATTTAAAATACACAATGTTAGTGCACTCCAATTACTCGTGAGCAAGGAGCGGACGCTCCAAAATGCGTAGAGTGGTATTGCCTAATAAACTGTCATGCTGAAAGAAGTTTGGGCCGTGGTGTTGTTGTTTTACGGTTCTTGGAAACGACGCATTTGTGGATTTATAGGTGTTTGTGACCCCACCACGGCCCGCCATCGCTTTGTGGCCTGGGTTCTGCGTGAAAAACTTTGCTGGACATATATATATATATATATATATATATATATATATATGTATATGTATATATATATATATATATATATATATATATATATATATATATATATATCCAAAACAGCGTAGTTTTCCAATCAGTGAAACAACACACTGTGGCCCAAAGCTTCTTTCAGCGTGATTTCTTTATTTCAATGTCACTCTACGAATTTCGGAGCGTCCGCTCCTTGCTCACGAGTAACGTGTATGCACCAACAAAGTATTTTTAATTGATCATGTGACACATCTCCGTATAAACAATGAAAACCGACTTCATACTGTTACATGCAAAGAATGCTGATCAATGGACAAAAAGTATTTACAATTAATTTTCTGCCATTTGGAAACAAAAATTGTTTTAGTTAACACAGTCTTTGACAAATAATTTCAACAAATTATTTTGCAAGTGCGATTTACACGAGTGGTAGAGACAGCCCATATGGTGCTAAATGTTCAGCCCTGTGCAGATTAATTGTTTCTTGTACGAAGCCGTAAAGCTTGTTTTTGAAAAAGAAGCTTTATTGGGGACTTGCCTGACAGCAAGACAGTTTAACACTGCGTGTTAATAGTACTGCCCCCGTGGGCTGGTGTTCACGCAACTAGTATTTACTTAATCTATGCCCCAGTGGGCGATTAAATCGCAACCTAATCAAGTCAAAACTTACCCCAGGGGCATAGTAAAAAAAGTGCTCCTGGCCTAGACAATTAAATCTGCAAAACTGGGCTTGGATTCACCTATGTGCTAGGGAACCCACAGTGCCCTTCAAAGCACTACACCGTACTGCCCCAGTGGGCTATTGGAAACACAATGCCAATAATAAACCCCAGTGGGTGAATATTAAAGGCTATCAAATCTAAGTATAAACTCAAATGCTCGTTTCATTTGACTGAAAGGGGATGTTCCAATGCTATTTGGCAGATATTTTGCTTATTTTTGCCTTCCACTTGCTTTTTGTAACAAATCGGAAATCTGTAAAACAAAACAAGAGGTGAGATACGACATAAAGTACTCCATCAATTCATGTGCAAAACAACCTATTTTAAACCAAAACAGTGAGGATTAAAACAATTGTTAAAAACAGGTGATGTCATACGGCTCAGCAATTTATAATTAATATCAGATTTTTACAGGACAATAACTATTCATCCCAGGTGCACCGATAACGCCTCAAAACTATTGTGCCCTCTGGGGTACATTGTATGATATTTAATTATCATTCTCGATTCCAGGCGTCATAACTCCTGTACTCTATCTCCCCCTCTTTCTCTTATTGGGATGCTGTCTAGCACACAAAATGATAATAAATTACTGTTCTGGTTGTGTTGGATATTGAAATGTCTCGCAATTGGATATTGTTTATCATTATGTTTGATAGCCCTCAGATGCTCCAGAATCCGTTTTTTCCCTTTGTGTATAGTACTACCGTCAGCAAGAGAATCACGTTCCGACTCCTCACCCACGCACACAAAGCTCTCCACAACCAAGGCCCCAGATACCTCAACGACCGTCTGACCTTCTACACTCCCACCCGCCAGCTACGATCGACCAACCACGCCCTCGCCGCTGTCCCCCGCATCCGAAGAGCCACAACGGGAGGAAGATCCTTCTCCTACCTGGCTGCCAAGACGTGGAACTCCCTACCCATCCACCTCCGCCTTACCCAAGACCACCTCTCCTTCAGGAAGCAACTCAAGACCTGGCTGTTCGAACAGTAGCGGACCCCCCCCCCAAGCGCCTTGAGACCCTCCGGGTGAGTAGCGCGCTATACAAATGCTTGATTGATTGATTGATTGATTGATTGTAGTACTTATCACAAGGGCATCTGAGGGCATACACTACATATTCTGTGTTACACAAGACATGTTTCATTATTTTAAAGGGTTTACACTCAGTAGATAATTTGACCTCTTTGCGGTTTGTACTATATTTACAGGCTTTACATCTGCCACATGTAATGAAACATTGTATTCTACTCTGTCTTTTGTCCGGAGTAGTCAATGCACTGCACAATGCATCTTTCAGAGACTTAGCTTTTCTATATGTGATTTGAGGATAATCTTCCAAATGTTTTTCTAAGTCAACATCTGTTTTCAAAACATTCCAGAATTTCTCTAAAGATTTTCTCACATCTCTGGATTGTTTATTATAGGTCGTAATGAACCTAATGCTTGTCATAGTTTCATTATCACTCTTTTCATTTGGTTTCAATAAATCATTCCTGTCTCTATTCTCAACCTCTACACAAGCATTAGTGATACATTTCTGGGTGTACCCTCTAGCTTGAAATCATTCAACCATTCTCAATCTTTCTTCTTCGTAACCTTCCTTGGTGCTACAATTGCGTTTTGCTCTCAGTAGCTCACCCAGTGGAATACTTCTGATCAGATTCTCTGGATGGCAACTCTGAGCATGGAGCAGGCTGTTGCCAGCCGTCTCTTTTCTAAAGAGGAAAGTGTCTAGTTGGTTATCATTCACCTGTATTTTAAGATCTAAAAATTCAATACATTCTTTATTCAGTTGGCTGGTAAATTTTAGGTTAAGTGTATTCTTGTTCAACACTTTCACAAAATTATTGGCCTCTTCAATACTTCCCACCCAGACACGAAAAATGTCATCAATGTATCGAGCCCAAACTCTCACATGATCTTTGAAAGGGTCCAAATTATTGACCACCTGCTCCTCCCACCAGCCGAGGTAAAGACCTGCAAAACTGGGGGCGAAGCAGGTGCCCATCGCCGACCCAAGTGTCTGCCTATAAATTTGGCCATCAAACATGAAAAAGTTCTGTGTCAGACATATATACATCATATCAGCCAACATTTCCGCGTGAAATAAGAATGATAATGACCTATTGTTCAAGAAATGTCAGCAGGCCTTGATGCCTAACTCGTGGGTGATGGAGCAAGGTTTCAAAAGTGAAACTTGCTTGTATGCAATCTTCCTCATAAGTATTAATTTATTAAACTTGTACTGTCAATACTAATATTTGCATTCACGAACACAAAAGGGATAGACGCTTGCCTATGTGTTTTACTAATGAATAACGCTTGTCCATAACTCAAAATGGCCGCTAAAGTGCGGGAACTTCTCTGCGCATGTCGCAACCTGATCACATGGTGTGACGTCTTTCTTTGCTTGGTGGGAAACTTCTGCTTCTGCGCAGTGTGTATTAAAATGGCCGCTCAATGTTCTCATATGCTTAAGCTTGCTCTCATGTCATTATTAAATTGTCGTTTTCTTAACGCTACTAATGCAAGGTAGTATTATGATTAAATGGGAATAGAGTTAGGGAAAGTGGGTATACAGTGAAACGTTTTATTTGTGATTTTAATATTTTCTTCTTGCACTTTTAGTAATTCGTAAACTTGGGCCTGGGTTGGTGTCTTGAAACTCGAGAAACAGAGGGTTCTGCGCATGTGTCCTGTCTGCCTGCCAAGTGAAGTCAACTTGGACGTCTCCCAAGGCCACGACCTATTGGCCGAAGATGATGTACCCAAAGTTTCCGGCGGACAGAAATTGTTACTTTTCTCCTGTAAAATGTATAACATTTGTCGTGAGACGGGTGGGAAATAAAGCAAATGTATTAATTTAAAGGGGCGGGAACGTAAATACAATAGGCTTTACAATTTAGGCCAAAATTGACATGGTACGAGAATCCACCCCCTGTCCCTGCCCAATCAGAAGTAGTGGTCCCATATTTTAGCAACATTAAGGGGAGGTACATGGGCGTAGAAGGGTATAATAGAATATAGCATTAGTAATTAGTTAGCACAGATTCTCAGAACATACAGAAGAGCTCCAGGCTGCCATGCTGATCAGTTGCTGACTGAAACCCTATCCGGAAGAAGTCCTGAGGAGGGGGCGGCGGAGTCCATTAGACGGGAGAAATCGAAGAGAAATCGAGTGCCAGAGAGGGGAACGGCGCAGGTGTCGTTATAGAGAGGTCACCGTCCTATCCTGATCCTGAAGGAGGTCTTTGCTCTTCATCCTTCCAGGGTCCTATCTTTCCAACTCCTTGGCTAAGGGGCTTGGTTCTCGTATTTAGGTAACTATACTGCAACCTTTAGTTGCGCTGCTGTTTCTATCCTCTCTTATTTCCTTAAACATTGTCAGTTATTAGAAAATTCGTTCCTGTGCTTCCTCTTGGGTATTCTGATCAAATACCATGTTTTTCTGTATTTTACTCTGCAAAATCTTTAGATAAACATTTTAAAACTTCCTGACTCAGTGATTATTTCAATATTATGTATTATAGTGAATGTCACTCATTTTAAAAGGATCCATTGGTAAGTTATTACTCTTCAATCAGAAGGTAATTGGTAGCAGGGATTTTGATAAAAGAGTACATCTGACTGTATTAGTGTAGTGTGAATGTATGGGCCCAAGTGAGTATATGGTGTATGAATGTTGTTGGCTAATATTGCACTGGATCATGGGGAATACTAGTGTAAAGACTATTAACGTCTAAACACATCAGCAAACAATCCTTGTTCCATTCAACATCTTTTATCAATCTCAAAAATCACCAGTATTCTTCACAAATGACGGTAGATTCTGCACTAAGGGTTGGCGATAGTGATCAACATAACGTGACGTATTTTCAAGGCAACTACCTCGAGAAGATACTATTGGTCTCCCAGGGGGGTTTTCCTTATCCTTCTGTAATTTAAGAAGTAAGTAAAGGGCCGGTAATTTTGGGCATTTGCATTTCAAAAAATCATATTCCTCAGACTCTAGGAGGCCTCTATCTTTCCACTCCCCCAATTGATCTTGATAGCTTTTGTTTGCCATTTCATATTTGGCTTTTGTACTTTTCTCATATCTAGTAACATTGTTAACCTGACTCCTACCCTCTTTAAGGTACATTTCTTTAGATAATACCACAATATTTTCGCCTTTATCAGACTTTTTCACAACTATACTCTCATCATTCTTCAAAGCTTGAATGGCTTGAACATGTGCAGTAGATAAATTGTTGTTACCATATTGTCTCTTCTTTGACAATGTCTTTAATTCCTTCACAACCCCATCCTCAAACACATCTATCACCTTATTAACAATTTGTGGTAAAAATATAGATTTCGGTTTAAAACCACTTTTATGACTTAGATCTAATCTGATGTTGTCATTAATCAGATTTAAGTATGGATCCTGTATAAAACCTGGGTCTCCTTCAAGCTCATTGAGAGTGTGCAACAGTTGTAAATCCCCAATTTGAATAATACTGGGTACTTCACTTACATTATTTTCAGACTCCGTAACCTTAGTAGCGAACCATTTCTTCAATCTTAGTTTTCTTGTGAATTGAAACAAGTCTATACATCCTTGGGTATGATCAAAATCAGCAGAGGGGCAAAAAGAAAGTCCCAATGATAAGACTTCAGTCTCAGTGTCACTTAAATTCTGTACGGAAAAATTAATGACAGTCATAGAATCCATTACTTTAGTTTTTTCTGTGTAGTGCATTGACTACTCCGGATAAAAGACGGAGAGGAATACAAGGTTTCTTTACATGTGGCATATGTATAGCCTGTAAATATAGTACAAACTGCAAAAAGGTCATATTATCTACTGAGTGTAAACCCTTTAAAATAATGAAACATGTCTCGTGTAACACAGAATATGTAGTGTATGCCCTCAGATGCCCTTGTGATAAGTACTACATTGGTAGTACTATACACAAAGTGGAAAAACGGATCCTGGAGCATCTGAGGGCTATCAAACATAATGATAAACAATATCCAATTGCGAGACATTTCAATATCCAACACAACCAGAACAGTAATTTATTATCATTTTGTGTGCTAGACAGCAACCCAATAAGAGAAAGAGGGGGAGATAGAGTACAGGAGTTAAGACGCCTGGAATCGAGAATGATAATTAAATATCATACAATGTACCCCAGAGGGCACAATAGTGATGAGGCGTTATAGGTGCACCTGGGATGAATAGTTATTGTCCTGTAAAAATCTGATATTAATTATAAATTGCTGAGCCGTATGAAATCACTTGTTTTTAACAATTGTTTTTAATCCTCACTGTTTTGGTTTAAAATAGGTTGTTTTGCACATGAATTGATGGAGTACTTTATGTATATCTCACTTCTTGTTTTATGTTTTCTTTTACAGATTTCCGATTTGTTACAAAAAGCAAGTGGAAGGCAAAAATGAGCAAAATATCTGCCAAATATCATTGGAACATCCCCTTTCAGTCAAATGAAACGAGCATTTGAGTTTATACTTAGATTTGGTAGCCATTAATATTCACCCACTGGGGTTTAATATTGGCATTGTGTTTCCAATATCCCACTGGGGCAGTACGGTGTAGTGCTTTGAAGGGCACTGCGGGTTCCCTAGCACATAGGTGAATCCACGCCCAGTTTTGCAGACTCAATTGTCTAGGCCGGTAGCACTTTTTTTACTTTACCCACTGGGGTAAGTTTTGACTTGATTAGGTTGAGATTTAATCGCCCACTGGGGCATGGATTAAGTAAATACTAGTTGCGTGAACACCAGCCCACGGGGGCAGTACTATTCACACGCAGTGTTAAACTGTCTTGCTGTCAGGCAAGACCCCAATAAAGTTTCTTGTTGAAAAACAAGCTTTACAGCTTCGTACAAGAAACAATGAATCTGCACAGGGCAGAACATTTAGCACCATATGGGCTGTCTCTACCACTCGTGTAAATCGCACTTGCAAAATTATTTGTTGAAATTATTTGTCAAAGACTGTGTTAACTAAAACAATTTTTGTTTCCAAATGGCAGAAAATTAATTGTAAATACTTTTTGTCCATTGATCAGAATGCTTTGCATGTAACAGTATGAAGTCTGTTTTCATTGTTTATACAGAGGTGTGTCACATGATCAATTAAAAACACTTTGTTGGTGCATACACGTTACTCGTGAGCAAGGAGCGGACGCTCCAAAACGCGTAGAGTGACATTGAAATAAAGAAATCACGCTGAAAGAAGCTTTGGGCCACAGTGTGTTGTTTCACTGATTGGAAAACAACGCTGTTTTGGATACGTAGAGGCTCGCGACCCCGCCACGGCCTGCCATTGCTAAGTGGCTCGGGTCTCTTCGCGAAATAAAGTGTTGGATATATATATATATATATAATGCACAAAGTGTATTATGCTGTTTATTTCCAATTTTTCCAATGTTGAGCGTGGGGTGACTCTCAAGAGGCGAAGCCTTGAGTGGAATGGGTTGCCTCCGTGCCTGTTAAAGTCACCTTGCGGAAACCTGCAGCTTTTTAAAAAGAGCAGGTCTTTCTCCATCCAAAAGTCAAGGTTATTCCCCCCTGAAGAAATCTCCAAACGCTGCAGCTTTTAAAATGGAGGCGGCACTGATGTTTACATTTTACAGAAACCTCCATTCCCCCTTAAGCAATGCCTGCAAAGTCCACACTTCATATTTCACAAGATTTTTCATCCCTTATTTCAGAAACTTGCGCAAAGTATTCTTGACAATAAAATGTATCAGACTGTATGCATGTCTCCTTTATGTATGCAGCATTTCTTTACCTTGTACCTAGCCAAAAAGCAGCAAGGTGCTGAAGTTTTCATGTTAGAGGAGCCATAGAAATGGCAGCTGCATCCATAATTTGTAAAACGTTAAGGTCCTTATCTTTCTTTTTTAAAGCAATGAGTCTAATTTGAGGCACAGATAAGAATAAAGGAACAAAGTAGGAGCATATTTATCAACACAAGAAGGAATCATGATTTTTAGAGTGCCAGGTAAAAATCATGTAGTTCGTTATCCATTGCACCATTTGATTCACTCATCTATTAATCTCTCAAATGACACATTAATATTCATAAATATTTTCTCCTTGGAAACATACCTCTCCTGATATTGTGGACAGACTGCTCTGCGCCCTCTCTTCTGTCTGATTCTAACTGGCCACCTGCTTGCTTTTATAACCAGTAGCAGGTCATTGGGCAGAGCTCTCTGTATGCAAAAACAGACTTTTGCAACCCTATTACCTAATAGAGCAACGGGACTTTGCCTAGGTTAATTAAAGCATGAATCACAGGTGTTCTTGCCTCAAGCCTATTGCATGTAGGTTTATTCTGAAGTGCCAATGACGGTTTATGCCAAGTGACAGTTGGTTACCCATAAAAATAGTGTATCGACATAAAAAGAATTAAAAAACATCCATACAAATAAACAACCATTTAAATATGGAAAAAAAAGTTTCACTTGCCTGAGTGGCAGCACGTCCTCTGTGTTCTCCAGTCCCCGGATCCAGACTCCTCCGAGTGCGATGCCTCACAGCTCCCACAGGTCCTTATCCAATCCAGACACTGCTTTCGTGCTGCATGAGAGAAGTGTCTGGATTGGCTAGAGCAGGCTGCCTCAGCGCTCCAAAGAGCACTGGAGGACTGTGCCTACTCTCCGACCCAGCTGTCTAAAACAGCTGGGTTGGAGAGGTTGAGTTGCTCATGTCAGTTTGGCCAGACACTGTTCTCATGCTGCATGAGAGAAGTGTCTGGATAAGCTGGAGCAGGCTGCCTCAGCGCTCCGAAGAGCACTGGAGGACTGTGCCTACTCTCCATCCCAGCTGTCTAAAACAGCTGGGTTGGAGAGGTTAAATTGCGCATGTCGGTTTGGCAGTTTCAAGGTATACGGCCAAAACAACATGCATAATTCACACTGAAAGGGCCACTCATCTTTGCTCCAATCAGCAGCAATGACACACTGGCCCCGCCCTCCCCTCACCATTGGGCAAAAAGCTGGACAAATAAATTAGTAATAAAATCGTTTTATTACCATTTTATTTTTTCAGCTTTCTGCGCAACAGGGGGGGGAGGGTGCTGCTGTTTATGACTTAAATATCAGAGAAATTGAGCAAGAACATCTGCTCCAGCACACAAACCATTCTTGAGTTAAGATTTCATGTGTAGTTGGTTTTGAGTGCCTTTCACCAAGTATTCAATATTTATTTTTGCCTTACTAATGACATTTGCATTTGGTTGAATATCCCACATATATACGCTCTCTAAAAAACACTGCAATTGAATCAGATAGGGGAGCACCCCTGCCACCTGGCACAGTCTGATAAAAAGCTGCACTCAAATCAGCTATATTAGTATGTCTGCACCTTAACCAATCCGCAGCTATCACCCCTGCCAGTCAATTTCAACTATAACTTGCCACTTCACAAAACTTGATTTCACAAATGAATTGCTTCTTGTACAAAAAAATGTGCTTTTAAGGTGTTTCCCTCTTTATGTTTGAGCTGTAGAATGCAGCATGCATGCAATGCGGTGAAAACGAGGAGTAAGGAAAACATGTATCCTTGTAATGTATGCCTCCAGGGGGTGCATGATTTTGGCACAAATCCCTGTCTACAATTCTTTGTAGGTAGGTGTTTGCATGAAAACCCATGGTTGGTTGCATGGTATGCTCATGTACCATCCATGGCATGCCCATGACACAAAATAATGCAAGGCAGCATATTGTGCATATTTGTGTTACTTTTGGCTGCAATCTAATGCAAATCATAATGTGCGCTGGATTTTAAATACCAACACAACACTTTGGGTTTCCATTAAAATGTTAAGCAAACCAGGCCTAGAGTCTTTGTAAATCTGGTCCTTGAGTTCTATGTACTAAAACCCTGGTTTGTTTTTCTCAATAATTTGTCAGGAGTAAATGGATTTCTTTTTCTAAATTTGAGGAAGTTGGGATGTGAATGTCACCTGCATAGTAAACAGACATGTACCATTGCTCTGAGTGTCTGACTGGATGCGAAAATGGTATCCTGACTTTTATTTTGGCTGTGGCATCATGTTAACATAGCATGTGCATAGAGGCCTAGGCCTGTCTCTGACAGTGCCAAGTTCATGGCATGTCCTGTGACCTGGAGAGGTGTACAAAGCGTGCTCTCATATTATGCAATGGAATACTGCCCTTTCACTGGGCACATCACATAAAGCGGTTGTGGCAGCACACCATATTATGTGGATTTATAAAGCGACCAGAACTTTTTCTCTGTGTCAATGGGAGTGTGGTCTATCTTATGTAATGTGTATGTTACTTTAAACCCAGACTGACCTTGCAATGACATACTGCATGTATGCTGACTGTGTTTTTCTACAATGCACTGGTAGTACATATATCGTAGCGTGTTTTCTGAGTCTGAGTACTGAGGCAAGAGGGATCCATTTTAAATACCCCTGGATTAGCATAGCAAATAATGGAGCGACCCCTGACCCCTGACCTTGACTGGTAGGTCGCTCCCCCACCACACAGCTCCGTCTGTGTGCCCTGCTGCTGCCCCTGATTGTGCTCGTTTTTCCTTTCTGTGCCCCCTTGCTGCCCCTGATTGTGCTCGTTTTTCCTTTCTGTGCCCCCTTGCTGCCCCTGATTGTGCTCGTTTTTTCCTTTCTGTGCCCCCCTTGCTGCCCCTGATTGTGCTCGTTTTTCCTTTCTGTGCCCCCTTGCTGCCCCTCATTGTGCTAGTTTTTTTCCTTTCTGTGCCCCCTTGCTGCCCCTGATTGTGCTCGTTTTTTTCTCCTTTCTGTGCCCCCTTGCTGCCCCTGATTGTGCTCGTTTTTTCCTTTCTGTGCCCCCCTTGCTGCCCCTGATTGTGCTCGTTTTTCCTTTCTGTGCCCCCTTGCTGCCCCTGATTGTGCTCGTTTTTTCCTTTCTGTGCCCCCCTTGCTGCCCCTGATTGTGCTCGTTTTTCCTTTCTGTGCCCCCTTGCTGCCCCTCATTGTGCTAGTTTTTTCCTTTCTGTGCCCCCTTGCTGCCCCTGATTGTGCTAGTTTTTTCCTTTCTGTGCCCCCTTGCTGCCCCTGATTGTGCTCGTTTTTTTCCTTTCTGTGCCCCCTTGATGCCCTGATTGTGCTCGTTTTCCCTTCTGTGCCTGTTTCCCGCCGCTGCGCCCTGCGGCCCCGCCCCTCACTGCCCATTCGCTGCCCCATTCCCTGCTCCTCCCTCCCACCTCCCCATTTATGGCGGCCGCTGCGTGGTGAAGAGAGCGACCCCTGACCTTGACTGGTAGGTCGCTCCCCCACCACACAGCTCCGTCTGTGTGCCCTGCTGCTGCCCCTGATTGTGCTCGTTTTTCCTTTCTGTGCCCCCTTGCTGCCCCTGATTGTGCTCGTTTTTCCTTTCTGTGCCCCCTTGCTGCCCCTGATTGTGCTCGTTTTTTCCTTTCTGTGCCCCCCTTGCTGCCCCTGATTGTGCTCGTTTTTCCTTTCTGTGCCCCCTTGTTGCCCCTCATTGTGCTAGTTTTTTTCCTTTCTGTGCCCCCTTGCTGCCCCTGATTGTGCTCGTTTTTTTTCTTCCTTTCTGTGCCCCCTTGCTGCCCCTGATTGTGCTCGTTTTTTCCTTTCTGTGCCCCCCTTGCTGCCCCTGATTGTGCTAGTTTTTCCTTTCTGTGCCCCCTTGCTGCCCCTGATTGTGCTCGTTTTTTCCTTTCTGTGCCCCCTTGCTGCCCCTGATTGTGCTCGTTTTTCCTTTCTGTGCCCCCTTGCTGCCCCTCATTGTGCTAGTTTTTTCCTTTCTGTGCCCCCTTGCTGCCCCTCATTGTGCTAGTTTTTTCCTTTCTGTGCCCCCTTGCTGCCCCTGATTGTGCTCGTTTTTTTTCCCTTTCTGTGCCCCCTTGATGCCCTGATTGTGCTCGTTTTCCCTTCTGTGCCTGTTTCCCGCCGCTGCGCCCCTGCGGCCCCGCCCCCTCACTGCCCATTCGCTGCCCCATTCCCTGCTCCTCCCTCCCACCTCCCCATTTATGGCAAGCCCGTCTGCGCCCGTCCGCGCCGTGACCGCGCCCAGCGCCAGACCCCCTGGTCCGGGCATCCCCCGCGCCCGCCACATCAACAGACGCCGATACGACGCCAGCACCCTCCACGCACTCAACCCCGGAAAAGATCACGTCTGCTACCAGGCCACCCCGAAGCGCACCCAAGGGCCCTTCACCTGCCGGAACTGCAGCTTCGCCAGCACCCGCCCCGCCAAACCACCGCCCAGGAAAGAACCCAACTACCTCAGATACATCCTCCTCAACACCCGCTCCGCCCGCAAACACGCCATCGAACTCTGGGACCTTCTCGACTCAACCTCCCCAGATGTCGCATTCCTGACGGAGACCTGGCTGAATCCCGCTTCATCCCCCGACATCGCCATTGCCATCCCGGACGGATACAAGATCACCCGCAGGGACCGCACCAACGGAGTCGGAGGAGGCATCGCCATCGTCCACAGGAACACCCTCAGAGTCTCAACCAACACCGACGACACCCTCAGCACCGCCGAACACATGCACTTCCAGATCCACACCGATCCCAACACCACCCTCAGAGGAACCCTCATCTACAGACCCCCGGACCCCGACCACAGTTCAGCGATTCCATCGCTGACTTCGTCAGCACACACGCCATCGCCTCCACGGACTACATCCTCCTCGGGGACCTGAACTTCCACCTCGAGAACAACAAGGACACCAACTCCACCACCCTGATCGACAACCTCGCCACCCTCGGACTCAGACAGCTCGTGACTACACCCACCCACGCCGCCGGCCACACGCTCGACTCCATCTTTTCCGCAAGCCCACACATCTCCTTCAACCACACCTCCGAACCCCACTGGACTGACCACCACTGCATCCACTTCACCTACAGGAAGCCCACCACGCACCACCGCACCGAACAAATGCCTCGCCGCTGCTGGAGCAGAGTCACGGAAGACCAGCTAACCACAACCCTCGCCCTGAGCCCACCCGCCGAACCCTCCGACCCCGACACCGCCGCCCGCAACCTCAGACAGTGGATCGACGACTGCGCCAACACCCTCGCCCCGCTCAAGAATCCGCCCAACAGCCACACCAGCAAGAAAGCCACCTGGTTCACCGAAGACCTCCAGGCCTCCAAACGAACATGCCGAAAATTGGAGAAGATCTGGCTCCACGAACGGACAGCGGACAGCTACGCCGCCCACAAGAGCGCCACCCGCAGTCACCATCACCTCATCAGATCCGCCAAAAGGGCCTCACTCAAAGACCACCTAGACAACAACGCACACAACAGCAAAGAGCTCTTCAACATCGTGAAGGAACTCTCCAACCCCAGCTCCAACACCAACGACATCCAGCCGTCGCGAGACCTGTGCGACTCACTGGCCACCTTCTTCCACCGCAAAATCGCCGACATCCATGACAGCTTCAACACCACGACCGCCCCGGCAACCACCGAGACCACTGCCCCCACAACCACCAACCGCCTGCTCTCCTGGACCAACATCAACGACGAGGACACCAGCGAGATCATGAACACCATCCACTCCGGTTCACCGCTAGACCCGTGCCCTCACCACATCTTCAACAAAGCCAGTACAGCCATCGCGCCCCATCTCCGGAAAATAATCAACATCTCCTTCGAGACAGCAACCTTCCCGGAAAGCTATAAGCACGCCGAGATCACCGCCTTACTCAAGAAACCCAAGGCAGACCCCAAGGACCTCAAGAACTTCCGACCCATCTCTCTGCTCCCGTTCCCCGCGAAGGTCACCGAGAAAATCGTCAACAAACAACTGACCCGCTACCTCGAGGAGAACAACATCCTGGACCCTTCCCAGTCCGGCTTCCGCAGCAACCACAGCACCGAAACCGCCCTCATCGCCGCCACCGATGACATCAGGACCCTGCTAGACAACGGAGAAACAGCAGCCCTCATCCTCCTGGACCTATCAGCCGCCTTCGACACGGTCTGCCACCACACACTACGAACACGCCTTCACGACGCCGGGATCCAAGAGAAGGCCCTGGACTGGACCACATCCTTCCTTTCCGGCAGAACACAAAGCGTCCGCCTCGCCCCCTTCCGATCCAAGGCCACCAAGATCATCTGCGGCGTACCCCAAGGCTCCTCCCTCAGCCCAACGCTGTTCAACATCTACATGGCACCCCTCGCCCACGTCGTCCGACAGCACAACCTCAACATCATCTCCTATGCCGACGACACCCAGCTGATCCTCTCCCTCACCAAAGACCCTCACACCGCCAAAGCCCACCTCCACGAAGGAATGAAGGCCGTCTCCGAATGGATGAGGACCAGCCGCCTGAAGCTGAACTCGGACAAGACGGAGGTCCTCATCCTTGGTTCCAACCCTTCAGCCTGGGACGACTCCTGGTGGCCAACATTACTGGGAACAGCCCCGCCACCCACCGACCACGTACGCAACCTAGGGGTCATCCTCGACCCCACCCTCTCCATGACTAAGCAGGTCAACGCCGTTTCCTCATCCTGCTTCAACATCCTCCGAATGCTCCGCAGGATCTTCAAGTGGATCCCCACCGAAACAAGAAAAACAGTCACCCAGGCCCTCGTCACCAGCAGGCTGGACTACGGAAACGCCCTCTACGCAGGAACGACGGCTAAGCTCCTGAGACGGCTGCAACGCATCCAGAACGCCTCTGCACGTCTTATCCTCGACATCCCCCGACGCAGCCACATCACACCCCACCTGAGAGACCTGCACTGGCTCCCTGTCAACAAGAGGATAACCTTCAAGCTCCTCACCCACGCACACAAAGCACTCCACAACTCCGGACCAGCCTACCTCAACAGACGACTCAGCTTCTACACCCCCACCCGCCAGCTCCGCTCGACCAGCCTCGCCCTCGCCACAGTCCCCCGCATCCGGAAAACGACCGCCGGCGGCAGATCCTTCTCCCACCTCGCCGCCAAGACCTGGAACACCCTCCCCACCAACCTCCGACAGACCCAAGACCTACTGGCCCTCAGAAGACTCCTCAAGACCTGGCTCTTTGATCAGTAGCAGCACCACCCCCCTCTTCCCCCAGCGCCTTGAGACCCTCGCGGGTATGTAGTGCGCTTTATAAGTGACATGATTGATTGATTGGTGAGGATAGCTTCCCTGGACAGTGGAAGTGTATAAGCTGCATTCCTGGGGCTTGTGGATGGCGACACGGACTCTGAGGTCAGGAGGATGGAGACAAAGCTACCTTTACATGAAGTCCTTATTAGAAAAGAGCTGAGATTAGTCCTTTGTGAGCACTGCCTTTTTAAAGATGACAGGGATGACAGATGGACTGTGATTTCCTTTGTTGAATGTGAGGAGGACAGGGCGTGTCTTTCGTCTGCCTTTTTGTCTGCCTCTGAATACTGCGTTAGGAGCACTGATGATAGCCATGTGCAGAGATCTAATACTTCATTATGCCCAGGTTTGGGAGACTCATTATTGGAGTCAATCCCATCACTGTGCAGAAACACTGTAAACCAAACTGTTTCTGAAGCGTAGGACAGTGGATCCGCATCCTCTGCCTAGAAAACAATGTTTATAAAAGTATGATTCAAGCCACTTACTATATTTCACTTCCAAATCCTCACGACCTAAGAAAGGAGTGATCCACAGAGTACTCGGGGGACTGCTGTGTAACCAGGGAAAATATCTGCATGACAGACAGTCTTGCAGGGATGAAAAGACATCAACGGAAGTCCGCAACTTGAAAGAAAAGCTTCTTGCATGCTCAGAGTGTGAAGTACAGTGTCTGACCCTGTAGGAGGAGATACTATCAAAGAAGAGGAGCTCAGTGTGTTGCTGAAGAGTGGCGGACCCAGAAGTAGCTGACTGGTGAGATGAAGCAAAGCTGGTACTTACCTGAAGTCTGTAGGGTCCTTTGGCCTCCTGATGGACTTCCAACTGTGGGCTGTGTAAAAACATATTGGCCAAGACTTCATTGTGTGGCCTGATGTTCTTCGTTTCACCCCCAGACCCTAGTGCTGCTGCTGTCACTTGAGATGCCCACCAGAGATGAGATGCTGCTGTTGCCTTCAGGGCTGCAGCTGCTGGAAAAAAACATATACCTACATCCACCTCCAGGGCTGCATCCAATGAAGACTAGCATCCACCTTCATTAGGCTCCAGGTCAACAATGACTGACCACAAGCACCCTCCTGCATCAGCCTGCCACATTTGCCGAAGGCGAAAAGTCACTTGTATTGGATTAAAGGCTGCAACCTCTGACAAGCATATAGACAATATTGCTGAGTACCCATGTATCTTATGGGGGCTAGACCACAGACCATGGTCTCCTGCCACAGTGCAGAAATTCAAGAGTGTGAAAATGCTGATCTTACAGGTCCACACCAATGACTTACCAGTATCAATGAGAATGTAATGTGGCACTGTGTCAGAATGAACTAAAATGCTGAAGGGCCTAAACATAAGAAGAGAGAAACTGGTGTTGCTAACAATAAACCTTCCCGGCACAGAATTGGGGTAATTACTAGAGATGTGAACCTGTGTCTAGTCTATGCTGGCATCTTTGAGTGAGTTACCTTAGAGAGAGGGAAGGGGGGTGAAGTGGGCACTATAGGTATAATTTAATTTCTTTAGATCCTTTAGGGGATATATAACTTAACAACTTTTGGGATGCGTAGCTGTTAGAAATGGGGTCTCTGATTGGCAGGGGTATGCACTCTTGGTCAAGCAGGGTCCGCCATTCTATCCAGGGTAAGATCCAAAACACCCTAGGGAATCCTGTGCCCACCCTATGGTAGCTTGGCGCAGAGCAGACAGGCTTGTCCCAAGAGGCAATGTGTGAATTATTTGTGTAACACACACTCATAATAACACATTGAGAACACTGCAAAAAGACTCCACACAGGCTTGGAAAAATAGTAAATCTTTATAGGGTAAAAATATGGCCAAAACGAAAGGAATCCAATCAATAGATTAAGTGTTACCCAAGTTTAGACAGTAGTATTTTACAAAGTCAGCTTGGCTGATTGTAGCGCCTCCACAGCAGTTTCAGAAAGTACGGTAGTTAGTGCAATTCCAGAAGCCGACGTGCTTCTCTCGGGTAGATATGAGTTCGCGGGGGATTGCCTTGTGAGATCCGACAAGTCCAGGATTCCCAGTCCTGAGGAGCGTGGTATGGAATGCTGGGACCGCTCGGACTCGATCCAAATATTCCCCCCCGAAGTAGGGTATGAGTCAGGCTCCTACACTGGAACCACCCTGGGTACGATTACGACCACCCCGCTAGTATGTGTGGGCCCCGCTGTATGGAACATGGCTTCTTGTCTCTGGAACTCCCCCGGGGCCACCTACACGCCTCAATTACTTGCAGGGATGCTGTGGGAGGAATCACTGTGATCGGTGTTATGGCTCCCGTCTGGTGGATGCCGCCCTGGGGAGATGCTCGGTTCAGTTGGGTGCAGCTGGGGCGGCGGTGACATCATCGAGGTCTCTGGCGGTCTCCAGCGCTCAGGTAGAACAGCCTTTACCGTTGATCCCGATGCCTGCCGGAGGGGAATTCACACTGCACTGAGACGGCGGCAGGCACCTGGCGCTGTAGGGCAACAGAGGCTAATCTTGAGTTGCGAGGTCGTTTAGTCCCTGAGACCTCGGGGAGTCAGGAGGCACCAGCCACCCTGGGAGACACTCTGGGTTGAATCCGTAGTTCGTGCAGCAGGGCAGAGGTCAGCAGGCAGGAGGACAGCTCAACAAAGCAAAGCAGCAGTTCCTGGGAACAATCAGGCACAGCAAAGAGGCAATCCTTCCAGCACAGCAGCCTTTACTCCAGCAGAGTTTCATGCAGGTCAAGTAGTATGAAAAAGATGTCGGGTCAGAGCCCTATTTTTATACCCAGGTGTCCAGCTACTAGAAGGGGGCAGAAGCTTCTGGAGAGGTCTTTAAAGTTCTGGGGGGTGCCCGGTCTCACCTGACCTAGCTCCTGGCTGTCTGCACTGACAAAGCAGGGTCATTAAGCCTATTGTGGGGTGGCAGGACTCAGCCTATTCAGATGTAAGTAAGAATCACCGCTCCTTCCCCTCAACCCAAGAAGGCCATCAGTATGTAGATGGAGGCAGCCCTTCCTATGTTTGGGGGAGTCTAGGGAGTATGCAAGTGTGGGGCTGCTACCCTGGGCCAGATGTGTATTGGGGCATGCTGCAAGTACACAGAGCTGAGTGAAGGACAGAGAAATGTCCACTTTCTAAAAGTGGCATTTATGAAACAGTAATGGTAAAACCCAATAGAGAGGATTTCTCACTACCATTCGTACCATACCAAACATGACATATCTACTCCTTCCTGTTCAGGAGTTATCACTTAAGGGGATATAAGGGAATTCCCAATGCTGGCCTATGGAAGGGGTAGGCCTCACTGCAATGGCAGAGGTCTAAGGCAGGTTTGCCAATGTCGCCATGTTTTTAGTGGAGAGCACCTGCACCTTAGCACTGATTAGCAGCGGTAAAGTGCCCAGAGTCCTAAGTCCAACAAAAAGGTATAGTCCAGAGTGAGAAGCGAAAGAGCAAAAAGTTAGGGGGAGACCACCCTAAGGCTGACAGGTCTAACAGTAGCATTTAGTGTTACTGTGTGTTTAAAGTACTAGACTCAGCAATACTTTGTTGTGTCTGTTAACCGACTGTTGAGTTCTGACCTGTTGCCATCACACTACCTCCTTGAGAAACCTAAGTCTACTCAGCCTCACGACCCTTAAAGTCAAGAGCAAAAATGCCTGTACTTTCCCAAGTTTGCACACCCATAGTAGGAAAGACTTGATGATTCCAGTGGTGTATGACCTCATCCACCACAGCTGTGCACCAGTATCTCTTGTCTGTTCTGTGCAAGAACATGGTCTGACAAAGGAAAGAGTGAAATGCCCTCCCTTGTCTTCCTCAATTCAGTATATTTAATGTTAGACCTTACATCCTTGGCATGGTGCTCCCTCAAACATTTTGCCTTCGTCCCTCCTGTTTTGCTGAATTTGTTTTTGTTGTCAGGAGGACTCTGTGCACTTTACCACTGCTAATGAGTGCTACAGTGTGTGTGCCTACTCTTTCAAACATGGTAAAATTGGACTTCCCCTATTTGGCAAACTTAATTTACTTGTAAGTCCCTAGTTAATTATACTACCCATACCCAGAGACTGTAAATTAAATACTACTAGTAGGCCTGCTTTAGTCATTGTGCCAACCACTAAAGTATCCTTTTAAAACATGGCTTAGGCCTACCACTGCAGCCTGTAATACAATTTTCAACTGTCATTTCGAGCTGGAAAAATAAACCTTTCGCCAGGTCTAAACATTCCTTTTTGAAACTTTATTGTCACCCCTAATGTAGGCCGTAATGCCTCATAGGGCAGCGTGCCTTGGATTTAAAACATAGGACATGTGTACTTACTCCTAAAGTCATTTTGGAAGGCCTTAAGTATTTTCTCACTGTTGAAAGGCCTATATCTTTCATTGGCTAACACTGGGTTACCTTATTATATACTGTGAAAAAGTTGGCTGTTGGTTGAATGGAGGCAGAGGGTGAGCCCTTCTCAAGCAACAGCTACAATTCTTGTCAGGCAGAACCACATAACTCACTAAATTAATCTGTGCCTAACCCTCTGGGAGCGTGGCAAAACAGCGGTTTTGTGTTTCACCCTGTCAAGGATTGTGGTTGCTGCCTGAGTAGAGCTTACACCCTCCTCAACCAATAACCCGATTTCTTACACCAAACACTGCCCTCACCATAGGGGGAGTAAAGTACTCTGCCATGTCGATGGTGCATATTCTGTCTGTTGAAGTCTAAATAGGGCCCCAAGATTACCAATGTTCCAAAGTTTTCATCTGTCCCCTTATGACAGCTGCACACACAGGTAATTGTAAAGGGACAATCGTCACTCTGTGCTGGAAGTTTGTAGTCATAGAACATCAGTATAATTGGTATATTGGAAGTAAAGTCCCAATTGCATTCTTTATTAAAGTAAAGCCTAGGACACGGAGTCCTGTCATCATGCAGCAATTGGACAACCCTAGTTTTCATTCTATGAATTTGATACCTAGTAGTGACACATATTACACTATTAAAACTACACATGCAGTACAGTAATCAGTGCAATATTTACACTTGCAATGTCTGCACAAGATATGCCCTTGTGAAGTCTTGAAATTGCAGTGGATGCAATTTCTTTTTATTACTTTCTTTAGTCATAACTCATTAACTGAAAATTCTAGTATTCCATTTCATTGTTCATCATTTCAATGTAAGTAATAATTATATATGAATACTATTTTGTAAGCGTATTTTTGATGTGAGAGGTTAGGGTGAATGGTTATGGGATGAAGGGTTTAAGGTTTGGGGATTTAGAAGTAAAAGGGCAGATTTACTGACATTTTGCACCAGATTGCATCACTTTTGTGGCACAGCTCCAACACAAAATCATTTTGAGGATTTACTAACTCATGCAAAACCCCTTTGCGTGGCTTTGCATGGTTTTGTAGATACAAAGTAACTCAACACAATGCATAGTGCTGCCTTGAGGTACCTTACTTTGGGAAGGTGTTCCACGGGTGTAGCATGGGCTTACCCATGGATTTTGTCGCATGCCCAGATTTACCAAAACTAGTTAATCTGCGAATGTGTCAAAAGCTACGCCTCCCTGAAGCATGCATAACAAGGAAGAATAACTTTTTTTCTCCTTGTTACTTCCTCTTTCTCTGCATGCTGCATCCTACAGCAGGCATAGAAAGAGGAATATGCCTCTAAGGTTCGTTTTGTGCAGGAATATATCCCTTCCTTCACAAAAACAGTCCTGTCTGTAATGCTGGCATGGGGCAAGGATACCTGCATTGGCGCTGAGCTGTTTACAGTGCACTAAGAGACAATAGAAATAAACCATATGTTAGTAGATATGGCACATTTCTGCTCTCTCCCTTTCACACAAACAGCGCAGCAACTTTGCTTGTTGCCATGCATTGCATGAAATGCAAGGAAATATGCACAAAGTGTTTCAGAGAAATCGTGAAGGATTTTATAGGTGAATGATTTTAGTGTGAAGAGTGAAGGGTTCACGTGTGAATGGAGATAGTTGAATGGCCTTGGAGTATTTGAACAAAATATTGGAAACAAAATATTGTGATACAAAAATATTGTGTCGAGAATATTGGGATAACAAAAATATCATAGACATGAATATCGAAGGTAAAAAGATTGTTTTTAGTGTTGTTTTTAAAATCTTTGTCATAAATATAATGGCAGAAAATACTGTTGTATGTGATATCATTTGTAAGTGTTAATTAGTATATATTTTATTGTATTGTGCTGGATTGTATATCTTTATTATGTTTATTATTTTTATTTATTTGTGTTTTTAGTATTATACATTTCTAATTATAAAATTGCTGACATTTGTACTTTTTAGTTGTCTTAATGTATATAAAAGATAAATAATAATATGTATATATTTTTAGTAGCAGGATATTGGGCTTTTAGGCGGTAAGGGTTGGGGGACTTAAACAAAAAAGATATTTTAAATTGATTTATAAGTTAATATTATGAATGCTGCACATGGCTTTCTTTGTTTTAACCATTTGTACAACATTACATATACATATAATGTTAGGAAATGAATATTAATATTGCACATTCACAGTTTTTTACAATACCCAAAGGTTTTTACAGTGTTCTCAGTGTTTATCCTACTGCGCACTCATATTCCTATCGATGTTCTGGGATATCACTCCAAGTTACTGCTGGGAGAGACGAGAATGAGTGAGTGTGACCATACCCATAACACACAGTACAACACAGAATCATATTAGAGGTGCTAAAGTAATTCTGAGAGATCTCTTCTCCAACTGCTAGCCTCAAAATGGGCAATCTGAAAGAAACACGTTAGTTATAGATTCCTTACCTTAGAATTACCCCCAGGCGTCAGACTGGATCAGGAAAGTTTTCTCGTCAGCAGTACCTCTGCGCGTCGGAAGGTGGCGTCGGTCGGCTCCGCGTCCGTCGTCGGCGTCGTGGTCACCGGGATGACGTCGCGGCAGCTACTTAGACGCCGCCCTTGTGCGCTGACTTCAGTTCTTTCTTTTTCCGCGCCAGCCAGCGCAGATCCGGGAAGAGCGGTACCTCAGTCAATTTTTGACAAACTTTTTCTCGACTTTTGTCGACTTCTTTTTTGAGTCTTCGACTCCAAAGGTGCATGAGGGATGCCCGGTTTCAAGGCCTGCGGTACCTCTCATCGCATGATGTCGGTGATGGATCCGCACCGCGTGTCTTTTTTGCCTGGAGCGCAACCACGACCCCAAGTCATGCTCCGATTGCCGGTCGATGGCGCCGAAGGCTTTGCGGGAGCGGTCCCGAAAGCTGCTTGAACACCAGCAGTCGGCTCCGCGCCGTTCGAAGTCCCGGTCCAGAGGGAGGTCGAGGGACCGGTCGCGGAGCCATCACCATTCTGGTTCGAAATCTTCGAAGTCTTCGCACTCGGGGTCGGGTAAGTCGAAGCATAAGAAGAAGTCGGAGAAGCATTGTCGCTCTTCGACTTCTCCTCGTCGGTCAGCTGATCCAACGAGTCACGCGGGTGGTGCCCGAAGAGTCGACTCCACGTTTTCCTCCCTTTCCGGGACCCGGAGCGGCTCCCGCCCAGCTTTGTACGTTCTACGAGGCTATGCATGCCATCTTTGGGCGGACCGACCCTGCTGGCGCACCGTCGGGCCCTGCGGGCTTGGTTGGGGGGTCTAGGCCTTCTCTGCCGGTGGCTCCGACCCCGGTGCCGCAGGCCCCCCTTGGATCCAGGCCTGGATCCGGATCGGTGCCGGTTGACCTCGTTATGCCTACACCGGTGCCGCTTCCAACTGCACCACTACCGCGCCCGACGCCAGTTGGCCACCCGGCCTGCGTCGACCCCGGCCTCCATCCCGACGTGGACACGGAGCCGGATCGATGTCGCCCGACGCCGGATCCTGCACCGAGAGGGGTTTTTGTGCCCCTGTTCACTCCTGGGGCCCCTTTTCAACCTGAGTGGCAACCAGATGATGAGGAGGAGAACTGGGAGGGGTCAGGTGACCCTCTGACTGACCAGTTGGACAGTGAACAGGACTGGAGAGAGGAACTGTGGGATGCCAGTGGTATTGACACCTCCCTGACCTTGGCATGTTGTCTCCTCCTACCGTGGCTACGGAGGAGGGAGCGTAGAACGCAGTGGTATTGCGTAGGGTGGCCTAGGCTCTCAACCTCGAGCTTCCTACAGTGGCGGTCAGGA
The DNA here is from genome assembly GCA_963921515.1 of Calotriton arnoldi. Classification (NCBI taxonomy): domain Eukaryota; kingdom Metazoa; phylum Chordata; class Amphibia; order Caudata; family Salamandridae; genus Calotriton; species Calotriton arnoldi. The sequence continues at coordinate 2,499,832 of CAWUFW010000004.1, read as the reverse complement.
CTAACCTCCTGATGGAGGTGCTTCAACCGGCTGCGAGCTCTTCGGAGCCCTTGCTGCTGTTCAATGAGGCCCTCACCGACGTCCTTTTGGGCACCTGGTCCAAGCCCAACACAGGGGCTCCCGTGGACAGGATGATTGCCCAACGCCACCGCCCGGCTCCGGGCGACCCCACTTTCCTCTCCCAACACCCCACCCTGGAGAGCTTGGTAGTCCAAGCCTCCACTTCCAAAAGCGCATTCCCTACCGCTCGCCCGGAAAGGGAATCCAAGAAGCTGGACCACCTTGGGAAGAAGATTTTCTCTTCCACCAGCTTAGGACTGCGGTCGGTAAACACTGCATGTCTCTTGGGCCGTTATTCCCACTCCGTGTGGGATACGGTGGCACAGGTGCTGCCTCAGTGTCCGGAGGAGGCCCGGGCAATGCTCTCCCAGGCTGTGGCCGCCGGTAGGGATGCAGCAAAGTTTGCCATACGTTGAGGGCTGGACACCGCCGACTCTCTGGGCAGGACCATTTCAACATCGGTAGTGCTTCGTCGCTACGCCTGGATGAGGTCGACTGGCTTTTCAGGGGATGTCCAGAACACCTTGATGGACATGCCCTTTGATGGCCATCGCCTTTTTGGCGACAAGGCAGACAACACTCTAGAGCGTTTCAAGGACTCGCGGGCTACGGCCAAGTCCTTGGGCCTCTCCACCCGCCCTGCGCAGTCTGCTTTTCGCCCCTTTTGTGGCTACGGAAGGGGTGCCCCGCTACGTCCCGCCCAGAGCCACAGGCCGCAGCAAGTTACCCAACCTTCGCGCGGCCGGGGACGTGGGAACAACCGTCGTGGTTCCGGGGGCCAGCGGGCGGGCCAGTCCACCAACCCCCCCTCCGCAGCAGCCTCCAAACCCTCCTAGTCCGACCTTTCAGGCCCATCAAACGCCAGTGGGCAGCAGGATTCGCCATCACCTCCCCCACTGGTGCACCATCACGTCGGACAGGTGGGTTTTGCAAATAATCCAAAGAGGCTACTCCCTCCCCTTCGAGACTACCCCTCCAGCCATGCCACCAAGATACCACCACATGTCGGAGGATCATCTGGTTCTTCTCCAGCAGGAAGTTACGGCTCTCTTGGCCAAGGGAGCCATCGAGCGTGTTCCTGTCCCAGAAGTAGGTCGTGGTTGTTACTCCCACTACTTTCTGGTCCCCAAGAAGGACAAGGGCCTGCGTCCTATCTTGGATCTCAGGGATGTCAACCGCTTCCTCCGGAAGGAGAAGTTCAAGATGTTGACGCTTGCTCAGGTCTTGTCTGCCCTCGACCCGCAAGACTGGATGGTAGCGTTGGACTTGCAGGACTCTTATTTTCACATCACTGTCCTGCCGGCCCACCGGCGTTACCTCTGGTTCACGGTAGGCCACGAGCATTTTCAATTTACTGTGCTCCCCTTTGGCCTTACCAGCACCCCTCAGGTGTTCACGAAAGTGATGGCGGTGGTCGCAGCTCATCTGCGCAGATCAGGGGTGTCAGTCTTCCCCTATCTCGACGACTGGCTGTTGAAGGCGGGCTCGCCCCAGGCAGTTGTCTCCCACCTCCAGACTACAGCCGACCTCCTGCATTTTCTGGGGTTCTCCATCAATGTGCCGAAGTCACACCTGATTCCCTCTCAGAAGCTCCTCTTCATCGGAGCGGTTCTGGACACGACGCAGTTTTGGATCTATCCTCCCGAGCAGCGAGTCCGGGATATTCAGGCTATGATTCCAATCTTTCAGCCTCTATCCCGGGTTTCAGTCAGAGTGACTCTGAGGCTGCCTCATGGCCTCCTGCATCCTGCTCGTCGATCATGCCAGGTGGCATATGCGGGCTCTGCAGTGGGACCTGAAGTTCCAGTGGGTGCAGCATCAGGGGAATATGTCCGATTGCGTCCAGATCTCGGAGGGCAATGCACATCAACTGCAGTGGTGGCTCAAGAACCAGGATTGGGTCAATGGCAGATCCCTCTCCCGTCCCCAACCAGACCACACTGTGGTGACGGACGCGTCCCTTCTGGGATGGGGCAGCCACATGGGAGAGGCAGAGATCAGAGGCCTCTGGTCTCCGGCAGAGTCCGGGCTCCACATCAACCTTCTGGAGCTCCGGGCGATTCGTCTTGCACTCAAGGCATTCCTTCCCTCTGTCCGGGGAAGAGTAGTGCAGGTGTTCACGGACAACACCACCACCATGTGGTACTGCAACAAACAGGGCGGAGTGGGGTCGTGGACCCTCTGTCAAGAGGCTCTCCGCCTCTGGACATGGCTGGAATGTCAGGGCATATCCCTGGTGGTTCAACACCTGGCAGGTTCCCTGAACGCAAGGGCAGACGAACTAAGCCGCAGGTGCATGATGGATCACGAATGGCGTCTCCACTCGGAGGTGGTGCAAGCTCGATTTCAGCAATGGGGAGAGCCTTGGTTAGATCTATTCGCCACCGAGGAGAACGCACAATGTCAGCAAATCTGCGCGTTGGAATTTCCAAGGCGGCACTCGCTAGGCGACGCCTTTCGTCGCGAGTGGAGTTGCGGTCTGTTGTATGCCTTTCCGCCTATACCACTTCTGCCCAGAGTGCTGAAGAAGATCAGGCATGACCGGGCCCAAGTTATTCTTGTGGCTCCGGATTGGGCACAAAGAGTCTGGTATCCCGAACTGCTCAATATGGTGATCGATCCTCCGATCGACTGCCTCTTCAGGAGGATCTTCTGTCGCAGCAGCAGGGGACGGTCCTCCACCCAAACCTGTCCAGTCTCCACCTCCTTGCATGGAGATTGAGCGGCGGCAGTTGACGTGTTTCAACTTGCCTCCCGAAGTCTGTGACGTAATCTTGGCATCCAGGCGTCCCTCCACTAAGTCGGTATACGCCTGCCGGTGGAACAAATTTGTGGCATGGTGCACAGCAAAGGGTGTGGATCCCCTTTCTGCCTCTCTGTCTGAAGTACTCTTGTTCCTTCTCTCTTTAGCCCAGCAGGGCTCTGCTCTGGGCACTGTCAAGGGCTATCTGTCAGCCATCTCTGCTTTCCTTCGGCTGCCAGATCAGCCTTCTCTTTTCAAGTCCCCGGTAGTTAACCGTTTCTTAAAAGGCTTACCACATCTTTTTCCTCCAATACCCTTCGTTATGCCTCAGTGGGACTTGAATCTTGTACTAACTTATTTAATGTGCGCTCCCTTTGAGCCGCTTCATAGCTGTCCCTTACGGCTCTTGACTCTTAAGACTGCTTTCTTGGTAGCCATCACTTCTGCTAGAAGGGTGAGTGAGCTCCAGGCCCTTTCTTCAAAACCTCCTTTCCTGTCTGTTCATCCGGACAAGGTGGTTCTCCGAACCCGTCCATCCTTCCTTCCTAAGGTGGTCACTGCCGTCTACATTGGGCAGACCATTACTTTGCCCACCTTCTTTCCGCCACCGGATCCTTCGAAGGAGGAAGAGAGGCTCCACCGTCTGGACCCAAAACTTGCGCTCTCCTTCTATCTCCTTCTATCTGGATCGCACGAAACAGTTCCGAGTGGATGATCAACTTTTTGTTGACTACGTGGGTGCAAAGAAGAGTCGGGCAGTACACAAACGCACCATTTCTCGATGGGTCGTGTTGTGTATTAAGGCTAAAAAGGAGCCTCCAGTCGGGCTACGCGCTCACTCCACCAGGGCAACGGCAGCCACTACTGCCTTGGGAAGAGGAGTTCCTCTGATTGACATCTGTCAGGCGGCCACGTGGGCATCGCTGCACACGTTCACCAAACACTACTGCCTGGACAGCCAAGTCCGGAGAGACGGCTTCTTTGGCCGTTCTGTTCTCCAGGATTTTCTGGTGTGATCTTGGTTCGCAGACCCACCACCGGGGTTGGTATTGCTGGGGTATCTATTCTAAGGTAAGGAATCTATAACTAACGTGTTTCTTTCAGATGCACAAGTTACTTACCTTCGGTAACGATATATCTGTAAGAAACATTAGTTAGTTATAGATTCCTTACCGCCCCACCCATCCTCCCCGTTCTGCGAACTGATTTCTAGGGTTAAGGACATCCTTTCAGGGCCCTAGTTTTGTGCACCAGTGGTCAGTGTCTTGCATGGCTCTGCGTTTCGGGCACGGAAAGTCGTGTAGAGAACTGATGTCAGCGCGCGAGGGCGGTGTCTAAGTAGCTGCCGCGACGTCATCCCGGCGACCACGACGCCGACGACGGACGCGGAGCCGACCGACGCCACCTTCCGATGCGCAGAGGTACTGCTGACGAGAAAACTTTTCGGATCCAGTCTGACGCCTGGGGGTAATTCTAAGGTAAGGAATCTATAACAAACTAATGTTTCTTACAGCTATATCTTTACCGAAGGTAAGTAACTTGTGCTTCATGACCAAATTACAACAGCAGAGGGGAACCAAACCCTGGTACAAACTCCAAAGTGATTTTTTGGTGAAAACAGGATTACTAAAGATTGCATTTCAACACGGAAGCACACACAGGGTGCAGGCTGGGCCACAGAAGGTCGACAGGCAGTGACATCTGTTGGCAGGATGACAGGATCCTGACACCAAGAATAATTACCATATTGGTGTGGCTGGGTAATAAAAGACAGACATGCCCGAGCATTTTTTGTCTGGTACTGTTTTCTAGTCGAAACTGAGCTATCTATCCTTAAGAGTCAATATCAACTAGGGGAGGCTTTGTCACAGTGTTGACAATCTCAATGTAGGTTTCATAGATTCAGATGACATATATTGCTAGGAGAAACATATATATCCAATAAACTGAATCAGTTCAACATCCTCCAGAATCTGTTCTTGATGTTCTAACTGCAATACTTTTACCCAGACTGTGTGCTTGACTTTGTGTTGTCAGGATCCAGCACTATACTAGCCCAAGGGAAGCACAAGACTGACATTTGAGCAAATAAAATCTCAATGCATAACTGCATTGAGATTGTTTTATCTAGTCCACACAGTTGCTCTGTTTTGGGTTTTGGAGACTGAGATATGTAATTGTTATATTGTGAAATATCATGCCCTCTTTGAGAGACAATACTGCAATCACTCAACAGGGGAAGCGTCATGAAAGACTTGAGCTTAAGGGCAGATGTACAACACGTGGCAGACATTTTGCTGTTGCTTTTTGGTGAAAGGCTGTTCTTGTATCATTAATAAAAACAATCCTCTATTAATTATATTCTGTTACAAACCAACTGCCAACCGTAGACCAACAATTTAGTACATCTCACATCAGACTCACTGATCATTCATTGTGATTTGCCCTTCCAATCTCCTAGACAAGCTATTTACTTTCTATCTACAAGTTAACCTGGTGCAAATATTTGAGACCTCTGAGAGAATGGCTTGTTTTCATTTTTAAAATCAGTTTGGACAGTGACCTCAGACAAACTCCGTCACCCTTAAGGCCACTCACAACTCCTTCCTGATGAGGGCAATATTCTTGGGTGGAACATTCAGGGTGCCCCAGAGTGCATTGGCAATGAAGAATGGGAAATCGGTAATCTACCCTGGATCAGTGAATGAAGAAGCAGAACAAGGAGCTGTCCTACAGCCTCACAGTCATATATAGAGGAAGGGTTTTCAGTGACTCATCAGAAGGTTATCATCCAAGTGACTGATTAATTGGATACCCTGGCAAGAAGGTAGGCTAACACACTGATCACTTCGGTAAAGCACTAAGGGGGATATTTACAAGCCCCTAATGCCACCAGAGAGTCACATTTTTTGATGCTCAAGGTGGCAGAATTCCCTGCACTATATTTACAAAGTGGCATTAAGCCAGTTTTTGTGGCTTAACACCGCTTTGTAAATATGCTACCCTTTCACGCAGGTATCTGCGTGAAAGGGGCGTGCAATGGGTGTTGCTGTGGGCATTTCACAGCAACACCCATTGCGTTTTGACACTGCTCCATATTTACAAGGAGGTGTATATCTGTGGCAGCACCAAAAACTAACGCCATGCAAGAGCAGGCGTTAGAATGGCGCACAAGGAGAAATGCTTTTATTTCTCCTTGTTTTTCCTTTTCTTTGTGTGCTGCATTCTGCAGCACACATAGAAAGAGCAAAAAGCCATTAATGATTGTTTATGTGCAGGAAGGTGTCCCTTCCTGCACATAAACAATCATTAAATAATGACAATTTGCTACTTCTATGTGTGCTGCGTAATGCAGCACACATAGAAGTAACACATAGCCATTATGGATTGTTTTTGTGCAGGATGGGACACCTTCCTGCACATAAACAATCATTCCCTACAACTCAGGCAGCCTTGCACTACTTTTGCTAGAGTGACTTTTTTTCCTTATGCCATCACAAATGAATGAGGAGGGAGACTTTGGATACAGATATAGTGGGGTGCGGTGGTACCAGCATGCAAAGCTGCAACCCATGAGCTGGGCATCAATTATCCCTGACTCTTTGCTTTGCTGGAATATAGAAGGAGGGTTTTAAAGGCCTTAACCCTCCTTTTATATATTAGTAAGTAACCCCTAAGTAGGCTTTAATGCCCAATAAAGCAGGATGCATAGAATCTAAAAGTGGGATATGTAAAACCTTAATGTAAAACCGTACTGTTACAAGGCCCCAAAAGCTATTTTCACTGTAGCAAAGATATAATATTAAAATTAAATAACATTATCTCAGCTTAGGAAACAACTGCAAAGTTCATCTTTGGACTTTAAAATGTTTTTATTACATGCCCAGTTTACTGATAAAGTCTGATTTATACTAAATATTTTATATAAGGTACTTTTAAAAAGTCACCTTTTACCTGCCTAACGCCTCTAGAATCCCATTTGCATTAGTATCCAACTGTCACCCAGGAGCTGAATAGTGCCTTGATGAGTTGTGAACTTTCTCCCAGAGCAGGAAAAACAGCCTTGGGTGTGGGGAGGTTTCTGTTCCTCTGACAGAATGTCCATCTGGGCAGTGCCCAGAAACTTCATTAACTTTAAAGGGACCTAACCTGTCCCAGGCAGATGTAGCTAACACCAGCCAGCCAGGCACCGATCCCAGTGGGAGATGAGCTACCCCTTAACCACCTTTGAGTGATCACAGAGGAGGAGTTGCTCATTTCCCTAGCCATACCTCTGGGATATGTAACAATAGAACAATGTCTCAACCGGAAATCATTTAGAGCGAGGACAATTGTAAGAAGAGTACAAATCACTCAGAGAGGAAAAAAAGGGGGAGACCACAACAAAGTTTCATAGAATATAAATTCTTGTTTGTAAGTAGGTGTATCAGCACTACAGTACAATTTAAGCATAAGAAACCAAAAACACAAGTGTGCACTGAACGTGCTAGTGACGGTGAATGGCGCAGTGACACAATGGTGAGAAACAGATTGAGCGGCGCAAGACAAGATACAAAAATAAGTGCGTGGTCAAGAGTACCATGAAAAATATATACAAAATATGTACAAGTTTTATTTTTTGACTGGTTAGATAGACCACGATAACGCCAAGGTATACGCTGAGTTCTCGACGGCGTTTCGACCTGTACAATTTCAGGTCATCATCAGGACAATGGTTACAAATTTCAGTATAGTGCTATACAGGATAAAAGAAAGGAGGAGAAGTAAGGCCCTGGAAACAGGTAATAGTAAAGTAAAAAATGGAAAGAAAAGTAACAATAACTACCTGTCACGGTAGTTTGGAATCAATCCAGACAAAGGGTTTAAGTCGCACGATGGGAGTGGCAAAATAGAGGGTCCAGTGAGGATCACTGAGGGGGAAAGGGATGAAAAATGAGTTGGCCCGAGGGGGAGCCAAGGATAATAACACGCCGGTAGAGCCGTGCTAGGAAAGGAAGGACAGGGGCAGCGGCGAAGGTATTATCTGAACGGGGAGGTTCAGGTAAGGGAGTCCGTTTAAACATTCAAGACGCGAAACTGATGAGCCTCAGTCCGCGGAAGTCAGACCTGAAAAAAGGGGTTTGGAGGGAGGAATTAGGTGGAGAAACGTCAAGGAGATTATGGGAGGGAACTGAAAGATGGCAATGGCTTCCCAGATGAACCGCAAGGCCAGCGGTCCTTGAAGGGGTCTATTTATTGGGAAGGCAGCATGCAGAGGAGACAGGCGATTTAAGCGCCCTGTATGGCAGCCCGACGTGCTGTGTTGGAGCCGGCAGGAGAATGTCGGAAGAACAAATACTATGGAGATCGCGTGGGTAATTAAACTAGAATGGGTTGAAGCTGCCATGTGAGGTGCCCTGGGGGGGACGACCAGGAGGAAAATGCTGATAGTAAGATGGCAAGCGAAAAAAACATGATTTAAGAGCCCCGAGCAGTGGAACAACAATATAGGTACATTGTATTTTGCAAGAAGGTTAATTCTTAAAGAAAAATGTAGATGTGAGTACAAACTTGCACAATCAGCGAAACAGTAAAAATTACAGTATTAAACCATGGATATCTTAACAATGTCCTGCATGGTATTATGTAGTTTAGAAAGAACAATAAAGATTTAGGCATTCAAAAATTGTGGTACAATGTTTTTTTCAAGACATAGTTTGGAGGCCAAGAATTTGGTATATTTGAATTACAAAGGGATGAAGGATGAGGAAAGAGGGGTGGTGGGGGAGAAAGGGGGGTTGTTTGGGGTCAGAAGAAGGGGCAGAGGACGGGGTGGGGGTAGGATGCGGGAACGGGGGAAGAAGGGAGGGAAGGGGGATGGAAAAGGAGGGGGTTGGAAAAAGAAGGGAGAGGGAACCAGGGGGTGGAGAACGAAGGGGAGTGGGGAATGGGAAAGGAAAAGGCAAGATAATATGACTGAAATTATCAATGGGTTATGATACCTTGGTCTCAATAAATATAATATATATATACCAGTAGTACATATAATCTGTATATATACAGTCATATGAGTGGTAAATGTTGTCGCTGTAGAAATGGAAACAGACAGGGGGTCAAGGCAAGGTTAATGTACAGCAGTGGTCGTGTTCCACTCATCAAGTGTATTAAGGCCATTATTGACAGTCACAGCGTGCAATCCAGCGGCATTCACATTTATTGAGAAGCAATTGCAAATTTCCACCACGGAGAGGGAGTGCCGGGCGGTCGATGACTTGCCACACCATATCGGTTTCAGAATGTTTTTTTTCTCTATAGTGTGAAACTAGTGGGGCTGTCTCAATGTGACATCTAATGCAACTTTTATGCTGGGAAATGTGTTGCTTTATCATTTGTGTAGTTTGGCCGATGTACAGTAAGTTGCAGGGGCATAATATGGCATAGATCACATTCGATGTACGGCCGTTGGAGAATTGTTTGAGTTGGTATATGTGATCCTTCGTGACAAATTCCTTTGTATTGAGGGTAAGAGCACAGACTGAACAAGATTGGCATTTATAGTGGCCTATAATGGGTGGTAGGCCCCAAAGAGAGGTAACGGATTGATTTTTCTTTTCGTTGTCTGGCCAAGTGATAGCATGTACCAGTTTGTCTGAGAGATTGTTACCCCGTTTGTAAGAAAAGAGGGGCGGTTCCTGAAAGAGGGCTTGGGTCCGGAGTATGGCCCAGTTTTTTTAATCACTTTGCTGATCTTGTTGCTGGAGGGGCTGTAGGTCGATACAAAGGGGATGCGTGAGTTGGTACGTTTGGGGGAAGGTGAAAGGAGCACTTCCCTGTGGCTGTACCCATGCCCGTTTACAGGCGCGGGAGACCAGACGTTTGGGGTATCCATGATTAACCAATTTTTCAGAGAGGATGGCAGCCTCTCAGAAGTAGTCTTTGCGCCATTTGCAGTTCCTCAGGATCCTGAGGAACTGGCTATATGGCAGGCTATCTTGTAGGCCACGTGGGTGGTAACTTGAGTACAATAAAAGTGTGTTGCGTTCCGTGGGTTTTCGGAATGAAGTGGTCCCGATGGCACCATCCTCCGCATGAAGGGTTAGATCAAGGAATGGAAGGTCATTGGTTCTGACATCCGAAGTGAATTTGAGGTGTGATTGACAGTTGTTTAACCAGGTGATGAATAATGATAGATCTTCGGAGGTACCATGCCAGAGTAAACGTATATCACCTATATAGTGACGCCATAGACTTATTTGTGACAGGAATGGATTATGAATCGATAGGATCTGTGTGGTTTCAAGATGATGTACATAAAGAATGGTAAAGTTAGGGGCGGAGCACGCTCCCATTGAGACGCCCCTAATCTGCAGATAAAAGGTGTCCTTGTAAAGGAAGTAGTTGTTAGTAAGCGCAGTCCGTAGAAGGTCCATGATGAAATCCGACACAATGCGAGTAGGTCTGGGCGTGTGTCCAGCAGGTGTTCAATGACATCTAGGCCTTCCATGTGGGGAATGTTCATGTATAGTGACTCGATGTCGAGACCAACCATCAAATCTGTTTCATCATTGTATGGTCTGTCTTCAATGATGTTGATCAAGTGAGTGCTATCCCGGACAAATGTATCAGTCAATGGGACAAATTCTTTCAGGATCGCATCAATGTATTTACCCAGGGGTTCCAGGATGGACCCACAGCCCGAGACAATAGGTCGGCCTGGTGGATCAGATGGATTTTTGTGGACTTTGGGTAATACGTAAATTACAGGTGTTCTCGGCTGTGGGTTATTCAGAAAAGTGTGTTCTTTTTTGGATATAACTTCAGATAACAGAGAGCAGTTGGTGACATCCTATACCTGTTTGCGGATACTGGAGGCTGGGTCTGATGTAATGGCATGATAATGTGTGGTATTGGCGAGTTGTCGCATAATTTCATTGTCATATTTGTTAATGTCCATAACCACTATTCCACCACCCTTGTCTGCGGGGTTTATAACTATGTGTTGATTGTCACATAGGTTGTCCAAGGCTTTTTTCTCGGTCAATGGGAGATTGTATGGGACAAATTCACGGTGGTGCTGTAGCTCCTTAATCTCATGCAGCACTAGTCTTTCAAATGTCAAAATTTCTGGGGGCATCATGGAAGCGGGGGGAAGAAAGATGGAGGCTGGATGGAATTGCCTCTCATATGGCCTGCTGGTTTCAGGTTTGTCTGCAAAAAATTGTTTCAGACGAATATGGCAGAAGAAAAGATAAACCCTTGCTCAGGAGTGAAACTTCATCTGAGGACAAGATATGTTTAGATAAATTGAAGATTGGAATTGATGTGCAGCTGGAAGTGTTGACACAGGCAGGTGTGGCACTGACAGACGTCATATTCTCAGTGATAGCTTCATCAGGTCGAGTATTCACAATTGGGGACCCCATTAGTAAAACTTGCGACGAGTTTGTCGTTTGCCAGCGTACTGGTAGGTTGGTCTTGTTCTCCCTCGACCGCGTCCGCGGTTTGTTCCTAAAAAAATAGTAGGTAGGAGTGGAGGCGGGTGAGGTCTGGTCTGTATGCGTTCAGAGCTTGGACCTTCACCAGGGTCCGAGTCCTCAATGGAGGTGTTCAAAGAGTCTGAAAAAGTAATTATTTGGTTGTTTCGGTATCTGCCCCAGTTCCTATTTCGGGGGGGGTTGGCAGGGGGTGTTATAAAAAGTGTCAAGTAGGTACACGTAGGTGGTGTCCTTGTTGTAGTTTTTTATATCTTTCTGTATTTTTTTGTTTTTTTTGTTCTGTTCAAGGCTGTTGAACGTGGCAATGGTGTTGTTGATCTTGTCTAGAAGACCCTTGGCGTCAGTGATGGTGGTGCCAGCCAAGATAAGTTTTTTAAGCTCAGCGATCTCCTCAAATTCTCTCCGGCTGTGCTCAATGGCTGTGTCTATGCCCAGCACCATCCAATGCAGTGAGCAAGTTGTGGCCAGATGACTAAAGCCGTTACGAAATTTTGGGTCTTGGGTGAAGATGGCTGGTACGTTGCGAATTTGAAGTCCCAGAGGTATCGTATCGGACTTAAGGTATTCTGTTAACAACCGCGCATGTAGGTCTGTGCGAATCTGTTTTTTCTTTAGGTTATCAAGTTTCTCCAATAGTGCCCTGGAGGTGTTGGGGGCTGAAGGAAGGGGAGCGGAAGAGTGTGAGAACAAAGAAGGGCCACTGAGAATACGTTGGATGTAATCATCCGTGTAGTTAGGGGTCTCCCTGGAGGACATCATGTGTAGTTCAGTTACACATAATGAATCACAATGATGTGTGAAGTATATAAAAATACTCTCGCAACCCAGCGGTTGCTTAATATCATAGACTCAAAAAACAAGAGTAAACCCGTTAACCTAGTTGAAACCCGGGTAGAGTATGTAACAATAGAACAATGTCTCAACCGAAAATCATTTGGAGTGAGGACAATTGTAAGAAGAGAACAAATCACTCAGAGAGGGAAAAAAAGGGGGAGACCTCAACAAAGTTTCATAGAATATAAATTCTTGTTTGTAAGTAGTTGTATCAGCACTACAGTATAATTTAAGCATAAGTAGCCAAAAACACAAGTGTGCACTGAACGTGCTAGTGACGGTGAACGGCGCAGTGACACAATGGTGAGAAACAGCATGAGCGGCGCAAGACAAGATACAAAAATTGTGTGGTCAAGAGTACAGTGACAAATATATACAAAATATGTACAAGTTCGATTTTTTGACTGGTTAGATAGACCACGATTTGTACTCTACTTACAATTGTCCTCGCTCTAAATGATTTCCGGTTGAGACATTGTTCTATTGTTACGTACTCTACCCGGGTCTCAACTGAGTTAATGGGGGTACTCCTGTTTTTTGAAGTCCATACGTCTGGGATAGGCACAGAAGCTCTGACCAGGGAAAGCAAGGTTTGGCCTGTCTGCAATGTTGGATTCTGACGGAAAAGGGCACTGTGGGATTTTTTTGTGGTAGGGCACACAGGAACCACTGCAAAAGTGGTAGGGTTACCACTGGGAATATTTTTTCTTTTGGTTAGGGAAAGCCCAGGAATCACAACCAACAACAGGTTAGCTTAAGGCCTGGGCACCCTCTTCAGAACAGTATTGGTCCTGTGGAAGACAGAAGTAAGACTGCTCCTTCTGTTGAGACATGGGAGGGGATCGGAAAGACTGGACCTGCTCCCACTAGTACCCAGGAAAAAGACTTGCTACAGAGACACAACAAGCTGCTAGGAGCTCATTTGACCAGTTCTAAATGGACTTCTATAGACCCTGCTGGTGGCTTCTGCTGGGGTGAGTCTTAATTTCCAAGAATGTGCTGTGTGTGTTAATTCACTTAGCTTTGTCGTGTCAAAGTATCCTAACCTCCTGAGATACCTGGGGTTAGATAACTTTTGGCTTCAAAGACCTCTGCAGGACCCAGACAAAACTAGCACATCAATCCTACTAAGGTGAGTTGCCACTGGGTCAAAGATTCAGGTTGCTCCCGCTCAGAGGTTTCCCCCATCTGCAAATCCATTAGAGCTGGATGTTGCTGATATCTATCCGGCCTCATAGCATTTTGTTCAGCTACAACTTTCAGTCTTGCCCTGCTGGAGTAATCTGAGCCCCATCACAAGCACCATCATATTGCAGCTCGCAACCGCCGCAAGATCCTGGATCTCTGGTGAATGCAGCAGACCTGTGGCGCCACTGCGAGTACAGTGGTGGACCGCCTCACTCATAATAAGGCTCTAAGTGAGAAGGTAAACATTGCAACCGGGACAAACCTATTTTCTGTATATGACCCATGCTCCGTTGCATTATAATAACTTGCAATGGTAATTTTAGTTTGGAAGCAGTTAAAAATATAATTCAAGGATTCATTTTAATAGTTGTTTAAAATCCAATTTAATGGTGAAATCAAATTTTGACTAACTATCTAGAAAAAAGGTACTTTTACATATGTTACCTCTCCCTGCCTAAACTTGTGGAGGCACTTCTGCCAGCATTCAACTGTCACCTGACTGTTGATGGCTCCCCTGTGATGAGACGTTGATTGCTGCCATGCAGACAAAAGCCAAAGAGCTTGTGTATGGGGAGGGGTTGGCCTTTCCTTGACAGGATGGCCTTGGGGATGTGCCCAAGGGTTAGTTACACTTCAAAGAGCCCTACACTGTCACAAGACATGGACCTGACACTAGGCCCACCCTCTTCCTTTGCCCCCAAGTCATCTTGGCTCCAAACCACCATATCATAGCCACACATGTAGGTGTGGCCAGTGAGCTCTGGCTAATAGAAGAAAGGCCCTGCCATCTTGGATTTAGGTATCGAGTGGCACTGTGGGATAATCTACAGTAATACACACAGGACGTACTGTAAACCATGGTAGGAGCACCTCGGAGAACTCTTACCCCATTGCTAGGTTGTGGCCAGTGGTTGCCCCCCACCCACAGGCTGGCACTGGAAATAAATGTGGCATCTCAAGTACCCTCCTCAAAACATTACTGGACATGAAACAAATCAGAGGAAGGAATTGCCAGCTGTCTGAAGAACCTTAAGGGAAGACGGAACCTGTTTGCCTTGCTTCCAGAACCCCATTTGCAATTCCAAGAGCCAGTTGGCTGACCTGTTGTTTGAGCTTCATGGCTAAAACAAGCTTCCAGAGTCCTTTACCTGTTTCTCAGCTGACCAATCCTAATGGGACATGACCTGGTCCCCTCTGCTGGCCTCTGTGGGGTTGAGTCCTGATCCCCAAGTGCTGTCTCACAGGTCCTGAACCCTTGGCTGTACTCACAGTGTACTCACTCCCCTAACTGAAAGCTTCACTGACTCGACAGTGAGAATAAATGCCAACAAATGTCATCAACAACTTCACCGCATTCAATACGGACCAGCACCCATTGATCGACAGATTCCCTGAACTCGAAGTCAAGCAGCATTTGATCTACAATGCGAGAAATTGGGTTATAGGTTGAGGGGGTTGGAAGCCCGTCTCAGGCAGCAGCCACAGTCCTTGTCAAGCTGAACCTCAAAAGTCACTAAATCAATCCTTGCTGGCACAAAGCAGTCAGACTTAACTTACCAACAATATGTGAAGTATTTATGTAGCACACAAACAGTATTAAAGTAAAAACATGACACAAGAAACACCTCAAACTAATTTAGAAAAATGTGTAGATTTCAAGAAATAAAATGAGACCAGAACAACAAAAATCTAATCAGAAGTATTGGAGGTATGCAATTTCAAAGTTTTAGGCAAAAGTATATCCTAAAACCATAGAGGGACCCTCGCAATCATCTGGTCGCACTAGACAGGGAGAAAGTCACAAGTTCATGCCGACTGCAATGGAGCGAGTGTTGGCTACTGGGACGAGGTTAGTCCTGCTGAAGTGCTAGCTTCTGAGTCTGGCACGAAGAGTTGGAATCACAGTGGAGGAGGCAAGAGCAGTAGGTAGAGCATCGCAAATAGTAATCGATGTAGCATAAAGAGCGCGCTGGTCATCGTGGGCTTTCATCACTGTAGCACTAAGAGAAGGTTGGGTGTCGTGGATGGTCGTTGCTGTAGCTTTGCGTTGGCTGACACTGTGGGCTATCATTTTTGTACAGCGAAGTGCAGATCTCATGTTGCCGGTCATCTCTGTTGGTCTCTGTTGGTTGCTGTAGTGTGTCTCACCAGATCTTCGTGTTGGAGGTCAGCGAGAGCAGCAGAGTTTCAGCAGGAACAGTGCAGAAGAGCCCCAACTTTATGCTTTTCACCTTTTCTTGTAGAAGAGTATACTCTGAAACCAACTAAGGGCCCAGAACCTAGGAAGGCACCTCTTGGGTGTCATCTACTCACTCCAGCAGAGGCTAGCAGGGCTCAGTTAGGTTTAATTGGAGGTCCAGGCAGATCCAGTTGCTGCAGGTCAGCTGGGCAGTTGCAGGGAGGCGTGGATCCACTCAGGTTCACCTGGAGATGAAAGTAAGCAAGTCCAAGCTTCCTTTTTAGACAGTAAGGCAGTCCTCAAGCAGCAGGGTAGCCTTCGGTCATCAAGGCAGTCCTTCTTTTGTAATGTCAACAGGTCCAGGAGTGTTATGAAGAGTGGCTCTGAAGGTCCAATATTTTTGGTGCTCACCTATGTGTGGGGGGAACTCCCTTATCCTACTCCAACCTATAGTCATGAAAAATTCTTCCCTTCTCCTGTCAAGCATCCCACCTGTCTGGGGGTGACAATAGGCAGGCAGGATTGGTGTCAGATTCCTTTGTCTGTGAGATACGCAGAGCCCTTTCAAGTGCAAGTACGACCAGGTGCAAATCCTCCTCAGTCATCCAGGCAGGATGGCCCATCCTATCCACATCAAGCCCTCTTCATGTCACCGTCTGGAAGGAATACACAAATCAGCAGAACCATTATTGTGTGACCCTGGAGACTGACAAAAGGCATAAATGGCTCGGACAGGAAAATGCCAACATTCTAAAAGTTACAAGAAAGAGATGGTAGAATGCACACCCGTATTTCAACCATAATAGGCAAAGTACTCAAAGGCAGAATTTTGGCGTGCAACCTCGGCAAGTGCTTCTATCCCTTATAGCAAAAATGAAATTGAAAACTACCTGGTGCGCCGTTGCGCACCAATCCAAGATGCACAGCCTGTACAGCAAACAAGAATCCTGTGTAATCCAAGTAATCATTAGTAATCAAAATGTCATTCATTTTTTTTCTTTTTATTTTCAAACTTCTTTCAGAGGCATAGTGATTCCAATTTTCAAAATGCAAGTGAAACGCCCATCCAGGCTCCTCTCCACAGCATGTCGAAATTCACATTCAGATCCAAGTAGCCATGGTGGTATACCTAATGCATTTCGGGCGGCTAGCCCTTCTTCAGAGGTATCTACAATACACAATATGTGAACCAGCCCATCAGTTGCTTTTGAACATCTCAGACCCAGAAACATAATTGCAAACTACAAAAATGTGTAACATACACTTCATGAATATATTGTATACAAACTTCCACCAAAACGTATTATAAATAGTTGCACCATTAGCTACGTAATTAGATTGTATAAAATAATTATGCCAGTGACTGTACACTTGGTCAACAACATGAAGGTCAATCATGCTAAATATAACGTTATTATACTGTGATTAACTCCAACCCCATGCTCAATAATGTCATTCAGTAACTCTGTAGGGGACTAGATGGAGTTTGATAGTGATCCAGCGCAACCCCTAATTCATGAACCAGGGACTAGGGAAATCTCTCCACACATAAATTGCTTACCAAACAACGGGGCCCATCACACATTACCCATAAATGATACCTGAAGACGGGCGCTGGATTTGGGGGTTTAATTTGTCAGTTTTATTATGTACAATACTATACTTCACATTAATAACATTTGTATATATTCCTAACTATTCTTAATTTCAACTATCTTCTTCCTTTGGTCGATGGACCATTAGTTGAAGAGTTGATGGTGACTATGATTAACTAAACAGTTTAATACTTAAACTAAATAACCACAGAGTCGTTTATTCAATTAATAATTTTATCCTATTAATATTAAATGCTCATAATTCAGATTGTCAGTGCATACACAAGACCACATATAAGAGAACAAATTATCAAGCAATGTAATCAAAATGAATCATTTGTATCGACATCAAAGCGTGCATAGGAATGGGCGAAGAGAAGGTACAGCATAAACACTTGCAGAAATGTATTGCAAAATTAAAGCATTTAAGGAGGGTGATACCCACCAAAGAATCAGGAAAACCACTTCCTTGGCTGAGGTTGTGGCAAGGGGTCCCCAGAGATAGGCTCAGAGGACAAAGTTAACAGGACAGATGCAGCTAAGTTTTGCCATAGACTGGCAAACAAATATACTCTCCCAATTCAATCTACCTTGATCGAGTTCTCCTCGGACGCAGTCTCCTCCAAGCACTCCTGCAATGTTCTCGTACCGAAAGTATTCTCTGGCTCAGTGCTGGTCTGCTCTATCTGTCTTGGTGCACTTCTCTCTCGATGTCTAGATGTTCTCAGCGTTCTCTCTCTCCATGCTCGACTGACACTCTCTCGATGTTCTCTCGATGATCATCTGCGTTCTGATCTGCCACACCCCAAATTGGGATATCAATTATACCCTAATGCCTAACTCACTATCTTACAATGTTGCAGTATCAGTAGAAACTCGGCCTGTGATTGGTTGTCATAAATCATGCTAGGGTCGCCTCATCATGTTCTCCTCTTAAATCCATCCCATACCGGTTTTAACAAAGGAAGTATTAAGGATAAATACATTTGTATACTACTAATATCAATAGTTATACATTTTGCAACATTCTTGTATTATGACATCCGCTTCACATTCAAATTGCACGTAGCGATGGCAGTTCCCACAGTCGCTGTCGCATCTTGGCACATAAACAATAGGACACAGGTCAACATGGCCTTCACAAGGATTACATCAGCTGGTGCACTCTGCAGTTCGTAAGCAGGCAAAACATTTTGGCGCATGTTCCTCCGTACCGACCAAGACAACCACATGCTGGTTCAGACAAGAGGCCATTTTCATGCAGGCCCAATCTCGTACTAAAGTAAATAAACACAAAGGAGTATTAATTCATGAAATAAAACCCATTATGGTTACCTCCCAAAATACTAATACCCTGTATTAATTAATTCCTAGCGAAAGCTATTAATTTAAAGCAACTTTTCGTTATTTGTGCACAACATGCAAAATGTGCAATGTACAACATAGCATAAACATGCATTAGTACGATTTTTCAAAGTGCAAACAGTTAATACGTGCTCATGCCATCATGATTTAGTATATTATGTAAAATGCGTTTTGCCCCATGTATAAATGTGTGCATTCAGGGTTGGTTAGTCCATGCTGTCAATACATCATTATGGGGTTTCTTAATTTCATGAGGATGTATTTTTACAAACCTCACTCCATCAATCCCCCCTTTGATGGTTTACCATCATAAAAACCCTAAACATATGGTTTACCAAGCTATATAGCTGTTATTTTGTCTTCTGGCCCTTGCTCCTTACATTTTACATATAATTTTTCTTTAAAATCCTCCAATTCTATTTAATCTATCTCTCTTTTCCTTTCTTTACGTTCCTTACTTAATTTCCTTTCTTTCTTTTCTTTGCGTCTTTTCTTCCCACAAATATAAGTCATTCGTATTATGAATATCATAACAGCTATAGAAATTATTGGTACTATTATTTTTCCTACTAAGGAACTACCTATAGAAGAAAACCAATTGCCTATAGCAGAGAAACTCTTACTTAGTCTCGCCAAGACACCGTCAACCTCTAGTTGTGTTACTTTCTTATGCAAATCTGTGATATTCTGAATGTATACTTCCAGATTCTTACTTTTATCTGGAATGTAAGTGCAACAATGTTGACCCTTCAGCATTCCACAGACTCTACCCTCTTTTGCCAATAATATATCAAGGGCAAGTCGATTTTGCACAACCATGGATCTCATAGCAATCATTTCAGTGTCAATCATCAGGAATCCTCCAGCAGTATCCGTTGATAAACGATCAACCACTGTGGGCAATTGTCGAATTTTATATGCATTCAGTGTAACCCCAACTCCAGGTATCAATGCTCCAAATATATCACCTACAATTTCTGAAAAACGTTCTCTTTTTACACGTTTTAGTCCTTGCTTTACTTCATGGATTCCATTTGTGCTTTTGTCTACATGGTAGACTTTTGGAAAGACAATCCCAAGATAACAAGTTCCATACCAGTGAGCTGGTAGCCGATAATAGGCTTTCCTCCCGCAGACATAATATATGCCTGGCAAGACAGGGTCAGTTCCTCCCTTTAATCGCCAACCACCAATAATTTTATAGGTATCTTCACATTCACTGGAACCAATGAAGTAATCGTTGTAGTTAGTATTTTCCCTACTTAAGCATCATTTTCCCTTCTGCGACCAATCCAGGGCCATTGCAGCATAAGTCTCGCCTTTCTCATATTTGCCTTCTCTGAAAACCCAAGGTGGTGTCCGTCATTTCTCTTCAACAGCTTTTCTCTGAAACTTAGCCCTTCTTTCTTCTACCATCTCTAAAAAGATCTTCTCTTCCTTTTTCAATTTACATGTTAAATTATTTTTATTAGCGTATTCTATATCTAAAGGCTTGGTTGTCAGGTAAAAATCTCCCATAACATGTGAAGGGGCTATCTTATTCAGCTCAGGTATTACATGGACTTTAGAAAAAATTGTATCTACATTGGAATAATATTAATCCAGTTTACCTGTTCTATACAACAAACTTGATAAGACACTACAGGTCACATCATAGTCAAAGGAAGGTGATGGTAGGTTACACCTTCTGAAACAGACAATGGTAACTGTATACACACATAACAGTCACTCACATCCATTGTTTCCACATACTCGTAGAGTAATTTAGTAAAAACATTCAGAGAAACATTAGTAACTGATCTATTGTGATGCATACTACTAGCATCTATTTGATTCAGGTGAGTAATAGGAGGTTTCTTAATGTCAGTGTCTACCTTTGGACTTGTCAAATTGTTAGGACGAGGTGTTTCTTCTTTTATCAGATGTAAAGGTATTACAATTGTTAATATTACCCAGATTACTATCAGTATACAAAATAGACACAAACAAGCTTTATAACACCTACACATAAGACTACATCTCGGTCTGGTTACTTGTGTATCTGCCATAGTAATATAAATTTTATACGGTTCTAATGGATTTTTCTAAAATCTATTTCTACTATTTTCTACCAAAAATTAAAAATGTAGTGTGATCCCACACTTCAAAAGCTTTCTTCTTTACCCCTTCTTTGATTTTAACTAATCCAATTTTTTTAAGACGTCTTCTTGATTTTCAGAAAATTTCTTTAGTTGATAATGTGACACCTTAGTTTGTTTACAGTCTCTTAAGGTGGATTTAAGTCACTCTTTTCTTTTTGCTCGTTGTCAGTGCTGTTTCCTTCTTGGTTTAAATCTTCTTCTTCAACCTCCACCAACACTATGTAAATCCAGTCAGGTGACTTGAACTTTTTGTTTGGTTTTCTCACCTTCTTTGGTCGCAGCACTGATTCATCATCCGACTCTCCCTGTTCTATCTGACCTGAAACTTCGTTTATTTGTTCTGGCCTATTTTCGGGTCTTCCTTTCACCAACCTATATTTTAGTCTTTTAACTCCGCTTGGCCACTGGTCGTATCTCTTTGCCCTCTTTGGTTGAACTTCTTCTTCTTCTTTGTTCAATTCGTACCTTCGTTTCTTTGCACCTACTTTGAGTTTGCTTTCTTCTTTTTTTTCTTTTTCTTCTTCTGTATTTCTTTCACCTATCTCCTTTCTA
The DNA here is from genome assembly GCA_963921515.1 of Calotriton arnoldi. Lineage (NCBI taxonomy): Eukaryota > Metazoa > Chordata > Amphibia > Caudata > Salamandridae > Calotriton > Calotriton arnoldi. The sequence continues at coordinate 2,478,701 of CAWUFW010000004.1, read as the reverse complement.
TACTTTCCCTCTTCATCTAGGATTTGTCTTCCTTCTTGTTCAACAACAGTTTCCTCAGTCCCAGTAGTGTAAAACAGGAAGGCAATCGACGAATGGAATAACCTTAAGTATTGCCCGGCGATGTCGCCTCTATTCCCCAAAATATGAATCAATGAAGAGGCAGGCGCTGGAGACTGGAAGGCAGGAAACAAAGGTTTATTCTCTCCGGAGGAGAACACGTCAGATCAGACCAACAGGGAATCTTCACGAGGTGCTCTACTGCATCTCTGAGGCCTGGCCTCTTATACACGCATTTATGGCAGGAAGACATTCTTTATTACAGTAAAGATACTTTGAAGTATGAAAGACATCCCTGGGATCTTCTGCTTCAGACCCGTTCCCACGCACCCTTACAGTGAGAATCCCTCCCCATTCACCATACAGAATCGTCATCAGACGGCAGGATCAGCAGGGCATTCCGCCGGTTCCCGGAATGCATGTGGTGTGACGGATCTCATGGGGTGGGGGCCTTGATCTACTGTAACTCCTTTGAAGAGGGGCGATTCCTTACAGTCGGGGCCATAAACTGTATCCGCAGGGCTAGGTGATAGCCTGGGACCGGCCTGGACAATCGGATACGGAGGAAGAGGGGTGTCAGAGGGTGTGATAGTGTATAGGAGGAAAGGGAGGTGTCGGGCAGGCCCGGGGTGAGATTCCCAGGGAAGTGCAGCGCAGTTGGAGGGGGTTAATGGCCCGTGCATGAGAGAGAGAGAGAGAGGGTGACCAGTGCGGGGGGGGCTTGCGAGGATGTGGAGCCGCGCTGGGGATTAGCGGTGTGCAGAGAGTGGGTCTGATCAAGGTAGCTAAAATGGCCGCCGCGGACGACGAAAGTGTGGCATTGGGAAAAAGGGCAAGATGGCGCAGACAATGTTTATCGATACAAATTAATTTTCCACAGTCCCCCTTTTAACATTTCTCGCCAACTTGTTAATTCGGGTCGATCCCCATAATGCCACGTATTTCTGTCTCATACAAAGTTTTCATGTGTTCAGCCTGTAAGTCCAAAGTCTTTGGGCAAATGCAATTTGAAAATAATGAACACAGAGGAGGCAGACATTGGATACTTAAGCAACACCCGCATAGCACCACAATCGGAATCAGAATGAATGTGAACAACCTCCACCCCCAGGCTTTCAGTAAGTCCCAGAACCAGCTCCCAAGCGACCATCCTTCTTGCTCCCGGTGTACTTCAGAGGACAGTCTATGGAGGTGTTCGATGGCTTTGTAAACAGAAGGTGAATTGTCTGGCACGTAGGTGCAACAGCTGGACCCAATGATGCGGCATGCTCCTCCTCGGTCTGCCAGAACCACGTCTAGAACAAGGCGGTTCTGCAGAGCCACCAGGCGGACTGCCTGAAGCTCTGCGGTGTTATTGGTCAAGATGCCAGCTGTGATGTTCATGGTGGTTTCAACTGCCTGGGTCAAGTGTCGGATGGCGCGGCTGTTCGTCATCGGACCCCAGAATGGCACAAGTCCTTTCGCGGCATCCAAGAACTGTGCTCCTGTCGAGTCGGCCTGGTCGATGTCCCTTGCACGCTTTTGCCGGTGATGGCTTGCTGGGGCCACATACGTAGGTGGGAGGATGAAGGCAATGTAGCATGTGCCCCCCAACCTTTGGGGAGCCAGGTGTATGCTTTGGTGCCACAAACAAAGTACATATTTGGAGAAGCAACAAAGGAGGGAGGGTCGGATGAATCCAGTGTTCTGGTGATGACGCAGGCGCTGCGGCCCACCAGTTGCGTCCCCAGGCCTTCGATGCACACAAGGCCTGAGACGTTGACAACAGACAAGGCCACTGTCAAAGTGGTGGCTGTTCGTTTCCGGAGGTAGGAGAAAGTGGGTCTGGCTGGGTTATGGAAAACTTGCATTTCCACTCGTTCTTTGGCAGGGATGTCCATGTGAATAGAGGTACCAGAGGTCAGAGGGTAAAAAGGAGTAGCGGTTCGCCCAGTCTTATTCAGCCATGCCTCGTGGTAGAAATGCGAAACAGTTCTTTCTGATGTGGCATTGTCTTTAAAGCTTTCTTGCAGAAGAATCAGCCAGGCAAGACAGGAGCCGTGGATGGAAAAGGGCGAAGGAATGAACGGGATGGAGTGTCCGGCTGCATGGGGCAGCAGCCCGCAGATCCAGCAATTAGTGGCATTAGCGGCAAGGTTGTGTTGGTGCAGCAGTTGCACAAAAGAGTTATTCCAGAACTCCCTGCGTCTCTCTCGGAACGGTGGAGAAAGGGCAATCAGGAAGTGTTCCTTGGTAGTTATCGGCAGTTCAGTGGGGAGCAATGTTTTGTGAGCGGGTGTGCTTTCTTCGATGATCCAGAAGGTTGTCATGAGGAGGAGGCAAAAGAGAAGGGTAATGAAAACGGCTATAGTCTTTGAGCTGTGCAGTTTGTTAGTCTTTGGGTTTCGGTAGGTCCTCTTCGGATATCCAGTTGCTTCCATCATTGGGGAGTCGGGCGCTTCCATCATCTTCAGAGTGCTCGGTAGCGGGCAGAACCACCGACTTTCTCTGACTTCTCTTCGGGCAACCTTGAGTGTGTTAGGCTACCGTTCTGAGATTTTACCCAGTCAGTGGTCTGCTTTGCCGAAGCTCCTCCCTTTTACGTAGGTTGTACCCTTCCCTGGACGGTACGGTGGGATCGGGAAACTCTGCCAGTTCGAGCGTTTCTGTGTCGGTGTGACAGCTCAACGATGGTTTGTCTTTTGTCAGGAGCTCTTCCTGAGTCGCGATGTCTTCTTCCGTCGTCAGAGTTGGGGGCGCGTTTACAATGGTGTGCATGCACCCAGTGACGCTTGCCTTCCACTCGAAGGGCCGTCCGTGTAGTGATCAGGGCTTGCCAGGGGCCCGTCCACCGAGGTTCCAAGCTTTTGGCACGCTGGAAGTTGCGGATCAAGACGTGATCCCCTGGGTGAATGTCGTGTCCTGGGCCCCTGGAAGCGTCTGGGATGGCTTGTAGCACCTGTTGATGGATGACAGTTAAGGTTTTAGTGAGGGTGCACAGATAGTCAGACATTAGGACGTCTGGGACGTCATGGATCGAAGTTGGCCTAGGCGCGGCCCAAATATTCATTGGCCGCACGAATACTACTTCGTAAGGGGTCAAGTGGTGCTTAGTGGGGGTGGAGCGCATTGATAGCAATGCCAATGGGAGGGCATCAGGCCACTTCAGTCCGGTGGAGGCAACAATCTTAGAGATTTTTAGCTTGAGTGTGGCGTTGTGTCGCTCGACCAGGCCTGCAGATTGGGGGTGGAAGACTGCGTGAAATTTCTGTTTTACACCCAATCCCTTTAAGATAAGTTGGATGACTTCAGCTATGAAGTGGGGGCCGTTGTCACTCCATAAAATCCGACAAAGGCCATATCGGGGAAAAACTCTTTTAACAGGCCTTTGGCAGTGGTCATGGCAGTGTTGTCGCGTGTGGGATAGGCCTCCACCCATTTGCTGAAGGCGCACACGACAACAAGGACGTACTTCAAACCCAGGCAACGGTCTAGCTGAATGTAATCCATCTGTAGGACTTCAAAGGGATGGTCGGGGACCCCGAACCCACCCCGAGGGACAACAGTTCCTTTCCCTGGGTTGTGTTGCAAGCAGATTAAGCATTGTTGAACTAGGCGTCTAGCAGAGTCGGGAATCTTGTCGTTGTGCCAGACTCGGGTGATGAGTTCAATCATGGGGGCAGATCCTATGTGTGCTGGGGAGTGTGCCATAGTCAGTATGGGGATCAAGTAGGAATTGGGTAGCAGCCATTTGTTCGTGTCTTTTGTCAACCAGCAGCCTTCATCATCTTCCAGTCCCACCCGTGCCCATTCAGTCAGTTCTTGGGGGGAGCAGGCCATTTGTATGTCTCTAATGTGCTCTCTAGCGTCCTTCCATTTTTCCGTCTGTGACTTAGTCACGTACATGCGTGTCGTCGTCCTATTCTCAGCTGTGGTTCGAGCAGTGATGTCGGCTAGTGCATTTCCTTGTCCAATGATGTCTGTCACTTTCTTGTGTGCCTGGCATTTGATGACTGCAAGTCGTTCGGGGAGGAGGACTGCTTCGGTCAAGGTAGAGACTAGGGGCCATATGTATGAAAGTTTGGTTTTGCGATTCTCAAATAGCGAATTTTAGAGAATCGCTATTTGAGAATCGCAAAACGAGATGTATGTAGGATTTGCAATAAATTTTGCGAATCCTTCATATTCCTTAATTGCGAATCGCAAATTGCGATTCGCAATTAAGAATTCCTCCCCATTCATTCCTATGGGCCTAGAGGCCCATAGGAATAAATGGGAAGACATTCTCAATTTGCGATTAGCAATTAGAGAATCGCAAATTGAGAATGCAATTTCAAGGGTGCCAGGGTGTCAAAAGGACACCCTGTTGCACCCTGAAATGTGCATGTGTGCACATGTGGCACACATACATGCCCTAAGGGCATGTATGTGCGCCACATGGCACTTTAAAAATGCAAAAAGTGCATTTTTAAGTGAAATCGTAAGTTACCACCAACTTGAAGTTGGTGGTAATTTGCGATTCCTTAAGCCCAAATTGCACTTTTTTGTGCTTCTTACATTGCATTTAAGGAATCGCAATTAGCGATTCCTTAAATGCAATCGCAAAATAGGGAATCGCAAAATTTGCGATTCTTTATTTTGCAAGGGGGTTTCAGTGTGATACATTGCACACTGCCAATTTGCGATCGCAAACGCCGAAATTTGGCTTCATACATATGGCCCTAGATCTCCGTGAAGGATGGGTGTACCATGCGAAGTCAGGAATCCCCTTTCCTTCCATAAGAGCCCAAAATGATGAACCACCCCGAAGGCATACTGGCTGTCGGTGTAGATGTTTGCGACTTTGCCTGTTGCTAGGACGCATGCACGTGTGAGGGCAATTAGTTCTGCCGCTTGTGCGGACCGTTGGGTGATGCGGGCCGTCTCAACTACCGTCCGGGCTGTGGTGACTGCATAGGCAGCCGAGGTCGTGCCGTCGGGGAGTTTAATGCACGAGCCGTCTACCCATAGCTCTCCATCAGGGTCTGGGATGGCAGTGTCACGGAGGTCAGCTCTACTTCTAGTTTGCTCGTCCGTGAGGGTCACACAGTCATGCATAGGGGACACATTGGGGTCGTCATCGGGGAGGGGCAACAGAGTGGCAGGGTTCAGAGTGGTACATCGTTTCAACGTGATGTGGGGTGTAAGCAGAGTTAACTCGTAACCAGTCAGTCGTGCGCTAGTCAGGTGCTGAGTCTTGGTCTGGTTCAGGAGTGTGTCGACAGCATGGGGGACCAGCACAGTGAGGGAATTCGAAAGTACGATCCCCTCACTTTGTCGGATAGAGACGGCAGCGGCAGCTACCGCTCGAAGGCAGGCGGGCAGAGCTCTGGCTACAGGGTCAAGAGTGGCAGAGAAGTAGGCACAAGGGCGTTGTTTGGGACCTATGGGTTGCGTTAGGACAGACAAAGCGCACCCCTCCCTCTCGTGGGTGAAGAGGGAGAAGGGCTTGGTGTAGTCAGGGGTCCCTAGAACAGGGGCTGAGCAGAGGGCATCTCGTAGTTCTTGAAAGGAGGATTGGCATTCAGGGGTCCAAGGGAGTGGGAAGGGAACGTCTTTCGCTAACAGAGAGAGTAGAGGTCTGACTATGAGACTAAGGTTTGGCAACCACTGCCGACAGAAGGACGTGAGGCCTACTAAGGAGCGAACCTGCTTTTGAGTCTTGGGAACGGGGGTCTCTAGGATGGTCCGGATCCGATCGGGTGTGAGCTTTCTCCCGTCCTTGGACAGGAGGTGGCCTAAGTATGTCACCTGTGGTTGGCAGAACTGCAGCTTCTTCTTGGAGACCTTGTGACCATTCTCCGCGAGGAAGTGCAGGAGTTGGATGGTGGCTGTGGTGGCAAGTGGCGTAGTGTCGGCAGCCAGGAGAATGTCGTCGACATACTGGATTAACACCACTCCGTCCGGGAGCTGGACTGCGTCCAGCTGTCTCTTGAGAGCCTGGCTGTAGATGCTGGGGCTCTCAGTGTAGCCCTGGGGTGCTCTACAGAATCTATATGAACGGGCTTTTAGGGTGAAGCCGAAGAGGTATCGGCTGTCTGGATGGATGGGGATAGAAAAGAAAGCATTTTTGAGATCTATGACGGTGAAAACAGTGGCAGTGGAGGGGATCAGGGTCAAGATGGTGGTGATGTCAGAGACTACTGGGTACTGAGGTACGACTACTTTGTTTACTTCGCGGAGGTCAATGATGAAGCGATAAGCCTTCTCATCTCCCTCGCCTTGCTTCTTGACAATGGGTAGGATAGGGCTGTTACAGATATTACTGACTACTTCCTCTACCACTCCTGCATCGACTAAGGACTGAATGATTCCTACCAATGCCTTCTCGCCCTCGGGCGATATCCGATACTGTGGGAGCTTTGGGAGCATAGCGTCTGACCGTACAGTGATGTGCACAGGGTCTATCATCATGCGTCCTACGTCTGAGTCGGTCTTGGCCCAAAGGTACGGGGGTAAAGTGTCTAGTAAGGACAAGTCAGCGTCAGTGATGGAAAACATGCGTCGGGTGGGACAAGGTCTGAACGGATTCTGGTTATCGTACAGTATGACTCGTACTCCGTCTGGGGAACATCGAATGGTGGCTCGAAAGTGCTTCAGGAGGTCAAGACCCATAATGGCGTCGGGGGTGTTGGAAGATAGCAGGAAGGTCGTGTCCGTGATGTTGTTCTCTAAGTCAAAGGGAATCGGTGTAGATAAGGGATTAGTAGAGGGCGTTCCATCAAAGCCTATTGATGTCACGTGTGAGCCAGACAAGGGTGCCCTTGGAATCAGTCGTTTGGATAATGCACTACGTGTTGCCCCAGTGTCCACCAAAAATGGGGACTTCGTACCCAGGACCTTAGCAGTGACATAAGGACCTTGCTGGTCAACACAAAGCTCGACTGGATCCCTCCCTTGTCCCTGGCTGTCCTATGCGAAATCGCGGACGTTCTCGCAATCGGACTGCTGATACTGATTCTGTCGTGGGCGGTCAAATGTGTTAGGTCGGCTTGGTCTGTCATAGTTAGCATCATTGGTGTGTCCCCGTCCCTGGTCCCTGTTCTTTTGTCCGTTTGTCCCATCCCTAGCCTCTCGGTTCTTGTTTGCTTCATGAAGGACCGGGCACTGCGACTTCCAGTGACCGTATCCTTTACAAAACGCGCATTGGTTTTCATCTAAGTCCCTTCGGCTTGTATAGGGTACGGGCATTCGTTCTCTGGAGGGTGTATTTTTAGGGGCTGTCGGCTGGTAGTTCCCCTTGGAGGGTTCCCTACCTATCGTCACCCCCTGCAGTTGAGCTATCATGACCCGCTCTTTCAACTCCTTCTTTTTACGTTCGGATGCCCTATCATTCTCATTCTTCTGATGTTCATAGTATTGGGCCATCTGGAGGATAGCCGTGGGTTTAGAGGCTGCCCAACTGCTTTCGCTCGCCTGCAATTTTTGAGAAACTTCTTGCACCAGGCCTTTCACGAAATTCTGAACGAACAAGTGGTGTCCGGTTGCAGTGGTCATATCTTGGCCGCTGTAGTCGGAGAACACCGTTTCGAACCTAGAGAAGTATTCCGAAGCGTCTTCTTGTGGTTTCTGTCTACAGGCCGTCACTATTGACCAGTCTATTTTCTTCTCGGGAATCAGGGTCTTGAGTTTCTGGACGATCTTGTCAGGGAGTTCAAGGATGGCCGTTACGGGTTTCTGCCCGGCTCCTCGTTGCTTGTCGAACTCATCGAGTTGTTTCCAGGTATGTCCGAACAGCTCAAGGTGGTCGACCTTGCGGATCTGCTTCCACACATCAGCTGGCAGACATAACCCGAAGAACAAATCGAGGTCCGTTAGGGTCATGATAGTGGAACCTAAGGCTGTACCTAGTTCAGTGTAGAAGGCGGTGGGGTTTTTCGTAAATCGGGCAGAGATTTTCGGAACGTCAGAATATCCTGTCGATCCCATGGTTGGTAGACCCAGTTGTACACTATCCTCCCTTTTGCATCCGTATGGTTAACATCATCGTGTGTTCCCTGACCTCGTGGGGGACCCAATAGGGGGCGGCCTCTCTTATCGGCATCATGGTGCTAGGTTGCTCTATTCGTGGTTCGGCCGCTACGGATGTCGTAGGTTTAGCTTCCACCTCTGATTCAGTGAGGTGGCAGAAAACCCTAAGTGTACGCGCAAGGAGGTCCGTCACGTCACACTCGCCCTCATCCCCGATATCAATTTTTCTATACAGAGTCGTTAGGCTCTCGGGACCTCTATCTCGATATCGGTCCTCATAAGCGTTTAGGACATGATAACATAATCGTACGACAAAGTGTCGTCTGTGGCTTCCCGCATATGAGTTGAATATATCCATAACGTGTTCCTCCTTCTCCTTTCGTTCTACTAGTGTCCTGACTACCTTGTCAATCCTCTCTTGCTCGTTTTTGCCCAACCTGTTCGTCCTTGTGGGTTCTGTGTTTCGGGCCTCATGGTCATCTAATATTGCTGCTTGTTTTGTATCTGGTGCGAGGGATTCCGCCGGTGCGGAGGCCTTGGGGGCCGAGGCCCTGGCGCTACTCTCGTCTGTGCTTGGGGGTCGCGAGTGTTGCGCTGAAGGTTGGGAAGGGGCATATGGAGGGGGCATGTAGATGATCGGAGGACCTAATAAGAGATCATCGTTGGTTCGCTGTTTCGAAGGTAATTCAGGGTAGAGCGCAGAGGGTGTTCTAACAGGACACTGGCTCGGTGTTTCGATCTCTTGTTTTCGCTTAGCCTCCTCTCTCTTCTTTATTTCTTCCTCTAGTTTCTTTGCAGCTAGGTGGGCTGCTTTACGTAGCTCTTTGTCTAACCTAGCTTCCTCTTTCTTCTTTCGCTGTACAGTTTCTTTGCGCCACAGGCCAACGCTGTCTAGCATGGTCGGTGTCGTTCTACGAGTTTTTAGGGCTTCATCTAGTGCATCTAGTTTGCTTTCTTCAAAGGATCCTATCAGTGGCCACTGACTCTGGGGTTCCTTCTTCGTATACCTGTGCCATAATTTGCAATATGCTATAGCGACTAGTCCATGCTTTGTGAACATGTCTTTGTTAGGGGTGCCTTCCAGTGGGACTGGATGATCCACCTCTAACAAGCGGTCCGAGCTGAACCAGCTACCACTCAGTGGGGAGAAGATAGGCATGACAGATTACAAAGGGGGACAAAAGTCCGCGTTACCTACCCTTCACTACCTGCAAAAGACTAGGCAGAATATTGCTATTCCAGGTTGTTTGCAGACAATAAATGTTTCAAGAGAACTAGATCCAAATAAATAATCAGTGGGGAGAAGATAGGCACGACAGATTACAAAGGGGGACAAAGGTCCGCGTTACCCATCCTTCACTATCTGTAAAGGGAGAGAGAATATTCCTATCCCTCGCCGTTTGTAGGCAGGGAATGCCTCAAAAAGGAGCTACTCTGATACTCAAAGAAAAAAAGAGCTACCCTTGACAATCAATCAAACAAACAATCAGTGGGGAGAAAAGATAGGTACGACAGATTACAAAGGGGGACAAAAGTCCGCGTTACCCACCCTTCACTGTTCACAAAGGAAGATAGAGTATTTGTACTCTTCCTCGTTTGTAAGCAGCAAATGTCTCAAAGAACCGTTATCGTTTCACAATTTGTCGTTTTGTACGACCTTACCCGGACCGCAAGGGCTGTTTCCTGTCCTCCGAATCCAGCGCCCGATCGTCCTCTATCTTCTATCGCGGCACTCCTGATGGTTCCCAGTCAGGACCGTAGATCACTCGAGAGAGGTCTGTTCGGAACCAGTGAAGTTCGGATGATCGGCTGTCAGACGAGGGTCTATCGGACAGGAGCTCTCCCGATCGTTGCAGTCGTTCACTCTGTCGTCAGGACCTCTCCCACTGGATCCACGTGTCGCTGATGGGCCCCACGCTTGGGACGCCAATTGTAAAACAGGAAGGCAATCGACGAATGGAATAACCTTAAGTATTGCCCGGCGATGTCGCCTCTATTCCCCAAAATATGAATCAATGAAGAGGCAGGCGCTGGAGACTGGAAGGCAGGAAACAAAGGTTTATTCTCTCCGGAGGAGAACACGTCAGATCAGACCAACAGGGAATCTTCACGAGGTGCTCTACTGCATCTCTGAGGCCTGGCCTCTTATACACGCATTTATGGCAGGAAGACATTCTTTATTACAGTAAAGATACTTTGAAGTATGAAAGACATCCCTGGGATCTTCTGCTTCAGACCCGTTCCCACGCACCCTTACAGTGAGAATCCCCTCCCCATTCACCATACAGAATCGTCATCAGACGGCAGGATCAGCAGGGCATTCCGCCGGTTCCCGGAATGCATGTGGTGTGACGGATCTCATGGGGTGGGGGCCTTGATCTACTGTAACTCCTTTGAAGAGGGGCGATTCCTTACAGTCGGGGCCATAAACTGTATCCGCAGGGCTAGGTGATAGCCTGGGACCGGCCTGGACAATCGGATACGGAGGAAGAGGGGTGTCAGAGGGTGTGATAGTGTATAGGAGGAAAGGGAGGTGTCGGGCAGGCCCGGGGTGAGATTCCCAGGGAAGTGCAGCGCAGTTGGAGGGGGTTAATGGCCCGTGCATGAGAGAGAGAGAGAGAGGGTGACCAGTGCGGGGGGCTTGCGAGGATGTGGAGCCGCGCTGGGGATTAGCGGTGTGCAGAGAGTGGGTCTGATCAAGGTAGCTAAAATGGCCGCCGCGGACGACGAAAGTGTGGCATTGGGAAAAAGGGCAAGATGGCGCAGACAATGTTTATCGATACAAATTAATTTTCCACAGTAGCTGGTGCCCACCTTACTTGACTTGTGCTAAGCAATTCATCATCAAGCCGCTCTTCAGATTCCTCTTGTTTATGCTCACCAATTTCAGAGTCTATAGCTCTAACCTCACCAATTTCTTGTACTTCAGTTTCTGATTCCGAACTCGGGCTTGAGATCTCCAGATGCCACTCTACTTGTGTTTCAAGTGGACTTGGGACTCGCTGAGTGTGACTGGCATGGATCCAATTTGGTAAACCAGCACACTTTACTGCTGTAGTCATCACCAATATGACCTGATATGGTCCTTACCAGCGGGGCTCTAGGCAAGTTTTTCTTCTATGCCTTTTCACGTGAACCCACTCACCAGGGCTCAGGTCATGGGCTTGAGTCTGCTGTGTTGTGGCCGCGTCTGCTCCAACCTGATGAAACACAGAACGTACTACATCAGCCAATCCTTTGCAATAGTCAAGGATGAGATCATCAGATATATTTATCAATTTGTTGGCAGGTATACATGCTTGTCTCACTGCTCTTCCCATCAAGATCTCATGTGGACTCAATCCTGTCTTTTTGTCAGGAATACTTCTGAGACTCATCAAAACTAGGGGTAAAGCATCAGGCCAATTCAGTGCTGTGGATTTACACACTTTGCCTAACCTGTTCTTGATTGTGCCATTTATCTGCTCTACTATTCCAGAAGCCTATGGACGATAGGCACAATGAAGTTTTGGTTGAATGCTCAATGCCTCACAATTCAGTTTGATTGTTTCACTAGTAAAGTGTGTTCCTCTATCTGTTTCCATAGTGACTGGAAAACCATATCTAGGAATGTATTCCCTCAACAAAAGTTTTGCCACTGTCAAACTGTCATTCCTTCTTGTGGGGCAGGCTTCCACCCAATGGGAAACCAAACACACAATTACTAATACATACTTGAGCTTATTACATGGAGGCAACTCGATAAAATTGAGTTGTAGTCTGGTAAAAGGACCTCCTGCCCTCCCTATTGTTCCCAGACTAACCACTGTTTTTCTTCCTGGGTTTTGCTGTTGGCACGTCAGGCATCTTTGGCAGAGACTCTCTGCAATAGTCCTGAATTTGGTATTAAGCCACGTTTGTTTGAATGATCGGACCATGGCATCTTGGCCAGTATGTGTCATCCCATGATACATCCTTGCCATATGAGAAAGTAAACTATCTGGCATGACTGGTCTCCCATCAGTGTATACCCATACATCATCATCTGCTCGTCTCCTACATCCCGCCTTTTCCCATTCCTGTTTTTCTTCTTCACCTGCTTGTTCCTGCAATTGTCTCACTTCATCCCATGTTTCAATGGTGTTAGTAAACATAAGTTGACAAACCGTATTTTCTTTTGTTTTTCCCCGATTTATGGAAGCCTGATTCTTTGCACAATATTGTGCTACTTGGTCAGCAAATCTGTTGCCTTGAGTCACATAATCATCTCCTGACTTATGTGCGGCACATTTGACCACTGCAATTCGTTTTGGCAATTGTAATGCTTCAAGCAATTTCTTTACAAATTGACTATTCCTGATGGGGGACCCCGAAGAGGTCAGGAATCCCCTCTGCATCCATAGTTCTCCAAAGTCATGCACAATGCCAAAGCCATATTGGCTATCAGTAATTATAGTCACCTTCTGACTTTTTCCCAATTTACAGGCTCGAATCAGACCCACCAATTCGGCGTCTTGTGCAGATTTTACCCCTTTTAGACAGGATGCTTCCAGGATTGCTGCTACAGTACAGACAGCATAGGCAGAACTCAACACACCTGTTTCACTTCGTAAACAGGAACCATAAACAAACATCACACAATCAGATTCTTCAAGAGGAACATCCTTAATATCAGGATGGGGCTTGGTGCAAAATTCAGTCACATTCAAACAATCATGTTCTGCTTCATCCCTCACTTCTTCATCCCATGCATCTGGTAATAAAGTGGAAGGATTCACATTTGTACATCTCACTATTGTCACATTTTCTGCACCCAGAATCACTCTCTCATACCTAGTCAGCCGACTATAGGTAAGATGCTGTGTCCGTGTTCTTGTTAAGAGGATTTCAACTGAATGTGGCACATACACTCTCACAGGATGACCCATTATGATCCCTTCACTCTGTTCCAGACTCACGCATGTAGCAGCTAGTGCTTTCAAACATCCAGCTACTGAATCTAAAGTAGCAGAAAAATATTCCACAGGTCGTCTTGCCATTCCATGTCTCTGAGTTAAAACTGCAAGCGCACACCCATCTCTTTCACTGCAATATAATGCAAAATCTTTTGAATAATCAGGCATCCCCAATGCTGGTGCCTGGCACAGGCTGTCTTTCAGTTTAACAAAAGCTTCCATGCTCTCTTCATCCAATTTAATTGGGTCTTTCACATCATTTCTTGTCAGCCTCTGTAGAGGTTTTGCCATCAGTGAAAACCCACTGATCCACTGTCTACAATATCCAACCACTCCCAAGAACATTCACACTTCTCTTTGAGTTGTCGGTGGTTTCATATCTTTGATCACTCGAATACGCTCTGATGTTACCTTTCTGACTCCCTTCTCAATCTTGTGACCTAAGTATTGGACTTCTCGCTGACAGAATTGTAATTTTGCAGGGGACAGTTTATGTCCACCTTCTGCCAAATGGTTCAGTAAAGCAATAGTATCTGCAATACAGGCTTCTCAAGTCTTTGATGCCACCAGTAGGTCATCAATGTACTGAACCAGAACTGACCCTTTAGACATTCTCAAATCTTCCAGACACTTTTTCAAGATCTGGTTAAAAATTGAAGGACTCTCAGTATACCCTTGAGGAACTCGGCACCATGCCAAAATCTGTTCTCCAAACCGGAAAGCAAACAAATACTGGCTATCCGGATGCAAGGGAATCGAAAAGAATGCATGACACAAATCAATCATTGTATACCATTCCGCATCATGTGGGATTTGATAGAATATCACTGCTGGGTTTGGCACAACTGGGCAACAAGGCACAACAATTTTGTTCACCTTTCTCAAATCTTGCACTATTCCATAGGTTCCATTTGGCTTTTTCAATCCCATAATAGGTGAATTACAAGGACTACTCATTATTTCTTTTAAAATTCCTTGTTCACTCATTTGATCAATTACAGGAGCTATTCCTGCTATTACTTCTGTCTTCATTTTATACTGTGGTGTATTAGGATAGTCAACACCATCTTTCACCGTAATTTTAATCGGGTCTACTTTTCTCATTAATCCAATCTCTTGTCCTGTGAAATCCCATACATCTGAATTCACTACCTTCATCAATTCTTCGGGCACACTTTTATCGGTAAGAAGCGAAAATAACTCATTCACTTCTGTTCCTTGCTTTGCTAGCACCATTTTAAAAGCGACATCCTCATCAGGTGTCTGGAATGCAATACCATCCGGTGTGCAGTAAATAGTGCAATTCATTTTGCACAACAAATCTCTCCCTAACAAATTCACTGGACTCGAGTCACACACTACGAACCGATGCATGTCTTTAAATGGACCAATATGCACTTCAATTGGTTTAGTAACGGGGGTACTAATCTGTTTATTTTGAGACTCCTACTAATTGGATAGTTTCTCCCGAGAGGGGTAGGTTTGGAATTTCTGCTGCTCTCACAGTAGAATGGGTAGCACCAGTGTCCACAAGAAAGGTGATATCATTACCTTCCACTTTTCCATCAACAAATGGACCTGACTGATCTACCTCTAGAGTAGCGCCAAGCACGCACTCTTCCTCCCCCCTCAGGCAGCATAATTGATTTGACTCAACATCACTTCCATCACATTGCATCCAAAATTGGGGAATCACATTCGTGTTAGTATTTTTACCAACCTGGTCTCCTCCGTGGAACCCTGTATCCGCACTGTATCTTTGAGCATTTACATTGTGTGGCAAAGGTGGTTGCGGGACCTGATACCGGGTAGTAACTACCTGCTGCTGAGGTGGCTGTTGCACACCTACCTCACCCTGCACCTGTGGGGTTAAAATTTGATTTCCTCCATTAGTCCTCTGCACTGATCTACACTCATTCTTCCAGTGTCCATACTTTCCGCACGCATGACAAGGAAATTTCCTTTTCGCCTCTTCCCTGCTCATTTGTCCCCTACCTCTACCTCCACTGGGTCTTTGAGCATTTTGACTACCTCCTCCCATTTGGTTTATAGGCTGAGTATTCAACTGGGTTTCCTGCTGCTCTGCTACCTTTACTTGCGCCCACATCATCTTTTCTTTTAATTTGCGATGGCGAGACTCAATGTCATCGCTGCAATACTTCGCATACCTTAGAATCTCATCTATTGTCTTACCCTGCCAACACAACATGTGTTGCTGTATCATCTGGCTAATCTCAGGTCTCAATCCATACACAAATCTATACACAAAATGACCAATATCCTTGTCTCCAATATTCTCAAAACCATTATACTGCTTAAAAACTTGTAACAATCTCTCATAATATGCATGCACAGACTCTTTCGGCTCTTGGGTGGCTCTATCTATTTTTACCCAATCAGTTTCCTTAGGGGAAATTTTACTTTTCAAAAAAGTAATCACCGATTGTACTTTTTCATCACCTCATCAGAAGGTGCTCCTGTTTTAGGATCTCTAGGATATTTGTCTTTTGGCCAATCAACTGTAATCTTACATTCTGTCCATAAATCTGCAAGGACAACAATTTCAAATAATCCATCTAAATCTTTTAACAACACTTTCGAGACTTTCACAAACCTTTCAACTTGTTTGTACCATTCCACTGGCTTTTCTCTCAACCTGGGGTACTCATTTGTAAAAGACAATATATCCTGTCTAGACCATGGAACATGCACATAACCTCCTCCTGGAACTTCTCTCATGGGACATTCAAGAGTTACATTTTCTACTTCTCTTACTGGATGTAAAAATATTTCTTTAGCAGCTGTTTCTTCTTTCTTCCTCATCCATCTACCCTTCCATCTCTCCACATCTCCCCATTTTCTCAAAACAACCATTAACTCTTTTATCTGCAATCGTCTACCAGATGTATTCATATTTTCTATATCCTTTTCAGTAAAATCCACTCTATATGTCTTCTGCAACACTTTTGATCAGTTCATGTCTACTCCTAATTCATCTGCAGCTACCACTAACCTTTCATGTAGATTTCTCGCTTTCCAAGTAATACTCTTACACAGATACATCAATTCATCATCTTGATAAGTCTTTAGCCTGTCTGGACTTATGGTCCCAAGGATCATTTCTTCCAGATCTACTCTCAACTTAGCCACAACCTATAGATGTATGTGTGTTTTTCTCCTTTGTAACCCTTTCACCCAATCATCTAATTCTTCAGTTGTCGGACCTATTGAAACTTCACTTCTGGGGATTTCCTCCAACTCTATTCTTTTTGGCTGTAACTGCATTACTTCCCTAGGTGTTTCATTTACTGTTAAATTAGTCAGAGGTGTTGACCTAGTGACGATAGTGGGCTGTTCACTTTGAACACTTACAGTGTTAATTCTACTACTAGCTGATGTTACAGCAGAATTTAGTGGGATAGTCAAGGAGGGTTCATGGATAAGTCTATTTTCAAGTACAGGTATTGCTGGACCTATAATTACTGGCACAGTTATTGCATCTATTTTCATATTCATCTGATTTAATTTTTCAAATAACTCTTTGGTTTTTATTGCCAATTCTGCTTCTTCTTCCTGCACTACATCGCTTACAGTTGGAACTGGTGTCGTTTGAGGTGTCATTGGGGTTTCCATTGACGGTGCATTTGGTGTCACCATCGCCGGATTTTCCTGATAAGGTGGTGGTCGTTTAACTAATATATCATCCAGTAGCTCATCATCAGATTCATTCGGGTTATATCCATAACCAGAAGGCTCTAAATGTTTCCTTTTCTCCTTGCATTTACTTCCTGCAGTCTCTCCTACCGTTAAAACTGGATACAATCTTTCAGCTATCTCTCCATTTCTCCATCTCTTCATTCTGTCCTCATGCCTTTCATCATGAAATCTTCCAAACATAAATCTATTAATTCTACCACCTCTATGTCTTTCCCTTTCATACATTTCATCTTCCCATTCCACTAATGCTTCAAACTGTGTTGGTCTAGGTCTTGGGTCTAATGCCATCATCTTGTCTCTCAAATTACGCAATACTGCCAAATTAAAAGAACCATGCTCTGGAAAAGCTAGCACACCATCATTCTTCGTATATCCTATCCAATTTTCTAGCCAAATGCATGTCTGATAACCATATTTTAACATCATATAAGAGGCTGGTGTCTTTGGTGGAGGAATAGGAACTCCTTCTCTCGTTATTACGGGTTTGTCCTTTTTAACAAATCTTTTAATGTTGCCAAACAAAGTCAATTTCTCCTGTCTCGGTTGCTCGAAATACATTTTTGCTAATTGTCAACAATTTCACTCAATCCAAATCTTTGTCAACACAATCCGCTATAATTCACCAATCAAATTCTTTTGCTTTCCTAGGCACCTGACCAATGTCAGCGCCACACACTCTAACTCTTCCAATCGGAGCTTTCTACGTCTCTGCTATCTTATCCAATACCAGCGCGGCTCACACCAACCAGCCAATCTGAGCTTACCTTGCCTCCGCAGTCTGACCAATGCCAGCGTGGCTTTTCGTGACGTCAGCCTCTCCTCTTACTGCTGACCCTCCCTTTACAAAAATTATCGGTACTTTTCTAAGTCCTTTTTCTTTACAATAACTTATTAGTCACAACATAAAACAGTACCACATTTCCCATCTACATAAGAATGTGCTTTCTCATCGTAAACCACCGTTAAAACCTTACCTCTGGTCTTTTTGGTTTTAACAGTTTCACTACCCCATCCCCACTGAGGGGTACTTTTTTAATGTTTGTCCCCCATCACATGAAATGTGGATAAGATTATCCCGAATAGGGTGCTCTGTACCTCGCTATTGTGCACCATATGTATGCGATCTGATGTTTCTCATGCTTTTCTGTTTCTATAGCAAGCCAAACTGTAAAGTTGTTGCAATTTTAACACTTGATAACTCCAAAGGAATGTGCCCTCTCGTCGTAAACCACCGTTAAAACCTTACCTCTGGTCTTGTTGATTTTAACGGCATCATTGCCTTATCCCCACTGAGGGGCATTTTTTAACATGTGTCTCCCATCACACGAAATGTGGATAAGACTATTCCGCATAATGGTGCTCTGCACCTCGCTACTATACACCATATGTATGTTATCTGATGTTCCGCATGTGTTTGGAACGCATATTGCTTCTGAGTACCATATGTATGTTATCTAATGTTTCCCATGTTTATAATGCACATTGCTCCTGTTGTTAGCAGACTTGAACCTTTAAAATATTTCAAACGTAGCGTATTGTAATTTTTCATTAATACATTTCCTGATATGCAAATCCGTGTATCTATCATTTGTGTATTACCATTGGTGGCGTGTTTCTTTCTTTCTTACATCTCACATCACCATAAATTTTCGGATTCTCAGCCGACATCTTAACTATCACCTACGCTTCTAATTTATTAGAACAGGCTTCACTTCTTTCCTTTTAACAACGCACATCCATAAAACGATACTTTACTTCCGTACGCACTCGTCCAGTGCCCCACTTGCTCTTCGGAGTTCGTGAATATACGTTCTAGCTTTTTCGGTCATTTTCTCAATTAGTATATAAGAACTTCCGGGTCGAGCACACTTTTACATCCGGCCTCTACGCGCTCCCGGGAGTCTTTGAATCAGGACTGTAGCGTACTCGCTTTAAGGTAATACCTCGTCCCCATTTTCTCTTCCTCTGTTTTTCCTCGATCAGGTAGTCTTAATTCAGCCTTGGTAGCAGGCAGTTTTGGCTTCACCGCTTGTTTTACCAATTTAAGTTTAAACAAATGGTTTGGTTTCTTTTTTCTTTTAGACAGTCTTGCAAGGCATTACCGGCCTCTCAGTATTCTTGCATGTTTATTCCAATTAGACTTGACATTCAGTACGCCCTTACTAACATTTTCTCCATTGAAACATAAAGGTCAAGGGCGAATGTTATACATTCTCAACTTAAACATAGATTGGTAGTCATCGATATTAATGAGATTCACCTCTCATCAACAGATTTGGTGCCAATACCTCATAACAAGTATTGGAGCGTGTCAATTGACCTACCGGTCTGGACTCGTTTACCGGCTTTTAGGTGAGTATTCTCACCCTTTTCTTGTGATTAGTGGTCGCCTGAACTTCAGATTAGGATCCACAACCAGTCTGCTAACACTAAGTTTAAAAAAAAAATTATATATATTTTTGTATACATATTCTCTGTTCCAGAATTACTTGGTCTCACGTATAAAGATTCCAATCCATCACGCATGACCGGCCGGGTTGGAGTTATCACCGGCTATTAGGTGAGGTATTTTCCTCTCAGATATCATTCTTCAGTACACTCTATAACAGAATAGTTTTTATACGGAATACTAATTTAAATTTTAAATGTAATTCCCGCAGGTCTCAGCTAATTTTCTTGTCATATCAGGTATGCGTTCCCTCTAACTCCTCTCCCCTATTTGTGATTTTCTTCGGCATTTTTCATCTCACTCGGGGTGTTGCTTCTTTGCACTATCTACACCATAGTCTTTGAACTTCTGTTTGTCTCTCTTGTTTTATATTTCATTAATTAGACCATATTTGGTCTGGCCCTATTTACACGTTCGAATCTAATGACATATAGCAATCACACATGGCCATTCGTCATAGGCACTAGCATGCACACAATAGAACTGCATGCTCTCATGCAATTCTTAACGCTGGTGTACACAAATGAATATGCGGAAAATATCTCTCTTGTCTCCTCACGCCAACTTTTGGGATTCCATTAATACAACCCAGACCGTTGTCATTTATAATAAGGTTTCCACATGTGGTCATGCAGTGAGCAATGTCTCCTGCAATACAACATGTAAACGCACATGTGTCACAGACTTTGTTCATATGCTGTCACAGCCATGTCACATGGTTTTTCTTTGTCATTACTGTAAAAGAGCCTTTTTGTATCATTTCCAGCCCTGAAGAAGTCCAGGGTTACTTCCCTTTGGACGAAACACGTGTTGGCTGGACCCCGTGTTCGAATAAATAAGAAGAAACATCAGATAAAAGTTTTTTTCGTTCTTTCACATGTGTACTCACTTCAACCATCAAATGAATATTTTAGCGTGTGCATAGGCATTGTGTACAATACCACATTTCCTGTTTACTAAGTAAAGAGATAGATTTTCACTTTAAAGAATGTTCCTTTCAATACGGGCAAGTATAACAATTCCGCTATCCTTCCCTTCATCCAAGCTAGGGGAGGACCTGTTACTTCTCTAGGGATAAGGCCAAAATTTCACAAGAGGACCTTTTGTTGGAAAGGAGGTCTGTCTCACTACTCTTCTGGGGATAAGGCCAAAGTTACACAGGTGGACCCTTCGCTATCTTAATCTTTTTCTACATACACGCTAAGTAATCCCTAAAATAACACATAAGTGTTATCACTAATTCAACAGACAATGCACCTATTCCCGTGTGATTTCACTTCTCACACTTTTCTTCTGCTTTATTTCAGGCTAACTTCAGGCTAACTTTTCCTGCCGGCTTCCCAGATACCCTTCTGTACCTGTGTTCCAAAGACTACATAGAAACGCAGCACTAACTCACTTTACATAAAATGTTAAACATTTAATCAATGATCAATAATCAATAAATCACCAAACTAATCAATAATAACCATCATACTGCTACCAGAAAAACTGATCCAGCGCAACCCCTAATTCATGAACCAGGGACCAGGGAAATCTCTTCACACATAAATTGCTTACCAAACAACGGGGCCCATCACACATTACCCATAAATGATCCCTGAAGACGGGCGCTGGATTTGGGGGGTTTAATTTGTCAGTTTTATTATGTACAATACTATACTTCACATTAATAACATTTGTATATATTCCTAACTATTCTTAATTTCAACTGTCTTCTTCCTTTGGTCGATGGACCATTAGTTGAAGAGTTGATGGTGACTATGATTAACTAAACAGTTTAATACTTAAACTAAATAACCACAGCGTCGTTTATTCAATTAATAATTTTATCCTATTAATATTAAATGCTCATAATTCAGATTGTCAGGGCATACACAAGACCACATATAAGAGAACAAATTATCAAGCAATGAAATCAAAATGAATCATTTGTATCGACATCAAAGCGTGCATAGGAATGGGGGAAGAGAAGGTACAGCATAAACACTTGCAGAAATGTATTGCAAAATTAAAGCATTTAAGGAGGGTGATACCCACCAAAGAATCAGGAAAACCACTTCCTTGGCCGAGGTTGTCGCAAGGGGTCCCCAGAGATAGGCTCAGCGGACAAAGTTAACAGGACAGATGCAGCTAAGTTTTGCCATAGACTGGCAAACAAATATAATCTCCCAATTCAATCTACCTTGATCTAGTTCTCCTCGGACGCAGTCTCCTCCCAAGCACTCCTGCAACAATCTCATACCTAAAGTATTTTCTGGCTCAGTGCTGGTCTGCTCTCTCTGTCTTGGTGCGCTTCTCTCTCGATGTCTAGATGTTCTCTGCGTTCTCTCTCTCCATGCTCGACTGACCCCCTCTCGATGTTCTCTCGATGATCATCTGCGTTCTGATCTGCCACACCCCTAATTGGGATATCAATTATACCCTAATGCCTAACTCACTATCTTACAATGTTGCAGTATCTGTAGAAACTCGGCCTGTGATTGGTTGTCATAAATCATGCTAGGGTCGCCTCATCATGTTCTCCTCATAAATCCATCCCATACCGGTTTTAACAAAGGAAGTATTAAGGATAAATACATTCGTATACTACTAATATCAATAGTTATACATTTTGCAACATTCTTGTATTATGACATCCGCTTCACATTCAAATTGCACGTAGCGATGGCAGTTCCCACAGTCGCTGTCGCATCTTGGCACATAAACAATAGGACACAGGTCAACATGGCCTTCACACGGATTACATCAGCTGGTGCACTCTGCAGTTCGTAAGCAGGCAAAACATTTTGGCGCATGTTCCTCCGTACCGACCAAGACAACCACATGCTGGTTCAGACAAGAGGACATTTTCATGCAGGCCCAATCTCGTACTAAAGTAAATAAACACAAAGGAGTATTAATTCATGAAATAAAACCCATTATGGTTACCTCCCACCAGACTAATACCCTGTATTAATTAATTCCTAGCGAAAGCTATTAATTTAAAGCAACTTTTCGTTATTTGTGCACAACATGCAAAATGTGCAATGTACAACACAGCATAAACATGCATTAGTACGATTTTTCAAAGCGCAAACAGTTAATACGTGCTCATGCCATCATGATTTAGTATATTATGTAAAATGCATTTTGCCCCCTGTATAAATGTGTGCATTCAGGGTTGGTTAGTTCATGCAGTCAATACATCATTATGGGGTTTCTTAATTTCATGAGGATTTATTTTTACAAACCTCACTCCATCAATAGGTTGATCAGTTCTGGGTAGGGTTCATCCCTGGGGAAGTATGAGAAGAAAGAGAATATTTCTGTTTATCTTATCTTTTGCCCTCTTTGCTTTGGTTTAGTACAGAGGATGGAGAATGAGAAGATATGGTCCATATAATTCAGTTGTTAAAAGACCTTGCAATGAAATGAGGGTGAGGCCATCAAGATGCGTGTTATGGGACCTTGCAATAAATTGAGGATGATACTGTCAAGATGATTTTGAAAGGTTTGGCTTTCGGATACGTTGCTTCAATTATGTTATATTTCATATCCAGGGTATTGAGGAGTCTGTGGAGGAAACTTTCAGTGTCTTCAAAATTGAATCACAGGAAAGTTAAAGTCTCTGAGGAATGCAGTATGCATGAGCTGAATGGAGGCTAAAGTGTTGAGGTTTAAGAATTTTTCGACAAAGTTACTTTTAAGTCCAGAGGGTCTGTAGATCCGGTTGAAGGATGTTGCGCCCCATGTCAGAGTCGAAGTAGCAGATAAGAAGCTCAAAGGAGGTAGGTGTTGCTTGGTTATTAAGGGTGCAGGGCCTGGGTGGCTTGTGGCTAGTGATGATCCCTTTTTGTGTTCTTTTCATTAAATTGAAGGATGAATTCAAAAAGAATGTGTTTGCAATAGCGAGGTCTGGTGGCTTACTGGACTAATGCATCCATTGCAGGGGCCTGTTTTCGATCTTTTGGTCACAGGTTCAAATCCCGTCAGGTCCACTCAGTCTCTCATCCCTTCTGAGGTTGATAAAATGAGTACCACTGAGTTGGGTAACAATAAACATCTGTTATTCAGCGCCAAGATGCCCCTTTGGAGGTCAACATGCGCTTTACAAATACACCTTATGCTATTATTACGTCAAGAGGCCCATGACTAAATGACAAATAGATCTCATGGACTGCAATGTTAATTAGTTTCTAAAATGACCAAATGTTTGTGCTGTCATGGAATAGGTTACAATATTTATCATCACTCTCTTTTATCTATTAGAAAGATGCTGCCATTCTCCGTCTCAATGTTGAAAAGTATTGAGTCTAGCGAAAGTCAAGAACATTTTCCAGTCAGAAAATGAATTGATATTTGTTGTGGAATGTTTGGAAAGACTTGACATCTATATTGCATGACCTTTTCACTTCAGGTCATCTAGAAAGGAAGATCAATGCTTGGTAGAACACTCCTCACCTTTTCTCTGTGATTTATCCCAGAGATTTTGTCTTGGTCACTCATCCCGTTGCCTTTTGTGATGGTGATAAGTTGAGGATTATTCCATCCCACACCATCCATTAGAGTGCATTATTGTCAGCTTTTCTGTAGTAGTGCAGTTGGAAATTGAACTGCTGCCTGTGAAGCTGTGTGCTAGGTCCCCAAGAGTTAGCCATGCTACCTGTGTAGCGCCTTGTGTCATATCCAGTGAGGGAGGCGTATGACTGCACAATAACATGTGTCTTGATGCCTTGGAGGGCCCTCTTCACAGTAATGCAACAAATTCAGAAAGCCTGACTGACAAAAAAGACTGGGCAGAATCAAGGCCCTGAGGTGGATGCCGACTGTGAAGAAAACAATGAATTGGACCCTTCTGCTCACTTTGTCGAAAGAGACCCAAAGGTGTTGGACTTTATAATCTTCCAATGGAGCACTACTAGGCAGTCTTTACTGTGCTCTTCATTTTTTTAAACTTCATATGCATGCTAACATCACACCGCTTAATGGCATGAGAATCCGGAACAGACTTCATACACAATGTGGCCATTCTTCCTAGACTTACAATGATGCCTGGCACATTTCTTGCTCTAGTTATCCATTCTGCTACCCTCCTATGCTAGACAACCATCGAAGAGGAGCCACCGGTGTTGTATTTTTCCTTAGCCATGGTCACCACAAGAAAATCTGGAAGAGGGTTTACTCTCAATAATTTGGAATCTGATGGATAAGGATTCATCTTCATTAAAGGAAAGGACACAATATTGAGGAATGTGACCAAAAAAAGAACCATGAGGACTTTGTACCAGAGGTGTTGAGGAGAGCCAGAATGATGACTGAGAAATACAAGGAGAGTGAAAACACCCCAGAATAAATGGAGCAATAATCTCTCTTATCTGGTGTGCAAAAAAATATAAAGCCAGGAGATGCCAAAAGACGTTTGACTGAGAAATGAGAATCCACAACATAAAAGGTTAATAAATGGTAAGAACAAACTGGGGCATATTTATTATTCTTTCACAAAACGCAGTGCAGCAAGGGAACTTGCTGCGCTGTGCAGCGTGAAATGGAGAGAACAGAAAGGATCCTTATTTAAAAGGTATGGAGCATTTCTGCTTTCTCCTAGTGCGCTGTGTGCTGCCTAGCTCGAAGGAAGGCACCCGTGCACCATAGTGCAAGGGTGCCTGTGTTACAGCCATGTTTGTTTTTATGCAAGAAGGGACATCTTCCTGCAAAACGAAAACAATACTTTGGAGGCATATTCCTCTTTCTATGTGTGCTGCAGAAGGAATAATGAAGCAACAAGGAGAAATAATGATATTTCTCCTTGTTATGCATCTGTCGGGTAGGCACACAATTTTGACGCACACCCAAGTTTACACATCTATGTAAAATACATGGGTGGATGTATGGGAACACCCATGTTCCACCATGTACCTCCTACCCAACACAAAGTAATACAAGGAAGAGCTATGATCTGTGTTGCATAACTTTGTATTTACTAAACCACACAAAGTCATACAAAGTCGGTTTGTATGGCTTAGAAAATGCCAAAAATCATTTTGCATTAGGGCTTCGCCCCGAAAGTGACGCAACCCCAATGAAAAATCATAGTATATTTTGGTCACACTGTCTCAAAGGCCATGCTTTGGAA
Organism: Calotriton arnoldi; assembly: GCA_963921515.1. Lineage (NCBI taxonomy): Eukaryota > Metazoa > Chordata > Amphibia > Caudata > Salamandridae > Calotriton > Calotriton arnoldi. Next base: position 2,453,440 of record CAWUFW010000004.1, on the reverse strand, counting down.
GATGGGACAGGTGCAGCTGCAATTCCAGTTTTGTATTTTTTTTCCTTTGGTAAGCACCTCTTCTTAGTGATGTAAGCCTAATGTATCTCATTTGATGAATTGGCTTCAATGACAGACAACCAGAAAATAGAGAAATATAAACAGAAAATCTTGACCCGTACTGGTTGTTTTTGCAAATTCATTCCTAATTGTAAATTGTACATATTTAAAAAAATGTTCAGGTAAATGCACTGGTATTTTCAAGTATCTGTGGATATATGAAAGAATCCTAGGATGGAAAAGTAAATATAGCTACCGTATCCATAAATATCTACAGGATACATGAAATACATTTATTGTAGATGTGTCTGGGCTTTTCAAAGATAGTTTGATAGGTGGATGAGCTACACAACCGAAACAAAATAAGATAAAGACGTCCAATCTGTGTATTGTTCTCTGTTTGTAATTGTGCTGTTTATAGTTTATTGTTCTATTTAGAACTGCAAATCTCCATTACATAAACGATGCCAGCATTATTTCCACATGATAATAGCAGAGGTGTACAGTTGCTTCACATCTTTCGCATCCTCCCATATTTCAGAACGTGCTGTGACTGTGCTAAAGTGTGAGCTTTGAGTGCAGTCATTAACCCAGAGAAGAATAAGCTTTTATATCAGCAGTGAATCATCTCACAGAGCAAGAGTTGTGGTTATTATGTAGGACAAAAAGACACCTGTACTCTGTGAGTCTTGCAACATATTACTCCCTGTTACATAATAGCATTTTCCAAGTTGTTTCATAACGAGGAACCGAGTGGCATAACGTGTCCGTTGCCTATGAGATTATTGAAAATTAATGTTAGATTTTCCTTTTTCTACAAAGTCTCAAGGACAAAATGGGCATCGTCATGATATATAATGACAGATTAGTGACAAATGTACCTATTGTTTACATTATTATAAATGAGGGGTCGGGCCTGCAAAGAAGAACGCTTCATCGTTCTTAGATGAAGGGATACATAGAAAACACACATAAGCACACTGGTAGACCTGGCTCTTCCTGCAGGGGTCTCCCCTAGCTTTTAACGTTCTGTTCCTGAACCAATTTTTGTTGATATTAGAACTCTGTGCACTTTTTCCAGGTTAACCAGTGGTAAAGTGCTTGTGAGCTCCCCTTCAAGCTTAGTAAAATTGGACTACACCTAATTTGGCAAACTTAATTAACTTGTAAAGTCCCTAGAAAATGGTACTAAGTATACCTAGGGCCTGTAAATTAAATGCTACCATTGGACCTGCAGCGCTACTTGTGCCACCCACTAAAGTAGACTTTTAAACCATTTATCAGGCCCGACACTGCAGCTTGTAGTGCCGTTTTAAACTGCCATTTCACCCTGGCAAAATAAACAGTTTACCACGCCTAAATTTTTATTTTTTAATACTTATAAGTCATCCCTAAGAAAGGCCCTAAAGGCTCACAAGGCAGGGAGCATTGCATTTAAAAAGTAGGACATGCAGACTTAGGGGCCGATTCCGATTCAGGCCGGAAATCTCTCCGACCGAGCCGGACCCGGAGAGATTTCCGACCGAATCGGACTCTGGCAGTCCGACCGGACGAGTACGATGCATTCGCATGCTATCGGACCCGATTCGGTCGGACTCCCATTGAAGTCAATGGGAGCCGGTCGTACAACGCGTACGCGGGCTCCCATTGACTCAATGGGTGCGAGGCGAACAAGGGCGCCCCCTACAGCGTGTACGCGTCCATGTGCATCGCGGCGTACATGCACAGGTAGGGGGGACCCATGGGTCCCCCCTGTGTGCGACTCGCGCGGCTACGCGTACAGGGGGGTCCGACGCAGACCCCCAAAGTCCGGCTCCGACAGCTCTTTCGAGCCGGACGGCGCGAGTCGGTCGGACTGCTCGCGGCGCGCATCGTACTTACCCGGCCGGGAAACGTCTCCATAGCGCGGTGCGAGTCGTGTCCATGCGAGTCGGTCGGAGCGTGTTGAAGCCGCGTACGAGTCGGTCGGCGATTTCGCGGGCGCTTGCATCGTACTCGCTCGGCCGGACCCGCGTACGAATCGGTCGGGAAACAGGGCTCCGAATTGGATCCGGTAAAGCCGAATCCGATTCGGAGCCCTACCGGCCGAGATCGGAATCGGCCCCTTAATGTTTACATGTCCTCTCAGTGAAAAACGTCGAGAGTCGTTTTTCACTGTTATGGGGCCTATCACTCCCACTGACTAACCTTATTACATTTAATAAGTGCCACCTTTGAACCTTGGAACAGAGGTCCCTAGATAAAGGAATATGCAGAAATTATGTTCAGTCAAATGACAATTTTAATCCATTGAACAATTAAAGTCACAAGAATGGAACTGTGAGTGCCAGTGCAGAGCAACATGCTCGGTGCTCCTTCAGAAGTGACACAGGCATGTGATAAACTTAATCATCTTGTGTGTCAAAATAACAACAACAACACAGCCCATCATAACAAATCATATATTCATAACCAGCTCAGCTGTATAATCATTTGACAGCGTTTCAGTCATCAACAAATACCAGGATCATCATCAGGACACTAACATATATCATGAGCCCGAGACCATATTAGCAGACACTGTAAATTGAAACTGAAGAAGAAAGCAGGGTGAGTAAAACAAAATAATTAAATATGCTGTCTTGGAGCAAATACTTGTGGCAAGTGGAGTGCTCTACTACTATTAGTAATAAAAACATTGTCTTATTGGGATTTATAAAAAATTGGGGCCTCTTAACTGTATTAATGTAAATTCTTATACATAAGAGTGATCTTTTCATAGGTCTTTCTTTGACGTATTAGCAATGCTGGAGACAGCACATCCATAGTCAGACAAATTACTGAGCATGAGGCTTCAATGTCAAAAAAGGTTTCCAGATCTTAACACAGTACTCCATATAAGACTTTGAGATATTGTCACAATATTTTATGATGTACACCTTTACAGCGTTAGTCTTCATAAGGATCAGACATTCTTGGACCACTATCCAAAGTATGGTATCTAGCTCTATGACGAACTACATTGAACTAGTAAGGAGGCCACAACCTGAGCCGCTGTCCTTCGCAGACTGACCACTCTAAATCAAACTACCCTCATCTAGTCCAGGTAGACATATTTGGAGTAAAGTGTTCAGTTCTTGAGTTCTCTCCTCTATTTTTGTGTGAATTTCTGAAGACCACATTTAAAGTACTGTGCGCAATATTGCAGTTTACACTTTCAGTATTCTTTTAAGCTGTAGGGGTATCAGCAGCAATAAGTTAGACACAACTAGTATAAATGATCTACAACACCAGTTATAATAAGACAGCTTGATCTACACTAACTAGCAGCCCCTCTTGGTACAAAGAACCAATCCTATTTGATATTAACGGCGCCATCAACAACATGTAAATGTACATGGAAGCAGAAAGGCATGTGATGGCTGTATTATAGCATTTGATGTTGTGACATCTAATTGTATTTGTCATTTACTGTTCATAATTGTCAAGCTGTGTGTCTTCAAGATTGGTACCTGATTTTTCATGCCTGGATGGTATGTTTGGAATAGTAGATGTAGTATACTATTTATACCTTTAACATCTAAAAGGCCTGTTTCTGAAAACATTTTAAAACTAAAGTTGAAGGTAGAGGCACAAAAATAGACATATTTCGATACCTAGCAGCATGTTATCCAGGTGCAGAAAAATACTTTACAGGCCAGATGTACGACCATATTTTGCGGTCGGAAAAAGGAAATCGGCCCGTTTGCGACTGCAAAATTGGTCTGCCCCATGTACAAACCCTATTTTGCGAGTCTGTAACCTATTACCGACTCGCAAAATAGGGTTTGTGACTCGCTATTAGGAAGGGGAGTGCCAAGGGCGTCCCTTCCTAATTGCGAGTCTCACTTAAATGTATGACTGTTTTGTTACCGCAATTGCGGTCGCAAAGCACTCGTAGTTTACCACCTACTTCAAGTAGGTGGTAAGCCACTTGCAAACCGGAAGGGGTCTCCAGGGGACCCCTTCCCCTTTGTAAGTGTCCGCGAAAATATTTTTTAAGAGCAGGCAGTGGTCCCACGGACCACTGACTACTCTTAAAAAATGAAACAGAAACGTTTCATTTTTCTTTTTTATATGCATCCCGTTTTCCTTGAGGAAAACGGGCTGGATTTAAAAAAAAAACTGCTTTATTTAAAAAGCAGTCACAGACATGGTTGTTTGCTGACCCCAGCAGGCTACCATCCCTGAGAGTGCTAGCCATTTTTAATGGGGTCGCAAATTGCACCTGCCTCATGAATATTCATGAGGCAGGCAATTTACGACCCTATTAGGAATCACAAACAGTGTCTGAGACACTGTTGTTAATTCCTATTTGCGAGTCGCAAATTGCGAGTTGCAAAACGATGCAATTTGCGACTCGCAAATTGATAGGGTCGTACATCTGGCCCTACATGTGACATTGTATTCTGCAAATATTCTCCCTGAAAACTAGAGGACAGTATCCTTCCCTGCACATTTAAGCCAACAATATAACTCAAAGTCCATGAATCCATTGAGTTTTGTAAATTCCATTGTAAGAAATTACCCATTTTTTGCAAGGCCAACTCAACTTTTTGATAAATGTTAATGCTTTTTTTTATTTAACTCTTTATACTGCTATACAGTGCCCAGTGCATATGCTCTGACATGTAGAAATTGGATATATGGTAATTTTCATATTTAACTTACCTGTAAGTCCCTAGTATATGGTAAAAAGTGTACCCGGGCATGTAAGTTAAATGCCAATAGAGGACTGCTGCACCCATTGTGTCAACTACTAATGTGACAGTATAAACATGACAGCAGGCCTGCCACTGTAGCCTTTCAGTGCAGTTTTGTTCATTACATTATTATCTATTTATATGCATTAAAGTGGAATTTGCATTTGTTGTGTTTTCAACTTTTTATCTGTTTTGGTACTTCTAAACGCTTTATACATTTTCCTACGTTAATTCAGCCTGTTCTGTGCCACAGCTATCGGTGGTTGAGCTCAGGTTTAAATTATGAAACATTGACTGGACCTAACAGGCATAGTGCCATAATTACTTGTGGTGGACTACTATATTTTCCCACCAATAATCCACTTTCCCACACCAATCACATATGGTGACCTTATTCAAATCATAGAATGAAACCTGTTAGCATTATTGTTGGCTTCCTCTCTTGATATATACCTCAGTCAAGTTATTTGTAGAAGTACAAATTCCTCATTTCAAAAAACTCCTCAGGTATCAGTAAATTCTAAGGGGCAGAGGTATCAGGAGGAACAAGGTGGCATAATAAATGAGGCGTTATAATTTTTATAAACACATTAAGTGGAAATATCAAGTAAAGCTGAAGAAATATTGTAAGAAAATACCATTCTTATTAACACCCTCGTTTATATTTAGAACTCATTTTTGTTGGCATTAGGACTCTGTGTACCTTAGTCCTCCTAACCAAAGGTAAAATGCTTGTGCTCTCCCTTCCAAATATGGTAAAGTTGGTATACACCTAATTAGCACATTTAATTTACCTATATGTTTCTTGTAAATGGTACTATACGTCCCCAGGGCCTGTAAATGAAATGCTACAAGTGGGCTGCAGCACTCATTGTGCCATCTACTAAAGTAGCACTGTAAAACACGTCTCAGGCTTGCCACGTCAGCCTGTAGTGCAGTTTCAAAACCGACATTTTGACCTGGCAAAATAAATCTTTTTTCAGGCCTGAACCTTCCTTTTCATTACATATAAGCCACACTTAAGGTAGGCCTTAAAGGCGCATAAGGCAGAGTGTATTGTATTTAAAAGTTAGGACATGTGGGGGTGTAGCCAAGATGATGGCATAGCAGGGTGCTCTGTCCTGGCTGGGCTGAACAAGCCTGAATTCCCTCAGTAAGTGATTGAATTCTGTGCCCTACCAGACCCTCACATGCTCATGCCGGTCAGGGGCAGGGGAAAAGCCAGGGTATAATTTGGTGGCCAGTGTCAGATATCCTAAAAATTGAGCTTTTTGGCCTCAGACTCCACTCTTGAGTTCAACGAAAGCTGTGAGCTGCCACAAGATAGGGAGACTGAACCGGCCAAGGTGAGTTTCCGGGGTCTGCTGCATCCTGCTCCAGCTGATTGTTGGGGAGGAGCTGTGGTGAAGTCAGGGTGAACCTTGGCCTGGGAGCTGCACCTGTGAAGCAACTTAGTACTGCTTAGTAACTCTGCACACCTAAGGCCTCTAGACTGCAGGTCCTGAGGAGGAAGTGGGAGAGAAGCTCGACCAAGAGGCACAGCTCTAGGAATATGTTGCCTGCCATCCTGAACCACTTTGGGCAATGGCAAGACAGAAACTCCGAGGTGCAGAGCAGGAGGCTCAATCAACCACAGAAGCGTGAAGGAAACATCAGCACACATGAAGTCTCCAGGCCATTTTCACCTGGCAAAATAGCGCTTTTTCCATACCCAAACATTCACTTTTAATACATATAAGACAACCCCTGGGTAGGCCCTGGACAGCTCAGAGGGCAAGGTGCAGTATATTTAAAAAGTTGGACATATACTTTTAAGTTTTACATGGCCAGGTAGAGAAAAACTCTTCGTTTTCACTACTGCATGGCATGCCTCTCCTACAGGATAATATTGGAGTTACCTTACTACGTTTAATGAGCTGTAGTTTCCAAATGGAAACCAATTCAAGTCTGAATTGTAACAAAAAATCCTCAATTATTGTCACAATCCCCTACTGCTCCCTTTTGGTTTCGTCCCCCCCTTGCATCCTCTGCATAGTGCTCTAGCACACAGGGCTCATGTTGCTTTACCCCTATGGAGCCCTACACATGCTATGATATCATAACTGATGATTCCCCAAATTGCTCATGACTGATGCTTCCCCAGCATCCTCATGACTTATGTTCCCCCAACACCCTCATAACTGATGTTCCCCCAGTACCCTCATGACTGATGTTTTCCCAGCATCCTTCATGCCGATGTTCACCCAGCACCCTTATGACTGATGCACCCCCAGCATCCCTCATAACTGATGTTCCCCCAGTTCCCTCATGACTGGTGCGTCCTCAGCATTGCTCATAACGAATCTTCCTCCAGCTCCCTCATGGCTGATGAGTCCCAGCATCCCTCATAACTGATGTTCCCCCAGCTCCCTCATGACTGATACTTCCCGAGCACCTTCATGACTGATGCTTCCCTAGCACCAGTAATTCCATTGTGCCTGTATCCCTTCAAGCATTCCCCACATCCCGTGAACCAATGGGTTAACTGCACCTGCTGTTACTAGGGCCTTGGTGTGGTTTTCCATTGGATCCCTGCAAGCTTCCCCAGAATCCTGTGAGCCAATGGCAAGTCTTGCTCAGGCTAATACTGAGGTCTTGGTGCTGTTTTCCATTATGCATGTTTGAATAAAAATCATACATTTGTTTCCTGTTATATGGTTCCGATCAACAAATTGCACCTGCCCATTCTGTAATGTCAAATACAGTGTACTAACACGTGTTTTCCTCAATGTTAGAGAACCTTCCAGATGGCCATATGCCCCATGTGCCGCATTTGATCTAGCTACATCAATTGAGCCTTCGAGAGGGTATATACGCCCTGCCCACACCAGAATAGTGGCTTGGCATCACTCCCTGCAGAACAAGCCTCACCCGTCCCACTCAGCTGAAAAATCCTGCTGGAACCAAGAGGGGCTCCAGTCTCCTTCAAGTGCATCCGAACCAGTGGTTCCCATGGCACCGACTCCCTTGACGTCTGTGTCCCCTCTCCCTCCTACACAGCTACTCCAGACCCCTGAAACTGCCTGAGTCAAGGCTTCGAGATCTTCATCGAACTTCAGACAAGTTGAAGAATTATGATAAGTCTTGATATGAGGTTAGTGTGCACTAAACCTCCTATAATAGTAAACAGGACCGGGTATCCATGTCTTCAAAGACTATAGACCTTTCCTCCATCCCCTCTCTTTGATTTACTCCAGCGCTTCTTGTGTGTTTATACTCCAGACCCTTCCTGCAACCTTGATGCTAGAACTGTATCACTTAAGGATTAAAGACTTGTGCTCCGTCTTTCTCTGATGAACAGTAGTGCCAATAAAAAACACTTCAGTCTATGATATATGCACGAACCTTTTCATTCACCCAGTGTTCTGAGTCTATCTCTAGGAGTGCATGTAACTCCAACCTTTTCTCTGAGTGTATCCCTGAGAGTGACAATAACTCCAATCTGTATTTCATGTTTATTCCTAAGAGTGCTGCACTCCAATTTGTGAAGTTAGTTATTCTGCTCTCATGCCGAGCTGCTGATGAAACCTATAAGTGAGTGTCACTGAAGTTAATGTATGGTCATTTAGAGGCCTGTTAGTGAACTGATGGTAACTGTGTCCTCTTTTTATTTCCAGTATATTGTATCATCGCAAAACCATAGGTTCTGGTCCAGTGCGTATCCATCTGGCAGGCACAGAAGTTCTAAGCAGCTGCAAATCCTGTTATGCAGTGCCGAACAGCAGCTGAGAAGATACAGTACCGCAAGTCTCTCTTTTCTTATTTAATCCCAACTCCCTTTCCCCTCAGGGGACAGTGTGGACTGTCAGGATTCGGCTCTTGATTGTCCTCGGGAGGGATAGGAGGTCCAGCATCGGCTCCAAAGTTGTCTCTGCGGTTGGGACCAAGTGAGTGCATGACACTTATGCATTCACATGACTGTGTGTAGCTGATAGTTGTGTTTTGAGTATTTCTCCTAGACATCCACACACAATAGAGAGCTTAGGTGTGCCTGAATGGGCCTTCACTGGCAGGATGGGAGGGCGGAGCTGGGCCCAGCACTACTTACACTTGACCAGGCTGTGTCTTGCTTTCACACAAAGGGCAGCATACACCTGTAGTTAGTGTGGAGCCAGGACAGGGAAGGCGGGATGCCTGGGGACTTTAACGGGAAACCTCTAGAACCTTCTCTCCCACTTCAAAGGCACAACTGGATATATAAATACTGGGCCTCAAACACCAACTCTTCAGGATGCTTTTGTACCTGTGGATACTCTGCCAGGAAGAAGGACTGCTGTGCTGCTGAGAAACTGCCACTCTGCTTGACTGCTGCTGCTCCGAAGGGCTGCTGCCCTACTGTGCTGACCTGCTGCCTTCTCGCATGGGGGAGAAAGGCTCAACCTGCATTGCTTTAACCCAAAACCCCATAGTGACTTAAAAGGCTAGTTTGCTGACCTCCTGATATGAAGTCTCAGGGACACTATAAGCTTCCAACAACCTTGCACCTGCACCAGGACTCTGTCAAATCTACCCTGCCAAGTGTTACCATCCCACTCCTGGATCCTTCGAAGTGGGCGTAAGGTGCTCTGCCAGGCTCTGTGGATCCAGCTGAACTTACACATCTCCTATAGTGTGCGGCACAAACCTGAGCAGAACCAACGCTTCGCTGTTGCTACGTGGATTGGAACCATTGCAAAGACTCCCTCGCATCGCAGCCTATTGCTGTATTGGAACCTCTGATGCACAACGCATCCTCGGTGCAGGCCCTTGCATCTCTTGTCAACAGCAGTCTTGTCAATGACACCGGACTCCTCATCGCAGCCTCGCAGTACCTCGGAGCTGACGCATCACGCCCACTGTGTGAAGCATCGTCAACTCCAGACTTCACATCACAAGCCTTATCGAAGGAGCAGCAGGACCTCGCATTGAAGCCTCACCACATGTCCAGAACCGACGCATCTCTTCGGCAGCAAGACGCATCTTCGACATGGATCCTTGCGACACTCCGCAAACCCAGATTTAAGGTACTCTGTTCAGCAGGCCTAACTGGGTCCCTGTGGCCGGCTCATGCTCTATCGCGGTCGGCCTGGACTTGTGGCTTTGTCCCAGTCCGGCGCTACCAGATATCTACTGTTGGCCCTTTATGCCTTTTGACTCTATTTATATTAAAATCTTTCAAATTGAATATTTCTGGTTCCACTGATAGTATTTTTGTTGTTTTGTTCTTGTTTTATTGATTAAAAAATACTATGTTTTTCTAAAGTAGTGTGGGATCCTGTTTGAAATGTTGCTCAAATACCTTACACATTTCCTCTGAGTTAAGCCTGATTGCTTTGTGCCCAGCTACCCAAGGGTTGGGCACAGCTTAATTTGGGTTGCTTGTGACTTTACCCTAAGAAGAATTGTGGTTGCTGCTTGAGAAGCATTTCACCCCCCTCCCCAATCAGTAACCCTACTTCTTACAGGTTGTCTGTAAAGGAATAGGGCACATATTTGACCTAGAGGGGCCCAAAACCTATGGGCAAATCAAAACTGAGTATGTGGTACCGGAGGGAGAGCGGTTTCAATATTCTCAATCAATAAATCAGGAATTTGTGAAGCGACCTACTCACCCGTGAGGGTCTCAAGGCGATGGGGGGGGGAAATGTGCAGCTCTGTCTCACCCAAAGCGCCAGGTCTTGAGGCCCTTCCTGAAGTCTTGCAGAGTGGGTGAGCGGGAGTTCATTCCAGGTCTTTGCCGCAATGCAGGAGTAGGCTCTTTCAACCATTCTGGCTCTGCGGATGCAGGGGGTTTCGGCTAGGGCGAGGTCGGCGGAGAGGAGGCTTCTCTTGGGTGCGTAGAAGGAGATTCTTTCATTGAGGTATTGGGGTTCAGTATTGTGGAGGAATTTGTAGGCATGAGTGAGTAGCTTGAAGGTCACTCTCCTCTCGACGGGGAGCCAGTAGAGGTCTTGTAGGTGCTGGGTGATGTAGTCTTGTCGTGGGATGCCGAGGACGAGTCTAGCAGCGGTGTTCTGGATGGTCTGGAGTTTTTGGAGCAGGGATTTATTGATTCCGGCATAGAGGGCGTTTCCGTAGTCCAATCTGCTGGTTATGAGTGTCTGGGTGACAGTCTTTCTGGATTCGGGGGGATCCATTTGAAGATCTTGCGGAGGATGCAGAGGGTGTTGAAGCATGTGGAGGAGACAGCGTTGATCTGTCAGGTCATGGTGAGGGAGGAGTTGAGTATGATGCCGAGGTTACAGGCATGGTCCGTGGGTGTGGTGGGGTTGCCGAGGGCGGTGGGCCACCAGGTGTTGTCCCATGCGGAGCGGGTGGGTCCGAGGACAAGGACTTCTGTCTTCTCTGAGTTGAGCTTCAGGCAGCTGCTGCTTATCCAGGATGCAACATCTTTCATTCCTTCCTGGAAGCTGAGTCTGTTGGTGTCGGGTTCCTTTGTGAGGGAGAGGATGATCTGGGTGTCGTTGGCATAGGATGCTATGCTGAGTCCATGCTGTGTGACGATGGCGGGGAGGGGGGCCATGTAGATGTTGAAGAGTGTGGGGCTAAGCGATGATCCTTGGGGTTCTGATTCTTTGGGTTCGGCCAAAAGGGTGGTTCCCTGTATGCCGGCGTCGTGGAGTCTGGTGGTGAGTATGCGGTTGGAGACGGTGTTGAAGGCTGCAGAGAGGTCTAGTAGGATGAGTGCCGCTGTGCGGCCCTGGTCGAGGAGAGTGCGGATGTCATCTGTAGCGGCTAGGAGGGTAGTCTCGGTGCTGTTGTTGCTGCGGAATCTGGATTGGGAGGAGTCGAGGATGGATTTAGCTCCGATGAAGTTTGTGACCTGAATGTTGATGATCTTCTCAGTGACTTTGGCTGCGAAGGGGAGGAGAGAGATGGGTCTGTAGTTTCTGAGGTTCGTTGGGCCTGCGGAGGGTTTCTTGAGGAGGGGCTTGACTTCTGTGCGTGTCTAGTCATCGGGGAACTTGCCGGTTTTGAAGGTGAAGTTGATGATGCGTCGTAGTTTGGGTGCTATGGCGGCGGCGGCTCTGTGGAAGATGTGCGGCGAGCAGGAATATGTGAGGGCTCCTGAATGAATGTTCTTCATGGTAGTGGCGGTGTCTTCTGTAGTGACTGAGGTCCAGGCAGAGATGGAAGGCTGGCTGGCGTTGCTGGAGGTGGGTGTGGCTTCGGTGTCTAGTTTCTGTTCATTGCAATTGTCGTAGATGGACTTGCTCTTAAGATGAAAGTAGGAGCCGAGTTTGAGGCTTCGCTGGGGGGTTTGGTGAATTCCTGTACGATGCTGAAGAGCTCTTTCGAGTTGCTGGAGTTGGCGAGGATCTTGTCCTGGATGAAGTTCCTTTTAGTGGATCTGATGCGTTGGTGGTGTTCTGACATGGCGTTCTTGTAGCGTATCCGTGTTTCCAGGGTTTCGCTGTTTCGCCATACTTTCTCGAGACGTCTGCAGGTGTGTCTGGATTTTCGGAGGTCAGTGGTGAACCAGGTGTCTTTCTAGGGGCGCTGTCTGTCGGAGTTCCAGAGGGGGGCAAGCTTGTCTGCGCAGTCGGTAATCCATCTGTGGAGTTCGTTAGATGCAGAGTTGACATCGGTTGTGGCAGTAGGGGGAGCGTGGTAGAGGGTGGAGTTGTGGTGTTCTTCGGTGACCTTGCTCCAATTCCTGTGCGGGGGCATGGTGTAGGTTTGTGTGTGGTGGGTACCTGGGAGTGAGAACGACTGGACCTGCTCTTTGCATCCTTGAACCTCAAGGGCTTGTTGGCTTTGCCTCCTTTTTCTGTGGTCTCAGGGATGTCAAAGACTTCACTTTTCATCTTCAACTCAACAGCTGGACTTTGCTTGCTATAAGTCTGGCTCTGTCAGGTGGTGCCAATCCAGTCCAGGGCCCTTGGAATTGAGTTTAAAGTGCTGCACCTGACAAGAACCTGCGCATCAATGCTGCTGCGCCGATCGGAGCAGACGCATCGCCTGCTCCAAGATCGAAGCCTCACAACTGCTGCGGGAACTGGGACCTGCACATTGCACTTGGAACCACCCCATCACCTCCGGGAGCATCACATTCAGAACTGTTGCACTCCGGAATTGGGGCTTTCTCTACAGAACCAATGTATCGCCACTACTGCATGGAGGAATCTGGGGCAACCTCTCAACTGTGCGGGGATCATCGACACATCGCTTGACTGCACCCAGCATTTCATGCTATGACAAGGATTAAGGTACGTTTGCTCAGTGGGCATTTGTGGGTCTTGGAGCCAGCCTGTGCTTCATTGCGAGTGGGCTCAACTCTTTACTTTGTCCCAGTACAGCCTATCCGTTTTAATCCCCTAAGCGCTATTTGCTTCAAAGCGCTATTTTGACACTTTTTCTTTTTAAAATAATATCTTGATTTCTACTTGTTGTATGTGTGTCATGTTGGTCTTGTTCTGTGCAGAATATGATGACCAATTTTTCTAACCTAGTGTAGAGTCCTTTTGTGTAAGCCTGGGCGGAGTTCATGAAGTTCCGCTATACGGAACTCCGCGAAGTGCCAAAAAAACTCTGCCGCGCTACGCAGAGCTCCGCAAGTGGTGGAGTGCATTAGATACGTGCCGTTCACAGTGGTTTTCAGTGCCAGGTGCTTGTCTGCCCTGTGCAATCATCGTAAACAGCACTATGCACAGCGCAAGCGGGCGCTGCTTTATTTCTGCTGCTCAAGTAGATTTTTACTCAACGCGAACAGACAGTTTCTCAACGCGCGCGGTCGCGAGCATATGCGACCATTCGCAATGAGAAATCTGACCGCCCGCGTTGAGAAATCTTGCCGGGAGGTTGATTTTCCACGCTTGCGCTCACCAACTTGATTTTGACGATCGCGAAAGAGGAAAAATCTCGCCGGGAGGTGGATTTTCCTCGCTCGCGCTCGCCAACTTGATATTGACGAACGCGAGCGAGGAAAAAAACTCTGTTCCCTGAACTCCGTGTAACTCAGAGTGCGGAAAACTCTGCAAACTCCACAAGCAGAGTTCACTGCGCAGACTTACTTTTTTTTTATTTTCTCAAACGTATGTTTATTAGCATTTTTTTTCCATATATCGCAAAACAATCGGACAGATGGTACATCAAGATAAGTTTACAAAGTATAGCAGTATGGAGAGTCCAGGATTGATGTACGGTCTTAGGCAGGTATCCCAGCCTGTTTTCCAAAGAAAACCTATAATAACAAATACAGCATTCAAAATAGGAAAGGCAGGGAGAAAACGCATCGTAAAAGTTATACCCATTGCATGTCTTTCTTTTGCGACAGGTTTGAATGCTAAGCCTTCCAACCGGGAAGGTGCGCCCCAAGAGAGAAAACTTCCAAACTTAGAACTCCCAGTAGATGGAAGAACTAAAAAAGAAAACAAGTAAATAAAAACAACCCCCCTCCCTTCCCACCCCAACCTAGTACTGGTGGCGGCTACAGGACCTTAATGTGCTTCCGTATCGTAACAGGTGTTAGTAACTCAAAATTGAAAGAGATGCATATCTCTGATGGAGGGAGGACAAACTGCCATCAGTAAACCTCTTGTAAGGAAGGCAACCAGCGAACCCCATCTATACTTAAAGTTTTTATACTCGTCTCAGAAGATATCTGCCATCCTTTCAAGACATAAGAACTTCCAGAGCCTGGAGTGCCATAATGAGATAGCGGGAGCCTCCTTCTTCTTCCAGGCTGCCGCTATCGCTACCTTCGCTGCCCCAATGCAGGCCCACATAATGGCCTTATCTGCCTTAGTTTGATGTATGAGGGAAGGGTCACGGAGGCCCAGCAGGATCTCAGCCATGGTAGTCGGGATAGGGTACCCTAGCATATCTTTGATTTGTGCAAGAATTTCCTCCCAAAATGGTCGTATAACGGGGCAATCCCACCAGATGTGTTGAGAATCACCCAATAGCCCACATCCCCTCCAGCATGCATCTGATGTGTTGGGAAATATTTTTTGGAGCTTAGAGGGGTATAGGTACCAATCCATCATTGTTTTAAGGTGGGCTTCCCGTAGCTCTATAGAATGATTGAATTTTGTGATGTCTGACCATAGCCCAGTCCACTCCCTGTCTTGAATATCCCGTTATAGAATGTCTTCCCACATTGTCATATAGCGAGGTCTCGGAGAGTGCATAGAGGTGAGTAGGTAATTGTACAGAAATGAGATCACTCCTTTCATAGAATCTACATTCTGGATATATAATTCAAACTTCGTGAGCGGACGTGTGGCTGCGTCATGAATATGGGGTGTGAGGGCCCAGTGTTTCAATCGAAGGTAGTGAAAATGTTCAGTAGGCTCCAATCCGTAATCCCTCCTTCAGTTGTCGAAAGAAAGGATATCAGAGTTATGGAATAGATGTGTCAGTGCCCGACACCCACCCTCCCTCCAGGGATCAAAGGGGCCCTCACTGAGGGCCGGGGGAAAGGCCGGGTTAAAGTGGAGAGGCCTATACGGAGATGGAAATGTGGTCCATTGGTCGTTACCCGATATGGAGTCCCATACTCTCAAGGTGGTCCGAGTAGGGGTGCTAATGTAGGCATTCTCGGTTCTCTCCCTCCTGTGCCTCCATATGAGATCCCAGATCGTCCTCCCTGCAATAGCTCTGTCCATATGGAGCCAGTTTTCTCCGACTCTCTCTTGGCCCATTCCGTCACCACCCGCAGCTGAGCAGCTTTATAATAGAGTCCAAAGTCTGGTAGGCCTACTCCCCCCGCGGACCTCAATCTCCGTAAAAATGAAAAGGAAAAGCGTGCTCGTCCACCCTGCCATATAAACTTTAGTATCAGGGATCGGACCTTAGAGAGAAAGTACGTGTCGAGTTCAATGGGTAGTGCCTGAAAGAGATACAGGAGCTTAAGGAGCACTGTCATTTTCACTGCATGTATACGGCCGAGCCATGATATAAAGAGCGGTTTCCAGCGTACGAGATCTGCCTCGAGCCGCAAGAGGGAGGGCGGAAAATTAGCCTTATACAGCCCATCCACTCGTGGCGTCAATTGAACTCCCAAATATTGGAGAGAACACGAGGTCCACTGTAGCAAGGTGTGCGCTTGTAGTTCTCTGGCTTCGTCCTCTGGAATTGTGAGGTTAAGTATATAAGATGTATCCATGTTGACCTTAGAACCCGCCACTGCCTTGAACCTGGTGAGTTCAGTTTGAAGCGTGGGGAGCGATGTGGCCGGTTCAGTAAGGGACAATAGCACATCGTCAGCAAAGAGCGAAATTTTATGTGTGGTACCACTAAAGGGAATTCCCTTTATCTCCGGAGCTGCTTGAATGGACATGGCCAGCGGTTCGATGCTAAGGGCGAATAGTTGTGGCGACAACGGGCACCCTTGACGAGTGCCCCTGGTCAGGGAAAAGGGAGCGGACAATCCATTCACCTGTACTCTAGAGCGAGGTTGGACATAGTTGGCTCTAATCATGTGAATGAATTTATCAGCGAACCCGAAATGCTTGAGTGTGTTAAAAAGGAATGCCCAATCCACCCGGTCAAATGCCTTCTCGGCATCTAGCCCAACCAGCACTGCCGGTATCTTTCGCTTGTTGGCCTTCTCGATAAGGTGGGTTATACGTCTCGTGTTGTCATGAGTCTGACGGCCTTTATTAAATCCCGATTGATCAGGGTGGATTAGGTCCGGCATTAGATCGTTTAACTGGGCCGCTAGATTTAAGAGTGCGATGGGACAGTATGAAGCCCACATCTGCGGGTTCTTCCCCTGTTTGGGAATAACCGTGATCACCGCCTCTGCCATTGAGGGAGTGACTTCCCCTTCCTCTGCCATTGTATTAAAAAGGTGTGTAAGGTGGGGTATGAGATCCGGGGCAAAGGTTTTGAAGAATTGGGCCGTAAACCCATCGGGTCCTGGAGCTTTATGTAGTTTTAAAGATTTGATGACTGAGAGTACCTCTTCTGATGTTATTGGGGCTGTGAGTTTGTCGTTCCACTCCTGCGAGACCCGAGGGAACTGTACTATCTGAAGGTAGCTATCTTGCCTATCCATGTCTCGTGGTTCCCCTGTGTATAGGGTCCTGTAGAAGGAGCCAAAGATCTCGGCCTTTTCCGTGTCTCTATGAGTCAGCCCTCCCTGCCCGTCCTGTATTCCTCCTATGTATTCCCGTTCCCGCTTTTCCTTCAATTGTCTAGCTAAGTGTTTACCAATCTTATTCCCCTGGGAATAGGAAAGATGTCGTAGTTTCAGGAGTGTGTGTTCCGCCCTGTTGTTCTAAATAGCTCTAAGTTTCCCTCATAATGTAGTGAGTGTGCGTAAAGATTCTCTAGTGGGGTTATGTTTGTGTTCCGTTTCTGCCAATGCCAATTCAGACTCCAGTTCTATCCTCTCTTTGGTTTGCTGTTTGTTCAGGGTGGAGTTGAGTGCTATACATTTCCCTCTAATGCCCGCTTTGAAAGCGTCCCAGTTGGTGAACACTGAGGTATCTGTGGGTGAATTCCTAGCGAAAAAATCTGTGATCGTGTCCCTCAACTCCTTACAGAGCACCCTATCCCTCGTGAGTGAGGCTGGGAAGTACCATTTGGGGGTGGTGGACGCGATATTACTCCACGTCAGCCAAATCGAGATCAGGCAGTGGTCTGGCACGGAAAGTGGGAAGATCTTGGCCTCTCTGAGAGTTCCCAGTAAGTTTTGGCTAATAAAAATGTAATTGAGGCTAGAATACGTGCGATGTACATGGGAGTAGAAAGTATAATCTCATGTCTGGGGGTAAAGATTGCACCAGGCATCCCTAAGGCCCATATCTTGAATTTGCTGTTTAATCTATGTGGAGAAGGAGCTCGATTCCAATCTGTGATGGTGGGTGCTGCCGAGATCCGCCTGCCATGTCAGTTTGAAATCCCCCAAGAAGATTGTTGACCCCTCTGCAAAGTCCTGTATTTTCCCCATTAGCGTATGTAAAAAGGCTGCATGTCCTGAGTTAGGTGCGTAGATCGCAATGAACGTGCAGAGTTTACCTGTCAGGTTGCCCTTCACCATAACCGATCTTCCCTCCTTGTCTGATCAAGTGTCGGTTGGTTGATATTTGGTAGAGGCATGGAAAAGAATCGCAACCCCCGGTGTTTAGTGAGTGCGGAGGCCCTATAGATCAGTGGATATTGTTTATGGCGGAAGCGGGTTTCCTCCGCTCTAGCTAAGTGCGTCTCCTGAAGGCCCACTATGTCAAGGTGGTGGTCTGTAAGGTATTTCCCTACCTTTTGTCGTTTTTGAGGCGAATTGAGACCCTTTACATTCCAGGAGCCTATGGTGAGTATCATCTGTCCAGTGTTGAACCCCCCCGCCCTCTCATGATCCTGTGTGTTGTTCCCGGGACACCCATATCTGAGGCCCTGCAGAGTGTGTTACCATGCGGAATGCAATCCGAGCAAGACATAGCTTTGGAGCAGATCTTTAAAAAGCCGCCACCAGTCCCCAAACCCTGCCCCACCCAACAAACTTAAAAAACCAAAACACAACATTAACAACATCATCAAGTGTTGGAGTAGTGATATTCTTCCGACAATGGGTTAAGCAACCCAGGTAGACTTGATGGGGGGACGGTATGACCAAGGTCCCCGCCCGCGCCCACTCCGGACGCTCTGAAGAATATCGATCACCTTACCCATGTAACCTGGCAGTGAAGCCAACTCAACCTGTCCAGACCTTAATGGGGGTAGAAGCGTTCTGAGCACAGGTGCCTCTATAGCAGGGCTCCCGGCCGTACTGCCGCAGAAAGCGTAACCCCCAAGGAATTATGGGCTATAGTCGGCCGTGTTCGAAATTGTAGTCTGTCTGTGTGTCTCCTCTCCAAATTAGCGGGTGCCCAGCTCGCCAGCTTGTTGGCCCATGTGGTCCCGAAAGTAGTGTGGCTAGTCATCTCCCATTCTCGGGGCCTGTGCTCTTATCCTAATCTCATGTAGCCCTTGGCTAGGCGAAGTCGGCCCTCGGCAGTCCATAGTTCAGGGAGTGAGTGGAACGTATTTGCACCTCCTGTTTGCCTCATTTGTGGTGTCCTCATGGGCTTGAAGTCCATTGCGCCCTGAGGAAGTCGCTCCCCCGTGCTCCTTGGGCGGTGGTTTGTGAGGACTCAGACTCTGCTCTAGCGATACCCAGCAGGTCTAGGCCCTCCCTTAGGTCTACAATATGTCACTGCTTATTATGGTATTCAAAACTCAGACCAAATGGGTAGGTCCATCGATATCTAATTTTGTCGTCGCGTAATTTGGATGTGATAGGTCGGAACTGTTGTCTCCCAGGGTCGCAGGTGCCAATTCTTGGTAAATGGTGCAGGAGTGTCCTTGGAAGGAAATAGCAACTTTTTTCCGAGCTGCCAGAAAGACCGCTTCTTTCACTTTATAGGAGTGAAATTTCACGAGGACATCTCTTGTCCTCTTCCGCTCGCCGGCCAGTGGGTCCCCTACTCGGTGTACTCTCTCTAGCTTGATCTTGAGTGTCTGTGGGCTAACGACCTCTGTGAACAGGCCCTCCAGGAATGCCTAAAGATCTGGTCCTTCTGCCCCCTCCTCCAGGTCCCGAATTCGTAGGTTCTCCCTTCGTGCTCTATTTTCAAGGTCCTCAGCTTTCAGCTGAGTTTGGCGTAGCTGGTCTTGGAGGGTAAGCACATGTTCCTGCAGCTCGGTGGTGCGTTTGTCCACTTCTTGAGTTTGTGTTTCTAGATCCACCACTCTGGTGCCCACTGAGTCCACATCTTGTTGAAGATTAGCCATCCGCGCGTTGAGATCAGATTTCAGCTGGTCGATGGAGGTCTTAATATCTTGGCTCAGGTCCCTCCGCAGTTCTGTTTTAAAATCGCGCAAGGAGGCCATATGATCTTCCTTGGTAAGCGCCATAGCACCTGCTCCCTCTTCGTGATCCGATGATAGGCGATTATCCGCTGGTGTGAAAAAGTTGGAGACTTTGTTCGACGCTCTGGTCACCGTCTTCTTTGGCGGCATAGAGGCGGGCCTGGCTTGACCTCTATCGGCGTAGCGGGGGCCCCTTATTGCAGTGTCTGTCTGTATTGTACTCTACCCTTGCGTGCAGTCAGGAGGTACTAATAGAAATCACCATCCGTGTTCCCCGTAGGTGCTGGGCGCTTGCGGACAACGGCCACAAGCATGTTTGTTATGAATCACACTGCAGCTCTCCAGGGGTGATCGCTATCCGCGAGCCCCAGATTCCCACGGTCTGGGAACGCTGGCGGCCTCCTGATTCACTGGTACGCTCTGGTCACTTTGCTGGTGGGGGCTCCCACCAAGGTGGTAGGGAGATCTATGGCTCTGGATTTATTAGCGGGCCGGTGGCGCGCTGTGTGTCTGTGGAGGGTGTGATGGGTCAAGTCCTTCCTCGGGACGGCCGGGCCCCTTCGCGAGTGCGAGGGTCCACACTGTTCCTCAGTGGTGTCCGCCGTCTGTGAAGAGTCTCGCCCCCAGTCACAGTGTTAGGTAGCTAAGAGGTGTCCCCCGTCATCCGCTTTGCACTCTGAGGCGGCCGATGCGAATCGGGAGCAGGCGGCGGTGGTTGTGACTCATTCAGCGCTGCCTGATCTGGGCAGAGCCACCATCTTAGGGTCAGGCAATCCGTACTCAGGAGGCATCGGAGGGAGCAAACATCACCAGGCCTCAGATCTAAGGTGCCGTCAAAGCCCGCCGCCGTGCCTTGCTTCTGTGGCGCTTCGTGCGGCCCCCAGCCTCCGATCCTACTCCTCCATCGCAACAGCCAGCGGTGCGAAGAGCAATGGAGTGTCTCGCAGCATGGCCGCCTCAGCGCCCGTCTCCTCACCGCATATATCCTGCATCCTCGCTGGTCACCAGGGTTTGCTTCGGAGGAGCTGCAGTGAGGTCTCAGTCCCGGCCCAGTCTCGAGTCCACCGCGGTGGTTGTGAAGGCTTCTCCGTTTCACGAGGCTGCAGCCGCCATTTTGGGGGAGCCCCGAGGCCAATGTGGCATGGTCTCAGTATGGCTCTTAGAGGACAGTACGCATGCAGATCGTGAGTTCTCCCCACTCTCCACTCCCGGAGCTTTCAGGGGATGGGTGCAGCGACAGCCACGGTTACGGTAAGTGGCTTTTAGGCGTCAGGATCACAAGCGCGGACCGGGAGCCGAGACGGATTATGTCCGTTCGGCCATCTTGCCCGGCCACGCCCCCCACAGACTTACTTTTGTGGCGTTTTCACTGTGTTACTGTTTGACGTGTGACTTACCGAGACTAGGCTTGTGGTTCCTGCTTGGACAGGGTGCATAACTCTACCAACCAGAAACCAAATTTCTAACACAAAGTAACAGAGGTAATAGCAAACTTAAAAAAGTACGATTAGCCATTAAAAGAGAAACAATTTAAGATGGGTGTGACATTTGTTGAGTATCTTGGTAACAACATTTAAAGTGAAGGGGTTAAACACAAATTGAGTCTAGTTGATGCATATGGGATGCACCACCTCCTTCTAACAAGGCTGAACTAAAATAATTTTGGGTTAATCAGAGTATATGTACAAATATATCAGAACCTTTGCAGACTTAAGGGCTTATTTATTGATTTTTTATTTATTCACATAAACCTGAGGCAGCGCTAAAGACTTATGCCTTCCCAGAGCAGGCATAACAAGGAGAGATATTTGTATTTCTCCTAGTTGTTTCCTCTTTCCATGTGTGCTGCATTCTACAACACTCATAGAATAGAGAAAAACGCCTCTCTGGATTGTTTTTGTGACGGAAAGGTGCCCCTTCCTGCACAAACACAATCCTGCCACCAACGGAGACTCCCTTGCACCATGGTGCAAGGGTGGCAATGTTGGCGCTAAGCAGAAAATTGTATGCCAGCGCAGAGGTAAAAGACAGAAATGCACCGTATTCCATAAATACGGTGCATTCCTGCCCTTTCACATTGGCGTAGGGCAGCGCAGCAAGAAGACTTGTGGCGATGTCCTACATCAATTCTTCATAAATGAGGCCCTTAGTTCACCCTCTAAGATCCTTGTTCACGAAAGGCCACCATGTGACTGGCCTACAGGCACCACAACTATTTCAATAAAGAATACCATTATTAATGCCCCCGACATAGGCAATTTCAAAATCAACCTTAAAACCATACCAACCACTAATGCCAGGAGCAAAGGCCTTGGGCTACCTGATCTTAAAGTGTTGAAGGAACAGAAATAAAATTCCTGTTGCTCCGTTGTCCCTCAGAATTGCTGAATATAATTACTGTACAGTGGAAAAAGAAATGTGTTAGAAATAGTTTCTGGTTGGCTCGGGTATGCACCTAAGCCAGGCAGAACCCACCTCTCTAGTCAGGTAAGGGAGTTACAAACCCAAGATAACCCCTTCTCACCCCCTTAGTAGCTTGGCAGAGCAGTCAGACTTATCCCAGAAGCAATGTGTAAAGTGTTTGTGCAACACACCACACCAATGACACAAAAAATACACTACAAAAGAGTATCCACAGTCGGTAGTATATAAAAATACCTCATACATTGTATATAACACATTGACCAAAATCACATAAATCATAAATCACTTTTCCCAACTAGGCAATTGTCATAACATTACAGTTAGTGCACTAAAGTAAAGACTTATATGTTGCACACATCATAAAAATACCATTACTGCAGATAATATGCAGATCCTGAAATGATACTCGTTAGCCTGTCATTGCAAGGCATAGAACGACATGAATCAAAACTATTGTGCTTATACTATTGGGCTGCACAATTAACTATTATAAATCAATGGGTTTACCAGCCGGATGACAAGCCCTCGATCAGAATGGATCACAGGAGGATACGCCCGGGGGATTATCTCAGAGCCCTATATACGTCTCTCCCAACCGCTCATCAACAGAATCCCACGAACACTACAGTAAAAATCTGGCAGACGGCACATAGAGCGCTGGGGTGGGATAACAAATTGACGTAATCCACCCCTTTATGGGACTCAAAGGTCCAGGGAACACTGGGATGGTACCCTAGATTCGACAAATGGGAACTCATAGGCCTCTCAAAAATCGGGGACCTCTGGGTTAGATGCGCGGGGCTCACCTTCACAGACCTCCAGAGAGAATACGATCTCGCGAGCATGGAATTCTTCCAATATCTGCAAATTAGACATGCACTAAAATCGGAAATCCCTACGAGAAACGAACTCCCAGAATACTCACCACTTGAAGACTGACTGCTCAACAGTCACATAACCTGTAAAGCCACCTCCCTCACATATAAAAAACTAACAAATAATTTACCTGATACACTCTTACAACTATGGGGAAAGTGGACACTAGATGTAGGAGAGCTTGATGAGGACGAATGGGCTGCAGCTCTGAGCTCATCTAGAGAGAACTGAAGACACTACACAGGGTCTACTATGCCTGCACTACACTCCTGAAAATAGGTAGATTGCGCACCGAGAATTGTCGCCGTATGTGTAACCAAAGAGGTTCCTTTGTTCATTTTATGTGGGAGTGCCCAACCATACAACCCTATTGGAAGGCTGTAGTAACCAAAATGAACGAGGTATGGGAGATGTTGCTGACCCTAAAGCCAAAATGGTGCCTACTAAATATTTGGGAAGAGGTGTCTCTCACAACGATGGGGAAAATTTGGATGACGTTGGGTTTAATTGTCGCCAAATGAAATATAGCTCGCAATTAGGGGGGTAGTGCTGCCTCCGCATCTCAGGGACTGGGGAACAGATATGGACACATGTATGATAGCAGAAAAGACAGTCTACACCAATAGAGGGTGCCCAGGGAAGTGGGTAAAGATCAGGGGCAAATCGAATGAGGTGCGTGGTGGGTTGTGTGCCCCCCCTTGCTCTACCATGGGGAGGACGTTGGGAAATGACCGGAGGGCTCAAAATTGAAAATGTCTCACTATGAATATAAAGCTGTTTCACTCGACCGCATAACTTGCCAGTATTGATGGCATTGAGATGATTCTTGGGGTGGCACCACACTGTTGGATAGGAACTTATTGTTCCAAATGTATCCATTTGACTGATGTAGACCTCTACTCCATATTATTGCTGTACCACATTGTACTTAAGACTTGATCCACCATACTAGTTGACTGTTTTGTAATTAAAGGTGAATAAATAAAAATATATAAAAAAAAAAACAACTGTGCATACCCTATCTTTGATCTGGAGGTATGTTCAAACAAACTTGCGCAACACCCCCATTCAATCCCCGGCCCTGGCTACAGGCAGACTACAAGGGGTGTAGACAGCATTGTGAAAGGCAGGCATATTCCTATTCAGGTGCAGGTGACATCTCCTCCCACCTCTCCAGCCCAGGAAAACCCATCAGGATATGCGGGGCACACCTCAGCTCCCTCTGTAAATGTCTAGAGTGAATGCACAAAACAGTCCCCTGTCAGACTAAACCAGATGTTGATGGAGTCAGGCTGCAAACCACAAAGAGTCATATGCACACAGAAATGCTCACTTCTAAAAAGTGGCATTTCTAAAATAGTACTAAAAAATCGCCTTTCACCAATAAGCAGGATTTATCACCACTATTCCAAATGTACCAAACATGGCAACGCTACCACTTCTAGATTATAAATTACCACTGGACCACATATCAGGTAATTCCCAATGCAAACCTTTGAGAGGAGCAGCCTCACAGCAGTGAGAAACCAAATAGGTTGTTTTCACTACCAGGACAGGCCACACAACAAAGGCACATGTCCTACCTTGTGCCTACACCGCACCCTGGCCATAGGGCTACCGTGGGCCTACTTTAGGGGTGACCTATATTTAGTAAAAGGGGAGTTCCAGACTTGGCAAGTAACTTTAAATGCCAAGTCACTGTGGCAGTAAACTACGCATGCAGGCCCTGCAGTGGCAGAGGCCTGAGACAGGTTTGAAAGGCTACTTCTGTGGGCGGCACAAGCAGCGCTGCCGGCCCACTAGTAGCATTGAATTAACAGGCCTTGGGTATATGGGATACCACTGTACAAGGGGCTTAGAGGTAAATTAAATATGTCAAACAGGTGTAGACCAATCACAGGTAAATAAATGAAATATGTCAAACTGGTGTGGACCAATCATACCATGCTTACAGGAGAGAGAACATGCACTTTAGCACTGATCAGCAGTGGAAAGTACCCAGATTCATACAGCCAACAAAAAAAGGTCAGAAGAAATACAGGAGGAAGGCAAACCGTTTAGGGATAACCCCGCATAAAGGGTCAGGTCCAAAAAAGCGTTTGCATGTTTCTGGGCCGTAAACCATTTCAAAATCTATCTTTGGGGACTGCCAGAGTAAACCACTCTCAAACCTTTAGTCATAGTCATAGCAATATAGCAAAATGGATGTTAGGCCACACAGGGAATACAATTTCAGATTGGAATGGGTTCCTACTGACAAGAATTGCGGTAGACAATACCATACAAGATAGCATATTATTAGATTAATCCATGACTGTTTCAGCAATTGTGATGAGAAAATGTGTAAGGGATTTATTCATTCTTCATGTGAAGACCCCACTTTATGATATGTTATGTGTATTTGTATAGCACACGACTCATCCAGGAGGGTTTCCTAGTACTGGAGCTGGAGCTCTATGAGCCAAGCCAGCACCTTACCTATGTGAAGAGCCATGTCTTCAAGTTCTTGTAGAATTCACGAACTGAAGAGGTGGCTCTGATGTGCAGCGGTACGTCATTCCAGCCTTTAGGAGCAAGGTAGGAGAAAGTATGACCAACAGATCTGTTTCTGCATATGTGGAAGGTGTGTGCAAATGGCAGAACAGCTGACTATGAGAAATGTCTGGTAGGTTTGTGGGTGGGGCCAACATTGTGTGAGGCTTTGCATGTGTGTGTGAGGAGTTTGAATAGTGTTTGTTAACAGCTTGGGAGCTACTGCAGCTCTCTGAGGTGTGAGGTGATGTGAGTACAGGGTGCTAGGTATATAATGTGAGCCTGGTTTCTGAGTTTTGTACGGTCTGGAGTCTTCTGGTCATTTAATGGTTGATTCTGACATTAAGTGCATTGCTGTAGTCCAGTTTAATGGTGATAAGGGCTTGGGTGACGATTCTGAAAGTGTTGCTGTAGAGCCAATTGAAGATTTTCTTGAACATCTTGAGTATGTGGAAGCAAGAGATGGATACTGCGTTCACTTAGCCTGTCATGGTGAATTAGATGTAGATTATTTTTCCAAGGTTCTTTGCATGAGTTGCAAGAAGGGGTGTCAGTCTAAGTTTAGCAGGCCACCAGGTGGAGTCCCAGAGTGGGATTTCGTTTTCGAAAATTACTACTTCCATATTGCCTGTGTTGAGATTGAGGCAATTGGTTTTCATACATCTGGCAACTTTGGTCATGTAGATGAAGAAAATGGTCTGGGTGTTTGCCGTCTTGTCAGAGAGGGTGAATATGAGCTTGGTGCCATCAGCATATGACATGATGTTGATTCTTGGGCGCATATGATGCTTGTGAGTGGGGTCATGTAGACATTGAACAGGCGAGGGTTGAGTGAGGATCCTTATGGAATTCTATAGGTGAGGTTGACTGTCGCCAATGTAAAGAAGGCCAGTGTATATTCAATGAGCTAATGCTGGTAAACCCATTGTCAACACACTAATGAACATGCTGGGTCTTAACACACCACGCCCAGTTCCCTTACCAGAATCTCACCATTGGTATCACTGATGGACAGGAAACCAGAATCAAAAGTCGCACCTTAAATGAGGGACAACCAGTTGCAATCAAAAGTGACGCTGTTGACAAAAGGGTTTGATTCCACCAAAATAAATACAAGACATGGTATGACAGAAAGAGGGGTCTGAAATTCCGAACTGGAGTGTGTGCCAATGGGTGGCAGCCAAAACAAGTTCAATGTATTCTCAAATCTTTA
Source organism: Calotriton arnoldi (assembly GCA_963921515.1). Classification (NCBI taxonomy): domain Eukaryota; kingdom Metazoa; phylum Chordata; class Amphibia; order Caudata; family Salamandridae; genus Calotriton; species Calotriton arnoldi. The sequence goes on along the minus strand of CAWUFW010000004.1, from coordinate 2,426,821 downwards.
AAGATAAAACATGGTGGTCCTAGTGAATAGGTAGAGATGGAGCGTCAATAGTCTGGCCTGATGTACTGCTATTTTGATTCCTTCTGGTAAACTGTTATAATCTTTCTTCTTTTACATTGGTATGTTCCGTTCCCCCCTTCCCCTTCCCGCCACTTGGTTCCCTCCACCTGGAGCTCACCTTAGAATGTTGGCACTATTGTCATGTGAGGAGAGTGGATGGTCAATAAAGGAATGCTGAAAAATTCTCTTGTGCCTGTCATTCCTTACTTTCAACACTGGCGACGAGTTACTGCGAAGGGGGCAGTGTTGGCCATCTCCTCTCTGTGTACTCTCTCCTAATGAGGACAGATTCCAGGAAATACCAGAAGAATAGCGTGAGAAGTTCAGATATAGAGTTCGACAAAAGAATAACGGTGGAATATGCTATGTCCCACAGGAAGGATTACCCACAGCGTAGAGGTACTACATTTCAAAAAATTAAGTGGTGAATCTAGTCAGAACTCCGTTGTGTCCTAGACTAGTGTATTCACCGGGGCAGAGCTGCTGAAGCGCAAATAGAGACTTCCGAAATCATAGTACTGCTAAGGAATTGTGTCTTCGTCAATACTTCCGTTAAGTACACCTGTTTGGCAAGTCGGAAGATAAGTAATTGTACTTGCAACTTTCTACACTCTTTCCTCGAGTAAAAGTAAATAAAGGAACTGTTGGTGCTGTCTACTTACCCGTCGTATCCTGTGGATTCCAGCTGTGCGAGTGTTTCGGTGGGTGGTTGGACTGCAGTGTGTACCCTCAGACTGCCGTAACCTTTCCTGAGGTGGATTTCTGGGGCAAAGCGGCAGGGCTGGTGCAGGGTCCGAAGTCTTTGGGGCTCCCTCAGCAAAGTACATGCTGGCGGAAAATCACAGCAGTCGCTGACTGGCAGTTAATTTAACGACAGCGCAAACCTCCAGCCGCTGCTGCTTTTCCTGAGGTAAAGTTCCGTACCTCAGCGGCTGGGCTGGAGAAAATTCTGTAATTTCTTCAGGATCTCACGTGGAGAGTCACAGGCGGAACATCTCAGCACACGCCGACGGATCAAGACGAGGCAGCGTGATCTCCGTCACTTCCAAGGAGGAGGAGCCGACTGTTTTAGCCGATTCTGGGTGTCTTCACGCTGGGAGTAGCGTCTCCTGTTGCCCCTGTTAACGTGACCTTGCCAAATTCGGAGCAGGCGCCGTGTGGGGGGACAGCGATCTTTGCACCTTCGCGCTTCCATTCAGCAAATAGAAGGGAAAAGACCGGGTTTCCTCTGCGGATGGAGGACTCTCAATTGCCACTTCAAGGGAACAAGTCTGTTAGGCAAATATTGTGAGGAGAAGTTTTTGTTTTGCATTGCTTATAGTCTGCCTTTTGACGAACTGTAAGTACCATTGAACTCCTATACAGAAAGACTCTGTCTACATTTTCATTCATACTGCAGCTTCATAGGCATTTAACTTATATTAAGGTCTAGTCGCATCTGATATTCCTTGCCGTAGTTATTGTAGAGCACTACATTGTAAAGTCGATATCAGGCCTTCCCTCCTTCCTCCCCTTACTACTATTCTCTCGCTGGCTCTCCTGTCTCACTCTCCACACACTACTTCTTCCTTTTCCCACCATCATGGTGGCAGCAAGCATGAGCCAACCTCCCCCTTTCTTAAATGAAGTGGGAGAACCAGAAATAAGCTGGAAGGAGTGGGTTAAATTGTTTGAATCGTATCTGATAGCCATTGGTGGGGAGCGTTTCAGTTCTGTACGCAAACAACATATTCTCCTCCACAATTTGGGTGTACATGGGCGTAAGATTTACGAAACTTTACCAGAACCCAAAGATGAAGGGGAAGGAGCAGGTGAGGGTTTGGACATATTTGTGAGCACAATGAACAAGTTAGAATTGCACTTTGGTGATAAAATAAATGTAGTCTTGGAGCGGCACAGGTTTTTTAGCAGGGCCCAAGGTAAACAAGAGCCAGTTACAAATTATGTGGCTGCATTGAGGGGTCTCACCCAATTGTGTGAATTTGGCAATCTCACTGATTCCTTGATAAGAGACCAACTGGTTCGTTGTACCAACAATGTACGTATCCAGGAGAAGCTTTTAGCCAAGAACCCCAGTCTATGAGAGGCGGTGGCTATCGCTAAATCAGTAGAACACACAGCTAAGTGCATGAGAGAAATGAAGTCTAATGCAGAAGTAGTAGCTAACATTCAGGAGGAGGAAAGGAGTGAGGTATGTAAACTTAAGAATAGGGAAGGCGTGAACAGCAAGATCACTTATAGTGAAAGGAATCTAAAATGTTACAGGTGTGGCAGCAGCAATCACCTAGCTAACAACGTGCATTGCCCAGCAAGAGGTGTAACTTGCAAAAAATGCAACAGAAGGGGGCATTTTGCAAGAGTATGTAGAGAAGGTGACTCCCATATCAAGGAGGGGGGAAACGTAGAAGGGTCGATGGTTAAAGAGGTAAAATGTGTACAGCCTTTTGATAAGAAATATGTTTTACAGCTTAAAGATTGTTCTAACAGTGTCAATGTGATTTACCCAAAGTGTGATGTAATGCTGAATTACAAATGTGTAACAATGTTTGCTGATTTCTGTTCCCCTTTTACACTTTTGAACAAAAATGATTTTGAATGCTTTAAGGGACAGGTAGAGAACACATTGCAGGAGGCTGACATATCACCCACAGGGTACAACAAGGAGCCCATTCCCCTTCTAGGAATGAAGGAGATGCACATTCAGTTCAAGGGCAGGGATACCTATGGTAAAGTATATGTTGTAGATCGGGGTCCAACCTGTTGGGATGGCAGCACCAAAAGGAATTAGGTATCATTTTAGATCCCAACAATAAAGAACAGGTCCTTCTTACCGCTGAGAACCCGGATGGGGGTGACATTTGTGATGAATTTCCCAGTTTGTTCAGGGAGAAGCTGGGCCTCTTGAAAGAATTCCAACACAAAATCAAACTCAAGGACAACGCCAAACCCATGGTTCACAAATTGCGCCCAGTTCCACAAATGATGAGAGAGCCTCTAGAAAAAGAACTTGATAAATTGTGCAAGATGGAAATTATTCAACCAGTGGAGTGTTCTGAATGGTTGGCGCCAGTTGTGATCGCAGCCAAGGCCAATGGGGAGGGCATCCGTCTATGTGCAGATTTAAGGAGCCTCAACGAGAGCATCTGGGTAGAAAGACACCCACTCCCGAACATCAACGAGATGTTAAGTACCATGGGCCAGGCTAGGTACTTCAGCGTCATCGACCTATCCATGGCTTATCACCAGGTGGATCTGCACCCGGAATTGAGACCTCTTACCGCCTTTATAACCCCTCAAGGTGCGTACATGTTCAGAAGAATGCCGTTTGAGTTAGCGTCCGCTGCTGCGGTTTTCCAGAAGATCATGCAGCAAATCTTGAAGGACGTGGACCGCTCCATGTGCTTCCAGGATGACATCTTGGTGTATGGACGTACAGTGGAGGACCACGACCGCACTCTTCGGACGGTCTTCAAGAAACTCATGGATGCAGGTTTGACGGTACAGAAGTCTAAGTGCAGACTAAGAGTTACATCTGTCGAATATTTGGGCATTCAATTTCTGAAGAAGGCTTCAAACCTAAAGGAAACCTCCTTATCGCTGTCAGGGATGCTCCATATCCAAAAAACAAAGACGAACTCAAGTCATTCCTAGGGCTGATGGAATACATGGGCAAGTACATAAAGAACTTTGGGTCCAAATGTGAACCAGTACGTGACTTACTAAAAAAAAATAAAGATTTTGAATGGTGTGAGCGTCATAAATTGGTGGTGGATGCGCTCAAGGAAGAAATCCTAAGTTCGCCTGCTTTGGGGGTGTTTGATCCTAGGAGGAAAACCATTCTTACCACGGATGCATATAATAAAGGATTGGGGGCCACACTATCGCAGAGAGATGGAAAGGAAGAAAGGATCATCGCCTTTGCTTCCCGTTGCCTTACCAATGCAGAGAAGAATTACTCTGTAATCGAAAAGGAGACCCTTGCGTGTTTCTGGGCTGTGAAGCATTTCAAATTCTTTTTGTGGGGATTGAATTTCACCATCCGCATGGATCACAAGCCCCTCACCTTCATCTTCACCGTGAAAGGTATGGAGAACTGCACTCCGCGCATTGGGAAATGGATTCTGGGCCTGGAAAATTTTAACTTCAGAGTGGAATATGTCTCTGGTGAAGATAACAAAATTGCCAACTTCTTGTCCAGAACACCCCTAGAAGTGGAACAACCTGAGGAGATGCTAGACAGTCCCATAATGATGATGGATGAACCAGCTATTACCAAAGAAGAATGGAAGAAAGGCATGGAAGAAGATGAAGTTCTGGACAGGATCAAGATCAAATTGAGAGACGGGTGGCCCAGCAAGTGCAGTGATCTGGAAGATGAACTCAAGGACTTCTGGGAAGTCAGGAATGAATTAAGTATCATTGATGACAAACTCTACCGACAAAATAGAGTGGTACCGCCTACAGGTCTCAGGAGGAGGATAATTGAACTTGCGCACAAAGGACATTTGGGACGTAGCATTACCAAAAGTAGAGTACGTGCTAACTTCTGGTTCCCCAGGATGGACACCATGGCAGAGCAGATTGTGAAGGACTGCGTCAGTTGTGCCAGAAGTGATAAGTCTAAGTCCCTACGCAAGGCACCATTGTCCCCTGTTACCGTACCCCTTAAGCCATGGAGTAAATTAGCCATGGACATTATTGGACCCATGGATAACCTAAGTATCCAGAAGAGGTTCATGTTGGTTTTGGTTGACTACACGTCCCATTGGGTGACGCAGAGATTTGTAAGTCGCGTACACAGCAATGCTGTGCTGGATTTCCTCAAGGACGTTTTTTCCAAGGAAGGCATTCCTTCAACAATAGTCACCGACAATGGTGTACAATTTACATCTCAAACCATGAAGGAATTCTTAAATAAAATTAACATCAAACACAAATTGGCTGCTCTGTATTGCCCTAAAGCTAATGGCCTGGTTGAGAGGACAAATAGAATGATCAAGGAACACATCCAACTGGCCATAACCAACTCCCATGATCTAGAGTCATCCCTGCGTGACTGCTTATGGGCATACCACACCACGCCTAACCTGATAACAGGGGTTTCCCCTTTTGTTTCCCTCAGAAGGAGAGAGCCCTGCACGAAACTTAACCCTAGTTGGTTGGGAGGGGGAGGAGCAGTAAACCCTAGCCCTGAGGAGGTTAGCAGGAAGATCGATCTGCACCAGTCTAAATATAAAGAATGGTATGACAAAAAGAATGGGGTAAAGGCCCCCAGCTGGAGAGTAGGTGATGTGGTGCAAGCCAAGAGAAGCGTGAAAGACCCACACAGTTCTAGCAAATTCTACCCCCCTTGTCACATAGTAAAAGCATTCAACAACGTAGTTCTCTTTGATAATGGACAATGGTGGAGTTGTGACGAGGTTGAAAGTCTAAAGTGTTTACATGAAAGGTACCATTTGTTTTCGCTGTTATTTTCCCTTTAAGGGAGGAAGGTGTGTTATAATCTTTCTTCTTTTACATTGGTATGCTCCGTTCCCCCCTTCCCCTTCCCGCCACTTGGTTCCCTCCACCTGGAGCTCACCTTAGAATGTTGGCACTATCGTCATGTGAGGAGAGTGGATGGTCAATAAAGGAATGCTGAAAACTTCTCCTGTGCCTGTCATTCCTTACTTTCAACATAAATCCTCATTTCAGAGGAGTTCTTATTCTTGGTAAATGAACTATAAAATGTACTGATCAGGTTCTAGTAGGAATCCAATTGTTCCTTGCATGTAGTGGCTTCTATAGCTTGTATTATTGCACTACCAAGTATTCTGTATTACCTATGATGTTGTGTTCGGTACTTTGCTGTTCCGCTCCGTGCACTTCATGCTTGTTCTTCTTTCTATTGTGAGGGAAATGTGTTGTACCCCTCTTCCTCCCTTTCTTCCATTTTCGCTCCCACTCCTACTTCTTAAGTTATAAGTGGCAGATTTCACCTGAAGTCTGTTTATAATGTTGGCGAATCTCCTGTCAGTTGCCTCGTCAGGTACTACTTTGTTTTCTTCTCAATAAATTTTAGACTTATGTCACCGGTTTTGATCTTCCTTCACTTGAAAACAATATGGTCTCATCAGAAAACCATACATTTTTAGGTTTGTCCTAAAGCTTGGAGCTGCTGCCTTATCCATATAGGCAAACACCTATTAAAACCCAATACCTGTTTGACGTTATGAATAGTTGACCACCCTCTTTACAGGTGTCTCAAGAAAGATGTACTTCACAGAACTAATATATAACCAAATTACATTGGGCAATGTAAACAACTGTACAGCACATTAATGAGATCAAAGTAACTGATTTGATGAGACAATGCTGGAAGCAATAACATAAAATGTAGATATATCACAAATGCATTTATGACTCAAAATCACAAACTTTGATTAATGTAATTTTAAGATTCTACATTTAGGAGTGGGAAAACAGTTATTATGAAGGATCATCATGGTCCTTTTTCCAGAGTGATCTTGAGCCTTGTCTCATTCTCTCTCTGCATTATTTCCTACAGATACACAAAATATGGGACATTCAGCACTGACAACTGACATGGCAAAAATCCTCCACCATTTTTACTTGTCATGCCTCACTAATGTCTGCAACTTGTGTAAGAGGCGGTAAAATCTCCAAATCCAATCATTAGCCCTCAGTCAATAAATTGAATAAAACAATTTATTAACAACAATTTAGTGTTTAATCCACAGATTTTGAAGCCATGAAACTAGTAAGTTGCGCTCCTCCTATAAATATCATTGCACCTTGGGGACGATTTTTAAAACTTTTTAATTGCCTTTTACCTGGTTGCTTTTCAGCTGTTTATATTGTTTTTAACTGGGCTGATTGCTTTCCCGTCATCTCACTTCCTCCTCAGTTAGGGAGCTCCTCACCTCATCTCTGCTGACTCTCTGGTCTGCCGCGGGTTTCAGTTTGTGTGGACAGAGTCTCTTTCTTTCCTCTACTCTCGTTGCACATTTGCTGGCAGCCATCTTGTGCAGGTGATGGTCCAGCTAATTTTCATTTCCAGTTCTGGGGGCTCTTAAACGGATGCAGGTCCAGGCGTGCAGCGGACACTTACACTAGTAAGTTGCGCTCCTACTACAAATATCATTTCACTTTGGGAACGATTTTGAAAACTTTTTAATTGCTTTTTACCTGTTTGCTTTTCATCAGTTTTAATTGTTTTTAACGGGGCCGATTGCTTTCCCGTCTTCTCACTCCCTCCTCAGTTACGGAGCTCCTCACCTCATCTCTGCTCAATCTCTGGTCCTTCGCGGGTTTCCGTTTGTGTGGAGAGAGTCTCTTTCTTTCCTCTACTCTCGTTGCACCTTTGCTGGCCACCATCTTGTGCTGGTGACGGTCCAGCTCTTTTTCATTTCCGGTTCTGGGGGCTCTTAAACGGATGCAGGTCTGGGCACGCAGCGGATGCGCGCAGCTGGCGCACCGCTGCACGCCAAATGCATGCCAAAGGCAAGCCCGTCTGCTCCCGTCCGTGCTCGGACTACGCTCATCGCCAGCCCCCCTGTTAGTTTGGCGTCAGATACCAAGAGTCAAATTACTTACTCTAGGGATACCCTGTAAACCATTAATTCCTCAGGTAAGCCCTGCACAAGTCCTCAGTTAGACCCACACTGCGGCAACGTCGGTACTAAATGCCAGGTTTGTAACCTCTCTCTAACCAATTTGCACTGTATGCCCCTCACCGCCACCAATTTAGTAGCGGCACCTCCAAAACAAACTAAAACCAGCTGCAGTTGCACACTTATTAACACCAGATCGCTCGTTAAGCATGCACTAGATTTCACGGACTTCATGGAAAGCCAGAATATTGACCTAGCTTTTATCACTGAATCCTGGGTAGACTCTACATCTGTCCCAGACCTACTATCAGCACTACACGCAGGTTTCAGGATATTTCGATACTTTTTTTGGCCTTGCAATTATATTTAGAGAACATTTTAAAACCAATTTCAACACTCTTTCTAATGTGCCACTCTGTGAAGCTACACATTTCAAAAACTGAAGTAAACAGCCACTATTCTTTTAATGGACTTCTCGTCTATCGGCCGCACAGGTCTAGAACAGCTTTTACCCAATCCTTTGACAATCTCTTAGAATATAAAGTGGATGCTGCAGACTTTACCAGTCTATGCAATTTTAATTTCCATATGGAAAACTCTCTTGAACCAGATTCTATGAATCTACTGGATCACATGGCCAGTGGAGGTCTAACACAAATTGTCCAGGGTTCAACACACAAAGCTAGTCATCTCCTAGATGGCATTTTTACAGACAATCCTCGGCTCCGTTGGATATCCTCTGTCCCTCTTACATGGTCTGACCACAAGGCAATGATGTTTGAGATAAATGGGCTATCCAAGGCAGAAACAATTCGCCCACAAATTGGGAGTACTACTAGGCGCCTGTGGAGTGCCATTGATGCTGGGCAGCTCAACGCATTCCATACTCAATCAGTCCCGTCGGTCTGCCCTGATTTAGACACAGCTGTTCGCAATTACCATCAATGGCTGGATGTATTGCTAACTCAGCTAGTTCCAGCAACAAAATCTCGTAGCCATAAGTCTACTCCTTCTGAACCTCGGTTCAATGATGATCCTAGACGGATAAAACAGGAATGTAGGGGTGCAGAACGCAAATGGAGACTTGAGTGCAAATCAGTTGATAAAGAGCTCTATAAAACCAAGTTACAGACTTATAAAAAAAGATTCTATTAGTGAAAAAAGCTACTTTGTGGCAAAAACAGAAGGAGCTATGAATTCCTCTAAGGACCTTTTCGCAACAGTCAAAAAATTATCAAAACTCCCAGATCCTAAGAACCCAAATACTAACCAACAGTTCTGCAAATAGTTAGCACTCCACTTTCAAGAGAAAGTCAAATCTGTCTATGGTTCCTTCTTAGACATCAGTCAAACTGACGACTTAAATAGCAGGTTCCTGAAGGGCGCTCTCAACATTAGCACATTATCCCATGTTGGGCCTTTGACAGCTGATCGGACGCAAAGGATACTGACTCAGATCAAATCAGGTTCTCCACAGGACCCTTGCCCAGCCAGAATTATTCATTTGGTCCCTGAGGTGATAGCCACACACCTCACGGCCATCATCAACATTCTATTTGAAGCAGGAAACTATCCAATAGACTAGAAGGCATGCTCTATTCTGCCATTATTAAAAATAGACCAACCTAGACATGGATGACCCCAACAACTATTGACCAATCACTCGACTACCATTTCCCGCCAAATTGTTCGAAGAAATCGTCAACTATGAACTGAGCACCTTCCTAGACAAATCCAAGAGTCTGGACTCTACACATTTCGGTTTTTGAAGTCACCATAGTACCGAGCTGGCGCTGATTTTGGCGACGGAAGAAATCAGGCAGACAATAAACAGTGGAGGTAATGCAGCTTTGATCCTTCTGGATCTTTCAGCCGCATTTGATATGGTCAACAACGCTCTCCTAACTGACCGCCTTGAATCAATTGGGATCAAAGACATCGCACTTTAGTTTATTTCCTCTTTTCTGGCTGACCTCTTCCAGACGGTCTCTCTCAGTGACTTCACTTCACCAGCCTTTTCATTGCCCAGTGGGGTCCCCCAGGGCTCATCCCTGAGGCGAACGACCTCTACAACGCGGTCGTTACACCGCAGTACGTTTACATCGCGGTTAATACAACGCAAGTCATTACAACGACTTGCGCTGGATGGTGCTATACACTAAGGAATAGTATGATTTACTATTCCAACACCTTCCCTACTGTTACGTAGGCTGGAGTTCGAATAGTAAATCATACTATTCCTAAGTCCACTGCCCTCCAGCGCATGTCGTTGTAACGGCTTGCATTGTAATAACTGCGATGTAACGTCCCGCGGTGTAACGACCGCGTTGTAACGTCACATATTCATCCCTTTGTTCAATCTTTACGTTACCCCACTTGCAGCCCTAATTAGATCATTTGGCTTCTCCTTAGTCTCTTACGCGGATGATTTGCAGATTGTTGTATCCGTCACTGACAACCCCGGAGCCATGGCAGCTCAGGTTCACGATTGTATGCTTCATATCGGGAAGTGGATGATCAGCAATTGTCTGAAACTAAACTCCTCATAGACTGAGGTCCTGCTGTTTGGCAACAATCCCTCTTTCTGGTCTAACAACTGGTGGCCCAGGAACTAGGGACTTTGCCTACCTCCAGTAACAAAGCAAAAAACCTCAGGCGATAATTGACACAAATTTATCCTTTAAAGGACAAATAAATCACATCACATCCTCGTGTTTCTTCATTTTGAAAACCCTATTGAAAGTGTTACCTTTTATCCCATCGAGCCTGCAGAAGAGGGTAGTTACAACTCTTATCTCTTCCAAAGTAGATTATGGCAATGCCCTCATCATCAATATCCAAAAGCATTTTCTTCACAAGCTACCAACACTACAAAATGCCGCAGGACAGCTATTACTGAGTATTCCGAAACATAAATCAGCTTCCCAAGCACTGATCCAACTACAATGGCTCCCCATAGATAAACACATTCAGTTTAAGGCACTCTGTATTGCCTTCAGGGCTCAACAAGCTGTCAGCCCTGACTACCTGAAACAGCGCTTTCAACGCTACATCCCAACACGCCCCCTATGCTCATCTACAAGTGGCCATCTTGTAGTCCCCAGATTTAAAAAATCCAACTGGGGTGGGAGAGGCTTCATCGTATGCACTTTGAGGCTGTGGAACTCTCTTCCAACAGAACTAAAACTTAAGACAAATCTGTTAGACTTCAGGAAACACCTAAAACCTGGCTCTTCAGCAAATGACTATGGCATTTTTTTAAATATTCCTAGCCTGTAATGTCCGCTTAGCGCCTAGATACCCCCGGGTAATTGTCGCGCTTTATAAATTTTATTTTCATTTCATTTCATGATGGGAACCTTCTGACATCATCTGAAATAAGAGTTTATGACAACAACACATTCCTGCTTCTAAAGCTTGATGCTCCCAGCTAGTTCATTCTCCAATCAAAGAATCAATCAATTATTATTTATATGCATTAGTGTTCTCTGCAGAGACTGACTTGTCACAATGGACAAACCAAGGATCCCAACCTACCATTTCTAGAAGCCTGGCCAAAGGTTAAAGTGACATTATAGTTAGATGTTTGAACGAGGCACGAGCTAACATTAAATACCCCAAAAACACTGAAATGCACCAGCTATTGTTTAGTCAACTATAACTTCTACCCCATATCATGAACTGCTTATGTCTTCACATATTATATCATCTATGATATGTTAACATTAAGAAAGGTACAAGAATACCAGAATGTGGGTTGGATGTTTGTGCAGAATTGGATTGGGGGTGGCCAAGGTTAACTATGACGTCATTTTAACCTTTGTTTTTTCAGTGAATTTAAGGTTTATTTTTAACATAAGTTTATATCTTAGAATCTAATTTAACAATAATGTCACTGTGTTTTTTCAGTGAATATATATGTGTGTGTGTGTGTGTGTGTGTGTGTGTGGGTGTGTTTGTGTGTGTGTGTATGTCCAGACTGACTGAAATTCACCAGTTATTGTGTACAATGCACAAAACAGACGCCAAACCTCAAGTCACCCACAATACACATAACACTCATTTGCAAATGACATTGGAAAAAAGGTCATGAAGCAAGAGTTAAATGGAATAGGTGATACAAGTTTTGTGTGTTCTATACCCTTTATTGGTGAATGTCAGTGGTTTAACATAATTCGACCAAAACCATAGCCCAGTTTTTTAATTGTGTATTTTTCAGTGAATGTCTATCTTTAATTAAAATGCTTTTGGCCATTTTTACAATGAAAGTGACTCAGTGCATGCCGCAAGCCATTTAGCTGCACCGCACTGAGTCACTTTTAAAACACAGGGATGCAACATATTTACAACAATATGTCGCATCCCTGTTCTTTACCCTGTGCTGGCGCCCCATTGGTTGCCATGCGCAGACGCAGGCAACCTTGCACAATGGTGCAAGGATGCCTGTGTCACTGGGATGATTGTTCCCAGGTGTCCCTTCCTGCACATAAACAGACTAAAAAGGCGTTTTTCAACTTCTGGGCTGAATTAGCACACATAGAACTTGCAAAACATCATTTTTTTACACAATTGTTTATATGCAGGAAGGGAAACCTTCCAACACATTAACAGTCACCAGAGGTGATTCCTCCTTCAGGGTGTGCTGCAGAATGCAGCACGCATAGAAAGAGGAAAAAAACGAGGAGAAATGAATTCATTTCTCCTCGTTGCGCCTCCCTACGCCTCCCCTGGGGAGGTGTAGCATTCAGACGCATTTCCAGGTTTACAATTTCTCGTAAATCTGGAAATGTGTCAGGTTCCATGGGTGTTGCGTGGGAACACCCACAGCAACACCCATGGAACACCCCTTTCACACAAAGTGCTGCGTGTAAAGGGGCCTTATTTACAAAGACAGGAAAAGCCACAAAGGTTAATATAGGGCAGGAAAATGCGCCGCCGGTGCGTCACAAAATATGACGCACCAGCAGTGCAAAAGGCTTGTAAATAAGCCCCTTTGTTCCCAAGTCCTGCAGTGCAGAACCTCTTTCACCAGTCTACTGGTGATGCCCGACCCCAGAAACAAACAACCCCCCTGCCCACAGCCTTTGGATCTCTCCCTCTCTGACGTTGTTTCTCTGCCTCTCTTTCTGTTTGTCTTCCTCACACTCCCTCTGTTTCTGACTTTTTGTAAGCCCTTTACAAAGTTGTGAATTCGATTTTCATAAACAGGTGGACATATCCCCTGTTTAAACTGGAGGCTTTCATGATGATGTTTTAACTCACAAATCATACCCTGTTATATCCTGGTGTGTTATTGAAGTTTTCAGTGCCTCTGGGTCTCCCCCAGCACGCTTGTGATGTCTGACAGCTCTCTTGATGCCCCCCCATTGATGTGTAATAATTTGTATCACTGCATGAAAGGCACAAATTGAAATTCGACTCACGATGTTAAATATAGCAAAATATATTGTACAGAGCCCTTCTCCAGCTAATAATAAAAAAAAGAAATGTGAGTGACAGGAGTCTCAAATCTTTAAACAGCAGCAATATACAGAAGTGGTAGCCCTTACAAGCCCACCTGCCACCTTTTTAAAAATTAAGTCTCAAAAGCTACTAAATGGATTTACACTAAAGCAACAAAAGTAGGCTTTCAAAATAAAGTTCTGCATTCATAACATGTTTTCGTTCGGTCGTTTTTTCTGTAGGTGTAAGCAAACATTCTTATGGGAGCTAAAAAGGAAAAACAGAACATATTCACCCACTCTTAACTTTTTCTCACCCTGCACAGCCTTGCCTAAAAGTTAGGATGCGGAAGCGTAACTTACTACAATAAGCAATTGGCAATTGTTGTAAAGATAAGTTCATGGACTCAAAATTGCTAAGCAAATCAAAAAATGAATTTCAATGGAAAAGGTAAGTTTGTAAAATGGTCCAATATTGCCATCGACGGGTTCTGGTGAAATATGAACTACGAGACAGAAGGCCGAGTGGTTTGTAAATGTCACCAGAAGGCAGACTGCAATCTAGAACCGTATTCTACATGGTACCCATTATGCATTTCTGTATTACAAGTTTAATTTTGAGGAGTTAGCCTGAAAAATCTGTCTTGGTAAAACTGCAGCAAACAATGGACATTCTGTTGAATGAGAAGGTTTTGCTTGTGTTTACCGTTCTTAAACAAATAAAGAAAATGGGCAATGGTGAGGCCAGTGGATTTTGCAATATTATGGCTGCAGCGTTTACCACATAATTACGGATTGACTGCATTTGTCAAATAAATATCCACATAAATGCAGATACATAAATTTCAGATTTCACCAAAAGTATTGTTTCTAGCCACAGAATGTACCACATAAATTGAGTTTTTTTGACATAACTTAAATTTCCTGCATAATGTGGTCCTTCGTTCCAGGTTCCACACAATCTTAAGTATCTCTGCCAAAGTTAATTAATGCTCCTCTTTGCAGAGCGAGTTGAAGGTTGTCCTTAAATGATAAAATCCATATTTCACAGGCACGTGAAATATATTCCTTATTTCATGTTCCATGTGACTTACGGAAACACCCAGCCCATTTTTCATGTGTCAAACTTAACAATGTCCATACAATTCTTACAGTCTGGGGTCTAATGTGTATAGAAGAGCAAATGTCACTTGATACAAATCAGTTGGTGATGAAGGTGGATGGCTGATGGAAGAAGCTTATTTTCTGTGCTGTTGTGGTTTGTTGTGTTGTTGTGTTTTGGTGTTGTGTTGTTCTATTTTGCTGTGTTCAGTCGTGATTGTTTTTGCTTTATGTTTTCCTAATGTGGTATGTGTGCTCTTTTGCATTGCTGTTATAATGTAACGTGATTTTATTCTTCGATATACTGTTGAGTCAAGTAAGTTTCCATGTCATTTCACTGTGTTGGGGTGTTGTTCTTGGGCATTCTGTTTTTGTATTGTATTGCTGCTATCTGGTTGTTTGTCTATGTTGCATTGCTTTGGGTTGTTATGTTTTGCCATGTTGTGATGCAATGCTGTTCACTTATGGTGTGTGTTATTGAGTGATGTTCTTTTATTGTATTGAAGTTTGCTCTATTAATGTGCTGTTGTGCTGTAATTTACTGTATTTTAATGGTTCTGGTGTTGATGTTGTTTGGATTTGTGTAAGTGTCCAATGTTATTACTCCCATATCACCGAATGGCTGTCTCTAGGGACATAATGCAGCCATATTGACTGAGTTATGAGAAAGAATGGTACCATCAGGAACCCGGAAACATCTTAAGAGTCTCATACCTGAATTAACTGTTTTGTTACTTTTGGTGCATGAAATTTAGTGGTATTAAATTCATATTTACATTTGTGAAATCTGGGATTATCATCATAATGTCAGGCCCCAAAACCACTGTGAAGAGTGTTTGCTTTGCCAGGGGCCTCATGGATTCTACAGTAATGGGGAACCAAACTGTGAGGCATAATTATCTAAATTTCCTGGGAAAATTCGTTGTTATATCAATGCATATGTTTTATCAAGGTATATCTTCGCAAAGTTAGGAAAAGTAAGCTATCCTTTCCGTTTTAGATTTTCTTGATGATTTAGTACTAGTCTATGTTCTAGATTCAATATTTTTGTAGGATCATGTAAAAAAATTGATATAGTTACATACACCCACCTAGTGACGCCCCCTGCCAAAAACGACTCAAATATTAGTCAGTAATTCCTGCCAGGAAATGCCATCCTACCCTTTGTAGACGTTTGCATAAACCATTGTAGACTTTAACTCCAAGGTACATGGCTACTTCCTTCTCCTTGAAACGGCAAAAGAATAAAGTGAATCCGGACCTGATTCACAAAGGGAAGATTAAACTTTTGTGTAAGTTTATTATTCATTTGCTATTCACAATCTCCGATTTAATAGTCCTATAGATCTATGTGCGGAGTTCTCTGCCCTGACTGCCAATTCTCCACAATTGTAAACTTACTATTAACTAGGAATTTGTGAATAGCTAGAAAATAGTACACTTACACAGAAGTGTAAGTTTACCTTTGTGTATCAGACCTACAGTCTGCCCGAATACGAAATTACACAGCACATATAGGCTAAATGATCCCAATGTCATTGTATTAAGCTAGAGAGCCAACCCAAATATTGTTGCAAAATTGAACTAAATTGAAACTGGCTCACATCAGTGATTGCACTTATTGACTGATGGAAACTTTGGGAACTTGTTGGCAAACCCAAAAAGATAAACATAAACAAAGGCATAAGCATACAATGCTATCTTCAAAGCAAGAAGTTCAGGTTATTTCATAATCAGTTATTGCAGTTGTTAATATTGAGATGCAACCTCAATTAGAGGGAGGAAGCACATAAATGAGCCAGTCACATGGCTCTAGCAAGCTTAATGCATCACTTGCAAGCTGAAACAACATTTGTTTAATGCCCATGAGTCAGAGAGGATCATTAATCTTTACTTTAGGTGTCTGAAATGGACAAACATAGCTCTGAAGTGTAGAGGGGCCCTTGTTATTGTGTACGGATCATCTCACATATGACATACTACACATATTACAGTACTATGTGTGCTGTTCAGTTCATACCAGATTACAGATATTAGAATGTGGTGTGGCAGGAGAAGGAGCTAGGCCTGGGCAAAATGTATTTATTTATTTTTATTTAAGAGTTTTATATAGCACTGACAATGACTTACATCAGTACATGTTCATAACAGATAACATATATTCAGTACATCTCAATTGCATCAAAGCAAATTGAAGTATGAGCATGAGTTAGGAAGGAAAATAACACTGGAGGGTAACAGGTCTTGTGGTGGATGGATGTCCTGCTAGGTGAGATGTTAGATGAGGAGGATATCCTTTAGCTGTCTCTTGAAGATCAAGAAGGAGGGGCTTGTCCTTGTATGTACTGGAATGGAATTTCAGATTTTAGAGGCATTGCTCGAAATGGAGCATGTCAGGGTTTGTGGGCTTTAGACGGAATGAGGAATAGGGTGTTTGAGCTTCTTAGTTTTCTTGTCTGGCCTGCGTTCTTGAGTTGAGAGGTTAGGGAGGCTGGTTTCCCAGTGTGAAGGGCTTTGTGAGTTAGACAAGCAGTTCTGAAGTTGCAGCGAGCTTCCATTGGGAGCCATTTCAGTTCTTTCAGGGCAGAGTAGATGTGGTCATATTTTTTGATTCCCTTGACCATTCTGGCTGCTGCATTGAGAGTGGTTCTAAGGGGTGCAAGATTGGCTTTCATCGTGCATGTGACGGTGGCGTTCCCGTAGTCTAATCTGTACAGCACCAGGGCTTGGGTGGCAGATTTAAGCTCATTCAGCTGCAGGTAGTGCCTAATTATGTTCAGAAGTTTCAGGTTGTAGAAGGCATTCTTTACACTGTTCTTTAGATGATCTTTCATGATCAGTTTTGGGTCCAGTGTGATTCCTAGAGATTTAATGAAATCAGTTAGACTTAGAGCAGTTAAGAACATCTATGAAGTTTATCCATTCTTACATCTGGGAGACTGCTCTGTCCTTGATATGAGAAGAATTTCTATCTTATCTTGGTTGAGTTTAAGGTGGCTTAGAGATAGCCATTGTTCTACTTCTTTAAGTGTGGCATTTAGCTAGTGTATGTCCTCTAGTGAGGCGATTTCCATGTAGAACTGGGTGTCATCTGCATATAGATGGAAGGCGGATGTTTGCTTGGTTGAGAATGACAGTGTGGGACTCCATGTACATATAGAACAGTGTGGGCGAGAGGACAGAGCCTTCCTTGGGATACACCCCGAGTAATTGCTCTTGTGCCAGAGGTCAGATTGCTTATTTTTATTTTTTGGAGAGCGGTTATGTAGCAAAGATGTGTAACCACAGTAGGACCACCACGTCCGCGCAAATCCTTTTTTGGAGGGGATCCAAGAGAAGAATGTGGTCAACAGTGTCGAAGGCCGCTTATAGGTCAAGAGGTGTGAGCAGGCAGCATTGGTCTGTATCCAGGGATTTATGTAGGTCATCTACTATGTTCAGAATAGCTGTCTCTGCGCTGCATCCTTTTCTAAAGCCTGATTGATGAGGGTCCAGGAGATTGTTGATGTCTATGTGTTGGTTTAGTTTTGAGAGAATACATCTCTCTGGAGTTTTGGCTAAGTAGGGAGATTGGCGACAGGTCTAAAGTTATGTTATGTTATTGTTATGTTATGTCTAAGGATTTATCTATGTTATGTTATGTCCAGGGATTTATCTTGGTCATCTACTATATTCAGAATAGCTGTCTCCATGCTGCATCCTTTTCTAAAGCCTGATTGATGAGGGTCCAGGAGATTGTTGCTGTCTATGTGTTGGTTTAGTTGTGAGAAAACACATCTCCCTTGAGTTTTTGGCTAGGAAGGGGAGATTGGAGACAGGTCTGAAGTTATTGAGGTTGTTTGGGTCTGTTCCCAGTTTTTTAAGCAGTAGTGTGACTTGACTGAGCTTGAGACAGTCTGGCATCACTCCAGTCATCAGGGAGCTGTTTATAATTTTAGTCAGGAGGGAGGATATGGCGTGGTTGAGTTTTTTGCCAAGGATGATGGGAGGTGGTCCACCAGGTGGGAGGAAGGTTTGGACGTAGCCAGCAGAGCAGAAATGTCCACCTCAGAGAGTGGATGAATACCTTCCAGCCTCTAGGAGTTGTGATGGGCCCTCAGATTAGATTACACCTATTGTTGTCTTGTGGAGTAATCATTGATAGCAAGGTCATGGAGAGAGACGGGCTTGCTATCTTCCTTTCTGGGAGAACAGTTCTCATTGGTTGACTGGTTATGATCTTCAAGGGAGAGCTCAATCTTCGTGATTTTATCATTGAAGATGCTGGCAAAGGTGTCACACCATTCTTTGGAGGTCTGAGGGTTTTTTAAGGGTGGTTTGGAGATTTGCTGTTTGATGATATTGAATAAGCTCTTTGGGGCGGTTGGTTTGGAAGTTTGTTGTTATTGAAAAAGCTCCTTGGGGCAGTTTTTGGCCTTGTCTAGAGGGTTGCGGAAGAAGGTGGCTTTTTCCTTCATGGTGTGTTTTTTGTAATTTCTGCGTTCCCTCCTCAATTGATCAAGGTGGTCTCTGGATGGATCTGCTCACCAGAGTCTTTCTGCTGCTCTAAGCTGTCTTCTTTCAATGTTTAGGTCTTTATTGAACAAGGATCTCTGGGGTGTGTTTGGCGCCCTTTTCAGTTTCAGAGGGGATACCTTGTCCAGTATCAAGGACATTGTTGAGTTGTAGTGGGTGGAGTTAGGTTGTTGAGAGGTTGTCTGATGAGGGGGGAAGTAGTGATCTCATTTTTCCTCCAAGGTCAGCTAGGGGAATTTGTCCTATGATTCTCACCCATTGGAGGATTTTATGTGTGCAATTTGGGTGGTGAAAAGTTTAGTTGATATGGAACAGAATGATGTGATGATCCCACCAATTGACAGGGACCTCATATGGAGTGACCCTCCCTAGAGAACTTCTTGGCAAATTATTTAATGAGCGTTGGACCCCATAAAGATAATTGACCCACCCATCACCCAAACCTAATACTCTAGCTGTTATAGACTGCTTTATGTCCCGGTTTTTCCTTTCCACAACAGAATTTCCCTCAGGATGAAACGGAGAGGAGTACCGCAATGCTACGCCCAAACTGGCCATGGCTTCTTTGTAAGCCTGAGAGCTAAATGCAGGGCCCTGGTCAGAATGTAGTGTGCCAATTGCGTATGTGCCGATAAAGACTCGCAAATCTTTTATAACAGTTCGAGCGTCAGCCGAGCGCTGAGGCCATATCCATAGGAACCTAGAGCATGAATCCACTGTGACCATTATATATTTATAGTTACCGTCCCTTTGCAAGGGACCGCAGTGGTCCAGGTAAACACAAGCTAATGGTTTGTCTGAAATCAACAGGGGTGTCTGCGCAGGACGTTTCACTGTGGAGACTTTCATCTGTTGGCATATTTCAGATTCCAAAACATAGTTTTTGGTCTGTTTCCTAATGCCAGGCCACCAATATCTTTGTTTTAGTAAAGCTACTGTTGCAGAAACACCTGCATGGGCAGAGGCTATCCCCTCATGTGCTGCTAGGATCAGTCGTAATCTACGTTCCATGTTTGGAATTACCCTATCCCCCACTCCAGGGATTCGAGCAAAAGGAACGTTGTTTGCATCAATTACATAAGAGTACTTGAGTGGACATTTTTTGGCGTAATGCTGCACCACTGCCTTTGCTTGAAGCATTGACAGCCAACAATATCTCACTGTCTATTCTCGTTTTTGAACGAGTGATTGCAGCTACGGAAGCCGTCTGAACAGCCCTCTTTGCGGCTTCATCAGCCAATGAATTCCCTGCAACGTGAACGCCATCAGGTTGATGACTCAGCGTGTGTATCACGTGAGCTTTTGATAGTTCGTTTCTTAACTGAACTACTTGTTCCCAAAGCGTTTTATGCTTTATTGTGCCACCTTTTGCATCTTTGAACCCGTTTTGAAGCCAACTCTGTATATATTCATTATATGACTGAACACAGTAAAAAGAATCGCACACTATAAGTGTGGGGAATTCGCGATCTGTATTTTCAAGTGCCAGTTTCAATGCTTGTAGTTCAGCTCGCTGAGCTGTACAATCTCCTAGAGATTGAGTTTTAGTGACCATTGGTCTAAAGTCACCATAGCGCATGCGACCTTTAACGACTGCGCACGCTGCACTGTAAGCTTGCTTACTCCCTGTAGCGGGTTGTGCTGATCCGTCAGTGTAAATTATGAATTTGTACTGATTGAGAGGCAGAATTTCAGTGGGCAGAGGACATTCATGTTCATATTGCAGTAACGCTTGTGTTTTTAAATCAGGATCAAAAACATATTCAACATATGTTGTAGCAAGAGAATTAACCCATTGTATCCATCTAGGATGTAAAGCTTTTGCATTTGGAATGCTCGCTTTTGTAACCGCCTCTAAGGCTGGTACTGGAGTTACGACAATAATGCGTTTCCCTTGAGCTAGAGCTCTTTCTTTGCTACTGCGGTTTGAACTGCTGTCAGTATTTTTTCTGTTGAAGTGAAGCGCATTTCTGCTTGTGTATACAAATGTGATTTGTATGCTATTGGTACTTTTTCACCCTCATTAAATGTTAAATAGGTGAATCCGCATTGTCCCAAAATTATTCGGATCACTAAATTGCGTTTATTTACGCGTGTTTGTAAGTGATTTGTTGCTAACATGTTAGCTTGGAGTGAACGCAGGATTTCTGTGTGTTCCTTTGTCCAATGTTTTGTTGAAAAATC
This sequence comes from Calotriton arnoldi, assembly GCA_963921515.1. Classification (NCBI taxonomy): domain Eukaryota; kingdom Metazoa; phylum Chordata; class Amphibia; order Caudata; family Salamandridae; genus Calotriton; species Calotriton arnoldi. Next base: position 2,405,907 of record CAWUFW010000004.1, on the reverse strand, counting down.
AGGTTTGATTAATTCGTAGAGAGGTTTAACCCTTTCTGCGTAATTTAAAATGTAAGTTCTTCCAAAATTTAGGAAACCCAAGATGGATTGTAAATTTTTCAGCGTTTTGGAGGTTGGAGCAGCGCGCACTTTTCTAGAAAGTTAGCTGCCAGGCTCTTGCCTTCACTTGAATGCTCATATCCTAGGAAAAGGACATTGAGATGGGTAATTCTGGATTTTTTAAAGTTGAATTTATAGCCTTCAGAGGCGAAGCCCAATATAATGGTACTCACCCTGTTCAAGTGCCTATCTAGGTCATCAGATAGATGTCATCGACATATGACAATGCCTCATTATCATAAATTTGTAGTAACTATGTTACCCTTGCTGAGAATAACCCCGGGCTGTTTTTGAACCCTTGTGGTAGTCTACAAAATTGACGCTGGGTCCCCATTATTGAGAAAGCTGTTAAGTACCTGCTTTCAGGTGCTATGTTTTGACAAAAGAAACCATTTGAAATGTCCAATGTGGTTTTATATTTGTTACGCACAATGTTATTCATTAATGCTGTACTATGTGCATTTTGCACAGCAAATGTTTTGGAACAAGTGTTCAAGTGTCTGTAATCCAAAACTAGACGATATGTATTGTCTGGTTTGGATATAGGAAACAAAGGATTGTTCATTGAGGAGGTGCATGTTTCAATCACCCCTTGGTATTCAAGTTGATCTAAGAACTCCCTGACCTGTTTTTTTAGCTTCTTGCTTTATTGGGTACTGCCTTTGTGCAGTAGGTTGATTTTTTAGATGTATTTTGTGGTGAGGTGAGTCCTCATCCCATCCTACATGATTTTTGTATAATGCTGGGGCCTGGGCAACTGCCCATTTCCTGGCATAAGTATATTTTAGGTGAATTGGAATATGGTTGTTGAAGGCAGGCATAATGATGTCCTCACCATGTGGGCACTCCCTGACAAAGTTTGGTGGCCAGTCCTTTTCTGCTAGAAGTATATCATAACCCCTTGAAAGTTTCTCCCAAAAGAGTATTTTCACTTTTCTTGGTATGTCTCCCTCCATTCAGAGTGTTATTTCATATAACTTTTGTGGAGTACTAACCCTGGTGTCTACAGTCTCTACTGTGATGTAGTCATTCAAGTCCACTATCTCCAAAAGTTCCTTCAGGTTCTGGCGAGCTATTGTTACTTCTGCTGCACTGTCCAGCATTGTCTGGGCCCATTCTCCGTTCTAGAGCTGTGTTCTCAGTATTCTCAGCATGTCTGATCTTCAGACCTGCTACCTTCTTTTTTGTGAATTGAGGTTTTGATTTATTTTTCTGAACGTGTTTATCGTCTTTGGATTTCACGCGTTCTTCTTTGTGATCTGACCGTCCTCTTCTTTCTGATGTCTCTGACGATATCTGAAAGGTACGAGAGGAACGTGTATCAGTATCTTGATACCTGTCAGGTTTTCTTAAATTATCCCTATTCCTGAGGTTATACCTCCTTTCAGAGGGCTCCTTTTGAGGAGACCTACCTCGGGATTGAGAACGTCTCTCTTTTGAATTTTGTTTATTAGTTTCCCACTTCTTATTAGAAGATGTAGGATTTTGTTTAATAGAGTCCTTCTCAGGACTTTCAGATAGTTTTGGCTTCAAAGGTTTTCCACCCAAGCTATCTCTGCCTAATTCTGCATAAGATTGTTCTATTATTCTGGGTAGTTCATGTTGATGTTCTGTTACATAAAATTCCCTTAAGCGTTGGCAGATCGCCACTGATGCTGCCTCTCCTTTAATATTAGATAATATTATTGTTGAGACCTGGTCGAATTTTTTCAGTAATTTTATACCGAAATTCAGAGCAGGTTCTGCCCCGTATTCCTTTTGAATTTGTTTCAGGACATCTGGTATTACTGCAATTGACGGAACACCATGTGTTTTAGTATAGATGGCAGCAAAGACTGTGCCCCAAGTGGTGCAGTCTTCCATTGGTAAACAGATTGTTAGGATTCTGTGTTTCTCATAAGGGCTAGTATTTGGAAATACTGCTTCGATTTGAGTAATTTTTTGAGCTATCCAGGATGGAATTTGTTCACTGGTAGATTTGGAGGTCTCTAGTTGGCAGAGGTAGGTACCTTTGACCAAATAGGGACCCTTGCGTCTAGTCAGGGTAAGGGGGTACACTCCTAAAATAACCCCTGCTCACCCCCTTGGTAGCTTGGCACGAGCAGACAGGCTTATCTCAAAGGCAGTGTGTAAAGCATTTGTGAACACATACAGTAATCAAGTGACAACACTACAGATGGACACCACACCAGTTGTATATTAAAAATAAGTATTTTTATATAGATTTATCACAAGACCACAAACGACAAAAATCCATAATACTGTACTTCGAAAATGGTAGAATTAGCTCAGATCTCTTAAGATGGTAAACGCGACTCTTTGAGTTCAATGTACCTTTGGATGCGTAACGCTATACAATGAAAGTGTTGCAGGGAAGGTGATGCGTTGGTTCCTTACACGCAAGAACGGTGATGCGTAGGGGATGCGTCGGTTCTTCTCGGCGTGGGGAGGTGATGCGTCGGTTTCTTACTGCGCTTCTGTGGCGATGCGACAAGCAGCGCCGTGATGCGATGAAGATCCGGTGCAAAGAACAAAGATGGCGTCTTCTTCTTGATGCGACACGATGCGTGCACACCCGACGGCCGTGCGGCGACTCAACGATTCTTCTGAGCCACGACAGGCCCTGCGACACACTTCCCAGTGATGCGGCGGCGTCTGATGCGACGTCGATCCTCTTCTCCGGCGATACGAGGCGCTTCGGCAACGATGCTTCTGAGCCGCGACAGGCCCTGAGACACGCTACACGGTGATGCGGCGGCGTCTGATGTGACGTCGATCCTCTTCTCCGGCGATGCGAGGCGCCTTGGCCATGATGCGACAGCCGTGCGGCGACTCAACGATTCTTCTGAGCCGCGACAGGCCCTGCGACACGCTTCCAGGTGATGCGGCGGCGTCTGATGCGACGTCGGTCCTCTTCTCCAGCGATGCGAGGTGCTTTGGCAACGATGCGAGAGCGGCAGCGGTGGCGACACTCTTCTCCGTTGATGCGGCGGCGTCAGATGCGACGTCGATCCTCTTCGGCGATGCGAGGCGCTTCGGCTGCGGCGGCGATGCTTCTTCTTTGTGAGTCGCGCTTCCAGCTCCTTGCGACACGCAGTCCCTCAGAAAGTCCAGCACAGCAGCAGGCACTTTACAGAAAGACTCTTGGGGAGCTGGTTGGTGAAGTCTGTTGTCCCTGAGACTTCAGCAGGAGGCAAGCTCTTCTCTCAAGCCCTTGGAGATCTTTTACAAGTTGATGAAAGTACACAAAACGTTCCTTTCTCATTTCTTTGGCAGTCAGGCAACCACTGCAGGCCAATCCCCCAAACAGCACTCAGCATAGGGATAGTCTCTTCCTCAGTTTCTCTCGTTCCTCTCCTCAGGAAAGGTTTTTTCTTGTTTCCCAAAGTGAACAGATCTAAAGTTCTGGGGTTTGGGTCCCCTCTTTTATACACATATTCTCTTTGTTTTCTGAAGGCAGAGAGGCCTTTGCCTAGTCCAAACCAGTTCTGGTGAGTCCTGGAGCACTTTGTTGACAAGACTCCTTCTTTCCTTTCACAGTGTAGGGCAGGGACATCAGACACACCACAGGAGGTGGAGCCAGCATTGTGGAGGGAAGGCACAGCCCTATTCAGGTCCCAGGTTCAACTCCTCCCACCCATCTCCATGCAGATCTCTCTATTCAGCCCTGTGCTGACTCAACCTGTCTCCTGGAGTCCCCCAGCCCCTGTCACTCACAAACCCAGACAAGGAATACACAACCTAGCAGAGGCAGGCTTGGATAGTTAGGCAAGAAAATACCTACTTTCTAAAAGTGGTATTTTCAAACACAGAATGTTAAAACCAACTTCACTAAAAGATGTATTTTATCATTCTGAGTTCAGGCATACTAAATTCGTTTTTCTACCATGTTCCCTGGGTCAGTTAGATTATAAGCTGTAATAATCAAACTGCCCATTCTGGCCTATGGGGAACAGGTAGCCTTGCAACAGTGAAAAACGAAAATGGCTGTAATTCACTTTTAGGACATACCACACACACCAGGGCATGTCCTACCTTATACTTACAATGCACCCTGCCCTTGGGCCTACCGTAGGGGTGTCTGATATGAAGAAAAGGGAAGGTTTAGGGACTGGCAAGTGGGTGCACTTGCCCAGTCAACATGGCAGTACCAGACTGCACACAGGCTCTGCAATGGCAGACCTGAGACACACCTTTACAGGCTGCTTCTGTGTGTGGCAAAACCAGTGCTGCAAGCCCACCAGCAGCATTTGGTTTACAAGCCCTGGGCACACTCAGTGCACTGTACTAGGGTCTGACAAGTAAACCTAACCAACCAATCATGGAATCTCTAATCCATACATCAATTTACCATAGGGAGCACTTGCACTGTGGCACTGAATAGCAGTGGCACAGTGCCCAAAGCATCTATAACCAGCAAAAACACATGAGGCAACAGCAAAAAATGGAAGGGAGACCCACGCCAACAGTGCCAGGTCTAACATTCACGTTTTGTGGGCATTTTACCCATGACTCCGTGTAAAGTCTGTGGAGTAATTTTTAGTATATTCCCCTGTTGCGGGGTTTGATTTGGAATTGTCATTGGTGGTTGGACTGTTAAAGTCCACATGACATATTGGACTAATTGTCTGTAAATTTTTATTAACTCTTGTAGTTGAGTAAGTAATTCCTCGTCTGACATTTCTCCGATGTCAGGATGAGGTGTCTAGCCGGCTAGAATCGGCCATGTTGCTCCTGGTCTACCTAGTGGACCGAGCCTGGTAATGTTTTTGTGATGTTTTAGGGCGCCTTTAAACCAGAGATTATGCTACTGGTATGTGAGTGGAATTTCAATATCCTCAAAAGGAATATATTCCTCTGGTGGTTCATCTTCTTTAAAGAAGTGAAACATTTTTGTTACTGGATTTGATTCTGGGAATACTATCCATGAATAGAATACCTCTGTCTGAAAGGATTTGTGTGCCTCTATCACAAAAACTGCTCTACCACCTCTTGGTGTTAGGCCGTGTTTTATACGTTTTAGAGTGATGGCTCTCCTTAAGTTTGGATGGATGTTTTTAACACCCTCATCGGTTTCATTTAAACCTGTAAAATTAAAAGCTGTTACGACTGGGTCAGCCGCAGCTACACCGTTCTCGGTGTCAGACATTGTTTTTTGAAAAATGTAGAACAAGTTTCAAGGAAACAAAAGATAAGGTGCACAATATTTTGGAACACTGTATCCTTCAACGTTGAACAAACCAAACAGCTAATATATATAGGATTTTTGTCCTATTTAGCTTTGGCGGATACTTAACCCTACCCACTCCAGATGTCTTATGGAGTATGTGAGTAGGGGTCTCTGAGAGAAAAGCACGACTGAGTTACTCAGTATCTAGCGTTAAATTAGTGCCTTACCAAACGTTGGGCACCATGTAGTGTAGTTCCTATTTCCCTAATAGGCTCTGCGCATTGGAATAATGTACCCTTTAGATTCGACATAGGACTGAGGTCAGTATGTCCCTATCGAGTATATTAAACTTAATTACTTTGTGCCAGCTAACTCAGAGGCCACTAGAAACTCCTTGTAAACAAGAAGGGAGTAGTTTCTGGCAACCGCATAAACATGACAACTTTGTTTCCCTTTAGAATCGGAACACTCTCAGAATCGTGGAAACAACAGAAAACAGTTTCACTCAGCTAATCGTGCATGCTTAGTTTCTTCAAAGTTACACAGAAAGAATAGACGGGCGTTTCAATAAAAGGATTTATTGAACAGTCTTGTTTCTCGTGTAAGAGATATGAGCTGTTATGATCACAAGACAGTATGCAAGATATATAATGTACAGCGTAAGCAGTAGAAAGAAATAATACTGCGCTAGCATTATCTTTTAGCTATGACACATATATTCATTTACATAAATAACATAAGTTAAAAATGCTAGTACTCATAAGATGCTTCTCTAACTAGTTCTACCCCAGTGTACCTAACCTAAGTGTAGTGCAAGGTAAGAAGTAGGTGAAGTATTCTATAGTATCGTATACTATAGTCTAGTATGCCAAGTCTAGTATGCCAAGAGTCCCTCTAGGTTCTAGTCAGCTCCATACCTTGAGAATGAGAGAGGTGGGAATCTCCTTCCGGGTCTCGAACTCTAACACCCCGCGAAGGGAGTCAGAACACTGGAAGCTGGATTCTCTGCAAGCAGGGATGACAGCGTCTCTTGTCAGTACGTCAGGCCGGGACACGGGCTCCTCTAAAGTCGAGGTCTCCTCCCACTTGCTTGGGCAAGGGAAGGTATATTTATACCCGGTAGGTGCCTTGGAATGTTAGCATTGACGTAAAGTCGGGCAGAGGAAGACGTCAGGAATGAACCCTTAAGGTATAGCGGTTCATGCATAATAAATGAGTTCTTGGAGAAATTAATAATCCTGTGCTAGGGGAACTCCCAAGAGCTTAAGGGTCTGGTTTCTAAGAACTCGTTGTGACGTTGGGGTGGACGGATGTAGGTGACCATGCCTGTATTTGGATAGCATGGCTAATGCCTAAATAAGGACTGGGATCTTATGCCTATATAAGGGCAATGCGAATTGTGCCTATATAAGGACATGTTTCAGGAAAACCTATATACGGACACCTAAAGCGGAATACAACAGTGGCACAGGTGACTATAGAGTCTTCACCCAGGAAATGATCAGAGGCATTGTCGTGTAGTTCCTATAGTACCCATGCAGGACCTGCGCGTTTGGATAACATAAACCATGGGCTTGGTGACTGACTGGCTCTGAGCACCCCCACCGTGTATGTTAGCCTGATGCATTAGCTAGCTCACAGTGCCACTAGAATCTCCTCTTATCGGGGAGAGATTAGTTTCTGGCAACCTTAGACCATGACAACCTAAATTCCTCAGAATCGTGGAAACAATATACTACTTTTCGCTCAGTCACTCGTGCTTACTTATTCGGTTTGTCTCAGAGAGTTACACAGAATAAACAGTCTGGGCGTTTCAATAAGTATTTATTGAACAGTTGTTATTCTAGTGTAAAATATATGTGCTGCAGAAACCAGCAGACAATAGCAGAGATATATTATTAGCAGTACGATAAAAGCAAAGGGATAGAACAGTTCTACCATATTGCAATAATCATGAATACATACATGAATATAAAAAGCATTATGAAAAGTGCGCGTACTCCTACGATGCCTAACTAGATGTACCTGAGTGTACCTAGCATATGTGTATAGGTCTAAAAGCCTAAGAGCCAAGAATCCTTCTAGGATTTAGTCGAACCCCCATACCTGAATAGAGAGAGTGTGGGACCCCGTCCTGCTCTCGAGTTGGACACCCCGCAAGGGCTGTGTCAAACCGCTGTCAGCTGGAGCGACTGCATGCAGGAGCCTCAGCGTCTCTGGTCAGTGTGTCAGCATGGAAGTCTCGGTTCCCTCTGTCTTACCGGGTTAAGATGTGGTATATTTATACCCTGAAGCCTCTGGTTGCTTCATATGGTTTGTATTGGCCATGTTAGACTTGAGGAAGACGTCAGGGGTGAACTTTGTACATACATATTATGCAGGTGGTGTATTCCTAGAGAGCCATGCATAATTGATGAGTACAGTGTGGGCCTGTGTTTGGGAAAAACCCTGCTGTATTCAAAACCACAGAATAGATAACATTCAGCCCTCAGAGCACGTTGTGTACTAGTGAGGACCAATGTAGGTGAAAGATCATGCCTATATAAGGAATCATGACTATAATAGGACATGTACAGTTATGACCGTAATGGGGCATATGCGACTTTGACCATAAGAGGGCAAGTACGAATATGACCGTATTAGGGCAAATATGAATACGTCCATTTTAGGGCATGTATGAACGGGTCTATATTAGGGCCTCTATACGGGACATAACAGCATACTTGCATTCAGTACCGGACAGGTTGTGGAACACAGAGTAGCAGGTATTGTCTATGCAGAGTACCACACTAAGCATGTTTCTATTGCTGCTGCGCAGCATCCTCCACCTGCAATATATTTTAATGTCTCCCCAGCAAGCCTCGCGCTGGTCTCCATACATAGGGGCAGATGTACAAGCCCCCTGTGCCACTTTTGCGTCACTTTTAACATGGGAAAAGTGACGCAAAAGTGGCGCAAGGGGCTTGTAAATCTGCTCCATAATCTTTTGGACTTGGTGTAGATTCTACATGACAATCACCGTCATTGGCGCATGGGAGTGGTGAGAAAGACTGCTGAATTACATCAAGGTCCCTTTTATTGGGCAGTAAACAAGAATGGTTCTGTTCTTCTCGTTACATTACAGCTGGCGTTTTTCCAAACACAAAAGGTCACTCACAGTACTAGGAAAGTTAGGTGTGCATCGTGAGCTGGCACAGAATAATTATTTAAGAAGATGAATTAAAGCTTTAGCTGAATAAAGAGATGGAGTAAATCCATGAGGTGGCATGCAGGTTGGCAGGTTGCAAAAGTAGATGAAGCAAGAGGCAGTCTAAGCTGCTCCACAGAGAGTGGGAAACTGTAAAGAAAGGCCCCTGCATATGCACACGTGTCTTTTTTTAGAAAGGGACATTTCATAGTTAGCCACCTCCTTGATTTTTATGAAGTTATTAAGTTCAGTTATATGCACTTAAACATAGATATTGACATTTTTCTTCCCACCGCCTTCACAATAAATATCTCAAAGTATCAGCGGGGCTTTTAATGGAGGTATAGCGTTAAAAATAAGACATTAGGTTACTAGTTGTATTCACTTCTCAAACATTTTGGTGTCAAGAATTTCAAAATGCATGGGTTCTTACCATCTGCTATAGTTAAATGAGGGGCCACAAGAAGACTCATCAAGAGGACAGACAGGGCTGAAAAGATGAAAGCAGAGTTTATTGACTTGTGAGGATCCAGTGGTGGTGTCCATTCTCATCACCTGTGGTTTGGCACAAATGCTCCCCAATGCAATAATCATCATGCCTCAGTAGCAGTAGAGAGGAGCTGGAGGCTGTCATCCTCTTTTTGGATCTATAAGCAAACAATTCTGATGAGATGGACATTTATACAGAACAAAATTGGGATGTAATCACATATAAGAGAAGGGTTATCAAGCGTTTCATAGAGGAAGAGATGTAGCAGAGACAAGGTAAAGAAAATATTGTAATTCCCTGCTGAGCTAATAACATGACTGGGTGGTGTAATCCCTGGGTTTAGAGTTTGAGTGCATTGCCTTGCACGTTGCTCACATCAACTTCATCATAAGGTGGGGAAATTCCACATCTCTTAAATTTTGACAGAAAGGGATGATATAGAACAGCATACAGGGATCTGATACCTGAAGTTACCATATGGGCATAACCTCATAACTTCATCTTCTACAGTTTCAACAACCCACAGCTTTACCTAACTTTGACCTAAATATTCTTTGACCTCACTGTAATTAAAACTTTTTCATGCATTTAACATTATCTAAAAGGTACCTAAAGAACTGTATGCATTTAAACACAGAAAGAAAGGGACGTAAAATGTTGATTAATGAGATTGATAACAGTTAGAAATGGGGGTCTCTAGCTGGCAGAGGTAGGTACCTTTGTCCAAATAGGGACCCTTGCTTCTAGTCAGGGTAAGGGGGATACACTTCTAAAATAACCCCTGCTTGGCACGAGCAGACAGGCTTGGCACGAGCAGACAGGCTTATCTCAGAGGCAGTGTGTAAAGCATTTCTGAACAAATACAGTAACACAGTGAAAACACTACAAATGGACACCACACAAGTTTAGAAAAATAAGTAAACTTTATCTAAACCAACAAGACCCAGAACGACAAAAATCCAACATACAATACTCTTTACAAATAGTTACTGTGCAAAATAACCTTTAAATTGCAGGAAAAACGTGAAAATACAGTTTCCTTCGGCTCTGTAGCTCCGTCCGGGGCCACCGCTATACTGAATACAACGGAGTCTAACAATTCCAGCCAACAGCGTTGATACGAGTTAGCAAAAGCGTCGACAGACTCGGAGACAGTACCTTTTGTTGTTGCGGCCGACACAATGGTACAAGCCGGTCCGGGGCAACCGTTGCGGTTGCGATGTGAGATGGAAGTGTTGCAGCGTGCGGGGTCCTCACGGCTCGGTGCAGGCAGCGGCTCATTGACAGAGTCGGTGAGATCAAGGCTTACGTTGCAGGGTGAGGCGGTGCTCGATGAAGTGCTGGCAGGTCACGATGCGGGCCACTACTCCTCCCCAGCCCCTGTCATCCAAAAGACAGACATGCAATACACAAACCAGGCAGAGGCATATTGGATGGCTAAGCAAGAAAATACCTACTTTCTAAAAGAGGTATTTTCAAACACAGAATGTAAAAATCACCCTCACTAAAAGATGCCTTTTAACATTCTGAGTTCAGGCATACTAAACTTTATTTTCCTACCTTGTTCCCAGGGGAGTTAGGGTTATAAGATGTTATAAACAAACCCCCCCTTATTCTATCCTATGGGAACAGGTAGCCTTGTAATAGTGAAAAACGAAATTGGCAGTAATTCACTATCAGGGTATGCCACACACACCAGGGCATGTCCTACCTTTCACATACACTGCACCCTGCACACAGGGGTACCTTGGGCCTACCCTAGGGGTGACTGACATGTAAGAAAAGGGGAGGCTAGGTCCTGGCAAGTGGGTGCACTGCATACAGGCTCTGCAATGGCAGGCCAGAGTTACATTTAGAGGCTGCTTATGTGGGTGGCACAATCAGTGCTGCAGCCCACTGGCAGCATTTGATTTACAGGCCCTGGGCACACACAGTGCACTGTACTAGGGACTGACCAGTAAATCAAATCAACCAATCATGGAATACCAATCCATAACAACAATTTACAAAGGTAGGACTTGCACTTTGGCACTGAACAGCAGTGGCAAAGTGCCCAAAGCATCTAGACCAGCAAAACAGAGTCCAACACACAGCAAAAACACAGGAGGCAAAGGCAAAAAATGCAAGGGAGACCCACGCTAATGGTGCCAGGTCTAATAATAACTGTTTGAAAATCAGAGAAAGTAGGGTTATAATTGTTTACAACTAGGAAATATGTAATCAAGGATTTAACTAGTCGCAACTTCTCAGTTTTAAATCAAATAGATATTCGATTAAAAAAATAGAGGATTAGGATGTACTCCTCATTTAATGCAACAGATTTATAGAAATGTAACATCTGCAAACACAAATCAAAACATGACTACATTACATTAACTAACTACTACTTTAAACAAGCATTGTAAGTGCAATAGTTCTAGTTTTTAAGTTAGAGCTAGTGGCATTGTAAATGGCAATGTCTTTTACTACCAATGGAGGAGTGAGGGAGCAGCTGGGGGCAGACTGCGGAAATGCTCTCTTAGAGAGTGATTGGCAAAAAGTAAACCAAAGAAGTGGAGACTATTTGTAAAATAAATACGCCAGTATCAGTTGGGGTGTATCTATTAATTGTAATATGACTGATAGGATTAGGCCAGTGCTGTTCCTAGGCACTATTGCAATATGTTTCACACAGGACCTTGTATGCAGGATGAAGGGACTGATGGAGGCGGGGCACTCATAAACGAAGGCGCAATCCAGCTGGCTCTGCAGCACCGTGGCCTGCGCTGCCCGGAAGCCTCAGACTAGAGTCCCAAACCACCAATTCCACATGCAGCACCTTCACAGTGATGCTCGTATCCATAAATGTAGGGCAGAATAGCGGATTGCCTCGTTGACAAAAGCCATTAATCAGACAAACAGACATCCAGGTAAACACACATAGACACAAGTGAACAGAAACAGACAAGCATGCAGATGCATAAAAAGACATACACAAAAGCCTATAGATGCACAAAACAAATCTAAAATAAAGCATGACTGGTCACCCTGATCATCAGCTAGACAGAGGAGACATCATGCAAACCTTCTTTAAGCATTAATCCCATGCCAACATTAAAAAAACGGTTGAAAAGAGCAAACAAGCAAAATTAAATATTAAATACAGCGCAATGCTGCAAACATTTTTATATTAAACCAATCAGTGGTGGGAATTAATAAAGTTGCCTGGGTTATATTTTCCTGGAGGTTAGAGAAGTGTAGTGGTCCAGTCTATTAGACCTTGCCACCATCAAGCCCCCGGCCCGGAAGCATACACACACATTGTATCACTCTCTGGCCAGGCTTGCCAGAGATCTTAAATAAACGGGCCGGGGTCGCTCGGGACTTCCGGCCCACCACGAGCAGCAACTGAGTGGGTGTGTTTATTGAGCTGAAAGAGTGCAAGGCCTGGGTGCGGTGCGAGGCACACACTGTACCTTATACATCGCAACACTGGCGACGAGGGTGGGATAGCAGAGTCCCGCCATTCACCACCAACACGCACTCCACCGTCCCCAGCCCGCCGGCCGGCCGGAGCAGCATCAGAGTCGCGGAGGGCGGCCCGTAAACCAGCACGCGGAAAACACTGACGGAGGCCACCAGCTGATGAGCAGAGGTACGCGCGAACCCCCGGAGGCCACCTGCGCTCTGTGCCCCATCCGTAAAAGTCCAGCGCGCGAGCACTCCCGGTGAGGTCCCGGTCAAGCCCGCGCTGGATCCTGAAGTGCGCGCATGCGCAGCAGCCTCCTGTAACGCCCAGCCTCGAGCACACCAGCTCAGGAGCACGCCGCAGGTGCCCCCCGCATCTGCGCTGCAGTACACGCCCGGTTCACGAAACAGCCGGCTGCAACCACTCCCCTGCGTGAAGGCTCAACAAGCATTGGCCAGGCTAATTACGCCACTGGGCTGCAAACCGAGGGAAAGTCCAGGGTGAAGAGGATCACGAGGTAAAGACCAGCCATGTCCAACCCGCAAGCAGCAGCAGCCCAGCAGCCAGCACCCCCTGCAGCCCAACCAGCGCACCTGCACTCCCAAGTCAGCGCGCTTCCCTAGTTCAGTGAGCTGATTGATCCTGCCACAGCGTCACTTAGGTGGAATGTGTGGATTAGCCGACTAAATAACTACTTTATCGCCACGAGGGAGACGGATGGCGCAGTTAAAAGGTCATTGCTACTGCATTTCGCGGGGGACAAAATATACAAGTTATTCGCGCATCTGCCGGACACAGGAGCGCCCACAGACTAGGAGGCCGCGGTCAGAGCGCTAAACGCCCACTTTGACCCCCAACTCAATCCTGACTACGAATGTTTTAAACTTCGACAAGCCCGTCAGAGAGAGGGGGAGTCCATGGACGCATTTCATGCGCACCTGAGGGAGTTGGCCAGCACGTCCACTGAAGATGACCAGGCCAAAGAAGTAAGAGCACAGGCTATCCAAGGGTGCCACAACAAGACCCTGAGGACCCTCATCCTCCGGCAGCCCCGCATTACCCTAGAGGATATACTCATCCTGGCGCGCTCCCACGACCTATCGGATGCCAGGGCGACTGCAATGGAAGCTGCGCTCACCCCCCCGGCCGAACAGGCGGTGACAGTCAAGACAGAGCGAGTGGATACCGCTCGAACGCCAACACACGGCGGGCGAGGACGATGGCCCAAAAGAAGCTCGTGACGGCCACAGTGCGGGTACTGTGGGAAGGAAGAGCATCCCCAAGACGAATGCCCGGCAAGGGGCAAGACCTGCTCAAAGTGCAGAATTCCCAATCATTTCTCAAGTGCATGCAGAGGAGGGCTGCGGAGCAGAGGGAATCCTGGGCGAAGACCGCTGGCCAAAGCGGTGAGACACCTCTCACTAGAAGAGCCCGCAACTTTGAGGATGCCGGCGACGCCGACACACTGCAGACAGTGTCTCGAAGACTCGTCCATGGACGAGGAGGAAGAGTGCTACCTCATATCTTTTGCGAGCGAACTCAAACAAAGACGGCGTCCCCAGTTGACATGCGCCATCGAGATCGCAGGGTCACCCGTCACGGCCCTCATTGACACAGGCGCATCCGTGAACGTCATGGGGTGTCAGCAATACAAGCGGCTGAACCCGAGACCAGCACTCACACCGTCCAAAGTCAAAATCCTCACGTACGGAAGCCAAACGCTGCTTCCCCTAAAAGGGAAAATGACCGTCCAAGTGAAGTCGGAAAACCACGCGATCACGACGACGTTCCACGTGGTCAACAGGGAGGCCGACATATTAGTAGGCAGCATACCGCCGAGGACCTGGGCCTGGTGACATTCGCAAATGCTGTGAAGACACTACAAACAGAAGATATTCTTGAGCTATTCCCACAGCTGTTTAAGGGTCTGGGAAGCATGAAGAGGCCGCCGGTGAAGCTACACATCGACACGTTGGTGAAGCCCATCGCTTTACGGCATTGGCGCATACCATTTCACCTACGACCGCTGGTAGAGCAGGAGCTACAAAAACTAGAGCCGCAAGGAGTCATAGAGAAAGTGATAGGACCAACCCCCTGGGTCTCTCCTATGGTCATAGCTGAGAAGCCAAAGCAACCTGGGCAAATCAGACTCTGCATCGATATGCGAATGCCCAACCAGGCGATACGGAGAGAGAGAGGCATCTGACACCAACAGTTGACGACATCCTGGCCGACCTCAACGGCTCCCGTTGGTTTTCCAAACTGGACCTAAACGTGGGATATCACCAGTTGAAGCTAGCGGAAGAGAGCAGGTATATTACGACATTTTCAACGCATCTGGGAATTCGACGCTACAAAAGGCTGAATTTCGGGATATCATCAGCCGCGGAGATCTTCCAGAACGCCGTGGGGGAAGTTCTGTCAGGACTTCAAGGTGTCCTCAACGTCAGCGATGACATCTTAATACACTCACCAACAATGGAAGATCACCATCGCCAACTCCGAGCCACTCTCCAGTGCCTCGCAGACCACGGAGTGACCATCCACAAAGAGAAGTGTCAGTTCTTGAAAAAGACCATAGAGTTCTTCGGATATGTATTCAGCCAAGAGGGGGTGAAGGTGGACCCCCATAAGTCACAGGCTATTCAGCTCGCCCCTGCACCCGCGACTGCCTCAGAAGTTCGGAGTTTCTTAGGCATGGCAACATATTGTGGACGGTTTATACCGAATCTCGCCACCATCGCAGAACCCCTACGAAATCTAACTAAGAAGGACACCGTCTGGCGTTGGAACCAGGAAGAGGAAGAGGCCTTCCGCAAAGTGAAGTTGGCGCTGCTGGAGACGACGACCATGGCCTACTTCGACACGGCACGACCGACAGAACTGATAGTAGACGCCAGTCCTGTGGGGCTGGGAGCCCTGCTGACACAGGAAACGGAACCAGGAGCATGGGTTCCTGTGACAGACGTCGAAAGGCAGCGTTCGGAGCAATTAATGAGCGGAGAGGCCGCACGGGATGAAGGAGGCCTACGCCTCGTTGATGACCCGACTCGAAGCCCTGCCGCCTCAACCCCGGCCACAGACACAAGCCCCAGAGACTCAGCTAGCGGGCAGGGAGCGGCCAGCCCGAGAGGTAACCAGACCATTCGTCAACATCGATATGACCTTAGGCCTAACCCTAGGCCGAACCAAAGACTTGCTGATTTTGTATGTTAAAGTGTTAGTCTGTTCTTGTTAGAAAACTGATTTGGGATGGGATGTAGCGGTCTAGTCTATTAGACCTCGCCACCATCAAGCCCCCGGCCCGGAAGCATACACACACATTGTATCACTCTCTGGCCAGGCGTGGCCAGAGAGCTTAAATAAACGGGCAGGGGTCGCTCGGTACTTCCGGCCCACCACGAGCAGCAACTGAGTGGGTGTGTTTATTGAGCTGAAAGAGTGCAAGGCCTGGGTGCAGTGCGAGGCACACGCTGTACCTTATACATCGCGACAAGAAGCTTTGTGGCATTTAATTAAAAAGGATGGTTTCGCATGACAATCCCATGTCTGTGCTGGAGGTGCTAATCGGCCCAGGAGAACCGCAAAGTCTCCTCTGAAGGAGGGGCCTGAGGAATGTTTGCATTTTATGGCCTCTTTAATAAATGCGGGGTAGGAGAGGCATTCTTCCGAGCTGCGAGGGGGTGGGGCATCAACGCATAGCAGGGGGCAAATTAGGCAGAAAGATGTTTTTAAGTTTATTATGTACGTGTTAGCTAAAATCACGAATGGAAAACAAGCTTTACACTAAAGTGTATATTAACGAGAATGCATCTATGCCTGGGCATAGCTTAAGGGAGGGTCTTTTGGGTGTTACACATTTCCTTAATAAATGTTTTTTCTGGTACATAGTTGGGTACAGGTGCTTTCAGTCGAGTATGGCAAGGTGTCCATCCGAATTCACCAGGAAATCTTACATAAACACAGACAAAAATGCACATCTGCTGTGAACAACTTCAAAAATGTTGATTATTTTTCAAAATATTGTGTGTTCTCTCACTAAGTACCCCTACCAATATGCATTTGTCTTTCTTTTCACTGCCCCTTTAGCCTCTCTCATCTGCCCTGCTTCTTGTTTAATATATTTCAACATTACATGCCTGGGTGATTGTTGAAATATCGCTCACACCCGCTCCCATTCTTACTGCCCAAGCTACGTCCCTGCATCTATGTGTAAGAAGTAAGTATGCATGCATGGATGCGAGGGTTTTGGTACAGGCTGATAAATGGGGTACCAAAAACCCATTAAACAAAACAGGGGAAGTGCGCTAAACGGTCGCTATAAGGGCTGAAGGTGATGGTCGAGTATGTAGGGAGGGAGGAGCGGCTGTATGGGAGACTGCATGCATGTGTGGTGGATGGTCACAGGCGATTCAGTGGCACAATAGCAACAACCATAATATCGACCTACACAATTATCGAATCACTAATATCATATACAAAAATATCGACTACTTACTAATAAGCTAAAAAAGCAAATTAAAATCAATACAAAACATCTAAAACATAAAATAATAATTACGACAATCAAATATAAACAAACATATATACAACGTATTTAACCCCTTCGATGCTCATGACGGAATGGTTCCGTCATGAGCATCGGTGCCCCTGTGCTCATGACGGAACCATTCCGTCATGAGGCCAGGGGCACGAAATCCCTCTGCTGCAAACAGCAGAGGGATTTCTATTTCACCCCTGTGACCTTGGGAGCTGGGGAAGAGCTTTCCAGCTCCGGAGGCCCCCTCCCTGGTTTCTGTGCCATGAGGATCAGCGCGCACGTCGCGTTGTCCTCATTGCACAGAAACCGAAACTGAAATGAGCCTTTAGGCTCATTTCAGTTTCACTTTCTATGTGCTCAAGGGGCTATCTCAGCCCCCGGGCACGTAGAAGGACGGGAGAGGTATCATTGGAAAGGGAGAATCTCCCTTTCCAATGGTACCCTCAGCAGTGGATCCCTGCTTGGGGATCGCCCCAGGAGGGCGATCCCAAGCAGGATTTACCCACTAGACACCAGGGAGGGGGGAGCGGCCCCTTGGGCAAGGGCTTTTGCTCCCCCCCAATTTTTTTGGGTGCGATTTAGTCTAGCCCACTAGACCCCAGGGATATTTTTGTTTGCCGCATAATTTATTAGGGTGGGGGCTGCCCTTAAAGGGCATGTCCATGCCCCCACCCTGCAAAATGTACAGCCTTTCTGCCCCCCCGGGGGGGCAAAAAGCCCACTATACGCCAGGGATTTTTTTAAAAATTATAATTTGTGGTGAAGGCTGCCCAATATGGGCATGCCCATGCCCCCACCCACCTCCGCAAAAATGACAGCCTTTCTGCCCCCCCTGGGGGGCAGCTGGGGGCATTAGCCCCAAATCTGCCCCCCGGGGGGCAAAAAGCCCAGTAGACGCCAGGGATTTTATGGGCAAATTTTAATTAGGGTGGGGGCATTGGCATGCCCGTTTTGGGAGCCACCACCCTAATTCAAATTTGCCCAAAAAACTCCCTGGCGTCTAGTGGACTTTCTGCCCGCCCCGGGGGGCAGATGGGGGCATTAGCTCCCAATCTGCCCCGCCGGGGGGGGGGGCAGATTGACGCCAGGGATTTTTTGGGGGCAAATTTGAATTAGGGTGGTGGCTCCCAAAACGGGCATGCCCATGCCCCCACCCCCTCCCCCGCAAGAATAACAGCCTTCCTGCCCCCTGGGGGCAGATGGGGCAGTAGCCCCCAATCTGCCCCCCGGGGGCAAAAGCCCACTAGACACCAGGGATTTTTTGGGGCAAATTTTAATTAGGGTAGGGGCTTTGGCATGCCCGTTTTGGGCAGCCCCCACCCTAATTAAAATTTGCCCCAAAAACTCCCTGGCATCTAGTGGACTTTCTGCACCCCCCTGGGGGGCAGATGGGGGCATTAGCCCCCAATCTGCCCCGCCGGGGGGGTCAAATTTGAATTAGGGTGGGGGCTGCCCAAAATGGGCATGCTTATGCCCCCACCCCCTCCCCGCAAAAATTACAGCCTTCCTGCCCCTCCTGGGGGGCAGATGGGGCAGTAGCCCCCAATCTGCCTCCCCGGGAGTGCAAAAAGCCCACTAGACGCCAGGGATTTTTTGGGGCAAATTTAAATTAGGTTGGGGGCATTGGCATGCCCGTTTTGGGCAGCCCCCACCCTAATTAAAATTTGCCCAAAAAACTCCCTGGCGTCTAGTGGGCTTTTTGCCACCCCTGGGGGGCAGATGGGGGCATTAGCCCCCAATCTGCCCCGCCGGGGAAGGACAAAAAGCCCACTAGACGCCAGGGAGTTTTTTGGGGCAAATTTGAATTAGGGTGGGGGCTCCCAAAATGGGCATGCCCGTGCCCCCACCCCCACCCCGCAAAAATAACAGCTTTCCTGCCCCCCCCGGGGGGCAGATGGGGCAGTAGCCCCAATCTGCCCCCCCGGGCGGGCAAAAAGCCCCCTAGACGCCAGGGATTTTTTGGGGTAAATTTTAATTAGGATGGGGGCATTGGCATGCCCGTTTTGGGCAGCCCCCACCCTAATTAAAATTTGCCCAAAAAACTCCCTGGCGTCTAGTGGACTTTCTGCCCCTCTGGGGCATTAGCCCCCAATATGCCCCGCCGGAGGGGCAAAAAGCCCACTAGACGCCAGGGATTTTTTTGGGGCAAATTTGAATTAGGGTGGGGGCTGCCCAAAACGGGCATGCCCATGCCCCCACCCCCTCCCCGCAAAAATGACAGCCTTCCTGCCCCCCTGGGGGGCAGATGGGGCAGTAGCCCCCAATCTGCCCCCTCGGGGGCAAAAGCCCACTAGACGCCAGGGATTTTTGGGCAAATTTTAATTAGGGTGGGGCTGCCCAAAACGGGCATGTCAATGCCCCCACCCCCACCCGCAACAATTACAGCCTTTCTGCCCCCTGGGGGAAGATGGGGACAGTAGCCCCCAATCTGCCCTCCCTGGGGGGGCAAAAAGCCCACTAGACGCCAACGATTACGCTGGCTTTTTTATGTGTGGGGGTGGGAGCTGCCCAGAATGGGCATACCAATGCCCCTACCCCCCCCAAAAATAGCCACAGTGTTTCTGCCCACCTTGGGGGCATATCGGGGCAACCCCACCCCCCGATATTCCCCCCCAGGGCAGCAGAAAGCCGACTAGGCACAGATTTGTTTTTAGCAATATGCCTACCTGTGGATTTTGGGCCCTAGCGCAGCCGGCACATAGGGAAACCTAGCAAACCTGTACATTTTTTAAAACTAGACACCCAGGGGAATCCAGGATGGGGTGACTTGACTGGCTCTCACCAGGGTCTGTTACCGGGTGTCTAGTTTTCAGAAATGTGTGGGTTTGGTAGGTTTCCCTAGGTGGCCGCCGAGCCTCGGGCCAAAAAGTCATGGGACCCCCCATGCAAAACCAGGTCGTTTTGTGATAGGCAATTTTGATGTCGCCTCAATACGTTTTGGGCCCTTGCCTGTCGCGGGTACTTGGGCCTCCCACCCGAGTGAGGCACCATTTTTATCGGGAGACCTTGGGGAACGCTGGGTGGTAGAAAATTTGTGTCAGCCCGGTGATGCCACAACTTTCCCACACACAACTGTGTGAAAAAAGTGATTTTTTTCAACAAAATTTCAGGTTTGCAGGGGATTCTGGGTAAGAAAACGTTGGGGGATCCACGCAAGACATACCTCACTGGAATCCCCCGGTTGTCTACTTTTCAGAAATGTGTGGGTTTGGTAGGTTTCCCTAGGTGCCGGCAGAGCTAGGGTTCAAAAACTACAGCTAGGCACTTTGCAAAAAAAGGGTCATTTTTCACTGTGAAAATGTGGTGTGTCCACGTTGCGTTTTGCGCTGTTTCCTGTCACGGGCACTAGGCCTACCCACACAAGTGAGGTACCTTTTTTCTCGGAAGACTTTGGGGAATGCGGGGTGGGTGGAATTTTGTGGATCCATGCAGATTCCAGAACTTTCTACCACAGAAAAGTGAGGAAAATGTGGTTTTTCTGACAATTGTTTAGGTTTGCAAGGGATTCTGGGTTCCTGAATCTGGTGAAAGCCAATCAAGTCACCCCATCCTGGATTCCCCTGGGTGTCTTGTTTTCAAAAATGTATAGGTTTGCTAGGTTTCCCTACGTGCCGGCAGAGCTAGGGTTCAAAAACTACAGCTAGGCACTTTGCAAAAAAATGGTCATTTTTCACTGTGAAAATGTGGTGTGTCCACGTTGCGTTTTGCGCTGTTTCCTGTCGCGGGCACTAGGCCTACCCACACAAGTCAGGTACCATTTTTCTCAGAAGACTTTGGGGAACGCGGGGTGAGTGGAATTTTGTGAATCCACGCAGATTCCAGAACTTTCCACCACGGAAAAGGGAGGAAAATTTTGTTTTTTTGACAATTTGTTAGGTTTGCAAGGGATTCTGGGTACCAGAACCTGGTGAGAGCCAGGCAAGTCACCCGATCCTGGATTCCCGTGGGTGTCTAGTTTTCAAAAATGTATAGGTTTGCAAGGTTTCCCTAGGTGCCGGCAGAGCTAGGGTTCATAAACTACAGCCAGGCACTTTGCAAAAAAAGGGTAATTTTTCACTGTGAAAATGTGGTGTGTCCACGTTGCGTTTTGCGCTGTTTCCTGTCACGGGCACTAGGCCTACCCACACAAGTGAGGTACCATTTTTCTCGGAAGACTTTGGGGAACGCGGGGTGGGTGGAATTTTGTGGATCCACGCAGATTACAGAACTTTCCACCACAGAAAAGTGAGGAAAATGTGTTTGTTTTCATAATTTTTTAGGTTTGCAAGGGATTCTGGGTACCAGAACCTGGTGAGAGCCAGTCAAGTCACCCCATCCTGGATTCCCCTGGGTGTCTAGTTTTCAAAAATGTATAGGTTTGCTAGGTTTCCCTAGGTGCCGGCAGAGCTAGGGTTCAAAAACTACAGCTAGGCACTTTGCAAAAAAAGGGTCATTTTTCACTGTGAAAATGTGGTGAGTCCACGTTGCGTTTTGCGCTGTTTCCTGTCGCGGGCACTAGGCCTACCCACACAAGTGAGGTACCATTTTTCTTGGAAGACTTTGGGGAATGCGGGGTGGGTGGAATTTTGTGGATCCACGCAGATTCCAGAACTTTCCACCACAGAAAAGTGAGGAAAATGTGTTTGTTTTCACAATTTGTTTCGGTTTGCAAGGGATTCTGGGTACCAGAACATGGTGAGAGCCAGTCAAGTCACCCCATCCTGGATTCCCCTGGGTGTCTAGTTTTCAAAAATGTATAGGTTTGCTAGGTTTCCCTAGGTGCCGGCAGAGCTAGGGTTCAGAAACTACAGCTAGGCACTTTGCAAAAAAAGGGTCATTTTTCACTGTGAAAATGTGGTGTGGCCAAGTTGCGTTTTGCGCTGTTTCCTGTCGCGGGCACTAAGCCTACCCACACAAGTGAGGTACCATTTTTCTCGGAAGACTTTGGGGAACGCGGGGTGGGTGGAATTTTGTGGATCCACGCAGATTCCAGAACTTTTCACCACAGAAAAGAGAGGAAAATGTGTTTTTTTTTACAGTTGTTTAGGTTTGCAAGGGATTCTGGGTACCAGAACCTGGTGAGAGCCAGTCAAGTCACCCCATCCTTGATTACCCAGGGTGTCTAGTTTTCAAAAATGTATAGGTTTGCTAGCTTTCCCTAGGTGCCGGCAGAGCTAGGGTTCAAAAACTACAGCCAGGCACTTTGCAAAAAAAGGGTTATTTTTCACTGTGAAAATGTGGTGTGTCAACGTTGCGTTTTGCGCTGTTTCCTGTCGCGGGCACTAGGCCTACCCACACAAGTGAGGTACCATTTTTTTTGGAAGACTTTTGGGAATGCGGGGTGGGTGGAATTATGTGGATCCACGCAGATTCCAGAACTTTCCACCACAGAAAAGTGAGGAAAATGTGTTTGTTTTCATAATTTGTTAGGTTTGCAAGGGATTCTGGGTACCAGAACCTGGTGAGAGCCAGTCAAGTCACCCCATCCTGGATTCACCTGGGTGTCTAGTTTTCAAAAATGTATAGGTTTGCTAGGTTTCCCTAGGTGCCGGCAGAGCTAGGGTTCAAAAACTACAGCTAGGCACTTTGCAAAAAAAGGGTCATTTTTCACTGTGAAAATGTGGTGTGTCCACGTTGCGTTTTGCGCTGTTTCCTGTCGCGGGCACTAGGCCTACCCACACAAGTGAGGTACCATTTTTCTCGGAAGACTTTGGGGAACGCGGGGTGGGTGAAATTTTGTGGATCCACGCAGATTCCAGAACTTTCCACCACAGAAAAGTGAGGAAAATGTGTTTGTTTTCACAATTTGTTTTGGTTTGCAAGGGATTCTGGGTACCAGAACCTGGTGAGAGCCAGTCAAGTCACCCCATCCTGGATTCCCCTGGGTGTCTAGTTTTCAAAAATGTATAGGTTTGCTAGGTTTCCCTAGGTGCCGGCAGAGCTAGGGTTCAGAAACTACAGCTAGGCACTTTGCAAAAAAGGGTCATTTTTCACTGTGAAAATGTGGTGTGTCCACGTTGCGTTTTGCGCTGTTTCCTGTCGCGGGCACTAGGCCTACCCACACAAGTGAGGTACCATTTTTCTCGGAAGACTTTGGGGAACGCGGGGTGGGTGGAATTTTGTGGATCCACGCAGATTCCAGAACTTTCCACCACAGAAAAGTGAGGAAAATGTGTTTGTTTTCACAATTTTTTAGGTTTGCAAGGGATTCTGGGTACCAGAACCTGGTGAGAGCCAGTCAAGTCACCCCATCCTGGATTCCCCTGGGTGTCTAGTTTTCAAAAATGTATAGGTTTGCTAGGTTTCTCTAGGTGCCGGCAGAGCTAGGGTTCAGAAACTACAGCTAGGCACTTTGCAAAAAAAGGGTCATTTTTCACTGTGAAAATGTGGTGTGGCCAAGTTGCGTTTTGCGCTGTTTCCTGTCGCGGGCACTAAGCCTACCCACACAAGTGAGGTACCATTTTTCTCGGAAGACTTTGGGGAACGCGAGGTGGGTGGAATTTTGTGGATCCACGCAGATTCCAGAACTTTCCACCACAGAAAAGTGAGGAAAATGTGTTTTTTTGACAATTGTTTAGGTTTGCAAGGGATTCTGGGTACCAGAACCTGGTGAGAGCCAGTCAAGTCACCCCATCCTGGATTCCCCTGGGTGTCTAGTTTTCAAAAATGTATAGGGATGCTAGGTTTCCCTAGGTGCCGGCAGAGCTAGGGTTCAAAAACTATAGCTAGGCACTTTGCAAAAAAGGGTCATTTTTCACTGTGAAAATGTGGTGTGTCCACGTTGCGTTTTGGGCCGTTTCCTGTCGCGGGCACTAGGCCTACCCACACAAGTGGGGTACCGCTTTTCTCGAAAGACTTTGGGGAACACGTGGTGGGTGGAATTTTGTGGATCCACACAGATTCCAGAACTTCCCACCACAGAAAAGTGAGGAAAATGTGTTTTTTTTACAATTTTTCTAGGTTTGCATGGGATTCTGGGTAACAGAACTAGGTGAGAGCCAGTCAAGTCACCCCATACTGGATTCCCCTGGGTGTCTAGTTTTCAAAAATGTATAGCTTTGCTAGGTTTCCCTAGGTGCCGGCAGAGCTAGGGTTCAAAAACTACAGCTAGGCACTTTGCAAAAAAAGGGTCATTTTTCACTGTGAAAATGTGGTGTGGCCACGTTGCGTTTTGGGCCGTTTCCTGTCGCGGGCACTAGGCCTACCCACACAAGTGAGGTACCATTTTTATCGGGAGACTTAGGGTAATACACAATTGTAGAGCAACTGTTATTATATATTGACTTTTGATGCATTTCTGCCTTCCAAATGAAAGACAATGTGTAAAAAAGAAGTCATTTTGAAAAATGACCTATAATTCTCATGCTAGTATGGGTACTCCCAATTTCGGAAATGTGCAAATATCTACTGTTTCTAAACTCTATATTTTGTTCCCATTTCAGAAATACATAGGTGTCTTTCATACCGATTTTTCCATGTATAAATTTTCCCAGAATAATTGCTATATACCCGGGACATATTAAAAAACTGTTGCAAGACGCTGCTCAGTTATTGGCTCTGGGTTCGTCGGGTTCTTGGTGAACCTACAAGTCCTATATATCACCACAACCAGAAAGGTCCAGCGGATGTAATGGTATATTGCTTTCAAATAACTGTCATAATTAGAAGAAGTTACAGGTGAAAACGTTGACACAAATGGCTGTTTTTTTCAACTAATTTTCAATTTGTTCTATATTTAACTGTTTGTTTCTATAAAGAAAACTTGAAGGATCTACACAAATGACCCCTTGCTGAATTCATAATTTTGTCTACTTTTCAGAAATGTATGGCTTTCCAGGATCCATTATTGCTTTCATACCCATTTCTACCATTAACTGGAAGGAGGTTGAAAGCACAAAAAATAGCAAAAATAGGCTATGTCCCAGAAAAATGCCAAAACTGTGTACAAAATGTTGGTTTTCTGACAAAAGTCTGCTTGTCCCTGAAAGCTGGGAAGATGGTCATTTCAGCACCACAACCCCTTTTTGATGCCATTTGCAGGGAAAAACCAGATGCTTTCATCTATAGCCCTTTTTCGCATTTTTTCCCAAAAACCAAAATGTTGCTGTATTTTGGCTAATTTCTGGGTCCCCTCCAGGGGAATCCACAAACCCTGGGTACCTTTAGAATCCTCATGATGTTGGAAAAAAAGGACGCAAATTTGGCATGGATACCTTATGTGGTCAAAAAGTTACAGGGCCCTAAGCGCGAACTACCCCAAATAGCCAAAAAAAGGCTTAGCACAGGAGGGGAAAAGGCCTAGCAGCGAAGGGGTTAAAAAAATATATAACATAGATAAAAACATATATTCTAATTATATTATAATATAAAATAAAACAACACTTTTAAATAAATATAGATAACATTAAATAAATTACATTTTAACTGACAAAGTAATCACACAGACGCTATTCCAACCAATACAATTTAACTGCAGCAACAAAGACCAATAGAAAGCTGCAACTAATTAAATGAACACTATTAAAGTACTTAACTATTAATTAACCTAAAATTATCTGAAAACCGACAAACATTGGAGAAGAAAGAAACTCTGCCAGATCAACGACACAAATCTACATATACTACCACACCTGAAAACTCTCATTAAAAGTAAGTACAAAACTTAGAAAATAAGTAAATTGCCCTAACTAAAAAATAATTAAACGTATAAACCTACTAAACAAATGCATTATTTTTCTATTGATATTATAGACTAAACTTCAGCAAAATTCTACACTACATAGAAATTTCCAGTCCACCATTTGCTCCCAAAAGAAAGAAGAAAATCAACATTAACGAAATACATAAAATCAAGTAAGTTTATCTCAAATATTTGTAAAACTTAACTGAATAAACGTAAAACCAATCCTAACAAACAAAATATAACTAATAAACACTTTTATTTTATTTCCCTTCAACAGCCAACAAAATTCCCGATTCAAAAACACCATCAAAGAAATTAACTAAATCAACAAAAAATAGCAAGCATTTTTTGGAACATAAAAGTAACTAAGGGCCCAATTATGATGGCGGTGGGACTGCCACCGACAGCCTGTTGGTGGACCGCCATTGCAGTAAAGAATACCGCCCCCACATTAGGATGGCGGGTGGACGGTCGGGGCAGAAAGACTGTCCGACACTAACGGTCTGTGATGGCTACAATGGTGGTGGTGCCTACTAGGTGCTGTAGGCATTACGATGTTCCTTTCTGCCGGCCCTTTCATAGCGGTGAACCTGCCATGAAAAGACTGGCAGAAAGGGTACATTGTTTTTACAAGATGTCTGACACTGATGACTGGTGTCTGATTTGTCCACAACTCCCAACAGGGCCTTGTGGTCCAAACACCAGTTCACAGTGTCAGCCATTTTGATAGTACATTGCCACTCACTGTCATGTAAGCAGAGTTTCAGGTAGGCTAGTTGGGCTTGGTGGGAAGAGTGTCTGTACGACAGGGCCTGATGGGAGATGTAGTCATGGCCCACACTCCTCCTCCCAACCAGCACAAACAGCCCAACAGGAACCATGCTTACCTGAGAGTGAGTGGAAATGTACTGACATAATGGCTGAAAATGTGGAATGGTGTCTGGAGCACAAGGCCCTGTTGGGAGTTGCAGACAAATAGGCACGAGTCATCAGTGTCAGACATCTTGCAAGTACATTCCCACACGCTGTCAGGGAAGCAGAGTTCCAGGTAGGCTTTTGGTGCTGGGTGTGAAGGTGTGTGTAGGACAAGGCCTGATGTGAGTTGTAGCCATTGCAAAGACTCCTCCTCCCACCCAGCCCTGCTAACTCCTCTGGGCCTATGCTTACCTCACAGTGAGGGGAAGTGTACTAGCAAGGTGGCTGACACTGGTACATGGTGTTGAACTTGAAGCCAACTCCCATCAAGGCCTTGTGCTCCAAACACCATGCAACAGTGTCAGCCATCTCGATAGTACATTTCCATGAGGCCTCGGCAGTGAACTTCACTCCGTTCATGGTATTTGCGGAGTTTTCTGCACTCTGCGCTCCGATGAGCTCGCGGAGTGCAGAAAACTCCGCTCTACGTAGTGCAGCAGAGTTTTTTCCCCCTTTCACGCTCGCCAACTTACCGTTGGCGAGCACGAGCCTTTCGGTCGGGTAGAATTTCTACTCGAACAGCAGGAAGATCAGCGCGAACGGCAGTTCGCACTGCACTCCGCCACATGCGGAACTCCGTGGAGTTTTTTGTCACTTCGCGGAGTTCCGCAAAGCAAAACTCTGCGAACTATGCCCAGGCCTGATTTCCATTCACTGTCAGGTACCCATAGGCCAAGATGAGCTGGTTGTGCTGGTTGGGAGGAGGAGTGTTTGCCCTGACTACATCTCCCATCAGGCTCTGTCCTCCACACATCTTCCTACCCATTCCAACTAGCTTACCTGGGCCTCTGCTTTCCTGACAGTGAGTGGCAATGTTCTGCCAAGATAGTTGACACTGGGGCCTGTTGTCTGATTTGTCCACAACTCCTAACAGTGCCTTGAGCCCCAAACACCAGTCCCCAGTGTCAGACATCTTGCCATTACATTCCCATTGACTTTCAGGGAACACTGTTCTAGGCAAGATAGCTGACACTGGGGACTGGTGTTTGGAGCACAGGGCCATGATGGGATTTGCCTTCAAGTTCAACACCATGTAGCAGTGACAGTCATCTTGCATGTACACTTCCCCACACTGTCAGATACCCATAAGCCCGGATGAGCTATTTGGGATGGGTGTGTGGAAGAGTATTTGCTGTCACTACAACTCCCATCAGGCCTGGACCCACACACACCTTCCCACACAGCTCAAACAGCACACCAGAAAGAGTGGTGTTCAGACAATGAGATGTCTGACACTGGTGCCTGGTGTCTGAGTTGACCACAACTCCTATCATAGCCCTAGCCTATGTACCCACAATAGAAATAGCAAACCACAACAATTTACTCATTAAAAAGTCCCGTTTACCAAGCAAGCAAAGCCAAACTAACACCCTTACTTGACTAATGGCTCAAAGCGTAGGACCATACACAAAGCACCCACCCACGGAACAGTCCTGGTCATGGGCAATCAACAGACCCATCAACAGTTTATAATCCAGGGCAGCGTGTGATATATTGGAGAGGCAGACATCCAGGGCCCAGTCAAAGGGGCACCGGCGGCATTAGAACACAGGTTGCATGCAGGTGAAGTAGGCGTAGCAGAAGGTCAGCCTGTAGCGATGCTAAGTGCTGCTAATGGCATAAAACCAAAAAGGTGCTGCATCCATTCACGGTACAGCAGCAATTGGTTTCGGCTGGGCATAACCACAGGTCGGAGTAGTAGAAGAAGTACAAGCACACCACAAACCAAAAGGAGCAGCAAGGGAAACCCTCCGAAGGCACTGAAAAAAACCAGAATGAATAAAGGCTGGGATAACTCCAAAAATAGTCTGAAATGAAGTGACAAGGCTGGATCCCACTAGTTTAAAAAAGTAGGCTAGGCCCTCGGTATCAGACGCATTAAATATTTGGTGAATTAATTCTCCAAAATGTAGTGGGAGATTCGTATTCAACAATGAATGAATCTCACTGGCTGTTCTAGCCACCTGCAATTCGAAGGTCTCACGAGCTGAAGTGAGAGCCACTTCTTGTTGAAACAATAGCGCTTTGAGTCTGCTTAGCTTATTGAAATCAGTTTTCAAAGTTGGAATGGAAGGCCACAGCAAACTATTTACAATCCCATGTTGGGGTGGAAAAAGAACATTGCTGCAACATGTGACACGTTGTGAAACAGTTACTATATATGGGATGCCTGCCCGTAAGCAGCAGCAGTTGTGGTTATTCAGGATAAGGTAACTACCGTTAGAAAGCAGAGTGAGTGTGGGAATAATGGCAGGGACCGGCGTCCCTTTTAAAAAACAAGCCAAATTAGGGGCCGAAATGTTACAAGCTCTGTGAAGTTTAACTTGTTTACAGACTAAAGAGTGACCTACGGTAGAATCACAGTCCTCCCCTGTTAAGAAAACTTCCTTATCAGCGAAATGTAAAGGGTAATGACCACAATTCATGAATAAAACTACTTCCAAGGGGCTCAAATCTACCTATCGGGCAATGTTTCATGCATGCTGTGAACTGAAACAGTGAGATGGGCAATGAGATAACCCCGTGTATTAACCATACAGAAGAATCAGTCTCCGCTATCGAGAATGGTAACTGTTCTAATTTCTCAATGTGTAACATTGTGTATGTAGCGTATTTCATTTTAATGAGTTTCTGTTTATCAGTCA
Organism: Calotriton arnoldi; assembly: GCA_963921515.1. NCBI lineage: Eukaryota > Metazoa > Chordata > Amphibia > Caudata > Salamandridae > Calotriton > Calotriton arnoldi. Next base: position 2,376,691 of record CAWUFW010000004.1, on the reverse strand, counting down.
AATTAAACGGTAAAAACAGGCCGGAAGCATTCAAATAATCCCATGGCACTTTCCCAATTTTCAGCGTTTGCAATGTACAACTAAATTGCATAACAGAGCGCAACTGATTTTGACCATGATACAATACAGACACCCCGTCCTGTCCTGCCACTTAGTTCAGGATGGGTGGGTTGAGAAAAATAAAAGGTGATAAATAAACTTTATTACCTTTTTATTTTTCAGCTTTGGTCTTTGGGGCGGCTCTCCACCACTGAAACAGAGGAGCCGCCCCTGTCAGGAAAGCTGCGTAAACATGGTGCCACCATTGGAACATTTTCCAAGCGCCTTCCATCTGCACATTGTTTTAGTAGATATATTAATATGCATCTGAGGCGCCAGCAGCTGACTGCTGGTCTACGGCCGCCCTTCCACAACTACACGCCTGTGAGATTCTCAAAAATGCATCTTGAATGCCAACAGCTCTTATACAAGTTGCTACTCGATTGATGTATGTAGAATTGTAAGGGAAAAGTGTCAACGAATCCAGTATGGGCTGCAGCAGGCCGAGCTATTTATAACTAACCAAACCCAACACATAAATACACTCACGTATGTGCAAACGCACAGATGCAAGTTCCACTTAGCTCACGCATGAACGTATTTAACGCACACATGCGTAACAACAAATCTATAATTCCAACTTACATTGCAGATCTTAGAGCGTGACAAAAGGAGTTGACAGGAATCTTTTGACTCACATATGAATTTAATGATGCAGATAAAACAGAACAGTTTTAGAAAAAACATGCATCATCGACAGAACATTCGGTGAACAAGAAGATAATTCAAGAGCTATCCGTTGTGGGACACTCAGAGATGGGCACGCATGTGCGATCGGTATCAGAGTGGTACACATAGCCCTTGTTGCAGACACACCAGGGCTCGCAGGGTCTTTCGTCGACAGGTTTTACATCTGGATTTGCACAGGTTGCATCATCGGATTTCAAACAAGGCTCATAATGCATGTTCACCGGGCACTTAACTTGGCAAGTTTCGTATTTTACACATTCCTGAGAGTTGCTGGACTTGAATATGTAACCTGATTCACATTCACACCCGTATTTGCATTGCAGGGTACAAATAGGGAGTTTGATATCGCTTAGCTTGTCGCAGTTTTCTCGACAGGTCCTCATGCAAGTATATTTGGTGTTGGGTTGGCACACTATAGGGAGACACAAATGTGTTAGCCATATTTTTGTTTTTATTTCAGCATCAGTCGCATAAAAATATTACACACAATAACCAGTATTCACCTAAAAAGTGAACTAAAAAAAAATTAAGAAATCAGTAATAAAAACAGACATTCTTAATTATTACCGTGAAATATATGTAAATGCATCTTGTAATAACACCAGCTATTCTTTAACTGAAGTATCCTATCCACATTGCATTTATAGGATCAATTACCTCTAATTTCTCTGCCTACTTCAAATCCTGAGGCTGGGAAATGGCATCATGACTGCGTCTATGCTCCTGTGCGGAGGTTCTCCTAATATTTGTGCAATTGCGCGCCCCGAGATGCTGCACTGGTGAGTCTGCAGGCTTAGATGCAACTTGTCCAGTCTATCCAGATATTTGACCACCGTCATCTCATCTGATCTGTATAATTTTTAAGAAGTAATCTATCAACTATAGGTGGGTTCTTAAATGTCTGAATGGTAGTGGGTCACAATCAGGCCTACCTCATGAATATTAATAAGGTGGTTCACTATAATTGGATGCCATCACAGGGAAGGTGGCCTGTGGGGGGCCAGCAGACCATCATGTCTGTAACTGCCTTTCAATAAAGTAAGCTTTTTTAAAATGCCGCCCATTTTTCTTAGAGGAAACAGCATAGCAGTTAAAAATAAAAGTGGCCAATTTTTTATTATTTTTTTAAAAAGGGGACCCCTTCCTTTTTGTGAATGCATTATCACCTCCTCTAAGATGTCAGTAAAAGCCAACATTTATAATGTCGTATAGTTTTTTCGCCATTTTACATAATTTTCACAAAGGAAATTATAGAAAATTTGCACCAGGCCGAGTCACTTTTTAACCAGACCTCCCTTGTCCAAAAGGGCAACCTAAAGCACCTGGAAACAATTTAGTTAAGCAGTGTGTGCTAAGAATAAACATCGAACACCTTCACCAATACATAAGCCGTCCAATAAATTCCAAGCTAATAGTTATTTTTCAATCTTTCCTAATATACACCTACCTCAAAGCAATTTAGCAGTACCCTGAAAGAGGTTTCCCTCCCTACAGCAGTCTGTCCTGTTTTGCATCTTTCTGTGTCTACAAAGAAGATATAACCACCTCAAAAAGGGATGGAGCAAAACCGTACACTTACATATGTAGGTGTCAGAAGTGATTTATTAATTAGGAATGGGGTGGCCCATCAACCAAATACGGCAATTTTTCTAGGTTACAACAAAGTTCACTGTGAAATGGCTGGGGATCCCCGAGTCGATCGAGCACAAAGTTCCAGCCTTTTTTTCAAGAGAAATGCTTGCCACATTCAATCAGTACCAAACATAATTCAAGTTAAGAACACCATAACATTTCCAAACCAATTTAAGAAATCCTGGAAAAATATAGTATGCTTAATGGCACAAAGTGCTTAAAGGACGGTTAAGGGAACAAGAGATATGAACTCATGAAGTGAACGCAAAATAAATTCCTTGGGAACAATGGGGCTGTAAAAGTCACTGTTTAAAAACAGCCAGTAGAGAAGACAACAAGAATTTACAAGCAATCTATTCTAACTGAGAGAGATCAGAAACTCAGAGGCACAACAGGTTGCCACACTCCAATGCTTTCAATTTTCCTGGTGGCCTATTGCGGGAACTCACACAAAAAGTAAGGGGTAGGAGGAAAGAACGTCCAACTTCGACCTCCTGCAACAACTTTTTACACACAAAATAGAAGGGGGACTTTGTACTAGTGTTCGCTGTGATCTAAAGTTGGGGGAACACCCAAGGGTCTATTGTGGGACTCAAGTAGCATGTCCAAGAGTATGACAGAGTACCTTCCTCCTGATTGCCGTTTCAGTAAGGGCTCACAAATTCTTGAAGATCATAGAAAAGTCTCCTCTGGTCTCTCCCAAATCTCTCAAAAGGCTCCTAGGGTGCAGACCTCTTTCTAACCTGGGCTCCGATATAATCTACTCTGTTGCAATTCATTTCTAACTCGACAGCTAAATCATCCTCAAAGGAAATAAATCCTTCTCCATCTTCCTGTGTCCATAAGTCAATACATAAGACCATTGGGTGTAATCAAGGCTGCCACTTGTCATAAGGACAGAGAACATGCCCTGCGAAAATCACTAGCAGTGTCATGGTCCTCTGAATCTTAATGCCAGCACAAAGCAGTCCATAAAAAGGCAAAAATCTAATGAGATCTTGCAGAAAACATTACATTGCTAGAGTACGTATATTTTTGTGCATGTAACCACATTACAAACATGTATCAGTGTGGGGTTTTTAGTATTGACAGGAATAATGGCGCTCAAGCTAATTCGCGCTGAGTTTATGTAATACTAGGAGTGTGAACGGTGCAAACCAGGTCAGGGGATATGCCCTAAAACCCCTGTGATGGTATGGATAGAAATCCACACAAATGAAGTAGGTACAGTCCCGGGCACACGTAACGAGGATATAATATCAGGAGAAATGTCTCATACTGCAGAAATGTAGAGGGTCTACCCCAGAATGATAATCATAGGTGTTTAATATAGTAACAGAGCATAAGCAACCAGCCAAAACAAAAGCAACCAGCCGACATGTGTTTCGTCACAAAGGGTAGTAACCCGTGACTCTTCAGGGCTGAAAGGTGGTGCCAACAAGGTGGATTCAAGTGACCGTTCAAGACTCCAAAACGGCAATGAAGAGCAGTGCGAACCACGGTAGGTGGACTACTGCCAAATGTAAGGAAAGGAAGACGGATATCGCCGGGCGGCGGATAAGCCAATGAGGACTATTGACCTTCAGAAAAGTCGATGCAGTCTGTGGCGACGAGATTAACCAAGTGCTAAGTAGCACAGGGGGGAATATAGAATTAGGCGTGCCAGGTCAGTAGTCCAGGACGACAACGGCGGATGCGCCGGAGTACAGGAAACTGGGAGAAGTGTTGTTCAGGAAGGAAAATGGTTCCGGAAGATGGCCACCCTCTCAAAAAGAATCGAAGATGCAAACTGGGGTGAAATCACAGTAAAAATTTATAAAATCTTAAATCGAATTTTAGATGCACACGAAATTTTTACTAGGATTTCACCCCAGTTTGCATCTTCGATTCTTTTTGAGAGGGTGTCAACTTCCACTTTGTTCTTTTCAAATTCTTCTTGAGCTATATCTATCAGCTAACGTAGCATATTATTTGAGACAGTACGTAAATTGTCCTCCCAAAGTTGTAGTTTGTCCGGAGCTGTGGTCTCAATAGGAGGGAATATTAAAATCCGTAATCCTCTCAAATTTACAAGAAAATTAAAGTTGCACTCTTTTTTTACTGATAATCCTATGAGACATACATCATTAGTAAGAACTGAACAAAACAGTGACCTCACTGCACAGGATCTAGAAAACATCAATCTCTTAACAAACTTATCAACGGATACCTCACCTGATACCCTAGAATCGCTGACAACCACGGCTGAAGAGTTGGGAATAGACATCTTCCACTCAAGACCAAATCCTCTTAAAAAGAAGTCGAAATTTACACCAGCTTTACCATCTGGCAATTCTATAGATATGTTTTTTAAAGCTGTCAATGACGATTTGAATAAAGAATTTACAAAATTTCAAACTAAACAAAAATACATATAAAACAACATATCGAACAAAGAGAGCAAGGCCTTGACAGAATTGAGAAAGGACCCCAACCTTATAATAAAGGAAGCTGACAAAGGGGGAATGTTGTCGTCTTAAACACTTCAGGCTATTTGGAAGAGGCCCATCGACAACTAAATGACACAACCTGCTATTTGAAAATTGATCATAACCCCACAAAAGAGATACAAGCTAAACTCCTCCAACTCCTGAACACCTGGTATGAAAAAGAGCTTCTAACTATGGAAGAAAAACAACTCTTATATATCAACAACCCAATTACTCCAACCCTTTACCTCTTACCAAAGGTTCACAAACCAGGAAGAATACCCAAAGGCAGGCCGATAATAGCAGGAATTGATTCGATCTGTTCCAACGTGGGCGCATTCATTGACGCAGAATTACAACCTCTCATGCGTGACCTTCCGTCTTTTATTAAAGACCCCAAAGATGTCCTACAAAAGTTGGAGAACATAGCCTGGCAAGATGACTATATTCTCTCTTCAATTGATGTCACCAGCCTTTATACCTCAATTAAACACACGGATGGTATTGCAGCAACCAGGAGATTTTTACAGACAAGATCAGTTCATTTAACAGCTAGAAACAATATGGTACTGGACATGCTTGAATTCTGCCTATTTAACAACTATTTTCTTTTCAATGGCGATTTCTTTATTCAACTCCAGGGTACGGCCATGGGGGCAAAATTTGCACCCCCATATGCCTGCCTCCTGATGGGTGAGGTAGAGAGGCACTGGCTATGGGGAAAAAGATCGCACGACTTCTTTAATAACATTATTATGTGGGGCAGATACATCGATGATATTTTGTTAATTTGGCAAGGATCTGAAGATCTTCTGAAATGCTTTATCGACTCTCTAACTCCGAACAAATGGGGAATCGAGATTACACACAGCACTTCTAAAACTGAAATAGAGTTTCTAGACCTTACAATTTATATTGAGAACAATAAATTGCAAACTAAAATACATAGGAAACCAACTAGTGCAAATTCAATCTTACATGCGTCCAGCAGCCATCCTAATCATACTATCTCCAATATACCAGCAGGAGAATATCGTCGAGCACGCATGAATTGTAGCTCACCTGAAGATTATATGGCCAAATCTAATGAAATAACTCATCGCCTAAAACATCGAGGATATAAAACACAAGTTTTAAACAAAACCCAGAAGAGGTTTGCTGATACTGAACGATGTTCACTATTACATAACAACTGTATTAAGGAAAAGAAATCAGTAATTCATTTTACTACGCAATACAATAATGGACATCAATATATCCGCAAAACACTGAACAAAAATTGGCACCTTCTGAAGGAAAATCCAACTATATCCGAAGTGCTCCATGATAAACCACAATTGAGTTTTTCTAGAAGTAGAAACCTGAGGGATATCCTATGCCCATCTTTCTTGGACACAAAACAAGAATCAACCACATTTCTTCAACAACCTAAAGGCTTCTATACCTGTTCTAATTGTTCGGTGTGCAAACTGGGAAAATCTAAAACAAAAGAAGTCTTCATCAATGGAAATGTGCATAAAATAAATGACTTCATAAATTGTGAAAGTACTAATGTAATCTACCTTATTTCCTGTTCATGTAATCAACATTATATCGGGAGTACCATTAGGCCTTTAAAAATCCGCATACAAGAGCATTACAGAAATATCCATAAATCAGACACCAGGCAACCATTGGTGGAACATTTTTTGACACATCATTACCACCAACGTAACTTCATGTTCATCGGGCTCAAAAAATTGAAGCAACATAAACGAGGCGGTAATTTGGAACTTTGCCTTCGAAAAGAGGAAAGTGCACTCATTATAGGCCTTGAAACAGTGGAAAAGGGACTCAATAGAGAATATGAGTGGCACCACTGGCTCTAATAAACTATATGAATTAGCATTCAGTCAAGGATATCAATTAAGACTATATTACAACATGGGCCTTATGTAAAACGCTTGTAATTTGATATACCGACTGTATGAACCATGCTATCCTGTGAATTGAGTATATAAGCGAACCACAAATCTGTGATTTCAATAACAAATCCGTTATTCATTTTTATGATACATATCTCTTCACAACACTGGACAAAATAACAAAGAGTGCACTTAGTACAACAAGCAATGACACCTGTGTACTAAGTACAATAACCCTATCTCCAGCATTTGGGAAAAATATTTCCCACTGTCAATTCTAACAGTACACCTTAAAACGTCGCTTATTTCTTATAAACAATTGTTAGCGATCACTTCATTCTTGAGCAATATAATTCCCAAAAAACACTGCATGCTAAACAAATAGTGCATTGAGTAGACAAGCTATGATATTTATACATTAAGAACAACAAACTTGTCACTCACAAATAAACAATACAAATTCCGCTATTTCCTAAGATTCCCTAAAAAATTGTTAATTTCTTTGCTTGTATCATGTGTTTGCTCAAATTATTTCCTTTTGACTCGCGTTCCCTCGAATACCTTGTGCTAATACTTTGTACTTATGTACTATGTACACAACCTTGTAGAATATAGGAAACATCGGTATAATCTTAAGCACTAAAGAGTATTGTGGGCTAATTCCATTTTTAAGTCCGCCTTGCACATTTAGACCTATGTGCGTCTATAGCGGTATTGGCTTCTGATATGTAGCACATCTGAGCCTCCCGGAACTAAAATGTTCGTAATTCTCGTAGTCAGGCATGCGAAGTCCTGCTAACTGGTATATGTGTTGCTTACTAAATTCTAATATATCGCTTATGTAAAACGCCTCCATTGTGGTCAAAACTTACAAAATATTACAAAATATTACAAAACTTTAATACTAAAATACTAAATTTACATTTTGAATTCTTGCCACTTTGACAAAATACGGATCATTATAACGCTCAAAAATGCAAAAGATGAGCATTTAAACTTTTTGCGTTTCGTTGGTTGCTATGCAACCCTCCCGATCACGTGGGTAGTGACACTTCCGGGACACGCCGGCAAAACACGCTATTTAAAATGGCGACTTTAACCTTAAGGCTAAGCATAGCGGATTAAACCGAGGACCAGACGTAGGATATCGACAACAATATTTAAAAGTAAGTGAGTACCGCTTTGCATTTAGGCTTATGTTTGCTCTGGAACAAATAAGCGTTCTTCCGAGAGTGGTAATTTTGGTTTTTCTGCTCTGTTTGTTTGTTTTTTTGTTTGCCGTCTTCACTCAACTGTAAGGATATGTTCTATTTAAGTGCGCTCCTTCAACCTGTTCTGCCCGAGCCGTAACAGTTGTGCCCTCTCAGGCATTTTTTGAATAATTGTGATGGTTTTTGAGAAACGCGTAAATTCTTGCTCTTACTCGCTCTCAATTGACTGACAAGAAACGCTCTGTCCAAGCACGTTCTTCAAGTCTGCTCTGCTCGAACCGTAACAGCTGTGTCCTCTTAGGCATTTATTTGAATAATAGTGACGCTTTTACTAAGAAATGCGTAAAATCCCATCCCTTGCTTCTCTGAGTCTCAAGAAAATGACTTCCCTATATAAGACACAATGTTGTTTACATAAAAGACCGTATGTTCATCAAATAGCATCAAAACATTTCGAATCTTCTTGGGAACTAATCGAGTCCCTGTTAATTTGGGAAAAAATTGGAACTTCTATGCACACAACTTTTTTAAATGATTTTTTAAGTCTCAAACCACTTCGCTTATGATATATAGTATATTGTATGCTGAAAATTGTCATAATGAAGGTCTTGTGAATTCTCAAATAGTGACAGTGTATACCCAATGAATAACCAATAGGAATGCAATTTGACACTAATGTCTATCAATGGTTTAAAAAAGTACATACTTGTACTTGCAGAATTTGTTGCTGTACATAATATCATTTATCATGACCGTGGAAATGTAAACGATCAATATTGTTTGGAATGAAATGACTAGGTACTGTATATCCATCTATTTACCTAGCACTCACATGTATTCAGTGTGACTTGCATGTCTCTGCACTAATATTTAATGCCCGTTCTTGGGCAAAAATTAGACATGTGACTAACTTAGCACAATTAACAATCTTGCTAATATCTGTGGTCTTTCTGACATTTAACACCAAGTTGGACTAACAGCACGTCTGATGCCAGCACTTTGCTGAATTTTTTGCAATTTTTTGCAATTTGCAATTTTCTTAATTAATTTTTTCCTTTTTCTCTTTCTTTTTCTTTTTCTCCTTCTTTTCCCTCTCTTCCTCTCATTGCTTTTAAAAATCATAAGCTTACACAGGTGAACGTTTGATTCTGGTTTTGTTGCACGCCTTGAGACATTTGGTCTATGGCAACACATTTTTCCTAAATTTCTAATCTGATGGTAATTTTAAACTTTCTTTCTAAAAACACAGTTTTATTTCTTCATTTTCACACTTGGTCGGTGTTTTTACTTTTTTTGGGGGAGCCAAGTACCCCGTTTTAACAACTTGTTTACTTCCTTTCTTTCACAGCCTTGAGAAAGCCCTGGCTTTACTTGCCAAACAGGGCGAAACACGTGTCGGCTGTTCTTTTTACACTTCAACTTCTATGGAAATTTAATAAAAAGTGAAATGGATCGAAAAAAACAGTAAATAAAAAGAATCATTTTCACATGAACTTATCTGTACTTCATTTGCGTTCAAATGAGGAATTATCCTGTGATTGGATGATATACCCTCTGCAAAAAGAGGAACTTTTGCTTACAACCCCTTTCTCACTTTGCTCCCTTGAGGCTGAAAAGGTCCAGAGCCTTAAGCAACTCCGGAAACTTGGGAATTTATATTCGGATTCGGGATCTCTGGACCCTCTTTTCTTATCTCAAACTGTTCTCTAAATTATTCTTCAGATAAATGGATGGTGGTTGGTTGGTAAGGTTGTCCGAGGCCAAAGTAGTGTTCTTCAGCAAACAGATGCTCTGTTGTGATTTGGGATCATCCACAATGTTCCTTGTCAGAGGCAGGGTTGATGTTGTTGAGGTTTGCTGTTAGAGCATTTCCATGAAGAGATTCTGTGATGATCACAGCATTTTGTCGTTGTAGGAGATAGTGATGAGTGACTTTAGAATACCTGTTTATTTAGCATGCAAGAGGAGCTCCAAAGCTATCCACTTGAAGAATTAGCAGAGTAGGTGTGTCTGTTTCATGTTCATATTGGTCATTAGCACTGCAGTTGTTGACTTATTGTCATATTCTGTAATCTGGGAGTAGTGTAAAGCAGTGCTTGAGAGACTTGAAGAGAGATTTGTTTATATTAGTCATTGTTTGATGCCTATCTTGTAGAGGAGGCTGTGTTTGAGTTGATTCACTGGCTTGGTGGAGTGCTTTGAGTTGGATGAGGTTGCCAAAGGCATTGGCCTGTTTCAATTTCTTTTCTTAATTTCACATATTTCAATTATTATCTGTTAGTTCTTTGGTTTACTAATAGTGCACATGGATTTGGTTTGGAGGACCATGTTTTAATGATGCATTTATTGGCGCATGGTTTTTTGAGGACAGTATTGTATTTGTTTTGATGTTTGTTAACATCTGATGAGGTCTGGTGGTGTTTGAGACGTTAATGAGTTCCATTTAAAAGTCATCCTTGGCAAAGTCTTAAAGGAAAATGTTTTTCATTTTCTCTTTTTGGTTGGGTGTGATGCTTAAATGTAGAGTGGAGAATAGCATAGTATTTCAGTTCAGTGGTAAAGGGGCATTGCCTTGTTATGATGCAGGGTGCTGCTCTGAGAGTAAATAGGTTTGATTATTAGTTTCTTGGTGTCAGATACTTGACAAGTGTATATACAGATTCTTTCACTGCTTTGGTTCTAAAGATGTTCAGAACATTGAAGTTTCAAAGGAGGTTTTGGTGGGGGCTGAATGGGGCAGTAGTGATAAAGGGCCAGATGTACGGTGCATTTAACAGGTCGCAAACGGGCCGTTTGGGACCAGTAACATGTATTTTACTATGTACAAACCCTATTTTGCGAGTTGGCAACCTATTACCGACTCGCAAAATAGGGGTTGCGAGTCACTAATAGGAAGGGGCATGCCAAGGGTGTCCCTACCTAATAGCGAGTCGCAGGGGGATGTACGATTGTTTTACTAACGGAATGCGGTCGCAAAACAATCGCAGTTTACCACCTACTTGAAGTAGGTGGTAAGCCAGTCACAAAGGGGAAGGGGTCCCCAGGTATTTGTAACTGGCAGTGAAAACATTTTTTACGAGCAGGGAGTGGTCCCACAGACCACTGCCTTCTCTTAAAAATGAAAGAGATTTTTTTATAAACACATCTCGTTTTCCTTTAAGGAAAACGAGTTGCATTAAAAAAAAAAAGTAGCTATTTTAAAAAGCAAACACAGACATCCCCAGCAGGCCACGAGCCCAGTGTTACTGCCCATTCCTAATGGGTTGCAAATTGCGACCTGCCTCATGAATATTGATGAGGCAGGTCCATAGCGACCCCATTGGGAATCGCTAATGTGTTCGAGACACATTAGTACATTTCATTTTGCGAGTCTCTAATTGCGAGCCACACCAAAATAAAATGGTTGCACATGTGGCCCAAAGTCCGATATTTAGGAGCTTGTTGGAAATGGTCTTTGCATGATGCAGAGAGGTTGAAATGGGAAGTGAAGAGGTTGTAATATGATTTGGGTGGTACTTGTTCTGTGAGAAGGCAAGGCCAAATATGCTTGTGAATGATGGCAATCCCCACTCTTCCCATTCAGTGTATGGCCATTATGTTCAGTGATATAGTCTGCTGTGTCAAAGACATGATTGTGGTGGAAGTGGGCGATATTTACGTGATAACAAAATGCATCATGGTTGTTTTGTGCAATCATGCACCTATTTAAAGACAATGTATGGCTGCAGAGTGTGCATTATTCAGCATGAGGTAGCGAGTTAGGGGGTTTGTTTTGTAGGTGGTGTGTGTGTGCTAATGGGTAGAATGAAATTAAGGTTTTTGGTGTTTGCTCAGTGGTAATCTGTGACAGAGTGCACTGTAGTGTGTGTATTTTGTGTGTGGTGTGTGTGCATGTGTAGCACAGAGTATAGGTGTCTCATTAGAGGCTCAGTGTTCTAGGTCTAGGCACTTCCACTCCTGAACAGGCCTAAAGGGGTGACAACATTGTCAGTGTCCACCTGGTAGACGGCACCTTAAGGTTGGGGGGGCAGATTTACAAGCCCCTTGCGTCATTTTTACAAGATTTCACTGCGCCACTTCTAGGACGCCACTGCATCAAATTCTTACGCCTGCTTGAAGCAGGCATAAGGAGTGACGCAGCATAGGCCTCCCCTGCATTGCTGGAGTCGCGTCGTGCTTGCGACACGACTCCAGCAATGCGTGACTTTTGGGTCAACAGATAAGTCAGAATTTCTGACGCATCTGTCAATCCTTGCGCCATGGTGCGCCGTATTGTAAATACGGCGCATCCATAGTGGCGCAAGGGTTTCTAATGGTGGTGCAGGGAAAGTGACGCATCTTTACAGATGCGTCACTTTCTTGTAAATCTGCCCCTTGGAAATTAAGTGCCAGGCTCTGATTGGCTAGAATACGTGGGACTCAAGGGAGCTTTCTGTGCTGTATAGTCTGGGGTATTACTTGGTGGTCTTCCGTCTATGGGAGCACTAGTTCTGCTAATGTTTAAAAGATGAGCTTGACTCTGATTGGCTGGGGCCAGCAGGAGGTGACGGAAATGTCTGTGTGGTTCTGGCTGGGATGTTCCTCAGTAGCCTGCTAGCCTTGAGAGTGCTGCTTGGCCTGGTTGAAAGTAGCAGTTATGTTGAAAAATGTGGTGGGTTTTGTTGGGCTGGGCATGGGAGGTGTGAGTTAAAAAAAATACCCACCATTTTCTGAATTTTTTTATAGATGGTCATTAGACCCTGCACACTGGGGCACTGCTGTCCAGTGCCAAATGTATATGCTCTGACCCCAAAAAGGCCTAGTCCCTGGTGACTTATTTAACCTTTAAATAAGGCCATCGTTTATGGTGTGGAAATACACTTATTGTGACATCCACTTGTGTGACAAAGGAAAACATGGCTTCAGGCTTATCATTGTCGCCTGATTGCTGCAGTGTAAAACCTGCAGTGTGACCTGTTAACATAACCCTTTTTAAGAGTTAAAGGATCTCAATTTTAAATATTAGTGAGTCAGTTCTATGTAAGTCTTTTAGCCCACAAGCTAGGGTGCATGGTATTTAAAAGGGGGGACATACAGAAAAGTAATGTTACCATGTCCCTACAGCAACAAAACCCTAAAAGCAATATTCACTGCGGCAGGAGTAGCTACCATGTGTAAAACAAATTGAAAATGAAGATCGCTATGTCGACAATGGGACAAGCTAATAAAATAATTAAATAACTATCTTTAATAGGTATTAAAAATCCAATTCAATGGTAAAGTTGGTTTTTAATAAATATTTTTAAAAATGAACGTTTTAAAAGTTACCCTTAACCTGCCTGAACTGATAGAAGGCTAATTAGCATAATGCTCTGCCAGCTTCCAGTCTATGCTCAAGAACAGCAATTGATGTGAAATGCCCTCCAAGAGCAAACAATAGGTTCACCTGAATAGGCAGGGATGACTCTTCTGAACTCCACAGAATATTCTGTGTAGGGCATTGTGGGCATCCTGTTGATACCCCAATGTCAAATCCTGATTGATATAAATGTTATACCACATGTAATACTTGGGGCACATTTGAAAGGGAGAGAACAGGATGCCAAGACAGTTCTTGTGTATCCCCTCTCTAGTTGCTTAAGGACCCTGCGTTTGCCCTACCATTCTTCTGTCACTGGGTTTATTGTGGGTACAGTGCCTGATTCAAGCTGGATTTTAATGCTAGATTTTAAGAGTAGACTGGGGATTTCCCTATGACACTCCCGTACACACCTTCAGCCCTCGGTGCCCAGGTTTAGTGTGGCTGTAGACATTTGCTATCTTGAAAATGTGCTGGCACGTTGCATTTTAGGCTTGTTTGCAGTAACGCAAAGGTCAGCAATTTACCCTCAAAGGCACATGTGTGTTCTGGAGACATACTACTTAACTATAGAATGGATTGGAAAGTCAGAGAGTAGTGAGTTGCTTTGGCAACCTATCACATTTATTTTAAAAAGATAAAGGTCAGAAAGGTAGATGGGGAAGATAGGTTTGCATAGAGGTAGCTGTAATATATATTAAGCTGTAAGTGAGAGTGGAATTTAGCAAAGATGTATGGTAACAAATGTGCTATTTTGCAAAGTAGAACATTTGATTCCTTTAGAGGAATGTAGCACCTTCTGTTTAGTGTCCTCCTAAAAAAACTGCTTAGAGTTGCTTTCCCATAGAACTGGCACTGAAAATGATCAAGGGACTGCACGAGGAAAGGGATAATCAATGTATTTAAAAAGTGACTATGACATACAGATCAAGTTCTTTGGGGGTAAAATGTCATACCTTTTGGAGGAGAATCAGCCAGAAGTGGGTTCACAAAGATCAGCAATAGACCTGAAAAGATACATAGTGTGTTAATGAGCAGACTGGGTTGTGGCAGCATCAGTGCCATATCACCCTTTTTCTAGGTACACTTTTACTCACCTAACATCAGTAGCTGAAGGTATGAGCTGGGTAGCTTCATGTTGTCCTCTCCTTGTTTCTAGATACAATCAGTACCAGAGCACAATGATTAAGTAAGTATTTAAAGGCAGCTATAAAACCATAAATGCATAGATGCATACAAAATAATACCCTGTGGATAGAGAGATGTGACATACAGCTTAAACTCATAGTTGGGCAAATGGGAAGGAGTTGGGACAGTCTTGAGGTCAAGGATAAAACACTGTGCATGATGAGGTGACCAAAGGAAAGCTACAGTAGATAGAAGGAAATATGAAATTACTACACATGCACATACATGGACACAAAAACATTCATACACAGACACACTGCACACATATACACACATATACATACACACACACGCAAACATTGCGGTGGAGTGAACACAGGAAAGAGCAACAGCACACATCGGAACATACCTACCAGTATATACATTTTTGAACATCAAAAAGAATATTGTGAAGATAAGTATATGTAGGTAAATAGGTAAGTATAGGGTTACTGTATTTCACTTCGCAAATTTAGTGCCTTTATAGATATATAACACAAAGGTTAAAGTAACGTTATAGTTAGGCTCAGATTTTACTCATACAAAGTCAGTGAAATTCAGCACTTATAGTCACCTGAGCTAACTATAACTTACACCCCCGCAATGCACTGCTTATGACTTCACACATAACTTCACTCATGACATGGTCAGTGACATCACTGATGACACCTCAAATGACATCCCTGATGACATCAAAGTGAGCGAGTGCGTGAGAGTTCGAGGGGGTCATCGAGTGGGTGTGTGAGTCTCCGTGTGGGTCTGTGAGTGGGTGCCCGAGTGTCTAAGTGGGTCTGTGAATGGATGCATGAGTGTCTCTGTGAATCTGTCAGTGGGTGCGTGAGTCTCAGAGTATGTCTGCGAGTCAGTGCATGAGTGTTTGAGTGACCCTGTGAGTTGGTACATGACTCTCTCAGTAGGTATGTGAGTGGATGCATGAGTCTCTGAGTGAGTTTTTGACTGGGTGCGTGAGTGCCTGAGTGGGTCTATGAATGGTACATGAGTCTCTGAGTGGGTCTGATGTCTGTGACTGGATATGTGAGTGTCTGAGTGGGTCTGTGAGTGGGTGTGTCAGTCTCGGACTGGGTCTGTTACTGGGTGAGTGAGTTTTGAAGTGGGTCTGTGAGTGGGTGCATGAGTCTCTGAGTGGGTTACCAGCTGAGCTGTGAAGTGTATGTTTTTTAAATGGGCATAACACAGGCCCCTGCACCTAAGGGGCTGCAGAGGCCTGTGTTACGCTCCTCACTATTCTCTGCTGCTCCAACCAGGATTCAATGTGCTCTGGGACTGCGGGGGAGCCTCAAGGCCCCTGTGGTCCCAGCCGGCTCCTCGCCAGCATTTATTTATTTATTTTATTTGTTTATATAGCGCCTAAATCGACCCCCGAAGGGGTATCTCTGCGCTTCGGACAGGCAGCGTGAAAGTAGTGCTACTACAGCTGAATCAGAGACAGAAGAGAGTAGTCTTGAGCATTTTCCTAAATTGTAAATGATCAAGGCATTGCCTCAAATGTAGGGGGAGCTCGTTCCAATAGCGGGGGCCTAGATGGGAAAGGGCTTTTCCCCCTAATCTGGCCTTCCTAACTTGGGGGACCACAAGAAGATGTTTGGAGCCCGAGCGGAGAGACCTGGAAGGAAGGTATGGTGTAAATTTCTCCGAGAGATAGGTGGGACCAAGATTGGACAACGCCTTATGGATGGTACAGCAAACTTTGAATCTTACCCGTTGCCGTATTGGAAGCCAGTGAAGCTGCAAGAGAAGAGGGCGGGAGGCAGTCCTGGGGGGGACATTGAGGACCAATTGCACCGTCGTGTTCTGGACTACCTGCAATCTGCTGAGCGAGGCCTCCTTGGCGGAGATCAGCAGACCGTTGCAGTAGTCCAGACGGCTTAAAACAAGTGCTTGAGTCAGAGTCTTTCGCGTTGAATCGGGAAGCAAAGGAAAGACTCGGCGGAGTAGGCCCAATGTGTGGAAACAGGAGCCAGCAGTCTGGGCAGCATGCTCCTTCAGGGTAAGTGCTTGATCCAGATGGATGCCTAAGTTCTTAACAGTGGATTTGGGGGCAGGAGGGACACCCAGATCAGCCGGCCACCATTCAGGTGTCCATAATAAGGGGGCCTCTCCAAAGAGGAAGATCTCCGTTTTCCCAACATTGCACTGGAGGAAATTACTCTTCATCCAGTGTGAGATGGCTCTCATACCAGAAGAGAATGTCGACTGTACAGAAGGAGTCAGTTTGTCGACTGGAAAAAGCAGCTGTGTATCGTCGGCATAGGATACGGGGGTGAACCCGTATGTCCTCAGGAGATTGGCCAAGGGGGCAACATAGATATTAAACAATGTGGGGCTCAAGCATGAGCCCTGAGGTACTCCCTTGGACAATTCCATCGGTGCCGAACGATACGGGCCTAGGTTGACGGTCTGGGAGCGCGCAGATAGAAAGCTCGTCATCCACTGAAAGGCAGAGTTTCTTAGTCCAATCTCCTTCAACCTCCTGAGCAATATCTGATGTGAGATCGTGTCGAGCGCGGCAGATAGGTCCAACAGCACCAGAATTGTGCAGTGGCCCTTATCAAGGGTCATCCTGATGTTATCTGTGACTGCTAACAGAGCCGATTCGGTGCTGTATTTGGGCCTAAAGCCTGACTGGGAAGGGTCTAAGCAGCCAGTAAGTTCGACGTGGTTGGAGAGATGTTTGTTGATATGTTTCTCCAACAGTTTGCTCAGGAAGGGAAGAAGCGAGATGGGGCGGAGATTGGAAAGATCCGGCAAAGGAACCTTGGTGTTCTTACGAATAGGCCTGACCTGTGCTGCTTTCCATTCTGACGGAACGTGACCCTCTCTCAGAGAGAGGTTGAGGAGAAATTCAATTGAGGGAGACAATTGGTGGGCTAGAGAGGTCACAACTTTGGCTGGGATAAGGTCGAGGGGGGACCCTGATTTTACTTTATGGATCAAAGATTCTACCTCTACCGATGTCAGTGGAGGGAAGCACTCTAGTAACTGAGAGGTTGCCTGTACTGGCTGATCTGGTGTCATTGAGGCCAGGGGTTGGCTACCTGGCGGAACAATTTTTTCATAGATGAGTTCTATTTTTTGCGAAAAATATTGTGCAATAGCATTGCATAACGTTTGTGAAGGAGCCTCAGGATTCTCACAGGCCTTAGGGTTGATGAAAGAATGAAGGATGTGATGTAAGATTTTAGGGGTGTTACCAGCCTGGGCTAATTGCGATGCAATATGGGTCCTACGCGCAGTTTTTATATTTTTGTGGTAGCTGGACAGAGTGGTCAGAAACTGATCTTTATCCCTCTTGTCGTGGGTGGTGCGCCAGCATCTCTCATATTTCATGCAGAGTTGTTTCTGTGCTCGCAGCTGGGGGAAAACCAAGCTGTCTGAGGGCGTTTAGGGTAATTTGGCAGTGATTTCAATGGTACAAGGTGGTCAATATCCATGGAAACAGCAGAATTGTATTTGGCCAAGGCTTCCTCTATATTGTCCGATGCAATATTCTGAGGTATTGGGAAAGAGGCTTGAAAGCTCTCCGGGGTGATTTTCTGCCATTGCCTGCGGGTGGAATATGTAACAGGGTTAAGTCCCTTCAGCTCTCTTGAGCCCTGTATAGAGAATTCGATTATCGCATGGTCAGACCAAGTTAGTTGTTGGGGGGGTTCACATTGAACCCTGGGAGAGTTCGAAAAGATAATATCTAGTGTGTGGCCAGCTATATGAGTGGGGCCTTCGTTGAGCTTAGATAAGCCCAAGAGGGCTAGGTCTGCCAAAAGTGTTTGAGAGTCAGCATTAGAGGTGCATTGCTTTATATATATATATATATATATATATATATATATATATATATATACACACACACACACATATGTAGCGCTGCTGAAGGATATTGACATTGAGACATTTTCCAACATCTCAATCATGTAAAAGACATACGGATTTTAGTTTATGATTCCAGCATATACATGGAGTATTGACAATTGGAATTCTGGCACTGGTCTTGTATTTATGGCTTTTAGAACTTCGCACTGCCGTCCAAAGGGATTGTGGGCCTTGTAGTCTGATTGAGAGAAATAATGATCTCCCGGTGGCTGACATTAGTGTTGGACACAAACACACTTTGTGAAACTTGAACCCCGCAGTGCTGCCACTAATCTTATGAATTTGAAGGTGTTTCTCAGTGTATTTTACACGCATTTGAAAGTGATATTCCAATTCATGTTCAACATCGTTACCATAACGGTTTTTCCATTTGTAATTCGAGATGTTTTGAAACATTATTGTTAACAATAGGTGCAGCATGACCTCAAGCAATTCAAGCGTATTTTAATATTACTTTTTGATTTAATGCAAAAAGAAAGGGCATTTTATGTTTTTACAGAAAGTTGGCGCCACAATGTTAAAGACCCAAATACCCTGGCTAGTCATTACGACAAGCTTCTATAATGAGCAGGAGAGATATCATTATGTCTATTTCTTTTCAGGGCATATATCAACAGGCGCACTATGTTCAAATGCTTGGTGTAACTATGTGGAATAATGCACTATGCTGCTATTTTTAGGTAGAATCACGTTGCATTCAGCATTTCAGTTATCAGCTTATAACTACATAGTCTGTCTTCTGTGCCTATCCATTTTCAAATGGGGGGAAGGGGTATTTAACTGGGATTGTTAATGTCGCCAATTAGATTGACAAAGGCTGCTGCGCAGCCGAAACGCGTATCTCATCCAATGCAGGTTCGAGGGAGACCTGAATTACAATAAATGAGCCCTATTCCTACCTACCTAGAGTACGTGCCTCCTCTTCATTGGAGTTGGATGTTTCTTTTGATATATTTATATATATATATACATATATATATATATGTATATATATATATTATCTACTGGCGGTCGCCAGTAGATAGTTATAGTTACAACCTATTATCCATAGGAAATCCGCGACATTCTATTTGAAATAACTCTCTTGCCGGTTGACGTATCTTCGCAAAATTTTCAAACTTTGTGGGGCGCTCCGGTCCGCTCCTACCCTGAAAGTCTCGGGGGATTCGTCAAGCGGGGCCGAGAAAAAGGGGGGTCCCAAAACGCGTTTTCCCCATGCAATTTTCCATAGGAAACTTTAGACACGGCTACAGCCCGAACTGCTGAACGGAATTACACCAAATTTGGCAAAGAGGTAGTTCTTGGTTCAGAAAGAACCCTTTTGTTAAATGGTGTAAATCCGTTCAGTAGTTGCTGAGAAAATCAAAAGTAAAAAGATAGTGATATCTATGGCCGAGTAGGGTCCGCGTACCCTCCCGATCCACGAGCTGCATGTTAATTGGCTGTCAGCTGGCTGTCAACATTCCGATTCAGGAAATGTTGGCAGCCATTTTGTCCCTCGGTAGAACCGAGGGACAGAAACAAGTGCGCAAGCGCACAAAGGGGGCAGGGTAGAAACACCCTGACCCCCTAGGTTTGCTCAGGGGTCCCACAAGGACCCCTGGGCAAAAAAAACATCGAAGCGCGGTTTCCCGCGCTTCGAGTGTATTTGCCCCGGGTGGCCCAAGTCCCGGGGGCATGGTGGGGGGTTAATTTTATGTGTGGGGGCCTCAAAGGGCCCCAAGCCCGGGGACCGCCACCCCCGGGGCTTTATTGCAAAAATAGTGCGGGAGGGCTCTTCTGCCCTCCCGCAGCCCCGGGACCGCCACCCCCGGGGCTTCTTTTAATTTGAATAAGGTGTGGGGGCTCCAGCCCCCACACGCCCCAGGGACCACCACCTCCCCGGGGCACTTATAAAATAAATGTGGGGGTCCATTACGGACCCCCAGAGCCCCGGGACCACCACCTCCCGGGGCTGTGCAATTTAAGGGAGGGGGCCGCGCGGCCCCCTCCTGGAGCCCTTGATGGCCCTGGGGACCGCCACCCCCAGGGCCGGCTCCTGCAGTGTCCCGGGGTGCCTACCCCGGGACACTGTAGTTTGCTATGGCAGGACGGGAGCCTCGCGGCTCCCGTCCTGCCATATAAGCTGCTTTGGATATTGGAAGAGAGCGCAGAAACCTGCTCTCTCTTCCAATATCCAAAGCACATTGCTTTTCCACATGGGGAGCTGCATCTTAGCAGCTCCCCATGTGGAAAAGGAATGCCGGCTCCCAAGGGACGCGGGGAGCCGGCGGGACTGTGGGGGGGATTGGGGACCCCCCCACAGTCCCCAACGGAGAGGGCCAGCCCCGGGGGATGGGGTCCCCGGGGCAAGTAGTGGCCCGGGAGGGGGCCACGCGGCCCCCTACCCCAAAAATAAAAAATAAATTTAAAAAAAACCGGAAAGGCCGGCCCCGGGGATGGGGTCCCCGGGGCCTTAAATGGCCTGAGGAGGGGGCCACGCAGCCCCCTCCAAAGAAAAAAAAATCGAGGCCACGCCCGGGGATGGGGTCCTCGGGGCCAATACAGGCCCAGGGAAGGGGGCCCCCTTCCGTTTTTTTTTTTTATTTAATTAAAAAATGGGGTAAGGCCCTGGGGGATGGGGTCCCCAGGGCCCAAAAACAGGAAAAAGGAAGGGGGCCACACAGCCCCCTTCAGGAGACAAAACAAAAAAACAAAAACAAAAACGATCGGGCCCGCAGGCCCCGCCCCTTCCTTCACCACTCTGCAAACGCGCCCCTGGCGCGTTTGCAGAGGGGAACGATCCCCTTGAATACTGGGGGTCCCTGGGGGCCAACTAGCCCACCAGGAACCTCCAGTATGCGCCAGGGGCTGCGTTGCAGAGAGGTGTACAGAGGCCACGCCCTTTTACACCTCTCTGCAACGCAGCTCTGTGGCGCTTTTGGATATACCTGTTGGGCTAGTTGGCCCCCAGGGACCCTCAGGATTCAAGGGAGTTAATCCCCCGACTTAAAACGCGCCCCGTGGCGCGTTTTAGGCTGGGGGATTAAATCCTTCAATCCTGAGGGTCCCTGGGGCCAACTAGCCCAACAGGTACATGCAGAAAGCGCCACAGAGCTGCGTTGCAGAGAGGTGTAAAAGGGGTGTGGCCTCTCTCCACGTCTCTGCAACGCAGCCCCTGGCGCATATTGGAGGTTCCTGGTGGGCTAGTTGGCCCCTAGGGACCCTCAGGATTCAAGGGACTTAATCCCCCAAATTAAAACGCGCAACGGGGCGCGTTTGCACAGATGTCACCTCAGGCCCCGCCTCTTCCCTTCACCATTGTGCAAATATTCTTCTAAAATCATCCGAAATACGAATTCCGATTTACTCACCTGTTATAAGGAGAGACCTCAGTGCTGTATCTTTCAGTCCAGTACTGGTCCTGAAAAGTAATTTTAACCGTACTTACCAGTAACTTGAATTTCCTTCCATAGGATATCATTGCCTGCTTTTTGCTGAAAAAGTTTCTAAGTGTTGATTTTTGAAACCTACAAATATTCCTCTAACTTCAGCCGAAATACGAATTCCGATTTACTCACCTGTTATAAGGAGAGACCTCAGTGCTGTATCTTTCAGCCCAGTACTGGTCCTGAAAAGTAATTTTAACCGTACTTACCAGTAACTTGAATTTTCTTCCATAGGCTAACATTGACTGGTTTCACTTGGAAATTCTTCTAAGTGTGGAGTTTTGGAACTTTAAAATATTCCTCTAAAATCAGCCGAAATACGAATTCCGATTTACTCACCTGTTATCAGGAGAGACCTCAGTGCTGCATCTTTCAGCCCAGTACTAATCCTGAAAAGTAATTTTAACCGTACTTACCAGTAACTTGAATTTCCTTCCATAGGATATCATTGCCTGCTTTTTGCTGAAAAAGTTTCTAAGTGTTGATTTTTGAAACCTACAAATATTCCTCTAACTTCAGCCGAAATACGAATTCCGATTTACTCACCTGTTATAAGGAGAGACCTCAGTGCTGTATCTTTCAGCCCAGTACTGGTCCTGAAAAGTAATTTTAACCGTACTTACCAGTAACTTGAATTTTCTTCCATAGGCTAACATTGACTGGTTTCACTTGGAAATTCTTCTAAGTGTTGATTTTTGAAACATACAAATATTCCTCTAAAATCAGCCGAAATCCGAATTCTGATTTACTCACCTGTTATCAGGAGAGACCTCAGTGCTGCATCTTTCAGCCCAGTACTGGTCCTGAAAAGTAATTTTAACCGTACTTACCAGTAACTTGAATTTCCTTCCATAGGCTAACATTGACTGGTTTCACTTGGAAATTCTTCTAAGTGTGGAGTTTTGGAACTTTAAATTATTCTTCTAAAATCAGCCGAAATACGAATTCCGATTTACTCACCTGTTATCAAGAGAGAACCCAGTGCTGCATCTTTTAGCCCAGCACTGACCCTGAAAAGTAATTTTAACCGTACTTACCAGTAACTTATCTTTTCTTCCATAGGAATCCATTGTCTGGTTTTCAGCAGAAAAGTTTCAAAGTGTCGATTTTCACAAACTACAAATATTCCTTAAAAATCGCCTGTATGACTTAAACGCATTTTTCAACTGTTTACAGGAGATGCACCAGTGCTGGATCCAGGATCCAACACTGAGTAAGAAAAAGTAACGATAACAGTTTTTACCTGCTAAGTGAATTTCCTTCCATAGGATAACATTGGTGATTCTATGAGGAAAAGTTTCTAAGTGTCAACTTTTAAAATACAATAATATTCCTTAAAAATCACGACTGTAACCAAAACTCTTTTACTCAACTGTTTACAGGAGATGTCCCAGGACTGAATCTAGGATCCAGTCCTGTGGTTAGAAAAGTAATCCATAAAGTAACTAATTGCATTTAACTAGAAATTCACATTGAGCTGAATGTTGCATTGTGTTTGAAAATGTGTTGCCCATTGCAACAACTGTAACTACTGTACTTAAAAGTCTATTGCCTATGTGCTAAGTATTTAAACTAAAGTAATTCATTCTGAGAAAGTATTTTTTGTAATGTAATGTATAATGTAATTATAATGTAATTTAAAAAATAAAATATGTAAAAGAAATTGTTTCTAAAAATGTAGTAAATCAGTATGAAAAAAATTAATATAAAAATTAATACATTTAAAAAATGTCATTTAAAAAACCTTTGAAATTCACTGAAAAACCGTAGGTTTCAGGCACGTTATAGTTACAAATTAGCATTTAAAAACCTTTGAAATTCACTGAAAAAACCATAGGTTTCAGACACGTTATAGTTAGAAATTAGCATTTAAAAAACCTTTGAAATTCACTGAAAAAACCATAGGTTTTAGGGACAGTTATAGTTACAAATTAGCATTTAAAAAACCTTTGAAATTCACTGAAAAAACCATAGGTTTCAGATATGTTATAGTTACAAATTAGCATTTAAAAACCTTTGAAATTCACTGAAAAAACCATAGGTTTTAGGGACAGTTATAGTTAGTTGGACATTTCACTCGTACAAAACCCGTGAAATTCCCCCGTTATAGTTAGTTCAGCTAACTATAACTCGCGCACCCCGCAATGCACTGCTGATGACGTCACATATTACATCACTCATGACATGGTCAGTGACATCACTGATGACATCACTGATGACATCTCAAATGACATCACTGATGACATCATCCACGTGATATACTGATGCAGCTCCTCACACCCTAATATAACCTTTGATACACCCAATCTAAATTACAGACTGCCATTCGCAAAACTATAGACACTCCAACACCAATAACTACATACCCACTCACTGATTCTTAGGTCTACACACACACATCCACTCACTCACCCGTACAGTCACTCATACTTATGGTCACTCAGTACAGGACTATCATATGCACTCTTACTCCTATATAGACACTCAAACACCGCCACTCATCCATAGAGGTACTCACACACCTAGTCAGTCATGCAAATAATTAAACACACTGCCATTTACTCACCTATACAGTTATACACACACCAGCTCACTTAATCATACAAATACTAGCACATTGTTACGCTCTTATACAATCACTGATACAAGCACACACTCATCCATACAGCCACTATCACAATCACTCACTCTCGTTTATAGCTATTTATATACTCCAACACACATATATACTGCCTTTCACATATGTAGTTACTCACACATGTACCACTGGGACATACATTCACTCACTAACACACTCTTACACACACTTACCCACCCATACAGTCTATCACAGATGCACTCTTGAAACCATCCACCCAGTGAATCACCCACTCACACATCTATGCACAGAGTCGCACACACCCCACCCACACAAACACTCAGGCACCCATACAGATACTCAGACAACCAATCAATAACTCATATAGACACTCATGTAGCTATTCACAAACCCATGCAGCCACTTACACAGCAACAGACAGACGGATACAGACATTCACCCAGTTTAGTCACTAACCCATGCATTCAGTAAGATACGTTAAATCACTCACTTATAGAGTCAGTCACGCACCTACTAAATCATCCATACAGACACTTACACACCCACTCATTCTTCAATACGTCTTTTCCTATATATATTAAAAATATTTAAACTTTACAGAAACACACAGTCACTGGATGATGTCATCAGTGATGTCATTTGAGATGTCATCAGTGATGTCATCAGTGATGTCACTGACCATGTCATGAGTGATGTAATATGTGACGTCATCAGCAGTGCATTGCGGGGCGCGAGTTATAGTTAGCTGAACTAACTATAACGGGGGAATTTCACGGGTTTTGTACGAGTGAAATGTCCAACTAACTATAACTGTCCCTAAAACCTATGGTTTTTTCAGTGAATATATATATATATATATATATATATATATACAATTCTCCTAGAAACATACCTCTCTCTCCTTATATTGTGGATAGACTGTTCTGCACCTCTGCTTCTGTCTGATTCTAACAGGCCACCTGCTTGCTTTTATATCCCATAGCAGGTCATCGGGCACAGCTCTTTGTATATCTATATATATATATATTCACTGAAAAAAACGTAGGTTTCAGGCACGTTATAGTTACAAATTAGCATTTTAAAAACCTTTGAAATTCACTGAAAAAACCATAGGTTTCAGACACGTTATAGTTAGAAATTAGCATTTAAAAAACCTTTGAAATTCACTGAAAAAACCATAGGTTTTAGGGACAGTTAAAGTTAGTTGGACATTGCACTAGTACAAAACCCGTGAAATTCCCCCGTTATAGTTAGTTCAGCTAACTATAACTCGCGCCCCCGCAATGCACGGCTGCTATCGCGGGTAAACTGGTGCTGTGGGCTGTTAACACCGGCTTGTGAATGGGGAGGTAAATTTATCACGACCTTGGCTGCGATAAAGTGCCGTTAATTCAGCGATAGCTCCTTGTGAATATGCCCCAGAGTTTGCTGAATTTTAAATGGGCTTCATCAGAGGACAACCTTTTTATGTGTATATATATATATATATATATATATATATATATATATATATATATATATATATATATATATATATATATATATATATATATATCTACTGGCGGTCGCCAGTAGATAGTTATAGTTACAACCTATTATCCATAGGAAATCCGCGACATTCTATTTGAAATAACTCTCTTGCCGGTTGACGTATCTTCGCAAAATTTTCAAACTTTGTGGGGCGCTCCGGTCCGCTCCTACCCTGAAAGTCTCGGGGGATTCGTCAAGCGGGGCCGAGAAAAAGGGGGTCCCAAAACGTGTTTTCCCCATGCAATTTTCCATAGGAAACTTTAGACACGGCTACAGCCCGAACTGCTGAACGGAATTACACCAAATTTGGCAAAGAGGTAGTTCTTGGTTCAGAAAGAACCCTTTTGTTAAATGGTGTAAATCCGTTCAGTAGTTGCTGAGAAAATCAAAAGTAAATACACATATATATCTGGGCGGAGCCTAACCACACATGTCATCGTGAGATCTGATTGGCTGTCAGCACTTCATCCTGGAATTGCTGGCAGCCATCTTGGGACCAATATAAATGATAGTACCCCATTGAAATGCATTGTAGTGAATCGAAGATTTTGAGGGTTACCAAAAGGAGAACTATAAAGGGTGATAACAGACTTTAGTTACATTAGAATTCATTTGTTGATGGTACCATACTAATTTCAGGAATTGTGGTGTGTTCTAAGGTGATTTTACCCTGTGAAAAACCTTCTGCTGGGATATCATGAATCATGTTTGAGAGAAAACTATTTTCACATGCTTGTCCCATACAGTTTTGGAAGGTGCTCCAGAAACTAAAATGAGAGCATATTTTCTGTAAATTCACATTATCTTTCTCAGTCATGTGAGAATGAAGTCTGACATTCTCAGTAAAACATGTACATCCAACAATGGCAGAGACTGTCAGTTGATTCCTTTGTGTTCTACTGCAGCTTCCCATAGTGTTCTAAAGAACAACTAGAGTGCTAACAGCCTTACTTATGACAAAAGTATGGCACACCTGAAGCCATCTTGATTGGAATAAACTGGTAACACTTAAAACATTTAATTTAAAAAGGAACAAAATGATGGGGTTCATTTTGTCATAGAAAATATGGTTAGTGCTGTAGAAAGAAAAATTAGGACATGTTTCAAGTGTGATCTCAAATATCTTCCTGTTATATTTCAACAGGAGCAGCCTGTCAGTTGATGCCTTTGTGTTCTACTGCAGCTTCCCAGAGTGTTCTAAAGAACAACTAGAGTGCTAACAGTCTTACTTATGACAAAAGTATGGCACACCTGAAGCCATCTTGATTGGAATAAACTGGTAACACTTAAAACATTTAATTTAAAAAGGAACAAAATGAGGGGTTCATTTTGCCATAGAAATTATGGTTAGTGCGGTAGAAAGAAAAATTAGGACATGTTTAAAGTGAGATCTCAAATATCTTCCTGTTATATTTCAACAGGAGCAGCCTGTCAGTTGATGCCTTTGTGTTCTACTGCAGCTTCCCAGAGTGTTCTAAAGAACAACTAGAGTGCTAACAGCCTTACTTATGACAAAAGTATGGCACACCTGAAGCCATCTTCATTGGAATAAACTGGTAACACTTAAAACATTTAATTTAAAAAGGAACAAAATGAGGGGGTTCATTTTGCCATAGAAATTATGGTTAGTGCTGCAAAAGAAAATTTAGGGCATGTTTTAAGTGAGATCTCAAATCCTCTTCTATTTCATTAGAAAATTCTGACATGCAGACTGAAACAATCACTTTCAATACCAGCAGTAGACTTCCAGTTAACTCCTTGGTGAGCAGTAGCTTTACTACAGTGATCTAATGAACAACTAGAGTGCTAACATTCTGAATTTATGGCAAATGTGTGACACATCTGAATGCCTTCTTGATGGAATCAAAGTAAAAAACTGAAAGCATTTCTTACTGAGGAGACTGTAGTAAATGAGGAAATTAGGAAACTTCATAACAAATAAGTCTCCCAAGATGGCCACCAGAGAAAAAAGAGCCCAAATGTAGCACAAATATCACCCAGAGGTAGCCCACATATAGCCCAATGACAGAAGTGTGCAAAACACTTTTTATTTTTGTTTTTTTGCAGTTTTATATAGTGCAGACTGGTCAGGTATTGGAGTGCTTTACATGAGCATTGGTTACATCACACAAGGACAAATTCATGTTGGTTGACCCCTACACTACCCAAACACCACTGCACTACCCTAAACCCTAAAACACTACCCCCAGCACGACCCCTTCACTACCCAAACACAACTGCACTACGCTAAACTCAAAAACACTACCCCCAGCATGACCCCCTACACTACCCAAACACCACTGCACTACCCTAAACCCTAAATCTACCCCTACACTACACAAATACCACTGCACTACCCTAAACCCTAAAACACTAGAACCCAGCATGACCCCTACAGTACACAAACACCACTGCACTACCCTAAACCCTAAAACACTACCCCCTACACTACACAAACACCATTGCACTACCCTAAACCCTAAAACACTACCCCCAGCATGACCCCCTACACTACACAAACACCACTGCACTACCCTAAACCCTAAAACACTACCCCCAGCACGACTCCTACACTACACAAACACCACTGGACTACCCTAAACCCTAAAACACTACCCCCAGCACGACTCCCTACACTACCTAAACACCACTGCACTACCCTAAATCCTAAAACACTACCACCAGCACGACCCCCTACACTACACAAACACCACTGCCCTACCCTAAACCCTAAAACACAACCCCCAGCATGACCCCCTACACTACACAAACACCACTGCACTACCCTAAACCCCCTACACTATACAAACACCACTGCATTACTCTAAACCCTAAAACACTACCCCCAGCACGACCCCCTCACAACACAAACACCACTGCACTACCCTAAACCCTAAATCGACCCCCAGCACGACCCCCTACACTACCCAAACACCACTGCCATACCCTAAACCCTAAAACACTACCCCCAGCATGAACCCCTACACTACCCAAACACCACTGCACTACCCTAAACCTTAAAACACTACCCCCAGCACTACCCCCTACACTACACAAACACCACTGCACTACCCTAAACCCTAAAACACTACCCCAGCACTACCCCCTACACTACCCAAACACCACTGCACTAACATAAACCCTAAAACACTACCCCCAGCACAACCCCTACACTACACAAACACCACTGCACTACCCTAAACCCTAAAACACTACCCCCAGCACGACTCCCTACACTACCCAAACACCACTGCACTACCCTAACCCTAAATCTACCCCCAGCACGACCCCTACACTACCCAAACACCACTGCACTACCCTAAACCATAAAACACTACCCCCAGCATGACCCCCTACACTACACAAACACCACTGCACTACCCTAAACCCTAAAACACTACCACCAGCATGACCCCTACACTACTCAAACACCACTGCACTACCCTAAACCCTAAAACACTAACCCAGCATGACCCCCTACACTACCCATACACCACTGCACTACCCTAAAGCCTAAAACACTACCCCAGCACGACCCCCTACACTACTGCACTACCCTAAACCCTAAAACACTACCCCCAGCACGACCCCCTACACTACCCAAACACCACTGCACTACCCTAAACCCTTAAACACTACCCCCAGCACGACC
The DNA here is from genome assembly GCA_963921515.1 of Calotriton arnoldi. Taxonomy (NCBI): domain Eukaryota; kingdom Metazoa; phylum Chordata; class Amphibia; order Caudata; family Salamandridae; genus Calotriton; species Calotriton arnoldi. The sequence continues at coordinate 2,347,085 of CAWUFW010000004.1, read as the reverse complement.
CCCTACACCACCCAAACACCACTGCACTACCCTAAACCCTAGAAAAGAAACCCCCACCCCATGCCCAATCCCCCTTACCTCTCACTCCTCGTGGTTCCTCTCTCCTCGTGGTTCCGGCTTCACGTCGTCTCTGAGGGGCGGTGCACGTCGTTGTGAGGAAACGGAACAGCCTCTGTTTCCTTACAACGACATGGATTGTCTACATGTTTTTAGAACGCATGGTCATTTACCATACATACCTTTACAACAAAATTTGTTGTAAAGGCATGCGTGGTAAATGACCATGCGTTCTAAAAATGCGTAGTAATGACTTCGTGATGTACAACGCATGCGTGGTAATGCATGCGTTGTAATGGTATCGCAAAGTAAAAAGTCGTTGTAACGGCTGTTTACCGATCGAAGCTGGCCCCTGTTCTTCAGTGAGACGTTTATTTGATTAATTAGGAGGAAGGAATGTGTTTTTTTACCCAAAAGTGCATTCCCGGCTGTTGTATTGTGAAAGTGTCCGCGTGGCCTGGTTTCACTTCCGGTGAGAGAGTGGAAGAGTCTGTTTGGATCTAAAGGAGTTTTGTTGTTGGACGGGGCCGGCGCGACATGTCATCAGAAAACATAGCTAATGGAAAGCGTCCTCCCTGAAGTGTGGAGCAGTGCCATGAGAGGTCAACGAGTGTGCGTCCCACCGCAGTATGACCGTACCGCGTGACCCATGTGCCACCTCCAGGGTACGGGAGGCAGAAGCGGCATCGCAGGTCCTCTTGAAGACCGTTGTAGCACTAATTCTACATTTTGGTACTAGGGCATTTTAACTTTGTTGTTCCTGCCAGATACAAAGAGAAGATCCTGTGTTATTCAGTGCCCTCGTTACCTTTTTTGTGGGTTGTGGTGCTTGTCACTTCGCTGCCCCACCGGTGCACACGACTGGGCACCCCACCTCGTGTGCCATCTGCAGGGCCTCTGCCCTCGGATCACTGGTTTCGGTCTCTGGAGTGGCAACATAAACAATTGCTCCCAAAGGACTAGCCTGAACACTTAGGTGAATATCCCCTGCACCAGCATTCCACGGAAATTCTTTCCTAGCTCTCCCACGTCAACGAGGACGTCATAATACCACGGCTCCGCTCGCGACACCGTATGACGTCATCGGAGCCATAAGAGAACCTCGTCGGCGTGCTGACGTCAGTTCCACCCATTTTTTCCGTGCCACCGAGGCAAACAGGGGACCGAGACATTTTCACATGTGTACATAGTATAATAAATATATATATATTCACTGAAAAAACCATAGGTTTCAGGCACGTTATAGTTAGAAATTAGCATTTAAAAAACCTTAGAAATTCACTGAAAAAACCATAGGTTTCAGGCACGTTATAGTTAGAAATTAGCATTTAAAAAACCTTAGAAATTCACTGAAAAAACCATAGGTTTCAGGGGCGTTATAGTTAGTTGGACATTTCACTCGTACATAACCATAGAAATTCCCCCGTTATAGTTAGTTCAGCTAACTATAACTCGCGCGCCCGCAATGCACTGATGATGACGTCACATATTACATCACTCATGACATGGTCAGTGACATCACTCATGACTTCACTGATGACATCTCAAATGACATCACTGATGACATCACTGATGACATCATCCAGTGAATGTGTGTTTTTCTGAAAATTAAATATGTTTTATATATGTATATCTCAAGGTCGATGGAAGAATAAATGGGTATATGTGTCTAAATGGATGATTTTGTTTTGTAAAATTGATTGTATAACTGACTAAGTGTATCTTAGTGAATACATGGGTTAGTGAGTAATGTTTAAATATGAAAATATCTGTATCAGTCTCTCACTTTGTGTATAAGTGGCTGCATGGGTTGGTGAGTAGCTACATGAGTGTCTATATGGGTTATTAGTTGGTTTTTTGAGTATCAGTATGAGTGTCTGAGTGTCTGTATGGTTCGGTGGGGGTATTACTTAGTGCATAGATGCATGAATGAGTGACTCACTGTTTGTATGTGTTGAAGACAGCATGTGTGCAGGACTGTATAGGTGGATGAGTATGTGTATGGGTGTGTTAGTGAGTGAATGACTGTCTCAATAGTGTCTTTATGAGTAACTACATATGTTTTAAAGTAGTATATGTGAGTGTTGGTGTATATAAGTGAGTATATGTGAGAGTGAGAGATTGGAAGAGTTCCTGTACAAATAAGTAGGTGTTTCTATAAGTGATTGTTTAAGAGAGTAAGTATGTGTAAGTTTCTGTAGAAGTAAGTGTGGTAGTGTGTGTATAACTGTATATGCAAGTAAATGGATGTTTGATACTTTGTTTGCATGTGTGACTATGTGTGTGAGTAACTCTATGGATGAGTGGCGGTGTGTAACAGGATGTATAGGTGTATGAGTACATATGATGAGTGAGTACATGTATGAGTGACTGTATAGGGACTGTTGGTGAATGAGTGGATGTGTGTGTAGATCTTGGAATTACTGAATAGGTGTGTTGTAACTGGTATTGGTATGTCCATTGTTTTGAAAATGTTAGTTTGTATTTTTGAGTGTGTGTATCAAAGGTTATATTAGGGTGAGAGGAGGTCTTCCACTCTATCACAAGGATGATGTCATCAGTGATGTCATTTGAGATGTCATCAGTGATGTCATGAGTGATGTCACTGACCATGTCATGAGTGATGTAATATGTGACGTCATCAGCAGTGCATTGCGGGCGCGCGAGTTATAGTTAGCTGAACTAACTATAACGGGGGAATTTCTATGGTTTTGTACGAGTGAAATGTCCAACTAACTATAACGCCCCTGAAACCTATGGTTTTTTCAGTGAATATATATATATATATATATATTTGCGCAAAGTGTAACATGCTGTTTATTTCCAATCTTTCTAATGTTAAGTGTTGGGCGACTCACGAGAGTTGAAACCTTGAGTGGATTGGGTCACACATGATTCCCCTCCCTCATATCTTCATGGTATATAGGTGTGTTGTTACAAATGGTCAATTATGCATAGCAAAAAATTCTTACCTTCACAAAATTCTAGTTGAGATACTTGGGGCACAACATTTTTGCATGTCAATTGGTCTTAAATAAATCCCAAGGTTTTCCCGAGGCAGTTGCCTCCGTGTCTGTTAAAATCACCTTGCGGAAACCTGCAGCTTTTTAAAATGAGCGGGTCTTTCTCCATCTAAAAGTCGAGTTTTCTCCCCTGAATAAATCTCCAAATGCTGCAGCGTTTTAAATGATGGCAGCACAGGTGTTTACATTTTAGAGAAACCTCCGTTCCCCCTTAAGCAATGACGGCAAAGTCCACAATTAATATTTCACAAGATTTTTCATCCCTTATTTCTTGCTCGAAGTATTCTTGACCGTAAAATGTATCATTAGGCTGTATGCATGTCTCCTTCATGTATGTGGCATTTCTATTCCTTGTACCTAGCCAAAAGGCAGCAGAGCGCTGTAGTTTTCATGTTAGAGTAGCCATAGAAATGTCAGCTCCACACTAATTTGTAAAACGTTAAGGGCCAGATGTATCAGGCCTTTTTGCATTCGCAAACGGGCAGATTTGCAGAATCTGCCCGTTTGCGAATGCAAAAATTGCTTTTCTGATGTAGCAAACCCGATTTTGCAATTTGGTAACCTGTTACAGAATCGAAAAATGGGTTTGCAATTTGGTATTAGGAAGGAGCGTGTTTAGGGCATCCCTTCCTAATACCGAATCGCATTGGTATGTATGAATGTTTTGTGATCGCAATTGCAGTCGCAAAACATTTGCATTTTACCACCTACTACAAGTAGGTGGTAACCCATTCGCAAACGGGAAGGGGTCCACAAGGGACCCCTTCCCCTTTGTGAATGTTTGTAAAACCATTTCTAAGAGCAGGCAGTGGTTCCGCGGACCACCGCCTGCTCTTAAAAAATGGAAAGAAAACTTTTCATTTTTCTTTTTGTAAAGCATCTCGTTTTCCTTTAAGAAAAAAGGGCTGCTTTACAAAAACAAATTGCTTTATTTAAAAGCAATCACAGACATGGTGGTCTGCTGTTCTCAGCAGGCCACCATCCCTGTGATTTTTGCGATTCCTAGAAGGTCGCAAATTGCGACCTACCTCATTAATATTCATGAGGTAGGTCATTTGCGACCCACTAGGAATCGCAAAAGGTGCACTATACACATTCATACATTGCATTTTGCGATTTCCTAATTGCGAATCCTTGTGATTCGCAATTAGGGAATCGCAAAATGCTATCTTCATACATCTGGCCCTAAGATCCTTCTTTTTCTTTTTCAAAGCATTGAGTCTAATTTGACACATAGATAAGAATAAAGGAGCAAAGTAGCAGCATATTCATCAACACAAGAAGGAATCATGATTTTTAGTTCGTTATCCATGACACCATTTGATTCACTCATTTATTCATCCCTTAAATTACACATTAATATTTATAAAAAAATTCTCCTAGAAACATACCTCTCTCTCCTTATATTGTGGATAGACTGTTCTGCACCTCTGCTTCTGTCTGATTCTAACAGGCCACCTGCTTGCTTTTATATCCCATAGCAGGTCATCGGGCACAGCTCTTTGTATGCAAATATTATTGTTGGAGAAACAAACTTTTGCAACACTATTACCTAATAGAGCAACGGAAACTTCCCAAGGTTAATTAAAGAATGAATCACAGGTGTCCTTGCCCCAAGCCTATTGCATGTAGGTTTATTCTGAAGTGTCAGTGATGGTTTATGCCAAGTGACGGTTGGTGACCCACAAAAATTATGGGTCGACATAAATAGAATATGTTCAAAAACATACATACAAATAAACAAACATTTAACCCTTGCGCTGCCAGGCCTCCCCCGGTGACACCCTCTTTTTTGGGGTAGTTTGCGCCTAGGCCCCCATAAAGTTTTCTCCACATAAGGTATCCACACCAAATTTGCGTCTTTTTCTTCCAACATCCTGAGGATTCTAAAGGTACCAGGGGTTTGTAGATTCCCCTGGAGGGGACTGAGAAATTATGCAAAATACAGCTAAATGTGTTTTTTGGGGGGAAAATGTGTTAAAAGTGCTGCAGAAGAAAGCGTTTGGATTCTTCCCTACAAATGGTATTAATGAAGGGTTTATGCTGCTAAAATCACAATTTTCCCAGCTTTCAGGAACAAGCAGACTTTTGTCAGAAAACCAAAATTTTCTATACGGGTTTGTCATTTTACTGGACATAGCCTATTTTTCCTATTTTTTGTTTTTTCAACCTCCTTCCAGTTAGTGGTAGAAATGGTTGTGAAAACAATAAAGGATCCTGGAAAGCTATACATTTCTGAAAAGTAGACAAAATTCAAAATTCAGCAAGAGGTCATTTGTGTAGATCCTTCAATGTTTTCCCATGAAAAGTAACAGTTGGAAAAAAAAATATTGAAATTTTGTTGAAAAAAACAGCCATTTGTGCCCACATTTTCACCTGTAACTACTTCTAACTATGGTAGATTATTGAAAGCTATATAACGTTACGTCCACTGGACCCTTTTGGTTGCGGGGTTATATGAGGCTTGTAGGTTCACCAAGAACCGGAGGTACCCAGAGCCAGTAACTGAGTTGAACCTTGCAATGTTTTTTCATTGTGTACAATGTATACAGTAATTCATTTGATAAAATATAAAGAGTGAAAAAGCAGTATCAAGGAAACCTATGTATTTCTGAAATTGGAACAGGATATGGAGCTTAGAAACAGTGGTTATTTGTGCATCTCTGAATTTGTGGATACCCATATTAGCATGTGAATTAGAGGATATTTTTAAAGAATGACTTCTTTTTTATACACTGTCTTACATTTGGAAGCCAGAAATGCATAGAAACACAAATAGTAATAACACTTGTTGTACTATTCTGTGTTTCCCTAAGTCTCCTGATACAAATGGCACCTCACTTGTGTGGGTAGGCCTAGTGTCCGCGACAGAAAACCGCCCAAAATGCAAGATGGACACATCTCATTTTTCCATTGAAAATGGACTCTTTTGTTGCAATGTGCATAGCTGTGGATTTAGGGCCCTAGCTCAGCTGGCACCAAGAGAAACCAAGCAAACCAGTACATGTTTTAAAACTAGACACCCAGGGGAATCCGGGATGAGGTGAATTGTGTGGCTCTCATCAGGTTCTGTTACTTAGAATCCCTTGCAAACCTCTTCCTCATATTTCTGTGATGCAAAGTTCTGGAACCTGCGGGAAGCCACACACTTCTACCCACCCAGCACTCCCGCAAGTCTCCTGATAAAAATTGTACCTCACTTGTGTAGGTCGGCTTAGTGCCAGCGACAGGAAACGTCCTAAAACGCAACGTGGACACATCACTTTTTTCCAGTGAAAACTGCCCCTTTTTTCGCAATGTGCCTAGCTGTGGATTTTGGGCCCTAGCTCAACCGGCACCTAAGGAAACCTAGTAAACCTGTACATTATTGAAAACTAGACGCCCAGGGGAATTGGGATAGGGTGACTTGTGTGGCTCTCACGAGGTTCTGTTACAGAGGATCCCTTGCAAACCTCAAACTTTGTAAAAAAAAAAAAAACATTTTCCTCACATTTCTGTGATGGAAAGTTCTAGAATCTATAGGGAGCCACAAACTTCCATCCATCTAGCATTCACCCAAGTCTGCCGATAACAATGGGATCTCACTTGTGTGGGTAGGCCTAGTGTTCGCGACAGGAAACGGCACAACACACATAGTGGGCACATCACATTTTTCTAGTAAACACTGACCCATTTTTGCAATGTGCCTAGCTGTGGGTTTTGAGCCCTAGCTTGGCTGGCACCTAGGGAATCCTAGCAAACCTGTACATTTTTGAAAACTAGATACCCAGGGGAATCTAGGATGGGGTGACTTGTGTGGCTCTCAAGAGGTTCTGTTACCCAGAATCCCTTGCAGACCTCAAACCTTGTAAATAAAAACACATTTTCCTCACATTTCTGTAATGGAAAGTTCTAGAATCTGCGGAGAGTCACAAACTTTCACCCACCCAACATTCCCCCAAGTCTGCCTATAAAAATTGTACCTCACTTATAAGGGTAGGCCTAGTGCCCGCAACAGGAAATGGCCCAAAACGATGCGTGGACACATCATGTTTTTTCAGTGAAAACCGACCCTTTTATTGCACTGTGCCTAGCTGTGGAATTCGGGCCCTAGCTCAGCGGGAACTTAGGGAAACTTAGCAAACCTGTACATTTTTTAAAACTGGACACCCAGAGAAACCTAGGATGGGGTGACTGTGTGGCTCGCACCAGGTTCTGTTACCCAGAATCCCATGCGAACCTCAAACTTTGTAAAAAAAAAAAAAAAAAAAATTTTCACATTTCTGTGATGGAAAGTTCTGGACTCTGGGGAGAGCCACAAACTTTCAGCCACCCAGCATGCCCCCAAGTCTGTCAATAAAATTGGTACCTCACTTATGTGGGTAGGCCTAGTGCCTGCGACAGGAAACATCACATTTTTCCAGTGAAAACGGACCCTTTTTTGCAATGTGCCTAGCTGTAGATTTTGGGCCCTAACTCAGCAGGCACCTCGGCAAACCTAGCAAACCTGTACAGTTTTTTAAAGCTAGACACCCAGAAGAATCCAGGATGGGGTGACTTGTGTGGCCCTCACCAGGTTCTGTTACCCAGAATCCCTTGCAAAGCTCAAACTTTGTAAAAGAAAAAACACATTTCCTCACATTTCTGTGATGGAAAGTTCTGGAATCTGGGAGTAGCCATAAACTTGCACCCACCCAGCATTCCCCCAAGTCTGCCAATAAAAATGGTACCTCACTTGTGTGGGTAGGCCTAGTGCCCGTGCCAGGAAATGGCCCAAAACGCAACGTGGACACATCACATTTTTCCAGTGAAAACAAACTCTTTTTTGTAATGTGCCTAGCTGTGGATTTTGGGCCCCAGCTCAGCCGGCACCTAGGGGGGACAGTTCGGGGTGATAACCCCCTTCTGCCACCTGATGGGGCAGAAGACTGTCCCTTTTGTGTTGAGGGTGAGGGCATTGACATGCCCATTGTGGGCAGCCCCCAACCCTCTTTTATAAAAAAAATCATCCCTGGTGGCTAGTGGGCTTTCTGCCCCCCCGGGGGGGAGATTGGGGGCTATTGCCCCCATCTGCACCCCGGGTGGTGAGAAGACTGTGCCACTTTTTGAGGGGTGAGTGCTTTATAATGTCCATTTAGGGCATCCCCCACCTCTTAGTTTTCAAAATAAGGAATCCCTGGGGTCTAGTGTGCTTACTGCCCCCATCTGCCCTCCAGGGGGGGCAGAAAGACTGAATATACCCAAAATTATAAGGGAGGAGCAAATGCCCTTGCCCAAGGGGCCACTCCTCCCTCCCTGGTGTCTAGTAGGTGGATCCCTGCTTGGGGATCTCCCTCCTGTGGTGCTCCCCAAGCAGGGATCCACTAGGGAAGGGTACCATTGCAAAGTGGAGATTCCCCCCTTTCCAATGATACCTCTCCCGTTTACCTACGTGCTCGGGGATTGAGATAGTCCCAGGAGCACATAGGCAGTGAAATGAGCCAATAGGCTCATTTCACTTTCACTTTCAGTGTAATGACGTAAGAACGCCGATCATCATTACTCTGAAAAGCAAAAATGCTTCAGCCAGCTGTGGAAGCTCTTCCCCAGCTCCAGAGGCAGAAAGAAACAATAAGAAATCCCTCTGCTGTTTACAGCAGAGGGATTTCTTACTGCTGTGCCGAGGACGTAATGATTGCATCCTTGGCACAGCAGCACCACAGCCGAGGATGTAACTATTACGTCCCCGGCATAGAAGGGGTTAAATATGGGAATAAAAGAATCACTTACCTGAGCTGCAGCACATCGTCAGTGTTCTCCGGTCCCCGGCTCCAGACTCCTCTGAGTACGATGTCTCACAGCTCCCACAGGTCCTTATCAAATCCAGACACTGCTATCATGCTGCATGAGAGAAGCGTCTGGATTGACTGGAGTAGGCTGCCTTAGCACTGGAGGACTGTGCCTGCTCTCCAACCCAGCTGTCTAAAACAGCTGGGTTGGAGAGATGGAATTGTGCATGTCGGTTTAGCTGTAGCAAGGTATCCGGCCAAAATTTCATGCGCAATTCACGCTGAATGGGGCACTTATTATTGCTGCCAATCAGCAGCAATGGCACATTGGCCCGCCCCGCCCTTTCCGTTGGGCAAAAATCTGCAAAAATAAAATGGTAATTAAATCGTTTGATTTTGGCACAAATCCCTGTCTACAATTCTTCATAGTTAGGTGTTTACATGAAAACCCATGGTTGGTTGCGTGGTAATGCCCATGCACCATCTATGGCATGCCCATAACACAAAATATGCAAGACAGCACATTGCGCATATTTGCGTTCGTTTTGGTTGCAATCCAATGCAAATCAAAATGTGCGCTGGATTTTAAATACCAACACAACACTTTGGGTTTCCATGAAAAAGTTAAGCAAACCAGGGCTAGAGTCTATGTAAATCTGAGCCTTGTGTTCTATGTCCCATAACCCTGGATTGATTTTCTCGATAATTTGTCAGGAGTAAAGGGATTTCTTTTTCTAAATTTAATGATGTTGGGATATGAATATTACCTGCATAGTAAACAGGCATGTACCACTGCTCTGATTGTCTGACTGGATGTGAAAATGGTATCCTGACTTTTATTTTGGCCGTGGCCTAGTCCTGTCTCTGACAATTTGAAATCCAGGGTGTGTCCTGTGACCTAGAGAGGTGTACAAAGCGTGCTCTCATATTATGCAATGGAATACTGCCCTTTCACTGGACACATCACATAAAGCGGTCGTGGCAGCACACAATGTTATGTGAATTTATAAAGTGACAAGATCTTTTTCTCTGTGTCAATGAGAGTGTGGTCTATCTTGTGTAAAGACTATGTTACTTTAAAACCAGACTGACCTTGCTCTTACATACAGTGTGTATGCTAAGTGTGTGTTTGTACAGCGCACTGGTAGTACATATATTGTAGCGTGTTGTCTGAGTACTGAAGCAAGAGGGATCCATTTGAAATAACCCTGGATTAGCATAGCAAATAATGGATGAGGATAGCTTCTCTGGACAGTGAAAGTGCATAGCCTGCATTCCCGAGGCTGGTGGATGATGACAGGGACTCTGAGGTCAGGAGGATTGAAACAAAGCTACCTTTACACATTTTCATGAAGTCCTTGTTTGAAAAGAGCTGGAGATTAGTCCTTTGTGAGCACTGCCATTTTAAAGATGACAGGGATGACAGATGGAGCGCAATTTATGTTGTTGAAAGTGAGGAGGACAGGGCTTGCATTTTGTCTGCCTTTTTGTCTGCCTCTGATTACTGCTTTAGGAGCACTGATGATAGCCATGTGCAGAGATTTAATACTTCATTATGCCCAGGTTTGGGATACTCGTTCTTGGAGTCAATCTCATCACTGTGCACAAATATTGTAACCCAAACTGTTTCTGAAGCCCAGGACAGTGGGTCCACATCCTCTGCCTAGAAAACAATGTTTATAAAAGTATGATTCTAGCGACTCACTTTATTCCATTTCCAAATCCTCATGACCTTGGAAAGAAGTGATCCACAGAGTACTCGGGGACTGCTGTGTGACCAGGGCCAATGTCTGCATGACAGCCAGTCTTGCAGGGATGATAAGACATCAACTGAAGTCCGCAACTTACAGGAGAAGCTGAAGATCTGCCTGAGTGCCTAGAAGCTGTCTTGCAAGCTCAGAAAGTGAAGGACAGTGCCTGACCCTGTAGGAGGAGAAACTGTCAAAGAGGAGGAGCTCAGAGTGTTACTGGAGTGTGGTGGACCCAGAAGTAGCTGACTGCTGAGACGAAGCAAAGCTGGTACTGACCTGAAGTCTGTAGGGTCCTTTGGTCTCCTGTTGGACTTCCAACTGTGGGCTGCGTAAAAACATATTGGCCAAGGGATCATTGTGCAGCCTGATGTTCTTCTCTTCACCCCCAAGAGCCTAGTGCTGCTGCTGCCACTCGAGATGCCCACCAGAGATGAGATGCTGCTGTTGCCTCCAGGGCTGCAGCTATGGAAACAAACATATACCTACATCCACCTCCAGGGCTGCAACTGTTGAAGACAAGCATCCACCTTCATCAGGCTCCAGGTCAACAATTACTGACCACAAGCACCCTCCTGCATCAGCCTGCCACAATTGCAGAAGGTGAAAAGATGTTTGTATTAGGTTAAAGGCTGCAACCTCAGACAAGCCTACAGACAATATTGCTGAGTACCAAGGTATCTTATGGGGGCTAGACCACAGTCCATGGTCTCCTGCCACAGTGCAGACATTTAAGAGTGTGAAAATGCTGATCTTACAGGTCCACAACAATGACTCACCAGTTTCACTGAGAATGTAATGTGGCACTGAGTCAGAATGAACTCAAATGCTGAAGGGCCTAAACAGAAGAAGAGAGAAACTGGTGTTGCTAACAATAAACCTTCCTGGCACAGAATTGGGGTAATTACTAGAGATGTGAACCTGAGTCTATTCTTTGCTCGAATCTTTGAGTGAGTTACATTAGAGAGAGAGAAAGGGGGGTGAAGCAGGCACTACAGGGACATTTTAATTTCATTAGATCCTGTAGGGGGTATACAACCCTGTAACTTAACCACATTTGGAATGCGCAGCATTTAGTATTGCTGTGTGTTTAAAGTACTGGACTGAGCAATACTTTGATGTGCCTGTTAACTGTCTGCTGAGTTCTGATCTGTTGCCATCACACTACCTCCTTGAGAAGCCTAAGTCTACTCAGCCTCATGACCCTTAAAGTCAAGAGCAAAAATGCTTGTACTTTCCCAAGTTTGCACAGCCATAGTAGGAAAGACTTGAAGATACCAGTGGTGTGTGACCTCATCCACCACAGCTGTGGAATACTATCTCTTGTCTGTTCAATTCAAGAACATGGTCTGACAAAGGAAAGTTTGAAGTGCCCTCCCTTATCTCCCTCAATTCAGTATACTAAATGTTAGACCATACATCCTTGGCATTGTGCTCCCTCAAACCTGTTTCCTTCATCCGTCCTGATTTGCTGAATTTGTTTTTGTTGTCATGAGGACTCCATGCACTTTACCATTGCTAATGAGTGCTAAAGTGTCTGTGCTCGCTCTTTCAAACATGGTAAAATTAGACTACCGCTATTTGGCAAATTTAATTTACTTGTAAGTCCCTCGTAAATTATTCTACCCATACCCAGAGCCTGTAAATTAAATGCCCAGAGCCTGTAAATTAAATGCTACTGGTAGGCCTGCAGTACCCATTGTGCCAACCACACAAGCATCCTTTTAAAACATGGCTTAGGTCTACCACTGCAGCCTGTGGTACAATTTTCAACTGCCATTTCGAACTGGAAAAATAAACCTTTTGTAAGGCCTAAACATTTCTTTTTAATACTTATAAGTCACCCCTAATGTAGGGCCAGCTGCGGTTTCTCTATGGGGGCTTTGGGGCGTTCCCCCCCCCCCCATAGTTGGCCTCCCAGCCCCCAAAGTTAATGTAGATAAAATCTACAGTTTAGTTTACCTTTATTTTTCTGTTGAGGGCCCGTGGTTTAGTTCCAGCATGACATCATGATGAGTGGGCGGGGCTTCACCCCTTGGTCATTGGCACGCTCGCACTTCAAATTACGCATGTCAGGTTGGCCGACTGTCTTTCTGTGGCCAGCCCGACATGCGTACTAGTTGCCTTTACTACCTCTGCATACTGAGTGGTAGGGGGCATCCTAGCAGTAGCTCCCTAGACTCAGATTGAGCGTTGGTGCTACCTGCCCGATCCAATCGTGGTGCTGCTCTCAGCAAGGGAGCAGTGTCTGGATTGGCCAGGACACTTGGTTAGGCCTCTGGTCCCTAATGGTCCTGCACACGCGGCACTCCGGGGGTGGGGATGTTCAGGTCCATGGAGCACCTAGCCAATCGCTGCATGGCTTTATTATCAGCTATGCAGTGATTGGCCATTCTGTCCCGTGCTTTCTTACCTCCTTCCATTCCATGATGTGTGCAGCACCTAACAGCATTGTACAAGCGGGAGTGGTTGAAGTGAGTCATTGTGTTGTGGCTCCAGCCGAGTTCCATCCTCACCAGCCCTCTGAGACGGAGCGACGCCACCACGGTGTAAAATAATATGAGGTAATTTATGACTGTGGCTCTTTCAGTGAATATTTTAAAGATGAAAATGTTTTTTGCAAGGAAAGGTGTGCGTTGTTCAGACTCGCCTTGGTCAGGACGATGTGAAGCTCAATAATAGTTTCTGTCAATGTCGCAGTCTGACATGCCTGGTTAAGCACTCAGGCTCTTTTAAAAGCCAAGGGCAATTTCATAGTCACACTGCGGAAGACGAGCGAGGTGCAGAACCGCACACTGCACATATTAAAACTATCAACTGTGAGAAACTGTGACTCACGCAACCAGTCTGTGTGTGCTTGTTTGAGGCCAACGCTCTGTGCATACAGTATCAATCTGACATCCTCCAAGCATCAGTCAATCTGATCAGAAAATGCATGGCATTATGGCAAGGCAAGTGGCAACATATTTGTTTTGTTTGTGGGGCCAGTCAGCTGATTGTATATTAAAATCAATTGAAATTTTGTGACATCCCTGAAGCTTTCCCGATTCCCGCTTGTTTTAAAAAATGAACACCAACGTACTGCATCACGAAAATGGCGGCACAGCACGAACGGAACACTGGCCCTGCGCACACTGCCATCTCACGAGTCATGATAATAAGAGCAGGGGTTAACTTTACTTTTACCTCAGAGCGGGTCTCAGAGACTCGCCATCGTTAAAAAATCAAATGCTGAGGATGGAGTAGGTTTCTGTCCCTCTTCTTTCAGAGTTTCAGCTTACATTTTTTCATTGCATACCATTGGGAGGGAGGGGGAGGGGGAGGGGGGGAGCAGACCACAAACCAGGAAATTGTGTGTAAAAGGCCGCTTTATTGAAACAGGTGCACATCACATAAAACGTCCCTGGCAACTGCCTTACAAAACTAAAAACCTCACTAATACAACCACAAACCTGACCCCTGACCCCGCCCCTAAGATTTCTTTGAACCCGCCCCACCCAGACATTACAATATTACAAGACAATACAAAGCATTGCATTAAACTATAACCCCTTTAATTCTACACTTCACTTAACCATCCTCCCCTGCCTGCCTCTTTACAAATGTAAATCACCCAACATGTCTAACCGAACTTAAAAATAACCTGCCTACCCTTTCCCTGTCGATAACCCAAACTTCAACAATGACCAAAAAACCTCTGCCAACCCTGGCAAACTTCCAATAACCCCCGTACTGCACCTGTTCCAAGCGACAATACAGAACCAAAAACCCCTGCTCACCTGTCCCAATGAAAGCCGCCGAACAAAAAAGGGGAAAGACAAATCCTAACCCGACAAAAGGAAAAAATTAGGGAGGGAGGGAGGGCAAAAACTAATCTACGCTAAACGCTCCCAGCCACCAGGTCACCAAACCTAAAATGGTGGCTGGGAGCAGGAGCCCAAATCATTTATATTTGGGCTCCATTTGGGCTACAAACAAAAGTAGCCCAACATAAAATGGAGGGCCTGAAGCCCGCCCCCCCGCCCCTCCCAAACTGCCCGGGGGGAGACCTCCCTATGGTCAGCTACCCCCCTAAACCCCCCTTGGGAGGGAGGGGGAGGGGGGGAGCAGACCACAAACCAAGGAATTGGGTGTAAAAGGCCGCTTTATTGAAACAGGTGCACAGCACATAAAAAGTCCCTGGCAACTGCCTTACAAAACTAAAAACCTCACTAATACAACCACAAACCTGACCACTGACCCCGCCCCGCCCCGCCCCTAAGATTTCTTTGAACCCGCTCCACCCAGACATTACAATATTACAAGACAATACAAAGCATTGCATTAAACTATAACCCCTTTAATTCTACACTTCACTTAACCAACCTCCACTCCCTGCCTCTTTACAACTGTAAATCACCCAACATGTCTAACCGAACTTAAAGATAACCTGCCTACCCTTTCCCTGTCGATAACCCAAACTTCAACAATGACCAAAAAACCTCTGCCAACCCTGGCAAACTTCCAATAACCCCCGCCACCCAGAAAGTGGGGGAGCAAATCTACCCCACCTTTCTGCCCCCCCAAATAGACAGCCAACCTACTCGTCAAGCGGAATGCGTTTGGACGTTCAAGCACCTCGACAAAACCTCCCTAATTTCCAGTAAGTACAGGTCCATGCCGATCCTGGATAAATGCACCCTGTCATCTCTAAAAAATTCCACCGAATCAAAATGGATTTCCTTGTGACTGACTCACCCAAAGCCCACGCTTCTACAAAACCTGGACATTTCAGTATTTACCTTCGGCCGAGCCTTGTCAATAGCCTTTGGGTTCAGAGCACCCCTCCACACCCTACAAGGCACCAACCCCGTCCACAACACATGGCATCCTGAGCACTGCTCTTTCAGAAGTGACAAATCCTTTTTCATTGCCCTCATCAAGACAACTCCTTTGTCCCTGCACAAATCATTCTCACCTAGATGGATCAACAGAACATCCGGACACCGTCCCCTCACCATCCACCTGTTCAAACAAGGTATCAATTCCTTCCAGAGCATCCCTCCGCTCCCCTTCCAAACAATTTTAAACAAACGGTCATTAAAACGAAAATGTGCACCAAAATAGCTCCGGCACGCCTGGGCATGAGCCCATTTGATAAACGAGTGCCCCAATATCCAGATGGTAAATTCTTCCACTTGGGGGCCGGCCACTGAACCTGAAAGGAGAGAAAATAGAATGAGATTCACAAACAGGGGGATGACGCCTGCGCTTCCCCCGCATCCCGTCTAACATAACGCTGAAAACAGTCCGAAGACCAGCGCCCCAGCCGCATTATGTTGTCCCGAGTCCAACCCCTCTTGCATGCTTCAGTTGCTGCCCCAATCCGGAAAGTATGCGTCCCATAACGAGCGCCATCCAAACCAATGCTGTATAAGGCCTTCCTCAACACCATGCGCAACTGATATTCCGTCACCCTCCGCCCATTTTTGTGTTTAAACACCCCCTCCTCCCCGGAACCTCCTGACAGAGATCGCCATTGATGGGCCCATTGCAGCGGGCACGTCGCAATTGGCACCGGCGCTTCCAGCTTGACCCCCCTTCCGCGCCCCATCTGGTCTGTTTTAGATCTGGCCAGCCAAATATGTATACCTGACTCCCATGTAGTCACATCCTGCCACCGAACCCCTCCCCCACCCCTGTTGCCCAAAAGTTCAGAGACTCTAAACGCCCCAAAAAACATCCACACCATAAGTGTGGAGAACAAACAGGTCTCAAACCCATCTCTACAGACCGCTGGTAACGCCTCGATTAACCGGGCTAACGTCTGCCAAGACAGTGGGGTCCGCGCCATCCGCTCACCAACTCTCTCCCTGGACCACCCCTCAAGCATCCTCCTCCCCAATTCACCCGCCGATGGGGAATAACCCCACAGAAGTTTCCCCATGAAAGCAATACCCGCCAACTTTCTGGCGATGGTAACCCTAGAAAGACCCCTATCAATTAGGTCTAGAATAAACTGGATTACATCCTCCGACCGCCGCCAGACCTCCACGCGCCGTCGAGCGCCTGATGCCAAGAAATCCTTCCAAGCCAGATTATATGCTGACCACGTGGCCGCCGACAACGAGCCTACCACCAATTGTAGCACCCTATGTTGCCTACGTACCACAGATGAGCAGGCATTGGCATTGGTGTCCTGTCCGCCTCCTTGGCCAGCCCACGGAATCTCCCCCACTGTGAACGAGACAAAGCATCGGCTATGTCATTGTCCACACCAGGTACGTACAATGCCCTGAAAGCAATGTCGTGCCTGAGGCATCCCAACACAAAAACTCACAACAACTTCAGGATTTGCTCATCCCTTGCTGACTGTCTATTCACAATCTCCACTACTGCCATGTTGTCAACCCGGAACAAAACTTTCTTATGTGCCAGCTCCTCTCCCCAAAGTGTTAATGCCACCAACAACGGGAAAAGCTCCAAAAAGGCTATGCTCCTTCCCCCATCTTTCCACTGTTGCGGCCACTGCTCAGCACACCATCTACCCTGCCAATAAAGACCAAAGCCTTTGCTGCCTGCCGCATCAGCGAAAATATGTACGTCCCAATGGACGTCCTCCTCCCTTGCCAATGGCACTCCGTTAAAAGATTGCAGAAAAACCGACCACATGCGCAAATCCTCCTTCACACCCGCCGACAGTCGTACATGGTGGTGAGGTAGATGATGTCCTGCCAGTGCCCGCCCCAGCCTCCTACAAAAAGTCCTCCCAGCTCTGACCACCCTGCACGCAAAATTGAGATGACCTAGGAGCACCTGTATATCTTTCACCGTCCCTTTCTGTTTTGACAGCATTTTCTCCAATAGTTCCAACATTTTCACCTTTTTGTCTATTGGCAAGCGAGCCCGCATAGCCACCGAGTCAACTTCGATACCCAAGAAAGACAGGGCCGTACTGGGTCCCATTATCTTTTCCGGTGCCAACGGCACCCCTAGTTCATCCATGAGCTCATGGAAAGTGTCCAGTGCTGCCTGGCATTCCGTGGAGCCCGGTGAACCGACAAAGAAAAAATCGTCCAAGTAGTGCGTCACCATAGTGTGACCTGTGCGCTGCATGAAATGCCACTGCAAAAAGGTGCTAAAACATTCAAACAATGCGCACGACATAGAGCAACCCATCGGTAAAGCTTTGTCCACGCACCATTTCCCTTCGAAATGGATACCCAGAAGATCCCAATCATCCGGATGGACTGGAAGCAACCAAAATGCCGACTTTATGTCACATTTTGCCATTGCTGTAATTGCGCCCGCGGTCACCACTAGTGAGGAGTATGAAACTGAGGCCGCCTCCTCATCAATATAATCATTGACCGAAGCCCCTTCCGGCCATGACAGATGCTGAATCAATCTGTATTGCCCCTCCTCTTTTTTGGGCACAACCCCGATTGGCGAGACAATTAAGTTCTCTGTTGGCCAATCATCAAACGGGCCTGCCATCCTCCCTTCCAGCACCTCCTTGTTCAATTTGTCTCGCACTACTTGTCTGTGTTCTGCCGCTGATTTTAGATTATCCGCCCACCGCCTCTGTCGTGGTCCACGGTAGCCCAGATGAAACCTCCATCGGAACCCCTCATGAAGAACCTGCGCCGCCCTCAGATCCACATACCCCCTCAGGCCCTCCTCCAACTTCTCTAGTTTAACTGGCGTACGAGCCCTTGGGCCCAGGACCCTGTGGACCCTTGCCCCCTCTGCTGTTCTGGAATTGCTGGGATTGCCCTGCCGGCGCCTGACTGCTGCCACTGCTGGCCTCCCTGTAGCCGTCCGCCCCAACAGTTAACCAAGGCATGGCGGCCGCTACATTTAAAGCACTTGTGTCGGAACCTGCAATACTCTCGCGCGTACAGGCCCTTATTAAAATCCCAGCATGTGCCTCCTGCCCCAGACTGCGTCGTGGCCGAGCCCCCCACCCCTCCCCGGGTGGGCCTCCCCTGAAAGGGCCGGTACACTATAGGCAAGCCACTAGCCGTATATATGGTTTTGCCCCATTTCGCTGCCCCCATCGTATGTTGCCATAGATCCGTGTCCAGTTCCCCCCATTTTGCCTCCGGGTCCCATGCCATACGGGCCTTTCTGATCACATCCATGTACTTAAATAGAGCTACGCAGCGCTCCGGGAACTTTTCGCAGTAAACGCTGGCGTTTATCAAAAATGCCGCCTCCAGTTCTCTATAGTCAATGGCACCTTAGGCCTCTTGGCCAGCTCGTATTCCTCTTCCTTAGAGCCCTCCTTGGACCTTACCTCCCTGTGTAAAAGCTTTAGCATTTCGACGTATTCCCCTTTCCATATACGCTCTTTGGTTGCCAACATTAAATGAGCTCCCAGGGGTTTCGTCACTCCCATATAGGGGAGTTTTTTAATTTTCAATTCCTTACTCTCCAGGGGCTCCTTACCCTCCCCCGCAGCTTTGTCTGTGTTGGTCCCGCTCTCAACATTGGTACCCTTTGTGACTCCCCCATCCCCGGTTCCTACCCCAATATCCTTCACGTATTTACCTTTTTGTAAGCACCCTTCCACCTCCCCCCGACCCTCCTCCTCCCCCGTCCCCACAGACACCATCACAGGCCTGTCCTGCGCTCTACCAGCCTCACCTGGCACTAAGGAGGGTGCCCGGACAATCGCTGTCCGCCTTGCCACTGGCTCTTTCCTCTCCGCCACCCGCGGAGCCCTCAACGGGTGACCGTGCTCTCTTCGCGGTCCCACCGCCGGTGCCTGTAAAATACTAGGAAACACATGAGATAGCCCCCCCTCTCCCTCATCATCCAACAATTCCCCCTCTTCAGGGCTTTCTTCATCATAATCCAAAACAATCGGCTCCTCCACCTGGATCCAGTCACAAGACCACTCATCCCCGCGGGCCCTACCGGACTCCGCATGCACTCCTCGCGGGGGAGCCGACTGTACACGCCGATACTCCCCCGAGCATTCTACCCTCTTTGAGACACTCCTTGATGGTGCGGCAGTCCACCGTGACCTGCCTTTTGTTGGGGCCAGCGAGGTCGTTCTGGGCCTTCGTGCGCTGGCCGCGTCGGGTTTTCCTGCCAGTACCGGGTGTGCCGCGCGAGGCTCCACCCTCCCTTCGCCTCAGTGCCCGAGGGCCGCCCCTAGCCCTGCCGAGTCAGCTGCGCCGCGACGCTCCGTGCCCTGCAACAAAAACGTTTGGACTAATGTGCTGGGTCCCTCACCTCTGACCTCAACACCCCTGCCCCGCATCCCCCGCGAAGTCACCCCTGCCAGACCCCCCGAACCTGATGGACCTGCCCTAACCTCTCTACCCGCCCCCTGGGGGGGAATCCCCCCTTCCTCCCCCCCACTCCACTCCAGCATGGCAGCCACCATGGGCGATGCGGAGCCTGACCCCCGACCCCCCCGCCACGTGTGCCCCTACCCCCGAGCCTCCCCCCTGCTCCCCCTTTGTGAACCCCACCAACCTGCTCCCATGCCGGCCCGCTCTCCTCAGAAGGGCCCCCCCATGCCGACTGCTTGTCTCCGTGTCCCACCCTGTCCAGACCCCTCAAATTCTCAGACCAAGCTGAGAAAATGTCCAAACCCTCCCAGGCCTGGTCCCCCTGCCGGATCCAGCTCGCCCGCCATATCGTTCCCGAACCACTGCCCGCTACCCCGACCCCCTCCACTTCCCCCAGTCCGCCATCTCCCACGCCCCCTGCTCGAGTCCTCTGCCCCAGCCAACCTGATTGAAGGGGCCACCGTGTAAGCCAACTCTACCTCCCCCGCGATAAGCGGGATCCCTGGGGCACCCTCCCACCGCCCCAACTGGGCCCACTCACCGTCCCCCCTTCAACTCCCCCCCAAAGAACCAGTCTCCAACAGCCCGAGAGCTGCCTCGCCTGGCGTGATAGCCCTGCAGACATAACCCCAAAAGATCCAAAATCAGCCCCAGCTCCATCAATGAGCTCCCCATGAGGGCCCACATCCAGCGCCATAACCATGCCCTCAGCGCCCGACCCTTGGGTAACCCAATCCGCCTTAGCAGCAAAGGCCCTCCCCCCGCCCTCTTCCCTGCTGCCCCACCCTCCCTTCCCAGCCAAACCGTCAGCGTGAGGGGAAACCTGCCGCCCGCCCGATCCAGGCCCGGCTGTCTCGCAGGCCTTCTGCCGCTTTCCATCTCGGCCGCCCCGCCCCCGCCACTCCGCTCATTCCCCGCGGGCGCAGAGCCCGCCTTTTTGCTGAGCCCTCCTGCCGACAACGTCTCCCGGGGCTCCCCAGAGACAGCCGCCCTCCTCACAACGGCCCTCACGCCCGTGCACGGGGGCCCGCCCGATGTCCCGGCAGACCCGCTCACCGCCTCAAATGACTGCCCCGCTTCCCTGCCCCCAGCCTGCACGCCCGCACCCGGGGCCGCCCTTTTGCCACGCGGGCGGCCCCTCTCAATCACCGGAGACACCTTTCAACGTTTAGGCGACGTGCAGGCGGCAACGGCCGCTGCAACACCCGCAGAGGCCTACCGTGCCAGGCGCGCCGGCCCCCCGCTTCACCTATGATGAGGTCCATCCTCCCAGCCTCGCTGAGGAGCCTAAGGGCCTCCAACACCCGATAGTCCTCCATTATACCGGTAAGGAAAAGATTATTAACCCTACGCAAACTAACTGAGCAAACGCTAGAAAAAATCTGCAGCACCCAAAAACTACCTCAAAAACTAATCTACGCTAAATGCTCCCAGCCACCAGGTCACCAAACCTAAAATGGTGGCTGGTAGCAGGAGCCCAAATCATTTATAATTGGGCTCCGTTTGGGCTACAAACAAAAGTAGCCCAAAATAAAATGCAGGGCCTGAAGCCCGCCCCCCCACCCCTCCCAAACTGCCCGGGGGGAGACCTCCCTATGGTCGGCTACCCCCCCAAATCCCCCTTAGACACTGCAGTACCCCAAGTGTTCTTTCTGTGTTTCTAAGTTTGACACTGTTTGTCCCGGCCAAAAGGTAGCAGTGTAAAAACAAAAACACTTTTTGGGATTCGGATTAAATGTAAAAATAACTGCAGGGTGGAGTAAGTAGTGTTTAACAACTAGTATGTGATGTGGCTGCCTGTATCCAGTGTAGTGTGTTTAAACTATCTGACACTAGAGTTCAGCTCTGCCCTGCCTGTAAAGCCAATTTATCACAGGCAAGGAAGGCAATGAAGGTAATCATAAGAGTGCCGCATGCAGTGCTGTCTGTGCACATGTTAAAAAAAAATAGCTCTAACCTCTGACTCACTCAATCCGGTGCATAATTTATAAATGCAATTTCATTAATATCCAGGCTCAGGCTCTTCAACTCACATCAGTCAGTCTGATCATACTGTGTGTGCGTCGCATTTTGTGGCAAGTAACAACTAACTATTGTAGTGTGGGAATGTATGTTCATTGTGTGACATAACATGCTTTTCTGACCGCCTTTTTAAAAAAGAACACCTATTGCTTTATTGCGTCACACCACTCACACAAGTTACAAAAGTGCGGCACAGTCAGCTAGGCTGGCTGGGTGAACTGAAAGCTGGGAATGCAGTCCTAGCAGATTGAGTTTAAACTGCTCGGGGTAACATGTAAAACAGCTGAAGAGAAAGACATCCTTTGATGAGCCCCTGACATTCATCATAACATTAAGCTCAGTCTGTCTGAACCCTCCCTACCCATCCATTTAACTTAGTCATGAACTATAAGCCAGGCATCTGCGACCCCTTGACTGTCACTGTCTGCAACTTGATGGGCCCCCTGAGGCTCCCAGTCTCATATCTCACAGATAATAGCTTTTAGCTGAGTGGAGTGTAGACCCCTGAAGTGTTAGGGGCGAAGGGGAGGCCAGATTTGTTAGGACATAAACACGGACCTTGTAACAGACAGCAGGACATATGACCTCAGGCTGTAGTCTGCTCTGCTGTAGTGTAAACAATAGTGGCATGAAGATTATCAGCTTTACCAACCACAGGCAATGCAGAGACAACCCTGTGTGCAGGTAAGATAATTGAAATCCTTGCTTGTCACACTAAACAATTTTAATTCAATAAGATATGGAGCATTTTTTATGTGTTAATTTTCTTTAAATATTTCAAGGCTGCACTTTCACCATTGCTTTATAAACCTTCTTGCTTCTTCAGATTAGCTTCAAATAGCACAATTTCCCCACTCTATTTTCAAAATGTTCCCATGAGTGGAACCCCAATCAACTCACCATATTTATGACTGTTAGATTTGCTTGCTTCGCTCGCAGTAAAGCACTCACCCCCAACTTTTAAGCCCCACCACTTTCAAAAGTCACCATCCGCCACTGTGTAGGGCGCAATGCCTCATAGGGCAGCGTGCCTTGAATTTAAAACGTAGGACATGTGTACTTACTCCTCAAGTTATTTCTCACTGTTGGAAGGCCTAAAGTAATTTCTCACTGTTGAAAGGCCTATATCTACCATCGACTAACACTGGGTTAAATTTGTATATACTGTGTGAAATTGGGCTGTTGCTTCTCAAGCAATAGCCACAATTCTTGTCAGGCAGAACCACATACCTCACTAAATTAACCTGTACCTAACCCTATGGTAGCTTGGCAAAACAGCAGTTTTGTGTTTCACCCTGACAAGAATTGTGATTGCTGCCTGAGTGGAGCTTACACCCTCGTCAACCAATAACCCAATTTCTTACACTAAATACTACCCTCGCCATGGGGGTAGTAAAGTACTCTGCCATGCCAATGGTGCATATTCTGTTCGTTGAAGTCTAAATAGGGCCCCAAGATTACCCATGTTCTAAAGTTTACATCTGACTCCTTTTGACAGCTGCACAAACAGGTCATTGTAAAGGGACACACGTCACTTTGTGCTGGAAGTTTATAGTCATGGGACATCAGTACAATTGCTATATTGGAAGTAAAGTCCCAATTGCATTATTTATTAAAGTAAATCCTAGGACATGAAAGAACACAGAGTCCTGTCATCATGCAGCAATTGGACAACCCTATTTTTCATTCCCTGAACTTAATACCTAATAGTGGCCCACATTACACTGTTAAAAATACACATGCTGTACAGTAATCAGTGCACTATTTACACTTGCAATGTCTGCATAAGATATGCCCTTGTGAAGTCTTGATATTGCAGTGGGTGCAAAACAAATATTTTACTTTGCTTTAGTCACAACTCATTAAATGCATATTAATGTATTCCATTTCATTGTTCATCATTTCAATGTAAGTAATAATAATATATGAATACTATTTGTTAGGCGAATGTTTTAGGGGTGAAGGGTTTAGGGATTTAGAAGTAAAAGGGCAGATTTACTGACATTTTGATTTGATTTGTATATTTATAAAGCGCGGGCTGTCACTCCGGAAGGAGCATCCTGGCGCTGGGCGGAGGAAAGTCAAGGCTGAGCAGGGGGGGGACCCTATATGAGAGATAGGCAGAATTCGTGTGAAGATCCAAAAATCCAGGTCTCCAGTGCCTTCCTGAACTGTGTTTCTGTTTTCAAGAGCCTCAGTTGTGTTGGCATGAGATTCCAGGCTTTGGTTCCTAGAGCGGCTACAGTTTTTCCTCCCTTGGTTTTATATCTAAAACAGGGGTGTTTGAGGAGGTTTGCTGATGAGGATCTGAGAGTCCTGGCCGTGGTGTACTGAGTGAATCTAGCTGAGAGGTACGTGGGGCCTAGCTTTAAAGATGCTCTGAAGGTAATTAAGAGTATCTTGAATAAAATTCTCATATGCAGTGGAAGCCAATGGAGGGTTTTAAGAGCTGCCGATGCGGAGGACCTACGAGGTAATTTCAGGACTAGGCAAGCTGCTGCGTGTTGGACCACCTGTAGTCTCGCTAAGAGGCTATTACAGTAGTCTAGACGCGAAAGGACCAGCGCCACGGCAACTGTCTTCCTTGCAGGAAGGGGGATGAAGTTGAAGAATTTTTTTAGTGTTTTGATTAGATTAAAGCAGGTCCCTGCCACCATCAAGGCGTGTGGTCGGAAGGAGAGTGAGGTGTCGAATTGCACTCCCAGGTTTTTTGCTACTTTGACAGTAGAGGGAGGTGCTATAGCATCTACCGGCCACCAGACACTTGGCTGGAAGGGGTTGTCTTTACCTATCAGGAGGATCTCGGTTTTGTCTGTGTTACACTTGAGATGATTGGCCTTCATCCACTGGATGACCTCAGATAGACATAGTTTAAAATTGAGTTCTGCGTTGGTGGAGTCTTTGTCCAGGGATAGGATCAATTGCGTATCCTCTGCATAGGACGTTACTTCAATATCAAATGAAGAAATGAAGGAGATCAGAGGGGCCATGTATATGTTGAACAGCAGCGGGTTGAGAGATGAGCCCTGTGAAACTCCTGATGTGATATGACGTTCGGCAGAGAGGAATGTACCAAGAGACGCTGCTTGCCTACAATTGGTAAGAAAGGACCAGATCCAGGCAAGAACAGTGTTAGAGATGCCACTGGATTCTAGTGTTGCAAGGAGGATGCTGTGTGAGATGCTATCAAATGCGGCAGACAAGTCGAGCAAAATTAAGACTGCCTTCCTGCCTTTGTCAGTTATAGATTTTAGTGTGTCCGATATTTCGAGAAGTGCGGATTCTGTTGAATGCTTGGGACGGAAACCTGATTGCCGCGGGTGGAGGATCCTGGCGGTTTCAAGGAATTTTGATAGTTCTTTGTTGACTAATATTTCTGTGATTTTGCCCAGAATCGGTAGAAGTGATATTGGACGGAGGTTGGAGAGATTCGATGAGTCTATATTTTGCTTTTTTTTCAATGGTTTCACTATGACTAGTTTCCATTCATCTGGGAATGTGCCTGTGAGTAACGAGGAGTTTACTATCTGGCTGATCACCGGATTAACAGTGTTTATAATTTGGTGAAGAATCATGGGGGGGCAGGCATCCAAGGGAGAGCCTGATTTGCAGGCAGCGATTGCTGCATGTGTGTGCTCAAGTGAGACTGATTCAAAAACTTGAAGGGAGGGACTACTGCTAGTAGGGTCAGGCTTCAGGTTGGGGTCTGGTTGTTGTGCAGAGGGTGTTGCAAAGTCCTTTTGAATATTCTTGATTTTTTCCTCGAAGAAGATCAAGATCTGGTCACATGGAGTCTGAGAAGGGGGAATTTCTTTACTAAATGCTTTTGGGTTGGTAAAGGACTTTAAAATTGAGAAGATAGATTTGTGGTCTTGGTTAGCCTCGAGTATGTTATTGGAGTAGTACTCTTTTTTTGCTAATTTAATATGGGTATGATATTGTCTCCTACTTGTTTTGAAGGCTTTTTGGTCTACTGGGTCATAGGCCCTTCTCCACTTGCGTTCTAATTGCTTACATTGGAGATGTAGTTGAGCTAAAGCAGGCGTAAACCAAGGGGCTTTATGTGATTTGGCTTTCACTTTCTTATGCGGTTGTTCTAGTGGGATTAGCTCGTCACTTATTGATGTCATCCACGTGTGGAAGAGTTGGGAATATTCTGCGGTTTTACCAGTTAGGGCAGGAATGCGGGCATGGGCAGTAGTGGGCAGCTTTGAGTTGGTAACTAATTGCGCCCACTTGCACCTTGGTTGTGGAGGGGGGATTTTCTTGGCAGCACGATCAACGATTGGCCTCTTGATGAAGAGGGGGATAAATTTGTGGTCTGACCATATCTGCGGGATGGGAGTGTCCACTGATAGCGAGGTGAAATTGGAACAGACCCCGTCCAATGTGTGCCCTGCCTGGTGCGTCGGGCCTCAACTAATTAGTGCATTCCGAAGGATTCTGTTATCGCAAAGAAGTTGACCACTCCCGGCTCCTTTCTGCATTCTAGATGGAGATTAAAGTCTCCTAGGAGGGTGAAATTAGCGTACCTGAGCAGGAAGTGGCTGAGGGTTTCCGCTAGTGAGTCAAGAAATGTGGCACTAGGACCGGGTGGGCGATAAATTAGGGCTCCTGTAAAGGAGAGGGAGGCATTTATTGTGAAACAGAAACCAAGGCGCAGGATTGCATCACTTTTGTGGCACAGCCCTGACACACAATAATTTTTGGGATTTACTAACTCATGCAAAGCCACTTTGGGTCACTTTGCATGGTTTAGTAGATACAAAGTAACTCAACACAGTGCATAGTGCTGCCTTGAGGTACCTTACTTTGGGAAGGCGTTCCACTGGTGTAGCATGGGCATTCCCATGCATCCACCCATGGATTTTGTCGCATTTTCAGATTCACTAAAGCTAGTAAACCTGGGAATGTGTCAAAAAGCTATGCCTCCCTGAAACATGCACAACAAGGAAATCCAACTTTATTTCTCCTTGTTACTTTCTCTTTCTCTTAATGCTGCATCCTACAGCAGGCATAGAAAGAGGAAGATGTCTCTTAAGGAAGATATCCTTTCATTCACAAAAACAAACATGTAATGCAGACATCCTTGCAACATGGGGCAAGGGTGCCTGCATTGGTGCTGAGCTGAATACACTGCACTAGCACCAGGAGACAACCGAAATGTGCCATATTTTAGTCGATATGGCGCATTTCTGCTCTCTCCCTTTCATTCAAACAGCACAGCAACGTTTCTTGTTGCCATGCATTGTATGAAATGCAAGGAAATATGCAAGAAGTGTTTCGGAGAAATCATGAAGGATTTATAGGTGCATGATTTTAGTGTGAAGAGTGAAGGGTACACGTGTGAATGGAGATAGTTGAACGGCCTAGGAGTATTTGAACAAAATATTGAAAACAAAATATTGTGATACAAAAATATTGTGTCAAGAATATTGGGATAAAAAATGTCATAGACAGGAATATTGAAGATAAAAATATAGGAGGTCATTACGATGGCGGACGGAAAAAAAAACGACCGCCATGGTAGCGAGAAAACACCGCCCGCCGCTACCGCAGAAAAACCGACGGCTAGATTAGGATCCGCAGCGGTAAAACCACAACCGAAAAGAGACCTGAGAATCCGCCGTACGCCTGCGGAAAGGGCCCAAACCCGTCCGCGGCGGTCGGATTCGCAGCGGAAACAGGCCAAACGCCCGCAACCACAGCGGAGACACCGCCATCAAAATTATGATATTCCCGACATCCTCGCGGTGCAGTGCGCTGTTTCCGACCGCCGCGGTCGACAACAGTGAAGAATCAGTGAGACGGCGGAAGCGCCATAGCCGAGCCACCACAGCGGACGCTCCGCCAAAAAAATGGCGGTCGCAAGAAAAACACACAACATGTCCACAAAGTGCACCAACCATACAAGGCATGCACCCAAAAATAGCTAACACAGCCCAAAGACACACCCCCATGGGAAACTCCAAAACTACAAATCCCAGGTACACACACACACCACACCTGCAACCAATACCCCATCCTGACACACCCACAGACACCAGTATAAATCCAGCCCCCAACAGACCACAATCCTTTGCAAAACTCCACAACTGAGGGGACATCCACCACAGATGACAGGAGAGGCAAATCTGCACAACACACACACATCACCACCACCACCACTCCCACACCTGCACCTCTAACACCTTTGCACAGCACACACCATACACATCACAACCACCACTACCACTCCCAAACCTGCACCCTAAACACCTTGACACATCACACACCATGTCACCACAGAGAATGCCCAAATTCACTGAGAGCGAGTTGAGGGTCATGGTCGATGAGATAATCAGGGTAGAACCACAATTGTTTGGTAACCAGGTCCAACAGACACCACTAGCAACAAGGACGCAAATGTGGAGAAGGATAGTAGAGAAGGTCAATGCAGTAGGGACCGTGCCACGCAATAGAGATGAAATCATGAAGAGGTGGCACGATCTGAAGGCAGTGGTCAAAAAGAGGAGAGCCAAGAACCATGAGCTGGCGCAGAGGACAGGCAGTGGCCCTCCCGTTCCACTCAAAACATTCACTGAATGGGAGGAGAAGGTGCTTGGCATTCTACATCCAGAGAGTCTCTCAGGAATACCCGGGGAGTGGAGGCTGGTAAGTACAAACAAATGCCTAACATCACACAAATGTACTGTCTTGCCCTATCACAAAATAATACCTCCTAGGTACAAATTCATTCATGTGCACAACACTCCTCCCAACACATCTCTCACAGATACAACAGACACTCCCCTGAAGCCCCCAAAGGTAGTCAGCAACATCACCATGGGTACATGTGTACATGCTGCCAGCAGTACAACTCCCACCAGGCCCCCTTGGCCCACAGCTGAGCAGGATGGAGCACTGCCCCCACCCAGAAGCATGCCTCAGCCATTGTGTGCTACACCCTCACCTAACAGGTAGGTAGCCATCTTCACAGGGAGGTGGGTGGGTGTTTGGGAGGCCTGCACTACAACTCCCACCAGGCCCCCTTGGCCCACAGCTGAGCAGGATGGAGCACTGCCACCCACCCAGAAGCATGCCTCAGCCATTGTGTGCTACACCCTCACCTAACAGGTAGGTAGCCATCTTCACAGGGAGGTGGGTGGGTGTTTGGGAGGCCTGCACTACAACTCCCACCAGGCCCCCTTGGCCCACAGCTGAGCAGGATGGAGCACTGCCCCCACCCAGAAGCATGCCTCAGCCATTGTGTGCTACACCCTCACCTAACAGGTAGGTAGCCATCTTCACAGGGAGGTGGGTGGGTGTTTGGGAGGCCTGCACTACAACTCCCACCAGGCCCCCTTGGCCCACAGCTGAGTAGGATGGAGCACTGCCCCCACCCAGAAGCATGCCTCAGCCATTGTGTGCCGCACCCTCACCTAACAGGTAGGTAGCCATCTTCACAGTGAGACGGTGCAGTGTGTTTGGCTATCCGTCCCACAAAATGTAACATGCATGCTGTCCCACCACTATGGAGGATGGGACACTACACCCCCAATAAGAAGCATGTGGCAGGCAATGTATGCTACCCACCAAACTCACAGGTAGGTAACCGCATCTCACAGGTCGTGGTGTGTGGGGCTGGGAAGCTTGCACAACAACTCACATGGGCCCACCTGACCGCCAGCACACAAGACCCATTACTTCCTGGCACCTGGTACACTGCAAAAGAACTGGCATGTGGACATATCATGCTGACTTGTCCCACACTGGACCAAGATGGAAGCCCTCATCCTACACACACGGAGAGGTCGCACAAATACAAGGAAAACACAGCAAACACAACATATCCACAGCCACAACATAAAGCCAGATATGCATTTAAAAAACATGTTGGCATAGGACACCAGGCCTCTCAATGCACAACTGCACACCCAGATAGCATTGGCAACTATAGTGTGCACACACCTAAGAAAATGAAACTGTGACAGCAACCAAAGTGTGAATGACTGAAACACATGTCGATGGAACTCCGAGCACAACCATGCACACCACCACATGCCATCTGACAGTAGCAGTGGACCAGACCACCTAGGATCGACTTAAAGCAAACATAAGCATGTCTGGAATTGCAAATACAGATATCTACACCACATTGAAAAGGTATGCATGAAACTACAATGCTCACTCACTGTGCAGAGAGAACCGCTACAAGGGCTCTACAAGTGACACATACGCGTAAATGGATGACATATGATTGATCAACCACAGGATGCCAACATGAGACTGTCAATGTCAAAATATCACATTGTGCATGTCATGTCTTGACAACTCCCAAAATGGACAAGTAATGTATGTACCACAACAGCTTGTAATGCATCACTGGATGTCGGTCAATGCTAATTTGTACAGTGAACAACTGCTGGATGTACAAACAGTTGATGTAACACTGCTAACACAAACTTTGATGGGTGCAAAACAATGACCATTTCTCATCTGACCCACAGGTGACCAAGAACTCACTGCAGAGGATGACACCACCCTGCAGAGCCAGTCCCCCCATCCCCCCGGAACAGAGACAACTGGATGAGGACTCCCTGGATTCCTTGGATGAGGAGCTCCACGCTGGCCCATCTGGTGTGGCAGGCCGCAACCAGTCCCAGGCACCCATTGTCCCCCAACCACATCAGCTGCAGCCCCTGACCATCCTCTGACAGCTGCTGTCACGGCCTGTGTGTCACCCACTACTACTACCACCACCACCACCACCACCACAGCTGTCCGCAACACCCACCCTGCCCCAGGGGATGAGCAGCCCACCACATCGACTGCGGAGGCCAGGGAGAGGATGCAGCGGGCCAATGTGAGGACCGGACAGGACCGTGGCAGCAGTGCAGCTGGACGGGACAGGCTCATGCAGAGGGGGACTGATCCTGGGACGGAAGCCCTGGGCCACATCGACAGAGTCCTTGGGGCATACCAACAGGCCCAGGGACGAATGGGCCGGTTAGAGGAAGAATCTCGGGAGCACCTCCTGCTGCTGAGGTCCATGGACACACGCATGGGACAGATTGTGGACCTCTTGGGGCAGCTAGTGGCGGTTCTGAGGGACAGGCAAGCACAACATTCTACCCCTCTGCCTCCCCCCATTGGGCAGCAGGATGACACCTCATCATCCTCCCCTGCGTCCACAGAGGGGGGTGAGTCCTCAGACCCCACTGCCCCTGCAGCAGTGGCCCCTCCAGTGAAGCGCAAGAGGGGCCGTCCAAGGAAAGGCCAGGGGGACTCACGTGCCCAAGCACCTGCCAAACGCTAGTCCCCAAACCAGCCATGAAAGCAGACCACTGCACCACTGCATTGACCTTTTGGACTATCCTTCACCACACTGCCATGTGAATGGCATCCATCTGTTGGACTGGGTCTCCACATCATTGTGGGGACTACTCAAGTATCTCATTTACCTTGACTGTCAACTCACTTCCTCAATTACCCCCTTCACATGTTCTCCACCCTTGCATGTCACAGTTGTTAATAAATGCACCTTACACACATGTTGTTGTGTCTGCTCCGTCTTTAATACAGGATGTGCAACCTTCACCGCGTAGGACATGGTCCAGGGGAATGGAATGTAGGTAACAAGTGAGATGTTGAAGGGACCTACGGAAAACCGCTGAACAAGAGTCACTTGTATGGGTGTGGCATTGCACACATCACACAACACTTGTCAACAAGGTACTCAGATCTACAAACATTACACAGAGCAACAGTCACCATAGAGACAATCTGTTTCACACTAACCAATCACACATACATAGGCAGGCAGCAATGAGTCAACACCAAGCTGCAGTCAGCAAGCTCACATACACCCACACAGCAACAGCGACACCATCAGATCATTTTGTCCCTTCTACATCAACACTCACCTTCAAGTGAAGTAGCGGGTGATGAGCTGTCGACGCATGTCGATCCCCTTCCTCCTCTCCACTGCCCTCGTCACTGGATCTGGCTTGATTTGCAGGTGGCGGCCTTGGCTGCTCATCATCGTCATCCAGGATCAGGGGTATTGCCTTGCGAATGGCCAGGTTGTGGAGCATGCAGCATGCCACCACTATCTGACACACCTTCCCTGGCGAGTAGATAAGGGCCCCCCCAGTACGGTCCAGGCACCGAAATCTTGATTTTAGGAGACCAAATGTCCGTTCTATCACACGATGTGTCCTCCCATGGGCATCATTGTATCGCACATCAGCTGGCGTGACGGGGTTCCGCAATGGGCTCAGCAACCACGGGCGGTTTGGATATGCCGAGTCACCTGGGTGTGAGAGACACAGATTAACCTTGCAGTCCCAAAATGCAACACAACAGCATGTCACACACACACACCACTCTAATCCACCATACATACTCACCCACAAGCCATGCACGCTCAGGAAGCAGATTGGCCATCAACTGAGGAACGATGCTGCTGCGCAAGATGTGGGCATCATGGGCTGAGCCGGGAAACTTGGCACACACGTGTGAGATGATCATGTCCGCCAGGCACACCACTTGAACATTTACCGAGTGTGAATGCTTCCTATTGCGGTAAACCTGTTCACGTGCCTGTGGTGGCACAAGCCCAACATGTGTGCAATCAATTGCACCAATGACATGTGGGATATGTCCAAGGGCATAGAAATCGCCCTTCACAGCCACCAACTCAGGCCCCCTGGGAAAATGGATATATCTGTCTTTGAACAGCATCATGGCCGACAGGACATCCCTCAGCACCATGCTGAACATCGGCTGTGAGTGACATCCCGCCTGCACTTGCGACCGTGTGCTGGAATGAGCCCGTTGCAAAGAATTGCAGGCATGCCATCACCTTAGCTGTTGCGGTGAAAGCTGTTGGATATGTCCGACGTGGCTGCAGGTGGGGCTCCAACATGGCACATAGGTGCTGCAGGGTTTGTCGGTCCAGCCTGAATTTGCGGATTATTTCCTCATTCTCCATGTCTGCCAGGACTGTGAACCGGCGATGGATATTGGGCCTCCTCCTCCTAGGACAGATCACAGTGCACAGATGTCAATGCAGAAGCCCATGAAATGTGCATCACATCAATTTCTGCTCCAGACACATTCCCAACTCTTACAACATGCACCATTAACCAACAGGGCACTTCACAAGTAGGTTCACATCAGGCACACTACTCGTACACCTGTCCCCTTACCATCAGCAATTATCTGTGCACCCCTCCGGCTCATTCGCATGCACAGTGTGATATACTAACAGATATGTGTGCATACCTGTGAGTATGACCCCCAGCATATGTTAATAATTGCAATACTACCCGAACACACCATGTTGCTGGCCCTGACACACCTCCCAACACAGGTTGCACATGGCACACATCAACTACACACTGACCACCGGCTGAGCGTGGGGGACACGTGTGTGCATGTGCATTGGACAATGTGCCAGTTGCTGGTGCCCCTAGTCCAGTCAATGAGACGACATTGTGCGTTACATTGCACACACAGACATTGACCATTATCTCCATATGCTATGCAACACAGTAACTGGACAGTCTACATTTCATTACACAGCACATGTGACATGTGCAAGTGTATGTGCCCATGCAATGTATTGGCAACCCATATATGGTATGTGTTGGTGACGTGGAGTGACATGTCCCTTTTGTGCATTTGCCCTCATGAGGACCCTTCAATTGTTGAGACACTGGCCACTGTATATGTTGGCCTATGCAGAGAGCTGGAGGACACGTTAGGTGCAGCACAGTTACTCCACAACTCCATTAATGCTCACTCCAGCCACTGTCTGGCAGACATATGGCGGTGCCTACCGCCTGGCCACTGAGGTGTGGCACCGCCCATAACCCATGCACGTTTGCGGGAGACACCACCAGTTATGTATGTGACAATTGCGGTCACCATGCACCGCTACCCAAATCACGGTCACTCCAGGCACTGTCTGCCAGACATATGGCGGTGCCTACCGCCTGGCCACTGAGGTGTGGCACCGCCCATAACCCATGCACGTTTGCGGGAGACACCGCCAGTTATGTATGTGACAATTGCGGTCACCATGCACCGCTACCCAAATCACGGTCACTCCAGACACTGTCTGCCAGACATATGGCGGTGCCTACCGCCTGGCCACTGAGGTGTGGCACCGCCCATAACCCATGCACGATCGCGGGAGACACCGCCAGATATGTGTGTGACAATAGCGGTCACCATGCAACGCTACCCAAATCACGGTCACTCCAGGCACTGTCTGGCAGACATATGGCGGTGCCTACCGCCTGGCCACTGAGGTGTGGCACCGGCATGGACCATGCCCCTGCAGCCAATGGGAATCAGCCTCGCAGTAGCCTGATGCGAGTTTGAAAATCGCGGTGGGCGTGCACCACCCCCGCGGAGGCGGTCACTGGAGGCATTCAAATGATGCACCACCGCGGTAGCGCGCACATGCATCCTACGGTGTGTCACCGGCATGGACCATGCCCCTGCAGCCAATGGGAAGCAGACTCGCGGTAGCCTGATGCGAGTTTGAAAATCGCGGTAGGCGTGCACCGCCACCGCGGAGGCGGACATTGGATGTATTTGAATGAGGCAGACCTCGTACACCAATTGCAGCACCCTGGGACCACTGACACAGCCCCAGGGGCCTATATATGTGTGGGAGGGTGCACCACATTCCCACAGCTACCAGGGACTGCTGACTGACAACCCTCCACCTGCTGCTGCTGCCTCAAGGGACTGCTGGCTGCCACCGTGCACCTGCTGCCTCAAGGGACTGCTGACTGCAACCCTCAACGTGCTGCTGCTGCCACATGTCCATTGTGATGTCGAGGACTCAGAAGATCCGTGCCAGTCCCTTCACCAGTGAGGAGCTTGGGGTCCTGGTAGACGGGGTGCTTGCACAGTACCCAAGGCTTTATGGCGGCCCTAATGTCGTGGTAAGTCTCCCAGACTGTGAGTGTGGGTGCAGGGTGTGCACACGTGGGGTGGAGGTGCTTCGGTATGTGTCAGTGGTTGTGGGGCTCTGACATGCACTGCCTATCATGTTTACTACAGCGGGAAGGGCTTGGTGGGCTCTTTCACACGTTACCCTGCATGCCTATCCTGAGTAGAGGGACATGTCCTGTAGTGTCAGCCATACAGTGCAGCTGCATTTTGGTGATGCAGGAGTCTGGCCAGTTGGCGTTTGTGTGAATGGCTGTGTTGCTCCCAATTGACCCACTCAGTGTCAGTCGACCTGCCCTGCACAGTCCCCACCGAATGCCACATGTCCACATCAATGCATGTACAGTGTGTACCATGTGTGTTTGGCTCACGCCTCTTCATCTAAGTCCCATCTCTGCCATGTAGATTGCACAGGAGCAGGCGTGGGAGAAGGGTGTGTGTATGACAGTTGTTGTCACTCTATGTGAGTTCCAAGACACAGTGAGGCTTTCACAGGGCTAGGACACTTGGGTCTGCGCAGTGTTGGACACAGTGAGTCCAACAACATGACACATGTTGTGCTATCTTCTCTATGTGTAGTTGTAGGTGACTGCAGACAGTAGCTGCAGGCAGACTACACGTTGCTTGCTGTGTCGGTATCCTGCATGTGAATGGGATGTGGAGGTACTCTGTCCACCATCGAACATGCATGCCTGTACGTTTGATTGACCAATGACATTGCATCATGTTCAGAGCAATTGTTGGCTATGTGACAGTTGTAGCTGGAGTTTTGGATGAGTCACTGTCGTGCTACTGCATTTTCGTTGTGTTGTTATTGTGCACTGTGTCACTGGCACATCACCCCTCTTGTCTCCCATGCCTGCAGCTGAAGGTCCACCAGCGTAAAGCCGTGTGGAGGGCCATTGCCTCCAGAGTCCGGGATCTGGGTGTGTCAAACCGAAGGCGCACCCACTGTCATAAAAGGTGGGACGACATCTGCCGGCTGAGCAAGAATGTGGCCGAGATGACGCTGGGGCTGCTCCCTCGGACTGGCAGGTTGGCTAGGCGCAGCATGACACCACTAATGGCCTGCATCCTGGCTGTCACACAACCTGAGCTGGACAGACGACTGAGGGAGCATCAGCAGCGAGCCAGGGGTGAGTATGTGTTGCAGGCTGCCTTTGGCTGGGAGTGGGTGCATGTGTCTACAGAGTGTGCAAATTGTCAGCTGTGTGACGTTGGTTGTGTGGTGCAATGTTTTGTGAGTGGCCTCTGTGCTGGGTGTATGTGCCATGCTTTTGCCCAAACGGCGCTTCATGAAGTGATTTTTAGCACTGTGCATCTCTCTTACATTTGGAGTTGTGGCCTTCAGGTACCTTCTGCTGTGGGGTGGTGTGTGAATTCTGATGGATGGTAATGCCAGTGTGCCAACTGTGAATGCGTTTCAATGAATGCGTGCAATTCCAGACCTCAGATGTCTGCCAGTCAGACATCTGAGGCCAATGTGCAACAGTAGATGTGCCCATGGACTCGATATGGTGGATGGCATGTGTGCAGGGTCATTGTGGGCTGGTATGTTGTAGTCTGTGTGGTCCCCTACTGCTCCGCACATGTAGGTGATGTGCACCATGTCGTGGTGTTCATCCTTGCCAACATCGGGACAGTGTGTGTGCACAGGCCATTTTGGGGCTGTGTCTGATGTGAGCCAACTGCAGGATGGTGTGCTGTGTGAATCACCTGGGTCACTTATGGCAGGACGTGTGGCGGACATGCACCGTTGTGTCGAAATTTTGGGTGTCAAGATATATGTGTGCACAGGGTGGCATGCAATGTGCTGCACTCCTCTTTCTAGGATGCAGATGTATTGGCACGTGTTAGTTCTGTTGATGCCACTCATCTCACAGTACTTCTCTCTCCTATGCAGCAGCTCCCGTATGTGCAGAGGGAGAGGGGACGGACACCAGTGGTGAGGCTTCCACTGCAACAGCCGCACCGGAGCTGACTGACACAGATGTGACCAGCGCAGGGGAGGGGGACAGGAGTCTGCTGGAGGACTCACTGCTGGAGACACAAAGCTCTACCTCATCTGACGCCAGCGGTGACACATCCATGTTGGGGGGTACAGGGAACGGGGACTCTGCCTCCTCTTCCGCCACACAGCGTCCAGTGCCCAGCCTCCCTTCAACCTCCACTGGTGCTGCCCGTGTCCGCACAAGTAGGAAGGGAAGAGTCACCTTCACCCCAGGCACAGCTGCCCCAGCCCATGTCAGCCCTGCTGCCCTCAGTGCAGAAGCAGTCGAGCTATTGCGCCAGCTGTGTGTGGGGCAGACAACACTTCTCAATGCCTTCCAAGAGCACGACAAAAAGTTGGGGCAGGTTATAGCTTTCATGGAGGGCTTAAATTCCGACGTAGGTGGGCTACACCGCACTGTGCAGTCCTTGTCATCAACTGTCACAGCAGCCCTGCAACAGGCACATCGTCAGGGAGCGGCTCCCAGGACTCGGTCCGGCCCCGTGTCACTGTGCACCTCTGACGACAGTGACAATGCCCAACGAACCCCAAAGTCCCGATACAGAACCCGCAGCACACAGAAGCAGCAGCAACCCAAACGTACTAGGGCACAGACACCATCCCCACATAAGAGTAAGGCCACCCCAGAGCGCAGAGAGAAAAGCCCATCAGGCGACAGCAAGGGCCACAAAGCAAAGAAAAAAGCATCAGGGTCACAGGCCTCACCTTCCTCCCCTGCCAAAGACTCCCCTGTCCCAAAGACGTCTCGCAGAGGCAAAAAGTCAGTTTCCACACCCACTGAGAAGTTGTTGCCTGCAAACATTACACAGGATGAGGGCCACATGGATAATCCATCCTTGACCTCCACTCCCATCCCAAGCCCTGTGAAGCCAGCACAGGAGGACACTGTAGGGGGCAAAGCTGGTGGACAGAGGGAGGCAGGGCGGCGGCAAACACCAGGCAAGCGCACAGCGGGTTCCAGCATGTCCCCAGAGGTGGGGCCACCATCCACACCAGAATCATCTTTGGTGTTGGGGTCACCTGTTGTGTCTGCCCCAGTTCCCCTCAATCCCCTGACAGGGAAGCCTTTCAGGATCCCCAAGAAGTGGAGAGGCACCCCTCCACAATCTCCGGCACACACTGTGTCTCACCAGGGCATGAGTCCACCTCCCCGGGCCACCACCCCACCTGGTCCAAGCAGCCCCCCAGCTACCACATGCACAGTTGGCTCTTCCACAGTTGTTACTCCCACTGCCCAGGGTAGTCCGCCAACAGACCCCAACACACAGTCAGCTCCAAGTCCGACAGACAGCCCCATCTGAGTGGTGGTCACCCTCACACACCTGTCTGTCCACAGGGGTGCATGTGATGCCCATTGTCAGACCCATTACTCTGTTGCTGGGCATGGCATGGTAGAGTTGCATACATTCCCTGTGTGGCTTCTGATGTAACTACTCTGCACATTGTACTTTCCTTGTGTTTCACTGCTGTGTGCCCCCTGCCTGTGCAGCTTCTCATGGACTTAATCTGCACTGTGTCCTGGCCACTGGCCTTGTTGTTCACTGCTGTTTGCCCCTTGCCTCTGCAGGATCTCATGTACCTCACCTGCACTGTGTCCTGGCCACTGGCCTTGTTGTTCACTGTTGTTTGCCACTTGCCTATGCAGCTTCTCATGTACCTCACCTGCACTTTGGACTGGCCACTGGCCTTGTTGTCGACTGATGTTCTGGACTTGCCTGTGCAGCTTCTCATGTACCTCACCTGCACTTTGGACTGGCCACTGGCCTTGCTGTTCACTGCTGTGTGCCCCCTGCCTGTGCAGCTTCTCATGGACTTCATCTGCACTGTGTCCTGGCCACTGGCCTTGTTGTTCACTGCTGTTTGCCCCTTGCCTCTGCAGGATCTCATGTACCTCACCTGCACTGTGTCCTGGCCACTGGCCTTGTTGTTCACTGTTGTTTGCCACTTGCCTGTGCAGCTTCTCATGTATCTCACCTGCACTTTGGACTGGCCACTGGCCTTGCTGTTCACTGCTGTGTGCCCCCTGCCTGTGCAGCTTCTCATGGACTTCATCTGCACTGTGTCCTGGCCGTATTTCGCTGTGCGGTTTCTCCGTCGCGGTGCGCTGCCCTGTTTCCGGCATCGTGATGTCTTCGGCGTACAGGACGTCATTCCGCACGGCGGTGTGTGGTGATTGGCCCACTCATGCTGCGTTGGTGGGCGCTGTTCGATGGAGGTTGGCGTCACACCGCGGCGGACGGTAAATGCCTATGTTTTCCCATCCTAATATGGCGGGCGTGGAGTCCGCTGCTGGCGGGCGGAAAAAGGCATTTTTCCGCACCGCCGCCACCGCGGTCGTGCCTCCCTCCGCCCGCCATCGTAATGGGCCCCATAGTATTTAGTGTTGTTTTTAATATTGTCATCATAATATAATTTCAGAAAATACTGCTGTATGTAATATCGTTTGTAAGTGTTAATTAGTGTATAATGTATTGTAGTGTGTTGGATTGTATATGTTTATTATTTTTATTTATTTGTGTTTTAGTATTATACATTTTTAGTTATGAAATTGCTGACATTTGTACGTTTTAGTTGTCTTCATGTCTATAAATGATGAATAATAATTAATAATATATTTTTTTTTAGTAGCGGGATATTGGGCTTTAAGGGGATAAGGTTCAGGGGATGAAAAAATATATATTTTAAAATGAATTATAAATTAATAATTTTAAAGATATTCCAATTAATAATTTCGAATGTTAAAATGTATTTTGTTATATTAATATGTTTAATATATTTTAATTTCATATTAATGAAAATATATGTTAAAAGTATTATATACCAGATATTCAATCTCTCCAACGAGATTTAACCACTTTAAAATGGGGTAAGGGCCATCCGCGCTTTTCCAATAAAGTTTTAATGCTGCCTCGCTACCGGGGGGATGAATACTATTGGTCCTGTCATCTCCACTCGGAATGGGTGGTCCATGAAAGCGAAAAACACTGGTTCCACATGGACCGTGCGGTCTCATGTAGGCCCTTATGGGACTTAGCTTGGCTTCCCTGAGCAGCCCGCGCCTGTAGGGCATACATAGCCACCCCCACAAAAACGGTCCTGGACATATGGGACAAACTTGCGGTATCTCGGGCCTGACCTCATTCCCATCCCCCAATACCCCTATAGCATGTAATCCCATTTTTCCGCCTGCACTGCAGCCTCACGCCTTCACGCCCTGGACAGAGCATGACTGTCGCACAATCCAAGACTTATTTCATGGGGACACATTCATCACTTTTGAATAGTGCAAAAAGTCATTTCAGGTCACAGACACTGCAAGGATGCAATACTATCAACCTCTGCACTGGCTGCTCTCCCCCGCATACACGCAGGGAGCGACTAGGCCGCTTATCCCTTTTGAGTCCAGGGTCCGGGCCTTTGAGGGTTCGAGGGGTGTGATTTCACACACATATAAAGTGTTACAACACTCACAACAACTCCAACCCCACACATACCAAAAACAATGGAATATAGATACTGGCTGGAAGGTTCCCCCGGAGAGCGAGATAATACTAAAATCTATCAAAGCATTCCCCAACGCGAGTCGGCCTACAAACTCATGGCACAATGGTACTTTACTCCCGCTCGTATCCATAAGATGGTACCGGGCTTCCCCCCAACATGTTGGAGATGTCAGGGAGGAGTGGGTGACTTCATCCACATCTGGTGGTCCTGACCCAACCTGGCGCTCTTCTGGAAGGAGATACTTAGCCATATTAAAGATACGGTGGCATTCCCCATACCCAGCTCTCCAATAGTGACCCTGTTAGGCATTAGACCCCCACAATTAGCAGCCTTGACCCAGTCAGATTGGCATCTAATTGCACAAATGCTAGGGGCAGCACGACAGTCCATAGCCCTCTACTGGAAAAAACCTGTGCCTTCACCTATCGCGACATGGTTTCTTCGCCTGTGGCATATCCTGGCCCTTGAGTGACTCACCGCCCACCTCAATTAGCGCCAGGATAACCGTAGGGTTACAGTGCGCTTTACAAATGTCGATACAATACAATACAATACAGACACCAAATTCACCCACACCTGGCAGCCACTAATTCAACACTTATCCCAGATAGAGAATTCTCGCTTTGCCCCCGTGCCTTCGAACTCTGCAGCTCTTTGAAGACTCCATCTTACCTTATTCAAGAGGAACACACCAACACTCTCCTCCATCACAGGATCCTGATGGGGTCTCCTCCCCCTCTTAATATGTTTCAACAATCCCCCCCATTGATACTCTGAGCACATCTTCTTCTCCAGAACCCCCTACCCGGTTTTTTCTTCTCCCCCCTGATATTTAGGGGCCGATTCCGATTCGGGCCGGAAATCTCTCCAACTCCGAGTCCTGTAGCCTGAATATAGAGGGTAAAAAGCTGGAAAGGGTTAGCTCCTTCCCGTATCTAGGCCTGGATTTTGATGAAGGTTGCACGTGGCATACCTGCATAAGTAATAGAATAACAAGATTTACACACGCAGTTGGTACTACTTATTCACTTGCAATGTCTATAGGTAAAAAGCCCATAGCCCCAATTTTAGATTTTTATCAGCGTAAATGTATTCTGATTTTAACATATGGTATGGGGATCTGGGGATGCAGGGACGTAATTGCCATGCAGCTGGAGGAGAATAGATTTTGCTGTAGAGTTTTAGGAGTGCCCCCTTCCTCGCCACATTTTCCCCTCCATTTGGAGCTGGGTCTCGAGTATGTCCAAGATACTATAAAGGCTGCACCACTAGCTACCTGGTGTTCCATTTGGACAAATGAAGAAGCTGATTTTAATCAGGCAATTATTAGAGATTGTTTAAACTGCACTCAAGGCCTTTGCATCCCCTGGCTCTAATACATGAAAACTTGTTTTACGGAACTTGGGGATTCCTCTTTGTTTGAGCACCCAGAACTAATTGGTAAAGGGGATCGACAGAGGGTTTTGGCGAGCTTCTGAAAACATAAAGAATTGTCTAGGGAATTGTTTGAAGTGGATCACTGACATAATATCGACAACACAAATATCGTATTTACAAAATATCGGCGTCATAATATCGACTACAATAATATCGACTACCCATACTTATTTATAAAAATACAAAAATATCGAGTACACAATATCGTATATAAAAAACATCGTACACCACAATATCGAAATACAAAATATTGTTAAATTAAATATCGTTTAAATTTAATTAACATACAAAATAACAAAAATATCGAATACCAAAATATAAACATCAATATTATCGACTTTTTGAAAATATCGACTATAGAAAAACTGCTCAATTAAATATATCTTTAGCACCAAATATAAATTCACATTATAAAACAATATAAAACACTTAAACAACATAAAAAATAATTTGCAAACACATCAATATATAAAAATAAATTTTTTCTCTAAACAAACAATTACAGTAATAAAATAAAATCTGTAAAATAAATAATGCTTGCATCATTTCACATTCAAAACAATGTTTAAAATATTTTTAAAAAGCAAAACGAAAAAATAATTACTTTCTACTAACAGTTTCTTAATTAGCGTTTCCCTTATATGGAAACAAACAGCCAAAACAATAAAAACAATTAACTTCAACGAATCAAATACTCACATTTTAAAATACACCAATAACATAAAGCAACCAATTAAATAAACACTATATAAACATCAAATGTTTACATCTCTTTTACACTTCTAACCTACAATAAAGAAGAAGGTGAAACTCTGCCCAACTGTTTCCTAAAAGAAAACTTTCATTACTGAAGAAATCTTTAAAACTGCACTAAGTAAGTAAAACTGTATTTAAAATATAACAATACTACTACCCTTCAACAATAATTATTTCTGAGACCTAATTTACTATTCTTTCATTCCTTACATTTATATCAGCTCTACAGATATCTTACAAAGCCAGAAAAATATTTTCAAAATTCTCACCAATAAAACAACAATAAATGTAAGTATATTATATTTTTGCCAAAGCTACCTAAAATTATTTTTCAAACGTTATTCACTAATATATATTTTCTTTTTATCTATCTCCTCTGCAGCCAACAGCAAAAGCATTCAAAATAATTCTACAACCACTAACCAACTAAATACAATTAAAAAGTAAGTATATAATTTTCAATTATTAAACACCCTTAAATACCCACCCAAATAACCCTTTTCCCCTAAAATCCCTATCATGTACAAACAATATAATCAATTTATTAAAATGTTTGTTTTCTCTTCCCAACAGAAATTACATCAAGAAAATAG
Source organism: Calotriton arnoldi (assembly GCA_963921515.1). Classification (NCBI taxonomy): domain Eukaryota; kingdom Metazoa; phylum Chordata; class Amphibia; order Caudata; family Salamandridae; genus Calotriton; species Calotriton arnoldi. The sequence goes on along the minus strand of CAWUFW010000004.1, from coordinate 2,303,952 downwards.
AAAATAAAGCTTGAAATCATTTCCTGGACAATTTTATTTACATCAAACTAAACATTGTAAGTATATTCACTGAAATGTAACTGTATTTAATAAATATGTGTTATTTATTATATTAAACATTTTGTTTTTTTAATTTTCCCTAGCATAAAACAAAACAACATGACTGAAGGTGCAGAATTTGTAATGTCACAAAAAAATAAAATGTTATTATGTTATATGGGGTATGTCTATACACAGGAGAAACAAACTGGCCTTAAAGTGTTTTGGAAGTGTAGCAAATACTACTCTAACAAATGCTATGGAAGAGCTACTACTCATGAAACTACTGTTCTTTCTGTAAAAGAACATAATCACCCCCAAACATAACAGAGATTGAGGTTAGAGATGCTCTTGAAAGTATAAAAGAAGCAAGCACCAGTACTGATAAACCAACTACCCAAATACTAAAAGAGCAACTATTAAAAGTACCTCAACATGCATCAGGACAATTACCGTCCATAGCTTCTTTAAAAAGAACTATTGCCAGACAAAAAAGCAACTACAAGTACCATACCTGCCCCTAAAACGTTTGCAGAAGTAGTTATTCCACCAGAATTAAGCATTACTCACACTAAAGAACCATTTATATTTTTTGATAACAAATGCCCAGATAAAAGAATAATTATGTTTGCTACTGCAAACAATTTAGTTAAATTACAGCAACGTGACACCTGGATAATGGATGGAACTTTCAAAGTCTGTCCAAAACCATTTTACCAGCTGTACACAGTGCATGGATTGTACCAACATTCAAATATTCCATTCATCTATGCCCTATTACCAAATAAACAGCAAACTACCTACATAGATATACTCACTAAAATAAAAGAAGAAAGCAATAATTATTTTCCTTCAAAAATAATTATTGATTTTGAAATAGCCATGATAAATGCTATACTGAAAAATTATCCACACACAGCAATCCAGGGTTGCTATTATCATTTTAACCAGAGTCTCTGGAGACATCTACAAAAATCAACCCTAAGTGGCCGATTCCGATCTCGGCCGGTAGGGCACCGAATCGGATTCGGCTTTACCGGATCCGATTCGGAGCCCTCGTTTCCGACCGATTCGGACGTACGTCCGGGCGAGCGAGTACGATGCGAGCGCTCGCGAAATCGCTGACCGACTCGTTCGCGGGTCCCAATCGCTCCGACCGACTCGCTCGGACACGACTCGCACCGCGCAATGGAGACGTTCCCCGGCCGGGTAAGTACGATGCGCGCCCGAGCAGTCCGACCTACTCGCGCAGTCCGGCTCCAAAGAGCAGTCGGAGCCGCACTTTGGGGGTCCGTGTCGGACCCCCCTGTACGTGTAGCCGCGCGAGTCGCACACAGGGGGGACCCATGGGTCCCCCCTACCTGCGCGTGTACGGCGCGAGTCGCTTCGACGCGTACCCGCTGTAGGGGGCGCCCTTGTTCGCCTCGCACCCATTGAGTCAATGGGAGCCCGCGTACGCGTTGTACGACCGGCTCCCATTGACTTCAATGGGAGTCCGACCGAATCGAGTCCGATAGCATACGGACGCATCGTACTCGTTCGGTCGGGTTGCTAGGGTCCGATTCGGTCGGAAATCTCTCCGGGTCCGGCTCGGTCGGAGAGATTTCCGTCCCAGATCGGAATCGGCCCCTAAGTGTACAATATGCTACAGACAGTACTTTTGCCTACCAAATTAAAAAGCTAATAGCACTAGCATATATACCTGTAACTGATGTAGCAGAGCACTACAATATTCTAATAGAGAGCCCCTATTACAAAAGGAACGAAGACAAAATAAGCCCACTACTAGACTACCTTGAGGACACCTGGGTGGGAAGACTGCATAGATCAGGGCATAGAAGGCAACCTAAGTTCCACATTCCTTGGTGGAACGTGTACCTAAGTACCTTAAACAAAGAAGCCAAAACAAATAATAGTGTTGAAGGATGGCAAAATGCCTTCCAGGCAACAACGAGCAGAGGTAAACCTACCCTACAAAAACTACTACAATCTATACAAAAAGAACAAAGCTATCAAGAATTACGGATGGAACAATCTGTAACTCAAATATGTCCCAAATTAACTAAACAAACTAAAAAAATGTTTGAGCTACTGCAAAGTCAGGTTACCCTATACCCATCAACAAGAGGCCTAGATTACATATCCCTAATAGCTAAAAGCATATTATAAACTACAGTTCCACAGCTATTATACATTTTTTCGTTCACAAAACAAACACTTTACACACATATATTAATATTATATTTTCACAATTATTACTTATTTGTGATATATATTTTTTAACTAAAAAATATATATTTACATATAAATAATATTTATCAAAATATACTATATATCACAATTAATTTTAACAACATTTCCCACCCAATTAATTAAAAAAATAGACTACGGTTTATGTAGCTGTAGAAGATGTATTCCAACAAGTAATAATCCTTACATCTGTCTGTTAATCCATGTTAAAGTTTAAAAAGCCCCCAAAAAATGCAAAAATCCAACAGGTCCTATATAAATCCATCCTTGCGAAATCCAAATAACGGAAACCCTCAAAAACCCGAAAAAGATGTGAAAATATAAAAATCGCTCCAGGAAATTCCGAAAAATAAAAGAAACTGTGATAATAATATTAGTTTAACAAACTAATACACAGTTCTTTTTTTTTTTTTAAACGGGTCTGTCTCTCCAACGTAAAGTCGATTAAAAGTAACCTGCAAAAAAGATTGAAAGCATACCCAACCACACAAATACACCAATTCATTAAATACAATAACATTAATTTATATCAACAAAACAACACATATTTAGTCATATTATCGTCTGTCTACACTACGCCTCAAACACTAACTCACGACATCTCACTAAAATATAACTAACAAGTACAGCACACCAAAAACGCAACGACCTAACTATAAATACAATATATATATCCTAACTAGACTAAAACACAAGTATTAAGTTAGAAAAAGAATTAAAATTTCCCTTACCTTGCTCGACGTGACGCAGCTTCCAACCGCGAGCTTCTCCGGTCCTCAATGACCCAAAATAACAGTACGCGGTTACAAAATAGTCCCTGTGAACTAAAAATGGCTGCTTAAATAAATGTTTAAAAATGGAATAATGTTAAAAAAATGCATTATATCAAAGTATAAATGTCAGATATATTTTTCTTATGTTGTACAATTTTTTCTCTATATTTAAAAATTATAATATATTTTATTATACTTTGTAAAGTTATAATAATAATTAATATAAAAATATATTTATTATTATTATAATTATATGTTTTTTCTATAATTATATTAATTATAAAAAAACATATTAATTATATAGAAATGGTAAATAAAACTTACCTGTTTAAAAAAATTATTTCATGCAATACAACAATGTAATAATTAATATTATTAATATTTTATATACTAATAATATTAATAAAAATGTATTAACATGTAATAAAGTGATAATTATTTAAAAATGATAAACAATATTCACTACAGCATTATAATGTTACAATATTAAATAATAATTAACCATACAATGCTTTATTTTGTGTATATATATGCCAAAAATGGTTATATTATTTGTATAAATATATTACAATGTTACAACAACTCTTGTAAAATAATAACAACATATTGTTTGTATATCAAAATAAGAATACTTTTGTTATAAAATAAAATTATATCATAAAATGTTTTTTTCCTTACAAAATTAAATTAACTAATAAATGTATGTAAAATATTTTATGTTCCTTAAATAAAAATAGACATATTTTGTGTATTTTTATTAATTTCTATTCCATACTATAAATAAAATATTATTTTTTTCTCTTTCTACCTACTTATACAAAAATAAAAGTTGTTTGAAAATAAAAAATGTCTAATTTTTTTATATGTATCTCTTATTATTGAATATTTTACTTAAATATATTAATTTGATAAATGTACCATTTTAATTTACTATAAATAATCAGATTGGTTTTTTTACTAGTAAATTATAAACTATACATCAATTACACAATAAAAATTCATTATCACTGCACATAATAAAACACATTTATATTTCTTCACATATAAAAACACATACTGTAATTTTCCTACAACTCTTTATATAAAATTAATAAATACACAGCAAAAAACATATATGTAATCTAAACATTTTAGATAAATTATAAATAATTTTTAAAATATATTTGTACTTAAACATATATCACTCACTATTCCCAATACAATTAAACAATATTCATTGAAGGTGGTAATAAATACACAGCAAAAAACATATATGTAATCTAAAAATTTTAGATAAATTATAAATAATTTTTAAAATATATTTGTACTTAAACATATATCACTCACTATTCCCAATACAATTAAACAATATTCATTGAAGGTGGTAAACATAAACAATATATAATTTACTCTTCCCACTACACTTAGGGGCCGATTCCGATTCGGGCCGGAAAACGTACCGACCGACTCGGTACGGGAATTTAGTCCGACCGACTCGGACCGGCGCCGCACGCCCCGGGTAGTACGATGAAATGAATGTGAAATCCGACAGACTCGGACGGAATAAAAAACGACCGACCGAGCCGGACGGAAACAAGCCATCCGGCCGGGAAATCACGCGAAACGAACCGACCGACACGCACTCGGATTGAACCTGAACGAAACGTACCCGCGAACTCCGACCCGCGTAGTTCGCTGTGCGTGCAAAACACGACCGACTCGCCCGGAGCACAAGCCGTACGACCGACATGCATACAAAACCCAGCCGAAGCAACCCAATACTACGCGACCGACTCGTACGCCGCACATGAAACCTAGCTGACACACAGCGGGAACGAGTCGGACAAGATCGCACCAGACAACTGCAGCGTCCTACTCGAACACAAGAACGACTCGTACATGCACCAAAAACACCAAGGAAAAATTAGAAAAAAAAGGGCCAAACAATCAACCACTAAGCCAATAAATACAGGGAGGGAAAAAAAAATGGAACAAGGACACACCTCCAACTCCACCTACATAAAGGCCACAGATCCCTACCATGATCCTTTGCAAATTCCACTGACCTGCCAGCGTACAACACCATCACACAGCAACCACAGACACACTCACAGCTCATACATCACACAAACCACACACCATTACCACACCTACAAATAGCACCCTCACACACACCCAGCTAAACCTACACTCACACCCCCCACCTGCACACACACACACACAATCAATCACCACCACCATCCATCACCATGCCCCCAAAGAAGAACCATAAGTTCCTAGATTGTGAATTGGAAGTCCTGGTAGACGAGATACTCAGGGTAGAGCCACAGTTGTTTGGTACATTGGTACAACAGACCCCCATGTCGCAGAAAACCAAGATGTGGGCAAGGATTGTCGACAGGGTGAACGCACAATCACCATGTTTGCACACAAAGGAAGACATCCAGAACAGGTGGTATGATGTGCGCAGGAGGGTCCGGGAACTACTCAAAAAGGACTACCTCCTCAGCCAGCACACCTGCAGTGGCCCTCCTGCAAAACCAGTATACCTCAGGCACTGGGAGGAGAAGGTGCGGGCCATCCTACCACCAGTGAGCGTATACGGACTAACAGACATCCCAGAGCCTGGTGAGTACACAACTAATATATACAATATGGTGTGACAACACACAGACATCACAGTCAAGGGGATAGGCAAACCATGCACACTTAGCAAATACACAGCAACCAAAAGATATTCATCCCAAGATGTGAATGCTAGTCAGACAAACACAATACCTGCCATCTCATAGTGACATGTAACTGTGTCATGAGATCTACAAACCTAACAACAAATACAGCAAGGCAGTGGCACAAATAGAACCAACAAACACTCACAGATATTTACCCACCACTAGAACACCACCTCACAGGGAAGCTCACTCAAAGGAAGGAATCCTGTGTATGTTGGTCAAGTCAGTGTAGCCAATAGCATGATGGCAGTGGTAGTCACAGATATTGGTCACACCCACAATTGGCCCATCAACACCACTCACAACCATGCTCACATCACAGGGAGTGGATAAGGACTCACAAGATGGCTGACACTGGGTACTGCTGTGGGGAGCACAAGGCCCTGCTGGGAAATGTGCACCAACAAACAGCACAACACCACTGCCTGACATCCTGAAAGCCAACTTGCACTCCCTGCAATGCAAGCACATTGCATGGTGGGATATCTGGCTGGGTGGGAAGGAGGACTCACAGCACTGACCATAGTTACAAGCAGCTCTCCTCACACACCCCCTCAACACTAACTCCACATAACCCACCTGGGAGAATGCAATGCCTCACAGCCTAACTGAAGATCCCACAAAGAACCACCACCCTGGGTTATGCTGTGTGAAGCACAGGGACACTCTTGGGACTTGTAGCCAAACAACTGCCAGGACAACACTCCCAGCCATCCTGTCAGCACAGGCACCCCACCACACAGGGAAGCAGAGTCAAAAGGAAGGAAGGATGGCCATGCTGGGAAGGGGGTGGAGGCAATAGCATGATGGGAGTTGTAGGCACAGATATTGCTCACCCTCACAATTGGCCCATCAACACCACTCTCAACCATGCTCACATCACAGGGAGTGGATAAGGACTCACAAGATGGCTGACACTGGGTACTGCTGTGGGGAGCACAAGGCCCTGCTGGGAGCTGTGCAACAACAAACAGCAGGACACCACTGCCTGACATCCTGAAAGCCAACTTGCACTCCCTGCAATGCAAGCACGTTGCATGGTGGGATAACTGGGCTGGGGGAGAAGGAGGCCTGGATGGTAACCAAATACCACCAATGCTGGTCATGCACACACCTCAACATTCACATTGACATGCCACAGGTTGGCAGGACAATGTGCTACACCAATATCACTCACTGACTGTCACTATTTAGGAGAATGCAATGTCCTGGCCCACATCCAGAGGCAGTCGCGGTCCGTGTAGGAGTACCGGCCGGGCGGTGATGTGGGGCAGGGGAGGGGCAGGGTGGGGGGTAGCAAAGTGGATTACGGACCTATACAGGTAAGTAAACATTTAAATCAACTAAACGAGTTTAGGCGCGCACTGCATCGCATTTGGCGATGCAGTGCGCGCAACGAAATTCGTTTTATTGATTTAAATGTTTACTTACCTGTATAGGTCCGTTATCCATACTTTGCTACCCCCCACCCTGCCACTCCCCCGCCCCACGTCACCGCCCGGCCGGCACTCCTACACGGACCGCGACTGTCCAGAGGTACAGTCACAACTGTCAGGTGTTTGAACAATTGATGCCAGTAGAAACATAACATACAATCTGTGTCTCTCCCCAAAACAGGAGATGATGGGGACACAGCAGCAGACCAGGAGGACTCCCTGCCCCAGGCTCCGGGGAACACTGAGCTCACTGGTGTGGATCAGCCTCTGCACTCCTCGGATGGCGAAGAACCAGCTGGACCCTCCGGTGTGAGTCCTCATGCAGCACCAGCAGGACCAACATCTGCACCCCCTGCACCCACCCCTCCAACAACTGCCAACACACAGGCCACCCCTGCCAACACGGACACACCAAGGACCACAGATGACAACAGCGCACGGACCCAGGCCCAAACTGGAGCTGCTGACAACGAGCCCAGGAAAAACACCCAGGTGGGCCCACGGTCACCTGTGCGTGCCACTGCAGGTCCTGCACGTGTCGCCAGGGGTGGTGTAAGGGGTGGGAGACATAGGTCTCTCCTTGCAGAGGGGTCTGGACTGTATGATGACCCACAACTGGCACGCATCGCGGATGCGTACCAGACTAGCACCAGAGAGGTCAGCCAGGTAGTGGGGATCCTCAAGGACATACAACAGCAGCAGGCTGCCCATCATGCCCGCTTGGACTCCCACATGTCCCGTGTCGAGACACACATGTCACGTGTCGAGACACACATGTCTGGCATGGAGTCCGAGTGAGACACATTGGAACAACTGACAGCGGTGCATAGGGACATACTGACATGCCTCCGCCAGATCAGCACCAACATGGCCTCACCTCCCTGTGTGCCCACAACATCTGCTGCTGAAACAACTGCAAATGCCACAGGGAGGGAGGAGGACTCTGGCAGAGAGTCCCCTACACCGCCGCAGCCTGCACCTGAGGGTCCCCCCAAGAAGAGGGGCCGTCCGAGGAGGCCAAACTGAGAGGCCGATGGCCATCTACATCCCCCAGGAAGCCAACACCTGTTCTGGAACTTTTCCTCTGTGTGCATACTGCACGCCCTGTTGAAGCCAAGCCAACTCTCCCACATGACATGGGGAGCTCTAGTTGACCAAATGTATCAGATGACTGTGGACTTTACTCTGGACTTTTCAGCTACCAAGACTTCCAATTCACATGGGAACTTTGGATCCAAATTTCTATGTACAGCACCCACCATCCTGTGCACCATCCTCACACCTGTATGTAAATAAACTCACCAATACACCATATCTGCCCCTGTTGTGATTCCAACGTGGTTTTTGTCATGTAGATGTTGATCTTCTAAATTACACTGTGAATGCTAACTGCTACAGCAAGTCCAACACTGTCATGTCAGTCATGGCGACGTGACACATATGAGGGAGACACACCACTAGGGCCACAAAACACATACACACCAGGGCCATCAGACTCATCACCTAAACTGATGTTGCAACGAAGTACAGTGGAATGTACAGACATGCCACCTACTCACAGTCACTGTCAACTAGACAACAGGTGCAGTAAGCAAATGTCAGTCAGATGTGTGACTACAGACAACGCACATCCCAAAGTCAAGCACAGGTTTATTACACATTTCCAACATGTAGTTTCCACTACAAATGCAAGCTAATCCAACCTGGCTGTGGCCACAAAGTCAAAAAGTGCAGAAGATAGAAAGTCCAGGGGTGTGTGGCACATCACCTGTAGGGAAACAACTGCTTCCACCTTGGAAGTTGAATCATGGATTCGTGGGATCCAAGTTGATCAGACAACTCCAGCAGCACCCTGTGAAGGACAGACATGACACACAGTCAAAACCACTGAAGAACAGCACAGAACGGCAATACTCATGTCTAATACATGTCACGAGATAACTACACAAAACCAAGTTAGCATGTCAACACTGTTGGGCAGTACAGACCACCTGCAAGGACACATCGCTGCACGCATCCAGTCAAGTAGCACATGGCCACACTCAAACAGCACCAGAGCACCACACACACATATCATGCAAACTCAAATCATTGACATTACAACACTCTGGAGACTCACATTCAGCTGAAGAAGTTGGTGATGAGCTGTGTGCGGACATCACCATCATCATCATCATCATCTTCACTGGCATCGTGACCCAGGCCAGGATCTTCCACAGGTGGCAGACGTTGGTCATCGTCATCCAGGATGAGAGGCAACTCCTTCCGCACAGCCAGGTTGTGTAGCATGCAGCAGACGATGACAATCTTGCACACCTTTGCTGGGGCATATGGGAGGGCCCCTCCTATCTTGTCCAGGCAGCAGAGCATTGATCGAATGGTAATGTTTACGGTTGCGGTATGCCTGCTCATGTGCCTGTGGTGGTATCAAAGACACATGTGTCCCATCAATGGAGCCAATTACATGTGGCATCCTCCCCAGGGCATAGAAGTCACTCTTGACATCAGTGAGTCGTTGACGTGTTGGGAAATAGATGTACTGGTTGAGGTATCTCAACATTGCCCCCAAAACATCGCGTAGCACACGGCTGAACATAGTCTGTGACATCCCACCAGTAGTTGCCACAGTGTGTTGAAAGGTACCGGTGGCAAAGAAGTGTAGGGCTGCCATCACCTTCACCTTGGGGGTCAGCGTTGTAGGATACGGCCGGCCAGGCTGCAAATGTGGGGCCAACCGCACTGCCAAATCCTCAATCAGCTGCCTGGTGAAGCGGTACCGTCGGATGCTGTCACGTTCCACCATCGTTGCCAGGTCTGGGAATGGTCGATGGACAGCAGGAGCCCTGCAGTGCATAGGTGAAGAAAGCAAGATTGTCAGTCACCCCACCAATGTGCCGTTCACCATACTCAATTTCACATGACACATCATCAACATACACAAGTACTTGATGTGTGTGTCGTCCCGTTTGGACATATATGGCACCTACATGGACATCATCTAACATCTCTCTGTTCAACAAGTGTTGACAACTGGTTCCAGGGTGTGCTATGGGACACCAGTAGGCTGTGTCACAGTACACATTAACTGCTCTCACGTTCCACACACATACCACAGTGACATGTCTGGACAGATGCTCCACAGGCATCACAGCTCATTGACAGGTAGATTCCCAGGGAGCCTGTCTTGCCACATGGACACTGGCATGACATGGCGTATCATGTACATGTCAGAAAAACAAACATGACACCCACAGGTGGTGGCCTCTGCAGCCTCTGCAGGACAGACATGGACGTCTGTGACACACACACACCATCAAAGTTCATGCACAAACCACGTGGATGTGGAGACTGTCTCCCATTGTGCACATGGAGTCAGAGACATGTGATACACAACATGCACACAGACTGTGGAGGGACATCACTATTGTTGGAATGGGCCACCCTGTGACGTACATGCCTTCCCACATGTGAGCCTGGGGGTACGTGACATGTCATACACATACACAACCTGGAAATGTGACCATGACACATGCTCAGAAATGAAAAGTTGCACACCACAGTGGTCATGTGCACAACACACAAAGGACCCTGTCCCCATTAACACGTGCACAGCCTGGGTGTGACTACCCCCAAATGCCACCCCAAAATCCACATGTTCACCCCCATACACAGATAAGGTTATGCTGCCACACATGCCTCATAGACAGTGTGGACTGGGTGTGGTGTTGTAGGTGTGCCCCAGAGTCCCTGGAAAGTAAATGTGGCTGGCATAGGTTCACCAGTGACCAGCATGGTGACATATGCGTGTGACCTGTCCTGGTACGCATGCAGAGCAATGGACCGATCGGTGTGCCCGGCCGGCCCATTGCACTGAATGTGAGCGGGCAGCGTTGTAGAGCAATGGACCGATCGGTGTGCCCGGCTGGCCCATTGCATTGAATGTGAGCGGGTACGCGTTGTATGCCTGGTACGCGTTGCAGAGCAATGGTCCGATCGGTGTGCCCGCACGGACCATTGCATTGAATGTGAGCGTGTACGCGTTGTATGCCTGGTACGCGTTGCAGAGCAATGGTCCGATCGGTGTGCCCGCACGGACCATTGCATTGAATGTGAGCGTGTACGCGTTGTATGCCTGGTACGCGTTGTAGAGCAATGGTCCGATCGGTGTGCTCGCACGGACCATTGCATTGAATGTGAGCGTGTACGCGTTGTATGCCTGGTACGCTTGTAGAGCAATGGTCCGATCGGTGTGCCCGCACGGACCATTGCATTGAATGTGAGCGTGTACTCGTTGTATGCCTGGTACGCGCTGTAGAGCAATGGTCCGATCGGTGTGCCCGCACGGACCATTGCATTGAATGTGAGCGTGTACGCGTTGTATGCCTGGTACGCGTTGTAGAGCAATGGTCCGATCGGTGTGCCCGCACGGACCATTGCATTGAATGTGAGCGGGTACGCGTTGTATGCCTGGTACGCGTTGTACAGCAATGGACCGATCGGTGTGCCCGGCCGGCCCATTGCATTGAATGTGAGCGTGTACGCATTGTATGCCTGGTACGCGTTGTACAGCAATGGTCCGATCGGTGTGCCCGGCCGGCCCATTGCATTGAATGTGAGCCGGTACACGTTGTACAGCAATGGACCGATCGGTGTGCACGCATTGGCTGGGGCCTGGCATGGCAACGGACGCGTTTTTGAAGCTTCAACGAGTCTGATGCAGTGAATTCAGTTGGCCAGCCACAACAATGTTGCAAATTCATGGGTGTCATGAAGTTGAACTTTTTGAAGGATGCTGTGGGCGTGTCTTGGTGCTGCAATTCCATGGATTGGTCAGATTCATAAGATGCATACGACTTGGACCTATCACTTTGGACACATGGCACAGTATCTGCCTCTGCAGCACACATATAATGCTGGCTGTTCCCCTGAGGGCTCACTTGCCTGCACTACATGCTCCAGGACGACATCTGCCACTACACTGCTGCTGTCTCTGCATCCTCTGGCTACTGCAATGGCACGTACTGTGGAGAGAGCCCCAGCCTTCACCGATGAGGAGAACCTCCTTCCACAGTACACAAAGCTGTATGGGACACCAGGGGAGCAGGTGAGTGTGCTGTCCACTGCCTTACTAATTGTGCATGTTGTCTGACTAGCAGGATTTACAGTGTGCACACCACTGGCTAGCATGCTCACTGAGTAGTACTCACCCCCAAAGTGTGTAGTCACATGCACTGAACAGGTACAGTGGAGTAACAGTGCATTCAAACAAGGTTCACTTCCCATGCAATGATACCATGTAGTAACTGCTGGCAAACTGTCCATAGCCCTCGTTGCACTGCCTGTGTACATCATATGCCCCTGTGATTGAGACATGTATTTCCAACTGTGTGATGCACGGATATGTTGCATGTGTAGTAATGGCCTTTTCACTTTGTCATCCTCACAGGTTGATGCCCATCAGAAGCAGGATATCTGGCTGGCCATCGTCCGGGCAGTCAGATCCATGGGGGTCTACAAGCGCCGGATCCGCAACTGCCAGAAGAGGTGGCAGGACCTTCGGGGCTGGACCCGGAGGATTGCAAGGAGGGGCGGACACCGGACCCTGACCCCCCACATGCTCCAGATCCTGCCGGTGGTCTTCCCGGAGCTGGATGGGCAGCTGAAGGGCAGACAGCAGCAAGGAGGGGGTGAGTCAAAGACTGCACTGTGAACTCTGTCTGACATTCTATGTGCCCTCCTGTGGCGTGGTTAAACTTCCCCAGTACATCAGTCTTGTTGTCCAGTACCCATGTCCCTCTATTGTGATATGGCCACTACCCATCTGATAGGCCGGTGTGCTCCTTACGCTCAGGATAATTGTGTCACTTGGGTACAGGGTCCTTGCATTTTGCTTTGCTCAAGGTGGGTGACAGCTTTTGTTCCCGTGATATTGTGTTAGCCTTCATGGGTGGGTCAATTGCTCACACAATGCCTGAGTCGTGCAATGTAGTCTGGGTGTAACTTTGATATGTGATCCACTTGCAGATCAGAATCACCAGATGTCCCTGGGGTATTTGCCACACCCCCATGCTGCGGGTGGGTAAAATGTTTGGGCCTCAGGAGTATGTATGTCAAGTGTGTCACACATGCCTAGCCACCTGCCTACTGACCAGGGCTCATCCATCTTGCAGGTGGAGCCGGACAGTCATGCCTACTCCAGGGCATACAATACACTCTGTACTCCCACTCCCGTCTATCAGCTGACATGCTGTGCTCAGTGAAATGTTCCCTCAGGTGTCTGCCTCTGTGTCGTTGTGCTGTGACTACGTTGTCGGTACTCCTGTGATGTTTATCGGTTAGGGGTGTCTGTTCCATGGTTGACCATCAGACTGACAATTGGCTTCTCCTAATCTGTGTGATGACTTTTGGCAATGTTCTACTAGAGATGCCAGGGCTTGCTCTGTGATGTGCTGTATTTACTGTGGTGTGTGCGGTCAGTGCAGGTGACTGATGTTTGTCCGTTTCCCTAATTGTTTGCAGATACATCCACAGCCACAGGGGGGGACAGCTCCACGGACCAGGAGGAGCAGCGGAGCCAGACTGGGTCAGCGTCCGACGAGTGGTCAGAGGGACCCAGTGGCATGGAGGGTGAGGGGAGCCACACCGAGGAGTCCTCAGCACCATCCACCTCAACCGGGGACCACAGCAGCTCGGAGGATGACTCCCTTGTGGATGCGGGTGTCAGCAGCCACAACACCCCAGCTAGTCTGTCTGACCCCGCCACCATCACCACTCACCACCACCACCGCCCTCCCATTGGCTCCCATTCCTGAGGTCCGTGGAGGCTCCCGTGCTCGGGAGCGTGTCTCCTACAAGCCAGGCACCGCACCCCTGCCCCTGTGTCCCCTGCTGCCCTGAGTGAGGAGTCTGTGTACCTCCTTCGGCAGCTCCATGTAGGGCAGACAGCAATGTTAACTGTCCTCCATGCACACACCACTCTGTTGACACAGCTGGTGTCGCTCATGGAGGGCATCTCTAACGGGTATGTCTGCCCTACAGAGGAGCAATAGGTCCATGGACTCCTCCCTGACGGCAGCAGTGTCCCTCCTCCAACAGTCCCTCACCCCTCCCACCTCTGCCCCATCCACACTTCCTACCACCCTACCTGTCCAAAGCACATGCACACCTGCACAATCACCCAAACACACAGACACGAGCAGCACACACACACCCAAAACCAAGGCAAGACGTGCACACAAGCATCCTCAGGGGACTGAGTCCACACACACAGGGGATGGGGAACTGACACACACACAGGCAACCACAGTCACTCCGCAATCCTCAAGATCCTCTCCCTCAAGACCCCTTCCCTTGCCTCACCTGCAACCCCACATACACAGCAGCTCTTCCTCTCTGACCTCGGCCTCTTCCCCTCCAATCCCACTGATCCAGCATACCGGGGGAAGAGGAAGTCCACACACAGAGAGGGAGTGCCCTCGCCCCCGGACACCCTCCCCAGGTGCAGGCAGAGTGAGCCCCCCACCCGCAAGTCCCCCGGACCCGGAAGAGCAAGACCCCGCCACCGCCCTGCAAGTCACCCACCCAGTCTCTCACCTCCATCCCCCAGGCCACCACTCCACAGGTTCCACTGCCACACCCTGCCCCAGGTTCCCCCACACACCGATACCGCATCCCCAAACTGCTCAGGCCCTCCCCCCCTGCCACTTGCTCTTCCACCCCCAAACCAGATGCTCTGCCTGTATGTGCCACTGGTGTGGAGACCGTGTCCCCCCTCTGTCCTGCCCAGCTCTTCTGCCCCCCTTCCACTCCCTTGGAGTCATGCACTGCGGTGGAGTCCACAACAACGCCGTCTGACTCGGGCACTGCATTGGGGACCCAGTCCACTCCATTTGACCAGCCCACTGCAGTGGTTGCAGCACCAACACCATCGGACTTGGGCCCTGCGGTGGTGCCGGCCCCCTGAGTCAGACACCTCCACTGCAGTTGCCGGTGACACTCCTGCACCCACCTCACCTTCCCTGCCTCCTTCTGGCATCCCCTGATCCTGTCCCTGCGGTGCCTGGCCTGCCCCTCGTATGCCCCTCCAAGGGGGATGTCCCCTGTCGGTACCTGTGCAGGCAAGCAATTGGTGACAAGTTGTCACACATCACCCTGTTGGGACTGTGTATTTGGACTGGACATTGGCCGTAGTTAATTTTGGACTTTTGATTTCAGTTGCACACTTGCTGAATAAAGCCTCTTTTTGTTTACTTGTGGTTAATCTTTGGTGGTACATGATGTAGATGTGTAGAATCATGCATTTGCTGTTGTAATTGTGTTCAGATCAGGTAAATGAAGTTTTGCTGTGATGGGCTCCATGTGATCCATGGGTTATGTGTCCAAATCTAGTCTGGATCTATAGCATCCCTTGCTGCAGTCTGAGGGTGTAATGTTCAGCATTTGACACAGGGATGTACGTTTAGCATTTGTAGATTACCATCTTTGTCCTACACTGTTGCACATCTGTTGGGCTTACCACTGTCCAATGTTCCTAGTACCCTGACTGTGTGCCCGTCTCCACTGGACATGCAGTTTTGCACATCAATTTTGGAGGACTCATCTGTGTATACAGTACAACTGGATTGCCACGTGTTTTGGGTGTATGCAGATGACTGACGTGACACTCCCGTACCCAGGCTGATGTGAGCAGAGGCTTCTGTGTGTTGTAGTTGTTGACTCACTGATGGAGTGTCCTGCTGATATGTTTGATTCGTGCACAGACAAGGTTTGGCACAGTGGACCTTCCACAGGAGTGGAGTGCCCTCATGGCTGTGTGTAATCTGGTGACATTGCGTGTGCCCGTGTTGTGTGTTGTGTGAGCATGTCTGTGCATGTTCCCTTCCCTTTTCATACACAGGCTGTGTCCCTAGGGATGTTCCTGTTTGTGATGCTTGCAGAGTTGGTATGTGTTCATCCAGCATCTTGGACCTGGTTTCTCCGTGATGTGGGTGCATGGCAAACTGATGTTCATGAGGTTGTCATCCCAGGTTGTCTTTGTTGTCAGGGCTGGGGATGTGGGCAAACGCTGATGGGACACATTCAGGATTCCCCTTGGCACTTGTTGTTTACACAAGTGATGTGATTTTGAATTTGTGGTAGCTTTCAGTGATTGTGACGCGTTGTGTGTGTGACTGCTGCCACTCCTCAGGGTCAGAGCTGCAATGTTGGAAGTTGTGTACATGTGTTCTTTGTGTCTCACCTTGGCTTCTTCGTTGGTGTGTGACTATGGCCAGGATCCCATTGTTTGTGGTGGATTTCACATCATGCGCATGTACGGCGAACTGTGCTGTGTGTCATACATAGACGAGTCATGTTGAGTGGGCATGTGTGATGGGTTTCTGCACCTTAGTTCCCCCACCACCCCTGGGATTGTTATGGGTGCATGTGCAATGTCACCAGTCCATGTGAGCTTCACTGCTGCACATTGGTGGAGATCAGGGTGTGTGGTGTTGAGTGTGCAAATGTGAGTTGTTGCACGGCTAGACCACTACCTCCATATTGGCCTTGGCTGGCAGGCCCTGCTGATTGATTGGAGCTTGTGTAGGTGTGATGGTAGTTTGTAGCTGAGGACACATGGCTGTGGTTCACAGTGTGCTCAACATCTACCTTTGTCATCACAGTGGAATTGTCATGCAGGCTAGTGTCTGTACAATGTGGGGTCCCTGGGGGTAGTGCTGTGGTGGGTGTGTCTCTTGCTGTGTTAGTTGCTGTTCCTACAAGCTTGTGTGACATGTGTAATTTGGGCTCCCTCTCATCTAACAATGCCAGATTGCCCACATAGGGGAATCCAATCCATGAGTTACTTGTGTCTGGCACTGTATACACATCTGTGTAATTGGGATTCAGGCCTCCTCATGTGTTGTGTGGTTGCCTGGGGACACTGGCACACACCCCCATCAACTGTTGTGTTTGATATGCAGTGTGAGTCTGCCTGTTTGTGTTAGTGCATTTGCATCACTGCATTGGCATTTCTGTAGTGTGCCATTGGCTGTATGTTGTTTGGTCATTTTCCCCTGCTCTCCCTGGGACTCCTGGGTCATCAGTCAGCACAATGATCATGGTTTGTATGTCCCATTGCTGCCATGGTATGGTATTTGTTCACCTGACATCGACAGTCTCCACAGGTTATATACATTTGTGTGTCCATAGGTGCAGATATGTGGGTCAGCATCATGATGGTCACTTCTGTCATTGTGTAATTGGCTGATTGTTGGCAATGTGGTCCCCCATGTGTGATGTTTGTATGCACATTGCCAAAACGATGTTTCTGTGTCACTGCACTGTTAGCCTCGCCCAATCTATGTTGCAATGGGACACAAGCACTACTATGCCACAGATGTTTTAGTTGTTGTGTGACCAGGATTCATCCATACAGTTTGTCTTTGGCAGCTTTTACCATGCCTACACTTACCTTATGATCACCGTTGTGATGGTGCTTTGGGCCCCATTGCCACACTGATCAAAAGGTGCATCAGCCTTGGACCCCACACTTCCCTTTTGGTGACTGTGGTGATGGGGCTTTGGGTCCCATTGCCACACTGATCAAAAGGTGCATCAGCCTTGGACCCCACACTTCCCTTTTGGTGACTGTGGTGATGGTGCTTTAGGCCCCATTGCCACACTGATCAAAAGGTGCATCTGCCTTGGACCCCACACTTCCCTTTTGGTGACTGTGGTGATGGGGCTTTGGGCCCCATTGCCACAGTGGCCATGGTCGGCTTGTATTGTGGAGGCCACACACTTTTATGTGTCACACATGTGATAGTGGGTCACATTGTATGTTCATTGTCATGTTTTGTGCTGTTGGCATTTGACATGGACTACACACGCTTGTCATGTTGTTTGGGTGGATGTAATTTTCTGTGATTCTTTATGTGGGAGTATGCTGGTTGTGTCATGCATTACCCGTCCTATGAGTAGGGGTGGTGGTAGTGGCAGGCATCCAGCCCCCATGAGTGGGGATGGTAGTGGTGGTAGGCATCCTGCACCCCTTGAGTAGGGTGGTAGTGGTGGCAGGCATCCTGCCCCCATGAGTAGGGGTAGTGGTGGTGGCAGGCATCCATCACACCAAGGGTGGGGATGGTAGTAGTGATAGGCATCCATCACACCAAGGGTGGGGATGCTAGTAGTGGCAGGCATCCAGCACCCCATGAGTGGGGATGGTAGTAGTGGCAGGCATCCAGCCCCCCAGGAGTGGGGATGGTAGTAGTGATAGGCATCCTGCCCCCCATGAGTGGGGATGGTAGTAGTGATAGGCATCCAGCCCCCCATGAGTGGCGATGGTAGTAGTGATAGGCATCCTGCCCCCCATGAGTGGGGATGGTAGTGGTGGCAGGCATCCTGCCCCCCATGAGTGGGGATGGTAGTAGTGATGGGCATCCAGGCCCCCATGAGTAGGGGTAGTGGTGGTGGCAGGCATCCATCACACCAAGGGTGGGGATGGTAGTAGTGGCAGGCATCCAGCACCCCATGAGTGGGGATGGTAGTAGTGGCAGGCATCCAGCCCCCCATGAGTGGGGATGGTAGTAGTGATAGGCATCCTGCCCCCCATGAGTGGGGATGGTAGTGGTGGCAGGCATCCTGCCCCCCATGAGTAGGGGTAGTGGTGGTGGCAGGCATCCATCACACCAAGGGTGGGGATGGTAGTAGTGGCAGGCATCCAGCACCCCATGAGTGGGGATGGTAGTAGTGATAGGCATCCAGCCCCCCATGAGTGGGGATGGCAGTAGTGATAGGCATCCAGCCCCCCAAGAGTGGGGATGGTAGTAGTGATAGGCATCCAGGCCCCCCTGAGTAGGGGTGGTGGTGGTGGCAGGCATCCAGGCCCCTATGGGTGTGTATGGCATTGGTGATGCCCATACAACCCCTATGATTGTGCTGTTGCTAGTGTACGTCATTTGTGCATCCCTATGTGTGTGTGACATATTTCGGGTACGTGTCGTTTGTTTGTGTTGTGGGTTTTTAACTTACCGT
Organism: Calotriton arnoldi; assembly: GCA_963921515.1. Lineage (NCBI taxonomy): Eukaryota > Metazoa > Chordata > Amphibia > Caudata > Salamandridae > Calotriton > Calotriton arnoldi. Next base: position 2,284,731 of record CAWUFW010000004.1, on the reverse strand, counting down.
CTGCGCCGTACGCGTCCGAACCGGTCCCGGTAATATATGTAGAGTATAGGTAGGACCTGCTCGATGGGATTCATGGTTGGGTTGTCTCGTTCGGGTTTCTCGTGTGCTTCGACTCGTACTCGCCGCTGGCTTGTTCGTCTCGCAGCAGTGGATCTTCTTGTGGCGCGAATCGGAGCTTATGTGCGGCTTTCCCGGATGCTGAAACGTGCCGGGCGTAGCGAGCGGGTTCGGCGCGTACGGAGCGCGCATCGTACTAGTCCGGCCAGAAGGTGCTGTGTATTTGGCTTCCGTGCGGCTCGAATCGGCGTTTGCGGATCCGGCTCGGGCGGGGAACAGGAGCTGGATTGGGTAAGTACGGCTCGCTCAGAATCTGGGCTGTTGTGCGCATCGTACTTGTTCGTTCGGTGTGGTATTCGAATCGGTCGGAAAACACGCGTTCGGCTTGGTTTTTTTCCGGACGAATACTGTTAGGTGCGCTTCCGGACGACATCGGAATCGACCCCTAAGAATTAAATAACAAAAAATGCAAAACATTAACCATATATAATTTACTATTCCCAATACAGTATGTATTAAATAATAAAAACTGCTGTACATTAAACAAATTTAAATTACTATTCCCACTCCAGTCAATATTAAGTCAGGGAAGGTGCTGGACACTAAACATATAACAATTACTATTCTGACTCCAGTGAATATTAAATCAGGGAAGGTGCTGCACATTAAACATATATAAATTACTATTCCCACTCCAGTCAGTATTAGGTCTGAGAAGGTGCTGGACATTAAACACATAATAATTACTATTCCCACTCCAGTCAGTATTAAGTCAGGGAAGATGCTGGACACTAAACATATAAAATTACTATTCCCACTCCAGTCAAAATTAAGTCAGGGAAGGTGCTGGACACTAAACATATAACAATTACTATTCTCACTCCAGTGAATATTAAGTCAGGGAAGATGCTGGACATTAAACATATATAAATTACTATTCCCACTCCAGTCAGTATTAGGTCTGAGAAGGTGCTGGACATTAAACACATAATAATTACTATTCCCACTCCAGTCACTATTAAGTCAGGGAAGATGCTGGACACTAAGGGGCAGATCTACAAGAAAATGCCGCAGCGTGGCGCTGCAAGCCCTTTGGCTGTGCCACGCTGCGGCACTTTCAGAGCACAGGAATGCGACATATTTACAAGAATATGTCGCATTCCTGTGCTCTCCCCTGCGCTGGCGCACAAACAGCTGCCAAGCGCCGGCGCAGGCACCCTTGCACCATGGTGCAAGGATGCCTGCGCCATGGGGAGATTGTTTTTGTGCAGGAAGGGGCACCTTTCTGCACAAAAACAATCAGTACAGGCTTTTCTCTTTCAATGCGTGCTGCAGAATGCAACACGCATTGAAAGAGGAAAAACGAGGAGAAATGAAAACATTTCTCCTCGGTGCGCCTCGCTACGCCACCTCTAGGGTGGCGTAGCTTCAGACACATCTCCAGATTTACGATTTCTCGTAAATCTGGAGATGTGTCTTGTTCCATGGGTGTTGCGTGGGAACACCCACAGTAACACCCATGGAACGCCCCTTCAACGCAAAGTGCTGCGTGTGAAGGGACGGTATTTACAAGGAGAGGAAAAGTCACGCATGGTGGCTTTTCCTCTCCTTGTAAATATCGAGGAGCCCCCTGCGCCACCAGTACGTCACGAAAAGTGACGTACTGGTGGCGCAGGGGGCTTGTAAATCTGCCCCTAAACATATAAAATTACTATTCCCACTCCAGTCAAAATTAAGTCAGGGAAGGTGCTGGACATTAAACATATATAAATTACTATTCCCACTCCAGTCATTATTAAGTCAGGGAAGGTGCTGTACATTAAACATATATAAATTACTATTCCCACTCCAGTCAGTATTAAGTCTGGGAAGGTGCTGCACATTAAACACAAAAAAATTACTATTCCCACTGCAGTCAGTATTAAGTCAGAGAAGGTGCTGGACATTAAACATATATAAATTACTATTCCCACTCCAGTCAGTATTAAGTCAGGGAAGTTGCTGGACATTAAACATATATAAATTACTATTCCCACTCCAGTCAGTATTAAGTCTGGGAAGGTGCTGGACATTAAACACATAAAAATTACTTTTCCCACTCCAGTCAGTATTAAGTCATGGAAGATGCTGGACACTAAACATATAAAATTACTATTCCCACTCCAGTCAAAATTAAGTCAGGGAAGATGCTGGACATTAAACATATATAAATTACTATTCCCACTCCAGTCAGTATTAGTTCTGAGAAGGTGCTGGACATTAAACACATAGGGGTCGATTCCGATTCGGGCCGGAAAAAGCACCGACCGACTCGGAGCCGGAATTTATTCCGACCGACACGTACCTGTGGCGCCCGACACGCCAAGTACGATGCAAGGCGTGCAAAATCCGACCGACACGTACCGAACCCAACCCGAACGACCGAGCCGCACGGAAAACAGCAATCCGGCCGGAAAAACACGCGAATCGAACCGACCGACACGCACCCGGAACAAATCCGACCGAAACGTACACGCGAACTCCAAACCGCAAAGTACGATGCAAGGCGCGAAACCACGACCGAGTCGTACGGAGGACAAGCCGTACGACCGACACGCATACAAAACCGAGCCGAAGTAACACAAAACACCGCGACCGACGCGTACGCAGCATAGAAAACTGCACAAACACAGCGTGAACGAAACGGAGAAGACCGTACGAGACAAATGCAGGGTCCGACTCGGTCACAAGAACGTTTCCAACATGCACAGACAGTACAAAGGAAACATTACACAAAAAAAGGCCAAACAAGCAATTACAAAGCCAATAAATACTGGGGGGAGTGGGGACAGAGAACAAAGACACACCCACAACTCCACCCATACAAAGGACACAAATCCCAACCATGATCCTTTGCAAATGCCATTCTACTGCCAGCACCCAACAGACAGCAACCACACACCCACAGCTCACCAACAAATACCTACCTCACATACACCCAGCAAAACACACACTCACACACCCTCACCTGCACACCAACACACACATCACTCACCATCACCACCCATCACCATGCCCCCCAAGAAGAATCACAAGTTCCTAGATTGTGAATTGGAAGTCCTGGTAGACGAGATCCTCAGGGTAGAGCCACAGCTGTTTGGCACACTGGTCCAACAGACCCCCATCTCCCAGAAAACCAAGATGTGGGAGAGGATCATCAACAGGGTGAACGCACAATCACCATGTCTGCGCACAAAGACCGACATCCAGAACAGGTGGTATGACGTGCGCAGGAGGGTCCGGGAGCTGCTCAAGAAAGACTACCTCCTGAGCCAATACACCGGCAGTGGCCCTCCTGCCAAGCCAGTATACCTCAGGCCCTGGGAGGAGAAGGTGCGGGCCATCCTTCCGCCAGTGAGCGTATATGGACTAGAGAACATCCCAGAGCCTGGTGAGTACACAACAAATACAAACACACAAATTGGACAGTGGACCAAAAACAACCAATGAGGCACCAATCACATGCAATCACCAATTGAAATCATTGAAAAACAAAATAAAATCCTGCGTGCAAATCTCCAAAAGTGCCCCCTGTCCAAAGGCATTCCCCAAAAAACCAGGGGCAACAGAATGAAACAACCAAATCAGAGCTGCACCGCTTAGCGACAATGTTCAAATATCATATAAGTGGTGGATTTATGTAAGGCCACGGAGCCATTGTACGCAAATCAATTTTTCTTCTTTCTTTATTGATATATTCTTTAAAAGACAAACAGCCAACGTGTTTCGTCCTACACACAGGACTTCTTCAGGGCAATATTCAATCTGTATGACAAATTTGGAAATGAGTAGATACTATAGTAACCTTGAGCGATATTATAGTTTGGTATAGGTGGCAATCACACCCTTGCATCATGCTTATCTGAAAACGCACAAGAGCCGGAAAACATGTGGTATGATAGCCACAGAGGTATGTTGGTAAGGGTACAAATATCACTCCCTAGCACATATCCAGAGCTTGGCGAAAATACTTAGTGTGTAATAATGACACGCCGCATGGTGAATGGCGTGCTCCTTCCGCCCGACCTGGTCAAGGTTACTATAGTATCTACTCATTTCCAAATTTGTCATACAGATTGAATATTGCCCTGAAGAAGTCCTGTGTGTAGGACGAAACGCGTTGGCTGTTTGTCTTTTAAAGAATATATCAATAAAGAAAGAAGAAAAAATTGATTTGCGTACAACGGCTTTGTGGCTTTACATAAATCCACCACTTATATGATATTTGAACATTGTCGCTAAGCGGTGCAGCTCTGATTTGGTTGTTTCAGTACACAACAAATGTACACAATATTCTGCCACAATACACACACACATCACTGTCAAGGGGAGAGTCAAACCACGCACTCATAGCAATTACACAGCAACCAGAACAGAATCATCCCAAAATGTGTATGTCAGTCAGATAAACACAACACATGCCATCTCATAGTTACATTTAACCGTGTCATCACATGTACAAACACAACTACAACTACAGCTAGGCAGTGGCACAAATAGAACTAACAAACACATCCAGACATGTAGCCACCACTACAACACCAACACACAGTGAAGACCACTGAAAGAAAGGAATTCTGTGTATGCTGGGCAAGTCAGTGTAGCCAATAGCATCATGGGAGCCGTAGTCACACATATTGCCCCCCACAACTGTCCCATCAACACCACCATGAACCATGCGCACATCACAGGGAGTGGAAAAGGACTCACAAGATGGCTGACACTGGCTACTGCTGTGGGGAGCACAAGGCCCTGCTGGCAACTGTGCAACAACCAACAGCAGGACACCACTGACTGACATCCTGAGAGACAACTTCCACTCCCTGCAATGGAAGCACGTTCCATGGTGGGATATCTGGCTGGCTGGGTGGGAAGGAGGACTCGCACCACTGACCATAGTCACAAGCACCTCCCCTCACACACACCCTCAACACATACTCCACATAACCCACCTGGGAGAATGCAATGCCACACATCCTAACTCAAGATCCCACAAAGAACCTCCACCCTGGGTTATGTCGTGTGAAGCACAGGGACACTCTTGGGACTTTCAGCCAAACAACTGCCAGGACAACACTGCCAGCCATCCTGTCAGCACAGGCAGCCCACCCCACAGGGAAGCAGAGTCAAAAGGAAGGAAGGATGGGCATGCTGGGAAGGGGGATGGAGGCAATAGCATGATGGGAGTCGTAGTCACAGCTCTACATCCCCCACCACATGGCCCAGCAAGCTCACACTCACGCATGCACATCCCACAGAGAGTGGAAAGGCCCATCAAAGATGTCTGACACTGTTGCTGTGTCGTGGGGATCACAAGGGCATGCTGGGAACTGCACACCAACCAACAGCAGGACACCACTGTCAGCCATCTTGCCATTGCTCTCACACCCACACACACTGAACTCCCCACAAAAGCAAGTAAGTATGGGAATGCTGGGAAGTGGGATGGAGGCAATAGCATGATGGGAGTCACAGTCACAGACATAGCTCACCCCCACAACTGTCCCATCACCACCACCCTGAACCATGCTCACATCACAGGGAGTGGAAAACGACTGACAAGATGGCTGACACTGGCTACTGCTGTGGGGAGCACAAGGGCATGCTGGGAACTGCACACCAACCAACAGCAGGACACCACTGTCAGCCATCTTGCCATTGCCCTCACACCCACACACACTGAACTCCCCACAAAAGCAAGTAAGTATGGGAATGCTGGGAAGTGGGGTGGAGGCAATAGCATGATGGGAGTCATAGTCACAGACATAGCTCACCCCCACAACTGTCCCATCAACACCACCCTGAACCATGCTCACATCACAGGGAGTGGAGAAGGACTCACAAGATGGCTGACACTGGCTACTGCTGTGGGGAGCACAAGGCCCTGCTGGGAACTGTGCACCAACAAACAGCAGGACACCACTGACTGACATCCTGAGAGACAACTTCCACTCCCTGCAATGGAAGCACGTTCCAAGGTGGGATATCTGGATGGGTGGGAAGGAGGACTTGCACCACTGACCATAGTCACAAGCACCTCCCCTCACACACACCCTCAACACATACTCCACATAACCCACCTGGGAGAATGCAATGCCACACATCCTAACTCAAGATCCCACAAAGAACCTCCACCCTGGGTTATGTCGTGTGAAGCACAGGGACACTCTTGGGACTTTCAGCCAAACAACTGCCAGGACAACACTGCCAGCCATCCTGTCAGCACAGGCAGCCCACCCCACAGGGAAGCAGAGTCAAAAGGAAGGAAGGATGGGCATGCTGGGAAGGGGGATGGAGGCAATAGCATGATGGGAGTCGTAGTCACAGCTCTACATCCCCCACCACATGGCCCAGCAAGCTCACACTCACGCATGCACATCCCACAGAGAGTGGAAAGGCCCATCAAAGATGTCTGACACTGTTGCTGTGTCGTGGGGATCACAAGGGCATGCTGGGAACTGCACACCAACCAACAGCAGGACACCACTGTCAGCCATCTTGCCATTGCTCTCACACCCACACACACTGAACTCCCCACAAAAGCAAGTAAGTATGGGAATGCTGGGAAGTGGGATGGAGGCAATAGCATGATGGGAGTCACAGTCACAGACATAGCTCACCCCCACAACTGTCCCATCACCACCACCCTGAACCATGCTCACATCACAGGGAGTGGAAAACGACTGACAAGATGGCTGACACTGGCTACTGCTGTGGGGAGCACAAGGGCATGCTGGGAACTGCACACCAACCAACAGCAGGACACCACTGTCAGCCATCTTGCCATTGCCCTCACACCCACACACACTGAACTCCCCACAAAAGCAAGTAAGTATGGGAATGCTGGGAAGTGGGGTGGAGGCAATAGCATGATGGGAGTCATAGTCACAGACATAGCTCACCCCCACAACTGTCCCATCAACACCACCCTGAACCATGCTCACATCACAGGGAGTGGAGAAGGACTCACAAGATGGCTGACACTGGCTACTGCTGTGGGAGCACAAGGCCCTGCTGGGAACTGTGCACCAACAAACAGCAGGACACCACTGACTGACATCCTGAGAGACAACTTCCACTCCCTGCAATGGAAGCACGTTCCAAGGTGGGATATCTGGATGGGTGGGAAGGAGGACTTGCAGCACTGACCATAGTCACAAGCACCTCCCCTCACACCCCCCCTCAACACAAACTCCACAGAACCCACCTGGGAGAATGCAATGCCTCACATCCTAACTCAAGATCCCACAAAGAACCACCACCCTGGGTTATGTTGTGTGAAGCACAGGGACACACGTGGGACTTTCAGCCAAACAACTGCCAGGACAACACTCCCAGCCATCCTGTCAGCACAGGCAGCCCACCCCACAGGGAAGCAGAGTCAAAAGGAAGGAAGCATGGGCATGCTGGGAAGGGGGGGTGGAGGCAATAGCATGATGGGAGTAGTAGGCACAGATATTGCTCAGCCTCACAACTGGCCCATCAACACCACCCTGAACCATGCTCACATCACAGGTAGTGGATAAGGACACACAAGATGGCTGACACTGGCTACTGCTGTGGGGAGCACATGGGCATTCTGGGAACTGCACACAAACCAACAGCAGGACACCACTGTCAGCCATCTTGCCATTGCCCTCACACCCACACACACTGAACTCCCCACAAAAGCAAGTAAGTATGGGAATGCTTGGAAGTGGGGTGGAGGCAATAGCATGATGGGAGTCATAGTCACAGACATAGTTCACCCCCACAACTGTCCCATCAACACCACCCTGAACCATGCTCACATCACAGGGAGTGGAGAAGGACTCACAAGATGGCTGACACTGGCTACTGCTGTGGGGAGCACAAGGCCCTGCTGGGAACTGTGCACCAACAAACAGCACAATACCACTGACTGACATCCTGAGAGACAACAGCCACTCCCTGCAATGCAAGCACAGTCCATGGTGGGATAACTGACTGGCTGGGTGGGAAGGAGGGCCGGCTGTCAACCAAATACAACCAATGCAGACCATGTTCACACCCCAACAAATACATAGAAATGCCCAAATAATGCAGGACAATGTGCCACACCAATATCAACCCCTGACTGTGACGACTTAGGACAATGCAATGTACAGGCCCGCACCCAGAGGCACAGTCACAACTGTCAGGTGTGTCAACCATTGATGCCTGCAGAAACATAACATACACTGTGTGTGTCTCCCAAAAACAGGTGATGATGGGTACACAGCAGCAGACGCTGAGGAGTCCCAGTCCCAGGCTCAAGAGGATGCGGAGCTCACTGGTGTCGTACAGCCTCTGCCCTCCTCGGACGAAGAAGACCAATCTGGCACATCCGGTGCAAGTCTACATGCAGCACCAGCAGGACCACCAGCTGCAGCACCAGCAGGACCACCAGCTGCAGCACCAGCAGGACCACCAGCTGCACCCCTGCACCCACCCCTCCAACGACTGTCACCACAAATACCATCCCTGCCGACATGGACAGAACAAGGAGCAACACCAGCACAGGGACCCTGGACCAACGTGGGGCCATGGACACCACCACCACCACCAACCCCCAAGGTGGACCAGGGTCATCTGTGCGTGCCACTGCACGCACTGCACATGTCGGCAGGGGTGGTGGGAGGGTGGGAGACAGAGGTCGCTGCTTGCAGAGGTTGCTGGTGTGCATGATGACCCACAACTGGTACGCATAGCCGATGCGTACCAGTCCAGCACCGGAGATCTCAGCCAGATAGTGGGGCTCCTCAGAGACATGAAACAGCAGCAGGCTGCCCATCATGCCCGCTTGGACTCACACATGTCCCGCGTGGAGTCCAAGTGGGACGGCGGTGCACAGGGACATTTTACAATGCCTCCGCCAGATGAACAGCAACCAGTCCACACCTCCCTGTGTGCCAACAACATCTGGTGCTGAACAAACTGCAACTGCCACAGGGAGGGAGGATGACTCTGGCAGAGAGTCCCCTGCACCGCAGCAGCCTGTACTTGAGGGGCCCCCCAAAGAAGAGGGGTCATCCGAGGAGGGGCAAGTGAGAGGCCGATGGCCAAGCGCAACTCCCAGGAAGCCTGAACCTGTTCTGGATGTTCACCTTTGTGCACAGACTGTTCACCCTGTTGACAGCAACACAACTCCCACACATTGCATGGGGAGTACAAGTTGGACCAATGTCTCAGACAACTGTGGCCCCGATACTGGGGATTTTGTCTACCAGGACTTTCAATTCACCTAGGAACTTCTGATTGCAAGATATATGTACAGCACTACCCATCCTATGCACTATTCACACAAATGTATCACAATAAACACACTAATACACCATACTTGCCTCTGTTGTGATTCCAACGTGGGTGCTGTTATGGGGATGATGGACTGCAAAATTACACTGTGTATGCGAACTGCAACAGCAAGTACAACACAGGCATGTGAGTAAAGGCAACGTGACACATATGAGGGAGACACACCACCAGGGCTACACAACACATACACACCTAGGCCATCTGACTCATTGCCTACACTGATGTTGCCAGGGAAGACGGTGCAATGCACAGACACCACACCTATTCCCAGTTGTAGTCAAGTAGCCCACAGGTGCAGTAAGCAAATGGCAGTCAAATGTGTGACCACAGACAACGCACATCACAAAGTGAAGCACAGGTTTATTACACAGTTGCAACATGTTGTAACCACTACAGATGCAAGGTAATCCCACCTGGCAGCGGGCACACAGTCAACAACTGTAGAAGGAAGGAAGTCCATGGGTGTGGCGCACATCACCTGTAGGGACACAACAGCTACCACCCTGGAAGTACAATCACGTCGTCGGTGGACACAGTTGACCAAACGAATCTGAAAGTACCCTGTGAAGGACAGAAATGACACACAGTCAAAAGCAATGGAGAACAGGACAGAACAGCAAAACTCATGCACAATACATGTTACAAGATACCCACCCAGAACCAAGTTAGCATGTCAACACTGTTGGGGAGTACAGACCACCTGTAAGCACACATCGCTACACACATCCAGTCAAGTAGCCCATGGACACACTCCAACAGCACCAGAGCACCACCTACACATATCATGCCAACTCACATCATTGACATGACACCTCAGGATACTCACATTCAGCTAAAGAAGTTGGTGATGAGCTGTGTGCGGACATCACCCTCATCATCATCATCATCATCACTGGCATCGTGGTCCAGGCCAGGATCCTCCACAGGTGGCGGATGTTGGTCATTGTCATCCTGGATGAGAGGCAACTCCTTCCGCACTGCCAGGTTGTGGAGCATGCAGCAGACGATGATAATCTTGCACACTTTCGCAGGGGCATATGGGAGGGACCCTCCGGTCTTGTCCAGGCAGCGGAAGCGGCTCTTCAGGAGACCAAATGTCCGCTCAATCACTCTCCTGGTCCGACCATGTGCCTCATTGTAGCGCATCGGGGCTGGTGTCACAGGGTTCCTGAGGGGTGTCAGCAACCACGGCATGTTGGGGTATCCCGAGTCACCTACGGACAGACAAGTGCACATTAGCTGACTTGGAAAAGTGGGCGGAATACTACAGATCAGATCACACACAATGGCAAAAAGTCAGTACACACCGACAAGCCAGGCACGCTGGTTCTGCATCTGTGCCATCATCCTGGGGATGCGACTACTCCTCATCACAAAGGCATCGTGTGCTGAACCAGGGAAACGGGCACACACGTGTGTGATGGTCATATCTGCAAGACACACCACCAGTGCATTGACCGAGTGGTAGTGCTTGCGGTTCCTGTAGGCCTGCTCCTGGGCCTGTGGTGGTACCAAAGCCACATGTGTCCCATCAATGGAGCCAATGACATGCAGCATCCTCCCCAGGGCATAGAAGACACTCTTCACGTCAGTGAGTCGTTGCAGTCTAGGGAAATAGATGTACCGGTTCAGGAATAGCAACATTGCCACCAAAACATCGTGGAGCACACAGCTCAACATGGTCTGTGACATCCCACCAGCAGTCGCCACAGTATGTTGGAAGGTACTGGTGGCAAAGAAGTGTAGGGCTGCCATCACCTTCACCTTGGGGGTCAGCGCTGTAGGATACGGCCGGCCAGGCTGCAATTGTGGGGCCAACTGCACTGCCAAATCCTCAATCAGCTGCCTGGTGAAGCGGTACCGTCAGATGCTGTCCCGTTCCACCATCGTTGCCAGGTCTGGGAATGGTCGATGGACAGCAGGAGCCCTGCAGTGCAGAGGAGAAGAAAGCAAGATTGTCAGTCACCCCACATATGCGGCATTGAACACACTCAATATCCCAACATACATCATTATGAGGCACAACTACATGAAGTGTGCAGTTCCGTAAGGACATGTATGGTACATACATGGCCAACATCTGTCATCACGGTTCAACAAGTGGCATCAATAAGTCCCAGGTTGGCCCATTGGATATCATGAGGCCGTGTCACAGTTCCCATCTCCTGCTGCCGTGTCACAATCACCCCCACAGTGACATGTGAGGACAGATGTGCCCCAGGAATCACAGCTCAACGACAGGTACATTCCCAGGGACCCTGTATTGCCACATGGACACTGGCATTACATGGAGTATCATGTATACACCACAGCAAAACAACTATGACCCCCACAGGTAGTGGTCCCACTTGCCACTGCAGGACAGACATGGACGTCTGTGACACACACACGCACAACATCAAAGTCCATGCACACACAACGTGGATGTGGAGACTGTCTCCCATTGTGCACATGAAATCAGAGACATTGTAAACACTACATGCACACAGACTATGGAGGACCATCACTATTGTGCCACTGGGACACCCTGGCTCAAACATACCGTCCCACATGGGACTCACGGGGTATGTGACATGACATACACATACACCACCGTGAAATGTGACCATGGCACATGCACAGATATGAACAGTTGCACATCACAGTGGTCATGTACACGTAACACCCAGGATCCTGTCCCCATGAACACGTGCACAGCCTGGGGGTGGCTGCCCCCAGGTGACACCCACAGGACAACATGTACACCAACGTACACACAATAGGAAATGCAGCCTTACATGCCTTATGATACAGTTTGGACAGGCTGTCGTGTTGTAGGTGTGCCCCTCACTCCCTGGGAGCTATCTGTGGCTGGCATATGTCCATCTGAGACAGGCATGGTGACAGGGATGCGTTGAACAGCAATGGACCGATCGGTGCCCCCGGCCGGCCCATTGCATTCAATGTGTGCAGGTACGCGTTGTACCCCTGTACGCGTTGATCAGCAATGGACCGATTGGTGCCCCCGGCCGGCCCATTGCATTCAATGTGTGCAGGTACGCGTTGTACCCCTGTACGCGTTGATCAGCAATGGACCGATCGGTGCCCCCGGCCGGCCCATTGTATTCAATGTGTGCAGGTACGCGTTGTACCCCTGTACGCGTTGATCAGCAATGGACCGATCGGTGCCCCGGCCGGCCCATTGCATTCAATGTGTGCGGGTACGCGTTGTACCCCTGTACGCGTTGTACCGCAATGGACCGATCGGTGCCCCCGGCCGGCCCATTGCATTCAATGTGTGCGGGTACGCGTTGTACCCCTGTACGCGTTGATCAGCAATGGACCGATCGGTGCCCCCAGCCGGCCCATTGCATTCAATGTGTGCAGGTACGCGTTGTACCCCTGTATGCGTTGATCAGCAATGGACCGATCGGTGCCCCGGCCGCCCATTGCATTCAATGTGTGCGAGTACGCGTTGTACCCCTGTATGCGCAGTTGTACCGCAATGGACCGATCGGTGCCCCGGCCGGCCCATTGCATTCAATGTGTGCGGGTACGCGTTGTACCCCTGTACGCGTTGTACCGCAATGGACCGATCGGTGCCCCCGGCCGGCCCATTGCATTCAATGTGTGCGGGTACGCGTTGTACCCCTGTACGCTTTGTACCGCAATGGACCGATCGGTGCCTCGGCCGGCCCATTGCATTCAATGTGTGCGGGTACGCGTTGTACCCCTGTACGCGTTGATCAGTAATGGACCGATCGGTGCGCACCCATTGACAATGGCCTAGCCTGGCAACGGACGCGTTTCGAAATTCGAACGAGTCGGTTGCTGGAAATTCAGTTGGTCACCCACAACAATGTTGCAAAATCATGTATGTCATGAAGTTGAAGATTTGAAGGATGCTGTGGGCGTGTATTGGTGCTGCTATTCCATGGATTGGCCAGATTCAGAAGATGCAAACGACTTGGACCTATCACTTTGGACACAAGGGACAGTATCTGCCTCTCCAGCACATATATATTGCTGGCTGTTCCCCTGAGAGCTCACTTGCCTGCACTACATGCTCCAGGTCGACATCTGCCACTGCACTGCTGCTGTCTCTGCCCCTCTGGACCCTGCAATGGCACGTACTGTGGAGAGAGACCCAGCCTTCAGCCTTGAGGAGAACCAGGCCCTGCTGGACAGCCTACTTCCACAGTACAGCAAGCTGTATGGGACACCAGGGGAGCAGGTGAGTGTTCTGTGCACTGCCTTTCTGAATGTGCATTTTGTCTGACTAGCAAGGCTGAGAGTCTGCACGCCATTGGCTAGCAGGCTCACTGAGTAGTTGTCACCCCCCATAGTGTGTAGTGACATGCACTGGACAGGTATGGTGCAGTGACAGTGCATTTGAACAAGGTTTTACTTCCCATGCAATGATACCATGTAGTGACGTCTGGCAAACTGTCCATGGGCAGCGTTACACTGCCTGTGTACATCATGTGCCCCTGTGAATGAGACATGTATATACAACTGTGTCATGCACGGATATGTTGCATGTGTAGTAATGGCCTTTTCACTTTGTCATCCTGACAGGTTAATGCCCATCGGAAGCAGGAGATCTGGAAGGACATCGTCCGGGCTGTCCGGTCCGTGGGGGTCTACAAGCGCCGGATCTGCAACTGCCAGAAGAGGTGGCAGGACCTTCGGGGCTGGACCCGGAGGATTGCACGGGTCCAGCTGAAGCTGTCGCCTCCTCGCAGGAGGGGCGGAACACGGACCCTGACCCCCACATGCTCCAGATCCTGGCGGTGGTGTTTCCAGACCTGGATGGGCAGCTGAAGGCCAGACAGCAGCAAGGAGGGGGTGAGTCAAAGACTGCACTGTGAACTCTGTATTACATGCTATGTGCCCTCCTCTGGCCTGGTTAAACTGCCACAGTACAGCAGTCATGTTGTCCAGGAGCCATGTCCCTCTATTGTGCACTGCCCACTCCTCATCTGATACCCAGGTGTGGCCCTTACATTCAGGGAATTGTGTCACTTGGGACTGTGTCCTTGCAGTTTGCTTCACTAAAGGTGGGGGACAGCATCTGTTTCCCTAACTCTGTTGTGGGCATCATGGGTGGGTCCATTTTTCACACAACGCCTGTGTTCGGACATGTAATCTGCGTGTTGCTTTGATATGCGGTCCACTTGCTGAGCTGAGCCACCACATGTGCCTGGGGTATGTGGCACACACCCATGCAGCGGGTGGGAACAATGTTTGGGCCCCAGGAGTGTGCAGATTACGTGTGTCACACATACATAGCCAGCTATCCACTGTCCAGGGCTCATCCCTCATTCATGTGGGGCAGGACAGTCATGCCTACTCCAGGCCATGCAATACACTCTGTACTCCCACTCCCGTGTATCAGCTGACACATTGTGCGCAGTGATTTGACCCCTCAGGTGTCTGTCTCTGTGTCAGTGTGCTGTGGATTTGTTGCCAGGACTGCTGGGGTGTTTCTCGGTAGGGGCTCAGCATGCCACTGGAGATGTGACCATAGGTGACGATACTTGTGTGTCACAAAGGTGTTTGATCAGCTGCCCGTGCAGACTGGGGTATGCGAATGTGAAGTTCAGGCAGCTGTCCCCCATTCACAGCAGATTGTGAGGGGCTCAGGTTCAGAGGGTAGTGTCACAGGTCTCCCATATGTCCAATCGGTATGACCTGGACAGATGAGGGTTAAGATGATGTGTTGTGTGGGGGATGTACATGTGCACTTGTGCAGCTCCAGGACTTGCATTCCCCATGACCTACTATTGTGACACAGTGCAGAGTGTTGTTGTCTGGCTGCCAAGTCATACATCACTGAGACAGTGATGTATGACTTAGCAGTCATGCCTCCGCCATGGCATGTGTCTACTTATTGGTGATCCTGCAGGGGAGTGACATGTGCTACATGCACACCATTGTGGCGATGGCTATCAGGACATGGGTGCATCATGGTGTCTGTCGCTGGTATGCATCACATGCATTTCCTATTTGACTCTGGGCGTCCCTTTCATCCGGAAACCTGTACTGACTCAGTGGCAAGAGTTGTGATGTGTGCATGTCCACATGCTACACCGTGTCCTCTGCACTGTCCAACTACTGTGTAGTTGGTGCATGTGTCCACACTGGGGTGTTGCTATCCAACAGACACCAGACAGATGAGTGCAAGGCCATGTGGGATGTGAGTGCCATGGTTGGCATCAGACTGACAATTGGCTTCTCCTGTTCAGTTAGGGCACTTTTAGCAATGTACAACTAATGATGCCAGGGCTTGCTCTGTAATGTGCTGTGCTCACAGTGGTGTGTGCGTTTGGTGCAGGTGACTGATGTCTGTCTGTTTCCCCATTGTTTGCAGATACATCCACGGCCACGGAAGGGGACAGCTCCACGGACCAGGAGGAGCCGGAGAGCCAGACTGGGTCAGCAGCCGAGGAGTGGTCGGAGGGACCCAGTGGCACGGAGGGCGAGGGGAGCCACACCGAGGAGTCCTCAGCACCATCCACCTCAGCTGAGGACCAGAGCAACTCGGAGGATGACTCCCTTATGGAGGCGGGTGTCAGCAGCCACCACACCCCAGCTAGTGTTGCTGTCCCCGCCACCACCAGCACCACCACCGCCCTCCCATCGGCTTCCATTCCCCAGGTCCGTGGAGGCTCCCATGTTCGGGAGCGTGTCTCCTTTGGGCCAGGCACCGCACCCCCTGCCCCTGTGTCCCCTGCTGCCCTGAGTGAGGAGTCTGTGTACCTCCTTCGCCAGCTCCATGTAGGGCAGACAGCCATGCTGAGTGTCCTCCATGCGCACACCGCTCTGTTGACTCAGCTGGTGTCGTTCATGGAGGGTATCTCATCGGGCATGTCTGACCTACAGAGGGGCAATAGGTCCATGGACTCCTCCCTGACGGCAGCAGTGTCCCTCCTCAGACAGTCCCTCACCCCTCCTGCCTCTGCTCCATCCACACTCCCCAGCACCTTACCCGTCCCAAGCACACACACACCGGCACAGGCACACACCAGCACACACATCCAGCACACAGACACACACGCCACAAACAAAACGCACACGCACGCACAGTCAGGGGACTGAAACCAGACTCACAGGGGATGGGGCCTTGGAACACACACACGCATCCACAAGCACTGCGCAGTCCTCAGTTGCCTCTCCCTCCAAAGCACCCTCCCTTGCCTCACCTGCAACCCCAAAGACCCAGCGGCTCTTCCTCAGTGACATCGGCCTCTTCCCCTCCGATCCAGCTGATACAGCATTCAGGGGGAAGAGGAAGCCCACCCACACGGAGCAGAGTGCCCCTCGCCCCCGGACACCCTCCCCCAGGAGCAGACAGACTGAGGCCCCCACCCGCAAGTCCCCCCAGAGTCATAAGAGCAAGACCCCGCCGCCGCCCTGCAGCTCAGGCACCAGGTCTCCTTCCTCCATCCCTCAGGCCCCCACTCCACAGGTGCCCCCACCACACCCTGCCCCAGGTTCCCCCACCCACAGATATACCATCCCCAAGAGGATCCGGCCTTCTCCCCTGCCACTTGCTCTCCCGGCACCACATCCCCCGCTGCGCTTGTCTGTGCCACTGATGTGGTGAGGGTGTCCTCCCCCTCTGTCCAGCCCACCTTGCCTGTTCCCCATTCTCCTCCCCTGGTGGTAGGCACTGCAGTGGAGTCCACTACCACCCTGTCTGAC
Organism: Calotriton arnoldi; assembly: GCA_963921515.1. NCBI lineage: Eukaryota > Metazoa > Chordata > Amphibia > Caudata > Salamandridae > Calotriton > Calotriton arnoldi. The sequence continues at coordinate 2,267,637 of CAWUFW010000004.1, read as the reverse complement.
TTGGGCACTGCAGTGGCGGACCTGTCCACTCAATCTGCAGGGTCCACTGCAGTCGGGCCGGCACCCACAACATCTGAGTCATGCCCCCCAGTTGTGCCGGCACACACCATGTCATACACCTCCACTGCAGTTGTCAGTGGCTCTCCAGCACCCACCACCCCTTCCCTGCTTCCTCCTGGTGAGCCCTGATCCTGTCCCTGCGGTGCCTGGCCTGCCCTCCCGGTTGCCCCTCCTAGTGGATTGTCCCTGGTTTTGTGCAGGCATGCGTAGGGTGACATCTGCCACTGTCACCCTGTTTGGACTTTGACAATGGACTGGCCATTGGCCTTTGTGTTTTTTCTGGACTTTGTTTTCATTACACACATATGCTGAATAAAGCAACTTTCTGTTCTCTAGAGCTTATGCTTCTGATGTACATGTTGTTGATGATGCTAACCATGCCCTTGCTGCAGTGATGGTGATATTTGGTCTCATGATAATGAAGTGTTACTGTGCAGGAACCCATGTGGTCCAGGGGGAATGTGTCCTATCCTGTGGTGTATCCATGTCATCCATAGCAGCATCTGAGGGTGTCATGTGTTCAGTATTTGGCAATGGGATTTCCTACTTAGATTAGCTATTTCACATCTGTGGCTTCCACCCCTGCACATCTGTTGTGCCTGCCATTGTTCAATTCGTCTACTTCCCTGACCGTGTGGCCATCTCCACTGGACATGCAGGTTTGGGCATCAATGGGGAAGGACTCATCTGTGTTGTCAGTGCAACATTGATATACAAGTGTGTTGGATCTGTGCTGATGATTTCGTTGGCACTTCCATGACCAGGCTGATGTGACGGGAGCCCTCATTTGGTGCTAATTGTTGATTGTGTGACCAAGTGCTCAGCTGACATGATGGGGCCCTACTGAGGCAACATATGGCACAGCTTTCCTCACACAGGAGTGGAGTCCCCTCATGGCAGTGTGTACTCCTGTGACATTGCCTACGCCCAAGGTGTGTGTTGTATGTGCATGTCTGTGTGTTCACTTCCGTTTAGCTGTGCATGCTGTGATCCCTAGTGTTGTACCTGTTTGTGATGCTTGCTGAGTTGACCTATGTTCCCCCAAAGTCTTCTCCCTGGGTTCTCTGTGATGTGGGTGCATGGCACATTACTGGTCATCAGGGTGTCACCCATAGGTGTGTTTGCTGTCAGGGCTGAGTTTGTGTGCAGACGCAGATGGGTCACAGTCAGGTTTCCCCTTGGCACTTGTTGTTTGCCCCTGTCATGTGATTTCCAGTTTGTGTTATCTTTCAGTGATTGTGACACGTTGTGTGTGTGACTGCTGGCACTCCTCAGGGTCCGGGCTGCAATGTTGGTTGTTGTCTATGTGTGTTCTTTGTGGGTGATCTTGGCTTCTTCATTGGTGTGTGACTGTGGCTGGGATCCCATTGGTTGGTGTGGTATTGCCATCATGTCCATGTACAGCGTAGTGTGCAGTGTGTCAGACATTCAGGAGTCTTGTTGAGTGGCCATGTGTGATGTGTTTCTGCACCTTGGTTCCCACCCACCACCCTGGAATAGTCATGGGTGCATGTGCAATGTCACCAGTGCATGTGTGCTTCACTGCTGCACATTGTTGGAGGTCGAGGGGTGTGGTGTTGAGTGTGTGCAGATGAGAGTTGTTGCCCGGCTAGGCCCCTGCCTCCATGTTGGCCTTGGCTTACTGGTCATGCTGATTGATTTGTGCTTGTGTAGGTGTGATGGTAGTTTGTTGCTCAGGACACATGACTGTGGTTCACAGTGTGAACGACATTTAGCTTTGTCATCACAGTGGGATTGTAATGCAGCCCAGGGTCACCACATTGTGGGGGCCCTGGGGGTAGTGCTGTGGTGTGTCTGTGTCTTGCTGTGTCAGTTGCTGTTCCTACGTGCCTGTGTGACATGTGTGATTTGTGCTCCCTCTCATCTGACAATGCCTGCTTGCCCACATAGGGGATTTGGATCCATGAGTTACCTTTGTGTGGCACTGTATGCACATCTGTATGATTGGTATTCAGGTCTCCTCATGTGTTGTGTGGTTGCCTGGGGACACTGGCACCCCCCTCACCTGTTGTGTATGATGTGCAGTGTGGGTCTGCCTGTTTGTGTTTGTGCATCTGCACCACTGCATTGGCATATCTTGGGTGTGCCATTGGCTGTATGTAGTTTGGTGGCTTTCCCCTGCTGTCCCTGGGACTCCTAGGTCATCGGTCAGCACAATGATCATGGTTTGTGTGTCCCATTGCTGCCATGGTATGGTATCTGTTCACCTCACATCTACAGTCTCCACAGGGTATCTGCATTTGTGTGCCCATTGGTGCAAATATGTGGGTCTGCATTCTGATGGTCACTTCTGTCATTGTGTCATTGATGAATGTTGACAGTGTCAGCCCCCATGGGTGTTGTTTGTCTGCACATGGCCAAAGGTATGTCTTATTTGCACTGCAGTATTTGGCTCCCCCAATTTATGTTGCAATGGGACACATGCACTACTTTGCCACTGATGTGTTTTATGTTCTGTGACCAGGAATCATCCATGCAGTTTGGCAGTTGCAGCTCTTTCTTTGTCAACACTTACCTTTTGGTCACTGTGATGATGGGGGTTTGGACCCCATTGCCACAATGTTCAAAATGTGCTTCAGCTATGGACCCCACACTTACCTTTTGGTCACTGTGGTGATGGGGCGTTAGACCCCATTGCCACAATGTTCAAAATGTGCTTCAGCTATGGACCCCACACTTACCTTTTGGTCACTGTGGTGATGGGGCGTTAGACCCCATTGCCACAATGTTCAAAATGTGCTTCAGCTATGGACCCCACACTTACCTTTTGGTCACTGTGGTGATGGGGCGTTAGACCCCATTGCCACAATGTTCAAAATGTGCTTCAGCTATGGACCCCACACTTACATTTTGGTCACTGTGATGATGGGGGTTTGGACCCCATTGCCACAATGTTCAAAATGTGCTTCAGCTATGGACCCCACACTTACCTTTTGGTCACTGTGGTGATGGGGCGTTAGACCCCATTGCCACAATGTTCAAAATGTGCTTCAGCTATGGACCCCACACTTACCTTTTGGTCACTGTGGTGATGGGGCGTTAGACCCCATTGCCACAATGTTCAAAATGTGCTTCAGCTATGGACCCCACACTTACCTTTTGGTCACTGTGGTGATGGGGCGTTAGACCCCATTGCCACAATGTTCAAAATGTGCTTCAGCTATGGACCCCACACTTACCTTTTGGTCACTGTGGTGATGGGGCGTTAGACCCCATTGCCACAATGTTCAAAATGTGCTTCAGCTATGGACCCCACACTTACATTTTGGTCACTGTGATGATGGGGGTTTGGACCCCATTGCCACACTGTTCAAAATGTGCTTCAGCTATGGACCCCACACTTACCTTTTGGTCACTGTGATGATGGGGGTTTGGACCCCATTGCCACAATGGTCATGGCCTGCTTGCATTGTGGGGGCCACACACATATATGTGTGGCACATGTGCTAGGGGGTCACATTGTATGTTCAAAGTCATGTTCAGTGTTGTAGGCATTTGACACAGTCTACACACGCTTGTCATGGTGTTGGGGGATGTCTTTTTCTTGCATTCCCTAGGTTGTGGTGTGCTGGTTGTGTCATGCATTGTCCATCCTATGAGTGGGGGTGGTGTTGGTGGTAGGCATCCAGCCCCCCATGGGTAGAGGTGGTAGTAGTGACAGGCATCCAGCCCCCCTGGGTAAGGGTGGTAGTAGTGGTAGGCATCTAGCCCCCCCTGGCTAAGGGTGGTAGTAGGGGTAGGCATACAGCCCCCCCTGGGTAAGGGTGGTAGTAGTGGTAGGCATCCAGCCCCCCCTGGGTGAGGGTGGTAGTAGTGGTAGGCATCCAGCCCCCCCTGGGTAAGGGTGGTAGTAGTGGTAGGCATCCAGCCCCCCCTGGGTGAGGGTGGTAGTAGTGGTAGGCATCCAGCCCCCCCTGGCTAAGGGTGGTAGGTGTGGTAGACATCTGGCACCCCCATGGCTAAGGGTGGTAGTGGTGGTGGGCATCTGGCACCCCCCTGGCTAAGGGTGGTAGTGGTGGTTGGCATCCAGCCCCCCTGGCTTAGGGTGGTAGTAGTGGTAGGCATCCAGCCCCCCCTGGGTAAGGGTGGTAGTGGTGGTGGGCATCTGGCACCCCCCTGGCTAAGGGTGGTAGTAGTGGTAGGCATCCAGCCCCCCTGGGTAAGGGTGGTAGTAGTGGTAGGCATCCAGCCCCCCTGGCTTAGGGTGGTAGTAGTGGTAGGCATCCAGCCCCCCTGGCTAAGGGTGGTAGTAGTGGTAGGCATCTGGCACCCCCATGGCTAAGGGTGGTAGTGGTGGTGGGCATCTGGCACCCCCCTGGCTAGGGGTGGTAGTGGTGGTTGGCATCCAGCCCCCCTGGCTTAGGGTGGTAGTAGTGGTAGGCATCTGGCACCCCCTGGCTAAGGGTGGTAGTAGTGGTAGGCATCCAGCCCCCTGGGTGAGGGTGGTAGTAGTGGTAGGCATCCAGCCCCCTGGGTAAGGGTGGTAGTGGTGGTAGGCATCTGGCACCCCCTGGCTAAGGGTGGTAGTAGTGGTAGGCATCCAGCCCCCCTGGGTGAGGGTGGTAGTAGTGGTAGGCATCCAGCCCCCTGGCTAAGGGTGGTAGTAGTGGTAGGCATCTGGCACCCCCATGGCTAAGGGTGGTAGTGGTGGTGGGCATCTGGCACCCCCTGGCTAAGGGTGGTAGTGGTGGTTGGCATCCAGCCCCCTGGCTTAGGGTGGTAGTAGTGGTAGGCATCTGGCACCCCCTGGCTAAGGGTGGTAGTAGTGGTAGGCATCCAGCCCCCTGGGTAAGGGTGGTAGTGGTGGTGGGCATCTGGCACCCCCTGGCTAAGGGTGGTAGTGGTGGTTGGCATCCGGCCCCCCTGGGTAGGGGTGGTGGTGCGCATTCAGGCCCCTGTGTGCATATGTGGCATTGGTGATGGGCATCCCGCCCCTATGGTGCTGCTGTTGCTGGTGTAAGTAAATTCTGCATCCCTCTGTGTGTGTGTGATGTGTCGAGTACGTGTTGTATGTGTTTTGTGGTTGGTGTCTGACTTACCTTCTGCGCCGTACGCGTCCGTGCCTGTTCCGGTAGTAAATGTAGAATATTGGTATGATCGGGACGAAGGGATCCATGGTTGGTTCGTGTCGTTCGTCCTTCTCGTTGCTTCGCGTCGTCCTCGTCGCTTCGCGTCATCCTCGTCGCTGGCGTGTTCGCCTCGTAGCCGTGGATCGTGTTGTGGCGCGAATCGGAGCTTATGTGCGCCTCTCCCGGATGCTTTGACGTGCCGTGCGTAGCGACGGGTTCGGCGCGTACGGAAAGCGCATCGTACTTGTTCGGCCGCACGGAGCTGCATTTTCCCTTCCGTGCGACTCGATTCAGCGTTTCCGGATTCGCCTCGGTCGGAGAACAGGACCTGGATTGGGTGAGTACGACTCGGCCGGATTCTGTGCTGTTGTGCGCATCGTACTTACTCGTTCGGTCTGCTGTACGGATCGGTCGGGAAACAGGCATTCGCATGGCTTTTTTCCCGACCGAATGGTATTGGGTGCGCCTCCGACCGAGATCGGAATCGGCCCCATAATAATTACTATTCCCACTCCAGTCAGTATTAAGTCAGGGAAGATGCTGGACACTAAACATATAAAATTACTATTCCCACTCCAGTCAGTCAGAAAACTTTATTCGGCAACTTAATGCCATATAAGACAAGGAAAATACATTTACATTTCATTTGCGTTTTCCTTAGGAGGAAGCCTTATAATTAAAATAAAAATTGAACACCACATCCATAATAACAATCAGCGGCCGAGTTTCTAGAATACTTATGATGCAAATGCATCAGAGCCCTAATAAAGTGCAATGTGCATTTTAGTGCAAATACATCTTATAAAGTGCAAAATACAATATACAGATAGAAACAATGAAAAGATTAAGGGGCCCATTACGATGTCGGGCGGAAGCACTACCGCCGTGCTGGCGGATGCAAAAACCACCAGTTACCGTCGGCACGCAGCAGTCCACACGCCCGCCCGATTACGATGCGAAAAGTCAGCCAAACACCGCCGGCAAGCCAGCGACACCGTCCGCCATCAAAGTGCGCCCGTACACGTAGCGGCGCAGCCTAATCTGACACACACCGTCCGACGAAACACGTACCGCCCGGCGTACAAATTACGATGCCGCAAACAAACTGATCCCACGGCTAAGAGACACCGTACGTCAAACCGAAGCGGTAACACGAACGCCGATCACGGACACCGAAGAAGCGGCACCCCCGAGCATGAATCCAGCACTGCAGGCCCTCCCTATGCTCTATCTGATGCACCACCAAGGACGCAACGTACCGCGAAGACGCAGGTAGGCACACACACAACAAGTGCACGCAAACAGCGCACACAGTGCAAGGGCGGAAAAGCGGACAACCCCCACCCCGCGTGTACACGACACATCTACCATTGCATCCACATATGACACACAGGCCAAATTGTAACATCTCGTAACACATGTGTACACACCACCTGGGACTAGGAACCAACAACCCCGTCACGGCCCCAAAGCGGCGATGACGCTGCCACACATGTGCACAACGCAGAGGCCAACCGCAGCGCCATGCATGCGTCGCACACAGACACAGGGACACAACCAAGCAGCACACACACCAGCCCCACCCCGAACGCACATGACACGTGACAGGCCTGCCACAGACATGTCCCCAACGCCCAATTCACGGTCAACACCCAACGTCACACAACCGACGCTCACATGTCAGTGAAGTCACGCAACAGCAGGACACACCCCAGTGTAACAAACATGGCGAAGCACACAGCGGCGGCAACACCAACTAGGAGAAGCAGGGCCCCTTCGGGAAGAGGAACGCCAGTACCACACTGAAACACCCATACCACCCTGCACACATGAACAAGACATACAAAACGGAACACCAAAGAGCCCGGGGACCGACAACAGGTGGCCCAAGAATAACATCCACACACAAGGCCCAACGCAGAGCGGAAAGGCAGCCTGCCGCCCACACAAGGGAGAGCAGACAGCACTGAATGACCTTCCATTCCAACTCCGAAACCACAGCCCTACGAAAGAAGCCGGTGAATACAGCCATTGTCCAAAAAAGACCAACACAGGCATGCAGAGGAGACCGACCACAGGGCAGATAGCGCATATCACAGAAGAACACTACGGACGGGAAAGAAAAAAGAAAACACTCCCCCATGTCGGCCCCATGCAAGTTATCTGGAAGGAGTCACACATCACTGACCTTGAACAGTCTGAGAAGCATGTGGGATGAGGGCCCGTGTCCTCCGCACAAGCCAACAGAACACAAGTCCTGTCTCCCTACGACTACACAGAGCTCACAGCAACCTCGGAGCGTGCACATTGCAGACTGCACACACAGCCGGAGCACGCCACCACAACGCACCGCTGCAAAATGGCACTCTCAACACACCTACCCAACTACGCCGGACAGGTCAAGCTGTACAAACACAACCTGATACAGATATTGGGATGCGAACCCCTGTCCCTGCTGAACGTAAGTTACCGACTGACTTACCGCATCACATTGTTCAGCTGCGTCATACCCGTCTTCTACTGTCGGAGGTGTCCCTACCAGCATCCTGTGGAGTTGTGTCTCTCCAACCCGGCATGTCTAAAGGCGGACCTGCTACAACTATTCCTCCCTCTGGACGCACACGACAGGGCCTGCTCTGCCTATCGGGGCATGGCGTATGTGGCCAACATCGGACCCGCACTGAAATGGGACCACTGTGCCTCCACACGACGGATCATCGAGCACAGCTACATCGAATGTCACCCAGCATGCCCCATCATGCTCCTCCAAGGGACAACTTACGAACAACACCTTGACAGCCACCATCCGCTACATTGGCTGGCAAACATGTATACCACCAATGACATGAAAGCCCTGCTGGACGGCATCGCATACCTGACAACCTGTCAATTCGTCGGACCCCAACGCAAGTCCCCCAATTGACCTATGATGTCCAACCCCGCACCCATGCTTAGCTTCCGCACGGACTGGCCAGTCACCACCACAACAGCCATACCAAACGACCGGCAACTATTACCACACCATCAACGACATCGCCATGACATCGGATATGACCGGGACATGCACACTGTTCCCCATCACATCCAGGAACACCGCATGCATCGTGGGAGGCAGTGGCATGGGGTCTGTGTATCGCACCCACATGGACGGAACTGCACGAACAACCAGGACACGACATGGATCCAGCGCCCATGGACACACACACCGCTCAGTGGACATGAATAGGTCGCCTGGAGTCTGTGGGTGCTGCACCCCTCCCACCCCCGCCCCGGGAATCCCATACCAGGACCTTTGCATGGACGACAAGTGCATACAACAACAACACGACCCCAGTGACTGTGACATGTCCAGTAACCACCACATTGCAACAACAAGTGGCACGCCGCTGCATGCACGCAAGCACATGCCCTGATGTCATCTCACATGCACGCGTGCATGAGGAACAACCGCAGCAAACCTGTCACATGGAACTGAGATGGACTGTGCCCATGATGCCAAGCGGTCTGGTAGGCTACTTGTATACCGTCTGTGTCAAAGTCCGCAGCTCCGCAGCTATACGTAAATGTACATTAGCACAGCCTTGGCCAAGCAGATGTAACTCTGAAGCCCACATCCCACATGCAACAGCCAATCACATGTAACCCTACACCCTATCCCATTTGTAATCATGCTCAGTATATCCTCAACATGTATTCCGCTGCCAGTAGTGTCCACTATACTGCATCACAGAGGACAGAAGACTCAATATAATGTTTGAAACCAAAACTGTCTCCGCTGACTCATTTCACAAGTACGAATGAGAGAGGATGAGAGTATGTGAAGTACACGGCAGTCGTGACATGACCATGTAGTCCACTGGCATTGGATGTCAACGCAAATGAGTAGCACAACTGTGGAAGACACACATGTGTCGTGTGAAGTCGTATGGACGCAGTGCTCAGGTGGGTGGGTGTGACGGGTAGATGCGCACATGCCAAGTTGGAGCACGCCGTGTTGGGAGGGGTCATGAACAGTACACCACCGCTTCCCTGGGCATTGTGAGAGGACACCTGTCGGGGGGAAGTGAACACGTGTGTGCACAGCAGCCGGGCACACGAACAATGCGGTACCAGGCGCACACGTCAGCCCACCCTCCGTGGACAAGCTGGATCCTGTTGTGCGCCCGCCATGCCCCTTGACAAGGCACACACAGCTCCAGTCGACCAGGTGTAACCCCAACATAGTCAATCCGCACAGGCGATACAGGGCACGGGATGGCAGTGGAGCATGGTGTGTGAGAGGTCTCCTCGCGCTCCTCCTGGTCATATCACGCAGGCAATAGAACCTCAACGTGTAGCATGACACAAGTCAAATGGAAGTGTAGGGGACGCACCACAGCACGAGCAGCACTGACGTCACGGGAGGTGGCTCGCACCATCCCATCCATTGCCCATTATACCAACCACGCCACATGCCATTGCGACTAAGTGCAAGCGCGTGCGCCACCACCCCCGAGCCCTCCCCAGAGAGGCCAAAGAGTGAATGTGTGGGCCATCAGCTACAGACGGACGCGGCCTGGCCGCAAGGGCAGCCACAGCCACTGGGTGTCGCAGGTGGCGGATCCGGAAGGCGAAGACTGTGATGCATAGTCCATCCAGGCCGGGTCTCCATTTGGGGCACCACGCAGGTGGACGGTGTCCCGCCACACATCATACCCTGAGACAGCCCACTCGTGCAACTGGACCCACACATACACTCCTTGCCCTCTCTGGTGCGAGCTTGGGGCTGCCTGTGCAAGCGCTAGCCTCGCAGGTGCACATGCATATTGGGGGAGCGAGGGGAGGACATGAGGGCTGGGGCGAAGATGACTGTATCACTGTCAGTGAGTACAAGGGATGACCCAGATGTGGACAGGAAGAGACGTGTCCCGTGTGTACTGCAACTAGTCGCCAATCCAACTACCCCCCATGTCCGGAATGTAAGCCCGCACCTAGGCCCGCCCATCCGCCACATCGAATATACCACCAGCACAACGACCTTCCCATTCGAAACACTGACTGGGGGTGGCGACCAGTGAACAATCATGTGTAGCCTACCCACGCGTACATGTGGGCCCTCCATGATCCATGTCACCTGCGGCAAAGTCATGACATGCGCAATGAGGGAAGTGAGGAGAGCTGTCCGCCCCACGCACAGAAGGTGCATCAGCTCCACAGACCCAGCAGCGAGTCCAGCAGGGGTCACATGTGCAGGGGCAGCTGTGCCTGGTGTGAAGGCACATGCATATAGACAGCACATCGACCAATGTGTAGTCTGCCCACATCTACAGTCCATCATCATGCGGACATAGGAATTGAACACAGGGCAACACATCTGAGTGGGTGCACCCACCGTGACCAACAATGCGCAATCATCGACGTACCCGCCCTGTGCATGTCCCCCCACCCAACGGAGGCACATCCAGTGCTACCATCCCACACACACAAGCCTTCCACGAAACATGCTGTGTCCAATGGTCAGTACAGAGTCAGCGCCCATCTGGTGGATCCTGAACAGGAGACACATGCACACACATGCCAGCTCCCACTATGTACGTCTGCCACCTGGCACGTGCAATGTAACCTCTCACCTGTGACGTGTGTCTGCAAGCACACAGCCGTCTTGGCATGGGGCTGTCAATGTGGACACCTGTCAATGTTTCGGGAGGTGTGATCCGTACAGTGCTGTACATAGGGTGCAGTGCTGACACCTACTACTGTCTCATATCCCCTCGTGCCACAGGTCCCACTTGTTTTGGCCGCTCAGCCTGTGCCCACATCGTCGTCGTCGTGTGCCATACTCATCCAGCCTCGGAAGCAGTGCCATGCTCAGCAGACATTCATGTTGCCGTGGCGTTGCCGCTTGACGAATATGCAGTCAGTCCCCATCAGCACGCCCCGCAAGTCATTGGGGCCTAGATCCCCATGTGCATGCTCATGGCAGTGGTTTGTATCACTAGCCATTGCCATTGGTGGGAGACCTGTGTAAGTGTATTGTGGCCGTGCCGTCCCTGCTTGACAGCTGGGCTGTGACTCATGTGCTTGCTCAGTCATGTCAGTGATGTGAATGCGAAATTGCTATGTGTTGTGTTGCTTTGACATGTGTCCACTGCCATCTTCCCTAGGCGGAGACCGAACATTGACCGCCCATACCAATTGCTGGCGGACATGGACGATACTGAGGTCATAAGGAAGTTTCGGCTGGACAGGCCAACCCTGCATCGACTGTGTGCCATGTTGGAACCCCATCTCCGTCCCCGCAGGGTGTATCCGACAGCATTCACCCCCACGGCTAAGGTGATGGCCGCCATGCATTTCTTCGCCACTGGGTCATTCCAGCACACAGTGGGCAGTGGAGGAGGGATGTCCCAGCCCATGTTCAGCAAGGTGCTGAGGGATGTACTGGCAGCCATGATGCTGTACCGAAACAGGTACATCAGATTCCCCAGGGCTCGTGAATTGGCGGCAGTGAAGGGTGCATTCTATGCCCTTGGCAGGATCCCACATGTCGTTGGTGCCATTGATTGCACACATGTTGGCCTTGTTCCACCACAGGCCACTGAGCACCTGTACCGCAACAGGAAGCACACGCACTCCCTGAATGTGCAAGTGGTGTGCCTTGCGGACATGGTGATAACCCACGTGTGTGCAAAGTTCCCAGGCTCGGCCCATGACGCACACATAATGCGCAACAGCATCTTGCCACGACTGATGTCCAATCTGCAACAGGATCATGGCTGTATCGTCGGTCAGTATGTGGAGTGGTGTAGCGTGCTGGCTGTGCGATGCTGTCCCCTGTCCAGTTGGAATAGCAACGGTTCTCTGTGTCCCTCACACCCAGGTGACTCTGCGTACCCGAATGGGGCATGGCTGCTCAGTCCATTGAGGAATCCTCGCACCCCAGCAGACGATCGCTACAATGAGGCACATGGGAGGACCAGACGTGTGGTCGAGCGTACCTTTGGCCTCCTCAAGTCCAGGTTCAGGTGCCTGGACCGCACCGGGGGTGCGCTGGCGTACTCCCCACAGAAGGTGTGCCAGATAGTGGTGGCGTGCTGCATGCTGCACAATCTGGCCATTCGGAAGCAGATCCCCCTCATCGTGGATGACGGAGATCAACCAGGGCCCCAGCCCGCAGACCAGGACAGCTCGAGTGAGGAGGACAGCGGAGAGGATGAAGCTGGGAATGTGCGTCAGCAGCTCATTGCCCGCTACTTCACTTGACGGTGAGTGTCCATGTACGACGGCTGATGTGGCTGTATCTGTGCAGGTGTGTGTGTGCTGTGTCAGGGTGGCCTTTTGTTCACTGCGTGCTGTGTGTCAACGCTCCATGGCCAGGTTAGTATGCCACTGTTGGTGGCTGTGGCATTGTGCCCTATTGCTCTGTGCGATGTGTGTACATTGCTTGTAGTTGTTGACATGTACTGTGTGATGGGTGTGTGACACACTCATTGAATGTGCTCCTGTTCTGTCTCCCACCCCTAGGTCCCTACAGGCCCTCCGGTTCCATTGCCATGCCACGCATCAGGTGCCGTTCCGCTCAAGGTGGCCGTTGTATTCCGTACAATTAAAACACAGGGCACAGACAGCAGTTTGTGGAAGAGGTGCATTTATTTCAAACTGTGACATGTGATTGTGTGTAAGGTGATGACAAAAGTGGTGCGTGCAGTGACAATGAGCTGTCGGTCATGGCATGCGTGATGCTCAGGGTGTACCCACTGGTTCTATGTCCATAGTCCAACACACACATGCCATCCAGATGGCTGTGTGGAGTGGGATCGTAGTCCAAGTCAATGCAGTGGGTGGTCAAGGAAGGCTGGCTGGCTGCCTCACTTGCGTCTGGAGCATGCGAAGTCCTCCCGGGAGATCTGTTTCCACTTCGGACGGCCCCTTCCACGTTTGCGAGGGGGGGTGCCTGCTTGCGACCTGCTGGTGGTTGAGGTGTGCTCACTGGCTGTGGACGCAGGGGAACTGGACACTGCTGCTCGACCCTGCGCCCCGGCAGGTGGTGGCGGAGGGGGAGCTCCTGTCCCTGGCTGTGACCTCACCGCCACCACCAGCTGGCCCATGAGGTCCACGAGTTGGCCCATACGGGCGTCCATGGACCTCAGCACCCCCAGCACCTCACGCGTGTCTGTAGCAGACCTGGCCCATTGTCCTTGGGCCTCTTCATAGGCCCCAAGGACCCTGGCAATTTGAGGCAGGGCATGGTTCCCAGGGGAGACTGGCGTTTCCCTGACCCTGCTCCTCCTACCAGTCCTGCTGCCACCGGCCTGCCCACTATCCACATTGCTCACCACGGTCCTCGTCCTGGCTCCCAGGGTGGATCCAGTCGGCCGGGCCACCACCTGCGCTGGTGCTGGGGCCAGCGAAGACGTGGTAGCGGTTGCGGCAGTGGTAGAGGCCGCAATGACCGTGGGTGTGGCCGCAATGACCGTGGGTGTGGCCGCAATGACCGTGGGTGTGGCCGCAACGACAGTGGCTGCAGGGGGCTGTGAATGTACAACAGCCCTGGATGATGGGTTGGTGGGTAGGTGGGGGCCTGGGGAGCGGCTGGGCCCTGCCACACCGGATGGGCCTGCTGGGTGGTCCGTGTCCGAGGAGGAGGACAGATCCTCCACATCCGTGTGTCCTTGTTGGGGGCTTGCAGGCTGGCTGTGCTGGCTGCTGTCTCCATCCCCAGCATCCAGCAGTTCGTCACCTGTGGGGAGAATGAGATTTGTTAATGTGTTGCACCTGGCGAAGTATGTATTTGTCGTCTGACATTCACAGTTCGTGCAATCTCGTACATGGGTTTCCCGGAGGCGTGTGTGTGGCTGTACCATTTGTAGTTGTGTGTGCTTGGCAATGGGACTGTGTGCTGTGCACATGTGGCATGGGACGGATTGGCCATGCCGATGGGTGTGTTGCTGTGCTCCTACTTATTGTGACTCTGGTGTATGCGGGCTCCTGGCCCATCCTGGGTCTGGTTTGTACTTTGCTTTTGGGGTTCAAATGGGACGCTTAGGAACGCATATGGCAACATGGGGGCCATGCCCCAGAAACGCATTTGGGATGGAATATGCTTTTGGGCTACATGCTGTGAGCCATGGGTGCCGAACGTGACATGTGTTGTGGCAGCATGACAGTGCATGGTCTGAGGTGTGTGCATGCCTGACATACCCTGCATATTTGCTGTCTGTTGTGATTACTGGACATGGCATTGGACGCATCGTTATGAGTGTGTGATGGTTGTGTGCCACCCGACGTATTGCAGTTGTCCCATCTCCTTGGTGTGCATGCTGCCCTGTGCCATGTGCATCACTGCAGTGCTCGGGGGGTGTGGCCCATGTTGTGTGTTGTTGCTCACAGTGTGGCGTGCGCTTCATTGACTTCTGGCACATGGTTGGTCATGGGCATGTATCTTAGCGTGACTGCTGTATGTGTGGCAGCTGTTCGGATGACATGCCTTTCATGAGACTGGGGCTGACGGATGGGATGGATGGTATGTTGTATGTGCATGGTGTGTCTGTGTGTTTGATGGGTTCAGTGGTGTTCGTGTGCATTTATGTTGTTCCGCTCTGTTGCGTCTAGTGTTGTTTGTCTTACATAGGCGTAGTTGTGGGGTGTGTGGTTGACAGGCAGTAGGGGCTACATGGACAGGACTTCAATGGTGTTTCGGTTGTGTGTGATGGGTTGCACAGTGGCTGCCGTGTGGTACTATATTCAGTGTGGCTTGTGCATGCAGACGTGGCTCCTTGGGTGTTGCTGTGTCTGTGATGGGTCATGTGGGGTGTGAGTCTGTGGTTCATGTCCGTGTGCACATTGTTCACTTGTTCGTGACAGTGGGCGGTGCTGCGTGTTCGTATGCTACGTGACATGTCCCATGTGTTGGTCGTGTTACGGTCCTCATGCCTCCAGTAATCCAGCCCTGTCCAGTTTCCCACCTGCAGGTTGTTCGGGCGTGCACTATACTGGATGCCACATGGTTCTAAGCGGGGGTGCTCCATGTTGCAGGTCTGTGGGGGTGGGGGCGGTGTTATGGGTCGTGGTGATGGCTGGACACCCACTGACACCGATTGTTGTGGACCGTGATGTCTACCTTTCGGCTGTCGGTGTGCACTGCGGTGGCTGACACGTGGCTGTGGGGTGTGGGGGATGCTCCTCCTTGCTGTGCTGTGGGACTAGGGGCCTGGTGTGTGTTGTACTTGAGCTGTCCACCCTCCCACCCACTGCACTTTGTGTTCCTGCCACTTACCTGTTACTTGTCGGTTAGTGCAGCTATGGCGGACACATGGGTGTGGTGGGTGCTCGTTGTGGCGCTTCTGGCATACTTGGGGACCTGTTGGTGGTTACGTGGCTGGCTGAGTGTACACATGCCCCCACGTATCTTACAGTTGTTAGGTTTGGGCTGTGTGTGGTGGTGTCTGTTGCATGTGTGTGTGATGTGTTGTGTATTGTGTGCTGGACATGGGGGTGTTCGTCCCTGGGAGCTGTGGCATGGTGGTAGTGCATGTGAGTACATAGCGGTGTGCTGGTATACATTAGTTTGTACTTACCAGCCTCCACTCCCCTGCTAATCCGGTGAGGATCTCCGGATGTATGATGACTCGCACCTTCTCCTCCCACGCTTTGAAGGTCTTGAAAAGCGCGGGATTCCCTCCGCCAGTGACGGCAGCCAGCTCTCTGTTTTTGCTCTCCTTCTTCTTGACCAGGCTTTTTACGTCATTCCACCGTTTGTTGATTTCTCCTCTGTTCCTGGGCAGGGTCCCGACTGCATTGACCTGGTCTACGATCCAGTTCCACATTCTGTTTCTGGTGGCTAGTGGTGTGTGCTGGACCAGGTTCCCATAGATTTGTGGGTGCACCTTGATGATCTCGTCGACCATGACCGTCAGCTCAATGGGCGTGAACTTGGGCATTCTTTGTGGTGCCATGGTGTTTGTGGTGCTGGTGCGGTGTGTGTTGTGTAATGTGCAGGGGGTTTGTGGTGCCGGTGTTTGGTGGTGGTGGTGGTGGTTGTGATGTGTGCGTTTCTGTGGTGTGCTGCTGTCCTTGCTGTGTCACTGTGTCCTCTCCTCTCCTCTCTGGTTTGCAATGTTGCAAGGGGTTGTGGTCTGTGGGAGTGCTGCTTTTGTACTTACCTATGTGGGTGTGTCCTCATGGTCTGTTGTGTTCAGGTGTGTTGTGTCTGGTGTTCTGGCCTTTGTAGTTTTTGTTTGTCCAGGGGGAGGTGTTTTCGGGATGTGTACTGTGCTTGTGTATTTGTGCGTGCCTTGCTGTGTGGACTTGTTGGCCTAGTTGTGTGCGATTGTTTTTGTCAGCGGATGGTTTCTGTGCAGGGACGTGGCCGCCATGGCTTCTGCCGTGTCAATTTTCATCGGCGTTGTTTGCGCTGGCGGGCGGTATATTTGTAGTTTACCCGCGCTCATGGCGGTGCGATCGTAATTTCACGTGCGGTGTGTCGGCCGTGAGGGCGGGCGGTTTTGTGTTGTCGTGCGTGTTTCCGTCCGTGGCGGGCGGTTTGACTCCGACTCGGACGAGGGCGGGCGGTATCTTGTGTGGTTTTTCCGCCGATGGCGGTTTTCGGTTTGTGTCATCGTAATGGCGTGGTCGGTATTCAGACGGTGTGTGCGGGCGGATTTTTGCCGCTTTCATGCGTGGCGGATTTTTTTACGCCGGGTATCGTAATGGGCCTTTAAGAGACCCTGGGAATAAGGCTCACAATTTAAAAAGAAATGACCTCTATACTATCATTCTAAAATACAATTAGAACAAATACATCATATAAAATGCAAAGGCAATATGCTAGAAGACAAAAATGATATCCGTACAGCGGGGCTTCATAACAGCTAAAAAGGAGAAAAATCCTAAGTATAAAAAAATCCTATAAAAATTAAGAAATTAAAAGACCAATTTTTTTCTGTGTCTAATGGCTCCTGTTAGGAAGCTCGCAACCCCAAAACAAACCATAGGCGAGGATAACATTTGGAGGTACAGTAAAGCTGGCCTAACCTGGGTAAAGTGACAGCCTCTGATTAATGGCAATATGAACCTTTTTCTTAAAAGCACATAATAATCACAAAAAAAGATAAAATGAAGAGTATCTTGATCAGAGAAATTGTCACAAGGACAAGGTTTTAGAGATCCTGGTTTTGAAAAACCTTGGGGAACCGCCAAAAGCCAGGGAATCATATGCAAACGAAATCTAGTTAAAACATATCGATGGAAGGAGTTGCTAACAATGTGAAGATACGGCTGAATTTGGTTATCCAAGGATAACATTATGTAACTTCTCACTGTAAATTTTGCCAACTCCTTCTCTTCTCTGAGTCCCTGGCGTTTGTACAGAAATTGATATTTTACCTTTCTGATTTCGGTTTCACCCAGGGAATTAAAGCTAGTAAATAACTCAGGTCTTCCTAACCATTTTACTGTCTCCTTTATATATTTTAGCCACAAAATACTGTAACCTTTATCCAGTGCCAAACAGTCAGTGATTATTTTCTGATTCAGATTAATAGTAGGGTTAGCCCAAACTCTTAACCAGTGAAAGAGAGGAGCTACAGCAATTTGATCAGATATATATCCCACTCCCAGCTCTTCATGTAAAATGTAAGCAGGGGTGGAATGCGGAACAGCCAAGATCTTGCGTAAAAACTTATCTTCCTCACGCTGCATGTCCCTACCTTCCTTATACCCCCAAATATCACTGCCATAAGCTGCCATGGGGATACATTTCTCTTTATATATCTTCAACAGGGCGGGAATTGGTTTAATCCCTACTCTCTTAGCAAAATTTAGTGTGGCCCTCGTTGCCCTAATGAGAGTGTTCTTTTTTTGTGTCAGTTGTGGGCACCACGTTCCCCTATCATCAAAAAGAACCCCCAGATAAGGGAAGGTCGAGACTCTTGTTAGTTCCACCCCTTTACAATAAAATTTACGTATTTGTTGGGGTTTTCCAGGGCCAATCGACATGGTATGAGATTTCTTAAAATTTGTAGAGAGGTCTAAGGAATCCATAAAAATTATAAAACTATCTAAAAGTGATTGAAGTCCCACTGCGGTTCTGGCTAATAAAACGGTGTCATCCGCATATAAAAGTGCCGGGACCATTACCTCACCAAATCTCGGGATGTCTTTGCAGCTAGCTTGTAAAAAATCTCCTAGCTTATTTATATATAATGTAAAAATTAAGTCAGGGAAGGTGCTGGACATTAAACATATATAAATTACTATTCCCACTCCAGTCAGTATTAAGTCAGTGAAGGTGCTGGACATTAAACATATATAAATCACTATTTCCACTCCAGTCAGTATTAAGTCTGGGAAGGTGCTGGACATTAAACATATATAAATAACTATTCCCACTGCAGTCAGTATTAAGTCTGGGAAGGTGCTGGACATTAAACACATAAAAATTACTATTCCCACTCCAGTCAGTATTAAGTCAGGGAAGATGCTGGACACTAAACATATAAAATTACTATTCCCACTACAGTAATTATTAAGTCAGGGAAACTTCAGGACACTAAGGGGCCGATTCCGATCTCGGCCGGTAGGGCTCCGAATCGGATTCGGCTTAACCGGATCCGATTCGGAGCCCTATTGCCCGACCGATTCGTACGCGTGTCCGGGCGAGCGAGTACGATGCGAAATCGCCGACCGACTCGTCCGGGCGTCCCGACCGCTCCGACCGACTCGTTCCCGGGTCTGACCGCACCGACCGACTCGCTCGGACTCGACTCGCACCGCGCAATGGAGACGTTCCCCGGCCGGTTAAGTACGATGCGCGCCGCGAGCAGTCCGAACGGCACGCGCCGTCCGGCTCGAAAGAGCAGTCGGAGCCGTACTTTGGGGGTCCGTGTCGGACCCCCCTGTACGCGTAGCCGCGTGAGTCGCACACAGGGGGGACCCATGGGTCCCCCCTACCTGTGCGTGTACGGCGCGAGTCGCTTCGCCGCGTACACGCTGTAGGGGGCGCCCTTGTCCGCCTCGCACCCATTGAGTCAATGGGAGCCCGCGTACGCGTTGTACGACTGGCTCCCATTGACTTCAATGGGAGTCTGACCGACTCGAGTCCGATGGCATACGTGCGCATCGTACTCGTTCGGTCGGGCTGCACGGGTCCGATTCGGTCGGAAATCTCTCCGGGTCCGGCTCGGTCGGAGAGATTTCCGGCCCGAATCGGAATCGGCCACAAAATATATATATTTTACTATTTGAACAACCTCACCATTTTCCCCTAATAACCCAACATCCCAGTACTAAAAAAAACCTATAATTTCAATTTTTAATTAACTTTATTTCTTCAAATTAATTCCAAATTTTTAATTTTTAATTTAATAATTAATTTTAGAATAATATTTAAATAACACTCCCCACCCTTATCCCCTAATAACACATCACACTTCTAAAAAACAAAATATATTTCCTTTTTATAATTTCACTTTCTAATTTAAAAAATTTGCTATTTAAACTTTTTTATTTAAATATATAAATTCATATAACTAATTTTAAAACACTCCCCAACCTTCTCCCCTAATAACACAATATCCCACTCTAAAAACAAAAAATTATTTTCGAATTTTAAATTTAAATTTCATATTTTAAATTATTTCCAAAATTCGAAATTTTAATTTAATATATAAATTTTATACTAATATTTTAAAAACACTACCCACCCTTATCCCCTATTTACCCAACATCCCACTCCTAAAAGAAAACATATTTTTTATATTTTTTTTCTAAATTTCGTTTTTGTAAATAATTTCTAATTTTAAATAAATGTTATTAATATGTAAATTGTATCCTAGTATTTTTAAAACACTACCCACCCTTATCCCCTAATAACCCAACATCCCGCTCCTAAAACAAAACATATATTTTTATATTTTTTATATAAATTTCGTTCTTGAAATTAATTTCTAATTTAAAAAAATTAAATTAATATCTAAATTTAAACTAATATTTTTAAAATACTCCCCACCCTTATCCCCTAATAACCCAACATCCCGCTCCTAAAAACCCCATATATTTTATATTTTTAATATAAATTTCGTTTTTGAAATTAATTTCTAATTTAAAAAAAATTAAATTAATATGTAAATTTACACTAATATTTTTAAAATACTCCCCACCCTTATCCCCTAATAACCAAACATCCCGCTCCTAAAACATATATTACAAAAAAAAATTATACAATTTCAAACAAATATTCAAACAATTAAAATAATACAAAATTAATAACAATACAGAATATTTAAATATTAACAAAAAATGATATTTTACACTTTCTATATTTTTTTGTCAATATTTTTTACACCACTAACTATTCGATATTATCTATTGACGATATTACTTGTTCGATATTTTATACTTCAATATTTTTTAAATAAAAAAAACCCGATATTTTTGACTATGATATTCATTAATACGATATTATGAGACATTCGATATTACAACTTCGATATTACTGCAATTCGATATTTAGGATTCAATATTATGTCTATTCACCGTTTGGGATAGCCAAACCCACTGTCAGGGATTATTGCCTTATAGAAGTTCCTCCCTACATTGCCCCGTATCTTTTATATGTAAATAATGTGCATGAAAGGAATTTGTTGTCTAGATTCAGACTGGGGTCTTTTCGTTGGTTGATATGCTTCCCCCTGGGTCAGTATTCTTCGGACTCTATTACTATTTGCCCTTGTGATGAACACTCGAGTCAAACCATTCTACATTTTGTATTTTTTTGTCAATTTTATCTTCCATTTACCAGGAAATTTTTAATACCTCTTCTGCGCAGACACAAATTTTCTAAGTGCAAAGCGGCATTGTATTTTTTGCAGCAACTCAATGATCGTGATGTCTGTTTTGCCGTTGGGAGTTTTTTTAAGTGTATTCTAGCAAAGAGAAGGAGCATGCTGTTTTAATTTTAGTGTATTTTACCATTTTTTGTATTAGTATTCCTGCTAAATTGCTTACCCCTGCTGCTCACTCCTCTATAAGACTGATTTTATTATTCAAGTATTTTTGGATAATATTTGCTGCTATTGATGGTTACAGTCGATCTTTTTTGCACTATTGGATAATACCTGCTGCTACCTATGAACCCAATTGCTTTGCATTGTCACTTTAGTTCCGAGAAAATAGTATTGTATTTTGTTTGCTGATGTATTTTTTTTAAACGGAAATTGTATTTGCTGAGATAAGTTTGATTTTATATGATGTTTTTATCCATGTGTGTCTTTTATGTCCTGTCTTTGGAAGGACGAATAAAGAAAGAATTGAATTGAATTGTGTTCACCAGTGTATTAAGCTAATTGCGAAGTATATTGTTGCATCTCTGTCACACCCCCATCCTTCCTTGGTTTTTGTTGTAAAGTATAATATTCGCAAGTCCTCGGACAGTGTATTATGCTACTTGTGATGTATATTGCTTTATTTTTCTTTTATTTTTCTCTGTTAAACTTATATTCAATAAACAGTTTTGGAAGTAAAAAAGTATTTAATAAAAATAAAAAATAAAAAATAGTATAAATGTTTAAAATATATAACACAAGTTTTAATAAAGTTAAACATATAGAAATATTTTTATGCAAGATCTTTACATTTTAAATATTTTGTAGCAAATGTTCTTAAATTGAAGAAATATTTTATTTGTTTTTAAATTTAAACATTGCAAACATATTTAAAAAATATTTCTTATTTTTGTATTTGTAAAATGTATTTAAATATATGTTTGTTTAAGATTGTTAATTTGTATTATGATTTTATTTATCAGTTTATGGTTTAAACTTTATGATTAGTAGTAACAATTTTGAAAAAAATGGATTCATTTTTAATAGTAATGAATTCTTTTCTACATATTTGAATATTTACATATGTACGTATAGGTTTGTAGTTTTAGTTAGTGTGTTTTTAGATACAATTTTATTTAATCTTATAGTAAAAACGAGTATTGATTGTGTATTTTAAATGTTTAGTTTGTATTATTTGTGTAAAATGTTATAGTTCGATGAATTTTGTAATTTTCACCTGTTTAGAGTCCAACACCTTCTTAGCACAACCTTAGATTGGAGTGGGAATAGTAAATGTCACTCCTTCAGTGTTCAACACCATTCCCAAATTTGTTTAGATTGGAGTGCCTATAGTAAATGTCACCCTTTCAGTGTCCAACACCTTCCCCAAATTTGCATAGATCAGAGTGGAAACAGTTAGGGGCCGATTCCGATTCGGGCCGGAAATCTCTCCGACCGAGCCGGACCCGGAGAGATTTTCGACCGATTCGGACCCGTGCAGCCCGACCGAACGAGTATGACGCGCACGTATGCCATCGGACTTGATTCGGTCGGACTCCCATTGAAGTCAATGGGAGTCTGTCGTACAACGCGTACGCGGGCTCCCATTGACTCAATGGGTGCGAGGCGGACAAGGGCGCCCCCTACAGCGTGTACGCGGCGAAGCGACTCGCGCTGTACACGCACAGGTAGGGGGGACCCATGGGTCCCCCCTGTGTGCGACTCACGCGGCTACGCGTACAGGGGGTCCGACACGGACACCCAAAGTACGGCTCCGACTGCTCTTTCGAGCCGGAGTGCGCGGCTCGGTCGGACTGCTCGCGGCGCGCATCGTACTTACCCGGCCGGGGAACGTCTCCATTGCGCGGTGCGAGTCGGGTCCGTGTGAGTCGGTCGGAGCGTGTTGAAGCCGCGTACGAGTCGGTCGGCGATTTCGCGGGCGCTTGCATCGTACTCGCTCGGCCGGACCCGCGTACGAATCGGTCGGGAAACAGGGCTCCGAATCGGATCCGGTAAAGCCGAATCCGATTCGGAGCCCTACCGGCCGAGATCGGAATTGGCCCCTAAATGTCACCCCTTTAGTGTCCAACACAAATTTGTTTAAATTGGAGTGGGAATAATAAATGTCACCTCTTCAGTGTACAACACCTTCCCCAAATTAGTTTAGATTGGAGTGGGAATATTATGTCATCCCTCTAGGTTCCAGAGCCTTCTCAAAATTGGTTTAGATTGGACTGAGAATAGTAAATGTCCCCCCCTTTAATGTCCAATGCCTATCCCAAATCGGTTTACATTGGAGTGGGAATAGTAAATGTCATCCCTTCAGTGTCCAGCACCTTCCCCAAATTGGTTTAGATTGGGGTGGGAATAGTAAATGCTAACCCTTTAGTGTCCAACACCTTTCTGAAATAGGTTTTGTCCTGATGATGATCCCCATAACAATAAGTGGGATTGAAACATTGTTGACATATAGTACCATGACTATTGCAAATGTTTTTGTTCTATGAGTTGATAGTATTGGTACTTCCGGAAATTGTGACAGATTTGTTCCCTGTTGTTACAGTCACCTTAAAAATATCTGCGCTGTAAAATAACGTTTTTCAGTTTCTCTGCTTTATTCCCACTTTTATTATATCCTTTTGGGCCCCATGCATCATCTGAAAATCGGGTCGCAAACGGGCAGATTCGCAGAATCTGCCCCTTTGCGACCTGTATTTTTGCATTTGGGATGCATCATCCCAAATGCAAAAATCGCAATTTAAGGAATCGCAAAATTGTGATTACTTAAATTGCGATTGCATTTAAGGAATCGCAAATTGAGATTCCTTAAATGCAATGCAACAAAGTAAAAAAATTAGTGATTTCGCTACTAGGGGGCGCAATTTACCATGAAGTTGAACCTCATGGTAAATTGCAAAAACGTTGAGAAATGCACTAAAGTGCATTTTTCAAAGTTGAAGGTTACACACACACATGTCCTTGGGACATGTGTGTGCGCAACATATGTGCACGGATCACTTTCAGGGGTGCAACAGGGTGTCCTTTTGACACCCCTGCACCCTTGAAATTGCATGCGCAATTTGCGAGTACCTATTGGTACTCACAAATAGCGCTCGTAATTTCCATTCATTCCTTTGGGCCTGGAGGCCCATAGGAATGAATGGGAAGCCATTCCTTATTTGCGACTCGCAATTTGCGAGTTGCAAATAAGGAATGTGAAGGAATCGCTATTATTATAGCGATTCCTACATGCATAGAATTTTGCGAATCCTTAATTGCGAATCCTTAATATTCGCTATTAAGGACTCGCAAAATCCTAGCTTGATGCATGTGCCAGTTTGTGTTATGTGATTAAATAAATACCTGTATTTTTTCCATTGTTTTTTTTTTTTTTTTACATAGAACTTATTTAACTTCTATGGTCATTGTTCAGTACAAATTCAAATTAAGGGACCACCTGTTCCTTTACAAAGAATTTATACCCATGACCCCTTATACACATCTGGGTTCCCTTGTCTTTGAAAACACGCCTTTAGTGTCCAGCACCTTCCCCAAGGTGGTTTAGATTGGAGTAGGAATAGCAAATGTCATCCCTTTAGTGTCCAACGCCTTCCCCAAATAGGTTTTATTTTGGAGTGGAAATAGTAAATGTTACTCCTTTAGTGTCTAACACCTTCCCCAATATGGTTAGATTGGAGTGGGAATAGCAAATGTCACCCCTTTAGTGTCTAAAAATGTTTGATAATATTTTATGTTAGAGTGTAATTCTGTAAGTTTAGATTTTTTATTCTGAAATGTTATATTTTACTTTTATTCATATGTGGAAGAAATACTTTGGGGTCGATTCCGATCTCACTCGGAAGGCACTCCGAGAGCCGTCCGTAGCCTTACCTTCTGACCGACTTGTTCCGGGAGCCGGTCTAGCCAAACGATGAAGTACGATGCGCAAATGTCTCCTATTCCCGAGCGACACGTACTCTCCGATTCCAGCACCATTTTCCGTATGACCCGGCTCCGTAAACGCTGAATGGAGTCGTCCGGAGCCATTTCCGAAGCAGTTTCCGGCTGGCCAAGTACGATACGTACTTCCTACGTGCAGAACAGGTCACCACCTCCAGCACGTCACAGCATCCGGAAGAGCTGTATTTCAGCGCCAATTCGCACCACAACACGATCACTGCGTACGAGACGAAGCAGCCATGTATCCTAACGCGCATGTCATCCCTATACTCTACGCTTACGGTCGAATCAACAACAGTAACCAACGCGTTCGTCACAGATGGTAAGTCAGACACCTACCACACAGAAAAACGTCACGATCCCGCGAAAGGCAACACACCCATAGGGGGTGGATGCCTAACACTACCAGCATTGCCCACCCCATAGGGGGTGGATGCCTATCACTACCAGCATTGTTTACCCCATAGGGGGTGGGAGTCTATCACCCCACCATTGTCCACCCCATAGGAGGTGGATGCCTATCACTACCAGCGTTGCCGACCCCATAGGGGGTGGATGCCTAACACTACCAGCATTGTCCACCCCATAGGGGGTGGATGCCTAACACTACCAGCATTGCCCACCCCATAGGGGGTGGATGCCTAACACTACCAGCATTGCCCACCCCATAGGGGTGGATGCCTATCACTACCACCATTGCCCACCCCATAGGGGGTGGATGTCCATCACTCCCACCATTGTCCACCCCATAGGGGGTGGATGCCTATCACTACCAGCATTGTCCACCCCATAGGGGGTGGATGCAGAACACGCCCCCAGTGCTGTCATGCCTAAATTGTGTTTAGTCTGTACACTGCTAGCAAAATTGACACATAAAGAGATATATTGGACAAACCACCCATATCTGTAGTGACAAAAAGGTGAGTATGGGGTTCAATCCCCCAGCATTTTCAAGCACATAGGGGTTATGGGGTATAACCGCCCCCCCATCACTGTAGTGACAAAAAGGTGAATGTATGTCTCACACCCCCAGCATGTCCGACCAATCATCTTTTTTTTGGGCCTAAAAACACATGCAATGTAGTGATAAAGTAGTGGTTGTGTGCCAAGCAACAACAGAACTGTTGAGGCCAACATTGTTGTGTGTGTCAGATACCCTCAGCCACGTGCAGCCAATAAGTGCTGAAAAAACTCACCTACATTGACATCACCAAAAGAGCCAGCTGGTTCACCTCGGAACTCCTAGCCTCCAAGCGCACCTGCCGGAAACTAGAGAAGAAATGGCACAGTGATAAGACACCGGACAGCCACGCAGCCCACAAAGACGCCATCCGTAACCACCACCACCTCATCAAGTCCGCCAAGAGAATCTCCTTCAAAGACCACCTCGACAACAACGCACACAACAGCAAGGAGCTTTTCAACATCGTGAAGGAACTCCCCAACCCCAGCTCCAACACCAACGACATCCCGCCGTCGCAACCCCTGTGCAATTCCCTCGCCACCTTCTTCCACCGCAAGATCGCCGACATCCACGACAGCTTCAACACCCAGACAGCCCCAACTAAGATCGATGCACCAGACCCGCCGCACACCATCGACCATGACCCCCTGCCAGCCTGGGCCAGCGTGAACATTGAGGACACCATCAAGACCATGAGCACAATACACTCCGGCTCCCCGTCAGACCCTTTCCCGCACCACATCTTCAACAAAGCCAGCAGCTCCATCGCACCCCACCTGTGCAACATCATCAATCTCTCCTTCGAGACCGCAACCTTCCCAGAGAGCTGGAAACACGCAGAGATCAACGCCCTACTCAAAAAACCCAAGGCGGACCCGAGAGACCTCAAGAACTTCCGGCCCATCTCCCTGCTTCCATTCCCAGCCAAGGTCATCGAGAAGATCGTCAACAAACAGCAAACCCGATACCTCGAAGAAAACAGCATCCTGGACCCATCCCAATCGGGGTTCCGCAGCAACCACAGCACTGAGACTGCCCTCATCGCCGCCACCGACGACATCAGGATCCTGCTGGACAACGGTGAGACCGCAGCCCTCATCCTGCTGGACCTCTCCGCCGCCTTCGACACTGTCTGCCACCGCACTCTACGCGCACGCCTCCACGACACAGGGATCCGAGACAAGGCCCTGGAATGGGCCACCTCCTGGCAGAACCCAGAGAGTCCGCCTCCCACCATTCCGATCCGAAGCCTCCGAGATCATCTGCGGCGTACCCCAGGGATCGTCCCTCAGTCCAACACTGTTCAACATCTACATGGCCCCGCTCGCACGCATCGCCAGACAGCACGACCTCAACATAATCTCCTACGCCGACGACACTCAACTGATCCTCTCCCTCACCAAGGACCCCCTCGCCGCCAAATCCAACCTCCATGAAGGAATGAAGGCCGTCGCCGATTGGATGAAGATCAGCCGACTAAAACTGAACACGGAGAAGACAGAGGTCCTCATCCTCGGCTCCAACCCCTCAGCCTGGGACGACTCCTGGTGGCCAAAGATGCTGGGAGCAGCCCCGACTCCCACCGACCACGCACGCAACCTGGGAGTCATCCTCGACTCAACGCTCTCCATGGCCAGGCAAGTCAACGCAGTCTCATCCTCCTGCTTCAACACCCTCCGCATGCTTCGCAAGATCTACAGGTGGATCCCGACAGACACAAGAAGAACAGTCACCCAGGCCCTCGTCAGTAGCAGACTTGACTATGGAAACGCCCTCTACGCAGGAGCCCCGGCCAAGCTCATCAAGCGACTGCAACGCATACAAAACGCCTCCGCACGCCTGATCCTCGATGTACCACGCCACAGCCACATCACCCCCCACCTGAGGAACCTGCACTGGCTCCCCGTCGACAGGAGAATCTCCTTCAAACTCCTCATCCACGCACACAAGGCACTCCACAAGACTGGCCCAGCCTACCTCAACAGACGACTCCTCTTCTACGTCCCCAACCGCCAACTCCTCTCCGCCGACCTCTCCCTCGCCACCGTCCCTCGCATTCGAAGAACTACCACCGGCGGCAGATCCTTCTCCCACCTCGCCGCCAAGACCTGGAACACCTTTCCACTAAGCCTACAACAGACCCAAGACCTGCTGACCTTCAGGAGGCTACTCAAGACCTGGTTGTTCGACCAGTAGCAGCACCCCCCCCTTTATTCTCCCCAGCGCCTTGAGACCCTCGCGGGTAAGTAGCGCGCTTTACAAATTCTGAGATTGATTGATTGATTGATTGGGGGCTAACACTGCCAGCAATGTTCAATTGGACAATGCAACATGTGACCAACAAAATGCATAAACACACATTTTTGCCACAAACAGACACAAATACAAATGATCCAATCTGAAACTACAATTTTGATGAGATCTAGTACCACACTGTGGCAGCAATGGCAATTGCAAAACATAATGAATGTGCAGAGTGAAGATGTAGGTGGCCCAGGGTCACTAGAGAAAAAAACTCAACAAAACATCCACTCAATGCCCATCAAAGACAGTTGAAATACATGGGTGAAGATGCACAAAGACAACCAACCATCCACACACTGCAGAACAAACACAACATGTGTGTGTGTGTGTAAGTGTCTCTAGGCTGGGCCAACACACACGGTGGGGGGCTGAACTTCACTGAGACATATGCGTGGTGAGTACAATCCGGATGTATTTCATGAATTTGGATTGTGAATGTGGGCAATCAGGCATTGTTTGATGAGCGGGTGCACAAGAGTCACATGTGGAACAAGCCTGGTGGAACACCAAACAATACATCAAGAGACTGGCTCTCTTCTGCAGTACCCTCAAGGCCACATCACTGTGGTGACAGTATCATGTCTCCTGTCCCTCTGTGATGTTAAATTAGGATGTGGGCCATAATTTGGAGCACATTCACTCTTGCGCACTGTGTCACGTTCCTTGCAAGAACCACTGTCATCTCACATACCCAAACATTACTCCCATGGCATGGCCCGTAATGTAAGGCCACATTATAGGTAGGGGCCTTGCCAAGAGACAAGTCACATTTGGCCAGTCTAAACACCACACACCTTGATCAGCAGCAATCTGCCTCATCTAAGCCTACATTGACTGGTGACATTGCACAGGCACCCATGGAACACTGGCTGCATGACGAGGAACACATCATTGTGATCAAAATACAAACATGGGTCCATGTGCTGTTGTGTATGACCAATATGTCAATCTCTGTATCAGCAAGGTACACCCAGCATGCCACATACTAGGACACACACATTTGATGGTTGAACAAGAGGTGCCAGACACACATATGTATGTGACACAAATTCACCTCATCTGTCCACAACAACACATACTCAAACCCTGCAGGGCAATAGGAGTAAACACACTCACAGAAGAATGACATTTTCATGAGTTAGTGTACAATGAAGCACACAGGAGACAGTCCACGACAACACACAACTCCACAGACAATCAAAATACATTCATGAGCCTCCCACTGCAACAAACATGAAGTGGTTGTGTCACAGCTGTCAGCGCTACATGTGTAGACCAGATTTCTACTTGATGTGTAGCAAAGCATGGAACAACAACAACGTATGAGACAGTCAACATGTGTTGACTATGTGCGTTGCACATAACTCAAGATCAGACCATTTACAAGTTAACTTGTTGGCATGTCTATCACATCAACTCCGCATCTAACTAGAAAATCTGCATCATGTGCAGATCATCACTATTGTCAAAATGAATATGCTGACTGTTTACTGCAGAAGACTTGGAAGATACATGTCTCACCAGATAGGGGACACAACAACTGTGTCAGTAGCCTCCAATGCACAGGTAAATGTGTAAGCTAATCTCCCTGTGCTGTTGAAAACCCCAGGGGTGGTGGTGGGATCTGCGTTACAAACACAATACACATAGCTAGGCATTACACATGTTGAAATTTGTACATCCGTTTAGGATGGTGTACATGTGCATAACGTGATATGTATCGGACACATTTGGAACTTTAAGACTGTCTCAGAATAATGAAACACTCAAAGAGACCTACAAAAAAGACATGTTGCCATCAGGATACAGGGAAGGGTAGAAACTGCTGAGTGTGAGCAGTCATAGACACATACAAGTGCCAAACTTGCAAAAACAGTTGACAGATTAAAAACACGCTGATGTTGCTAACACAAATGTGACTCGGGGAATTAAAAATGTGTCACATGTGTGTTTGCCCACAGTGCAGGCCCTTGTCCCAACCCAACCAGGGATGTCACCATCATGACTCCATTCTACTGGTGCACCGACATCTCGGGCACTCAAAGTCCAATAGGTTGAGAAAGCACTGGACTACTCAGCACACAGAAAGCTTCTCAAACAGGAACATCTGCAGGGACTACAGTCTTGGAAGGAAATGGGGTTTGCAGACAGAGATTATTGCTCACAAGACACACACCATGGGCTCAGGATATGTCACAGATTTACACACTGCCATGAGGTGATGTCACTACTGTGTAAGTGCTAAGACGCCACGGCAAACACGCGTTCTACAAAAACCCTCATTTAATTTCATTTCAGGAATGCGGAGTGGTTGTAGATGGGTGTGTGTGTTTTTTTGCCCTATCCCCTGTGTGTGTGATGTCAGTCCCCTGAGTGTGCGTGCGTGTTTTTTTTGGACTTTGTTTTAGGTGGCTGTGTGCTGCTTGTGTCTGTTGGGGTGTGTGCATGTGCCTGTGTGAGTGAGCTTTGGTCAGGTAGGTTAGTGGAGACTGTGGATGGGGCAGAGGTAGGAGGGGTGAGGGACTGCTGTAGGAGGTACACTGCTGCCATCAGTGAGGAGGCCATGAACTGACTTGTCCGCTGTAGACATGTTTGATGACATGCCCTCCATGTATGACACCAATTGTGTCAAAAGACTGGTGTGTGCACGGAGGACACTCAGCATGGATGTCTGCCCCACATGTATCTGTTTGAGCAAATACACAGACTCTACACTCAGGGCAGCAGGGGTGACAGATGCAGGGGCTGCGGTGCCTGGCCCGAAGGAGACATGCTCCCTAACACGGGAGGGTCCACGGACACTGGGAATGGGAGCAGCTGTGAGGGTGGAGATGGTGGTGGTGGCGGGGGCAGACTCTGATGTTGTGGCCTCTGCTCTGGTAACACCCACCACCACAAGGGAGTCATCACTGGAGCTTGAGTGGTCCTCTGCAGATGTCGATGTTTCAGACTGGCCCTCAGTATGGCTCTCCTCACCCTCCGTGCCACTGGGTCACTCCTCCTTCTCCCATGTGGACCCAGTCTGGCTAGCCACTTCCTCTTGTTCCGTGGAACTGTCTCCTCCAGTAGCCGTAGATGATGCTGTGAACAAGGATGAGAAACAGATTCACATCAGTCATCTGCATAAACTTGACACATGAGTTTAAGCACAACACATCACAGAGCAAGCCCTTGCATTACGTTAATGTCACTTTTTATATTCATTGCACATATGTGAACATGGCACTTGGTCACTTGTCAGTCTGCCAGTGACCCATGGTTCCCAAACACATGATGGCAATGGAACCATCAGTTAGATGTATTTCAAAGACCACTAAACACATGTCCAACAACGCACTATTTTGCCTGTTGTCTGATCTGTAATGCTCCTGAGTGTCATGTGTCATTACAAACATGTCTCATCTCATGCAAGGGAGTCTGGAAGTGACACAGCAAATGGGATGGACAAATTCATAAGTTGACATGTTGAACATACTTCCATCCCCAGTCATCATGATGGGCTTATGTCTTGAACGTCAATGCTATAATGGTATGCATGCAGGACAACAGACAAGTACAAATACTGCATCCTCACAAATTTTCATGTGGAATACTAGGCCACTGGCCTGTCTGGCTAAACAGTCTGTACTGACTCTTGTTACAGGGGCAATGAATCACAACGTGAAAGTCAGCACTGTGTCTCAATCATGTAATCCCTTTTAAAGCAACATCTGTAGTGGTCAAGAATACATGTCCCCTTCGTGCTACACCCAATTTAAAGACTCTGACAAGCTCACGTTGTTCTAATTAGACATTGGAGTATATGAATTAACACATCCGTCTACATGAATAGCTCTCAGGAAGAAAGTAATGCAGCATACACATATATGTTGAAACCACCATTATGCAGAGTCAAGGGATGACACACAAATGTACTATCCTGTGTATCTGAGCCACATTCCAGACATTAGATTTCTGTCCACATTACATATATTTACTACCTGTGTATTAAAACAGTTCTGCCTGTACACACTGACACAGAGTCAGACACATGATTATCAAGTTAACAATGGTGAAAGTGTTGCCTGGCACACCAAAATCTGATGTGACAGTGTCTCAGATGGCCTGAGTTGGCATACCTGTCCTTGGTCCATGTGAAACATGTGATTACACAGAGCACTATGCAGGTGACTACACATTTTGAACACTTATTCATTTCATTTGTCTGAGGCATCAACATTGGTCTCACCTGCTGCACAGGTGTGTAGCATATTTCTCACAAACCTGTGTTTACCTAGATCACCATTTAGAACATATATGTATGTTCCACAATGAGTACAGGTCACATTTCAGTCAATGTGCTGACACATGTCAGACAATTACATCACTCATGATGGACAACTCAATGCACCTGTTATATATGGTGCTGATCACATTAACCTTGGACTACAGCAAATACACAGGACCTAAGTGACACATGTCACAGATGGAAAGGGACACACCTGGGCATCAGATGATAATGGGGCATCATTACATTTAGCCACAGAAGTGGTGTCTCAGCAGACAGGCGACCTGTGAGAGGGCTACCAGGCTGAGGGAGTGCAACATGCATGTCAAACATAGTTCAGCAACATGGCTCATACTCACCCCCTCCTTACTGCTGTCTTGCCTTCAACTGCCCATCCAGGTCAGGGAAGACCACCGTCAGTACCCGGAGCATGTGGGGGGTCAGGGTCCATCGTCCACCCCTTTTGTGAGGAGGTGACAGCTTCAGCTGGACTCTTGCAATCCTCCGGGTCCAGTCACGGAGATCCTGCCACCTCTTCTGACAGTGGCGGATGCAGCGTTTGAAGACCCCCACAGATCTTACAGCCCGGACGATGGTCTGCCAAATTTTATGCTTCTGATGGGCGTCGACCTGTAAGGATGACATGGTGACACACCATTACTACACATGCTACATGTTTATTCATCACACACTTGGCCATATAGGTCATGGTTAGAATGGCAGATAATGTATAAAGGTTGGACAAATATCATCAGGGGCAGTTGTCCTGTGTGCAAGTCTCCCTTAACAACATGAGAACAGTGCATGAAAATCAATCCAACCAAATACACTTTTACATCACTGTACCTGTCCAGAACATGAATCTACACACTGTAAGACTTAAAATAACTATGTGTGCATACTTGCCCTTGGGGATCACAATGCTAGTAGTGCCTGTTTCAAAAAATGCTCAACTGAAAAGGCAGTGTAATCAACACTCACCTGCTCCCCTGGTTTTCCATACAGCTTGCTGTACTGTGGAAGGAGGCTGTCCAGCAGGGCCTGGTTCTCCTCCTCTGTGAAAGCTGGTGCCCTCTCCACAGTACGTGCCATTGTATATCCCAGAGGATGCAGAGACAGCAGCAGTGGTAGGTAGAGATGTTGTAAAGTACCATGTAGTGCAGGCAAGTGAAGTCTCTTGGGAACAGACAGACTTATATCTGTGCAGCAGAGGCAGATTCGGTTCCATGCGTCCAAAGCGATAGGTCCTAGTCGTTCGCATTATCCGAATTTGGCCAATCCATAACATTACACGCATCTGACACGCCTACCGCGTCGTTCAAATATTCCGCATCATAACACTATTGAGTTTGATACATTGTTGTTGTAAACCAACAGAATAGCTTTGCACGCGATTCGTACACGAAGCGAAACCGCGTCTGTCCCCATGGCGACCAATAGCCAATGTGTGCGTCCGCCTCTGTTCGGATGTGTAGAGTGCGTCTTTTGAATACTCACCCGCGTCTGACCCCATGGCGACCAATAGCCAATGTGTGCGTCCGCCTCTGTTCGGATGTGTAGAACGCGTCTTTTGAATACTCACCCGCGTCTGTCCCCATGACGACCAATAGCCACTGTGTGCGTCCGTCTCTGTTCGGATGTGTAGAACGCGTCTTTTGAATACTCACCCGCGTCTTTCCCCATCACGACCAATAGCCAATGTGTGCGTCCGCCTCTGTTCGGATGTTTAGAACGCGTCTTTTGAATACTCACCCGCGTCTGTCACCATTACAGTCAACAGCCAAAGGATGCCAACCACACATTTTGGTTGAGGCTCAGGTGCCCTACACTAATCAATCAGCATGTCAGACAGTATAGCAAATCATCATGTTCTGCTTCATTACATGTGTGGGTACAGTGATTCACATGTCATATTGGACAGAGCACTTTATAGCTCACACTCCCATGATGAGCCAACCTTCATGTGCACCAAATACATTGTTTGTGAGGAACATCACAACTGTGAGTGACCACTTCACAGATCACCCTCCTAGGCCTGAACACACTCCCAGAGGACCATTGTGTTATCACAGGTTACATACACCCATAATAACTGCTTCATTGGACTGTGTGTTAGAATGTGCATTGTGTGAAGTTATTTTGAGTGAATCCACAATATCTGAGTCTTGTACAACGCACACACTCCATTGTTGAGGTTGTTGATGATATTTACTTGAGACATCAACTTGTATTTGGCATGTGAGTTGCTGTTGTGTCTTTGTGTCACCTGTATGTTTGTCAAACAAAATGTGATGCACATCATGAGGGTTTTATGTATGTGATGGTACATGTATGTCAGACATTACATCATGACAGTGTCCAGGTGGCATTACATGAACCCTGTGTGTGTACCTTTCCACCACGTGTTAGTTGTTATAAACATCTATCTTTGATATTTAATTAGGTGTGTGTTTAGTATGTAATGTTTGATAAAATGGACTGTGACAGACACCATTGATTAGTCACAGCACAGCATTGCAATTGTGGAGAAACCATTATAAATTGGAATGTTCTGTGAGGGTCACATAGCTGGCCTTTGTGTCAATGCTCAACATTACACACCTGACTTCATTGAGTCTTGCTTTGATGTAGCATATGATATTTTGCATGTTACTTACCACATTGGAAAGTGAATTGATAAAGTTTTTATTTGTTACCTATGTACCGCAGGAGACCAGCTGTCCACAGACCCTTCCCCGACCTAGAGACCATGGTAGAACATGACAGCATCAGACGTAACCGCTTTACCAAACCACTCATTGAGGAGTTGGCAGAGCAGTTGGCCCCACATTTGCTACCTGGACGCCCATATCCATATGCGCTGACCCCCAAGGTGAAAGTGATGGCAGCCCTACATTTCTTTGCCACGGGAACCTTCCAGTATACTCTGGCTACTGCTGGTGGGATGTCACAGACAATGTTTAGCCGCGTGCTTCGTGATTTTTTGGAGGCAATGTTGCATTTTCTGAACCGGTACATCAAATTCTCAACACCACTACAGTTTGCTGACATCAAGAGTGACTTTTATGCTTTGGGCAGAATGCCACATGTCATTGGCTCCATTGATGGTACACATGTGGCTTTGGTCCCACCACAGGCCAATGAACAAACATACAGGAATCGTAAGCATTACCACTCCATAAATGCCCTGGTGGCATGTCTGCCTGACATGACAATCTCACATGTCTGTGCCCATTTCCCAGGATCAGCACATGACGCCTACATTATGAGAAACAGTAGGATCCCACAGATGATGTCTCAGCTGCAAAATCAGCGTGCCTGGCTTGTTGGTGGGTAATGTTGTCTGTTTATGGTGTGTGTTGCTTGTATGTCAGGTTGTACCCTGTTTTCAGACACATGAAGTCTTTTCTGTTTAAATTTAGGAGACTCTGGCTACCCCAACATGCAGTGGTTGCTGATCCCACTCAGGAACCCTGTCACCCCTGCTGAGTTTAGTTTTAATGAGGCACATGGGCGGACCAGGTGAGTGATTGAGCAGACATTTGGGCTACTGAAAACCAGATTTCGCTGCCTGGACCGTACAGGAGGAGCCCTCCAATATGCACCAGCGAAGGTGTGTAAGATCATCATCGTGTGTTGCATGCTACACAACCTGGCAGTAAGGAATGAGCTACCTCTCATCCAAGATGACGGGGACCAGCAGCCTCCAGCAGGGGAGGATGCAGGACTGGGGCATGTTGCCAGTGACGAGGAGGAGGAGGAGGATGTTCGGAGACAGCTCATCAACATTTTTTTCTCATGATTGTAAGTATGCAATGATGAGTTCACAAGGCACTTTCTTTGCATGATATGTGTCTGTTGTACAATATCTCTGTATACGTGTGGGTGCATGCTTCTTAACATGATTTTTGGAGTTGTTTGGGGTCCATTGAGTTAGTATGTCCACCAGTACAGTGTTGACATGACTCCTAGCTAGTGTTCACAAAATAAACGTTTTAAGTATGAAATGTCTCTTGGACATTTATGCAGAAAATGTTGAATTTCAAGACTGTTCTATGTCTCTCCTTCACAGGTTTCTTTGGCTGTTGTATGGAGACATGTGACCTCCCAGACACACAATGCAGTTACAGTGTGCGACTTTTCTTGGGATCAGGAATCTGAGCCACACACTCAATTCAGACATTTTTCAAACGTCTTGTTTAATTTGTGCTTATTGTCACAGTGTGATTTGATTTTATTTGTTGTGGAGGCAACATGTTGTGCCTGTGTAATAAACCTGTGCTCCACATTGAGGTGTACCTCGTCTGTATACACACATCCAACAAACATTTACATACTGTATATGTGCCCTGATGTTCAGTTTGTCTAACAATGATTAGTGTTTGTGCATTGAAATATAGTTTTAGTTTCCAACAGTGGAAGCAATGAGGATGTATGCCATGTACTATTTGTGTTGTGTTGACCTGGTTGTGTGTATCTCTTATATGTGTGTTGTTACATTTACTCACAAGACAGTAGGTAAATTGCTGTACTTGTTTTTCAGCCAAAGCATTTTTTTACACGACATCATCTCTATATTACATTCACGACAGAAGGAAGTATTGTGTGAATAAAGATTTATTGCAGCGCATGTGTGAAATTTAACAAGAAAGTGATAGTGCTGTACCAATTTTTGAAATCCAAAGTTCACAGAGGAGTTGGTGGTAGTAGTTAACATTTTCAAGTCCACAGTCATTTGAGTCATTGATCCAACTTAGACCCTCCATCCCATGTGGGGGAGCTCAGTGACAGTCAACAAAGTGAATGCTAAGCACACAATGGAGGATATCAGGAGCTGGTTGTCACTTCCTGGGGGGATGCATAGCCATCTGTCTCTCATTTGTCCTTCTTCGGACGACCCCTCTTATGTTTTTCTAGGGGACCCTCAGCTGCAGGCTGCTGCAGTTCAGGGGACTCTCCGCCAGAGTCCTCATCCCTCCCTGTGGCAGTTGCAGATATAGTAGCAACAGATGTGGTGGGCACACAGGGAGGTGGGGTCATGTTATCAGCAATCTGGCGGAGGCAGGTAAGTATGTCCCTGTGCATCGCAGTCTGGTCATCAATTTTATCCATTTTAGACTCCAATCTGGACATGTGTGAGTCCATTCTGGACATGTGTGAGTCCATTTTGGCATAATGGGCAGCCTGCTGCTGTTGCATGACCTTGAGGATCCCAACTACCTGGCCAAAGTCTCCGGTGCATTCTCGATATGCATATAGAATGCGTGCCAACTGTGGGTCTGCTTGATCATCAGCAGCAGTTGCCTCAAGGGACCTCTCCCCACGGACCCTCCCACCACCCCTACCCACCCCTACCCACACGAGCAGGACCTGTTGTTGCAGGCACAGACAACAATGATCCTCCTTCATCGTTGACACTGGTGTTGTTGTCCGCCAACTCCAGAGTGCCCTGTGTTGTTGTGCTCTCGGAGTTTGGTTGCCTTGGTGTGCCGTGTTGGTAGAGGTCATCTGGGGGTTGACAGATGTTGTGGGAGTAGTCACAGGAGGTGCTGGTGTTTGTGCTGCTGGTGCTGCATGCTGACCCACACCTGAGGGGCCAGGTAGTTCATCGTCATCCGTTCAGGGCTGAGAGACGTCCACACTGGAAAGCTCAGGGTCAACCAGAGTCTGGGACTGGGATTCCTGTTCTGTTCCTGCAGTGTCCCCAGCAGGCCCTGTGGGAAGATGAGAGACACAATGATTGTTGCGTTTTTGCATAGTTCATCGTATCATACGTATTACATTTGCTATTGTACATTATGATGAGTGTAGGTACAGTAAATAGTCCTGTTTCGTCACAGACCCAGGCCTATAATTTCTGCAAACATTGTGATTTTAACAAGAAGTGTTTTGCTGAGCATGTCCAGCTCTGTGCATGAATGGGCATGTTTTGTTCATTTGACTGTACATAGGCATTAACTGGCAAGTGACACCCTGTGCATGATACAGGTGTGTTGGTATTTCCCACATCTGTGCTTTTCCAATGATATACGTACTCTTCCTCATATGATATGTTTCAAGTTTTGTGCATGGGTGCTGGCGTTTGTGCATGTTGTTTGCAGTCAAATTGTTGTGGCTACCTACACACTCACAGTCCAGAATCTATGTGGCGTTTGGTTTAAGGTATTTTGATGAATGTGTTCCTAGTTCTTATCTCATTGCACACATGTGAATAGCTGTCAGTAGCAAATGGTTTGACTGCTTTGCTTTGTGCCTGATCACATCATGTATATTGTCCTTGTCCTCCATGGACAGATGAGTTAACCAAGGCTGCTTTCCTGCTTTTTCAGGCTCAGAGATGTGAGGTACAGAGGTTTGTGTGCTTGTGTTATGCTGCTGGAAGTTGTACCCCTCCTCCCACCCAGTCCAGCTTACTCTTCGTGGACAAAGTATCAATGACAGTGCGGGAAGTGTAGTGGCAAGGATGCTGACAATGCTGTATGATGTAGGAGTTGAATGCAACTCCCAACAGTGCTTTGTGTACATGACACCATGCAACAGTGTCAGCCATCTTGTTGTGGCCTTTCCATTCACTGTCAGGTATCCCTTGTCACTGATGGACATGTTACTTTGTGTGTGGGTAGTGATGAGTGCTATGACTGCAACTTACACCATGTCCTGTACTCCACACACCTTCCCAGCCAGCCCAGGGAGCACACCTGGGACAATGCATCCCCAGACAGTGAGTGGAAATGTACAGTGAAGAGGGCTGAGATTGGGGACTGGTGTGAGAGGCCCAGGGCCAAATTGTGACTTGTAGCCAATTCATACATAAGGCCCATGTGTCAGCCATCTTGCCGGTACATTTCCACTCCCTGTGAGATGGGCATGGTTCACAGTGGGATTGTTGGGCCATGTGGGAGGGGGACTGTTGGCTGTGACTACAACTCCCATCATGCTTTCAGCTACACCCACCTTCCCAGCAAACCCAACCTTCCTTCCTTTTGACTCGGCTTCCCTGTGAGTTAGTGAAACAGTGATGGCAAGATGGCTGACAGTGGTGGCCTGGTGTTTGTGCACAATTCACAACAGGGCCTTGTGCTCCCCACACCAGAGCCCAGAGTCAGGCATCTTGGGAGTAGATTTTCCTTAACTCTCAAGGAGAGCCTAGTCCCAGGTGTGTTGTTTGGTGTTGGTGGGAGGGGTGTGTGTGTGACAGGGCCTGCTGGTAGATGTAGTCAGAGCTAGCACTCCTCCTCCCCCCCAGACCAAATAGGCCACCATGAACCATGCTTCCATGACAGTGAGTCAATCTTTACGTTCAAGATGTCTGACAGTGGGGCCTGGTGTTGGTTTGAGCACAACTCCCAACAGGGCCTTGTGCTTCACACACCAGAGCTCAGAGTCAGCCATTTTGCCAGTACTTGTCCACTCCCTGGGAGATGGGCATGGTTCAAGGTGGGATTGTTGGGCCATGTGGGAGGGGGACTGTTGGCTGTGACTACAACTCCCATCATGCTTTCAGCTACACCCACCTTCCCAGCAAACCCAACCTTCCTTCCTTTTGACTCGGCTTCCCTGTGAGTTAGTGAAACAGTGATGGCAAGATGGCTGACAGTGGTGGCCTGGTGTTTGTGCACAATTCACAACAGGGCCTTGTGCTCCCCACACCAGAGCCCAGAGTCAGGCATCTTGGGAGTAGATTTTCCTTAACTCTCAAGGAGAGCCTAGT
Source organism: Calotriton arnoldi (assembly GCA_963921515.1). Taxonomy (NCBI): domain Eukaryota; kingdom Metazoa; phylum Chordata; class Amphibia; order Caudata; family Salamandridae; genus Calotriton; species Calotriton arnoldi. The sequence goes on along the minus strand of CAWUFW010000004.1, from coordinate 2,227,481 downwards.
CCCAGGTGTGTTGTTTGGTGTTGGTGGGAGGGGTGTGTGTGTGACAGGGCCTGCTGGTAGATGTAGTCAGAGCTAGCACTCCTCCTCCCCCAGACCAAATAGGCCACCATGAACCATGCTTCCATGACAGTGAGTCAATCTTTACGTTCAAGATGTCTGACAGTGGGGCCTGGTGTTGGTTTGAGCACAACTCCCAACAGGGCCTTGTGCTTCACACACCAGAGCTCAGAGTCAGCCATTTTGCCAGTACTTGTCCACTCCCTGGGAGATGGGCATGGTTCAAGGTGGGATTGTTGGGCCATGTGGGAGGGGGACTGTTGGCTGTGACTACAACTCCCATCATTCTTTCAGCTACACCCACCTTCCCAGCCATCCCAACCTTCCTTCCTGTTACTCTGCTTTCCTGGGAGTGAATGTGTGCAAACAAGATGGCTGCTGCATGTGACTGGTGTATGGATCAAATTGCCTTGCTGTGGGTTAGTGCTAAGTTTGTAAATTTTGGTAAAGGGTGATCTTTCCAGTTACATTGCAGCTATGTTGTTATTAAAAATCTATTTTTGATCACATATCCCATCAGGGACATGTGCTCCCCACCCCAGAGCCCAGTGTCAGGCATCTTGGGAGTAGATTTTCCTTCACTCTCAAGGAGAGCATAGTCCCAGGTATGTTGTTTGGTGTTGGTGGGAGGGGTGTGTGTGTGGCAGGGCCTGCTGGTAGATGTAGTCAGAGCTAGCACTCCTCCTCCCCCCCAGACCAGATAGGCCACCATGAACCATGCTTCCATTACAGTGAGTCGAACTTTAGGTTCAAGATGTCTGACAGTGGGGCCTGGTGTTTGTTTGAGCACAACTCCCAACAGGGCCTTGTGCTCCCCACACCAGAGCCCAGAGACAGCCATCTTGCTAGTTCTTTTCCACTCCCTGTGAGATGAGCATGGTTCAAGGTGGGATTGTTGGCCCATGTGGGAGGAGGACTGTTGACTGTGACTACAACTCCCATCATGCTTTCAGCTACACCCACCTTCCCAGCAATCCCAACCTTCCTTCCTGTGACTCAGCTTCCCTGTGAGTGAGTGAAACAGTGCTGGCAAGATGGCTGACAGTGGTGGTTGCTGTTTTGAGCCCAAAGCCTTGCTGTGTTTTTTAGTAAGTTGTTACATATCATGAAATAGTTACATATTACTCTGAGATTGCAGGTATTTTGTTTGTCAAACTGGCATACACTTCACTGGCTCATTTGCTTAATATTCTTATGGCTTTGCTGACAGTGATTTGTATTGCTGTTTCCTTGACAGTGATGTCTGTGGCTGTGTATTTGCTATCAATAATGGCTATTTGAGTCTGTATTCAACAGGCTCTGGTACTCCTGATATTCCATGTACGCCCTCCGGTGGAAGGATGGCCCGCACCTTCTACTCCCAGGTAGTGAAGTGCACAATCCGCTGACTCAGTTCATGCTCTTTGTTGATGAGCTTCTTGACCCTCCTTAGCACATCATAGTACCTGTTCCTGATATCGTCCATTGTGCGCAGGCAAGGTGCTTGAGCGTTCACCTTGTTGACAATCCTCTCCCACATCTTGGTTTTCTGGGACAGGGGGATCTGTTGGACCAAGGTGCCAACTAACTGTGGCTCTACTCTGAGAATTTCATCTACTATGACTTCCAACTCACTGTCTGTGAACTTTGGATTCTTCTTTGGGGGCATGGTGATGTGTGGTGGTGGAGATGGATGTGTGGGTGAGTGTGAAGGTGAGGGTGAGTTAGTATGAGTAAAGGTGTGTGTTTGTGAGTGTGGTATTTGACAGGTGCTGGTGGTGTACAGGTTGTGTGGTGGGTTGGTTTTGAGTGTATGTATCAGTGCATTGTAGTGGTGGTATCTGCTGGCAGGTCTGTTGAATTTGCAAAGGATCATGGAAAGGATTTTGGCCCTTTATATAGGAGGAGTTGTGGGTGTGTCTTCTTTTATTTATTTATTTGCCTTTGACAATGCTTGTTTGGACATTTTCTGTCTGTTTCTGTTGTATTTTGTTGAGCATAACGGAAACGTTCCATTGACCACAACGGATGCTTTTTCATGTATTGGCGGGGTAGTCCGAGTCTGTCCCATTCACGCTACACTATGTTGCAGCGTTCGCGTACGAGTCGGTCGCGTCGGGCTCTTTTCCAGGGATTTCGCTCGGATGGATTGATTCCCATCCGTGTCGGTCGTCTGTATTGTGCTCCGTGCGAGTCGTTTGTATTTGACACGCGTTGCATCGTACTACGTCGGTCAGACAGCATGCGTACGTGTCGTTTGGAAGCCATTCCCGATTCGTGTCGGTCGGAAGGGTTTCCGGGCGGGATCGGAATCGGGCCCTTTATGTTATTTTAGTAGTATTGTTGGTGATTGAAATATTGGAAAATAAATGTTGTATGTTTGTAACTAATATATATTTATTTTGTATAATAAAGACATATGACACCTTTTTTCAATTTTATTTATGTTCGCAAAGTTGTATTTATCGTTTATTTTTACATTTTTTCCAGTATATATTAAGTAATTGTATATATTTTATACAATTATTTAATTTACAATTTACAATTTTTTTGCATTTAATCACAACATTTGTTGACATGTTTTACATGTTTAATCATTTTTCATTTTTTTATACATTCATTCAGCATTTTTACAATCATTTTTCCTAATTTATTCCTAAGGGAAGAAACTCTTTTGTTTAGTTTTATTTAGCAGCCATTTTTATGTACCACTACCTTCTGTTTTGTAACCTAGCTGTGTTATTTTTTGTCTATGTTTCTGGGACCAGGTCGCGGTAAGGTACTGCTGTTCGTCGGAACAGATATGTCCTTTTTTGAAGTTTTGTTATGGATTCAGAGGGTGGGTGTCGCTAGGAGGGAGGTCTACAAGTTAGTTACAGTCTTGTTTGTGGGGTTTATGTATGTTTAGATGTATTAGTGTTTCACTTATTCACTAGTTTGTAGTTTTGACTTTTCATACAACATTTTTGTAATGTATTGCTCTGTTTTGTTAAATTGTGTTATGTTAGATATATTTTGATGACTAACTGCTATGTATATGTATTTATGGAAATGTAATGTGCTTTGCAGGTGGAATAGTTAATTTACTTAACATGATTTTGTCAACAATTGTGCTCTAAGGCCATTGCGAGTTTATGCTATTTTTTTCTTAAGGAAACAGTTTTGGTTCCTGTAGTGTTTCCTTCATTTAAACACTTTTTCAGGTTTTGTATGGGTCCTAGATTCTTTGCATTGCTTCGTGAGATTTCTTTTGTATTTGTTTGATTTTTCATTTTTTAGGGGCTTTTTGTAAACTATGTTTGCCATTGGATTATACTTTTTATTACGTGGAATCATAGGAAGATCTGCAGCTACATACCAGTATGTTTTATTTTCTTTTGTGTGGGAAATGTGATAATATGTTGGTTGTGTAAACATTATGGGCCTCATCACGTTGTCCGTTGGATTGACCGTCCGACCGACGTGGACACGGTGAGATTCCGACCGGCGAGTACGCCAAATTATGATGTATACATGCCTATTCTCCGACCCCAGCGGTCAGAGTTAGCTTTGAATGGACCGTGTGGGTCGGAAAGGCTGTCAATAGGGATTCCGACTCCGCTAATGCATCTGTTGTACCATCGAGCAGATTATGATACTTCCGACGCCTTGGCTGTTCCATGGCGGTTTGTAGGCCTTATGTCAAGTGTGCCTCTGAGCAACTTACGCTAAGCATCACAACACTACCCATAGTATGCATTGCCAAAACCATACAGCTGATGTCAATTTGAAAACTAAACACCCTGGGGAGTCCAGGGAGGTATGGGTTGCATGGACTCCCCAACGTTTTCCTACTCAGAATCCCTTGTTGTATACTATATAGGGTGTCCATAAACGGGCTTTCTAGAATCATGTCCTTATATAGGCACAATTCGCCTTGCCCTTATATAGGCATAAAATCCCAGACCTTATTTATGCATAAACCATGCACTCCAAATACTTGCATGGATTCCGGCATCCGTCCACCCTAGCGTCTCAACGAGTCCATGAAAAAAACAGACCCTTAGGCTGCGGGAGTTTCCCTTGCCCAGGACTATTGATTTCTTCAAGGACTCATATATTATGCATGAACCATTATTCCTTAGGGGTTCATTCATGACGTCTTTCGCTGCCCAACTCACGTCAATGCTAACATTTTCAGGTATAAATATACCTTCCCAAACCCCTGTAAATCAGAGGAGACCTCGACTTCAGAGGAGCCCGATTCCCGGCCAGACGCACTGAGAAGACGCTGTCATTCCTGCATGCAGAGAGTCCAGCTTCCAGTGATCTAACTTCCCTTGCAGGGTGTTGGAGTTCGAGTCCAGAAAGAGATTCCTACCTCTCTCATTCTTCAGGTATGGAGCAGACTAGAACCTAGAGGGACTCTTGGCATACTAGACTCTTGGCATACTAGGCGTAACATACTCTTAGCATACTCTAGTCAGGAATACATCACCTACTTCTACTTCTCCCTACACCTAGGACAGGTTAGGTACACTGGGGTAGAACTAGGCTAGAAACGCATCGTATGAGTACTCGCATTTTTAGGCTGTGTCATTTTATGTAAATGCATATATGCTGAAAAGATAATGCTAACGCAGTATTATTTATTTCTACTGCTCACTCTGTACATTATTTATCTCGCATACTGTCTTGTGATCGTAACAGCACATCTAACTTACAACAGAAACAAGACTGTTCAATAAACCTTTTATTGAAACGCCCATCTGTTATGTCTGTGTAACTTTGAGAATAACTGAACCGTGCACGACTGAGCTGAGTGAAATAGTTATCTATTGTTTCTGCGACTCTGGGACACCTCCTGATTCTGTAAGGGAAATACAGTGGTCATGTTTTGCGGCTGCCAGAAACTACTCCCTTCTTGTCGTCAAGAAGTTTCTATTGGCCTCTGAGCTAGCTGGCACAAGTAATTAAGTTTAATATACTCGATAGGGACATACCGACCTTAGTCCTATGTCAAACCTATAGGATATATTATTCCAATGCGCAGAGCCTATAAGGGAAATAGGAGCTACACTACATGGCGCCCAACGGTTTGGTAAGGCAGTAATTCAACGTTAGATACTGAGTAACTCAGCCGTGCTTCTTCTTTTTCTCTCAGAGACCCCTACCCATATACTCCTAAAGACGTCTGGAGTGGGCAGGGTTAGTATCCGCCACGGCTACGTAGGGCAGTATCCTATATATTAGCTGTTTGGTTAGCTCAACGTTGAAGGATACAGTGTCCCAAAATATTGTGCACCTTATCTTCGTTTCCTTGAAACTTGTTCTACATTTTTCATAAAACAAAAATGTCCTTAAACGGGGACAATCCCGCCGGAAACAGTGGTGCTGCGGCTGATCCAGCCCAGCCAGCATTTTTTAACAACACCGGTTTAAATGAAACCGAGGAGGGTGTCATTGACATCGCTCCAACCTTAAGAAGAGCCATTACTCTAAAACTTATTAAACATGGCCTACCACCGAGAGGAGGTAGAGCAGTTTTCGTGATAGAGGCACACGAATCCTTTCAGACAGAGGTATTCTATTCATGGGTAATATTTCCTGAATCCAATTCAGTGACACACATGTTACACTTCTACAAAGAAGATGAACCACCAGAGGAATACATTCCTTTCGAGGATATTGAGATTCCATTAACATACCAAGAGCATCAGCTCTGGTTTAAAGGCGCCCTAAAACATCACAGAAATATAACCAGGCTCGGTCCACTAGATAGACCAGGAGCAACTTGGCCGATTCTAGCCGGCTATACACCTCATCCCGGCATAGAAATAATGTCAGATAAGGAACTACTTATTCAACTCGCAGAGTTAATAAAAATCTACAGACAATTGGTTCAATATGTCATGCGGACTTTCACAGTCCAACCACCATTAACACTTCCAAATCAAACCCCTCACCAGGGGAATACTCTAAAAATTACACCACAGACTCTATACGCAGTCATGGGTAAAATGCCCACTAAGCGTGAGCAAATCCCGTTTTGGATAGCTCAAAAAATGACTCAAATCGAAGCAGTATTTCCAAATACTAGCCCGCATGATAAACACAGAATCCTAACCATTAGTTTACCGATGGGGATCACACCACAACTGGAAGACTGCACCACTTGGGGCTCAGTCTTTGCTGCCATCTACACTAAAACACATGGCATTCCGTCAATTGCGGTAATACCTGATGTCCTAAAACAAATTCAAAACGAATACGGGGCAGAGCCTGCTTTAAATTTAGGTATGAAGTTACTGAAAAATTTCGACCAGGTCTCAACAATAATATTATCAAATATTAAAGGGGAGGCAACAGCAGTGGCGATCCGACAAAAATTAAGGGAATTTGATGTTACAGAACATCAGACAGAGCTACCCAGAATTATAGAACAATCCTATGCAGAATTAGGCAGAGATAGTTTGGGTGGGAGACCAGTTAAACCAAAACTATCTGAAAGTCCTGAGAAGGACTCAATTAAACAAACTCCTACATCTTCTAAAAAGAAGTGGGAGACTAATAAACAAAATTCAAATGAGAAACGATCTCAATCCCGAGGTAGGTCTCCTCAAAAGGAGCCCTCTGAAAGGAGGTATAACCTCAGGAATAGGGATAATTTGAGAAAACCTGATAGGTATCAAGACACTGATACACGTTCCTCTCGTCCCTTTCAGGTCTCATCACAGACTTCGGAAAGAAGAGGACGAACAGAACATAGAGAAGAACGCGTGAAATCGAAAGACGACAAACACGCTCCAAAAACTAAAGCAAAACCTCAATTCTCCAAAAGAAAGTCGCAGGTCTAATAGTAAGACATGCCGAGAATTCTGAGAACGCAACTCAAGAACGGAGAATGGGCTCAGACAATGCTGGACAGTGCAGCAGAAGTCACAATAGCTCGCCAGAACCTGATGGAACTTCTGGAGATAGTGGACTTGAATGAGTACATTACAGTAGAAACTGTAGACACCAGGGTTAGTACTCCACAAAAGTTATATGACATAACACTCCGGATGGAGGGAGACAAACCTAGACAGGTTAAAGCACTTTTTTGGGAAAGACTATCAAAGGGTTATGACATACTTCTAGCAGAAAAAGACTGGCCACCACAATTTGTCAGGGAGTGCCCATACGGCGAGGACATGATTATGCCTGCCTTCTCCAATCACATTCCAATTCACTTAAAATATACATATGCCAGAAAATGGGCAGTGGCCCTGGCTCCAGCATTATATAAAAATCATGTAGGATGGGATGAGGACTCACCTCACCATAAAATAAATCTGAAACATGAACCAACTGCACAGAGGCAGTATTCAATTAAGTAAGAAGGTAAAAAACAGGTCAGGGAGATCTTAGATCAACTTGAATATCAAGGGGTGATTGAAACATGCACCGCCTCCATGAACAATCCTTTGTTTCCTGTCTCCAAACCAGACAATACATATCGTCTAGTTTTGGACTACAGACACCTAAATACTTGTTCTAAAACTTTTGCAGTGCAAAATGCACACAGCACAGCATTAATGAATAACATTTTGCGTAAAAAATACAAAACAACATTAGACATCTCAAATGGTTTCTTTTGTCAAAACATAGCACCTGAAAGCAGGTACTTAACAGCATTCTCCATAATGGGGACCCAGCGTCACTTTTGTCGACTCCCACAAGGGTTCAAGAACAGCCCAGGTTTATTCTCAGCGAGGGTAATGGAGTTACTACAAATTTATGACAACGAGGCATTGTCTTATGTCGATGACATCTATCTGACAGACGATGACTTGGAAAAACACTTGAACAGGGTGAGCACCATTATACTGGGATTCGCCTCTGAGGGCTACAAGTTCAACTTTAAAAAGTCCCGAATTGCCCATCTCAATGTCCTATTTTTGGGATATGAGCTTTCAAGTGAAGGCAAGAGCTTGGCGGCTAACTTTCTAGAGAAATGTGCGCTGCTCCAACCTCCAAAGATGCTAAAAAACTTACAATCAATACTGGGATTCCTAAATTTTGGAAGAACATACATTCTAAACTATGCAGAAAGAGTTAAACCTCTCTACGCATTAATCAAACCTGATTTTTCAATCAAAAACTGGACAAATGAACACACAGAAATTTTGCGTTCACTTCAGGCTAACATGTTAGCAACAAAACACTTACAAACACGCGTAAGTCAAAGAAATTTGGTGATTCGAATAATTTCGGGTCAATGTGGATTCACCTACTTAACCTTCAATGAGGGTGAGAAAGTACCAATCGCATACAAATCCCATTTGTACACACAAGCAGAAATGCGCTTCAGTTCAACTGAAAAAATTCTAACAGCAGTTCAAACAGCTGTAGCAAAAGAAAGAGCCTTAGCCCAAGGGAAAGGCATAATTGTCGTTACCCCAGGACCAGCTTTAGAAGCGGTCACAAAAGCAAGCATTCCAAATGCTAAAGCACTACATCCGAGATGGATACAATGGGTTAATTCTATTGCTGCACCTGATGTTGAATATGTTTTTGATCCAGATTTAAAAACACAAGCATTTCTCCAGTATGAACAAGAATGTCCTCTGCCCACTGAGATTCTGCCTCTCGATCAGTATGAATTCATAATTTACACTGACGGATCCGCACAGCCCGCAACAGGGAGTAAGCAAGCTTACAGTGCAGCGTGTGCTATCGTTAAAGGTCGCATGCGAAATGGCATCTTCAGACCTATGGTCACAAAAACTCAGTCACTAGGTGATTGTACAGCTCAGCGAGCTGAACTACAGGCATTCAAACTGGCACTTGAGAGTACGGATCGAGAATTCCTCACACTGATAGTGTGCGATTCCTATTACTGTGTTCAGTCGTATAATGACTATATACGAACGTGGCTTGAAAATGGTTTCAAAGATGCGAAGGGTGGCACAATAAAGCACAAATTGCTTTGGGAACAAGTAGTTCAGTTGAAAAACGAACTACCAAAAGCTCACGTGATTCACACACTGAGTCATCAACGTGATGGCGTTCACGTTGCAGGGAATTCATTGGCTGACGAAGCCGCGAAGGGGGCTGTTCAGACGGCTTCCGTAGCTGCGATCACTCGTTCAAAAACAAGAATAGACAGTGAGATAATGTTGGCTGTCAATGCTACGAGCAAAGGCAGTAGTGCAGCGTTACCAAAAAAGAAAAAATTCTAACAGCAGTTCAAACAGCTGTAGCAAAAGAAAGAGCCTTAGCCCAAGGGAAAGGCATAATTGTCGTTACCCCAGGACCAGCTTTAGAAGCGGTCACAAAAGCAAGCATTCCAAATGCTAAAGCACTACATCCGAGATGGATACAATGGGTTAATTCTATTGCTGCACCTGATGTTGAATATGTTTTTGATCCAGATTTAAAAACACAAGCATTTCTCCAGTATGAACAAGAATGTCCTCTGCCCACTGAGATTCTGCCTCTCGATCAGTATGAATTCGTAATTTACACTGACGGATCCGCACAGCCCGCAACAGGGAGTAAGCAAGCTTACAGTGCAGCGTGTGCTATCGTTAAAGGTCGCATGCGAAATGGCATCTTCAGACCTATGGTCACAAAAACTCAGTCACTAGGTGATTGTACAGCTCAGCGAGCTGAACTACAGGCATTCAAACTGGCACTTAAGAGTACGGATCGAGAATTCCTCACACTGATAGTGTGCGATTCCTATTACTGTGTTCAGTCGTATAATGACTATATACGAACGTGGCTTGAAAATGGTTTCAAAGATGCGAAGGGTGGCACAATAAAGCACAAATTGCTTTGGGAACAAGTAGTTCAGTTGAAAAACGAACTACCAAAAGCTCACGTGATTCACACACTGAGTCATCAACGTGATGGCGTTCACGTTGCAGGGAATTTATTGGCTGACGAAGCCACAAAGGGGGCTGTTCAGACGTCTTCCGTAGCTGCGATCACTCGTTCAAAAACAAAAATAGACGGTGAGATAATGTTAGCTGTCAATGCTTCAAGCAAAGGCAGCAGTGCAGCGTTACCAAAAAAGTTTCCACTCAAGTACTCTTATGTAATTGATGCAAACAACGTTCCTTTTGCTCGAATCCCTGGAGTGGGGGATAGGGTAATTCCAAACATGGAACGAAGAGCAGCCTTGATTTATGAAACTCATTTGGGGGAGGGTCTGTCACATCGAGGGATCTCATACACAATTTTGAAATTAAAAGAGATGTACTGGTGGCCTGGAATGAATACACACATTCACATATTTATCAACAACTGCTTAAACTGTAAATTACAGCGAGAGAGCCACCAGACACCATGCTGCGAATGCGGCAGCCCAGTACAGACACCACTGTTAGACAGCATTAGACTACCTACTAGCCGGCGTCCCACTGGACAAAGGCATTCCCGCAAATACTAAATCTAGGTTCCTATGGTTATGGCCTCAGCGCTCGGCTGACGCTCGAACTGTTATAAAAGATTTGCGAGTCTTTATCGGCACATACGCAATAGGCACGCTACATTCTTACCAGGGTCCTGCGTTTAGCTCTAGGGCTTACAAGGAGGCCATGGCCAGTCTGGGCGTTGCATTGCGGTACTCCTCTCCATTCCATCCTGAGGGAAATTCTGTTGTGGAAAGGAAAAACCGGGACATAAAGCAGTCTATAACAGCTAGGGTATTAGGTTCGGGTGATGGGTGGGTCAAACACCTCAATAGCGTGCAGCGCGCTCTTAATAACCTGCCAAGAAGTTCTCTAGGGGGGTCACTCCATATGAGGTCCTATTTGGGACAAGAATGTGGGTTCCAGACTTAGAACACGTAGGCACAGTGGTGGAGATGAAACCATTTGATATCAAAGATCGTTTGGCTGTTTTACAGGATCTTAACAAATTAAGAACGAAACAAAGCAACGTATCCCTACAGCCAACCACCACTGGGGAAACATCGGCGGTCCCAGCAAGGCCTGTCTGGATTCCAAAAGTTGGGGATCTAGTCAGAGAAAAAATCGCGGACAAGAAGGAATTTGGACCTTCTTACAGACAACCGGTACCTGTTCTAGCTGTTCAAGGAACAAGGACAGTACTTCTGCCGCCCCTTGCTGGAAGAAAGGAGAAAGGATTTGTGTCCATCGACCTGATCAAACCAGAACATGTGGCCAATACTAAGCAGTAGGCCTCGTGGACTCCGACCTAGTAGCAGACGCACTCCTCTCGCTACTATTCAAGAGGTTCAGACTGAAAGACTGATCACGATCGAGAATTCAGCTGTAACAAATGAAGGACTAAGCAACCAATCTATGGAACTCATCCCTCTTGACAACCAAATAACAGTTCGTCCAAATACACCTGTCTACACCAACGTGACACGTGAAGAACTGGTTCCTGTGATTTCAGCAAATCCTGATGCAATTCCAACAATTGACAGAACTGCTTCTGGCTATTTCATTGACTTTGATACGTTCTCAGAAGATCCAAGCGAACCTGAAACGCCGCCAGCAACATTCAAACTCAAGCAGCAAGTACAAGACTTTATTCACTTTCTGAAAAAGACTTATCTGGTTTCTCCATGGATTGAAATCTGGATTACATCTGGACTTTTGTTTTTCTGCTCTGGCTAGCTTTGGTAACAACTGTAAGCGTGCTTATAAGTGGCAGATACATCCATGTGAACAGTGAAGGAAAGGACGTAAACGTACTTTTGAAACCAAATAAATCTTCCCATCGTGAAGCAAGAGACTTGTCATCAGTGAACATCACAGCTGTTCCTATACAGGATGGTATAGTGTGGGACAAAACAGATTATGAAATTTTCGGACCAACGGAACAATTGAACATTCCACATTTGTTTAAAATTTCACTAAGTGATTTAATTACGTCCAGTACCTATTCAGATGATTGGGACTTTGAGACTGTGACTGACATAATGTTTGATCTAGAAAAATCTGCTGCATTTTCTAAAAATGAATATCTAGAGGGTTCATCAGATTATGAAGAACTGTATTGTTATAACCACTATGGTCATCATTATTTGCACAAAACTGCATATCCAAGAAATGTGTTTATGTTTAACCAATGGGAACATTGTCCTACACCACCACAAGGTAGTTCAAAAATTTATGCTAGTAAGTTTCCATATTTTTCAGGTTACAATACATCTGACCCAGAAACGTTTTACTATAAAAATGTAAACAAAACAGGACTGAAAATTATGTTAACAAATACGAAACAGATTTATTCTGAAGCATTTATTGCCCAACTGTCTACACAGGGTTTCGACTTATGGAAAGACACAATTGAGACAAAAACTGTCTGGGGTAGTAAAGATTGGCAAGTACAGGGTAAAGAAGCTTTATTTAGAGCCTGTATTATCCCTGAACAAATACTGTTTTTGAATGAAACCCTCCATCAAACATCTTGTCTTGGATTAGCCAAGATCAAAGAGATGAAAACACCTTCTGTGCCAACACCTGCCAGTACAAATAATACAAAGGCAGTGGTGACAGTTGACAATATACTACAACTCAACAGAACTCATCCAAATTGGAAAAAATGGTTGATCTGGCCCACCTACAGAAACAACTGTCAGGAAAGGTTCTTGAACAAAACTCAGGGCTTTACTATTCATAGGCCAGACCCAAGATATGTCCAAAGACAACATCCGGGGTTAGTAACAACATACAGTGTAGGAAAATTATGCCTCGATTGGCTGCATAAATCTACACTACAGGATGTGAAACAACACTTATCCTTTCTTAAAGAGGACGCAGATCTTAGGGAATTCTTGCTTGGACCAAGAAAACCATGTCAAAAACGTTTCATATATGCCGGCATTTATGCTGCTTATAATGAAGCATGGAAAGTGTCACAGATAGAGGCCGCAGAACGAATACGTGAACTTGATCGTATTAATTTAGAGAAAACACTCTCTGTGGTCGACAATGGGTTAACAAGTTTGTCCTCCAGAATTTATTCATTGGATGGCATTGTATCCTCTGCTATCGACATTCTAGAACAAGATTTGGCTATGTTACAACAAGGTCAATCCCAATTACGTTCTATAGTGTCATTGACATGGACGCTGCAATCTTTGCGAGCGGGCTATGTGCCTTGGCGTTTCATCAACACGTCGTCTCTGTTTGCAGAATACAATCTCACTGATAAACAGATTGAATTGGCACAAAGAGGAGCAAGGTATACAGTGCTGAGCATTGAAGAAATGGAGAAATTACCATTCACAGTGGCAGAAAATCCAGCTACAGAATGGGTTATTCATGGCAAAATAACATTACCTGTGACAACTTTTCAGTTTCAGTATTGTCTCAGACGAATGCAAGCAGGCAAATATGAAAGGTTGGGTAAGGAATACATTAAGACATCTTGGGATTTACAGTATACACATAGATGTTGGAATGGGGATCGTGAAGGGTTTCTTAGCGGTACCAACTGTAAACATGCACTGACCGGTTCACTCATATGTCAGGACATTTCTTTACACGGGGATTGTAATGGTTCTGTGGCAAACTTGTCTTGCCATCAGCGGGGTACACCAGCTGCTATGATTAATCCAACGTTTGGACAACTTTCTAATGGGAGTTACCTCATGTTGAATGATCAGAGTTGCTGTGGAATGTTGCCAGGCATCCCATATCTAGTAACGGTCAACTCCAGGGTCACTTGCTGTATGCAAGTATTGTTTCCCCCAATAGACACAGTCAGGGAGTTGCCGCTATGGCCTTCGCTGAACGTCTCTTTTATAAGATTTGATACTTTGAGCAGAATGAAAGCCATGCTTTTACAGCAAACAGTGCCTTTGACCTCGGCCAAAGAAACCTATGATCTACAAGTAGCAAGGACTTCGGCTGAGATACAGACTTTAATACGTACAAACTGCCCTATTCATTTCGTAGAAATGGTATCACGTATCTTTAACATGTCAGATACGACCGGAATTGTACATGTATTTAAGAGCATTTGCTCCGGCCTGTTAGCACCTTTCACAGCAATACTTGGAATTATCCCCAACTTTGCACATTCGGTGTTTGGTGGCATACCATTAATTCTCGCACTTGTTGCTGGAATTTTATTCATCTTTCTGCTATTACGCTATGGCCAGCCTATTCGCCGACATCACTCCGAGCGAAATGGAGAAAGCTCTCCTTGAAAGAAAGTGCCGTGAGCGAATAGTACAGCTATTGGGCATGACTCATCTACGGGACCTTAATACAAGTTGGTTCCTGTCATTCAGACCAATCTGGCAAGATTGCATCTTACCTGTTCTACGCTGCCTGCTATGCGGTGAAGAATGCGTGTTGGACGCTTGTCTAACATATCCATCAGCTGCGCCAAAGGACGTCGATACTTTGCTGGTCCCGATAACGGCCCATGCTCTGTGTTGTCCCCAGAGGCTCCCTATCCTGATGTCAGCATTCATTGAGATCTCACAGTCGCCTCCTGCTGCTGCTGAGGTACGAGAAACGACTCCAGGCACACAGGTAACAACGGACGCGAACATTGCTGCAGCGACCTATGCTGAGAGCGATGCTTCCCATCTTTGTGCGATCAATCTCTTACACGAGGTGTTCCAACTTACACCAACGACAGTGGATGATGTGTTGTCTATTGAAATAGATGATCTCATGTTTACACCAGACCCGTAAACTGACTCTGATTCGGCATACTATGTTCCAGAGAGACAGCAACAATTTGGCCTTCATTTTTCAAAGACTTGGAACTCTACCAAATTTGAACTTTTTGTCCCATTTTTCGAACAAAAATGGCACTTCAATCTGCTTAAAGTAGAACTAGCCTTATAATACAGACTTGGCAGTACTTCCAGGGACACTTAGTCATCTTGTGTGTCTAGAACAGTTCATTTGATTTTCATGACAGGCAATGACTTTGATTTTGAACAAATTTATCGATCATTTTCGTCATATGTAAATATTGCTTTTATATTACATTCCGATTGCATTTATTTCAAACTTTATGCAGGAAATGATAAGCATTGCTTACTGCTGTACAGAAACCTTTGCATTTTTTAATATGTCTTTTAATGCTTTTTAGGATATGTTTTAATATGCGGTACTCCATTTTAATATTTAGCATTTTAAATGTTTTAGCATTTTAGTAGTGTCGTATACACGAAAGAGGAGTGGGTGTTGTATACTTTATAGGGTGTCCATAAACGGGCTTTCTAGAATCATGTCCTTATATAGGCACAATTCGCCTTGCCCTTATATAGGCATAAAATCCCAGACCTTATTTAGGCATAAACCATGCACTCCAAATACAGGCATGGATTCCGGCATCCGTCCACCCTAGCGTCTCAACGAGTCCATGAAAAAAACAGACCCTTAGGCTGTGGGAGTTTCCCTTGCCCAGGACTATTGATTTCTTCAAGGACTCATATATTATGCATGAACCATTATTCCTTAGGGGTTCATTCATGACGTCTTTCGCTGCCCAACTCACGTCAATGCTAACATTTTCAGGTATAAATATACCTTCCCAAACCCCTGTAAATCAGAGGAGACCTCGACTTCAGAGGAGCCCGATTCCCGGCCAGACGCACTGAGAAGACCCTGTCATTCCTGCATGCAGAGAGTCCAGCTTCCAGTGATCTAACTTCCCTTGCGGGGTGTTGGAGTTCGAGTCCGGAAAGAGATTCCTACCTCTCTCATTCTTCAGGTATGGAGCAGACTAGAACCTAGAGGGACTCTTGGCATACTAGACTCTTGGCATACTTGGCGTAACATACTCTTAGCATACTCTAGTCAGGAATACATCACCTACTTCTACTTCTCCCTACACCTAGGACAGGTTAGGTACACTGGGGTAGAACTAGGCTAGAAACGCATCGTATGAGTACTTGCATTTTTAGGCTGTGTCATTTTATGTAAATGCATATATGCTGAAAAGATAATGCTAACGCAGTATTATTTATTTCTACTGCTCACTCTGTACATTATTTATCTCGCATACTGTCTTGTGATCGTAACAGCACATCTAACTTACAACAGAAACAAGACTGTTCAATAAACCTTTTATTGAAACGCCCGTCTGTTATTTCTGTGTAACTTTGAGAATAACTGAACCATGCACGACTGAGCTGAGTGAAATAGTTATCTATTGTTTCTACGACTCTGGGACACGTCCTGATTCTGTAAGGGAAACACAGTGGTCATGTTTTGCGGCTGCCAGAAACTACTCACTTCTTGTCGTCAAGAAGTTTCTAGTGGCCTCTGAGCTAGCTGGCACAAGTAATTAAGTTTAATATACTCGATAGGGACATACCGACCTTAGTCCTATGTCAAACCTATAGGATATATTATTCCAATGCGCAGAGCCTATAAGGGAAATAGGAGCTACACTACACCTTTCAAACCTCAAATTTAGCTGAAAAAATCAATTTTTCTCAAGTTTCTGTGTGGGAAAGTTGTGGGATCACCGGGCTGACACAAATGTCCTACCACCCAGCATTCCCCCAGCTCTCCCGATAAAAATGGTTCCTCACTCGTGTGGGTGGGCCAACTACCTGCAACAGGCAAGGGCCCAAAACATATTGAGGAGACATCAAAATTACCTTTTACAAAAAGACCTGGTTTTGCAAGGAGGTCACCTGGGTTTTTGGCCCCAGGCTCGGCGGCCATCTAGGGAAACCTACCAAACCCACACATTTATGAAAATTAGACACCCAGGGGAGTTCCGGGAGGTATGGCTTGCTTGGACCCACCAATGTTTTCCTACCCAGAATTCCCTGCAAACCTCAAATTTAGCTGAAAAAATCAAATTTTTCTCATATTTCTGTGGGGGAAAGATGTGATATCACCGGGCTGACACACATTTCCTACCACCCAGCGTTTCCCCAGGTCTCCCGATAACAATGGTATCTCACTCGTGTGGGTGGGCCAAGTACCCGTGACAAGCAAGGGCCCAAAACGTATTGAGGAGACATCAAAATTACCTATCACAAAACGACCTGATTTTTTCAGCTAAATTTGAGGTTTGCAGGGGATTCTGGGTAGGAAAACGCTGGGGGATCCATGCAACCATACCTCCCTAATGTGAGGAAAATGTGATTTTTGTTTACAAAGTTTGAGGTTTGCAAGGGATTCTGGGTAACAGAACCTGGTGAGAGCCACACAAGTCACGCCCTCCTGAATCCTGTGGGTGTCTAGTTTTCAAAAATGTATAGGATTGCTAGGTTTTCCTATGTGCCGGCAGAGCTAGGGTTCAAAATCCACAGCTAGGCACTTTGCAAAAAAAGGGTCAGTTTTCACTCGAAAAATGTGGTGTGTCTACGTTGCGTTTTGGGCCGTTTTCTGTCACGGGCCCTAGGCCTACCCACCCAAGTGCAGTACCATTTTTTTTTAAGACTTTGGGAAATGTGGGGTGGGTGGAATTTTGTGGATCCACACAGATTCCAGAACTTTCCATCACAGAAATATGAGGAAAATGGTTTTTTTTACAAAGTTTGAGGTTTGCAGGGGATTCTGGGTAACAGAACCTCGTGAGAGCCACACAAGTCACTGCATCCTGGATTTCCCTGGGTGTCTAGTATTAAAAAATGTATAGGTTTGCTAGGTTTTCCTAGGTGCCGGCGGAGCTAGGGTTCAAAATCTACAGCTAGGCACTTTGCACAAAAGGGTCAGTTTTCATTGTAAAAATGTGGTGTGTCCACATTGTGTTTTGGGCCATTTCCTGTCGCGGGCACTAGGCCTACCCCCACAAGTGAGGTACCATTTTTATCGGAAGACTTTGGGAAATGCGGGGTGTGTGGAATTTTGTGGACTCACGCAGATTCCAGAACTTTCCATCACAGAAATGTGAGGAAAATGTGTTTTATTTTTTTGTACAAAGTTTGAGATTTGCAAGGGATTCTGGGTAACAGAACCTGGTGAGAGCCACACAAGTCACTGCATCCTGGATTCCCCTGGGTGTCTAGTTTTTAAAAATGTATAGGCTTGCTAGGTTTACCTAGGTGCCGGCGGAGCGAGGCTTCAAAATCCACAGCTAGGCACTGTGCAAAAAAGTGTCTGTTTTCACTGCAAAAATGTGGTGTGTCCACGTTGCGTTTTGGGCCGTTTCCTGCCGAGGGCACTAGGCCTACCCATACAAGTGAGATACCATTTGTATCGGTAGACTTATGGAAACTCAGAAATGTACAGCAACTGTTATTACCTATTGACTTTCTATGCATTTCTGCCTTCCAAATGTAAAACAATGTTTAAAAAAGAAGTCACTTTGAAAAATGGCCAATAATTCACATGCTAGTATGGGTACCCACAATTTCAGAGATGTGCAAATAGCTACTGTTTCTAAACTCTATATTTTGTTCCCATTTCGGAAATACATAGGTGTCTTTATACCTATTTTTCACTCTTTATATTTTACCAAATGAATTGCTATATACCTGTTACACAATGAAAAATCACTGCAAGACGCTGCTCAGTTATTGGCTCTGGGTTCCTCGTGTTCTTGGTAAACCTACAAGTCCTATATATCCCCACAACCATAAGGGTACAGCGGATGTAACGGTATATTTCTCTCAAAATCTGTCATACTTGGAAGAGGTTACAGGTGAAAACGTTGGCACAAATGGCTGTTTTTTTCAACTCATTTTCAATTTTTCTTATTTTCAACTGTTAGTTTCTATAAAAAGAACCTTGAAGGATCTATACAAATGACCCCTTGCTGAATTCAGAATTTTGTCTACTTTTCGGAAATGTATATCTTTCCGGGATCAATTATTGTTTTCTACCACTAACTGGAAGGAGGTTGAAAGTACAAAAAGTAGCAAAAATAGGCTATGACACAGTAAAATGCCAAAACTGTGTAAAAATGTTTGGTTTACTGACAAAAGTCTGCTTGTCCCTGAAAGCTGGGAAGATGATGATTTCAGCACCACAAACCTTTTGTTGATATCATTTGCAGGGAAGAAACAGACACTTTCTTCTGCAGCACTTTTTCACCATTTCCCCCCCCCCCCCAAAAAAAAACTTTGCTGGGTTTTGGCTAATTTCTGAGTCCCCTCCAGGGGTATCCACAAACCACGTGTACCTTTAAAATCCCCATGATGTTGGAAGAAAAGGGCGCTAATTTGGCATGGATACCTTATGTGGACAAAAAGTTACAGGGGCCCAAGCGCAAACTACCCGCAAAAAGCCAAAAAAAGACTTAGCACAAGGGGGAAATGGCCTACCAGCGAAAGGGTTAATTAATAAGATCTGTCAAATGGAAAGGACTACAGCTACCATCAGCCACTCAAACTCCACCTAATAACAACAAGCACCTGTGTTGTGTCTCCAAACCCACTTTGTCAGCCATGTCTCAACTGAACTTCCCCTCACAGGCAGGGAGAAATTGGACGAGGGGGCGGGAGTAGGGGGAGGCATCTTTGCACTGACCACAACTGCCATCAGGCCTTGTACTCCTGTGTCAGCCAATCTGTCAACTAAATTTATCCTCACAGGCAGGTAGCTATTGGTTGAGGGGATGAGTGGGAGGAAGAGTCTTTGCACTGACCACAACTACCATCAGGCCTTCTACTCCTAACTCCAAACTACAGGCACCTGTGTCAGCCCTCTCTCAACTGAACTTCCCCTCACAGGCAGGGAGCTATTGGTCGAGGGGGTCGGTGGGAAGAGGAGTCCTTGCACTGACCACAACTACTACCAGGCCTTGTACTCCTAATTCCAAACTGCAGGCGCCTGTGTCAGCCAACTCAACGGAACTTCCCATCACAGGCAGGGAGCTATTGGTCGGGGTAGGAGGAGGAGTCTTTGCACTGACTATGACTACCATCAGGCCTTCTACTCCTAACTCCAAACTACAGGCACGTATGTCAGCCATCTCTCAACTGAACTTCCCCTGACAGGCAGGAAACTATTGGTCAAGGTGAAATGGGAGGATGAGTCTTTGCACTGACCACCATAACCATCAGGCCTTGGACTCCTAACTCCAAACTAACAGATGCCTGTGTCTGCCATCTCTCAACTGAACTTCCCCTCATAGGCAGGGAGGTATTGGTCAGGGGTAAGAGGAGGAGTCTTTGCACTGACTATAACTACCATCAGGCCTTCTACTCCTAACTCCAAACTACAGGCATCTGTGTCAGTCATCTCTCAACTGAACTTCCCCTCACAGGTAGGGAGCTATTGGTCAAGGGGGGTGAGGAGGAGTCTTTGCACTGACCACAACTACCATTAGGCCTTGTACTCCTAACTCCAAACTACAGGAATCAGTGTCAGCCATCTCTCAACTGAACCTCCCCTCACAGGCAGGAAGCTATTGATCGTGGGTGAGAGGAGGAGTCTTTGAACTGACCGCAACTACCATCAGGCCTTCTAACCCAAACTCTCAATAACAGGCAGCTGTGATGTTCCTCAATAATCACTTGTCAACCATTTCACTATGGAGGGGAAGGTCAATGAGCAGTATACACACAATGCTAAGCTCTGACACATGTCTGCCTACTTAGGCTGAATTTACCACGGACTCCTGAGCAGGAAATAATGAGTCCATTACTGGCACCATTCCAAATGTGTACATCAAATCTCACAAATGCCTTCTGGTAAGGCTGTTACTTCAATGTACCTGGTAATACATTGACACTGTACAGCACACAGTAATAACAACTAAATATTCCTGAATTATGTGTAAGTATGTCCGAGGTACAAATTGGAAATTGAATGTACTAATCCTCAAGTGTCGTCCACAGTGTGTCAGGTTCAAGTCACTGGGATTAGCTATATTCCATTCCATATTGTGAAAATAACCATATCAGCACAGATAAAGAGCAGATCCATACTACTTATTGTTATATATATATTGTCATCAAATTAATTCTAACATAATGGGAATAGGTGGCAATGTTCCCATCTAAATCTGTTTTCTCATCCAGGCGTTCACTCATTGTGTTCCTGTTTATGTACATAGTAGACTTACATAATTAACTATGTAATCTCTGTACCACCAGATCGATCTGGTAACACATCAAGGCAGAATGAGGAAACCACCCAGCCTCAGACTGCAACCCTGAATCAGTCCTCCAGTGATGATGACTCTCCTGCAAACTTGGACGTGGAGGAGGAACCTGGACCATCAGGTTTGGCTGAGCAGACGGCACCAGTGAGTCTAGCTGGGTCCACTGCTACATCTACCACCGTGCTGACCCCTACCCCAACAACCACCCAATTCAGCACGGGCCACAACATCTCCTGCGCACAACAGTCAAATCCAAGTTGAGGACCCTCACGGGTGAGTAGCGCGCTTTATAAACCCCCTGATTGATTGATTGATTGATTGATTGAGGAGACAAAACCTACTCAGTGAGGATAGAGGAGCTAGTGCAATTGTGCAGGCACAAACAGTGCAAGCCCGTAGGGGTAGGGGTGGTGGGAGGGCAAATGTGGGCCGACAATGTAAAACAGCTGGTGGCATGGATGTCCAGACCAACCTTGCCCGATTCATGGGTACCTATCAGGGGTACCAGGGAGCAATGGGCCAGGTATATCAGTAACTCTGGAACATCAAACAACTGCAGGTGTCCCTAGACCTCTGAATGAAAAGAAATAATAAGCAAATGGATGGGGTGCTGAGGGGCATTAGTACCATCCTCCGCCAGGCTTTTGCACAAACAACTAACCCTCCCTGTAGTACAACTACATCTGTCACTTCAACATCTGTGACAGCCACAGGGAGGGATGGCGTGTCAGGCCAAGAATCCTCATTAACCCCAGAGCCTGCAGTTGTGGATCCCCCTACCGGACGTGGGATGGGACGTCCAAGAAAACAACCAGGAGGGTCGGATGGCAATACACACACCAACACCAGTAAAAACCGGTGCCCCTGATTTCCTTCTTAGTGTGCTAACCCTTCACTTTGTTGACTATTCATCCATAATGTTCCACCTCTGCTGGGATGAGTGTGTTGGACTTTGGTCTCCAGTCAATGTGGCTTTGATCTCAATGAATTAATCCACCAACACTGACAACTTGACTCCATTATGTTTTTTTCTTTATGTATCATAATTTGTCATTTCTTGTAATCACCATGGCAACTGCAATAAATATACTTAACACAACAATACTAGCTCATGTGGTCTAATCTACATCTACCAATAAATGGTTTAATTAGCATGTGATCCCTCTGATGAAAGTGTAAACTGCTTAGGTCAACATGTACATGTTAATTGTAACTAAAGTGCAACAAATTCTCTTAACTATGCCACCACAAGATAGACATACAGATGTACTGTATCTGACTATCTTTATTCTATAGTGACTAACAATAGATTGTCATGTTTAGAAACAATCAGCAAAAGTAGATATCCCACTCGAAAATCAGTGTCAGTGACTACATATGTCATGTGCATATTTGTTTTTAACATGGTAGGAAGAGACACATCCGACAATGCCAAATGAAATAGGCAACAGCAAATGTGTTCACTTCACCATCTGGAGCAACATCCAATACCTTACAAAAGGTATCCAACAACACTAGACAAAAGAAAATTAAACATAGAATACTACTGATCTGTAAGCACAGGTCCCTTCCAATCCAGTCATGCTGCATCTGGTGGGATGTCACAATCAGATGTCAGTGGTGTGGCATTAGCACTGTGTCACACAATGATGAGACACATCTACTGCTACATCCAGTTCTCACACATTGAGGATATAGTCAATGTGAAAGAAAACTAGCATGGTCTGTCACCACCACCACATTGTGCTGGAGCACGTGACATGATGCCACACATATTGCAAAAGGAACAACAACAAGATAGGAAACAAGCCCATTGGAGTTGCAGCAACTTCCATCCCTTCACTGTGCAAGCAGGCTTCATTACAGATGTGTAGGCTCAACGTCTGACAGATATTCCCAGGAGCAATCCATGTCCACTTTGGACACAGCATCACATACCTGCTGATGTCACAACTGAGGAAGATATGGCGAAGTTCACTTAAAAGAATGATAATAAAATAGATCAGCTAGGAAAACATATTTCTCACAAGTATCTGTCAACTTTTACTTCAGACAGATCATTGGTAAATTTCACTCATGTAAAGCTAAAACAATACTGTGTAGATGTGACATTACCTATTTACATAAACAGTCTTGCACGTACTTTAGCACACATGTCCAGTACTAAAATGTATCCATACACTTAGTCCTCACAGATACATAACAATAATCACTCTAACATGGGGGGCGTGGTTGAGCCAGCCAAGACGACGGATGTGGCTCCTTAGAGCTCGCCGCGCACGTTTGCCCATCGGCATCCATCCTGGCCGCTGGTACACCGCATAGGGTGAGATAACCCTGCAAAGAGTCCCGGAGGACCTGCTGTCCCCTTGCTGGGGTCCTTGTACCGCTGTTTTGGTGCTGCACGACGCTGGCACTGCGCAGTATCGCACGACATGGTGGCACCCGGCCCCCTTCAGCCTGCATGGCTGTGGTGTAACTCTTCCCTGGAGAGCAGCAGGAAGCAGTGATTCCAGACCCTTGAAGGGGGCCCCGTGGAGCATTGTGTGAGAGGGCCCCCTCCGGCGAGCTCCATCCAGAGCGGGAGAAAGCTAGCAGCGGACAGAGGAGCCTTGCATGACAGCCGTGTCTCCTGGTTGCAGCGGAGCGGGTGGGTCTGCCACGAGGCTCTGAGCGGGAGTAGAGACACTACATTCTGTGTCTTAACACTTCGCTGCTACTGATGAGGCACAACTAGATACCTTGAATAGGTTGGCTTCCTTCCCTTCGGGTAACTGTCCCGTGGGAACAATAAGTGGTAGGTAGCGTTGCACCTTGTCACCCATTGTAGATAGTTTTTATCATTCACTCGGTCCTGAAGAATGGCCATTGATCACTTTTGACAACCTGAGGCGAGAAACATGTTGACCATCTGGGGGATGAGCGCAATTTTTGTCACATTATAACAAAACAGCCGCCCCCCCCCCCTTCTCCTTTTAACCAGGTTGGGACCCTCTCAGAATAAAATTTACCATAGAGGACTCCCTCACCTGTTTTAATATTCACTTTTCACATCTACACTCACTTAGGTCCCTCACACCCACGGCACCTATACGGCAAGGAACAGAAGATCTCCGATAAAGAGCCCCTTTATGGGTGCCCGTTGGGCATTGCAGCGCCGGCCCGACGAGGAGCAGGCCCATATGATGAAGCATGACACCTATCTTGCTGGGTGTGTGAGGGCCCTAGTTCCGATAGGAGGAATTCTCCACCTCCTCACTACCTAGAGTACATACGCAGGGTGGTTAGTATACCACCAAGGAACTTCGTACCCTTCTCTTTTGATTTAACTTAGGGCATGTACGTTGGACCTTTATAAGCCCTATTCGTCCCCTCTCTTGTTGACATCCTGCCATAGGGCCCACCCTGTAGACC
The DNA here is from genome assembly GCA_963921515.1 of Calotriton arnoldi. Taxonomy (NCBI): domain Eukaryota; kingdom Metazoa; phylum Chordata; class Amphibia; order Caudata; family Salamandridae; genus Calotriton; species Calotriton arnoldi. The sequence continues at coordinate 2,203,049 of CAWUFW010000004.1, read as the reverse complement.
TGGCACGGGGAGGCGCCTCTACTCCTGGCACGGCACTGTCGGCCCCCTGGTGAGGTAGCAGTGAACGTGGGGATGACATACTTTGGAGTTCTGATGGGGAGGAAGCGGGAACTTGCGCTCTGCTGCTGCAGCAGCAGACCCAGCTCTGGCCTACCCAGTGTGATTCCCTCTGTACGGCCTACCTTCCTGCTTAGCAGAAACCCTCCCACGCTCCACGGTGCAGAGAGCAGCGCTGGAAACCCCTGCCAGAACATTGGCACCAGTACTCGTTGTACCACAGCAGGTGAGGAAGGCAGCGACGGGGCAGGGAGTCAGAGGCTCAGACCCCCGCCCGGCCCCTGAGTCGGTGCCATAATCGAGGCGCAGTGGTAGGGGTTACTCCTGGGAGAGCTGGGGCCCTGCCTTTTGCTGCCCCTCCCTGGTGCTCTCCCACACACCGCTGAGTTGACTCTGGACCTGATGGGTAGGCGACCTCTGCTGGTTTCCGGTCCTGCCTCTTCATGACCCCACTAACACCCTTCCTGCCTCTTTCTGTGCAGCCCCAAGCCCGAGAAGAGGAGCCCCTGCTGCCGCACTGGGGAAGGCCCTTTCGGGCATTTGGCCCCTTACTTTGCCAAGAGCATCGAGGCACAGGGGGCACTAGCAAGGGGCTGAGTCCCATTCCCACCAACTTCTATCCTGCACCCCCTCTCTCCTCAACCTACCAGGACCTGGATCCCGGGACATGGGGGTTCCTTCTGGGCTGCTGGCCCTGACTCTTCCTACCTCTTACTGGTGCCTATCCTGACTCTATGCAACCCTGAACCATAGGAGAGGGGTCCCCCGCTGTATCGCTAGTAGGGCCCACCCGGGTGTTAGACCCCTGAATCGGTGCCAGCATCAAGGCGTGGGGCACTGCTTGGGTCCCAGGATGCGAGGGTTCCTACTGGACTGCTGGTGGGGTCGGCTCGGCTTGGGGACCTCTTCTGCTCTGCCCCTATCGGAGCGGTCTCTTAGGCCCGGCAGGACACACCGCCATTTACAGAGAACCCTGGGTGGCGTTGCACATCTGCCCTCAAGGCAGAGGGACCTGACATCTCACTTGCAGCACACGCATTGCGTCAACCTGGATGGAGGCACTGACCTCGGCCCAGACCCTTTATCAGTTGCACCTCCTGGACATGACTGTCCTTCTAGCCTACAAAACTGACCTCTGATCCCACTAGCCACGGTGCAGGGCAGCCCGCAACTGTAACCCCCAGTGTGTGGGCCTTCGGAAACCAGCCAGTGCCCATCACAGCAGATATCTGGGGTGTATCAAGCAACTGCGTCACCGCAGATCTCTCCCCCCCAGAGCCCATATTCGGGGCTGTGCCGACACCCTGCACCACAAGGGAGACTGCGCTCAGCCAATAGGGTGCAGCCACCAGCTGCTGCGTGACAAGCCTCACTGCCCGAGCCCCAGTGGAGTGGGGAGGAGGAAGCTTAGAACCTCACTACATCGACAAGTTGGACAAAGTGCTCGTAGCGATAGAGCACTCCGGGTCACAATGGAGGATAGCTTCGGAGCCCTAGCGATCGACATCAGCTTTTTCCGGGACCATCATCGCAAGCTTGCTGACAGAGTCACGGATGGTGAGAAAGCCCTTACTGCCCTACAACCACTTGCAAAGGACAATCAGGCTGCAATCCGAGACCTTCAGGGTTGAGTAACCCAGCTGGAGGATAGAGCGGATGACTTGGAGCAATGTTCAAATTCTGGGGCTTCCGGAGGGAGTTGAAGGGCCCGACCCCATTGAGTACCTAGAATCGTGCATTAAAACATTCACCCTGGCCTCACGCCCTTCTTTTCCATTAAGTGGGCACACCGGGTAGCGGTGAGACGCCCAACCTTGGGCTCCCCTCCCCGCCCAATGCTGGCAAAACTCCTCCATTTCAAAGACAGGGATGCAGTGCTCCGTGTTGCTAGGCCGACGGAGCCCCTGCGGGTTGAGGACAAGCACATCATGTTGTTCCCCGACTATACCCGCACCATGCAGCACCAGCGCTCTTCCTTCTTGGAGGTGAAACGTCGACTTCAGCAACACAGAGTACAGTATTCATTACTATTTCCAGTGCACGTCAGGATCATCTTTCAGGGCACCACCCTCTTCTTCACAGACCCCACCGAGGCATGGGACTGGACTGACCAGTATGCGAACGAACCTGGGCTACTGGACGCTGATCGTATCCATAATGCTCAGGAACCTCGGAATAAGCAGCGGTGCAAGAAAAAGACTCAGCCAAGCTCAAAACCTCTTTCCCGGACAGCCTCGACCAGCTCCCCCAGCCTGGAACAAATCATAGCGGATCTCAGATGAGCCCTGCAGGCTGCGGCGAACCTTGGGCCTGGCTCCGCAGCCACGGACGATGACAAAGGTCCTCACATCTTCACCACTGAGGAGGACCTCAGTTGCTCGGGCAGCTCCAGCACTGATTTGCCCACACCTCCTGTGGTGACTCTGCAGAAGGAAGATACTCTCATTTAGCTGGCCCACGGTGACCTATCTGTGCTACGGACTGCTAGCAGTGCTTTGCCGCAGCAGTGCACCCTTGGCACGGCCGGTGACCTGCCTCTCTGGACATTAACAGGCAGTTCACCACCCCTGGTCTTTGTTACATGACTAGCTCACCCCCCAACAATACACTAGAGCATGCTACACACATTACGTTTGGGCATACCGCCGATTGCGGTAAGACCCAGTATTGGGATTATCCCACTCCCCTATTCTTGCATTGTCTCCTCAAACCACTTTTCCCTACACGCTCAACAATAGGGCGGGTGGACAGCATGGCGATGCAAGGGTGGGCACTCTGGTACTGGGGAGGGGCACCCCTATCTGGCTTCCTTACATCACGATCACATCATCATGGCCTCACCAGCTGACATACGCTTTCTCACTCTTAACTAGGAGTAGGCAATGAACTCCAGACCGCTAGCGGAGTTGCCGAGAATTGTTAACTACGCATTCCATTAAAAACACAGAATTCAAGCAAAAACTCCGTCCCTCCACATAGTGGAATCAGCTACTAAACTGCACCCACAAATGCTTTGATAAAACAACTTTACATGCTAAATAGCATACAACCAATTCACAAATATCAGCCAATGAGAGAGGTGATGATTTTGGGATCCCCCCTAACCTAGGGGGAGGACCAAGCAGATGCCTTGAACACAAAGAGCACATCATGCTGAACGATTCAGTGGTGGTCCCATCCTGTTAGGACCACCCCAAGCACAGTTATGGGCAAAAATACAATCCCAACCAAAGGCTCTGCAAAGCATTATGGGATGAGAATAGCAGTGGGCAGTGAATATTATAGTATCCAATATCAAAATAATTCTACAAAGAACTGCAGTTCAACTCCTCGTTACTAGGTGTCCCTCACGAGTCAAATGCAAAAGCATTGAAACCCTTTCATGAAGCTGCAGTTCCACTAGTCGTTACTAGGTGTCCCTCACGAGTCAAATGCAAAAGCATTGAAACCCTGAGCTGAGAGCTAATACTATAAATTCTACAAAGAGCTGAACTGCAGCTTCATGAAAGGGTTTCAATGCTTTTGCATTTGACTCGTAAGGGACATCTAGTAACGACTAGTGGAACTGCAGCTTGATGTAATAATTTCAATGCTTTTGCATTTGACTCGTGAGGACACCTAGTAACGACCAGTTGAACTGCAGCTCTTTGTAGAATTATTTTGATATTGGATACTATAATATTCACTGCCCACTGCTAATCTAGTCCCATAATGCTTTGCAGGGCCTTTGGTTGGGATTGTATTTTTGCCCATAACTGTGCTTGGGGTGGTCCTAAGAGGATGGGACCACCACCGAATCGTTCAGCAAGATGTGCTCTTTGTTTTCAAGGCATCTGCTTGGTTTTCCCCCTAGGTTAGGGAGGATCTCAAAATCATCACCTCTCTCACTGCTTGCTAAATTTTCATTTTCACTTTTGTGAAATGACTATATGCATTTTTGCATGTAAAAACAGAGATACTTATTATTTTACTAAAAGTATATGAGGTCTTTGTTTTAATGAGTGGGAAGCGGAGTGAAGTTTTGGAGTTTTTGTTCAACTTTGTGGAAATGCTATGATGTCTACTCCTATATCAAGTGCCAGCAGGCCCAGATAGTTTTTGTGCAGGAGGCACATCTCACCGCAGGGGAGCTAGACAAGTTGTGCAGGCACTGGAGGGGCCTCTTTTGTGCCACCACCTACTTGGCATACGTGTGATGCGCTCTGATGTGGATTCGTCCTGGGGTCCCTTTCCAAGAACTTCGCAGGGTAGTTGACAGAGACAGCCGGTATGTCCTTCTCAAGGTGGGCCTGGATGGCCAGCCCGTGCTACTGGGTAGCATTTATGCACCAAACACTGATCAGGATAAATTCTGGGCAACCTTCACAGGCACGCTGACCCACTACACAGCACACCCATGGATATTAGGGGGGACTACAATTGTATCCTGGACATGTCCTCAGACAAGTCCCACCCTCCCCTCATGCACTCCCTACCCCGCATATAGACAGAATGCTTTTGCGCCTAGACGCACCACTGGACACTCACCGATGCTTGGAGGTGCCGACACCCCACATCCAAGCTATATTCCTTCCATTCCATTCCGCACAATCTCCATGTGCAACTCGACCGATTTCTCTGTTCTCCCCCAATTATACCCTTAATACAACACACAGACTACCTAGGTCAGGAAATTCCTGATCACGATGCACACATCCTGACCCTCAAATGGAGGCCCTCCTCACCTCCCAATTCCTCTTGGGGACTACCTTTCAACTGCCTCGAGGATCCTGTGTTCCGCAAGGAACAGGAGAAAAGTATTTGAAATTACTTTGCTGAGAACCAAAACACGTCGTCCACTAGGACACTAGAGAGGGATGCTTTTACAGTAGTGGCCAGGGGAACCTGTATTCAGCAGATTGCAGGGGTACACAAAGCTCTTTCGAGAGATTTGAAGGCAGACAAGCACAACGTTGCTACCCTCAGCAAGGCAGCCGATGCTGACCCGGCACTTGCACTCCAGTTGGCAGAGGCAAAAACCACCTATGCGGCCCTCCTCGAAGACCTGAGGTGATATCATTTTAAAGCTCATGCCGCCAGAGTGCACCGAGGGGGTGATAGGCCAGGCACACTCTTAGCGTGGCTCATCCGGAAAGGCTCATTGTCCCGCCATATCACGGACGTGATCGCCCCCAACGGCATCAGGGTTCATACTCAAACTGAGATCTTGCAAGACTTCTACGACTATTACTCCGCTATATACCAGGCGCCTCTCTCTACCTGGACGGAATCAACAGAAGAGTTCTTAGCAACATCCTTCTGCCTCGAATCCTCACCCTTGCGAGGGACTCTCTATACACAGAGATCACCCCTGCTGACGTAAAACATGCAATTCTGGACCTGGTCCAGAACAAAACCCCAGGCTTAGACAGCCTACCTGTGAGTCCCACAACACATTCTCAGTCCTCTTGGCGCCTCGACTGGCCACAATGCACAGGGCAGTTCTGGAGTGTGGTGAGCTCCCACACTCCCTTCGCGAGTCCCTCCTGGTCTCGATCCCAAAACTGGATAGGGACCCTACCCAATTGGCCTCCTATAAGACGATTGACATACTTGGGGCCGATTACAAAATCCTAGGCAAAATACTTGCTGACTGATACGCTAAGGTTCTCCCAGAGCTTGTGCATTCTGATCAGAATGGTTTTGTTCCTGGCGAAGCACCTTCCAAAACATTTGCTGCCTTTTCCATATCAAGGACCAGGTGAGAGGTAGGTTTCCCCGCACTCCTTGCCTTATACTTGACTTGGAGAAGGCGTTTGACACCTGAACCTGGCCTTACCTATTTGCACTACTCACCCACATGGGGGAGGGGCCTAAGCTCTTAGCGTACATAAAATTACTGTACTCAAATCCCAACTCCCGGGTCCGTCTAGGCCGTCACATTTCGGTGCCCTTCTTGATTGGCCCAGGCACAATTTAGGGGTGCCCGCTCTCTCCCCTGCTTTTTTTGTTAGCCATGGAGCCCTTAGCCATAGGTCTCCAAAGAGAGGGGCTGTAATGGGGTATTCTTTTGGCGGGAGAGACTCATAGTGTGTCCCTGTATGCCGATTACCTGCTCCTGTACATAAGGGACATATTGGTTGACCTCGACCACCTCTGCGCCACGCTTGTGGGGTTTGCTGCAGTGGCTGGACTGCGAGTCATCAGGACATAATCCACAGTCTACCCACTTAGTCCAGACTTTCCACCACGTGAGGTGCGCATTGGGGGCTCCTGCCCTGTTCGGCACGTACAGGCTCCCGGCTATCTGGAAGTTTGCTTGTATCATGCTCCTCTCGATTTGTATGAGGGCAAACATCACAGGGCCTTGATGGGCATACGCTTCCAAGTAGGTTTTTGGAGAACACTTACCCTAGCTCCCATTGGCATGATTGCCTTGAAGAAAATGGTCCTTCTACCTCACCTTTCATATTACTTTGCTGATCTTCCATTCATCCCACCTCACTCCTTTTTTAAGGAGCTAGATGCCTTACTCTGTTCCCTTATTTTGGGGTGCCGGCGAGTCGCCTTGGTGAAGTTACAGTTGCAGACGGACCAGGGAGGTCTGGGAGCCCCGTCCTTTGAAGCATATTTCATGGTGGCACAGCTGCAATGGCTGTCCCGCTGGACAGCTGGATGATATCTCGGGGAGACGGGCTAAGACACCTGCCCTGCTGCTGCTGGTAATTAGTCTCTTACTCTTGGCTGGGGGTTAGACCAGCCCTGACGCACCCCGTGCAAGTGATGATAGCAAAATCTAGTTTGGATAGGATACACCGTCTTTCCCAGAACGCTCCGCTCTATACCCCCCCTACTACCTCTGGTCCGCCTACCCCAGGGCCGGAGCTTTTACACAGCTGGGGAACTATGTGCCTGGACCAGGTTCTTGCTTCATGAAGTGGAAGCCCTTTTCTCAGAGAGTCAGGTTCTTCCCTTTGCCCAGCTAGCCGAGGAGAGCAGACTTCCCCCAGGGCAGTTCCTTCTTCACAGGCAACTTGTACACTCTTGCCAGTGCCTATAGGCCCTGTCAAGCGGTGAACCGCCGACACACCCAGTACTTCAGACCGCATTGACCGTGTGGCCGGGTCGTCACCTCATTACCTGGTTGTGCAGGGCCATACGTAAGTTATCGACCACATCGCTAGACACACTTCGCCAAAAGTGGGAGGAGGAGTTTGAAAGGTTGCTTCATGATAAGGAATGGGACAAGACCCGAGAATTCCCAAACAAAGTCTCCCTAAACCCATGCTTTAAGAGCATACAGTTTTGTATCCTCTACCGTGCATATCTAACACCAGCCACCTCGACCGCCACTTCCCAGAGTCACACTTTGCTTGCCCCGATGTCAAACTCCTGATGCAACACTTATGCATATTTTATGGTCCTGCTTGGCCCTACAATATTACTGGCATGACATCCACGCTACACTGCGGGAGGTCACAGGTCTACGGGACATGTGCATGTGGGAATCCTGCTCGTTGGGCGTCTTCAAGCGCAGGACACAGCATAAGGTACACACGTGATTTGCAGCCCTGGCGCTACAATTACCCAAGAACGCGATCATACTGCACTGGCGTGCTCCCATGGGCCCCCTAGTGGAGGCCTGGATGGGGGCGATGCGCAGAGGGGGCACTGCGGAGAAGGAGGCACTATGATACGAAGAGGTGCGTCAAGTCCGCTGATGCCCTATCTCCCAACAGTAGGCCCTTTTGCTCGCACACTTCTGTTGTATTCCGCTTTAGGTGTCCGTATATAGGTTTTCCTGAATCATGTCCTTATATAGGCACAATTCGCATTGCCCTTATATAGGCATAGAATCCCTGTCCTTATTTAGGCATTAACCGTGCACTCCAAATACAGGCATGGTCACCGACATCCGTCCACCCTAACGTCACAACGAGTTCTTAGAAAACAGACCCTTAAGCTTCGGGAGTTCCCCTAGCACAGGACTATTGATTTCTCCAAGAACTCATCTATTATGTATGAACCGTTATACCTTAAGGGTTCATTCCTGACGTCTTCCTCTGTCCGACTTCACGTCAATGCTAACATTCCGAGGCACCTACCAGGTATAAATATACCTTCCCTTGCCCAAACAAGTTAGAGGAGACCTCGACTTCAGGCGAGAAGACTGAGAAGACGCTGTCATTCCTGCACGCAGACGAATCCAGCTTCCAGTGTTCTGACTCCCTTCGCGGGGTGTTAGAGTTCCAGATCCGGCAAGAGATTCCCACCTCTCTCATTCTCAAGGTATGGAGCTGACTAGAACCTAAAGGGACTCTTGGCATACTTGGCATACTAGACTTAACATACTCTTAGTATACCATACTAGAGAATACTCCACCTACTTCTTACCTTTCCCTACACCTAGACTAGGTTAGGTACATTGGGGTAGAACTAGCTTAGAGATGCATCGTATGAGTACTCACATTTTTAGCTCATGTTATTTATGTACGTGAATATATGCTAAAAGATAATGCTAGAGCAGTATTATTTATTTCTACTGCTCACGCTGTACATTATTTATCTTGCATACTGTCTTGTGATCATAACAGCACATATCTTTTACACGAGAAACAAGACTGTTCAATAAAACCCTTTTATTGAAACGCCCGTCTTTCCTTTCTGTGTAACTCTGTAGAAACTAAGCATGCACGATTGACTGAGTGAAACTGTTATCTATTGTTTCCACGATTCTGAGATGTGTTCCGAATCTAAAGGGAAACAAAGTTGTCATGATTTTCGGTTGCCAGAAACTACTCCCTTCTTGTTCTCAAGGAGTTTCTAGTGGCCTTTGAGCTAGCTGGCACAAGTAACTAAGTTTAATATACTCGATAGGGACATACCGACCTTAGTCCTATGTCAAGCCTATGGGTTATATTATTCCAATGCGCAGAGCCTATTAGGGAATTAGGAACTACACTACATGGCGCCCAAACGTTTGGTAAGGCAGTAATTTAACGCTAGATACTTAGTAACTCAGTCGTGCTTTTCTCAGAGACCCCTACTCACATACTCCATAAGACGTCTGGAGTGGGTAGGGTTAAATATCCGCCATAACTAATTAGGATAAAAAGCACTATATATTAGTTGTTTGGTTTGTTCAACGTTGAAGGATACAGTGTTCCAAAATATTGTGCACCTTATCTTTTGTTTCCTTGAAACTTGTTCTACATTTTTCAAAAAACAAAATGTCCGAACACGGGGACGATGCCACCAACACCGGTGGAGCTGCGGCTCAACCAGTCCTAACAGCTTTTAACTTTTCAGGTTTAATTGAAACCGAGGAGGGTGTTATAGACATCCATCCAAACTTAAGAAGAGCCATCACTCTAAAACTTATAAAACACGGCCTACCACCAAGAGGCGGTAGAGCAGTTTTCGTGAGAGAGGCACATGAATCGTTTCAGACAGAGGTATTCTATTCATGGATAGTATTCCCAGAATCAAATCCAGTCACAAGAGTGTTTCACTTCTACAAAGAAGATGAACCACCAGAGGATTATATTCCTTTCGAGGATATTGAAATTCCACTAACATACCAGGAGCATCCGCTCTGGTTTAAAGGCGCCCTAAAACATCACAGAAACATTACCAGGCTCGGTCCACTAGGTAGACCAGGAGCAACATGGCCGATTCTAGCCGGCTACACTCCTCATCCTGACCTCGATATAATGTCAGACGAGGAGTTACTTACTCAACTACAAGAGTTAATAAAAATTTACAGACAATTAGTCCAATATGTCATGCGGACTTTCACAGTCCAACCACCATTAACCATTCCAAATCAAACTCCTCAACAGGGGAATATACTAAAAATTACACCACAGACTCTATACGCAGTCATGGGTAAAATGCCCACAAAACGTGAGCAAATTCCATTCTGGATAGCTCAAAGAATTACTCAAATAGAAGCAGTATTTCCTAATACTAGCCCTTATGAGAAACACAGAATCCTAACAATCTGTTTACCAATGGGGATCACACCACAACTGGAAGACTGCACCACTTGGGGCTCAGTCTTTGCTGCCATCTATACTAAAACACATGGTATTCCGTCAATTGCAGTTATACCTGATGTCCTGAAACAAATTCAAAACGAATACGGGGCAGAGGCTGCTCTGAATTTAGGTATAAAACTACTGAAAAACTTCGACCAGGTCTCAACAATAATATTATCTAATATTAAAGGGGAGGCAGCAGCAGTGGCGATCCGCCAACGATTAAGGGAATTCGATGTTACAGAACATCAAACAGAACTACCCAGAATAATAGAACAATCTTATGCAGAATTAGGCAGAGATAGTTTGGGTGGAAGACCATTGAAGCCAAAACTATCTGAAAGTCCTGAAAAGGACTCTATTAAACAAACTCCTACATCTTCTAAAAAGAAGTGGGAAACTAATAAACATAATTCAAACGAGAAACGTTCTCAATCCCGAGGTAGGTCTCCTCAAAAGGAGCCCTCTGAAAGGAGGTATAACCTCAGGAATAGGGATAATTTAAAAAAGCCTGACAGGTATCAAGATACTGATACACGTTCCTCTCGTACCTTTCAGATATCGTCACAGACATCGGAAAGAAGAGGACGGTCAGAACATAGAGAAGAACGCGTGAAATCGAAAGACGACAAACACGCTCCAAAAAATAAATCAAAACCTCAATTCTCAAAAAAGAAGGTAGGAGGTCTGAAGATCAGACATGCCGAGGATACTGAGAACACAACTCAAGAACGGAGAATGGGCTCAGACAATGCTGGACAGTGCGGCAGAAGTCACAATAGCTCGCCAGAACCTGAAGGAACTTCTGGAGATAGTGGACTTGAATGCGTACATCACAGTAGAGACTGTAGACACCAGGGTTAGTACTCCACAAAGGTTATATGAAATAACACTCCGGAGGGAGACATACCGAGAAAGGTGAAAACACTCTTTTGGGAAAAACTTTCAAGGGGTTATGATATACTTCTAGCAGAAAAAGACTGGCCACCACAATTTGTCAGGGAGTGCCCACATGGCAAGGACATTATTATGCCTGCCTTCTCCAACCATATTCCAATTCACCTAAGATATACTTATGCCAGGAAATGGGCAGTTCCCCAGGCCCCAGCATTATATAAAAATCATTTAGGATGGGATGAGGACTCACCTCGCCATAAAATACATCTAAAAAATGAACCTACTGCACAAAGGCAGTACCCAATAAAGCAAGAAGCTAAAAAAACAGGTCAGGGAGATCTTAGATCAACTTGAATACCAAGGGGTGATTGAAACATGCACCTCTTCAATGAACAATCCTTTGTTTCCTGTCTCCAAACCAGACAACACCTATCGTCTAGTTTTGGATTACAGACACTTAAACACTTGTTCTAAAACATTTGCAGTGCAAAATGCACATAGTACAGCATTAATGAATAACATTGTGCGTAAAAAATATAAAACCACATTGGATATCTCAAATGGTTTCTTTTGTCAAAATATAGCATCTGAAAGCAGGTACTTAACAGCTTTCTCAATAATGGGGACCCAGCGTCAATTTTGTCGACTCCCACAAGGGTTCAAGAACAGCCCGGGGTTATTCTCAGCGAGGGTAACGGAGTTACTACAAATTTATGATAATGAGGCATTGTCATATGTCGATGACATCTATCTGACAGACGATGACCTGGATAGGCACTTGAACAGAGTGAGCACCATTATACTAGGCTTCGCCTCTGAGGGCTATAAGTTCAACTTTAAAAAATCAAAAATTGCCCATCTCAATGTCCTTTTCCTAGGATCTGAGCTTTCAAGTGAAGGCAAGAGCTTGGCAGCCAACTTTTTAGAAAGGTGTGCGCTGCTCCAACCTCCAAAGACGCTGAAAAATTTACAATCCATCCTGGGTTTCCTAAATTTTGGAAGAACTTACATTTTAAATTACGCAGAAAGGGTTAAACCTCTCTACGCATTAATCAAACCTGATTTTTCAATCAAAAATTGGACACAGGAACACACAGAAATCTTGCGTTCACTCCAAGCTAACATGTTAGCAACAAATCACTTACAAACACGCGTAAGTCAACGCAACTTAGTCATCCGGATAATTTCGGATCAATGCGGATTCACCTACTTAACATTTAATGAGGGTGAAAAAGTACCAATTGCATACAAATCTCATTTGTATACACAAGCAGAAATGCGCTTCACTTCAACAGAAAAAATACTGACAGCAGTTCAAACCGCTGTAGCAAAAGAAAGAGCTCTAGCCCAAGGGAAATGCATTATTGTCGTAACCCCAGTTCCGGCCTTAGAGGCTGTAACTAAAGCGAGCATTCCAAATGCTAAAGCATTACATCCTAGTGGATACAATGGGTTAATTCTCTTGCTGCAACAGATGTTGAATATGTTTTTGATCCTGATCTAAAAACACAAGCGTTCCAGCAATATGAACATGAATGTCCTCTGCCTACTGAGATTCTGCCTCCCGATCAGTACGAATTCATAATTTACACTGATGGATCCGCACAACCCGCTACAGGGAGTAAGCAAGCTTACAGTGCAGCGTGCGCAATCGTTAAAGGTCGCATGCGAGATGGCAACTTCAGACCTATGGTCACAAAAACACAATCTCTAGGAGATTGTACAGCACAGCGAGCTGAACTACAAGCATTCAAAATGGCATTTGAAAGTACAGATCGAGAATTCCCCACACTAATAGTGTGCGATTCTTTCTACTGTGTGCAGTCGTATAATGAATATATACAAACTTGGCTTGAAAATGGGTTCAAAGATGCAAAAAGTGGCACAATAAAGCATAAAACGCTTTGGGAACAAGTAGTTCAGTTAAAAAACGAACTACCAAAGACTCACGTGATTCACACACTGAGTCATCAACGTGATGGCGTTCACGTTGCAGGGAATTCATTGGCTGACGAAGCCGCGAAGGGGGCTGTTCAGACGGCTTCCGTAGCTGCGATCACTCGTTCAAAAACAAGAATAGACAGTGAGATAATGTTGGCTGTCAATGCTACGAGCAAAGGCAGTAGTGCAGCGTTACCAAAAAAGTTTCCACTCAAGTACTCTTATGTAATTGATGCGAACAACGTTCCTTTTGCTCGAATCCCTGGAGTGGGGGATAGGGTCATTCCAAACAAGGATCATAGATTAGGACTAATCCTAGCAGCACACGAAGGGATAGCCTCTGCCCATGCAGGCATTTCTGCAACAGTATCTTTACTGAAACAAAGATATTGGTGGCCTGGCATTAGGAAACAGACCAAGAACTATGTTCTGGAATGTGAAATATGCCAACAGATGAAAGTCTCCACAGTGAAACGTCCTGCGCAGACACCCCTGTTAATTTCAGACAAACCATTATCTTGTGTTTACCTGGACCACTGCGGTCCCTTGCAAAGGGATGGTAACTATAAATATATAATGGTCGCAGTGGATTCTTGCTCTAGGTTCCTATGGATATGGCCTCAGCGCTCGGCTGACGCTCGAACTGTTATAAAAGATTTGCGAGTCTTTATCGGCACATGCGCAATAGGCACGCTACATTCTGACCAGGGCCCTGCGTTTAGCTCTCGGGCTTACAAAGAAGCCATGGCCAGTCTGGGCGTTGCATTGCGGTACTCCTCTCCGTTTCATCCTGAGGGAAATTCTGTTGTGGAAAGGAAAAACCGCGACATAAAGCAGTCTATAACCGCTAGGTTATTAGGTTCGGGTGATGGGTGGGTCAAACATCTTTATGGTGTCCAATGCTCATTAAATAATTTGCCAAGAAGTTCTCTAGAGGGGGTCACTCCATATGAGGTCCTATTTGGGACAAGAATGTGGGTGCCAGATCTAGAATGTAGAGGCACAGTGGTGGAAAATAAACCCTTTGATATCAAAGATCGTTTGGCTGTTTTACAGGATCTAAATGGAACTAAGATAGAAACAAAGCAACGTATTCCTGCAGCTAACCACCACTGGGGAAAAACCGGTGGAGCCAGCAAGGCCTGTCTGGATTCCAAAAGTTGGGGATCTAGTCAGAGAAAAGATTGCGGACAAGAAGGAATTTGGACCTTCTTACAGACAACCAGTACCTGTCCTAGCCATACACGGAACAAGAACAGTACTTCTGCCGCCCCTTGCTGGAAAAAAGGAGAAAAGATTTGTGTCCATCGACCTCATCAAACCACAGTATGCGGCCAATACTAAATAGTAGGCCTCGTGGACTCCGACCTAGTAGCAGACGCCCTCCTCTCGCTACTATCCAAGAGGTTCAGACTGAAAGACTGATAACCATCGAGAATTCAGCAGTAACAGATGAAGGACTGAGCAACAATGCTATGGAACTCATCCCTCTTGAAACTCAAGTAACAGTTCGTCCAAATACACCTGTCTACACCAATGTAACAAGTGATCAACTGGTTCCAGCGATTTCGAGAAATCCTGATGCAATTTCAACAATTGACAGAACTGCTTCTGGCTATTTCATTAACTTTGATATGTTTTCTGAGGATCTGAGTGAGCCTGAGACGTCGCCAGCATCATTGACTTTCAAACAGCAAGTACAAGACTTTCTTCATTTTCTGAAAAAGACTTATCTGGTTTCACCATGGATTGAACTATGGATTATTTCTGGAATATTTTTCTTTCTGCTGTGGCTAGCTTTGGTTATGACTATGAGCGTGCTTATAAATGGCAGATATATCCATGTGAACACTGAAAGAAAAGAAGTGAACTTACTTTTGAAACCTCACAAATCTTCCCATCGTGAAGCAAGAGACTTATCAGCAGTGAACATCACAGCTGTTCCTATACAGGATGGTATAGTGTGGGACAAAACAGATTTCGATATATTCAGCCCTACGGAACAATTGAACATTCCACATTTATTTAAGATTTCACTAAGTGATTTTGTTTCATCCAGTACCTATTCTGATGATTGGGACTTTGAAACTGTAAATGACATAATGTTTGATCTAGAAAGGTCTGCTGCATTTTCTAATAATGAATATTTAGAGGGTTCATCAGACTATGAACAGCTGTATTGCTATAATCACTATGGTCATCATTTTTTGCATAAATCTGCAACACCTAGAAATGTGTTTATGTTTAACCAATGGGAGCATTGTCCTACACCACCAAAAGGTAGTTCAAAAACATTTGCTAAAAAGTTTCCATATTTTTCAGGATACAATATATCTGATCCGGAAACATTTTACTATAAAAATGTAAACAAAACAGGACTGAAAATTATGCTAACTAATACGAAACAGATTTACTCTGCAGCATTTATTGCCCAACTGTCTAGACATGGTTTCGACTTGTGGAAAGACACAATAGACACAAAAACTGTCTGGGGTACTAAAGATTGGCAAGTGCAGGGGATAGAAGCTTTGTTTAGAGCCTGTATCATCCCTCAGCAAATAATGTTTTTGAATGACACTGTCCAACAAACGTCTTGCCTTGGTTTAGCCAAGATCAAAGACATGAAAACACCTTCTGTACCAACACCTGCAAGTGATAACAATACACAGGCAGCGGTTACAGTTGACACAATGCTACAACTCAACAGAACAAATCCTGATTGGAGAAAATGGTTGATCTGGCCCACAGACACAAACAACTGTCAAGAGAGATTCCTGAATAAAACACAGGGGTTTACTATTCAAAGGCCAGACCCACGATACGTCCAAAGACAACATCCGGGGGTAGTAATAACATACAGTGTAGGAAAATGATGCCTCGATTGGCTCCAGAAATCTACACTTAAGGATGTGAAACAACAATTATCTTTACTTACAGAAGACGCAGACCTTAGGGAATTCTTGCTTGGACCAAGAAAACCGCGTTAAAAATGTTTCATATATGCCAGCATCTATGCTGCTTGTAGTGAAGCATGGAAGGTGTCACAGATAGAGGCCGCAGAACGAATACGTGAACTTGATCATATTAACTTAGAGAAAACTCTCACTGTGGTCGACAATGGGTTAACAACTTTGTCCTCCAGAATTTATTCATTGGACAGTATTGTATCCTCTGCTATCGACATACTGGAACAAGATTTAGCCATGTTACAACAAGGCCAATCTCAGTTACGTTCTATTGTGTTATTAAGCTGGACGCTGCAATCTTTGCGTGCGGGCTATGTGCCTTGGCGTTTTATCAACAAGTCGGCTCTGTTTGCAGAATACAATCTAACTGATAAACAGATTGAACTGGCACAAAGAGGAGCAAAGTATACAATGCTGAGCATTGAAAAACTGGAAAAATGACCATTCACAGTGGCAGAAAAACCAGCTACAGAATGACTTATTCATGGCAAAATTAGTCTACCTGTGACTACTTTTCAGTTTCAGGATTGCCTCAGTGTTTCTGAGCGGTACACACTGTGAAAGTGCACTAAGCGGTTCACTAATTTGTCAGGACATTTGTTACACGGGGCTTGTAATGGTTCTGTGGCAAATTTGTCCTGCCACCAGCAGGGTACACCAGCTGCTGTGATTAATCCAACGTTTGGCCAACTTTCTAATGGGAGTTACCTCATGTTGAATGATCAGAGTTGCTTTGGCATGTTGCCAGGCATCCCATATCTAGTAACGGTCAACTCCAGGGTCACTTGCTGTATGCAAGTATTGTTTGCCCCAATAGACACAGTCAGGGAGTCACCTTTGTGGCCTTCGTTGAATGTCTCTTTTATACGATTTGATACTTTAAGCAGAATGAAAGCCATGCTTATACAACAAACAGTGCCTCTGACCTCGGCCAAAGAAACCTATGATCTACAAGTTGCAAGGACTTCGGCAGAGATACAGGCTTTAATTCGTACAAACTGCCCTATACATTTCGTAGAAATGATAGGATGTATCTTTAACATGTCTGATACAAGCGGAATTGTACATATATTTAAGACCATCTGTTCCGGACTATTAGCACCTTTCCAGGCTGTCCTCGGAATCATCCCAAACTTCGCACATTCGGTGTTTGGTGGTGTGCCGTTAATTCTAGCACTTGTTGCAGGAATTCTGTTTCTATTCCTCCTACTACGCTATGGCAAGTCTATTCGCCAACATCACTCCGAGCGATGTGGAGAAAGCTCTCCTTGAACGGAAATGCCGTGAGCGAATAGTACAGCTTCTGGGCATGCCTCGTCTACGGGAACTTAATACAATGTGGTTCCTGCCATTCAGACCAATCTGGCAAGATTGCATCTTACCTGTTCTACGCTGCATGTTTTGCGGTGAAGAATGCGTGCTAGACACCTATCTAACACTCCCATCAGTCATGCCGACGGATGTCGATACTCTGCTGGACCCGATAACGGCCCATGCTGTGTGTTGTCCCCAGAGGCATCCGATCCTGATGACGGCATTCATTGAGATCTCATAGACGCTTCCGGCAGCTGCTGAGGTATGAGATGGATCAACAGGCACACAGGTAACAATGGACGCGAACATTGCATCTTCTGCTGAAGGCGATGTTTCTCATCTCTGTGCAATTAACCTTCTGAACGAGGTGTTGCAAATGTCACCAACTTCGGTGGACGATATTTTGGCTACGGAAATAGATGATCTAATGTTTACGCCAGACCCATACACTGACTTTGATTCGGCTCACAGTGTACCAGGGCAACAATGAAATTTGGCCTTCATATTTTCAAAACTTGGAACTATTCCCAGAAATTGAACTTTTTCTTTTTAAAATATATATATTTTTTTAAATTACATGGCAAATGCACAATCTGCTTACAGTAGAACTAGTCTTATAAAACGGACTTCTTTGAATACTTCCAGGGACACATTGTCACCTTACTTGTCTAACATTTCATTTAATTCCATGATATGCAATGGCTTTGATTTTTGAAAACTTATCGACCATTTCATTATATGCATATGTATATATTTCTGTTTATTCATTCATGTTGCATTTTACTTCCATTATATGCTTAGAATGAAAACGATGCTTTAAATGTACAGTACCTATTGCATTCAACAGTTTATTTTTAAACTTCTTTTAATATGCTTTTAGAAATGTTTTTAGCAACATGTGGTACTCAATTTTATGTTTAGCATTTAAATGTTTAGCATTTAGTATTATCGTTCATTCGAAAGTGGAGTGGGTGTTGTATTCCGCTTTAGGTGTCCGTATATAGGTTTTCCTGAATCATGTCCTTATATAGGCACAATTCGCATTGCCCTTATATAGGCATAGAATCCCTGTCCTTATTTAGGCATTAACCGTGCACTCCAAATACAGGCATGGTCACCGACATCCGTCCACCCTAACGTCACAACGAGTTCTTAGAAAACAGACCCTTAAGCTTCGGGAGTTCCCCTAGCACAGGACTATTGATTTCTCCAAGAACTCATCTATTATGTATGAACCGTTATACCTTAAGGGTTCATTCCTGACGTCTTCCTCTGTCCGACTTCACGTCAATGCTAACATTCCGAGGCACCTACCAGGTATAAATATACCTTCCCTTGCCCAAACAAGTTAGAGGAGACCTCGACTTCAGAGGAGCCCGTATCCAGGCCTGACGCACTGAGAAGACGCTGTCATTCCTGCACGCAGACGAATCCAGCTTCCAGTGTTCTGACTCCCTTCGCAAGGTGTTAGAGTTCCAGATCTGGCAAGAGATTCCCACCTCTCTCATTCTCAAGGTATGGAGCTGACTAGAACCTAGAGGGACTCTTGGCATACTTGGCATACTAGACTTAACATACTCTTAGTATACCATACTAGAGAATACTCCACCTACTTCTTACCTTTCCCTACACCTAGACTAGGTTAAGTACATTGGGGTAGAACTAGCTTAGAGACGCATCGTATGAGTACTCGCATTTTTAGATCATGTTATTTATGTACGTGAATATATGCTAAAAGATAATGCTAGCGCAGTATTATTTATTTCTACTGCTCACGCTGTACATTATTTATCTTGCATACTGTCTTGTGATCATAACAGCACATATCTCTTACACGAGAAACAAGACTGTTCAATAAAACCCTTTTATTGAAACGCCCATCTTTCCTTTCTGTGTAACTCTGTAGAAACTAAGCATGCACGATTGACTGAGTGAAACTGTTATCTATTGTTTCCACGATTCTGAGACGTGTTCCGATTCTAAAGGGAAACAAAGTTGTCATGTTTTTCGGTTGCCAGAAACTACTCCCTTCTTGTTCTCAAGGAGTTTCTAGTGGCCTCTGAGCTAGCTGGCACAAGTAATTAAGTTTAATATACTCGATAGGGACATACCGACCTTAGTCCTATGTCAAGCCTATGGGTTATATTATTCCAATGCACAGAGCCTATTAGGGAAATAGGAACTAGACTACACTTCCAACAATTATCAGACATGGACCCTACACTCCGCCGCAATAGGGCTCAGCCTTGATACCTGCGAGGCACTTATCTCTGGTGAGCAGTCAAAATATCGAAAATAAAATATCGACATACACTAATATCGAAGTCACAATATCGAAGGGACAGAATATCGATGTTAAGAATATCGATGGACAGAATATCGACCCTAAGGTAAGTAATATCGAATTTGTTTATATCGATGTAAGTAATATCGAAGTTAGTAATATCGAAATCAAATATATCGATGTTACTAATATCGATGTTACTAATATCGATATTTGTATTATTGTTATGTATTTTGTTATGTTTTTAATATGTATGTGTTATATGTGTTTTTGTTAAGTGTTCTACTTGTCTAAAAATATATGTATACAATTTTTATATGTTAATAATGTTTTTTTTAAGTTATTGTTTTTTTTTTGTACCGTAGCGGGTTGTGGGTTTATAGGGGAATAGGGTGGGAAGTAATTTAATTATACTAAATTAATTATTAATTTTTAGGAATTATAAATTAATTTTAATTATTTTTGCGTTTAAGTTCTGTAGCGGGTTGTGGGTTTATAGGGGAATAGGGTGGGAAGTAATTTAATTGTAATTAAGTTATAATTTATTTTAATTAATTGGTATTGATAATTATATTATTGTTAATTAATTAATAATTGGTAATTAATTTTTATTAATTGGTTATTAATTTTTATTAATTGATCATTATGTTAAGTGTATTATTTTATTATTGGAGTGTGTTGTGCGTTTATAGGGGAATACTTTTGGAAGTAATTGAAATCTAATTAAGTAATAATTACATTTATTTTTGGGTATTGATAATTAATTTATTGGACATTAATTATTAATTAGTAATTTTTTTAATTAGAATCTTTTGGTTCTAAAAATTAATTTATTGTTGTTTTATCATCAATTGGTAATTAAATATTATTAAATATTATTTATTGATACATTTAATTAATATATTAAGAAGTAATTATTAATTGATAATTAATGTTTAATTATTATTATTTTTGGTATAAAAAATCATTTAATTGTTCAATATTAGTTAATTGGTAATTATGTTCTAATAATTTATATGTTTTTTGTTATTAACAATATTGTATTGTTCAATATTTATTATTCAGTAATTAATATTTATTAATTATTATTTATTGGTATTTATTATTAATTTATTGTTAATACATTTTCTATTGGTAATTATGTTTTTAATAATTATTTATTGGTATTGGTAAATAGTTTACAGTTATTTAATAATTCATTAATTATTTAAAAAAATTATTTTATTTATAAGTATGTTATTTGTAACTTCTACGCTATCCAACACTTTCCCTACTGTTGCACTCTCTGGAGTTGGACTAGTAATTTTTACCCCTACGCTATCCAACACTTTCCCTACTGTTGCACTCTCGAGTTGGAATAGTAATTTTTACCCCTACGCTATCCAACACTTTCCCTCCTGTTGCACTCACTGGAGTGGGAATAGTAATTTCTACCCCTACGCTATCCAACACTTTCACTACTGTTGCACTCTCTGGAGTTGGAATAGTAATTTTTACCCCTACGCTATCCAACACTTTCCCTACTGTTGCACTCACTGGAGTGGGAATATTCATTTTACCCTCCCGCTATCCAACGCTTTCCCTACTGTTGCACTCCCTGGAGTGGGAATAGTAATTTTTACCCCTACGCTATCCAACACTTTCCCTACTGTTGCACTCACTGGAGTGGGAATAGTAATTTTTACCCTTACGCTATCCAACGCTTTCCCTACGGTTGCACTCACTGCAGTGGGAATATTAATTTTTACCCTCTCGCTATCCAACGTTTTCCCTACTGTTGCGCTACCTGGAGTGGGAATAGTAATTTTTACCCCTACGCTATCCAATACTTTCTCTACTGTTGCACTCTCTAGAGTGGGAATAGTAATTTTAACCTCTACGCTATCCAACATTTTTCTTACTGTTGTTTTTTGGGAGTTGAAATAGTAGTTTTATTCCCTCCGCTATTTAATATTTTTTGTATTATTTTAGTTAATGTAGTATATAATTAATTTTAAAAATATTAAAAGTACATTTTTTTTTAATTTGTTATACATAATTATTTAATTTTTATTTATGTTATTGTTTTATGTGTATAGATGTATTTGTAATTTATAATATTTTTTATTAATTTATAATTTATTAAAATAATTATTAAAACTCATTATTAAGGTGTCCATTACGATGTCGGGCGGAGAAAAATCCGCCAACAACCACAGTGGCGAAAATCCGCCCGCCTACACCGTCTGAATACCGACCGAGCAATTACGATGCCGCGAACCGAAAACCGCCGGAGGCGGAAAATAAACAGAAAAAACCGCCCGCCCATGTCCGAGTCCAAGTCCATCCGCCCGCCACGGACAGAAAGACGCACGACAAGCCAAAACCGCCCGCCCTGACGACCGAGACACCGCCCGTTAAATTAGGATCGTACCGACATGAGCGCGGGAAATCCACAAATACACCGCCCGCCAGCGCAAACAACAGTGACGAAAATGGACACGGCGGAAGCCCTGGCGGCCACGTCCATGCACAGAAACCATCCGCTGACGAAAACAAACACACACAACATGGCTAACAAGTCCACACAGCAACCCACGCACAAAAACCTAAACACAGTACACATCCCTGAAACACCCCCCTGGACAAACAAATCAACTACAAATCCCACAACACCAGCCACAACACACCTGAAAACAACAGACCATCATGACACACCCACATAGGTAAGTACAAAACCAGCCCCTTCACAGACCACAACCCCCTGCAACATTACAAACTGAGGACGAAAGCACACAACACAGCGAGACAGAAAGGACAGCAGCACACCACAGACACGCACCCATCACACCCATCACCACCACCACCACCACCAAACACTGGCAACACAAACCCCCTGCACATCACACACCACACACCGCACCAGCACCACAAACACCAAAACACACACCATGGCACCACACAGAATGCCCAAGTTCACTGCCACCGAGTTGACGGTCATGGTCGACGAGATCGTCAAGGTGCACCCACAAATCTATGGCAACCAGGTCCAACAGACACCACTATCCACCAGAAACCGGTTGTGGAGCAGGATCGTAGACCAGGTCAATGCAGTCGGGAACGTTCCACGCAACAGAGGAGAAATTAACAAAAGGTGGAACGACCTCAAAAGCATGGTCAAGAAGAAGGAGACCAAAAATCGAGAGCTGGCTGCCAGGACTGGCGGAGGGAATCCCGCGCTATTCAAGACCTTCAAGGCGTGGGAGGAGAAGGTGCGAGTCATCATACATCCGGAGATCCTCACCGGATTACCAGGGGAGTGGAGGCTGGTAAGTACAAACAAACGTATACCAGCACACCACTATGTAATCACATGCACTACCACCATGCCATAGCTCCTAGGGACAAACACCCCCATGTCCAGTACACAATACACAAGACATCACCCACACATGCAACAGACACTCACACACACTCAGCCCAAAGTTACCAACTAACAAAACCATGGGGGCATGTGTACAGTCAGCCAGCACCGCAACTCCCACCAGGTCCCCTTGCACTCCAGATGCGCCAGAATGAGCACTCCCCACACCCACATCCATGTGTCTGCCATAGCTGCACTGACCGACAAGTAACAGGTAAGTAGCCGGAACACAAAGTCAGTGGGTCGGAGGGGTGACAGCTGAAGTACACACCCACCAGGCCCCCACTCCCACAGCACAGCAAGGTGGAGCACCCCCCACACCCATGTGTCAGGCACAGCTGCAGTAACCAACAAGTAACAGGTAAGTAGCCGGAACACAAAGGCAGTGGGTCGGAGGGGGGACAGCTGAAGTACAACACCCACCAGGCCCCCACTCCCACAGACCAGCAAGGTGGAGCACCCCTCCCTCCCAGCACCATGTGGTATCCATTGCATTGTGCACTCAAAAACAACCTGTAGGTGGGAAACTGTACTGGGCGGGGTGTCTGTAGGCATGAGGACTGTACTACGACTGACACATGGGACATGTCACGTAGCAGAGGAACACGCAGCACTGCTCCCAGTCACAATCATGTGACCAATGTGCACACGGACATGTATTACAGAGTCATACCCCACATGACCCATCACAGATACAGCAACACCCAAGGAGCCACGTCTGCATGCACAAGTCCCACTGGAGTACAGACCCACACAGCATGCACTGTGCCACCCATCACACACATCAGCAACACCATCGAAGTCTTGTCCATGTAGTCCTTACTGCCTGTCACCCACACATCGGACAACAACGCCCATGTAAGACAGACCGTACTAGAAGTACCAGCTTGGAACCACAATATTGCACACAAAGACAACTGGACCCATGAAACACACAGGCACACAATGCACATTCAACATATCATCCATCTCATCTCACAGCCACAATGTCATGAAAGGTATGACATCCGAACAGCTGTCCCTCATACAGTAGACATGCAAAGATACCTGCCCATGACAAATCAAGTGGCTGCAGTGACCGAAGCGCACGTCACACTGCGAGTAACGACACACATAATATAGTCAACACCCCAAGAGCACAGCACTGATGCACATGTACCAGGGCAGCATGCACACAAAGGAATTGGCCCATCTGCAATACGTCGTGTGGCACACAACAAGCACAAACTCACAACATTGCTACCAATGTGATGTCCATGAATGATAACAGTCAGCAGATATTCCGGCCATGTGAGACAGACACACACCTTTGTCTATGCACTGTCACGTTTGCCAGAACACATGTCACGTTCTGCACCCATTACCCACAGCATGTACCCCAAAAGCATATTTCAACCCAAGAGCGTTTAGGGGGCTGTACCCCCTTTTGGCATCAGCGTACCTAAGCGTTCCATCCCTCCCCCTAAACCATCGTTCAACCCAACATCGTCGATGGTCCTGGAGCACGCATACACACGAGCCACAAAATGTAGGAGCATAGCAACACACACCCATCGGCATTGCTAATCCGTCCCATGCCACATGTCCACATCACACAGACCCATTGCCTAGCCCACGCATACACACATCGTACATCCACACACACGCCATTGGGAAACCTGTGCACGACAGTGCACGAACTGTGAATGTCAGACAATCAATACATACTTTGCTAGGTGCAACACAATGACCCATCTCATTCTCCCCACAGGTGCCGAACTGCTGGATGCTGGAGAGGGTGACAGCAGCCAGCACAGCCAGTCCGCAAGCCCCCGACCCGGACTCACGGATGTAGAGGAGCTGGGCACCTCTCCGGACACGGACCACCCAGCAGGCCCATCTGGAGTGGCAGGGCACAACCGCTCCCCAGGGCCCCTCCTGCCCACCAACACATCACCCAGGGCTGCTGACCAGTCACAGACCCCTGCTGCCACAGCCGTTGCGGCCACCACCACCGCCGCAACCACCACCACTGCCGCAACCACCACCACCACGCCATCCCTCGCCACAGCCCCTGCGCAAGGGTCGGCACGGCCGTCGGGCTCCACCCTGGGAGCCAGAGCGAGGACCGTGGTGAGCAATGTGGCTAATGGGCAGGTCGGTGGCAGCAGTACTGGTAGGAGGAGCAGGGCCAGGCCAACGCCAACTGTGCCTGGGAGCCAAGCCCTGCCGCCAATCGACAGAGTCCTTGGGGCCTATGAAGAGGCCCAAGGCGAATGGGCCAGGTCGGCAAGCGCCACCGGCGAGGTCCTTGCGGTGTTGAGGTCCATGGACGCCCATATGGCCCAAATCGCGGCCCTCATGGGCCAGCTGGTGGTGGGGGGGAGGGCACAAGCAAGGCCAGCAACACCACCTCCGCCACCACCTGCTGTGGCGCAGGCTCGTGCAGCATCGCGTTCCCCTGCGTCCACAGCGAGTGAGCACTCCTCAACCACCACCAGCGGAACATCAACACCCCCCCCTACCAAACGTGGAAGGGGCTGTCCGAAGAGGAAACAGGTGTCCAGAGAGGACTTCGCCCGCACCAAACGCCAGTGAGTCAGCCAGCCACCTTGACCACCTACTGCATTGACTTGTAATACGATCCTACCCCACACTGCCATGTGAATGGCATGTGCCTGTTGGACTGTGGACATAGAACTCCATGGGTACACCTTGACCATCACGCAGCCATGACCGTCAACTCATTGTCACAGCATGCACCACATTTGTCATCACCTTGCACACAATCCCATGTCACCGCTGTTAATAAATACACCTTGATCACAATTGGCTTAATGTGTCCTGGGTTTATTCCACGATGTGCAATCGCCACCATGAGCAGAAATGCATCTGCTGTGTGGCATGTCGATGGGACAGGAGAGGCTACAGGGACCTAGGGGTGAAAAACAGAACAAGAGTACATTCAATGAGTGTGTCACACACTCATCACACAGTACTTGTCACCAACTACAAGCAATGCACACACATCTCACAGAGCAACAGGGCACAATGCTACAGCCACTGACAGTGGCATACCAACCTGGACATGGACCATTGACACACAGCACTCAGTGAACAAAAGGCCCCCGTAACAGAGCACACATACACCTGCACAACTACAGCTACATCAGCCGTCGTACATGGTCACTCACCGTCAAGTGAAGTAGCGGGCGATGAGCTGCTGACGCACATTCACAGCTTCATCCTCTCCACTGTCCTCTTCACTGGAGCTGTCCTGGTGTGCAGGCTGGGGCCCTGGTTGATCTCCGTCATCCACAATTAGGGGGATCTGCTTGCGGATCGCCAGATTGTGCAGCATGCAGCAAGCCACAATTATCTGGCACACCTTCTGTGGGGAGTATGCCAGTGCGCCCCCGGTGCGGTCCAGGCATCTGAACCTGGACTTGAGGAGGCCAAAGGTCCGCTCAACCACACGTCTGGTCCTCCCATGTGCCTCATTGTAGCGGACATCAGCTGGGCTCCCAGGACGTCGTAATGGGCTGAGCAGCCAGGGTCCATTCAGGTAAGCAGAGTCACCTGGGTGTGAGGGACACAGAGAACCGTTGCAATTCCAACTGGACACAAGACAGCATCGCACAGCCAGCACGCTACACTACTCCTCATACTCACCAACAATCCAGCCACGGTCCGGTTGCAGATTGGTCATCAGACGTGGTAGGATGCTGTTGCGCATGATGTGCGCGTCATGGGCCGATCCTGGGAATTTCGCACACACGTGTGTAATCACCATGTCCGCAAGGCACACCACTTGCACATTCAGGGAGTGCGTGTGCTTCCGGTTGCGGTAGAGGTGCTCGGTGGCCTTTGGTGCAACAAGGCCAACATGGGTGCAGTCTATTGCACCAATAACGTGGGGGATTCGTCCAAGAGCATAGAATGCACCCTTCACTGCCGCCAATTCACGAGCCCTGGGGAAGCGGATGTATCTGTTCCTGTACAGCATCATGGCTGACAGTACATCCCTGAGCACCATGCTGAACATGGGTTGGGACATCCCACCTCCACTGCCCACTGCGTGCTGGAATGACCCAGTGGCGAAGAAATGCAGTGCAGCCATCACCTTAGCCGTGGGGGTGAATGCTGTTGGATACACCCTGCGAGGACGGAGGTGGGGTTCCAACAAGGCACATAGGCGATGCAGGGTGGGTCGGTCCAGACGATATTTGCAGATGACCTCCACATCCACCATGTCTGACAGAAATTGGTAGGGGCGATGAATGTTTGGTCTCCGCCTAGGAAAGATGGAAGTGAACACATGTCAAAGCAACACGCCACATGGCATATTCACATACACAAAACATAAATGACTGAGCAGGCAATTGAATGACAGAACGGCTGACAAGTAGGGACAGCACAGCCACAATACACGTACACAGGTCCCCTGCCAATAGCAATGGGCAGTGACACACACCATTGCTATGAGCATGCACATGGGGAGTTAGGCCTTAACAACTTGTAAGGCATGCTGATGGTAACAGACTGCATATTCGGTAAACTGCAACACCACGGCAACATGACTAGCTGCTGTGCATCACACTGCTTCCGAGGCTGGGTGTGTAGGGCACACACCAACAATGCTATGGACACAGGCTGAGCGGCCAAAACAATTGGGACATGTGGCACGAGGGGATATGAGACAGTCATTGATGTCCCTACTGCACCCTATGTACAGCACTGTACGGATCACACCTCCAGAAACATTGACAGGTGTACACATTGGCAGCCCCATGCCAACACGGCTGTGTGCTTGCAACTACACATCACAAGTGACACGTAACATTGCACGTGCCAAGTGGCAGATGTACATAGTGAAAGATGGCATGTGTGTGCATATGCATATCCCATGCTCCCATGCCAATGTGTACATGATGATGTTCCTACATACATGTGGAGGCTGAGCACTGGCCGTCCCTGCCAATGCACACAGCATGTTGTGGCCCTGTCCATTGTGGACCTGCACCCAAACGCAAATCATGGCCACACCTGCAGATGCATTGTGCACATTATACTGTGTGGTGCACATGGCATCAGCGGACTGTACCCGGCATGGGCCAGGCCCTTACGGGCAACTCCAATGACCCTCGCGGTTGCACCCTGCGTGTTCCACTGTGGAGGTAGGCGTCCATGGCCAGCTGGGAGCAGGCCAACGTCTGCAATTGAAGCTGCCAGACATGGTACACGAATCGCAGCAGCTTGTACCCACTGAAACGGCCCCAGGGGGTAATATGTGTGTGTGAGTGGGACAGGCATAACCACAGCTACCTGGCACTGCAGCCTGGCACCCCTCGACGACACCTGCTGCTGCCACCACTCCACCTACACGTGGATGACGCTGAGGACATGTCCAGGTCCACTCACCGGCGAAGGAGCTGGAGAACCTGGATTCCGTGCTCCACGCACACTGCACATGGCTATTCCTTGCGAAAGTTGTGTGTGAGAGACAACTGCAGGTGGTGTGCATGTGGGGGACACCATGAGTCAGAGCCTGTGGAGTACAAACATGCACTGCTCACCATGCTGGCTGCAGGTGGCATGGGTGTGTGAGCTCTCGGGCGCTTTGACCTGTCTGTCCCTCCCGAGTGGTGGTACATGGCAACTTCATGTCAGACATCCAGTGACACAGACAATTGGCAATGCAGGTCTCAGTGCACTTGTCGGTCGTGTGGAAGTCAGGCTGGGGCCATGCTGCCCTTCTCAGTCCCAGCAGGCTTGGCCTGCACATTGACTGCACAATGCCAGTAGGTGCCGACACAGACTGCCTAGTGGGTTACATGTGTCTCCTGTTCAGGACCCCCGGATGAGCGCTTACTCTGCACTGTCGATTGGACACACCATGACTCGTGATAGGGATGTGTGTGAGAGATAGTGGCACTGAATGTGACCTTCGTTGCGGGGTGGGCCATGCACAGGGCGAGTACGCTGATGGTTGCGCAGTGTTGGTCACAGTGGGTACACCCACACAGATGTGTTGCCTTGTGATCTTTTTCTAGGTCAGCCTGACAATGGACAGTAGATGTGGGCAGGCTACACATTGCTCGATGTGCTGTCTATGTGCATGTGCATTCACACCAGGCACAACTGCCCCTGCACATGTGAACCCTGCTGCACTCAGTGCTGGGTCTGTTGAGCTGATGCACCGTCTGTGCGTGGGGCAGACAGCTCTGCTCACTTCCGTCATTGCCCATGACATCACTTTGCCGCAGGTGACATGGATCATGGAGGGCCCACATGTACGCGTGGGTGGACTACACAAGACTGTCCAATGGTTGTCACCCCCAGTCAGTGCTTGGAATGGGAAGTATGTGGTGCTGGTACTCTTTTTGATGTGTCGAGTGTGCGGGCTAGGTGCGGGGCTACATGCAAGACATGGGAAGGTCATCGGCTTATCTACTAGTTGCAATACACACGAGACATGTCTTTTTCTGACCACATCAGGGGCATTCCTTAAACTAACTGAAAGTCAAACAGTTATCTTTTACACTGTCCTCATGGCCTCCCCTCGCTCACACCAATATGCATTTGCACATGAGAAGCTAGCGCATGCACAAGCAGCTCCAAGCTCGCCCCAGAGAGGCCAAGGAGTGTATGTGTGGGTCCAGTTGAACAAGTGGTCTGTCTCACGGTATAATTAGTGGCGGGACGCCGTCCACATGCGTGGTGCCCCGACTCGAGACCCGGGCAACATTGACAATGCATGACAGGCTCCGCAGTCCGGATACACCACCTGCAACACACAGAGGCTGTAGCTGCCCTAGCGGGCCAGTCCACGTCCAACTGGAGCTCATGGCCCCACACATTCACTCTTTGGCCTCTCTGGGGCGAGCTTGGAGCTGCTTGTGCACGCGCTGGCTTCTCTGTTGCAATGGCATGTAACGTGTGTGGGTGTATTGTCAATGGGTGGGATGGTGCGAGCCACCTTCCGTGACGTCACTGCTGCTTGTGATGTGTGCGTCCCCCACTACTTCCATTTGACTTGTGCCATACTACACATTGTGGATGTGTTGCCTGCGTGATGTGACAAGGATGAGCGCGCCATGACCTCTCACCCACCATGCTCTACTGCCATCCCGTGCCCTGGATTACCTGTGCAAGTGGACGATGTTGGGGATACACCAGGTCGACAGGGGATGTGAGTGCCTTGGCAAGGGCCTGGCGGACGCCCAGCAGTATCCGGCATGTCCACGGAGGGTGGGCTGACGTCTACACTTGATGCGGCATTGTTCGTGTGCCCGCCTGTTGTGCACACACGAGTTCACATTCGTCACCAGACAGGTGGTCTTTACAGATTCCCAGGAGTGCGCCAATGTACTGTTCCTGAGTCCTCCCAACACAGCGTGTTTCAACATTGCATGTGCGCACCTACCCGTCACACCCACCCACCTGAGCCATGCGTAACTCCCGCTTCACATGACACATGTGTGTCTCCCACAGTTGTGCTACTCATTTGCGTTGACATCCAATGACAGTGGACTACATGGTAATCTCACGACTGCCGTGTACTTCACACACTCTCATCCTCTCTCATTCGTACTTGTGAAATGAATCAGCAGAGACACATTGTTGCTTCAAGCCATGTATTGGGACTTATGTCCTCTGTGATGCAGTATAGTGAACACTACTGGCAGCGAAGTGCATGTGGAGGATATACTCAGCATGATTACACATAGCATAGGGTGTAGGGGTACAGTGATTAGTTGTTGACTGTGGGATGTGGGCTTCAGAGTTACAACTGCTTAGCCGTTGGTGTGCTAATGTACATTTGCTAATTACTGTGGTGCTGCTGACTTTGACACAGACAGTATACATGTAGCCTACCAGTCCGCTTGTCATCATGGGCACAGTGCATCTCAGTTCCATGTTACAGGTTTGCTGCTATAGTTACTAATACACACGTGCGTGGAGGTGACATCAGGGCATGGGCTTACGTGCATGCAACGGCGTCCCACTTGTTGTTGCGATGTGGTGGGTACTGGCCATGTCACAGTCACTGGGCTCATGTTGTTGGTGGATGCACTTGGTGTCCATGCAAAGGTCCTGGCACGGACGTTCAGAGGGAGGTGTGGTGACAGCTCTCACATACTACAGCAGGACGATTGCTGTCCACTGACCGGTGCATATGTTCATGGGCGCAGGATCCATATCATGGCATGGTTGTACGTGCAGTTCTGTCCATGTGGTTGCCATACGCAAATCCCATGCCTCTGCCTCCCCCTGTTCATGCAGAGTTACTGGATGTGATGAGGAACAGGGTGCATTTCCCAAATGGTATCAGATGTCATGGCAGTGTAGTTGTTGTTGTGGTGTCAGTTGCATGGTATAGTTGTTGTACTGGTAACTGCCTAGTCCGTGCGTAAGCCAAGCATGGGTACGGTGTGGGACATCATTGCTCAATTGGGGGTATGGCGACGGGGCCCGACGAATTGACAGGTTGTCAGGAATGCAATACCTTCCAGCAGGGCTTCCATGGCATTGGTGGTGGACATGGTTGCCATCCAATGTAGCGGATGGTGGCTGTCAAGGTGTTGGTCGTGAGTTGTCCCGTGTAGGAGCATGATGGGACATGTTGGATGGCATTCGATGTAACTGTAATCCATTATCCGTCGTGTGGAGGCACAGTGGTCCCATTGCAGTGTGGGTCCGATAGTCGCCACATACACCATGCCCCCATAGGCTGAACAGACCCTGTCGTGGGCGTCCAGGGGTTGAATAGTTGTAGCAGGTCCGCCCTTGGACATGCCGGGTTGGAGAGACATAACTCCACAGGATAGTAGAAGGGACACCTCCGACAGTAGAAGACGGGGATGACGCAGCTGAACAATGCGATGCGGTAAGTTAGTCGGTAACTTATGTTCAGCAAGGCCAGATTGTCACATCCCAATATCTGTATCAGGTTATGTTTGTACAGCTTGATCTGTCCGGCGTAGTTGGGTAGGTGTGGTGCAAGTGCCATTTTGCTGCAGGGCGCTGTGGTGGCGTGCTCCGGCTGTCTGTGCAGTCTGCAGAGTGCAACCTCCGATGTTGCTGGGTATTCTGTAATGGTCGTAGGGAGGCAGGACTTGTGTTATGTTGGCTTGTGAGGAGGACACGGGCCCTCATCCCACATGCTTCTCTGAATGGTCAAGGTCAGTGGTGTCTGACTCCTTCCAGATAACTTGCATGTGAACCACATGGGGGAGTGTTATCATTTCTTCTTTCCGTTCTGAATGTTCTTTGGTGTTATGCGCTATCTGCCCTGTGGCCGCTTCCCTCTGCATGCCTGTGTTGGGCTTTGTTTGGTGCAATGACTGTTGTCTCCGGCTTGTTTAGTCGGGATGTGGTTTCAGAGTGGGAATGGAAGGTCATTCGGTGCTGTCTCCTCTCCCGTGTGTGGGCAGCAGGCTGCGTTTCCGCTATACGTTGGGCCTTGTGTTATAATTGGTCCCACCTGTTGTCTGTCCCCGGTATCTTTGATGTTACGTATTGCATGTCTTGTTATTGGGTGCAGGGTGGCATCGGTGTTTCTGTGTGGTACTGGTGTACCTTTTCCCGACGGGGTCCATATTCTGCTGGGTGATGTTGCCTCCGCTGAGTGCTTTGCCGTGTTTTGCACACAGGGGTGTGTCCTAATGTGGCGTGACGTCACTGACATGTTCGGGTCACTTGTGTGACGTCAGGTTGGCAACAGTGAATTGCCGGTTGGGGACATGACTGTGGCAGGGCTGTCACGTGACATGTGCGTTCTGGGTGGTGCTGGTGTGTGTGGTGTTTGGTTGTGACCCTGTGTTTGTGTGCGGCGCATGCATTATGCTGCCGTTGGCCTCTGCGTTGTGCGCATGTGTGGGTGCAGTGGTGGATGTGTCATGTCCACGCAGGGTTGTCGGGGGGGGGCCATATACAGTTTTCCCCCCCTTGCGCTGTGTACGCTGTTTGCGTGCCCCTGTTGTGTGTCTGCCTACCTGCGTCGCCGCGGTGCGTTGACTCCTGGGTGCTGCATCAGGTAGAGCATGGGGAGGGCCTGCAGTGCTGGATTCATGCTCGGGGGTCCGCCTCTTTACTATCCGTACTGTGCGTTCGGTTTTCCGCCTTGCTTTCACGTGCGGTGTCTCTTAGCCGGGGGAACTGTTTGGTTCTGGCATCGTAATTTGTAGGCCGGGCAGTACGTGATTTCGTCGGGCGTTGTGTCTCCGTTGGGCCGCGCCGCTCCGTGGACGGGCGCACTTTGATGGCGGAGGGCGTAGTTGGCTTACGGGCGTTGTTTGGCTGTCTTTTCGCATCCTAATTGGGCGGGCGTGTGTGCTGTGGCGGGCGGACGGTAACTGGTGCTTTTTGCATCCGCCAGCACGGCGGTGGTGCTTCCGCCCGCCATCCTAATGGGCCCCTAAGTAAGTATATATATTATATATTATATGTATATGTTTAATTAATGTTTTTATTAAATTATATATATTACTTATTAATTTTAAACATTATAAAATATTTTTAACTATGTTTATTTTATTTATAAGTATTATTTAGTTTATTTTACATATTTTTTTTAACAAAAAAAACGATATTTTTGATAACGATATTTTTGACATCGATATTTTTTTTCTTGATATTTTTGTATTTACCATGTTTTAGATAGGATATCGATATTGTTGACATCGATATTCTTGCTCCGATATTTTTGTAGGTCGATTTTTTGACCTTCGATATTTTGTCAGTGATCCATTATCTCTGTGGTGTCGACTGCCCATCTCTCGTGGAGGCAGCCCCTCCCTGGTGCATACATAGCCCTACCACTACTTAATAAAATGGAGACACATAGTGCAGCATTCTCGAGCCCAGTATTGTGCCCACTATAACCAGCACAGAACTAGAATGGCACCCGCCCTCCCTTCTCTCTCTGCCATCCCTCCCAGAGTTTGCCCCGAGTTAACAGTTTAGTTTTCATTTGCTTGTGGGTGAGACACACTGAGGCACCATCAGCCACAGGAGCGGTTAAGGTCTCTGGGCCCACTAAGTGGCACAGTCTAACATCTACTGTATGTAATTGAATAACCTGCTGTGCCTTTGGGCTAAAATGATGCTTCGTATGTAATGTAATTTGATGCGCGTGATCACTCTCTGTAATGCTGTGAATAAAGTCTGTAAAACCCAATAAAAAAGATTTTAAAAAACGAAACTATCACTGTAACACCGAAAAGACATCTCACTGCACACTTAAAGTCATAAAAATAAGTTGTTGATGAGCTGTTGTCACATGTCACATCCTTCCTCCTCACCACTGTCATCATTAGCCATTCCAAGATCCTCAGAC
Organism: Calotriton arnoldi; assembly: GCA_963921515.1. NCBI lineage: Eukaryota > Metazoa > Chordata > Amphibia > Caudata > Salamandridae > Calotriton > Calotriton arnoldi. The sequence goes on along the minus strand of CAWUFW010000004.1, from coordinate 2,168,848 downwards.
GGTGGCTCCTGCTGGTCTCCATCTTTTCCGAAGAGGGGTATGTTTTTCGGCACTGCCAGGTTGTGGAGCATGCAGCAGGCAATTGTGATCCAACACAACGTCCCTGGTGAGTATTGGAGGGCTCCACCGGTCATGTCCAAACAGCAACATCTGGCCTTCAGGAGGCCAAAATCCTGCGCCACTGGTCGCCATGTTCTCCCATGGACCTCATTGAAGCAGTCTTCCCCTGGCATTATTGGATTCCTCAATGGTGTCAATAACCATGGCTGTTTGGGATATCCTGAGTTTCCTACATGGAAGATTGACAGGAGTGCAATGATCAGGCAAACATTTTCATAATCTACACACAAAAACACAAACATAAAAGGTTCAGATAAAACATACTTACCAACAAGCCAGGTGCTCTCTGGAAGATGTTGCGCCATCAAATGGGGTATGATGCTGTTCCGTAGTATGTAGGAATCATGGGCTGAACCTGGGAATCTGGCACATACGTGTGAGATGTACAAATCTGCCAAACAAACCACCTGCACATTGAATGAGTGGAAGTGCTTCCTGTTCATATGCACCTGTTCATTGGCCTGTAGTGGTATTAAGGCAATATGTGTGCCATCAATAGCTCCAATCACATGAGGGATTTGACCAAATTCATAAAACCCAGCTTTTACATTGCCCAATTCTTTACGCATGGGAAACTGAATGTAGCAGTCCATGTGTCTCATAAATGCTGACAGTACATCACGAAGTACGTTGCTGAACATAGGTTGTGACATTCCGCTAGATGTTACAACAGTGTACTGGAAGGAACCCTTAGCCAGGTAATGTAGTACTGCCATCACCTTAACTATTGGTGTCAGAGATGTTGGATAGTTTTGGTGCGGACGTAATAAAGGTTCCAACTGCTCCCACAAATCATTGATGGTCTGCCTATTGAGATGGTATTTGCTGATCACTTCTCTCTCTTACATGGTTTGAAGGGCTGGAAAGGGCCTGTAGATGGTAGGCTGTCTTCCTGTCCCACCACGGTGTGTGGAGTGTAAACACATCAGGAGTTATGTCACATTGTTATGTTATGTTATGTTATAGGCATTTATAAAGCGCAAACGGTTACCCAAAGGTGTCCTGGCGCTAGCTGCTCTCAATCTGGGCACTTGGGTGAAAGGCATCTCTACAAATTAAAGAGCCATGTCTTCAGTTCCTTCCTGAAGGTCAGAATATTAGTGGTATTTCTCAAATAGAAAGGGAGATCATTCCAGGCCTTAGCAGCACCGGCAATAAAACTTCTCCCGCCCCAAGAGGCTTTTTTATGGGTGGTACTGATACCAACTTAGCACCAAGGGAGCGAAGAGTTCTTTTGGGTTGGTACCAATGTAGATGCTGTTTAAGGTAGTCTGGACCTGTGCCTTGCAGTGCCTTATGCACAGTGCATAGAGCTTTAAAACGTACCCTCTTCCTGACAGGCAGCCAATGGAGTTTTTTGATTTCCTTGGAAATTGGTGTAAATTTCGGGGTACCGGTGAGTAGTCTTGCTGCCGCATTTTGCAACAATTGGAGTTTATTCAGGAAACGTTCTTGAATGTTTAGATAGAGACCATTGCAGTAGTCCAGCCTAGACATGATAAGTGCTGTGACAACTGTCTGTCGACTGTCCACTGGCAGGAAGTGTAGTATTTTCTTAATCATTTTAAGGGTATAGCAGACGGCTGAGGCTACTGCATTAATCTGGTCACCAAAATTGAGCTTGTCGTCAATTATCACGCCTAAATTTTTTACCTTCCTAGTGGGTGTAGGGAGAATACCCAATACATCCGGCCACCAACTAGGGGTCCAGAAGTTGGGCTCATTTCCAAATAAAATGACCTCAGTCTTGCCTGAGTTCAGTTTTAGACAGTTTTGTGACATCCACCTCCCGACTGCCTCCATACAGTCATGGAACTGAATGTCTATTCCTGCTCCCTGTCCTGGTCGCAGAGCCACCACAATTTGTGTATCGTCAGCGTAGGAAGTAAGGTCAAAGCCAAAGGAGCCAATTTGGGAGGCCAGGGATGAGACATATACATTAAAAAGAGTCGGACTAAGGGAAGATCCCTGTGGTACTCCGCAAGGCAGGGAGAACGGTTTAGACTCAAATTCATCCAGTGCCACAATTTGAGATCTGCCAGTTAAGAAGGACTTCAGTAACTTCCATGCCTTACCCTGGATCCCACATGCTAATAATCGGTTCATCAATAGGTCATGATGGACCGTATCAAAGGCCGCTGACAAGTCCAACATAATCAGGGCGGCCTTGCCTCCCCGATCCAAAACTTCTCTAATCTCTTCAGTAGATTTAATGAGGGCAGACTCAGTGCTATGTCCTTCTCTGAACCCATATTGGGTAGGATCCAAGACTTGGGTTTCCCCTAGGAAGGCACTGAGTTGCACATTCATTGATTTCTCGACCAATTTGGCTGGTAATGGGAGACGTGAGATTGGACGGAAGTTGTTGGGGTCTTTAGGATCGAGGTTAGGCTTTTTTAGCAGTGGCAGTATTGAGGCAATCTTCCAGAGTTTAGGGAAATACCCTGCATCAAACATTGAGTTGAACAGGGAAGTAAGTACAGGGGCAATAAGTCCCGAAGCACCCTTAATCACCGAGACTGGACAGGGATCATAGGGGGAGCCTGACCTTGCTGCCAATAAGAGCATCTCTATATCGATAGCAGATAGTGGCTCAAATTTATCAAAGACAGCCGGGGGTCTACAGCTGAGCTCCTTCCTTCCGAAGGCGTTATGGTTCCTATAGTACTTGGGTGGTGAAAAGTCGAAAAAATGACCTCCACCTTATTTAAAAAGAACCTGGCAATGTTCTCACATAGTTCCTGGCTCGTCTGGATTTTTGCAGGACGGGGGAGGCCAGATTAGAGACTGTTTTAAAAGTTATTTAACCGAGTTTTTTGCAAGCGTAATTCGGTTTGTAAAGAACTCTTTTTTGCATTAAATATCATTAATTTATAAATGGCAAGACTTTTTTATAAAGCTTTTTCTCCGCTTCCTTGTATTCTTTCCTCCAATTCCGCTCAAGGAATTTACAGTTAAGTTTCTGTTTCCTTAGATCCTCCGTATACCAGGGGGCCGTTGGTTGAGATCTTTTGGGTGACAAAACTTTTTCTGGGGCTAATTTATTACAGGCTGTTTCTATCCACTTGGTGTAGTGCATAGTGGCCTCCTCTATACCTATAGGTAACTGATCCACAGTTGATGTAAGCGCATCTTTTAATGCCGTACCCTCAATTTTATTCCAAGCCCTGCTTTTTATTAGGCTCTTCGGCCCCTTATTGCCCGCACAGTGCGCCGGGAGGGCCAACTCAAATTGCACAGCAGAGTGGTCGGTCCAGGTGAGAGGCAGTAGCCCCGAGAAGCGGAGTTGTGGGTGGTTGGAAAAAATTCCATCAAGAGTGTGTCCTGCCATATGTGTAGGGCCTATCACCTGTTGACTGAGGTCGGCGCTTTTCATCATATCTGTGAGTGCCATCGTTTCTGATTCCAAAGGAGCTTCCAGATGGTAGTTAAAGTCTCCCAAGATAGTAAAGGTGCCAGTGCAGAGCCCCTCTTCCAAAAGATTACCAATAGATGTTAAAAAGGTATTCTTAGGACCAGGAGGTCTATATAATAAAATACCCTTAAATGTGTGGTGATTCGATACACTAAAACTAAAGGAGAGTGCCTCACAATCTGGATTTGAGGCTGTATGAAAACCAGCTTTTAATGAGTCGTGATAGATAATTGCTAATCCACCACCTCTCCTGATTGGCCTGTTTAGGGTATGACAAAGAAATCCTGGAGGGGTAGCTTTCACTAAATCTGGACCTGAGGCTGCATCTGTCCATGTTTCTGTGATAAAAGCCAACTCAAAATTTCCTTCCTCTATGAGAGTTGCACACTCTGTGCTATGTTTCACCAGTGATCTGGCGTTGAGCAGTATACATTTTATCACTCTTTTTTCTGGCTCCTGCCTCTTTAAGTTTTTGTTCTTGATGTCCTTTACTGACTGGTATATCAGTTTAGGTAACACCCCGTTGCAGTTGGGACAGGTGACTAAGGGAAAAGGGGGTCTGGTATTTAACACGAGACATACACAGCCGATGGTCTTACCAACCGGCTTCAAATCTAATAGTTGTAATCTCGAATAGTTTAAGTTAATCGTCTCACCCAAGTTAGGAAGAGCAGGGGTGCTGGCGCTGAGCGTGGTCCGAGCGCGGACGGGCGCAGACGGGCTTGCCTTAGGCGCGCCTTAGGCGCGCCAGCGGCGCGCCCGCTGCGCGCGTCCGCTGCGCAGGCGCGTCAGCGCTCCCATTTGTACTGTCAGGGGAAAAGAACTAGCCCACTGACCCACAGTACCCTCAAAATGGCGGTTGCGCTCAGAAAATGCGGGAATCACAGATGCCCCCGAACTTCCCAAAGACCTCCCAACTGAAGCAGAAGCAAATTCACGAACACATACACCAGGTAAATGTTAAAAATTCATGACCATGTAAAATATAAAAACGCTCACTTTGTTAAAAAATGCAGAAGTGCAGTGCCTAAAATCAGAGCAGTGCAATGTGCAAATAAGCAAGAGAAGCGAGTATTGTCTCCCGGCTCAAGCCTCAGGAGAAAGCAGCGCTGCGCAGGCGCGTCAGCGCTCCCATTTGTACTGTCAGGGGAAAAGAACTAGCCCACTGACCCACAGTACCCTCAAAATGGCGGTTGCGCTCAGAAAATGCGGGAATCACAGATGCCCCCGAACTTCCCAAAGACCTCCCAACTGAAGCAGAAGCAAATTGTCCACAGTAACATGTACTTAGACACACACAAAAGCCCATGTGACCAGACATACCAGTATATGTTAGTGCAAACCAGCATTTAAAAACATGTATACATGACATACAACAGCATACATACAATTTCCATATATGAAGCAATTTGCGTAAAAGCCTGGAATAAAATGACAGTAGACTCATATTTCCCATGTGACAACAGACTTAGGAGAGCCAATGTAAATAATCAACCCTTGGCAACCTAGTATAACATTAAATGACTAATAAATGACCACACCTAGAGTACCTGTGAAAAAATAAAATATATACTTTAATTAGGTCTTAAAGTAAGACCTAATACATTTATTTGAGTCAATACAGCGAAGGTGCCTGGTGATAACTGAGGACCCGTCCAGTAGGACGAATGGTCCTAAGCTGCCAGGTTTCCAATAAAAAAGAGAAAAACTTTGGACCATTTGTCCTACTGGACCCGGCCCTGGAATTATGAGGGACTAGGAATATATAAGGAGGCACTACCGACCAGAATACCACAGGGTTGGCATTGATGATTCTAGTTACAGTGGCGAATATGACAATTCATTATGCCCTGATGACGTCCACAGGTGGTAGACGAAACGCGTTGGCTGTCTTTATGATATTCATATGAAGATTAAAGAATATTTTGGACACATATTGACTGGATGGACTAAGTCATTGTGGAAACCTTTCACTGCGGTGCAATCCACAGTCGTGGTTGAAATAACCCTCAGTTCTGTGTTAAGTGATGCAGGGCCACTTGACTGTGACATGCCATACAATACATTCAGGTAGCAGACAATGTGCAATTTGAGGCCTTGGTAAGTGGGGAATGATCTGTATTGTGAAAGAGCTAACACCACTGGTGCTGTCTGTTGTCTAATATAGAAGCTGGCAGGTGTGAACTTTTGTGTGCTGATGTCACATGTAAGACTGTTCCATACATAAAGTGGGAGATTGAATGCTTCCTATCTGATATTGTGATAAATGCTAGATTTGGCCAATGTTACACATTCCCAATGGCATTGATGGGTGTCACAAGGCAGATTAGCACGTTGATGCAAAAACATGCATAGTTTGAAAGCTAACTGACCTGTCTTGAATTGTGCCTTAGCATACCATTGAGAAAGGCAGATTGAGTCAGGTGAGGTGCATATGTGCATCTATGGAGAGTCAATATGTGCGTAATGAAATGTTAGGGTGATATGTGTACATCAGCAGTATTTACTAGCTTGTGATTAGTGTTGCTATAAGGTGGAACATTACATGATTCCCCTTCTGTTATGTGCATAAGTAAGGCTTCTTCAGGGCCTGGAGGCATTTTAAGCTACATGTCCTTTCATTAATCTGCAATCATTGACATTGGCTGAGTAATAAGCACCAATGTTGACTGTGTGTATTCCTAGGCCACCTCATGCACATTGGTCCTCAGTGCTGACATGGCACACTACTTGGAGACATATTTTGTCCTTTCAAGTCTTCTATTACACAGGTGACTTCTATATGAGGTACTCATGAGGCACTTACAACAGCATCATCTGTAAGTGGACCAATGTGTAAGTGTCATTTGAACAGGGTGGAATGGGCTAATCCATACCACCTTCATCTTGGTAGTAATATTTTGCAATAGGTTCACTGTAGCAGGTGGGCTGCAGCTCAACATGTTCTGGATTAGGGACACCTCACCACATGCTGATTGCAAAGTCTTGCGGGGCTAGTCAGTTTTGCTTTCCATGTGTAATATCCCTTTGATAACATGAGGTAAGTATGGTATACTACAAGGGCCTAGGAAGTAAGTGTCAGAAAATCTGCTGGTACATACATGAGGTTAAATTGGGAACAAGGTCACGCATGCAGTTGTTTCAGACTGTGGTTATGACACCATTATGTGGGAGTGTGTATAGGTCATGTAGCTTTCATGCATGTGCTAATGGCTAGTTATGAACTAATGTAGTCATCCAAGTACATATTGTGAAAGGCCACGACTGTTGGGAAGCAGCTGGCCACAGTGGTTCATGTGCTGACAGTGACCAAGAGGGACTTAGTGGCACAGAGGGTGATGGGAGTGCCACGGAGGAGCAGACTGACACAACGGCAATCTCATAATTGTCAGATTTGAGCTCCAGTGAGCCCTCCCAGGTGGTGGTGGATCCCCCTGGACCTGCGTCTATTTCATCACAGTCCACCAACACCCCTACCATCTCCACCCTCACTGCTGCTCCCCAGCCAGCTGTCCACGGCTGCTCCCCTAAAAGGGGAGGATTCTCCTTTGCACCATGCACCTCATTCCCTGCCTCTGTCTCCTCTGCTGCCCTGAGTGTGGACACCATTGACCTCCTGAGGCAGATCTCTGTGGGTCAGACAGCAGTGCTGAATGTACTCCAGGTGCATACCAATCAGCAGATGGGGTCGTACCGAGAGGGTATTCACTCTGACATGTCTTCCCTACAGAGATCGTTTCACGCTCTAGCGTCCACACTCACTGCAGCCTTCATCCAATTCCGCCTTTCTACCCACCCTCCTACCTCTTCCCCATCCACAATTCATATTTCAGTACCTACCCAAATCAAACGCAAACATGACCACTAATCTACCACAAAATCCACACGCAGCACACAAGCACACAAACATCATGCAAAAGATATACACACACCCACTCAGCAGACAAAAGACACTCTCATTGCCACAACTATTGCCATACAGGCAGACTCCATTCCCACTGCACCACATATCTCCACTACAGACAATCAGGCAGACACCACAGCAGTAGACACATCCACTATGAACACCATACTAGCCTGACACAGACACATCACAGACATCACATCCCTCTACCTCCAAAACCCACCCCTTGCCTCACCTCATCCCCAGTGTGCCCAAATACTCTGTCTGATTGCCCTTGACCTCTTCCTTACCCCAACTGACCCACCCCATTTCAAACCTAAAATGAAGACCTTGCACCCCTACCTTACCCTTCAACATCAACCCCAAAGAAACCAACCCACCCCCCTACTAAAACCCAACCTACAACAAAAGTCACCAGAAAAAGGAAGGGTACCCGTCCTGCCAAAGCCCCACCCCCTCCAAAAACACAAAAATCCTCTTCCCATCCCAGTTCTTATATGGGGAAGGAAAGTAAGCAGAAACTAGTCCCCCCTCCCTAATCCCTTCACCACCCTTCATGGATACAAAATCCCTACAATGATTAATCCCATCCCCAACCCCCCTACCTGAATTCTGTTCTCCCACTGACCCAGCTGACCCTCCCAATCCTGAGTTCAGCCCTTTCAAGAACCAACCCAGCCCACCCTAGTTTCATCCTTTTCGTGCCTGGCCTGCCCCCTAGATGTCCCTACCAGGGCGGGGAGGAGGTATCCTTGGCGGTGTGTCTGAAGGCAAGTTTGGATAGCCAACAGTTTGCTGTTTCATTTAGACTGGAAATTGTCCTTTGTTTCTTGAAGTACCAAGTTTTATATTATATAAACACTTACTTGTTTTTGTATTCCTGTGTCCCCCATTGCTACTGATGCTAACTGGTATTCTTGTGAAATTTGGGATGTGTGACTACAGTTGTGTTTGTTTAACCATGACAGTGTATGGTTCTTATGTAGGTAAGTCTATTGTGACCTTGTGTGAAAATATGTACTTACAGTGACCGAGGGTCAATGTCCACAGGATGTATATGTGGGTGGGGGCTAACTGGCTAGGCATTGCATTGGATTTTCTATTAATTCATGGGTTTTGCAACTTTCTTTGGCCAGTGGCCAAGTGTGTCAACGGACAGACCTCCCTCAGATGTATGCTGCATACGTATTTAATGTGTACAAAGTAGGAATTCGTTTCTGCACACTTGGTGGGTCTTGTGTTGTCATACATAATAGGTACTTTGAATATACATGTACCCAATGCAATGTGTAGATCTCAACATTTCTCTTACTAGATATGGGGCAATTGCTGTTGCTTCTGTGTCTATTGTTATGAACTTCCAATTACATATTTGCTGCATGTGAATGCCACTTTTGTGGCAAAACCCATTAGTCCCAGGTGAGAATAATTCCACATGTCCTGTCCACATGGAGACTAGGAGGTAGGAGCAATACAGACTGTGTCCTGGCCCTGTAGGCTTCCAGGACTCCACCTATTTTGGGGAACCATTATATGCAAGGAGTCTATACACTGAGCCTTCTCATGTTTCTCTTTTTCTTTTACTTGTCTTTTTCATGTGAGTGTTGTGTGTGGGGCCATTACAGTGCTTTGTGAGTTAAGCTGTGTTTACTTAATAGCAAATTCCATACAGATGTATGTGTTAGTTGCAACAGGACCTAGCTTATGGTAAGAGATTGTGTGTCACAGGAGTTGACAGCTATTTTAATCATGGGGAGATTGTCTTGAATGACACTTCATTGCACACATATGTACAGCAGCTTCTGAACTTAACTCACAGTTAGAGTATGTCAGTCTGTACTTGTACATTGTCAGTAACCTGGTTATAGAGGCCATCATGCAGATGTGATGGAGATTTACATTCTGTCTTGTTGCATACATGGCCCCACAATATTTCTTTCACCCAGGGATAATATGCCCCTATCCTTTTCCATGGTCTCCAGCCTCCAAGGGGATGTATGTGCTATCACAGGGCCATGATTGTTGTAACATGTTGGACATGGTTGTCAAGGAGTGTTTGTGTGCAAAGTGATGTGGAGTGTGTGTATATGTCCTGGTGGGATGTATCCCCTGCAAACACTGGCACATACACACGCTCTTTGACTTCTGGATTGTGGTAGACTGGATCAGTGTAGTGATGTTTGGCTTTGAAACTAGTATATCTTGTTCATTACAACAGTAGTTTGAGTGGCTTAAGATGACAGAGATTTAGGGGGGTTCTCACAGGGAGGTGTATCATGTCCGTGAGGGCACCTTTTACAGACATGTAAGCCACATATATGTGATTTGCATTTAGTAGCACGCATATGGTATGTCATTACGTCTGGCATTGCATAAGATCCAGATTGGTGATTGTTCACATTATATTGTACCTAAGATGCAAAAGTTATTGTTATTGGCAATGGGTGTTATTTGCAAATCATTTTGGTGACACAAGTATGACTTCATTACATAGGTATTTGTAGTAGGTTCAGTTCTGACAGAAGGAGATTGTGAATGTAGTGTTACGGATATCTCAGCTATTACTTCTGGGGCAGTGGTAGGTGATGCTGCTGCAAAGTCAGCATTCTGTCTGTTCCTGATGTTGCTGCACTCAATGGAGATTATGTGTAAACCTTCCTGTGCAATTTCGTTTTCCAACTGCCAATGCTACGCCCTATTATTCCCAGAACCTCTTCATAGCCTGCTATGTATCTGTCTGTGCTCGCTCCTCCAATGCACCTTCCTGCCCCCATGTGGTACTTCTCAAAATATATCTTTCCACACTAATGCTGCACAGCAACAACCTCCTTCAAGGTGCACAGCAGAAGCTCAGCTGGACCCTCAGTCCTTGCTCTTAGCAGTTGTGAGGATGGTATTCGGATCAGGATGGATGTTGTGTGCCAGTGTATTCATATCAGTGGCACATACTTTTGTGTGCGCATGTATGTTATGTTGCCATACCATGTGACAAGTATAGCAGTGGTGATCTTACAATTCATATTTCTTTATGTTTATGTGTATATGCGCATTTATAGTCTTACCTCTATGTTGGGCCTGTCCCTATATTTTCTTTTCAAACTCTTGTCACCCGATGCTGAGATTCACTCCTCTCCTTATGCTGACCATGCTACAGAGCAGTTTTTCATTGGTGGACCATCGCTTTGTAGTCACTTCAATGTCTATGAGTAGGTGTGTCACTTACCGACGGTGACGTCTGCGACGGTTTTGATTTTGCAGATAATCGAGTAGGTAGAATAGTGGTATGACGTGCGCGATGCGCTCCATGCCTGCACAGGAAGTGAGAAACTGGTAGAGGTGAGCTTCAGCCTTATATGCCTCCCCTTCCGCCAGCTCTGATGAGATCGTTGGCCCGCCACAGACGGCCCGTCGGAAATACGCATCGTAATTGGCCGGGCGGTTCCGAGGAAAGACCACGATCCGATCAGCTCCATTGGTTCTTCCCAAGACCTGCGTGGTCGGAATTTCCTGTCGGAGTCGGGGGGAATGCGGATGTTGGAAAGCCATGTATTAGAATGCATCACAATCCGGTGGTCGGAGCGACCGCTTCCAATGAGACCTGTGGCGGTCTGACCGCCTCTGACAGGACCGTGGAAGCTGGTCTGCCTGACATCGTATTGAGCCCCTTTGTGATTGGTATGTGGAATTGTTTGGTTTATGTTTCTTAATTAATTTATGTAATTGATTGAGTTTGTTTTTAACTTTCTTGGTTGGTAACACTTTCATTTTTAAAAAGATAATGAATATATAATGTTATTACATCAGTATTCATTAACATTTAAGTTTGTTTTGAACTAGTGTAATAAAATAATAAATGTATTATTTTAAATAAAAAAGCATCTGGTATGTCGGTTTACAATATGTCAACGTTTTTAAGGACTTTGGTGGATTAGTATTAATGTTATACTATGCTTTTGGCTATCATTTCTAAGTAATGTACTGTTTTGTTATTTATGATGAGTTTGACTTAAAATGGTAGTATTACGTACATTTTGTTGTTTTTTGCTGAAATTAGGGTCAATTTGGCTAACAGATTGCTCTCCTTGCAGTTCTTTGTAACTTTGTTCATTTTGTAATGCGTCTATAAATTTGTAGAATGCAGGTTGGGTTCTGCCTAATATGGGTTGGAAAGCATTGTGTCATCCTTCCACTCCATTGTTTGTTTTAGCTTCATGTGCTAAGGTGCTGTCACAGACATTTCACCATGGTATTTGGAATTTGTTTTGGCCTCTGTGTCTGGAGCAATGCAGTCTGCTAATCCAAGTGTCTTTGAAATAGTCCATTAGGGGATTAAGTTTGTTTTTGTTTTGTTGGTAGAAAGGCCTTTTTATTACCAAATAGTAGTGGTTGGCTACCTCGGCGACAGAGACATAGGCTACTGCTATCATTTTTTTTATTTCAAAGGCAAATTAGCTGTTTGTAACATGCTTTACACTTAGGGCCTGATTATGAGTTTTGGCAGTGCGGGTGGTACGCCACCGCCGCGCCCCTGCACCGCTGAGACTTGACGACGCCCACCCGCCAGATTCCGACTTTGAAGAGGTCTGGCGGGCAGGCAGCGTGTCGGTCCCCTGGTGGTGTCTCACTCAAAGATGGCAGTGCCTCTGAAAAAGGCACCGCAATGGGAACGCCTCACAAGGTTCCTGCACTGCATGGATTCGAAAGTCCATGCCGTGCAGGAACTGTTGTGCATGCACACAGGGGGGCACATGTAATGCCCCCCCCCCCAGTGTGCATCCACAAGCGTAGGAGGCACAGGGGACTCTGTAGGGCCCCCTTTGTTTCCTCACCTCCAGGGTTTTCATGGAGTAAAGCCTATTGTGGCTCCTGACAACCACACCACCTCCAGGGAATGGCAGGCAACTCGTAATGGGGCAGTCGAACCGCCAGTGAGGTGGTGGCTGGACTTCCACACCCCCACGAGTCTGGAGGTCCTCGAAACGACAGACTCGTAATTAGGGCTTTGTGCAGATTTCTGGAGGTGTCTCTATATACTTCGATTGAAATGATAGTAACAACCTTGTATGGCTGTGTGGGGCTAAATGTTTTGAATTGTTTGAATCATGGCTTGCTCAAAGTTTATGATTATTTTATAAGGGAAGTAGTTAATTGTTTTATTTTTTATATGGTTTAAGAGTTCACAGTAAGTGCTCCTTTGTTTATGAGGTAGTAGGGCATATATAAAAGGAATATTTGTGTTTTGAAATACACCATGTATAGTATATATCTGAGTGAATGGTTCGGGACACATTTTGAAGGTCCCATCCATCATCCATGTTTGACATTTCCTAAGCTTTATTAAGTTATCTGCTGTAGAGAATATTTGTATTTGTTTTTCATTATGTAGGTTGTCATGTAAAAGGAAAGTTTCCTCAGTATGTGCAATTGTTAAATGTTCAGATATGTGTATGTCTTGGTATCTTCTAGGGGCAGGTGGGGTATCGGTGGTGTTTTTTTTTAGTTCATGCAATTAAAAGTTTTAAAGTGGGGTGGTATATCTTTAAGCATTTTGATTCTGGGTTCCTGGGAGTTAGTGCTTGCTTCTCATATCCTGAAATGGCTATTTCCGTCACATTTGGGTGGTGGTTGTGCTCTCTTACATGAATTATAACATCATCATTAGTAGTAGCCCTCACATAGCATGCATTAGAATAATATTTAGTACATTTCCAGTTTATATTTTCTGATGAAGCATTTTCTTGGCTGTAGGTGTAGCCCATGTAATTTAGTAACTGCTTTCTTTTCTGTGACGTGATATGTTTTGCAGCTTCTCTCACTGTATCTGAAAGTAGTGTAATAGTATAAATATATATAATATTATAAAGTTTGTGCGTTTATTATTTGCATATCAGAATATGCAACTGCTTCTATTTTGTATACCTATATGCATGTTCTGTTTAGATGTTTCACCCGGATTTGCAGCTTTTCCGTTGGGGGTGTTCTTATGTGTGGCAGGAGGTTTCTTTTTTGTTGGTTGAAAATAAAAAGTAAGTTTTATCTTAAATTTTATTGGCAGTTTCTAAAGTTTGAGCTCATCAGCATTACTTTTGCTTGCTATTTGGGTGAGTTCATAGGTTTTATTAATTTATGTATACTTACTTTCTTATATCTTTTTACTGGTTTATGATAGTGTTAGATTTGGGGGTCTCTAGTTGGCAGAGGTAGGTACCTTTGTCCAAATAGGGACCCTTGAGTCTAGTCAGGGAAAGTAGGTACACTCCCGAAATAACCCCTGCTCACCCTCTTGGTAGCTTGGCACGAGCAGACAGGCTTAGTTCAGAGGCAGTGTGTAAAGCATTTGTGAACACATACAGTAATCAAGTGACAACACTACAAATGGACACCACACAGGTTATATATTTATAAAAATAGGTATACTTTATATAGATTTATCACAAGACCATAAACGACAAAAATAATCCACAATACTGTTAAGAATACTTAGTTCTGATCAAAAGGCTTAATTCAAGGTTCTGTGCGAGTCGGTAGCCTCCTCCGGCTACGGCGATGTCGAGAACACACAGAGTCTAACAAATCCAGCTGACCGCGTCGAGACGGGCCAACACAGCGTAGACAGACTCGGTCACAGTACCTTTACTTGAAGCGGCAGGCACGGGCGTGCGAGCCGGATGGCTGTTCGTCGCGGTCGCGATGCAAAAATGGAAGCGTTGCAGGACGCGTTGTCCCTCGATGCGGTGCAGGCAGCGGCTCGTTGACGTCGTCGAGACGGAGTCGGTGAGACCAGGGCCGTGCGTTGCAGGGCGAGACGGTGCTTCGATGCGGTGCTGGCAGGTTGCGGTGCGGCGACGGAGCCGGATTCAGGAGCTGGCGTCGATCAGTCCGGACAGCGGTGCGAGTCGGGCGGTGCGTCGCAAAGCGTGCGAGCGGTGCCCAACTCCGGTGCGGTCACAGGACTCGAACTCAGCAGCAGTGACCGTGTCGGTCGGACCAGTTCGATTCGGCGTAGCGAAGCGTTGCAGGACGCGTTGTCCCTCGATGCGGTGCAGGCAGCGGCTCGTTGACGGAGTCGGTGAGACCAGGGCCGTGCGTTGCAGGGCGAGACGGTGCTTCGATGCGGTGCTTGCAGGACACCGAGTCGGTCGTGAGAGTCGGTCACAGCTCCCTACCTCTGTAGCCGCTGAAACAGAGTTTCCAGCAGCAATTCACAAAGGGGGTGAAGTCCAATGGTCCTGGGACTTCGGTCAGAGGGCAAGCTCTCTTCCAAGCCCTTGGAGATCCTTCACAAGTTGATGAAAGTCACAGCAAAGCAAAAGTTCCTTTCTCCTTTCTTTGGCAGTCAGGCAAACCACTGCAGGCCAATCCCCCAAGCAGCACTTCAGGCTTAGGGATAGTCTCTCCTCAGTTTCTTCTTGGTTCCGCTCCTCAGCAAAGGTTTCTTCTTGTTCCCAAAAGTGATCTAATTTTCCTGGGGTCTGGGTGCCCCTCTTATACCCTGATTCTCTTTGTTCTCTGGAGGCAGAGAGGCCTCTGCCTAGTCCAAAACCAGTTCTGGTCAGTTCTGGAGCACTTTGTTTTTCTGACTCCTTCTTTCCTTTCAGAATGTGGGGCAGAGTGCTCAGCCGCCCGGCAGGAGGTGGAGCCAGCATTGTGGAAGGCAGGCACAGCCCTATTCAGACCCAGGTGCAACTCCTCCCTCCACTCTGGATGCAGATCTTTCTATTCAGCCCTGCGCTGACTCACCCTGTCTCCTGTAGCCACCCCCAGCCCCTGTCACTCAATCTCCAGACAAGGAATACACAACCTAGCAGAGGCAGGCTTGGATAGTTAGGCAAGAAAATACCCACTTTCTAAAAGTGGTATTTTCGAACACAGAATGTTAAAACCAACTTCACTAAAAGATGTATTTTATCATCCTGAGTTCAGGCATACTAAATTCGTTTTTCTACCAGGTTCCCTGGGTCAGTTCTGACTATAAGGTGTAATAGTCAGTCTGCCCATTCTGGCCTATGGGGAGCAGGTAGCCTTGCAATAGTGAAAAACGAAAATGGCTGTAATTCACTATTAGGACATGCCACACACACCAGGGCATGTCCTACCTTATACTTACAATGCACCCTGCCCTAGGGCCTACTTTAGGGGTGACCAACATGCAGTAAAGGGAAGGTTTAGGGACTGGTAAGTGGGTGCACTCACCAAGTCGACATGGCAGCCCTAGGCTGCACACAGGCTCTGCGATGGCAGGCCTGAGACATATTTTACAAGCCGCTTCTGTGGGTGGCACAACCAGTGCTGCAAGCCCACCAGCGGCATTGGATTTACAAGCCCTGGGCACACTCAGTGCACTGTACTAGGGACTGACAAGTAAACCAATCATCCAATCGTGGAGTCACTAATCCATAACACAATTTACAATGGGGCGAGCATATGCACTTTAGCACTGATCAGCAGTGGTAAAGTGCCCAGAGTCATAAAACAGCCAACAACAGGTCAGAAAAAATATAGGAGGAAGGCAAAAAGTTTAGGGATGACCCTGCAAAAAGGGCCAAGTCCAACACAACCCCTTCCAGCCAAAACGCAGGGTAGACCAATCACTACCTTGATGGGCTTCCCTGCTTTGAGGCGATAGAACCTGGACCCTGGCCCACAACAGCAGGGGCATACTCCAGTTCTACGCCAATCTGAACCTATTTGGATCCCTCTGTCCATACTCTCAGGGCCCACCAAGCTAATCCATGGGGAACCCTTCTCCTCACCTGTGGACCCCACCTGTGCAGCACCTAACCTTAACTGGCTCACAGGTGTGTCCCAACAGACAGACAGCAAGCCACAGTGGCCACTGACAGGGGTCAGGGATGAGACCCAGGCCTTATGCCTCTCAGGGCTCTCAAACCTCTGTGGCGTCAGAGAGCGGGGGCAGTAGCCCCAGGTGCTTGGCACCCTTTGTCCATTCTCCCTCCTGTCAGGTCAGGTATGACATCCTGACACTGACCTACCAGCCCCGGGCCTGTACCCGGCGGCTGGACTGGAGACTGGGGTGGGCTTTCCCACACCCGGTCCTCCTCCTTGGGGCTCTGTACCCTCCCATCTGGAGCGGTACCCCCTTCCAGAATTGTCAGGGCACCTGCGGCAGGTGTCCTGCACAGTTCGCCCACCAGTTCAGGGGTTCTATCCTGCAACTGGGCGTCCAGGTCAGGGGGACACCCTGAACCTGGTCCTCCAATCTAGGGTCTAAACCCTCCAGTTGAACCGGGGTCAGAGGCGAGGACTCCCTCCCTCTGCAACCCCTTCCAGAGTACTGCCCCCTCCCATCAGGAGCGGTACCCCCTACCAGAATTGTCAGGGCACCTGTGGCAGGTGTCCTGCACAGTCCGCCCACCAGTTCAGGGGTTCTATCCTGCAACTGGGATTCCAGCATAGGGTCTGCACCCTTAGACTGGGCAGAGGCCAGGGGTGAGGCTGTCCTCTCCCCGCCCCCTTACTGGGGTCCTGCACCCTCCCACCTGGAGCGGTGCCCCAGAAGACAAACTGGTAGGGGCACTGTTAGCAGCTGCCCCTTCCTCCAGGTCAGGGGGACACCCTGAACCTGGCCCTCCAACCCAGGGTCTGTACCCTTAGGCTGGACCTGTGCCTGGCAACCCAGGACTTCCGGGAGGGTACACCAACCCCCCAAGGGAAACACACTCCTCTAGAATTGTGTCATAATCTGCCTGGCGCACCAGGACTTCCTGGGGCGCACGCATGCCCCCCAGAGGGTAACACATCTCTCAGGTGTTGTGTGACAGTCTGCCTGGCGCAGATCTCCCAACCCCTGTCCGTCTGACAGTGTGTGAAGATCCCCCAGGACAGAAGTGGTGTCACCATGGTCATTCACTGGTGACTCAGCCCTTCTGGCTGGTCCCTGACCCACTGGTTCTTCCACTGGGGACTCTCTCCCCTCTCACCCCTCACTCTGGACTTCTGCACCCTCCCAAGTGGAGCGGCACTGCCAGACACCAGAAACACGGGAGCTCCATTTACAGACGCTCCAGGTTCTCTAGACACTAGGAGATCCTCCTCAACAGGCGGCCCATCAGGGCAGCCTAGGCTCCCTACCTGGTGTTCCCTTAAAGAACCATCCAGGCTCTGAGACTGGGTTTCGGGCACCTCGGGACACGCAGCCCCACATTCACTCCTTCTCCACTGAGACAGGACGTGAGTCCCTACACCCCTCCCATTACCACGGGACCTAGCTGGGCTACACTGAACCTCTCCCACCACTCTGGGTTGGAAGACACCTGAGCCACTCCTCTTAGGGTCACTCCCCAATGCCTCTTCAGACCCTCTGGAATCCACCAAAAGGTCTGCCTCCAATGTGAGCTCCCTGAGGTCAGAGAACTCACTCTCCAACAGGTGTTGGCATAGCTCTGGAAAACAGGGACTTACAATATGCTCTCCCAAAATTGGATCACACAGTCCCCCACAGGGGTTAACCAAACCATCCTTCACCTCACCATCCAGTGCCTCACACACGTACTCCACACCACTCTCCTGAGACTGGCAAGACAGTATCTGACTGTCTCTGTCACTCAACCCACACTCTTCTGGGCGGTCTTCACACTCACATACCAGGACTTCAACCATGGGGGAACCCCTCTCCCTGCACCTCTCATCTAGAGTCAGTAGAGTGTCCCTCCCACCACTAGGACCATGAATCCCTGCGTCAGTTTCCCTATTCCTCTCAGGGACACTGCGCACTACTGGAGCTACCTCATGTCCTTGAACCTCCTGGTGTATGTTAACCCCCTCCTTCAAGTCAGGCGCCACATCTCTGGGTGTGTGCACTACTCTCTCAGCACTGAATAACTTAATTTTGCTGCCACCATCTGAGCTGGACTCCACCTCCAACTCAGCAAAGCTCACTTCCTGAGCTGCCCAAATTTCTTTTTCTTGGGCTAAGGCCCTCTGAGCCTCATCAATCTCTCTCAGCTCTTCGTCAATTTCTCTCAGCTTCTGCTCATAAGCCAGAAGCCAGCTATCTGTTTCTGTTTCTCCCTCACTTCTAGGGAATTCCTCCTCCTCAGACTCAACTGGTAGTGTTGCCTTCCAGCGGGGTAACTCATACTGAAATAGGGATGCCTCTAGATCCTCCCTGGACCTTCTCTTCACAGGCAGCCCTCTTTCCTTGCAAAACACACGTAGCTCCTTCATTGTGTAGATAAACATGTGCCAGAAGTTGAGTTCCATTTTGCAACAACTAACCAGAGTCATGGTATCAAAAATACCTCCAGGAGGACACCATAAAACAGAAAAACAGTATGTGGTCGCGTTTGGTCTGCACTCAATAGTAGTGTTCACCAATCACTGTACATGAATCACAAATGCAAGTCCAGAATCCTCACCGCTGACCACCAATGTTAGATTTGGGGGTCTCTAGTTGGCAGAGGTAGGTACCTTTGTCCAAATAGGGACCCTTGAGTCTAGTCAGGGAAAGTAGGTACACTCCCGAAATAACCCCTGCTCACCCTCTTGGTAGCTTGGCACGAGCAGACAGGCTTAGTTCAGAGGCAGTGTGTAAAGCATTTGTGAACACATACAGTAATCAAGTGACAACACTACAAATGGACACCACACAGGTTATATATTTATAAAAATAGGTATACTTTATATAGATTTATCACAAGACCATAAACGACAAAAATAATCCACAATACTGTTAAGAATACTTAGTTCTGATCAAAAGGCTTAATTCAAGGTTCTGTGCGAGTCGGTAGCCTCCTCCGGCTACGGCGATGTCGAGAACACACAGAGTCTAACAAATCCAGCTGACCGCGTCGAGACGGGCCAACACAGCGTAGACAGACTCGGTCACAGTACCTTTTACTTGAAGCGGCAGGCACGGGCGTGCGAGCCGGATGGCTGTTCGTCGCGGTCGCGATGCAAAAATGGAAGCGTTGCAGGACGCGTTGTCCCTCGATGCGGTGCAGGCAGCGGCTCGTTGACGTCGTCGAGACGGAGTCGGTGAGACCAGGGCCGTGCGTTGCAGGGCGAGACGGTGCTTCGATGCGGTGCTGGCAGGTTGCGGTGCGGCGACGGAGCCGGATTCAGGAGCTGGCGTCGATCAGTCCGGACAGCGGTGCGAGTCGGGCGGTGCGTCGCAAAGCGTGCGAGCGGTGCCCAACTCCGGTGCGGTCACAGGACTCGAACTCAGCAGCAGTGACCGTGTCGGTCGGACCAGTTCGATTCGGCGTAGCGAAGCGTTGCAGGACGCGTTGTCCCTCGATGCGGTGCAGGCAGCGGCTCGTTGACGGAGTCGGTGAGACCAGGGCCGTGCGTTGCAGGGCGAGACGGTGCTTCGATGCGGTGCTTGCAGGACACCGAGTCGGTCGTGAGAGTCGGTCACAGCTCCCTACCTCTGTAGCCACTGAAACAGAGTTTCCAGCAGCAATTCACAAAGGGGGTGAAGTCCAATGGTCCTGGGACTTCGGTCAGGGGGCAAGCTCTCTTCCAAGCCCTTGGAGATCCTTCACAAGTTGATGAAAGTCACAGCAAAGCAAAAGTTCCTTTCTCCTTTCTTTGGCAGTCAGGCAAACCACTGCAGGCCAATCCCCCAAGCAGCACTTCAGGCTTAGGGATAGTCTCTCCTCAGTTTCTTCTTGGTTCCGCTCCTCAGCAAAGGTTTCTTCTTGTTCCCAAAAGTGATCTAATTTTCCTGGGGTCTGGGTGCCCCTCTTATACCCTGATTCTCTTTGTTCTCTGGAGGCAGAGAGGCCTCTGCCTAGTCCAAAACCAGTTCTGGTCAGTTCTGGAGCACTTTGTTTTTCTGACTCCTTCTTTCCTTTCAGAATGTGGGGCAGAGTGCTCAGCCGCCCGGCAGGAGGTGGAGCCAGCATTGTGGAAGGCAGGCACAGCCCTATTCAGACCCAGGTGCAACTCCTCCCTCCACTCTGGATGCAGATCTTTCTATTCAGCCCTGCGCTGACTCACCCTGTCTCCTGTAGCCACCCCCAGCCCCTGTCACTCAATCTCCAGACAAGGAATACACAACCTAGCAGAGGCAGGCTTGGATAGTTAGGCAAGAAAATACCCACTTTCTAAAAGTGGTATTTTCGAACACAGAATGTTAAAACCAACTTCACTAAAAGATGTATTTTATCATCCTGAGTTCAGGCATACTAAATTCGTTTTTCTACCAGGTTCCCTGGGTCAGTTCTGACTATAAGGTGTAATAGTCAGTCTGCCCATTCTGGCCTATGGGGAGCAGGTAGCCTTGCAATAGTGAAAAACGAAAATGGCTGTAATTCACTATTAGGACATGCCACACACACCAGGGCATGTCCTACCTTATACTTACAATGCACCCTGCCCTAGGGCCTACTTTAGGGGTGACCAACATGCAGTAAAGGGAAGGTTTAGGGACTGGTAAGTGGGTGCACTCACCAAGTCGACATGGCAGCCCTAGGCTGCACACAGGCTCTGCGATGGCAGGCCTGAGACATATTTTACAAGCCGCTTCTGTGGGTGGCACAACCAGTGCTGCAAGCCCACCAGCGGCATTGGATTTACAAGCCCTGGGCACACTCAGTGCACTGTACTAGGGACTGACAAGTAAACCAATCATCCAATCGTGGAGTCACTAATCCATAACACAATTTACAATGGGGCGAGCATATGCACTTTAGCACTGATCAGCAGTGGTAAAGTGCCCAGAGTCATAAAACAGCCAACAACAGGTCAGAAAAAATATAGGAGGAAGGCAAAAAGTTTAGGGATGACCCTGCAAAAAGGGCCAAGTCCAACAGATAGTTGTTATTTTCTGGCAGTTTATCACTTCTTCACGTTGTAGTTTTTTCTTTTAGGTAGTCTATGTTAAGACATAGAAGTTGGAGAGTATTTTAATATTTATTTGCTATTTTATGTTTTTAAGTTTAATAACAATTATGTTTTAGTTTAAATATACATTTTACTTACTTGGTTAGGTAGTTGTTAGGTGTATATATTTCTTCTATAATGGTCTGGTGAGAGTTTTATATTGCAGGACCTACTGGCCAGGATCCCGCTCTCCGCCCAAGCAGCTCCGACGCAGCCTTGCCTGCCGCTGCCCCAGACACCTCTCTCCTGGTAGGTGTTCGAGGCCCTCCTCCACCCGGAGGCTCCTGCCTGCGCCTCATCCCTGGTGGTCCAGTGGGAGAGCCTTGCTCTTCTGCTGCTCCACTTCTGTCTGTCAGCCTTTGTTGTGCCCGTTTTGGTTTGTGGTGTCTTTTCCTGTCTTTTCCTGTCTTTACTGTTCCTTTCACTGTACTGTAAATTCTGTGCCTGTTTTGTCTGTGATTCTGTTCTTTTCTGCCCTTCATTGTTTTTTGTGCTTGTGCCCCCGTTTTTCTCCTCCCTGCCTGTTCTCACTGCGCTTTTCCCGCCACTGCCCCCCCACGGCCCCTCCCCCTGCCATTCTCGCGCCCGCCTCCCAGCTGTGCTTCCCTCCTCCCTGCCCTATTTAATGCCAGCCGCTGCTCAGCCGCTGCTCGGCCACGTGCAGCAGGCACACCAAAGGCAAGCCCTTCTGCACCCGTCCACGACCGTGACCAGAGCCAGAAACCCTGCATCTCCTACCATCCATCGCTACAACGCAGCCACCCTCCTCGCACTCGACACCGGAAGAAGCAACAACTGCCAGTGGGCCACACCGAGCACCACTCACGGACAGTTCTCCTGCCGTCACTGCCGCCATACCTTCACCACTGCACGCACCCCCACGGCCACACCCTCCATACTGGATGCCAACACAACAGAAGCCCTGAAATGCATTCTCCTCAATGTACGCTCCCTGCACAGACATGCCGTAAAGATCTGGGACCTCCTTGACACCCTCTCACCAGACGTTGCCTTCTTCACAGAAACCTGGACAAACACCACCTCTGCCCCTGACATTGCCACCGCCATCCCTGACGGATACAAGATCCAGAGGAAGGACCCTCCCAACCGCCCAGGGGGAGGACTCGCCATCGCACACAAGAGCTCCC
This sequence comes from Calotriton arnoldi, assembly GCA_963921515.1. Lineage (NCBI taxonomy): Eukaryota > Metazoa > Chordata > Amphibia > Caudata > Salamandridae > Calotriton > Calotriton arnoldi. The sequence continues at coordinate 2,146,413 of CAWUFW010000004.1, read as the reverse complement.
TCCGATTCTCCATCTCTACCACTAGTGTCTCCTCCTCCATCACCGAACACCTGCACTTCCAGATCCAGACCAGCCATAGAACCACTCTTCGCGGCACCCTCGCCTATAGACCCCCGGACCCCATGCTCCGATCACCACCACCATCACCGACCTCATCGCTCCCCACGCCATCGCCTCCATGGACTACATACTCATCGGAGACCTGAACTTCCACCTCGACAACCCCAGCGACCCCCAACTCCGCCGCCCTCCTGGAAAACCTCGGACTGAAACAGCTCGTCACCACACCTACCCACAAGGCAGGACACACCCTGGACCCCATCTTCGTAGGAGGTAACACCATCCACTTCAGTCACAACACGCAACCCCCATGGACGGACCACCGCTGCGTACACTTCCTCGTCCAAAAACCCACACCGCCCAAACCTGCACCGCGCCCTCCATGAAGGAACTGGAGCAAAGTCACCGAGGAGCAGCTCAACTCCACCCTCAACTGAGACCCCCATCCACCTTGACCGACGCCAACCTCGCAGTCAAGGAACTCCACAAATGGATATCCAACTGCGCAGACGAGCTCGCACCCCTACATAACCCCGACAGACAGCGCCCCAGGAAGGCCACATGGTTCACCGCCGACCTCCAAGAATCAAGACGCACCTGCAGACGCCTCGAGAAGAACTGGAGAAACAGCAAAGCGTCTGAAGATCGCACCACCTACAAAAACGCCATGACTAAACAGCACCAACGCATCAGATCCACCAAAAGGACCTTCATCCAAAACAAGATCCTTGCCAACTCCAGCAACTCAAAGGAACTTTTTGCATCATCCAGGAATTCACCAAGCCCCCCAGCGAAACCACAGACATCACCCCTTCCTAGGACCTCTGCAACAAGCTCAGATCCTACTTCCATCTAAAAATCAAGGGCCTCTACGACAACTTCAACGACAAGACACTTGACCCCGAAACCACATCCTTCTCCAGCAACGCCAGCCATCCCACCATCTCCTCCTGGACCCCAGTCACCACCAAAGACACCACCTCAACCATAAAAGGCATCCACTCAGGAGCCCCCACGGACCCCTGCTCACCGCACATCTTCCACAGAGCCGCCACCGCCATCGCTCCAGAACTATGACACACAATCAATGCCACTTTAAAGACCGGCATCTATCCCGACGACTGGAAAAGCGCAGAAGTCAGACCCCTGATCAAGAAGCTCTCAGCAGACACCACGGACCTCAAAAACTACCGACCCATCTCCCTCCTCCCGTTCGCAGCCAAAGTCACTGAGAAGACCGTCAATGCCCAGCTGACAAGATTCATCGAAGAAAACTCCATCCTCGACCCCTCCCAATCTGGATTCCGCAAGCAACCACAGCACTGAAACTGCTCTACTCGCCGCCACAGACGACATCCGCATGATCCTCGACCAAGGACACACCGCAGCCCTGATCCTACTCGACACCATCTCCCACTGCACACTCACCACCAGACTCTGCGACGCCGGAATACAGGGAACCGCCCTCGACTGGCTCTGCTCCTTCCTCACTGGCAGAACCAAAAGAATCAGACTACCACCTTTCCTCTCCGAACCGACGGAAATCAACTGCGGAGTACCCCAAGGATCGTCGCTCAGCCTCATGCTTTCCAACATCTACATGGCCCCCCTCGCCGCCATCGTCAGACAGCACGGACTCAGCATAGTATCCTACGCTGACGATACCCAGCTCATCCTCTCCCTCACCAAGGACCCCACCACCACCAGGCTCAACTTCCAGGAAGGAATGAAGGACGTCACATCCTGGATGAGCAGCAGCTGCCTGAAGCTCAACTCGGAGAAGACAGAGGTCCTCGTGCTTGAACCCTCCCCCTCCGCATGGGACAACACCTGGTGGCCCACTGCCCTCGGCAGCCCTCCCACCCCTATGGACCACGCCCATAACCTCGGCATAGTACTCGACTCCTCCCTCTCCATGATCCAACAGGTCAACGCCGTCGCCTCCAGCTGCTTCAACACCCTCTGCATCCTCCGAAAGACATTCAAATGGATCCTCCCCGAATCAAGGAAGACCATCACCCACGCACTCATAACCAGCAGACTGGACTACGAAAACGCCCTCTACGCCGGGATCAACAAGACCCTGCTCTGCAAACTCCAGACCATACAGAACACCGCAGCCAGACTCGTCCTCGGCATCCCTAGACACGAGTGCATCACCCAACACCTACAGAACCTCCACTGGCTCCCCATAGAAAACAGAATCACATTCAAGATACTCACCCACGCCTACAAATGCCTCCACAACACTGTACCCAAATACCTCAACGAAAGAATCACCTTCCACGCACCCAAGCAAAACCTCTGATTCGCCGACATCGCCCTCGCTGTAATCCCGCAGATCCGCAGAGCCAAAATAGAGGGAAGAGCTTTCTCCTACATCGCAGCCAAGACCTGGAACGAACTACCGATCGACATCAGACGTGCCCCCTCCCTGAACATCTTCAGGAAGACACTTAAGACCTGGCTCTTCGACTGAACGGAGCTGCTTAACCTCTCCCCCAGCACCTTGAGACCCTCACGGGTGAGTAGTGCGCTTACAATTCCCCTGATTGATTGATTGCAGCATTTGTCATTTTTGAAGTATTTAGGCCCTGGCTACAATGTTGGTCGGAGTTGCCTCTGACCGACATCGCTGATGGGGAACCGTCAGACCTCAGGTCGGCGGTTCCAACACCGCAATTAGGATGCGACCGCACCTGGTGCGGTCTCAAACTTCCATTTTTAATGGGAGCTTATGCGGCGGGCCAAAACCGCCTGCAGCACAAGCTCCCATTGAAAAATGAAAGTTTTGAAACAACACTGCACCGTGTGGCAGGCACCACACAGTGCAGGGATGTTGCCAAGGCCACATGCAGTGGGCCAGAGGGCAGGGGTGCCCTGCTAGGGGCCCCCAAAGACACTTTTTAACAGCAGTTCCATGCCGGAAAGGCCGACATGGAACTGCTGTCGGAAAGTGGCATCATAATCTCAATGGCGGAAACTCCGTCTTAAAGGGATGAGGGAAGATTTTTGACCGACATTGTAATTAGGCCCTTAGTTGTTAAAATAAGTGTGCCTTTTATATTGTTGATTTATTTGTTTGTTTGATTTTATTGGTTAAAGTTGGTTATAGTTGTATTTCATTGTTTGGTTTCGTTTTAGTGCTATTCTTTTTTTATCAGTAGGGTCCTTCTATGGTAAACGCTAATTTAGGTTATATTTTCGATGTATGATTTTTATTTTGATAGTTTTATATGTAAATGTATTTATATATATATTTATTCATATTTAGGTTGGTGTTCATATATGTTTGTGATTAATGTTCATTTTCTTTTGGAGATGTTTTGTTAAATATGTTAGTTTTATAATTTATTGGGGTGAGTGATAAATAGTTTGCAGATATAATATATTTATATTTAATTTAAATATATGTATGAAATGTTTTGGTTTTATTTGAAGTAATTGTTTTATATAAAAAGCGTTTTTATATATTTAATATGGATTATTTAAATATTCTGGCAATCATATTGTAGTCGATATTGTGTGAATCAATATTTTGACATATTAAATGTTTCTTAAATGTAACAATAATTTTATTTCCAATAATTTTGTTTTCAATATTTAATTTCTGATATTTTTGTGTTTCAATATTGTATGCATCGATATTATGTCAGTCATCAGGCCTTGGGGTGATGGATGACTGGTTTCAGGTTTAAGAAGGAAGAGTTTAGGGTGCAGGGTCTGAAGTGAAGGGTTAAGAGTTTAGTGGTGATGGTTAAAGGTTTTGAAGTTTAGGGTTTGGAGTAATCCTTGAAGGTATAGACGTGAATGGTGAAGGGTTTAGGAGTGAAGTGTTTATTGTTGAAGGGTTTAAAGATGAATTGCAAAGAGTTTAAGGGTGGAGGGTGAAATGGTTAAGGGTGAAGTGCATAAGGGTTAAGAAGTGAAGGATAAATGGTGAAGGGTTTATGGTTGAAGGATGAAAGATGAAAGGGTGAATGATAAAGGGTGAATGACTTGGGCTAAAGGGGCAAGAACACAAAGAAGAAGGGTTTAAAGCTGAATGGTTTAGGACTAAAGGGAGACATGTTTTGAATGGTAAAGGGGTTAAGGTTGTTGGTTGAAAGTTAAAGCTTTTAGGGGTTATGTGTTTATGGGTAAATATTGGTTGAAGTGAGCATTTAGGTATGAAAGGTTGGTGTTAAAGAGCGGAGATTTCAGGGGTGAATGGTGAAGGGTTTAGGCATGAAGTGCTTAAGGGTAAAGAGTTCAAGGATGAACAGTAAGGTGTTAAATGGTTAAGGGTTTTGTGGTGAAGTGTAAAGGCTTTAAGGGTGAACATTTTAAGGGTGAATTGAGTATGGGGGATTGGTAAAGGCAACTTCATTAAAAATTAAATAAGAATGTTGACAATAACTTCTTTAAAAAAGTGCAATGTAAAAGTCTAAATGAAAATATTCAAACTTGAGACCGTGATGATCAGAAAGTAAAAACTGGCTTACCAGGTGAGGAAATGGTAAAAGAGGAAAAAGCTGTGAGGAGATGGCATGGAAACAAAGAGCAGGCAACAAAATGGGATATATCCCTCAACAGGCAAAACATGGTGAATATCACTCTACAGAGGGTGTGGGTCACTTCTGTGAATATGGTATAGGACTGTCATGTAATATTAACTACCTGCATCTACGGAGCCCAGTACGGAGAAAGTCACAAGTAGCCACTCCAGATGGAAAAAGATGTACATCACGCCTCTCTCTTTACCCTTTATGACATGTAAGATTCCTTCTCATATTTTGGGAAGAATAAGTCATAGAGTTGCTTCATCATTATTTATTTATAGTTCTTTTAATTGTCATGTGAGTTGATGTCAAATGCTGTTGTGTCACACCAGTGAGCTGTGAAATAAATAGTATGATGATTCAGTTAATGAAGGTGGAATGAAGATGAGTTTAAGGTGATGGCATGTGCTAATACAGCAAGAAAATTAGACATAAATGTCTTTGGCAGGTAATTACAGTATTGGGGTTTGATATTTTATTTAATTTAAAAGGAGGCCATGCAGTATCCTGTGGGATATTACTTAAGCATAAATATATTTGTATTGAGGAGCGAAATTATCAATTTACCCTTTATTTTTCATGTTCTCTGTAGCTGTAGGTGACATCTTTGATAGCTGAAATGGTTGAAAAACATGATGCTGTTGTGGTGGGCCCTCGTGCTCTTTTGCTGGGTAACCAATGTGTGAGAGGGATCAAGATATTGGTAGGCTTGTTGGCACTTTTTATTTATTGGCCTTGTTTCATCATGACTCACTGGGACTATCATTATGCTGCAGGCATTGATATATTGGTGCAAACTATCAAGGGCAAGAGAGAGATTGGTCACAAATTGCTCAAAACAAGAGGGATACGCTGTAGATGTCTTTAAAAGTTGGACCACACTGGATTTTTGCATTCAGAAGGTACAATAACCCATAGCTTCTGAATGGTTACATATAGCCCAGAATGGAGGGGAGGCAGTCAGACAACTTACTCCAGGCCTTAGGGGTGAAGGGTGTTCTAGGGGCAGCCAGAAGAGATGAAATTAACAATATTCAGAAATTCCTCATAAAATATCTGACCAAAGCTATCTAGAGTTAAAGATGTGCTGCTAATAGCAAGGTTGGTAGTGACGCTTGATGAAGGTGTAGCTAGGTTGTGAATAGGAGGACAGGTCTACTGAAGTTCAATATTAATACGATTTTTAAAACTTGTTCTGGAAGATATCAGTCAAATGATCACATGATCACATAACGATTGTGAGTGAACAAGAGTTTGTGAGGTGCAAGATAGATTGGTAAGTAAGCAATCAATGGAAAAAATCTTAGGGCCTGATTATGAGTTTGGCAGTCCATCGGACCGCCGAACCCGTGGTGGAGGTGTGGTGGTGGGCGGGGACCGCAACACCAGTGGTCTGACTGCTGTACTACAAGTACGGTGGTCGGACCTACAGTGGACCACTGCAACCACCAGGGAACCATGTTGCTTGCGGTGGCGCAGCGGTCAGAGGCGTGCAATGTGCTGGTGGTACCACTGCAGCACCACCAAGCAAATTACGAGTTTTACTCACCATCCAGGGTTTAATGGTGGTATTCACGCAATTAAATTCTGGCCATAAGGTAACAAAGGGGGCTCTACAGGTCCTCCTGTTGCCTCTGAGCCCTCGGGTGCATGTAGGGGGGCACATGGTGTGCTCCTCTCTGTGCATGCACTCCCTTTCCTGCATGGCATAGACTTGACAGTCCATGCCGTGCAGGAAAAGGCTTTGTCGTTCCCATTGTGGAGCCTTTTTCAAAGGCACCGCCGTGGGAATGGCAAAGGACTGCCCGCCAGACAACAAGAAAACTCGTAATCCAACGGGTAGCTTGGGGTCGAGATTGACGGTGCAGGAACGGGGCAGTGGCGTGTGCCCCGCTCCTGCACTGCCAAACTCATAATCAGGCCCTTAGTCACATTAGAAGCGCCTAAAATTTGTTTAGCGACCTGGTGAGATTATTTCTTCCTTTAGGGCTGTCATTAGTTTTACTTTTAATCCCATGCTATAGTTATCCTTCCATTGTCTCGCTATTTTTTTTAACAGCCTAGTTTATGGGCTCGAAGAGCTTTGCTATACCAGGGAGCAGACGGGCACTGTTGTTAAGCTCCCTCTTTTAATGGAAGACCCTCATCGAGAGCCTCTGCACAGTGAGATCCGCCTGTAAAATAGGTAAGTGCATGTGACGTAGTTTCAAGCCTACCGGGAATGGGCTATACTGACATACAGGTAGCTTCTGTTCAATATCTTACAATAGATCCTGCAAAATCATTGTGAGAGGCTACAAAGAAAGGCACGTGTTAGTTGGGAGTGACACATTTGCACAATAACAGGAAACTAATAAGGGAAATTGGATAGGACAGGAGCTGGCACTAAGCAGAGAAACAAGGTGAGAGACAGAAAACCAGCCCTCTTACTGGGTAAAATGTTCTGCTCTGACTAAGTGATATACTTGTATATGATAATGGCCTACGACAAGGACATTTATATCATCCTATTGCTCTTAGTAGAGGTCATAAAGAAAATTAATAGCTTTGACATACTTTTATGGACCGTTGTAGTAAGTATTATTGTGAAGGGAGACTGTCAGTAGCACGTACATGCATAAGCTTCAAGGGACCTAGAAGCAACAACTGAAGTCTTTCCATTACCTGATCGGAGCAGACACCACCCTAGTGTTCATGAATACAGTGATAGTGATGCAGTGGGAAGTATGCCAATTTGAACTTGGGATGGAAAAGTAAAGTAGTGTAGTAAGACTAACCAGAATAAAGTATAACAATGAGCAGAAAGATGAAGGAGAAAGGAAAAAAATTAATATTATGGCTAGAATTCCTTTATAGAATGATATTTAAAACACAGTATTCAGGTAGAATACTTATAGAGATAGGAACAGCAAAAGTACTAACTCAGAAGACAGTAGAGATAACAAAGGAAACAGGAAGAAATTTAAGAGTTGGACTGATGAGCAAAACCAAACTACAGATGTTATGTACAAGAAATCAGAGATTAGGTGTAGGCTTCACCCAACAGTCACCAGGAACGAAACATGAGCTGAAACGTAAGAATGTGCCCAACAGGCTACCACCCATGCTTTTTGATGCTAAACCCTATTTTCAAACATCAGTAGAAAGGGTTTAGTACCTCAAGTTAACGCCGCTGAAAAGCAGGCGTTAAATGGAGACATTTCTCTGTGCTTTTCTGACTTTGCATGTGTGCTGCGTGCACTGTACAGCACACTTACAAAGTAGGAACAACTTTTAAACTTGTCTAGGCATGGTATTTTGTACAGGAAGGGCAGCCTTCCTGTACAAAACCTGTGCTAGACTCAGGCACACACCCTAGCACTATGGCGCTATGGCGCTAAGGTGTGTGCCTGGCGCACGGCAGCTGAAAGCAGCGCTAGGGAGAGGGGAGGAGAGTGCCATATCTCTGTGAATATTGTGCTCTCATGCTCTCTCCCAGTCACGCAATGCAGCGCAGCATCTTTGGTTGCAGCGCTGAGTTGCCTGACACCTTTCAGAATCTGGGCCATAACGTGATATTATATCCAACATGCCTTGCAAAATTAATGCCCTACTGTTACATGGAAAGTAGAGACGAGGTTCAGACTAAAGTAGCAGACAAAAGAAACCCACACTCAAGTAAGACAAGAGCCCACTCCAAAGTCAATTAATATAGCCTTATAGCCCGCCGTAGCGAGCTATACCGGCTATTAAAGGCCCGCTCCCGCGTTAAAGGCCTGAGCCGAAGGCGAGGGACTTTAACAAGGGACTGGGACTTTAATAGCGGTATAGCCCTGCTACGAAGGGCTATAAAGCTATTAGAACATTCTGCCACTAGAGGGCAGAATGTTCCAACAAATAAAACAAAGGCCTCTCGAAGCTGGAGGGGATTTAAATCCCCTCGAGCTCCGAGAGGCCTTTGTACAACATTGGAATGCTGCTCTGCGGGCCTTTACCGGCCCCTAGAAGCATGGAGCACTCCATTGTCTACAATGGAGCTCCCAACATTCCAATGTTCTAATATAGCCTTATAGCCCGCCGTAGCAGGCTATATCGGCTATTAAAGGCCCGCTGCAGTGTTAAAGGCCCGAGCCGAAGGCGAGGGACTTTAACAAGGCAGCGGGACTTTAATAGCCGGTATAGCCCTGTTACGAAGGGCTATAAGGATATTAGAACATTCTGCCACTAGAGGGCAGAATGTTCTAACAAATTAAACAAAGGCTTCAGGGAGCGCGAGGGGATTGAAATCCCCTCAAGCTCCCTGCAGCCTTTGTTCACAGCCACAAAGAAGCATTGGAATGTTGGAGCTCCGGGCTTATACCAGCCATTATAAGCCCAGAGCAACTCCATTGTCTTCAATGGAGCTCCCAACATTCCAATGTTCTAATACAAGTTAAGAGAAGCCCAGCAAGAGCATGAGAAGAAAACAGGATACAGTACAGAGAGGAAAGATGGAGAAATAGGCAGAAAGTTCAACGCTGTGAAAATAAATCTCTGATAGCAGAATGCTGCCGAAGGCAGCCATGGAACACAAGACAGTAGAAAACAAAAACATTCTTAGGGTTCAGGAATTTTTAAGTTCACAATGGAGTTAGGTGGACCACAAAGCAGAATGTTTCAAAGTCTTTAATATGCTGTTTCATCTCAGACCAATGCAGTGCAGGGGTAGCTGAAATAACAAACACCCATGGGTTAACTACAGCACAGGGCAGATGGGTGCAGATGTGATCCCTCTTAAAGCTCTCTGACTGCAAGACTGAAAAGCACAAACAAATGCCAGGATGCAGAAAAGTGACGGAAATAAACTATGGATCGGAGAGAAATGGATCTTGTCTAACTGGGACGCAAACAGTGCAACACAGAATCATATTAGAAGTGCTAAGGTAATGCTGAGAGATCTCTTCTCCAACCGCCAGCCTCAAAAACGGCATCCATGACCAAAAGACAACAGCAGAGGGAAACCAAACCCTGGAACAAATTCCAAAGTGAGTCTTGGTTAAAACAGGATTACGAAAGATTGCACCTCAACATAGGAGCACACACAGGATGCAGTCGGGGTCAGAGAAGATCCACAGGCAGTGAGATCTGTTGGCAGGATGACAGGATCCTGACACCAAGAGTCATTACCATATTGGTGTGGCTGGATAATAAAACAAAGACATGCCTAAGCATTTTTTGTCTGGTACTGTTTCCTGGTCCAAGCTGAGCTATCTATCCCTAAGAGTCAATATCAACTAGGGAGGCTTTGTCACAGTGTTGACAATATCAATGTAAATTTCATAAATTCAGGTGAAATATATTGATAGGAGAAACATATATATCCAATAAACCGACACATATCATCTTCTTCCAGAATCTGTTCTTGATGTTCTTACTGCAACTCCTTCACCCAGACTCTGTGCATGACTTTGTGTTGCCAAGACTGACATTTGTGCAAAAATACTTCTACATAACTGTATTGAGATTTTTGTATCTAGTCCACACGGTTGCTTTGTTTTGAGTTTTGCAGATTGAGATATGTAATTGGTACATTGTGAAATATCAAGCCCTCTTTGAAACACAATACTACAATCACTCTACAGAGGAAGGGTCATGAGAGACATGGGCTTAAGGGCATACGTACAACATGTGGCAGCCATTTCTGGAGTAGATTTCTTTCCTTATGCCATTACAGATGACTGAGGAGGGAGACTTCGGATACAGATATCGTGGGGTGGTGCCCGCATGCAAAGCCCTAACCCATGAGCCGGGCATCCCTTTATCCCTGAATCTTTGCTGGAATATAGGAGGAGGCTTTAAAGACCTAAACCCTCCTTTTATATATTAGTTAATGACCCCTACGTAGGCCTTAGTGCCCAATAAAGCTTTATGCATGGTATCTAAAAGTAGGATATGTAAAACTTTAATGTAAAACCGTACTGTGACAAGGCCCCAAAAGCTATTTACACTGTTGCAGGGTTAGCATTGGGATATCATATTAAAATTAAATATTGTTATCTCTACTTAGGAAATATATATTACATGCTAAGTTCAGTGGTAAAGTCTGATTTGTACTAAATATTTACATAAGTGTTAGAAGGTGGTTCTGACACTATGGGCCGCCCGGATTTTTCGCTTTTTGAGCACCTAATTGTTGAGCTTTTACTGTGGGAGAGCCTCGTAAATTGGGACTCATCCACAGTGAACTGAAGATGGAAGAGACTGCATGTGGATTTTTACTGGTGTCCCCCTAGCTTGACTAGGCCGCTGCGCAGCAGCTGGAGTAAGGGGCACCGGGCTGGTTACATGCAGACACCTGTGTACATGCGTGTGCACACGTGTAGGGGCTGCGCAGGGGAGATTCTTGGCGTGCGCAGTCCGGGAGCAGCTACGAAGTGAATGGTGTGGCAGGACTTATGCAGAATTGGGTGGTGACACGGAATAGGCCTTATACACTAGGAAGGAACATGCCAGGGAAAGTCAGTGTGCTTTACTGTGTTTTTCACTTCATTATTCCCCTATGGGAATGTGGAGCCCATGTGTTAGATTAACTTCCATAAGGCCTACAGATTCCAGACACGCACTAAAGTCCACGGTAGCAGATGTGAAAAGAAGTATTCTGCAGAGTCCAAAGTCATATTTGTACTGCTTTTGGGTCATCCAGGAATGTCATATTTCTCTGAGTCCCTGACTGGGGTCTGGCCCTGGCAGGTTAGATTAATGACCCTTCTTCCCAGAGCAAAGATCTTCCCTCCAAGGAGAGGAGATAGGTGGAGCTACAGGCTAATCCATCAGCAGCTGTCGCTGGGTGCCAGGCACCAAGCTGAACCAAGGTGAAGGCAGCCCTGGGGAAAGGGTCTTGTTTCAGAGACCATGTGGCCAGAGACCCTGGACGACGCCATTTTGAACAAGCCCAGATGCTGGACAAGGAGGAGGGAGCAGGGGCAGGGAAGTGATGTGTCGCTGTTTGATAGGACAAGCAGAGACTTCCTGCCAGCCCCTACTCAACTTTTAAAAAGTGCTTGCACAGGAAGAGAAACTCTCTCTGGGATGTGGTCTGCGGAGGCTGAAGGTGCTGGAGCCTGGCGCAATGGGCAGTTGGAAGGAGGAACCCCTGACTGTCCCCCAGGGCCCTACCAGCACCAGAAGAAAAGCCCAGGACCAGCGCGCAGAAGCAGAGGCCTCTGCGCAGGGAGAAGAGAGGCCAAGGAGGAGAGACAGCTCCCTGCCGGATCCCCCTCTCAGAGACCCCGAGGGCGAAGGAGAGTGCTCCCAGTGGCTGGGGGCCGCCGCCAGGAGCAAGAAGACGCGAAAATGGGGCAGATCGGACCCCCAGGGGCTGAGATATGGACCCCGGAAGGTGAGCAACCTTTGACCCCTAAGAAGACCGACGACGAAGCACGTGGGGCTCCGCCGCCCGGCCCATGAGATGCCCCCGGGTGGGTCAGGTCCCGGGGCTGCCCCCAACAAGTAGGGAAGCCGTGGAGCGCCGTCGCGCCCCGTGAAGGTGCCCAGCTGGGGGCCAGGAGCCCACCCTGGCCCCCACCGAAGTAAAGCCGGGGACGCCATCACGCCCCCCGTGAAGAGGAGGAAGGCGGGGAGCCAGGAGCCCACCCTGGCCCCCGCGAGCGAGTGAAGACGGGGAGCACCGTCGCGCTCCCCGTGAAGAGGAGGAGGAGGCGGGGAGCGCCGTCGCGCCCCGCGAAGTGGTCTCGAGGGCCCGGGACCCCATCCCCGGGCCCCGAAGCAAAGTCGGGGAGCGCCGTCGCGGTCCCCGTGAAGATGAAGAGGGGCCCGAGACCCCATCCCCGGGCCCCAAAGTGCAGGCTGGCGAGGGGGGAGTGCCGTCGCACTCCCCGGGGACCGGAGGAGCCGGAGAGGTCCTGCACGTCTGCCCGCCGAGCGGGCAGACCAGAACTGAGTTGCCGGCTCCTGCAGCAGCACTCGGAGGTGCTGGCCGGGCGGGGAGCCGGCGGGTGCAGCCGGGGGTGGGCTTCCCGGGCTGCCCTCCAACCAAGGAGCATGCGGGGGTCCCGGGTGGGACCGCCCCCTCCCCAAGAGGACCAGAAGCGGTGCGTGGGGTCCCGGGTGGGACCGGGACCCCGGAAGAGAAAGGAGGGGCCCGGGTGGGATCGGGCCCTTGAAAACTTGGCAAGGCGGCCAGGGGTGGGCTCCCCGCGCCGTAGGACGTACCTGGGGGTCCGGGTGGGACCGGGCCCCCACCAAGCCAGGAAGAGGCGGCGAAGCCGCAGGGCGATCGCGGCTCCCTCAGAAGCAGCGGGGAGCCGCTACTATAATATGCAGTGATCCCACAATGCCTTGCAGGCCAGGATCGGCCTGCAAGGACAAAACAGCGTTTTCTCCGCGTGTGGTGGCCCCAGGAGGACGGGGTCACCACCCTACATGGGTAAAGGTGCTGGGGGAGCTGCTGGAGGAGCGCAGTCTCCCCCAGCACGAAGAGAAAAGTCCCACCCTAAGTGTCTTGGGGACTTAAACCGAATAACCCCTCAAGGGCTCAGCGTGCTTTTAACACCTTCTAGGCTGGAACTTTTGTTCTACAGCTGAGGGTGTATTTGGAGGTGCTTCATGGAGTGAAGGGCTGAGTTGGGGATGTCTGGAGAAGGGCATCCCCTAGAGGTGAAGAGGTGTAATTGCACCGGAACTGCATTTACTAATGGTTATTCCTTTTGGAGGGACTGAAGGTCACATATGTAATGTGAAGTACCTGTGTAGGGTGACATCATAAGCAAAGTGGGTTATGTTGCCAGACATTCCTGATAGGGTGTCTGGCTGTATATGTGTAATCCTGTGATTTCATCTGTGATGCCTTTAGGGGCTGTAATTGCAATGCATTCTAATGTCCAACAAAGGTGATGAGTACTGTCATTCCAAAGTGGTGCTAAAACATGTATTCTTGCTGCTGCGCTTAAGTGAGGAACAACCCAGACTGTTAGCCCTGAAGATGTAGGGGTGCATACTGTATGGTCAATATAAGATGCTCAGTCAGGGTTACGTGTCACTAGGGCAGGTGAACCCATATTTTTTAATGCTTGTTGAGGTAACGGGGTGGGGCGCCACTGGCATGAGGCCAGTGCGCAGGGCCCGCGCTCCAGGCTACGATAAACTACTGCATTAGGGGGCAAGATGATGTGCACACAGAAGAGCTGTGGTACTAGACCTCACCCCCCTGCGGGAGGGTTGGAGATGGTATGCAACGTCACAAAGTAATTCCAACAGCTTATGTATATTTGTAAATTGGTGCATAGTATTGAGTAGTGTGTGTGTTTAATAAATGTACTCTTACTTTTATAAAGCAAAGTACAGACTGGACAATCAATTATTGAGTGTTATTTTCGCGCACCTGCAAATGGCGATTACTAGCCCACACCACCTCCCTTGAGTAAAGCCTCAGACTGCTCTGCAACGCTACCCTCTGAGAGTCAGGCGCTACAATTGGGTGTTTGGTTCCCAGTGAAGGACAAATGTAGTCATGTTATTTGTGCAGGCCTCACAGATACTGCCTCGTTTTCCAACAATAAGGTACTTTTAAAAAGTCACCTTTTACCTGCCTAAAGGTTCTGGAATCCCACTTGCATGAGTGTCTACCTGTCAGCCCGTGTTGGACTTGGCCCTTTTTGCAGGGTCATCCCTGAACTTTTTGCCTTCCTCCTAGTCTTTTTTCTGACCTGGTGTTGGTGGTTTTAGGACTCTGGGCACTTTAGCACTGCTGTCCAGTGTAAAGTACGTGTGCTGTCTGTGGTAAACGTGGTAAGATTGGTCTACACCTGTTTGGCATATTTAATATTTAATTTACCTATCAGTCCCCAGTAAAGTGGTATCTCATACACCCGGGGCCAGTAAATTAAATGCTATTGGTGGGCTTGCAGCGCTGCTTGCGCCACCCACCAAAGTAGCCTTTCAAACCTGTCCCAGACCTCTGCCATTGCAGGGCCTGGGCGCGCAGTTTTACTGCATGTCAGTCACCCCAAAGGTAGGCCCTAGCTAGCCCTATGGGCAGGGTGCATTGTAGGTAAAAGGTAGGACATGTACCCTAAGTGTGTGACATGTCCTGGTAGTGACAAACACCCATTTTGGTTTCTCACTGCTGTGAGGCTGCTCTCTCATAGGAATGCATTGGGGATTCCCTGATAAGTGTTTCAGTGGTAATTCCTGATATGAGAGGAGCAGCGCGGTCAAGTTTGGTATGTTTGGAATAGTGATAATAAATGCTGCGTAATGGTACTCGGGCCTCATAGAGTCTTGTTCAGCTACAGCTTTCGGTCTTGCCCTGCTGGAAGAATCTGAGCTCCAAACAAAGTCTGAAGGTAGAAAGCTTCACCAGGTGAAGCGTCAAAAGTATCCCGCCGGTGAGTGACCTTCCTTGGGTGTGAATTTTAAGTGTCTCCAGTTTGTAGCTTTCTTCAAAACTCAACAGCTTCACTGGGACCTCGTCCGAAAGCTATTCAGCCTTGTAGAGCTATTCTCGGCTACAGCCTGCTGCCTTGCCAAGCTGAGGATTTTTCACTTCCATTTCAGAAACTAAGTGAGAACACTTACAACCGGGACAAACCTATTTTCTGTATCCGACCCACGCTCCATCTAGGTCAGCCACAAATTGCACCTAGTTACCCGTCAAAAACAACCAGATGAACGTTGTGGGTGCATAACGCTTTTTGGCTCTATATTCATTTAAAAATTGAAAAAAAAGAATTTTTTGTTCCCCGAGTTGGATTATTTGTTGTTTTGGTGTCATTTTGCTCTTTAAATTATTCTCTATTTTTATAAATAATAGTGTGATTTTTGTTGTGTTGTGTTTTTGACTTTTTTACTGTGTGGATACTTGTAGGAAATGGCTATCCTTTGTGTTGCATTTCCCAAGATTTTTGACTGAACTGTTTTTGTTGATTCTAGGACTCTGCACACTCCTGCTAACCAATAGTAAAGCAATGTGCGCTCACTAAAAATACACTAAAATTGGCATACACATGATTAGCACATTTAATTTACTTATCAGTCACTGGAACATGGTATTACATGTACCCAGGGCATGTAAATGAAATGCTACTATTAGGCGGCAGTACTCATTGTGTCACCCATTACAGTAGTACTGTAAAGCATGTCTCCAGGTCTCTCACTGCAGCTTGGCTGGTCAGTTTTCAAATTGCCAATTCAGTCTGTCAAAATCACCCCTTTGACAGGCCTCAACCTTCCTTTTAAATATTTATAATTCACCCATAGGGTAGGCCTTAGAGCCCAATGGAGTAGGGTGCATGGCATTTAAAAGTAGGGAATGTAGAAATTATTACTCATGTCCTGACAGTGAAAAGGACACAGAATACCAAATCCCTATGGCAAAATTAGCTGCCCCTTGGGAAAACACTGGATTGCACTATAACAACTTGTAATGATAATTTCA
This sequence comes from Calotriton arnoldi, assembly GCA_963921515.1. Lineage (NCBI taxonomy): Eukaryota > Metazoa > Chordata > Amphibia > Caudata > Salamandridae > Calotriton > Calotriton arnoldi. The sequence continues at coordinate 2,130,399 of CAWUFW010000004.1, read as the reverse complement.
GTTAGGAACCAGTTAAAAACATAATTTAAGGATTCATTTTAATAGTTATTTAAAATCCAATTTAATGGTCGAATCAAATCTTGTCTATCTACCTTGAAAAAAGGCACTTTTAGAAATGTTTCCTCTCCCTGTTTAAACTTCTCAAGGCACTTCTGCCACCATTTAACTGTCAAATGACTGCTGATGGGTCTCCTGTGGTGAGACGTTGATTGCTGCCAGACAGACAGAGGACAAAAAGATTGGGTATGGGGAGGTGTTGGTCTTCCCTTGACAGGATGTCCTTGGGACGCGCTGGAAGTGAAGGGGGCCTGTTGCCACATAGTGCTTGCTGCATCTGCACTACTGAACCTGGCGGGAGCATAAGCCCAGGGCGCTGCATTATCCTTCCAAGAACTCACCTCACAGCAATAATTCAGGCCGCCATCCACCCTGGTGGGACCACAAGCCCCAGGGTGCAATGCGTGGAAGACCAGCCCCACTCACACAGGTGTTGCAGGTGAGGGGGAGGTGTTTCGACCACTCTACAAAGAGCAGCCACTCCCTTTGTGGCGCGGGACGCGCGTGGGCCGCGCCCGGGCGAAGCCCGGGCCAAGGGCGGGCCCGACCTGCGCCCGTCATCGCCAGGAAGAGGCAGGGCCACCCCCCTTTCGACGCCTATTCGACCCGGAGGAACTGCTAAACATCAAATAAGGTACTGTGCTGATTTGTGTTAGCGCACTACTCTTTGAGTGAAACCCGGGCCCTTGAAGACACTAAAACATATTTAAACATTCGCTACGCGGGACAGATTGGGCTGCACCCCCGCCTCTGATATTATTTGTTTTGTTTTGACTCTTTATTGTGCTTAACTAACTCACTGATAGTGCTATCATGGGAAAAAGGAAAGCTATGGAAGGATCGGGGGGGGCAAACGGAGCACCTGGCGGGGCGGGTAAGGGGAAAAAGGCAAAGAAAACCACCAAGAATATTACCAACAATTGTGTGATTGATAGAATTGAGACCCTAATCACAGAATTGAAGGGATTCGAGTAGCTGAGTTGCCGGCGGCCACTGGTGTCACCAAATCGTCACTTGAGAGGGGCTGTAGGCAACCGCGCCCAACTATAATACCCTCAATGTTTCAGAAATCCCCCCACAACCGTGCCTTATCTAGTAGTGAGGCTGACCACTCTGCGTTAGGGCAAGGGGAAATTGCTTCTACCCAGCACAATAATCCACTAAGTATTGATCCTGTAAATAATTTAGAGCCCTCTGTCATCATTTGTTCCCACCGCTTTGCGGTACTCGCTGAGGCACCTGACTCTCTGGAGGAATTAGTGCACCAATGTCCAACCCCAAGCCCAAGTACTACTGAAAGCTCATCTGAGCAAACAGGAATCGGTGCCCCTACACCTGAAGATCCCATGCAGATTGTCAGCGCGCTTAGGATAGAAATAGGCGCGATAAGGGTGATGATCGAGGAGCTAGTGGCTGTAGTTAAATCAATAACTCCAGGTTGCACACTACATCAGCCAGCAGCTAGCTGCCCACCCAATTCCCATCTCCAACGGGCACTCATAAACGCACAAAAAGAACGAACTATCGCTCACAAAGGTTCCCTACCATCCCCCATAGCACCCGCCGTTCAGGCCCTTAAGGCATCCAACTATAAACAGGTGGTTTCCTCTCAAGCAGCTGTTTCCATTGGTCAGGTAAAACATCTTCCTCTGCAAACCAACACAAAGTACACTAGACCCCTTAATATATTAGCAAGTCCCTATCAGCGCCCCAAAGATTCCTGTTATTCAGAAAAATCTTCAAACCTCCCCCCTGCACAGACACGTACAGTCTTTATGGTCAATGTCCCCAAGCTTGATATGCATGAAGACTCTTTAAAAAACAAGGCTATACATTGGATTCGCCATGTCAGGGGCTGTCGATCCCTGATACGAGACGACATAGCTAGGGCACGGAGATGCATGCACTACAACCAACCTCTGGATCACATTGAACTTACCCTGACAAAGCCCGATTTGGCCGCAAACTTGCTAGCATTAGAATATCGGACTTGCCCTCCAGGGTCCTCAGCTATTCAGTTTAGAAGTTTTCCAGCAACTGTTGATACTAGGGCACAGGGTAAAGCACCAAAGTCGAGTGTAGAAGGAGTGACCACACTAGATGCCAACGATTGACTGAGAATAGTCCCTGCCTCACATCCAGAGTCTATGGACACCCCCCACAATAGTAACCCAAGTACACCCCTAAGCACACAACTTTTAACTGTTTTTGACCAATTACTGACAAATTCAATCCACATTGATCACATTAGTTGTTATACTGATGAGTTGAGGGATCAGATTGTAGCCTCAAACATGGGCACAGATAGGAGTGTTCCTAATGCTCTCCACGTTCTATCGCCCCAACCACAAGCAATATTCTCACGAGAGGTAGCCCCCGGTTTGGCCCCTCAATTACAGCTTAAGATCATTTCCTGGAACGTAGCCGGACTTAGCAGTAAATTGCTATTGCCCGACTGGAACAAACTAATAGAAGGCCAAGACATCTGCCTCTTCCAGGAAACTTGGAGCTTAGTCCCCCTTTATAAATCTGGTTATACCTGTTTTTTTTTACCAGCTGCCACCACAGGGCAAGGACGCCCCTCGGGAGGCCTGACTGTCTGGGTTAATATTGCTTTGGGTTGTAGAATCATCGAACGAAACTGTGCAAATCCATATATAATGAGGCTCACCATCAACGGGAAAAAAGGAGCCATAACTCTTGAGTTGTTTAATGTATATGTAAGGGGGACAAAAGTGGGTGTGTCCTCAGCTATTGTTTCATCTCTAGAGCAAGAGTTATCTAGTTGCGATCCCGACTCACATCTTGTGATAGCTGGAGACTTTAACTGTACGTTTGAGCCTCTTAGCACAGAGGATATGTTGGGGCTGGAGGAGGACGACATAAGATGGGATATCCCCCTCCTAAGTATTCCCCCCATTAAAAGATGGTCACGGGTTGTAATTCAGCTGAATGCACTTGCTCTGGAATTTGGGCTGAGGGTTGTAAACGGTAGAACACCGTCGGACGCTGAAGGGGCTTGTACATACAATAGAATCAGCTGTCCCTCTCGCATCGACTACATCTTAATAGATGTAAGATTGTGGAGAAGCACGATTGACATGAAAGTTGTCCCTACTATCAACAGCGACCATAACCCCCTTTGTTTGACTATGAAGGCCCTCTGGACCTCTTCTTGCTCTGCCCCTGATGCAACTAATAATTTGGCGACCAAGGAAGTGGCCCCCTCTAATTGCAGTAGATACCTCAAATGGCCTAAAGTTGCTGTTAATGATTTAAAAATGGCTGGAATTAATCGAACCCTGGTAGAAAGCATAGCCGACTTACAGGAGGCATCCCTTAATCCTGATGCCCTTAGAAAGCCCTGGATATTTACACGAGAACTGTAGAGCAGATGGGGTCTTTCATCAAAATAGTTGCTGGTCCTAATACCAAAAAAGCACGTCCAAAAAGCGGGCAGGCTTGGTTCACAAAAACCTGTAGACAAAAAAGGAAAGCCCTAGCCTTAGCTATTAAAAGTGAAAATTGTCCTCGTGTTCAAACTGCCAGGAAGGAGTATAAAGTAGCGTTGCATCGTGCAAAACTACAGTGGGAAGAATCCCACTGGCAGAACCTTAAAGATGCTAGTTTAGCAAAGGATGTTAATTTATTTTGGAATCTTGTTAGGGGGGCTAATAGGAAAGATCTTGATTCAATCCCCAACCATATATCAAGCCTAGATTGGTTCGCCCATTTCAGAAAACTATACACGGGGACAGACATATTATATCAGGGAGGGCCTTGTGACCAGCCAATTCCCTGCTCCTCTCTAAACACCGGTGACTACTTTAGTCTAAATGAAGTAGAAGGGGCAATTAAAAGAATTGTACCGTCAAAAGCCCCTGGACCGGATGGTCTTCCAGGGGATTTACTTCTTGCGAACTCCAGCGATTGGGCGAAATATATCATGCTCCTAATTAATTCCATCTCTAAAGGATGCCCTATACCCGAATCGTGGAAGGGTGCCGAAGTAGTGCCTATTTTTAAAAGGGAGCTAGGGAGGACCCTGCCAACTACTGACCGATTAGCTTGATTGATGGTATCCAAAAAGTAGTTGGTAGGATGCTGCTGCAGAGAATTCACTCTTGGGCTGAGGATGAGAATATCCTCTCCCATTACCAGGCGGGTTTTAGGATTAGAACCGGGACAGTTGACCAGGCGTTCAGGCTGCTCCTCATTTATTGGAAGGTAGTCGTGATAGGTGGAGGCATTCTTTATCTTGCTTTCATCGACTTGAAGACTGCCTTCGATCTGGTCCCCCGGGAACAACTATGGAAAGTTTTGGGCGAGATGGGTATTCCCTTGTTTATTCTGAACCTGCTTGTCCGATTGCATGAGGGCAATTATGCTCAAGTGAGGTGGGGGTCACAAGAGCAAAAAACCGATAGGATTCCAGTGAACAGAGGAGTACGCCAGGGCTGCATTATGGCACCTACCCTATATGTGAACGGGGTGGTTAGTTTCATCAAGGAGATTCCAGCCGATGCCCCGGCCCTGGCAGGAGATAGGGTACCCACACTCCTGTTCGCAGATGATACGCTGTTGATTTCCAAGACCCCGGTCAGGCTACAGAAACTTTTAGACAGGTTCCAGCTCTTTTGCACTTCAAGGGGGTTGATTATTAACACTACAAAGACTAAATTAATGACATTCAACCCCTGCAAGCCCTTTAGGCACATTTTTACCTTGGGTGGAACACGCTTGGAAAGAGTCAGCCCTTTTGATTACCTGGGCATCCGACTCTCAGAAACAATGCACTGGAATCCCCACATTAACAAGATGCTCCTAAATCATAAACTTGTGGCTGGGGCAAAAGGCAGAGAACTTCGCTCCTCACAGAGCAGACCTGTTGCCCCAGCGCTCACGATCTACGCTGCAAAGGCAGTTAGTTCTTCCCTTTATGGCGCGGAACTGTGGGGGTTTAACAATGTGCAAGAGATCTGCAGATCCGAACACAAGTTTCTGAGAGAGTTAGTGAGCCTTCCCCGAAATGTCCCACTTAAGCCCCTGATGAGTGACATGGGAAGACGCTCTTACAAAGACATTGCCAGATCAAGACCGCTGCTTTATTGGGCCCGCCTGTTGCGAACTGCTGAACTCGCCAAATATGCCGTCGCATTTAAAGAAGTAATTAGCTTAGACTGCAGTCACAGGGTTAGCTGGCTTAACAATGTTAAGAAATTAGTATTTGCCCTAGGTCTTAGAGACTCTTGGGAGGGCCAGAACCCACCCAGTAAGGATGAACTTAAAAGGTATATTGGGCTTGGGTTGACACACAGGAACTCAGTAACCCTAGTGCAGGTAGGATGGCAGATGATTTTTACCAGTTCAAACAGCATATATTTTTAGAGCCATATTTAGATTTTATTCGGATCCCAAGAGATAGGGCACTCTATATACAGTTTAGGGTTGGCTCCCTCTTAGTTCGTGAGCTAACTGCAAAATGGAGCCCACCTCGTCAGACAATCGCGGATTGCCCTTGCTGTGAGACACCAAAAGAGAGCGTGGCCCACATCATGTTCGCATGCCCGGCATACTCCAGGGCCAGATCGAGATGGCTAAAACCAATCTGCAGACAACTGGGCACCTCGGATCATAGTGTTGCCTTGCGGATCTTGAAATCAGATCCAAGAGCTCTCTTTGTCTGTGGCGTGGCAAAGTATCTCGGCTGTATTTGGCTTGTCAGGTCCAAATTTTTGCGAAGGGAGGTATGAATTTACAACGTGAATGTATCTTTATATATTTTTAAAATGCCATCAGATAGCTTTAAAAGATGTATGTTCTTATTTTTTCTTAATTAATCTCGTTTATTAAATTATATTTTAAAAATTATCAAATGTACAAATGAACTTTTCACCTTGGTCCAGGGATTACTGTGTTGCTGCTAATATTTATTAACAAAATGATAAATTTTTTGTATATTGTCCCTGGATGGAATGTATATATTTACCCTTTTACTGTTTTTATGATAACTCGTATCTTTTATTCTTGGCTTGTATGAATGAAGTTGCTTTTATGATACTTGTTATCGAAATAAAGCTATTTGACTGACTGACTGACATAATGTATCTCTATGCTTGTTGATTACAGTCCTCTCTGCAGCATTCCTAGCGACTTGCAGACCGGGCTCTGCTCTGCGTGTATATGAATAAACAGTTATTGGTTTGTATTCTCTACTGTCTGACCGACTCTTCATTTGGTATGGAAGGCTGAGGGGTGGTCATTAGTGACCTGGGTGACCCTAAACAGGCCACTTCCTTCACACACCAACAGTAATAAAGTAAAAACACGACACAAGAAAAACCCCAAATAATTTAAAATGAATATGTGGATTTCAATTAATAAAATGAGACCAGAACGACAAAAATTCAATCAGTAGTATTGGAGGTATGCAATTTCAAAGTTTTAGGCAAAAATAGCTCCTAAAAACACAAAGTGACCCTTGCGATCATCTTGTCGCACTAGACTGGGAGAAAGTCACAAGTTCATGCCGACTGCGATGGAGCACATGTTGGATACAGGGACCAGGTTAGCCCTGCTGAAGAGTTACCTTCTGAGTCCGGCACTAAGAGTTGGATTCACAATGAAGGAGTCGAGAGGAGTAGGTAGAGCATAGCAAATAGTCATTGATGTGGCATGAAGAGCAGGCTGGGCATCGCGGGCTGTTGCCACTGTAGCACGAAGAGTCGGTCGGGCATCATGGATGGTCGTTGCGTAGCTTCACATTGGCTGACACCGTGGGCTGTCATTTTTGTACCACGAAGTGCAGATCTCATGTTGCTGGTCATTGCAGGTGTGATGTCTTTTAGGATAGTCCCATTGATGGATACCCCATTTTTACATACATTGTCCCATCCACATGACAATAACGATTGACCTTTTACCTAGTAACTTGCTCCTGTCTCTTCGACCCCAGGCTCTAAGTATTCTATCATAATCCCTGTACCTGACGTACATAAACATGTCCCCAGGCACAGCAGATTTATTCTGTATAAGGGTCATCACATTTTTCATCCTTGGCCAACAGCCAGCTGTGCATGATCACACTTGTTTAGAAAAGCATTGGTGATTGTTTTCAAAACATTTATGATTGTTTTTAAAACATCCATGGTTGTTTTAAAAACATATTGATTCTACAAAAAACCCTGGAGTGACCACTTCAGTATGAAAGACCCTCACTCCCCCCTACAAATTAGATGAGAATTCCTTCCAGGCTGAGACGGGGGTCCTGCATGCCGAATCTCCGACACGCAGCAGTCTGACATCTCTTGCGTGTTGTCATCCTCAACGCAGAGACGGGGTCCTTCATTCTAAACCATCAGGTGAGGGGGCTCGTTCAAACCTAGGGGTTTCTTGGCTACAGATACACTTAGCTATACGCATATACACCTACACATCCAAGTTAGGCTAGGTACGTTTAGGCAAATTACTTAGGGCGCGCATTTTAGGAATATACAAGTGCTACTGTTTTATCTGTACTGCTTCTGTTCCTCTTATTAGCACTATGGTAGAAATGTATAAACTATTTACGATATTGGTACTAGCAATCTCTTTCGTATGCTTCTGTCTCCTGATTGTCGCAGCACATATGTTTTACACATGGCTATCGCTGGACCAATAAATTCTTATTGAAACGTCCTGACTGTCATCCTGTGTATTTTCTGAGAGAAAGCAAACACGAGTGTCTGAGCGAAACGTACTGTACTGTTTTTCACAATCCCTGAGGAATCAGGGTTGTCCTGTTCAGTGGTTGCCAGAAACTACCTACACCACTGTAGAATACAGGGCGGGGTGGTAGTGACACTGTAGAGCTAGCTGGTCTAACAGATAACATATCCTGTGGGGGTGTCCGGAAGCGGTCGGGACACCAAGCCCTCAGTTTAGGTCATCCAAAACGCTATACAGACACATTGTCCAGTTCGTTATGCGAACATTAACAGTTCAACCTGCGAGAAATGCTCCAGCTGGTCCACATCAGACCACACCTACAATTAACCCACAGACACTGAAATCAGTAATAATAGGTACAATTCCTTCAAAATGGGAGCAAATTCCGTTCTGGATAGCACAAGAAAATTGCACAGCTGGAAGCAGTATTTCCCCATACGGGATTGAGCATTGTACCACTTGGGGAACAATCTTCGCTGCTGTTTACGTCAGAATACACGGTACTCCTTACTTAGCAGTCGATCCAGAAGTATTGAAACAAATACAGAATGAGTACGGGGCAGGAACTGCCCTGGATTTGGGAATGAAACTGATGGGTAATTTTGCCCAAGTCTCAGCAATAATGCTGAGTAACATAAAGGGGGAGGCAGCAGCCGTGGCCATACACAGCCGCCTAAGGGAAAAAGCACCTAGAAATAGGGAGCGAGACTTACCAAAAGAATCGAAGAAACCTATGGTGAATTAGGTAGAGATAATTTGGGAACAAAAGCAGGGAAGTCACAAATGACAGGTGTTCCTGACAAGGACAACTCAAAGCAAGCACCCGCTTCTTCTAAAAAGAAATGGAAGAACAAATATTCTAAAAATAACAATTCAGAAAAGAATTCATGATCTAGGTGTGGGTGTCCCCAACTGGAGTCCTCTGAAAAGAGGTACAACCTTAGGAATAGTGATAACATAAAAAAACCTGATAGGTATCAGGGCACTGATACACATTCCATTCGTTCTTTCCAGGGTTAATCAAAAAACTCGGAGAGGGGCGGCCGATCAGAACAAAAGCAAGAAGATCGACCAAAGACACAAAGAGAAACACATCGCACTTCAGATTACATTATCAAACAGGAAGAGCAACATAAAGCAAAACCTCATTTCAAAAAGAAGAAAGTAGCTGGCTTAAAAATTAGAAATGCCCAGGTTACTGAGGACTCAGCTTCTGAACGGGGAATGGGCTCTGACGATGCTAGACAGCATGGCAGAAGTAACAATAGCTCGCCAGAACCTGAAGGATTTTCTGGTGACAACAGCATTGAATGAACACATCACGGTGGAAACACCTGATACCAAGGTTAGTGTCCCACATAGACTGTACAAAATTACACTTCAAATAGAGGGGGACATCTCAAGAAAGGTTAAGGTCTCTTTTGGGAGAACTTAAAACATGGATATGACATACTGCTAGCAGAAAGATATTGGCCGCCTGAGTTTGTGATGGATTGCCCAAAGGGGGAAAGCATAATTTTGCCTGCTTTCTCCGACCTCGTTTCAGAATCTTTAAAACATTCATACGCGCAGGAGTGGGCGCTAGCGCTTTCTCCGGCATTATACAGCAACCATGTCGAGTGAGACGTGGAGTCTACCTATCACAAAATCCCATAAAAATCTACTCCGAATCCACAGAGACAGCACCCTATAAAAAACAATGCAAGAAAAGAAATCTTAGACCAACTCGAATATCAGGATGTGATTGAGACTTGATGAATAATCCTTTGTTTCCAGTAATGAAACCTGACAATTCATATCGTCTAGTTTTAGATTACCGACATTTGAACACATGCACACGAACATTTGCAGTTCCAAACGCACACAGTGCGCATTAATGAATAACATTGTTTGGAAAAAATACAAAACGGCATTAGATATCTCAAATGGATTTTTCTGCCAAAATATAGCTCCAGAAAGCAGATATTTGACAGCATTTTCTGCGCTCTGCACTCAGCAACATTTTTGTCGTTTGCCTTAAGGATATAAGAACAGCCCGGGACTATTCTCGGCAAGAGTGTCAGAATTATTACAAACATGTGACGAGGAGGCTGTGTCCTATGTAGATGACATCTATCTGATGGACGATGATTTACTTGATCACTTGGGCAGGGTGAATAACATAATTGTGGGATTCACCAATTTGGGCTATAGATTTAATTTAAAAAAATCTAAAATTGCCCATCTCAATGTCCTGTTTTTGGGATATGAGCTGTCAAGTGAAGGCAAGAGCCTGGCAGCCAAATTTTCAGAAAAGTGCGCGCTGCTCTAACCTCCTAAAACTCTCAAAGGTTTGCAATCCATTTTAGGATTTCTAAATTTTGATAGAAGAAACATTCTAGATTATGCAGAAAGAGTAAAACCTTTCTACGACTTAATCAGACCTAATTTCACACCACATCAGTGGACACAGAAACACACAGATACTCTCCGTTCAGTTCAGGCTGACATGATAGCATCTAAACAGCTAACCCGATACCTCGAAGAAAACAGCATCCTGGACCCATCCCAATCGTGGTTCCGCAGCAACCACAGCACTGAGACTGCCCTCATCGCCGCCACCGACGACATCAGGATCCTGCTGGACAATGGTGAGACCGCAGCCCTCATCCTGCTGGACCTCTCCGCCGCCTTCGACACTGTCTGCCACCGCACTCTACGCGCACGCCTCCACGACGCAGGGATCCGAGACAAGGCCCTGGAATGGACCACCTCCTTCCTCGACGGCAGAACCCAGAGAGTCCACCTCCCACCTTTCCGATCCGAAGCCTCCGAGATCATCTGCGGCGTACCCCAGGGATCGTCCCTCAGCCCAACACTGTTCAACATCTACATGGCCCCGCTCGCACGCATCGCCAGACAACACGACCTCAACATTATCTCCTACGCCGACGACACTCAACTGATCCTCTCCCTCACCAAGGACCCCCTCGCCACCAAAGCCAATCTCCATGAAGGAATGAAGGCCGTCGCCGATTGGATGAAGATCAGCCGACTAAAGCTGAACACGGACAAAACGGAGGTCCTCATCCTCGGCTCCAACCCCTCAGCCTGGGACGACTCCTGGTGGGCAACGACGCTGGGAGCAGCCCCGGCACCCACCGACCACGCACGGGAGTCATCCTCGACTCAACGCTCTCCATGGACAAGCAAGTCAACGCAGTCTCCTCCTCCTGCTTCAACACCCTCCGCATGCTTCGCAAGATCTACAGGTGGATCCCGACAGACACAAGAAGAACAGTCACCCAGGCCCTCGTCAGTAGCAGACTGGACTATGGGAACGCCCTCTACGCGGGAGCCCGGCCAAGCTCATCAAGCGACTGCAACGCATACAAAACGCCTCCGCACGACTGATCCTCGACGTACCACGCCACAGCCACATCACCCCCCACTTGAGGAACCTGCACTGGCTCCCCGTCGACAGGAGGATCACCTTCAAACTCCTCATCCACGCACACAAGGCACTCCACAAAACTGGCCCAGCCTACCTCAACAGACGACTCTTCTTCTACGTCCCCAACCGCCAGCTCCGCTCCGCCGACCACTCCCTCGCCACCGTCCCTCGCATTCGAAGAACAACCACCGGCGGCAGATCCTTCTCACACCTCGCCGCCAAGACCTGGCACACCCTTCCACTAAGCCTACGACAGACCCAAGACCTGCTGACCTTCAGGAGGCTACTCAAGACCTGGCTGTTCGACCAGTAGCAGCATCCCCCCCCCTTCCCTCTCCCCAGCACCTTGAGACCCTCGCGGGTAAGTAGTGCGCTCTACAAATTCTGTGATTGATTAAAACATTTGAACATACGTGTGAATACTACCAACTTGGTGATCCGGGTCATCCCCGGATTATCAGGATATACTTACCAACCGTTCAATGAAGGTGAGACAGTTCCAAGTGCATACAAATCACATTTATACACAAAGGCTGAAATACGATTTGCGGCAACAAAAAAAATATTGACCGCAGTTCAGACTGCTTTAGTGAGAGAAAGAGCACTAGCACAGGGGAAACGCATAATTGTTGGAACCCCGGTACCAACTTTATAAGCTGTTACCAAAGCGAGCATTCCAAATGCAAAAGCACTACATCCGCGATGGATACAATGGGCTAATTCTCTCACTGCAACAGATGTAGATTACAAATACAATTCTACACTAAAAACACAAGTGTTCCTGCAGTAAGAACAAGAATACCCTCTCCTGAATGAAATCTTGCCTCTAGAAAAATATGAATACATCATTTATACTGATGGATCTGCTCAGCCTGCTATAGGAAGTAAACAACAGTATAGCGCTGCATGTGCTATAGTGAAGGGTCATATGTGGGACAGTAAGTTCCATCCCAGCAATACGACTATGCAATCTCTAGGAGATTGTACAGCGCAGTTGGCAGAACTGAAAGCCCTGATATTGGCACTTCAGTACATGGATCGGGAATTACCACACTGATAGTGTGCGATTCCTTTTACTGTGTGCAGTCTTATAATGAATATCTTCATTACTGGGGCAAGAATGAGTTTAGAGATTACAAGGTTTGCACAATTAAATATACATTTTTATAGGAACAAGTGGCAAAGTTAAAAGCAGGCCTGCCACGGGCTCAAGATATTCACACATTGAGTCAACAGCGTGTTGGCATACACTTTGAAGGGAATTCACTGGCTGATGAAGCCGCCAAGGCGATAGTGCGAACTGCTGCCATTGCTGCAATCACTCGTTCTAGCAAGAGGATAGATGGAGACATACTGATAGCTGTAAATGCCTCAAAGAACGGCTCTGCCATTCCAAAAGGCTTTCCACTCAAATATTCCTACAAATTAGGGGCCAGATGTACGACCCTAAATTGCATGCGCAAACGGTTTTGCGACCCGTTTGCGCATGCAAAAGTTCACAGGGCCATTTACAATTCCTAAATAGCGAGTCGCAATTTATTTGCTACTCGCTATTTAGGAATTGTGAGTCGCTATTAGGAAGGGGCGTTCCCTTGTTAATAGCGACCCCAAAGCCATGTATGAATGTTTTGCGACCGCAATTGCGGTTGCAAACAACACTTGCAAATTACCATCCTCTTCAAGAGGGTGGTAATGCACTCGCAAAAGGGAACCCTTCCGCTTTGCAAATACAGGAAAAATTATTTTTCAGGGGCAGGCAGTGGTCCCAGGGACCACTGCCTGCCCTTAAAAAATGAAACTAAAACTTTTCTATTTTTTTTTTAAATGCATCCCATTTTTCTTTAAGGAAAACGGGTTGCATTAAAAAAAAAACTGCTTTATTGAAAAGCAGTCCCAGACATGGTGGTCTGCTGAGCCCAGGAGGCCACCATCCCTGGGAGGGACAGTCATGCCCAATGGGGTCACAAATTGCAAGTGGCTCAATAATATTCATGAGCCTCGCATCTTGCGACCCCATTGGAAATCGCTAATAGTGTCTGAGACACTGTTGTAAATTTGCGAGTCGCAATTTTTCGCAATTTGCGAGTCGCAAATCACAATGGTCGTACATCTGGCCCCAAATTCGCAAAACACACTGTGTGCTCAAATTCCAGGAGTGGGGGATAGAGTTATACCAAACACTGATGGCAGATTAGGTTTAATTCTAGCTGCACACGAGGGTCTGGGCTCTGCGCACGCAGGAGTCATCACTACAGTTTCATTACTGAAACGGCGATTCTGGTGGACAACTTTGTCTAAACAAACAAAGGCTTATGTCTTAAAGTGCGACATCTGTCAGCAGATGAAAGGTTCCACCGTAGCACAGCCACCACAAACACCATTACTCATTTCAGACAGACCTCTCGCATGTGTCTACTTGGATCATGGCGGCCACTTAAATTCAGACGGGGCTTACAGGTACATCTTGGTGGCAGTGGATTCATGCTCTAGATTTCTATGGGTTTGGCCTCAAAGCTCGGTTGACGATCAAACTGTAATAAACGATTTGCAAGTGTTCATCGAGACATACGCAATTGGCGTTTAGCTCATGGGCTTACAAGGAAGCCATGGAAAGTATGGGCGTGGCCTTGCGGTACTCCTCCCCCTACCATCCCAAGGGAAATTCGGTGGTGGAGAGGAAAAACCGGGGCCTAAAGCAATCATTAACAACAAGGGTAATAGGTGCAGGCGGTAGTTGGGTCAATTACCTATATGGGGTCCAGAGGGCACTCAATAATATGCCAAGAAAGTCCTTGGGAGGACGTATCCCCTATGAGATCCTGTTTGGTACAAGAATGTGGGTACCTGACCTTGATTGTGCCAGCACAGTGGCGGATGTAAAACCATTTGAGTTGAATGATCGTTTGGCTGTTTTACAGGAACTCATTGAATTCCGGGCATTACAGAGCAATGTCCAAGTAAAACGCACAGCCACTGGGGAAGTGAAACCGGTTCCTACAAGACCTGTCTGGGTCCCAAAGGTTGGGGACCTGGTCAGAGAAAAGATTGTGGACAAAAAGGAGTTTGGGCCATCCTACAGAACACCTATATCTGTCCTGGCGGTTCAAGGAACAAGAACAGTACTTCTTCCGCCTCTTGCCAGCCGAAAGGAAAAACGATTCGTCTCCATTGATCTGATCAAACCACACTATGTTGCTGATTCTCAACAGCAGGCCACGTGGAATCCTGAATAGCCGCAGATCTCCTCTTGCCACTATACAGGAAGTTCAGATGGAAAGACTAATAATGTTCCAAGACTCCTGTGCGCAAGATGTCGGAGTAGCCAATAACGGAGTACGAATTACACCTGTTGAAATTGAACAACATTCAAATGAAACTGAAACGCAAATTGCAATTTGGCCCAATATATAACTTTACATCAACATGCCTTTACAAGAAGCAACTGCCAGTTCTACAACACTGCTGAGCTACCAAGAATAGATCGAACTGGATCTGGCTACTTCATCAACTTCGATGACTTTTCTTCAGATCCAAGTGAACCTGAGCAAATGCCACCCATTTCTAAGAAAGATCAATTTTGACAATTCTATCTCTGGATGAAAAAGACTTACCTTGTGTCCCCTTGGTTGCATCTTTGGTTTGCAGTAGGGTCCTGTTCCTGTTCATTTGGATTGGTATAGTAACTGTCTTTTTCCTACCACTGACTGGACATTACCTCCCACAACGCTCTGCAGTCCAACCTGTGAACTTGGTCTTGAAACCACATATGTCATCACACTGTGAACAAAGAGACTTTTCCCTAGTGAACATTTCAGCAGTTCCAGTACCGGATGGTATAGTTTGGGATAGGGTTTCCTATGATGTATTTGGTCCTACTGAAAATTTGAAAATTCCACATCTATTTATGTATTTAAAAACTTCAATGAATGATTTCATTACCCAGAGTACACTCTCTGATGTTTGGGACATTGAGACTGTAAATACTATGCTTTCAGAGCTAGAACAATCCACTGCATTTTCTTACAGGGAATTGAATGAAGATACACCTGACTATGATAGTATGTTTTGTTCCCAGTACTATGGTCATCACTTTTTGCACAGAGCTGGTGTTCCACGCACTGTAAACACTTACCATCAATGGGAACATTGCCCAACACCACTGAAAGGTAGTTCTGCCACATTTGCACAGAAATGTGCATACTTTTCAGGGTTCAATACATCAGACCCAATGTCATACTACTATACGTTAGTACAGTCAAATGCAACTGCAAACAAAATAATGCTGACAAACACCAAGCTCATATATTCAGCTCCTTTTATCTCCCAATTGTCTATACAAGGTTTCGACTATTAGAGGGACACGATAGACACAAAATCCATCTGGAGGACGAAAGATTGGCAGGTTCAGGGAGTAGAGGCGTTATTTATAGCTTGCCTTATACCGTTACAGATAATATTCCTGAACAGAACAGTGCAACAAACTGCCTGCTACAGGTTTGCAAAAATTAAAGACCCGAAAACACCACGCATCCCCTTACCCATACCTATTGAAGGTATATCAAATGACACACAGATTAGTGAGGAGGTACTGGGTGCAATGATATAGAATGGTACATACAATTCCAAGCTCCCAATTGTAAGGGATGGGTGGTTTGGCCTACCGACACAAATAGGTATCAATCAAGATTCAAGGGTACCACCAGAGGGTTTAGTATCCATAGGCCTGACCCACGCTATGTACACACAGACGACCCAGGGGTAGTGACTTCTTATAGTGTTGGGAAGTTGTGCCTAGAATGGCTACAAATCTCAACACTACAACAGGTGAAACAGCACTTGTCCCTTCTAGCTGACAACATGGATCTTAGGGATTTCTTGCTAGGTCCCAAAAAACCGCGTAAGAAACGCTTCTTGTATGCCATCCACAATGAACTATGGAAAGTCTCCCAACAGGATGCTGCTGAGAGATTACGTGAAATTGATAGGATTAACCTAGAAAAGGCCTTGGCTGTGGTAGACAATGGTATGACCACACTTTCTTCACGTATTTATTCACTGGGCAACATTGTGTCCTCTGCAATCGACATAATGGAACATGATTTGTCTATTCTACAACATGAGCAATCTCAATTGCGCTCCATTATGCTTTTAAACTGGACACTGCAATCATTGCGTTCAGGCCACATGCCATGGCGATACATTAACAGCACAAATTTGTTCTCGGTTTACAATCTGACCAACAGACAGTTGACTATGGCATGCAGAGATGTAAAGTACACCATGCTGCTTATTGAAAAATTAGAGAAGTTATCTTTCACAGTAGCTGAGTCACCGCCTACTGAATGGTTTTGAGGAAAGTCCTCCCGGCAATACCGATGGACTTAAGGAAGACGGCGGTATCAGTCTTGATTTCTTCTAGACTTGATTATTGTAATGCCCTCCTCTCCTGTGCTCCACGCCGTAGCATCAACAAACTTCAAACGGCCCAGAACGTAGCAGCTAGGCTATTGCTAGGCATCCCGAAGTTTGTCTCAGCTTCCCCGGCGCTTATTAGACTGCATTGGCTTCCAGTGGCCAAGAGGATACAATTTAAATCATTATGTATCGCCTTTAAATGTCTTAACAACATGGGGCGAACACAGCTGACAACATTTCTGAAACCCTATGCCCCTGTGAGAACCCTTAGATCAGCATCACTCAGAAATATAACTGTACCCAGAATCTGCAAGGCAAGATGGGGGGGAAAGAGTTTCACAGCCATAACGGCAAACCTCTGGAATTCATTGCCCATCTCATTGAAAAGTGAAAATAGTCTCTTCAAATTCAGGAAAGGCCTCAAAACCTGGCTGTTCTCAATGTAACTGGTTTACCCCCCTCTGTACCGAATGTATTACAGGTAGCACCTAGACACCCCAGGGTATTAGTCGCGCTTTATAAATTCGTCATCATCATCATCATGGTTAATTCATGGCTATATCACACTGCCAATAATGACATTTCAGTTCCAATGCTGCCTTAGAGACATTCAGGCAGGCAGGTATGAAGCGTTAGGTGAAGGGTTCATACAGAAAACCTGGGAGTTACCGTATAGATATAGGTGCAGAAATAAGGACACTGATGTTTTCTTAAGTGGTACTGACTTCGGGAAGGCTTTAAGTGGGTCTTTAGTGTGCAAAGAAGTGTTGCTTTATGAAACGTGTAATGCGTCGAAAGTGAACTTATCATGCTACTTGAAAGGCTACCCAGCTGCCGTGACTTATCCGGTTTTTGAATTACTTTAGAATGGAAGTTATTTAGTGCTGAATGATCAAGACTGTTGTGGAATGACGCCAGGCATCGCATATCTAGTCACAGTAAACTTCAGGGTTGTTTGCTGTAAGCAAGCATTGGTTCCCCCCGGCTCACACAGTTAGGGAGGCACCACTGTGGCCTTCATTGAATGTTCCCAGTATACGGTTTGATTGATTGAGCAGACTGAAAGCCATGTTGTTTCAAAATATGTGGTCTTAACTACAGCCCGAGAGACTTTTGATCTCCAGGTTGCAAGGTCTTCAGCAGAGATACAGTCCCTGGTACGTACAAACTTCCCGATCCATTTAAGACAAACGGTTCATCTTATCTTTAACATGTCTGATACGAGTGGGATTGTACACTTATTTAAGCTACTTGGATTAGGTCTCTTAACCACCTTTCAGACAATCTTTGGAGAAATTCCAGCCTTCATACACTCCGTACTTGGAAACGTTTTTGGAGGGCTTCCTTTGGTCCTGCTTTTAGTAGCTGGCATCCTGATTTTAATCCTCTTGCTTCGCAATGGACGTCGCAATCCCTCAAGAAATGGAGAGAACACTGCTGGAAAGACGTTGTCGTGAGCCCATGGTGTTCTACCTGACTACACCTTGGCTGCGAGAGCTGAGTGCGCATTGGTTCCTGTCTTTCAGACCGGTCTGGCTAGACTGTATCCTGTTTGTGTTCCGTTGCTTCTTCTGCGGATTTGGCTGCGTGTTGGACCTGTGTCTGACACTTCCATCGGGTTGCGCCGCCGGACATAGAAGCGATACTGGCGCCTTTGCAGGCCCACACGTGCAATTGTCCACAGTCTATTCCCATGTTGATGACAGCATTTCTAGAGCCTCCAAGGGATGCTTCAACTCCTGTTGGAAGGGATATTGGCTCTGCTCCAGAAATACAGGCATCGGCATCAGGCGGGGAGGCATCTAACTCTTCCCCGGCAGCTGCCGTGGGAACCAGAGATGACCATCTTTGCTCATTGGATATGATACTGGAAGTTCTTGAGGGGTTGCCACCTGCGGATACGATGTTCAGCGATGTTGAGTCTTCAGTGAAGGATTCTTAAACCATTCTGGCCTCTCCTGTGCTGGGAACTGTTTGGCAACTTTTGAGTTCAAATATTTTTATTGGATGCTTCCAAATAATCAGACAGTACAGAAGGGAAAACAAATGTAATCAAATAACAAAACTGAGGTAACGAGGGAGCATTATCAATCCGAGATAAAACAACATATATGTCAATGCAAAATTGGGGTACATGAATACAGCAAATTAAGAAACAGTAATACATGAATAGAAATAAATAATAATGGTTCCAATCAATACATAACCCTGGGTAGAGGACAGGAGGTTGCCGGATTTGGTTCGGGGGGTGAAAAACCCTAATAGGGGAGTAAGGCTCATGGTGGTTTGTGCGAACTGAAGTATAGGTCGAGACTGTCCCACAAGTGTCTAAAGGGGGGTTTCCATGGTGAGTTTTGGATAGCAATTTTATCTGCTCCTCTGAGATGAGAGACCCAGTTAAGCCAGCATTTGAAGTTCGCCTTTCTTGTATCCTTCCAGTTATTTAGAACTACCTTGACCGCTGCTATAAGAAGGAGGTCCAATAGTGCTTTGTCTTTGTCATTTAGGTTTTCAATATGGAGGAAGCCAAATGTCAGCGTGGCTAATTCCCGTTTAAGAGAACAGGAGAAGAGTTGAGAGATGAATTCAAAAACTTTGTCCCAAAATGGCTCAACACATTTGCAAAAGAGTAGCATGTGGGCTAGGTCTCCTATGCCTTCCTCGCAGTTCCAACATGTTGGGACATCTCGGATATTGTGGGAGTGTAACCGGGCTGGCGTCCAGAAGGCTTTATGTAGGAGCCAAAATTTAGTCTGGGAGAGGGCAGGGGTAATCTTGTTTCTGAAGTCTGAGTACCATGTTTGGGACCAAAACTTCTCAGGGATCGGGAGTGAGGAGTGTGAGGCCCAAAAGGATATTATGTTCTTATTGAGGGTCGAGTGTTTAGGGCGAAGCAGTTTGTAGATGTAAGATACTTGGTGGCCAAGTTTATTTATCTTTGTAACATATCCTGGCAGGGAAGGAAGGGAGGACCTTAGATTTGCTCTAGATACAGCCGCCTTGACTTTCAGGAAGTAGTAAAAGTCCAGCTTGTCTAGTTTGTATTTATCTTTGAGATATTCAAAGGTGAGTGGTTGAGAAGCGACATGCAGCTGGTGCGGAAAGTGGATACCCTTCTCTATCCAGGATTTATTGTGTAGGGTCTGCCCCCTGTATAGTATGTTATGATTCATGTGGTGAACGTTTTATACTGGTCTCAAGGTTCTTGTCTACTTTCAGGAGAGCAGCTTTTGTGTTCTTAGATATCGATTTTGAGCAGGTGACATTTGCGAAGTTTGAGGTAAGAAGGGCTACTGGTGCTAGGTTGTTCAGGAGGGACCTTTCGATTTCTAGCCATAGTGGGGTGTATTCTGTCGGGGGATAAGCCAATATGAGCCTTGTCTTGCTAAGAAGGCCATTTGGTATAGTTTGAAATCGGCTAAATTAACCCCGCCAAGAGATTTATCCAATCTGAGTTTTTTTTAACTAATTCTGGCCTTTTTGTCTTGCCATAGGAATTTGGTTAGGAGAATATCCAATCTCTTATGGAAGTCCTCAGATAATAACATAGGGAGCATGGTGATCAAGTAATTCACCAAGGGTGTGATCATCATCTTAATGGTTTCGATACGACCCCACCAAGTGATGAATCTTGGTGACCATGCATCCAGAAGGGTCTTGCTCTTACTCAGGGTAGTGGTTTCGTTTTGTCGGAGAGATCCTAGAATATTATCGCCAAATTCGATCCCCAAGTATTTTATGTATTCAGTTTGCCATGTAAGGCCTGAGTCGCCCAGTACATCCCTGGTGGATAGTATGTTAAGGGGTTTAACTTCAGATTTGTCCCTGTTTAACTTGTAGCCTGAATACGCTGAATATGTGTCAATGGTACTCAACTTGGCTTTGATAGAGGGGTAGGGGTCCTCTGTAACAATGAGGATATCGTCCGCGTAGGCGGCAGGTTTGATGACAGAATCTTTGAAAGTTATGCCTTTTATCTCCCTATTGTTTTTGATATCTTGGATTAGCGGTTCGAGTGCCAAAAGAAAGAGTGAGGGTGAGAGCGGGCATCCTTGCCTAGTGCCCTGTTCCAGCACAAAGGGGTCGGATAACGACCCGTTGATCGCAATGTGGGCAGTGGGGTTTGAGTAAAGGGCCATGACCATGTTGATAAACGGGAATCCTAAATTAAAAGAATGCATACAATGCTCAAGGAATGACCTTTGAAACACGGTCAAACGCTTTTTCCGCGTCCAGTGTAATAGCTACTGATGGTGCAGGTGTCTGTTTAGCATGTTCTAGTACATGACATAGTAGGCGGGTATTGTCGTTAGAAAGGTGATTTTTGAGAAACCCCACTTGTGAATTACTAATTAACCTCGGGAGGAACCCATTTAGGCGTGTGGCTAGTATTTTAGCGTATATTTTGCAATCTACGTTGATCAATGAGATCGGCCTATAGTTTTTGGGTAACAGGTGGTCTTTCCCCTCTTTTGGTATTACTATAATATTGGCTTCTTTCATTGAGGTGTGTATGTCCCCCTTTTTGGCTATTGTGTTAAACACCCTCAGCATAGCTGGTTGGATCGATTCGATAAAGGCTTTGTAAAATGACGCTGAGAATCTGTCTGGCTCTGGAGTTTTGTTGCATTTCAAGGATCTGATAGAAAAAGATAATTCCGATTCTGAGAAGGGTTTTCCCAGTTCCATACGTGCGGAAACAGAGAGGCTTGGCAAGTTTAATGTTTTTAAGTATTTGGTACAATCCTCCGGTTGGGGTGAGTGTTTATTTTTATACAGATCCTCATAGAAGTGTCTGAAGGCATTCATTATTTCATGTTGCTTGGTTTGAGTGACCCCTGCTGAGTTTTTAATGGAGGTGATAGAGAACTGGCGCTGTTTGTGCTTTAAATAAGAGGCAAGTAGTTTACCCGCTCTATTGCCATCACAAAGTTTAAGGGCTTTGAATTTGTTTATCCACACCCCCGCACGTCTGCTCAGAATTTTATTGTATTCGTACTTTTTCTGAGTCAACTTGTTAAAAATGTCTGAGTTATTTACGTCTCTGAAATGCGAGGATTCAAGGGTTTTTATATCGTGTTCTAACTCAATTAGGTCGTTGTTAAGTTTTTTATTAATTCTGGCCTTGATTCCAATCAGTATGCCTCTGGTGGTTGCTTTAAACGCATCCCATAGTGTGAAGATGTCTGTTTCGGGGAGGTCGTTATTTGTAAAATAATCTCTGATTGCGTTTTCTATTTTCCGTCTGCTCTCCGGATCAGCGAGGACCTCCTCATTAAAACGCCATCTTTTAGTTGGGGTTGTCCAATGCGTTCCCGCTATTTTAGTGCTGATACAGGAGTGATCGGATACCAGAATGGGCTCAATATCCGTCTGGTCTATAAGGTGGGCGAAGGCTCTGGATATCAGGATATAGTCTATCCTTGTGTACGTGTTGTGAGGGGGCGAGTAGAAGGTGTAATCATGGGTGTCTGGGTGTTGGAGACGCCATGAGTCTAGTAGGTTAAATTTAGAGCATATCCTCTTGAGGATTTCATGAGATTTGGACGACTGGTATCTACATTTAGATTGGCGATCTATTAGGGGGTCCATTGGCAAGTTAAAGTCCCCACCCACAATGACCAGGTCTTCTTGGGGTAGATCTCCTATGGTGTTTGAAACTTTTTCCCAACATTTGGGTTCGTCGGTGTTGGGGCCGTACAAATTGAGGACATGGAATGAATCTTCCCCTTTTTATAGGTGCATAACTAGTAATCTGCCTTCCTCATCGTGTTCGTGTGTAATGACCTTTAACTTTGACTTTCTATTTACGAGAGTAATAACCCCTTTTCTTTTGTGTATGGCAGGCGAGCAGGAAATGTGAGAGATCCAGTTGTGATTTATAGGGAAGCATCTTCTTCAGACAATTTCGTTTCTTGGAGTAGGATTATATCTCCTTTTGTTTTAGCTAAATAGTCGAGGATTTTCCTGCGTTTTACTGGCTGGTTGAGGCCTTTGACGTTTAGGGAGACAATCTTGAGGTCTTCCGCAATTTTGCTAGATTGAATCATCAGATATATGGATAATGGCTATGACTACGGCTTTGTATTTAGGATGAGGATGTGAATCTGACTTCAATTCCCGTCCTTGTGTGAGAAGTTTTGTAGATAGGATTCTCTTGAAAAGATGGAACTTTTTGTTACAGTGAGCCGTGACCCCTAACCCCCTACAGCGGTGGGGCTTGTTTGGCAGTGTAGAGGAACCATAAAATAAGATACTAAAATTACTAAGTATACAAAATATACAAAATATACAAAAAACATGCATCAGAATGGAAGCAGCCATATCCCCTTTTACCCTCAGCCCCTTCAACCCCCTCCCACTTCTCCCACCCCACTCCCACCCCTCACCCTCCCCCTCCCAACCGTGAAAGAAGAAATCGGATGTAGGAGCTGCAACGGCAGGTCCGTCGAACTGCCCACAGGGAGGTCAATAACATGGATGCTCGCATACTGGAGAACTTCTGGAGTAGGACAGCCGTATTAGCATTGCGTAATATTACTTAGTATCAAGCATAGGTCAGAGTGTAGAACAGATAGGAGCGGTATGATTTAAAGCCAAGTAACCCACATGTCAGAGTATACCATAGTATATCACAGGCCAGAGTAGGTCACAATTCATCGCATAGCATCCATCAACCTATCCTTTGTCGATTTACATACTAGTGAGAGAACAATGTGGCAAGTGGTAGATCAACTGCTTTGCGTAATATTGTCATCTATGGTTAACATCTGTGAATAACATCTATAACCAACTTATAGGAGCTGCTAGGAACAACATCCTAAAACCTGTAGGTACATAAGGATGGATATAGCATTACCTATATCAAGTAAGAGTAGAGAAGTGTAATAACAAACCAATTCTGTGATCACGGAATAACAGAGTAAGGACAACTACCCCCAAGTAGGGGTGTGTTAGGTAAGCACAAAGAATGAAATCGAGGTTTAAAGGATATCATGTTTTCCTCTTGTTTGTGTGGCCCAATGAAAGGTCCATTTCTTGTGTTGGTGGGACTTCCAGGTGCTCTGCTAGAGTTTTGGGATTATTGAAGAACTGTGTTCTGCCATTTACGGTGATTTTGAATTTTGCAGGACCAGCAAAAGAGAATTGAATGTTCCTTTCCCTGAGTTTGTTCCTTAGTAGAAGGAAGCCTTTACGTGTGTCCACCGTTGCCTTGGAATAGTCCTGTGTGAAGGTTTTTCGTTGGCCTTCCCAGGTAACTTGGTGGTTCCTCCTGGCGAAGTTGAGGATAGCCTCCACGTGCTGGTACCTCAATGGTTTGCAAATGATGGGGTGAGCTAGTTTATTGTGTGGCTGTTTGAACGTAGGAATTCTATGAGCTCTGTCTAACTCCAGCGGGTGTAGAAACTTGATTCCAGTGATCATAGGAATCCAGGACTCTAGGAAGGCTGCGCACGACTCGGCAGAGTCTTCGGCTCCCTCCGGAATTCCGAGAAGATGCGTATGTTCCTCGCTCTGTTGCTGTCCTCTAACTCCGCTGCTTGCCTTTTTAATTCATTAGCAGTTTCTCTAAGGTATAAGATCTCTTTGCTTGACTGAGATGCTGCGTCTTCAATGTCACTTATTCTTTGTTCAGCACTAGATACCTTTAGGTTGATAGTGTGCATGTCGGCCGCGGATAGCAGTAAGTTTCCAGCTGCATTGAATCTGTGTTTTGTTTAGTGGATTTCGCAAGGTCATGGACCTCCGCCAGTTTCTTCAAGATCATGTCCATTGTGCTGTTGATATCAGGTCTGGCTTTGATTGGAGACTCCGAGATAGCAGGTTCGGCCTTAGATTTTTTTGTAGTAAGACTTAGATTCTTTATCCGCCATGTTGTGATCGTACGTAACGTAGGATTGACGTTGGGCCAAACGATGGGACAGATGTGCGGGCCTGGTGCCAACTTCCCTGGTGGAAATTGTTAGGCGTACAGTTACTGAATGGCAATTGGAAGACTCAGCCGTTTGTTTGTTTATTTGCTTGTTTGACTGTTTGACTGTTTGACTGATCGTCTAATTGACTTATTTGTCTTGTTATTGGCTTACTTGTCTCGATAACTCTCAGCTCGGAGCTCCCGGCCCCTTGGCAGAGTTGTTTACAGTGCTAAAGACTCTGTTAGCAGGAGATCTATAGGCACACTGGTAGGGTACAACTCAGGACAAAAGAGGTTTCTTTCAGGGTAATATTCTGCCTCGCTCATTGACTAACTTAGGCTCTGTATGTATACCCCCTTCAGACCCCTTCATTCTCTACAAACCTCCAGGACTCTGCACAAGGACAAGCTCAGATGGTGGACAGTGGCATAGAGGTGTTCGTTGTGTTGCTATACAGTGGAAGCGCCTGTTCTCCAAGCCCCTGCCAATCTCTACACGAGGACAGACAAAGACAGGCACCGATGATGTCCAGCAGTGTAGAGGTGCTCGCTGAGTTGCTTTTCAGTGGAGGAGATTAAGGTAAGGCCTCAGGAATCCTAGGTAGTGGAAAAGACCGGGTAGGGTCCTCGCTGTGTGTTACAGTAAGCCTCAGTAAGTTTGAAGCTAGTCCTCTCTGTCACCACTCGCCGCCATTTTATGTAAGCAGCATGTTTGGTGCACTTGATAGAGTAGCACTATAGGGCACCTGGTAAGAAACTGATGGTGGAGGTTGGGGCTGTATAGGGTCCGAAGCGGGTTGTGAGTTGAACGCTATTGCAGCAGAGACTCCTTTCCCACTGCAGAAATTGTTGTGCCTATATTACCTGTTACTGGCGCGTAGTTGAAAGAGGAAAATTGGGCGCCATTTTAAGGACAGGGATACAAATGCCGCGTCTGTAATCTCTCTGGAGCGCGGGCTGAGAACTGGGCGCTCTCGCAGTAGAAGCTCCTTTCACCTTTACAATGGATGTTATGCCTGATACCAGCGCGTAGTTACTGGCAAGTATGTGTTTGCAATAAGATGGGCGCCATAAAAGGGTCAGGCATGCCGAAGACGGGTGAGCGAATGTGATGGCTGAAAATTAACCGGAATGCGCGATAGGGGGTCGCTCTCACCGGTAAGTCAGTTCTTGGAACCAGGGGACTCCTCGGTTGTCGATTGTTGGTGTTGGACAGGACAGCCGCCCATCACTTCATGCTTTTCACCGTGCTACCGCTGCCTCTAGTCCCAGTCACCGCCATTTTGGGTGGTCCAAGCAGCGCCGTCAGGATCAAGCTAAAATTCACTACAACCCGGGCATAGATGCTAAAATCCCCGCGCTCAACAGTATCCTCAGTCTTTCGCGTAGCATAAGGTTATTTTTCTGCCACTGTTCAACAGCTGCTGCTCCAGAACGGCCTGGAAAACTCTCCTCCCCGTGGCGAGCGACGCGATCAGGCAGCCATTACCCCTGCCGTCCAAGCCACGCCCCACTGTTTGGCAACTTTTAAACATTTACCAAATTGAAGGTCGAACACTGACTCTGTTTAATTTTTCCTTTTCTGCTCTAACTGAGCATAATGGTTTTCAAGATGCTCAGTGTAATAATGACCACATTTACCAGTCTAGAGGACCTTTTGAATGCTTTTTAGGATAGAGGACTATTTCAACTTTGAATTTATGTTTCTTTTCTGAACATTTTAACAGGCAGTTATTGTACTTTTTAGTATGTTTTAATGTAAATGATTTTATGCCTTTTTAATAATGTTAGCTTTATCATTACCTAGCTGACCTTGTTGACCTTTTAATGAGGAGTGGGTGTCATGTCTTTTAGGATAGTCCCATTGATGTATACCCCATTTTTACATACATTGTCCTATACACACGACAATAACAATTCTAAACAGTTGACCTTTTACCTAGTAGCTTGCTCCTGTCTCCTGGACACAAGGCTCTAAGTATTCTATCATAATCCCTGTACCCGACGTACATAAACATGTCCCCAGGCATGGCAGATTTATTCTGTATAAGGGTCACCACTTTTTTCATCCTTGGCCATCAGCCAGCTGTGCATGATCACACTTGTTTAGAAAAGCTTTGGTGATTGTTTTCAAAACATATATGATTGTTTTCAAAACATCCATGGTTGTTTTAAAAACATATCAATTCTAGAAAAAAGCCTTGAGTGATCACTTTAGTAAAAAAGACCCTCACTCCCCTCTACAAATTAGAGAATTCCTTCCAGGCTGAGATGGGGGTCCTGCATGCCGAATCCCCGACACGCAGCGGTCTGGCATACCTTGCGGGTTGTCATCCTCAACGCAGAGACGGGTCCTTCATTCTAAACCATCAGGTGAGGTGGCTGGTTCATCCCTAGGGGTTTCTTGGCTACAGATACACATAGCTATACGCATATACACCTACTAATCCAGGTTAGGCTAGGTACATTTAGGCAAATTACTTAGGGCGCTCATTTTAGGAATATGCAAGCGCTTCTGTTTTATCTGAACTGCTTCTGTTCATCTTATTAGCACTATTGTAGAAATCTTTCTACTATTTGCGATATTGGTACTAGCAATCTCTTTCGTATGCTTCTGTCTCCTGATGTCGCAGCACATATGTTTTACACAAGGCTGTTGCTGGACCAATAAATTCTTTTTGAAACGTCCTGACCGCCATCCTGTGTATTTTCTGAGAGAAAGCAAGCATGAGTGTCTGAGCAAAAGGTACTGTACTGTTTTCCACGATACCTGAGGAATCAAGTTTGTCATGTTCAGTGGTTGCCAGAAACTACCTACAACACTGTACAATACAGGGGGGGTGGTAGTGGCACTGTAGAGCTAGCTGGTCTAACGGCTGCCATATCCTGAGGGGGTGTCCGGAAGTGGTCAGGACACCAAACCCTCAGTTTAGGTCATCCAAAACACGCAGGTCCTGGGGGACTCCTAGGAACTACACAACACAGGCGGTAGCTGTTGCGTGTCTCACCAGAGCTTCGTGTTGGAGGTCAGCGTGAGCAGCAGAGTTTCAGCGTAAACAGTCACGAAGAGCCCCAACTTTAGGATTTTCACCTTTTCTTGTAGAAGAGTACACTCTGATACCAGCTAATGGGCCAGAACCTAGGGAGGTACCTCTTGGGTATCAGGGACTCACTCCAGCAGAGGCTAGACTCAGTCAGGTTCAATTGGAGGCCCAAGCAGATCCAGTTGCAGCAGGTCAGCTGGGCAGTTGCAGGGAGGCCTGGAGCCACTCAGCTTCATCTACAGATAAAAGTAAGGAGGTCCACACTTCCTTTTCAGACAGCAAGGCAGTCCTCAAGCAGCAGGGCAGTCTTCGGTCAGCAGGGCAGTCCTTCTTTTGTAATGCTGACATGTCCAGGAGTATTATGAAGAGTGGCTCTGGAGGTTCAAGATTTTTGGGGCCAGCCTTTGTTTGGGGGGGAACTCCCTTATCCTACTCCAACAATTTGGTTCTGGAAAGGTCTTCTCTTCTCCCATCAAATCTCCCAACTGTCTGGGGGTGACAAAAAGCAGGCAGGCCTGGTGTCAGATTCCTTTGTGTTTGAGATAGGCAGAGCCCTTTCATGTGCAAGTGTGGCCAGGTGCAGCACCTCCCCAGTCATCCTGACAGGATGGACCATCCTGTTTACACCAGTTATCCTGGCAGGATGGACCATCCTGTCCACACCCAATCCCCCTTTGTGTCACCATCTGGAAGAAAAACACAAATCAGCAGAGCCATAACATAATGTGTATTTGTACAGCGCACGTTCACCCGTAGGTATCTTGCCGCTGAATAACAGATGTTTATTGTTAACCAACTCAATGGTAGTCATTTTATCAACCTCAGATGGATGAAAGGCTGCGTGGCCCAGCCGGGATTTGAACCTTTGAGCATGAGGTCGAACACAGGCCCCTGCAGTGGACGCATTAGTCCACTGAGCCACCAGAACTGGCATTATCAGTCATGTGACCCAGGATACTGGCAGAAGGCACAAATGGCTGGGACAAGAAAATGGCAACATTCTAAAAGTGTCATTTTCAGAATGCACATTAAATCTGACTTCACCATTAAAGAGGGTTTTAAAGTACAATTCATTTTGTTGTAACACCCTATCTCTATCTGCCCTCATGTGCAGATCTGCTTGTGAAACTGACTATGATCGCCGATTGAAGCCGCGCATCAGCAGGAACAGGAAGTGATGTATCGGGCTAATCGGAGCTGAGGAGAAAGCTCTGTTGTGAGCTGCGGACTACCCATCAAAGGACACCCCCCAGGGCAAGGAGGGTCTAGCTGGGAGCAGGGAGTTTGCTCAAGTTTGCCTGGCCTGGCCCGGCCCTATCACCGTGAGTTGCCCGGCCCCATTATCGTGAGGTGCCGCTCTAAACGCGGCGAGCAATGGTGCAGCTATGCCTGTCCCAGCCTGTTCCAGCCGATTAAGAGAAAACAACAAGCTTGGGCCCCAAGGCTGCACTGTCTTTCTGACGTCCTGCAGCTGGAGGTAGCCATGAGCCTCTGAGCAGGCAGATCTAAATCCACAGTTTGGACTCTGCACCTGGTGACACAGTGAGTGTTGCACACCAAATGAGTGGTGAGGGCGAGGTGGGCAGCGGAGGGGGGGTTGCACTGTCATAGCCCTCTGGCCAGCCCCCATTAACAACAGCCCCTCCCGCCATCCACTACTTCTCAATCAGCCACTTACTGTTTGTCACCCCCTGCACTCTCTAAAAAATTCCTGAAGCACCAAGAGGTTGAGCAACAATAATTTATCCATTATTAATCCTGAGTGGTACCTGTATTAGGGGAAAAGTTAGTCAAAGGATACAACTCATGCAGCACTGAGCACAGAGCAGCATGAAAACTGCTCCAGGGAGGCAGAACAAATGACCAGATGAGCGAGGGCGTATTAGGCGCATACAGAATAGGAGCTCCCAGTGCCCGGAAGTGGCCTCTTTAGAGCTTGGTGCGGCTTGTGCCTGGGGGGTCATCTGTTTCCTGTTTTTGTTCTTTTGCTCGATAAAAGAACATTGCAATAACTTTCCATTAAAGCCTGCGACGGTCCAAAGGCATAGGTACAATATTCTTGTATTTCTGGAGGCTCTACGCAGCCCTACACAGCAACTTGTAGCCTGGGATCTGGGCAATTTGTCTAGCTCTCCAAATAAGAAAGCATGCTTGTGCCCCTCCCCCCAGTGCCCAGCTGAAAATACTTGTCAAGGGGAGGTGATGTAGCACAACAGTCAAAACATCAGGCTGCCACATAACAGACAATGTGTCCATGCCCTTTCCCACAGCGCACAGTCTCTGCCTTAAATTACCACTCCGATAAATTGGATACCCAAGTTGATCTTCTGAATACACTGGCGGTATACATGGCAGGAATAGACAACAAATTAGACAAGCTAAACAAACTGATTATAAGAGCATAATCAAACACCAACTTGGTCGAATCAG
This sequence comes from Calotriton arnoldi, assembly GCA_963921515.1. Classification (NCBI taxonomy): domain Eukaryota; kingdom Metazoa; phylum Chordata; class Amphibia; order Caudata; family Salamandridae; genus Calotriton; species Calotriton arnoldi. Next base: position 2,100,398 of record CAWUFW010000004.1, on the reverse strand, counting down.
TATGCTGCTGCTCCCCAATAATCATCAGTCTGTCCTTGCTTCCAACCTTCCTCAGTACAATTCTGACTGAAATCACGAATCTCCCAAGGGGACTGGCTCAGACACTACAACACACAGTCGCTGTCACTCAGCAAGCTTCCAAAACATACAATGATGCAAGTCTAACAGCACATACTGGCAATGAAGCCTCATGCCTGAGCCATATTACTAGAATAGCACAGAAAGAAACAGCATCAACACCCAGTAATCCCCAAGCCAGTACTATGAGTATAAAGCCCCGGGGCATTGACCAGCCTTACCATATGTGGAACCCTGATTATTCGGGGCCACTGATAACAACCGGGACTTTTGTGAACACTCCTCCTGGTAATAGGGAGAGAGTACCGGGCAAGACGGCTTTTAATAACATACCAATCCTGACCCTTCAGTAAGAGGGAACAGAAAAAGCTCTGAAAACAGCATAATAAGATAAACAGTTCCATCTTACCTGCGACTCGTGACTTATTTCCAATCTATCCAAGGGGAAGAGTAGAATCTGCCCCCCTTAATCAGGCAGAAAGCATTCCTTCACAGTCACAGCTAACCACAACGTTGATCCTGGATGTTGTAACTGGAACTACAGACTCTAAGTCGCAGGAACCCTGCCCTATTGGTGAACCAAGGCAACCTCTGGTACTCACAGGTTCAGGCACAAGGGCAAAGCAGCATAAACTAACCACAGCGGAACCGACGAGAATGGGACAGATTCCACCATCTCTGAGCCACACTTTAAGCGGATAGGGAACAACAACAATCAAGAATGACAACAGGATCCAGAGTGTACAAAATCAACGATCCCCCGAAAGGTAGACATGGAACAATCTCATTTCTACAAAGCAGCCAGCTCTACTTTCTAAGGATTCTATCAGCATAACAATCACAATTTACCAGAGCTCCCCGACCTCACAAACGGAAACAATGCATAAAATTGAGAACCCACATCACGGTCCTCGCGAGGAGTCCCCGCAGGGAACAACATTGGACTCACACAAGGTAGATCAAGCCCAATGTAAGATCTGGGGTATAAACCAAGGACACAAACAGTAAACTGCCTTGCCATATCAAAACACCAGGCTGCTGTTCATCCCGCAGTATCCCTCTCAAGGTCTCCATGATATCTTAAATAGGGGGAACATCCTTAGGCTGCTCAGGTCTATCCCCAAACTGAGCAGACTGGAGTCTAGTGACATCATATCAATTGAATTTCTTCCCCCTAAAGGTCATCAAAACACAGAACCCACACTAGCTACATTAATCTCGACAACAATCACACAGCAAATCCTATCAAGAACAGAGCTATTCAGCTCGTGGGGTATCAAAATACCGCCTTCAAAGATACAGGCTATCCCGCAGTTTTAGCAAAATCAGCAGATACTATAGTATAAAAATGCCCAGGGTAGTGTCATCACTAACCACAGGGAACAAAGGGTGCAAATCCCATATCACACAGGGGAAGACTGGACTTGGCTGCCAGCGGCATTAATCCACAGAAGCCTTGACTGAACCAGTCATTAAAGTATCCTCCTGTGTTAATATGCCATCAATTTCCATGTGTTTCTGGAACATTAAAGGCCTTAAGCAGAAACCCCAGTCTCCAGATGTGATCACGTTCTTAAAGAAGCACAAAATTATAGTCCTCCAGGAAACATGAGCTGAGACAAGCCTCCGAATTGAAGAGTACCTAGAGCACTGGGCACCAGCCACTAGGGATCACAAGTATGGAAGATCAAAAGGTGAGGTATCGATCTACTGCTCAGTTAAGCTAAAAGCAACCATTGACTCATTAGCATTTGAGGAGAACTGGCTGTCTGGAATAAACATTAATAGTTCAAATTTTAAGCAACTGATACTACTGATAAATGTGTACATCAGTCCAAACACCAGAGAGAAAAGTTTGGAATTCAATCACTTAATGCAAACTCTGTGTGACTTAGCTAATGATTATCCCAAAGCATCATGCTTGATTACCAAGGACATTAATACAAATCTTTTCCAAGATCAGCCAGAAGATCACGAGGAAATTAATCCAGGGAGTGACCAAAAAATTACTGAACAGGTCAACCCTAGTGGCTGCATGCATAGCAAGCTTGGTGAGTACATGGTCCTGCAACTTAGCAGTTTGGGCTATATAATACTGTCACTTCTCACAAGATATGTCACCAAACTGGACAAGAATCAACGGACAAACCCACCCCTTGGTTGAAAATTATCATATTGCCCCACGGGCAAAGAGTGATCATTGCCCACAGATAATCATGTCATTTCATCTATCACACCACGCAAGGCAAGGTCGACAACCTGTGGAATATACACGGAGAACCTTAAAAGGCTCAAATGGTCCAATTCCTGTATTGCCACTACAATGGCTGCATGTAGGGCGCTTTTAAATGAAAACAGTACAAATAATGTATCACCAATCATAGCATGGATGAACTTCACCACGCAATTACTCACAAAATTCCACCAACCTACCCGTCAGCATACGATCCCTAATGACATTATCACCACGATCAAGGATTTGAAGAAAAAACGTAACATAGCCTTGAGACAAGTTCAGAAGTCCCCAGGGTTCAGGGAGTCCCTCACTGCATTCAAGCAAGCCCAGTGAGCCTACATGCAGGCAGTCTTTGCAGAGAAGTGCAAACGTTCAGAGCATTTCTGGACAACATTACTCCAAGCCAGTAAGAATCCTAACTCCAGGGGCTTTTGATCTCTAGTGAACAAACAAATGAATGGCCAAATGGGCCAGGGCTATGCCAACATATCGGAAACAGATTAGGCATCTTTTTCAACCACTCATTTTGAAGCAACTGAGGAGGAAACCAGCTCTGTGGATAATAGGGTAAAAACAGCAAACCCCACCTGGGATCGGATCCTCTCGTCAAGATTTGGTTCCCTCAATCCTGACTGTCCTCGAGGAGCAGCAGTGATAGAATGACACCCATAATAGACATTGGAGCCTCCCCTCGACACTGGGATCTTTCGCTAGGGACCAGACCGCATTCACATCCTGAATAGTGCATGCCATTGATAGAGCGCTAGGCTCTCGTAAAAAATTGTAGGGGTGCATTATAATCATTGTTAGTCTGTACCCGCATATATCTAGTCATCTATATGTATGAATGGTTAGTTAATGTAGTTGTAATTTGCATTATTAGAGTGAATAGAAGGATAGTTGTGCTATTATGATTTGCAAATGTAATGCTTAATTGAAATGTGTTTAAAATGATGCATTACTGGAGGAGGCTATGTATAATCGAGATGCAGCAGTCAACGTGTACTATATTTAGTGCATGTTTAGTTCACTTTCCGCATATGAAATGTAATGGATTAATGCTTATAGGAGTAATTATAATTGTGTGGTTAAAAGATGTAAAGGCCCGACTGCATATACGGAAAGGGAAGGCCTGATTCGTTCTTATGTTAGCTTATTTTGTAGGTAGAAAAGTTTCTCTTGGAAAGGCTCTCTGGGTACAGTTGGTAAATTCATGTAGAGGGGAAAAGTTTGTTGAAACGTATCTTCTGTTGCAGGTGCAAGGACACATGCCTCGTTAGCAACACACTGGCTCTTTGTTTCACGAGTTAGGGTGGTGGGAGGCATTGAGATGGGAGTATACTGGAATGCAGGGATGATGTCTGCAAAGGAGAAGGTGCCTGGGACTCAAGGTCATCGTAACCGTCCAGTAAGAAGTAAGAGTTTCGATGGAAAAGTACAAGAAGGAAGACCTGGCTGAAGAGGCGGGACAAAAGGCGTGTTCAATTGTATTTGGGTTTTGTATTAGGGATAGCGCCCGAGGGTGGAGTCCAGAGAAGAGGTAGGGGAGAACAGAGAAGAGGACAGAGGGGATTCGGTGAAGGAGCATCTTAGAATCGAGCTCAAAGTGCTATGTGAGTGCACTTCTTAGGAAGTCTTCACAGCTGACACCTTTTTATTTACTCTTGCCTGGGAAATTCGTTAAGTAGGTATGTCATCTTAGTAGTAGAGTAGGGACAGCCAATGGGTTTATGCTTGTTTAGATAAATGAGGAATAACATAGAGATTGGAGCTGTCATTGCTTGTCTAATACTTCTGGAGCTAACGATTCTCCTTATCCTGAGTCGAATGAGACTCCTGCGTAGGATGTTATTTGTATTAGTGCCCATCTATTTCTTTAACCTCGTGTTGAGGTGCTTGCATGTGCAGTTATTCTTGGCTGTAATAAAACCCCAAAATTGAATTTGGAGTCAGTGGTCTTTAAGGTAACTGGATTCTCAAATTGTTGTAAACTTGAAAAGTTTTTCCCCTTCACACTATTCAGCAGGTAAAAAGATTCTGGCGACCTGAAGATTCTTAGAGGTGATAAGATAAGAATTAGCGTTATCAGTTGGTAGCAGAGTAGGATGGTTACCTCTGATAGTAAGGGGAGATCAAGATTAGGATAAGAGATTAATTGCCCATAGAGCCCGAGGGATGGTGATCCAGTGGATCGTAGGAGGAGGACGTCGGCGGTCGCTGAAAACTGACGGAGAGTGACGGTGCGGCGGAAGTAGCAATTCGTGATAGAGTGAGTATGAACAGGGTGACGCTTGTTAGATTGCGGTGTTTAATTGTTGTGTGATGTCTTGCGGAGTTGGAATGAGAGTTGTGTAATTGAGGATCGGACCTTGAGCGCGCGCGGGGCCGAGAGATATTGTGGTGTAGAAGACACCCAGAATTGAGATCGTTGACCAGAGGTTGTGGGGGTCATGAGACGTCGTTGATTAGCCCACTGAAGATAGGGAGCACATGTGTGAGTGTGTGAATAACCGATGCTGGTCGTAGGTTGTTGTATGCAGAACATTGAGTGTTTGGATCCTATCGATTGTGTAAGAGGTGATTGTCCGGTCGTTTCGCGGACAGACAGTTGCCAGATTGAGGTCAACAATCTCGAGAGGCTGATCGGTCATTGGTGAACCGACAGTCAGAGAGGTAATTGTTCGGTAGGGCGGACAATTGCTTCAGAGTGTGATTGGGACACGTGCGAATGAGAACGAGAGAATTAGGAAGGAGGGGAACTGCTGCGAGCGGAGGAAGAGTGACATCAGATAGTGCCGCGCTGTGATAGGTCAGTTGGTGTGAGCCGCGCTGGCATTGGTGGATGGAAATCAGGAAGTAAAACGAAAACTTGCGCGTGAACAGAAATTTGTGTCATCATGAAATGTTTTAAAGTTTTACGAGAACTTTGTAGAGGTGATAGACATGTAGTTACTCGGGGTGGAGCGGAAGCCCCTCCCGAGGATACGCCAGCACATTATATGGCTAAAAATGTAGGATTGCATACTATAATTTGGCTTGAGAATTGGCATAAAATGACAGAAGGAGAAAGAGAATTGACTTTCCCACATTATGGCACTTTCAGGTTGGAAGTGTTGTACCAGCTAAAAACTATAATGTCTTCTTTATGACCGCTGCCTAGACCGACACAGTTTGAGGCGCTACATGCATGGATCAGGGCAGCGTATGACAGGAAAAGAGACAAAAGCCAGGAAAGGGTGAAGAAATCGATCAGGGCATTTCAAGATGCGAGATGGGATGCATTGGAGAAAAGGTGGAGAGTGGAAACCATTGAAGGGGATAGGCTGTTTCCACTGTTGATAAATGTAGGAGAGGCTAAGAAGAGGTGGGATGAAGAAGACGACAGTGATACAGATGACAGCCTGTTAGGTAGGTTGCTAGCAGAGAGACCACCTCCATTTAATCCAGATTCAGAAGAGGGAAAATCAGCTTCTGCAGTAGAAACTGGTGAGATACGGAATCAGACTAACATGAGGGTAGTGGGAAAGATTTCCACAGGAACAGAGGGAGCGGGAACACAGCCTTCCATTGGGAATATGCGGTTACCGGACTCCTTGACGGTACCTGTTACCATTGGGCCTATAGTATCGGTATATGACCCAGATCGAATAAGTGAAGGAAGTCCAATGCAGGCGACAGGAGGAGAGGGAACCAGTGCTGGAGGGAATGGCTTAGGAGTACAAGTGATCCACTTCCCGAAGCCCTTGGAAACAAGCACGCCATTACCAGCCACCGCAGACTCCTCTTTTAGACAGGAGGATGAGAGACCAGTCAGACCAAGGTCTTTATTCGAGTCCAAGTCAGCTTTGAGGATGTGGACACCATCAGTAAGAAACCAAAGTGATAGAATGCCAGGCGATAGGGAACGAGAAATTTCAGAAACCAGACCAAGTTCCAGGAATGCGATAGAAGAGGACAAGTCACAAGAACAAAGCAGTGACTATGATGAGCGGAATGGCGCATCTTGTCAAGAAATACTGAAGAGTGCAGTAAAGGCAAGGTTGCTGGACGTAGTAAGACTAAAGGCGGAGGTAGACAAAATGATTAGTGGGAGCCTGCCTTTGGAGAGAATAGAGATTTATGGGCCAGACGAGCTGCTTTTCACAGCAAAAGATGTGACTCGTAAAGCAAGGATCGCACATGAGAAATTGACAGCATTGGCTAGGAGATATGAGGTGGATTTGAATAAAACAAAGACATTGCAAGGACCACATAGGTTGCAATATAGTGATCAGGAATTGGAGGAGAAAAGAATCACAGGATTAAGAACGCATACTAAAGATCTGATTGTAGGGATGCGTATATGGAATTTGTTGGATAAATGGGAAGAAAGGTGGTCAAAGAAAAATTGGCAAAGAAAAGTGTAGGAGAAATGCCGCCCCGGGAGGGCGACGGGGGTTGGGAACTTTCCTCTACGGGGAGTACAGAATGGAGGGTACGTGCATGTACCGTGGAGTAAGCGGTGACTTGGCTGCGTTCACAAATGACTTTCCGAGGCTGAGGAAAAACCCGTAGAGTGGTACAAACAGGTTGAGCGGTTTGTTAAAATCTCGAAAGTGCTGTGGACGGATTTGAACACCTTGTTTGATATAGTGGTGCCGGGAGATTTGTGGACAGCTTGTAAAATCGCAGTTGAATGGCCGACCTTTGAACCTGAAAGGGATGCTGTCACAAATGGTCCGTCACCCATTGTTATGAAAAAATTTGAGCAAGTGATTACATGGTTGAAGCTGAAGATCTCGCCTCAAGATATCGATTGGGTTAAGATAGATCGAACTGTGCAGGAACCTAAGGAGACAGTGCATGAATATTATGAAAGGCTCTTGCAAGCTTTTAAACAGTATAGTGGATTAGATGCCTTGGACCCCAAAGATATGGGACAGTTTGTCTCAAAGTTTGTTTTAGGATTGAGACCGGAGGTCAGCCTCATGATAGAGCACCATTTGATCTGTTGGCAGAACAAGCCGGTAGATGAAATCTTGCGGTATGCGAGGTACTGTAGCGATGAAGTGGACTCGAAGCACCGGAAGCTAAAGGACAAACTGATGCTCATTCAGATGCAGACAGCTCAGATCCAGCCTAGTGGAGGGACGCTGGGAAGAAGACAAGGAAATTACCAAGGGAACCAGAATGGGCAAGGCGAGGGAAAGGGGAAACCCATAGATCCCAAGACGGGGGTGGATGTGGCGACACTGAAGAAGACCACTGCGTGTCATCTTTGTCACCAGATTGGACATTGGAAACACGAGTGCCCTTTGAACCCAGCCAACCAGGTGCAGCAGGAGGTAGAAGGGGTTCAGGCACCTGTGCCGGAGGTAGTCAACACTGTGATGAAGCCCAGATCGATGAAAGGGGGGACGTATAACCCACAAGTACAGGTCCCACAGCCACCAAGGATCTCGCAGGGAATACGGACTTACCTGCAGATGCCCCTTTTCGAAGGGTATGATGAATACAGTCCAGACCCGATATCCTGATGGTGCCTGAGGGGGGAGGAAGACTGCACCCTTGGAGCAGTCTTGGAGGTAGACCCGAGAGGACCTTTTGTGGAGGCAGACATTGATGGTCATCCTACCACACTTTTGGTTGACACTGGTGCTAGCCGGTCTACTGTAAGATCAGCAGTAGTCCCCAACCTACCCCTCTCGGGACAATCGATCCAAGTTGTTGGAGTAGCGAACAAAAGAATAAACAGCCCTCTGACCGAACCGATTCCAGTGAGGATAGGTTCCTTCCAAACTAGACATCAGTTTGTGGTGTGCGATACGAGTCCAGTTTGTCTTTGGGAAGAGATCTGTTATGTAAATTGAATTGCACTATTTATTGCACACCCATGGGAGTGGAGGTTCAGACGAGGGATGATGATGCTACCTTTAAAGTTGCTAATCAGCATCTGTGTATAGACTTGTATCCAATGGTGACAGTGGAAGAACTTCCACCGGATTTGAGAGACACCGTGTCACCCGAGGTGTGGGACTTCACCGGAGAAGAGATAGGACTAATCAAAGGGATTGAACCTGTGCAGATCCAGGTTAAACAGAATGTTGATTTCCCTAGAATGCCTCAATACAATCTGTCGCCTGAAACGATCGCAGGAATTAAACCTGTAATCGAGTCTTTCATCAAGCAAGGCATTCTGAAGGAGATCAGAGGTAGCCCATGTAACTCACCTATTATGGGACTACAGAAGCCGAGGCGGGAAATTCAGGATCGTGCAAGACCTGCAAAAGGTCAACACGATAGTTGTCCCTTGTTGTCCAGTGGTACCGAATCCATCAGTGATACTGTTTCAGATCCCATGCGAAGCCGAGTGGTTTACTGTCATTGATTTGTGTCAAGCATTCTTCTCGATACCGCTCCATGAGGAAAGCCAATTTCTTTTTGCGTTCCGGCTGGAAAACCGTGTGTTAACATGGTGTCGTATCCCTCAAGGGTATACAGAAAGTCCATCGATCTTTAATCAGATCTTGAAAAAGAATCTTGAGAGTCTCGTATTGCCGCAGAACTCAGTTCTCGTGCAGTACATAGACGATCTGCTTGTCGCCTCAGAAACGGAAGATGCTTGCAGGATAGACACGGTAGCCCTATTGAACCATTTAGCAGAGAACGGGCACAAGGTGTCTCCAAATAAGTTGCAGTACTGTTTGAATGAGGTACAGTACTTGGGACACAGATTAGAAAAAGGCAAGAGGAAGGTGTCACCAGATCGAATTGAGGCGATAATGAACATGGCAGTGCCCACCACTCAGAGAGAAGTCAGGATATTTTTGGGAATGGTCGGCTATTGTCGGCAGTGGATTCCCAACTTTTCCTTGAGAGCAAAGCCTTTACAGAGGCTTACGCACAAGGATGTGAGTGATCCGGTACCATGGGACGAGGAGTGCTTGGTGTCATTCCTAAGACTGAGAGAGGAGTTGTGTAGTGCCCCAGCTTTGGGAATGCCTGATTACAACAAGGCTTTTTCACTGTTCTGTTGTGAGAGGGAGGGGTGTGCATTAGCAGTCTTAGCTCAGAACTATGGAGGTGTCCGTAGACCAGTTGCCTACTTTTCAGCTACTCTAGATCCAGTAGCTTCTGCGTTGCCCGGATGTCTAAGATCCGTTGCTGCAACAGGTGTCAGCATTGAAAGATGTTAAAGTATTGTAATGGGTCATCCTTTGACTGTTCATGTGCCACACTCGGTTGAATTGTTGATGACCAGGACTAAGACTCAGCACCTAACGAATAACAGGTTAACAAGGTATGAGCAAGTCATACTTGCCGCAGAGAATGTGACTCTGAAAAGGTGCTCCGTCTTAAACCCTGCGACATTAATGCCCATACCGAATGCAGATGATGAAGATTGTGCGGACCATGATTGTCTTGATGTGACTGAACTCTGCACCAAACCAAGACCCGACATTGTTGATGAACCACTGACTGACCCAGATGAAATTTTCTTTGTCGATGGTTCGTGTCTAAGAGACAGTGTTGGCCAACTAAGAGCAGCATTTGCTGTATGTACCATTTCCGGGGTGGTTGGAGCTGCTTGCCTAGAAGGAGTACGCTCCGCCCAGGTAGCTGAGATCATTGCTTTGACTCGTGCCTGTTTGGCCGCTGATCGAATTCGAATCCACGATTTACACGGACAGCCAGTATGGGTTTGGTGTGGTTCATGACTTCGTACAGTTATGGTCCCAGAGGGGATTTTTGCCATCATCTGGCTCACCCATTAGGAATGGAGAACATGTAAGACAACTGTTAGATGCATTGCAATATCCGCAGGAAATCGCAGTTGTCAAGTGCACTGCACATGTGAAGGGGGAGGATTTTGTATCTTTGGGAAATAATTATGCGGACGAAGTCGCCCGCTTCTGTGCAGAACAAGGATGCATATTTACAGAAGGTTATACAGGAGAGAGCCAAGAAAGAACCGAGCTCAACATGATGTTGGCAGACACTTGGGAGGAGCTCAAGCGACTGCAGGATGAAGTCTCAGACCAGGAACGGAACGGATGGGTCAAAGCAGGATGTGAAAGAGGGGATGTGGATGTTTGGGTCTCCAGTGATGGGAGAGCTGTGTTGCCAGAGAATCTGCTGAGCCCAATGGTGAGACTAATACATGGACCGGTACACCTTGGTAGAGATGCAATGATGCGTGTGTTTAGACAAACGTGGCATAACCCACGATTTTGTGTGATTGCTGAAGCAGTTTGTCAGAGGTGTGTTACGTATCAGCAGATGAATGCCGGAAAGAAAACCGTAGTCACATTGAGTCATATTGGGTGGTCAGGAGGGCCTTTCAATAGGATACAATTAGATTTCATAGAAATGCCTAAGTGCAATGGGTTGAGATACATTTTGGTGCTGGTATGTGTATTCTCACGGAGGGTGGAGGCTTACCCAACACGCAGGTGTGACACTCTCACAGTGGCTAAGTTATTGTTGAGGGAACTCATCCCGAGATTCGGGATTCCTACCTCTTTGGAATCAGATAGAGGAAAACACTTCCACAGTGAAATCATGAAGTTACTCTGTGCTGCATTGAATGTTGATCAGAGACTCCATTGTAGTTATCGACCAGAGGCTTCTGGGATGGTGGAACAGGTTAATGGGACTTTGAAAGCCCGGATGGCAAAAATGTGTTCGTCAACGTCTTTGAAGTGGCCTGACGCATTGCCACTCGTGCTGATGAGCATGAGAAGTGTCCCAGATAGGAGGACTGGGTTGTCCCCTCACGAAATTTTGATGGGAAGGGCAATGCGGTTGCCAGCAGTACCGGCTACAGCTTTGATAAACATCACTGATGACTTGATTCTCGATTACTGTAAAGGACTATCTGATGTTTTCCGTTCTGTGTCCCAGCAGTGAGCAGTCAAAATATCGAAAATAAAATATCGAAATACAATAATATCGAAGTTAAAATATCGAAGGGACAGAATATAGATGTGAAGAATATCGATGGACAGAATATCGACCCTAAGGTAAGTAATATCGAATTTTTTAATATCGATGTAAATAATATCGAAGTTAGTAATATCGAAATCAAATATATCGATGTTACTAATATCGATGTTACTAATATCGATATTTGTATTATTGTTATGTATTTTGTTATGTTTTTAGTATGTATGTGTTATATGTGTTTTTGTTAAGTGTTCTACTTGTTTAAAAATATATGTATACAATTTTTATATGTTAATACATTTTTTTTAAGTTTTTATTTTTTTTTGTACTGTAGCGGGTTGTGGGTTTATAGGGGAATAGGGTGGGAAGTAATTTAATTATACTAAATTAATTATTAATTTTTAGGAATTATAAATAAATATTAATTATATTTTTGCGTTTAAGTTCTGTAGCGGGTTCTGGGTTTATAGGGGAATAGGGTGGGAAGTAATTTAATTGTAATTAAGTTATAATGTATTTTAATTAATTGGTATTGATAATTATATTATTGTTAATTAATTAATAATTGGTAATTAATTTGTATTAATTGGTTATTCATTTTTATTAATTGATTAATTGATTATTATTTAATTTAAATGTAATCAAGTTAAAATGTATTTTAATTAATTGTTATTGATAATTATATAATTGTTAATTAATTAATAATTGGTAATTAATTTTTATTAATTGGTGATTAATTTTTATTAATTGATTAATTGATCATCATGTAATTTAAATGTAATTCACTTATAATTTATTTTAATTAATTGGTATTGATAATTATATTATTGTTAATTAATTGATAATTGGTAATCAATTATTATTAATTGGTAATTAATTATTATTAATTAGTTATTAATTTTTATTAATTGATTAATTGATCATTATGTTAAGTGTATTATTTTATCATTGGAGTGTGTTGTGCGTTTATAGGGGAATACTTTTGGAAGTAATTGAAATCTAATTAAGTAATTATTAAATTTATATTTGGGTATTGATAATTAATTTATTGGATATTAATTATTAATAGGTAATTTTTTAAATTACAATTTTTTGGTTCTAAAAATTAATTTATTGTTGTTTTATCATTAATTGGTAATTAAATATTATTAAATATTATTTATTGATACATTTAATTAATATATTAAGAATTATTTATTAATTGATAATTAATGTTTAATTATTATTATTATTGGTATAAAAAAGCATTTAATTGTTCAATATTAGTTAATTGGTAATTAAGATTTAATAATTTATACGTTTTTTGTTATTAAAAATATTTTATTGTTCAATATTTATTATTTAGTAATTAATATTTATTAATTATTATTTATTGGTATTTATTATTAATTTATTGTTAATACATTTTCTATTGGTAATTATGTTTTTAATAATTATTTATTGGTATTGGTAAATAGTTTAGAGTTATTTAATAATTCATTAATTATTTAAAAAAATTAATTTATTTATAAGTATGTTATTTGTAACTTCTACGCTATCCAACACTTTCCCTACTGTTGCACTCTCTGGAGTTGGAATAGTAATTTTTACCCCTACGCTATCCAACACTTTCCCTACTGTTGCACTCTCTGGAGTGGGAATAGTAATTTTTACCCCTACGCTATCCAACACTTTCCCTACTGTTGCACTCACTGGAGTGGGAATAGTAATTTTTACCCTCACGCTATCCAACACTTTCCCTACTGTTGCACTCCCTGGAGTGGGAATAGTAATTTCTACCCCTACGCTATCCAACACTTTCCCTACTGTTGCACTCTCTGGAGTTGGAATAGTAATTTTTACCCCTACGCTATCCAACACTTTCCCTACTGTTGCACTCTCTGGAGTGGGAATAGTAATTTTACCCCTACGCTATCCAACCCTTTCCTTACTGTTGCAGTCTCTGGAGTAGGAATAGTAATTTTTACCCCTACGCTATCCAACACTTTCCCTACTGTTGCACTCACTGGAGTGGGAATAGTAATTTTTACCCTCACGCTATCCAACGCTTTCTTTACTGTTGCACTCCCTGGAGTGGGAATAGTAATTTCTACCCCTACACTATCCAACACTTTCCCTACTGTTGCACTCACTGGAGTGGGAATAGTAATTTTTACCCTCACGCTATCCAACACTTTCCCTACTGTTGCACTCCCTGGAGTGGGAATAGTAATTTCTACCCCTACGCTATCCAACACTTTCCCTACTGTTGCACTCTCTGGAGTTGGAATAGTAATTTTTACCCCTACGCTATCCAACACTTTCCCTACTGTTGCACTCTCTGGAGTGGGAATAGTAATTTTTACCCCTACGCTATCCAACATTTTTCTTACTGTTGTTTTTTTGGGGGTTGTAATAGTAGTTTTATTCCCTACGCTATTTAATATTTTTTGTATTATTTTAGTTAATATAGTATATAATTAATTTTAAAAATATTAAAAGTAAATTAATTTTTTTAATTTGTTATACATAATTATTTAATTTTTATTTATGTTATTGTTTTATGTGTATAGATGTATTTGAAATTTATAATATTTTTTAATAATTTATAATTTATTAAAATAATTATTCAAACTGATTATTAAGGGGCCCATTACGATACCCGGCGTAAAAAAATCCGCCAGGCATGGAAGCGGCAAAAATCCGCCCGCACACACCGTCTGAACACCGACCACGCCATTACGATTACACAAACCGAAAACCGCCATCGGCGGAAAATCACACAAAATACCGCCCGCCATCGTCCGAGTCGGAGTCAAACCGCCCGCCACGGACGGAAACACGCACGACAACACAAAACCGCCCGCCCTCACGGCCGACACACCGCACGTGAGATTACGATCGCACCGCCATGAGCGCGGGAAAACTACAAATATACCGCCCGCCAGCGCAAACAACGCCGATGAGAATCGACACGGCAGAAGCCATGGCGCCCACGTCCCTGCACAGAAACCATCCGCTGACAAAAACAATCGCACACAACATGGCCAACAAGTCCACACAGCAAGGCACGCACAAATACACAAGCACAGTACACATCCCGAAAACACCCCCTGGACAAACAAAAACTACAAAGGCCAGAACCCCAGACACAACACACCTGAAAACAACAGACCATGAGGACACACCCACATAGGTAAGTACAAAAGCAGCACTCCCACAGACCACAACCCCTTGCAACATTGCAAACTAGAGAGGAGAGGAGAGGACACAGTGACACAGCAAGGACAGCAGCACACCACAGAAACGCACACATCACAACCACCACCACCACCACCACCACCAAACACCGGCACCACAAACCCCCTGCACATTACACAACACACACCGCACCAGCACCACAAACACCATGGCACCACAAAGAATGCCCAAGTTCACGCCCATTGAGCTGACGGTCATGGTCGACGAGATCATCAAGGTGCACCCACAAATCTATGGGAACATGGTCCAGCACACACCACTAGCCACCAGAAACAGAATGTGGAACCGGATCGTAGACCAGGTCAATGCAGTCGGGACCCTGCCCAGGAACAGAGTCGAAATAAACAAACGGTGGAATGACGTCAAGAGCCTGGTCAAGAAGAAGGAGACCAAGAACAGAGAGCTGGCAGCCGTCACTGGCGGAGGGAATCCCGCGCTCTTCAAGACCTTCAAAGCGTGGGAGGAGAAGGTGCGAGTCATCATACATCCCGAGATCCTCGCCGGATTAGCAGGGGGAGTGGAGGCTGGTAAGTACAAACTAATGTATACCAGCACACCGCTATGTACTCACATGCACTACCACCATGCCACAGCTCCCAGGGACAAACACCCCCATGTCCAGCACACAATACACAACACATCACACACACATGCAACAGACACCACCACACACAGCCCAAACAGAACAACTGTAAGATGCGTGGGGACATGTGTACACTCAGCCAGCCACGTAACCACCAACAGGTCCCCAAATATGCCAGAAGCGCCACAACGAGCACCCACCACACCCATGTGTCCGCCACAGCTGCACTAACCGACAAGTAACAGGTAAGTGGCAGGAACACAAAGTGCAGTGGGTGGGAGGGTGGACAGCCCAAGTACAACACACACCAGGCCCCTAGTCCCACAGCACAGCAAGGAGGAGCATCCCCCACACCCCACAGCCACGTGTCAGCCACCGCAGTGCACAACGACAGCCGAAAGGTAGACATCACGGTCCACAGCAATCGGTGTCAGTGGGTGTCCAGCCACCACCACGACCCACAACACCCCCCACCCCCACAGACCTGCAACATGGAGCACCCCCGCTTAGAACCATGTGGCATCCAGTACAGTGCACGCCCGAACAACCTGCAGGTGGGAAACTGGACAGGGCTGGATTACTGGAGGCATGAGGACCGTAACACGACCAACACATGGGACATGTCACGTAGCAGACGAACACGCAGCACCGCCCACCGTCACGAACAAGTGAACAATGTGCACACGGACATGAACCACAGACTCACACCTCACATGACCCATCACAGACACAGCAACACCCAAGGAGCCACGTCTGCATGCACAAGCCACACTGAATATAGTACCACACGGCAGCCACTGTGCAACTCATCACACACAACCGAAACACCATTGAAGTCCTGTCCATGTAGCCCCTACTGCCTGTCAACCACACACCCCACAACTACGCCTATGTAAGACAAACAACACTAGACGCAACAGAGCGGAACAACATAAATGCACACGAACACCACTGAACCCATCAAACACACAGACACACCATGCACATACAACATACCATCCATCCCATCCGTCAGCCCCAGTCTCATGAAAGGCATGTCATCCGCACAGCTGCCACACATACAGCAGTCACGCTAAGATACATGCCCATGACCAACCATGTGCCAGAAGTCAATGAAGCGCACGCCACACTGTGAGCAACAACACACAACATGGGCCACACCCCCCACGAGCACTGCAGTGATGCACATGGCACAGGGCAGCACGCACACCAAGGAGATGGGACAACTGCAATACGTTGGCTGGCACACAACCATCACTCACTCATAACGATGCGTCCAATGCCATGTCCAGTAATCACAACAGACAGCAAATATGCAGGCCATGTCAGGCATGCACACACCTCAGACCATGCACTGTCATGCTGCCACAACACATGTCACGTTCGGCACCCATGGCTCACAGCATGTACCCCAAAAGCATATTCCCTCCCAAATGCGAATCTGGGGCATGGCCCCCATGTTGCCATATGCGTTCCTAAGCGTTCCATTTGAACCCCAAAAGCATATTCCCTCCCAAATGCGAATCTGGGGCATGGCCCCCATGTTGCCATATGCGTTCCTAAGCGTTCCATTTGAACCCCAAAAGCATATTCCCTCCCAAATGCGAATCTGGGGCATGGCCCCCATGTTGCCATATGCGTTCCTAAGCGTCCCATTTGAACCCCAAAAGCATATTCCCTCCCAAATGCGAATCTGGGGCATGGCCCCCATGTTGCCATATGCGTTCCTAAGCGTTCCATTTGAACCCCAAAAGCATATTCCCTCCCAAATGCGAATCTGGGGCATGGCCCCCATGTTGCCATATGCGTTCCTAAGCGTCCCATTTGAACACCAAAAGCAAAGTACAAACCAGACCCAGGATGGGCCAGGAGCCCGCATACACCAGAGTCACAATAAGTAGGGGCACAGCAACACACCCATCGGCATGGCCAATCCGTCCCATGCCACATGTGCACAGCACACAGTCCCATTGCCAAGCACACACAACTACAAATGGTACAGCCACACACACGCCTCCGGGAAACCCATGTACGAGATTGCACGAACTGTTAATGTCAGACGACAAATACATACTTCGCCAGGTGCAACACAATAACAAATCTCATTCTCTCCACAGGTGACGAACTGCTGGATGCTGGGGATGGAGACAGCAGCCAGCACAGCCAGCCTACAAGCCCCCAACGAGGACACACGGATGTGGAGGATCTGTCCTCCTCTTCGGACACGGACCACCAAGCAGGCCCATCTGGTGTGGCAGGGCCCAGCCGCTCCCCAGGACCCCTCCTACCCACCAACCCATCATCCAGGGCTGCTGAACATTCCCAGCCCCCTGCTGCCACTGTCGTTGCGGCCACACCCACGGTCATTGCGGCCACACCCACGGTCATTGCGGCCACACCCACGGTCATTGCGGCCACTACCACTGCCGCAACCGCCACCATCGCCGCACCGACCACCACCGCCGCCACCACCACCACGTCTTCGCTGGCACCAGCCCCAGCGCAGGTGGTGGCCCGGCCGACTGGATCCACCCTGGGAGCCACAGCGAGGACCGTGGTGAGCAATGTGGCTAGTGGGCAGGCCGGTGGCAGCAGGACTGGTAGGAGGAGCAGGGTCAGGGAAACGCCAGCCTCCCCTGGGAGCCATGCCCTGCCTCAAATGGCCAGAGTCCTTGGGGCCTATGAAGAGGCCCAAGGACAATGGGCCAGGTCAGCTACAGACACGCGTGAGGTGCTGGGGGTGCTGAGGTCCATGGACGCCCGTATGGGCCAACTCGTGGACCTCATGGGCCAGCTGGTGGTGGCGGTGAGGTCACAGCCAGGGACAGCAGCTCCCCCTCCGCCACCACCTGCCGGGGCGCAGGGTCGAGCAGCAGTGTCCAGTTCCCCTGCGTCCACAGCCAGTGAGCACACCTCAACCACCAGCATGTCGCAAGCAGGCACCCCCTCGCAAACGTGGAAGGGGCCGTCCGAAGTGGAAACAGATCTCCCGGGAGGACTTCGCACGCTCCAGACGCAAGTGAGGCAGCCAGCCAGCCTTCCTTGACCACCCACTGCATTGACTTGGACTACGATCCCACTCCACACAGCCATCTGGATGGCATGTGTGTGTTGGACTATGGACATAGAACCAGTGGGTACACCCTGAGCATCACGCAGCCATGACCGACAGCTCATTGTCACTGCACGCACCACTTTTGTCATCACCTTACACACAATCACATGTCACAGTTTGAAATAAATGCACCTCTTACACAAACTGCTGTTTGTGCCCTGTGTTTTATTTGTACGGAATACAACGGCCACCTTGGGCGGAAAGGCACCTGATGCGTGGCATGGCAATGGAACCGGAGGGCCTGTAGGGACCTAGGGGTGGGAGACAGAACAGGAGCACATTCAATGAGTGTGTCACACACCCATCACACAGTACATGTCAACAACTACAAGCAATGTACACACATCGCACAGAGCAATAGGGCACAATGCCACAGCCACCAACAGTGGCATACTACCCTGGCCATGGAGCGTTGACACACAGCACGCAGTGAACAAACGGCCACCCTGACACAGCACACACACACCTGCACAGATACAGCCACATCAGCCGTCGTACATGGACACTCACCGTCAAGTGAAGTAGTGGGCGATGAGCTGCTGCCGCACATTACCAGCTTCCTCCTCTCCGCTGTCCTCCTCACTCGAGCTGTCCTGGTCTGCGGGCTGGGGCCCTGGTTGATCTCCGTCATCCACGATGAGGGGGATCTGCTTCCGAATGGCCAGATTGTGCAGCATGCAGCACGCCACCACTATCTGGCACACCTTCTGTGGGGAGTACGCCAGCGCACCCCCGGTGCGGTCCAGGCACCTGAACCTGGACTTGAGGAGGCCAAAGGTACGCTCGACCACACGTCTGGTCCTCCCATGTGCCTCATTGTAGCGATCGTCTGCTGGGGTGCGAGGATTCCTCAATGGACTGAGCAGCCATGCCCCATTCGGGTACGCAGAGTCACCTGGGTGTGAGGGACACAGAGAACCGTTGCTATTCCAACTGGACAGGGGACAGCATCGCACAACCAGCACGCTACACCACTCCACATACTCACCGACAATACAGCCACGATCCTGTTGCAGATTGGACATCAGTCGTGGCAAGATGCTGTTGCGCATTATGTGTGCGTCATGGGCCGAGCCTGGGAACTTTGCACACACGTGGGTGATCACCATGTCCGCAAGGCACACCACTTGCACATTCAGGGAGTGCGTGTGCTTCCTGTTGCGGTACAGGTGCTCAGTGGCCTGTGGTGGAACAAGGCCAACATGTGTGCAGTCAATGGCTCCAACGACGTGTGGGATTCTGCCAAGGGCATAGAATGCACCCTTCACTGCCGCCAATTCACGAGTCCTGGGGAAGCGGATGTACCTGTTTCGGTACAGCATCATGGCTGCCAGTACATCCCTCAGCACCTTGCTGAACATGGGCTGGGACATCCCTCCTCCACTGCCCACTGTGTGCTGGAATGACCCAGTGGCGAAGAAATGCATGGCGGCCATCACCTTAGCCGTGGGGGTGACAGCTGTCGGATACACCCTGCGGGGACGGAGATGGGGTTCCAACATGGCACACAGTCGATGCAGGGTTGGCCTGTCCAGCCGAAACTTCCTAATGACCTCTGTATCGTCCATGTCCGCCAGCAATTGGTATGGGCGGTCAATGTTCGGTCTCCGCCTAGGGAAAATGGCAGTGGACACATGTCAAAGCAACACAACACATAGCAATTTCGCATACACATCACTGACATGACTGAGCAAGCACATGAGCCACAGCCCAGCTGTCAAGCTGGGACGGCACGGCCACAATACACTTACACAGGTCTCCCAACAATGGCAATGGCTAGTGATACAGACCACTGCCATGTGCATGCACATAGGGATCTAGGCCCCAATGACTTGCGGGGCGTGCTGATGGGGACTGACTGCATATTCGTCAAGCGGCAACGCCACGGCAACATGAATGTCTGCTGAGCATGGAACTGCTTCCGAGGCTGGATGAGTATGGCACACGACGACGACGATGTGGGCACAGGCTGAGCGGCCAAAACAAGTGGGACCTGTGGCACGAGGGGATATGAGACAGTAGTAGGTGTCAGCACTGCACCCTATGTACAGCACTGTACGGATCACACCTCCCGAAACATTGACAGGTGTCCACATTGACAGCCCCATGCCAAGACGGCTGTGTGCTTGCAGTCACACGTCACAGGTGAGAGGTTACATTGCACGTGCCAGGTGGCAGACGTACATAGTGGGAGCTGGCATGTGTGTGCATGTGTCTCCTGTTCAGGATCCACCAGATGGGCGCTGACTCTGTACTGACCATTGGACACAGCATGTTCCGTGGAAGGCTTGTGTGTGTGGGATGGTGGCACTGGATGTGCCTCCGTTGGGTGGGGGGCCATGCACAGGGCGGGTACGTCGATGATTGCGCATTGTTGGTCACGGTGGGTGCACCCACTAAGATGTGTTGCCCTGTGTTCAATTCCTATGTCCGCATGATGATGGACTGTAGATGTGGGCAGACTACACATTGGTCGATGTGCTGTCTATATGCATGTGCCTTCACACCAGGCACAGCTGCCCCTGCACATGTGACCCCTGCTGGACTCGCTGCTGGGTCTGTGGAGCTGATGCACCTTCTGTGCGTGGGGCGGACAGCTCTCCTCACTTCCCTCATTGCGCATGTCATGACTTTGCCGCAGGTGACATGGATCATGGAGGGCCCACATGTACGCGTGGGTAGGCTACACATGATTGTTCACTGGTCGCCACCCCCAGTCAGTGTTTCGAATGGGAAGGTTGTCGTGCTGGTGGTATGTTCGATGTGGCGGATGGGCGGGCCTAGGTGCGGGCTTACATTCCGGACATGGGGGGGTAGTTGGATTGGCGACTAGTTGCAGTACACACGGGACACGTCTCTTCCTTTCCACATCTGGGTCATCCCTTGTACTCACTGACAGTGATACAGTCATCTTCGCCCCAGCCCTCATGTCCTCCCCTCGCTCCCCCAATATGCATGTGCACCTGCGAGGCTAGCGCTTGCACAGGCAGCCCCAAGCTCGCACCAGAGAGGGCAAGGAGTGTATGTGTGGGTCCAGTTGCACGAGTGGGCTGTCTCAGGGTATGATGTGTTGCGGGACGCCGTCCACCTGCGTGGTGCCCCAAATGGAGACCCGGCCTGCATGGACTATGCATCACAGTCTTCGCCTTCCGGATCCGCCACCTGCGACACCCAGTGGCTGTGGCTGCCCTTGCGGCCAGGCCGCATCCGTCTGTGACTGATGGCCCACACATTCACTCTTTGGCCTCTCTGGGGAGGGCTCGGGGGTGGTGGCGCACGCGCTTGCACTTAGTCGCAATGGCATGTGGCGTGGTTGGTATAATGGGCAATGGATGGGATGGTGCGAGCCACCTCCCGTGACGTCAGTGCTGCTCGTGCTGTGGTGCGTCCCCCTACACTTCCATTTGACTTGTGCCATGCTAGACGTTGAGGTTCTATTGCCTGCGTGATATGACCAGGAGGAGCGCGAGGAGACCTCTCACACACCATGCTCCACTGCCATCCCGTGCCCTGTATCGCCTGTGCGGATTGACTATGTTGGGGTTACACCTGGTCGACTGGGGCTGTGTGTGCCTTGTCAAGGGGCATGGCGGGCGCACAACAGGATCCAGCTTGTCCACAGAGGGTGGGCTGAGGTGCGCCTGGTACCGCTTTGTACGTGTGCCCGGCTGCTGTGCACACACGTGTTCACTCCCCCCCGACAGGTGTCCTCTCACAATGCCCAGGGAAGCGGTGGTGTACTGTTCATGACCCCTCCCAACACGGCGTGCTCCAACTTGGCATGTGCGCATCTACCCGTCACACCCACCCACCTGAGCACTGCGTCCATACGACTTCACACGACACATGTGTGTCTTCCACAGTTGTGCTACTCATTTGCGTTGACATCCAATACCAGTGGACTACATGGTCATGTCACGACTGCCGTGTACTTCACATACTCTCATCCTCTCTCATTCGTACTTGTGAAATGAGTCAGCGGAGACAGTTTTGGTTTCAAACATTATATTGAGTCTTCTGTCCTCTGTGATGCAGTATAGTGGACACTACTGGCAGCGGAATACATGTTGAGGATATACTGAGCATGATTGCAAATGGGATAGGGTGTGGGGTTACATGTGATTGGCTGTTGCATGTGGGATGTGGGCTTCAGAGTTACATCTGCTTGGCCAAGGCTGTGCTAATGTACATTTACGTATAGCTGCGGAGCTGCGGACTTTGACACAGACGGTATACATGTAGCCTACCAGACCGCTTGGCATCATGGGCACAGTCCATCTCAGTTCCATGTGACAGGTTTGCTGCGGTTGTTCCTCATGCACGCGTGCATGTGAGATGACATCAGGGCATGTGCTTGCGTGCATGCAGCGGCGTGCCACTTGTTGTTGCACTGTGGTGGTTACTGGACATGTCACAGTCACTGGGGTCGTGTTGTTGTTGTATGCACTTGTCGTCCATGCAAAGGTCCTGGTATGGGATTCCCGGGGCGGGGGTGGGAGGGTGCAGCACCCACAGACTCCAGGCGACCTATTCATGTCCACTGAGCGGTGTGTGTGTCCATGGGCGCTGGATCCATGTCGTGTCCTGGTTGTTCGTGCAGTTCCGTCCATGTGGGTGCGATACACAGACCCCATGCCACTGCCTCCCACGATGCATGCGGTGTTCCTGGATGTGATGGGGAACAGTGTGCATGTCCCGGTCATATCCGATGTCATGGCGATGTCGTTGATGGTGTGGTTACAGTTGCCGGTCGTTTGGTATGGCTGTTGTGGTGGTGACTGGCCAGTCCGTGCGGAAGCTAAGCATGGGTGCGGGGTTGGACATCATAGGTCAATCGGGGAACCTGCGTTGTGGTCCGACGAATTTACAGGTTGTCAGGTATGCGATGCCGTCCAGCAGGGCTTCCATGTCATTGGTGGTGTACATGTTTGCCAGCCAATGTAGCGGATGGTGGCTGTCAAGGTGTTGTTCGTAAGTTGTCCCTTGGAGGACCATGATGGGGCATGCTGGGTGACATTCGATGTAGCTGTTCTCGATGATCCGTCGTGTGGAGGCACAGTGGTCCCATTTCAGTGCGGGTGCGATGTTGGCCACATACG
This sequence comes from Calotriton arnoldi, assembly GCA_963921515.1. Taxonomy (NCBI): domain Eukaryota; kingdom Metazoa; phylum Chordata; class Amphibia; order Caudata; family Salamandridae; genus Calotriton; species Calotriton arnoldi. Next base: position 2,077,122 of record CAWUFW010000004.1, on the reverse strand, counting down.
CCATGCCCCCATAGGCAGAGCAGGCCCTGTCGTGTGCGTCCAGAGGGAGGAGTAGTGGTAGCAGGTCCGCCTTCAGACATGCCGGGTTGGAGAGGCATATCTCCACGGGATGCTGGTAGGGACACCTCCGACAGTAGAAGACGGGCATGACGCAGCTGAACAATGTGATGCGGTAAGTCAGTCGGTAACTTACGTTCAGCAGGGACAGGAGATCGCATCCCAATATATGTAACAGGTTGGTTTTGTACAGCTTGAGCTGTCCGGCGTAGTTGGGTAGGTGTGTTGCGGTTGCCATTTCGCAGCGGTGCGTTGTGGTGGCGTGCTCCGGCTGTGTGTGCAGTCTGCAATGTGCACGCTCCGAGGTTGCTGTGAGCTCTGTGTAGTCGTAGGGAGACAGGACTTGTGTTCTGTTGGCTTGTTTGGAGGACACGGGCCCTCATCCCACATGCTTCTCAGACAGTTCAAGGTCAGTGATGTGTGACTCCTTCCAATTAACTTGCATGTGGCCGACATGGGGGAGTGTTTTCTTCTTTCTTCCCCGTCCGTTGTGTGCTTCTGTGATATGCGCTATCTGCCCTGTGGTCGGTCTCCTCGGCATGCCTGTGTTGGTCTATTCTTGGACAATGGCTGTATTCACCGGCTTCTGTCGTAGGGCTGTGGTTTCGGAGTTGGAATGGAAGGTCATTCAGTGCTGTCTGCTCTCCCTTGTGTGGGCGGCAGGCTGCCTTTCCGCTCTGCGTTGGGCCTTGTGTGTGAATGTTATTCTTGGGCCACCTGTTGTCGGTCCCCGGGCTCTTTGGTGTTCCGTTTTATATGTCTTGTTCATATGTGCAGGGTGGTATGGGTGTTTCAGTGTGGTACTGGCGTTCCTCTTCCCGAAGGAGCCCTGCTTCTCCTAGTTGGTGTTGCCGCCGCTGTGTGCTACGCCATGTTTGTTACACTGGGGTGTGTCCTGCTGTTGCGTGACTTCACTGACATGTGTGCGTCGGTTGTGTGGCGTTGGGTGTTGTCCGTGAATTGGGCGTTGGGGACATGTCTGTGGCAGGCCTGTCACGTGTCATGTGCGTTCGGGGTGGGGCTGATGTGTGTGCTGCTTGGTTGTGTCCCTGTGTCTGTGTGCGACGCATGCATGGCGCTGCGGTTGGCCTCTGCGTTGTGCGCATGTGTGGCGGCGTCATCGCCGCTTTGGGGCCGTGACGGGGTCGTTGGTTCCTAGTCCCAGGTGGTGTGTACACATGTGTTACGCGATGTTACGATTTGGCCTGTGTGTCATATGTGGATGCAATGGTGGATGTGTAGTGTACACGGGCTGGTGGGGGGTTGTCCGCTTTTTCCGCCCTTGCACTGTGTGCGCTGTTTGCGTGCACTTGTTGTGTGTGTGCCTACCTGCATCTCCGCGGTACGTTGCGTCCTTGGTGGTGCATCAGCAGGAGCATGGGGAGGGCCTGCAGTGCTGGATTCATGCTCGGGGAGCCGCTTCTTCGTTGTCCGTGCTCGGCGTCCGTGTTACCGCTTCGGTTTGTCGTACGGTATCTCTTGGCCGTGGGAGCCGTTTGTTTGCGGCATCGTAATTTATACGCCGGGCGGGACGTGTTTCGTCGGACGGTGTGTGTCAGTTGAGCTGCGCCGCTACGTGTACGGGCGCACTTTGATGGCGGACGGTGTTGCTGGCTTGCCGGCAGTGTTTGGCCTACTTTTCGCATCGTAATTGGGCGGGCGTGTGGACTGCTGCGTGCCGGCGGTAACTGGTGGTTTTTGCATCCGCCAGCATGGCGGTTGTGCTTCCGCCCGCCATCGTAATGACCCCCTAAGTAAGTATATATAGTATATATTATATGTATATGTTTAATTAATGTTTTATTTAATTATATATGTTACTTATTAATTTTAAATATTATAAAATATATTTAACTATGTTTATTTTAATTATAAGTATTATTTAGTTTATTTTACATATTATTTTTAACAAAAAAAAAACGATATTTTTGATAACGATATTTTTGACATCGATATTTTTTTCTCGATATTTTTGTACTTACCATGTTGTAGATAGGATTTCGATATTATTGACATCGATATTTTTGTTGCGATATTTTTGTAGGTCGATTTTTTGACCTTCGATATTTTGTCAGTGATTCGTCCCAGCAGGTGCAAGCTGCAGCTGTTCCGGCTTCAAGTGACCTGTGCCACGACCTGTGTCCAGGCGACTGGGTGCTTGTCCGAAAGCACGTGAGGAAGAGCTGTCTGGATGTTCGGTGGCGAGGCCCGTACCAGGTGATACTGGTACGCAACACAGCAGTGAAGTGTGGAGGATTGCCGAACTGGGTGCATGCTTCCCATACCCACAGAGTTTCAGCACCCTCGGAAGAAACAGCTCCTCTCGTAAATGAAAATCCAGCTGATGTGGCAGGGCCACATGAGAGGACAAGTCGAGCTGTAAGGGTCGCTGACGCAGCTGGGGGTGCACCAGAGCAAGCTGAAGGGGGTCCTGACAACCAGGGCCTCAACTCTGACTCGGAAGACAGAGGTGGTGCAGTGGGTGGAGTAGAGTCAAATTCAGCCGAAGAAGGAAGTGGTGCACTGGGTATAGCAGGGGAAGGCGAAAGAACGACCAGAATCGAGGAAGTTTGGCCTGAAAGACAGAGGCTACTGAATCTGAGGTTGGCACCCGAAAGAGATCTCGCTCCAGTGTCTGAAACGTCTGAAACAGAAGCAAGTGACGAAGAGGGTCGGAGGAGGTCGAAAAGAACGAGGATACCTTGCAAGAGATACTCTACCCCTGAGTGGACTTACACAGTGACTGATGCAGGGGGTATTGAGTACGGGGAGGCTGAGGTCTGTGCAGGTGGTCAGCAAGAGCCCGAATGTGGTAGTGAAGGTGGTGCTGTTGTTGCCAGGGCTCGAAGTCGAAGGAATACTGACCCTCACGGTTCCGAATCCCCGCTTCTGAGTAAAGTCAGAGAATTGGTTTTGCATCGACTCGAATTTCCGTCTTTTGGATTTGAGCCGTATTCACACGAAATGGTAATTCTGCATCTTGAACTTTTGTATCATGTTTTAGAAGCGCTTACAAATGATCTTATCGTGGACGAAATATAACCTGTTGTAAATAAAAAGTCTAAAGAAGAAGATAACCTAGGTCCAAGTGGAAGAAGAATAAACTTAGGGACTTTCCACCGAAGAGGAACGAGAGCTTAGGGAAGTCTTTCTCTGGACTATGTAAATAAGACTGTTGGTGAAAAAGGGGATTTCCAGAGGTCTTGAAGTGTTGCTCGAACTGGTTAAGCAAGTCACGTGTAGAGAAAACAAAGACTTTTTGAGTGCTCATTACTGAAACCAAGAACTTTTGAGAACTTTCAAGATCATGGAGGCTGGAGATCCACATCGTAGATCCAAATTGATTGTAGGCATACTTATAGGGGGTGTGATAGTTTCTATAATCATAGTAATTATAGTCTCATATACAGTTCCACATGAGCTAGCAGTGGAGGGGGTGCCGGGACTCCTACACCTACTACACCTAGCCAAAAAGAGGGAAACATAGGAGCTGACAAGGCTTTGCTGATAGAAGAAAGTCGTAGATTGCATGTAGATTTGTCTAGAAGTGATTTTAAGCTTAATGCATACGCCAAGCTGCTATATTAGTACGTGGATGCGATGGATGCGAAGGATTGTTATGTGTGTATGCAGCTGCCTGCGTCAATGGATGAGGGTATTAGATATCATCATCTTCCACTGATGTGTGGAATTTCATGTAGTTTGTTGCTCAGTATATTTTATGAAAGAGATCAGTTTGAGTATTTCTTTTCCAATTACGATGCAGTGCTTCCTGAAGTCCCAGCTTACAAACACTTGAATAAGTACGATTATTATAAGTCAGAGGATAGACTTAGGAAGTTCTTCATACCGTCTTTGGAACTGGACACAGCATATGCTCACCGACATAACTTGATGTGCTCATTATCAGATGTAGAAAAAAAGTTTGTAGATCAGGTAGAAGATAGATATAGAAAACTAACACAGACACGGGACACAGGGCAATAGATTGGACCGAGGAGGAAAGATTGCACCGAACAAAAGGAAGTTATGGTCCTATAGCCTTGGACAAGGAGCAGAGGGGAAAGCTGTGTGTGAGACGTTATCAGACCTACTATGAAAAGGTTCCAGTGGGACAGAGTACGTGTGACCATGTTTTCACCATGGCAGATGCAGCAAAGAACTTTCTCCAAGGCCCTGTACAAGTGATACCTACGGTGTATTTTGTGTGTGGAAGGAATGCTTATGTGAGATTGCCTGCGAACTGGTATGGTACGTGTTACTTGGGAATAATATTTCCAAAGATTTACCATACAGAGGATTTGGAACTTCTGGAAGGTGGAAAGCATTCAAGAGTGAGAAGAAGTGCGAGTGCAGGGGTCGTAGTGGGAGATATCTTTGGAGCAATGATACCAAGTTTGGGAGTGATCTTGAATGACGTAAAGATCCGGAGACTGGCGACTGTGATAGACGAACTATCGATGAACACAGCAAAATCGTTGGTACTTGTAGAGGGTGAGATGTTGTCGATAAGGACAATGGTTTTGCAGAATCGCCTTGCTTTGGATGTCTTATTGGCAAAAGAGGGCGGAGTCTGTAAATTATTGAAGGTTCAAGAGTGCTGTACTTATATACCAGACCACAGCAAGGATCTGGACAAATATATAAGTAACATCACTACTATCCACACGAAGATAGCAGATTTGACTGAAGAGGGAGCATGGGAGAAAGTTGGCAAAGGATTTGGTCAACTGGGGAGCTGGTTTGCGAATTTGGGGAAGGGATTCCTTGGCTATATTCTGAGGCCTCTCCTTATTGTGGTGGTTTGTGTGGTTTGTCTGTGGGTCTGATCAAAGCATACAAATGGTATCGAGCAGGCAGAGTTGAGAGAGCTCTGAGAGAAAATGAGACGAGAATGGCTAGACTGCAGGACAGTCAATATCAAAGACTCCAGAGATTGGAGAAATACAGACCAGGGAGAATGGCGACAAGTTCTGTTTAGGTCGGTTCTTTCTCCAAGGGAGTTGGAAAGATGTGATGACAGGAGTCATCAAAGGGGGGAACTGATAGAGCGCTAGGCTCTCGTAAAAAATTGTAGGGGTGCATTATAATCATTGTTAGTCTGTACCCGCATATATCTAGTCATCTATATGTATGAATGGTTAGTTAATGTAGTTGTAATTTGCATTATTAGAGTGAATAGAAGGATAGTTATGCTATTATGATTTGCAAATGTAATGCTTAATTGAAATGTGTTTAAAATGATGCATTACTGGAGGAGGCTATGTATAATCGAGATGCAGCAGTCAACGTGTACTATATTTAGTGCATGTGTAGTTCACTTTCCGCATATGAAATGTAATGGATTAATGCTTATAGGAGTAATTATAATTGTGTGGTTAAAAGATGTAAAGGCCCGACTGCATATACGGAAAGGGAAGGCCTGATTCGTTCTTATGTTAGCTTATTTTGTAGGTAGAAAAGTTTCTCTTGGAAAGGCTCTCTGGGTACAGTTGGTAAATTCATGTAGAGGGGAAAAGTTTGTTGAAACGTATCTTCTGTTGCAGGTGCAAGGACACATGCCTCGTTAGCAACACACTGGCTCTTTGTTTCACGAGTTAGGGTGGTGGGAGGCATTGAGATGGGAGTATACTGGAATGCAGGGATGATGTCTGCAAAGGGAGAAGGTGCCTGGGACTCAAGGTCATCGTAACCGTCCAGTATGAAGTAAGAGTTTCGATGGAAAAGTACAAGAAGGAAGACCTGGCTGAAGAGGCGGGACAAAAGGCGTGTTCAATTGTATTTGGGTTTTGTATTAGGGATAGCGCCCCGAGGGTGGAGTCCAGAGAAGAGGTAGGGGAGAACAGAGAAGAGGACAGAGAGGGATTCGGTGAAGGAGCATCTTAGAATCGAGCTCAAAGTGCTATGTGAGTGCACTTCTTAGGAAGTCTTCACAGCTGACACCTTTTTATTTACTCTTGCCTGGGAAATTCGTTAAGTAGGTATGTCATCTTAGTAGTAGAGTAGGGACAGCCAATGGGTTTATGCTTGTTTAGATAAATGAGGAATAACATAGAGATTGGAGCTGTCATTGCTTGTCTAATACTTCTGGAGCTAACGATTCTCCTTATCCTGAGTCGAATGAGACTCCTGCGTAGGATGCTATTTGTATTAGTGCCCATCTATTTCTTTAACCTCGTGTTGAGGTGCTTGCATGTGCAGTTATTCTTGGCTGTAATAAAACCCCAAAATTGAATTTGGAGTCAGTGGTCTTTAAGGTAACTGGATTCTCAAATTGTTGTAAACTTGAAAAGTTTTTCCCCTACACACTATTCAGCAGGTAAAAAGATTCTGGCGACCTGAAGATTCTTAGAGGTGATAAGATAAGAATCAGCGTTATCACCATAACAAAAGGAAGATCGTATGGGGCATCTGGGCCCAATGGTTTGCCACATGCATTATACAAACAAGACATCCCATTCTGGGCTGAGCAGTTTACCACTCTTTTTAACTACTGCCGAAGTACCTCGCAGATACCAGACTCATGGCGAGGTACCATAATACATCCTATTTATAAAGGAGGCACAAGGTCAGAACCAAAAAACTGCAGGTTGCTAGCCCTCCTCGACAATGATGGCAAATACCATGCCAGCCTGCTACTGGAAGATCTATTGCTATGGGTGGCACAAAATCGATTAATTCCCCACAATCAAACAGGGTTTGTGACTAAATCAGGTACACTTGCCAACCTGATGGCAATATCTCCTCTGACTAATAAGGCAACAGCCTCAAAATCTATAATACATTGTTGCTTTGTTGATTTCAAGGTGGCATTTGATCGAGTTCTAAGAGGATCCCTGGGCTAAGTTACAGAAATGGGGAATACCTCGGAACCTCTTGGAGGCCATAATACAGCTACACTCTGACACATGGATATGTATTAAATTGGGTGACGGAGCCCACATTTCCAGAAAAATAATGACTAAAGCATGGGTGCATGCTAGCCCCCCTGCTTTTTAACTTATTTATTGCCGACTTACCGCTCAGTCACTTGATGTCATCAATAGTTAATCCCCCAAAATAGGCGGCACCCGGATCAGTAACCTGCTGTACGGTGATGATCTTGCCCTGTTCAGTCGTACAAGGGTAGGTCTTCAACAGCTACTTGATCAGCTGTACATCTATACAGCTGTCAACAAATTTGAGGTGAATATGACCAAAACCAAGGTCGTAACATATGGGCTGAAAAAACATCAGTGAGGAGGATCGTCCTACAACGGCAACAGAATCACGATGGAACATTCCTAAAAGTCCCTAGGGGTGCACATTGACACCAGATACTGCTTTGTGAAACAAATAGAAGATAAAGCAAAAGCCCTGACTCTTCAGGTGACGGTATCAAAACTAGTGAAACAGTTAACTGGGCACAAGTCTGTCTCCACTAATAGCAGTTGTGAGGGCCAACATCTCTCCCTCTATAACCTATGGCCAGAAAATCATGTTAGGTAGAGACAACAGCCCACTGAATAAACTTCTTGTCCAGATCTACAAGCAAGTCCTTCGACTACCAAAATCTTCATCTCTCACCTAGGTCAGGCTTGAACTTGGCCTCCCCGATCAACGAGCAGCAGGTGCCGGTGCCTATCTCAACCTGTGCCACAAGTTGCAAAGGGCCAGGGTTGGTAGTCTGGGAGCACTGCTATGGTCCAAAATCAGCCACAGCCGGCCAGGTCAAGCACATAGTTTCTAGAAGACTGTCTGCAGCTCCTGAATGCTAGAGATCTCTGGGCTAGTAGAACAATCCAACATCACTTCAAAATGAGTATAAGAATGTGCATTCGCCTCTGGTCATTTAATTCAGACAGTGCACAACTCGCCAAATGCAGGCATGCCTGGTCAGTTATCAGCAGGTATCATCCAGCCGCTCCAGCATCATATCTTCCCTGCACATACGCTGTCCATTGGAAGATAAGATGTATGGCCCTTGGATTAGGGAGTGGCCTTCCTTAAACATCTAGCCAGCTGGCGTTGTCTCAGTGAGAATGTAACCTGCAGGGGCTGTGGCAGCTGCAAAGAATCTCAAACACGTCATAGGCCTTTGCCCAGTGCTGCTGAATGAAGGCAGGGGTAGACTGGGAAGAGAGAGGAACAATCTGGGAATTCGCACCTGTCAACATGCAATCAATGCCTCATTAGATCCCGGCACCACAGCCCTGGACATCTTGTTGACAAGGTTTGTTACCACCACATTCAACATGTTTAGTCGGCAGGGTGTCCACAAAGACCCTTGACCTAATGGTTACGAGTAAACAGCCGCATCTAACTACAATTAAACCGTCCCTTGAAAGCTGCGAACTCGAGGGTGCTAGCCCTGGGGTCTACCATGCTGCTCTTTAAGGCCATTTTATTTTTGTATTTCAATTTTTTAAAAACACGGCTCCATTGATAATGAGGAACATCACATTGCTATTCTGGTGCAAGCTAGCCAGATGGGATATATCCAAGGTATAGGAACTGTACTTAATTCTTGTTTTGTTTCCAATGAAGCACATTTAGCAGATGTTCGCAGCTAGCTAATTTACTTGTTGAACCTGATCCACCACATTATTTTTCAGCAAAAATGGGGGTCTCAATGCCCCTGAACTTTACTGAATTTCTGTGCTACTTTAACTGAGGAATATCCTGCTGCTTTCTTATGTAGCTGACCAATGTGGTATCTTCAGCCCGCTGTTTTGAATGCACCTGCACCTTACCAAAAAAAGGAAAAAATTGCTGCTTCACATGGGGAATAACTACTTGACATCCCTATGTAGCTGACCAATGTGGTAACTTTAGCATACCTTCTTTTTATACCTGAACACACTGTTTTTATATTCATGAACTCGATTTTTGCTCATCTCATATGAATTCGACCCTGTGTTGCTTTAAGTGAGGAATAACCACTAGATACTCGTATGTAGCTGACCAATGTGGTAACTTTAGCATGCTTTTTTACCTTACTATATTAATATGTATGAATTCGACTTCTGCTTAACTTGTATGAAATCACCCCGTTTTACTAATTGCATTTGCTGTTTTACATTGTAAAATTGTTTTAAATAACCATAAACAATAAAGTATTATTATTATTATTATGTCTATCCACTCGCAATCAAACATCATCCCTTCTTGGATGTAATCGGGCAACCCAGTGTTAGTGAATGAGAGAGATAGGCCTTACAACTGTGAAAAATGACTTTAGATGTTTTTACTGTCAGGACAAGTAAAACTTAACCACACATGCCCTACTCTTTAAATGCAATGCACCCTGGTCTATGAAACTTTAGGGTGATGTATATGTATTTAAAAAGAAGGTTTAGGTCTGGGAAAATGTTTATTTTGCCAGGTTGAAATGACAGTTTAAAAACTACACAGACAGCCTGCAATGGCAGGTATGTGACAGGTTTAAAGGGATACTTGAGTGGGTGGCCCAATCAATGCTGCCGACTCACTATTAGCATTTAATTTACAGGCCCTGGGCACTTGTAGTATAATTGTACTAGGGACTTACAAGTAAATTAAATGTGCTAATTGAGTGTAAGCCAATTTCATCATGTGTTAAGGAGAGAGCACAACCACTTTAGCACTGGTTAGCAGTCCTAAAAGGCTAATAAAACAGGTTCAGAACACAGGGTGGTGAAGGAAAAAAGTCTGGGGATGACCCCGCAGAAAGGGCCAAGTCCAACAGATATGTTATCCATTGAGAGTTCTTGGGTGAACGTGTTGATGGTGAGGTTTCATTTTTGATGACATCTTTCTCAGTAGTGCGCTGAGTTCTTACAGCTGAGGAGTCTGTTGACCCCTGAAGGGGACTAGAGGGAGTATGATAGGTTGATAAATTCTGTGTGGGATTCATCCATGGGAAAGTCTGAGAACAGAGAGAATGGTTCTTTTTATCTTATGTTTTGCCCTCTTTGCATTGGTTTAGTACAGAGGATGGAGAATGAGAAGATATGCTCTATATAATTCAGTTAATAAAGGACCTTGCTATAAAATGAGGGCGAGGCCATAAAGATGAGTGTTATGGGACCCTGCAGTGAATTGAGGATGAGGCTGTCAAGATAATTTTGATAGCTTTGCCTTTAGGATAAGTTGCTTCAAGTATGTGATATTTGATATCCAGGGGATTGAGGAGTCTGTTTAGGAATTCTTACCATTGTCTTCAAACTATAATCATAGGAAATTTAAAGTCTATGAGGAATGTAGCATGCATGAGCTGAATGGAGGATGACGTGATGAGGATCAAGAATTCATCGACAAAGTTTTAAGTCCAGTAGATCCGGTTGAAGGATGTTGCGCCCCATGTCAGAGTCGAAGTAGCAGATAAGAAGCTCAAATGAGGTAGGTGTTGCTTGGTTATTAAGGGTGCAGGGCCTGGGTGCCTTGTGGATAGTGATGATCCCTTTTTGTCTCCTTTTCATTAAATGTAAGGATGAAGGCAAAAAAGAATGTGTTTGTAATTGCTTCAAGAGGCCCATGACTAAAAGATCAACAGATCTCATGGACTGCAATGTTAATTGGTTTCTAAAATATTCTAAAGATTTTTCTCCTTGTTAGGCATCTGTCGGGTAGGCACACCATTTTGACGCAAACCCAGTTTTACAAGTCTATGCAAATATGCGTTTGCCTCAAAATACATGAGTGGTTGTATGGTAACACCCATGTTCCACCAATGTACCGCCTACCCAACACACGCTTGGAAGAGCTATGATCTGTGTTGCATTACTTTGTATGTACTAAACCACACAAAGTCATACATAGTGGGTTTGTGTGGCTTAGAAAATGCCTGAAATTATTTAGCATTCGGACTTCGCTGCAAAAGTGATGTAACCCAATGAAAAATTATAGTAAATCTCAGTCAAACTCAGTCAAAGTTTTGTATTTTTTTCTTTTGGTAAGCATCTCTTTTTAGTGATGTAAGCCTAATGTATATCATTTGATGAACTGGCTTCAATTACATTTAATCAGAAAATAGAAAAAGAAAAAAAGAAAATCTTGACCCATACTGGTTGTTCTTTTAAATTTATTTATTTTATTTATTTATTTTAGAAGTTTTATATAGCGCTGGCCTGACCCGAGGGTATCGGAGCGCTTTACAGAAGATACATTGCAGAGATTGACAACAAACAAGACAAAAGAACGAATACAATTCATTCCTAATTGTAAATAGTACATATTTAAAAAAAATGTTCAAGTAAATGCACTGGTATTTTCAAGTATCTGTGGATATATGAAAGAATCCTGTGATGGAAAAGTACATTTAGGTAACGTATGCATATATATCTACAGGATTCATGAATTACATTTATTGTAGATGTGTCTGGGCTTTTCAAAGATAGTTTGATAGGTGGATGAACTACACCGCAGAGAAAAAATATGATAAAGACGTCAAATCTGTGTATTGTTCTCTGTTTGTATTTGTGCTGTTTGTAGTTTATTGTTTTATTTATAACTGTAAATCTCCATTACATAAACGATGCCAGCATTATTTCCACATGATAATAGCAGAGGTGTACAGTTGCTTCACATCTTTCGCATCCTCCCATATTTCAGAACGTGCTGTGACTGTGCTAAAGTGTGAGCTTTGAGTGCAGTCATTAACCCAGAGAAGAATAAGCTTTTATATCAGCAGTGAATCATCTCACAGAGCAAGAGTTGTGGTTATTATGTAGGACAAAAAGACACCTGTACTCTGTGAGTCTTGCAACATATTACTCACTGTTACATAATAACATTTCCCACGTTGTTTCATAACAAGGAACCGAGTAGCATAACGTGTCCGTTGCCTATTAGAATATTGAAAATGTGTGTTATTTTTTTCATTTTCCTACAAAGTCTCTACGACAAAATGGGCCACATCTCATGTTATTTAATGAGCGATAAATGACACATGTACTTATTTTTACGCCATTATAAAGGAGGGGTCGGGCCTGCAAATGAGAACGCAGCATCATTCTTAGATGAAGGGATATATACAGAACACACATATGCACAGTCACAGCTCCTGGAGGGAGTGCTGCGGGGCGGTGGGGCGGGGCGGGGGAGGGGCAGGGTGGGGGTAGTAAACTCCGGCATACGGCCGAACGGAGTTAAGTACATAAATAAATAAATAAAGCGAATTACATTGCGCACGCCGCATTGCAAATGGCGAAGCGGCTCGCGCAATGTAATTCGTTTTATTTATTTATTTTTGTACTTAACTCCGTTCGGCCGTATGCCGGAGTTTACTACCCCCACTCTGCCCCTCCCCCGCCCAACCGCCCCGCAGCACTCCCTCCAGGAGCCGCGACTGCATATGCACACTGGTAGACCTGGCTCTTTGTGCAGGGGTCTAACATTTTACCTTCTGTTGCTGAACCTATTTTTGTTGACATTAGGACTTTGTGCACTTTTTCCCCGGTAAACCAGTGGTTAAGTGCTTGTGAGCTCCCCTTCAAGCATAGTAAAAGTAGACTACATATAATTTAGCAAACTTAATTAACTTGTAAGTCCCTAGAAAATGGTACTAAGTATACCTTGGGCCTGTAAATTAAATGATACCATCGGGACTGCAGCTCTCCTTGTGCCACCCACTAAAGTAGACTTTTAAAACATTTCTCAGGCCCAACACTGCAGCTTGTAGTGCTGTTTTAAACTGCCATTTGTACCTGGCAAAGTAAACAGTTTGCCAGGCCTAAATCTTTCTTTTCTAATACTTATAAGTCTGCCCTAAGAGAGGCCCTAAAGGCTCACAAGGCAGGGTGCATTGTATTTAAAAAGTGGGACATGCATACTTAAGGTTTACTTGTCCTCTCGGTGAAAAATGTCTAGAGTCGTTTTCACTGTTATAGAGCCTATCACTACCATTGACTAACCATATTACATTTAATAAGTGCCAACTTTAGACAGGTAATGCAGGTCCCTAATTAAAGGAATATGCAGAAATTATGTCCAGTCAAATTGCTATTTTAATCCATTAAACAATTAAAGTCACAAAAATGGAACTGTGAGTGCCAGTGCAGAACAACATGCTCGGTGCTCCTTCTGAAGTGACACAGGCATGTGATAAACGTGATCATCTTCTGTGTCATAAGAACAAGAACAACACAGCCCATCATAACAAATTATATATTCATAAGTAGGTCATCTGTATAATCAGTTAACAGCGTTTCAGTCATCAACAAATACCAGGATCATCATCAGGACACCAACATATATCATTAGGTCGAGACCATAATAGCAGACACTGTAAATTGAAACTGAAGAAGAAAGCAGGGTGAATAAAACAAAAGAATTAAATATGCTGCAAATACTTGTGGCAAGTGGAGTGCTCTACTACTATTAGTAATAAAAACATTGTCTTATTGGGATTTATAAAAAATTGGGGCCTCTTAACTGTATTAACGTCAATCCTTATACATAAGAGTGATCTTTTCACAGGTCTTTCTTGGACGTATTAGCAATGCTGAAGACAGCACATCCACAGCCGGACAAATTACTAAGGATGAGGCTTCAATGTCTAAAAAGGTTTCCAGATCTTAACACAGGACTACATATAAGACTTTGAGATATTGTCACAATGTTTTATGATGTACACCTTTACAGCGTTAATCTTCATAAGGATCAGACATTCTGGGACCAGTATCCAAAGTATGGTACCTAGCTCTATGACGAACTACATTGAACTAGTAAGGAGGCCACAACCTGAGCCGCTGTCCTTCGCAGACTGACCACTCTAAATCAAACTACCCTCATCTAGTCCAGGTAGACATATTTGGAGTAAAGTGTTCAGTTCTTGAATTCTTTCTTGAGTTCTCTCCTCTAATTTTGTGTGAATTTCTGAAGACCACATTTACAGTAATGTTCGCAATATTGCAGTTTACACTTTCAGTATTCTTTTAAGCTGTAGGGGTGTCAGCACTCTAGTATAAATGCTCTACAATACCAGTTAAAATACGTCAGCAGGATCTACACTAAATAGCAGCCCCTCTTGGTACAAAGGACCAACCCTATTTGATATTAACGGCGCCATTAACAGCATGTAAATGTACATGGAAGCAAAAAGGCATGTGATGGCTGTATTATAACAGTTGATATTATGAAATCTAATTGTATTTGTCATTTACTATTCATAATTGTCAAGCTGTGGTATTACCTGCCTTAGGATGGTGATGGAGCTTGTGTCTCATGAAAGACTCTTTAAGATTGGTGCCCTACTTTTCATGCCTGGATGGTATGTTTGGAAGAGTATATGTAATGTACATAGTTATGTTAATCTTGTTTTTAACATCTGTAAGGTCTGTTTCAGAAAACATTTTAAAACTAAAGTTGAAGTTAGAGGCACACAAATAGATAGTGCAGCAAATATTTGCTAGAGTTGTATGGAAACAGATTTCGATACCTAGCAGCATGTTATCCAGGTGCAGAAAAATACTTTACATATGGCATTGTATTCTGAAAGTATTCTCACTAAAAACTAGAGGGCAGTATGCTTCCCTGCACATGTAAAAAAACAATATACCTCAATGACCATGAATCCATTGAATGTTGTAAATTCCATTGTAGGGCAACCACACTTTTGATAAATGTTGATGCTTTTTTTAGACTCTTTGTTCAGTGCCCAGTGCATGTGCTCTGACCTGTAAGAATAGGATATATGTAAATTTCATATTTAACTTACCTTAAACTCCCTAGGATATGGTAAAAATTGTACCAAGGGCATGTAAGTTAAATGGCAGTAGAGGACTGTTGCACCCATTGTGTCACCTACTAATGTGACAGTACACACGTGGCAACAGGCATGCCACTGTAGCCTGTCAGTACAGTTTTGTTCATTACATTATTCTCTATTTAAATACATTAAAGTGGTATTTGCATTGTGTTGGGTTTTCAATTTTTTTTTACTGTTTTGGTACTTCTAAACGGTTTATACATTTTCCTATGTTAGTTCTGTGTGTTCTGTGGCACAGCTATCGGCGGTAGAGCTCAGGTTTAAATTATGAAACCTTGACTGGGCCTAACAGGATTAGCGCCATAATTACTTGTGGTGGACTACTATACTTTCCCACTAATAATCCACTTTCCCACACCAATTACATAGGGTGACCTTATTCAAATCATAGAATGAAACCTGTTAGCTTTATTGTTGGCTTCCTCTCTTGATATATACCTCAGACAAGTTATTTGCAGAAGTACAAATTACTCATTTAAAAAAACTCTTCGGGTATCAGTAACTCCTAAGGGGCAGAGGTATCAGGAGGAACAATGTGGCATCATAAATGAGGCTTTATAATTTTCATAAACACATTAAATGGAAATGTCAAGTAAAGCTTAAGGAATATTGTAAGAAATTAGCATCTTTTGCATATTGTACCCCAGATTTTTGCCTTCACATTCTAATTTATTTTTGGAACTCATTTTTGTTGGCATTAGGACTCTGTGTACCTTAGTCCTCCTAACCGAAGGTAAAATGCTTGTGCTCTCCCTTCCAAATATGGTAAAGTTGGTATACACCTAATTAGCACATCTATTTTACTTATATGTCTCTGGTAAATGGTACTACCTGTCACCAGGTTCTATAAATTAAATGCTACAACTGGGCTTCAGCACTCATTGTGCCATCTACTAAAGTACCACTGTAAAACTAGTCCCAGGCCCGCCACTTCAGCCTGTAGTGCAGTTTTAAAACTGACATTTTGACCTTGCAAAATAAATCTTTTGTCAGGCCTGAACCTTCCTTTTCGTTACTTATAAGCCACCCCTAAGGTAGGCCTTAAAGGCTCATAAGGCAGAGTGCATGGTATTTAAAAGTTAGGACATGAGGGGTGTAGCCAAGATGATGGTATAGCAGGATGCTCTGTCCTGGCTGAACAAGCCTGAATTCCCTCAGTAAGTGACTGAATTCTGTGCCATACCAAACCCTCACATGCTCACGCCGGTCCGGGGCAGGGGAAAAGCCAGGGTATAATTTGGTGGCCTGTGCCAGAGATGTGAAAATGGAGCTTTTTGGCCTCAGGCTGCCCTCCTGAGTTTCACGAAAGCTGTGAGCTGCCACAAGAAAGGTAGATTGAACAGGCCGAGGTGAGTTTCTGGTGTCTGCTGCATCCTGCTCCGGCTGAATGTTGGGGAGGAGCTGTGGTGCGTCAGGGTGAGCCTTGGACTGGGAGCCGTACCTGTGAAGCAACGTAGGACTGCTTAGTAACACTACGCACCAAGGCCTCTAGAATGCAGTTGCTGAGGAGGCAATGGGGGAGGAGCTCGGCCACCAGGCGCGGCTCTGGGAATATGCAGCCTGCCATCCTGAACCACCATGGGCAGTTGTAAGACGAAGACTCTGAGGTGCAGAGCAGGGGGCCCAATCGACCACAGAGGCCTGGAGGATAGATCAGCACATGTGAAGTCCCCAGGGAAAGAATGAACCTTTGTTAAACACGCCTCCCAAAGCACAACTGAGAAACCACCTGCCATTATTGGCAGTAGAGGCCCAGAGACACTGAAGGCATCAGGGGTGTTGTGGAGGGTCCAGGCAAGGAAAGAGCCTCCCTACAACAAGTCTACCAAAGTTTAACTGAGCATTTGCAAACTGGGTTACGGCATCACTACCCCCAGGTCGCCGCCCGAACGTGACCCTGTGAGTGTCCCAGAGAAGAAGGCATTAGAGGCAACTAGCCCTGGGAGTAGAAACTGGATGGGGGTGGTGGGTCCCATGGTGACCCTCATACAGGAAGACATATCCACCTAAGTGACCCATACAGAGAGGAGGGAGTTGAACATCAAGGTCATACTTTCCAAAACTCAGGGCTCCAAACTGGATACTGAAACACCGGCCGCATCCTCATCCCCAGGCCAGGCTGCCCAAACAGACTGATCAACAGATGCAGTGGAGGCTTCATTGACCAGATCATTTATGGAGGACCTTTTCAGAGGCCTGAGAGGACTTTTCCTCCTTAAAGGAGGAACTGCAATTGTACACATAATTGCTGAAACAGGACATGCGGGAGATTGGCAACAGGGTTGATATGCTGGAGTGACGTCAGAGAAGAGTAAATTTAATTTTTAAAACAAAAACGTCTCATCCTTAGAGATTGCATGAAGGATCTGAAGGCCCACATTGAGGACAGTGAAAACTGTGACACCCTTCTCGATCATACATACCAAGTCTCTCTCCTTAAAACATTGTACATTAACTTGTCCCCAATTGGCATATTTTATTTACTTATAAGTCCCTAGTAAAGTGGTACTACATGTACTCAGGGCTTGAAAATTAAATGCTACTAGTGGGCCTGCAGCACTTATTGTGCCACCCACTTACAAAGCATGTTAAACATGTCCCAGACTGCCATTGCAGCCTCTGTATGCAGTTTTATAACTGCCATTTTGACTTGGCAAAATAACACTTTTGCCATGCCTAAATATTCCCTTTCAATACATATAAGACTCCCCCAGGGTAGGCCCTGAACAACTCAGAGGGCAAGGCATAGTATATTTAAAAAGTTGGACATATACTTTTAAGTTTTACATGGCAAGGTAGAGAAAACTCTTTGTTTTCACTACTGCATGGCTTGACTCTCCTATAGGATAACATTGGAGTTACCTTACTATATTTAATGAGCTGTAATGTTCAAATGGCAACCAATTCAAGTCTGAATTGTAACGAAAAACCTAATTTATTGTCACCATCCCCTCCTGCTTCCTTTCTGTTGCAACCCCCCTCTTTCATCCTCTGCATAGTGCTCTACCACGCAGGGCTCATGTTGCTTTACCCCTATGGCGCCCTAAGCATGCTATGATATCACAACTGATGTTTCCTCAAAATGCTCATGACTGATGCTTCCCAGCATCCTAATGACCGATGTTCCCCCAACACCCTCCTAAGTGATATTCCCTCAGTACCCTCATGACTGATGTTTCCCCAGCATCTTTCATGATGATGTTAGAAATGGGGGTCTCTAGTTGGCAGAGGTAGGTACCTTTGTCCAAATAGGGACCCTAGCTTCTAGTCAGGGTAAGGGGAATACACTTCTAAAATAATCCCTGCTTACCCCCTTGGTAGCTTGGCACGAGCAGACAGACTTATCTCAGAGGAAGTGTGTAAAGCATTTGTGAACACAAACAGTAATACAGTGAAAACACTACAAATGGACACCACACCAGTTTAGAAAAAGAAGTAATCTTTATCTAAACCAAAAACAAGACCAAACAACAAAAATCTGCAATACAGTAATAAAAATATGACTTACAGATGGTAAAAATAGTTCAGTTCAAAGCAAATTGCAGATGCAACACTTTTCACACAAAGTACCTTGGATGCGTCACGCAAACAAACAAAACGGGCCGCAGGGAAGCTGATGCGTCAGTTCCTTACACTCAGGGAAGGTGATGTGTCGGTTCCTTGCTCCGGGGGAGGTGATGCGTCAGTTCCTTGTTGCTGCGCCGGGGAGGTGATACGTTGGTTCCTTACCGGAGAGGAGGTGATGCGTCGGTTTCTTACTGCATGGGGAGGTGATGTGTCGGTTTCTTACTGCGTCCCCCAACAAAGCGACAGACTTGACGCGTTGATGCGATGCGACGATCCAGGATGATTCGTGGATTCTTGCAGCCGCACATCAGGGATTGCATCGGAATCGGTGCGATGATCTCGGACTTCGGAGATCATTGCACTCGATGCTGGTGCAGCGATTTCTAGAGCTGCGGCAGGCGCTGTGACGGTTTCTTTGGCGATGCGTCGGAAACAGGTACGAATGCGTCAAGCTTCTCGGTGTTGCGTTGATTTTTCAGCTCCCAGCGGAAAACAGTCTTTAGAGGTCCAAAACAACAGCAAGCACCTCTTTGCAGGTCAGAACTCCCAGCAAGGCAGTTCAGGGGAGCTGGTGGTGAAGTCTTTGTGTCCCTGAGACTTCAGAACAGGAGGCAAGCTCAGTCTCAAGCCCTTGGAGATCTTCTTCAAGCACGGGACCTAGCAAACAGCAAAGTCTTTTTCTCCTTTCATTGGCAGCAAGCAGCCACTTCAGGCCAACCCCAGACAGCAAATAGCACAGGGGCAGTATTCCTCCTCAGCTTCCGGCTCTTCTCCTTGGCAAAGGTTCCTCTTGATTCCCAGAAGTGATCAAAAGTTCTGGGGTCTGGGCCCCAATACTTTTACTACAAAATAATTTGTTCTCTGGTGGCAGAGAAGACCTGTGCCCAGTCAAAACCAGTTCTGTCCTCTCTGGTGCAGCTTCCTGGCAGGAGGTGGAGACAGCATTGTCCTTGGCAGACCAGGCCCATTCAGGTGAAAGGAAAGCTCCTCCCCCTACTCTAAATGCAGCCCAGGTCTATTCAGCCCAGCCCTGACTCATCAAGGCTCTCTGGAGCCACTCCTCCTCCCCAGCCCCTGTCATCGAAAAGCCAGGCATGCAATACACAAACATGGCAGAGGCACACTGGATGGCTAAGCAAGAAAATACCTACTTTATTAAAGTGTTATTTTCAAACACAGAATGTAAAAATCACCCTCACTAAAAGATGCATTTTAACATTCTGAGTTCAGGCATACTAAACTTTATTTTCCTACCTTGTTCCCAGGGGTAGTTATGTTTATAAGATGTTGTAAACAAACTCCCCATTCTATCCTATGGGAACAGGCAGCCTTGCAATAGTGAAAAACGAAATTGGCAGTAATTAAGTATCAGGACATGCCACACACACAAGGGCATGGCCCACCTTTCACATACACTGCACACTGCCCACCGGGGTACCTTGGACCCATCTTAGGGGTGACTAATATGCAAGAAAAGGGAAGGTTAGGGCCTGGCAATAGGGTACACTTGTCAAGTTGACATGGCAGTACTAGACTGCACACAGGTTCTACAATGGCAGGCCAGAGTTACATTTACAGGCTGCTTGTGTGGGTGGCACAATCAGTGCTGCAGCCCACTAGCAGCATTTGATTTACAGGCCCTGGGCACACACAGTACACTGTACTAGGGACTGACTAGTAAATCAAATCAGCCAATCATCGAAACACCAATCCATAACAATAATTTACACATGGAGCACTTGCACTTTGGCACTGAACAGCAGTGGCAAAGTGCCCAAAGCACCTAGACCAGCAAAACGGATGCCAACACACAGCGAACACACAGGAGACAAAGGCAAAAAATGCAGGGGAGACCCACGCCAATGGTGACAGGTCTACCACTGATGCACCCCCAGCATCCCTCATAACTGATGTTCCCCCAGCTCCCTTATGACTGATGCGTCCTCAGCATTGCTCATAACAGATCTTCCTCCAGCTCCCTGATGGCTGATGAGCTCCCAGCATCCCTCATAACTGATGTTCCCCCAGCTCCCTCATGACTGATGCACCCCAGCATCCCTCATAAATAATGCTCCCTTAGCATCATAATGACTGATGCTTCCCCAGCACCTTCATGACCGATGCTTCCCTAACACCGTAATTTAATTGCGCTTGTATCCCTTCAAGCGTTCCCCACATCCCATGAACCAATGAGTTAACTACACCCACTGTTACTAGGGCTTTGGTGTGGTTTTCCATTGAATCCCTGCAAGCTTTCCCCAGAATTCTGTGAGGCAATGGCAAGCCTTGCTCACGCTGTTACTGGGGTCTTGGTGCTGTTTTACACTATGCATGTTCAAATAAAAACAATACATTTGTTTTCTGTTATTTGGTTCCAATCAACAAGTTGCACCTGTCCATTTTGTAAGGTCAAAGAAAAAGCACTAACAAGTGCTTTCCTCAAGGTTAGAGAACCTTCCAGATGGCCATGTGCCCCATGTGCCCCATGTGCCACACGTGATCTAGCTACATCTATTGAGCCTTCAAGAGGGTATATACACCCTGACCACACCAGAAAAGTGGCTTGGCCTCACTCCCTGCAGAACAAGCCTCACCCTTCCCACTTACCTGAAAAATCCTGCTGGAACCGAGAAGTGCTCCAGTCTCCTTCAAGTGCATCCGAACCAGGGAATCCCATGGCACCAGCTCCCTTGAAGTCTTCGTCCCGTCTCCCTCCTGCACAGCTACTCCAGACCCCCGCAAATCCCTGAGTCAAGGCTTCGAGATCTTCTTCGTACTTAAGACAAGTTGAAGAACAACGCTAAGTCTTGATATGAGGTTAGTGTGCACTAAACCTCCTATAATAGTAAACAGGACCGGGTATCCATGTCTTCAAAGGCTATAGACTTTTCCTCCATCCCCTCTTTGTGAATTACTCCAGTGCTTCTTGTGTGTTTGTACTCCGGACCCTTCCTGCAACCTTGGTGCTAGAACTGTATCACACAAGGATTAAAGACTTGTGCTCCATCTTTCTCTGATGAACTGTAGTGCCAAGAGAAAGCACTTCAGAGTCTTTGATATATGCATGAACCTTCTACTTCACCCTGTGTTCTGAGTGTATCCGTAGGAGTGCTAGTATCCACAACCTTTGCTCTGAGTGTATCTCTGGGAGTGCCAATAACTCCAATCTGTATTTCAAGTGTATTCCTAGGAGTGCCACACTCCAATTTGTGATGTTAGTTATTCTGCTCTCATGCCAAGCTGCTGATGAAACCTATAAGTGAGTGTCACTGAAGTTAATGCCTGGTCATAGTATTTAGAGGCCTGTTAGTGTACTGATGGTATCTGCATCCTCTTTTTATTTCCAGTATATTGCATCATCGCAAAACTATAGGTTCTGGTCCAGTGCGTATCCACCTCGTAGACACAGAAGGTCTAAGGAGCTTCAAATCCTGTTATGCAGTGCCGGAGAGCCACTGGGAAGATCCAGTACTGCAAGTCTCTATTTTCTCCTATTATCCCAACTCCCTTTCCCCTAAGGGGACAGTGTGGACTGTCAGGATTCGGTTCTTGAATCTGCATGGTCCTCAGGAGGGATAGGAGGTCCAGCATCGGCTCCAGTGTTTTGCCTCTGCGGTTGGGACCAGGTGAGTGCATGACTCTTATGGATTCACATGACTGTGTGTAGCTGATAGTTGTGTTTTGAGTATTTCTCCTAGACAGCCACACACAATAGAGAGCTTAGGTGTGCCTGAATGGGCCATCACAAGCAGGATTGGCGGGCGGAGCTGGGCCCACCACTACTTACACCTGAACAGGCTTTGTCCTGACTTCCAACAAAGGGCTGCATACCCCCTGTAGTTAGTGTGGAGCCAGGACAGGGAAGGCGGGATGCCTGGGGACTTTAAAGGGAAACCTCTAGAAGCATCTCTTCCACTTCAAAGGCACAACTGGATATAAATACTTGACCTCAGGCACCAACTCCTTTGTACACTTCTGTACCTATGGATACTCTGCCAGGAAGAAGGACTGCTGTGCTGCTGAGGGACTGCCACTCTGCTTGACTGCTGCTCCGAAAAACTGCTGCCCCGCTGTGCTGACCTGCTGCCTTCTTGCTTGAGGGAGAAGGACTCAACCTGCATTGCTTGAACCCAAAACCCCAGAGTGACTCAAAAGGCTAGTTGTCTGACCTCCTGATATGAAGTCTCAGGGACACTCCAGGCTTCCGCCAACCTTGGACCTGCACCAGGACTATGTCAAGTCTACCTTGCCAAGTGTTACCAGCCCAGTCCTGGATCCTTCGAAGTGGGCCTAAGGTGCTCTGCCAGGCTCTGTGGATCCAGCTGAACTTACCCATCTCCTCTACTGTGCGGTACAACTCTGAGCAGAACCAATGCTTCGCTGTTGCTGCATGGATTGGAACCATTGCAAAGACTTAATCGCATCGCAGCCTGTCGCTGTATTGGAACCGCTGATGCATGAAGCATCTTTTGTGCAGTCCCTCGCATCTCTTGTCAACAGCAGTCTCGCCAATGACACCGGACTCCTCATCGTAGCCTCACAGTACCTCGGAGCTGACACATCCAGCCAACTGTGTGACACATCCTCAATGCCAGACTTGACATCACAAGCCCTCATCAGCGGGATTATCGATGGAGCAGCAGGACCTAGCATTGAAGCCTCACCACATCTCCGAACTGACGCATCGCCTCAGCAGCAAGACGCATCTTCGACACGGATCCTTGCAACACTCCGCAAACCAAGATTTAAGGCACTCTGTTCAGCAGGCCTAACTGGGTCCCTGTAGCAGGCTCATGCTCCATCGCGGTCGGCCTGGACTTGTGACTTTGTCCCAGTCAGGTGGTACCATATATCTACTGATGACGCTTTATGCCTTTTGACTCTATTTTTATTAAAATCTTTCAAATTGAATATATCCGGTTCTACTAATTGTATTTTTGTTTTATTGATTAAAAATACTGTTTTTCTAAGCTAGTGTGGGATCCTGTTTGAAGTGTTGCTCAAATAATTTAAACATTTCCTCTGAGTTAAGCCTGACTGCTTTGTGCCCAGCTACCCAAGGGTTGATCACAGATTAATTTAGGGTTGCTTGTGACTTTACCCAGAGAAGAGTTGCGGTTGCTGCTTGAGAAGTGTTTCACCCCACTCCCCCCCCCCCCCAACCAGTAACCCTATTTCTTAAAGGTAGTCTGTAAACGACTAGGGCACTTATTGGAACTAGAGGGGCTTAAAACCTTTGGGCAAATCAAAACTTAGTATGTGGTACCGGAGGTGGAGCAGTTCCAATATTATCAAATCCGACACTGGATCACCATCTCAACCTAAACTAACAGCCGGCTATATTTGCTCACACTGCAATGATGGATCTCAGCTAAAGCAGGGAATAAGTATCATAGGTTCATACATTTCTCACATTGAAAGGAGTTGGGGAACACGACTGGCCAGCTGAGATGGGAAAAGGAGCTTAGTAGATCGCTGGGGGCACTGGAATGGAAGGCAATATTCCACCACATAAAGACAAATGCAGCCAGTGCGGAAGTCAGGGAGATGTTGATCAAGATCAGCTCCTAATAGTACTATGCACTGGAGAGTTAAAATGCATGAAATACTGCTGAAGCCAGCACTTGCTTGAGTGGGTGTATGCAAACAGGCTCATTATTATATCTGCTCTGGCACCGCCCCAAACTAGGACGAAGTGTTGAATGACAGAGATGCCATGTTCAGGAACAAAATACTGAGCCTCTCAGCATACATAATCTTTGGGGGTTGAGGGTAGCCTTTTTTACCCTCTGCACTCTACCAAGGGCAAGTTAATGATAATTCTCCTGAGTGCAGCAAAGCGAGTGGTTCTGAGTGCATGGAGCACCACTACCACACCAGATCACCGTCAATGACTCAATAGGATTTGGGACCTCCTAGGTAAGGATACAATTTCTCTGACAATCGAGCAAAAGGGAAGTGCCTTCACAAAATAGTGGAACCCATGTTTGGAAATTCTTTTTTATGAATTCCAGGAACTTACATGCCTTGTTATTAGATTGACTGCTTGGGGGAAATGAGAGAAACACATTGAAGGTGTCTAGCTTGTAGGAATCAAGGGACGGAAAAGGGTTGTGGAATGTTAAGGAAGAGACGGGGTTGCTGGTCAAGGGTGGGAAGGAAGAGGGAAGGGGTTGGGGTTAGGATAGTTTACAGCTAGAGAAATAGTTCTGCCACTCATTTAAATTGTAATTTACCATCCTCTTTAATGGTAAGTCGCATTTTAAATTACTATTTTGGAAATGCCACTTTTAGAAAGTTGGCATTTTTCTGCCTATGCCAAATGTGATTTCTGCAGGTGTTCAGGGTTACATTATTGTTAATGGCTCTCCTGAGGTGTAATGTGTATTCCTTCCATACAGTGGACAATGGGGCAGTTGGTGTGGGTTGGGTGTTTCTCATCAGAGCAGGATGGCCTGGAAGGCTGTGGTCAATACCTTCCTGAGCTGAGGGCTATATCCCACTCCCTGCTTACTTCACAAGGTGCCTGCCTTGTCACTGGCAAATGCAGCTCACACCTAAGCCTGTCTGCACTTTGTTTCACTAGCCAGGCTGGAGCCAGACCCACGGAAAGAAAAGAACTAACCAGAACCAGTTTAGGGTTAGATGAAGGTGGTGTCTTCCACCTACAGGCTGTCACTGGGCATACTATTGTCAACCCAAGAATCTCTCATCAGCACACTCCTGGATCTATGGTGACTCAGAAGGACAGCCCTGTTGTCTGAAACCTGAAGGAAGACTGGACCTTCTTGGCTTGAACCCAGGACCCGAGACGTGACTCCACAGGTCAGTTGACTGACCTCCTGTTAAAGCTACAGGTGAACGATATCCTTACAGAGGCCATTACCTGTAGCTACCAAGATGACAAGCACCAACTGGGCCTTTCTGAAGCCTTATCCTGGCCTCTGCTGGAGTGAGTCCTAATCCCCAAGAGGTGCCCCCCCAGGTTCTGGACCCTTGGGTAGAGTAGGAGTGCACTCCTCCAACCTTAAAACTGCAAGAACTGGACTCAATGGGATAAGACAGAGGCTTTGAGCCCTTTGCATCAAAAAGAACCAGCCCTGGTCCCCTCGCGATTGTGAACGGACTTCACCGAAGCCAACACAGAACCTGCATCTGACTGTCCAGGATACCTTCTCAGATAAATACCCTTGACTTTGCCCGTATAGATTTCTTCGCGTTGACAACAACGTTTCCTGCCAATGTGAAGTTCTGATTGTCGACCCGCTCTTCTCGCCAGCAATCAGCGCCCCACAGTCCCCAGCCAAGGTGAAGTTCGAACTACCTATTACTTCAGCAGATCGTTGTCGACAAACCTCTCTATGGATAAAGCCTACAGCCCAACTGCCAACCAAATTGTCGACAAAAGCTTCTTCCATGAAACAGGATTAAGTTAGAAGGTAAACTTCCCACCAGGATGAACCTGGTCCCTGTATCTGAATCGTGCTCTATCGTGGTCATTGTTAACTTTTGACTTTGATTACCGCGATTGGTGCTTTGTGCTTTTTGGAACTATTTATACTTATTGTACTTATTGGATTTTTGTGACATTTTATGTATTAAAATACATTTTTTTCTAAATTAGTTGGGATTTTTCTTATGTAGAGGTTTCACTTTATTAATGTTTGAGTACTGCAGAATTACTTTACACATACCAACTAAGTTAAAACTGACTGCTTTTGTGCCAAGATCCCAGAGGGTTGAGCACAGGTTTATTTAGTGACTTTTGTGGTTCACCCTGGCAAGGATTATGTTTAATATTACTTTAGTGGGGCTCTCACCACTCTCAACTAATAACCCGCTTTCTTACAAATATCCTCTCCGATGGTTTTCTTTTACTGATTTGATGAATGTAAGATTTCTAAAAATATTCCTTATTTAATCCAGGAGGCCATTAGCTCCACTTTTTTGGATAGAGGTTGATGACAGAAAGAGTATGATATCTATTGACCATATATCAAGCTCCATTTTGATTCCTCTTCATTCATATTACACAAGGCTTCATTCTTAGACGTTACAGAACATCATTAATGAAGTAGGACTCTAATTAATAACACCATTTTTTGTGGTCCCATCTTTTCTTCTGGCTGTGTTTGATGGCTTTTGAGCTCTGTGTACTCTACTGCTGCAAACAGCCATAAAGCAATTATGCTCCCCCAAAAACATGCTGTTGCATTTTTTTTAACTGCTTGTTTGACCTATTTAAATTTCCTATAATTCCATTGTAGATAGTGCCTAAAATGCACCTATGACATAGAAGGATAAATATCATATGAGGACACCACCCACCTATTTGACAAAAATATGTCCTGGGGCATTACTGTACCCTGGCTAGGCTGCAGTTTAAAGTCACTGCAGTGACACGTCAAGAAGATTCGTATATATTATTAGAACATTGGAATTTTGAGAGCTCCATTGAAGACAATGGCACAGTAGTGGACTATATGAACTGGTAAAGGCCTGTGGCACTCAACATTTCAAAGTTACAATAACCAGCCTCTGCCCTTCTCTTTCCCTGCCGCTCCAAAATACATGGAGTGAGCAGGGGAAAGTGAAAGGCAAAGGCTGTGCTGCGGGGCACACCGGAGCCTTCTCATTCCTCTTTTCTAGCTCAGAGTCACTTGATAATCTGTCGTGTAGTTCCTCTAAACCTATATAGGATCTGCGTGTTTAGACCACATACACTGAGGGATTGGTGTCCAGACTCATTCCAGACACCCCCACCGGGTATGTTTGCCTGTATACCAGCTAGCTCACAGTGCCACTAGAAACCCCTCTTACCAAGGAGAGAATAGTTCTTGGCAATTATCGAACATGACAACTCTGTCCCTTCAGGGATCGTGGAAACAGTGCGTTACTTTTCGCTCAGTCACTTGTGCTCACTTTGTCTCAGAGAGATACACAGAATAAACGGTGGGGACGATTTCAATAGGCATTTATTGAACCAGCGTCATTCTAGTGTAAAATAGGTGTGCTGAAACAACCATAAGACAGAAACTGATATAAATGATTATAAGCACCAACAGAGTAAAAGGATGGTAGATTTCTACCATA
Organism: Calotriton arnoldi; assembly: GCA_963921515.1. Classification (NCBI taxonomy): domain Eukaryota; kingdom Metazoa; phylum Chordata; class Amphibia; order Caudata; family Salamandridae; genus Calotriton; species Calotriton arnoldi. Next base: position 2,049,677 of record CAWUFW010000004.1, on the reverse strand, counting down.
GAGCTAAAACAATGAATACAGGCAGGTCTAAAAATACATGACAATAAAATGCGTACTCCTACGATGTGACCCTAACTAGATGTACCTACGTGTACCTAGCATGTATGTAGGTGTAAAGCAAAGAATCCCTCTAGGATAAAGTCAACCCTATTACCTGAAATGAGAGACTGTGGGACACCGTCTTGGTCTCAAGATGGACACCCCGCGAGGGATGTCAGACCACTGCGAGCTGGAGTGTCTGCGTGCAGGAACCTCAGTGTCTTGCGTCAGTGTGTCAGCATGGAAGTCCTTTTTCTCCTCTGCCTGCTTCAGCAAAGATATGGTGTATATATACCCAAAGTGGTACCTTCAGGGGCTCTACCTTGCTGTGTCATGTCGGACTTAAAATGACGGAAGGAATGTCCCTTATACCTAGTTATTATGCGGGAGATGGTAGTCCTGCTGAGTTTCCAAGAATCCTCATGCATAATGGATGAGGCTAGTTTTCAGGGAAAACCCCACGTCCTGTAAGCAGTACCGTAACTAGGTAAAAGGTCAGTCCCAAGAACCGTTATGTAGTGTAATGGTAGGGGAGAATATAGGTGAAAGGTTAGGTTGCTACTTGGACCTATATTGGGGTACCCATATGAAACATAACACATCGGAAGGAGGGAAGGGGAATGCTTGTTACAAAAGATCAATGCGGCTGACCATGGTTCAGCACCTCGATTTCAAAGTAAAAAGGTAAGTCCTTTGTCTGTGCACACCCGTCCTGAGCTTGCCGCACTTTCACTCCACTGAGGATCAGACAAAATCGTGAAGATAAGGACGGTGCACCAGAAACAAAGTCAAGGGAAGCTTCAAATTTTTCCAAATATGTCCTTTATTTTTTAAATTTATTTAAAATTCAACCACAGCCAACGCGTTTCGTTCCATTGGAACTTCGTCAGGGCTCTGTAATGACAAGTAAGTAGAATTGTTCAGAAAATCCCCGCATGGACAGATAGTATCAAGTGGCTTACGGTACCAGCCCACAATCCTCCGTACTAATCTGGAGGTTCGCTCGAAAGGGACCAGTCGCCCCAAAGTGATAAATGGAAATAACAGGGCCAATGTAGCGGCCTGTCGTCCTACGTATTACTCTGGAGGTTCGCTCATAGGAAAATAATCACCCCCGGATGGTAATTGGTGATCGGTGGGCCAGTGTAGCGGCCTACCGTCCTTATTCAATGAGGCGCGCTCCGCGTATCTTGATGTCAAAAGATACGAGGAGCGCGCCTCATTGAATAATGAAATTCCAACTGAAGAAGACTCCTGGCTTCTGACCCCTGACTCAAGGACTCAAGGACTCCTGAGTACTGCTGGCTATAAGGGACTAAAACGGAATTTCATTGGTCAAATGGTTTGCTTTTTATTTGCCTGCTTCAGGAACACAAAAAGCAGAAGGCATAGCTGACCACAGAGAAGTGGACCCTAAAGGGGTCTGGCCAGAGAGAGAATTGGAGTCTGGAAGCTGCCCTGAGGAGCTTGGGCTTGCATGGCCATACAGAAGAAACTTTCTTAGCAGTTTGAAAAAGTGAAATTTTTTTAATTTGCAGAGGACTGAGACAAGGTGCTAAGGCTTGCAGAGAAGGGCCGTATATTAGGCAGAAAACAAAACCAGATTCATCGCTCATCTGAGCTTTTTGCAACACAGAAAACAAGCTTGATGGAACCTTGGAATCCTGGAGTGCTGCCTACCAATAGCTTCCAGCCTTGCCCTACTAGAGGATTTTAAATAGGACTGTCCAGTCAATGCAGCTTTGTTCTCGCTCTGAGCTTTTTGTACCAAAACCAGCAGTTTCAGTGCATGCTCGATGAGGACACATCCGACTTCGAGGGACCTTCAGCAACCATAGCCTTGGACCATGCCCTGCTGGAAGTTTTTTTCTTCCATTTCAGAGTCCAAAGGTAAAAACTTTGACTGGGGTGACTCACTTGGTGTATTTGACTCCACTTCATTGTGGTTGGCCTGAAATTGCACAAAGGTCCTGATCAGTTGGGAACTTTTGTTTTCAATAGAGCTTTACCTTTTCTACCCAGTTTTGCCTCCAAACTTCCCTTCCCTCAATTTTAGAGAACATTTGTTCATTTAAATTTTCCTATTTTTCTAAATGTGTTTGGTAGTTTTATTGTGTTTGTTCTTCACTTTGAAATTGTTAGTACTACTTGAACTTAACATGCCATTCTCTAGAGATTGCCAATTATTGTGGCCTAGCTACCAGGGGATGAGCAAAAGTTCTCTAAGAAATGTATTTTGACATAACTAGACTGTGTTTATTAAATTAGTAGAGGTCCCTCGCTCCCAAAGCTTCCCAATTTCTAATAATTACATAAATGCGAGTATAGTTAAGTTCTCTGGAAGGCTAAGGGAATCATGTCTTTTTTCTTGCAGGTTAAGGGAACCTAGACTCGCCTTGACTCGCCTACAGAAGCTCACCTGCAAAATAAGTCGGGCTAGCAGCTCACATCCCACACACTTTCTCTTAAGATTCACAAACAAAAAACAAAACAGTTAAAGAAAGAAATAACTTAAAGTACCACACCATGTTTAGATGAAAGCAGAATATTTTATTAAGCAAGACACAACAAATACGATTCATATTGGAGAAGGGATACACAAGGCAGGCAAAAAAGGAAAATGTCCCATTGAAGGAAAAATGCAAAAATGCAATGTAAGGCAATTCTTTAAAAAAAACTAAAAAGCAGCTAAAATTATCAAAGAGTCCATAGTAGGCCGAGGATACACGTAAAATTGGGAGAAGCTACGTTAGTGGATAGAATTATTTGTAGTGATGCAACGAAAATTACATGTAAAAGCACACCTCAGTGAATTGGACTGACATCTGAGTTTCATTTACATGTGCTTTAGGTGCACTTTTCCTTAGGCACACATGTACGATCCTGACTAGAGCGGTACACATAGTCCTTATTGCAGGCACACCAGGGGTCACACCTTTGTGGTTTGCTGGTGATCTCATCTGGCTTCTCACAGGTTGCATCAGGCCTAGGTGGGCACGGTTCATAATGCATGAAGTCTGGGCACTTAACCTGGCACTGTTCATAGTGTACACACTCCTTCCTTGCACTGGTTTTAAAAATAAAACCCTCATTGCATTCACAGCCCATTTTGCATTTTTTGTCACAGACAGGGATGTTTATTTGGCTGAGTTCATCACAGTTTGCTCGGCAGGTCCTCTGGCACCGAAGTGAGCTGTTGGCTGGGCAGGCAACATCTGTTGAGAGATAAAAATGCAATTCTAATTTATAATGTATAACCCAGATGCAACTGTTCTTTTTCCCTGACTCCCACTGGTTATCATTGCATTTCCTTTCTCCATCACAATATCCTTCTGTCATCCTTTTTGACAACCTTTCACCAAAAAGTATATTTCCCCATTGTGTTTTGAAAGTTTCTTTATCTACTACCCTCTTTCCCTTATATCTTTAATTAATTCACACGTTAAGTATTTATGTCCCCTGTTTCCTTCTGATCGCACATTTGCAGACTCTTGTTTTATTTTCATGAAGATATAAAGTGGTAGCTGAAATTTGATTGACATCAAACAGGTAGAAACCATCAAGGCTCAGTTGTATAGAAACTTAGAAAGGCACTTAGATGCCAATAGCAATCACAGTAGGCAGAGAGACTCTATTGAAGCATCATGACCGCTCACAGGGCTTAACTTTAACTTATCCTAAAATCTTGACCTCAAGTTAATAAGAGATTATAATAAAAGTAAAATAATCAAAAGATGGTTACATTAATATATACAACTCAGTCAAAAATCAAACATTGTGAAGGCAGCATGGATTACTTTCATAAGAGATTAGTATCTCACCCAGAAACATTATCCCGTTAGTTATGCCTCTATGTATAACTCTTCTTGGCTTTCTTCCCCTTTCTCTCCCCTCCCTCCTTCTTAAGCTACATGTGGAACATTCCACCTATAGTCTGTTTAGAATGTTGGTGAATCTCCTGTGAGATGCCTTGTCAGGCGAGACTTGAGAAATACATTGTTGGCGTCTCAATAAATTTGGGACTTACCTTATCCCTCTGTGGATCTTCCTTCACTGGCGACAAGGAAGGGATGCTGAGCAAAGTGCAGCAGCGTGGGTTTACCTTTGAGGGTATGAACTTTCACCTCCAGACCTGCTCGGATCTGCACTATAAGATTGACTGTTGTGCAGGAGCATTGGAAGACTGACTGCTGTGCTGAGGGTGGACTCTACGAGTCTCATGGTTTGCCTCTATTGAAGTGACGGACATAGTGTAGTGTACATTGATATAAGGTTCCCATACAACTTATTACGTGCTTTTTCCATGGTGACTAGGTTGAGTGCAAACAGCTGTGCTATTACAGCCTCTATTCCACTGGACCATTAAACAAAGGAATACACGGCTCCCTGGCCCTACACCCCTCAGTCTGAGGGGTTCTCCTGGCTTTAACACAGACCTGGGCCTGGTCCCCTACCCAGTCTCCCTTCACAGTAAGTGGCGCACTGCAATTTAACTCGTCTCCACTCTCATTGAAACTATATTGTGATGAACTGTTCCAGATGTACCTGGGGGTGGAATTTTGAGCAGCACACCACTCTGAGTGGTGCCATTTCAAGAACCCTCATTTGAGTAGGACCTCCTATGGCCCCATAAGTAATATTTACTGGTGTGAGTTGGTTCGAGGACTCTCATTTCCCCAGTCAAACTGCAGAAGTGACTCTAGTGGCCCTTAAGTGGTGTCTGCTGGTGTGAAGGCCCTTGTTCTTCAGGAGGTCTACTGCACTCAAGGGTGCCAGCTACAGAATTCCAACGACTCTCTTTGTGACATCTGTTGTGTGAGGAGTCTTCTGAGATTCAAGGCACTGACTGCAGGATTTCACAGTGCAGTATTCATTTCTGGCAGCATACTGATGTCCTTTAAAGCACCATCATTTTTCCTGGTGTTCTCCTTGGATCAGGAGCAGGGAGCTGATGGTGTCGGCCACCATTCCACCCTTCATGTGGAGCTGACATATCTCTTCTTTTCGCGAAAAGCCCTCCTCCTCCTCCTATGGGGACTTCCACTCTTCAGGTTGACATGCCTTCTGAGGCTGCTGCATGAGCACCATCATAGACACAGCATTATGACTGTCTTCATGGAACGCTACGTTGAATAGATTGTTTAAATCTTCCACATGACAATGAAACCGACTAAGACTGGACTCTCTATGCACTAATTCCTATTTTATAACACTTTTAAGCCCTTGGGACTATTACTCGTACATGTTTAATATTACATTGTATCGTATATGCGCAGAGGTATCAGGTTAACAAATACACTTGTGTTGCTGATCACTAAATGGCTTTAATTTCCTTACACTATCACTCCACTCTGGTCACACAATTCTTTTTAATGGCTACTGCCAGCATGAACCAGCATCTGCCTTTCCTAAATTATATTTAGCCTGAGCTACCAAGGAAATGATGGGTAAAGATTTGTGAATCTTATCTAAGAGCAATTGTGGTAATAAGTTCACTTCTATATGCAAACAGTATATACTGCTGCATAATCTGGGCATACAGAGTCCAAAAACACATACCATAAATGTAGTAAATAAGGAACAGAAGGCAAAACGGGATGTTTACCAGGCACATTATAGATGTTGTAAGAACAATGTCATTGAAAAAATCAATGTAGTACTAGAGAGACACTTCCAACCGATATATTCAAGGAAGAAGCAGGATACTTATTAGGGTATTCGGAAACGGGCACAGTGATACCATGGGGAATCCCCAATTTTCCAGCACACTAAGATATTGAGATATCTGTGGAGATTGAACTTACTGACGTAAATGATTTAGCCCTGATGAAGTTCCTACTGTTTGGAACGAAACGCGTTGACGGAGCACTATATGTGTATATAAGGAATTATAATCAGTGAAAAAAGTGCAATGCCATTACATCGCATGCCGTTGCAACGCCAAACCTTACCCCGACTTTCTGTCGGGGGAGCGCTGGAAGTTGGAATAGATTAATTTTCTATTCCAACTCCAGTGTGTGCAACAGTAGGGAAGGTGTTGGAGTTAAATCTAACACCTTCTACCCACTGCTGCACACCTTTTTCGTTGCAACGGCATGCGATGTAACTGCATGCGTTGTAACGGTTGTGTTGTAAAGGCTGCTTCCCACATTATTAGACTCGACAAAAAAGTAAGAGAGGAAAAAGGAAAAATAGCCATCCGTGTGAACTCTATGTAAAGTGATTGTAAAGTGACATAACCTACATGCGGCATTGCTCCTGATGGTGTTACTACCAATATATTTGCTGACTTATGCTCTCCTTATACATTAATAGACAGGAAGAAGATTCATGGGAAATTTTCAGGGAAGATATACACACTACAACCACTAGACATAAATCCAGGTGAATACAACAAATATCCTATACCATTAGACTGAATGTTAAGAATGCACATATCCATTAAGGATAGGTCTATTGTAAGAAAAGTCTATATAACTAAACAACTTTCAAATATACTTGGTTGGAACCATCAAAAGGATATGGACATTAATTTTTACTCACACAACAAAGAAAATATGGTATTGATTGAAAGATTTACTGCAGGTATGAATGTGTGTGGTGAATTCCCCAAAGTATTCTCTAAATAGTTGTGGTTACTAAACGTTTTGTGCACAAGATTAAGTTTAAGTCTGACACCGTTTCTGTGGTATAAAGTACTTCCTATTCCCTTGCATAAGAGGTATAACTTAAAAAGAGAATTAGTTAAACTAAAAATGCAGGAGGTTACAGGTAGAGCTTGGAATTACTAGGCCCAATAATTATCACAACTGAGAGTAGAGAGGACAAAATATGCCATTGTGAGACTGAAGATACTTAATCTCAACCTATGGGTGAGTAGGTATCCTCTGACAAGAATCAAAAAAATGTTAAATCTTCTACATGATGCCAAGTATTTCAGTAGAAAATATTACCGAGTAGCCCTTAATCCAGAGTTTAAGGGGCACATGCATCAATCATTTTTCCCTTTGCAGATGGGCCGATTCACAGAAGTGACCCGTTTGTGAACGCAAAAAATGCTTTTCAGATGGAGCAAACCCTATTTTGCGATTCGGTAACCTGTTATTGAATCGCAAAATGGGTTTGTGATTCGCTATTAGGAAGAGGCGTGTTTAGGGCACCCCTTCCTAATACCGAATCGCATCGGTATGTAAGAATGTTTTGTGACCGAAATGCAGTCACAAAACATTTGCATTTTATCACCTACTTTAAGTAGGTGGTAACCCATTCGCAAATGGGAAGGAGTCACCAAGGGACCCCCTCCGCTTCATGAATGTTTGTTACAGCATTTTTAAGAGCAGGCAGTGGTCCCACGGACCACTGCCTACTCTTAAAAATGAAAAGAAAACTTTTCATTTTACTTTTTGTAAAGCATCTCATTTCCCTTTAAGGAAAACGGGCTGCTTTACAACAAAAAAAAAGATTGCTTTATTTAAAAGCAATCAAGGACATGGTGGTCTGCTGACCTCAGCAGGCCACCATCCCTGTGATTTTTGCGATTCCTAGGGGGTCGCAAATTGTGATCTACCTAATTATTATTAATGAGGTAGAGCGATTTGCTACCCCCTAGGAATCGCTATCTGAAACTCTTTGAGTTTCATACATTGTAAATTGCGATTACCTAATTGCGATTCTCAGGAATTCACAATTAGGTATTCGCAATTTATAATTTTGATACATGTAGCCTGAAATCTCTTACATCTTTTACCATGCCTTTCAAACATACAAATTCCATAGGATGCCTTTTTAATCAACGGCTGCTGTATTCCAAAGCGTGATGCAATATGTCCTAAAAGAGCTACACAAGGTCATGTGTTTCCAAGAAGGTATCATGATCTATTAAAAAAAGAACATAATGACAAAGAGTTAGACCTGGCATCCTTGGTATGGTTTCCCCTAACTTTTGCCTTCTGACCTTCTGTTTTTGACTTTGTTGACTGACTTCGTTTTTGTAAGTTGTAGGATCCTGCACTGTTTCACTGCTAATTAGTGCTAAAGTGCTTGTACTCTTTTTCTAAAATGTGGTAACATTGTCTTATCCATGGGAGGCATATTTGATTTACTTATAAGTCACTAGTAAAGTGCACTAGATGTGCAGAGGGCCTGTAAATTAAATGCTACTAGCAGGCCTGCAGCACTTATTGTGCCTCCCACTTAAATAGCACTTCAAACATATCTCAGGCGGGCCACTGCAGAGCCTGTGTGTGAAGTTTTAAACTGCCATGTTAACCTGGCAAGGTAACTTACTTGCCAGGCCCAAACTTTCCTTTTTATTACATATAAATCACCCCTAAAGTAGGCCCTGGTCAGCCGATGAGCAGGGTGAAGTGTATTTAAAAAGTAGGACATGTACTTTTAAATTTTATATGTCCTGCTAGTGAAATACTCTTATTTCTAAGGAAACCAAATTTTGCATCTCTGGATTCACAGTTTAAAAACACAACCTGTGGTGAATTTGGTTTTTAAATTGCAGTTCTGAAAATGCCATTTAAAGTAGGCATTTTCTTACTTAAACCATTTGGTGCCTTCTGCCTGTCTCTAGAATACACATCTGGGGTGGGTGGCAGCTGGCTTTCCGCATTTCCTCCAGACAGACACACACAAAGGAAGGGTAGATGTGACTGCCTAGTCATCTGCATGTTGATGTGTCATCCTGAGCAGGAGGACACTCTGCACCTGAAAGAGCTGTGTCCTGTTCCCAGTCAAAGGATTACACATCATCCTAGAGTGGGTCCTTAGCTAGGGCAGGAAAGGCAGGGTCTTGTTAACTTCAAAGCATCTCTTTGAAGTCTCCCTACTTCAAAGGTCAAATGGGGTAGAGGTACTGAACCTCTGACCCTACCAACTACGAACACTGCTGGAACTGAGGACATTCTACCGGGAAGAAGGACTGCGTTGCTGTAGGAGGGACTGCCACTTTGCTAATATGCTTTGCTGGCCTGCTCCTTCTTGCCTGGGAGTTAGAAGGACTGGACCTGTTGTCTACATCCTAGAACCTAAGTTTGTCAGTTAGTCAAAAACATATGTTTATTTAGACCATGATCTTTAAACCCCTTACACTATAAAAAGAAAAGATTTAAAGGGAAGAAAAATGATTTCCTAACATTATAATAACATGCAAAGTTAAAACCAGTACTAAACCAACTATAATCGCAACAGATTCCATCGAATGTGTACACAGATGAAATACTCAGACATTTGCTAAAAATTAGTTCACAGACATTAGAAATTGCCCCAAAGCATAAGATGCATCTAAAACCCACACACTCACTAGTAAGGCGGCTTCTTCCCTTCTTTTTCTAATACTATATTTTTGTAAAATTGGTCTCAATTTTTTCTGTTGTGCTAAGTACCACATACAATCCACAAAATAGCAATATAACCCTCCACATTGCTCTAATGATTATTTAGCAATAGCTCATAGTCAGAAACAGTGATCTGTTGTCGAGTGACCCCCCCCCTTTTAAACCACCGTGCTCTATGGGGATTATCGAATTTGATTCTGTCCACTCTACCCCAGGAGTACTTTAGAGAATACTTTGCCCCCACATCCAACAGGTTTATTTGTCTACAGCTTCCTGATGAGAAAATCTCACCTTTTTTTATACATGGGTTTGATCACCGTCCCCTTCCAACTATCTGGGGAAATTCCTTAAGTAAGAATACTCTGGAATAAGAGATTAAGTAGACTATTACCATTGGTAGATTATCTGGACCTGTTGTTCTTGTAAGCTTTATGTTATGTTATGTTATGTTACTTGGCACTTGTAAAGCGCATGGCTACTCCACAGAGTGTCCCGGCGCTAAGAAGGACCCAGAGACAGAAACAGAAACACAAACTAACGTAAAGATCACTTCTGAAGTTGGAAAAAACAGGTTTTTAGATTTCTCCTAAAACTGAGGAGATCCTGAACCTGTCTTAAGGAGAGCGGCAGGCTGTTCCACATCTGTGAGGCCACCACCTGAAAGGAGCGGCCCCCCATGCGAGAGCGAGAGAATTTTGGCACCGTCGACAGGCGCTGGGAAGAAGATCTCGGGCTTCTAAGGGGAGCATAATGTTGAATTCTGTTCCTGATGTAGGGGGCCCCTATTTTGTGAAAAGCCTTAAAGGCCAGGACTAGGGCTTTAAAGTGTATCCTCTTTCGCACCGGGAGCCAGTGCAAGGAAATCAGGTGAGGGGTCATGTGTGTCCTCGGGCCTACCATAAGGATAGCACGTGCCGCACCGTTTTGTACCTCCTGGAGGCGGCCTAATAGATAGTCTGGGAGGCCTAAGTACAAAACATTGACATAATCCAGTCTGGATGTAATTAAGGCCTGGACTACAGTTTTCCTGTGAGGAACTGGTAGGAGAGGAAGAAAATTCCTCAACATTTTAAGTAGTCCAAAGCATGTCCCGGCCGCAGTTTGGACCTGAGACTTCATGGACATGTCCACGTCCAGTTATACTCCAAGATTTTTCACAGTGGTGGCTGAGCTGACTGGAGGGGACATATACTGAGGCCACCACTGGCGCCATTCCTCGTCTGGTTTATGCCCCAAAAAAATTATTTTGGATTTTTCGGAATTGCACATCAACTGGTTCTGTCTGAACCAGGCGAACACGTTTCGACAGGCAGGCATTTATCTCGCTTCCTCTCAGCATACTGTCTTTCTCACACGTGAACAGCAGCTGAGTGTCGTCGGCGTAGGATATTACTTTGGCGCCGCATTCTTCTGCCAGAAGTGCCAAAGGTGCCATGTACACATTAAACAGGGACGGGCTCAGAATAGATCCCTGTGGAACTCCTACCTTCATGGAGGAGATGGGGGCCAAAAAGGGAGGGGCCCATACTGTTTGCTGGCGGTGTTCCAAAAATGAAGTAAGCCACCGAAGTACCGTGCCTCCAATGCCACAGGCCTGAAGTCTGTGCAGAAGTAAATCATGGGGCACGGTATCAAAAGCCGTGGAGAGGTCTAATAGTATAGGTACAGCTTTACCTCCTCTATCGAGTGTACTTTTTATTGTTTCCGAAATTTCTAGTAGCGCTGTCTCCGTACTAAAGTTGGCTCTAAACCCTGATTGACTTGGGTGTAGAACTTTAGCTTTGAAATAGTATTTTTGATAATTTCTAAAGAGAAGCATTCTTTTATGTCATTGTTTATATTAAAAATAGCTGGCTGCGGAATGGTTGATGCTCCTTTATTATACATTTCCTCTAGATGTATGGCCCATGCTTCCTCTCCCACCTGACATTTCAGCTTTCACAGGCTATTTTCTGAACCATATTGTGCTAGTTCCCCAAATATTTTAATGCCATTCGTCTCTATGGTTTTTTACATGATTCTCCATTTTTTGTCCTGATAGGCCCTTTTCTTACTAGCTATCAAATCTTTATGTTTTTTCCTTAGGTCGATAAGTTGGGTTTTAACCTTGTTAGTCTGTGAGTGCTTTATATTCCTTTATATCTTCCTTATCCACGTTTTGCTGTGTTGGCCTGCTGAAAAGATTGCTGTGCTGTAGGAAGAAGTGCCACTTTGTGAATCTGCTTTACTGTGTTGGCTTGCTGCCTGCTGCTCCTTACCTGGGAGTGAGAACGACTGGACCTGCTCTTTGCATCCTAGATCCTATGTTTCTGCAAAGGCTTTTTGGATTTGCCTCCTTTTTCTCTAGTCTCAGGGATATCGAAGACTTCACTTTTCATCTTCAACTCAGCAGCCGGACTTTGCTTGCTGTACGTCTGGCTCTATCAGGTGGTGCCAATCTAGTTCAGGGCACGTGGAAGTGAGTTTAAAGTGCTGCACCTGACAAGAACATGCACATCAACGTTGCTGTGCTGATCGGACCCGACACATAGCCTGCTGAGAGATCAATGCATTGCCACTGCTGCGGGAACTGGGACCGGAGCATCGCACTCAGAACCACCCTATCGCCTCCGGAAGCATCACATTTGGAACCATTGCACTCCGGAATTGGCGCTTTGTCTACAGAACCAATGTATTACCACTACTGCATGGAGGAATCTGGTGCAACCTCTCAACTGTGGGGGGATCATTGACACATCGCTTGATTGCACCACGCATTTCGTACTTTGACAAGGATTAAGGTACTTTTGCTCAGCGGGCCCTTCGTGGTTTTGGAGCCAGCCTGTGCTCCATTGCGAGTGGTCTCAACTCTTGACTTTGTCTCAGTACAGCCTGACCATTTTAATCCCCTAAGAGCTATTTGCTTCTAAGCGCTATTTTGACACTTTTCTTTACAAAAAACATATCTTGACTTCTACTTGCTGGATGTTTGTCATGTTGGTCTTGTTCTTTTCAGAATATAATAACCAATTTTTCTAACCTAGTGTAGAGTCCTTTTGTGGCGTTTTCACTGTGTTACTGTTTGATGTGTGACTTACAGCGACTAGGTTTGTGGTTCCTGCTTGGACAGGGTGTATAACGCTGCCAACCAGAAACCAAATTTCTAACACAAAGTAACAGAAGTAATACTGAACCTAAAAAAGCAGGATTCACCATTAAAAGAGAAAATATGTAAGATGGGTGTGACATTTGTTGAGTATCTTGAAAACAACATTTCAAATGAAGGGGTTAAGCACAAACTGAGTCTAGTTGATGCGCAAGGAATGCACCACCTCCTTCTAACAAGAATTAACTAAAATAATTTTCGGGTTAATCAGAGTATATGCACAAATATGTCAGAACCTTTGTAGACTTAAGGGCTTATTTATGAGAGGCTTGCACCACCAGAACTTCACTTTTTTTGATGTTCTGGTGGCAAAAGCCTCTCAATCATATCTATGAGATGATGCAAAGCCAGACTGCATGACTTTGCATGGCCTCATAGATATGGAGCAGGAAAAAGCATCGCAAGTTGCTGTCTTGCCTCTTACTCTCTGTCAAGGAGGTATTCCATGGGCATTGAGGTAGGGTTTCCCATGCAACACCCATGGATTTTTTATTTATTCACATAAACCTGGGGCAGCGCTAAAACCTTATGCCTCCCCAGAGCAGGCCTAACAAGGAGAAATATTTTTATTTCTCCTTGTTTTATTCCTCTTTCCATGTGTGCTGCATTCTACAGCACTCACTGAAAGAGGAAAACGCCTCTTTAGACTGGTTTTGTGCAGGAAAAGTGCTACTTCCAGCACAAAAACAATCCTGCCAACAATGGCGACTCTCTTGCACCATGGGGCAGGGGTGCCTATGTTGGCGCTCAGCAGCAAATTGTGCGACAGCGCAGAGGTAAAAGACAGAAATGCACCGTATTGTATAAATACGGTGCTTTCCTGCCCTTTCACATTGGCGTAGAGCAGCAAGAAGACTTGTGGCGCTGTTCTACGCTAATTCCTCATAAATTAGGCCCTTAGTTCACCCACTAAGATCCCTGTTCACAAAAGGCCTCCATGTGAATGGTCTACAGAGCACCATAACAATTTCAATAAAGAATGCCATTATTAATGCCCCCAACATATGCAATTTCAAAATCAACGTTCAAACCGTACGAACCGCTAATGCCAGCAAAAGGCCTTGGGCTACCTTATCTTAAAGTGTTGTAGGAACAGAAATAACATTCTTTTTACTCTTAGGCCCCTCAGAGATGCTGAATATAATTACTCTACAGTGGAAAAAGTAGTGTGTTAGAAATGAGGTTTCTGGTTGGGTAGGGTATGCACCTAAACCAGGCAGAACCCACCTCTCTAGTCAGGGTAATGGAGTTACACACCCAAGAAAACCCCTGCAGACCCCCTTGTTAGCTTGGCAGGGCAGTCAGGCTTATTCCTGAGGCAATGTGTAAAGTGTTTACACAACACACACACACACACCAGTGACACAGAAAAATACACTACAAAAGAGTCTCTACACAGTAGTATATAAAAATATCTCATATATTGTATATAACACATAGACCAAAATCACATAAATCATAAATCACTTTGCAATTTAGGCAGTTGTCATAACATCACAGTTAGTGCACTAAAATAAAGACTTATTTGTTGAACACATCATAAAAACACCATTACTGCACATAATATGCAGATCCTGAAATGATACTTGTTATCCTGTCATAGCAAGGCATAGAACGACATGAATCATAACTGCTGTGCATATCCTATCTTTGATCTGGAGGTAACGTCAAACAAATTTTAGAAGTGCACAACACCCCCATTCAATCCCCGACCCTGGCTCCAGACAAACTACAGGGGAGCGGAGACAGCATTGTGGATGGCAGGCACAGCCCTATTCAGGTGCAGGTGAAAACTCCTCCCACCTCTCTAGCCCAGGAAGGCCCATCAGGATAAGTGTGGCACACCTCAGCTGCCTCTGTGACTGTCTAGAGTGAATGCACAAAACAGTCCCCTGTCAGTCTAAACCAGACGTTGTTTGGAGTCAGGCTGCAAACCATAAAGATTCATATGCACACAGAAATGCCCACTTCTAAAAAGTGGCATTTCTAAAATAGTACAAACAAATCGCCTTTCACCAATACGCAGAATGTATCACCACTATTCCAAACGTACCAAACATGGCAACGCTACCACTTCCAGATTAGACATTACCACTGAAACACATATCATGTAATTCCCAATGCAAAAATATGAGAGGAGCAGCCTCACAGCAGCGAGAAACTAAATAGGCCGTTTGTCACTACCAGGACAGGCTACACAACAAAGGCATATGTCCTACCTTTTACCTACACATCACCCTGCCCATAGGGTTACCTAGAGCCTACGTTAGGGGTGACCTATATATAGCAGAAGGGGAGTTACAGGCTCAATCAATCAATCAATCAGGGAATTGTAAGTGCACTACTCACCCGCAAGGGTCTCAAGGCGCTGGGGGGGAGGGGGGAGAGGTAGCAGTTCCGCTTAGTCAAAAAGCCAGGTCTTGAGAGCCTTCCTGAAGGTGTTCAGGGAGGGGGCGCATCTGATGTCGATAGGGAGCTCATTCCAGGTCTTGGCTGCGATGTAGGAGAAGGCTCTTCCCCCTGTTCTTGCTCTGCGGATGCGCAGGGTTTCGGCGAGGGCGAGGTTGGTGGAGCGGAGGTTTCTTTTGGGTACGTGGAAGGTGATTGTTTGGTTGAGGTATTGGGGTCCTGTGTTGTGTAGGCATTTGTAGGCGTGGGTGAGCATCTTGAAAGTGACTCTCTTCTCGACGGGGAGTCAGTGGAGGTTCCGTAGGAGTTAGCTGATGTGCTCATGTTGGGGGATGCTGAACACGAGTCTGGCTGCGGTGTTCTGTATCGTCTGGAGTTTGAGGAGTAGGGACTTGTTGAGTAACTTTAAATGCCAAGTCACTGTGGCAGTAAACTGCGCACGCAGTCCCAGCAGTGGCAGAGGCCTGAGACAGGTTTGAAAGGCTACTTTTGGTGGGGGGCGCAAGTAGCTCTGCATGCCCACTAGTAGCACCAAATTAACAGGCCCTGGGTATATGGTCTACTACTTTACAAGGGACTTACAGGCAAAATAAAAATGCCAAACAGGTGTAGACCAATCATACCAAGTTTACAGGAGACAGCACATGCACTTGAGCACTGATCAGCAGTGGCAAAGTGCCCAGAGTCATACAGCCAACAAAAACAGGTCAGAAGAAATACAGGAGGAAGGCAAAATGTTTGGGATAACCCTGCAAAAAGGGCCAGGTCCAACAAAGTCTTAGCCTGTGTCTGGGCCATAAACCATTTAAAATTCTATCTTTGGGGATTGCCAGAATAAACCTCTCACAAACTTTTATTCATAGTCATAGCAATATAGCAAAATGGATTTTAGGCCCATAATTTACAATTTCAGGTTGGAATGTGTTCCTACTGTCAAGAATAGCGGTAGAAAATACCATACAAGACATAATACTATTAAATGAATCCATGCTATCGGTGACTGTTTCAGCAATTGTGATGAGAAAATGTGTAAGGGATTTATCCATTCTTCATGTGAAGACCCTGCTTTATGATATATTATGTATATTTGTATAGCACACAACTCCTCCAGGAGGGTATCCTAGTATTGGAGCAGGAGCTCTATGAGCCAAGCCAGCGTCTGGGCTATGTGAAGAGCCACGTCTTCAAGTACTTGTAGAATTCAAGAACTGAAGAGACTCTGGTGTGCAGGGGCACATCATACCAGCCTTTAGGAGAAAGGTAGGAGAAGGCACAACCAACAGATCTGTTTCTTCATAAGTGGAAGGTGTGTGCAAGTGGCAAAACAACTTAGCTATGAGAAATGTCTTGTAGTTTTGTGGAAGTTTGTGGAGGGGTAAAAATTGAGTAAGGCTTTGAATGTGTGTGTGAGGAGTTTGAAGAGTGTTTGTTTGCAGCTTCGGAGCTACTGGAGCTCTCTGAGGTGTGAGGTGATGTGAGTACTGGGTGGTAGGTATATTGTGAGCCTGGTTGCTCAGTTTTGTATGGTCTGGAGTCTTCTGGTTAGTTAAGGCTTGATTCCGATGTAAAGTGCATTGCTTTAATCCAGCTTAATGGTGATGAGGGCTTGGGTGATGGTTCTGCAAGTGTTGCTGTAGAGCCAATTGAAGATCTTTTTGAACATCTTGAGTGTGTGGAAGCAAGAGATGGAGACTGCGTTCACTTGGCTGGTCATGGTGAATTAGTTGTAGATTATTTTTCCCAGGTTCTTTGCATGGGTTGCCAGAAGGGGTGTCGGTCTAAGTTTAGCAGGCCACCAGGTGGAGTCCCAGAGCACGTTTTTTCCCCCAAAAGTACTATTTCCATCTCGCCTGTGTTGAGATTGAGGCAGTTGTTTTTCATCCATCTGGCAACTTTGGACATTTAGATGGAGAAGTTGCTGTGGGTGTTTGCCGTCTTGTCAGAGATGGAGAATATGAGCTGATTGCCGTCAGCATATGATCTGAAGTTGATTCTTGGGCGCATATGATGCTGGTGAGTGGGGTCATGTAGACATTGAACAGGCTGAGGTTGAGTGAGGATCCTTGTGGAACTCAACACATGAGGTTGACTGTGTCCAATGTAAAGGGGGCCAGAGTCTATTCAATGAGCTAATGCTGGTAAACCCATTGTCAACACACTAATGAACATGCTGGGTCTAATCACACCATGCCCAGTTCCCTTACCAGAATCTCACAATTGGTATCACTCATGTACATGAAACCAAAATCAAAACTCCCACCTTAAATGAGGTGCAACCATTTGCAATCAAAAGTGATGCTGTTGACAAAAGGGTTTGATTCCACCAAAATATATACAAGACATGGTATGACAGCAAGTGGGGTCTGAAAAATCAGAACTGGAGTGTGTCCCAATGGGTGATGTGCCAATAAACCTGTTGGCAGCCAAAACAAGTTCAATGTATTCTCAAATTCTTTAAAGATAAACCATGTAAAACGCAACATGATGGTCCTAGTGAATAGGTAGAGAAGGAGCATCAACAGGTTGGCCTGATGTCCTGCTATTTTGATTCCTTCGGGTAAACCCTCCATCCAGAGCAACTTGTGTAAGAGGGGTAGAATCTCCAAATCCAATCATTAGCCCTCAGTCAATAAATTGAATTATACAATTTATTAACAAAATTTTAGTGTTTAATCCAAAGATTTTGAAGCCATGATGGGAACCTTCTGACATCATCTGAAATAAGAGTTTATGACTCAAAAACACGTTCCTGCTTCTTAAGCTGGATGCTCCCAGCCAGGTCATACTCCAATCAAAGAATCAATCAAATATTATTTATATGTATTAGTGTTCTCTACAGAGATAGACTTATGTCACAATGGACAAACCAAGGATACCAACCTAGCGTTTCTAGAAGCCTGGCTAAAGGGTAAAGTGACATCATAGTTGGATGTTTGAATGAGGCATGAGCTAACATTAAAACCCCCAAAAAACACTGAAATACACCCTATAGCTTCTACCCCTATTATGATCTGCTTATGTCTTCACATATAACATCATCTATGACATGTTAAAATTAAGAAAGGGACAAGAATACCAGAATGTGGGTTGGATGTTTGGGCAAGAATGGACTGGAGCTGGCCAAAGTTAACTATGATGTCATTTTAACCTTTGTTTTTTCCAGTGAATTGCAGGTTTATTTTTAACATAAGTTTATATCTTAGAATCTAACTTAACAATAATGTCACTGTAGTTTTTCAGTGAATATATGTGTGTGTGTGCATCTGTGTGTTTGTGTGTGTGAATGTCCAGAATGACTGAAATTCACCAGTTATTGTGTGCAATGTGCAATGCGTAATGCACAAACAGGCTTCAAAACTCAAGTCACCCACAATGCACATAACACCCATTTGCAAATGACACTGGAAAAAAGGTCATGAAGCAAGAGTTAAACAGGATGGGTGACACACGTTGTGTGTGTTCTATACCTTTCATTGGTGAATTTCAATGGTTTTGCATATTTTGACCAAAACCATAGCCCAGTTTTAAATTTTGTATTTTTCAGTGAATGTCTAAGCTTAATTAAAATACTTTGTTTCCAAGCCCTGCAGTGCACAACCTCTTTCACCAGCCCACCACTGAACGCCAACCATTCAGCAACACACAACCCCCACTGCCCACAGCCTTTGGCTCGCTCCCTCTCTGACATTGTTTCTCTCCCTCTGTTTCTGTTTGTCTGCCTCACACTCCCTCTGTTTCTGACTTTTTGTAAGCCTTTTACAAAGTTGTGAATTCGAATTTCATATCCAGGTGGACAAATCCCCTGTTTAAACTGGAGGCTTTCATGATGATATTTTAACTCACAAATCATACCCTGTTTTGTCTGTTTTTTTTCCTGGTGTGTTGTTCGAGCTTTCAGTGCTTCTGAGTCTCTCCCAGCACACTTGTGATGTCTAACAGCTCTCCTGATCCACCCCCCCCCATTGAGGTGTCATATTTTTATCAATGCATGAAAGGCACAAATTGAAATGTGACTCACGATGTTATAGATGGCAAAATATATTGTACAGAGCCATTCACCAGCATATAAAAAAAGAAATGTGAGTGACAGGAGTCTCAAATCTTTAAACAGCAGCAATATGCAGAAGTGGTAGCCCTTACAAGCCCACCTGCCTCCTTTTTAGGTCGAGCCTATACAGCGCTTGCGCTGTTAGTCGATCTGTTGTCTGTACTTTGTGGGGTCTGACTCCTCCCACACTTAGGATTGGCTTTTGTGTCTGTCCTTTCAAAAACAAAGCCTGCAAATGGCTAATGGTGGGTGCATGTCCCACCTTTTTTCAAAAGTTTACTCCCATGGAGTATTGCAGCAGGAGCGACTTGCAGCGCAACACACACTTTACTCCGACCCGTCTTCTCTTCAGGAGTATGTATGTGTTTCTGTGGGCGGAACACCAGCGTTTGTTTAGGACTTGTGCCCCATGTTTATTTGAAAAGAGGGAAGTATGTTTTGTTGGAAATATGCCCCCAGTTTGCCAATGTCCAACAGAGGTCTCTTTGCGACGGTACTGTATATCTGTGTACGATAGATGTCAAATTGGTGGAATGACTCCGGTGCTCTTTTGTCCGTATTCAGTTTCAAATTGAAAAAGTATGCATGCAAGCACGCGCAGTTCACTTTGTGATGCTCCGTAACTCCGCCCACATTCTGTTGCATCTCTTGGGTAAGTCGTGTTAACACCTGGGAAGAGAGAGTAAATGGCCGTCGGGGATTGGGGGCGATAGGTTTCTCTGCTGACGTATTCAGATCTACAAGCGCCGGTCTCCACTAAGACCTCTTGCTTTCGTAGATAAATAATGCTCCTTTGATTGATATACCAGGGCCGGCTGGATGCATGGGCAAGCATGGCCTAGGCCTGGGAGTCAAGCTTCAGCTAGGCGGAAAGAACTGTCTGCGTTAAGGTCCGGTAAACCGCAGCACTCCTCTTCCTTTGCTCCAGTAATTTCGTTTAAAGTGCTACTTATCGTTTTTAATGTGCCGCAGTCGCTGCTTTAGTACCCTATCGGCCCTGTACCTCCCCACTGCCCTCTATCTCTAACCCGATCTGGACACACATCAACAACCCTCCCTAACCCAGCAAACAGTTAGGAACCATCCTCACAGTGCTACGTGGTGTGCGAGTCAGGTGAACAGGAGAAGATGCGCGTTTAGAGGCAAGTTCCTGATCTGAAGTAACCAGCTGGAATATGGACTGTGAAAAGCATCTGTTGTTACATTTTATTCACCAGCAGTAGCAAGGGCAGCAACTATCTTTTCTCCCCGTTCGCTACTGGAGCCAGGGCCTGCTCATAACATTACAGCGTATACATTCACTGCACCCTGCTCGTGGGGCTGCCTAGGGCCTACATCGGAGCATCTGGAGCGTCTGCTGCCATGGGCGCCGATCCCCCAAACTGCATCATTGCTGAGTAATCGGCCGAAATCTCACCCGGCGATCGCACTACAAAATGGCGCCTGGAGTGGAGCGGTCTTGCCTCAACGGATATCAGAGTGGGGGCCGCGTAGTCAGGAGCGGGCTCCAGGGAGGCAATGTCGGAGGAGCAGCGAGACCTGGAACAACCCCCTCTTTAACTCCGGTGAGTGCCTGAAACGGAAATGGCACTTCTGTGGCCGATGACGCTGCGTTGAATATACACAGCCTGCCCGATACACACCATTGAGGCTGAGGCGGGCGTGGAGCGCACCCGACCTCCCAGATTAGTGCGTCTCTGTCTGGCTGCGACCCCCCGGCAGCATACCTGGGACGCCGCGGGTCGAGAGGGGTGGCACCTGTGGCAATGGGAAGTCCGGATTCCAGCCTTGCTTAATCAAATTTGAGACCTCGGGTCAGTTATATGCCAGGGGGCTCCTGCAGGGAAGAAAGAGTGGTGAAAGCTGCGTGTCCATTGGGAGACAGCGACACCACTGGAGAGTCTGGGCAGAACTTAAAAGGCACTACACCCCTCAAAGCCTGTTGTTTATCTGTACTAACACCCATGCCATCTTGCATTCGACAATAGAACTACCTCAACTATCATTAACTATTGTAATAACTGCTTGGAGGGGCCTCACAGTGGGAGTAATACTCGTGGATCCAGTGCACTGTTGACTGTATGGGAGTGAAGAGTACGGTCACAGGGAATTCGCAAAGAAACGTCGACGCTTGAGGAATTGCAGGGCCACAAGAACATCGGTGGGTCACCAGGACGGTTAGCGCTAGCTGTATACATCGCAGGACTAAATGGACTGCTGTTGTTGCTATGTCGTGCACTGCTTTACCAGAGAATAATGGAGACCGACTGAATTCGAACTTCAATGACCCATCCCCCTTGCCTGACTTCAAGATGGCCGCCTCCGTGGGACCCTCCTCGATGCTCTATCTCTCCTGGTCTAAAATCTTTGTTCATCGTCCCAATGTTGATCAGCCCTCACCCGACCCTGTTCCTGCTCACCTACTAGGACATTTACTATGAGAACTTTCCCCCGACAGCTGAGACATAGCCACTTTGTCTGTTGCCCGGTGGAGCTACCTCGCTAGCTATAGGGGAGATGGGCAATGGATTCCCTCCTTGACCATCACCTACCCAGCCGATCTTTGGGCAAACTCTCCTATGTCTCTCTGGACCTAATCTCCCTCCTCCCTTCACCCTACCCCTCTCCGCTCTACTCTTCTCCTCTTTGTAGCCATTGACCTTT
Organism: Calotriton arnoldi; assembly: GCA_963921515.1. NCBI lineage: Eukaryota > Metazoa > Chordata > Amphibia > Caudata > Salamandridae > Calotriton > Calotriton arnoldi. Next base: position 2,028,028 of record CAWUFW010000004.1, on the reverse strand, counting down.
GCCCTCACCCGTCCTTGCTCATAGTTTCCACCCTCTTTTATCCACCTGACTCTCTTTTGTGAACCTTTCCTTCGTCAGTTGAGACCTAGTGATTTTGACTTATGCCCGATGGAGCTACCTTGCTTAGCTATAGGGGAGACGGGCTGTGGATTCCCTCCTCGGACGTCACCTCTTTGGGCAAACTTCCTTTCGTCTCTCCTGCCGTCTCTTCCCCCATCCTCCCCCTTCACATTTCCCCCTTACCCCCTCATCTGTTATCATTGTCTGTAACATTGTATAACCTAATGTAAAGCGCTCTGATACCTCCGGGTCTAGCCAGCGCTATATAAAACTCTTGAAATAAATTAAATAAATAGAAATAAATAAAATACCTTAGGAGTGACTAATATGAAATGAAAGGGAAGGTTTGCGCCTGGCAAGTAGGTTATTCCTTGAGCAAGTATACTACAGCAACCTGTATATATTTATTTGTTTGTCTGTGATTATGTATTATGTGTTTGTCTTTTCAGACATTTTCCTTTTTTTTTCGAATGGAACTAAAGGACACTTAACCGTGAGTACATGGTTAGGTCGCAGTGACCAAGGGTAGGGTACACCTTAGCGAGTGTATACCTCCCGGGTCACGTTCACTGGTCCTGAAGAAAACCTAGTACTACCAACTGTAGGTTGAAACATGTAGACCTTTTATTGCACCTTTTTATGCACTTTTGTTTCACTGAAAGATACCTGAAGGTTAATCTTACCTTACATGGCATCTTAATCAACTTTTTAATATTGTCCAGTTGCCCCAGAATAAAGTTTTTTCAGTGGGTCATATCTGGCCAATTTTTAATTAACACCAGTAAGTCACTCACTTTCTCATCACTAAACAACCAGCTCCACTGTAATCAGGTGTCGCAGCACACCCGGATAGCATTCGGCTATTCGGGTGGGACCCCAATGATGAAGCATGTCACCAACTAGGTTGGTGAGTGAGGGGTCTTTTTAAGAAAGGACAATTTCCTTTCCTGTGTTTTTGTCCCAATACCATATAGACAGTGAGCTGTCTTGTGGTTATACTCCTTCTTTGTTTTGACTAGCTGCCTAGGGCCTACCTTAGGAGTGACTAATATGAAATAAAAGGGAAGGTTTGCGCCTGGCAAGTAGGTTAACTTGCCAGGTCGAAATAGCAATTCAAACTGTACACCAAGGCTCTGCAGTGGCAGTCCTCAGTCATGTTTAAAGGGCTATTGAGGGGGTGGAAAAATAAGTGCTGCAGGCCTACTAGTAGCATCCAATTTACAGGCCCTGGGCACATATAGTGCACTCTGCTAGGGATTCATAAGTAAATAAAATATGCCAATTGTGGATAAGCCAATGTTACCATGTTTTGAGTAAAGAGCGTATACATTTTAGCATGGGTTGCAGCAGGGGCGGCTCCTCCGCTAAGGCGGAGGAGCGTCACCCCACTGCTCTTCGAGCAGTGAAAAGGGAAAAATAAAATATTAATAACATTATTATCATTTTATTTTTTGTTGCTGTGGGCTGGGGCTGGTGGCTCAGGGAGGAGGAGTGGTTTGTGCACACTAAGTGAGCATGACTGCTTGGCCAGCTGTTTTGGGCCGGCCAAACAGTCATGCGCACTTTGCAAGTTCCCCACCAGGCTGTAACTTACAGCCTGGAGGGGAACATGCACAGGCTCCCTGTTCCAGTCTGAGCGTCAATCCACGGTGCTCAGACCAATCACAACGCTGCATTGCAGCATTGTGATTGGCTTAGGGGAGCCTGTGTGCTTCCTGCTTCTTCTGGACTGGAGTGAGGAAGAGAAGCGGAGACGATGAGGAGAGATGGCGGAAAAGGTAAGCATTTTTTTAAAATTATTTTTTAACCCCCCCGTTCTCTCGCTACCCCCATTCCCTACTAGCCGCCACTTGGTTGCAGTGGTGAAATGCCCAGAATCCTAAAGTCAGCAAAAATGAAGTCAGCAAAACAGGAGGTCAGAAGGAAAAATGTCAGGGGAAACCACGCCAAGGATGCCAGGTGTAACAAAGACACAGACAGGAAGAATTGCATCTTACCTACAACTTTGAAAGTGATGGAGCAGGGTTTTCGCGAAATGAAACCTGCTCGGATTAAACCCCCATTGTGTGAAAATACTAATCGTGTGATGTGCAGATTAAATACAAAAAGACTAAAATGGGAGAAGGTGAAATTGCTCAAGCACGAATTAAGATGCTGAAGTAGGCTGCGGATGCTTATGATTAATGGAGAAAATAACAGACTAAAAGCTGCTAGTTTTATTTTACTCTAATCCGTAATGGAAATAACCTTTTTAAATGCGCATGGGTAAAACAAGAAAATATGCAACACATAGGGTGCGTTTATGGTATGGCATTATTAGTGATTAATAACACTTGTGTTTTCCGTAGAAGTATGATTTTCTGCTCTGCAGAAAAAGGCCAGAGAGCCTCTTTAGAAAATAATAATGGGATATTCAAAATGTGCAAGGGAAGAAAGTTTGAACTGTCCGTCCTTCATGAGTCCTCTGTGCCTGCCAAATTTGAGTGGAGGAAACAAAATGAATACAAGAGACAGAACACTTCCTTTAAGAGCGGTACATTAGAACAATCGACACACAAAAGTTGATACATGACCAAGATGGAGGAAGCGTACAAACTTTGGAAGTTTGAAATTGTATTTCCGTGGCTGGAAGTTGATAAAATGAATAAAACGGAGAATGGATTATTTTGCAAAGTTGTCACGTCGAGAGTGGTGTGATTAAACACCCCCTGTTTCAACCAATAGAATGAAGTGAAATTTCGAATTATGATACAATGTGGGTTGATCTTCATAGGGATTTAGAGTATAATATTGTTACCCGGTGGGTGGTGTTAGGTTGGCGTGATTTTCCTACTTTGCGAGAGGAGAGAGCTGTGTTGCTCTTTTCCTAAATGCTATGGGCTGGCTGCTGTTCTGCTGAATCCTGACTTTATTCTTTGCTCCTTAACTCTTCTTGAGAGGCCTTGCTTACTGTCAAGGCCAGAGGGTAGCTTTCTAAAATTCTTGATCTTGGGTTAGTATGAAATCCTGAATTTGCATATCTGTTTGCAAATGCCTTATTGTCTCTATTCTTTTGTCCTTTGTCTCTGCGCCTATCCACTCTCTCATTGTACCGTAATTTAGAGATATTTTTGTGTCATTTCTCATTGATGTTTCTCTTGTATGGTGATTTATGATTCGAGCTGTGTTGTACTTTATGAGCAATCATATTATTATAGATAAAGCATTATTAACTCATAAATGAGTTTGTCTTTATTAGTTGTATTGATTTGGTTATATAAAAGTATGCAATAGTATTATTGTAGATCCAGGTATTATTTTGCCAAACCCTGATTACATAAATAAAGATTGCATTGCCACAAAGGATAATGCGAGGATGATATGGTAAGTTTGGTTACACTCGCCCAGCGTGAAAGGGACTAGTGGGGTATTGATTTGGGTCCAGGAGATGAAATTTATTAGTCCTTGATCGCTGGATCAAAAGTTATTATCTTACTCTTTAGGAACCAATGAAGATATTGTAGAGAGTTTAATACATTAGCAAACTTCTTTAAAAGATAAATAATTCTGGCAGCTATACTCTGTATATAATATGGCCTTGGTATAATCCTTTTGGGTAAGCCAAAGTATACTTAGTTACCAAAATCAATGCGGGTTTCATTTTCATGTTCCTCACAGGAAAATACAAAGGGGAAGCCTCAATAAATTATTCTAAGGTGGTTAAAATGTTTAGCTAAACTCACCTGTTGCATTAAAGTAAGCCCATAATCCATCCAATCACAAATTTCTCACAGTAAGTGCCATAAGATTCAAGCCACAATACTGAATTCCACATATTTGGGTGAAGTTTAATCATGAACTCAGTCTTAGACTGACTGGGCTTTAAGAAATTCTCTGCTTTGCAGTACCAGACAGGTTCTAAAGCTAGAAGATGGTTCTTCAGTGCATTCAGAGCACCCAGATCCTCCCCCATTCACATTGAATCTGGGTGCCAATTGCCTACATTTAGGACATCCATTTAAAATGATGAAATAAATGTAGATATACAGATGAAAAAATAGAGGTTTATACCACAGCACGACTGCCTCGAGCTTTATGCAATCGTTTGCTGTTATGACTAGAGGGCATTCCTCAAACAGCACCTTTATTGGAGTGAAAACGCAATGTACTGTCTGTAGGTCATTTGACTTTTTCAATAGGGACCCAGGCTTTTATCTTTTCTGGCTTCCACCGAGATCATTTTGGTCACCATCCTAGGTGTAGGGGGATTGTGGGGACACATAACTCTAGTTTGGAGGGAGTGTCATGAATTTGGACTTCTTTGAGTTTCCACGTGGTAAATCAGTAGTCGTATTTTCCTACATGCCAACATTCTACAACCGGGAAGTTTTTAAAAAGAAAACCAGGGGAATGATTTTTCCCTATTTACATATGTTGAACAAGGGTCAATTTTAGACAGGCAGCTGGTAAAATAAAAGCATAAACGGGAGTCTCCCGCGTGAATTGGCCCTGCTCTCAGGTATATAGTTTATAGTAAGTCCCCCTTCTGTGCCACAATACCCTCGTTTGAACGTTGGCGCGTAGAGTGACCGGTGACTTGTAATTTCAATTGTTTCATCATTCTTGCGTTTTGGCTTAGAATTCATGGACTAAAACAATTTTTGGGAAGAAAATCGAACGATTCTAGGTTGCTTTTGAGAACAGCTTTGAGGAGTTATATGAAGAGCTTAGTGTTGCCTGGGCTAGATATAACAAAAGAGACATAGTGGATAGGCGGTTACACTGTCCTCACTCTCCTTTTAAACAACACGGTAGCACACCATTTATTTATTTATTTATTTATATAGCACACTACTACCCGGGGGCGTCTAGGCGCTTGTGGAGGTAGCCCACAGAGCATCTGCGTGATGTAGGAACCAGTGCTTACCAAATTACAGAGTGTAAAGCCATGTCTTCAGTCCCTTTCTAAAAGACAGAAGATCGGTGGAATTTTTTAAATGAAGAGGTAGCTTGTTCCACCATCTAGTGGTGATATTAAAAAAGCTTTTACCACCCCATCTCTGAAGGAGGGAAGATGGTACCCTCACCAGCTTCAAAGAGGCCGAGCGGAGTGCGCGAGCCGGTTAATGCCATTGGAATCGTTTAATTAGGTAAGTGGGACCCGAGTTCTGTAAGGCCTTAAATGCAATACACAATGCCTTAAACCTAATTCGCTTCTCAATCGGCAGCCAGGTGCCGATTGAGTGTTTAAGGCCTGTTTGGCAGATGCATATTTGGACAGACCGAAGAGAAATCTGGCGGTGGAATTCTGAATAACCTGCAGTTTTATTATTACTGATTTATTTGCTCCAACCAGCAATCCATTGCAATAGTCGAGTTTGGACAGCACTAAGGCTGCCACCACTGTTTTCTGCAGTCCCGCCGGTATGAATGGCAGAATTTTCTTCAAGATTTTTAAAGTGTAATAGATGGATGCAGTAAGTTTGTTTACGTGGTGACAGAGGGAGAGGGAGGTGTCTATGATGACTCCAAGATTTTTTGCCTTAGTGACCGGTGTTGGGAGAGTCCCCAGCTCTGCTGGCCACCACTCTGAGGACCAGAAGGATGTGTCTTTCCCAAAGAGTAGAACCTCAGTTTTGTTTGAATTTAATTTGAGACTGTTCTCGGCCATCCAGTCACTGACACATCTCATGCACTCCTTAAAATTCTGAACTGTTTTAGGATTGTTACTCGAAATTGATACAATAATCTGGGTATCATCTGCGTATGATACTAATTCAAACCCATGAGTTTTGATCATACGTGCCAGGGGGGCAACATATATACCATTAACCAGCATAGGAACCCATTATTACTTATATATTTAATTCTACGACCTGAGCCACCTTCCAGTGTCCAGCTGCTTCACTTTCCACACTGCACACATCAATGTGACAGAAATATTTAGCTGGAACAGCCCAAGAACAGAACACAAACCCTATAGCAGTCTTAAATATAAAGGGAGGGGAAAATGTCGGAATTCACCCGAGAAGTGGTAGCACAATGCCATAAGCGAGGAATCAAGCAAATGTCGTCACAATTGAGAAATGAGAGCAATAAAGGTGTGAAGTCGTGCAATCCATGGCCGAGGACAGAGCACATATTCCGGAGGAGTAAGGGCATCTAAGACATAGGTGAGAACATCAAATCTTTTTTGTAGTGAGGGGTTGGGGAATTTATGTCATGGTGATGTAAAGGCACCACCAAGAAGTGAACAGTCAAAACGAGGTTTATTGGTAGTGCACAGCTCCATGGTGATCTCCTTGCCTCCATTGGTGTAACTGGCACAGAACGTCAACACGACTGCAGGAAAGCATTATCAAGTAATGCACTGATGACATCAATGCCATTCCCTAAAGAAGCTAGAAATCAGACAAGGATGGCAAAAGCCTCATAAAACCTATAAAAAACACATGTTTATTTGATTATATTTTATAGACTTTAACATAGTCTGAGGGCTGTTTGAGACAGGGGCCGGTTTATAAAGAGAAGTGGAGGGTTTATCATTCAGCAAGTGGAGCCTTTTTCTGGAGAAGGAAGACCAAAAGCTAATTGAACAACTGTGGTTTCATTTCTTTCCTGAATGAACTCTCCTCCTCACATCCAGCCCCGTCTTGTAGCCCAATTTGTCCACTTTAATCCCTCTCCTGTTTTCTCTCCGCACCAGCTCCCCTCTATTGGCCACAGCAGAGCACTGGGCAGTATCACCTGCAGCATAAGTGGGGCTTCCACCTCAGAGGTCAGCGCATGCTAGAATGTGGTTTCACAGACTCCCTATCTACAGAGCAGATGTGTTACTTTAGAAAGAATTTCAATTTTGGAAAGCAACATAACTTTTATAGTTTTGAAACGCTTAACTGGAGTCTGTTTTGTTTAATTTATGCTGCAAAGACATGGGCTCCCAGTTCCTGTGCAAGGGGCTGCTGCGGAGGTAGGGCGCTCCCCCATGACACCCTGCACCACGCTTTTATCTTTCCTTTTTATTGCATCTCTGTAACTATAGACTTTCCAGCCGGATTCCGACCCGTCCCGAGGGTCAGAAACATAATGATTAGTGCACCATATAAAATACAAGTTGTTAGACCATCTCACTTTATTTATACTTCCAATCCAAATATACAGCATGGGGATCGTGTGTCAGCCTCACTGAGGCACTGAGGTAGTATACTAGCTGCACTCTGCTGCTCTCTCGAATGCTACTTCATACCGCCCCAGTAGTAGCACGTTAGTTCTGTGTCAAATCATGACGTAGTGTGCGCGTGCTACTTTCACCCACCATTTGGGCACACCACTCATTACATTTTAGGTCGAGCCTGGGCAGCGCATGCGCTGCTCCGCGGCATGCTGTATTGAAGTATGGAATTGAAGCCCCGCCCTTTCCGCCCATATTTGTCATTGGCTTGTCATTGCCCTTCATAAATGCTGGCTTCTGATTCATTAATAGGCTTGTTAGTCCCTCCTTGTCTTAATTTGTATCCTCCCATGAGGACTGGCCCTTTTACTTTGGTTGGTAGACGGTATGTCTTTTTTAGTCTGTATGCACTATTTTCTTTATTGAGTTTCTCCTACTGCAGGCACGACATGCTTTCCTGCAACATTAGCACGCCATGCGTGCTTTCACTTTCCGAGCAGCCCCGGACAATGGCGGCCGCGTTTTTTAATAGGTCTTGCATTTACAAGAGTTTGAGCTATTGGCATTGTAAATGACAATGCCTTTTATTTGTGTTAATTAGCAAAACAGATAAATAGAAGGCATTGGGGCAGATATATAACCGTTTTTTGCGGTCGCAAACGGGAATTCGGCCCGTTTGCAACTGCAAAATTGGTTAGCAATTTGCGACCGCATTGGGAATCGCAAACAGTGTCTGAGACACTGTTGTATATTCAGTTTAGCGAGTCGCAAATTGCGAGTCGCAATTCTGCGCAATTTGCGACTCGCTAAACTGAAAAGTCGTACATCTGGCTCATTGTCATATACAATGCCAATAGCTTAAACTCTTGCAAATACGAGACCTATTGCATTGCAAATGCTTGTTAAAAATTAAGTCTCAAAAGCTACGAAATGGACTTACACTAAACCAACAAAAGCAGGCTTTTCAAAATAAAGTTCTGCATTTGTAACATGTTTTTCGTTCAGTGGTTTTTGCTGTTGGTGTAAGCAAAAATTCTTATGGGAGCTAAAAAGGAAAAATACAACTTATTCACCCACCCTTAACTTTTTCTCCCCCTGCTCAGTCTTGCGTAAAATTTAGTGTGCGAGACCGTAACTGGCTACAATAAAAAATTGGCAAATGTTGTACAGATAAGTTCATGGACTCAAAAGTGATAAGCAAATCAAAAAATGAACTCCAATGGAAAAGGTAAGTTTGTAAAATGGTCCAATATTGCCATCGACAGGTTCTGGTGAAATATGAACTACAAGACAGAAGGCAGAGAGTTTTGTAAATGTCATAAGAAGACTGCAATCTAGGACCATATTTTATATGGTACCCATTATGTATTTCTGTATTCCAAGTTTAATTTTGGGGAGTTAGCCTGAATAACCTGTCTCCGTCAAACTACAGCAAACAAGGGACATTCTTTTGAATTAGAAGGTTTAGCTTGTGTTTACCGTTCTTAAAAAATTGTTGATTAAATAAAACGGTAAACGGTGATGCCAGGGAATTATGTGATTTTATGGCTGCAGCATTTACCACATAATTACGGATTGGCTGCATTTGCCAAATAATTTTCCACATTATTGCAGTTTTCAGATTTCACCAAAAGTATTGTTTCTAGCCACAGAATGTACCACATAAATTGCAGTTTTTTGGACATAACTCAGATAACTTTCCTGCATAATGTGGTCTTTCGTTCCAGGTTTCACACAATCTTAAGTAGCCCTGACAAAGTTAACGCTCCGCTCTGCAGAGCGGGTAGAAAGCTGTCCTTAAAATGATAGAATCCATATTTCACAGGCACGTGAAATATATTCCTTATTTCACGATTCCATGTGACTTATGGAAACACCCAGCCCATTTTTCATGTGTCAAACTTAACAATGTCCATACAATTCGTACATTTTGGGTTCTAATGTGTATAGAAGAGAAATTGTCACTTGATAAAAATAAGTTGATGAAGAAGGTAGATGGCTGGTGGAAGTAGTTTGTTTTGCTGTGTTGTTTTGTTCTTTGTGTTGTTTTGTTTTGGTGCTAAGTTGTTCTATTTTGCTGTGTTCGGTCGTGATATTTTTTGCTTTCTGTTATCCTGTTGTGTTTTGTGTGCTCTTTGCATTGCTGTTATAATGTAAGTTCTTTTGCATTGCTGTTATAATGTAACGTGATTTTATTCTTTGGTATACTGTTGTGTTATGTTTGCATGCCATTTCGCTGTGTTGGGGTGTTGCTCAGGGGCGTTCTGTTTTTGTATTTTATTGATGCTATCTGGTTGTTGGTTTATATTGCAATGCTTTGGGTTGTTGTGTTGTGATGCAAATGCAATGCTGTTCACTTATTTTGTGTGTGTTATTATTGAGTGGTGTTCTTTTATTGTAGGGAGGTTTGTTGCATTAATGTGCTGTTGTGCTGTAATTTGCTGTATTTTAATGGTTCTGGTGTTGATGTTGTTTGGATTTGTGCAAGTGTCCAATGTTATTACTCCCATATTACCGAATGGCTATGTCTACAGGGACATAATGCTGCCATATTGACTGAGTTATGCGAATGAATGGTGCCATCAGGAACGAAGACAAATCATAAGCTTCTCATACCTGTATTAACTATTTTGTTACTTTCGGTGCACGAAATTTCGCGGTATTAAATTCATATTTACACTTGCGAAATCTAGGTTTATCATCATATTGACAGGCCCCCAAACCACTGGGAAGACGGTTCGCTTTGCCAGGGGCCCAATGGATTCTACACCAATGGGGAACCAAATTGTGAGGCAGAACTATCTAAATATCCTGGGAAAGTTCGTTTTTATACCACTGTATATGTTTTTATCACGGTATATCTACGTAAAGTTAGGAAAAGTAAAGCTATCCTTTCCTATATATAATTTTCATGATGATTTAGTACCAGTCTATGTTTTAGATTCAATATTTTTGTAGGATGATGTAAAGAAATCGCTATATTGACATACACCCACCTGGTGACGCCTCCTGGCAAAACACAACTCAAACATTGGTTAGTAATTCCTACCAACGAATGCCATTATACCCTTGTAGACGTTTGCATAAAGTATTATGGTCTTTAACACCAAAGTACATGGCTACTTCCTTCTCCTAGAAAAGTCAACAGAATAAAGTGATTCTGGGCCTGGTTCAGAAAGGGAAGCTTAAACGTTTGTGTAAGTTTACTATTTTTTTGCTAGTTACAATCTCTGATTTAATAGTCCTATAATAGATTTATGTGCGGAGTTCTCTGCCCTGACTGCAGAATCTCCACAGTTATAAACGTACTATTAACTAGGAATTTCTCAATAGCTAAAAAATAGTACACTTACACCGAAGCAAAGTGTAAGTTTACCTTTGTGAATCAGACCTATATTCTGCCCGAATACAAAAGTACCCAACACATACAGACTGTAGGTGAAAAGCTCCCAATGTCATAATATTAAGTAAGAGAGCCAATGCAAATATTGTTGCAAAATTAAACTAAATTGAAACTGGCTCAGATCACTGATTGCACTTATTTACTGATGGAAACTCTGGGAACTAGTTGGCATGCCCAAGAAGACATACATAATAAACACAAGGAATAAGCAGACAATGCTACCTTCAAAGCAGGAAGTTCAGCTTATTTCATAATCAGTTATTGCGGTTGTTAACATTAGCGATGCAACCTCAATTATAGGGAGGAAGCAGATAAATGAGCCAGTCACATGGCTCTGATACATTTGTTTAATGGCCATGAATCAGAGAGGATCATTAATCTTTACTTTATGTGTCTGAAATAGACAAACTTAGCTCTGAAGTGTAGAGGCGCCCATGTTATTGTGTACGGATCATCTCACATATGACATAGTGTACATATTACAGTACCATGTGTGCAGTTCGGTTCATACTAGATTACATACATTGGAATGTTATATGGCAGGAAAAGAAGCTGGGCCTGGGCGAAATGTATTTATTTATTTTTATTTAAGAGCTTTATATAGCACCGACAAGACCACAGGGTATCAGAGTGCTTTACATCAGGGCAGGGGAGATGTGGTCATATTTTTTTATTCCTGTGACCATTTTGGCTGCTTCATTGAGAGTGGTTCTAAGGGGTGCAAGAAAGGCTTTCATTGAAGGTGGCATTCCCGTAGTCTAATCTGGGTAGCACCAGGGCTTGGGTGGCAGATTTAAGATCATTCAATGGCAGGTAGGGTTTAATTATGTTCAGAAGTTTCAGGTTGTGGAAGGCATTCTTCACACTGTTCTTTGGTTAATCTTTCATGATCAGTTTGGGGTCCAGTGTGATTCCTGGAGATTTGACGAAATCAGCTAGACTTAGAGCAGCTCAGGGCATCTATGGAGTTTATCCATTCTTACATCTGAGCGACCACGTCTTTGATGTGAGAAGAATTTCTATCTTATCTTGGTTGAGTTTTAGGTGGCTGCGGGTTAGCCATTGTTGTTTTTCTTTGAGGGTGGCATTTAGCCAGTGAATGTCCTTTAGTGCAGAGATTTCCATGTAGAGCTGGGTGTCATCTGCGTATAGATGGAAGAGGATGTATGCTTGGTTGAGAATGACGGTGAGGGGCTCCATGTATATATTGAACAGTGTGGACGAGAGGACAGAGCCTTGGGAGACACCCCGGGTAATTGCTCTTGTTTCAGAGGTCAGATTGCTTATTTTTATTTGTTGAGAGCGCTTATGTAGAAAAGATGTGTAAACAGCGTAGGGCCACCACGTCCGCGCCAATCCTTATTTGTAGGGAATCCAAGAGAAGATTGTGCTCAACAGTGTTGAACGCCTCTGATAGGTCTAGGAGTGTGAGCAGGCAGCATTGGTCTGTATCCAGGGATTTATCTAGGTCATCTACTATGTTCAGAATAGCAGTTTCCGTGCTGCATCTTTTTCTAAAGCCTAATTGATGAGGGTCCAGGAGAAAGCTGCTGTCTGTCTTGGTTTAGTTGTGAGAGAAAACATATCTCTAGAGTTTTGGCTAAGAAGGGGAGATTGGAGACAGGTCTGAAGTTAATGAGGTAGTGCGGGTCTGCTCCGGTTGTTTTAAGCAGTAGCGTGACTTGACCGAGCTTGAGACAGTCTGGCATCACTCCAGTCATCAGGGAGCTGTTTATAATCTTAGTCCAGAGGGGGGATAGGGCGCGGTTGAGTTGTTTGCCTAGGATGCTGGGAGGGGTACTGCCCGGTGGGAGGAGGGTTTGGACGTAGCTAGCAGAGCAGAAATGTCCGCCTCTGAGAGTGGGCTGGATACCTCCCATCCTCTAGGAGTTGTGAGGTGCCCTTGGATTTAATTACTCCTTTTGTTGTCTTGTGGAGTGATCATTGATAGCAAGGCCATGGAGAGAGAGGGGGGATTGCTATCTACCTTTCTGGGAGAATGGCTCTCATTGGTTGACTGGTTGTGATCTTCAAGGGAGAGCTCAATCTTCAAGATTTCATCACTGAAGATGCTGGCGAAGGTATCATACCATTCTTTGGAGGTCTGAGGGTTTTTTAAGGGTTTGTTGTTTGATAATATTGAATAAGCTCCGTGGGCCAGTTTTTGGCCTTGTCTAGAGTGTTGCGGAAGAAAGTGGCTTTTTCTTTCATGGTGTATTTTTTGTAATTTCTTCGCTCTCTCCTCAGTTGATCAAGGTGGGCTGTGGATGGATTTGTTCACCAGAGTCTTTCTGCTGCTCTAAGCTGTCTTCTTTAAGTGTTTAGGTCTTCATTGAACCAGGATCTCGAGGGTGTCTTTCGCACCCTTTTCAGTTTCAGAGGGGCTACCTTGTCCAGTATGGAGGACATTGTTGAGTTGTAGTGGGTGGAGTTCGGATGTTGAGAGGTTGTCTGATGAGGGGGGAAGTAGTGATCTCAGTCGTCCTTTAAGGTCAGCTAGGGAAATTTGTCTTATGTTTCTCACCCATTGGAGGATTGTCTGTGTGTGAGTTGGGTGATGAAACGCTTTGTTGATATGGAACAGAATGATGTGATGATCCCACCAATTGACGGGGAGGATATTGTCGATAGTTAGTGTTTCTTCCTGAGCTATGATAGCATCCAGGGTTGAGCCTGTGTTATGGGTTTTACCTTTGCAGTGCTGAGTAAGAGGTCATTTCAGGATTGGATTAGAGTAGTGCTTTCAGCATTCTAGCGGATGTTGAGGTCTCCTAGGTTGATGTTATTGGTGCATGAGACTGAGCAGTGTGTTATCAGATATTCAAGGTGTTCACCAAAGGAGAGTGCATTACCTGGTGTGTGGTAGAGTAGGTGATAGATCATATTAGTGTGGTCATTCATCCCTATGGTGGTGATGAGATATTCAAAAGAGTTGTAGTTGAAGGTGTTTGTTACCCACACGTTGATGTTGTTCTTTTGAATAATGGCGATGCCTCCACTGTGGTAGCCCTCACTGCCTTCCTTGATGATTGAAAATCCCAGTAGGACTAGTGTCCATGATTGGGTATGAGAATTCATTAAGCCATGTTTCTGTGGTGAATGCAATGTCAATGTAGTGGTTCAAGTTGGCTCCTGCTACTTCTGTTACATGTTTGGTTGCAGGCCGGCAGTTTATGAGCATGCATTTGGTTTCTCTGATGTTCTCGGGATCTTGAGGGGCGGAGGTCAGGGGGATATTGATGAAGTGTGCTAGTGACCTGGTCGTTCTCTTTGGAGTATGATTTCTCCTTACTCACGGGACAACCTGGATCTTAGAGGAGGGGTTAGTTTTAGCAAGTTCCAGGTTGTAAGATTTGGTTAGGTCCACCGCCTCGCTCCAAGACATCATGACACTCATTCTTTTTGGCCCCTGAGCTTTGTAGTTGAGGTTTTGTGGTCCAGCTGAGTGACTGTGTCTTGTTGAGTAGTGTAGGTCCCTTTGAGATGGGATCATTGGCATGTTGGTGATCGTGGAGGGTAGGTAGTAGGAGTTGGAAACATGAGCAACTCGGTCGAAGTCCTAAGAGGTCTGTGAGGCAGGGGAGGGGGGAAGGTTTGTATAGGGGGGTGGTCAGAGGATTTGTTGGGTTGGGGGATGGGATTGGTGTTGGTATTCTGAGTTAAACTGCTGTTCTAGGCTCGGCTTGTGAGAATGTTGGTCAGTTAGTAGACTATTTTGTGGAAGCGAGGGATAGTGGTGTGGACTGGTGGGCATCTCTCTGGGTCCAATTGTTACAACAACGTGTCACTGTTCTCTATGTGGTATTTAATTGAACATTTTTGTATTTTCAGCTGCCCCTGAATAAGTGTGAAATCACCCGAAATGTATTGGGATCTAGATACAAGTCATGATCTCACACAGTGCTATGTGCTGAGAATGTGTTTAAATGCAAATGAATGTGATGTAACATTGTTTGATTAAAAACGCACTATTATGTGCACAACATTTTCAAAAACTTTCAATACTTTATGTGTATTATTGATTAAAGTGCAAAAGTTTGGATCATACTCTTCCTCATAGGCTTTTTTAGTAGTGCGCTTTGTTTCTAGAATACCTACGGGTAAACTAGGGTGGCAGGCATTTATCAACGAATATGAGCAGACTCCATCACAAAGCAGAACACTTACTTTGATCACTAGGTTCACTAGGATTACCTTTGGGTGCAGGATTGTCTCTAACTATAAATTGGAGAGGTGAGCTGCCAGGTCTGATAGTTTTGGTACCGGTTGGGGCGATGGCAAGGTGAGTTATAAGGAAGGGAGGGAGTAGAGTTTCTGGTGGAACTCATGCGTGTTTCATTTTGTGTAGAATCTTGTGGGGGGGAGTGGCTGAGGAAGTGTGAGGTTTCTGTTAGTGAGATGGTGCTTTTTTAGTGAAAGGGAATATGGATTCAAAAGAGCATAGGTTGGCATCATTGGCTTGCATCATGATAGTTCAGTTTCAGAGGATGGTACTGGTAACATTGCCTTTGAACGTGGGCGAATTGGAGATTGTAAGTTTGTGTCTGTACGGGATGTTAGTGGATTTGGTCATGTGAAATTATGTAGTTAGGAAAGTGTTCCATTTTGCAGGACGTGTAGTGTAAAAGATGAGATCTCTTTTCTCTGAGCTATGGATACAATGTAATAGATATCAGTGATGAACAGTTCGGGTGTTGATTAATCAATTTGTGTTTGAGATTTTTAGCCACTGTTTAGGAGCGGTTCGGTGGGAGAGTAATGGAGAAGGAGTTTGAACCTGTGGTTTTAAAAGGGAGGATAGTGCAGGGGTGTAGGGTTCTCTGGAGACCTGCATCATATGTCCTTTTAGGGGGAGCTCGTAGATTTTATAGGAGTAAGGACAGGTAAATTTCCTAGCTTTGCTTTAGTAGGCCCAATGTATATCATGGGTGGAGTCCTGCGAGCTTCAACTGGCTCTGCTGTGAGGGCAGTTCTTAAGAAAGGGGGGTATATGGGGTGAGCTCTCCACTAATGTATATTAGTGTATTTAGTGTATGGAGGGGCAGCTCAGAGCAGCGTATTTGAGTTGAGTTGAACTTGAGCTAGCCAATTCCAAGATGGCCTCCAATCTGGTAGTGAGAGAGGAGCTTGGCTTCTGGTGGTCCTCTATTTATTTCTATGGTGTGGTGGGGGAGCCAGTGAGGTTGAGGAGGGACATCAACCTCATTTGACTTCTTTCCATTTTGTTTGTATGTGGATTGCAAAGGGCACCCAGGTCCCACTGGTCCTTTTTCTGTGTCTGTGCAAGATCGGCAGGATCCTGTGTCATTGGGAAAGGCAAGGGGGCACGTAAAATGGTGGCTCTGTTGCCCTCATGAGCTCAAGGAAGCTGGGACAGCACGAGAAAGTCAGGCTCTCACCTCTATGTGATAAAGCAGTCAAGCCAAGTCAGAGGGCACACAAGCAAACCTCAATGCAAGTGGGGCTTACAACAGTTCCGACTCACCCGGAGCAATGCAGACGAGATGGGTGACAAGCGCTTCCTTGGGACTGGCCTTGCATGTGACAGATGAGCACTTCTGCTTGGAGGTTCTGTGGCAAAGCGCGAGTGCCCCGCACAGACCAGACTTTGTAGTTTATGGGGCTGACAACAGGTCCATCTTATTGAAGCCCTGTGTCGGCTGTAGCCCCTTCCTTAGGCACACAACTTTCCTCCTGGGGCGCTGCAGAATGTGCGATTCAGCCTCCGCTGCAGAGCAGCAGTGACTAAGAGTGCATGCAGAAAAATAAAAACCTTCCCAGTCTCTGCTGAGAAATGTTTACATTGGTTCTGCCTCCGTTGTTTGCGTACCAACGGCCAGACACTCCAGGGACAAGCTCTTCCCGCAGCCGGGGGTTCTGCGGCACATGCAGATCCATGGCTGGACCAGAGAGTTTGCAGGCCCAAGGAACCAAGGCAAGACGAGTGAGCGGGCACTCAGGGGGGATCGAGGACTTCACATTCCGCATGCTGTGCAAGAAAGTGGGCATGGAGGGGGACAAGAGTCAGTCTGAGATTCTTTTCAGCCCTTGCAATTAGTGCCCTGTTGTTGATCCAGGGCTCGCCATGCAGGTCACATCAGGACTGTAGAGGGTCGGCAGTTCGGGGACCTTGTCTTTGGGCGCTGTGATACTCGCAGATCGGTCCTAGAGGAGGATGGTGGTTCAGGTTTGTTCTCCCAAATTTAAATTTAGCAGTTGCAATTTGTGTAACTTTTAAATAAAATACATATTTTTGCACTGGAAGACATTTTCTGCTGGGACCAATCTTCTGCCAACGTCTGTTGTTTGTTTCACGCAAAGTATGCCCTGATATGGAAAACGTCATATAAAATACTGACAAACTACAATTCAGTCAACAGTATTGTTTTGCAACATTTACATGAGATTTCTTGGAACAAAGTACACAATTTTGCAACCCCTAGCAGAACACAGAATTAAAGCAGTACTCAATAGCACAACATAAATTTGGTTTTCATGCATTTGCATTACCATTTAGCACTTTTCAAGAAGCACTGACACATAATTATTTTATGCACATTTACAGTTTGAAGTACAGAGTGATACAGTGATTTGCCATAAGAAGAACTTGGCTAAATAATGAAGCACAGACTTTGCACTGCCCAGAGCAAGCTGCATGTGAGCTGCAATGTGACTGAATGTGTAAACCACATACAATCACTGCAATAGTAAGATGCTGCAAAACAAACAAACTGCATCGCTGTACGTGTTAAAACTCAGGGGCATATTTACGAGTTTAGTGGTGGAGCAAGTCACCTTGCTGACCTGCCCAGTGTCACAGAGAAGGGGCAGAAAAGCACCATATTTATCCAATATGGTGCATGCCTGTCCTTTCTTCTTGTGCTGGCTCCATTTTGGCAGCCTTGCACCCATGCAGGCACCCTTGCACCAAGGTGCAAGCACACCTCCATTGAATACAGGATTGTTTTTGTGCAGAAAGGGGCTCCTTCCTGTACAAAAACAATCCTGAGAGGCTTTTTCCTCATTCTACCTGTGCTGCAGAATACAGCACATGTAGGATGAGAATCAGAGGATAAATAAAGATATTTCTCCTTGTTACGCCTCACCTGAAGAGGCATAAGATTTGGGCGCATTTCCAAGTTTACTAATC
Organism: Calotriton arnoldi; assembly: GCA_963921515.1. Classification (NCBI taxonomy): domain Eukaryota; kingdom Metazoa; phylum Chordata; class Amphibia; order Caudata; family Salamandridae; genus Calotriton; species Calotriton arnoldi. The sequence continues at coordinate 2,010,265 of CAWUFW010000004.1, read as the reverse complement.
CTTATAAATTGGAGAATGCGTCAAAAACCATTGGAGTATAGTTGAAGCGCACCCCTTTAACTCCCATGGAACGCCTCCCTTGTGCAGGGAAAAGCAACGCATCTCATCAATATACCCCTGTTAGAAATGGGGGTCTCTAGGTGGCAGTGGTAGGTACTAGTCAGGATAAGGGGGATACACTCTTTTAGATAACCCCTGCTCACCCCCTTGGTAGCTTGGCACGAGCAGACAGGCTTATCCCAAAGGCAACGTGTAAAGTATTTGTACTCAAAACACACAGTAATACAGTGATAACACCACAAATGGACACCACACCAGTTTAGAAAAATAAAGTATCTTTATCTAAACTCAAGTACATGTCCTACCTTGCACATACACTGCACCCTGCCAATGGGGGTACCTTGGGCCTACCATAGGGGTGCCTTACATGTAAGGAAAGGGAAGGTTAGGGCCTGGCAAGTGGGTTCTATTGCCAGGTCGACATAGCATTTTAAAACTGCATGCAGACACTGCAGTGGCAGGTCTGAGATACCTTTTCAGGGCTACTCATTTGGGTGGCGCAATCATTGCTGCAGCCCCACTAGTACCATTTGATTTACAGGCGCTGGCACACTCAGTGCACTTTATTAGGGACTTACCAGTAAATCAAATATGCCAATCAGGGAGAACCAATTGTAATAACAATTTACACATGGAGCACTTGCACTTTTACGCTGATCAGCAGTGGCAAAGTGCCCAAAGCATCTAAACCAGCAAAAACGAAATCCAGCACAGCATCAAAAATACACGAGGTGGGGCAAAAGTCAGAGGAAACCAAGCCAAAAATACCAAGTCTAACATGTGTCCCCTCCAGCTGAAAAGTGGGTAGAACTCTCCACCCTCTTGGGAGTTCTCATCACTAAAGCGGAAGAATCTGGACAGACCATCAGCATTGGCATGTTCTGTACCAGGGCGGTGTTCCACCGTAAAGTCCAGTCCCTGTAGGGAGATGGACCACCTCAACAGTTTTGGGTTCTCACCCCTCCTTTGAATCAACCATCTGAGTGGGCTGTGGTCTGTCTGAACCTGGACGTGAGTCCCAAACAAGTAGGGTATCAGCTTCTTCAGCACCCAGACCACAGCAAAAGCTTCTGTTTCACTAGCACTCCACCTCTGTTTCCTGGGAAGTAACCTCCTATTAATGAAAGCTACGGGTTGGTCCAGTTTAAAACTGCGTGCAGACCCTGAGGTGGCAGGTCTGAGATACCTTTTTAGGACTACTCATGTGGGTGGCACAATCACTGTTGCAGGCTCACTAGTAGCATTTGATTTACAGGCCCTGGCACCCTCCGTGCACTTTACTAGGGACTTACCAGTAAATCAAATATGCCAATCAGTGAGAACCAATTGAAATAACAATTTACACAGGGGGCACTTGCACTTTGACACTGATCAACAGTGGCAAAGTGCCTAAAGCATTTAAGCAAGCAAAAACGAAATCCAGCACAGCATAAAAAATACAGGAGGTAGGGGCAAAAGATCAGGGTAAACCACTCCAAAGATGCCAAGTCTAACAACCCCTCATTGTTTAAACCCAAAGTTATTAAAGAGGATGTCTCTATTTTAATGTTTTAGTTGGGTCTGATACTAAGGCATGTTAATGAATATTTAAATCTGGTGCTCAGGATTCAATGGGCATGAGGCTTCCTAGTGCATGTGTAAAACAAAATATGCACTGAACAGCAGACTTTAAAGACACATTATAATAAAAAAAAAAAAAAATGTGGTTTAAGATATGTTCTAGTTATGATCAAAGCGGAATAATTTCCAAAATTCATCTGTTATGATGTGCTCCTCAGCCATAACTCCAGTCCTCTGCTTCTGGATTTATCCATATAATCCCAGACAAAGGATAGCACTCCTTCTGTCACTGATGGCTTCACTTTTAGCATCACATATTCTTAAGCCTTGCTATCCAGATGTGTCTGCAGAAAGAGTATAGATGGATTATATATGCAAAACAAAACACACCAGTCTGCTGATCTAGTACATCTCTGACGACCAAAATTAGGACAGTTTTGAAGGACGGCTGGAGGTCATTACTAGAAAACAAGATGGACTGTTGGGGGGGGAGGGGGGAATGGTTATGCCTTATGATCAGTGCTCATTAGACATGATTGAATGTCATGGCCAATGTGCACTGGTTGTGGCATCCTGGAGGTGACATTCTAGGGAAGGCTGGACTAAAAAACAAAAAACAGCCTTGTAAAAGTGTTCAAACCGGCCTCCCGCTGCAGAAGGTCGCTACTAGAATGAGGCCATGGGGGCTTTCATAGTCACGTCATGGCAGCCTATACAGGTTGGAAATCAGCCCCCTTGTCTTTAGCCAACCGGCAAATGTCAGAATGGTCAAACGGTCCTTAACTAGAATTGGCATAACTAGATGAGTAAATAGCAGACGTCCATGCCTTGTGCTTTGCACCAAGTGGGCATGGTCGTGTTTTGGCTGGACACATCCAAAAGCAATGCTCAGATGGCAATGAAGGTGCCGTGACTTGGTGCATGTCAAAATAGAAGACCATATGGCTCAGTGTAAGAATGCTTCCAATAGATGGTTCTGTGTGGCAAGTCCGCTTTTGTGTTCTCTTGGTCAATAAAATGAGTAACGTTGAGTTGGACAACAATAAACATCTGCTATTTAGTCTGTAGAAACCTCTTGTTGAACCTGTGCATTCCACAGATGCTATGTTTGTCCTTCACATATTACCCACTTTGCTTGGCTGAAGGACATGTCCAGTGAGAAGTGGGATAGACCAGCGAGAACAAGGCACTGGAGCCAACGAGTGCTTCATTGCCATAGTCTGTGGCCACAACCAACTTTCCATGGCAGTAGGTTGTGTCAAGTCAGCAATTGTGGCAAGAAACTGGGTTCAGGGTATTAACACATCCACTTCACTACTCACAGCAGTCCCTGGCCATGGCCAAATCTATTCCCGGTTGATAGTGCTGTGTGTAACTTGGGGTGGGCGTAGCCAAAGTTTATGAACTTCTATAGTCCATCTGAGTCATGGCTCACAGGCTATGGAAAAGTCCTCACACTTCAGCCAGTGCCTTTTTGAAAGATATGCACACCTGCAGCTGGGGGCAAGATAATGGAGGTGAAAAGAATGGGCACAATGTGCATCATAGTACCCAGTAGACTTGGCCAAAGGTAGCCACACAGGTATTGGCAGGTGTATGCACAAGGGTTCTTGTTTTGCCTTGTGTATAATGGCAACACTGCCAATTGTCTATATCTGTGCAAATAGGAACTGGATAGGTATAGCTCATGCCAAAAACTGTAGTGGATGGATAGGTGGTGCAGGACACTTAAAAAGATTATACATCAGTGGAGCAGTAAAGTGGCTGACACAGTGCAAGAATGACGCACCAAAGTCCGCAGGATTTAGTACCCCAATTCTCATGTTTATGGATGACACTCTTACTTTCTAAAATTCTGCAAGGCCTACTAACCCTCTTGAATTATTTTATATCCTTTTGCACCGCTAGGGGTCTAGAGATAACCTCCACAAAACCTAGGTTTTTTGCACTGAATCCCCATTGTTTCTTTAGAGGGAGGATGTTGATGGAGGGGGTGCCCTTTGAGCAAGTGAAAAGCTTCGACTATTTGAGCGTACGATTGGACAATAACTTGCAGACAACTTGTCTTGGGGCCCCCCAACTGGAAAAAAGCAGAGCAACCTTACACCAAGCCGGTCCGCCATACTAAGCAAATACAAGGCCACCTCTTGCGGAGCAGTATCACCAGCCCCTGAAGTATATAGCGTGACCACATTGGCAGGGGCTACATACGGCTACATACAGAGCAGAAATTTGGGGATTTTCCAACGTCTCTTCGCTTACCCAATTGAACCACTAGGACATTACTCAGTCTGCCCTCAAGTACTCTCTTTCACCCCTATGTGCAGAACTAGCACTAAACAGGATAGATCATCCCTGTTATATTTTGTGTGTCTTTGGATAACACTGGAATTGTTTTCCTACAGAGACTACCTAGTGGAGTTAATCAGCATTGATAAAAGTGCACACACGCCGTGGCTCAAAAAAGATAAGACATCTGTGCAAAGCTCTCAAAATGAGGAAGTTACCAAATTGAAGTAAGCCTTTTCGGAATTTACACTGCTTCAAACATGAAAAAACCCAAATATGGGGAGTATCACAAAAAAATTTCTCCAAAACAAATGTATCCCCAGTTTTGAGCCTTATCTAGATAGGATCAGGGCAGCAAAAGTAAAAATCCTGTAAAGTTTAGAATTGGCAGCTTGACATTAAGATCTTTTGTATGTAAATCAAACAAGAGAAAACCTCCATCTCCCCATTGTCCCTTTTGCCCACTGCTTCAAGAGACAGAGGACCACTTCTTCTTTTGCCTAGAATATGCTCTGCCTCACACAAGGTGGATCATCGCAGCCTGCAAATCTTTGGACATTAGCCGCGGCCCCTGCAGGAAAGAGTGGTGGGGAGGTGGGGCGGGGTTGGGGGGGGATTTGGACAGAAGACCACGAGGTAAAATTAAATAAATTATTAATTTTCCCTCGTTGTCGTCTGTTGAAATCCTCCCCTCCCCCCCACACGGTCCCACCGCTCTTACCTGCACGGGCCGCAGCTGTTGGACTTGGCACACTGCTGGGAAGCTCTCAGGCTCCTAAGCTGTGACACTGAAGAACAAGTTGTGTTTGCTGTATACAGGTTACTTAACTGGGTGTGGCAAATCAGATCGAGCAAAGTTGCAAATGCAGTTTAACAGCTCAGACTGGGGCTAGCTAGCTCAGTCTCCAAATTATGTGATCTAACTTACACGTCGCACATCCAGTTTAGAGTTATTGCTGCTATTTTAAAACATGTATTTTTACCTATGTCATTTTAAGATCTTTTTAGTATTGTGAATTATCTTGTATGTTAAAATGTTTTAAATGATTTATGTATGTAATACTTTTTTGTTTTTTATAAGCCGAAATAAAGTAATATTGGATATTGGATTGGACCTTCCTCTGTACTCTATAATTACTGAGCATTGCTAAAGGCTGCCCTCAGCTTGTAATGGGGATAGATGTCCAGGAGTCAGTCATGGACAATGGACTTCGTACGCAAGTGTCAGCTCAGGATGTTGAGTAGGAGACCCAGCATAGTGAGAGGCGAAAGGTCAAAGTATATAATCTGCTCACAGTAACAGCTGGACACAACCCAAGGTTGGGCAAGTGGTTCATAGGGGCGGGGAGAGCAGGCATTATCAATATAGTGTGAAATAAAAGTAAATGCATGCATTTCTGTTGAAGCCAGATGATATCCTGAGCACCGCATGAACAACTTTCTTCAGCTGAAGGGTTTGCTATCAAAAACCTAAAAAACATTAAAAGTTCTGTAAAGCCACCAAACTATGGCTTCATAATACATTGGTCATGACCTTATTCTTGATATCATCCCAAAGGCCAGAGTATAAATTTATTACCCAGCGTCCTATCATTCCTTTTCACCATCCTTACAAAAAGAGTGGGTCTCATTTCCAAGACAAGCAGTCATGATTCCAAAGGCCCAAGAATTTCTCAGCAAAGTAACATTTTTCATAGTTTTTATTCTATAATAGTCTACTTCCTGTTGGCTTCAAATATAGCATTGCCCTGCCCCACATACCGCCTGTATATCAATAACAAGTAATGATACTTTAACAGATGGTATCATGGTAGGGAATGCAAGACTGCGCTGTGGAAGGTTTGAACTCAATAATCAGGCCACTAACACTGCTTCCACCTTCTTCGTTACAGTCCTTACAGATTGAAGGTGTCCACACAAGGAAGTGTTGCAACACCAGTAAACATTAAATCAAAGTAGAAACTCAAAAATAGGTAGCATCCAAAGCCCTAAACCCTATAGCAGAGGAGTGCCAATGAGGAGCAACCTAGAATGATATACAAAGGCATAAGGAAATGTCGAAATGGACCTGCTGAAATGAGTGACATCCTCTGGGTCTTAGACTATGATGCTGCAATGCCTCTAGTCAAGCAATCCTGTACCCCTTAGAGAGAAACCTGTAGCACAGCATAGATAGAAACAATGGCAGAACCTAGGGTGTGATTTAGAGTTTGGTGAACAGGGTACTACATCACAGACATGGCAGAGTACCATGCCCACCAAACTCACGTCCGTGTAACTGAGAGTGGGGTGAACCGTCATGCTTCTGCTGGTGGTGCCCTTGCTGGCCTCACCATGGGGATACTTACACTGACAGCCCTATGGACTTGGGGCTGTTGGTGGAAGTAGATCTGACTGTCCAGCATATTTAGAGCAGATGGCCTGATGCACTTTGTTTTCTATTTTGGGCTGGCAGGAAAAGTAAGGTAAAAAGAGAAAAAAATAGATTTTATTGCAGAGCTAGATCAAAGCGCTACTCAGGGAAGTCCACACTTGATGGTGTTGCAGACCATTAGTGCCCGAAATATATCAGGTATCCAAAAATACTAGAGTGTTAACCTTTGCTATCTCTGACCTCCTAGGTGTCCACAGTTAGCAAGTAGCATGTGTCCCAAATTTGGGTGGTAGCTGATCCACCTCTGGAAGGGATAGAGTTCAGATTCTGGTTGTGGATACAGGTTAATCCTTGTCTTCTGGAATCAAGACAGCCTTCTGAGTCCAGAACTACTACACAGCTAGGGCTATGAATAGCTAGATCCTAATTTTAGCTTGTGTCCTATTAAAATCTAAAATGTATTCATCTTAATCTCGTCTACATAAAAACAATTACTGAAATAAAAAAAACTTTCTGGGAGTTGTGTCACTAAAATCCTGTGTCCATCATTTTGAATATGAAAAGGAGGACAGTTCAGAATTTGAGTAAGAGCTTACTGGCTGCTTTGTGTATATTTAATGTGTATGTTTAAATGTGAAAGAAGCATTGAAAAGCCCCTTTAAAAATACATCTATAGAAGGGTACATTTCTAAAAATAATATCGGGGATCATGAGTTTTAAAGAACATTACATACACCATGTCAAATGTTTAAGAGTTTCTACAACAGTGTGGAAGTTATAATTGTAGTTATTTAATTTTTTAAAAGAAGTTACATTGGGGTGCATCTGTCTGTATTCCCACTGTGTATTTTGCTGAGAATTTTCAACAGGGAGCCAATCAGATTAAAGCTCTTATTTACAAAGCATTAGGGCTGGTATTGTGTGAGGCAAACTCTTATTATCATAGTGCTGTGCCCATACAAGAAGGGTTCACCTTCAAGAAAAAGCACTTTATGGTTGAGGCAATGATATAGAGCGCAATAGAGTTCCAAAAAGTAAAAAGTATATTGATTCACCTCGAGGCCGAGGGATTACATTTGCCCTACACCCACACTGCAGTGGGTCATGACACACACTATCACCACTATACCTACAGATGGAGGATCCTTCATCCAGACTCACTGCTTCTACCATCACCGTGGCATAAAAGAGAAGGTGGTGGCATGGTTCATGAGCTGGCACAGTAGGATTATTTAGGAAAGTGATTAAAAACATTAGCTGAATAAAGAGATGGAGCAAAATCCATGAGGTGGCATGCAGATTGGAGAGTGCAACAGTAGAGGAAACAAGAGGCAGTCTCAGCTGCTCCACAGTGACTGCAAAGCTGTAAAGAAGTGCCCCTTATATGCACACGTGCCTTTTTAACAAAGGCACATTTCGTATTTAGCCACTTCTTTGATTTTTATGAAGTTATTAAGTTCAGTTATATGCATTGACATTTTTCTTTCCACCACCTTCACATTAAACATCACAGATTCTCAGCTGGGGTTTTAATGGAGGAACAGAGTTAAAAACAAGACAATAGGTTACTGTTTGTATTCACTTCTCAAACATGTTGGTGCCAAAAATTTAAAAAATGCACTGGTTCTTACCATCTGCTAGAGTTAAACGAGGGGCCACAAGAAGACTCATCAAGAGGACAGACAGGGCTGAAAAGATGAAAGCAGAGGTTATTGACTTGTGAGGATCCAGTGGTGGTGTCCATTCTCATCACCTGTGGTTTGGCACAAATGCTTCCTTATGCAATACTCACCCTGCCCCAGTAGCAGTAGAGATGAGCTGGGGGCTGTCATCCTCTTTTTAGATCTACAAGCAAACAATGCTGATGAGATGAACATATACAGAACAAAGTTGGGATGTAATCACATATAAGAGAAGGGTTATCAAGCGTTTCATAGAGGAGAGATGGAGCAGAGACAAGGTAAAGAAAATATTGTTTATAATAGTGTCCTTTTTCAAACTATGGGTAATACCCTGCAGAGCTAATAACATGACTGGGTGGTTTAATCCCTGGGTTTAGAGTTTGAGTGCATTGCCTTACGCGTTGTTCCCATCAACTTCATCATAAGGTGGGGAATTTCCACATCTCCTAAAAATTGGCAGAAAGGGAAGATATCAATCCGGCAGATACTCTATAGAACAGCGTAAAGTGATCTGATACCTGAAGTTACCATATGGGCATAACCTCATAACTTCATCTTCTATAGTTTCAACACCCCACAGCTTTGCCTAACTAACTTTGACCTACGAATTCTTCGACCTCACTTTAATTTAAACCTATTTCGTTCATTTAACATTATCTAAAAGGTACTTAAAGAACTGTATGCATTTAAACAGAGAAAGAAAGGGACATAGAATGTTGATTTAATGAGGATGTTAGTTGCTTGAAAATCAGAGAAAGAGAGGGTGTTATAATTGACTACAACCAGGAAATATGTAATCATGAGTTAACCTGTCGCAAAACGCTTCAATTTTAAATCAAATAGATATTCGATTAAAAAACAGGAGTATTAGGATGTACTCCTCATCTAATGCATCAGAATATAAAAAATTGACATCTGCAAACGCGGATTAAAACACGATAGGTCTGGCATGTTTTTTCAAGTTAGAGCTACTGGCATTGTAAATGGCAAAGTCTTTTACCTATCAAGGGAGGAGTGAGCAGCAGGGTGCGGGCTGCCGAAATGCTCTCTTGAAGAGTGATTGGCCAAAAGTAAGCCAAAGAAGCAGAGACTATTTGTAAAATAAATATGTCAGCATCAGTTGATAGGACCGGGCCTGTGCTGTTCCTAGGGACTATTGCAATATGTTACACACAGGACCATGTATGCAGGATGAAGGGACTGATGGAGGCGGGTCGCTAATAAAGGAAGGCACAAGACCGCTGGCTCTGCAGCACTGTGGTCTGCGCTGCTCGGAAGCCTTGGACTAAAGTACGCCAGCCCCAAAACATCAATTCTCTATGCAGTACCTACGCAGTGGTGCTTGTATTTGTATCCATATACGTAGGGCAGAATAGTGGACTGCCTTGAGGACAGAAGCCATAAATTAGACAAACAGACATCTGGGTAAACATACACAGACATGTGTGAACAGAAACAGACAAGCATGCAGATGCATAAAAACACACACAAGCCTATAGATACACACAAATGCTAAAATAAAGAACAACTGGTCATGCTGCTCACCAGTTCGTCAGAAGAGACATCATGCAAAGATTCTTTAAGCAGTAATCCCACGCCAACATTAAATAACATTACAAAGTGCACTAGTACAAGCAAAATAACATTTTAATACAGCGGAATATTGCAAACATTTTTATATTAAATCAATCAGTGGAAGGAATTAATAAAACTGCCAGGGTTACGTTTTACTGGAGGTTAGAGACGCTATTTGGCATTTAATTACGAAAGATGGCTGCGTATGACAATCCTGCGTCTGTGCTGGAGGTGTTAATTGGCCCAGGAGAGCCACAGACTCTCCTGTGAAGCATAGAACTGAGGAATGTCGGAATTTTACAGCCCCTTTAATAAACGCAGTGGGGGACGGCATTCTTCAGAGCTGCAAGGGGATGGGGCATCAAATTAGGGGGCAAATTAGGCAGCAAGATGTTTAGGTCGAGCCTAGCGCACCGCGCATGCGCTGCTCTAGGAGAGGGCCTCTTGGAATCACTCCAGACTTTCTGAAAGCTCGTGCGTGTGGTTGTCACATTCTATTGGCCTTTGCGTGTGGCTTTCAAAAGTGAAAGCACGTAATAGGCCAAAGGCGGGTGCATGTCCCACCATTTCTGAAAACGTTTACTCCCACGGCATCCACCTTGCGGGAGCAAGCAGTGGCGCGCAATGTGCCATCTGTTATGGATCATGTTTCTTTCTAATTAGTGCGGTCGCTTTCACTTTCGTGGCCGCGCTTGCTGCATTCTTTTTTCTTACTTCTTCCCGCTGTGGTCTGGGGAAAAGAGGTAAAATAGGAAGCTGGTGGGCTCCGCTGATGCGTTTTGGCAGATGGCAGTTTATTGTCGCGGCCGCCGAGCAGCTGAACATTCCTCTGCGCTCCACTCCATTCCACGCAATTATAAATAAGATGGGTTTCCTCGCGCCATATAATCAGCTGTGCACGTCGCCTTCGCGCCATGCTTGCTAAGTGCTTCTGGGAAGATAATATCTGCCAGCATGTGGGAGTATGTATTTAACCCTGAATCCTCCACATGCCTCTGCTTGGACATCATTGCATGCCATATTAATCAGGCACTTTAGCTCATAAGCCTTTCGTAAGAAGAACTAAATATCAGCTTCTGCCTGTTTGGGATTAGATCGCATGATACTGCGGTGGTGCTGTGTTGTCCGGCGGCCGCCATGAGCTCTGACATGGTTCGGCAGAAATCGGAGCTGCCAGGTCAGTGCCTCCATACTGCCCACACAGCCATCCCTTCTTGCCGTTACATCAAGCACACACGCCAACTGCTCGGACGTTTCCTCACAAGTCAGATGCCTTAATGATTATCCAGGCACTCCTCTCCTCCTCGCTCCAAGGGAGTTGTCACTTTCAATATGCAAACTCGCTAACCTTCACTTGTATTTTAAATCTCATTTCTGACTGCTTTGTCCTTGTGCCCTCCACGAGCACCACAGCGCTGCTAAAGGTCAAGAGTTTATTTGTGTTCAGGTTTTCATCACTGGAACTCCAACTCTCCTAAGCGGCCACCCCAAAACGCTGTTCTCTTTAGGTGGTCTTCTAGTGACACCCACTCGTTTAGCAGATGGAAGCCGCCTGCACAGCAGCCATGCTGCTCTTCAACATAGCTTAAAAACATTGGCAAAGTCAATAGCTCTTGTGAAAAACTTACAAGGTCCCAAAGGCGAGACCTATTGGCTATGCCAATGCTTGTTTGGCTTGTTTTAAGTTTATTATGTACATGTGTTAGCTGAAATCACAAACTTTATACTAGAAGTGTATAATAACGCGTCTGTGTGTAAAAAGTAAGCATACAAACAGGTAGCTGTGCATGCATGAATGCATGGGTTCGATGTTTTTGGTACAGGCAGATAAAAGGCGTACCAAATACACCTTAAAAAAAATAAGGCGGCCATCATGGCGGTCGCTTGAAGTACGAACACTGCTACGAACTACCCCGATCCGTCTGCCATCCGCAACACCAGCTGCTGCTGCTTACCTCCACATGTTGCATCTTGACCGGGAAGACTCCAAGGTGACTCCCGCGGCCCCAGGTGACTAAAATCCGACTGGATCACTGCACCGCAGCTGAGACAAGGGAACGGGTCTGCACAACAGCAGAGGGGCCTTTCTGAAGCTAGTGGGTCATCGCCACCTGGGGCTGAGCCTGCGGCACTCTGGGAGGGCGTGGAGCTAAACTGCCCCCCATGGACTCCTGTCCAGCTGGGGAGAGGCCCCTCCCCTTGATAATGAGACTGGGCAGCACTCTGGACGACCGGAGACGCGGCGGCCGGGTGATCTCTACGGCCCGGTCTGCACCACTGCAAGCCTGACCAGAGACCTCCTCTCCCGCCCTCCTCCGGCGGTGGTCTCCTTCAGTGCCTAGTGCTGCCCCCCGGGAGGCCCTGCGGTGTCAAGCCCTGGCTCCGTCATGCCCAACGGGCTGACACAGCGCCTGTGGGCGGATTGAGGGGCCATGGCCCGGTTCAGCCCATGGTCATATGAGGGGATACAAAAGGGGATGATGGATGGAACGTTTGAGCCAATCAAACACTCACCCCCAGTCAACTGATCTGGGTTTAATCCATCATCATTCTTTAGCTCACTCCACAAACCCCAGTTCAGAACGATACAAAAGGGGATGATGGACGGAACGTTTGAGCCAATCAAACACTCACCCCCAGTCAACTGATCGGATGGCGGGGGTATGCCCAGACGTGGGTCCCTTGCTCACTTTGCCACTGGATTCAAGCAAGCCTGGCTGATGACGGCTGAAATGCCAGAAACCGGTCCTAGGATGCTTGTTTCCGGTCCAGGGAAGACATGGCTTGCCAGTTCGGGCTGGACTGTTCCCATGAGGTACAGGGTCAGACTGATTTGCATATGGCCATGTCTGAACTGGGGTGGTGGAGTGAGCTAAAGAATGATGATGGATTAAACCCAGATCAGTTGACTGGGGTGAGTGTTTGATTGGCTCAAACGTTCCGTCCATCATCCCCTTTTGTATCGCTTTGGTCGCCCTAAGTTGGCGGGGGTATGCCCAGACGTGGGTCCCTTGCTCACTTTGCCACTGGATTCAAGCAAGCCTGGCTGATGATGGCTGAAATGCCAGAAACCGGTCCTAGGATGCTTGTTTCCGGTCCAGGGAAGACATGGCTTGCCAGTTCGGGCTGGACTGTTCCCATGAGGCACAGGGTCAGACTGATTTGCATATGGCCATGTCTGAACTGGGGTGGTGGAGTGAGCTAAAGAATGATGATGGATTAAACCCAGATCAGTTGACTGGGGTGAGTGTTTGATTGGCTCAAATGTTCCGTCCATCATCCCCTTTTGTATCGCTTTGGTCGCCCTAAGTTGGCGGGGGTATGCCCAGACGTGGGTCCCTTGCTCACTTTGCCACTGGATTCAAGCAAGCCTGGCTGATGACGGCTGAAATGTCAGAAACCGGTCCTAGGATGCTTGTTTCCGGTCCAGGGAAGACATGGCTTGCCAGTTCGGGCTGGACTGTTCCCATGAGGCACAGGGTCAGACTGATTTGCATATGGCCATGTCTGAACTGGGGTGGTGGAGTGAGCTAAAGAATGATGATGGATTAAATCCAGATCAGTTGACTGGGGTGAGTGTTTGATTGGCTCAAGCGTTCCGTCCATCATCCCTTTTGTATCGCTTTGGTCGCCCTAAGTTGGCGGGGGTATGCCCAGACGTGGGTCCCTTGCTCACTTTGCCACTGGATTCAAGCAAGCCTGGCTGATGACGGCTGAAATGCCAGAAACCGGTCCTAGGATGCTTGTTTCCGGTCCAGGGAAGACATGGCTTGCCAGTTCGGGCTGGACTGTTCCCATGAGGCACAGGGTCAGACTGATTTGCATATGGCCATGTCTGAACTGGGGTGGTGGAGTGAGCTAAAGAATGATGATGGATTAAACCCAGATCAGTTGACTGGGGTGAGTGTTTGATTGGCTCAAACGTTCCGTCCATCATCCCCTTTTGTATCGCCATGGTCATATGAGGAGCACCTGGGGCTGTGAACCTTCCCGGAGCAATAACAGATATCGAGGCGGGCCCCTTTACTCTGGTACCTCGGGACCCCGCACAGGCACTGCTGATACTGACCTCGCTGCATGGGCCGGTGCAGGGTCGGCAGCTGGAACTCTCCCCCCCCACGGAATTGCAGACTATGAGACACGCACCAGACTGCGGTGTAGAACAGGTGCCCTGTGAACCGGCGTGGGAGCGGGAGTGAAAAATTTAGAAACCTAATTCCTATTTACGAGATGAAGGGGACTGTGGGCCCGAGCCACAAGGGTAAACTTAGACCAAAAGTCTAAGTTTACAACTTTCGGTATTCACAAAAGTAAGTTATGAGTAGTATCTTTACATCCTCACTTGGGGTGAAAATTCTGCACTCGGGACGTATCTCCACCCTGAGTGTGGAGATTCCGCCATGAGTATGAAGATATCGCCATGAGTGCGGATGTAAAGATACTACTTGTAACTTATCTTTGTGAATACCGAAAAGTAGTTAAGTTAGACTTTTGGTCTAAACTTAGAATAAAAGTCTAACTTTACCTTTGTGAATCAGGCCCTCAGTCTTCAGGCTAACCCTGTCACACCAACAGAAATTTGAGCAAGATGAGAAATATATAAATGCACTTTAAAGCTATTTCTAGAAAAACATGAGCCATGTTCTTGAATATATTCTTAAGATTCAATTCAGTTTTGCCCGATTCCCGTATGTCAGCAGAAGGGGAAATGCACTCATTTGTCTAATTAAAATCAGTGCAGTACACATTCAATATGTGGGAAACTTCTGAGTTTGTTTATGCATAAGACTTTGTACTGGAATTATAAAATCTCTCACCTCTGCATCATGGTGAAAGGTTGTGCATTACAGTAGAAAGCCTTGTTTGAGTGCTAGCGCTGGGGATGACTCGAAGGCCAGTATGTAGATTTGGCTTTGCACTGTGGTTTCATTCTTGCACAATGCAGCATAGTAAATTTAGATGCTGCTCTCCATTGCCTGGAAACTTAGTAAATCTGGGCCACAAAATCTTCCCAATACGGTTATCAGTGTATGCATCAAATATAGGGAACGGTTCTGTTCTCTCCATCGGTAGTAGTTGCCAATTAGAGCATTAGAGTGTGCATTGTAATTAGATTAGGGCTTTGAGAATGAGGCTGCCTTGAAAAATAAATTAGAATGCCCTTTCTCTTGTTCTTCTTGCCCAATAAATCGAATACTTCTTGCTTAGCACTCTCAAATTTTCTTAGCTTTAAACTCATTTCCAGCATTAAAAAAAATGCAAATTTCTTGCCCGTTTTTTTGTTCATGCCTTTGTAAGTGCGGAAGCGAACTCCTACAATGTATGTAATCCATCATTAATAATCAATTTCAATGCCTCAGGTTCATAAGGCTCGTGTTTGAAACCTCATCATTTTGGATGTAGTACTATGTTTTTAGGTTAAAGCCTACCCGCAACGCAGCTGTCTGGTTTGCTAAACAATTCTTGGGGACATTCAGAAATCTGATCTAGGAATGCATTCCATCCATTGCTGACCATTGACTTTGTGGTTTGTAACTCAAATTTTCTGGCTTTCTATTTGCTGGATTTATTTGCTTTATGCTGTTCAGCTTGAATTCATCCCTCCCATTGCCCAAACCTTGTTTACTATTTTCTTCCACAAACTCACTTTCTGTAAACAGGCATGTGAATCATGTTCTTATCTTGCCACATTTGTTGTGACTTCAAAGACAGTAACTATGTAATAGAAGAGTGTGTAGGATTTGTTTCTAGCACACAACCAAAAAAAGAACTGTGCTGATGTTTCAGAATATTTCAGAATTAGTATAAATGAAGAGCAAATATTTTGAATGTGATTAAAACAAATCAATACCCTGGGTGATGACATTTGCACACATTTTTGTTTGTGTGTAGAAAAACTGTATTTTGGTTCCATTGAAAATGTGCTGTCTGTAATGGCAGTGTGCGACCACACCATGAATGCTCCACACTACGCCACTCCACTTCACGCTATGCCCTTACACTCTATATCGCGCCACTCCATTCTTTGGCACTCCACTCCATTCTATGACATGCCTCTCCACTCTACGCTTCTTCACTCTAAGACACTCTATGATACGCCATGCCACACCACTTAACTCCACACCACTCCAGTCTACACAATTTAATCCATGACACAACACGCCACTCCACTCTATGCCCCTCCACTCCACTTCACACCACATACCCCACTCCACTCTACCCCACTCCAATCTACCCGCTCCATTCCAATCTATCCTAATCCACCCCAATGTACCCCAATCTTCCCCACTCCACTTTGCTACAATCTACACCAAGCTGCTCCACTCAAATCTACCCCACTCTACTCCACCCAATCTACCCCACTCAACTATACACGATCCCCCCCACTCTGCTTCAGTCTACCCCACTCTGCTCCAGTCTACCCCACTCTGCTCCAGTCTACCCCACTCCACTCTAATATATCCCACTCCAATATACCCACCCCAAATAACCCAACCCCACTTCAATCTACCCTACTCCAATCTATCCCACTCTACCCCAATCAACCTCATTCCCTTCCAATGTACCCCACTCCACTCAATTGAATATCCTTTTTAATTATTTGCGTAGCACGCGCTGTTTATTCGCTATCTTCCGCTGCTCCTATATTTTAATTGATTTTACTTCTTTCACCTACCGTTTTAAATAATTGCTCTGCGACACCGGTCTCCTCACATTGTTACCCACGGAGCCTTTGCTTTCTGGTCCGCTGCAGCGCTGTGCTGATTGCGCGGAGAAAGCCTTTTGGCCCTATTTCCGGTGGAATTCGGTTAGCGCTCTAGTGTTCTAGCACATGCGGCCATAAGACCGATGCAGGGACGGACGCGCAGCTTATGCTGGCAGCGGGTGCGCCAAAGGTGCGCCCAAGGCAAGCCATCTGCGCCCGTCCACCCCTGGAGGTTGCCAGGAGCCAGGACCCCTGGCTCTCTTAAGGTAAAAAATATTATCCACCGTCACTATTACTCAGCGGCTACCTTACACCAACTGAGAGTACAGAATAAGGCCAGCACACCATAAAAACTCCTATTTACCAATTGTTATCCCCATACCCTAGAAGGTCCGGTACCCTGTAATAATTGTCATTTTTGAAGTAACAACGATTCAGGGAACTGTACGGCGAAGGACCCCAACTCCACTCCAATCAAGCATGATCTAAAAAGTCTTCTCAGTAATGTAAGGTCATTAGCTAAGCACGCTACTGAGATATGGGATGTAATCACTTCTCGGTCTCCGGACATTTGTTTCTTAACAGAAAAATGGTTAAGTTCCTCTAACCTCACAGCTATCACGCTAGCTATTCCAGATAACTATAAACTCATTAAACTCGACAGAGGCTTAAAAATGGGTGGAGGTATTGCATAGTTTTTAAAAGCACAATCAATGTGACATGGATCACAACTATCATCTCCGACTCTATGGAGTTAGGCATCTTTAAGATAAAATTCTCCGCAACTGATAGCTGGAACGGAGATCTGATCTATCTCCCCCCAGGGCCTAAGGCCAATTTCAGTCAACAGCTGGTGGAACAGATAGCCACGCATGTTTTAGCCTCAAATAAATGTCTTCTTCTTGGTGACTTTAATTTTCACGGGGAGGATCTCACTAACTTGGAAGTAATGAAGCTATTAACGGTCCTAGAAACACTAGGACTCTCCCAAAGAGTCAGAGGCCCTACGCACATAGCTGGCCACTCACTTGATCTACTATTTTCTAACATTGAATGTCTGTACTGTAAGTTACCACTTCCCCTTACATGGACCGACCATTTTTTAATCCCTTTTGATGTTCAGTCCTTTCAGCCCCCATCAACAACAAGGAATAGCAGATCGCCACGCGATGCCTATAGACCGTGGCATAAACTCACTCCTGAAGCTTTCTGGGAAGTTTTTCACCCTAGCTCGCCACAAAGTAAGCCTGAGGTCTCTGAACTATTGGAGTCGTTTAACTCTGCTCTAACGGTAGTGCTGGACGCAACCGTCCCTTATAAAAATCACTATTCCACCTATCACCGACCGTTGGCCCCCTGGTTCTCGCCAGAGTTAAAAATAGAAAAATCAAAGTGCAAGAATCTAGACTTGAGTAAGCCCTGTTGCCTGTCCACTAATATCGATTTTTCACTGTGAAACTGTTTTACTACGTCAGAAGAAACGTTTATTTATTTATATACTTGCTTTTAGGGATTGATGTATGTATGTATTTGCTGCTATTTGGTATTCTCCCATATTAGTAACCATCCTGTTTTTAGCACTTCTGCTGTACTACTTACCTTTGTCTCTGGTGCTGTTTCTGCCCCGAGGGGCTCCCGCCCTGTTCCGCCGGACTCTTTGCCTATTGTTGCGGAGGGCGTTGCGATATCTCTTCCGGGTCCCGGTAGTTACTCTGGACCGTTTTAGTGCTTCCGGTGGTGAGCGGTCTAGCTTTTTTACCGCCACCACACTATTTAAGTCAGGATGATGCAGAAGCGCAGGGGCCTTAAATAAGCCCTGTTGCCTGTCCACTAATATCAATTTTTCACTGTGAAACTGTTTTACTACGTCAGAGGAAACTTTTATTTATTTATATACTTGCTTTTAGGGATTGATGTATGTATGTATTTTCTGCTAGTTGGTATTCTCCCATATTAGTAACCATCGTGTTTTTAGCACTTCTGCTGTACTTCTTACCTTGTCTCCGCTGCTGTTTCTGCCCAAAGGGGCTCCCGCCCTGTTCCGCTGCGGCTCTTTGCCAATTGTTGCGGAGGGCGTTGTGATATCTCTTCCGGGTCCCAGTAGTTACGGAAATATATAACTCAATGTTCACCACTGGTATTTTTCCTGCTCTATGGAAGGATGCATCAATCCTTCCACTGATAAAAAAACCTAACCTGGACACATCTAATCTGAGCAACTATCGTCCTATTGCCAGGCTGCCACTTCCAGCCAAGATAGTGGAGAAAATCATGAACAAACAGTTAGCTCATTTTATGCAAGAAAATGATTTACTTGACTCTTCCCAATTCGGCTTTCGCCCAGAGCACAGTACGGAGACTGCCGTGATCAAGGCCTCCGAGGAGATTAGGACTGTGATGGATAGAGGGGGTGCCGCTGCCTTTATCCTCCTTGATCTGTCGGCAGCTTTCGATACTGTTGACCACAATTTACTGCAACTGCGTTTGGAAACATTAGGGGTTAAGGGTATGGCACTGGCTTTGCTATCGTCTTTTCTGAAGGAAAGAAGGCAAATAGTGACCCTGGATCAGTTTAAATCGACCCCTTATGTTCTACCGTGTGGGGTTCCACAGGGCTTGTCACTTAGCCAAACCCTGTTTAACATCTATGTTTCGGAACTGGCTCCTCTGATCCAGCATTTCGGCTTCAATTTAACATTGTATGCTGATGACACACAGATTGTGGTAGCGGCGTACAAAGATCAAGCCTCCCCAGCATTGCAGTTTCAAAACTGTATGTTGGAAATTAACAGCTGGATGGGCAAGAATTGTCTTAAGCTTAATTCGGGGAAAACCGAAATAGTGATCTTTGGTAATCTCCAACTTTGATGGGACGGCCTTTGGTGACCTGTTGAGATGGGTGAATTGGCAAAACCAGTAGAAAAGGCGAAAAATATCGGGGTACTGATTGACAACAAACTAACTTTCTCTCAGCAGACCAAAGCTACCATTTCTACCACCTATTATTTGATTAAGAAACTGAAGAAGATTCTTCCCTATATCCCCATCGACTCCAGGAGGAGGGTTGTGACTGCTCTGGTGCTATCAAAGTTAGACTATTGCAACTGACTTTATCTGAATATGCAGAAACAATATATTAAAAAAAACTGCAGATGGTACAAAATGCAGCCGCAAGACTCCTATTTAATCTACCTAAGTACGAGTCAGTCTCTAAAGAAATTCGGAGACATCACTGGCTTCCTGTGGCACATCGTATCAAGTTCAAGACGCTATGCTTAGCCTACAAGGCCTTGAAAAATACCGGACCGGTGTTTCTAAAAAACTTTTTCTCCTGGTATCATCCTGGCAGACAGCTACGATCTACTGGCACCAGACTTATGATGGTTCTGAGGATTCGCACCTCCAGTTGGGGAGGCCGAAGCATTGGTCATGGCAAGGCCAAACTATGGAATACGCTTCCAATGGATATCAGAGCTGTGAGCTCACTTGCCTCATTCAGAAAGGGTCTTAAAACATGGTTATTCCAGAACTAGGTTCCTGACATTTTTGGGCTTACTTTAGTTTTCAGCGCCAAGACACCTCCGGGTATTCGTGCGCTCAATAAGCTTTATTAACATAACATAACATAGCGAGGTGCTGGCGCAGAAGCAAAGAGCCTCAAGATCAGCATCGGTATAAACAAGCTCTGTCCTGCTATCACCATAACATCAAATCTGCTAGGCGTAGTTTTATTAACAATCAAATCGACCAGGCAGGCAATTCCCCCGAAGCTCTTTTTAATATAGTTCATGATTTTATTACTCCTCAAGCGTGCACTCAGTCTCCTTCTGAATCCCAGAAATTCAGCGATTCTCTGGCCAAGTTCTTCCAGTATAAAATCTCCCACATCGATACAAAATTTCATATCGCCTCCCCTCAAAGCAAAGAGATCCCTGCCTCGGAGGAAGATCAGTTAAAGGCTCCCCCTCATACATTAGATAGCTTCGAGCCTTTCACCATGGAGGAAATCCATAGCTCTTTGGTGTCAGCGAAGTCCGGCTCTCCCCTGTACATCTGTTCACCTAAGATAATATTCTTGTTGGCTACCCTCTGTGCCCCAGTGTTTCTAGAGATTTTTAATTGTTCAATCAAAACAGGTACTATCCCGCGTGGGAGTGGAAGGCCGCATGTGTATGGCCCATTTTAAAAAGAACTCCTTTGGACCAAAAATCTCTGAGTAACTACCGCCCTATATCCTTGTTACCACTTCTAGACAAACAGCTCGAAGGTCTAATTGACAAACAATTGAGCTCTTACCCCGAACTTAATCATATCCTTGATCCTTCTCAATTCGGCTTCTGCCCAGGTCATAGCACGGAGACGGCGCTCTTGCGGGTGACTGATTTTCTGCGCCTGGGGGTGGATACAGGCAACACAGTGATACTTGTATTATTAGACCTTTCTTCAGCCTTTGACACCATCTCTCATATGAGGTTGATGGAAAGGCTACAAGCAATCGGAGTACAGGGCCTAGCACTCAAATGGCTCCACCATTTCTTGACAGACAGACATCAAACGGTCATCCTGGGCCCTTACTCTTCATGCAAGATAATTTTAGATAAGGGTGTTACGCAGGGCTCATGTCTGAGCCCCACCTGGTTTAATATCTAAATGGCTCCCTTGGATGGGATTCCAAAGTGTTTTGGCTTTGATATAATCTCATACGCGGATGACACCCAGCTGATGTTTACACTTGGCCATGACCTAATAGCGACAAAAAAGCATTTTGCCTCAGCCATGTTAGCTATTTCCAATTGGATGAATGAGAACTATCTCCAGTTGAATGCAGATAAGATGGAGATCTTGCTGTTTGGCACAGCCTCCTCTATCTGGACGGATGACTGGTGGCCTCATCAACTGGGCACCACTCCTGTACCTAAACAAGCAGTAAAGAATTTGGGGATAAAACTGGACCAAGCCTTAACGATGAGACTGCACAACTTACACCTATTGCACAGAATTTTCCCCTACCTGCTTACCTCTGCCCGCAGAACTCTGGTCCAGGCCATAGTAATAAGCAGATTAGACTATGTCAATGCCCTTTTGGCAGATGCTAGTGAAACGTTAGTCTCTAAACTTCAGGTCATTCAAAATACCGCAGCCAGGCTCCTTCTTAACCGCCCTTCTGGCACTTCCTCTGCCCCTCTACTGAAAGAACTACACTGGTTGCCAGTGAAGAAACGTTCTTATTTTTAGATTTGCTGCCTTACATATAACGCCTTAAAGGGTAAAGGCCCGCTTTATCTTCGGAAAAGAATAAAAGCTTATGCACCCTGCCGTAATTTAAGATCCTGCGATAAAGCCTTACTGTGTGTTCCCCGCATTCGTCTAACGTGCAGCGATGGCAAGGCATTTTCCTATCTCGTCCCTGAGTACTGGAATAAGCTTCCTCTTCACGTTCGCTCCTGTCCAAACTACTGTAAATTCAGGAAACAACTCAAAGCTTATCTATTCTAAACATCCTTCCCGTTTCGTGATCTTGTTTCTGCGACAGTGCCGAGATGCCCCCGGGTGATTTGTGCACTATATCAAGTCATATTAACATAACATAACACTCTACACCAATCTACCCCAGTCCACTAAACTCCAGTCTACTCCATTTCACTCCAGTCTACCCACTCCACTCAATCTAACCCATTCAACCCAACCCGACTCCAATTTATGCCACTCCACCTCAGTCTACAGCACTCAACTCAAATCTACCCCACTCTGCTCTAATCTACCCCAGTCTACCAACTCCACTCCAATCCACTCCAATATACCCCACTCCAATCTACCCCAATTCACCCCACTCCCATGTACCCCAATCCAACCCACTCCCCTCCAAATTGCCCAACTCCACTCCAATCTACCCGACTCCACTCTACTCCATTCCAATCTACCCCAGTCCAATTTACCCCACTCCATTCAAATTTACCTCACACCACTCCAAACCCTACTGCAATCTATCCAACTCCTCTCTACTCTAATCTACCCCACTCACCACAGTCTACCCCACTCCAATCTAGCACAATCTATCTCACTCCAACCCACCATAATCTACCCCACTCCACTCCAATATAGCACACTCAAATCCACACAATCTACCCCACTCCAGTCTACTTCACTCCACCATAATCTACCCCACTCCATTCCACTCCAATCTACCCCACTTCACTCTTCTCCAATCTATCTCATCCACTCCAATCTATCCAACTTCACTGCACCCCAGTCAATTCCAATCTACCCCACACCACTCTACCCCAACCAATCTACCCCCTCCAATCCACCCAATCTACCACACTCCAAATTACCCACTCCAATCCACCTAATCTAACCCACTCCACTCTACCCCAATCTACCACACTCCATTTCACTCTCCCTCAATCTACCCCATGCCGCTTCACTCTAATCCACCACAGGCCTCTCAAATCTATCCCACTCCAGTCCAACCTAACCCACTCCACCCCAATCCACCTCCTCAATCCCACTCCAATCTACCCCATGCCACTCCATCCCAAACCACACTACTCCACTCCACTTCAATCTGCCACACTCCACTCTACCACACTCCACTACAATCTACCATGCTCCTCAAATCTACCCACCTCCGCCCCACTCCAGTCTACCCTATCTTACTCACCCCAATCTACCCCTCCCCAATCTACCCTGCCCCAATCTGCCCCACTCCAATCCACCTAATCTACCCCACGCTACTCTACCCCAATCTACCACACTCCATTCCCCTCTACCCCAATCTACCCCACGCCACTTCGCTCTGATCTACCAAACGCCACTCAAATCTACCCAGTCCCCCTTCACTGCAATCTACCCCCTCTACCCCACTCTAATCTACCCCACCCCACTCCAGCCCAAACTACACTACTCCAATATGCCCCACCCAATCCGCTCACTCCAATCTACCCCACTCCAAACTACCCCAATCTACCCCACTTAAAACTACCCCATCTACCCCCACTGCATTCCATTCTACCCTACTATAATCCACTCAATCTTCCCCACTCCACTCCACTCCAATCTACCGTACTCCACTTCAATCAACTGCACTCCACTTCAACCTACCCCAATCCACCCCACTCCCCTCTTCCCCAATCTATCCCAATCTACCCCAATATAGCCCACTCCACTCTACCCCAATCTACCCTACTACTATTTACCCCACTCCAATCTACCTCACTCCACCCCAATCTACCCCAATTCAATCTACTCCACTCCAATCTACCATGCTTATCTACCCACCTCCCCCACCCCAATCTATCCCACTCCAATTTACCCCAATCTAGCACACTTCACCCAATTCCATTGTATCTCATTTCACCTCACTTCAATCTACCCCACTCTCCCGCACTCCACTCTACGCCGATCTACCACTCACCACTCTACCTCGATCTATCCCATTTCACTCTACCCTAATCTACCCCTCCACACCCCACTCCACACCAATAACTTTTAGCCATGCTGAACAGCAGCCACACAGGTGTAAAACATGACTAAAACACCTGGCCAAAGCCAATATCTCTCGAATAGGCGAGACCTATTGACTTTGTCTTTGCTTGTTTTTTAAAAAAAACACTGAGTCGTTTTTTTCTCAATCTAAAGTAGTAAGATGGTCCTTGTCTAAAAATCGTTATCACTACGGAGAGCGAGAGATAGTCAAAAATACCTGTTTTCTGAAACCAAAGTATTAAAGTGCCTTTTTAGGTCGTGCCTTGATCGACCTGTTGTATCGTCTTCTATGGACTCTGGCACACCCACCAATTGCCATTGGTTGTTTCATGTGGCATTGAGAAATGCTGGCTTATTATTGATGCATTTGTGTAAATGTCCCTCCTTTGTGTGCTTAGCTCTCTTTCTGGTGATTTCACGCATTTTGGTTGGTCATCATACTGTACAGCGTGTGATAGCCCCTCCTCCCTCCTACTGGCTCTCCCATTGGGCGTCCTCCTGTTACATGACATTGTGAAAACCTATTAGCACAGGTGTTCGTCGATGTGCATTTCCCCCCACGGCACTGTTGTGTATGGGTGGAATTTGAGCTATGTAAAACTGCAACAACAAAAAGTTGCATCAGATTGACACTATGTTTTTGACTGGTTAAAATGGGCTCTACTGCTGGCCACGGATTCCTGCTGTTAAAATCCAGGCTAAGGGGCTAAAGGGGCTATGGCCTGCGCAACTATTCAGTAGGGACCTAAAGGGTGCAGAGGCCATTGTGTGCACGATTTGGACAGTTATGCAATGTGTAATATGTCCGGCAACGCTCAGGACAGCTGCACGTTTTAAAAGGGTCGTTTTTCTCTCCTCTTGTGATGTTACAGCCAACTCAAGAGCTCGCGCACAGTTGTGGCACAGGGAAGAGCTGTCTGAGTTAGTGAGGTGGGAATGTAAAAGGCAGGCTCTGGGATTGGGCAAAAGGCAAAGCATGTGCTGCGTCACTGGCAGATGTAAACAGCTTGCGTTACCCCAGTGACTCACTCTCGCGAAGTCCCCTACTCTTACCTTGAGCTCCGCTCCCTCGGAGATTGCAGGCTCCAGGTTATGCAGCAGGTCGGCCTCGGCCCCCAAGTCCAATAAAAATGTGAGCCTGCTAGTAGCATCACTGAGGTGCATAAAGATAGGGTGACCAGAATTGTAAAGCCAAAAACCGGGACATTTCACGAAAATAGAAGAAGGACTACAGTTTTACTTCAAGTGCGCGCACAGAATGGCAGCGCTCATAAGCAGAGGATTACAGAACAGGCGGTTAGAACATACATAAAATGCAATTTTTAAACCCAGAAGCGTGCCTGTTAATTAAATTGCTTTATTGAAACAACTGCTAACTATCCCTGCTTTGTAAAACATAAAAAACACCTCCCACCGTTTTCAGTCGACCCTCTCTAAAAACCGGGACAGGAGCTAAATTTCCTGCAATCTGCCGGGACAGCTGGTGAAAAACCGGGACCGTCGGGGCAAATCCGGGTGCGCCTGGTCACCCTAATAAAGAGCAGCCGGTATCAGGGACAGGGATAATAGCGCACGCGGTCCTCATCCTGCAGCACTGCAGCAGGTCCGCGGTCCTGAACCTGCAGCAGGCAGCGCACAGTTTGGCCACTCTGCAGTGCTCCCTTTGCAATTCGAGCGGTGGTAGGTCCCAACCGTGAGCTTCGTACGAAGGTAGCTGAGGCACACAGCGGATCAGAGGTTTGTCCATGGGCAGGGAGCAACGGTTGGGTAACCTGCCCAAGAGCAGACAAGCTTTACGGAGCGAGAGCAAGTTCATGACCTACACGGTGTATAGAACATCAGCTGTGTACCGTGCAGCTTCCAGGTCCACCATTAACGAACCGTCAAAGCCATTGTTGCTCAGCTTCAGCCAATCAACAGCAAAGTTGTATGCATGTTGCATACTCTTATCCACCATGTTGAGTGTGGCACTCTGTTTAGATGTGCTATTGAAACATGCTGCTTTCTTACTATGCAAAACACACAAGATGATGGACGGAATGCTGCACATTGGCAAACATTCACCCCCAGTCACAGATCTGGGTTTAATCCATCGTTATTTTGCTTCACCACGCCACCCCAGTTCAGACATAGCCATATGCAAATCAGTCTTGACCCTGTGCCTCATGGGAACAGTCCAGACCGAACTGCCAAGCCATGTCTTCCCTGGACCGGAATCAAGCATCCTAGGACCGGTTTCAGGCTATCAGCCTTCATCAGCCAGGATAGCTTGACTCCAGTGGCATAGTGAGCACTGGACCCACGTCTGGGCATACCCTTCCCACTTAGGTGAATGTATGACATTGTTCTGCATTCTGTCCATCAACTGTTGTTTTTGCATTTGTCACCCCGAGTGGGACGGGTATGCCCAGACGTGGGTCCCGTGCTCTCTATGTCACTGGAATCAAGCTATCCTGGCTGAAGAGGGTGAAACCCCGAAACCGGTCCTAGGATGCTTGTTTCCAGTCCAGGGAGGACCTGGCTTGGCAGTTCGGGCTGGACTGTTCCCATGACGCACAGGGTCAAGACTGATTTGCATATGGCTGGGTTCAAACTGGAATGGCATGGTGAGCAAAAACGATGGATTTAGGCCCAGATCTCTGTACTGGGGTGAATGTATGACATTGTTCTGCGTTCTGTCCATCAACTGTTGTTTTTGCATTTGTCACCCCGAGTGGGACGGGTATGCCCAGACGTGGGTCCCGTGCTCTCCATGCCACTGGAATCAAGCTATCCTGGCTGAAGAGGGGTGAAACCCCGAAACCGGTCCTAGGATGCTTGTTTCCAGTCCAGGGAGGACCTGGCTTGGCAGTTCGGGCTGGACTGTTCCCATGAGGCACAGGGTCAAGACTGATTTGCATATGGCTGGGTTCAAACTGGAATGGCATGGTGAGCAAAAAACGATGGATTTAGGCCCAGATCTCTGTACTGGGGTGAATGTATGACATTGTTCTGCATTCTGTCCATCAACTGTTGTTTTTGCATTTGTCACCCCGAGTGGGACGGGTATGCCCAGACGTGGGTCCCGTGCTCTCCATGCCACTGGAATCAAGCTATCCTGGCTGAAGAGGGGTGAAACCTCGAAACCGGTCCTAGGATGCTTGTTTCCAGTCCAGGGAGGACCTGGCTTGGCAGTTCGGGCTGGACTGTTCCCATGAGGCACAGGGTCAAGACTGATTTTCATATGGCTGGGTTCAAACTGGAATGGCATGGTGAGCAAAAAAACCGATGGATTTAGGCCCAGATCTCTGTACTGGGGTGAATGTATGACATTGTTCTGCATTCTGTCCATCAACTGTTGTTTTTGCATTTGTCACCCCGAGTGGGACGGGTATGCCCAGACGTGGGTCCCGTGCTCTCCATGCCACTGGAATCAAGCTATCCTGGCTGAAGAGGGGTGAAACCCCGAAACCGGTCCTAGGATGCTTGTTTCCAGTCCAGGGAGGACCTGGCTTGGCAGTTCGGGCTGGACTGTTCCCATGAGGCACAGGGTCAAGACTGATTTGCATATGGCTGGGTTCAAACTGGAATGGCATGGTGAGCAAAAAAACGATGGATTTAGGCCCAGATCTCTGTACTGGGGTGAATGTATGACATTGTTCTGCATTCTGTCCATCAACTGTTGTTTTTGCATTTGTCACCCCGAGTGGGACGGGTATGCCCAGACGTGGGTCCCGTGCTCTCCATGCCACTGGAATCAATCTATCCTGGCTGAAGAGGGGTGAAACCTCGAAACCGGTCCTAGGATGCTTGTTTCCAGTCCAGGGAGGACCTGGCTTGGCAGTTCGGGCTGGACTGTTCCCATGAGGCACAGGGTCAAGACTGATTTTCATATGGCTGGGTTCAAACTGGAATGGCATGGTGAGCAAAAAACGATGGATTTAGGCCCAGATCTCTGTACTGGGGTGAATGTATGACATTGTTCTGCATTCTGTCCATCAACTGTTGTTTTTGCATTTGTCACCCCGAGTGGGACGGGTATGCCCAGACGTGGGTCCCGTGCTCTCCATGCCACTGGAATCAAGCTATCCTGGCTGAAGAGGGGTGAAACCCCGAAACCGGTCCTAGGATGCTTGTTTCCAGTCCAGGGAGGACCTGGCTTGGCAGTTCGGGCTGGACTGTTCCCATGAGGCACAGGGTCAAGACTGATTTGCATATGGCTGGGTTCAAACTGGAATGGCATGGTGAGCAAAAAACGATGGATTTAGGCCCAGATCTCTGTACTGGGGTGAATGTATGACATTGTTCTGCATTCTGTCCATCAACTGTTGTTTTTGCATTTCTTACTATGCAGCAACAGAAACACTGTGCCCTTATACCTGCCTCTGACAATTATCAATGTGGCAATGTCAGTCAAGGAATGCATATTACTTTCTATAATATCGCAGTTATTTTACAGACCGCCTAGTACCTCGGATGGTAAAGCAATACACAGTGTATAAAGAGCAGGGAAAAAGTACCCTGAATTTTCGAAGTGTAACGGAATCCATACTGAAACTTGACGAGTAAGCATCTTACGCATAGCTGCCACCATCAGACCAGCCTGGAAGGTGAGTGCAAGATCTGGCTAAGTTTACGAGTTTGAATAGCAGTTACTGAGCAGCAACTTCCATAATATTAAGAATGTGCATATACTTTAAAATCTGGAAAGAAAGTCAGCATATGCACACAGTCACTTAGCGTAGAGGAGGAAATGGCACCAAATTGACAGCATTTGAATGTGCAGACAGGGTGAGCACAAGACTATGACAGTAGTTGGACACTGCTGAGGTTTTATGGGAACGCTCCAGAGCTCCACAATATTGAATGTCACTAATCCGAGATGCTGCAAAATTGGCGCAAAAAATGCAATAGTGCGCAGCAAAATGTATTCTTTTGTGCTGCAAACTTCCCTAATTCATGCCGCAATATTCTGAGGGGTCTGATGAAGAAGTAATGTAACCTGTGCTCATGTAAAGCACTCGGGGCGAGTTCGCACTATGTAAAACTGCAACAAAAAAATTGCAATAGATCGACACTTTCATGATTTTGACAGGTTCAAACAGGCTCTGTGGCTGACCAAGGATTACATATTGCACAGAGGGTTATCGTTTGTTTTCCCATTCTCTTTGTGGCAATCTCATTTAATTAAAGCCCTTTTTAGGTCGATTTGCTTGTTTGGTATAGCATGCACTTATTTTCAAAATGAATACGCCACTGCAAATAAACAAATAAGTAAAAAACATTACCATTTACAACACCAATAGCTCTAACTTTAAAAAAGGCGAGACCGATTGCATTGCAATTGCTTGTTTAACACAAGCCGTGATACAGTACCTATTCCATCTTGTACATGCTCTAATCGGAAACCTGACTATAGCATTGCATTGCTCATTATGTCGGCATTTGAGGCGGTTATTGCAACATCTATCTATCTATCTTTTATTTTTTTAACTGAAAAAACTATTGTTAAATTTACAACATCAGCTAATATTAAAACGCAATAAACACTGCAATACCCCAGTGATAGTTATATCGCCTACCTATAATTTGCACCTGCTTCTTGCTCATCCACATTGATAGCATTTATTATGTCATGAGTGATATAATAATGGAGGTCATAAGTAATGCATGATGAGGGCACTGTAGGAGAAAAGAATGCTTGGGTTGCCTGAATGCAGGTGTTGGCTACAGCCTCAATGGTCCAAATATCACTAACTTTTCTAGGGGATCAACACCTTCATGACCACCCAAAACACCTCTATGAATGCAAATTTCTCAAAACCTACTGAAGGAATTTACACCAAATAATGTAATTTTGTGTCATTCGATTCAGCATTTTTTCTATATTGGAGAGCAAAGTCTCCTATGTTAATTAACATAGGAAATTGTTGTTTTGGGACCGATTCATCTTTCTTGGCCCCTGCATGACGGATCAGTGCAAATCTTTCCACGAATTAGCCAAAGTGAGTGAATTTTATTTTTGAAAAGTTTAATTCAGATTCTTCAAACAGCACCAAAGATATTAAAGAAACAAAAAGGCTTTTCCTATGGAAAGTTAGACTTAACTATAACTACACTTGCACCATCACCGCCAGTGTGGATAAAATATATGCATTACATTATAACTACGACCCCCTTTGCCTCCATATTGTCTGATTTACCCGTTTCAGAAGTACCTAGAAGCAAATTACTTTGGCATTGAGCGCTATACCAAACAATAAAGATAAGCAAACTGTGTTGCAGAAGAAGCTATACTAATCCAATCTGGTGTGTATGTGTGAGTCTGGTTGGTGACTGCATCTTATAATCTGCCATCAGAGGCAAAGAACTAAGCCAGAACTTCAATTGTGCAGCTTCTTTCAGCTTCCGACCTCCGTTTTAAGGTCTTTCGAGACTCCTGAAATATTGCACCAGCAAATACCTAGCTTGACTCACACTGCTCCCATTTCAGCAGGTAATCGTCCATTGACCAATGCATCATGGCACACAATGATCTCCTCCCATCACATACCTTTCTGTCCTTGTTTTAAAGATCCGCTGTGTTCTGTTGCTTCCTCACTCTCTTTTCATTCGTGCCAGTGTGTTAGCTCTTAAAGCAGTAAGTAGGCCACACAGTGAAACTCCCAACAAGCAAATCTTCTTTTATTACAATTGCTTTCGGGCGGCAGCCTTGCATTAATATTTAAGTAGTCAATAATTAGTAGTGCTCGTGCATAGTTATGCAGACCCGCCCGCCTGCTTACTTGGCGAAGTGTAATTATCAGTATTTCTGTACACATCGATTTATAATGAGCAACTGTTCAATAAAAAGATTAAGAAAAAAAAAAACACTGCTCAGTAAGCGGTTGCATATGTCCTTCAAATTAGGAGTGCTTATTTGCAAGGTAATTTTTTTGCAAAAAAAATCTCGTTCTCTTAGTCTGCTGTATATGATATAATCGGATCCATTTTTCGTAATAAAGAGGAGCTTTCCAAAAAATACTGTTGCACTCGCTAGTGTCAGAATGCTCACCTTAATTCTGGATCCAGTGTGAGTGACAAGTATTGAGTACTTCTCAGTATCCACAGCCAGCCATACACAATATATTCTTTAAGGGGGGGGTCAGTGTCAATCTCATAGAGAGTGCTCTTTCATAACACCAGGGGCCACATTACATATGCGATACCAAAGGGGATGATGGACGGAGCGTTTGAGCTAATCAAACACTCACCCCCAGTCAACTGATCTGGGTTTAATCCATCATCATTCTTTAGCTCACTCCACCACCCCAGTTCAGACATGGCCATATGCAAATCAGTCTGACCCTGTGCCTCATGGGAACAGTCCAGCCCGAACTGCCAAGCCATGTCTTCCCTGGACCGGAAACAAGCATCCTGGGACCGGTTTCTGGCTATTCAGCCGCCATCAGCCAGGCTAGCTTGAATCCAGTGGCAAAGTGAGCAAGGGACCCACGTCTGGGCATACCCTGCCAACTTAGGGCGAACAAAGCGATACCAAAGGGGATGATGGACGGAGCGTTTGAGCTAATCAAACACTCACCCCCAGTCAACTGATCTGGGTTTAATCCATCATCATTCTTTAGCTCACTCCACCACCCCAGCCTGGCTGATGACGGCTGTAAGCCAGAAACCGGTCCCAGGATGCTTGTTTCCGGTCCAGGGAAGACATGGCTTGGCAGTTCGGGCTGGACTATTCCCATGAGGCACAGGGTCAGACTGATTTGAATATGGCCATGTCTGAACTGGGGTGGCGGAGTGAGCTAAAGAATGATGATGGATTAAACCCAGATCAGTTGACTGGGGGTGAGTGCTTGCAATGTTCAACACTCCGTCCATCATCCCCTTTGGTTTTGCTACATTACATATGCAGCGCATTTTCCTTCATTGCGCTGGGCACACCTTTAAAAAGGTGCGCCCAGCGCAATTAAGGACAATGCGCCGTATTATGATGAATACGCTGCCCTCAGGGCAGCCACGAACTCACACTGCCCTGGGGGCAGCGCATTCATGTGAAAAACAGAACAGCAGTTTTAAAGCCGCTCCAAGTTTTCACAGTGCAGGCGGAAATCTGCCTGCAGTTTGAAGGGCGATTAGAGATCCCCTTGCAGGTGGGTGCAGTCACTGACTGCACCCGCCTGCAAGGGTATGTCTGGGGTGTCCACAGGACTCCCTTTCCCCCCTCCAGAGGGCTGCTCTCAGGGGGCGCACTGAGAGTGCACCTCCTGACAGCTTCTTTGCCTCTGGGCCTTTGTCTGTAATATGGTGCGGGCACAGAGGCAAAGGGATTCCCTCATTTGAATGGGACACACCCCCATGCAAATGAGGGAATGCCCCCTGAAGATAGTGCTGCTGCTTTATGTGCACCAGCGCTATCGGTATTACAGAAGGTGCTGCACAAGAAATGATTTATGAATTTAATTGCTATGATTTATACTTAAAGTAAATGTCAAATACAATACACTGAAAGTACATAAAAACAGTGCTACATGGAATTCCTATATAAATATGAAGAAGATCTACAAAGTACAATAATCCAGAGGAGACAAACAAATCAAGTATATTAAAAGTTCACAGAAAATTTCAATTGAAGTTTATTCTAAAGTGCAGTAGGAGAGCACAAAAGAAGAAACGAAAAGAGTGTTACCATATTAAAGGAAGCAATCAATATGTGTTTCGCAGCCTTTGGATGATTTTTCATGGCAGATTAAACGGGAAGCAAAAACATATCTAGTAGACTATAATACTGTGATTGTACACTAGTCAAGGTATTCCATGCAGTGGCATCTAAATTATAGTATATTGGCAGAAATACAACATTGCCAAGGTTAAAGGCAAAAAAGCTTCCTTTAAAAAAAAATAAAAAATTAGATATATATATATGTGTGTATATGTTCAACTTTTACAAGTAATACAGTACATCATTCAGCATCTTGTCTGTCGAGTTGGCACCTATTACCCACTTACACTATCAACTAGCAAATCCAACTACACCGTTTTGGATTGCTTATTTAACAGATGATCGTTATGGGGTGGGGGAGCGGTTGGGGGTCCCCAGTGGTTTCCTTTGGGCCTGATATTGAGATGAATGTGTGGTATGACTAGGTAACATTAGGTCTCACATATCATTTGTATGTTGAACCATGGCAGGTTTATGGTCGAGGTTCCCCTACAGTCCTCAGGACGACTACTCTGAGTGCTGGTCGGAGGATCCCTCATAATGCCATGTATGTCTTGCTTGTTATACTCTGATATTATTTCCTCCCAAACTCGTTTTACCACTTGCCTTGCCTTAGTAGTTGTCCTTGCACATTGTGTCAAGTTGTATGCGAGCCCAAACTGTTGCACGATTGGCCCACTTCTGTATTCTTTGGCCCTCTGGTGCCTTCCTCACCATTGCTAGTCTATGTTATGTTTGGTATGTTATGTAATGTTATGTTATGCTACGTTATGTTATCTGTGTTTTTATTAGGGGTGGGCATGACTGGTGTAATTCTCTCTAGTGTAATTACTCATAATTACCGCAAAATAACTCATAATTATGCGTATTCACATGAGAAACATATTCGAGCATTTAGCGCACCCTTGCATCTAAATTGGGCTAGAGGATGCATTTTGAGCTAAAAAAATAGAATTAAATGCTACAGGTCACAAACAGCAGTAGCCAGAGGACGCTCTCCTCGTTCATTGTTCCTGTGCTCCTACAGCAGGATTTATTGCCTCTGAGAGCACGCAGGGGCGTGATTTATAATCTCTCATTTGATAGATATTTTTAAGTTGACTGAGACACAAAGTGAATTAGCGATAATAAAACAGTTCATCTTTTTTGAACCTCATTTGGCTACACAATAAGGACCAGGAATCAGAGGTTTTTGTGAAGTAGTGTTATTATTAATTAATAATCAAACCAGTGTATATGCATATCAAAATAATAATAAAAAAGATACATGATTATCACTAGCAAGCTGAAATATTGCAATAGATTCAATCTAAAAAAAATGAGATATGAAATAATTACAGCCACAGCAATACAAAAACTGAGAAATAGGAATAGGTTTAAAGAAACTCCAATCTCTCTGTCCTAAACACGAATACATTCTAAAGTCATCTAATCAAGGCTTAAAGTTTAGAATAAGGATGGTTCATAGAAAAGGGTCTCAAGAAAATTCAGAAGTGCGCAAAGGTGTCAGCATAATAAAGACTGCAGTAAAAGTCTTCCAGAATTTGAATAAGATTTAGCATGAAGCTTCACACTTGCATGAATAAAGGAAGCAGAGAAGTCTGTACCCCTCAAAATCTAAGGGAATCTGCCTCAATTTCTAACAGGGTGAGCACTAATCAAAACCGGTAAAACTTCAACAACAGTTATCCACCAGGAACCAATCAATTCTCTTCTTGTGCTGTGCATTTGAAACATTACGAGACTTTCCCATTCCACAGAACTTGGACAGTTATTACAACCATTAACATCCCTCCCTTCCTAATATGCGATGAATAGGAGTCTTCATCTGCTCATTAAGTCTTCATGTTTCTTGCCAAGATGTCTCTTCTCCTGGCTTACTATCAAGAAACTAGTACAGACAAGAATAATCCTTTTCTCTAGCT
Organism: Calotriton arnoldi; assembly: GCA_963921515.1. Taxonomy (NCBI): domain Eukaryota; kingdom Metazoa; phylum Chordata; class Amphibia; order Caudata; family Salamandridae; genus Calotriton; species Calotriton arnoldi. The sequence continues at coordinate 1,975,911 of CAWUFW010000004.1, read as the reverse complement.
AAAGAAACCATGAGAACTCACCTGCAAAGGGAAAGAACAAACTGGCAGAACAAAATAGATTTCAAAATAAACACCTGTAGTCAGGTTAACTTTAACTAGGCATTTGAACATGCACTTCAAATACATGGTTATACTTTCAAAGGGAACTTTCAAACTAGTGCAAAGGTGACTTAAGTTATAAATGCAAACATGAATACAGAATACATGCCTTCATGTTAAATTGAACACTAGCGTACATGTTATACAACTCTGGTTTCTACAGTGAATACATTTCATTAACACGTTTAAATGTTCACACGTGTCAATAAAGTTATGGCACACCGTAAGCATAGTGATACATGTAAGTGCATAAGGGCATTTCTGTGATGTGTAGGGGAGGAGTCCATATTCCACTGATCCATCGCAAATTACTCTTAATTACTCAAGCTGGCGCAATCACGTAATTTTGGTATTTTTGCATCACAAGATGAATGCGTAATTACTGAAATTACTCAGATTACTACAGAATAATCATAAATTTCACCCAAGCCTAGATTTTATAGCACGCTACCTGCATGGGTATCTGTAGCAGGTTTGTGAGGCCAACCCAGTGGTCTTACTCAAAAAGTCAAGTCTTCAGCTTCTTTCGAAAGTCAAGAAGAGAAGAGGAGGCTCTGATGAGTTCTGGAAGGTCATTCCAGGGTTTAGGGCCAGGTATGAGAAGGTGCAGCTCCTATTCTGCTCTTTTGTATTGGTGGGGTGTGTGCTAGTGTGAAACCGGCAAAGCAAAGGTGCCTGGGAGGTTGGTGGAAGTGAATGTGACTGTTAAGATAGGCAGGGCCAGTGCTGTGGAGAGCTTTGTAGGTGTGGGTTAGGAGTTTAAAGTGTGCATGGTTGTGTTTCGGGAGCCAGTGAAGTTCCCTCCGGTGAGGTGTGATGTGCACTCGGTGTGGGAGGTTGGTAACTAGTCTGGCTGCTGTGTTTTGGAGAGTCTGCAGTCTTCATGTGAGCTCGTTGGTAATCCCTGCAAACAGGGTGCTCTATAGTCTAGTCTGCTGGTGACGAGGTCTTGGATGATCGTTTTCCTGGTGTTGTCTGGTAGGTACTTGAAGATTTTCTTCAGCATCCTTAGTGTGTTGAAGCATGCTGAGACTACTGCTTTGACTTGGGCAGTCATGTCCAGTTTGCTGTCTATGATTATTCACCTGCAAGCAGGGCTTGTAGGTAGGTTCAAGGTCTGTGGACCACAAGGTGGGATCTCATGGAAAGGCATTCTTCCCAAGGACTACCACCTTGGTCTTGTCTGAGTTCAATTTGAGTCAATTGAATTTCATCCAGGTGGCCATATCTGTCATTCATGTGGTGAATTTGTTCCTAGTGTTGGCTGTTTTGTCCAATAGGGATAGTATCATTTGTTTGCTGTTGATCTAAGGAAATATATTTATGTTGTGAGTTCATATGATGTCAGCAGTCGAGTCATGTAGATGTTTAAGGGCGTTGATGTGATTCATTTCATGGTATAACACCTTTTTTTAGGGATACTGATACCCGTGAGACTCTCACAAGAGCGGGAGCACACAAACATCTGCCTCCACTCATACATTTGTCCGACTCTCGCGAGAGTGTTGCATGCTCAAACACTTAGCATATATGTCACGGATTACAGTCCTGTATTCTTGGGTGTGGGTAGTAGAGTGTGCAACCACATAAGCCTCTCTGTGGGACCTCTCTCTTCAGATACATTTTCTCTACCCTTCTCTACTTTTTTACGATCCTGCAAGAGTCTTGCAAGATCGTACATTTTTTACACTCTCTTTGATTACAGTACTTTTACTTTAAAGTTATGACTACTAGGGTATGAGGAGAAAGTAGTCTCTCCACTCAGAGCTTTGCACAGTATAACGGGAGTGTATAGTAAAGTGTACAGAAAGACTGAGCTCTTTATTGATACCTCTCACCAGGGCAACAACTTTGTATGCTAGAGTGAGGGGGGGTGACCGCCCTCTCCACTGAGACCTCTCCGCAAGATGCCCAGTATCAATAGTAGTGTGTGGGAAGGACTGTCCTCTCTGCTGAGACTTCTCTCTCAGATGATGGGTGACCATAGTAGGGTATGTGAAGGGACTGGCCTTTCCCCTGAGACCCATCTCTTGGATGATGTGGGTGTGTAGTAGGGTGTGGGGAGGGATTGGCCTCTGCGCTGAGACCTGCCTGTCAGTTGACAAATATTCATAGTAGGATGTGGAGCTGGACTGGCCTCTCTTTTCAGACCTCTCTGTCTCTCCACTGAGACTCATCTGTTTGGTGACAAGAGTGCATAGCAGAGCATGGAGAGTGACTGTCCTCTGTTTTGGGACCTCTCTCTCATATGATGGATGACCATAGTAGGGTGTGTGAAGGTACTGCTTTGTCCACTGAGACCCTTTTCTTGGATGACAGGTCTGTATAGTTACATGTGGGGAGGAACAGGGATCTCTTTTGAGACCTCTCTTTCACATGACAAGTGTGCATACAAGGCTGTGTGAAGGGACTGGGTCTCCGCTAAGTCCTTTCTCTGTAATGATGGGTGTGTGCAATAGGGTGAGAAGAGAGACTACCCTCTCCACTGAGAGCTCTCCCTGCACTGATGGGTGTGCGTAGTACACTTTATGGAGGGACTGACCACTCTGCTGACTCCTTTCTTCAATGACAGATGTTTATAGTAGAGTGTGCAGAGTGACTGGTCCGCGGTACTGACATCTGTGCTTATTCCACAGTGATGAGTATGCATAGTAGGGTGTCGGGATGTACTGGCCTCTCTGCTGACACCCTGACTTGGATGACTGGTATACATAGTAGGATGTGTGAAGGAACTGGCACTTATGCTGAGGCTCTCTCTTGTATGATGGGTGTTCATAGTGGGGTGTGAGCAGGGCTTACCTGTCTGTTCGCATCTTTTCCCAGGGTGACATATGTATGACTAGGGTGTAGGTAACAATTGACTTCTATGCTGAAAAGTCTTTCTCGGAGGACAAGCATAGAGACTAGGGTATGGAGAGAAACTGCTCTGTCAACTCAGACCTCTCTCCAGAGTAACAGATGTGTGTAGAACACTGTGGATAGAGACTGCTCTCTATGGTCATACCTCTCTTCATGGTGATGAATGTGCATAGTAGGAATAGAAATGGACTATCGTCTCTGCTGAGAAGTGTGTCTTGGTCCACTGGTGTGGGGACACAATCACCTCTCCCTCAGAGCTCTCCCCATGTGGGACAGGCAGGATTAGTAGGGTGTGCACAGGAACAAACTTCACCACCGAAACGTCTCTCCAGAGTCACAACCACATATATGGACATGTGCAAACGAACTTCCCTATCCACTATCACAACTTCACCAATTGATAGCAGTGTGTAGCAGAGTATGACAATGCACTGGCATCTGTTCCAAAACCTCTGTCTTGTATGGGAGGTCTCTATACTACAGGGTGGACATGGACTGATCTATCTACTGACACCTCACTGTTTCATGACAAGTCACCAAAGTTCAGTATTAAACTAATTGGCTTGTCCATTGGCAGATTTCTGAAGCATAAAAGATGCCCATAGTCCCGCATATATATATATATAAATCTATAATGAGTATTAGGCAAAAACAATACACTAGTAACTTTCATTGTTTTTACTACAATAAAATAATTTAAACAACATTACAAAATGACAACAATTATATTAACAAACTATATCCACAACTATAAAACAAACAAAACAACCAACTTCACTAATTTATAGTGGTTTCTTCCGACTCTGCAAAAGGAAGGCTCCATCCTTTTTGCTTCATTTGTTTTATTGGTTTTTGGTGCGGGTACACCTTCTTGGCTCTTTCCATTTACCTTTTGCAATTCCATGTTAGCCTCCCAAAGAATCTTTTGTATGGCAGTTTTCTGATATGAGGCCAGGTGGCAGCTCAGCAAGTATGTGATATTCAAAGTTTGTAAGAAGGAGTTCAGCCAAGGGAGTACCAAGAAGCAGTAGAGAATTAGCACTATGGCCATGTGGAGGCATTCAAGATCCATGCATCCACAAAGCCTAGCTCGAGCAGAGTTACTTCAAGCATTTGAACTGGAGAGCTCTTCAGGTGGTTCCACATCCTTTCAACCTGCAGACACGATGCCTGGTAAGGTACTCCCTGCTGAGCAAGACGGTACTCACAGCTGAGCAAGCCAATAATCCTGCTTACCTTAACAAGGCTCTTTTTTGCTGCTTGTGTAATCAGATAATTTGTTCAGAACAGGCAAGTAGAGCTGCACAGGACAAGCTTGTGCAAGACCACAAATGCCCCCCTAGTCAATAGGAACATACTCACTTGTCCAATTAATAGTTTTTTCCTGACTTTCCACAGAGTTACTGTTTCCGTTTTTTTAATTTTGTTTATAGAGTTTTATATAGTGCGAACATTGACCCTAAGAGGGTATTGGAGTGCTAATCAGGAACAAATGAGAGAGAAACACTTAGGGAAAAACAACAACATGATCGTGAGAGATACATGAAGTTACAACTCTGAGCTGGTGGAGGAGGACTGATACATAGCAAAGCTGATAAGTCTATATAAAAGAGCATAGATAGGAGGTAAAAAATATGGGTGGGGAATACAACCAAATGTTCCGAAATTATATAGGATGTCGCAACGCCAAGCTGGGGGAGAAAGACCCATACAGAGCCAGGCTGACAAGTCAATATATAAGAACATAGATAGGAGGTAAAAAACATGTGTGAAGAGGAAGCATCATAACATGGGCCTAAGGGCAGAGTTGGTGAATTTCTAATTCAGAAGAGTATTCATCACTAGTGCTTTCACTTCTTTTTGGAAAGACGCTGTTGAGGAATATCAGTCTGGTTTCAAGAGGCAAGGAGTTCCAAATTCTCAGGGCAATACATGTGAAGGCACAGTTATTAGTTTTCCTTTTTTGAAATCTTTGTGATTTCAACAATTAGTTGGTGGAGCTCCTGGAGGGTCTGCAACTGCCAGATAGTTCTAGTGTCTGTGCGAGGTACAGAGGCCTGTTTATGTGTAGGGCTTTGTGGGTCATGCAGGCAATTTTTTATTGAATCCTAGCCTCACATGAAAGCCAGTTTAGGGATTTCAAAACCAGAGAGACGTGGTTGTTTCTTTTGGTTCCTGTGATGAGCCTTGCAGCCGAGTCAAGCGAGGCCCTTAGCGGAGTCAACTTGCAGTTAGGTAGACCACAAAGGGTTGCACTCCCAGAATTCAAATTAGAAATGACTAAGGCTTGAACAGCAGAATTGAAGTCATCGTGGGAGGCAGGGTTTTATTTTTCTTAGAATGTTCATCTGGAAGTTCGCTCCTTTGGTGGATGAGCTGATGTGCTCCTGCATGTTCAAGTTCTTATCTAGTATTATTCCCAGTGATCTTGATGTGTGATATGCAGTTGAGAGCTGTTAGTTGTTTCATTTATTCTTCAATAATGGGAGATTGCTTGTGTAGGAAGATTAGGAGGAATACCGTTTTGAGGGCATTTAGCTTGAGATGGTTGAAGGTCAGCCAATTATGGGTTTTGTGAAGAATTGTGTTGAGTGACCAGATATCATCAGGGGATGGTATTTTCAGGTACAATTGGGTGTCATCGGCTTACACGTAATAGTGGATGTTAGAAGCTTTAAGCATTTCAGTTAGAGGCTCCATGTACAGGTTGAAGACCAATGACCCCTGTGGGACCCCTAGTGTGATCAGAGTGGAATTGAAAAGGGACTGATTGACCTTACTTCTTTGCATTGTATTGTGTAGAAATGAGGTAAACCAGTTTAACACTGACCCTGATAGTACCATCCTGTGTTCCAGTAGGTCAAGGAGGTTTCCATTTTTGACAGTATCAAAGGCTGATGAGAGGTTGACGATGATTAGAAGGCAGGATTTGTTCTGACCCGGCATTTTTAGCGTGTCATCAACTATGTGAGTAAGGGCCATTTTAGTGCTGTGGCCCTGACAGAAACCAGATTGGAATTGGTTTAGTAGCTGGAATTGATCTATGTGGTTACATAGTTGGACATGGACACATTTCTCAAAGAGCTTCACCAGAGTTAAAATGTTAGTGATTGGACGGAAGTTATTTAGGTCCCCCACTTTACGCAATCCTGAAACACACCTAGCAGTAGAGAGGCATTTACTATCTTGGTCCAGAGCAGAAGTATGGGCATTTTCACCTCATTGAAGAAATTTGAAGATAGAAGATCAGTGAAGTGGTGTGAGGGTTTCAGTGCTGTAAGAATATTGAGTATGGAGATTTCATAAATTGTTTTGAATTGGCTCCAGGAAGCACTGTTTTTGGGGGGTGTCCTAGTAGAGGAAGATGCTTAAGGGAAGATGAGAGGTTGATAAGGGCTAAGACTGTAAGTTGGCTAATTGCTGTCTGGAGATCGGTTTCAATCTTGTTCATCTTTTCAAGGAAGAAGGAGGCAAATCCTCACAGTTTGGCTGCAGACTGGGCACCATTGGTGAAAGAATGGGAAGATTATTGGCTTGGAGTTCAATTAGTTCAAACAGTATTTTTTGGCAATTTCTGGCTTTATCTAGTTGGCTTCTGAAGAAGCTCAAATGTGAGCAAGTTTTGTTTTTCTCCTCCATATATTTACCCACATGGTAGTTCTCTAATTCACAATATCTGTTTTCCCTTTGCATCCTACATTAAGACAAAGTAACCAAAAAATGTAAAATTACATACTGGTCAATAAATGATAACAGTGATTCATCACTATGGGGCATATTAGCAAGACCGGCGATAAAATTATCGCCGTTTTAGCGGCAGGAAAATGCCGCTAAAACGGCGATAATGGGCTTGCTAATATGCGTTATAGAATTCCAATAGAAGCCCAGGTTAGATGTGCAGGCCAAATAGAAAGTTCCCACCACAGAAGTCTGCATATTCCGCATGGTAGACAAAACATTGCTGTTCTCAGCATCCGCTGATGACTTTCCCAGGGGCAAACCTTGGAGCAAATTGATAGAGCAGATATGTTCCCATCCAGCCCCCATAGCAGCCGCTGAGGGAGGAAGCACAGCCACCTGATGTTCCATTGAAACATAGCTCAGATCCAAACCACTAGGTGCAGAGCCAACCCAGGGAAGCTCATAGAAGGTGGTCAGGAGCAAAGGTTTACGCAGGGGACTGCTGTACAGATGGGCCTTCAGTATGTACCAAGGTTCAATCAACTGTGATCCCAAGCACAGGTTCAGGGCACACTCATAAGTTCATAGGAGTCAGCGGAACACAGGCTGTACGCAATAAAGCAATAGAGACCGGAAAGACAAAAAACAATGCTCATCCAGTTCTTGAAGCAGAGGTATGCCAAAGAAATGAACAATGCGTTCACGGCTCAGCAGGATGTGAGGTAGTGCCATCTCCAGTTGTTCCTGAACTGGGACATCCATTACAGAGGAAAAAATAATAAAATCAGTAGCCCTGCAACTAGGATCAGGACCAGCAGAAGACCTCCAAAGATGCTTTCGAGGATGGAGTGGATGAAGGATGGAACAATTCCGAAGACAGTCTGGAAGGTGCTGACCAACCTGGAGCCTATGCTCTTGAAAAACCCTATAATTCTAGTCATATTAGACATATTAAAAATATGATGGACCAGCTCCCCAAAATGTCATGGGAAGTTTGTGCAGAGAAGCGCCTGTATCTCCGAAGAGGAACGCGCCATCTGAACATCAAATGTCTCCTTGGCCGAAGCTAAGGCCACATATTTTTGAAACAATAATGCTTTACGTTTGCTCAGTGGAGGGCAACCCTTGGCTTCATTCCACAACAACCCTGATTGTTCAACATCAGGTAACTCCCATTCGAGAGCAGTCTGAAATCCAGAGGTACCACGGTAGATGGAGACCCTTTTAAGTAGCAAGAAAGATTTGCCACAGATGCATTGCATGCCCCATGCAACAAAAAGTCCTTGCACACTGAGGGGCAGATTTACAAGCCCCCTGCGCCACCAGTACGTCACTTTTCGTGACGTACTGGTGGCGCAGAGGCTGCTCCATATTTACAAGGAGAGGAAAAGCCACCCTGCGTGACTTTTCCTCTCCTTGTAAATACGGCCCCTTCATACGCAGCACTTTGCGGTGAAGGGGCGTTCCATGGGTGTTGCTGTGGGTGTTCCCACGCAACACTCATGGAACAAGACACATCTCCAGAATTACGAGACATCGTAACTCTGGAGATGCGTCTGAAAGCTAAGCCACCCTAGAGGTGGCGTAGCGAGGCGCACCGAGGAGAAATGTTTTCATTTCTCCTCGTTTTTTCCTCTTTCAATGCGTGCTGCATTCTGCAGCACGCATTGAAAGAGGAAAATGGTTGTAGTGATTGTTTTTGTGCAGGAAGGTTCCCCTTCCTGCACAAAAACAATCTCCCCATGACACAGGCATCCTTGCACCATGGTGCAAGGGTGCCTGCGCCGGCGCATGGCTGCAGTTTGTGCGCCAGCGCAGGGGGAAGCACAAGGATGCGACATATTCTTGTAAATATGTCGCATCCCTGTGCTTTCCAAACTAACGCAGCATGGCGCAGAAAAATGACTTGCTGCGCCGTGCTGCGTTAGTTAATTGTAAATCTGCCCCTAAGTACCCACTCAAAGTATTCTCGCAGTCCAAACCACTGAGAAAAACGTCAGTGTCCTTATTCCTACACCGTAAAGTGAAAGGAATTTCCCATTGTTCATGTATGAACCCTTCATCTAACCCTTCATTCCTGCCCACTTGACGGTGTTGTAGACAGTCCTGAATGTGAAAAGTGGAGATCGGCAGTGTAACACACCTCTGGATAATCCAATTCGAGAATACTCTCTCTGCAACGGTAAAAGGTAATCTGTTTAGCTTCTCAATGTGTAACATTGTGTATTTAGCATCTTTCCGTGTCATAGTTATCTGTTGTTCTGAAAGATGGTAAGGTGAAAACAGATTTGTGGCGTTAAAGTGTCGCCATGGCACGTGGCCAGAACATAATGTTTGTAATGTTCAGCCCAACAGTAGAATCAACCTAAGCTGAGACTGCCCATGTTGTAACTCAGACAAGTCTTGCTGAAGCACATCTACTGTGGATAAGACAATGTTACCCAGGGAATAAATTCTAGATGATAATGTAGTCATCCTGTTGTCCACTACTGCCAGAGCTTGTTCTAAATTAGCCCTGTCAATCTCATAGAGCCTTTCAGCAGCTTCTTGTTGAGATATTTTCCATATGTCATTATAGAGAGCATAAAGGAAATGCTTTTGACATGGTTTCCAAGGACCCACTAAAAATTCTCGTAAATCCAGGTCATTAGATAAAAAGGACAAGTGCTGTTTTACCTGAGATAGTGTTGAGGTTTTTAGCCAATTAAGACAACTTCCCAACACTGTAAGTGGTTACCACCCCCGAATGTTCACTCTGCACATATCCCATGTCAGGCCTATTTGCTGTAAATCCCTCAGCGTTGCCCAGGAATCTATCCTGACATTTGTTAGTGTCTAGTGGCCATCCCTTCCAATTGGGATCACATGAGTTATGTTTACTCTTTTTGGGGGTGATTCAGGCGCTATACAAAACTCGCAAATAAAATAAATACTCTAATGCAGCATAGTATCAGGAGTGTGTTCATCGTATGGTGTTATTAGCTGCCAGTTGTCGAACTGTGTAAGAGTTGGAACCCGTGGTGTGTTCAAGTCTTTTATCTTGGCAAGGCCGAGACACTTGGGGGGATATTCTCAAGAACGTGTGTTAACTATCGCCAAATTCGCTTAACGCAACTTCTCACATCGCAGTTTATCGCGGGAAAATAACACTGTGTTAACGCAGTATTCTCAACCCGGCGGCACCATGCGATAGTCTCACGAGAACGCGACAAATGCCCGCGTTAAAATGTATGCGACACCGAAAAAATGCGAAACGCGAAAAAAGTGGTGATGTCCCCAGTGGTGATACAAAAATCAGCGATAACCAGCAACAGGCCTGCGATTCCCACGTGCCATGCGTGAGAATGCACTATAAAAGCAGAGAAAAAAAAAAGAGAAAAAAATGTAACTGCGTAGCACCATGGACGCACCCGGACCGAGTGCAGAGGACAACGCCAACCCCACAAGCCCCACAGATGACCAGCCTGGAACCCCGGGGCCGGGGAAGGGCAAGGAGAAGAGGAAGAGGAAGACAGGGTTCAGTCCGCAGGAAAACCGGATCATCGTCACAGAGGTGACAGAACACTACCAACAACTGTTCGTCACCTCCACTGTGTCATCGGAAACACAAACGGAAATATGGCAGTCCATCGTGAACAACGTGAATGCAGTCGGAGTGTTGAGGAGGTCAATGGAGGAGGTCAAGAGGCGCTGGCATGATGTGAAAAGCCAAACCAAGCAGAAACTCGCTGCCAACCGGAAGGCAGCAACGGCGACTGGAGGTGGGAGTCCTGCGCCACAGGAGGAGCTGGATGAGCTGGAGGAAATGGTGGCCACAGTCATCAGTGCGGAGACGGTGCAAGGAGTCGGGGTCTGGACACTGCTCGATATGACCTGACCCAACAGCAACAGGGTGAGTAACGACCAGGGACTGGGGGGACGGGGAGATGGGCACAATGGCACACATGCACAATTATGTGAAGCACACTGCACACCCAAAATGACTGTGGAACATGTCCCTGATGGCCTTGGAACACTGCAGCAGACATAGAAACACCAAATAGGCCCCCGTCCATCATGTGCACAAATGCCCGCCCCATCACCAATCTCACAACCTACCCATGCACATGTGCAGAACACAGCAAAGCAGCGGCTCTGTGAGCCACACTGACAATGCAAGTGACACTGCATGACCAATAGCATGGCTACAGTCAAAATACATGACATGGTGCACGACACGACACTGAGGTGGCCCAGTGTGGATAACATCCTCAAAGGAGCAGGTCACACTCTGACAAATCCACGTGCACATACAACCCCTGACGTCAACAACACATCTGCAGACAAACAATGCACAAGAGTCCATAATCCGTCCAAGAGCACAAATGACCCAAGTCGCCAACATCTCAGCACCGTAAAAGCACACAAGTCAAAGGCACACCGCCTCAAAGGGATAAGGGGCCTCTAAATCAGAGCTGCAGGGGCAACTCTCCCACAATGCAGCACTCACACATAGCAATCACAGCACATCAACATTGACGACAATGTGGTACAAAGTGCCACACTTACACCACAGAACAGAAGACACAACTGATGCCGCATGTGCGTAGAAACTGGCCAATCACATCAGGCATAGCAGGAAACTGTCAGATGATAATGTACGAGTACAACCTCACATCCGTCATGTAGTCAAAATGTCCACTGTCTACCATCAAATACCCAGCTCCTCCAAAACAGTCACAATGTACATTGTCATGCAGTCTGAATGTAAACATGTACAATGCGTGCACAGACATGGAACACACTGTTAACCTGCATCTCCCCTTCACATTGCAGAGTGACAATCAACACCTCCTGCAGAGCAGACCAGACATCTCTACAGTGATGATGAGGAGGACCCCCTGGCCATCTGCTCCGACACCCTCCAACGGCTCATGGACAGCCTCCACACCCCACCTCCAGGAGCAGGGCAGCCCAGCTGCATCCAGGTGATCCCACCCCCTGCACAGACCACACAGCAGGAAGCACCCACCACCACGGCTGGCTCCCAGCACCTCACCGAAGAACACATGGCATTCCAATACCGTGTGTCAGACTGCCAGAGGGGGCTGGCTGAACAGGTGAGGCTGGGTTTCGACCTCATGGCAGCCAAACTAGATGCCATACGTGGGTGTCTTAGTCCCATCAGGGACCACTTACAGTCCCTAACGGACACCCACAGTCCGCTCCATGCCCTACAACAATCCTTGGCTGACCTCGCTGGAGCCATTACTCCGATACAAGAACTGTCTAGTCAGACAGGCTCCAGCGACGACAGCACAGAGTTGGCACAGATGTGGAGGACAATGGAGAAAATGGAGCGGATGCAGGCAGGAAGGATGGCTGCCACGGCTGAACACCAGCGAGATGTAGCTGGGGTCTTCCATGCCCTGCAGATCCTCATCTTGCCATTGCTGCCACAGAGCCTGTCCCAGATGACTGCTGCAGGAACTTCGACACACACATCTCCGCCCCTGATGTGTCAGTGGCACACAGTGATGCAGCCATACCACCTCCGCCCCCTGAAGTGTCAGTGACACACAGTGATGCAGCCATAACACCACCACACACACCTGGCACACCTGACACAGAAGACATATCTGAGGACGAAGATGTGGATGGTAATGACTCTGTGTCAGAAAGGAGGTTGTAGCATTCATCCCTCGCCATACGGCCTGTTTCTGCTTGGTACAGTCTTCTGCATCATGCCCTGGTACAGCACCTTCCACTGTCCCCCGAAACACTCTGCGACATTCACCTGGACCCCCACATGGACTGCCATATCTGCTCTGGTTACCAATGACACAGCAAACAGGCTGCGGACTCAACCCTTCCTCTACCGATTAACTTGTCATTCCCTAAAGGAAACACACAAATGACCCTGCACCCAAAAACTCCAATAATCTATTAATAATAATCGTGCTTGTACATCATATAAAGAAAACAAAGCAAAATATAATATAATACAAAAGGCTTCCCAAATGAAAAGACCAGACGGTTATGTTTTTGATTGTAGAAAACGTTGTCCCTTTATTCCAAAAACTTCATTCTTTAAAATGCACGACACAATTGCTTGCCAACGCGTTTCGTCCCACATGGGACTTCTTCAGGGCTCAAAAGCTTCTGTGATTGCTGTATTTATTTAGAAGTTGAGATGTGCCGTTTGGATCAAAAGGTAAACAATGCGGTCTATCTCATGTTATTATTATAAATTTACATGTACGCAGCATCCATTAGTCATCGTGTGGTCAGTCAGATCGATATGATAATTTCGGGATATGTATCTCCCTCCGCGTGTAAGCGAGCGTCCGATTCCATGAAAAGGACTCTGTTTGACCCTCCACTGGGCAACCATGTAATGTGGGGTGTGCATGGCCATGTACTGCTCCAGCTCCGACACTCCACAGAATGTGAATAAAACATTCCTAATCACACAGATGTGTCATGTCTATGTTCAATCAAGTATAACAGTATGGATGACTGTAGGGACATTGATTGCACAAAAAGGTACACCCTGGGAAATGACATCAATGCGCATGTTTGACTGTGACACACATGGCTAATTAGATGACTGTGAAGGTGTGAACTAGCTGTGGCCTCATTGATCATGAACAACAATCTCACAACCCCCCAACATAGCCCCACGTCCATGTATTAAATAGGGCTGTGTTTTCAAAAATGTCAAAGTCGGTAGGAGGCCTAAAGTAGTGTCCCACATCACATGTGACAACAGAACATCTCTTCGCATACCTACACACACTCAACTGTGTGGACACAGCCTGGTTTGATGGAACACATTGAGCCACATGGCAAGAAGTTGGACACCATACTCACATTGCTGAAGACACGTAAGAGCACAGGTCTACCAGCAACTTTCCCAACCACAATGTCTGGCTCACTGAGGTGGAGCTGGCAATAGGGACTCACCCCTAAGTGAAATGCGTCAGTCAGTCCCTCCCTGTGTACGGACAATGCTCATTGAGGCACACGACTTGGCATGCTAATCAACACTCATCACAGTTGAACACTAGTGAAGTTGCGTACACTTTATTAGCATGTGCGTGTCAGTATGGGCAAGACAAGGCCCACAATATGCAGACCAATGCATCATACACTAACAGGCAGCAAAGGAACATGTAGGGGTGCAAGACATGGGGAGGCACAAATGAACACCAATCATTACGGATGCCAACGGTCTCAGCCCACCTTGCCTTGCTGGACGAGTCATGTGGTGTTGGGCGAATGCTCATTGCACCGTGTTAGGGGACACCACTCACAGCCCATGGGATCTGCATAGTCCTGAACCACCGGACTGCACTGACTATCTGCTCTGCTGACAGTGATCAGGTGAAGGAGTCCAACAAGGTCACATGTAGTGCTACATTGCCATGTGTGTACTCTCCCTCCAGCAGTGTGTCAGGTTGAGGCATATTGCCAGGCGCCGCTGTCCACTCACCTTGCACAGGTGTGTGTCAACCCGCAGTGTTGCACGCACATGCATTCTGAGTCAAGGCGAATGCAGCCATGTCCACTGTTATAGTGGGATATGTGTCCATTTCTCCAAGATGCAAAAGGGTGTTGGGACCTGTGCTATGGGTTACAATCTTTTGTGGCTGCAGGAACGTAGTTACTCGTCCATGAATGCGAGCGCAGCTTCATGGGCAATCAGTTCCAAGAGTACGTCGTTGTCGACTTCAACGAACACGGGGGCGAGCCAATCCATTAGCTGGTCCGGACAGATGTGCTCCGTCCACGCCGTTTCACCAATCCGCAACACAGCCCAATAGGGGAGCGCTTCGATGTGGTCACTGCACACGAGGAATTGTGCAATCTCACATGCCAAACTGCCAGCACAAACGCCAAATACCAAGGCATCCCATGAACGGGTATCACGGTTACACTCCTGGTCGTGGTCCAACAGGGGGCGCACACACATGTCAAAATCCAGTTCGGCTACCGTTGTGTTGGATAAGCAGACATCCATGGGCCACTCGAATATGCATGATCGACAGTGGAACCAGGGCAGGACGCAGGTGGCGTACGCAAGACGGAAGCTCAGACGGTAACTGATGCGCAACACTGCCAGTAGCAGTGGCCCCAACAAATGAAGCATTCGGTCACGGTACAGTTCCACGTGACAGGGGTTGTGCATGTGCCCGGGATGTTCTGACATTGCGTTGTTCGCTCTCGTGGAACTGGCACTCTTCTGACCTGCGGCTGTTATGTGGATGATATGCCACAGCTCGGAGCAATGAGTCGTATGAGTGTGCAAAGTTTGGACGTATGGGTTGTCCTGTACGTAAGTGTCAAGGCCATTCCATGCAGGAGTACCTCGAGCAAGGACTTCTATGTGTGGGGTGTGGATACGTTGATCTTTCATTAGCGCTGTGTGTAGTGTGGGAGTCGTCATCATCTGCCATGGTATCTCTCTCAGGGGGTGCCTGCCGCATGCAATTCCAAGGTCGGAGGTGCAGATGTCCTTCTGTATTGCGACAAAGGGGCTTTCATCCCTAATGTTAGTCTGACTACTGCTTGTATCCTGGGAATGTGATGTGGCTTTTGCGCTGCAATTGAGGCTAGGCCTTGGGCTTATGGTGCACCAAAAGCGAGGAACACACAACAGTTGGCATGTATGAGCCAAGACCCCGAGCGGCCTTGCGCTCCTTGTACAATCCCTTCGTGCGCGGATGCCCTCCGGCTGCATGCAACATTGCAACATTGTCGATTGCGGGCCGTGTGGCGCAGACACAGCAACAGAGACACACGCATCAGTTGGTTTCCTGTGCAGCCCAGATATGAACCACGCCCAGAGGCTAGGGATAATTGTTCACACCCCTACGCTGGCCTGGCGTATGCCGAGCCAGCCCACTCAGCTTATGTATAAAGGGGGGATGATGACGCTATGTGTCCCAGTTCTTCCCCACTGCCGGAGGTGACATGGCTGCGTCCGCCTGGCATATGACGAGACTCAATCATATAGGGTCCATGACTTGCGTTGCACGGAGTCGGTGGCACCTAAAGTGCTGAGTGGGTGTGCAGCCTGCGATGATGCCGTGTGCACTGATATGGCCTCTGCCATTGCAATATCTAGACCCAGAATCAAGTGTGCGACCTGGTGGACCGCAGTGTAGGCCTGAGCCAGAGGGCAGCGCGGGCCTACCGCCACGTGGCGTTGCCTCGCGGTTCACAGAGTTAGTGGCACCTATAGAGCTGGGCGGGTGTGCAGCCTGCGATGATGCCGTGTGCACTGATATGATCTCTGCCATTGCAAAATCAAGACCCAGAATCAAGTGTGCGACCTGCTGGACCGCAGTGCAAGGCTGCATGATGTGGAGGCTGCCAAGGTCGCGGGCCCCGGGCTTGGAGTTTGCACCGGCACGTGGTGGGCCCTCTTGGAGACACGCCGGTGGCGGAAGGTGAGCAGTGAGGCCTGGGTACGCAGGGACGGGCAATCCCCGCTGGGCGGCAGGAGGGGCTGGGGTGCAGCAGCCTGTGTGAGCGGGGGCGGCCAAGCGATGTTGCCGTGTGCAATGATATGTACTCTGCCATCATTAGCTGTGTACTCTGTTTCAGATGAGGGACCTGGTGGACTGTAGTGAATGTTTTGATTTGTTCTGCATTCCGTCCATCAATTGTGTGTCTTTTGCTTTCTCGCCCTAAGTGCGCCAGGTATGCCCAGACGTGGGTCCTGGGCTCACTGTGCCACTGGAATCAAGCTATCCTGGCTGAAGAGGGGTGAAACCCCGAAACTGGTCCTAGGATGCTTGTTTCCGGTCCAGGGAGGACCTGGCTTGGCAGTTCGGGCTGGACTGTTCCAATGAGGCACAGGGTCAAGGCTGATTTTCTTATGGCCAGGCCTAAACTGGGGTGGCATGGTGAGCAAAAGAATGATGGATTTAACCCAGATCTTTTGACTGGGGGTGAATGTTTTGATTTGTTCTGCATTCCGTCCATCAATTGTGTGTCTTTTGCTTTCTCAACCTAAGTGCGCCAGGTATTCCCAGACGTGGGTCCTGGGCTCACTCTGCCACTGGAATCAAGCTATCCTGGCTGAAGAGGGGTGAAACCCCGAAACCGGTCCTAGGATGCTTGTTTCTGGTCCAGGGAGGACCTGGCTTGGCAGTTCAGGCTGGACTGTTCCTATGAGGCACAGGGTCAAGACTGATTTGCATATGGCCAGGTCTAAACTGGGGTGGCATGGTGATCAAAAGAATGATGGATTTAACCCAGATCTTTTGACTGGGGGTGAATGTTTTGATTTGTTCTGCATTCCGTCCATCAATTGTGTGTCTTTTGCTTTCTCGCCCTAAGTGCGCCAGGTATGCCCAGACTTGGGTCCTGGGCTCACTGTGCCACTGGAATCAAGCTATCCTGGCTGAAGAGGGTGAAACCCCGAAACCGGTCCTAGGATGCTTGTTTCCGGTCCAGGGAGGACCTGGCTTGGCAGTTCGGGCTGGACTGTTCCTAGGAGGCACAGGGTCAAGACTGATTTGCATATGGCCAGGTCTAAACTGGGGTAGCATGGTGAGCAAAAGAATGATGGATTTAACCCAGATCTTTTGACTGGGGGTGAATGTTTTGATTTGTTCTGCATTCCGTCCATCAATTGTGTGTCTTTTGCTTTCTCGCCCTAAGTGCGCCAGGTATGCCCAGACGTGGGTCCTGGGCTCACTGTGCCACTGGAATCAAGCTATCCTGGCTGAAGAGGGGTGAAACCCCAAAACCGGTCCTAGGATGCTTGTTTTCAGTCCAGGGAGGACCTGGCTTGGCAGTTCGGGCTAGACTGTTCCTATGAGGCACAGGGTCAAGACTGATTTGCATATGGCCAGGTCTAAACTGGGGTGGCATGGTGAGCAAAAGAATGATGGATTTAACCCAGATCTTTTGACTGGGGGTCAATGTTTTGATTTGTTCTGCATTCCGTCCATCAATTGTGTGTCTTTTGCTTTCTCGCCCTAAGTGCACCAGGTATGCCGAGACGTGGGTCCTGGGCTCACTGTGCCACTGGAATCAAGCTATCCTGGCTGAAGAGGGGTGAAACGCCGAAACCGGTCCTAGGATGCTTGTTTCCGGTCCAGGGAGGACCTGGCTTGGCAGTTCGGGCTGGACTGTTCCTATGAGGCACAGGGTCAAGACTGATTTGCATATGGCCAGGTCTAAACTGGGGTGGCATGGTGAGCAAAAGAATGATGGATTTAACCCAGATCTTTTGACTGGGGGTGAATGTTTTGATTTGTTCTGCATTCCGTCCATCAATTGTGTGTCTTTTGCTTTCTCGCCCTAAGTGCGCCAGGTATGCCCAGACTTGGGTCCTGGGCTCACTGTGCCACTGGAATCAAGCTATCCTGGCTGAAGAGGGGTGAAACCCCGAAACCGGTCCTAGGATGCTTGTTTCCGGTCCAGGGAGGACCTGGCTTGGCAGTTCGGGCTGGACTGTTCCTATGAGGCACAGGGTCAAGACTGATTTGCATATGGCCAGGTCTAAACTGGGGTAGCATGGTGAGCAAAAGAATGATGGATTTAACCCAGATCTTTTGACTGGGGGTGAATGTTTTGATTTGTTCTGCATTCCGTTCATCAATTGTGTGTCTTTTGCTTTCTCGCCCTAAGTGCGCCAGTCATGCCCAGACGTGGGTCCTGGGCTCACTGTGCCACTGGAATCAAGCTATCCTGGCTGAAGAGGAGTGAAACCCCGAAACCGGTCCTAGGATGCTTGTTTTCGGTCCAGGGAGGACCTGGCTAGGCAGTTCGGGCTGGACTGTTCCTATGAGGCACAGGGTCAAGACTGATTTGCATATGGCCAGGTCTAAACTGGGGTGGCATGGTGAGCAAAAGAATGATGGATTTAACCCAGATCTTTTGACTGGGGGTGAATGTTTTGATTTGTTCTGCATTCCGTCCATCAATTGTGTGTCTTTTGCTTTCTCGCCCTAAGTGCACCAGGTATGCCCAGACGTGGGTCCTGGGTTCACTGTGCCACTGGAATCAAGCTATCCTGGCTGAAGAGGGGTGAAATCCCGAAACCGGTCCTAGGATGCTTGTTTCCGGTCCAGGGAGGACCTGGCTTGGCAGTTCGGGCTGGACTGTTCCTATGAGGCACAGGGTCAAGACTGATTTGCATATGGCCAGGTCTAAACTGGGGTGGCATGGTGAGCAAAAGAATGATGGATTTAACCCAGATCTTTTGACTGGGGGTGAATGTTTTGATTTGTTCTGCATTCCGTCCATCAATTGTGTGTCTTCTGCAGTGTATACCGGCACGTGGTTGGAGACACACCGGTGGCAGCAGGTGAGCTGTGAGGTCTGGGTGCGCAGTGTCGGCACTGTCTCTCCCTGTCCCTCTCTTCCTTTCACTGTCTCTCTCTCTCTCCCTCTCTTTATCTTTCTCTCTCTCTCACTCTCCCTCTCTTTCTTTCACTGTCTCTCTCCCTCCCTCTCTGTCTCCATCTTTCCCTCTCTCTCACTCTCCCTTTTTCTTTCACTGTCTCTCTCTCCCTCTCTTTCTCTATCTTTCTCTCTCACTCTCCCTCTCCCTCTCTTTCTTTCACTGACTCTCTCTCCCTCTGTTGCTCTCTCTCTCCTTCTCCCTCTCTCCCCCTTTCTCTCTCTTTCTCTCTCTCCCTCTCTTTCACTCTCTCTCTCTCTCCATTTCTTTGTCTCTCTCTTTCTCTCTCTCTCTGTCCTTTGTTGAGCGCATGACGCACCTTCTTATCTTCAATTTTGTCTTGCAGGCTGTGACTTACAGATTGTCCAGAGAAGACCCGCCATGACTCTTCCAATTATTAGTGTTGAGTTAAATTTGAATAAAATGATTATTTTTGAAATTCTAAGATGTATGAATGTTTTTCCTTTTTCTGACCACACATGAATGTTAATTGTTGTACTTGTGCGACATCAGGCGAATTGTTGTGTTCCTGAATTTGTGAGGTAGATGTGAAATATCTTTGTCCGGGGGGGTGCCCGGGGTAGGGCCCCGGGGACGGGGGGGTCCTGGGGGAGGTGGGGGGCCTGGGTGTGGTGGCGGTGGGTGTTGTGGCCCTCTTGGGTCTCCGAGCTGCATGATCAGTAGCTCCATGGCATCTGTTGTTCTTCAGGTGTGGCTGTGGGCTGGGCTCCCTTTCATGGTGCAGGTTGTCGTCCGACTTAGCACCAGGTAGGAGCAAGTGTTAAATCCCTGCTGCTAACGCGTCTTATCGCATGTTTTTTAATCTTATCGCCGATCTGGCTGGTCGTTGAGAATGTTGCGAAGGGGTGTTTTCGCTGGTTTTTGCACGGGAACGCCTACTCTGCATATCATTAGTTTTAGTTGCCGGTGTCATCCGTGGCGATGTTTTTTGCGGCTGCTATCGCGGGTAAACTTGTGATAACGGCTGTTAGCACCTGCTTGTGAATGGTGCGATGAATTTATCGCCACTTTGGCTGCGATAATGTGGTGCTAACTCGGCGATGAGTCCTTGAGAATATGCCCCTTAGTCTGTTGCACAGTTTTGTTTAGGAAAATTATCTGCTGTGGTACTAAGCAAGGCCTGAATACAGCCTCAGTTCCCTAACCTACCAATCTCTATTCCCCCGGATAGATTTTACCTACTGTGGGGTCGATTCCGATTCGGGCCGGAAAAAGCACCGACCGACTCGGATCCGGAAAAAATACCGACCGACACGTACCCGTGGCGCCCGACACGCCAAGTACGATGCAAGGCGCGAAAAATCCGACCGACACGTAACGAAACCAAGTCGACCGACCGAGCCGCACGGAAAACAGCAATCCGGCCGGAAAAATACGCGAATCCAACCGACCGACACGCACCCGGAACAAATCCGACCGAAACGTACACGCTAACTCCAAACCGCTAAGTACGATGCAAGGCGCGAAAACCACGACCGAGTCGGACGGAGGACAAGCCGTACGACCGACACGCATACAAAACCGAGCCGAAGCAACACAATACACCGCGACCGACGCGTACGCAGCATAGAAAACTGCACAAACACAGCGTGAACGAAACGGAGAACACCGTACGAGACCAATGCAGGGTCCGACTCGGTCACAAGAACGTTTCCAACATACACAAACAGCACAAAGGAAAAATCACCCAAAAAAAGGCCAAACAAGCAATTACCAAGCCAATAAATACTGGGGGGGGGGTGGGGACAGAGAACAAAGACACACCCACAACTCCACCTATATAAAGGACACAAATCACTACCATGAGCCTTTGCAAATGCCATTCCACTGCCAGCACCCAAGAGAAAGCAACCACACACCCACAGCTCATCCCTCACACAAGCCACACACCATCAGCACACCAACAAATACCTACCTCACATACACCCAGCAAAACACACACTCACACACCCTCACCTGCACACCAACACACACATCACTCACCATCACCACCCATCACCATGCCCCCCAAGAAGAATCACAAGTTCCTAGATTGTGAATTGGAAGTCCTGGTAGACGAGATCCTCAGGGTAGAGCCACAGCTGTTTGGCACATTGGTCCAACAGACCCCCATGTCGCAGAAAACCAAGATGTGGGAGAGGATCATCAACAGGGTGAACGCCCAATCACCATGTCGGCGCACAAAGACCGACATCCAGAACAGGTGGTATGACGTGCACAGGAGGGTACGGAAACTGCTGAAGCAAGACTACATCAACAGCCAACACACCGGCAGTGGCCCTCCTGCCAAGCCAATATACCTCAGGCCCTGGGAGGAGAAGGTGCGGGCCATCCTACCGCCAGTGAGCATATATGGACTAGAGGACATCCCAGAGCCTGGTGAGTACACAACAAATGTACACAATATACTGCCACAAAACACACACACATCACTGTCAAGGGGAGAGTCAAACCATGCACTCATAGCAATCACACAGCAACCAGAACAGAATCATCCCAAAATGTGTATGTCAGTCAGAGAAACACAACACATGCCATCAAAAAAGTCACATCCAACTGTGCCAACACATGTACAAACACAACCACAACTACAGCTAGGCAGTGGCACAAATTGAACTAACAAACACATCCACACATGTAGCCACCACAACAACACCAACACACAGTGAAGACCACTCAAAGGAAGGAATTCTGTGTATGCCGGCCAAGTCAGTGTAGCCAATAGCATCATGGGAGTCGCAGTCACACATATTGCCCCCCCACAACTGTCCCATCAACACCACCATGAACCATGCGCACATCACAGGGAGTGGAGAAGGACTCACAAGATGGCTGACACTGGCAACTGCTGTGGGGAGCACAAGGCCCTGCTGCCAACTGTGCACCAACAAACAGCAGGACACCACTGACTGACATCCTGAGAGACAACTTACACTCCCTGCAATGCAAGCACGTTCCATGGTGGGATATCTGGCTGGCTGGGTGGGAAGGGGAACTTGCAGCACTGACTATAGTCACCAGCACCTCCCCTCACACCCCCCCAACACAAACTCCACAGTACCCACCTGGTAGAATGCAATGCCCTCCATCCTAACACAAGATCCCACAAAGCACCACCACCCTGGGTTATGTTGTGTGAAGCACAGGGACACTCTTGGGACTCTTAGCCAAACAACTGCCAGGACAACACTCCCAGCCATCCTTTCAGCACAGCCAGCCCACCCCACAGGGAAGCAGAGTCAAAAGGAAGGAAGCATGGGCATGCTGGGAAGGGGGTGGAGGCAATAGCATGATGGGAGTCGTAGTCACAGACATTGCTCAGCCTCACAACTGGCCCATCAACACCTCCCTGAACCATGCTCACATCACAGGGAGTGGAGAAGGACTCACAAGATGGCTGACACTGGCTACTGCTGTGGGGAGCACAAGGCCCTGCTGCCAACTGTGCACCAACAAACAGCAGGACACCACTGACTGACATCCTGAGAGACAACTTACACTCCCTGCAATGCAAGCACGTTCCATGGTGGGATATCTGGCTGGCTGGGTGGGAAGGGGGACTTGCAGCACTGACTATAGTCACCAGCACCTCCCCTCACACCCCCCAACACAAACTCCACAGTACCCACCTGGTAGAATGCAATGCCCTCCATCCTAACACAAGATCCCACAAAGCACCACCACCCTGGGTTATGTTGTGTGAAGCACAGGGACACTCTTGGGACTTCTAGCCAAACAACTGCCAGGACAACACTCCCAGCCATCCTGTCAGCACAGCCAGCCCAACCCACAGGGAAGCAGAGTCAAAAGGAAGGAAGCATGGGCATGCTGGGAAGGGGGAGGAGGCAATAGCATGATGGGAGTCGTAGTCACAGCCCTACATCCCCCACCACATGGCCCAGCAAGCTCACACTCACGCATGCACATCCCACAGAGAGTGGAAAGGCCCATCAAAGATGTCTGACACTGTTGCTGTGTCGTGGGGAGCACAAGGGCATGCTGGGTACTGCACACCAACCAACAGCAGGACACCACTGTCAGCCATCTTGCCATTGCCCTCACACCCACACACACTGAACTCCACACAAAAGCAAGTAAGTATGGGAATGCTGGCAAGTGGGGTGGAGGCAATGGCATGATGGGAGTCGTAGTCACAGACATAGCTCACCCCCACAACTGTCCCATCAACACCACCCTGAACCATGCTCACATCACAGGGAGTGGAGAAGGACTCACAAGATGGCTGACACTGGCTACTGCTGTGGGGAGCACAAGGCCCTGCTGCCAACTGTGCACCAACAAACAGCAGGACACCACTGACTGACATCCTGAGAGACAACTTCCACTCCCTGCAACGCAAGCACGTTCCATGGTGGGATAACTGACTGGCTGGGTGGGTGGGAAGGAGGGCCGGCTGTCAACCAAACACGAACCAATGCAGACCATGTTCACACCCCAGAAAATACATAGAAATGCCCAAATAATGCAGGACAATGTGCCACACCGATATCAACCCCTGACTGTGACGACTTAGGACAATGCAATGTACAGGCCCGCACCCAGAGGCACAGTCACAACTGTCATGTGTGTCAACCATTGATGCCTGCAGAAACATGACATACATTGTTTGTGTCTCCCAAAAACAGGTGATGATGGGGACACAGCAGCAGACGCTGAGGAGTCCGAGTCCCAGGCTCATGAGGATGCCGAGCTCACTGGCGTCGTACAGCCTCTGTCCTCCTCGGACGATGATGAACAACCTGGCACATCCGGTGCAAGTCAACATGCAGCACCAGCAGGACCACCAGCTGCAGCACCAGCAGGACCACCAGCTGCACCCCTGCACCCACCCCTACAACGACTGTCACCACGAATACCATCCCTGCCGACATGGACAGAATAAGGAGCAACACCAGCACAGTGACCCTGGACCAACCTGGGGCCATGGACACCACCACCACCACCAACCCCCAAGGTGGACCAGGGTTATCTGTGCGTGCCACTGCACACACTGCACATGTCAGCAGGGGTGGTGGGAGGGATGGGAGACAGAGGTCGCTGCTTGCAGACGTTGCTGGTGTGCATGACGACCCACAACTGGTACGCATAGCTGATGCGTACCAGTCCAGCACCGGAGACCTCAGCCAGGTAGTGGGGCTCCTCAGAGACATTAAACAGCAGCAGGCTGCCCATCATGCCCGCTTGGACTCCCACATGTCCCACGTGGAGTCACACATGTCCCGTGTGGACTCACACATGTCCCGCGTGGAGTCCAAGTGGGATGCACTGCATGAGATGACGGCGGTGCACAGGGACATTTTACAATGCCTCCGCCAGATGAACAGCAACCAGTCCACACCTCCCTGTGTGCCAACAACATCTGGTGCCAAACAAACTGCAACTGCCACAGGGAGGGAGGAGGACTCTGGCGGAGAGTCCCCTGCACCGCAGCAGCCTGCACTTGAGGGCCCCCCCAAGAAGAGGGGTCGTCCGAGGAGGGAAAAGTGAGAGGCCGATGGCCAAGCGCAACTCCCAGGAAGCCTGAACCTGTTCTGGATGTTCGCCTTTGTGCACAGACTGTTCACCCTGTTGACGGCAACACTACTCCCACACATTGCATGGGGAGTACAAGTTGGACCAATGTGTCAGACAACTGTGGCCCCGATACTGGGGATCCTGTCTACCCGGACTTTCAATTCACCTAGGAACTTGGGATTGCAAGATTCATGTACAGCACAACTCATCCTATGCACTATTAACACAAATGTATCACAATAAACACACTAATACACCATACTTGCCTCTGTCGTGATTCCAACGTGGGTGCTGTTATGGGGATGATGAACTGCAAAATTACACTGTGTATGCGAACTGCAACAGCAAGGACAACACAGGCATGTGAGTACAGGCAACGTGACACACATGAGGGAGACACACCACCAGGGCTACACGACACATACACACCTAGGCCATCTGACTCATTGCCTACACTGATGTTGCCAGGGAAGACGGTGCAATGCACAGACACCACACCCATTCCCAGTTGTAGTCAAGTAGCCCACAGGTGCAGTAAGCAAATGGCAGTCAAATGTGTGACCACAGACAACGCACATCACTAAGTGAAGCACAGGTATATTACACAGTTGCAACATGCCATAACCACTACAGATGCAAGGTAACCCCACCTGGCAGCGGGCACACAGTCAACAACTGTAGATGGAAGGAAGTCCATGGGTGTGGCGCACATCACCTGTAGGGACACAACAGCTACCAGCCTGGATGTGCAATCACGTCGTCGGTGGACACAGTTGACCAAACGAATCTGAAAGTACCCTGTGAAGGACAGAAATGACACACAGTCAAAAGCAATGGAGTACAGGACAGAACAGCAAAACTCATGCACAATACATGTTACAAGATACCCACCCAGAACCAAGTTAGCATGTCAACACTGTTGGGGAGTACAGCCCACCTGTCACCACACATCGCAACACACATCCAGTCAAGTAGCCCATGGACACACTCCAACAGCACCAGAGCACCACCCACACATCATGCCAACTCACATCATTGACATGACACCTCAGGATACTCACATTCAGCTAAAGAAGTTGGTGATGAGCTGTGTGCGGACATCACCATCACCATCATCATCATCATCATCGTCACTGGCATCGTGGTCCAGGCCAGGATCCTCCACAGGTGGCGGATGTTGGTCATCGTCATCCTGGATGAGAGGCAACTCCTTCCGCACTGCCAGGTTGTGGAGCATGCAGCAGACGATGATAATCTTGCACACTTTCGCAGGGGCATATGGGAGGGACCCTCCGGTCTTGTCCAGGCAGCGGAAGCGACTCTTCAGGAGACCAAAGGTCCGCTCAATCACTCTCCTGGTCCGACCATGTGCCTCATTGTAGCGCATCTGGGCAGGTGTCACAGGGTTCCTGAGGGGTGTCAGCAACCACGGCATGTTGGGGTATCCCGAGTCACCTACGGACAGACAAGTGCACATTAGCTGACTTGGAAAACTGGGCGGAATACTACAGATCAGATCACACACAATGGCACAAAGTCAGTACACACCGACAAGCCAGGCACGCTGGTTCTGCATCTGTGCCATCATCCTGGGGATGCGACTACTCCTCATCACAAAGGCATCGTGTGCTGAACCAGGGAAACGGGCACACACGTGTGTGATGGTCATGTCTGCAAGACACACCACCAGTGCATTGACCGAGTGGTAGTGCTTGCGGTTCCTGTAGGCCTGCTCCTGGGCCTGTGGTGGTACCAAATCCACATGTGTCCCATCAATGGAGCCAATGACATGTGGCATCCTCCCCAGGGCATAAAAGTCACTCTTCACGTCAGTGAGTCGTCGCAGTCTAGGGAAATAGATGTACCGGTTCAGGAAGAGCAACATTGCCGCCAAAACATCGCGGAGCACACGGCTGAACATGGTCTGTGACATCCCACCAGCAGTCGCCACAGTATGTTGGAAGGTACCGGTGGCAAAGAAGTGTAGGGCTGCCATCACCTTCACCTTGGGGGTCAGCGCTGTAGGATACGTCCGGCCAGGCTGCAAATGTGGGGACAACTGCACTGCCAAATCCTCAATCAGCTGCCTGGTGAAGTGGTACCGTCGGATGCTGTCTCGTTCCACCATCGTTGCCAGGTCTGGGAATGGCCGATGGACAGCAGGAGCCCTGCAGTGCAGAGGAGAAGTAAGCAAGATTGTCAGTCACCCCACATATGCGGCATTGAACACACTCAAGATCCCAACATACATCATTATGAGGCACAACTACATGAAGTGTGCAGTACCGGAAGGACATGTATGGTACATACATGGCCAACATCTGTCAACACGGTCCTACAGGTGGCATCAATTTGTCCCAGGTTGGCCCATTGGATATCATGATGCCGTGTCACAGTTCCCATCTCCTGCTGCCGTGTCACAATCACCCCCACAGTGACATGTGAGGACAGATGTGCCCCAAGCACCACAGCTCAACGACAGGTACATTCCCAGGGACCCTGTAATGCCACATGGACACTGGCATCACATGGAGTATCATGTGTACACCACAGCAAAACAAACATGACCCCCACAGGTAGTGGCCCAACTTGCCACGGCAGGACAGACATGGATGTCTGTGACACACACGCACAACATCAGAGTCCATGCACACACAACGTGGATGTGGAGACTGTCTCCCATTGTGCACATGAAATCAGAGACATTGTAAACACTACATGCACAAAGACTGTGGAGGTCCATCACTATTGTGCCACTGGGACACCCTGGCTCAAACATACCGTCCCACATGGGACTCACGGGGTATGTGACATGACATACACAAACACCACTGTGAAATGTGACCATGGCACATGCACAGATATGAACAGTTGCACATCACAGTGGTCACATACACGTAACACCCAGGATCCTGTCCCCATGAACACGTGCACAGCCTGGGGGTGGCTGCCCACAGGTGACACCCACAGGACAACATGTACACCGACATACACACAATAGGAAATGCAGCCTTACATGCCTTATGATAAGGTTTGGACAGGCTGTCGTGATGTAGGTGTGCCCCTCACTCCCTGGGAGCTATCTGTGGCTGGCATATGTCCATCTGAGATAGGCATGCTGACATATGCCAGTCACATGTACAGTGATGCGTTGTACTGCAATGGACCGATCGGTGCCTCCGGCCGGCCCATTGCTTTCAATGTGTGGGGTACGCGTTGTACCCCTGTGCGCGTTGAACTGCAATGGACCGATCGGTGCCTCCGGCCGGCCCATTGCTTTCAATGTGTGCGGGTACGCGTTGTACCCCTGTGCGCGTTGAACTGCAATGGACCGATCGGTGCCTCCGGCCGGCCCATTGCTTTCAATGTGTGCGGGTACGCGTTGTACCCCTGTGCGCGTTGAACTGCAATGGACCGATCGGTGCCTCCGGCCGGCCCATTGCTTTCAATGTGTGCGGGTACGCGTTGTACCCCTGTGCGCGTTGAACTGCAATGGACCGATCGGTGCCTCCGGCCGGCCCATTGCTTTCAATGTGTGCGGGTACGCGTTGTACCCCTGTGCGCGTTGAACTGCAATGGACCGATCGGTGCCTCCGGCCGGCCCATTGCTTTCAATGTGTGCGGGTACGCGTTGTACCCCTGTGCGCGTTGAACTGCAATGGACCGATCGGTGCCTCCGGCCGGCCCATTGCTTTCAATGTGTGCGGGTACGCGTTGTACCCCTGTGCGCGTTGAACTGCAATGGACCGATCGGTGCCTCCGGCCGGCCCATTGCTTTCAATGTGTGCGGGTACGCGTTGTACCCCTGTACGCGTTGTACCGCAATGGACCGATCGGTGCGCACCCATTGACAATGGGCTTGCCTGGCAACGGACGCGTTTTCGAATTTCGAACGAGTCGGTTGCTGGAAAATCAGTTGGTCACCCACAACAATGTTGCAAAATCATGTATGTCATGAAGTTGAAGATTTGAAGGATGCTGTGGGCGTGTTTTGGTGCTGCTATTCCATGGATTGGCCAGATTCAGAAGATGCAAACGACTTGGACCTATCACTTTGGACACAAGGGACAGTATCTGCCTCTCCAGCACATATATATTGCTGGCTATTCCCCTGAGAGCTCACTTGCCTGCACTACATGCTCCAGGACGACATCTGCCACTGCACTGCTGCTGTCTCTGCCCCTCTGGACCCTGCAATGGCACGTACTGTGGAGAGAGCCCCAGCCTTCAGCCTTGAAGAGAATCATGCCCTGCTGGACAGCCTACTTCCACAGTACAGCAAGCTGTATGGGACACCAGGGGAGCAGGTGAGTGTCCTGTGCACTGCCTTTCTGAATGTGCATTTTGTCTGACTAGCAAGGCTGAGAGTCTGCACGCCACTGGCTAGCAGGCTCACTGAGTAGTTGTCACCCCCCATAGTGTGTAGTGACTTGCACTGGACAGGTATGGTGCAGTCTCTTTCAAAAAAAGAGAGGAACCCTTGGACACCCAAAGGACTAGGGTTAAGACAAAAGGTAAAAATATTGTCCTCTGGGATTGTTTTAATATATTGTTTCATTCGCACCTTCTTTCATATGCCAAGCTCTGACTCCACACACACACTCACCATTCATAAAGGTCACCGCTCAACTGGTGGCTACAATGTATTGGCACAAACACCTATTGTTCATAAGGCAATGATTGTAATTTATTAAAACCATTTATTATTTTATACAAAATTAAAAAAAAAATTTAGTTACAAGTTAAATCCATTTTTGTCCATACCATCATCATGAAAAATATGAAACAATACTAAAAACAATTAATCACATTCACAATACTACAAAAAATCATAACACGAGAGTTAAAAACAGACATTAATCTTTGTCATAAATCGCCATAATCCACGGTTAAACTTATGTACAAACACCCTGGTGCCTTGTGTATATCATCAATATCTAGGGTGATGTTCGTATAGATGGATTTATGGCAACAGAAAAGGCGTCGACGCGTTTCGAAGGCTTTATCTCATTCCACCTTCTTTATCAAGACCGTTATATTATGTACTCCCGTCCTTTAAAAATTAAATGGGCAGGTGAACGATGTTTCACTCTGTAATGTACTTAATAAAAATTGTTATGCTCTTCCATCCATCTATAAGGCTTGGTAATTCTTTAATTGGTATGAATCTCCTAGATGAGCCCACTAAGGCGCGCTGTGCCAGTCCCCCGTTTTATAATTCCATCACACGCATCTGGCTTGTTTTGAGCTCGTTAAAATCAATAATGAAGTATACCCGCTTGTATTTCAAATGTGCGCTTATTATTTCAAGCTCGTAAAAAGGAATGCTTATCCTTTAGAAGTCTGTTCCTCATGCAACTTTCGTCTGTTCCTTTTCACCTCAGAGCATATTATACCTTGCTCTTGTCGAGTAACCAAACTGGCGGCCCCTACTTCCGTCCGAGTTGTTTGTAATGACAGTGACAGTGCTTCTGAACAGGGTTTTACTCCCCATGCAATGATACCATGTAGTGACTTCTGGAAAACTGTCCATGGGCAGCCGTGCACTGCCTGTGTACACCATGTGCCCCTGTGATTGCGACATGTATATGCAACTGTGTCATGCACGGATATGTTGCATGTGTAGTAATGGCCTTATCACTTTGTCATCCTGACAGGCTTCTGCCCATCGGAAGCAGGAGATCTGGAAGGACATCGTCCGGGCTGTCCGGTCCGTGGGGGTCTACAAGCGCCGGATCCGCAACTGCCAAAAGAGGTGGCAGGACCTTCGGGGCTGGACTCGGAGGATTGCACGGGTCCAGCTGAAGCTGTCGCCTCCTCGCAGGAGGGGCGGAACACGGACCCTGACCCCCACATGCTCAGGATCCTGGCGGTGGTCTTTCCAGACCTGGATGGGCAGCTGAAGGCCAGAGAGCAGCAAGGAGGGGGTGAGTCAAAGACTGCACTGTGAACTCTGTCTAACATGCTATGTGCCCTCCTCGGGCCTGGTTAAACTGCCACAGTACAGCAGTCATGTTGTCCAGGAGCCATGTCCCTCTATTGTGCACTGCCCACTCCTCATCTGATACCCAGGTGTGGCCCTTACATGCAGGGAATTCTGTCACTTAGGACTGTGTCCTTGCAGTTTGCTTGACTCAAGGTGGGAGACAGCATCTGTTTCCCTGACTCTGTGGTGGGCATCATGGGTGGGTCCATTGCTTACACAATGCCTGTATTCTGACATGTATTCAGCGTGTTACTTTGATCTGTGGTCCAATTGCTGAGCTGATCCACCACATGTGGCTGGGGTATCTGGCACACACCCATGTTGCGGGTGGGAACAATGTTTGGGCCCCAGGAGTATGTATATGACGTGTGTCACACATACTTAGCCAGCTGCCTACAGTCCAGGGCTCATCCCTCATTCATGTGGGGCTGGACAGTCATGCCTACTCCAGGCCATACAATACACTCTGTACTCCCACTCCCGTGTATCAGCTGACACATTGTGCGCAGTGATTTGACCCCTCAGGTGTCTGCCTCTGTGTCAGTGTGCTGTGGATTAGTCGCCAGGACTGCTGTGGAGTTTCTTGGTAGGGGCTCAGCATGCCACTGGAGATGTGACCATAGGAGACGATACTTGTGTGTCACATAGGTGTCTGATCAGCTGCCCATGCAGACTGGGGCATGTGAATGTGAAGTTCAGGCAGCTGTTCCCCATTCACAGCAGAGTGTGAGGGGCTCAGGTTCAGAGGGTAGTGTCACAGGTCTCCCATCAATAGGTATGACCTGGACAGATGAGGGTTAAGAGGATGTGTTGTGGGGGGGATGTACATGTGCACTTGTGCAGCTCCAGGACTTGCATTCCCCATGACCTACTATTGTGACACAGTGCAGAGTGTTGTTGTCTGGCTGCAAAGTCATACATCACTGAGACAGTGATGTATGACTTTGCAGTCATGCCTCCGCCATGGCATGTGTCTACTGATTGGTGAGACTGCAGGGGAGTGACATGTGCTACATGCACACCATAGTGGCGCTGGCTATCAGGACATGGGTGCATCATGGTGTCTGTCGCTGGTATGCATCACATGCATTTCCTATTTGACTCTGGGCATCCCTTTCATCCGGAAACCTGTACTGACTCAGTGGCAAGAGCTGTGATGTGTGCATGTCCACATGCCACACCGTGCCCTCTGCACTGTCCAACTACTGTGTACTTGGTGCATGTGTCCACACTGGGGTGTTGCAATCCAACAGACACCAGACAGATGGGTGCAAGGCCATGTGGGATGTGAGTGCCATGCTTGGCATCAGACTGACAATTGGCTTCTCCTGTTCAGTTAGGGCACTTTTAGCAATGTACAACTAATGATGCCAGGGCTTGCTCTGTGATGTGCTGTACTCACAGTGGTGTGTGCGTTTTGTGCAGGTGACTGATGTCTGTCTGTTTCCCCATTGTTTGCAGATACATCCACGGCCACGGAAGGGGACAGCTCCACGGACCAGGAGGAGCCAGAGAGCCAGACTGGGTCAACAGCCGAGGAGTGGTCGGAGGGACCCAGTGGCACGGAGGGCGAGGGGAGCCACACCGAGGAGTCCTCAGCAGCATCCACCTCAGCTGAGGACCAGAGCAACTCGGAGGATGACTCCCTTGTGGAGGCGGGTGTCAGCAGCCACCACACCCCAGCTAGTGTTGCTGTCCCCGCCACCACCAGCACCACCACCGCCCTCCCATCGGCTCCCATTCCCCAGGTCCGTGGAGGCTCCCATGTCCGGGAGCGTGTCTCCTTTGGGCCAGGCACCGCAGCCTCTGCCCCTGTGTCCCCTGCTGCCCTGAGTGAGGAGTCTGTGTACCTCCTTCGCCAGCTCCATGTAGGCCAGACAGCCATGCTGAGTGTCCTCCATGCGCACACCGCGCTGTTGACTCAGCTGGTGTCGTTCATGGAGGGCATCTCATCGGGCATGTCTGACCTACAGAGGGGCAATAGGTCCATGGACTCCTCCCTGACGGCAGCAGTGTCCCTCCTCAAACGGTCCCTCACCCCTCCTGCCTCTGCTCCATCCACACTCCCCAGCACCTTACCCATCCCAAGCACACACACACCGGCACAGGCACACACCAGCACACACACATCCAGCACACTGACACACACGCCAATGACAAAACACACATGCACACACATTCAGGGGACTGAAGCCAGACTCACAGGGGATGGGGCCCTGGAACACACACACGCATCCACATGCACTGCGCAGTCCTCAGTTCCCTCTCCCTCCAAACCACCCTCCCTTGCCTCACCTGCAACCCCAAAGTCACAGCAGCTCTTCCTCTGTGACCTCGGCCTCTTCCCCACCGATGAAGCTGCTCCAGCATCCCGGGGGAAGAGGAAGCCCACCCACACGGAGCAGAGTGCCCCTCGCCCCCGGACACCCTCCCCCAGGCGCAGACGGACTGAGGCCCCCACCCGCAAGTCCCCCGGAGTCCTAAGAGCAAGACCCCGCCACCGCCCTGCAGCTCAGGCACAAGGTCTCCGTCCTCCATCCCTCAGGCCCCCACTGCACAGGTGCCCCCACCACACCCTGCCCCAGGTTCCCCCACCCACAGATATACCATCCCCAAGAGGATCAGGCCTTCTCCCCCTGCCACTTGCTCTCCCAGCACCACACCCCCCGCTGCGCTTGTCTGTGCCACTGATGTGGTGAGGGTGTCCTCCCCTCTGTCCAACCCACCTTGCCTGTTCCCCATTCTCCTCCCCTGGAGGTAGGCACTGCAGTGGAGTCCACTACCGCCCTGTCTGACTTGGGCACTGCAGTGGCGGACCTGTCCACTCCATCTGCAGGGTCCACTGCAGTTGTGCCGGCACCCACAACATCTGAGTCATGCCCCCAGTTGTGCCGGCACACACCATGTCAGACACCTCCACTGCAGTTGTCAGTGGCTCTCCAGCACCCACCACCCATTCCCTGACTCCCCCTGGTGAGCCCTGATCCTGTCCCTGCGGTGCCTGGCCTGCCCCCCGGTTGCCCCTCCTAGTGGATTGTCCCTGGTTTTGTGCAGGCATGCGTAGGGTGACATCTGCCAGTGTCACCCTGTTTGAACTTTGACAATGGACTGGCCATTGGCCTTTGCTCTTTTTTTCTGGACGTCGTTTTCGTTCAACACATATGCTGAATAAAGCAACTTTCTTTTCTCTAGTGCTCATGCTTCAGATGTACATGTTGTTGGTGCTGCTAACCATGCCCTTGCTGCAGTGATGGTGATATCTGGTCTCATGATTATGAAGTGTTACTGTGCAGGAACCCATGTGGTCCAGGGGGAATGTGTCCTATCATGTGGTGTATCCATGTCATCCATAGCAGCATCTGAGGGTGTCATGTGTTCAGTATTTGGCAATGGGATTCCCTACTTACATTAGCAAATTCATATCTGTGGCTTCCACCCCTGCACATCTGTTGTGCCTGCCATTGTTGGATTTGTCTACTTCCCTGACCGTGTTGCCATCTCCACTGGACATGCAGGTTTGGGCATCAATGGGGAAGGACTCATCCGTGTAGTCAGTGCAACATTGCTATACAAGTGTGTTGGATCTGTGCTGATGATTCCGTTGGCACATCCATGACCAGGCTGATGTGACGGGAGCCCTCATTTGGTGCTAATTGTTGATTGTGTGACCAAGTGCTCAGCTGACATGATGGGGCCCTACTGAGGCAACATATGGCACAGCTTTCCTCACACAGGAGTGGAGTCCCCTCATGGCAGTGTGTACACGTGTGACATTGCCTGCGCCCAAGGTGTGTGTTGTATGTGCATGTCTGTGTGTTCACTTCCATTTATCTGCGCATGCTGTGATCCCTAGTGTTGTACCTGTTTGTGATGCTTGCTGACTTGAGCTATGTTCCCCCAAAGTCTTCTCCCTGTGTTCTCTGTGATGTGGGTGCATGGCACATTACTGGTCATCAGGGTGTCACCCATAGGTGTGTTTGCTGTCAGGGCTGAGTTTGTGTGCAGACGCAGATGGGTCACAGTCAGGTTTCCCCTTGGCACTTGTTGTTTGCCCCTGTCATGTGATTTTCAGTTCGTGTTATCTTTAAGTTATTGTGACACGTTGTGTGTGTGACTGCTGGCACTCCTCAGGGTCCGGGCTGCGATGTTGGTTGTTGTCTATGTGTGTTCTTTGTGGGTGACCTTGGCTTCTTCATTGGTGTGTGACTGTGGCTGGGATCCCATTGGTTGGTGTGGTATCGCCGTCATGTCCATGTACAGCGTAGTGTGCAGTGTGTCAGACATTCAGGAGTCTTGTTGAGTGGCCATGTGTGATGTGTTTCTGCACCTTGGTTCCCACCCACCACCCTGGAATAGTCATGGGTGCATGTGCAATGTCACTAGTGCATGTGTACTTCACTGCTGCACATTGTTGGAGGTCGAGGGGTGTGGTCTTGAGTGTGTGCAGATGGGAGTTGTTGCCCAGCTAGACCCCTGCCTCCATGTTGGCCTTGGCTTACTGGCCATGCTGATTGATTTGTGCTTGTGTCGGTGTGATGGTAGTTTGTTGCTCAGGACACATGACTGTGGTTCACAGTGTGAACCACATTCAGCTTTGTCATCAGAGTGGGATTTTTATGCAGCCAAGGGTCACCACATTGTGGGGGCCCTGGGGGTGGTGCTGTGGTGTGTCTGTGTCTTGCTGTGTCAGTTGTTGTTCCTACGTGCCTGTGTGACATGTGTGTTTTGTGCTCCCTCTCATCTGACAATGCCTGCTTGCCCACATAGGGGATTTGGATCCATGAGTTACCTTAGTGTGGCAGTGTATGCACATCTGTATGATTGGTATTCAGCTCTCCTCATGTGTTGTGTGGTTGCCTGGGGACACTGGCACCCCCCTCACCTGCTGTGTATGATGACAGTGTTGGTCTGCCTGTTTGTGTTTGTGCATCTGCACCACTGCATTGGCATATCTTGGGTGTGCCATTGGCTGTATGTTGTTTGGTGTGTTTCCCCTGCTGTCCCTGGGACTCCTAGGTCATCGGTCAGCACAGTGATCATGGTTTGTGTGTCCCATTGCTGCCATGGTATGGTATCTGTTCACCTCACATCTGCTGTCTCCACAGGATATCTGCATTTGTGTGCCCATTGGTGCAAATATGTGGTTCTGCATTCTGATGGTCACTTCTGTCATTGTGTCATTGATGAATGTTGACGGTGTCAGCCCCCATGGGTGTTGTTTGTCTGCACATGGCCAAAGGAATGTCTCATTTGCACTGCAGTATTTGGCTCACCCAATTTATGTTGCAATGGGACACATACACTACTTTGCCACAGATGAGTTTTTGGTTCTGTGACCAGGAATGATCCATGCAGTTTGGCAGTTGCAGCTCTTTCTTTGTCAACACTTACCTTTTGGTCACTGTGATGATGGGGGTGTAGACCCCATTGCCACAATGGTCAAAATGTGCTTCAGCTATGGACCCCACACTTCCCTTTTGGTCACTGTGATGATGGGGGTTTAGACCCCATTGCCACAATGGTCAAAATGTGCTTCAGCTATGGACCCCACACTTGCCTTTTGGTCACTGTGATGATGGGGGTTTAGACCCCATTGCCACAATGGTCAAAATGTGCTTCAGCTATGGACCCCACACTTACCTTTTGGTCACTGTGATGATGGGGGTTTAGGCCCCATTGCCACAATGGTCATGGGCTGCTTGCATTGTGGGTGCCACACACATATATGTGTGGCACATGTGCTAGGGGGTCACATTGTATGTTCAAAGTCATGTTCGGTGTTGTAGGCATTTGACACAGCCTACACACGCTTGTCATGGTGGTGGGGGGATGTCTTTATCTTGCATTCCCTAGGTTGTGGTGTGCTGGTTGTGTCATGCATTGTCCATCCTATGAGTGGGGGTGGTAGTAGTGGTAGGCATCCAGCCCCCCTGGGTGAGGGTGGTAGTCGTGGTAGGCATCCAGCCCCCCTGGCTGAGGGTGGTAGTAGTGGTAGGCATCCAGCCCCCCTGGCTAAGGGTGGTAGTAGTGGTAGGCATCCAGCCCCCCTGGCTAAGGGTGGTAGTAGTGGTAGGCATCCAGCCCCCCTGGCTAAGGGTGGTAGTAGTGGTAGGCATCCAGCCCCCTGGCTAAGGGTGGTAATAGTAGTAGGCATCCTGCCCCCCTGGGTGAGGGTGGTAGTGGTGGTAGGCATCCAGCCCCCCTGGGTGAGGGTGGTAGTAGTGGTAGGCATCCAGCCCCCTGGCTAAGGGTGGTAGTAGTGGTAGGCATCCAGCCCCCCTGGCTAAGGGTGGTAGTAGTGGTAGGCATCCAGCCCCCCTGGGTGAGGGTGGTAGTAGTGGTAGGCATCCAGCCCCCCTGGCTAAGGGTGGTAGTAGTGGTAGGCATCCAGCCCCCTGGGTGAGGGTGGTAGTAGTGGTAGGCGTCCAGCCCCCCTGGCTAAGGGTGGTAGTAGTGGTAG
The DNA here is from genome assembly GCA_963921515.1 of Calotriton arnoldi. NCBI lineage: Eukaryota > Metazoa > Chordata > Amphibia > Caudata > Salamandridae > Calotriton > Calotriton arnoldi. The sequence continues at coordinate 1,938,867 of CAWUFW010000004.1, read as the reverse complement.
GCATCCAGCCCCCCTGGCTAAGGGTGGTAGTAGTGGTAGGCATCCAGCCCCCCTGGCTAAGGGTGGTAGTAGTGGTAGGCATCCAGCCCCCCTGGGTGAGGGTGGTAGTAGTGGTAGGCATCCAGCCCCCCTGGCTAAGGGTGGTAGTAGTGGTAGGCATCCAGCCCCCCTGGGTGAGGGTGGTAGTAGTGGTAGGCATCCAGCCCCCTGGCTAAGGGTGGTAGTAGTGGTAGGCATCCAGCCCCCCTGGGTGAGGGTGGTAGTAGTGGTAGGCATCCAGCCCCCCTGGCTAAGGGTGGTAGTAGTGGTAGGCATCCAGCCCCCCTGGGTGAGGGTGGTAGTAGTGGTAGGCATCCAGCCCCCTGGCTAAGGGTGGTAGTAGTGGTAGGCATCCAGCCCCCCTGGGTGAGGGTGGTAGTGGTGGTAGGCATCCAGCCCCCCTGGGTGAGGGTGGTAGTAGTGGTAGGCATCCAGCCCCCCTGGCTAAGGGTGGTAGTAGTGGTAGGCATCCAGCCCCCTGGCTAAGGGTGGTAGTAGTGGTAGGCATCCAGCCCCCTGGCTGAGGGTGGTAGTAGTGGTAGGCATCCAGCCCCCTGGCTAAGGGTGGTAGTAGTGGTAGGCATCCAGCCCCCCTGGGTGAGGGTGGTAGTAGTGGTAGGCATCCAGCCCCCCTGGCTAAGGGTGGTAGTAGTGGTAGGCAACCAGCCCCCCTGGCTAAGGGTGGTAGTAGTGGTAGGCATCCAGCCCCCCTGGGTGAGGGTGGTAGTAGTGGTAGGCATCCAGCCCCCCTGGCTAAGGGTGGTAGTAGTGGTAGGCATCCAGCCCCCCTGGGTGAGGGTGGTAGTAGTGGTAGGCATCCAGCCCCCCTGGCTAAGGGTGGTAGTAGTGGTAGGCATCCAGCCCCCCTGGGTGAGGGTGGTAGTAGTGGTAGGCATCCAGCCCCCTGGCTGAGGGTGGTAGTAGTGGTAGGCATCCAGCCCCCCTGGCTAAGGGTGGTAGTAGTGGTAGGCATCCAGCCCCCTGGGTGAGGGTGGTAGTAGTGGTAGGCATCCAGCCCCCCTGGCTAAGGGTGGTAGTAGTGGTAGGCATCCAGCCCCCCTGGGTGAGGGTGGTAGTCGTGGTAGGCATCCAGCCCCCTGGCTGAGGGTGGTAGTAGTGGTAGGCATCCAGCCCCCCTGGCTAAGGGTGGTAGTAGTGGTAGGCATCCAGCCCCCTGGCTAAGGGTGGTAGTAGTGGTAGGCATCCAGCCCCCCCTGGCTAAGGGTGGTAGTAGTGGTAGGCATCCAGCCCCCCCTGGCTAAGGGTGGTGGTGCGCATTCAGGCCCCTGTGTGCATATGTGGCATTGGTGATGGGCATCCCGCCCCTATGGTGCTGCTGTTGCTGGTGTAAGTATATTCAGCATCCCCGTGTGTGTGTGTGTGATGTGTCGTGTACGTGTTGTATGTGTTTTGTGGTTGGTGTCTGGCTTACCTTCTGCGCCGTACGCGTCCGTGCCTGTTCCGGTAGTAAATGTAGAATATTGGTATGATCGGGACGAAGGGATTCATGGTTGGTTCGTGTCGTTCGTCCTTCTCGTTGCTTGGCGTCGTCCTCGTCGCTTCGCCTCGTCCTCGTCGCTTCGCGTCGTCCTCGTCGGTGCCGTGTTCGTCTCGGAGCCGTGGATCGTGTTGTGGCGCGAATCGGAGCTTATGTGCGCCTCTCCCGGATGCTTTGACGTGCCGTGCGTAGCGACGGGTTCGGAGCGTACGGAAAGCGCATCGTACTTGTCCGGCCGGACGGGGCTGCATTTTTCCTTCCGTGCGACTCGATTCGGCGTTTCCGGATTCGCCTCGGTCGGAGAACAGGACCTGGTTTGGGTGAGTACGGCTCGGCCGGATTTTTTGCTGTTGTGCGCATCGTACTTGCTCGTTCGGTGTACTGTACGGATCGGTCGGGAAACAGGCTTTCGCATGGCTTTTTTCCCGACCGAATGGTATTGGGTGCGCCTCCGACCGAGATCGGAATCGGCCCCTGTGTCTCTCCAAAAGTCGAAACCTTGAACAGAGAGCTATGAGAGAAAGGAATCAGAATATATCAGCTTAGTATCAGTTAATATATTTTTCTTTGCAGTTGGTGGTGCAAGCCTATAATAAAATCAGATGTGTCATAACCAGAAAAATATTCAAACTTCTGTGCAAATGCTTTTGAACTACCCCTGTGTGGTTTTGGGCAATGTTCCCACTGTGTAAAATTAAACACTCCATGAGGTGTACTAGCTTTGTGCAGAAAATGATGACCGTAATGTTCATAACAAAACATTTTATCAAATTAAGCTGTACCATCATTAAACTCATCGGAAGAAAACACAGTGTAATTTTCTAGATCTTCTAACAGTTCATATACAGTATTAATGCCCCAATCGTCAGAAATGGTGCTAGGGGTAATAATATAATTTAAGGACATTTTAAACAAATGTGGAATTTTTAACAATTCCGTAGGACCATACACATCAAATGATACCTTGTCCCAATGGTAGAATAGAAATTGTTTATGCTTACGCAGTGCTCTATGTAAGTTAGCATTCGCTGCACCATTTTCTATTTGGGCGCCATTTTTAAGACAAAGGTGTTGTTGCAGCAAGCATTTAGGGGGAATATTAGGGGACGAGGAGGTCCTTCTTGGCAGCTGCCACATACGCGGCAGCCATCCACGACACCTTTGGGGCAGAATCAGTGTGCGTATTGTAAGGAGGAAGGACATTGGCATAGCCAGTGCCCTGTGCTTTTACAGAAGATTGCGTCCCCCAGAGGGCGAGGTTCTGCTGGTAGAGGCCGTGGGACCGACAGAAATCAGAATGTTGTGGCTCCGGTGGGCCATTCTGATAATAATTATTTTGATGACCCGAGAGGTGGACAGTATTATCATGATGATTATGACATGGATGATGCAACAAGTATGTCTTACAGTTAGGACAGCCAGGGACAGAGTGAGGGACCAGTTGAGATACCTGTGGATCAGAGTGGTCCTTATGTCACAGCGTATTTGCAAGGCTCGACTAAGGAATTTTTGGTGGAGACCGGTGCGACGAAAAGTTCTGTTTCTCAACATATGGTCCCCGGGGTGGCTCTGTCTGGCCATAATAATGTTTTGGTAGGTTTTTAAGGCATACCGGTTGTAAGCCCCATTTCACGACCCCTTGCATTGACTGTTGGCCCTTTCACTGTGGAATATCCGTTCTTGTTAACATCTGATTGTGGTGAAAATGTAATGGGTTTGGATCTGTTGAAGATATTGCATGCTACTATTTATTGTTCCCTGCAGGTGTTTATATTACTATGGGTCCGGATATGAGCACTAGGCAGTGTTTGTCTCTGGATGTGCCCCTTCCAGCTGAATTTGCTCAGGTACCACCCACACTGTGGGCCACAGGTGATACAGATGTGGGTCTGTTGCATATACCACCAGTTTCTATACAAGTTAAAGATAATGCTATTCTACCCCGCATTCCTCAGTATAAGATACCGCAGGCAGGTGAACGGGCTCTTCTTCAGATTAGGCAAGATTTGATATGAAAGGGAGTAGTCGAGGAAATGTCTGCTAACATTTACAATAGTCCTATTCTTCCAGTCCTTAAGAGGACACCTTCGGGTTCCCCTGATGTTATTGATGATGTTTATCGCTTTGTGATTGATTTGCGAGAGGTTAATAAAATTGTGGTTCCGCAGTTTCCAGTGGTTCCTGATATCACTACGCTCTTAATGATGATTCCATCTACTGCTAAGTTATTTTCCGTCATTGAACTGAAAAACGTCTTTTTTAGTATTCCTATCCATCCAGATAGTAGTTACTTGTTTGGATTTACACTGGCCGGCAGAAGCTTTAGATTCTGTCGCGCTCGTCAGGGCTATACATTGAGTCCTAGTATTTATAGTCAAGCATTGAAAAGTCAGTTGGACTCACTATCGCTTCCTCCAGGTAATGTTTTGGTGAAATATGTTGATGACCTGGTAATTGCTTCTGATATGGAACAAGTTTGCAAGGACAGTACTGTGCAATTGTTGCTGCATTTGGCACATCATGGACATAAGGTCTCCCTTTTGAAATGTCAGTATTGTCGACAGGAGGTTACCTACTTAGGTCACCTAGTGTTGAAGGAGGGTAGGAGATTGACCCCTGAGCGTATCAGTACTATTGTTAAAATGCCCATTCCATAAACTCAGAAAGACGTATGTTATTTTATACGTATTACTTCCTACTGTCGCCAGTGGGTCCCAAATTACTCGCTACTAATCAAACCTTTGCATACATTAACAACGAAAGCAGTGGCATGAGCCTTTGCCTTGGACGCCCGAATGCCAGCAGTCTTTTGAGCAATTAAAAACTGTGCTTTGTTCGGCACCGGTACTTGACACACCCAATTATACCTAAAGGTTTGTCCATGAGATGGTTGGCTGCGCACTTTCTGTCCTAACACAACAATTTGGGGATAAACAGAGGTCTTGTGCTTATTTTTCTGCTGTGCTTGATCCTGTTGCTAGGGCCCTTCTGAGTTGTCTGAGAGCGGACGCGACTGTGGCCACTTCGATCAGTCATACTTACCTCACAGTTATGGTACCCCATGCTGTGGATACACTTTTGAATAAGACAAAGACACAGCACCTCACCAGTGCACGTCTTACTGGCTATGAATTGACATTGTTTGCTAAACACATTACGATCAAGAGATGTGCCACTCTGAATCCAGCCACATTAATACCCCTCCCTTCTGAGAATGATGCAGTCGACAAACATGACTGTATTTTCCGGACGGAAGAAGAGACGAAAGGACGGGTAGACCTGACTGATGTTCCTTTATCTGACTCTCAAGGAGAACTATATGTCGATGGCTCTTGTTTTAAATTACCAGATGGCACCACCACTGCAGCTTATGCTATCACTACATTGCGGACAGTGGTAGAGACATGACGGTTCCCTATCAGTCGGCTCAAGCTGCTGAGTTTGCTGCCCTTATTCAAGCTTGCGAATTATGTGAAGGTCTGGCTTTCAATATTTATACTGACAGCCAGTACGCATTTGGGGTCTCGCATAATTTTGGCGGCTTTGGGCAGAGAGAGGGTTTCTTACCTCTCATGGTACCAAGATTCAGCATGGGCATCTTATATTGTGGCTTTTGTCTGCTTTAACGCTCCCCAAGAAATTGGCAATAATCAAGTGCAGCGCCAATAGAAAGGTTACAGATGATGTGGGTAGAGGAAATGCTTTTGCAAACCAGGTAGCTATGGAAATGGCCTGAAGTAAAATGAAACGCATGTTTGTTGCAGGTCCAGCTAGATGGGTTTCCGAGGTTGTTATGTTTGAAAACACCCTTGAGAGTGTAAAGGAAATACAAAGCGAAGCCATGATAGAGGAACTAGCGAAATGGCAGGAGAGTACAGCACAGTTGAATGAGGAAGGGTGTTGGTTTGATAAATCAGGACAACAGAAATTGATGTTGCCCGATGCATATGTTCTTCCCGTGGTTACTATGGCACATGGTCCAGCTCATATTAGTGTGTGGCATAATGATAACATATCCAAGACAGCTGTGCATTTGGTGAAATACTGCATGGTCTGTATGATGCATAATCCAGGGAAGGGCACCACTACACCACCTGGTAATTTTGCACCATCCACTTTTCCTTTTGAAGTCCTCCAAATGGACTACATCAAGTTAGAGAGATGGAAAAATCTTAAGTACGTTTTGGTGGTTGTATGTGCTTTCAGTAAATGGGTTGAGTCCTACCCCACTAAAGATAATACGGCCATTACGACTGTGAAGGTACTCCTTAAAGAGTACTTTCCTTGTTTCAGCTTGCCTCGAATTATCTGGAGTGACAACTGAAGTCATTTTAATGGGAAAGTGATTACATTGATTTATGAAGGGTTGCACATTAACCAGAAATGGCATGCTGCTAATCATCCCCAGTCAGCTGGTCTTGTTGAGAAGTAAAATGGTACTGTCAAACTGAAATTGGCAAAAATCCAAGAGACAACAGGGTTAAAATGGTCAGATGCTCTACCGTTAGCTCTTTTGTCAACAAGAATGACAGCCCATTCTAGAACAGGATTGTCACCTTATGAGGTCATGTTCGGACGCCCGGCAAATGTATGGGGCGTCCCACGTCCTCGTAAATATTCAGATATTGAATATCCTGTGTTGCTTGATTATCTTGACCAGTTAACCGTAAGTTTGCGTTCTATTCACCAACAGGTGAGTCCCTACCTCCTTTACCAGAGGGACCCGGCCACGACATTCAGCCTGGAGATTATATTCTCCTCCGGAACTTCCAGGGGAAGAAAAGTTTGGAGCCACGCTGGAAGGATCCTGAGCAGGGTCTGTTGGTGACACAGATGGCTGTAAAGGTTGTTGGTCGAAAGAACTGGGTTCACGCCACCCACTGCTGGAGGATTCCTTTGCTGTTGCCATACAACCAGTGGGTCAAAGAGGGTGTGGGCGATACAGAGTGCAAGCAGGTGTTCAGGTTTGTTCCCTTCAGTGATGCCCAGCTGACCTGGACGCAGACCGAATGGGAGAACGATGATGTTTTGAATGAGGCTATTCAAGAGCCTTTGTTTATTGATCACACGGTGCCTGGGGCTACCAGGTACAATTTATGCTCTCGGCTGAGGGATACTGAGTCCAAGGAAAAGAAAGATTAGGGATGGACTGCACAAGATAGGTAGTACTGAGTTCAGTACCAACGGAATTAACAGAAATTAGTGGAGAATTTTGTATTCACTTTGCCCTTCTCACTTGAACATTAGGTAGAAACAACAGAAATATACCTTTTAGGTATACCATCTTTATCGACGTGGGATAGATTAAAAGAGCTTAGGACAGAGCAAGCTCCACCGCCAGTGCTCAAGAGCACCAACTTATTGATGGACGATAGGACCCTGTACCAGTGAGGCTCTGACGGACACTGGGAACTTCTATATTTTCTTTGCATTCTTGCCTCTTTGCAATACATTATGCATCCCTTTGGTAGAAAGGTTGCTGAGGAAGAGCAGCCAATGGTTCTTGTTGCACAGCACAATATGATGTGGACACGGAAAAACAAAATGATATGTGTTGTTCTTTTGGTTTTGCTGCTAATAATATTGTGTGAGGTGTCATGGGTGTTGGAAAATGATCAAAGTGTACCTTTATGCAGCAAGGGCAAGGTTATCTCCCCGAAAAGAAATAAAAGAACAGCCAGAGTAATGTATTTTTGGAGACACATAAGAGGTTCTTTGGAGAAGGGACAGCTGGTTACCCCACCCAATCTGTCACTAGTCTGTTGACTGCATATCCATCGTTACTTGTAAATTAGTAAATTAAATACTCGGCCACCTCAATTCACAGAAGTAAAAGGAGTATTTGGTTTTGGTTATCCGGGACCATGTCTATACCATAGAAAGCCACTGGGAATGTGATAACAACAACAATGTGATAACAATACTTATTGCGACAATTTCTATATGGAGAAACAGAATGTCACATTGGTGGGTGGGCATTACAAGGAATTGATAGTTACCCGAGAGGTCTGCTATTATCTCGCTTGTTGTCCCATTGTGAATAGCACTGATACATCACTGTATATAAATTGCTCAGGAGTAGTGCTGTACGAAAATACAATCCCCTTGGTGAATGACGAAGATCCAAGTACTTATGGGATGAACTCCAGGTATGCAGCAGTGGATTATGAGGGACCGATTTATGCACACTCACAGTTTTTCTTTTTGTCTAATGGGACGTATTCTAACGTCCACAATGGTACAGATGATGTAGCTCTTGGAATGGTATTGCCTCTAGGTGTACCTTGTAAATATGCTAAGCCTAACATACGATGGGTTAAAAGGACTTTGACGAAGGAATTATGTGAGGGAGTGACCGATATAGCGGTCAATAATTATAGTAATGGGATCACTTTTGGATACATCCTTTGTTCTATTTTCACTTTGGGTGGTACCTCTGATCCAGCGCGATATTAGCAAACAACATTCATACACAAAATACTCACTTGGGCCCATACATTCATACTATGCTAATACTTACGCTGGAGTGTCAGTGGTACTCTTTATTAAATCCCTGCTACCAATTACCTTCTGATCGAAGAGTAATAACTTACCAATGGATCCCCTTTGCTAATTGGGAAGTTTAAAATGAGTGCATTCATTATATTACATAAATCCTGAAATAATCACTGAGTCAGGAAGTTTTAAAATGTTTATCTAAAGTTTTAGCAGAGTAAAATACAGAGCCACATGGTACTTGATCGCAATACCCAAGATTAAGCATAGAAATGATTATTGCTAATCAATGACGGTGTTTAAGGAAAAGGAGAGGATAGAGACAGCAGCGCAACTAAAGGTTGCATTTATATTTACCTAAGTGCGAGAACCAAACCCCTTAGCCAAGGAGTTGAAAGAATAGGACCCAGGAAGGATGAAGAGCAAAGACTTCATCCAGGATCAGGACAGGACCGGTGACCTCTCTATAACGATGCCTGCGCCGTTCCCCTCTCTGGTACTCGGCTACTCCTCGATTCTCCCTTCTAATGGACTCCGCCGCCCCTCCTCAGGACCTCTCTGGACAGGGATTCAGTCTGCAGTCAATCAGCTGGGCGGTCTGGAGCTCTTCTGCCTGTCAATATGGACGCCTATTCTTCCTGCAGCATCTCCTGCCTCCGACTTCAAAACTTCCGACTAAACTAATTAGCTAATTCTATATCTATTATACCCTTCTACGCCCATGTACCTCCCCTTAATGTTGCTAAAATATGGGACCACTACTTCTGATTGGACAGGGACAGGGGTGGATTCTCGCACCATACCAATTTGGCCTAAATTGTAAAGCCTATTGTCTTTACGTTCCCACCCCTTCAAATTAATACATTTGCTTTATTTCCCACCCGTCTCATGACAAATGTAAACCAAATTTCATAGACATTGTATCAATGTGCGACAGGAAATGTAATAGTTCAACATCTTCGGCCATCAGGTTACGGCCTTGGACGACGTCCAGGTTGACTTCATTTGGCAGGCACACAGGACACATTCGCAGAACCATTTGCCTCTCGAGTTTCAGGTCACCAACCCAGGCCCAAGTTTACGAACTAATAAAAGTGCAAGAAGAAAATATTAAAATCACAAATAAAATGTTTCACTGTATGCCCACTTTTTCTATTCTATTCCCAATTAAATATATATACTATCCCGCATTAGTAGCGTTAGGAAACGACAATTTAGTAATGACATGAGAGCAAGCTAAAGCATGTGAAAACATCAAGCAGCCATTTTAATGCACACTGCGCAGAAGCAGAAGTTTCCCACCAAGCAAAGAAAGACGTCACACCATGTGATATGGTTGCGACATGCGCACTGAATTTTCCCGCGCATAGCGGCCATTTTGGATTACAGACAAGCGTTATTCATTAGTAAAACACATAGGCAAGCATCCTTCCCCTTTGTATAGTGTATACAAAGGTTAGTATTAACAATACAAGTTTAATAGATTAATACTGTGAGGAGGATTGAATACAAGCAAGTTTCATTTATGAAACCTTGCTCCATCAATCCCCTCTCTGATGGTGTTTCTGAGCCATCAAAACACTACCCTCAATCAGATGCCAACTTCTAGGAAATTACTTCATTCTCATCTGTACACTTTCTATTTTTCACATCCCCTTTCAACTTTTTGTATAATTCACTTCTCCATTCTTCAAGTTCTATTTCATCTAGTTTTCTCTTCTTTCCTTTTCCTGTCACTTTATATGTTCCATTCTTTTTACAGCATTTGCACCATATTGTTATTGACAGTACTATTATTGCTATCCCTGCTAAGGGTACTAATATTTGACCTATAAGTCCTTTTCCTACATTAGCAAACCAGGTTCCAATTGACGAGATACTATTTGTCAATCTTTCCAATACACTATCAACTTCCAGTGGTTTAAGTTAATTCTCAAATTGTGTTATATTCTGTATATACGTTCCAATTTCTGCACTCTTATTAGGAATATAAGTGCAACAATGTTTCGTCTTCAATAATTTACAGACTCCGCCCTCTTTTGCCAATATAATATCAAGAGCAAGTCGATTTTGCATCACCATAGATCTAATCGCAACCATCTCTGCATTAATCATTAGAAACCCTCCAGCAGTATCCGTTGATAAACGATCAACCACTGTAGACAGTTTACATATTTTCCTTGAGTTCAGAATTATTCCCACTGAAGGTATCAATGCACCAAATATATCACCTACAATTTCTGAAAAACTAGCTCTTTTACTACGTATTAATTCACTATTGTTTTCATTGCTCCCAGTGTTTCTTTTTACGTGGTATATTTTTGGAAATACTATTCCAAAATAACAACTTCCATACCACCGTGCAGGAAGCCTAAAGTAAGCTTTATTCCCACACACATAATAGATTCCAGGAAAAACTGAATCTGTTCCTCCTTTGAGTCCCCAACCTCCAAGAATTAAGAAATTGTGTTCACACTCACTGGTAGCGATGAAAACATTGTTATAGTCAGTCTTTAACCTATGAAGACAAATTTTTCCTGTCTTTACAAAATCCAGAGCCATAGCAGCTTGAGCCTTGCCAGGTGTGTAACTACCCTCTTTCTCAGCCCAAGGTGGCAAATGAGCCTTATGCTCAGAAGCTTTCTTTTGAAAATCTTGTCTTCTATCTTCTACTAAATTCAAAAATATCTTTTCTTCTTCAAGTAAAGAACATGTTAGATTGTGTCTATGTGCATGTGTTATGTCTATTGATTTCATTGTTAAGAAAAAGTCTCCCATAAACTGTGCATCTTGGCTACTAAGCACTGGGTTCATACTCTTGCGAATCGGAACCTCAGAAAATATCACATCTAAGTTTGAATAATAATACTGAAGTTTCCCTATTCTATAAAATAAACTAGACAAAACACTACATGATATGCCATATGTCAGTGGTAAATGGTGATATGTTAGACCTTCTGCTACTGATTCAGGTAACTTCATACAAACATAACAATTGCCAACTTCCATGGTATCTACATATTGAAATAATAACTTTGTGAAAACATTCAAACTAGTGTCGTTATCAGCTATCTCATGATGAATTTCTGTCTCATCTTCTGCCATTAGTTCTACTCTATTGCCCTTTATGTTAGCTGTCCTTTCCTTAGTTTCATTATTAATCTTCTTATCTATTATCATCAGGTAAGGAATTGCTATGATCAGGACTAACCAAACTATAAGCACCATCACTAGACTACATATGCATATTGCACAGCATCTTCTACAACATTTCTGTTTTGGTCTCCCAGTAACTCTATCGTCAGGCATTTTTCGACAAGGAAGATTGCTCTTTGTTAGACTTGGCATCTTTTGGCGTGTTTCCCCTGACTTTTTGCTTTCTGACCTCCCGGTTTTGACTCTGTTTTTGCTGGTGTAATGATTCTGCGCACTTTCCTCACTGCGGTCCAGTGGGAAAGTGCAAGTGCTCCTGTATAAAATGTGTTATGGATTGGTGTTTCCATGATTGGCCTATTTGGTCTATGTGTCAGTCCCTTGTAAAGTGCACTGCGAGTGCCGGGGCCTCTAGACCAAATGCTGTTGGTGGGCTGCAGCACTGGATTGTGCCACCCACGCAAACAGCCCGTAAATTGTAACTCGGGCCTGCCACCGCAGAGCCTGTGCGCAGCCTGGGGCTGCCATGTCGACTTGGCAAGTGCACACTCTTGCAAGTCCCTAAACCTTCCCTTTGCTACATGTTAGTCACCCCTAAGGTAGGCCCAAGGTACCCCTGTGGGCAGGGTGCGGTGTATGCGAAAGGTAGGACATGCCCGGGTGTGTGTGGCATGTCCTAATAGTGAATCACAGCCTAGTTCGTTTTTCACTATTGCAAGGCTACCTGTTCCCCCTAGGCCAGAACGGGCAGTTTTGATTATTACAGCTTATAATCCTAACTGACCCCGGGAACATGGTAGAAATTCGAGTTTAGTATGCCTGGACTCAGAATGATAAAATGCAGCTTTTAGTGAAGTTGGTTTTAACATTCTGTGTTTGAAAATACCACTTTTAGAAAGTGGGTATTTTCTTGTCTAACCATCCAAGCCTGCCTCTGCGAGGTTGTGTATTCCTTGTCTGGAGTGTGAGTGACAGGGGCTGGGGGATGCCAGGAGACAGGGTGAGTCAGCACAGGGCTGAATAGCAAGATCTACATGTAGATGGGTGGGAGGGGTCGCACCTGGGCCCTGAATAGGACAGTGCCTTTCCTCCACAATGCTGGCTCCACCTCCTGTGGTGCGTCTGATGTCCCTGGCCCACTCACTGAAAGAAGGGACGGAGACTTGTCAACAAAGTGCTCCAGAACTGGTTTGGACTAGGCAAAGGCCTCTCTGCCTTCAGAGAACAAAGGAATTTGGGATATAAATATTGGGGCCCTGACCCCATGAATTTAGATCTCGCTGGAATCAAGGAACCTGCCAAGACGAAGAGCTGGAAGAGCTGCCAGGAGGAGTACTGCCCCTTTGCTGTGTTGTTGCTTTGTTGGGTTGGCCTGCAGCTGCTGCTTCTTCCTTGGGCAGTGAAAGGACTGGACTGAACTTTCTACAAACTTGTGCTAAGTATCTCCAAGGGCCTGAAACCGAGCTGGCCTCCTGTTAAGAAGTCTCAGGGACTACAAAGACTTCACAAGCCTCTGGGTACCGCTTCTGGAACGCTGTTTCAGTTGCCACAGAGGAAGGGAACCGCAACCGACTCCGTCAACCGAATCCATCCCTGGCCGGTGACCTGTTTGCACCGCAGACCGCATCGCCCCGCTTCGCATCGCAACCCTGGTCTCACCGTGGGCGACGTCCGACGACGCCAACATCGAGCCGCTGCTTGCACCGTGACCTGTGGGCACCGCAGTTCGCATCGCATCGCTTCACTGAACCAACCGGACCTGACCGACGAGGTCGCTGCAACTGGCTCAAGAGTCGTGACCGCACCGCATTTGGGGCACCGCTCACACGTCTGCGACGCACCGCTCCGACTCGCACCGCTGTCCGACGCCAGCTCCCGCACTCCGGCTTGGTCGCCTGCATCGCAACCTGACAGCACCGCATCGAGCATCGTCTCACCCTGCATCGCACGCCTTGGACTCACCGACTCCGTCTGCACGACGCTCATCGAGCCGCTGCCTGCACCGCATCGAGGGACACCGCACCTTGCATCGCTCCGTCTTGCACCGCAATCGCGACGAACGCCGACCGGCTCGTACACTCCGTACCAGCCACAACGAGAAAGGTACTGTAACCGAGTCTGTTCACGACTCTGCTGGCCCGTATCGACGCGGTCGGCTGGAACTGTTAGACTCTGTGGTTTTCAGCATCGCGGTAGGCTCGGACGGAGCAACCGACTCGTACGAACTCCGCTTTTGTGCTATTCCTGCAAAGAAGAAGTTACCGTATCAAGCATTAATTTTTAAAGTACAGTATTGTGGATTTTTGTCGTAATTGGTCTTGTCTTGAGTATATAAAATATTGGTTATTTTTCTAAACTGGTGTGGTGTCCGTTTGTAGTGCTTACACTGTATTACTGTTGGTTATGTGCAAATGCTTTACACACTGCCTCTGAATTAAGCCTGACTGCTCGTGCCAAGCTACCACGAGGGTGAGCAGGGGTTACTTCACGAGTGTAACACCCTTACTCTGACTAGGAAGAAGGGTCCCTACTTGGACAAAGGTGCAAGCCCTTGCCAACTAGAGATCCCATTTCTAACACTCTTCTTATCTTTTCTTCTTTTCTTTAGCTTATTTTTTTGCTTAGTCAGGGTGGTCTTGTTTCTTCTTCGTAAGTTAGTTCTGCACTTGTTCCTTCACCACCACTGTCACTTGACTCCGAGCTTTCAAAATCTTCAAGAATGATGTAAGTCCAATCAGGACCCTTGAATTTGTTATTCATAAGTTTCAGTCTTTTACTTTTTCTTTTCTCTGACTTTTTCTCTTGATCAGTTTGACTTGTTACTTCAGGTACTTGATCTGGATCTTCACTTCTGGTTGTTATGTGGTACTTGTTGGACCTGGCCCTTTTTGGCATGTTCACCCCTGAACTTTTTGCCTTTTCCCTGGCATGGTGTTAGTGGTTTTAGGCCTCTGGGCACTTGGACACAGTGGTCCAGTGCCAAGTGCGTGCGCTCTCTGTGTGTGTGTGTAGTAAGCTTGGCCTGTCCTCCCATAGGAACGCCTGGGGGATAGTGTGCCTGTGGTAATTCCTGGTATGAAAGGTGCAGTGTGGTCAAGTCTAGTATGTATGAATTCGTGAGAATAAATGCTGCGCAATGGTGTGCCCAGATTTATTGTGACTGGTGTAGAAATGCCACTTTTAGAAGTTGGCATTTATGTGTGCTCTGTGTCTGCCTGCCTGATGTGGATTGCATGTCTAGCTCTGTGAGTGACAGGGCTGGGAGGTGTGTGTGGCTCCAGGAGGGGCAGGGTGAGTCAGCGCTGGGCTGAATGGGACACCTGAGCTGAGAGTGGTGGGAGGAGAGACCCCCTGACCCTGAATAGGATGTTGCCTGCCCTGCACAATGCTGGCTCCACCTCCTGTGGTGCGTCTGATGTCCCTAGCCTGTCTTGTGAAAGGGAAGAGGAGCTGGGCAAAACAAAGTGCTCCAAAACTTCCCTGAACCAGTTGCATCTGGTTCCCCCATGCCCTGCACTCTAACACAAAGGAAAATGGTGTATAAAAGAAGGGGCTGTGACCCCAGTGGGGAGCATTGAAGCAACTGGTATACAGATCCAGACATCTGCTGGCCCTCTACGATTGATTGCCGCCTGCTCACCCCCAGCCAAGCTATGCCCAAAGGACCTGGATGCTTTACTGGACCCCAGCATCCCAACATTAATTGGAGGCGATCTAAACGCCAAGCACCAGTGCTGGAATTCCCGCACTGCAAACAGCAAAGGACACGCTCTACTTGCCCACTCAAAGAAGGAGGACTTTGTAGTAGCTGGCCCGACTCAACCAACACACTATCCAGGCTCTGCACTGCATAAACCGGACGTCCTGGACATAGTCGTCATGAAGAATCTCTCCCAATCTATGGAGCTGGAAACCTTACCAGCACTGACGTCTGACCATAACCCAGTGTTGATCACAGTTGGAGACGTGCTTGAAAACCAGCAACAGGGCACCAGGCACAACTATAAGAAGGCAGACTGGAGCCTATACAAGAGAAGCCTGGAAGAGACTCTGGTCCCTGGCCCCTTACGCTGCATTGCCGACATTGACCAGGCGGTCCACCGCTTCACGGCTGCAGTCCACACTGCTATGGAACGCAGCATCCCTCAGCAGAAACCCCAACGATGCTCCATCTATGACCTACCAAACGGCATCAAGAAGTCAATAGCTGACAAGAACAGAGCCCGGAGAGAGTGGCAAAGGAATCGCACCCCTGACCTGCTGAAGAAGTACAATGAGTTGACTAGACAGCTGAAGATACAAATAAGCCAGCACAGAGGCGAAAAATGGGAAGCAGCAACAGCAAACCTGAAGGACTCTGACAACTCTCTCTGGAGAATGACCCGACGCTTGACTGGGAAAAAGGAACCAAACCCACCGATACAAGGAAAGACTCATCTGGCATGCAGCAACAGGGACAAGGCTGAGGTCTTCGCTGACACGCTGGAAGCATCCTTCAGGCCTAACCAGGCAAGCAAACTGGCAGCAGAAGTCGAGCAAGAGGTCGCTAAGCACCACCTGGAGCACCCACCGGAAACAGAAGCTGCAACCATTGAGGAATGCTCAACCGGTGAATTACTGGCCCTGGCAAAGACACTGAAAAACGGCAAGGCTCCAGGAAAGGACAGAATAGCCAACCAAGCCATCAAGATGCTCCCAGAAGCCACAGTGGACCATCTTGCTGAGATCTTCAATGCATGTATGCAGCACCAGTACTTCCCTAATTCCTGGAAAGAAGCAAGAGTCGTAGTTTTCCCCAAGGCTGGGAAGCCACTACGAGACCCTGCAAACTACCGCCCCATAAGCCTGCTATCCGGCCTATCTAAGCTCTTGGAAAAAGTTATCCTCGCCCGTCTCACGGACTTTGCGACAAGCGAAAACCTCCTTGCCAAAGAACAGTTTGGGTTCCGGAAAGACCACTCAACCAATCACCAACTTCTCAGAGTTGTGGACATCATTAGCCATGGATTCAACATCAACAAGTCTACTGGAGTAGTCTTTCTGGATGTAGCCAAAGCATTCGACCGAGTATGGCACAAGGGACTGCTTTACAAGCTTATCAAGCTCAAGTTTCCAAGCTACCTGGTCAAGCTGTTGTCTAGCTACTTGTCGGAACGGACCTTTCACGTGGCGGTACGAGAAGAATGTTCAACATCACGCCCTATTCTTGCTGGAGTGCCTCAGGGATCAATACTTGGACCATTCCTCTTTAATATATTTACAAATGATATCCCCACGGACTTAAAGAAGACTGATCTTGCTCTTTACGCCGACGATGTGGCAGTCATCTCCCAATCCTTCAGCAATAAGGAAGTGGCTAAGAACCTTGAATCATCGCTCAGCAGACTCTCCGGATGGTACAGCGACTGGCAGATAACCCTGAACACAAGCAAAACCACAGCAACCTTATTCACCAAAAAACTGAAAAGGAAGCATCCCCAGATCCTCCTCAATGGGGAAGAGATCAAATGGGAAAACAGCAGCTCCTACCTGGGGGTGACTCTGGATTCCAAACTCAGCTGGAGGAACCATGTAGAGAAGACTTGCCAGAAAGCAACAAAAAAATTGGCCGCATTGTACCCACTCCTGAGGACCAAGTCAATGCCAATGCAGAGCAAGGTGCGAGTAATCACTGCAATAATTCGACCAACACTGACGTACGCTTCTCCAGTTTGGAGTGGCTGCCACCCGCAGCTTCGGAAGGACTTACAGATACAGCAGAGCAAGGCCTTACGGATAGCAGCAGGTGCTCCTATCCTCACAAGAACAGCAGACCTCCACAGAGACCTGGGCGTTGAGATGTTGGATGACCATCTCCGCAAACTCAACAGGAATTTCTACAAAGGATTGGATCAAAAGAAAACCCACTGATCAGGAAACTTGCTGACATCTCCGCAAACCCATTTGACCGCTACCCGCGTCCCATCACAGCGCTGACCTTGTGAAACCAGAACAGCGGCTCAGCATCCAAAACTCATCTCTGCCAGAAGGCAATACCGCCTCGGCAGGCATCCAAAACTAATCGCTGTCAGAAGGCATTACCGCCTCGGCAGGCATCCGAAACTCATCACTGCCAGAAGGCATTACCGCCTCGGCAGGCACATAAATCTCATCACCTCCAGGAAGCTACAGCCCCGGCAGGTACCCCAAACTCATCACTGTCAGAAGGCTACCGCCTCGGCAGGCATCTAAAGTTCATCATTACCGGCTACCCGCGGCCCATCACAGCGCTGACCTTGTGAACCCACCTCAACTGTGACAAAGTGTCACACATCGATAAGAAAACCGAAACAGCAACTAAAAAACTCAAAATGAATGTGGAGTAATGAGGCTATTGCCTCGGTATCCAAAAATTCATCACTGTCAGAAGGCATCTGACAGACGAAGACATAGAACAGCGACCATGAAAATGTTCTTGTTCCTGGACTCGAATCTGCCAGGGGCGTGCTGCTGCTGGGGCCCAGGGGGGGCTGCCAGGAGGGCTTGCCTCACTGGGCCCTGTATTGCCCTGGATTTCAAGACCAACCTCTGTCCATGGAACTGAAGGAAGCTGCAGGAGAGGACTGTCCTTGTGTTGTGTGCTGTTCCCTGGATTGGCCTGCAGTAGTTGTCATTGGACTGGAAAGAAGAGGGAAAAGGAGCTGTAAGAGAACTTTTTAATCTTGAACCTGCAATCACCCAAGGGCTAGAGAGAGAACTAGCCTCCTGACTGGTCTCAGGCCCAGTAGACTTCATTTCGTCGCTTAAGTCTGTTAGCGAGCCGCCGCAGCCGAGGAGCGTCAAGAAATCCGTCGCACAGCTGCCGCTGAGTGCTCGCTGACCAAGTCATCGCCCCGCACGTTGCGGACCTTAGAATCATCGCTATCGCCCGTTTGCGAGCCGCCGCAGCCGAAGAGCGTCAAGAAATCCGTTGCACGGCTGCCGCTGAGTGCTCGCTGACCCGATCATCGCTCCGCACGTTTGCGGGCCTCGAAACCATCGTTTGCGAGCTGCCGCGACCAAGAGCGTGAGGAAAAACATCGCTATCACGCCCTAGCGGCATTTTGTGTATTGACACCAACGTTTTACATACTTATTTACCGGACCAGAGGGGCACGTGTTCTTTTTCAGTGCCACAGTGTTTGGGGGCATTGTTTGCTACAGAGCCCCGTGTGGCTCCATCATTTGGCCTCAGTATTTCAGAGCCTACGTGGCTCCACCATGTGCATATTTATTTAAAGAGCCAGTGCGCTCCACAGTGCTTGGGGACATGTTTATTCTTAGAGCCCGTGCGTGGCTCCAACGCTTTGTATTTGTTCCAGAGCCCATGTGGCTCCAACGAAGGGGGCATAATTTGTTTTAAGGGCCACTGAGAGCCCATGCCTCATTTATACATTTCCAGCTGCCCAGCAAGTAGTGGGCAGCTGCAACGTTAGGTTATTCTTTCTTTTAGGGGACATGTTTTGAAGTTAGGAGTGAGCTGCAGTCCTTTGCCCCAGTACTTTCCCAGCTGCCCAGCAAGTAGTGGGCAGCTGCAACGTTCGGTTGGGCGCAATTGCGCACCCTTGACTTCTGCTGCATTGGCAGCGCGCCTGACTTTTGGGACACAGGGCATTTGAGCCCCTTTAGAGATGGCCAGTTGGCCCAGGGGGACTGTTAGGTTTATAGGGCGCCAGGCCCTAATGTGATTTGGGTGTTAGTGAAACCTCTTTCCTAGGATTTATAGGCTAATGTGATTTATACCTCTGCTATGGTTCTTTCTACTATGAGGTTATGTGCTACTGTGAGTATGTGGTGCTAGGAAATGTGATGCATTTACTATGGTTTACGCACCCTGTTTCATACCTCTAAAATGTGGTTTCTATGCTTGTGAGGTTATTACTTCCTAATGCGTTTAGGTGGTGAGCAATTTTCCCTTGAGATTATTTCCTAATGTGATTTATACTTAGGATGTTATTGTCTAATGCGTTTAGACTGGAGAGATAACTGCATAATGGGTTTATGGTGGTGAGGTTGGCGCCTAAGGTTTTGCGCCTAATGTGATGCTGTGCATAATGTGGTTTATGTTACAGGCTGATGCTGAGTACAGTGGTTGCCAGTGATTACTGGTTGTACGTTTCTGATATGTCCTACATTTATTATGTGTTCTACATCTCTATCCTTTTACTAAGTGATGGTCCTGACAGTGGTCCCCGTGGCCCTGTCATGTGTACATAATCCCCTGTAAATATTGTTCCGTGCCAGTTGGCACAGTGTATTGTATGTGCGTACTATTCTAATGTGTTATGATAATACAAAGGCTATTTTTATATATAACCTTGTGTGGAGTTCCTTTTGTAGTGTGCCTTGGGTGTTGTGCTGTGTGTGTGTTGCGCAAACGCTTTACACATTGCCTCCGGGATAAGCCTGACTGCTCGTGCCGTGCTACCAAGGGGGTGAGCAGGGGTTATCTTGGGTGTGTAACTCTCTTGCCCTGACTAGAGTGGTGGTTTCTGCTTGGCTTTGGCGCAAGCCTTAGCCAACCAGAAATCCCATTTCTAACAGTACTTTACTCTTTTAATGACACTTGGCCAATGATCTCCTTTTCTTGTTTTCTTTGTTGGCACTGTTTCTTTATTTTCGTCTTTAGAGATCTCGTTATTCTCACTGCTTAGTACTGCTTCGTTTTCTTCGATTACTATTTCTTCTGTTTGCTCTTTTTCAGGTCTGATTGGTTTCTCTGTAACAGTTCCACTGTGAGTTTCCAATAATTGACCTTGTTCTTTGTTTATTTCTTCAAGTTCATGTCTTTCGAAATGTTCTTCTTCTTTGTACTCTTCTTGATCTAACTTGTTTTGATCAGGGCTTATTGCACTGTGAACTTCTGCAGCCTGACCGGATTCTTCTAGACCTGTCTGCCCCTGTTCAAAGTCTATTAGGTCTTCACTGTTTTGAGTCCAATTTTCTTTCCCTATCTGACCTTGTTCAGGATTTCTTAGTGTCTTTTCTTCTTGTTCCTGAACTGCTTCTTCTTCACCTATCTGATCTTCTTCAATTTCTTCCAATTTTGTTTGACTTCTTGTTTTGTGGTATACTTCAGGAACTTCTACCACTGGTATCCAATCCTGACTTGTGCTCGGTTGTTCTTCTTCAGCTTCTCTTGAATCTCGAACCTGAGATCCTTCAGCTGGGCAACCTTCAGCTTCTTCAGTGATTGGCGTTGTCTGAGGATCCTCTTCCTCGGGATCTGGTACTCTCTTGGTGTGGCTTACATGAATCCAATTAGGAAATCCGGCACACTTCACTGCTGTATTCGTTGTCAGTATGACTTGACACGGTCTGCCCCATCTAGGTGATAGACACGTTTCTCTGGTGTGATTCTTCACTACCACCCAGTCACCAGGATTCAGATCATGTTCTTGTTCAGGCTGCCTGGAAACTGCGTCTTCTCCAATCTGGTGAGAGACAGAATGCACTAGGTCAGCCAATCCTTTGCAATAGTCCAGAACCATATCATCAGATATATTCACCAGTTTGTTTGTGGGAACATGTGTTTGTCTCATTGCTCTTCCCATCATTATTTCATGTGGGCTCAATCCTGTTGTTCTCTCAGGTATGCTTCGGAGTCCCATTAAAACGAGTGGCAATGCATCTGGCCATTCTAATGAGGTGGATGCACACATTTTTCCCAATCTTGACTTTATAGTGCCATTCAGTTGTTCAACCACTCCAGAAGCTTCTGGACGATATGCACAGTGCAGTTTCTGTTTGATCTGGAATGCTTCACAGATTATTTGGATCACTTCGCTGTTAAAATGCTTTCCTCTATCTGATTCCAAAGTTACTGGAAAACCAAACCTAGGTATGAGCTCTCGTAGCAACAGTTTCGCAACTAATGCTGTCATTTCTCCTAGTAGGGTAAGCCTCCACCCACTTTAAAAACAGACACACTATGACTAGTACATATTTCAGCCCTCTGTATGGCGGTAACTGTATGAAATCAAACTGAAGTCTCATAAATGGACCTTCTGCCTTTCCAATTTTTCCAAATCCAATTACTTTCTTCCTCCCCGGATTATGCATCTGGCAAGTTAGACATCTCTGGCAAAGACTCTCTGCAACAGCCCTGAATTTGGGATTGTACCAATTCTGTCTGAACAGCCTAATCATTGCATCTCTCCCTATGTGTGTGTCTCCATGATACATCCTAGCCATTTGTGAGAGTAAAAAGTCTGGCATGACTGGTCTGCCATCAGCACTGATCCACACTTCATCATCTCCTCTTTGGGAACAACCCACCTTGATCCACAAATTCTTCTCACTTTCATCAACCTCATCTTGCAATTTCTTGACGTCATTCCAAGTTTCAGGTGGCATATACAGCATAAGTTGGCAGCTGATTCCCATTCTTTCCACCGTTTTATTGACTGACATTCTGGTTTTGGCACAATGTTGAGCCACCAGATCCGCATATCTGTTGCCGACTACCACCCAGTCATCTCCTGACTGATGTGCGGCACATTTCACCACAGCCAATTCTTTTGGTGATTGTATTGCTTCTAGCAATTCCCTTAAAAATTGTCCATTTTTAATGGGGGATCCTGAAGAAGTCATGAAATCCCTCTGCATCCATAGTTGGCCAAAATCATGCACAACCCCGTAGCCATATTGGCTATCTGTAAATATGGTTACTCTCTGATTCCTCCCAATTTTGCAAGCTTTTATCAATGCAATCAATTCAGCTACTTGTGCAGATTTGACTCCTGGTAAATAGGATGCTTCAACTATTCCAGTTAATTCACATACTGCATAGGCAGCAGTTAGTTTGCCATCTTCATGTCTTTGGCATGAACCATCCACAAATAGCTCGCTGTCTGGCTTTTTAAGAGGCTGTTCCTCTATATCTGGGCGTGGTTTTGTACATAATTCCGTAATTTGTATACAATCATGTTCACCTTCTTCATCATCTTTAATTTCCTCATGATATGGGTTTGGCAGTAAGGTTGCTGGATTTATTATAGTACACCTTACCATGGTCACATTTTCAGCACCCATTATTATTCTTTCATATTTAGTCAGCCGACTAGGAGTAAGATGCTGAGTTCGGGTTCTTGTCAACAGAATGACAACTGCATGTGGAACATACACTTTTACAGGGTGTCCCATCACAATTGATTCACTCTGTTCAATGCTCAAACACGTAGCTGCCACTGCTTTTAAGCATCCTGGCAACGCGGCTGCTACTGGGTCTAATGTAGCAGAGAAATATGCTATAGGACGTCTGTCTAATCCGTGTCTCTGAGTTAGGACAGAAAGTGCACAGTTTTCTCTCTCATGGCAGAACAATGCAAATTCTCTTTTATAATCAGGCATGCCTAAAGCAGGTGCTGAGCAAAGAGCATTTCTCAATTTTACAAAGGCTTCTACACTTTCATCCTCCCACTCAACATGGGTCCTTTGCTTTCTTTTTTGTCATGTTAATTAATGGTTTAGCTAACATGGAAAATCCTGGTATCCATTGTCGACAGTACCCTACTATTCCTAGGAACATTCTCACTTGTCTTTGGGTTACAAGCATTTGCATTTTCTTTATTAGTTTTACTCTTTCAGAGGTTACTCTTCTTTTTCCCCTCTCAATTTGGTGTCCCAGATATTTAACAGCTGTTGTACAGAACTGTAATTTTTCAGGTGAGACTTTATGCCCTTCCTCGGCCAAAAGATTTAATAGTGCTATGGAATCAACGACACAGTCCTCTCTGGTATTCGATGCCACTAATAAGTCGTCGATATATTGGACTAAGACTGAGCTTCCTGGCATCACTAGTTTTTCAAGGCACTTTTTCAGTATCTGGTTGAAAATAGAAGGACTTTCTGTGTACCCCTGAGGAACACGATTCCACACATGGACCTTGTTCTCAAATTTAAATGAGAAAAGATAATGACTGTCTGGGTGCAATGGTATTGAAAAGAACGCTTGACACAAATCAATTACTGTGAACCATCCTGCACTCCAAGGGATCTGGTATAGAATTACTGCAGGATTTGGCACTATAGGACAACATGGTTCCACAATCTTATTTATTTTTCTCAAATCCTGAACAATCCTATATTTTCCACTAGGTTTCTTCAAACCCATTATTGGTGAATTACATGGGCTACTCATTACTTCCTTTAGGATGTTTTGTTTTACCATTCGATTAATTTCTTCAATGACTCCTGCTTTTACTTCTGCACTCATTTTGTACTGTCTGGTATTTGGGAAAATTGCACCTTCTTTTACAGTAATTTTTACTGGATCTATTTTAGCCATAAGTCCTACTTCCTTTCCGGTGAAATCCCATACTATGGGGTTTACTGTACCTTTTAATTCTTCTGGCAAATCGTCTTTTGTTATTAACGAAAACATTTCGTCTACTTCTGTACCTTGTTTTGCAATCATAATTTTATATACATGGTCTTCATCTGGTGTCTGAACTGCCACACCATCCGGTGTGCAGAAAATTGTACAATTCATTTGCACAACAAATCCCTACCTAATAAGTTTACTGGGCTAGAATCACACACTACAAATAGATGCATTTCTCTGAAGTTTCCTATTTTAACTTCCATTGGCTCGGTAAGAGGTGTTCTAATTCTTTGATTTGCCACCCCTACTACTTGGATATTTTCACCAGAGAGAGGAAGGTCTGGAATGTCTGCTGTTCTCACAGTAGACCGGGTAGCACCAGTGTCCAAAAGGAAAGTAATATCATTACCTTTCACATTCCCTTCAACATATGGACCAGACTGATCTACCTGTAAGGATGCGCCAAGTACGCACTCCTTCTCCCCCTCTCCTAGGCACCGTCATGAACTGAATTGACAGAAGTCGTCCTGCAAAAGAAATTGTGATGTCATATAATCATTCTTACCACATCCTCCTTGGTATCCGATGTCTGTACCGTGCTTTGCTCTGCTTACATTACCCTGAATAGGTGCAGGTGGTAATTGACTCTGAGGATTTACACCCTGCTGTGAGTCATTCTGCGTCTGTGGATTTAAATTTTGATTTGGGCCATTATTATTCCGATTCTTTTTACATTCGTCCTTCCAATGCCCCAACTTTCCGCATCCATGACAAGGAAATTTCTTTTTAGCTTCTTCTCTATTCATTCGTCCTCTAAATTTTCCACCATTCCCAGTATCACCATTCGTTCCAGAATCTTTTCCTTGATTTTCACTCGGATTTTCCAAATTAATTCCCTGTTTCTCGGCCATTTTTACCTGTGCCCACATTACCTTCTCCTGTAATTTCTTATGCCTATCCTCAATATCGTCTCCACAATATTTTGCAAACTTCAAAATCTCATCGATACCTTTCCCTTGCCAACAAAGCATGTGCTGCTTAACCATCTGACAAATTTCCGGTTTCAGACCATAAACAAATCGATACACAAACTGACTCATGTTCTTGTCTCCAATGTCCTCAAATCCAATATACTGTTTAAATACCTGCAGTAAACGCTCATAGTAGGAATGTACCGATTCATTAGCCTCTTGGGTAGTTCGATCTATTTTTACCCAATCTGTTTCTTTCGGGGGTATCTTCCCTTTTAGGTAAGTTATCACCTGCTGATACTTTTTCATCACATCATTTGACGGGGCACCTGTTTTCGGATCTCTAGGATATTCATCACTTGGCCAATCTACTGTGATTTTGCAATCTGTCCACAAATCGGCAGGTACCACTATGTCAAACAACCCATCCAGATCCTTCAACAATACCTTTGACACCTTTACAAACCTTTCAACCTGCTTGTACCATTCAATTGGTTTTTCTCTCAATTTTGGAAAATCATTCGTAAATGATAAAATATCCTGTCTGCTCCATGGGACATGTACATATCCTCCTCCCGCAATTTCTCGCATTGGGTACATTTGGTCTGTTTTCTCTGTTTCTTTCATCACATATTCTGATGCTGTTCTACTTATTCGAGCTTCTTCCTTTTTCTTGGCCCACCTAGTTCTCCATTTATCTAGGTCTCCCCATTTTTGCAAAACTAACATTAATTCTCTTATTTGTAATCTTCTTCCAGAGGCATTCATATTTTCTAAATCTTTGTCTGAAAATTCGGCTCTATAGGGTTTCTGTAGTACTTTTGATCTCCCTATTTCTATTCCCATCTGTAGTGCTAGATTGGATAATTTTTCATGGAATAACCTTACATTTCTGGTGATACTCCTGCACAGGAACAATAATTCTTCATCATCGTAGGTATTTAAGCGCTCTAATCCTACATTTCCTGCTATTATTTCTTCTAATTCAACTTTCAATTTATGAATGTCTATTATTTTGGGGGGTGTGCACTGTTTATCTGACCCTTGTTCCCACTTTTCTAAATCTTCAGGTGTTATTATAGTGGCACTTCTTGCTCCTGATGAAGTTATTAAACTTACATCTTTTGAACATCCAGGTACATCTTTTCTGGGAGTGCTATTTACAGAACCTTGAATAGGCAAGTCCATGAGTGATATTGTAGATTCACAATCACTAAATTGATACTCAATTATAACTGGAGCTTCAGGTTTGGGATTATTCACAGGAGTAGGTGCAATTATCGGTGGAGGACAACTTCCCTGGGTACCATATAATGGAACTACTGGACCAATCGTTACAGGTATGGTCAACGAATCAGGGTGTACCTTTATCTGTGTTATTTTCTGTATCAATTCTGTTCTGGTCTTTTCTAGGGCTTCTTTTTCTTTGTCATGAAGTATTCTACTCGGGGTGAATTCATGCATTACCTGTGGTACTAATGGAGTTTTTAACGGTGGTGCACTTGGGGTGCATCCACTTGTCCCTTCCTGATATGGTGGGGGGTTTCTTAACATTTCCTCCATAAATTCGTCTTCAGACTCCTCATTTCTCATTAAATGTTTTGTCTTTTCTGTGCATTTACTTCCTAATTTTTCTTCTGCTGTTAATAATGGATATAATCCTTTTGTAATCATTGCCCTTCTCCATTGTTTCATCTGACCATCCCTAGACTCATGTAAGTATCTGGGGAAAAATGCTGGATAACTCCTATTTGTCCGATATCGGTCACGCTCAAATGCCTCGGTTTCCCATTCCTCTAAAGCTTCGTATTGAGTTAATCTAGGTCTGGGTTCTAAGTCATTCATCCTCAATCTCAAATTTTAAAGAATTCTCCCATTAAAAGTACCATTCTCGGGAAATGCTAATACTCCATCATTTTTGGTATATTCTATCCAATTCTCCATCCATACACAAGTATGATAACCTCTCTCCATCATCATGAATGATGCGGGTGTCTTTGCTGGTGGAATAATAATTCCTTCTCTAGTTTTGATTGGTTTATCCTTTTTAAAATAATTCTTAATCTTTTGCAGAAATGACATCTTTCTCTTTTCTCCGTACATCTTGGGTGAATACCGATATATAAAATTATATTCTGCAAAACCTAAATATCTCCTATCCGGACGAGTTCCTGTTAAAGTCGGATCGCGTTTTAACATGCAATCTCTTATCCACTAAGATTGTAGCTTCTATATTTTCAACCAATCAAATGTCTGCTAACCTTTATTTCTGAACAAATCCTTGCGCGGCCTTCTGGTGACGTTTCTCTGTCAACCCCTCCTTTACAATCTGCGCTTTCTCTGTCCCTCGCTGTTTCAACCAATCCCAGCGCGGCACCTGTGATGTCAGTACTGCTCCTGACTTCTGACCTCTCCTTTACAAGAGTCTTGCCACACCCGCTGTTTCAACCAATCCCAGCACGGCGTTTGTGACGTCAGCTCCCTCTCCGGCAACTGACCCTCCCTTTACAAAAATCTTACGCAAACTTATTTTCTCTATAAATCTTCAATTACATTTCAGTAACAACATAAAACATTCGCTATCGTGCCAGTTTCTTCTAAATTCGAAAAAGATAGTTTCTCTCACACTTAGTAAAACCTTTCCATTTACTAGACATACACTACGAGTAAAACCCTTCCGTTTACTCTTCACACAAGCTCCAGAAATACCTGTTACTTCTTCAATGTTACCCTTTCTAGGTGATATAACATCAAATTTTCACCAGCGTACTCTTTTGCTATTACTTACACGCATAGAGTCCCTAACGAGTACTTAAAGTCCTGCTTAACTTTTCAGTACTATTTCTGCCTAACAGATAACCTCACTCCAGTATGGCTTCCACTTGCCACCCGCTATTCTTTTTACCCCGGGGTATTCTGGACAACATAAAACAAAACTCTAAAATAAGCGAATGTTAGTTCATAAAAATACAAATAAAATTCTCATTAGCCAATTAACAAAGAGTAACCATCCTCTGGTTACCAAAAAAATGATCCAGCGCGATATTAGCAAACAGCATTCATACACAAAATACTCACTTGGGCCCATACATTCATACTACGCTAATACTTACGCTGGAGTGTCAGTGGTACTCTTTATTAAATCCCTGCTACCAATTACCTTCTGATCGAAGAGTAATAACTTACCAATGGATCCCCTTTGCTAATTGGGAAGTTTAAAATGAGTGACATTCATTATATTACATAAATCCTGAAATAATCACTGAGTCAGGAAGTTTTAAAATGTTTATCTAAAGTTTTAGCAGAGTAAAATACAGAGCCACATGGTACTTGATCGCAATACCCAAGATTAAGCATAGAAATGATTATTGCTAATCAATGACGGTGTTTAAGGAAAAGGAGAGGATAGAGACAGCAGCGCAACTAAAGGTTGCATTTATATTTACCTAAGTGCGAGAACCAAACCCCTTAGCCAAGGAGTTGAAAGAATAGGACCCAGGAAGGATGAAGAGCAAAGACTTCATCCAGGATCAGGATAGGACCGGTGACCTCTCTATAACGATGCCTGCGCCGTTCCCCTCTCTGGTACTCGGCTACTCCTCGATTCTCCCTTCTAATGGACTCCGCCGCCCCCTCCTCAGGACCTCTCTGGACAGGGATTCAGTCTGCAGTCAATCAGCTGGGCGGTCTGGAGCTCTTCTGCCTGTCAATATGGACGCCTATTCTTCCTGCAGCATCTCCTTCCTCCGACTTCAAAACTTCCGACTAAACTAATTAGCTAATTCTATATCTATTATACCCTTCTACGCCCATGTACCTCCCCTTAATGTTGCTAAAATATGGGACCACTACTTCTGATTGGACAGGGACAGGGGGTGGATTCTCGCACCATACCAATTTGGCCTAAATTGTAAAGCCTATTGTCTTTACGTTCCCACCCCTTCAAATTAATACATTCGCTTTATTTCCCACCCGTCTCATGACAAATGTAAACCAAATTTCATAGACATTGTATCAATGTGCGACAGGAAATGTAATAGTTCAACATCTTCGGCCATCAGGTTACGGCCTTGGACGACGTGCAGGTTGACTTCATTTGGCAGGCACACAGGACACATGCGCATAACCATTTGCCTCTCGAGTTTCAGGTCACCAACCCAGGCCCAAGTTTACGAACTAATAAAAGTGCAAGAAGAAAATATTAAAATCACAAATAAAATGTTTCACTGTATGCCCACTTTTTCTATTCTATTCCCAATTAAATATATATACTATCCCGCATTAGTAGCGTTAGGAAACGACAATTTAGTAATGACATGAGAGCAAACTAAAGCATGTGAAAACATCAAGCAGCCATTTTAATGCACACTGCGCAGAAGCAGAAGTTTCCCACCAAGCAAAGAAAGACGTCACACCATGTGATATGGTTGCAACATGCGCACTGAATTTTCCCGCGCATAGCGGCCATTTTGGATTACAGACAAGCGTTATTCATTAGTAAAACACATAGGCAAGCATCCTTCCCCTTTGTATAGTGTATGCAAAGGTTAGTATTAACAATACAAGTTTAATAGATTAATACTGTGAGGAGGATTGAATACAAGCAAGTTTCATTTATGAAACCTTGTTCCATCACCTCTATGGCCAGGGGTGAGAAGGCTAGAGAATATTTTGGGTGTAAGCTGCAGATTTTATCTAATACCACGGTAGTAGCTTTGCGTAACATTACCACTCAGTTGGAGAGTATGCGAATATATTCGGAACAGACTAGATATGCATTTGATTTTATTTTAGCTAAGAGTAGTGGTGTATGCGCGGTAGTGGGCAATCAGTGTGTGGTCGGGATCAAGAATATGCCAAAAATAATACCAAACACATTCTAGATATCCTTGACAACGTAAAAGGAATGGAAAGTGGGAATTGGAGTTGGTCTCTCTTTGGCAGCTGGGGCTGGATTCTTGAAAAATTGATTTATTTGATTGTGTTATTGGTGCTCTGCTGTGCCCTTATTCAATGTGTTCCCTTCTGCTGCTCCTATTGTACAACTATTCTCACCCCTAAAAAGAAGATATCAATTCAATACACGAATGCTGCCACAATGGTTCAAAAGGATATTGAGGATCTGATGAATATCGATGAGGGAATTTTAGAGAATTCCTCCCTCCTTACTGTTTCACTTCCTGATGCTGATAGTATGGAATGCTGATAACTGTTTATTCATGTGATTTCTTATTACTGTTTATAGTTTTGTTTCCTCTTGTGGCTGCTAAAAAATGTTTTAGCTCATGCTAAAAGGGGGTCTGTTAGAATAGAAATTGTTTATGCTTACGCAGTGCTCTATGGAAGTTAGCATTCGCTGCACCATTTTCTATTTGGGCGTCATTTTAAGCTGTTCGAAACTGATCTTGTCTAATTCAGAGAAATGCTCCCCTCTGAGTTTCGTTTCTTCCCTTAGGTTTTGTTTTAGTAATGAGCACACTGTTCATGTCAGCACATAGCTTTCTCACTAGATAGAGGCCCTCTCCCCCTTGTCTGGTGGCGGGCTCCGGATGGAACGACCTTGGACTATGTTACTTTGTGTAAGATATGAGCGCTGAATCGCTTTTCATGTATTTCGCTGTTTAAGTGCACCTGCTTGGAAAATTCCACTGTGGCGTGTTTTCGCCCTGTTATGAAACATACATAATGTATCTTTATGCTTGCCGATTTCAGTTCCCTCTGCAACACTCTTAGCGACTGGGCAGATGGGCTCCACTCTGAGTGTAAATGAATAAACAGTTATTGGTTTGTATTCTCTACTGTCTGACCGACTCTTCATTTAGCACGGAAGGCTGAGAGGTGGTCTTTAGTGACCCGGGTGGCCCTAAACGGGTTACTTCCTTCACCATGCAATCCCATCCAGAGCTGGAACAGCTGAAATATTTACCAGAGACAAGTTTCTTTGTTCACGGTGTGATGATACGTGTGATTTTAGAACCAAATTCACACTGTGTACTGCAGAGCATTCTGGGACAAAGTGTCCATTTAAGAGCAGGAAGAACACAGTCAGAAAACCAATCCAAAGTACTTGGAAAAGAAATGCAATTGTAATCCAAAGGTGTAACCATGGAGAAACAAGGTATGTTGTTTTTAGCAACTGATAGAACACACGCACTCTTAGATCGAAAGGCAGGGGTGGAGGGGGCAGTGGAACCTCCAATGCATCGAAGGATAAGTCATCAAAGTTGATGAGATATCCAGACGCCATCCGGTCTATCTTTGGCAGCTATGTAGGCTGGTTAGAATTAGAAGAAGACTCGATATGTGGTCTGTTGATATAGGTATTGTGCATCTTTGAAATCTAAAGTGAAATCTGTGTTTCTGTACTTGTAGAATACATAGTAGTCATTGGTTGTGAAACAGGTAGAAGGCATTCTTCATTATTTTTTTTAGTTGTCCAATGTTGAAGAGAACAGGCTTTGTTTGTAATTAAAGCTTCCATCTGGACAGCTACCCAGGGTCCCATGCAGCTTACTGTTGAGAATCAGCCACTCTGCGGCTGGCAAGGGGCGGAAGAAGTACAGTTCTTGTACCTTCAACAGCCAAGACAAGCACAGCCTTCAACAGCCAGATAGGATGGCCCAGACCCATTTCTGTCCACTATCTTTCCCTGACCAGATCCCTAATCTTTGGGATCCAGCTGGTTCTTGCCAGAACAACCTTCACTTCTCAAGGTGACAATAGCGCTTTGAGAGCACAAGGACGGAGGAAAACATGGGGGCCAGCTAGCGGCGGGTCGCGGGAGCCACTACGTTCGGTAGTAATCACTTTGCGCAGGGGGACTAGTTAGCCGCAATTTTTTACTGTGCAATAGCCTACCTGGTAGCATACCCAAAGTCAGGCTACGGCGGGGGGGCGGCAGGGGCCCATTCAGGAAGACTGCTGGACGGCATGCATGGACTCTCCAGGCACCGAGTCGCACTGGGTTGAAGGAGCGTTTCGGCTCTGCAGAGGTCATGGAGCTACGGCTCGATTTCCCTTCCGGGGAGGGAGGGGCAGGGACTGCTCGCCCAGCGTGTGCAGTCAGGAAGAGCTCGACAAAGGCAGAGTGGAAGGCAAGGAGCGGAGGACTGTTGCAGCGGTGCCGGGGAGAAAAAAGCCTAAAGGGAGAGGAGGCAGCACACGTCTCACAAGGGTAAGGTCCGGGGGGGCTCCATTTATTAACTCTGCTAGCCCGGAGGGAAAGAAGATAGGGGTAGTGTTAGTCCCTCTTGTGGGGAAGAAAGTAGGAAAACCAAAAATATATAACAGGTATGCATTGAGTAGTACTACAGCAGAAGGGCAGGTTAAGGCAGTTTCCACCCCAGAGTTAGCAAAAAAGAATACAGTAAAGTGCATAAAAGTCGCCCCGGAAGAATAGTTATTAAAGGGGGAAGGAGGAGGTGGTCTTAAAAATGGGAGAAGAACGGAAACAGGGGGAGTCTAAGGATCAATTTAGCAGGGAGGTGGAAGATGGCTGCAGTCATGACTCGGGTAGTGATATGATGAATGTGGGAGGCTCTGATCTGGCTAGCCCAGAGAGATTCCAAGTCCTGGCAGTCGAAGAATGTAACACTCCAGAGGAGGGTGTGCAAAGCCTGGCAGGTGAAAATGACCCAGGGGTATTAAATACTGTGCTGAAGCCGGTGGTACAGAGTAGAGGGCTAGCTGGTGGAGGGTCAGCTGCCCAAGGGGGTGAAAGAAGAGATAGAATCACCTCAGAGGCCTACATCACAACATCCAGTCTCAGAATTGATCCAGCTACTAACTGAGGAGATAAGAAGCAGATTCTAAACGTCAGAAGCTAATCAAAAAGATATAAGAATGGCGTGTGATAATCTGGAGAAAAGGTTTGATGACCTCACTGTTAGGACTCAAATGCTAGAAACTACAGTTAAGGATTTGACCCTGCAAGCTGAAGTAAACAAGAAAAGCATTAGACTGCTTAAAGAAAGTGGTGCAGGCAAAGTTTGAATCACTTGAAAACAACCAAAAAAGGAATAATTTGCGGCTTTTGAAAATTCCTGAAGGGGCGGAAGGGGATAACTTGAAAACCTTTGTATCAAAATTGATTAAAGTCGGGTCACAAGTGGACTGCTCTGAGCAGGATATTATTGATGATATCCAGAGGATACACATAGATCCCTTTATGTTGAACCCTAATTGTGCGAAGCCCAGAAGGATTTTGGTGAACTTCCTAACATGTAAGTTAAAAGAAGAAATTCTTGCTAAGGCATTAAAATTGAAGTCCCTTAAGGTCGAGGGAGTAAACTTTGAGATAAGGTCAGACGTCTCCCAGATTACCGCAAACAGGCAATGGGAATTAGGAAAAATGTTGGAACCTCTGAGACAGCTTGGAGCTACGGCGCACTTAAAGTTCCCAGCCTTTTTGCGAGTAATGTATAAAAACAAAATGCAGAATTTAAGGAGAGTTGAGGAAGTGAAAGAATTTATGAAATCTATCTCTGGAGCAGGTGCCAGGTAAAGTGGGTTAGGGGATGTACTAGGCTTGTCCCTATGATATTGGGCATCCCCCATAGTACCTCCTAGAAAGTCGTTTTGCCTTTAAGTATGTAGGTACATTTCTTGTTTATTTAGGCACACTATTTCACTTTTAGGGGGTAGGCATTAGGACCGAGCTATATGTCCCCCAACCTTTATTACAGGCAGACACAACGTAGTGGCCCCACAGGCGGAGGCCATGAAGAAGGAAGGAGGGTTCTCCAGGGTAAGGGGAGGAGGGAGGGGCAGTTTTAGTGGTAGGGCCACTGAGTGGGGAGCATATAAGGGAAAAACACAAAAAAATATTGTCCTCATTTACTAGAAAAAGGGTTACGGAGCTTCCACTTTTGGAGATGTGTTTGAATAAGAGAAATGGTAGGAGATCAGGGAGTTAGAGTGGAGTTATTGTCATGGAATGTTAATGGTTTAAGAGTGAAAGGAAGGAGAGAGAAAGTTTTACAGTATTTGAAAGATGTTCCAACACAGATTATTATCTTCCAAGAAACACACCTAACAGAGGAGGAAATGAAAGAGGTTTTTAAAGCTAGGGGTTGGGTGCAGAAGGTGGTGTGTACTACCCAGCAGTTGACAATAAGGGGAGTAGCAATTTTGGTAAAAAACAGTCCACATATTTTGGTAGAGCATAGCACAGTAGATAGAGCAGGTAGATGGGTCATTGTAAAGCTTAAAATCCATAATCAAAGGTACACAGTGGTAGGATATTACGTACCTAATATTGACAATACAAGGCCACTGTGGGGACTGCTGACAGAATTACTGAATTTTACCGATCCTGTCATTCTGGCTGGCGATTTCAATGTGTTTTTAGATGACTCGCTTGATCGTTCTGTTAACAGCCGGTAATCCATAAACAGTAGGATGCGATCCTTAATTAAAACCACTATGGTACAAATGGGACTGTGCGATATCTGAAGAGAAAGGATGGGGGTCAGGAAGGGCTTTACATATAACAACAAAAAATACAGACATCAGTCAAGAATTGATTTTTTCTTAGTTGACCAAGGGCTAAGAGACTGTGTAGAAAAAGTTATACATGTGGGGGCCCATTTCTCAGACCACTCGGCAGTGTCCGCTGGGCTAGCTCTGAGAAGGTGGACCATGGATCGCACCCTGTTGCTAGATGAAAACAATTTAAGTAGAGTCGGAGGATTTTTTTGCTCTAAATATGGATAGTGCACCAGCGGGCGTACTATGGGATACGTACAAAGCTTTTTTGAGGGGACGAGTAACTAGCCTACAGATAACGAGAAGGAAGGAATTCATTGCAAAAGTTAGTCTGCTAGAAAGCCATATTCAACAGCAGGAGCTAGAGCTTTTAGAGGTGATGTGGGAATGCGAGAAATTGACTCTACAAAACTCCTTACAAGTGGCAAAGGAGGCTTTGTATAGCTTAGTGGAAGAAAGACTAAGGAAGAGATGGTATGCGAGTAAAATCACTCGCTTTGAATATGGAGAGGGGTGTGGAAAGTTGTTAGCGTGGAAGGCAAAGGTAGATCAAGCAAGATCTTTTGTTAAAGAAGTTAGGTGCAAGACAACGGGCAGGACTCTCACTGAAAGCAAAGAAATTGAGGAAACCTTCCAAAATTATTTTAGAGAGTTATATCAAGAGGACCTGGTAGTTACTGAGGGAGATGTTAAGGCATGGCGGGGTCAGGATGCCCCCCAAGGTATTTCTGAAACAAGCAGCATAGTGATAAACAGCAGGATGTCAGCAATAGAGATAAAAAATGCAATAAGGGTAGGGAAGTCGGGTAGGGCAGCAGGACCGGCTGGGTTGCCTTAGAATAATATAAAATGCTAGAAGAGGTCTTTTTGCCTCACTTGACAAAGTTGTTTGCTGAATTCTTTGAAAAGGGAGCAGAACTGCCAGCCTCTTGGGATGAAGCCACTGTCACACTAATGCCGAAGCCAGGGAAAGCCTTAAATGTTTGTGATTCTTATAGGCCTATCTCTTTAATAAATTGTGATTATGAGATCTTTGAAAAGATCCTGGCAGAGAAACTTAATGGGGTGGTAGGGGCCCTCCTCCATTCAGATCAGAAAGTATTTGTTAGGAGCAGAGGGATTCAGGAACTGATTTTCAGCCTAAGAGGGGCAGCCGATATAGCTTCCACCTATAAACTCCCCATAGCAGCTAATACACTGGATGCTACTAAAGCCATTGATATGGTAAACTGAGCATACCTGAAGGTGATGCTAAAACTCTACAATCTGAGTGGAAATGTTTGTGGGACTCTGGCCATAATATACAGGAAACCGCGAGCCAGAGTTCTGATAAATGGTAACCTTTCCAGGCCCTTTAATATTATAAGAGGGACAAGGCAGGGATGCCCATTACCCCCCTCCTTTTCAATCTATATATTGAACCATTGGCAATTAAGATTAGAAAGGAGAGTCGCATAGTCCCTTTAAGATATAAAGAGTGGGAGAAAAAGGTAGCTTTATATGCCGACAATTTGTTGGTATTTACATCAGATCTGGAGACCACGATCCCTTTACTAAATGACTTAAATCTCACAATTTGGCCAGATTGCTGGGTATTCAGTGAATAGGGCAAAAACAGAGGTTATGGCTTGGAACCTGGAGTGAACTCTCAACATTAGCAAAAAGGAGATGAGATACTTAGGTATAAAGATCACTCAGAATATTAAGCATCTTCCGTAAATACATTTTCTTAATGTAATGAAAGAAGTCAGGAAGCTGACGCTAAGCTGGTCTCACCTTCCTTTGACGATCATAGGAAGAATCATTCTGGTGAAGATAATAATCCTTCCGAAGCTCACATTCCTTTTTCAGATGATCCCATTTTTATTTAAGGCGGAGTGGTTGAGAAATTACAGGGTAAAATCAATGGTTTTAAATGGGATTCAAAAGCCCCCCCGAATCGCTTGGAAAAAATTATGCAGAAAGAAGGAAAAACGTGGCTTATGTCTGCCAGCTTTAACTTATTACACCTGGGCCTTTCTCTTAAAGAATGGAAAGATGTTACTAACTCAACCAGACAATTCAGACATTGGTAAAATGTTTAGGTGCATGCTGTCCGATATTGAAAGAGGGATGCAAGGTTTTATGTTAAGTTTGATGACCCTAAATAGTTCAAGATAGTGTACCTCAAAACTTTACAGGGAATGGCGGAACTGTGGTCCAAGATTAGAAAGGAGGTAAAGCTTACGTATTTTAGTAAGTGGGCGCCACTAAGGAATGCCTCAGGATCACCTGAATGGACAAGGGATTCACTGGCTGGTCCGCTCAAGGAGGCAGGGATGCTAAGATGGGGGGACGTGGCGGAAGATGGAGATTTGGTATCATGGGATAAGTTGGTCGTGGTGTCTACGAACAAAGTCTCTAAATTTAAATACTTTCAAATGAGGGGCTGGTTTCAGTCATCGGAGGAGGAGATGGGTTTGTCAAATGACTTGGCAGGTGACTTAATGAGAGAGGCACCGAAGAAGAAGGAAGTGGCGAGGTGGGATTGGCTACTGGTGAAACTATCAGAGGGCATCTTCAAACTCCCGACTGACCTGTGGGGGAAGAGTTTGCCGGGGACACAGTTGGAAGACCTATGCAAGTATCTTTTAACTTTTTATATTCTACAGTACATTCTGCCAAATTAAGAAGGAACCACATCTTCTGTCTTCATATAATGTATTGGACACCACATAGATTATCGAAGCTGGGGAAGGGAAGAACGTCAAGATGCATAAAATGTAGCCATGAGAAAGCAGATGATATCCATATGTTCTTGGAGTGTCCTGTAATCCAGAAATTTTGGGAAGATGTAAGTAGAGATATTTCAGCTATACTGGACAAAGAACTCCAGGTAAGCTTTCCTCTTGTTTTCTTTGGGTTGTCATCTGTGCATGCTGATTTTAACAATGAAGAAAAAAAGTTGGTCTTCTATATGATTCTTTTGGCACAAAGAGAGATATGTAAGAAATGGATTAGCAATTTGTCGCCTACTGAAATAGAATGGATAAAAGCTGTTAAAAGCATTATTAGTCTGGATAGAATTGTGGAAAAGAAAAGGAACAGATTTTGGACTCCTGCTTTAAAATGGCTAGCGTCTAATGAAAGGAGGAGTCAAGGGAAGGGTTTGGCCCAATGATTACGCCTTTCTTTTTTATGGTCTTCAAATTCTCCTGGAGGATCTGCACGTCGGCTGGTTCTCGGCCAGGGCAGAGAAATACGGGAGAACTATAGGAGATAATAAGATCTTTGGTGTAAAGAAATAGCTCTGGAAGGTGCTGAATCAGGAGGGCCTCAGAGTTTCATTCCAAGGTAAATGAGGACTAAAAAAAAATAAAAAAATAAAAACCCTTCACTTATCCAGTGGTGGTGCATTTTACACAGAGATCGATTTGTTCGTCCCGGATGTAATTCAATTCCAGTAAAACAGCCAAACGTTTATTGATTTGAAATGGTGTTTCCACAATCACTGTGCTGGCACTATCAAGGTCTGGGATTCGCATCTTAAACCCTAAAAAAGGATTTCATAAGGTGTTCGAAAACCCAGGGACCTTTTTGGCACGTTATTCAAAGGCTCTGGTCCCCATATAGGTGATGGACCCAACTGTGACCAGAGCCTAGTACCCTTGCTGTTAAAAACTGCTTTAAGTCTCAGGTCTTTCCTCTCTATAACCGCATTTCCCTCAGAATGGTACTGAGATGAGAAACGCTTGGTCACACCAAAACTTTCCATGGTCTCTTTGTAAGCCTGAGAGCTAAACGCCGCGCTCTGGTTGGAATATAATATGCTAACTGCGTTTGTCCCGATAAAGACTTGCAGATCCTTTATAACAGTTTGGGCGTCAACCGATCACTGTGGCCATACACACAGGAATCAAGAACAGGAATCCACTGCCACAAAGACGTTCTTGTAAGCCCCATCGGATGATAAGGGGCTGCAGTGGTCTAGATATACACAAGCCAAAGGCTTGATTGAAATCAAAAGAGGTGTCTGTGGTGGGTACGCTACTGTGGAACCTTTCATCTGCTGACAGATGTCACATTTCAGGACAAAATCCTTGGTCTGTTTGTAAAGACCCGGCCACCAATAGCGTTTTTTCCAATAAAGAAATTGTAGCAGCCACCCCTGCATGCGCCGAAGCAGAACCTCATGTGCAGCCAGTTTCAGTCCTAGTCTGCGACCACTGTTAGGTATTACTCTGTCCCCCACTCCTGGAATCTGAGCATACAGTATGTTTTGTGCATCTGATTTGTAGAAGTAGTTCAGTGGAAAGTCTTTCAGCAGGTGTGTCTCATTGCATGCAGCATTGACCGCCACCATGATGTCTCTGTCTATTCTCATACTTGAATGAGTTATCGCAGCAATCGCAGTGGGGCGAACGTCACTTTTGCAGCTTTATTAGCCAATTAATTTCCTGCAACATGCACGACAACATGCTGATGACTCAGTGTATGTATAATATGAGCCCGTGGCAAGCATTCTTTCAGCTTCGCCACCTGTTCCCAAAGCATCTTGTACTTAACTGTGCAGCCCTTTGAATCCATGAATCCATTCTGACTCCAATATAGAAGGTATTAATTATATGACTGTACACAATAATATGAATCACACACAATGAGTGTGGGGAATCCAGCATCCGTATTCTGTCGTGCCAGTACTAGATTCTTAAGTTCTGCCAACTGTGGTGTGCAATCACCTAGGGACTGCATTTAGGGTTTTTCAGGATGGAACATTCCATCATGCATGCAGCCTTTAAGGACTGCTCATGCAGCTGCATACTGTTGTTTTGTCCCTACAGCAGGTTGTGCAGAGCCCTCAGTTTAAATTATGTAGTCATAGCGATCTAGAGGCATTATTGCATTAGGCAGAGGACATTCTTGCTCATACTGTAGAAATGCTTGCGTTTGTAATGTAGAGTAAAATCTGTAGTCTACTGTCTGTTGCAGTGAGGGAGTTTGCCCATTGTACCCATCTTGGATGTAGAGCTTTTGCGTTCGGAACACCAACTCTGGTAACCGCCTCTAGGTCGGTACTGTGGTCACAGCAATAATTCATTTTCCTTGAGCCAGGGCACTCTCTCTCACTACAGCAGTCTGAACTGCTGTCAGAATCTTTTCAGTCGGTGCAAAACGCATTTCAGCATTTGTATATAGATGCGATTTATATGCAATCGGTACTGTGTCACCTTCATTGAAAGTGACATATTTGTATCCTGATGTGCCCGCAATGACATAGATCACCAGATTTGTAGTGTTCACACGTGTGTGTAAGTGTTTGGAAGCTATCATATCAGCTTGAATGGAATGTAAAATTTCCATCTGTTCTTGTGTCTAATGTGTACTTAAAAAATCTGGACATATAAGATCGTAGAATGGTTTTACCCGTTCTGCATAACCAGAAATGTATGTTCCGCCAAATTGTAAGAATCCTAATTTGGGTTGTACTCTTTCCAGAGTAGTTGGCAGTTGGAGCAACGCACATATTTCTAAAAAATGCATCGCCAGTCTCTTGCCCTCACTTGATAACTCGTATCCCAGAAACAGGACACCTAGTTGAGCTATGTTTGATTGAATTGAATCTGTATCCCATGTGAGTGAACCCCAATATTCTGCGATTCACCCTGGCCAAGTCTTCCACCTGGAGAATAGTGTGACGGGGTTTAAAAATAAATCTTCGTTCTTCCCAGAAAAAGCTGCTATGCCCATAGAAGTTCTATCTTTCGAAGATCAGACATTAAGAGAACTTTATCTTATAAATGACAAAAAAATCTACCACAAACCAAATTGCTCAAAAGCAGAAATGCAAGCAATGAGGAATCTAGCAGAAAATCCGCAGCTGGTAATTAAACCGGCCGACAAAGGCTGTGGAATAGTGCTATTGGAAAGTGAGGCATACGATAAGGAAGTTGTGAGACAAATTAGCAATGTGACACATTATCGGCCAATAGAAAACAACCCCACCCCGAGACTAAGAGCCCAGATCTTGCATCTGACATCAGAGGCCCTAGAAGAGGGATGGATTACCCGTAAAGAATACAAATGTTTGAACACCAGTGCTCAGAAAACACAGAATATGTATATTTTACCTAAAATGCATAAGAGTAGAGGCCTACCACCAGGGAGACCGATTATTTCGGCATGCGGATCCTTGTTGAAACCTGCTGCGAAATATATTGATTTTTTCCTCAAACCCTTTGTTACCCAGACCAAGGCCTATATCCGTGATACTATGGATTTGATATCAAAGATAGAGAATCTTCCATTTAATAGTGATAATCAACTGTTGGTATCGTTTGTTATAGAAAGACTCTATACCAACATTCTGCAAGACGAGGCCTTGCTCGTACTTGAAATGGTTTTGAATAAAAGGGAACAACCACATCAAGTACCTACTGAGTTCATCACATCATTGGCTACCCTATGCCTTAAAAACATTTTTTTAAATTTAAAGATGACTTATTCCTGCAGGTCAAGGGAGTAGCTATGGGGTGTTGTTTCACCCCAGAGATAGCCAATTTGGTGATGGATTGCTTCGAAGATCAATATATCTTCAATGAATCAAGTGATTTTAAATCTAACATCCATCACTGGATGAGATATATTGATGATATTGTAATGATATGGGAAGGGGATCTGAATACCTTGAAACATTTCCTTGGTTGGCTAAATACAAGGAATCAGGATCTTAGATTTACCATCACGCACAGCAAGGAAAAGATCAATTTCTTAGATGTCTGGATCATGAACAAGGGTGGTAAATTAGAGGTGAGCCTCTTTACTAAGCCGACAGATCGGAACACACTCCTACATTTTACAAGTGGACACCCTAGGAGCCTTAAAGAAAATCTGCCCTATGGGCAATTTCTTAGGATTAGGCGGAATTGCACCAACAAAAATGACTATTTCCAAAATGCAGAAATCTTGCAGGGGAAATTATTGGAGAGAGGCTCCCGAAGAAACTGGTAAAGGCAACTTTAAAACGAGCCTGGTTTACCCAGAGGGAAGAACTACTGATCCCTAAATTAAAATCAGAGAATAGTCCCTTGACATGTGTGCTGACATATAGCT
This sequence comes from Calotriton arnoldi, assembly GCA_963921515.1. Classification (NCBI taxonomy): domain Eukaryota; kingdom Metazoa; phylum Chordata; class Amphibia; order Caudata; family Salamandridae; genus Calotriton; species Calotriton arnoldi. The sequence continues at coordinate 1,897,793 of CAWUFW010000004.1, read as the reverse complement.
CAAAGGCGAATAAGATTAAGAAAGTAATCTTAAAAAACTGGAGACTAGTACAACACGTGGGTATCCAAAGACCATTATTTGTCTTTAAGAAAGGAAAAAACATAAGACAATATCTGGTAAAAGCAGCACGACCTCAGGCTATAAAGAAGGATGTAAGAGGGATGTTGGGTCTCCCGCCAGTAGTGGGACACTTCAGATGTAACAGTTGTGTAGCATGTAACATGACGAAAGATTCTAAATTTGTGATGATAAATGGACAAAAACATTTGCAGCTAGACTTTTCTAACTGCAACACAAAAAATGTTATCTATTGTGTAACTTGTCCATGCGGAAAGACATATATAGGTCAAACTACTCAACCAGTTAAAATGCGCATACTACAACACAAATCTAGGGTGAAATGTAAGACACAGGGCGCCCCCTTGGTTGACCATTACGAGGCATGCAACCATACAGAAAATGAGATGTCTTGGTCAGTTCTACTGGTGGTCAAATGCCTCGATAGGGTAGGTTACCATTTCAACTTTATAGAAAAGAGGTGATGATGATCGAGAAATATAAGACAGCGATCCACGGCCTCAATGACCGTGATGAGATCTGGGCATTGATTTAGGTAATCTAGTTGACACAACAGAGATCGAGTCACTATAAAGAAATAGATTCCTTTATCAGGTTCCTGATGTTTGATGAGATGAAACTGTATATTGTACAACACCTCAGAGTGTATGTACTAGTTATACACACTGATATGAATACTATTGTTCTGTGATGACATTCTTTGTTATTGAAATTGCTAAGGTGTCAATCTGTCCCATATATTGGGACTGCGCATTGAATTTCTGAGCATGTAGCATGCTCAGTAATTTGGTGATGCTTCCCCAGAAATGTAGCATTTTTAATAAGCTATTAGGTTTTCATGCCCTTGGGATGAAGGTTTCTATCTCTGTTTCTTTAGCTTGTGTATAATCACGTGTAGATCTTCTTTACACATTGGGTATTGATTCTCACACAAATATATATATTCTTCTTTTTTAATATATATTTCTTTGTTTCTCTCCTACTTGGATGCAATGATGTATTTGCACACTTAGCCCAACACTCTCTTTTTGTGTAGCAATAGGATCCATTGGAGCGTAACTGAATACGTTTTTCTAGCGGAAGTATTTCTTCCAGCACCATTAGTTTGGTTTACACGTGACCTTATCCGGATATTTATTGCTTCACCGCTGGCCGCTTTTTGAACGTTCCGGACTCGGCGTTGCAGGGCTCACGACATATGCAGAGTGCCTCAAAATAAGGAGATGAGAGTTTGACACACGGGTGAGTGTTCTTCACGCCCCGCTTTTCATTTTGGTGACCGTGGCGAGAATGGGCTAGGACAGATTAATGTAAGCCTTTTCTATCTCTTACTGTCTCCTAGCGAGTACCAACTTAGAAGTGGCACGTGATATATGGCCCGGATTAATGTCCTAATTTAAAAGAATACATAAGGTAATTTTTCAGCTCGCACTTGTTTTTGCCTGAAAATGTTCTTTTAACAATGTCACGTTTGTGACTAGTGCCACTCTCTTTCTACATTTTAGAAATAAGACTGGACCGGGAATCTAGTTTGATATAACGTTTTTTGATGTAAGGAGGGGCCGCTTTCGTAACATTTATGGTCCCCAGACGTTAGTTGCAAGTGAGCGTTGTTTTTCTTTATTGGCTTAAGGTTACTGTTGGTTTATCCACGTTAGAGTTTCCCACAGCATGAGCCATAAGTGGACAACTAGACATAATCTATATAATTAGGCGATCACACGTTTTGGTGATGGATTATACGAAGGGTCTAGAATATTTTAGTATCACACTTTGGGTTCACGTACACGTGTGGATGTCTTTATCTGATGTTTCACTTTCTTTAGACTTTCACTGACACTGGATGCACACCTAGGTGTAAGTGCATGGAAACTAGTCACAAACAAAACCTTGAAGCAGTCCGTAGGTATGTAGATGTATAGTAATGTATGTATATATTGTGAAATTTTATTATAGGTCCTTCATCGTACCCCCGTCCTGATGAGACCAAAATAGAGGGGTCGAAACGCATAGACTACCGGAAAAGGAGGAACCCATTGAACATGAAAGTGATATATACTTATTGATTTGCACAGAAAAAAGATTGTGTTGAGGTGGAGCGAATACCTCACTTGTGCATTAGGGTTACCTCAGAATGGACCGCAATATACTCTTGTGTACGGACACCTGTTGTGTCGTGTAGTTCGGATAACATAAATCGTGGGATTGGTGGTAGACTGACTCTGTGCACCCCCACCGCGTATGTTAGCCTGATTTGCATTAGCTAGCTCACAGTGACACTAGAATCTCCTCTTATCGGGGAGAGATTAGTTTCTGGCAACCTTAGACCATGACAACCCAAATTCCTCAGAATCGTGGAAACAATGTACTACCTTTCGCTCAGTCACTCGTGCTTACTTATTCGGTTTGTCTCAGAGAGTTACACAGAATAAACAGTCTGGGCGTTTCAATAAGTATTTATTGAACAGTTGTTATTCTAGCGTAAAATATATGTGCTGCGGCAACCAGCAAACAATAGCAGAGATATATTATCAGCAGTACGATAAAAGCAAAGGGATAGAACAGTTCTACCATATTGCAATAATCATGAATACATACATGAATATAAAAAGCATTATGAAAAGTGCGCTTACTCCTACGATGCCTAACTAGATGTACCTGAGTGTACCTAGCATATGTGTAGGTCTAAAAGCCTAAGAGCCAAGAATCCTTCTAGGATTTAGTCGAACCCCCATAACTGAATAGAGAGAGTGTGGGACCCCGTCCTGGTCTCGAGTTGGACACCCCGCAAGGGCTGTGTTAGACCACTGTCAGCTGGAGCGACTGCATGCAGGAGCCTCAGCATCTCTGGTCAGTGTGTCAGCATGGAAGTCTCGTTTCCCTCTGTCTTACCGGGGTAGGATGTGGTGTATTTATACCCTGAAGACTCTAGTTGCTTCGTATGGTTTGTATTGGCCCTTGTTAGACGTGAGGAAGACGTCAGGGGTGAACTTTGTACATACATATTATGCAGGTGGTGTATTCCTAGAGAGCCATGCATAACTGAGTACAGTGTGGGCCTGTGTTTGGGAAAAACCCTGCTGTATTCAAAACCACAGACTAGATAACGTTCAGCCCTCAGAGCTCGTTGTGTACTAGCGAGGACCAATGTAGGTGAAAGATCATGCCTATGTAAGGAATCATGACTATAATAGGACATGTACAGTTATGACCGTAATAGGGCATATGCGGCTTTGACCATAATAGGGCAAGTACGAATATGACCGTATTAGGGCAAATACGAATACGTCCATTTTAGGGCATGTTTGAACGGGTCTACATTAGGGCCTCTATACGGGACATAACACCCACTCCTCTTCCGAACAGGATGATAATGACCATACTTAAAATCTGGACAATTTAAAAACATTTTAAAAGCAAGTAAAAACATGGTTTTAAAATTGTTAAAACAAATTTCAAAAATGTTATAATTCAGCTATTTCCAATTGCCACTAAAAAAGAAATGTCTATTTTGTTTCTCTATATAAGTTGCTTCACTCAAAGCGGAAGAAGGCCATGCTTTTCTCAAGCGAAAGTGTCAATTTAGGAAGTGTTCCAAATTTGCTCGCTTATTATGAAAACGAGTGGAGAAGCCGAATTCTTTCCCAGGACGCGATGAGCCAATTCAAGATTAAGTGTCCTGGCTGGGAAGCACAACATTATCTGTGTGAGCTACTGCAGACGACAAATCTAACGCCTCACAGAGAACGTCAATCGCACATAGATGGAATGTAGCACTGCCAACAGTCGATGCTGCGGCAGTTGTTACCTGGGTGCCTGTGGAGGAGTCACCTAACCCAGCAGGAGCAAACGGCACCTGTGGATTCTCCAGGAATGCATTCATCAGGATTGGAAGCCACTGGGGACAACGCAGAGCATGGGCCTTTATGGGGTCCAGCAATGCATCCTTGTCCGGAGGAGCATCTGATGGAAATGTTAGACAAAGATCCAACGTGCATTCTTCTCCGCAAAACAGGCATCGAAGAACAGGTAAGATGCAGTCTACCCAGACTGGTCGAAAGGATAGAAACCAGGAGGCATTGAGTTCTCGCAGGCAAGAAATGCCCACAAGTTGTATCATGCGTTCACTGTATTTCCGCTCCAGGAGCATGTTCGCCATTCCCTCGGGAATTGAGCCGTCCATTGCGTAACAGTAGTATTATGAGTAGGACCCCTGCAATCAGCAACAGGATAAGCGGGAGTCCTCCAAATACGCTTCCCAATACGAGTGTATAAAATTTGGGATTACTCCGAGGACTGTCTTAAAGGTGCTTAACAGTCCTGACCCTATGGTCTTAAATAGGTGTACAATACCGCTCGTATCAGACATATTGAAGATACGTCCCACCATTTCTACGAAATGAAAGGGGCAGTTTGTACGTATAAGTGCCTGTATCTCAGTCGAGGTCCTTGCAACTTGAAGTTCATAGGTTTCTCGAGCGGAGGTTAAGGGCACGGGTTGCTGTAAAAGCATGACTTGCAGTCTGCTCAGAGTATCAAATTGTATGAAAGAAACGTTCAGTGAAGGCCATAGCGGTACCTCCCTGTCTGTGTTCAGTGGCGGAAACAATACTTGCATACAGCAAGTAACCCTGGAGTTAACAGTGACCAGATAGGCGACGCCCGGAAGCATCCCACAGCAACCTTGATCATTTAGCATCAAGTAACTCCCATTCGAGAGCAGCTGAAAAACCAGTGTGATCATGGCCGCTGGGGTCCCTGTCATGTGACACGATAGGTTTGCTACTGAACCGCTACAGGCTCCGTGTAGTGAAATATCCTGACACATGAGAGAACCGCTTAAAGCGTTCTTGCAGTTTGTACCACTCAGATACACTTCTCGATCCCCATTCCGGCATCGGTATCTATATGGTAACTCCCAAGTTTCCTTAATGTAACCCTTACCCATATTTTCATATTTGCCTGCCTGCCTTTGCTCAAGGCAATATTGAAACTGAAATGTAGTGACCGGCAGAGTGATTTGGCCATGAATTAGCCATTCAGTTGATGGTGATTTGGCTACAGTGAATGGTAACCTTTCCAGTTTCTCAATACGCAGCATTGTATATTTGGCTCCCCTTTGTGCCATTTCTGTCTGTTTATCAGTCAGATTGTATTCTAAGAACAGAGGCGTGTGTTTATGAAACGCCAGGGCACATAGCCTGCACGCAAAGATTGTAGCGTCCAGCTTAGCATCATAATAGAACGTAGCTGAGATTGCCCGTGTTGTAACAAGGCCAGATCTTGTTCTAATATGTCGATTGCCGAAGACACAATGTTGCCTAAGGAGTAAATCCTGGAGGTCAAAGTTGTTAACCCATTATCCACTACAGCTAATGCCTTTTCTAAGTTAATACGGTCTATTTCCCGTATTCTTTCTGCGGCCTCTTGTTGGGATATTTTCCAGTTTTCATTATAGTAGGCATAAATACCAGCATATATGGAACGTTTCTGACGTGTTTTCCTTGGGCCTAGTAAAAAATCCCTAAGGTCTACTTCAGATGTCAGTAAGGTCAAGTGATGTTTTACTTCTGTGAGTGTTGAGGTCTCTAGCCAATCAAGGCACAACTTCCCAACACTATAGGATGTTACTACCCCTGGGTGTTGTCTCTGTACATAGCGTGTATCTGGTCTATGGATACTAAACCCTTCGGTTGTATTCATAAATCTCTGTTGACAGGTGTTTGTGTCAATGGGCCAAATCAGCCATTTCGTCCAATCAGGATCTGATCTGTTGTACTGGAGAATGTCATCTAATCCTACCCCTTGTGTAGTTGAATTCTGCCCCCCACCCATCTGTGATGGTGCTGGAAACCCGGGTGAGTTCAGTTCCTTATTCTTGGCTAGTCCAAGACAGGATGTCTGTTGCACAGTGTCATTTTGAAATATTATCTGCTGTGGAATGAGGCATGCTCTAAAAAGCGTTTCTGTTCCCTGTACTTGCCAGTCCCTAGAACCCCAGATTGATTTTAAATCTATAGTGTCCTTCCATAGGTCGAAACCCTGTGTAGACAACTGGGCCATAAAGGAAGCAGAGTAAATCTGTTTGGTGTTAGTCAACATAATTTTCGGTGCTGATGTTGTTGCCACTTTGTAATAAAATGACCTCGGGTCAGATGTGTTGAACCCTGAAAAGTATGTGAATTTCTGTGCAAAAGTTTGTGAACTACCTTTTGGAGGAGTTGGGCAGTGTTCCCACTGGTGGTATTCAAATACATTTCTAGGTGTTATAGATTTATGCAAGAAATGATGACCATAATGTTGGTGACAGTACAATGTATCATAGTCTGAAGTACCTTCTAACATTTCATTGTTCGGAAATGCGGCAGTTTTTTCTAAATCGGACATCATAGCATTTACAGTTTCAGTGTCCCAATCATCAGAAAATGTACTGGAGGTAATGATATCACTTAAAGAAATTTTAAATACATGTTTAAGCTTTAAAAGTTCAGTCGGACCGAATATATCATTATCAATCTTGTCCCATATATACCGTCCGGTATAGGAACTGCTGTGATGTTCACTGAAGACAAGTCACTTGGTTCATGATGTGAAGACTGGTGTGGTTTCAAAATCAAATTGACTCTTTGGGCTGTAGAGCTCTGCTGGAGGTATCGTCCATTAATAAGCATACTAAAAGTTATAATTAAACCTAGCCAGAAAATAAAAAATAAAATCCCAGTGATATACCATAGTTCAATCCAAGGTGACACCAGTTAAGACTTTCTAAAAAAGTTCAAAAAGTCAGTGAGTTTCCGTTTGCGTGATTTTTTGGCTGGTGTCGTTTCCGGCTCGCTTGGATGCAGTGAAAACGTATCAAAGTTCATGAAATAGCCAGAAGCAGTTCGATCAATTGTTGGAATTGCATCGGGATTTGTTGAAATCGGATTTTGCTCTTGACAAGGCATGTTGACGTAGATGTCTGTAGTCGGTCTGATTGCAACTTGGTTGTTAAGTTGATTTTCTTCTTGTTGAAGTGGAACGAGTTCCATAGCATTGTTGCTTAGTCCTTCAGTCCGTACAGGTGGCTCTTTGAACGTGATGAGTCTTTCTGTTTGGACTTCTTGGATTGTAGCGAGAGGAGGGCGTCTGCTACTGTGGAGTCCATGAGGCCTTCTGTTTAGTATCGGCCACATAGTGTGGTTTGATTAAGTCAATTGAGACAAATCTTTTCTCCTTTTTCCTGGCAAGAGGTGGCAGATGTACAGTTCTTGTGCCTTGGATTGCTAGGATCGGTACAGGCTTTCTGTAGGATGGCCCAAATTCTTTCTTATCAGCAACCTTCTCTCTGACCAGATCCCCGACTTTTGGGATCCAGACAGGTCTTGCTGTTACTGCCTTGACTTCCTCAGTGGCGGCCTGTTTCTGGAGCACATTACTTTGTTGTGTCCTGGATTCAGTTAGAGCCTGTAAAACAGCCAAACGATCATGGATATCAAATGGTTTTTTATCCGCCACTGTGCCTTCACAATCAAGATCAGGTACCCACATTTTTGTCCCAAATAGGACCTTGTAAGGAGTGACACCTCCTAGAGAGCTTCTTGGCTGATTGTTAATCGCTCGTTGTACCCCATAAAGGTGATCGACCCTTCTACCACCCTTGCCTAATAACCTAGCTGTTAAAGATTGCTTTAAGTCACGGTTTTTCCTCTCCACAACGGAATTTCCCTCAGGATGATATGGAGAGGAGTACCGCAATGCTACGCCCATTCCTTCCATGGCCTCTTTGTAAGCCGGAGAGCTAAACACCGGACCACGGTCAGAATGTAACGTGCCAACTGCGTATGTGCCGATAAAGACTCGCAAATCTTTTATAACAGTTCGAGCGTCAGCCAAGTGCTGAGGCCAGACCTTGAGAAAACTTGAGCTGGACGTACACGAACGGACAACCTAATGCTGTCTAATAATGGTATCTGTACTGGACGTGTTGCGGTGGACCCTTCCATCTGCTTGCAGATGTCGCAGTTCCAGACATAGTCTCTAATCTGCCTTCTCAACACTGGCCACCAGTAGCGTCGTTTTAACAAAGAAACAGTCTCCCTAAGTCCCTTATGTACAGAACCTTTCCCTTCGTGTGCCGCCACAATTAAACCTTGCCTACGATCCATATTTGGTATTACTCTATCCCCCACTCCAGGAATCTGAGCATATGGAATGTTTTGTGCATCTAACTTGTAGGAGTACTTGAGTGGAAATTTCTTAGGTACTGCTGTGCTGCCTTTGTGTGAAGCATTGACAGCTACCATAATCTCGCCCTCTATTCTCGTTTTTGAACGAGTAACTGCAGCTACGGTGGCTGTGCGTACAGCCCCTTTTGCGGCTTCATTAGCCAATGAATTCCCTTCAACGTGAACGCCATCACGCTGATGACTCAGTGTATGTATCACGTGAGCCCTTGGTAGTTCGTTTCTCAACTCCACTACCTGTTCCCATAGCATTTTATGCTTAATTGTGCCACCTTTTGCGTCTTTGAACCCGTTTTGTTCCCAATGATGTAAATATTCATTGTATGACTGTACACAGTAAAAGGAATCACACACAATTAGTGTGGGGAATTCGTGTTCCGTGTTTACAAGTGCCAGTAACAGTGGGCCTGATTCACAGAACTAACTTACGTCAAAAACGTAAAGTTAGTACTTTTTGGTATTCACAGAATACACTTACTCATTTTGGTATTCACAGAAGGCACTTACTCATTTCAGTATTCACAGAAGTTAGTAGTCCTAACTTTAGGACTCCTAAATGCCTTCTGTGAATACCAAAAGTCTTAAAGTTAGGATTTTTCTCAGTTTAGGAGTAGTAAAGTTAGGACTCCTAACTTTCCATCATGCATGCGACCTTTAACAATCGCACACGCTGCGCTGTAAGCTTGCTTACTCCCTATGGCTGGTTGAGCGGATCCGTCAGTGTAAATAATGTATTCATACTGATCTAGAGGCAAAATCTCATTTGGAAGAGGATATTCTTGTTCGTATTGCAGAAATGCTTGTGTTTTTAAACTTGGATCAAATCTGTATTCAACATCCGTTGCAGTAAGAGAATTAGCCCATTGTATCCATCTGGGATGTAAGGCTTTCGCATTTGGAGTGCTCGCTTTTGTAACAGCTTCTAAAGCTGGTACTGGGGTCACGACAATTATGCGTTTACCCTGAGCCAGAGCTCTTTCTCTTGCTACAGCGGTCTGCACTGCGGTCAGGATTTTTTCAGTTGAAGTGAAACGCATCTCTGTGTTTGTGTACAGGTGTGATTTATATGCGATTGGTACTGTTTCGCCTTCATTGAAAGTCAAATAAGTGTACCCGCATTGACCCGCTATTACTCGGATCACTAAGTTGCGTACGTTTACGCGTGTCTGTAAATGTTTAGAAGCTATCATGTCTTCCTGTAGTGAACGTAGGATATTTGTATGTTCCTGTGTCCATTGTCTGATTGAAAAATCAGGTTGTATTAAGTCGTAGAAAGGTTTTACTCTTTCTGCGTAATCCAAAATATATGTTCGACCAAAATTTGCAGTAAGTTGATTGTAAGTTCTTCAATGATTTTGGAGGTTGGAGCAGCGCACACTTTTCTAAAAAGTTAGCTGCTAGGCTTTTTCCTTCACTTGACAGCTCATACCCTAAAAATAGGACACTGAGGTGGGCAATTTTTGATTTTTTGAAATTAAATGTACAGCCCTCAGAGGCGAATCCCATAATAATGGTGCTCACCCTGGTCAAGTGCCTCGGTAAGTCATCGTCCGTCAGATAAATATCATCCACATAGGACAATGCTTCTTCATCCAAATTTTGCAGTAACTCTGTTACTCTTGCTGAAAATACCCCGGGGCTATTTTTATACCCTTGGGCTAGTCGACAAAATTGTCGCTGGGACCCTAACGCACTGAATGCGGTCAGATACCTGCTTTCAGGTGCTATATTTTGGCAGAAAAATCCATTTGAGATATCAAGTGTTGTTTTGTATTTTTTGTGCACAATGTTATTCATTAATGCGGCACTGTGTGCATTTTGAACTGCAAATGTCTTTGTGCAAGTGTTTAAATGTCTGTAATCTAAGACTAGACGATATGTGTTGTCAGGTTTGGCTACGGGAAACAAAGGATTGTTCATAGGTGAATTGCAATTTTCTATCACCCCCTGGTATTCAAGTTGATCTAGTATCTCCTTGACTTCCTGCTTTATAGGGTATTGCCTTTGAGCATTTGGTGAAACTTTTAACGGGATCACGTGGTGGGTTGACTCCTCATCCCAACCAACATGATTTTTGTACAATGCTGGAGCTAGGGCAACTGCCCACTCCTGCGCATATGCATGTTTAAGATGTATTGGAACGAGGTCAGAAAAGGCTGGAAAAATTACAGTTTCTCCCCTAGGGCACTCCATGACGAATGCTGGCGGCCAGTCTTGTTCTGCTAATAGAATGTCATAACCAGATGACAGATTTTTCCAAAAGAGACCTTTAATTTTTCTGGCTTTGTCCCCCTCCATCCGGAGTGTTATATCATGTAACTTATGTGGGACACTTACCCGAGTATCAGGTGTTTCCACCGTGATATACTCACTCAACTCCGCTGTCACCAGAAATTCCTTCAGGTTCTGGCAAGCTATCGTTACTTCTGCCGCGCTGTCTAGCATCGTCAGAGCCCATTCCCCGTTCAGAAGCTGTGTACTCAGAATTCTGGGCATGTCTGATCTTGAGACCTGCTACCTTCTTCTTTTTGAACTGAGGTTTCTGTTTTTGTTTATCTTCTTTTTTAGGTGCGTAGTCCGCAGCGCGTTGCGTGTCTCTGGACTTTGTACGCTCCTCTGACCGTCCGTCCCTCTCTGAGTTTTTTGATGAACCCTGAAAGGAACAAGAGGAACGAGTATCAGTATCCTGATACCTGTCAGGTTTTTTAATATTATCCCTATTCCTGAGGTTATACCTCCTTTCAGAGGGTTCCTGTTGAGGAGACCTGCCTCTGGATTGAGATCTGCTGTCTTTAGACTTTTGTTGTTTTTTATTTTCCCACTTCTTTTTAGAAGAAGCAGGTGTCTGCTTTGAGGTGTCCTTTTCAGGACTGCCCACTAGTTGTGGTTTTAATGCTTTCCCACCTAGACTGTCTCTGCCTAGTTCTGCATATGCAGTTTCAATTATTTTGGGTAGTTCGTGTTGATGATCTATTGGACCGAACTCCCTTAGGCGTTGGCGGATCGCCACTGAAACTGCTTCCCCCTTAATGTTAGCTAGTATTATGGCTGATACCTGGTCAAAGTTATTTAGTAACTTCATCCCTAAGTTAAGGGCAGGTTCTGCTCAGTACTCATTTTGTATCTGTCTCAATACATCTGGTACTACTGCTAATGACGGGATACCATGTGTTCTGGTATATATGGCAGCAAATCTGAACCCCAAGAGGTGCAGTCCTCTACTTGTGGTGTGATCCCCATGGGCAAGCAGATTGTTAGAATTCTGTGTTTTTCATAGGTGTTAGTATTCGGGAATACTGCCTCAAGCTGAGTTATTTTCTGAGCTATCCAGAATGGTATTTGTTCGCGTTTTGCGGGCATTTTGCCCATTACTGCGTGTAATGTTTGAGGAGTAATTTTATTTCCTGTACCCTGAGCTGGAGTACTATTTGCTGCACCTGGTGCAGGTTGGATTGTTAAAGTCCTCATGACGAATTGTGTCAGGTTTCTGTAGATTTTAATTAAATCTCTGTGTTGTACGAGTAATTCTGGCTGTGGCATTGTTCCAATGTCAGGGTGCGGTGTGTAAGCCACTAGTATTGGCCATGTGGCCCCGTCTCCTCCGAGCGGGCCTAATCTTACTCTTCCTCGTACGTGGGTAGGGCGCCATTAAACCAGTAATAATGTTCCTAGTAAGTGAGTGGAATCTCTATGTCCTCAAACGGGGCATATTCATGTGGTGCATCTCCTCTCAAATAGTAGTGAAATGTCTTTGTTATGGCATTTGCTGCTGGGAATGTAACCCATGAATAGAACACCTCTTTTTTGTTTGATTCATGTGCCTCAATCACAAAAACTACCATGCCACCCTTGGCTGGTAAGCCATTTTCTAATAGTCTTATGGTGACTGTCCTTCTGAATTTTGGGGCAATCTGTATTGCATCCTCAGGATCTTCTTCTCCCTCTAAAACGTTCAGGTCAACTCTCTCATCCCCTGAACCAGTCATGTTTAGAGGAAGAGGTGTTATGCACAATTTAGGAACTAAATTTCCTTCAAGCTTGATTAACCAACAGCCAATAAATAGTATTCACGTACTACTCAGCTGTGGCGGAGTTTGTGCCCACCCACTCCAGACGTCTCTGGGGTTTTGTGAGTAGGTTCTCTGAGAATAGCACGACTGAACTACTCAGATTCTACTGTTAAATAAGTACCCAACCAACGTTGGGCGCCATGTCGTGTAGTTCCTATAGTACCCATGCAGGACCTGCGCGTTTGGCTAACATAAACCGTGGGATTGGTGGTAGACTGACTCTGTGCACCCCCACCGCGTATGTTAGCCTGATTTGCATTAGCTAGCTCACAGCGCCACTAGAATCTCCTTTTATCGGGGAGAGATTAGTTTCTGGCAACCTTAGACCATGACAACCCAAATTCCTCAGATTCGTGGAAACAATGTACTACCTTTCGCTCAGTCACTCGTGCTTACTTATTCGGTTTGTCTCAGAGAGTTACACAGAATAAACAGTCTGGGCGTTTCAATAAGTATTTATTGAACAGTTGTTATTCTAGCGTAAAATATATGTGCTGCGGCAACCAGCAAACAATAGCAGAGATATAGTATCAGCAGTACGATAAAAGCAAAGGGATAGAACAGTTCTACCATATTGCAATAATCATGAATACATACATGAATATAAAAAGCATTATGAAAAGTGCGCTTACTCCTACGATGCCTAACTAGATGTACCTGAGTGTACCTAGCATATGTGTAGGTCTAAAAGCCTAAGAGCCAAGAATCCTTCTAGGATTTAGTCGAACCCCCATAACTGAATAGAGAGAGTGTGGGACCCCGTCCTGGTCTCGAGTTGGACACCCCGCAAGGGCTGTGTTAGACCACTGTCAGCTGGAGCGACTGCATGCAGGAGCCTCAGCGTCTCTGGTCAGTGTGTCAGCATGGAAGTCTCGGTTCCCTCTGTCTTACCGGGGTAAGATGTGGTATATTTATACCCTGAAGACTCTAGTTACTTCGCATGGTTTGTATTGGCCCTTGTTAGACGTGAGGAAGACGTCAGGGGTGAACTTTGTACATACATATTATGCAGGTGGTGTATTCCTAGAGAGCCATGTATAATTAATGAGTACAGTGTGGGCCTGTGTTTGGGAAAAACCCTGCTGTATTCAAAACCACAGACTGGATAACGTTCAGCCCTCAGAGCTCGTTGTGTACTAGCGAGGACCAATGTAGGTGAAAGATCATGCCTATATAAGGAATCATGACTATAATAGGACATGTACAGTTATGTCCGTAATAGGGCATATGCGGCTTTGACCATAATAGGGCAAGTACGAATATGACCGTATTAGGGCAAATACGAATACGTCCATTTTAGGGCATGTATGAAAGGTCTTCATTAGGGCCTCTAACGGGTCATAACAGTTGTACATAAAAATTTGGGGTGTAGGAAATGATTGTGATCGTTTGTAATTTAGTATGTATTGTATAATGTTTAGTGTATATATAAATTGTTTGATGAATAAATGCAAAAAGATTATTGGTCTCAACCAGATATGAAATAAGAAATAAAATACGGTTGTGACATGGAATGAATTATGAATGTGATTTATTTAAAAAAATACATTTAAATTCGATGGGATTAGGATCCTATGCATATGAGTAATTAAATGTACTGTGGTGTAATTATTTTGGATATCTGTTCCTCCACCTCATATTGTCTTTTGAACAAGTCCTCCATCATGTCATTGTACATTAAGTATATGTCATCGACATATGACAACGCTGGATTTGGAAGGCGACAGATAAGCTGATGCCAGTTTTACAACGTAAACCTTGTAGAAGTATGCCATTGGGTCCCTGGTTTACAGATAATCTGAGGCTAGAGAAGAAATGCTGCATAGATTTGGAAAGGCAGTAGCGGAAAGATTATAAGGCTGACATAACAAAATAACATAGGATAGCACTAAGGAAGTATCATGCCACGGTCAAAAGAGCTAAGAAGCTCTATTTCAAAGGAATGATAGGTGCAGCAGATAATACATCTAGGGAAATATTTAAGGTGGTGAAAAATGCCATGTAACCTGAGGTAGACACCAGAGCTCAAAAATCATCAGTTGCATGGTTAGAACAGCTGGCCTCCTTTTTACAAAGCAACATTTCTAATGTTCAAGCAAGTCTTATCACTCTTTTTGTCATGTGCCCGAGTTAGGCCCGGTAGGACTCAGTATCATTTTGCATGCACAAGAATCCTTTTACCTAAAGTTGCCTTCTCTGTGCCACATTAACGTATAACACAATTTACATTAGTGATGCTTAAATTGGTTTCGCAGAAACACTGACCTTGCTGACACAGAACACTTCATGAAAATCCTATCACACTGCCTTGGCATTTGATGCAAGTCCTCTCACATGCGTAATACAAATGTGTTTTAATATTACATCCATATGGCGACACAGCTATCTGTAGAACACAAACAATGGTTGCCTGATTACACTCTGGACCCGAGCCAAGGATGCCATTTTCTATATATAGCCTTTTGTCTCCTAACATAATCAGAGGAGACACTTCTGCTGATGTCGATGAGTCCCTGCATGCTGAAGGTTTTGCCCAGCAGCTGACTGACATCTCTGTGTGGTTTGTGACCAAGTACAGGTTGTACACTCTTACCTACCAGGTAAAGGGGTTTGATCATCCAGACAGTAGTTTTCCTGGCAGACCATACATTCACACCCTAGACACAAAGTTCGGGGTTAGCATCGTAGGGATTCACTTGATTGGTATAATCTTTTATATGTATGCATATATAACTTGTTTCAACAAGATGGTGGAACTCTTCGTTTTATTCTCTGTGTTGACACTCATTATAACTTTTCTCTGCCTCTGTCTAATCATCGCAGCCCATATATTCTATACAAGAATCACTCTGGTTCAATAAAAATTGAAACGCCCCTTTGTGTATTCTTTGTATATTTCTCTGAGCACAAGAAAGCACGGTTGACTGAACATAAGTTTGAAGTCCTTCACCACCGTTCCCTGAGGGAACAGAGTTGTCATGTTCAGTGGTTGCCAGAACTGTACACTCTCTCTGCAGGTTTAGGGGAGCTAACGGTGGCACTGCAAGCTAGCTATTTGAAGGGACAACATATCCTATGGGGGTGCATGGAATCAGCCTGGTAGCATCCTAAATTTAAGCCCTCCGCAAACATGCAGTTCCTACTGATTGGTGGAAACTACACGACATGGTGCCACCAACTATTTTGTATAGATCAACTGAGTAACTCAATCATGCTTCCTCAGAGACCCAAACACACAATTTAAAAGAGACACGTTCTTGGTGGTAGGAAACATACTCCTCATCTAAGTAGGTATATCCTATGTATTGGCTGTTAGTAAGTTCAAGCTTGAAAGGATATTGGGGCACATGCATCAACCAAAATACTGGTCGCAAACGTGCCAATTCGCAGACCGGTATTTTGGCATTTGGGATGCCTCAACCCAAATGCAAATTCACAAAATAGGTAATCGCAAAATTTGTGATTACCTAAATTGCGAATGCATTTAGGGAATCGCAAATTGCGATTCCCTATTTGGAATGCAACAAGACTTTCCTAAATGCGACTATGCATTTAGGAAACGCTAATTACCATCAACTGCAAGTTGATGGTAATTTGCAAAAACTTTGAAAAGTGCAAAAGTGCATTTTTCAAAGTGCCATGTGGCGCACACACATCTGACTTTTGGAACTTGAGCTTTGATGGTTTCTAGTCAGTATCCCAATTTCCAAACTGAATTGGCCTTGAATGGTCAAACTTTAAAAAAATTACGAATTGCCGTCCATGGCCTTACGTTTCAAGGCCTGGACTAAGTTTAGTTCCTCGATTACAGGAAACTTAAGTGTTGTTTTCCACAAATTTCAGATGGACGTTGATCTGGGGGAGACTGTGGACATAATCGAGCACCATCCATCTTTGCACACAAAAAGTCAAGGTACCTTTCGCGAGACACTGGAAGCCATTAGTGAAGTGCACAGCAGGTATGGCAACTAGCCCATTTTTGATAGATTTTGCTCAGTATTTTATGAACTGCAGTTGTAGATAAAGAGATTGTGATCAACAAATGAATACTTCTCGGAACTGTTACATCACCACCCAAAAGGCGGCTCAAAATTATCTCAGGCATCACTATTGTGTTGTAGCCTTCAAGTCTGTAGTGAGTAGCAGTCTTGGATGAGAGAAAGGTTCTGAAAACTCAGGATTGGTACATGATAATGTGCATACATGAAGTCTTGTGATCTACATAGATCAGGTTTTGCACAAGTCTTCCACAGCACATCATGGTATTACAAAGATGCCTTTTCTGGTTCCAGGTAATTTTTATTCAAAATATATGTTACAGCAGGACGAAGGGTACAACCACCACATCAACAACCGTAAACCTTTTAGGCTCGCATCAGTCATGATTATGGTTTCATCATGAGTATTGAATGATTTCAAGGGAATTGCATGCAACACCTCCTTCCTAATCAATTCAAACTCTTGATTACACACCACACTCCATGCAAATCTTACATTATTTTTAAGAAGACTCCTCATGTTGTATGATTTTTCCGCACACCTGGTAATGAACCTAGTATAAAACTCAATCAAACCCATGAAAGATCGTAACTGATCCTTGTTTTCAGGTGGTGGAAAACCATTGATTGCCTCAATTAGATTAGACTTGGGTTCTACTCCATTGGCAGATATTTTGTAAAGGTTTTTATTTTTCACACATTTCAGTGAGAGTTGGCAATGGCTACTCCCCTGAAACGTGCACCCCAATGCTGGTACAGAATTGCAATTTGTAAGGGATGCACACAACACTCCTTTTCCAAATTGTGATTCACCATCTAGTCCCAATCATATTTTAAGAGATGGTAAAAGTTTACTGAACCGGAGTGTTTGTGACTGCAAAAAAATGTTTCACACCTGGCCTAATGTTATCAAAATGGAGTGCCATATTTTGTGCATGCTAATCAGATACACATGCTACAGGCATTTGGGTTTGAAGTTGGAACTGTTCAAAGGTTTCCAGGTTGAGACGAGGAGCAGTGCGCTGTTGCTAGGGGACAGTCAGCACCACTGAACGAAGCAAGGGAAAACTACTCTGAAGAATGGAGCGAATATGGAATTTTCCCTCAGTCCCACAGTTTACCCAATTTTCAGAAGGAGCACCTAAGCATCTGGAGTGTTCAGGTTCTTATTGACACTATAGACAAGGGACAGCATGAAAGGACCGGATACTGAGCAGTGTATAGCTGAGGAAAAGTATAACTTCTCTTTTTCTTTTCTCTCGTCTGATAACTCCTGACATTGCTTCATTGTGCATCAGATGGCTAAGCAAACGGGGTTAGATGATGAGATAGCAACGTCCATCCTGTCTGCACAACATCTCCTCTGATATGCAAATATTTCACAAGCATTAACGCAGGGATTCCCTTTCTTAATTAAAAAAAACCCAAGTCCAAACACTGCTCCATGGTGCAATTATTACTGAATATTTAAGAGCCAATGTCACCCCCGAGATCGCATCGTTACCAACGAGCCTCTGTTCTTCGTGAAGGATCTATCCGCTAGGAAGGACTGGCTTTGAACATGGGGAAATAAATGCACGACTGGTTGATTCTAATTATATTACAGCCAAATATCTGTCGAATGCTCTTCTATTTAAAACCCAAACCAGTCAAACCCTTTTGAAAGCACAGTTGCAGATCGGCGTCCTTAAAAAGAAGCTGGAACAAGTCAATAAGGAAATCCCAGGCTTCAAGGGATTCTTAACAAAATTGAAGATATCTAAACCTCAAAAAGATATTAAAAACCTTTCACATGAGAAAGGCAATGGGTGTTCATGGATGCCTATGTCTACTAACTGAGGAAACTGGACCTTTTACTCTAGGTCTGATAGATGAAGTAACAGTGAGAGTCCTTTAATAGCAAAATGAGGACAGGGAAACAGAAGAACTTAGGAACCCCGACCCAGACCAATATTTTACTCTCCACCAACCCCAATGGCACCCTTCTACTGTTGGCCAGATCTATTGGGCCAACACCCTCTTTGGGATTCCATCATTTTAACCAGAGACTTTTTTCAGTCAAGGCTAAGTTCGATGGAGGGGAAAGAAAAACAAAAAGAGTCCAGTGAGAAGAAGCAAGCTGGATGGTCACAAAGAGCAAGAGCAGAGAAACCCAACTGGGGGCAAGCAAAGCCACATATTAGTGGTTAACTTAAAAGATCACATGCTGACAACAGCACAAAATGTGGGCCCAGAATTATCAAATGATTGCGTTGCACTTCCATCATGCAGGGTGTTGTAAGGGAAATGCAATCCTGAAGTCAGATTTACCAAGCCGGGCAAGGCCACCTTGCGTGGCCCTGCATTGCTTGGTAAATCTGCATTTTTGCAAGGCAGCGCATATTGCTGTCTTACGTTACTCTGCGTCGGAAGGCATTACATGGGTGGAGTGTGGTTGTTTCCATGCATCCACCCATGTTTTTTGGCGCATTTCCAGATTTACCAGGACTGATACGCCTGGGAATGCTTCAAAATGTTACGCTTTCCAGATAGTGGTGCAACAAGGAAAAATATTCTGCAGCACACTTAAAAAGATAAAAATGTCTAAGGATTGTTTTTGTGCAGAAAGGTGTGCCTTCCTGCACAAAAACAAT
This sequence comes from Calotriton arnoldi, assembly GCA_963921515.1. Lineage (NCBI taxonomy): Eukaryota > Metazoa > Chordata > Amphibia > Caudata > Salamandridae > Calotriton > Calotriton arnoldi. Next base: position 1,878,789 of record CAWUFW010000004.1, on the reverse strand, counting down.
GCTGCTTGCAACTCAGGAACACTTGCACCATGGCGAAGGGTGCCTACGTTGCTGCTAGGCAGCACATAGTGCACCAGTGCAGTGAGAGTGCAGAAATGCACCATATCTTTGTAAATATGGCACATTTCTGCCCTCTCCATTTGACGAACTGCAGTAAGTTGTCTTGCGGCATTGTGCTGTGTCAGTTAATGGTAAACCTGTTCCGTAGTGCTAGGCAAAGGCTTAGGCTTCTTGCCTACTAACAGTGTGGATAAATTCTGGTTTAGATGTGAGTTGGCTGAATTCTTCAGAAAGATTTTCATCAAGACTCATTTTGTATACAGCATTGAATACGAGGCAGAGCTCTCTACTACTGGTTTATGGAAGAAGTTGTTTTTTACCCCACCCCTCCCTTCTATACCCTCCAAGATCCATGACTTTGAAAAGGCTATTACAAGAAGGGGAAACTTCTATACCCACAGGGGATTATCAGGCATTTTCAATTTATCCACCTTGGAATTGACAGATATGTGTCAAATGTAATTATCAAGCCCGCCGGCAAAGGCAGAGCAATTGTTCTCTTTACTAAAGAGTCATCCTAACACAAATGTTGCTTCCTCCTTGAATATGACCGTAATTATAAAAATTGAGCCGCATCCCATATCTTCTTTACAATGTGAAATTGATACTTTTGACCAGGATGCCTTGACCAAGAGATTGATCACCAAACAACAAGGTGATTTTTTTGATTCAGGATAAGCGTACAATGCCTTAATTTTCTATAGTTAAAAAAACAAAAAACTAGACTTTCCCTTGGCCACCCCTTAGTATCATGAATCGGATAAATATTGAAATTGTTATCAACATTTGTGGACTGGTGTCCCAGACAACTAGTCACCAAGATGCCATCCTAATTTTAAAAAGAACAAGGGCGTCCTTAACCTACTACAAGAATCACAGTTCATTCCCAATGAGGAAATATTGGTGGGTTAAGACACTGAGCCCTTGTACACCAGCATTCCTGAGGATGAGAATTTGAAAACTATGGAAACCTTATTATATGCAACACCATGGAAATTCCACACACCCCTACATTTTATGATGAACCTGGCTCCCTTGGCTCAAATCAGAAATTATTTTCAATTTGAGAGTGAAATATTCTTACAAACCCCTGGTACACTTGAATGGGCAGTATTTTCTCCCCAAGTTTGACCTGTTTGAAATGATTTTAGCTGAAACCAACCTATTCAGATCCAACATAAAACTTGGTGCAGTTATATCAATAATGTTCTATTTATCTGGAAAGGAACTCGAGAAGAATCTGGCCTTTTCCTACAAAGAAATAATAAAAAGAAACAGTTTTTGAAGTTAATTCGTACAATTAGAAGAGATACATTACCTTTCCTGCATCTATTCATTCAGACAAGGAGTGGCAAACTTACTACTGATCTTTACCATAAACCAATGGATCACAACAACTTACTTCATTTTGGCAGCTTCCTTTCCTCCTAGAAGCTTCAGGGATAATATCACATTTGGCAAGTTCCTTATACTCCACCGGACTGTACCTACATCAAAGGTTTTGAGACACAGGCCAACAACCTCATAGATAAATTGGAGGTCCCCCGATACCAGGAACACATTATCCAGAGAGCAAGAAAAAGAGCCATCAATTATTTCAGGAATGTCCTTTTGTAAGATCACACACAACAACCAGGCAGATTAATATGTGTGACTATGTGCAGCAGTGTATTCAATGCTATGAAGAAAATAATAAACGAACATTGAACATTACCATTCAAACTCTGGAGTTTGAAAAATGTATGTTCTCACTGGGAGAGGTGTGGCACAGCAGCCAGAGCGGCTGATTGCAGAGCAAGGGGTTTAGGGTTTGATCCCCAGAGCCAGCGGCAGCTCAGCATCATGTAACTCTCGACAATAGTTCACTAAATTTCCCCAACAGCTCCCAGTTCCTTGAAACCCTTAATGGATTGAAATGTTCACACTTTACAAATAGGAATTATTATTAATATTTATTTAAGAGATGTTCCAATTTATGGTACATTTGGTACAGACCCCCCCTGTGGTAAAAACAGCTATGCTTTTGGATTCACCACATATTCTGGGGCATTAAACCTGGGGGGTTGCAGTGTGTGTGGCCTTACAAAAGTGGCAAAGTCTGTTGACTTAGCCTTATGTACCCCTTGGACATTGAACAAACACTCCAATTGTAATTCACAAGAGGTCATTTACATGATAACATGTCCAATGGATACATAGGTATGCCTACGCGCATAGTACATCTAAGAATATGCGAGCACCGCAGCAACTGCAAGTGTAAAAAGAACACCACCAGGCTAGCCATGAATTACAACTGACCCACTCTAAAAATGGTTTGTCATGGGTGGTAATTGACAGGATCAAAAGAAATGCACAAAACAGTACTCATGTGCTACTGTATATAGAGCAACGTTGGATATATCACCTCAAACCACGTATAGTTGGTCCTAGTGACAATATACCATTGTTGGATAACGAGGCAGTATCTGTGAGGCCTGCACAAATAACATGACTACATTTGTCCTTCACTGGGAACCAAACACCCAATTGTAGCGCCTGACTCTCAGAGGGTAGCGTTGCAGAGCAGTCTGAGGCTTTACTCAAGGGAGGTGGTGTGGGCTAGTAATCGCCATTGGCAGGTGCGCAGAAATAACACTCAATAATTGATTGTCCAGTCTGTACTTTGCTTTATATAAGTAAGAGTACATTTATTAAACACACACACTACTCAATACTATGCCCCAATTTACAAATATACATAAGCTGTTGGAATTACTTTGTGACATTGCATAACATCTCCACCCCTCCCGCAGGGGGGTGGGGTCTAGTACCACAGCTCTTCGGTGTGTACATCATCTTGCCCCCTAATGCAGTAGTTTACCGTAGCCTGGAGCGCGGTCCCTGCGCACTGGCCTCATGCCAGTGGCGTCCCACCCCGTTACCTCAACAAGCATTGAAAGAACGGGTATACCTGCGTTGGTGACCCACAACCCTGACAAAGCCTTTCCTACTGACCATACAGTATGCCCCTTAATATCTTAAGGGCTGGCAGTCTGGGTTCTTCACCTAAGCGCAGCAGCAAGAATACATGTTTACGCACACTTTAGAATGACAGTACTCAGCACGTTTGTGGAGCATTAGAATGCATTGCAATTACAGCCCCTAAAGGCATCACAGATAACATCATAGGATTACGCATATACAGCCAAACACCCTAGCCGGAATGTCTGGCAACATAACCCACTTGGCTTATGACAACACCTTACATAGGTACTTCACATTACATATGTGACTTTCAGTCCCTCTAAAAAGGAATAACCGTTAGTAAATGCAGATCTGGTGCAATTACACCTCTTCACCTCCAGGGGATGCCCTTCTCCAGACATCCCCCACTCAGCCCTTCACTCAAGGAAGCACTTCTCACAGACACCCTCAGCTGTAGAACAAAAGTTCCAGCCTAGAAGATGTTATTAAGCTGGCTGAGCCCTTGAGGGGTTATCCTTTTACAATCCCTAGGAAACTTAGGGTGGGACTTAACTTCGTGCTGGGGGAGACTGCGCTTCTCCAGCAGCTCCCCCAGCACCCTTTTTCACCCTTGAGGGTGACCCCCTCCTCTGGGGGCCACCAGGCCCGAAAACGGCAGATTTCCAAATGCCTGGCAAGGCATTATGGGGCGCTTCGTGCTCCTCTGCCTGAATATGTGATGAGCGGCTCTCCCGCTGTGCCGGGGAGAGCCGCGATCCATCTGCCGCTCCGCGCCGTCGTCCACACTGGGTGGGGGGCCCGGTCCCACACGGACCCCCAGGTAACTGCCTTACGGCTCGGGGAGCCCACCCCCGGCCGCTCATGCGCGTGGTGGGGCCCGGTCCCACCCGGGCCCCGTGCAGCATCACGTCTTCTTAGGGGTCCCGGTCCCACCCGGGACCCCGTCTGGCCTCCAATCCGTTGGAGGGCAGCACGGGGAGCCCACCCCCGGCTGCCCCCTCCGGCTCCCTGCCCGGCCCGCACACTCGCGTGCGACCGCAGGAGCCGGCCGAGTCTTCTTGTCTGCCCGCTCCTGCGGGCAGACGCGATTCCTCGTCTCGCCGGCTTCGGGGCCCGGAGATGGGCTCCCGGGCCTCCGGACGTCTTCGGGGGAGCGCGACAGCACTCCCCGTCCTCCGGCTCTCCTCGGGGGGGCGCGACGGCGCCCCCTCCTCCACTCCGCCATTTCGGGGCCCGGAGATGTTAATGTTAATGTTAATAAGGCTTGTAAAGCGCACTGCTACCCTAGGGTGTCCTGGCGCTGAGAGTTGCCGACTTGGTTGCTGGATGAGAGAAGGATTCAGGGAAAAGCCAGGTTTTCAGCCCCCTTCTAAAGGAAAGAAGCTCGGTGGCACTTCTGAGATGGAGGGAAGGCTGTTCCATGCTTTTGCCGCACCGCAGAAAAAGCTCCTGCCCCCCCAACTAGCTGTCTTTGCCCGTGGAACTTTTATAAGTTTTGCCTCGGCAGAGCGCAATGCTCTGCCGGGAACATACCATTGAAGATGTTGTCTCGTGTAGGCTGGGCCAGAACCTGTGAGGGCTTTAAAGACCGTGCAAAGGGCCTTAAAATCCACCCGTTGTTTCACCGGAAGCCAGTGAAGCTTCCCAAGTTCCTTCTTAACCGAGACAAACCTTGGGATCCCCAAAAGAAGCCTGGCTGCCGCATTCTGCACGACCTGCAATCGGCTAAGATGTCTTTTCTGGATGTTAAGATAAAGGCCGTTGCAATAATCCAGGCGAGAAAAAATAAGAGCAGTAATTACTGTCCTGAGGCTATCTTCGGGCAATAGAAACTTGATTTTCCTCAGTATCCTCAGAAGATGAAAACAGGAGGAGGCCCCCTCCTCCCCTCAACGAGGAGCGCGACGGCACTCCCCAGCGGATCTGTGTCGGCGGGGGCCAGGGTGGGCTCCTGGTCCCCCCACGGGGGAATAGCTTCACGGGGAGCGCGACGGCGCTCCCCGACTTTGCTTCGGGGCCCGGGGATGGGCTCCCGGGCCCCCCAGGCTCATTTTCGTGAGGGGCGCAACGGCGCTCCCCCGCCTTCGTTTCTTCACCGGGGGCCAGGGTGGGCTCCTGGCACCCCGGAGGGCACAATCTTCACGGGGAGCGCGACGGCGCTCCCCGGCTTTGCTTCGGGGCCCGGGGATGGGCTCCCGGGCCCCCAACCTCCCCTTTGTGGGGGCGGTCAAAGGTCGCTCACCTTCTGGGGGCCATAGCTCGGCCCCTGGGGGACCGATCTGCCCCATTTTCGTGTCCTTACGCTCCTGGCGGCCAGCCCCAGCCACTGGGAACACTCTCCTTCGCCCTCGGGGTCTCTGAGAGGGGATTCGGCAGGGAGCTGTCTTCACTGGCTCCCTGCGCCAGCCTTTCGCCGGTCTCTCCTCCTGGGCCTCTCTTCTCCCTGCGCAGAGGCCTCTGCTTCTGCGCACTGGTCCTGGGCTCTTCTTCTGGTGCTGGCAGGGCCCTGGGGGACAGTCAGGGGGTTCCTCCTTCCAACTGCCCATTGCCAGGCTCCAGCATCTTCCGCCTCCGCAGACCACACCCAAGAGAGAGCTTCCCTTCCTGTGCAAACACTTTTTAAAAGTTGAGTAGGGGGCTGGCAGGAAGTCTCTGTTTGTCCTATCAAACAGCGACACATCACTTCCCTGCCCTTGCTCCCTCCTCCTGGTCCAGCCTCTGGGCTTGTTCAAAATGGCGTCGTCCAGGGTCTCTGGCCACATGGTCTCTGAAACAAGACCCTTTCCCCAGGGCTGCCTTCACCTTGGTTCAGCTTGGTGCCTGGCACCCAGCGACAGCTGCTGATGGATTAGCCTGTAGCTCCACCTATCTCCTCTCCTTGGAGGGAAGATCTTTGCTCTGGGAAGAAGGGTCATTAATCTAACCTGCCAGGGCCAGACCCCAGCCAGGGACTCAGAGAAATATGACATTCCTGGATGACCCAAAAGCAGTACAAATATGACTTTGGACTCTGCAGAATACTTCTTTTCACATCCGCTACCGTGGACTTTAGTGCGTGTCTGGAATCTGTAGGCCTTATGGAAGTTAATCTAACACATGGGCTCCACATTCCCATAGGGGAATAATGAAGTGAAAAACACAGTAAAGCACACTGACTTTCCCTGGCATGTTCCTTCCTAGTGTATAAGGCCTATTCCGTGTCACCACCCAATTCTGCATAAGTCCTGCCACACCATTCACTTCGTAGCTGCTCCCGGACTGCGCACGCCAAGAATCTCCCCTGCGCAGCCCCTACATGTGTGCACACGCATGTACACAGGTGTCTGCATGTAACCAGCCCGGTGCCCCTTACTCCAGCTGCTGCGCAGCGGCCTAGTCAAGCTAGGGGGACACCAGTAAAAATCCACATGCAGTCTCTTCCATCTTCAGTTCACTGTGGATGAGTCCCAATTTACGAGGCTCTCCCACAGTAAAAGCTCAACAATTAGGTGCTCAAAAAGCAAAAATCCGGGCGGCCCATAGTGTCAGAACCACCTTCTAACACACGCCGCGCCCAGCTGAATCCTACAGGGAAGAAGTAGCCACTCTACATGGGTACTCTTCCCGTAGTCAGCGATAACTAGTTATAAGGGGTTCTGACCAGACCCCCTTACTCACCAGTTATCCGCTCAGACCACCTACTCCTCCCATCCATGAAATCTCCACCCATGACAGGGATCCCAGACTACCCTAAGAACCCTCCGGGCTCTAGGTTAGATACCTCTAGGTCACTCATGGTCTACATGGACTCAGCCTCACTAGGCCCACCTTTGCCCTTGGGCATGCAACACTATGCCTACCCCTCCTCTGGACAAAGGTACCGTGCCTCAGCACCCTCGCGGTCTTCTGGGACAGGTCTACCTCCCATCCCCGGTGTCCCTAGCTGGTCTCCCTTCCGGAGTTTGTTCCAACCAGTACCCTCTCTCCGTTTGGTCCTTGCACCCTAAAGATGCAACCTCTCTGGACCCTCCCCCTCAGCCTGCCGCTGAGGTCATTCTGCTGCCACCACCCTTTCGGGACGACTGGCTTCCCTAAAGAAAGCACAGCCACTCGTGCTTTCCCCACACAGAAAAGCACCCCTTGGTCACTGGCCTGGCTCCCTGATAGGACCTCAGACCGGCCTCACTACCACATGGCAGTGCCAGGGAGGAACACTGAGGGTGCCCCGTCAGACATCCTACAGCTCATTCCCCCCGTCAGTAGCTCCCCACGGAAACTACCCCGGGAACCTAGACCCCTTCCTTGTTCTCCGCTGCGAGAACAGGGCCTATGCACCCTTCCCTCCGAGAGGCGCGCTCTCCTCCCAGAGTACCCTTAGAGAGCCTGTGGGCCCCGAGTTAGCTAGACCCAGGCCCACTTCTCATGGCCCTCCCCGGTCTCCCAGCAGCGCCTTGGGAGACCGCCCAGGGACCTACATGGTCCCTGGATGGCCTGCACCACCCCTTATGAAGAGCAGGGTCCCCTCCCTAAGATAGGCCCTACCTGCCTTCAGGGTAGCACGACCACACCAAGCCAGGACCTTAAAGATCCCGGCTAGGCCTGCACCACCCCTTTGCGAACCACAGGGTCCCGTCACTTAAGATAGGCCCCACCTGTGTTCAGGGTGGTACTACCTTGCAGAAGTCCACCTCCTGCCCCGAGCTAGGGGAACACCCCCCATGCTCCTGGTCCTTGGGTTCAAGACCCACAGGACCTACCGGACTGGTCACCGTCCACCCGACCCTGTCGCCTCAGGGTCCACCACTAACCCTTCACCTGGAAACTAGGGAGTACATCACCCCCACTCTGATCTCCACTGGGTCAGTTACCTAGCCCACCTAGGGTACCTAGGGGCTACCACTACACACCATCACTCAAGAACTACCCTCCTCTGGGGCCACCCCCTACCAGGGGCCACCCCTGGGTCACTCACCTCCCCACCAGTTAACCTGGGGGCCTACCGGACACCCAACTCTACCACACCCTCCTCCCACCGTGGGAAAAGTTCCTGGGGGTCCCCCACCATGGGAACCCCTGGGGCGTTACTACCCGGGGTAAAGAAACCTCCTGCCCCACCCTTCCAGTGGTTTTGGCCTGCGCCAATGCAAGTACTTTCAGCGGGGGAAGAATACCTGGGGCCCCTTCTGTGGAAACCCTCCCTGCCCTTAAAAAGCGCGGGAATCTCCCAGGACCCCCTCTTTCTCCTGTCCCCCACAAAGGTCAATCCACCCCGACACCCCCACCTGTGATGTAGGTATCAGTTGCTGTCCCTATCTCTTGAGGAGACACCCTCCTCATGCAGGTGTAGTGTATGTAGTGTTAGGGTTCAAAGGTGTACAATATGGCTCAGAACATTTGTATGCAATCATTTCCTGGAAAGCACCATCCCGCTAGCACATGATCATCAACATAGCGCGGTCATATCAATACAGTTTACATTTCAACCATAATATCTTCACATGACACGTATGTGCGCGGGCTTTCCTTTCCCATACCTTTAGTTCACCTAACCAAAACTTTGAACCCTTCTCAGAGCCTTGCGCTCTTCCATTTGCTCATTACTGCATAGGTAATGTGTGGCAAAACTGGACTTATCAACTGCTATAAATGCGCACCAGAATGGGATACTATGTATCCCGCCGCTAGACTCCAATGTTGGAAAACGAGGCAGTATCTGTGAGGCCTGCACAAATAACATGACTACATTTGTCCTTCACTGGGAACCAATCACCCAATTGTAGCGCCTGACTCTCAGAGGGTAGCGTTGCAGAGCAGTCTGAGGCTTTACTCAAGGGAGGTGTTGTGGGCTAGTAATCGCCATTGGCAGGTGCGCAGAAATAACACTCAATAATTGATTGTCCAGTCTGTACTTTGCTTTATAAAAGTAAGAGTACATTTATTAAACACACACACTACTCAATACTATGCCCCGATTTACAAATATACATAAGCTGTTGGAATTACTTTGTGACATTGCATAACATCTCCACCCCTCCCGCAGGGGGGTGGGGTCTAGTACCACAGCTCTTCGGTGTGTACATCATCTTGCCCCCTAATGCAGTAGTTTACCATAGCCTGTTGCGCGGTCCCTGCGCACTGGCCTCATGCCAGTGGCGTCCCACCCTGTTACCTCAACAAGCATTGAAAGAATGGGTATACCTGCGTTGGTGACCCACAACCCTGACAAAGCCTTTCCTACTGACCATACAGTATGCCCCTTAATATCTTAAGGGCTGGCAGTCTGGGTTCTTCACCTAAGCGCAGCGGCAAGAATACATGTTTACGCACACTTTAGAATGACAGTACTCAGCACGTTTGTGGAGCATTAGAATGCATTGCAATTACAGCCCCTAAAGGCATCACAGATAACATCATAGGATTACGCATATACAGCCAGACACCCTAGCCGGAATGTCTGGCAACATAACCCACTTGGCTTATGACAATACCTTACATAGGTACTTCACATTACATATGTGACTTTCAGTACCTCTAAAAAGGAATAACCGTTAGTAAATGCAGTTCTGGTGCAATTACACCTCTTCATCTCCAGGGGATGTCCTTCTCCAGACATCCCCCACTCAGCCCTTCACTCCAGGAAGCACTTCTCACGACACCCTCAGCTGTAGAACAAAAGTTCCAGCCTAGAAGGTGTTATTAAGCTGGCTGAGCCCTTGAGGGGTTATCCTTTTACAATCCCTAGGAAACTTAGGGTGGGACTTAACTTCGTGCTGGGGGAGACTGCGCTTCTCCAGCAGCTCCCCCAGCACCCTTTTTCACCCTTGAGGGTGACCCCTCCTCTGGGGGCCACCAGGCCCGAAAACGGCAGATTTCCAAATGCCTGGCAAGGCATTATGGGGCGCTTCGTGCTCCTCTGCCTGAATATGTGATGAGCGGCTCTCCCGCTGTGCCGGGGAGAGCCGCGATCCATCTGGCGCTCCGCGCCGTCGTCCACGCTGGGTGGGGGGCCCGGTCCCACCCTGACCCCCAGGTAACTGCCTTACGGCTCGGGGAGCCCACCCCGGCCGCTCATGCGCGTGGTGGGGGCCCGGTCCCACCCGGGCCCCGTGCAGCATCACGTCTTCTTAGGGTTCCCGGTCCCACCCGGGACCCCGTCTGGCCTCCAATTCGTTGGAGGGCAGCGCGGGGAGCCCACCCCCGGCTGCCCCCTCCGGCTCCCTGCCCGGCCCGCAAACTCGCGTGCGACTGCAGGAGCCGGCCGAGTCTTCTTGTCTGCCCGCGGGCAGACGCGATTCCTCGTCTCGCCGGCTTCGGGGCCCGGAGATGGGCTCCCGGGCCTCCGGACGTCTTTGGGGGAGCGCGACGGCACTCCCCTTCCTCCGGCTCTCCTCGAGGGGGGCGCGACGGTGCCCCCTCCTCCACTCCGCCATTTCGGGGCCTGGAGATGGGGTCCCGGGCCCCCTCCTCCCTCAACGGGGAGCGCGACGGCGCTCCCGGCGGATCTGTGTCGGCGGGAGCCAGGGTGGGCTCCTGGCCCCCCACGGGGGAATAGCTTCACGGGGAGCGCGACGGCGCTCCCGACTTGCTTCGGGGCCCGGGGATGGGCTCCCGGGTCCCCCAGGCTCATTTTCGCGGGGGCGCGACGGCGCTCCCCGCCTTCCGTTTCTTCGCCGGGGGCCAGGGTGGGCTCCTGGCACCCCGGAGGGCACAATCTTCGCAGGGAGCGCGACGGCGCTCCCCGGCTTTGCTTCGGGGCCCGGGGATGGGCTCCCGGGCCTCCAACCTCCCCTTCGTGGGGGGGTCAAAGGTCGCTCACCTTCTGGGGGCCATAGCTCGGCCCCTGGGGGACCGATCTGCCCCATTTTCATGTCCTTACGCTCCTGGCGGCCAGCCCCAGCCACTGGGAACACTCTCCTTCGCCCTTGGGGTCTCTGAGAGGGGGGATTCGGCAGGGAGCTGTCTTCACTGGCTCCCTGCGCCAGCCTTTCGCCGGTCTCTCCTCCTGGGCCTCTCTTCTCCCTGCGCAGAGGCCTCTGCTTCTGCGCACTGGTCCTGGGCTCTTCTTCTGGTGCTGGCAGGGCCCTGGGGGACAGTCAGGGGGTTCCTCCTTCCAACTGCCCATTGCCAGGCTCCAGCACCTTCCGCCTCCGCAGCCCACACCCAAGAAAGAGCTTCCCTTCCTGTGCAAACACTTTTTAAAAGTTGAGTAGGGGGCTGGCAGGAAGTCTCTGTTTGTCCTATCAAACAGCGACACATCACTTCCCTGCCCCTGCTCCCTCCTCCTGGTCCAGCCTCTGGGCTTGTTCAAAATGGCGTCGTCCAGGGTCTCTGGCCACATGGTCTCTGAAACAAGACCCTTTCCCCAGGGCTGCCTTCACCTTGGTTCAGCTTGGTGCCTGGCACCCAGCGACAGCTGCTGATGGATTAGCCTGTAGCTCCACCTATCTCCTCTCCTTGGAGGGAAGATCTTTGCTCTGGGAAGAAGGGTCATTAATCTAACCTGCCAGGGCCAGACCCCAGCCAGGGACTCAGAGAAATATGACATTCCTGGATGACCCAAAAGCAGTACAAATATGACTTTGGACTCTGCAGAATACTTCTTTTCACATCCGCTACCGTGGACTTTAGTGCGTGTTTGGAATCTGTAGGCCTTATGGAAGTTAATCTAACACATGGGCTCCACATTCCCATAGGGGAATAATGAAGTGAAAAACACAGTAAAGCACACTGACTTTCCCTGGCATGTTCCTTCCTAGTGTATAAGGCCTATTCCGTGTCACCACCCAATTCTGCATAAGTCCTGCCACACCATTCACTTCGTAGCTGCTCCCGGACTGCGCACGCCAAGAATCTCCCCTGCGCAGCCCCTACACGTGTGCACACGCATGTACACAGGTGTCTGCATGTAACCAGCCCGGTGCCCCTTACTCCAGCTGCTGCGCAGCGGCTAGTCAAGCTAGGGGACACCAGTAAAAATCCACATGCAGTCTCTTCCATCTTCAGTTCACTGTGGATGAGTCCCAATTTACGAGGCTCTCCCACAGTAAAAGCTCAACAATTAGGTGCTCAAAAAGCGAAAAATCCGGGCGGCCCATAGTGTCAGAACCACCTTCTAACAACCATGGAATCGGATCAATTTCAAAACAAACTGACAATCCTTGTATACTTAATGACAGCTGTGAGAGCATTAATTAACCAGTCGCCTTCTTTGTGAGACAGCTCAACATAGCCTCACTTTATCATTAGGAGATGTGACCACGTCATTGCTTTGAACAGGCTGGCACACAGCACGCGCTAGCACAACTATGCAGTACACAATCTCATGCAAAACTGAAGCCTGAATGCCATCAGGCAGCCAATTTAAACTTTGCACCCAGCTATCTGCCTCTACTGATGTGGGGCCATGCAGCGAATTGGTATGCAGGAGCTCAGCGCTCTACCATTGACAAAGAAAGATGTTTTTCCCTCTCTGAATCAGTGACTTTATAAGCTGAAATATTTTTTTCCTTGGAGAATGAATGCACTATATTCAGTATGAACAAACCATCTGTTATTTTGCACATTTCCCAGTGTTAGACTACAGGGCAGTGCCCACCTGTCACCCCTGTGAATAGTACATACCCAACTACAGGTGAGTTTTGATTTGCATGCACACTAGCAAGTGTTTTACTTATGCAGGGCCTTCACGTTTTTACGAGCATGAATATATGAGAGTGTGCTTTCACTATCACTTATCAGAGCCAACCCAGCTTTGATTCTATTGGCTGTGTGCTACTTTAGCACTAGTGATTTGCTCATTATGGGGCATATTAGCAAGGGCACTATCGCCGCTTTAGCGGCACTTTTTGCCGCTAAAGCGGCGATATTTTTATCGCCCTATCAGCAAACTGTCTCTAACAGCAGTTAGCGACAGTTTTTGGGCATTAGCGCCCGTTTTTACCGCTTTGCATGTCAGCGATATTTATCGCTAATGACATGCAAAGTGGGCGTTCCTCACTAAAAATACACGCAGACAGTCGCAAACACAACTTCACACTATTAGCAAGGCCCGCGAAGCGTATAAAAATGTGCGTTAACCCCGATTAGCGCTGGATTTTAACACCTGCTAGAAACCTGACTTAGCCATTATAGTCTATGGGAGGTGGATTCTACGGTTAAGTCCCCACCTGCCTATTAGCGAGTTTTTCCTTAGCGATGGGAATTTATCACAAGGAATTCTCGCGCTAATGCTGGGAATCGCCGCTATCGCTGGATTTGTTTCGCATTGGAGATAAAACGTTGCTAATAACGCGTTATCTCCGCAAACAAATCCAGCGATAAAAAAAACGACGCTAACTGTGGTGTGCGTTAATTAACGCACGCTGTTGGTAATAGGCCCCTATGTTTTCACATCTCTCTTATACAGCTTTGCATATTTGCAGTTTATAAGACTTTAGTAGGCTTTCATAACTATCTGTTGTTCACTATGTTTTATCGCCGATATTTGGAAGTTTAAGGCGAGGACCCAACTTCGAGTAGCACAGGAATTTATATAGTCCTGACGAAAGCCCGCTGACCTTTTGTGGAATTATTTTGGTATGAAACATGTTGACCAAACCGGGATGCTGTAACAATTAAATTCCCAAGAGTATCTTCTTCTTTTTAATCATGTCAGGGGAGGTCTCATTAAAGGTATAATGGGTGCTCCCCTAGACACTTTTATGTACTCAGGGGCAGATTTACAAGCCCCTTGCGCCACTTTTGCGCCGCCGTTGCGTCACTTTTGTGACGCAGCGGCGACGTAAACCATGCGCCACGTTGCGCATTATTTACAACGTGACGCATCTAGGGAGATGCGTCACGTTGTAAAGCCCTGCGCCACATGAAACCTGCGTCAGGTTTCATGTGGGCGTTCCTCCGCAGGGTGGGCGTTCCGTCGAAGGAATGCCTCGTAAAAGTGACGCAGTGAAATCTACAAGATTTCACTGAGTCACTTTTCCGACGCCGCTGCGACGAATCCTTACGCCTGCTTCAAGCAGGCGTAAGGAGTGGCGCACCACGTTAGGTATGGGTGGCCCACGAGCATTGCTGGAGTTGCGTCGCGCTTGCGACACGACTCCAGCAATGCGCCGCCCTTGCGCCACAGGATGCGACACGCATCGGCCTTTCCTTGCGCCACGGTGCGCCGCATTGTAAATGCGGCGCTTCCGTGGTGGCGCAAGGAGAGTATTGCGTGTCGCAACTATTCTGGCGCATCCCTGCTGATTTGCAGGGATGCGCCAGAAGTTGTAAATCTGCCCCTCAGTCTTACCACTCGATCACAAGAGCTCCCTTTCTGGGGTTGAGTTCACCTTGACACATGGATAGGTCAGGGTGAGACCCTATGATCAAGCACGTCACAATATAGTGTAGTGAAGCTACCCCAGTCAAAGTGAAATTGCTTTTACTTGCTGTGTTAGATGAGCCTGAAGAAATCATCATCTTGCGAAGTCATGCACTTCGTGTCCTGAATGGCACTCTCTATTCATTACTACACAGTGAAGGTGCTCACAGAAGTTACACACACAATAACAACACGCTGCGTACAAGTAAGGATAATTGAGAAACTCTAGTTAGATAGAACTTCAGCAGACTTAATAGTCTCCTCACCAGAGGTGCTGATAGGAGGACTGACACCTATGAACGGCAATCACTGCCATCACAGCACGTCACCGAACAGCCTGTGGTCAGAGGGCTGTAGTTAACCTCACTCAGGTTGGAGATAAACTATGGAAATACATCCTTTCAACAGGGGTAGGTTAACTTTGGCACAATCTTGTTGAAAAGGAAATATCCAGGAACGTTTTGGCAGAATATGAAGCTCAGAGGTGAATATTTTGACAAACTTTAGAATAGATAATGTTGTTCAGAAAGGATGCTAGCTTAAGGGTAACATGTCAGAATTTCATGACAGAAATATCAATGTGCCAATACAGAGTCATCTAATTATTGGGGACTAAATTTCAAGATGATTAGTATATCTAGGTAAGTATAGATTTAGTATTCTTATGTCCACATCTAGGTACCTTGAAGTTTATATCTTCAAGTTGCATATAAGTGGAGTTATATAGCGTAAATCTACATTTGCTTATTGTAAGAAAATAAGTTAATTGTCGGTCAGATATGTTTCACACCTATGCATGCGTCAGGATTTTTACCTTTTCTTTTTGGAGCTCAAAATTCTCCAGCGGGTCACATCTGGAAGCGGTATCAGACATTGGGCCAGATGTACGACCATTTGGAATTGCGACTCGCAAATTGCGAAAAATAGCGAGTCGCAATTTGCGACTCGCAATTCCAAATGTACAACAGTGTCAGAGACACTGTTAGCAATTCCCAATGGGGTCGCAAAATGCGAGGCTCATCAATATTCATGAGGCACTTGCATTTTGCGGACCCCATTAAGAATGGCTGGCCCTCCCCAGGGATGGTGGCCTGCTGGGCTCAGCAGACCACCATGTCTGGGAATGCTTTTAGATAAAGCAGCTTTTCTTTTTTTTAAATGCAGCCCGTTTTCCTTAAAGGAAAACAGGATGCATTTAACCACTGCCTGCCCTTAAAAAATATTTTCGCATGCATTTGCAAAGGGGAAGGGGTCCCCTGGGGACCCCTTCCCATTTGTGACTGCATTACCACCTACTTGAAGTAGGTGGTAAATTGCGTCTGTTTTGCGACCGCAATTGCGGTCACAAAACAGTCATAAATAGGGCTCAGAGTCGCAATTAGGAAGGGACGCCCTTGAAACGCCCCTTCCTAATTGCGAGTCTCAAACGCTATTTAGCGAGTCACAAATAAATTGCGACTCGCTAAATAGCGTTTGTACATGGCCCTGTAGGGTTTCGCATGCGCAAACAGGTCGCAGACCCGTTTGCGCATGCAAAAACGGGTCGTACATCTGGCCCAAAGTGCTTTCAAAATCGGACATCTTTGCCGCAAGGTCTTGCTCAACCTCGAGAGGTCTGTGACATTCAAAATATTCCACTTTCTTTCAGCTTTCTGGAGCAGCTCCCCTTAGTCACTTCTAAGGCTGCCAGGAACTCCAGGACAACACTTATGGGCTCAGACTCACTCCAGAAAAGGCCACCAGCAGAGTCCAGTCCAGGACCAGTTGCAACTGGTAATTCCAGGTGACAGAACTTTGCAGCTTTTGGTGCACCTGTGGCCAAAGGGGATAAGCCAGCCAACTGAACATAGGGGTTCACTTCTTAGTTCTGGGTATAAGTGGGAACAGGTCTAGCTGTTCATGTCTTCACAGGTCACAGACAACAGGTTTACTCCTATTCTCTTCTTCCACAGGCCCGATCAATCAATCAATCAATCAATCAATCAATAAGGGGCTTGTTAAGCACGGCTACTCACCCATGAGGGTCTCAAGGTGCTGGGCGTGGGGCTTGGGGAGCTGCTGGTCCCTCTGGGTGTAGGATCATTTAAAGAGCCAGGTCTTGAGGTCCTTCTTAAATTGGGTCAGCAACGCAAATTGCCTGAGGTGGAGGGGCAGGGTGTTCCTAGTCTTGGCAGCGAGATAGGAGAAAGAACTTCCACTGGTTCTGGTCTTGTGGATTCAGGGGACGGAGGCTAGGGCAAATTGGGCAGAACAGAGTTGTCTGGCTGGTACGTGGAATGTAAGGCAGTGGTTCAGGGATGCTGGTCCTTCGTTGTGGAGAGCTTTGTAGGCATGTGTGAAGAGCTGGAAGGTGATTCTGTAGTTGACTGGGGGCCAGTGGAGTTGTCTGAGGTGTTGCATGCTGTGGCTGCGGCGGGGGATGTCGAGGACCAGTCTGGCTGCGGTGTTTTGGATGGTCTGTAGTTTCTTGAGCTGTTTCTGGGTGATGCCGGTGTGGAGTGTGTTGCCGTAGTCAAGTTGGCTGGTGATGAGTGCGTGGATTCTGTGGGGATTCATCTGAATGTCTTTCAAAGCAGGCGGTCACGTGGAAGCAGGCTGAGGAAACTGTGTTGATTTGGTGGTTCATTGTGAGCGATGATGCAAAGGATGATGCCGAAGTTGTGAGCGTGGTCTGTCGGGGTGGGAGGGGAACTCAGACTAGCTGGCCACCACGTGTCGTCCCAGACTGAAGGGGAGGTTCCCAAGATGAGTACTTCAGTCTTGTGCAAGTTGAGCTTGAGGCAGCTTTTTTTCATCCAGGTGTCGACAGCCTTTATTCCGCTGTGGAAGTTGGTTTTGGCTGTTTTGGGTTCATTGGTGAGGAAGAGGATCAGCTAAATGTCGTAGGCGTAGGAGATGATGTTGAGTCTCTGGCTTCTGATGATGGCTGCAAGCGGGCCATGTACACGTTGAAGAGGGTGAGGCTTAGGAAGGAACCCTGGGGCACCACGCAGCTGATCTCTGTAGGTTCTGAGTGGAACGGGGCTAGTCGGACTCGCTGAGTCCGGCCGGTGAGGAAGGAGTGAATCCAGTCCAGTGCCTTGTTGCAGATGCCAGCGTCGTAGAGTCTCATGATTAGGGTGCAGTGGGAGACGGTGTTCAAGGCAGCCGATAGGTCAAGCAGGATGAGGGCTGCATTCTCACCCCGGTCTAGAAGGAAGTGGATGTCGTCGTTGGTGGTGATGAGTGCAGTCTCCGTGCTGTGGTTGCTTCGGAAGCCAGATTAGGAGGTGTCCAGGACGTGGTTCACTACTATGAAAGAGGAGAGTTGGGGATTGATGGCCTTCTCAATGACTTTGGCTGGGAAGGGGAGGAGGGAGATGGGTTCTGAGGGAAGGGATGAGGTGCCACTTTCATACAATTCAATAACTAGTGGGCAGTTGTTATTCCTGACTACTCCTTAATCAATGAGAAAATTTTTACAAAAGGCAAATCTTCCCCCTTTTGCTGCACATCCTGTTTGCCTTACTGTAAACTATCCTGCACTGCATTATTCTAAGTGAAATACAACATGCTAGAACCTTTCTGCCCCAAAGGAGGCTGAGGACCAACCCAGGGATGTTTGTAGGAAAATGAGCAGCCCCATCCTCCTTCACCTCACACCTCACCAAACTGCTTCAGGGACCAGCCCCCCCCCCCACCCACCCCATTGGGGTGGTACCGGACTATCTATAATTGGCCCTAGGATTAAATGATAAGACCTATTCCAGTGTTTAATGAACTTAATTAACTCATCAGAAACTGTCCCAATGTAGATTGAATTTGTTGGAACACTTCTGAAGATTAAGAGGGCTTTTGTGAGCCAGGATAGCAGTTGTTGGGACTTTCAGCAAATATGTTTCTTGTCTTGTCAGGACTAAAGACAAGAAAGACAAGTTATGGGGTATTCTGTGCTAACTAATAAGGCCCCTAAACAGTGCAAGGTTTCTACTTGACCTTGGGTGCATATTTCGTCTTGGTCTGTTAGCAGACATTTTGTTGTCTGTAGTTGTCTACAGAGGAGATGGCCCTAGTGGGGTGGACCAACACTGCCATCACATCAGAGCACCCCAATCCATAGGTTCCAACCCGGATACAGCTGTAACATTTGCAGGAAATATTTGAGAAAATGTTTCCAGTAGTAGAACCTATTAGCCCACAAAACCTGTCCAGTATGAATTCCTCATTGAGTTCTTCTTTGATATCCCACCTCAGCATCCTGTGTGAAATACAGAATATTCACTAAGAAGGGACCAATGAGGAAAAGGGATCATCAGCATGCATTTTTCTTCATTGATCACCAAAAGACACCTTTCTCTGTCTTGAACCTTTTGTCTTCAGTAATTCTCTCTTCATCAAATTCTCCCACTCCACATATCTGAATACATGACAGTTTGATTAAACAAAGCTCTCGGCCATGAATGGTTTGACTGGTTTTGTCCTATATTGAATATTATGTCCCTATGTAAAACATGTGTGTAGGAAATTGGATTACTGGTTGAGGGGGTAAACCCTGCTCAAGTACAAGCCACAATCCCTGTCAGGGTGAAATCACAAGCAAACCCCAAATTAACCTACGCTCAACTCTCTGGTAGCTTGGGACAAATAGTCATGCTTAACTTAGAGGCAATGCATATTTATGTAGCACTTCAAACAGAAATAAAGTGAAAACACAAAACAAGAAAAATCCCAGAACAATGCAGGAAAATAGAGCACATTTTAATAAATTATTTGAAACCAAAATGACAACAATACAATCAGTAGATCCAGAGATATGTAATTTTAAATATTTAAGCAAAAATAGTGCCTAAAAGCACGAACAGATCTTGGGTCACGCAGTGGCCCTTCCGGAAAGCTGCAAGATGCAATGCTGAGTTCTTTGTCAAGGATGTCTCTTGCAACGGTGTTTCTGAGGAACTGCGTGGGTGCAATGTACAGTCCTGTGTCAAGGAAGCATCGCACAGGGCCAGTTCTGAGGAGCTGCAAAGTCCTGAATCAGGTATAAGTCGGGCAGTGGCAGTTCCGATGTGGTGCTGCAAGGAGATGTGTCACTCTGCGTTGGTTCTGCCCAGAGGTCAACAGCTTGCCTGGAAAAGCACATTCAGGCCCACTTAAAAGGGTCCAGGACAGGGGTGGCACCACTTAGGGTGCAAGACCAACAGCACACAGAGTCCAGGTCCTGGATTCAATGTGGTTTGAGTCTTTACTGTCTCAGAGGCTCTGATAAGGAGGCCAGCCAAATAGCCCTTGGCATCACTCTGATGTGCCTGGGTTCAAGGTGCAGGTCCAGTCCATCTAACTGAGGCAGCAGGAAGGCAGGAAACAGGGAAGCAGAGTCTCAGGGCTGCACAGTAGCAGTCCTTGTAGCAGAGCAGCACAGCAGTCCTTCTATGTTTTCTACATTTCAGAGGTGTACTGAAAAGTTGGGTCTGAGGGTCCAATATTTATTCTTGGTGCTAGCTATGAAGTAGGAGAAGGTTCCGGAGGTTTCCATCTCCTGAGGTGTCTGAAGCTTTCTCCCTCTCTGCCCTGACCTCAGCGTGTCTGTGTGCACAAAAGACGAGTGTCAGATTCTTTGTGAGTATGCTCAGGCACAGCCTCTGTAATATACAAGCGTGGTTGGTGACAACTCCGCCACATATCAAGTCTGAGATGGACCATCCTGCCAACACCTCTTCCCTCTTTGTCTCAACTGTCTGGGAGAAATAAACAAAGTCTAACTGCCAATTACACCTAGTCATGTGACCCAGGATACAGGCTGCAGGCATCAAATGGTTGGGGCAAGAAAATGCCAACTTTCTAAAAGTAAAAATGCAAAAAGAACAGATGATGGACAGAATGCTGAACAAATCAAACATTCAGCCCCAGTCACAGATCTGGGTTAAATCTATCGTTTTTTTGCACGCCATGCCATTCCAGTTTAGACCCAGTCATATGCAAATCAGTCTTGACCCTGCTCCCCATGGGAAAATGCCAGCCCTAACTGCCAGGCCAGGTTCTTCCTGGACCAGAAACAAGCTTCATGGGACCATTTTCAGGTTATCACCCTCATCAGCAAGGCTAGCTTGAGTCTGGTGGCTTAGAGAGCACGGGACCCATGTCTTGAAATACCCTTCCCACTTAAGATGACAAATGCAAAAAGGACAGATGATGGGCTATCTATAAGTGGCATTTTCAGATCTGTGACTTAAAATCTGACTTTACTTTTAAAAAGGGATTTAAATTACAATTCTTTGGACATCAAACTCGACATTCCCATTTGCTCCCAATTGAAAGTTATCACTTAATCATAGATAATAGATATCTTGAGAGGGTAAAGGTGCAAATAGTATCAGCAAAATGCAAGGACTTCGGAAGCTGCAAAAATGTAATTTCTCCCACTGGGTTCCACCCAAAACCAATGGTTTCAATGGGACCTTATCCAGCGTCTATCTGGGTCAAGAGGAGTTTGATGAATACAGCCTACATCCTTGCCCCAGGAGAATTTCAACTTCAGAGCTGGATGAACCCATCTGCTGTATCTGACCTAGCTCCATCATGAATTGATTGTCATCTTTCCTAGGTCCCAGTCAACTTTGATCAGTGACTACTGATTGCCACAGTTTCTTGACACTTCTTGCTTTACATCTTTAAAACTTCATATCACCAGTTCTCCTTTTTTGTACTTTTGTTGTTTTGGTGTCATTTTACTCAGTCAATATAGCTGTGGGATTTTTATTGTTTTGTGTTTTTTTTGGTCCTCATTCGCCTTGGACACGAGCTCTGAGGACCCCCTCAGCAAGCGCTTACCAGAGAGAGACTTTTATACCAAGGTTCAAAAAGTCCCATAAACTTCTCACTCGGTTTCTGACCTGGCCAACCATGCCGAACTGCAGATCACACAAGAGAAGTAGAAGACCAAACAAAAAGGCATAATCAGTGGATCTTCCCCTACCCCTGATCAATTCCTCTCACTTTAAATCCATCCAGTTCAATGCAGTAGACCAAAATTCATTTCTATTCTCACTAATGCTCTATCTAGACTGATGGTATACTTAATGGATTTTACCCAGCCGAGTTCCGTTGGTGGTAAGTTACTGATCCATTTCTGGCAAATCTCCCTACGGGCCAGGAGAATCAAGTAAAAGACCAGTTTTTTTTACAATCGTGAGACATATAATCATGCTAAGCTGGCACGCCAAAAATACAAGGGACAGGCTTACCTGGAATGCTGTGCCAAGTATAGTTGAAATACATCTACTCACATCGCTCCAGAATTTCTGAATCTCAGGACACTCCAAGAACATGTGAATATCATCATCTTTCTCTTGGCTGCATCTTGTACACCTCGGCGCTCGTCCATTACCCAACTTCGATAACTTAAGGGGTGTCCAATATGTTATGTTATGTTATGTTATGTTAAGTACTCTTATAACGCGCAACAGCTACTCCGAAGAGTGTCCCGGCGCGGGTCCAAGAGGAGTCCCTAAACTACACCACTAATAACTATGGAAATAGATGAGTTTTTAAGAGTTTCTTGAAGGCCAGCGGGTCCTGAGTATTACGTAATAGAAACGGAAGGGCATTCCACGCCTGGGCAGCCTTAACAGCCAAAGAGCAGCCACCCAGCCTATGGCGGGAGAAGCGGGGACCCTAGCAAGAAGAAGGGCTGAGGAACGCAATTGTCTCAGAGGGACATAAAAGGTAAACCGCTTCTGTAAATAGGCGGGTCCAAGACCGTAGAGGGCACAGTGGGCAATGACCAGGGATTTAAATTTGACTCGGTCCGCCACGGGTAGCCAATGGAGAGCGCGAAGATGTTCACGCACACTGCTCCTCTTCGCAATTCCCAGGAGCAGCCTAGCGGCCGCATTTTGAATAACCTGGAGTCTATTCAGAGAGTAACCGGGGATGCCGATGTACAGCGCATTAGCGTAATCCAATCGAGAGAGGATCAAGGCACGGATAACCGTCTCTTTGGCAGACCTGGGAAGGAGAGGCAAAAGCTCCTGAGTGTTTTGAGAAGGCCAAAACAACTACCTGAGAGCTTTTTCACCTGAGCAGAAAAGGAGAGGTTACCCTCAAACCATACTCCAAGGTTTTTAGCGGATTGCCCATTGGAGGTTGGTAGCGGAAACCCAGGAGGCCAGATCGAGTCTCGAAAGCCAGGGGGGAAATTCCCATACAGAAGAATCTCTGACTTGTCTTCATTGCATTTGAGTTGGGCCGCCGCAAGCCACTCAAAAACCGAAGACAAGCAGTGCTGTACAAAAGATATGGAGTCCTCATCCTTTCCCCACGTGAAGAGAAGCTGAGTATCGTCAGCATAGGCTATCACCTTAGCCCCCAGGTCCTCGGCTAAGTAGACCAGAGGAGTAACATAGATGTTAAAAAGAAGGGGGCTAAGGGAAGACCCCTGTGGAACGCCAGTGGAGACCGGCAGCGGGGAAGAGGCGGCTGGTGGCAACCAAACCTGTTGAGTCCGCCCTTCAAGGAAGGACCTTAACCAATCCCAGGCCGTGCCAGAGACACCAATCTCATTAAGTCGGGCGAGAAGCAGGGAGTGCGGGACCGTAACAAAAGCTGCTGACAGGTCGAGCATGACCAATGCTGCTCGCCCACCAGCATCTAAACAGTCGCGGATGGCTTCAGAAACCTCCACCAACGCAGTCTCAGTAATGTAGGAAGAGCGAAACCCAGATTGCGCAGGAAGCAAAATATCGAACTCTTCCACAAACTCCGTCAGTTGCCTGGTCACCACCTTCTCGCAGACTTTGGCTAAACTGGGAAGAAGGGAAATAGGGCGATAGTTCCCCGAAATCAGGGGGTCAAGAGTAGGCTTCTTTAAAAGGGGAAGGATTTTTGCCTGTTTCCAATCCTTTGGTACCCGAGCCTCATGAAGGGAGGCATTTATGATTGAATTAACTTCAGGGTTAATAGTCTCCGCGACTGCAGCAAACAATCTCGCTGCACAGGGGTCCACAGGTGACCCCGATTTCAGAGCCTTCAGGATTTTAAGAGAACTAGACAGATCCACAGAAGAAAAGGCTCGTAGAGCGTCCCTGGGAACAACAGGCGGTACAGCAAGAGCAGAAGAAGGACCAGGGCAGGCAGTGAAAGTCGCCTGAATCGTGCGTATTTTGTCCATGAAAAATAGGAGAGAGTGTTGCACCAGCCCTCAGAGGCTGGGAGAGAGCATGCTTGTGCTGCAGGAGACGTGAAACTCTGAACTATAGAGAAAATCTCCTTGGAGTTGTTATGAGCCTGCTCTATGCGGGTTGTGAAATACTGCTTTTTAGCCAGTATTATAGCCGCATAGTAGAATTTTTGCCTGCCCCTGAGAGTGGCCTTAGCCAGGGGACAGTACTCCCTAAGACGCCAGGCCCGTTCAAGTTTTTTACATTCCTGTTTAAGCACGCTCAAGCCCGGAGTGAACCAGGGTTTGGAGGGGGATTCCCTGGAGAACCTAGAGGAGGTAGGTATGGCCAGCAAAGACAGAGAATTGGATAGCCAGTTGGTAAAGCCTGCAAGACTCCCGTCAAGATCTGGAGTAAGAACGGGTCTAGAATCCTCCAGAGCCATGGCAAATTTAGAAGGGTCAATTTTTTTAAAGGCTGGTTTCCGGTAGCTATGGCCCACAGGGCCGGCCGAGGCTAGCTCCCAGGAAAAGTAGGTAAGAAAGTGGTCTGACCAAGCGACTGGCAAAGGATCATCAGCCACAATATTGACATTGGAACAAATAGGGTCAAGAATGTGACCGCCTTGATGAGTAGGGCGATTGACCCATTGAGACAGTTGGGCGAGCTGGAGGGTGTCTCCAAAGGCAAGCGAGTCTTTCGAGTCAGCCAGGTCAAGGTGAATATTCAAATCTCCCAGTACCAATTATTGTGGAAATCGGAGAGCCCTGGAGGTCACTGCATCACCCCATGATTGCAAAAAGGACCTCGCAGGGCCCGGGGGACGATAGATCAAAGAGCCACCCATCAAGAAATGGGGGAAAACCTAATACTGAAGTCCAGGGCCTCACAGTCACCCCATGCGTGAATGTCGCCCGAACAAGGTCCCATTTGTCCCTGTACATGATCGCCACTCCACCCCCCTCCCCGCAAGGCAATCCGCCCTGGCGATTTTAAAACCCTTAGGGGTGGCCAGGGCGACAAACGGGTCAGATGTGTTATCCAGCCACGTTTCTGTGATGAACAATAAGTCGACTCGTCTGTCAGAAAGGAGTTCAAACACATCGGCATGATGTTTTTTTAGGGAGCGCACATTAATTAGAGCCGCTAGGATAGGCCGCGGTTTAGAGGAACTGGACAGAGAGCCAGCGGATTGTGGGGATGAAATTGAGCTAGAACGTATACTGAAGCCACACACATCACAGATATTGCCCTGGCTCAGCCGCAAGTCAAACTGAGAATGAGAGTGACATGCTGGCGAGCTGAGAGCCCATATTACCTCCCTGGAATAGCACACCCTCTCCAGGGTCCCGGTAGCCCAGAAGGCAGAGTAACCGGCCCTGGCCGCTTCCGGGACGCTGACAGGTGCAGACCGGTTTGCCTTAGGCGCGCCTTCGGCGCGCCAGCGGCGCGTCCGCGCAGCGTGCATATTTATAGGCCGGCAGCCAGAGAAAAACTAGAGAGCGCACTGCCTAAAAAATGGCGTCTCTCAATGGCAAACCGGCAGAGCAGGAAGTGAGGAAGACCCCCTATGTAAAGCATCAAATTCAACTTCCCCAGATTATCAGAGCACACAGTTTTTAAAATGGTTACTTAAAAGCGGCAACAGAATAATGGGTAAGTACAAAGTTAAAAGTCAAAGCAGCTATAAATATGTGCAAAATCGGCAATTACGAGGTCAGGATGCAAGCGTTAGTTCACAGAACCCCTCAAGGCACCTGCGTCCGCGCAACGTGCCTATTTATAGGCCGGCAGCCAGAGAAAAACTAGAGAGCACACTGCCTAAAAAATGGCGTCTCTCAATGGCAAACCGGCAGATATATACATATACCCTATGTAGGCAAAAGATATGTTTTCTCCTTAAATTAGAAGGATGAACAGTAAAATAAATGATGTTAAAAGATACTTGCCATAAATCTTCTGGCTGCATCCCGGGCAAGTACTTTTCCCACAAGTTGCCTGGCAGTCTGAAGACAACTTCCGTTACCTCCATCAATAACCAGTACTATCTGGCCACTTCCTTCTTCTCCCTTGGCACCTCTCGACTCAGACTGAATTCGAACTCATTTGTTGTGCCTATATCTGTCCAATTTGACTGAAACCAACTTTTGACTTGAAGATTTTGTTGTTAGAAACCTCCGCCAGTTTGTCCCAAAGGACCAACTCTCCTTCATCCACCAGGTTGTCCCAACTCACTATCCCTGCCTCCCTTAAAGGGACAGCCAGGATATCCTTGGTCCATTCAGGGGAGCCTAGGGCATCCCAAATTGGTGCCGACCTGCTATAGTATGAGAGTTTTGTCTCCTTTATGATCCTGGACCATAACGCAGCCATGCTCTGTAACACCTTAAGACGCGCCTTTTAAAAATAATTTGGATCTCCAAATATTTGCATAACTCCTTGTTCTCCTCCTCTAATGTCCGATAGCTTAACCCTAAACATTTTACCAATATCTGAGCTATCAGGTTCACTTAATAACATCTTCCTGTTCCTCAGAAGGAAAGTCCAGGCATAATACCAGAAGTTCGGCAAGGATAAACCCCCTTTGTCTTTCTTCCTTCGTAATTTTTTCCAAGCAATCCGAGGGCCTTTTGAAGCCCAAATTAAACTGCTGATCTTAGCCTGCATTTTTGGTAGCCACTCAACATTGAAAGTTAGTGGGATCGCCTTGAATAAAAATGTGAACTTACGGAGAATTGACATTTTTACCAAGTTTTCTTTCCCTAGGATACTCAAAGGTAAGTGAGACCAGCTTAGCTTCAGGTTACAGGCTTCCTTCATTACTTTTGAAAAATTTACCTCCGGAAGATCCTTAATATCCTGTGTGATCTTTATACCTAAATATCTCATCTCTCCTTTGCACGTACCCGAGTTTGTCTACAAGTTCCAAGTCATGATCTCTGTTTTGCACTATTTACTGAGTAACCTGCGATGCAATCAAATTGCAAAGTTAAGTCGTTTATTAGCGGAACCGCCACCTGCAGGTTTGAGGTATATACCATTGTCCACATATAGGGCCACCTTTTTCTCCCAATCCTTGTATTTAAAAGGAAGTATTTGACTCTCTTTCCTGATTTTTGTTGCCAATGGTTCAATGTATAGGTTAAAGAGAAAAGGGGATAACGGACAACCCTGTCTTGTCCCCCTAGAAATACTAAAGGATGTGGTGAGATTCCCATTTACCAGGACTCTAGCCAGTGATTCTCGATGAATCATGGACAGGGTCCTACAAAAGTTCCCCCATAAGTTATACAACTTTAACATTGTCTGCAGATAGGCCCAATTTACCCAATCAAAATCCTTGGTGGCGTCTAATGTAATAACTGCCAAGGGGACTTCGTGAGTGATAGCTATATCGACTGCTCCTATCAAATTATAAATCAATTCATGTATCCCTCTTCCTCTTACAAACCATTTCTGATCTTCCTTCAAGAGACCCCCCACCATCCCATTTAGCCTCACTGCCAACATTTTTGCAAAAATGTTATAATCACAATTTAATAACGAAATGGGCCTGTAAGAGTCACATACGTTTGAGGGCTTTACTAGTTTGAGAATTAACATTATTGTGGCCTCATTCCAGGAAGTGGGCATTTCTACACCTTTCCCAAAAAGTCAGTGAACAACTTAGTCATAAATGGAAGTAGGACATCCTCTAATAGTTTGTATATTTCTATCAGCAGCCCGTCAGGTCCTGCTGCTTTGCCCAACTTCCCTGCCCTAATTGCACTCCTAACCTCCATAGATGTTATATCACTGTTTATTACATTGCTGCTACTCTCACTAATACTAGGTGGAATATCCTAGTCGAGCCATACCTTTACCTCCCCCTCAGTAACTACCAACTATTCTTGGTCTAACTCCCCAAAGTATTTCTGGAGGGGATCATTCATTTCACCCATTTACAAACACAGCGACAAGGCCAGTGCAAAATATTACAGACTAGTAGCTCTTATCGCTAATGAGGCCAAATATTTTTCATCTTAGAGGAGCTAACATCCTGCGCTTCTAACAACCCAATCATCTCATTACCCCAAACTGCAGTTTGTAAGCAAACAAGTGCCGTCACCAACATTCTGGCCCTCACTCTACTTTTGGATGCCACAAAGGAGGCCAAGATAACCCAACATCTTTGCTTTGTCGATTACCGGGCTGCTTATGATCATATAGATTGGGCCAAGCTGTGGCACAAGTTGAACAACTGGAAAATTCCGCCTGCTCTTTTGAAACAGTTGGCCTTGCTGCATGCAGACAACTGGGTAAAAGTTAAGCTGGGGGCTGGTGCGCACCTCTCCAGACGCATTTCAACCACAAAGGCCTGAAGCAGAGGTGTGTCCTTGCCCTCACCCTGTGTAATCTTTTCATGGTGGACCTTACACCAAGGCTAAACTGCTTCAATTGCCATGCCCTGAAGCTGGGAGGGTTAATATTATCTAATCTGCTTTATGCCGATGACTTGGTGTTGATAATCCGCACTACGGTTGGGCTCCAACGCTTGCTTAACATAACACAAACTTACTCGACAGAGAACGGCCTGAAGATCAATTTAGAGAAAACAAAAACTCTGGTACTAAATCAAGGGGAAAAAGGGCCCTAAGTTGGTACTTGGGAATGATAATAGACGGCAATCGGTCATTCACAAAAAAAGCCCTGAGAAGAGACAACGCTCTAGCTTTCCCATTAAAAATATGAAGAAGACAGTTGTGAGCCACAGTTTTACATCTTTAATGCAGATAATCCAGGTATTGCTTGTACCAACAATAACTTTAGGGAGTGAGTCAATGCAGGGCAGAGATGCGCCTCTTCTGGGTGGAATAATGGCTCACGCATTCAGATTGATCTTCAGCCTACCTAAGTACACTTCACCAGTGCAGATATGGCTAGAGTTTGGCCTGCAGAAGCAGACAATCGCCAGAAGGGGCACATATGTAAAATGCTGGCACAAGATGAAGAGAGCACAACGAAACACCTTGAATTCACACCTTTGGATAGGATATACAACCAGAGACATCTCTCCTGCAAGAGCATACCTCAATGAGCCAATAAAACACCTGAGCCTGCAGGATCTGTGGGAAATGTCTATAAGTAACACAAGTTTTAAAAACCTGGTAAATAAGACCATTAAAAAGACCTCAGTATTAGAGGACAAGGCACCACTGGCAGCCAGATCCCACGACTGGTTTGTATTGGAAAGTTATGTCACAACATCATCCCAACCCTACCTTCCCACAGGGTTTACCAAAGAAGCTAAAGAGACGTAGCTGCGCTATCGTCTTGGTGTACTGCCATGCATTATTCCACTTACCACCTTGAAAGCGCCACCCAGCCAGGACCAGCTGTCGACTGTGTGTAGCAGGGACAGAAGATCTGCTGCATCTACTATGTATCTGTAAATAACTACTGAGCGAGCACAGAGTGATGCTACAACCTGTCTTTAATCAAAGAGGAATTTAATCGTGCAGACAGGCAGTCATGGCATGCTTTGCTGCCTTGTGAGATACCTAAATAAGGTGGAGAGAATACTGTCGGTCAACGGCAACCTTGAGGGCGAGGGATGCCTGCACAAAGGGAAACTCTGCTAAGGGCTGCCACTGTTGCTGAGTGTTATCACCCTGACTCCAGGAGCTGAGGAATGCCCCAGCTGCACTAAATCCCTCAATATTTGTGTAGTACCTGCTGAGTACTTGTTCACCAACTAACCTATTGTCGGCAAGGGATTGGCAAGCACTAGGGAAATGCACAATTAATGCACTTTTTCTCCTGATACTGCTTTCCATTTGCTGACTCTTTTCATTTACCTATGCATCTTTGCTAATGGCTGCACCCTGACTGGGAACAGACCCCAGAACTGAATTCCATTATTAAGGGGAAGGGGCATGTGCCCCCCTCCCCGAGCCTTATTAGGCCTTGGAAACTCCACCACCTGGGGCCAAATTACATCATTAAGGAGAGGTGGCATGCAGCCTCATTACTCAAGCATTGCTTGGCCCCTGGGACCCACCCCCTCACCGAGGCTAGAGTTGGGTTCCCCAGTGCAAACACGGGGCACCCACAAATTGGGGGACTTAGGTGGAGTCCCAGGGCACCCATGGGCCAGGCAGCTTCCATCATATTGCAGAAGCTCGCATTGCTCCCGCACAGCGGGAGCATGTTTAAATCTCTCACCGGGTGGGAGCAGACATGGCGTTTTCCTTCCCTGGCCCTCTAAAGTAGTGCTTGGCCCAGGGGGATTGGGTCCTTTTAAAATTCAAAAAAGGGGCTGCTCCCACTCTCCTATAGTTAATTTATGGTTCCCTAGGGCCTTTTCAGGCTTTTCTCCCCTTTTTTATCATTTCAGAGCCAGGGGATGGGGTTCCCTGAACCTAACAAGGCTCAGAAAGTTGGACTGTGTGCCCCTCTCCCCTTACTTAAAAGGGCCCGCCCCTGGGGATAGGGTTGCCGGGGTACATAATGGGATTGGTGATAGGGCTCTATATAAACCACTGTCCCCTAATATTTTTTAAAATGAAAGGCCGCAATTGTCTTTTCATTTTTTTTGCCACAGGGGTCCCTCTGGTTCGACCCTCCCACGGCCTACCCTGTCCCCATATATTTTTTTTATTTTCACACTTCAGGACAAGAGACTAAGTCCCAGAGTCCTGTAATGGCTGCCAGCAACATTGTTCTTATGTTGCTGGCAGCCAGTCAGAGCGGTCGCTCCTGCAGGAGTCTAACTCTCACAAATTGGCCTAAGGAACAAAATCTCCCTGGGCTGATCAGAGCGCTCTCTTTTGAATAATTGGGTTCGAGGGACTCTTGTGAAAGTCTCTTGAATGCAACTGTTCAGACATGCAAATAGTTTTTGAGCTTAATATCACCAAAACTACAGAACGGATTTACACCAAATCACAAAAAGCAGGTTTTCTGGATCAAGATCCAGCTTCCTTGCCAAATTTGGTGTAATTCTGTTTTTGTGGTAGTGCTTCTTAAAAAAGTCTATAAAAAATGCCTGGAGATTTAGGGGCATTTTCACAAGGACCTACCGCCGATTTATCTCCACCTTAACTCATCCAAAGTGGAGATAGATTCAACACCCCATTAACAAGCGGGTGCAAACTGCAGACATCGCCAGTATTCCCGCGATAACTGCCCCAAAATGTATCTCCACGTTGGACACCACCAACCAACCCTAATGAGATGCAGAGTAGGCGTTCCCGTGCAAAAACACACGAAAACACCACTACACCACTTTCACAACGAACTGCCAGATCTGCGATGCGAACCAAAAACAGGCTATAAGCCACGGTAGCACCAGGGATTTAACACCTGCCTTTTGCTGGTGTTAAGCAGGACGACCACCTGCAGTATGAAAGGGAGCCCAGCCAAGAGCCACACCTGAAGACCCATGGATGGCATGGAGAGAATGATCATGCAGCTCGGATACCCATGAGGGCCACAACACCCACCGCCACCACCCCCAGCCCCCCCTCCGGACAATCACATACTGTGCACGACACAAGAGCCACAAAAAGCGCATGATGACGCACATTGTCAAAAAATAACACCCATTTGTGGCCAGAAGAACGAGAAACAGTCACACAGCACTGAAGTAACAACCAAAAACTTTATTGAAATACAACACAAAACAGAGAGAGAAAGGAAAGGAGAGAGAGTGAGAGAGAGAGAAGGAAAGGAGAGAGAGTGAGAGAGAGAGAGAGAGAGGGAAGGAAAGAGAGTGAGAGAGAGAAGGAAAGGAGAGAGAGTGAGAGAGAGAGAAGGAAAGGAGAGAGAGAGAAGGAAAGGAGAGAGAGTGAGAGAGGGAAGGAAGGGAGAGAGAGAGAGACACTGCCGCCCCTGCGCACTCAGGCCCCACTGTTCACCTGCTGCCACCGGTGTGTCTCCAATGACGTGCCGGGATACACTGCAAGCCACCAGGTCTGCAATCTGTAATCAAGGCCAGAGTCAATCATGGCAGAGTCCATCACACAGCACACGGCAAAAACGTCTGTCCGTCCCTGCAGACGCATGAAGCTGCACCCTACCCCCTCCCGCCGGCCGTCTGCACTTGCGCACCCCGGGCCCACTGCTCACCTGCCGCCAACGGTGTGTCCACCAGTGGGCACACCACGTGCCCGTGCAAGCTCCAGGCCTCGGTCCCGCCACCATGGCATGGTCCACATCATGCGGACCCGCCCCTAGGCCCAGCAGGTCCCACACATGACGCTGAGTCCTGAGGCATCAATGGCAGAGACCACATCAGTGCACACGTGATCATCGCAGGCTGCACACCCGCTCAGCTATTTTGGTGCCACTAACCCTGTGCAACCCCAGTCAGCGGCACGTGGTGGTAGGCCCGTGATGGGCGCAAGGCTTCGGGTGCCACTAACCCTGTGCAACCCCAGTCAGCACCACGTAGTGGTAGGCCTGTGACAGGCGCAAGGCCTCGGGTGCGACCAACCCTGTGCACCACAACTCATGGGCCCTTTATGATTGAGAACTATGGAGCGTCCGTCATCCAGTCACCACCGGCAGTGGGGAATGTGACGTTGTCGGCCCCTTAAATTGGCGGGGTCACATGGCCTGTGACGCCTGTGCCGGATGGGTGTGGTGTGTGTGCAGACCTGCCCTCAGGGAGTGGCCGTGACATGCTGACAACTAGACCAGTGACCTGCATACCACCAGCGTGTATGCCTGCGACATGTAGCTATGTGAGCCCCCCCTCGGAGCGTAAGCGGAGTGGTCTGGCCTGGCGTATGCCGGACCAGCGCAGGGCTTGCAAAAATGACTCGGGGGCTCTGGGCGTGGTTCAGTCCATGTCCGGACAAGGGAGTGACTAATGCGTGTGTCCCTGTTGTAGTGTCCACGGCAAGCGGAACACAATAGGCAATGTAGCACACTGTGACTGGCATCCCACTAGATGAGCATCATTGACGTAAGGGAAATCACTGTCCCTACATTCATCCACACATTCATACATGAATGATGAAAGCCATGACACAGCAGTGCGTTTCTGGATGTTTATTGCACATCCAGTGGAGTTTTGCAGCTGGAGCGGTAAAGGGCCAAGCCAAGCACACCACACAATATGGGCCCGTGGAGGGCCAGCCAGAGTCCATCCGGGGATGACAAGTACTGCGGAAGAGGAAGGCTACAGTCCGCAGTCTGGTCGCCGTGTCATTGGTCATCAAACAGGATATGGCAGTCCATGTCGCGGTCCAAGGTGAGTGCAGCGGAGTGTATCAGGGGTCAGTGGCACGT
This sequence comes from Calotriton arnoldi, assembly GCA_963921515.1. Lineage (NCBI taxonomy): Eukaryota > Metazoa > Chordata > Amphibia > Caudata > Salamandridae > Calotriton > Calotriton arnoldi. The sequence goes on along the minus strand of CAWUFW010000004.1, from coordinate 1,846,014 downwards.
CATGGGGCCATGTGCGGCACCAAGCAGAAACAGGCAAGGTGGCGGAAATGAATGCTAGTGCCTCCTTCTGAACTCAATCCCATCCACGTTCTCGTCTTCGGATGTGTGCTCTGCCCCACCTGTGGGTGTTGCAGTACCGGCTGCGGCACTGTGTGCCACTGACACATCAGGGGCCGGAGGAGGATTGTTGGCCGCACTGTGTGGCAGTGACACATCAGGTGCCAGAGTGGATATGCCTGGCGCACTGGGAGGCACTGACACACCAGGGGGCGGAGATGTGGATGGTGTGGGGGCAGCAGCATTCATCATCGCCACGCCTTGTGGCAGCAATGCCATGATGAGGATCTGCAGGGCATGGTAGATCCCAGCTACATTTCGCTGATGTGCAGCAGTGGCTGCCATCCTTTCCGCCTCCATCCGCACCATGTCCTCCATGAGCCTCCGCATGTGTGCCAGGTCACGGCTGGTATCGCTGGAGCCACTCTGAGCAGACAGGTGTTCTTGTCTCCGAGTCATGACTCCAGCAATGTCAGCCAGGAATTGTTGGAGACCATGGAGCGGGCCATGGGTGTCTGTTAGGGACTGGAGCTGGTCCCTAGACACCCATGGATGGCGTCCAGTTTGGTAGCCATGAGGTCGAACCCCACCCGCACCTGCTCAGCCGTCTCCCTCTGGCCCTCCAGCACACGGCGTTGGAAGGCCATATGTTGTTCTTGGGGATCTTGGGAGACTGCCGGGGCTGTGGGTGCCTCCTGCTGGGTGGTTTGGGTAGTGGGTGGGGTCTCCTCAATGCAGCTGGGCTGCCCTGATCCTGGAGGTGAGTTGCGGATGATGTCAATGATGTCTTGGAGGGCTTGGGTGTCGATGCTGGTGGTGTCCTCCTCGTCATCAGTGAAGAGTGGCTGGGACTGCTCTGCAGGAGGTGTTGACGGTGCCCCTGCAATGTGAAGGGGAAATGGTGTATTACAATGTGTCCGCATGTATGTAGCCGCATGGTACAGGTTCACATTCAGACAGCATGGCATTGTACATTGTGACAGTCTGTGGATCAGGGCCATGATCCAGAGTCATTGTGGGTGTGCACTGTGCTCTGCTTAATTGTGCATGTGTGCCATTGTGGCCACCTCCACCTGTCTCCCCAGTACCTGGTGGTCACTCACCCTGTTGCAGTTGTGTTGTGTCCTGTTGAGCAGTGTCCGGTCCCCCGACTCCGGCCACAGTCTCCACACTGATGACTGTCGACACCAGCTCCTCGATGTCATCCAGCTCCAGCTGTGGCGCTGGGCTCCCACCTCCAGTCTGCATTGCTGCCTTCTGGTTGCCTGCGAGTTTCTCCTTGGTCTTGCGCTTGATGTCAATCCATCGCCTCTTGACCTCGTCCATTGACCTCTTGTGCTCTCCGATGGCATTCACCTTGTCCACGATGTCTCGCCATATTCCATTTTTGGTGCCCAATGACACGTTGGAGGTGACGAACAGTTTTTGATGGTGTTCCATCACCTCCGTGACCAGGATCCTGTTTTCCTGCGGACTGAACTTCGTCTTCCTCTTCTTCTTGTCCTTGCCCTTCCCTGTCCCGAGGTCCCAGGCTGGTCGTCCGGGGTTTTTGTGGGGTTGCGCTCCTCCTCTGCGCCTGCTCCGGCTGCCTCCATGGTGCTTGGGTGTTGGTCATTTTGTGGTTGTGTGTTCTTTCTACTTTTATAGTGTTTTTTTCCGCCTGCCATGTGTGTATTGCAGGCCTGGCGCTGCTTATCGCTGATTTCCTCATCGCGCTTTGGCCCATCGCATGTTTTTTCGCGTTGAGGTTTGTGTTTTTATCACGGTCGCAGTTGTTGTATCGCGGACATTGGCCGCGTTTTCGGGGGACTATCGCATGGTACCGCCGTGTTGTGAATTCCAGGTTAACATGGGGTTATTTTCCCGCGATCGGCTGCGATGTGTAAAGTTGTGTTAACATTTTTTGGAGATGTTTAGCACACGTTCTTGTGAATATACCCCTTAGTGTTTTAGGCCCCCCTTTTTCTTGGACCCGCTTGATAGATCAAACTAGGGAAAAATTGAACTTTTTGTAACGCTCTGTGGAGATTCATCATACCGTGCCAATTATTAGCAAAACAAAAAAAGCTTTTTTTATGGAAATGCTGACCTAATTATAACTACCCAGTCCAGTGGCGACCCCGCTACAGGGTAATAAATATTAATACTAAGGGTAATACACACACACATATATATATATATATTTTTATTTTTTATTTTTATTTTTATTTTTATTTTTTATATATATATGTATATATATATGTTACCTACTTGCGGCCGCCAGTAGGTAGTTATAGTTAAGATGTCGTTTCCATGGGAAGAGCGTTTTTCATTTGCCAATAACTTTGCAATTGTTTGACGAATCTTTAGCGAAATTTTCAAAACTATCGGGGCAGTAACTTCATCTGCTCTCTTAAAATTTTTGTGTCATTCGTCAAGGGGGGGCCGAGAAAAAGGAGGGGTCCCAAAATGCTTTTTCTTCATGTTAATTTCCATAGGAAACTTTAGACATGGCTACAGCCCGAACTGCTGAACGGAATTACACCAAATATGGCAAAAAGGTAGCGCTTGATTCAGAAAGCAACCTTTTTATTAAATGGTGTAAATCCGTTGAGTAGTTTTTGAGAAATATAAAGATTTCTCACATATACAACTGTGACCGCGGTGGATCCGCGACCCCTCCCGATCTCGTGCCTAAGATCTGATTGGGTGCCAACACTTCAAACCAGGAAGTTTTGGTAGCCATCTTGTGACTCATTTAAACCGAGTCACGAGAAAAAAGATTTTTTTTTTTAAAGAAAAGGGGGCAGGGCAGAAACACCCTTATCCCCTAGGCCTCTTGGGGGGGTTCCACAAGGATCCCCAGGCCAAAAAAACATATTTTTAAAAAATAATTCAGCAGGAGTCATGGTGGATTGATGAATCTTGCCGAAAAGTTTTAAAAAACCGAAGCTCAGGCTTCCGTGCTTTGTTTAGTCAGGCCCCCGGATGGGCCAGGGTTTCGGGGAAATTAAAAATAATGATGGGGGGCCCGCGCGGGCCCCTGCAGCCCTGGGGACCGCCACCTCCCTGGGGCTGAAGACAAAGGAAATGCAGGGGGGCCATGCAGCCCCTCACAGCCCCAGGGAGTGCCACCTCCATGGGGCTATATAAAAAAATAATGCATGGGGGGCTCCAGCCCCCGCGCAGTCCCAGGGACCGTCACCTCCCCGATGCGAACTCACACAAATGCAGGGGGGCCACGTGGCCCCCCGCAGCAGGGGTACCGCCAACTCCCCGGGTCCATATTAAAAAATAATGCGTGGGGAAGCTCCAGACCCCCATGCAGCCCCAGAGACTGCCAACTCGCTGGGGCAACTCTATATTTAATTACATATGGGGGCCACTTGGCCCCCGCAGCCCCAGGGACTACTACCTCCCAGGGCTTAATTAATGTTGGAGGGGCGCTGCGTGGCCCCCCTCATGGAGCCCTAGATGACCCTGGGGACCGCCACCCCCCAGGGCCGGCTCCAGCAATGTCCCGGGGTGTCCACCCCCAGGACATTGCACTTTGCTATGGCTCGGCAGGAGCACTGCTCCCCCAAGCCACAGCAAACACTGCTCAGCCTTGTGGATTTGCTTTTGTTTGCAGCTTTTGCAGCTCCCTCTGTCCAAAAGCAACACCAGCTCCTGCAGGAAGCGGGGAGCCGGCAGGGACTGCAAGGGCCTTTAAGAGAGGCCAGGCCCTGGGGGATGACCCCAGGACCGAAGTTGGCCCAGAGAGGGGAGCCACGCTGTCCTCCCTCTCCATTTAAAAAAAAGGTGAAGGCTTGGCCCCAGGGGATTGGGTCCCTGGGACTGAGATCGGCCTGGGGAGGGGGTCCGTGCGGCACCCCTTCCCTTTAAAAAATATATATATATATATCTAGAGAGAGGCCAGGTCCCAGAGGATGAAGTCCCTGGGGATGAAATTGGCCTGGGGAGGGGGGCTACACAGCCCCTCTTCCTAAACAAATAGCAGGAAAATAAAACCCGGCAAATCGCAGAGGCCCCGCTGTTGCAGGGATTCTGCACATACATAGAACTATGCGCAGGATTATGGGACCTCTGTGTTTAGGGGCTCCCACGAGCCCAGGACCAACTAGCTATAGTGTCTCACTCGCTGTCTTACACACTCACAGAGAAGCAAATGATTAGACACCCCAGAATACAACACTCCTGACTCTCTCAGGAATCGCAGTAACGAGGCAAAACCCTTTCGCTCGCATTCTTGTTTTTGTCCACAATAAAGTCGGACAGAGACACTTTATTTGAACTATTGTGCTCTATAATGCTGTAAACGTGCCACAACGAGCAGGAAAATGCATAATACAAATATTGTCAGCATAGCAACAAGCCATATTTCATGAAGGGAGATGTCATAATGAAAACACAATAGAGAGAAGACAGTTCAGCCTAACCTCCCTCCCCTTGCTACAAATTGGTATTATTATATAACAGAAGATCTCTGGGTTTTGTCAGCAGACACCATACCTTGGTGCCTAGATGTTAGATTTACATCACAGGAACCGTGTTGCTCTTCTCCCTGAAAAGGTCCCTCTCCAAGTGTGTGTTTTTCATGCGTGCATCCCCTTAATATAAAAATGCTAGTCTCCCACCAGCTGCATTGGTATGTTGTGTCTAAGTGCTAGGGCCTGCCCAGAAAAAAACAACAAGGGGCATTGTTTATCCACCTTGCTCACGATGTTCAGACTAAACTTCAGGAACAGGCAGAGAATTAACACAGCGAACAGTTCCCATGTGAAAAGTACGGACGGAGACGTTTCAAAAATAAAAGCAGCTAGTAACATGTGCAAAGCTGAATCATGGCTGAAGGGCTCATGCTAACTTAGTGATGTCGACAATGTCGCACCGGCAATGTGACACCGCCCTCTTTCTCTACCACGTGCTACTGGGTGGGGGATGAAGTCCCCTTGGCTACTGAGGGTTGTTAGGGGCAAACAGGACCTGCTGGTATCTCCAGTAGGCCCCACACAGTGGGATTGCTGAGAGGTGATTCAAGGCCACGCCCCCTTTCTGCACCACTCTGCAAATGCACTTCTTGGTGCACTGCTGGTGAGGGGGTGAGATCCCCTTGCCTCCTGAACACCTCAGGACCAAAGTGGACTTCATCCCCCAACCAGGAGTGTGCCAAGAGGGGCGTTTGCAGAGTGGCGGAGAAAGGGAGCGTGGCCTCTGATGCCCTGTAGCTGTGTGGGTTTTATTGGAGGTAACAGGAGGGCTACTTGGCCCATAAAGACCCTCAATAGCAAAGGGGACCTCAACTTCCTTACTAGTAGTGCTCCAGGAGGCACGTTTTTAGAGTGGTGGAGAAAAAGAGTAGCAACCAACAAATGTACAGGATAGCCACGGGTAAAGACAAAGTGCATGAAAAAAAAATTCACATGTGCCAGTGATTATTGCATCTATGTTTTACAATGTCCTTGTTGACCCAAGTATGTTGGTAGTACTATATCTGTCCTGTAAAGCTGAGAATTTTAGAGCATTACAGAGCTATCAAGAATCATGATGTGGCTTATCCGGTTGAGAGACACTGGGCCAGGGAGCATTATCTGAATGCTGAACTATTGCTGTTTTTTTAAATTGACAGGATTGAGAAGAATATACGAGGAGGAGACAGAGAGAGGAAGGTGAGACTATATTATTCTGCTTGGTAGCAAGTCCCCTGGTGGCCTCAACGAGGATGAAGAGCTTCATGTACACATCAGCTGATGTGGTAGTAACTGGAGTGATCTTGCATCTTTTTACTTTTGTTCTTTGCAGTTTCATTTGCTCTGCTCTAGGGTAGTATTAGGGATAGGGGTGCCCTGTTCCCTCCCTTTTCTGAGTGCCAACAGAGATTGATCATTGTTATACAGTTAGGGATAGGAACCAAGAGTGCTTTCCAAGACTTCACATTAATTTAATTTGATGTGCTTTTTTGAGAGGTATTTTTCTTTTGTTTTTATTTGTCTTAAAGTTTGTGGTTCAGGAGAGGTGAAAATGAATAGACCTAATAATTATATCATTAGGCAGTATGGTATGAGCTGTTAGGGAGGGTTTGATATTTAAATATTGATTTAATTGGGACGTGTGAAAATAAGTCACTGGGCCATGACCTGCTACGGAAATCCTCCAGAAATTAAAACTTACTGTGACATTACGTTGATTTATATGATAATTTTCCATGTTCTGGTATTATGCTCTCTGATTTTTAACCTCATGAAAAAAGTTTGGCCACTGGGCCTAAAAAGTAAACTGATTTTGAGAGGGGTGTGTTAATAGAACACGATCTCATGTATATGCATTTTACTACTATATGGTTAAATACCCGCAGTGCAACCTGTGACAACTCCTTTTTTAATGAGAGCAGGGTCATGGTTTTGCAAAAAAGTAGCTGTATGCAAAACATGGGAAAATATCTTTGCCGGTAACTAGAGCGCATTTTCTTAAAATTTTACTTTTGTATTACAGCCAGTCTGCATATGTGGTATACTATGATTTAAGTATTATATTAGCAGAAGTTATTTTGCATTTACCGATACCTTCTGAACAATCACCTTGGTATACCTTCCATGTCTATGATTTTGTTTTAAATTGTGGTTGGGTTTGTACAAGGTCATGATGAAGAACCTGTGTGGTTGAAACGCGTAGCCGAGCCGAATAAAACTTGCAGATTTCATGGAACATTGAGTGCGGGTTTTCTTTGTGTCAGGAATTTGGCATGGAGTCCTGTGTACATATGTATATATACCCTTCCACAAAAGGCACTTGATTCCTGTTGAACACTTTGCAGGACAGGTGTCTCCTTCGTGATAAGGGGCCATCACGTTAAATCATTTTTCAACAAACATCCACCCAGGACATAGGAGCACTCTGCGGGTTCCAAATTTCTTTATTACAACCAAGTAGACACGTTTCGGCGACATTGCCTTTCTCAATACTGGTTAATAAGATTGGAATCAGTTACGAGCCTTTTTAATTGCATCTGTTCTCATTCCCGTTGAGTTGATGTCTCCTAGCAAGAGAAAGTGGACTGACGTTATTCAAGTTGGTAACATTAACATCCGCCATCACAGTGTGTTAAATTTTAGATTTGTTCATTTTATTGATGGCATCACACGTGCCCCTTTGCATTATTTAGTGAAGGTTAAACCATAATGGATCTTATATGTGGCACAACTCTTTGACACACTGTCATAGTGTGCGATTACAGTTCTCCTTTAGCCACTTCAATGTTCACAGGCTCAAGCAATATCGATTTGCATCCCTCCTCCGGCTGCTTTTCTAAAACGATAGGGCACGTACCATGGGAGTGAGAACAGATTCAATTAAACCAAAGCTTTCTTTGTTTTTAGACTCTGTTGGGGCTACAGAGAGTACATTATCTTCATGTTCACACATCTCTCATTTAATCCTACTCCCCATAAACCTTATTTCTCTTAATACTTTTCTTGGGCATGATTTTCTTGTCTCATTTACCTTATGATCTTTCTTGACTCTTGTTATTCTTGTGTTTTCCTTTCTTAAAAGCCATACACTTCCATCATTGTTAAGCTTTCTACAAGAAAACATGTACAAAAAAACACTTATTTTTCTATATGTTTTGGTACTCCAATACTCACTCCACAAGTGCCTATTAGTTGTATTCTCACCTCCAAAAAAATGATTGTACGCCATGTTATAACCTCGTCTCTGTCCAATTTAAATTCTGACAGTCCTGCAAGATATTTATGGTTTCCTCCCCTTGATAAAGTCTGTGAAAATAAACATATCGCTGGTGGAATCCAATTTATTGTAACCAGACACTGAATATAAGCTTTCCCCCCCAACATAACCAAAGTGTTTTGATGGCCAAGATGCTTCAGAATTAATACCACTACCCTTTCTACAACCACAAGTATTGCCTTTCCCTCGCAACATGACCATTCCATTTCACTACTCTAGGTGCATTCCCATTAATCACAGCACCCGTTTTATTTCAAGCCCAAAATCTGTTTTCCCAGGGGAATTAAGTCCTAACCTAGTCCCTCACTCTTACCGCAAAACTGGCTGGAAGCCTCCTGGTCCGTCTCCCTTCGTTTCCTATCACGTACTGAGCTCCTTGCTCTTCTTTCCTTAAATACCTTTTCTCTGTTGATGTTAATCATCTGGTTTGGGGCGAACTGGCTCAATTAAGACTACACTCCCATGGAGCTCCGTTTTTTACGGCCCCGCTTTAGCCTCTCATAATCTTACTTTGCTATACATTTATTTTAACAATTTCCTTAATACAAAAAACGCTTTTCCAAAAAAGAGAAAAAGGGGAGACTCCATGCTATCTTTATAATTCTTTTTCCTACTCTAAATTTTATTTTAAAAACTTTTCACATTTATAAATGTGAAATGTTTTTTAAATAAAAAAAGTTTTTCCCAGCCTTACAATCAATCCACTGGTATTTTAAAAGGTGACATTTTGAACTTACAGTGCACCCACATTGGTTTGATTTTTGTGTATGAACTGCAAGTACTATGATGCAACGGGGCCGAAAACCTCTGTGCGACACGCCCACTGAGGCGGGATTATCAATAAAGCAGAAGTCCTACACTGCCGCACTGTTGGTTTTAATTGAGGCTTGTGAGCAAGGACTAGCGTCCGAAACGCGTTGAGCCACGAATTTGGGTTGGAGTGCTGCGAGCTGTCTTTGCTGTGTCCCCCTGCCCAAGGGGTTAACCTACCGAGTGAGCGCCCCCACAATGGCAAACTTTGTTTATGGATTTTAGCGGCTGACCAGGTCGTGGGGGTGCACTGCCGCGTCAGCGCGGATCTGCGGCGTTCTGAGAGCAGCACGTCTGTTGGAACGGCAGGCTCAGGCAGTGTGGAGGAATACTTACAGTGAATTCAGCTTCCCATTCTTACAATCAATCCACTGGGATTTTAAAAGGTGACATTTTGAACTTACAGTGCACCCACATGGGTCTGAAATTTGTGTACGAACTGCAAGTACTATGATGCAACGGGGCTGAAACCCTCTGTGCGACATGCCCACTGAGGGGGATTATCAATAAAGCAGAAGCCCTACACTGACGCACAGTTCGTTTTAATTGAGGCTTGTGAGCAAGGACTAGCGTCCGAAGCGTGTTGAGCCACGAATTTGGGTTGGAGTGCTGCGAGCTGTCTTTGCTGTGTCCCCCTGCCCAAGGGGTTAACCTACCGAGTGAGCGCCCCCACAATGGCAAACTTTGTTTATGGATTTTAGCGGCTGAACAGGTCGCGGGGGTGCACTGTCGCATCAGCGCGGATCTGCGGCGTTCTGAGAGCAGCATGTCTGTTGGAACGGCAGGCTCAGGCAGTGTGGAGGAATACTTACAGTGAATCCAGCTTCCCAGCCTTACAATCAATCCACTGGGATTTTAAAAGGTGACATTTTGAACTTACAGTGCACCCACATGGGTCTGATTTTTGTGTACGAACTGCAAGTACTGTGATGCAACGGGGCCGAAACACTCTGTGCGACACGCCCACTGAGGCGGGATTATCAATAAAGCAGAAGTCCTACACTGCTGCACTGTTGGTTTTAATTGAGGCTTGTGAGCAAGGACTAGCATCCGAAACGCGTTGAGCCACGAATTTGGGTTGGAGTGCTGCGAGCTGCCTTTGCAGTGTCCCCCTGCCCAAGGGGTTATCCTACCGAGTGAGCCCCCCCACAATGGCAAACTTTGTTTATGGATTTTAGCGGCTGACCAGGTCGCAGGGGTGCACTGCCGCATCAGCGCGGATCTGCGGTGTTCCGAGAGCAGCACTTCTGTTGGAACGGCAGGCTCAGGCAGTGTGGAGGAATACTTACAGTGAATCCAGCTTCCCATCCTTACAATCAATCCACTGGGATTTTAAAAGGTGACATTTTGAACTTACAGTGCACCCACATGGGTCTGATTTTTGCGTACGGACTGCAAGTACTATGATGCAACGGGGCCGAAACCCTCTGTGCGACACGCCCACTGAGGCGGGATTATCAATAAAGCAGAAGCCCTACACTGCCGCACAGTAGGTTTTAATTGAGGCTTGTGAGCAAGGACTAGCGTCCGAAACGCGTTGAGCCATGAATTTGGGTTGGAGTGCTGCGAGCAATCTTTGCTGTGTCCCCCTGCCCAAGGGGTTAACCTACCGAGTGACCGCCCCCACAATGGCAAACTTTGTTTATGGATTTTAGCGGCTGACCACCTCGCGGGGGTGCACTGCCGCATCAGCACGGATCTGCGGCGTTCTGAGAGCAGCACGTCTGTTGGAACGGCAGGCTCAGGCAGTGTGGAGGAATACTTACAGTGAATCCAGCTTCCCAGCCTTACAATCAATCCACTAGGATTTTAAAAGGTGACATTTTGAACTTACAGTGCACCCATATGGGTCTGATTTTTGTATACGAACTGTAAGTACTATGATGCAACAGGGCTGAAACTCTCTGTGCGACACGACCACTGAGGTGGGATTATCAATAAAGCAGAAGCCCTACACTGCCGCACGGTAGGTTTTAATTGAGGCTTGTGAGCAAGGACTAGCGTCCGAAACGCGTTGAGCCATGAATTTGGGTTGGAGTGCTGCGAGCTATCTTTGCTGTGTCCCCCTGCCCAAGGGGTTAACCTACCGAGTGACCGCCCCCACAATGGCAAACTTTGTTTATGGATTTTAGCGGCTGACCAGGTCGCGGGGTGCACTGCCGCATCAGCGCGGATCTGCGGCGTTCTGAGAGCAGCACGTCTGTTGGAACGGCAGGCTCAGGCAGTGTGGAGGAATACTTACAGTGAATCCAGCTTCCCAGCCTTACAATCAATCCACTAGGATTTTAAAAGGTGACATTTTGAACTTACAGTGGTGCAGCCAGATGGGTTTGATTTTTGTGTACGAACTGCAAGTACTATGATGCAACGGGGCCGAAACCCTTTGTGTGACACGCCCACTGAGGCAGGATTATCAATAAATCAGAAGTCCTACACTGCTGAACTGTTGGTTTTAATTGAGGCTTGTGAGCAAGGACTAGCGTCCGAACCGCGTTGAGCCACGAATTTGGGTTGGAGTGCTGCGAACTGTCTTTGCTGTGTCCCCCTGCCCAAGGGGTTAACCTACTTAGTGAGCGCCCCCACAATGGCAAACTTTGTTTATGGATTTTAGCGGCTGACCAGGTCGCGGGGGTGCACTGCCGCGTCAGCGCGGATCTGCGGCGTTCTGAGAGCAGCACGTCTGTTGGAACGGCAGGCTCAGGCAGTGTGGAGGAATACTTACAGTGAATCCAGCTTCCCAGCCTTACAATCAATCCACTAGGATTTTAAAAGGTGACATTTTGAACTTACAGTGCACCCAGATGGGTTTGATTTTTGTGTACGAACTGCGAGTACTATGATGCAACGGGGCCGAAACCCTCTGTGCGACACGCCAACTGAGGCGTGATTATCAATAAAGCAGAAGTCCTACACTGCTGCACTGTTGGTTTTAATTGAGGCTTGTGAGCAAGGATTAGCGTACGAAACGCATTGAGCCACGAATTTGGGTTGGAGTGCTGCGAGCTGTCTTTGCTGTGTACCCCTGCCCAAGGGGTTAACCTACCGAGTGAGCGCCCCCACAATGACAAACTTTGTTTATGGATTTTAGCGGCTGACCAGCTCGCGGGGGTGCACTGCCGCATCAGCGCGGAACTGCGGCGTTCTGAGAGCAGCACGTCTGTTGGAATGGCAGGCTCAGGCAGTGTGGAGGAATACTAACAGTGAATCCAGCTTCCCATCCTTACAATCAATTCACTGGGATTTTAAAAGGTGACATTTTGAACTTACAGTGCACCCACATGGGTCTGATTTTTGGGTACGAACTGCAAGTACTATGATGCAACAGGGCCGAAACCCTCTCTGCGACACGCCCACTGAGGCGGGATTATCAATAAAGCAGAAGCCCTACACTGCCGCACTGTAGGTTTTAATTGAGGCTTGTGAGCAAGGACTAGCGTCTGAAACGCGTTGAGCCATGAATTTGGGTTGGAGTGCTGCGAGCTATCTTTGCTGTGTCCCCCTGCCCAAGGGGTTAACCTACTGAGTGACCGCCCCCACAATGGCAAACTTTGTTTATGGATTTTAGCAGCTGACCAGGTCGCGGGGCTGCAGTGCCGCATCAGCGCGGATCTGCGGCGTTCTGAGAGCAGCACGTCTGTTGGAACGGCAGGCTCAGGCAGTGTGGAGGAATACTTACAGTGAATCCTGCTTCCCAGCCTTACAATCAATCCACTAGGATTTTAAAAGGTGACATTTTGAACTTACAGTGCACCCACATGGGTCTGATTTTTGTGTACGGACTGCAAGTACTATGATGCAACGGGGCCGAAACCCTCTGTGCGACACGCCCACTGAGGCGGGATTATCAATAAAGCAGAAGCCCTACACTGCCGCACAGTAGGTTTTAATTGAGGCTTGTGAGCAAGGACTAGCGTCCGAAACGCGTTGAGCCATGAATTTGGGTTGGAGTGCTGCGAGCTATCTTTGCTGTGTCCCCCTGCCCAAGGGGTTAACCTACCGAGTGACCGCCCACACAATGGCAAACTTTGTTTATGGATTTTAGCGGCTGACCACCTCGCGGGTGTGCACTGCCGCATCAGCACGGATCTGCGGCGTTCTGAGAGCAGCACGTCTGTTGGAACGGCAGGCTCAGGCAGTGTGGAGGAATACTTACAGTGAATCCAGCTTCCCAGCCTTACAATCAATCCACTAGGATTTTAAAAGGTGACATTTTGAACTTACAGTGCACCCATATGGGTCTGATTTTTGTATACGAACTGTAAGTACTATGATGCAACAGGGCTGAAACTCTCTGTGCGACACGACCACTGAGGCGGGATTATCAATAAAGCAGAAGCCCTACACTGCCGCACGGTAAGTTTTAATTGAGGCTTGTGAGCAAGGACTAGTGTCCGAAACGCGTTGAGCCATGAATTTGGGTTGGAGTGCTGCGAGCTATCTTTGCTGTGTCCCCCTGCCCAAGGGGTTAACCTACCGAGTGACCGCCCCCACAATGGCAAACTTTGTTTATGGATTTTAGCGGCTGACCAGGTCGCGGGGTGCACTGCCGCATCAGCGCGGATCTGCGGCGTTCTGAGAGCAGCACGTCTGTTGGAATGGCAGGCTCAGGCAGTGTGGAGGAATACTTACAGTGAATCCTGCTTCCCAGCCTTACAATCAATCCACTAGGATTTTAAAAGGTGACATTTTGAACTTACAGTGCACCCAGATGGGTTTGATTTTTGTGTACGAACTGCAAGTACTATGATGCAACGGGGCCGAAACCCTCTGTGCGACACGCCCACTGAGGCGTGATTATCAATAAAGCAGAAGTACTACACTGCTGCACTGTTGGTTTTAATTGAGGCTTGTGAGCAAGGACTAGCGTCCGAAACGCATTGAGCCACGAATTTGGGTTGGAGTGCTGCAAGCTGTCTTTGCTGTGTCCCCCTGCCCAAGGGGTTAACCTACCGAGTGAGCGCCCCCACAATGACAAACTTTGTTTATGGATTTTAGCGGCTGACCAGGACGCGGGGGTGCTCTGCCGCATCAGCGCGGATCTGCGGCGTTCTGAGAGCAGCCCGTCTGTTGGAACGGCAGGCTCAGGCTGTGTGGAGGAATACTTACAGTGAATCCAGCTTCCCAGCCTTACAATCAATCCACTGGGATTTTAAAAGGTGACATTTTGAACTTACAGTGCACCCAGATGGGTTTGATTTTTGTGTACGAACTGCAAGTACTATGATGCAACGGGCCGAAACCCTTGATGCGACACGCCCACTGAGGCGGGATTATCAATAAAGCAGAAGTCCTACACTGCTGAACTGTTGGTTTTAATTGAGGCTTGTGAGCAAGGACTACCGTCCGAAACGCGTTGAGCCACATATTTGGGTTGGAGAGCTGCGAGCTGTCTTTGCTGTGTCCCTCTGCCCAAGGGGTTAACCTACTGAGTGGGTGCCTCCACAATGGCAAACTGTGTTTTTGGAAATTAGCAGCTGACCAGGTCGCGGTGGTGCACTGCCGCGTCAGCGCATATCTGTGGCGTTCTGGGAGCAGCACGTCCGTTGGAACGGCAGGCTCAGGCAGTGTGGAGGAATACTTACAGTGAATCCAGCTTCCCAGCCTTACAATCAATCCACTGGGATTTTAAAAGGTGACATTTTGAACTTACAGTGCACCCACATGGGTTTGATTTTTGTGTACGAACTGCAAGTACTATGATGCAACGGGGCCGAAACCCTCTGTGCGACACGCCCACTGAGGGGGATTATCATTAAAGCAGAAGCCCTACACTGACGCACAGTTCGTTTTAATTGAGGCTTGTGAGCAAGGACTAGCGTCCGAAGCGTGTTGAGCCACGAATTTGGGTTGGAGTGCTGCGAGCTGTCTTTGCTGTGTCCCCCTGCCCAAGGGGTTAACCTACCGAGTGAGCGCCCCCACAATGGCAAACTTTGTTTATGGATTTTAGCGGCTGAACAGGTCGCGGGGGTGCACTGTCGCATCAGCGCGGATCTGCGGCGTTCTGAGAGCAGCACGTCTGTTGGAACGGCAGGCTCAGGCAGTGTGGAGGAATACTTACAGTGAATCCAGCTTCCCAGCCTTACAATCAATCCACTGGGATATTAAAAGGTGACATTTTGAACTTACAGTGCACCCACATGGGTCTGATTTTTGTGTACGAACTGCAAGTACTATGATGCAACAGGGCTGAAACTCTCTGTGCGACACGACCACTGAGGTGGGATTATCAATAAAGCAGAAGCCCTACACTGCCGCACGGTAGGTTTTAATTGAGGCTTGTGAGCAAGGACTAGCGTCCGAAACGCGTTGAGCCATGAATTTGGGTTGGAGTGCTGCGAGCTATCTTTGCTGTGTCCCCCTGCCCAAGGGGTTAACCTACCGAGTGACCGCCCCCACAATGGCAAACTTTGTTTATGGATTTTAGCGGCTGACCAGGTCGCGGGGGTGCACTGCCGCATCAGCGCGGATCTGCGGCGTTCTGAGAGCAGCACGTCTGTTGGAACGGCAGGCTCAGGCAGTGTGGAGGAATACTTACAGTGAATCCAGCTTCCCAGCCTTACAATCAATCCACTAGGATTTTAAAAGGTGACATTTTGAACTTACAGTGGTGCAGCCAGATGGGTTTGATTTTTGTGTACGAACTGCAAGTACTATGATGCAACGGGGCCGAAACCCTTTGTGTGACACGCCCACTGAGGCAGGATTATCAATAAATCAGAAGTCCTACACTGCTGAACTGTTGGTTTTAATTGAGGCTTGTGAGCAAGGACTAGCGTCCGAACCGCGTTGAGCCACGAATTTGGGTTGGAGTGCTGCGAACTGTCTTTGCTGTGTCCCCCTGCCCAAGGGGTTAACCTACTTAGTGAGCGCCCCCACAATGGCAAACTTTGTTTATGGATTTTAGCGGCTGACCAGGTCGCGGGGTGCACTGCCGCGTCAGCGCGGATCTGCGGCGTTCTGAGAGCAGCACGTCTGTTGGAACGGCAGGCTCAGGCAGTGTGGAGGAATACTTACAGTGAATCCTGCTTCCCAGCCTTACAATCAATCCACTAGGATTTTAAAAGGTGACATTTTGAACTTACAGTGCACCCAGATGGGTTTGATTTTTGTGTACGAACTGCGAGTACTATGATGCAACGGGGCCGAAACCCTCTGTGCGACACGCCAACTGAGGCGTGATTATCAATAAAGCAGAAGTCCTACACTGCTGCACTGTTGGTTTTAATTGAGGCTTGTGAGCAAGGATTAGCGTACGAAACGCATTGAGCCACGAATTTGGGTTGGAGTGCTGCGAGCTGTCTTTGCTGTGTACCCCTGCCCAAGGGGTTAACCTACCGAGTGAGCGCCCCCACAATGACAAACTTTGTTTATGGATTTTAGCGGCTGACCAGCTCGCGGGGGTGCACTGCCGCATCAGCGCGGAACTGCGGCGTTCTGAGAGCAGCACGTCTGTTGGAATGGCAGGCTCAGGCAGTGTGGAGGAATACTAACAGTGAATCCAGCTTCCCATCCTTACAATCAATTCACTGGGATTTTAAAAGGTGACATTTTGAACTTACAGTGCACCCACATGGGTCTGATTTTTGGGTACGAACTGCAAGTACTATGATGCAACAGGGCCGAAACCCTCTCTGCGACACGCCCACTGAGGCGGGATTATCAATAAAGCAGAAGCCCTACACTGCCGCACTGTAGGTTTTAATTGAGGCTTGTGAGCAAGGACTAGCGTCTGAAACGCGTTGAGCCATGAATTTGGGTTGGAGTGCTGCGAGCTATCTTTGCTGTGTCCCCCTGCCCAAGGGGTTAACCTACTGAGTGACCGCCCCCACAATGGCAAACTTTGTTTATGGATTTTAGCAGCTGACCAGGTCGCGGGGCTGCAGTGCCGCATCAGCGCGGATCTGCGGCGTTCTGAGAGCAGCACGTCTGTTGGAACGGCAGGCTCAGGCAGTGTGGAGGAATACTTACAGTGAATCCTGCTTCCCAGCCTTACAATCAATCCACTAGGATTTTAAAAGGTGACATTTTGAACTTACAGTGCACCCACATGGGTCTGATTTTTGTGTACGGACTGCAAGTACTATGATGCAACGGGGCCGAAACCCTCTGTGCGACACGCCCACTGAGGCGGGATTATCAATAAAGCAGAAGCCCTACACTGCCGCACAGTAGGTTTTAATTGAGGCTTGTGAGCAAGGACTAGCGTCCGAAACGCGTTGAGCCATGAATTTGGGTTGGAGTGCTGCGAGCTATCTTTGCTGTGTCCCCCTGCCCAAGGGGTTAACCTACCGAGTGACCGCCCACACAATGGCAAACTTTGTTTATGGATTTTAGCGGCTGACCACCTCGCGGGTGTGCACTGCCGCATCAGCACGGATCTGCGGCGTTCTGAGAGCAGCACGTCTGTTGGAACGGCAGGCTCAGGCAGTGTGGAGGAATACTTACAGTGAATCCAGCTTCCCAGCCTTACAATCAATCCACTAGGATTTTAAAAGGTGACATTTTGAACTTACAGTGCACCCATATGGGTCTGATTTTTGTATACGAACTGTAAGTACTATGATGCAACAGGGCTGAAACTCTCTGTGCGACACGACCACTGAGGCGGGATTATCAATAAAGCAGAAGCCCTACACTGCCGCACGGTAAGTTTTAATTGAGGCTTGTGAGCAAGGACTAGTGTCCGAAACGCGTTGAGCCATGAATTTGGGTTGGAGTGCTGCGAGCTATCTTTGCTGTGTCCCCCTGCCCAAGGGGTTAACCTACCGAGTGACCGCCCCCACAATGGCAAACTTTGTTTATGGATTTTAGCGGCTGACCAGGTCGCGGGGTGCACTGCCGCATCAGCGCGGATCTGCGGCGTTCTGAGAGCAGCACGTCTGTTGGAATGGCAGGCTCAGGCAGTGTGGAGGAATACTTACAGTGAATCCTGCTTCCCAGCCTTACAATCAATCCACTAGGATTTTAAAAGGTGACATTTTGAACTTACAGTGCACCCAGATGGGTTTGATTTTTGTGTACGAACTGCAAGTACTATGATGCAACGGGGCCGAAACCCTCTGTGCGACACGCCCACTGAGGCGTGATTATCAATAAAGCAGAAGTACTACACTGCTGCACTGTTGGTTTTAATTGAGGCTTGTGAGCAAGGACTAGCGTCCGAAACGCATTGAGCCACGAATTTGGGTTGGAGTGCTGCAAGCTGTCTTTGCTGTGTCCCCCTGCCCAAGGGGTTAACCTACCGAGTGAGCGCCCCCACAATGACAAACTTTGTTTATGGATTTTAGCGGCTGACCAGGACGCGGGGGTGCTCTGCCGCATCAGCGCGGATCTGCGGCGTTCTGAGAGCAGCCCGTCTGTTGGAACGGCAGGCTCAGGCTGTGTGGAGGAATACTTACAGTGAATCCAGCTTCCCAGCCTTACAATCAATCCACTGGGATTTTAAAAGGTGACATTTTGAACTTACAGTGCACCCAGATGGGTTTGATTTTTGTGTACGAACTGCAAGTACTATGATGCAACGGGCCGAAACCCTTGATGCGACACGCCCACTGAGGCGGGATTATCAATAAAGCAGAAGTCCTACACTGCTGAACTGTTGGTTTTAATTGAGGCTTGTGAGCAAGGACTACCGTCCGAAACGCGTTGAGCCACATATTTGGGTTGGAGAGCTGCGAGCTGTCTTTGCTGTGTCCCTCTGCCCAAGGGGTTAACCTACTGAGTGGGTGCCTCCACAATGGCAAACTGTGTTTTGGAAATTAGCAGCTGACCAGGTCGCGGTGGTGCACTGCCGCGTCAGCGCATATCTGTGGCGTTCTGGGAGCAGCACGTCCGTTGGAACGGCAGGCTCAGGCAGTGTGGAGGAATACTTACAGTGAATCCAGCTTCCCAGCCTTACAATCAATCCACTGGGATTTTAAAAGGTGACATTTTGAACTTACAGTGCACCCACATGGGTTTGATTTTTGTGTACGAACTGCAAGTACTATGATGCAACGGGGCCGAAACCCTCTGTGCGACACGCCCACTGAGGGGGATTATCATTAAAGCAGAAGCCCTACACTGACGCACAGTTCGTTTTAATTGAGGCTTGTGAGCAAGGACTAGCGTCCGAAGCGTGTTGAGCCACGAATTTGGGTTGGAGTGCTGCGAGCTGTCTTTGCTGTGTCCCCCTGCCCAAGGGGTTAACCTACCGAGTGAGCGCCCCCACAATGGCAAACTTTGTTTATGGATTTTAGCGGCTGAACAGGTCGCGGGGGTGCACTGTCGCATCAGCGCGGATCTGCGGCGTTCTGAGAGCAGCACGTCTGTTGGAACGGCAGGCTCAGGCAGTGTGGAGGAATACTTACAGTGAATCCAGCTTCCCAGCCTTACAATCAATCCACTGGGATATTAAAAGGTGACATTTTGAACTTACAGTGCACCCACATGGGTCTGATTTTTGTGTACGAACTGCAAGTACTATGATGCAACGGGGCCGAAACACTCTGTGCGACACGCCCACTGAGGCGGGATTATCAATAAAGCAGAAGTCCTACAATGCTGCACTGTTGGTTTTAATTGAGGCTTGTGAGCAAGGACTAGCATCCGAAACGCGTTGAGCCACGAATTTGGGTTGGAGTGCTGCGAGCTGCCTTTGCAGTGTCCCCCTGCCCAAGGGGTTATCCTACCGAGTGAGCCCCCCCACAATGGCAAACTTTGTTTATGGATTTTAGCGGCTGACCAGGTCGCAGGGGTGCACTGCCGCATCAGCGCGGATCTGCGGTGTTCCGAGACCAGCACTTCTGTTGGAACGGCAGGCTCAGGCAGTGTGGAGGAATACTTACAGTGAATCCAGCTTCCCATCCTTACAATTAATCCACTGGGATTTTAAAAGGTGACATTTTGAACTTACAGTGCACCCACATGGGTCTGATTTTTGTGTACGGACTGCAAGTACTATGATGCAACGGGGCCGAAACCCTCTGTGCGACACGCCCACTGAGGCGGGATTATCAATAAAGCAGAAGCCCTACACTGCCGCACAGTAGGTTTTAATTGAGGCTTGTGAGCAAGGACTAGCGTCCGAAACGCATTGAGCCATGAATTTGGGTTGGAGTGCTGCGAGCTATCTTTGCTGTGTCCCCCTGCCCAAGGGGTTAACCTACCGAGTGACCGCCCCCACAATGGCAAACTTTGTTTATGGATTTTAGCGGCTGACCACCTCGCGGGGGTGCACTGCCGCATCAGCACGGATCTGCGGCGTTCTGAGAGCAGCACGTCTGTTGGAACGGCAGGCTCAGGCAGTGTGGAGGAATACTTACAGTGAATCCAGCTTCCCAGCCTTACAATCAATCCACTAGGATTTTAAAAGGTGACATTTTGAACTTACAGTGCACCCATATGGGTCTGATTTTTGTATACGAACTGTAAGTACTATGATGCAACAGGGCTGAAACTCTCTGTGCGACACGACCACTGAGGCGGGATTATCAATAAAGCAGAAGCCCTACACTGCCGCACGGTAGGTTTTAATTGAGGCTTGTGAGCAAGGACTAGCGTCCGAAACACGTTGAGCCATGAATTTGGGTTGGAGTGCTGCGAGCTATCTTTGCTGTGTCCCCCTGCCCAAGGGGTTAACCTACCGAGTGACCGCCCCCACAATGGCAAACTTTGTTTATGGATTTTAGCGGCTGACCAGGTCGCGGGGTGCACTGCCGCATCAGCGCGGATCTGCGGCGTTCTGAGAGCAGCACGTCTGTTGGAACGGCAGGCTCAGGCAGTGTGGAGGAATACTTACAGTGAATCCTGCTTCCCAGCCTTACAATCAATCCACTAGGATTTTAAAAGGTGACATTTTGAACTTACAGTGGTGCAGCCAGATGGGCTTGATTTTTGTGTACGAACTGCAAGTACTATGATGCAAAGGGGCAGAAACCCTCTGTGCAACACGCCCACTGAGGCGTGATTATCAATAAAGCAGAAGTCCTACACTGCTGCACTGTTGGTTTTAATTGAGGCTTGTGAGCAAGGACTAGCGTCCAAAACGCGTTGAGCCACGAATTTGGGTTGGAGTGCTGCGAGCTGTGTTTGCTGTGTCCCCCTGCCCAAGGGGTTAACCTACCAAGTGAGCGCCCCCACAATGACAAACTTCGTTTATGGATTTTAGCGGCTGACCAGGTCGCGGGGTGCACTGTCGCATCAGCGCAGATCTGCGGCGTTCTGAGAGCAGCACGTCTGTTGGAACGGCAGGCTCAGGCAGTGTGGAGGAATACTTACAGTGAATCCAGCTTCCCAGCCTTACAATCAATCCACTGAGATTTTAAAAGGTGATATTTTGAACTTACTGTGCACCCAGATGGGTTTGATTTTTGTGTACGAACTGCAAGTACTATGATGCAACGGGGCCGAAACCCTTTGTGCGACACGCCCACTGAGGCAGGATTATCAATAAATCAGAAGTCCTACACTGCTGAACTGTTGGTTTTAATTGAGGCTTGTGAGCAAGGACTAGCGTCCGAACCGCGTTGAGCCACGAATTTGGGTTGGAGTGCTGCGAACTGTCTTTGCTGTGTCCCCCTGCCCAAGGGGTTAACCTACCGAGTGAGCGCCCCCACAATGGCAAACTTTGTTTATGGATTTTAGCGGCTGACCAGGTCGCGGGGGTGCACTGCCGCGTCAGCGCGGATCTGCGGCATTCTGAGAGCAGCACGTCTGTTGGAACGGCAGGCTCAGGCAGTGTGGAGGAATACTTACAGTGAATCCAGCTTCCCAGCCTTACAATCAATCCACTGGGATTTTAAAAGGTGACATTTTGAACTTACAGTGCACCCACATGGCTTTGATTTTTGTGTACGAACAGCAAGTACTATGATGCAACGGGGCCGAAACCCTCTGTGCAACACGCCCACTGAGGCGGGATCATCAATAAAGCAGAAGTCCTACTGCCGCGCTGTTGGTTTTAATTGAGGCTTGTGAGCAAGGACTAGCGTCCGAAACGCGTTGAGCCACGAATTTGGTTTGGAGTGCTGCGAGCTGTCTTTGCTGTGTCCCCCTGCCCAAGGGGTTAACCTACCGAGTGAGCGCCCCCACAATGGCAAACTTTGTTTATGGATTTTAGCGGCTGACCCGGTCGCGGGGGTGCACTGCCGCGTCAGCACGGATCTGCAGCGTTCTGAGAGCAGCACGTCTGTTGGAACGGCAGGCTCAGGCAATGTGGAGGAATACTTACAGTGAATCCACCTTCCCAACCTTACAATCAATCCACTGGGATATTAAAAGGTGACATTTTGAACTTACAGTGCACCCACATGGGTCTGATTTTTGTGTACGAACTGCAAGTACTATGATGCAAGGGGGCCAAAACCCTCTGTGCGACACGCCCACTGAGGGGGATTATCAATAAAGCAGAAGCCCTACACTGACGCACAGTTGGTATTAATTGAGGCTTGTGAGCAAGGATTAGCGTCCGAAACGCGTTGAGCCACGAATTTGGGTTGGAGTGCTGCGAGCTGTCTTTGCTGTGTCCCCCTGCCCAAGGGGTTAACCTACCGAGTGAGCGCCCCCACAATGACAAACATTGTTTATGGATTTTAGCGGCTGACCACCTCGCGGGGGTGCACTGTCGCATCAGCGCGGATCTGCGGCGTTCTGAGAGCAGCAGGTCTGTTGGAACGGCAGGCTCAGGCAGTGTGGAGTAATATTTACAGTGAATCCAGTTTCCCAGCCTTACAATCAATCCACTGGGATTTTAAAAGGTGACATTTTGAACTTACAGTGCACCCACATGGGTTTGATTTTTGTGTACGAACTGCAAGTACGATGATGCAACGGGGCCGAAACCCTCTGTAC
The DNA here is from genome assembly GCA_963921515.1 of Calotriton arnoldi. NCBI lineage: Eukaryota > Metazoa > Chordata > Amphibia > Caudata > Salamandridae > Calotriton > Calotriton arnoldi. Next base: position 1,823,592 of record CAWUFW010000004.1, on the reverse strand, counting down.
GTCACGCCCACTGAGGGGGATTATCAATAAAGCAGAAGCCCTACACTGTTGCACTGTAGGTTTTAATTGAGGCTTGTGAGCAAGGACTAGCGTCCAAAACGCGTTGAGCCATAAATTTGGGTTGGAGTGCTGCGAGCTATCTTTGCTGTGCCCCCCTGCCCAAGGGGTTAACCTACCGTGTGACCGCCCCCACAATGGCAAACTTTGTTTATGGATTTTAGCGGCTGAACAGGTCGCGGGGTGCACTGCCGCATCAACGCGGATCTGCGGTGTTCTGAGAGCAGCACATCTGTTGGAACGGCAGGCTCAGGCAGTGTGGAGGAATACTTACAGTGAATCCTGCTTCCCAGCCTTACAATCAATCCACTAGGATTTTAAAAGGTGACATTTTGAACTTACAGTGCACCCACATGGCTTTGATTTTTGTGTACGAACTGCAAGTACTATGATGCAACGGGGCCGAAACCCTCTGTGCAACATGCCCACTGAGGCGGGATCATCAATAAAGCAGAAGTCCTACACTGCCGCGCTGTTGGTTTTAATTGAGGCTTGTGAGCAAGGACTAGCGTCCGAAACGCGTTGAGCCACGAATTTGGTTTGGAGTGCTGCGAGCTGTCTTTGCTGTGTCCCCCTGCCCAAGGGGTTAACCTACCGAGTGAGCGCCCCCACAATGGCAAACTTTGTTTATGGATTTTAGCGGCTGACCCGGTCACGGGGGTGCACTGCCGCGTCAGCGCGGATCTGGGGCGTTCTGAGAGCAGCACGTCTGTTGGAACGGCAGGCTCAGGCAATGTGGAGGAATACTTACAGTGAATCCAGCTTCCCATCCTTACAATCAATCCACTGGGATATTAAAAGGTGACATTTTGAACTTACAGTGCACCCACATGGGTCTGATTTTTGTGTACGAACTGCAAGTACTATGATGCAAGGGGGCCAAAACCCTCTGTGCGACACGCCCACTGAGGGGGGATTATCAATAAAGCAGAAGCCCTACACTGACGCACAGTTGGTTTTAATTGAGGCTTGTGAGCAAGGATTAGCGTCCGAAACGCGTTGAGCCACGAATTTGGGTTGGAGTGCTGCGAGCTGTCTTTGCTGTGTCTCCCTGCCCAAGGGGTTAACCTACCGAGTGAGCGCCCCCCACAATGACAAACATTGTTTATGGATTTTAGCTGCTGACCACCTCGCGGGGGTGCACTGTCGCATCAGCGCGGATCTGCAGCGTTCTGAGAGCAGCAGGTCTGTTGGAACGGCAGGCTCAGGCAGTGTGGAGTAATATTTACAGTGAATCCAGTTTCCCAGCCTTACAATCAATCCACTGGGATTTTAAAAGGTGACATTTTGAACTTACAGTGCACCCACATGGGTTTGATTTTTGTGTACGAACTGCAAGTACGATGATGCAACGGGGCCGAAACCCTCTGTACGTCACGCCCACTGAGGGGGATTATCAATAAAGCAGAAGCCCTACACTGTTGCACTGTAGGTTTTAATTGAGGCTTGTGAGCAAGGACTAGCGTCCAAAACGCGTTGAGCCATAAATTTGGGTTGGAGTGCTGCGAGCTATCTTTGCTCTGCCCCCCTGCCCAAGGGGTTAACCTACCGTGTGACCGCCCCCACAATGGCAAACTTTGTTTATGGATTTTAGCGGCTGAACAGGTCGCGGGGGTGCACTGCCGCATCAACGCGGATCTGCGGTGTTCTGAGAGCAGCACATCTGTTGGAACGGCAGGCTCAGGCAGTGTGGAGGAATACTTACAGTGAATCCTGCTTCCCAGCCTTACAATCAATCCACTAGGATTTTAAAAGGTGACATTTTGAACTTACAGTGCACCCATATGGGTTTGATTTTTGTGTACGAACTGCAAGTACTATGATGCAACGGGGCCGAAACCCTCTGTGCTACACGCCAACTGAGGCGTGATTATCAATAAAGCAGAAGTCCTACACTGCTGCACTGTTGGTTTTAATTGAGGCTTGTGAGCAAGGATTAGCGTACGAAACGCATTGAGCCACGAATTTGGGTTGGAGTGCTGTGAGCTGTCTTTGCTGTGTACCCCTGCCCAAGGGGTTAACCTACCGAGTGAGCGCCCCCACAATGACAAACTTTGTCTATGGATTTTAGCGGCTGACCAGCTTGCGGGGGTGCACTGCCCCATCAGCGCGGAACTGCGGCGTTCTGAGAGCAGCACGTCTGTTGGAATGGCAGGCTCAGGCAGTGTGGAGGAATACTAACAGTGAATCCAGCTTCCCATCCTTACAATCAATTCACTGGGATTTTAAAAGGTGACATTTTGAACTTACAGTGCACCCACATGGGTCTGATTTTTGTGTACGAACTGCAAGTACTATGATGCAACAGGGCCGAAACCCTCTCTGCGACACGCCCACTGAGGCGGGATTATCAATAAAGCAGAAGCCCTACACTGCCGCACTGTAGGTTTTAATTGAGGCTTGTGAGCAAGGACTAGCGTCTGAAACGCGTTGAGCCATGAATTTGGGTTGGAGTGCTGCGAGCTATCTTTGCTGTGTCCCCCTGCCCAAGGGGTTAACCTACCGAGTGACCGCCCCCACAATGGCAAACTTTGTTTATGGATTTTAGCAGCTGACCAGGTCGCGGGGCTGCACTGCCGCATCAGCGCGGATCTGCGGCGTTCTGAGAGCAGCACGTCTGTTGGAACGGCAGGCTCAGGCAGTGTGGAGGAATACTTACAGTGAATCCTGCTTCCCAGCCTTACAATCAATCCACTAGGATTTTAAAAGGTGACATTTTGAACTTACAGTGCACCCACATGGGTTTGATTTTTGTGTACGAACTGCAAGTACTATGATGCAACGGGGCCGAAACCCTCTGTGCGACACGCCCACTGAGGCGTGATTATCAATAAAGCAGAAGCCCTACACTGCTGCACTGTTGGTTTTAATTGAGGCTTGTGAGCAAGGACTAGCGTCCGAAACGCATTGAGCCACGAATTTGGGTTGGAGTGCTGCAAGCTGTCTTTGCTGTGTCCCCCTGCCCAAGGGGTTAACCTACCGAGTGAGCGCCCCCACAATGACAAACTTTGTTTATGGATTTTAGCGGCTGACCAGGTCGCGGGGGTGCACTGCCGCATCAGCGCGGATCTGCGGCGTTCTGAGAGCAGCACGTCTGTTGGAACGGCAGGCTCAGGCAGTGTGGAGGAATACTTACAGTGAATCCTGCTTCCCAGCCTTACAATCAATCCACTAGGATTTTAAAAGGTGACATTTTGAACTTACAGTGGTGCAGCCAGATGGGCTTGATTTTTGTGTACGAACTGCAAGTACTATGATGCAAAGGGGCAGAAACCCTCTGTGCAACACGCCCACTGAGGCATGATTATCAATAAAGCAGAAGTCCTACACTGCTGCACTGTTGGTTTTAATTGAGGCTTGTGAGCAAGGACTAGCGTCCAAAACGCGTTGAGCCACGAATTTGGGTTGGAGTGCTGCGAGCTGTGTTTGCTGTGTCCCCCTGCCCAAGGGGTTAACCTACCAAGTGAGCGCCCCCACAATGACAAACTTCGTTTATGGATTTTAGCGGCTGACCAGGTCGCGGGGTGCACTGTCGCATCAGCGCAGATCTGCGGCGTTCTGAGAGCAGCACGTCTGTTGGAACGGCAGGCTCAGGCAGTGTGGAGGAATACTTACAGTGAATCCAGCTTCCCAGCCTTACAATCAATCCACTGAGATTTTAAAAGGTGATATTTTGAACTTACTGTGCACCCAGATGGGTTTGATTTTTGTGTACGAACTGCAAGTACTATGATGCAACGGGGCCGAAACCCTTTGTGCGACACGCCCACTGAGGCAGGATTATCAATAAATCAGAAGTCCTACACTGCTGAACTGTTGGTTTTAATTGAGGCTTGTGAGCAAGGACTAGCGTCCGAACCGCGTTGAGCCACGAATTTGGGTTGGAGTGCTGCGAACTGTCTTTGCTGTGTCCCCCTGCCCAAGGGGTTAACCTACTTAGTGAGCGCCCCCACAATGGCAAACTTTGTTTATGGATTTTAGCGGCTGACCAGGTCGCGGGGTGCACTGCCGCGTCAGCGCGGATCTGCGGCGTTCTGAGAGCAGCACGTCTGTTGGAACGGCAGGCTCAGGCAGTGTGGAGGAATACTTACAGTGAATCCAGCTTCCCAGCCTTACAATCAATCCACTGGGATTTTAAAAGGTGACATTTTGAACTTACAGTGCACCCACATGGCTTTGATTTTTGTGTACGAACTGCAAGTACTATGATGCAACGGGGCCGAAACCCTCTGTGCAATACGCCCACTGAGGCGGGATCATCAATAAAGCAGAAGTCCTACTGCCGCGCTGTTGGTTTTAATTGAGGCTTGTGAGCAAGGACTAGCGTCCGAAACGCGTTGAGCCACGAATTTGGTTTGGAGTGCTGTGAGCTGTCTTTGCTGTGTCCCCCTGCCCAAGGGGTTAACCTACCGAGTGAGCGCCCCCACAATGGCAAACTTTGTTTATGGATTTTAGCGGCTGACCCGGTCGCGGGGGTGCACTGCCGCGTCAGCACGGATCTGCAGCGTTCTGAGAGCAGCACGTCTGTTGGAACGGCAGGCTCAGGCAATGTGGAGGAATACTTACAGTGAATCCAGCTTCCCAACCTTACAATCAATCCACTAGGATTTTAAAAGGTGACATTTTGAACTTACAGTGCACCCACATGGGTCTGATTTTTGTGTACGGACTGCAAGTACTATGATGCAACGGGGCCGAAACCCTCTGTGCGACACGCCCACTGAGGCGGGATTATCAATAAAGCAGAAGCCCTACACTGCCGCACAGTAGGTTTTAATTGAGGCTTGTGAGCAAGGACTAGCGTCCGAAACGCGTTGAGCCATGAATTTGGGTTGGAGTGCTGCGAGCTATCTTTGCTGTGTCCCCCTGCCCAAGGGGTTAACCTACCGAGTGACCGCCCACACAATGGCAAACTTTGTTTATGGATTTTAGCGGCTGACCACCTCGCGGGTGTGCACTGCCGCATCAGCACGGATCTGCGGCGTTCTGAGAGCAGCACGTCTGTTGGAACGGCAGGCTCAGGCAGTGTGGAGGAATACTTACAGTGAATCCAGCTTCCCAGCCTTACAATCAATCCACTAGGATTTTAAAAGGTGACATTTTGAACTTACAGTGCACCCATATGGGTCTGATTTTTGTATACGAACTGTAAGTACTATGATGCAACAGGGCTGAAACTCTCTGTGCGACACGACCACTGAGGCGGGATTATCAATAAAGCAGAAGCCCTACACTGCCGCACGGTAGGTTATAATTGAGGTTTGTGAGCAAGGACTAGCGTCCGAAACGCGTTGAGCCATGAATTTGGGTTGGAGTGCTGCGAGCTATCTTTGCTGTGTCCCCCTGCCCAAGGGGTTAACCTACCGAGTGACCGCCCCCACAATGGCAAACTTTGTTTATGGATTTTAGCGGCTGACCAGGTCGCGGGGGTGCACTGCCGCATCAGCGCGGATCTGCGGCGTTCTGAGAGCAGCACGTCTGTTGGAACGGCAGGCTCAGGCAGTGTGGAGGAATACTTCCATTGAATCCTGCTTCCCAGCCTTACAATCAATCCACTAGGATTTTAAAAGGTGACATTTTGAACTTACAGTGGTGCAGCCAGATGGGCTTGATTTTTGTGTACGAACTGCAAGTACTATGATGCAAAGGGGCAGAAACCCTCTGTGCAACACGCCCACTGAGGCGTGATTATCAATAAAGCAGAAGTCCTACACTGCTGCACTGTTGGTTTTAATTGAGGCTTGTGAGCAAGGACTAGCGTCCAAAACGCGTTGAGCCACGAATTTGGGTTGGAGTGCTGCGAGCTGTGTTTGCTGTGTCCCCCTGCCCAAGGGGTTAACCTACCAAGTGTGCGCCCCCACAATGACAAACTTCGTTTATGGATTTTAGCGGCTGACCAGGTCGCGGGGGTGCACTGCCGCATCAGCGCGGATCTGCGGCGTTCTGAGAGCAGCACGTCTGTTGGAACGGCAGGCTCAGGCAGTGTGGAGGAATACTTCCATTGAATCCTGCTTCCCAGCCTTACAATCAATCCACTAGGATTTTAAAAGGTGACATTTTGAACTTACAGTGGTGCAGCCAGATGGGCTTGATTTTTGTGTACGAACTGCAAGTACTATGATGCAAAGGGGCAGAAACCCTCTGTGCGACACGCCCACTGAGGCGTGATTATCAATAAAGCAGAAGTCCTACACTGCTGCACTGTTGGTTTTAATTGAGGCTTGTGAGCAAGGACTAGCGTCCAAAACGCGTTGAGCCACGAATTTGGGTTGGAGTGCTGCGAGCTGTGTTTGCTGTGTCCCCCTGCCCAAGGGGTTAACCTACCGAGTGAGCGCCCCCACAATGACAAACTTTGTTTATGGATTTTAGCGGCTGACCAGGTCGCGGGGGTGCACTGCCGCATCAGCGCAGATCTGCGGCGTTCTGAGAGCAGCACGTCTGTTGGAACGGCAGGCTCAGGCAGTGTGGAGGAATACTTACAGTGAATCCAGCTTCCCAGCCTTACAATCAATCCACTGAGATTTTAAAAGGTGATATTTTGAACTTACAGTGCACCCAGATGGGTTTGATTTTTGTGTACGAACTGCAAGTACTATGATGCAACGGGGCCGAAACCCTTTGTGCGACACGCCCACTGAGGCAGGATTATCAATAAATCAGAAGTCCTACACTGCTAGCACTGTTGGTTTTAATTGAGGCTTGTGAGCAAGGACTAGCGTCCGAAACCGCGTTGAGCCACGAATTTGGGTTGGAGTGCTGCGAACTGTCTTTGCTGTGTCCCCCTGCCCAAGGGGTTAACCTACTGAGTGAGCGCCCCCACAATGGCAAACTTTGTTTATGGATTTTAGCGGCTGACCAGGTCGCGGGGTGCACTGCCGCGTCAGCGCGGATCTGCGGCGTTCTGAGAGCAGCACGTCTGTTGGAACGGCAGGCTCAGGCAGTGTGGAGGAATACTTACAGTGAATCCAGCTTCCCAGCCTTACAATCAATCCACTGGGATTTTAAAAGGTGACATTTTGAACTTACAGTGCACCCACATGGCTTTGATTTTTGTGTACGAACTGCAAGTACTATGATGCAACGGGGCCGAAACCCTCTGTGCAACACGCCCACTGAGGCGGGATCATCAATAAATCAGAAGTCCTACACTGCCGCGCTGTTGGTTTTAATTGAGGCTTGTGAGCAAGGACTAGCGTCCGAAACGCGTTGAGCCACGAATTTGGTTTGGAGTGCTGCGAGCTGTCTTTGCTGTGTCCCCCTGCCCAAGGGGTTAACCTACCGAGTGAGCGCCCCCACAATGGCAAACTTTGTTTATGGATTTTAGCGGCTGACCCGGTCGCGGGGTGCACTGCCGCGTCAGCGCGGATCTGCGGCGTTCTGAGAGCAGCACGTCTGTTGGAACGGCAGGCTCAGGCAATGTGGAGGAATACTTACAGTGAATCCAGCTTCCCAGCCTTACAATCAATCCACTGGGATATTAAAAGGTGACATTTTGAACTTACAGTGCACCCACATGGGTCTGATTTTTGTGTACGAACTGCAAGTACTATGATGCAACGGGGCCAAAACCCTCTGTGCGACACGCCCACTGAGGGGGATTATCAATAAAGCAGAAGCCCTACACTGACGCACAGTTGGTTTTAATTGAGGCTTGTGAGCAAGGATTAGCGTCCGAAACGCGTTGAGCCACGAATTTGGGTTGGAGTGCTGCGAGCTGTCTTTGCTGTGTCCCCCTGCCCAAGGGGTTAACCTACCGAGTGAGCGCCCCCACAATGACAAACATTGTTTATGGATTTTAGCTGCTGACCACCTCGCGGGGGTGCACTGTCGCATCAGCGTGGATCTGCGGCGTTCTGAGAGCAGCAGGTCTGTTGGAACGGCAGGCTCAGGCAGTGTGGAGTAATATTTACAGTGAATCCAGCTTCCCAGCCTTACAATCAATCCACTGGGATTTTAAAAGGTGACATTTTGAACTTACAGTGCACCCACATGGGTTTGATTTTTGTGTACGAACTGCAAGTACGATGATGCAACGGGGCCGAAACCCTCTGTACGTCACGCCCACTGAGGGGGATTATCAATAAAGCAGAAGCCCTACACTGTTGCACTGTAGGTTTTAATTGAGGCTTGTGAGCAAGGACTAGCGTCCAAAACGCGTTGAGCCATAAATTTGGGTTGGAGTGCTGCGAGCTATCTTTGCTGTGTCCCCCTGCCCAAGGGGTTAACCTACCGTGTGACCGCCCCCACAATGGCAAACTTTGTTTATGGATTTTAGCGGCTGAACAGGTCGCGGGGTGCACTGCCGCATCAACGCGGATCTGCGGTGTTCTGAGAGCAGCACATCTGTTGGAACGGCAGGCTCAGGCAGTGTGGAGGAATACTTACAGTGAATCCTGCTTCCCAGCCTTACAATCAATCCACTAGGATTTTAAAAGGTGACATTTTGAACTTACAGTGCACCCAGATGGGTTTGATTTTTGTGTACGAACTGCAAGTACTATGATGCAACGGGGCCGAAACCCTCTGTGCGACACGCCAACTGAGGCGTGATTATCAATAAAGCAGAAGTCCTACACTGCTGCACTGTTGGTTTTAATTGAGGCTTGTGAGCAAGGATTAGCGTACGAAACGCATTGAGCCACGAATTTGGGTTGGAGTGCTGCGAGCTGTCTTTGCTGTGTACCCCTGCCCAAGGGGTTAACCTACCGAGTGAGCGCCCCCACAATGACAAACTTTGTTTATGGATTTTAGCGGCTGACCAGCTCGCGGGGGTGCACTGCCGCATCAGCGCGGAACTGCGGCGTTCTGAGAGCAGCACGTCTGTTGGAATGGCAGGCTCAGGCAGTGTGGAGGAATACTAACAGTGAATCCAGCTTCCCATCCTTACAATCAATTCACTGGGATTTTAAAAGGTGACATTTTGAACTTACAGTGCACCCACATGGGTCTGATTTTTGTGTACGAACTGCAAGTACTATGATGCAACAGGGCCGAAACCCTCTCTGCGACACGCCCACTGAGGCGGGATTATCAATAAAGCAGAAGCCCTACACTGCCGCACTGTAGGTTTTAATTGAGGCTTGTGAGCAAGGACTAGCGTCTGAAACGCGTTGAGCCATGAATTTGGGTTGGAGTGCTGCGAGCTATCTTTGCTGTGTCCCCCTGCCCAAGGGGTTAACCTACCGAGTGACCGCCCCCACAATGGCAAACTTTGTTTATGGATTTTAGCAGCTGACCAGGTCGCGGGGCTGCAGTGCCGCATCAGCGCGGATCTGCGGCGTTCTGAGAGCAGCACGTCTGTTGGAACGGCAGGCTCAGGCAGTGTGGAGGAATACTTACAGTGAATCCTGCTTCCCAGGCTTACAATCAATCCACTAGGATTTTAAAAGGTGACATTTTGAACTTACAGTGCACCCAGATGGGTTTGATTTTTGTGTACGAACTGCAAGTACTATGATGCAACGGGGCCGAAACCCTCTGTGCGACACGCCCACTGAGGCGTGATTATCAATAAAGCAGAAGTCCTACACTGCTGCACTGTTGGTTTTAATTGAGGCTTGTGAGCAAGGACTAGCGTCCGAAATGCATTGAGCCACGAATTTGGGTTGGAGTGCTGCAAGCTCTCTTTGCTGTGTCCCCCTGCCCAAGGGGTTAACCTACCGAGTGAGCGCCCCCACAATGACAAACTTTGTTTATGGATTTTAGCGGCTGACCAGGTCGCGGGGGTGCTCTGCCGTATCAGCGCGGATCTGCGGCGTTCTGAGAGCAGCCCGTCTGTTGGAACGGCAGGCTCAGGCAGTGTGGAGGAATACTTACAGTGAATCCAGCTTCCCAGCCTTACAATCAATCCACTGGGATTTTAAAAGGTGACATTTTGAACTTACCGTGCACCCAGATGGGTTTGATTTTTGTGTACGAACTGCAAGTACTATGATGCAACGGGGCCGAAACCCTTGGTGCGACACGCCCACTGAGGCGGGATTATCAATAAAGCAGAAGTCCTACACTGCTGAACTGTTGGTTTTAATTGAGGCTTGTGAGCAAGGACTACCGTCCGAAACGCGTTGAGCCACATATTTGGGTTGGAGTGCTGTGAGCTGTCTTTGCTGTGTCCCTCTGCCCAAGGGGTTAACCTACTGAGTGGGCGCCTCCACAATGGCAAACTGTGTTTTTGGAAATTAGCAGCTGACCAGGTCGCGGTGGTGCACTGCCGCGTCAGCGCATATCTGTGGCATTCTGGGAGCAGCACGTCCGTTGGAACGGCAGGCTCAGGCAGTGTGGAGGAATACTTACAGTGAATCCAGCTTCCCAGCCTTACAATCAATCCACTGGGATTTTAAAAGGTGACATTTTGAACTTACAGTGCACCCACATGGGTTTGATTTTTGTGTACGAACTGCAAGTACTATGATGCAACGGGGCCGAAACCCTCTGTGCGACACGCCCACTGAGGGGGATTATCATTAAAGCAGAAGCCCTACACTGACGCACAGTTCGTTTTAATTGAGGCTTGTGAGCAAGGACTAGCGTCCGAAGCGTGTTGAGCCACGAATTTGGGTTGGAGTGCTGCGAGCTGCCTTTGCAGTGTCCCCCTGCCCAAGGGGTTATCCTACCGAGTGAGCCCCCCCACAATGGCAAACTTTGTTTATGGATTTTAGCGGCTGAACAGGTCGCAGGGGTGCACTGCCGCATCAGCGCGGATCTGCGGTGTTCCGAGAGCAGCACTTCTGTTGGAACGGCAGGCTCAGGCAGTGTGGAGGAATACTTACAGTGAATCCAGCTTCCCATCCTTACAATCAATCCACTGGGATTTTAAAAGGTGACATTTTGAACTTACAGTGCACCCACATGGGTCTGATTTTTGTGTACGGACTGCAAGTACTATGATGCAACGGGGCCGAAACCCTCTGTGCGACACGCCCACTGAGGCGGGATTATCAATAAAGCAGAAGCCCTACACTGCCGCACAGTAGGTTTTAATTGAGGCTTGTGAGCAAGGACTAGCGTCCGAAACGCATTGAGCCATGAATTTGGGTTGGAGTGCTGCGAGCTATCTTTGCTGTGTCCCCCTGCCCAAGGGGTTAACCTACCGAGTGACCGCCCCCACAATGGCAAACTTTGTTTATGGATTTTAGCGGCTGACCACCTCGCGGGGGTGCACTGCCGCATCAGCACGGATCTGCGGCGTTCTGAGAGCAGCACGTCTGTTGGAACGGCAGGCTCAGGCAGTGTGGAGGAATACTTACAGTGAATCCAGCTTCCCAGCCTTACAATCAATCCACTAGGATTTTAAAAGGTGACATTTTGAACTTACAGTGCACCCATATGGGTCTGATTTTTGTATACGAACTGTAAGTACTATGATGCAACAGGGCTGAAACTCTCTGTGCGACACGACCACTGAGGCGGGATTATCAATAAAGCAGAAGCCCTACACTGCCGCACGGTAGGTTTTAATTGAGGCTTGTGAGCAAGGACTAGCGTCCGAAACGCGTTGAGCCATGAATTTGGGTTGGAGTGCTGCGAGCTATCTTTGCTGTGTCCCCCTGCCCAAGGGGTTAACCTACCGAGTGACCGCCCCCACAATGGCAAACTTTGTTTATGGATTTTAGCGGCTGACCAGGTCGCGGGGGTGCACTGCCGCATCAGCGCGGATCTGCGGCGTTCTGAGAGCAGCACGTCTGTTGGAACGGCAGGCTCAGGCAGTGTGGAGGAATACTTACAGTGAATCCTGCTTCCCAGCCTTACAATCAATCCACTAGGATTTTAAAAGGTGACATTTTGAACTTACAGTGGTGCAGCCAGATGGGCTTGATTTTTGTGTACGAACTGCAAGTACTATGATGCAAAGGGGCAGAAACCCTCTGTGCAACACGCCCACTGAGGCGTGATTATCAATAAAGCAGAAGTCCTACACTGCTGCACTGTTGGTTTTAATTGAGGCTTGTGAGCAAGGACTAGCGTCCAAAACGCGTTGAGCCACGAATTTGGGTTGGAGTGCTGCGAGCTGTGTTTGCTGTGTCCCCCTGCCCAAGGGGTTAACCTACCGAGTGAGCGCCCCCACAATGACAAACTTCGTTTATGGATTTTAGCGGCTGACCAGGTCGCGGGGTGCACTGTCGCATCAGCGCAGATCTGCGGCGTTCTGAGAGCAGCACGTCTGTTGGAACGGCAGGCTCAGGCAGTGTGGAGGAATACTTACAGTGAATCCAGCTTCCCAGCCTTACAATCAATCCACTGAGATTTTAAAAGGTGATATTTTGAACTTACTGTGCACCCAGATGGGTTTGATTTTTGTGTACGAACTGCAAGTACTATGATGCAACGGGGCCGAAACCCTTTGTGCGACACGCCCACTGAGGCAGGATTATCAATAAATCAGAAGTCCTACACTGCTGAACTGTTGGTTTTAATTGAGGCTTGTGAGCAAGGACTAGCGTCCGAACCGCGTTGAGCCACGAATTTGGGTTGGAGTGCTGCGAACTGTCTTTGCTGTGTCCCCCTGCCCAAGGGGTTAACCTACTTAGTGAGCGCCCCCACAATGGCAAACTTTGTTTATGGATTTTAGCGGCTGACCAGGTCGCGGGGTGCACTGCCGCGTCAGCGCGGATCTGCGGCGTTCTGAGAGCAGCACGTCTGTTGGAACGGCAGGCTCAGGCAGTGTGGAGGAATACTTACAGTGAATCCAGCTTCCCAGCCTTACAATCAATCCACTGGGATTTTAAAAGGTGACATTTTGAACTTACAGTGCACCCACATGGCTTTGATTTTTGTGTACGAACATGCAAGTACTATGATGCAACGGGGCCGAAACCCTCTGTGCAACACGCCCACTGAGGCGGGATCATCAATAAAGCAGAAGTCCTACACTGCCGCACTGTTGGTTTTAATTGAGGCTTGTGAGCAAGGACTAGCGTCCGAAACGCGTTGAGCCACGAATTTGGTTTGGAGTGCTGCGAGCTGTCTTTGCTGTGTCCCCCTGCCCAAGGGGTTAACCTACCGAGTGAGCGCCCCCACAATGGCAAACTTTGTTTATGGATTTTAGCGGCTGACCCGGTCGCGGGGGTGCACTGCCGCGTCAGCACGGATCTGCAGCGTTCTGAGAGCAGCACGTCTGTTGGAACGGCAGGCTCAGGCAATGTGGAGGAATACTTACAGTGAATCCAGCTTCCCAGCCTTACAATCAATCCACTGGGATATTAAAAGGTGACATTTTGAACTTACAGTGCACCCACATGGGTCTGATTTTTGTGTACGAACTGCAAGTACTATGATGCAACGGGGCCGAAACCCTCTGTGCGACACGCCCACTGAGGGGGATTATCAATAAAGCAGAAGCCCTACACTGACGCACAGTTGGTATTAATTGAGGCTTGTGAGCAAGGATTTGCGTCCGAAACGCGTTGAGCCACGAATTTGGGTTGGAGTGCTGCGAGCTGTCTTTGCTGTGTCCCCCTGCCCAAGGGGTTAACCTACCGAGTGAGCGCCCCCACAATGACAAACATTGTTTATGGATTTTAGCGGCTGACCACCTCGCGGGGGTGCACTGTCGCATCAGCGCGGATCTGCGGCGTTCTGAGAGCAGCAGGTCTGTTGGAACGGCAGGCTCAGGCAGTGTGGAGTAATATTTACAGTGAATCCAGTTTCCCAGCCTTACAATCAATCCACTGGGATTTTAAAAGGTGACATTTTGAACTTACAGTGCACCCACATGGGTTTGATTTTTGTGTACGAACTGCAAGTACGATGATGCAACGGGGCCGAAACCCTCTGTACGTCACGCCCACTGAGGGGGGATTATCAATAAAGCAGAAGCCCTACACTGTTGCACTGTAGGTTTTAATTGAGGCTTGTGAGCAAGGACTAGCGTCCAAAACGCGTTGAGCCATAAATTTGGGTTGGAGTGCTGCAAGCTATCTTTGCTGTGTCCCCCTGCCCAAGGGGTTAACCTACCGTGTGACCGCCCCCACAATGGCAAACTTTGTTTATGGATTTTAGCGGCTGAACAGGTCGCGGGGTGCACTGCCGCATCAGCGCGGATCTGCGGTGTTCTGAGAGCAGCACATCTGTTGGAACGGCAGGCTCAGGCAGTGTGGAGGAATACTTACAGTGAATCCTGCTTCCCAGCCTTACAATCAATCCACTAGGATTTTAAAAGGTGACATTTTGAACTTACAGTGCACCCACATGGCTTTGATTTTTGTGTACGAACTGCAAGTACTATGATGCAACGGGGCCGAAACCCTCTGTGCAACACGCCCACTGAGGCGGGATCATCAATAAAGCAGAAGTCCTACACTGCCGCGCTGTTGGTTTTAATTGAGGCTTGTGAGCAAGGACTAGCGTCCGAAACGCGTTGAGCCACGAATTTGGTTTGGAGTGCTGCGAGCTGTCTTTGCTGTGTCCCCCTGCCCAAGGGGTTAACCTACCGAGTGAGCGCCCCCACAATGGCAAACTTTGTTTATGGATTTTAGCGGCTGACCCGGTCGCGGGGTGCACTGCCGCGTCAGCGCGGATCTGCGGCGTTCTGAGAGCAGCACGTCTGTTGGAACGGCAGGCTCAGGCAGTGTGGAGGAATACTTACAGTGAATCCAGCTTCCCAGCCTTACAATCAATCCACTGGGATATTAAAAGGTGACATTTTGAACTTACAGTGCACCCACATGGGTCTGATTTTTGTGTACGAACTGCAAGTACTATGATGCAACGGGGCCAAAACCCTCTGTGCGACACGCCCACTGAGGGGGATTATCAATAAAGCAGAAGCCCTACACTGACGCACAGTTGGTTTTAATTGAGGCTTGTGAGCAAGGATTAGCGTCCGAAACGCGTTGAGCCACGAATTTGGGTTGGAGTGCTGCGAGCTGTCTTTGCTGTGTCCCCCTGCCCAAGGGGTTAACCTACCGAGTGAGCGCCCCCACAATGACAAACATTGTTTATGGATTTTAGCTGCTGACCACCTCGCGGGGGTGCACTGTCGCATCAGCGCGGATCTGCGGCGTTCTGAGAGCAGCAGGTCTGTTGGAACGGCAGGCTCAGGCAGTGTGGAGTAATATTTACAGTGAATCCAGTTTCCCAGCCTTACAATCAATCCACTGGGATTTTAAAAGGTGACATTTTGAACTTACAGTGCACCCACATGGGTTTGATTTTTGTGTACGAACTGCAAGTACTGATGATGCAACGGGGCCGAAACCCTCTGTGCGTCACGCCCACTGAGTGGGGATTATCAATAAAGCAGAAGCCCTACACTGTTGCACTGTAGGTTTTAATTGAGGCTTGTGAGCAAGGACTAGCGTCCAAAACGCATTGAGCCATAAATTTGGGTTGGAGTGCTGCGAGCTATCTTTGCTGTGCCCCCCTGCCCAAGGGGTTAACCTACCGTGTGACCGCCCCCACAATGGCAAACTTTGTTTATGGATTTTAGCGGCTGAACAGGTCGCGGGGTGCACTGCCGCATCAGCGCGGATCTGCGGTGTTCTGAGAGCAGCACATCTGTTGGAACGGCAGGCTCAGGCAGTGTGGAGGAATACTTACAGTGAATCCTGCTTCCCAGCCTTACAATCAATCCACTAGGATTTTAAAAGGTGACATTTTGAACTTACAGTGCACCCAGATGGGTTTGATTTTTGTGTACGAACTGCAAGTACTATGATGCAACGGGGCCGAAACCCTCTGTGCGACACGCCAACTGAGGCGTGATTATCAATAAAGCAGAAGTCCTACACTGCTGCACTGTTGGTTTTAATTGAGGCTTGTGAGCAAGGATTAGCGTCCGAAACGCATTGAGCCACGAATTTGGGTTGGAGTGCTGCGAGCTGTCTTTGCTGTGTACCCCTGCCCAAGGGGTTAACCTACCGAGTGAGCGCCCCCACAATGACAAACTTTGTCTATGGATTTTAGCGGCTGACCAGCTCGCGGGGGTGCACTGCCCCATCAGCGCGGAACTGCGGCGTTCTGAGAGCAGCACGTCTGTTGGAATGGCAGGCTCAGGCAGTGTGGAGGAATACTAACAGTGAATCCAGCTTCCCATCCTTACAATCAATCCACTAGGATTTTAAAAGGTGACATTTTGAACTTACAGTGCACCCAGATGGGTTTGATTTTTGTGTACGAACTGCAAGTACTATGATGCAACGGGGCCGAAACCCTCTGTGCGACACGCCCACTGAGGCGTGATTATCAATAAAGCAGAAGTCCTACACTGCTGCACTGTTGGTTTTAATTGAGGCTTGTGAGCAAGGACTAGCGTCCGAAACGCATTGAGCCACGAATTTGGGTTGGAGTGTTGCAAGCTGTCTTTGCTGTGTCCCCCTGCCCAAGGGGTTAACCTACCGAGTGAGCGCCCCCACAATGACAAACTTTGTTTATGGATTTTAGCGGCTGACCAGGTCGCGGGGTGCACTGCCGCATCAGCGCGGATCTGCGGCGTTCTGAGAGCAGCACGTCTGTTGGAACGGCAGGCTCAGGCAGTGTGGAGGAATACTTACAGTGAATCCTGCTTCCCAGCCTTACAATCAATCCACTAGGATTTTAAAAGGTGACATTTTGAACTTACAGTGGTGCAGCCAGATGGGCTTGATTTTTGTGTACGAACTGCAAGTACTATGATGCAAAGGGGCAGAAACCCTCTGTGCAACACGCCCACTGAGGCGTGATTATCAATAAAGCAGAAGTCCTACACTGCTGCACTGTTGGTTTTAATTGAGGCTTGTGAGCAAGGACTAGCTTCCAAAACGCGTTGAGCCACGAATTTGGGTTGGAGTGCTGCGAGCTGTGTTTGCTGTGTCCCCCTGCCCAAGGGGTTAACCTACCAAGTGAGCGCCCCCACAATGACAAACTTCGTTTATGGATTTTAGCGGCTGACCAGGTCGCGGGGGTGCACTGTCGCATCAGCGCAGATCTGCGGCGTTCTGAGAGCAGCACGTCTGTTGGAACGGCAGGCTCAGGCAGTGTGGAGGAATACTTACAGTGAATCCAGCTTCCCAGCCTTACAATCAATCCACTGAGATTTTAAAAGGTGATATTTTGAACTTACTGTGCACCCAGATGGGTTTGATTTTTGTGTACGAACTGCAAGTACTATGATGCAACGGGGCCGAAACCCTTTGTGCGACACGCCCACTGAGGCAGGATTATCAATAAATCAGAAGTCCTACACTGCTGAACTGTTGGTTTTAATTGAGGCTTGTGAGCAAGGACTAGCGTCCGAACCGCGTTGAGCCACGAATTTGGGTTGGAGTGCTGCGAACTGTCTTTGCTGTGTCCCCCTGCCCAAGGGGTTAACCTACTTAGTGAGCGCCCCCACAATGGCAAACTTTGTTTATGGATTTTAGCGGCTGACCAGGTCGCGGGGTGCACTGCCGCGTCAGCGCGGATCTGCGGCGTTCTGAGAGCAGCACGTCTGTTGGAACGGCAGGCTCAGGCAGTGTGGAGGAATACTTACAGTGAATCCAGCTTCCCAGCCTTACAATCAATCCACTGGGATTTTAAAAGGTGACATTTTGAACTTACAGTGCACCCACATGGCTTTGATTTTTGTGTACGAACTGCAAGTACTATGATGCAACGGGGCCGAAACCCTCTGTGCAACACGCCCACTGAGGCGGGATCATCAATAAAGCAGAAGTCCTACTGCCGCGCTGTTGGTTTTAATTGAGGCTTGTGAGCAAGGACTAGCGTCCGAAACGCGTGGAGCCACAAATTTGGTTTGGAGTGCTGCGAGCTGTCTTTGCTGTGTCCCCCTGCCCAAGGGGTTAACCTACCTAGTGAGCGCCCCCACAATGGCAAACTTTGTTTATGGATTTTAGCGGCTGACCCGGTCGCGGGGTGCACTGCCGCGTCAGCACGGATCTGCAGCGTTCTGAAAGCAGCACGTCTGTTGGAACGGCAGGCTCAGGCAATGTGGAGGAATACTTACAGTGAATCCAGCTTCCCAACCTTACAATCAATCCACTGGGATATTAAAAGGTGACATTTTGAACTTACAGTGCACCCACATGGGTCTGATTTTTGTGTACGAACTGCAAGTACTATGATGCAAGGGGCCAAAACCCTCTGTGCGACACGCCCACTGAGGGGGATTATCAATAAAGCAGAAGCCCTACACTGACGCACAGTTGGTATTAATTGAGGCTTGTGAGCAAGGATTAGCGTCCGAAACGCGTTGAGCCACGAATTTGGGTTGGAGTGCTGCGAGCTGTCTTTGCTGTGTCCCCCTGCCCAAGGGGTTAACCTACCGAGTGAGCGCCCCCACAATGACAAACATTGTTTATGGATTTTAGCGGCTGACCACCTCGCGGGGGTGCACTGTCGCATCAGCGCGGATCTGCGGCGTTCTGAGAGCAGCAGGTCTGTTGGAACGGCAGGCTCAGGCAGTGTGGAGTAATATTTACAGTGAATCCAGTTTCCCAGCCTTACAATCAATCCACTGGGATTTTAAAAGGTGACATTTTGAACTTACAGTGCACCCACATGGGTTTGATTTTTGTGTACGGACTGCAAGTACGATGATGCAACGGGGCCGAAACCCTCTGTACGTCACGCCCACTGAGGGGGATTATCAATAAAGCAGAAGCCCTACACTGTTGCACTGTAGGTTTTAATTGAGGCTTGTGAGGAAGGACTAGCGTCCAAAACGCGTTGAGCCATAAATTTGGGTTGGAGTGCTGCGAGCTATCTTTGCTGTGCCCCCTGCCCAAGGGGTTAACCTACCGTGTGACCGCCCCCACAATGGCAAACTTTGTTTATGGATTTTAGCGGCTGAACAGGTCGCGGGGTGCACTGCCGCATCAACGCGGATCTGCGGTGTTCTGAGAGCAGCACATCTGTTGGAACGGCAGGCTCAGGCAGTGTGGAGGAATACTTACAGTGAATCCTGCTTCCCAGCCTTACAATCAATCCACTAGGATTTTAAAAGGTGACATTTTGAACTTACAGTGCACCCACATGGCTTTGATTTTTGTGTACGAACTGCAAGTACTATGATGCAACGGGGCCGAAACCCTCTGTGCAACACGCCCACTGAGGCGGGATCATCAATAAAGCAGAAGTCCTACACTGCCGCGCTGTTGGTTTTAATTGAGGCTTGTGAGCAAGGACTAGCGTCCGAAACGCGTTGAGCCACGAATTTGGTTTGGAGTGCTGCGAGCTGTCTTTGCTGTGTCCCCCTGCCCAAGGGGTTAACCTACCGAGTGAGCGCCCCCACAATGGCAAACTTTGTTTATGGATTTTAGCGGCTGACCCGGTCGCGGGGTGCACTGCCGCGTCAGCGCGGATCTGCGGCGTTCTGAGAGCAGCACGTCTGTTGGAACGGCAGGCTCAGGCAATGTGGAGGAATACTTACAGTGAATCCAGCTTCCCAACCTTACAATCAATCCACTGGGATATTAAAAGGTGACATTTTGAACTTACAGTGCACCCACATGGGTCTGATTTTTGTGTACGAACTGCAAGTACTATGATGCAAGGGGCCAAAACCCTCTGTGCGACACGCCAACTGAGGCGTGATTATCAATAAAGCAGAAGTCCTACACTGCTGCACTGTTGGTTTTAATTGAGGCTTGTGAGCAAGGATTAGCGTACGAAACGCATTGAGCCACGAATTTGGGTTGGAGTGCTGCGAGCTGTCTTTGCTGTGTACCCCTGCCCAAGGGGTTAACCTACCGAGTGAGCGCCCCCACAATGACAAACTTTGTCTATGGATTTTAGCGGCTGACCAGCTCGCGGGGGTGCACTGCCGCATCAGCGTGGAACTGCGGCGTTCTGAGAGCAGCACGTCTGTTGGAATGGCAGGCTCAGGCAGTGTGGAGGAATACTAACAGTGAATCCAGCTTCCCATCCTTACAATCAATTCACTGGGATTTTAAAAGGTGACATTTTGAACTTACAGTGCACCCACATGGGTCTGATTTTTGTGTACGAACTGCAAGTACTATGATGCAACAGGGCCGAAACCCTCTCTGCGACACGCCCACTGAGGCGGGATTATCAATAAAGCAGAAGCCCTACACTGCCGCACTGTAGGTTTTAATTGAGGCTTGTGAGCAAGGACTAGCGTCTGAAACGCGTTGAGCCATGAATTTGGGTTGGAGTGCTGCGAGCTATCTTTGCTGTGTCCCCCTGCCCAAGGGGTTAACCTACCGAGTGACCGCCCCCACAATGGCAAACTTTGTTTATGGATTTTAGCAGCTGACCAGGTCGCGGGGCTGCAGTGCCGCATCAGCGCGGATCTGCGGCGTTCTGAGAGCAGCACGTCTGTTGGAACGGCAGGCTCAGGCAGTGTGGAGGAATACTTACAGTGAATCCTGCTTCCCAGCCTTACAATCAATCCACTAGGATTTTAAAAGGTGACATTTTGAACTTACAGTGCACCCACATGGGTTTGATTTTTGTGTACGAACTGCAAGTACTATGATGCAACGGGGCCGAAACCCTCTGTGCGACACGCCCACTGAGGCGGGATTATCATTAAAGCAGAAGCCCTACACTGCCGCACAGTTGGTTTTAATTGAGGCTTGTGAGCAAGGACTAGCGTCCGAAACGCGTTGAGCCACGAATTTGGGTTGGAGTGCTGCGAGCTGTCTTTGCTGTGTCCCCCTGCCCAAGGGGTTAACCTACCGAGTGAGCGCCCCCACAATGGCAAACTTTGTTTATGGATTTTAGCGGCTGAACAAGTCGCAGGGGTGCACTGCCGCATCAGCGCGGATCTGCGGTGTTCCGAGAGCAGCACTTCTGTTGGAACGGCAGGCTCAGGCAGTGTGGAGGAATACTTACAGTGAATCCAGCTTCCCATCCTTACAATTAATCCACTGGGATTTTAAAAGGTGACATTTTGAACTTACAGTGCACCCACATGGGTCTGATTTTTGTGTACGGACTGCAAATACTATGATGCAACGGGGCCGAAACCCTCTGTGCGACACGCCCACTGAGGCGGGATTATCAATAAAGCAGAAGCCCTACACTGCCACACAGTAGGTTTTAATTGAGGCTTGTGAGCAAGGACTAGCGTCCGAAACGCATTGAGCCATGAATTTGGGTTGGAGTGCTGCGAGCTATCTTTGCTGTGTCCCCCTGCCCAAGGGGTTAACCTACCGAGTGACCGCCCCCACAATGGCAAACTTTGTTTATGGATTTTAGCGGCTGACCACCTCGCGGGGGTGCACTGCCGCATCAGCACGGATCTGCGGCGTTCTGAGAGCAGCACGTCTGTTGGAACGGCAGGCTCAGGCAGTGTGGAGGAATACTTACAGTGAATCCAGCTTCCCAGCCTTACAATCAATCCACTAGGATTTTAAAAGGAGACATTTTGAACTTACAGTGCACCCATATGGGTCTGATTTTTGTATACGAACTGTAAGTACTATGATGCAACAGGGCTGAAACTCTCTATGCGACACGACCACTGAGGCGGGATTATCAATAAAGCAGAAGCCCTACACTGCCGCACGGTAGGTTTTAATTGAGGCTTGTGAGCAAGGACTAGCATCCGAAACACGTTGAGCCATGAATTTGGGTTGGAGTGCTGCGAGCTATCTTTGCTGTGTCCCCCTGCCCAAGGGGTTAACCTACCGAGTGACCGCCCCCACAATGGCAAACTTTGTTTATGGATTTTAGCGGCTGACCAGGTCGCGGGGGTGCACTGCCGCATCAGCGCGGATCTGCGGCGTTCTGAGAGCAGCACGTCTGTTGGAACGGCAGGCTCAGGCAGTGTGGAGGAATACTTACAGTGAATCCTGCTTCCCAGCCTTACAATCAATCCACTAGGATTTTAAAAGGTGACATTTTGAACTTACAGTGGTGCAGCCAGATGGGCTTGATTTTTGTGTACGAACTGCAAGTACTATGATGCAAAGGGGCAGAAACCCTCTGTGCAACACGCCCACTGAGGCGTGATTATCAATAAAGCAGAAGTCCTACACTGCTGCACTGTTGGTTTTAATTGAGGCTTGTGAGCAAGGACTAGCGTCCAAAACGCGTTGAGCCACGAATTTGGGTTGGAGTGCTGCGAGCTGTGTTTGCTGTGTCCCCCTGCCCAAGGGGTTAACCTACCAAGTGAGCGCCCCCACAATGACAAACTTCGTTTATGGATTTTAGCGGCTGACCAGGTCGCGGGGGTGCACTGTCGCATCAGCGCAGATCTGCGGCGTTCTGAGAGCAGCACGTCTGTTGGAACGGCAGGCTCAGGCAGTGTGGAGGAATACTTACAGTGAATCCAGCTTCCCAGCCTTACAATCAATCCACTGAGATTTTAAAAGGTGATATTTTGAACTTACTGTGCACCCAGATGGGTTTGATTTTTGTGTACGAACTGCAAGTACTATGATGCAACGGGGCCGAAACCCTTTGTGCGACACGCCCACTGAGGCAGGATTATCAATAAATCAGAAGTCCTACACTGCTGAACTGTTGGTTTTAATTGAGGCTTGTGAGCAAGGACTAGCGTCCGAACCGCGTTGAGCCACGAATTTGGGTTGGAGTGCTGCGAACTGTCTTTGCTGTGTCCCCCTGCCCAAGGGGTTAACCTACTTAGTGAGCGCCCCCACAATGGCAAACTTTGTTTATGGATTTTAGCGGCTGACCAGGTCGCGGGGTGCACTGCCGCGTCAGCGCGGATCTGCGGCGTTCTGAGAGCAGCACGTCTGTTGGAACGGCAGGCTCAGGCAGTGTGGAGGAATACTTACAGTGAATCCAGCTTCCCAGCCTTACAATCAATCCACTGGGATTTTAAAAGGTGACATTTTGAACTTACAGTGCACCCACATGGCTTTGATTTTTGTGTACGAACAGCAAGTACTATGATGCAACGGGGCCGAAACCCTCTGTGCAACACGCCCACTGAGGCGGGATCATCAATAAAGCAGAAGTCCTACTGCCGCGCTGTTGGTTTTAATTGAGGCTTGTGAGCAAGGACTAGCGTCCGAAACGCGTTGAGCCACGAATTTGGTTTGGAGTGCTGCGAGCTGTCTTTGCTGTGTCCCCCTGCCCAAGGGGTTAACCTACCGAGTGAGCGCCCCCACAATGGCAAACTTTGTTTATGGATTTTAGCGGCTGACCCGGTCGCGGGGTGCACTGCCGCGTCAGCACGGATCTGCAGCGTTCTGAGAGCAGCACGTCTGTTGGAACGGCAGGCTCAGGCAATGTGGAGGAATACTTACAGTGAATCCAGCTTCCCAACCTTACAATCAATCCACTGGGATATTAAAAGGTGACATTTTGAACTTACAGTGCACCCACATGGGTCTGATTTTTGTGTACGAACTGCAAGTAATATGATGCAAGGGGGCCAAAACCCTCTGTGCGACACGCCCACTGAGGGGGGATTATCAATAAAGCAGAAGCCCTACACTGACGCACAGTTGGTTTTAATTGAGGCTTGTGAGCAAGGATTAGCGTCCGAAACGCGTTGAGCCACGAATTTGGGTTGGAGTGCTGCGAGCTGTCTTTGCTGTGTCCCCCTGCCCAAGGGGTTAACCTACCGAGTGAGCGCCCCCACAATGACAAACATTGTTTATGGATTTTAGCTGCTGACCACCTCGCGGGGGTGCACTGTCGCATCAGCGCGGATCTGCGGCGTTCTGAGAGCAGCAGGTCTGTTGGAACGGCAGGCTCAGGCAGTGTGGAGTAATATTTACAGTGAATCCAGTTTCCCAGCCTTACAATCAATCCACTGGGATTTTAAAAGGTGACATTTTGAACTTACAGTGCACCCACATGGGTTTGATTTTTGTGTACGAACTGCAAGTATGATGATGCAACGGGGCCGAAACCCTCTGTACGTCACGCCCACTGAGTGGGGATTATCAATAAAGCAGAAGCCCTACACTGTTGCACTGTAGGTTTTAATTGAGGCTTGTGAGCAAGGACTAGCGTCCAAAACGCGTTGAGCCATAAATTTGGGTTGGAGTGCTGCGAGCTATCTTTGCTGTGTCCCCCTGCCCAAGGGGTTAACCTACCGAGTGACCGCCCCCACAATGGCAAACTTTGTTTATGGATTTTAGCGGCTGAACAGGTCGCGGGGTGCACTGCCGCATCAGCGCGGATCTGCGGTGTTCTGAGAGCAGCACATCTGTTGGAACGGCAGGCTCAGGCAGTGTGGAGGAATACTTACAGTGAATCCTGCTTCCCAGCCTTACAATCAATCCACTAGGATTTTAAAAGGTGACATTTTGAACTTACAGTGCACCCAGATGGGTTTGATTTTTGTGTACGAACTGCAAGTACTATGATGCAACGGGGCCGAAACCCTCTGTGCGACACGCCCACTGAGGCGTGATTATCAATAAAGCAGAAGTCCTACACTGCTGCACTGTTGGTTTTAATTGAGGCTTG
The DNA here is from genome assembly GCA_963921515.1 of Calotriton arnoldi. Lineage (NCBI taxonomy): Eukaryota > Metazoa > Chordata > Amphibia > Caudata > Salamandridae > Calotriton > Calotriton arnoldi. The sequence goes on along the minus strand of CAWUFW010000004.1, from coordinate 1,799,202 downwards.
TGAGCAAGGACTAGCGTCCGAAACGCATTGAGCCACGAATTTGGGTTGGAGTGTTGCAAGCTGTCTTTGCTGTGTCCCCCTGCCCAAGGGGTTAACCTACCGAGTGAGCGCCCCCACAATGACAAACTTTGTTTATGGATTTTAGCGGCTGACCAGGTCGCGGGGTGCACTGCCGCATCAGCGCGGATCTGCGGCGTTCTGAGAGCAGCACGTCTGTTGGAACGGCAGGCTCAGGCAGTGTGGAGGAATACTTACAGTGAATCCTGCTTCCCAGCCTTACAATCAATCCACTAGGATTTTAAAAGGTGACATTTTGAACTTACAGTGGTGCAGCCAGATGGGCTTGATTTTTGTGTACGAACTGCAAGTACTATGATGCAAAGGGGCAGAAACCCTCTGTGCAACACGCCCACTGAGGCGTGATTATCAATAAAGCAGAAGTCCTACACTGCTGCACTGTTGGTTTTAATTGAGGCTTGTGAGCAAGGACTAGCGTCCAAAACGCGTTGAGCCACGAATTTGGGTTGGAGTGCTGCGAGCTGTGTTTGCTGTGTCCCCCTGCCCAAGGGGTTAACCTACCAAGTGAGCGCCCCCACAATGACAAACTTCGTTTATGGATTTTAGCGGCTGACCAGGTCGCGGGGGTGCACTGTCGCATCAGCGCAGATCTGCGGCGTTCTGAGAGCAGCACGTCTGTTGGAACGGCAGGCTCAGGCAGTGTGGAGGAATACTTACAGTGAATCCAGCTTCCCAGCCTTACAATCAATCCACTGAGATTTTAAAAGGTGATATTTTGAACTTACTGTGCACCCAGATGGGTTTGATTTTTGTGTACGAACTGCAAGTACTATGATGCAACGGGGCCGAAACCCTTTGTGCGACACGCCCACTGAGGCAGGATTATCAATAAATCAGAAGTCCTACACTGCTGAACTGTTGGTTTTAATTGAGGCTTGTGAGCAAGGACTAGCGTCCGAACCGCGTTGAGCCACGAATTTGGGTTGGAGTGCTGCGAACTGTCTTTGCTGTGTCCCCCTGCCCAAGGGGTTAACCTACTTAGTGAGCGCCCCCACAATGGCAAACTTTGTTTATGGATTTTAGCGGCTGACCAGGTCGCGGGGTGCACTGCCGCGTCAGCGCGGATCTGCGGCGTTCTGAGAGCAGCACGTCTGTTGGAACGGCAGGCTCAGGCAGTGTGGAGGAATACTTACAGTGAATCCAGCTTCCCAGCCTTACAATCAATCCACTGGGATTTTAAAAGGTGACATTTTGAACTTACAGTGCACCCACATGGCTTTGATTTTTGTGTACGAACTGCAAGTACTATGATGCAACGGGGCCGAAACCCTCTGTGCAACACGCCCACTGAGGCGGGATCATCAATAAAGCAGAAGTCCTACTGCCGCGCTGTTGGTTTTAATTGAGGCTTGTGAGCAAGGACTAGCGTCCGAAACGCGTGGAGCCACAAATTTGGTTTGGAGTGCTGCGAGCTGTCTTTGCTGTGTCCCCCTGCCCAAGGGGTTAACCTACCTAGTGAGCGCCCCCACAATGGCAAACTTTGTTTATGGATTTTAGCGGCTGACCCGGTCGCGGGGGTGCACTGCCGCGTCAGCACGGATCTGCAGCGTTCTGAGAGCAGCACGTCTGTTGGAACGGCAGGCTCAGGCAATGTGGAGGAATACTTACAGTGAATCCAGCTTCCCAACCTTACAATCAATCCACTGGGATATTAAAAGGTGACATTTTGAACTTACAGTGCACCCACATGGGTCTGATTTTTGTGTACGAACTGCAAGTACTATGATGCAAGGGGCCAAAACCCTCTGTGCGACACGCCCACTGAGGGGGATTATCAATAAAGCAGAAGCCCTACACTGACGCACAGTTGGTATTAATTGAGGCTTGTGAGCAAGGATTAGCGTCCGAAACGCGTTGAGCCACGAATTTGGGTTGGAGTGCTGCGAGCTGTCTTTGCTGTGTCCCCCTGCCCAAGGGGTTAACCTACCGAGTGAGCGCCCCCACAATGACAAACATTGTTTATGGATTTTAGCGGCTGACCACCTCGCGGGGGTGCACTGTCGCATCAGCGCGGATCTGCGGCGTTCTGAGAGCAGCAGGTCTGTTGGAACGGCAGGCTCAGGCAGTGTGGAGTAATATTTACAGTGAATCCAGTTTCCCAGCCTTACAATCAATCCACTGGGATTTTAAAAGGTGACATTTTGAACTTACAGTGCACCCACATGGGTTTGATTTTTGTGTACGGACTGCAAGTACGATGATGCAACGGGGCCGAAACCCTCTGTACGTCACGCCCACTGAGGGGGATTATCAATAAAGCAGAAGCCCTACACTGTTGCACTGTAGGTTTTAATTGAGGCTTGTGAGCAAGGACTAGCGTCCAAAACGCGTTGAGCCATAAATTTGGGTTGGAGTGCTGCGAGCTATCTTTGCTGTGCCCCCCTGCCCAAGGGGTTAACCTACCGTGTGACCGCCCCCACAATGGCAAACTTTGTTTATGGATTTTAGCGGCTGAACAGGTCGCGGGGTGCACTGCCGCATCAACGCGGATCTGCGGTGTTCTGAGAGCAGCACATCTGTTGGAACGGCAGGCTCAGGCAGTGTGGAGGAATACTTACAGTGAATCCTGCTTCCCAGCCTTACAATCAATCCACTAGGATTTTAAAAGGTGACATTTTGAACTTACAGTGCACCCACATGGCTTTGATTTTTGTGTACGAACTGCAAGTACTATGATGCAACGGGGCCGAAACCCTCTGTGCAACACGCCCACTGAGGCGGGATCATCAATAAAGCAGAAGTCCTACACTGCCGCGCTGTTGGTTTTAATTGAGGCTTGTGAGCAAGGACTAGCGTCCGAAACGCGTTGAGCCACGAATTTGGTTTGGAGTGCTGCGAGCTGTCTTTGCTGTGTCCCCCTGCCCAAGGGGTTAACCTACCGAGTGAGCGCCCCCACAATGGCAAACTTTGTTTATGGATTTTAGCGGCTGACCCGGTCGCGGGGGTGCACTGCCGCGTCAGCGCGGATCTGCGGCGTTCTGAGAGCAGCACGTCTGTTGGAACGGCAGGCTCAGGCAATGTGGAGGAATACTTACAGTGAATCCAGCTTCCCAACCTTACAATCAATCCACTGGGATATTAAAAGGTGACATTTTGAACTTACAGTGCACCCACATGGGTCTGATTTTTGTGTACGAACTGCAAGTACTATGATGCAAGGGGGCCAAAACCCTCTGTGCGACACGCCAACTGAGGCGTGATTATCAATAAAGCAGAAGTCCTACACTGCTGCACTGTTGGTTTTAATTGAGGCTTGTGAGCAAGGATTAGCGTACGAAACGCATTGAGCCACGAATTTGGGTTGGAGTGCTGCGAGCTGTCTTTGCTGTGTACCCCTGCCCAAGGGGTTAACCTACCGAGTGAGCGCCCCCACAATGACAAACTTTGTCTATGGATTTTAGCGGCTGACCAGCTCGCGGGGTGCACTGCCGCATCAGCGTGGAACTGCGGCGTTCTGAGAGCAGCACGTCTGTTGGAATGGCAGGCTCAGGCAGTGTGGAGGAATACTAACAGTGAATCCAGCTTCCCATCCTTACAATCAATTCACTGGGATTTTAAAAGGTGACATTTTGAACTTACAGTGCACCCACATGGGTCTGATTTTTGTGTACGAACTGCAAGTACTATGATGCAACAGGGCCGAAACCCTCTCTGCGACACGCCCACTGAGGCGGGATTATCAATAAAGCAGAAGCCCTACACTGCCGCACTGTAGGTTTTAATTGAGGCTTGTGAGCAAGGACTAGCGTCTGAAACGCGTTGAGCCATGAATTTGGGTTGGAGTGCTGCAAGCTATCTTTGCTGTGTCCCCCTGCCCAAGGGGTTAACCTACCGAGTGACCGCCCCCACAATGGCAAACTTTGTTTATGGATTTTAGCAGCTGACCAGGTCGCGGGGCTGCAGTGCCGCATCAGCGCGGATCTGCAGCGTTCTGAGAGCAGCACGTCTGTTGGAACGGCAGGCTCAGGCAGTGTGGAGGAATACTTACAGTGAATCCTGCTTCCCAGCCTTACAATCAATCCACTAGGATTTTAAAAGGTGACATTTTGAACTTACAGTGCACCCAGATGGGTTTGATTTTTGTGTACGAACTGTAAGTACTATGATGCAACGGGGCCGAAACCCTCTGTGCGACACGCCCACTGAGGCGTGATTATCAATAAAGCAGAAGTCCTACACTGCTGCACTGTTGGTTTTAATTGAGGCTTGTGAGCAAGGACTAGCGTCCGAAACGCATTGAGCCACGAATTTGGGTTGGAGTGCTGCAAGCTGTCTTTGCTGTGTCCCCCTGCCCAAGGGGTTAACCTACCGAGTGAGCGCCCCCACAATGACAAACTTTGTTTATGGATTTTAGCGGCTGACCAGGTCGCGTGGGTGCTCTGCCGCATCAGCGCGGATCTGCGGCGTTCTGAGAGCAGCACGTCTGTTGGAACGGCAGGCTCAGGCAGTGTGGAGGAATACTTACAGTGAATCCTGCTTCCCAGCCTTACAATCAATCCACTAGGATTTTAAAAGGTGACATTTTGAACTTACAGTGCCCCCAGATGGGTTTGATTTTTGTGTACGAACTGCAAGTACTATGATGCAAAGGGGCAGAAACCCTCTGTGCGACACGCCCACTGAGGCGTGATTATCAATAAAGCAGAAGTCCTACACTGATGCACTGTTGGTTTTAATTGAGGCTTGTGAGCAAGGACTAGCGTCCAAAACGCGTTGAGCCACGAATTTGGGTTGGAGTGCTGCGAGCTGTGTTTGCTGTGTCCCCCTGCCCAAGGGGTTAACCTACCAATGAGCGCCCACACAATGACAAACTTCGTTTATGGATTTTAGCGGCTGACCAGGTCGCGGGGGTGCACTGTCGCATCAGCGCAGATCTGCGGCGTTCTGAGAGCAGCACGTCTGTTGGAACGGCAGGCTCAGGCAGTGTGGAGGAATACTTACAGTGAATCCAGCTTCCCAGCCTTACAATCAATCCACTGAGATTTTAAAAGGTGATATTTTGAACTTACTGTGCACCCAGATGGGTTTGATTTTTGTGTACGAACTGCAAGTACTATGATGCAACGGGGCCGAAACCCTTTGTGCGACACGCCCACTGAGGCAGGATTATCAATAAATCAGAAGTCCTACACTGCTGAACTGTTGGTTTTAATTGAGGCTTGTGAGCAAGGACTAGCGTCCGAACCGCGTTGAGCCACGAATTTGGGTTGGAGTGCTGCGAGCTGTCTTTGCTGTGTCCCCCTGCCCAAGGGGTTAACCTACCGAGTGAGCGCCCCCACAATGACAAACATTGTTTATGGATTTTAGCGGCTGACCACCTCGCGGGGGTGCACTGTCGCATCAGCGCGGATCTGCGGCGTTCTGAGAGCAGCAGGTCTGTTGGAACGGCAGGCTCAGGCAGTGTGGTGTAATATTTACAGTGAATCCAGTTTCCCAGCCTTACAATCAATCCACTGGGATTTTAAAAGGTGACATTTTGAACTTACAGTGCACCCACATGGGTTTGATTTTTGTGTACGAACTGCAAGTACGATGATGCAAGGTGGCCGAAACCCTCTTTACGTCACGCCCACTGAGGGGGGATTATCAATAAAGCAGAAGCCCTACACTGTTGCACTGTAGGTTTTAATTGAGGCTTGTGAGCAAGGACTAGCCTCCAAAACGCGTTGAGCCATAAATTTGGGTTGGAGTGCTGCGAGCTATCTTTGCTGTGCCCCCCTGCCCAAGGGGTTAACCTACCGTGTGACCGCCCCCACAATGGCAAACTTTGTTTATGGATTTTAGCGGCTGAACAGGTCGCGGGGTGCACTGCCGCATCAACGCGGATCTGCGGTGTTCTGAGAGCAGCACATCTGTTGGAACGGCAGGCTCAGGCAGTGTGGAGGAATACTTACAGTGAATCCTGCTTCCCAGCCTTACAATCAATCCACTAGGATTTTAAAAGGTGACATTTTGAACTTACAGTGCACCCAGATGGGTTTGATTTTTGTGTACGAACTGCAAGTACTATGATGCAACGGGGCCGAAACCCTCTGTGCGACACGCCAACTGAGGCGTGATTATCAATAAAGCAGAAGTCCTACACTGCTGCACTGTTGGTTTTAATTGACGCTTGTGAGCAAGGATTAGCGTACGAAACGCATTGAGCCACGAATTTGGGTTGGAGTGCTGCGAGCTGTCTTTGCTGTGTACCCCTGCCCAAGGGGTTAACCTACCGAGTGAGCGCCCCCACAATGACAAACTTTGTTTATGGATTTTAGCGGCTGACCAGCTCGCGGGGGTGCACTGCCGCATCAGCGCGGAACTGCGGCGTTCTGAGAGCAGCACGTCTGTTGGAATGGCAGGCTCAGGCAGTGTGGAGGAATACTAACAGTGAATCCAGCTTCCCATCCTTACAATCAATTCACTGGGATTTTAAAAGGTGACATTTTGAACTTACAGTGCACCCACATGGGTCTGATTTTTGTGTACGAACTGCAAGTACTATGATGCAACAGGGCCGAAACCCTCTCTGCGACACGCCCACTGAGGCGGGATTATCAATAAAGCAGAAGCCCTACACTGCCGCACTGTAGGTTTTAATTGAGGCTTGTGAGCAAGGACTAGCGTCTGAAACGCGTTGAGCCATGAATTTGGGTTGGAGTGCTGCGAGCTATCTTTGCTGTGTCCCCCTGCCCAAGGGGTTAACCTACCGAGTGACCGCCCCCACAGTGGCAAACTTTGTTTATGGATTTTAGCAGCTGACCAGGTCGCGGGGCTGCAGTGCCGCATCAGCGCGGATCTGCGGCGTTCTGAGAGCAGCACGTCTGTTGGAACGGCAGGCTCAGGCAGTGTGGAGGAATACTTACAGTGAATCCTGCTTCCCAGCCTTACAATCAATCCACTAGGATTTTAAAAGGTGACATTTTGAACTTACAGTGCACCCAGATGGGTTTGATTTTTGTGTACGAACTGCAAGTACTATGATGCAACGGGGCCGAAACCCTCTGTGCGACACGCCCACTGAGGCGTGATTATCAATAAAGCAGAAGTCCTACACTGCTGCACTGTTGGTTTTAATTGAGGCTTGTGAGCAAGGACTAGCGTCCGAAACACATTGAGCCACGAATTTGGGTTGGAGTGCTGCAAGCTGTCTTTGCTGTGTCCCCCTGCCCAAGGGGTTAACCTACCGAGTGAGCGCCCCCACAATGACAAACGTTGTTTATGGATTTTAGCGGCTGACCAGGTCGCGGGGGTGCTCTGCCGCATCAGCGCGGATCTGCGGCGTTCTGAGAGCAGCCCGTCTGTTGGAACGGCAGGCTCAGGCAGTGTGGAGGAATACTTACAGTGAATCCAGCTTCCCAGCCTTACAATCAATCCACTGGGATTTTAAAAGGTGACATTTTGAACTTACAGTGCACCCAGATGGGTTTGATTTTTGTGTACGAACTGCAAGTACTATGATGCAACGGGGCCAAAACCCTTGATGCGACACGCCCACTGAGGCGGGATTATCAATAAAGCAGAAGTCCTACACTGCTGAACTGTTGGTTTTAATTGAGGCTTGTGAGCAAGGACTACCGTCCGAAACACGTTGAGCCACATATTTGGGTTGGAGTGCTGCGAGCTGTCTTTGCTGTGTCCCTCTGCCCAAGGGGTTAACCTACTGAGTGGGCGCCTCCACAATGGCAAACTGTGTTTTTGGAAATTAGCAGCTGACCAGGTCGCGGTGGTGCACTGCCGCGTCAGCGCATATCTGTGGCGTTCTGGGAGCAGCACGTCCGTTGGAACGGCAGGCTCAGGCAGTGTGGAGGAATACTTACAGTGAATCCAGCTTCCCAGCCTTACAATCAATCCACTGGGATTTTAAAAGGTGACATTTTGAACTTACAGTGCACCCACATGGGTTTGATTTTTGTGTACGAACTGCAAGTACTATGATGCAACGGGGCCGAAACCCTCTGTGCGACACGCCCACTGAGGGGGATTATCATTAAAGCAGAAGCCCTACAC